>OW026456.1:64410359-69210359 GCA_932274525.1 Podabrus alpinus | reverse complement strand
CTTTTTTATATCTCTAACTACTCTTTTACCCCCTTTTTTTCCAAACCCAAGACTCATGGTTCAAACTCTCCTTTGTTATTGTGCATTTGTAGCTATGTGGCAGTGCGGCCTAAAGGCCGCACTGAAAGAGTAGAATATTCTGCATAGATGCCACATATTACAGAGCCTACAACGCATTTGCTTCTTCCGATTGGGAAGAAAGGGGGTTAAAATCATGTAATGTCGCGAATGTACTATCTTAAAGAGGGGTGGTTGGTATCTCTAAGTTTGTTGTAATGAAATGGGGGGGAAAATTTACAAACTAAATTTTGCATTTTTGTTGAAATATTTTAACTCCGGGCCAATGTTTACGGTTCAAGCGACGTCGGATTTGCTGCCAATATTCAGCGAAGTAACTAAAATTCTATTTTGGGAGGGCGGCGCCCCGTTACCCTCCAAGTACCAGCCGCCACTGAATATAATACCACTGGAAAGGTAGTCTTTGATTATCAATCATTTTACAATTTCGAATTGAATGCAGAGGAAAAACCCAATCAAACTTTGTCTCCCGATATCGACGATTTGCATGATGACATCCATATTTTACTTTTCTCTATTCCTTGAATTTATCGTTGCTATCGTCGAATTTTTGTTACTCTTTTTAACTGCTGTTTCTTAAGTGTAATTTTCTATTTCTTTTATAAGTTCACTTAGTTTTATTTTATCAAATGCTTGTGTAAATTCTACAAATAGCACTTCGGTTATTCTTCTGGTGCATCTGTTATGAGCTTCATTGTGCTATTCAACGTTTCTTCATTTGATAATATTTTAAAGTATTCTCTCGAAGGGGTTGACCACTGAAGAAAAATATGCATATCAAATTTACAAAATTTGAACGATGGTTGCAAACAACAATTGCAGACATGTACAAAACTTGTACACCAAAATTGCGGAGTGGTCAACCCTCGGGTTCTCTCCACAATTCCTTCGTGATCTTCTTTCTCCATGTTTTATCCATTTCTCATCTATCATTAATCTTGTTGATAGACGTTAGGTTTGTTGTTCATCTTTTCTTTCATCTCTGGCTTTGGTTTCCCTCTATTTCTCTCATCAATCCATTGTTGTTTCTTCTGTTTACGTCATAAGTTTTCATAACCGAAAGATCTCTAATTGTTTTATTTTAACTTTAATGTGGAGTTATTTTTGTAAACCATTTCTGATTTACAAAATGGCGTATCTTGATCCCTTTGATTCCAATTTATTTTTGATTAAAATTGGGAATAATTCCCAATAGTCGATTAAAGTTGAGGATGGCAAAAATGTGTTTATTAAATTTTCGTTTATATGTGACCACTGTCGTAGCAGTGAACCTTCGACGTCAGTACAGTAACCTTAGTATTTAGAAGTATGCAATAGTAATCCAGTTTCTAAATGGATAACCTTTCCAATATAACTTTCATCATAAAGAAATTATGATGCAATAATAATAACTTAGGATTGTTTAAGCTTATGCGGTACTGTACAAATGGTAACTATGTATAGTCTGTTTCAACATAAATGAAATTAAAAAAGGCATAGAATCATATCACTTTGATATAAGAACGTACAACTATGCAAATTATTGCGATAACACAGGTGCACATTAATTGCTATACAGTGTAGGAGTTAGGTACACTTTGTGCAATCTTAATTTATGTTGAGTTCTTGTATGTTATTCTTTCAATTTAAAAGTTTTACAATTTCCTGAATATACGTGCTTTTAGCAATGCATTGGTTATCTTGTTATATGTACTGCTATGTCCTCCCCCCTTTAAATGTTAGGTACAGGAAGGTACACACATTATTGCCCCTTCTTACTAAGCTCTCGGTGATGAGTCGTTCAGGGGTGAGTCCCTTGTGGTTCGAAATACTTATTGGCTCTCTCAGGATATCTAACTTTCCTTTTTATTATGAAACAAAAGAAATAAAAAACTTTCATCAGCTCCCATATAGATTTATTTACAATTAAAAGAAATTTAATAGAAATGTCTTTCATGAAAGAAATGGTTGTACAAAATATCTTGGATTAAAAATCCAATGTAAATGAACCTTTAAAATTTTTAATAATTAATACAAATAATGATTCGAAACAAAGAGGCTTCCACTCTTCATCCCAAGGTGCTTGATCGTTTAACCAATCAAGTCTCTCGCTTTACATTAGCGGGGTTAAATGTTTTTAAATTAAATTGTTGCTTATTCAAAGCTTGAAGTAATTTTAACTAAATTAGAAAACTTTTATTTAAACTTATCACTAAGGGTAATGAAGAATGCACTCTGTTAGAAGTCTTTTCCTCAAATCCTATTTTTAATACGCTGAAGGCCAAAGTGTAACAAATTATAAAAATCATAATTCACAGTACCTGTCTCCTTGACAAATCGAAGTTTTTATTATTTTTTTAAAAAGGTATGGTTTTGTTGTTGTGTGTGTGCCCTACTTTAGATTGCACATGCAATGACTCAACTTCATTCCTGTTGTCATTATCACCTTGCTTGATGTCACTTGAGGTCGTCTTTTACGTTGACTAGTGCTAGAAATTTGTGTTTGTTGCTGCATATTTCCTATTGAATATTTCCAAAAACGTTGAGGTAAGTTATTTTCATTAATTTACAATAATTTTCTTGTTATCCAGCAAGTTTATGTGAGTCGATTTTTGTAAATTATTACATGTTATCCATTATCAGCATTCATTATGTCCTTGACATCTATTTTTAGAATTGGGTCCAGTCCAACGGAAATTTCTAACCTCTACGAAGTCGACTTGAATTTGGTTAACCTACAATTTTTGGTAAATAATATTTTTCGGAGAACATTGAAAAATGCGTGCACTTTGTTGAGATGCCCGAGGTCAACTGATTTTTCATCCAAATTCGATATGATTGGCATGCCTGTTCGAATTTTGTAAGTCAAATCCGTGTATTTACGAATTTATTTCTTTCTAATAAATTATTTTTGTTGTAGATTCATCCTCTGTATCAATCTCGATTTCCTTTGAGATGTCTCCACGAGCAGTTTGACTGGTACATTACGTTTTCATCAGTTTTTGGATTCTTTATTGACTCATTTCCTCTATCTTTGTTGTTTACTTAGGCGTTACACAAATTTGACCCTTATTCACTAATTTGTTAATTTATCCTTTGAAACTATACACATTAAATGCATGAAACAATTACATAATTTTTGATATGCTTACATTTTTATAAAGAATGTTATTTATAGAGTAAATCGGTTTACAAATTCTTACATTTTTCTAGGTTATAATGATTAATACATTTTTACAAATTTTGAGCTAATTAAGTTTTTTGTTTCATTTCTGATGTGACAATCATCAATTTGTTTAGACTTAGCAATGTTTGTCATGTTTCATTCATCCTGAGAGACTCAAATAAAGTTAGAAAATTGAAATTTAGAAAAATAAAAATTTCTCGTAGAGCAAATTTTTAAAGTGTCTTCCGACTTAGAATTTTGTGCTTGTTTTGAATATATTATTCATTTTAGCATCGGGAGCCTTTCTTTTTCATTTTGAGACATAGCAGTACGTTACCTTATCTCTATATTATATTTTGTCGCGTAGTTCGAACGGTCTTACATCAAAGTGATTTGATGATATGATTTTTTTTAATTCCATTTATATTGAAACAAACATACATACTACGGTGATATCTGATGGAGACGCCACTCGTAATACGAACATTCAATTTGGTTGAATAGAAAAATAATGCATGGAACTTGTTAATTTAAATAGGAGGTTTATTATTATCATTACAAAGTCAAAACAAATAGAATCATTTAAATCATAACAATAAAGAATGCAAGGGTTAACAAAATAAATTAAAATGTTCAATTTAATATCCGTAAAGACAAAAATTGTTAAAAATAGTATAATAAAATTGTTTAGTTATAAGAAATTTATAAACTACATGTAAAATTTATTAGTTAAGGTGTTAGAAATAATTTGTTAAAACATTATGTATAAAAATTTAAACATTACGTGTGCGTCGATAAAATTAATTAAAAACAGAGTGATAGGTCATCCGAAAAACCATCGTTGGACAATTCAAGTGATAAACAAAAATTATGTGCTTCAAGTCAACGGTTAACCTAAAAACATAAGAAAAATAAATTAAAAGACAATTTTAAATTTCTCGCCACAAAAGATGGTGATTTCGACTCACTTTAAGAATTTATGGTTAAAAAATCAAGTAGCAATGAATTTGTATCACCTTGACGATATGAAAAACAAAAAGGACTTCTTCCTAGTTTTTGCATCGAGATCGCACGTGTAATTGTTAGCGGCTCGAAAATTAATTAATTAATTACATAAAAGTATGATAAAAAGGTGAAACCTACAATGATCAATGATAATTGTGAATGTAAATACGGTAAAAGAATTATAAAATACTTACCGATCGTGAATATTTTGGAGAAGATAAAAATCTTGCCACGAGGGTTACAAATTTTATCGAAGATAAATCTGGAAATATTAAGGTGCAAACGAAGTCATCCACGGGAAGAAGCATTGAATACTACACATGCGCTAGACCAAAAAGGAGGAGAGAACCATATTTATACAGGGTAAGCGAAAACTTTTACCAAAAACTTATTTTTTGTGCGGCGAGTGCGGAATACGACGCCACGCTTTTAGATTTAATTGTGGGGAATATAAGTAATAAGGAACTGTTTAATTTTTGTATACGTTTATTTTCATCAAATTTATTGATAATAATAATAATTAATATAATAAAAATTATCATTACAAAACGGATTATTTTTGGGGATTCTTGTATTCCCGGCTATTTATTTTTCAGCTTTAAAAGATTTGATTTACAATTTCCTAAAGAAACCACTACTGAGATAAGCAAGTTTACATGCAACAAGAACCCAGTTAGCCGTGATAATCAGTAACATTGAAAATTTTATTAAATTGCGATTGACGGGGTCCATGCGTACCTTCATCATCTTAATACATACTATATTATTCCATTTCCTAAGTATATTAAACCCAAAAATATCATTCCGGAGAATAATTAAGCAACGAAGGTTAAATATAAAACATTTTTTATTCATTGTAGCAACACGCGTCCCGTTCGAGGTGGTTTAAGTTTGCGGTTGAGAATGATAAATATAAGTTTTGTATTATCAGTTGCATTTTTTATGCAAGAGATTGCCTGCGATGATTTATTTTTATCGAAGGTAGGCACATTTAAAATTTTAAAAACAATTCAATCAAATTAATATGAATTATTTTCTGATAATTTTTCGAAACTTCGAAAACTTGAAGTCAAATATTGTGTATAAAAAATACACTATCAAATGTCTAAATTAATTATTGTACTTAATTTTAGTTTCATCAAAACCGCTACAAGGTGAAAGATTTTCGAGCACAGTTAATAAGTTACAATGAAATTTACGTAAATTATTTTGAAATAAAGGCGTTTAAATACAATCGTACTACCACGGCGCACAATGGCACTATGAATTTGAAAGTAACTATGAAGGATAAAATAGAGGTAAAACATTTTGTGATGTAATTTTAAAACGTATGTTGATAAAATACTACTAATGCGTACAATGTGGATAGTGATATTCCACTTCTAATGTACCACGTCATTACTTGAAGGATACACAAATTATAATTTTTAGGCTCTCGTACAAGCTTATAAGTTTTTAAGCAACGAGTATAGGCCCATTACAATGCGTTTTCAAGTCAATTTAAAAAAATCTTTTGATAGAAATGTATTTGGATTAAAAGGAATGACCAACTGTGGTAACGTTACAAATTTTGTTTTTTACAAGGTTTTAAACATAGTGCGTTGTTGTAACAAAGCATCTAAAGTATTTTGTTAACAGGATATCACTTACCACATATGCAACTTTAACCTTGATGAAACTCAGTTACCACCGCTTATTCCTGATGGTAGGTATAAAACGGAGGTCCAATTTATCTATCTACAACATGTAATAGCCACGTTGCACGCTTTTCTAGAAATATACACTCCAATATACCCGAAAGATTAAAACATGTATACGTAACCAATAGTTTACTATTGGTTGTTATTTTCTTATGGTCAAGTTTTGGGTTGTTAAATTACTTTGGAATGCACTTGGGATTTTACTACAACTGCACTGAATATACTAAATATTGATGTTGGTTGAGGTATTCGTTATGTGCACTTGAAAATTAATACCTAGTTTGTATTAAAATATTAAAGTATAATTTTCCCACATAGAAGCTGTTTAATATAAAAAAGAAATACTGTCCTGCCCTGATAACAATATCAAATTACTAATGCTAGACCTTCATGCAGATTGTATTGTTGTTCCTAAAACATCTTAGAAGTCATAATATACGAGTACTATAATCGTCGCCGTTAAGTCAAAACCTCGTATCTCAATTTATAGATTATTGTAGCTTCTTGTATAATTTTTACAGTGACAATAGATTCTGAAATAGATTCAGATACGAGGTTTCTGAATAACTGTGGCGCAGCCACATTGAGCAGATAATGAGATACCAGTATTTTTCCACTGTTCGGGGACGCTATAGTGAACCGGAAAATCCACATATCTCAAAATCGGAAAAATTGAGATACGAGGTTTTGACTTAACGGCGACGATTATGTATTATGACGTGTACCCTTAAGATGACCGAGATTCCTATGCATAAGTTCGAGAATTGAGCACCCTGTAGAAATAGGTAAGCAAAATTAAAATATTTTCAAACAGATAAATTTTTACTATTGGTACAAACGCATACATCTTTGAGCCATAACTAAAAATTAATAAAATCCAGAATGAAGGAAATTCAAAATTTTTTCAATGTATTGTCGCTGTCTGGCAACTCGCAGTTAAAACGCAGCGCGAGCATCGACCCTTAAAGATAACAAAACTACAGTGCGATCTCATTGTAGTACCAAGGCAGATTTTGACTAATTATTTTCAGACTTTAAATATTGGAATTTCGTTTATCGTAAGAAATACGAAGTTCTTTAAGTTGATACAAAGTTTGCAACTTTTATTCTGACCCATAATTAAATAAAAAAAATGACTTTTTTGATTTTAAGAATCAAAAATGATAAAACTACACATTTTTAACCCATCTTTTACATTTTTGAATTTCATAATTTAAATTTACTTCTTCAAAATATGACTATGCTGATAATTTACACGCCATTCAGTTTCCTGTTGCTAACGCAAAAAGCTCAAATGTGTTGATAACGAGATTTCAATTTTGTCGTGATGAAGAGATCAGGAAGACCAATATAATATTAATAATAAAAGATAGCCTTTAGGCCGCACAACTAAGGGCGACTACTTTTCTTTATAATTTTTTTTGTTTGATTTTCATCAATTTGATGTTGATTCTGATGCATCGTTGATTTTTGACGGTGCGTATTATTACGTTTCTATGTCGCATTCTTCTATATCATATTACATTTTCCATTTCTTTTATAAATTAACTTCTTTTTATTCTACCAAATGCCTCTTTAAATTCTACAAATAACACTTCAATTCTTCTTCTTGTGCATGTGCTCCGTTACCCATTTAACAATTTCTTTATCTTCAATATCTCGTCTATATCATTCCTATTGGTGCAGGTTCGTTATTTATCATTTACTCATTTATCCTTCTATAAAAATCTCTTGGGCTTTTATAGTTTTCTTAGTATATCCATTGCTGTTTTTGTCTATTTGTGTCTATAAGCATTTTTCCTTTTGTCTCTCCTTATTGTCTGCTATTTATCTCTTAAATTTTATTATTTTTCTGCACTTTACATCGTGCTATTATTTTATAATTTGATGCTCCTTTTGACCGATTGTGTTTTCTGCTGCTCTCACTATGCTGCCTTTGATATTCATCCTTTTTTCTTTTATATTTTGCCTTCAACGACTTATGTTGATATCTCTGTTTTTAGTTTTTGTTTCATTACTGTTTGTTTACTTATCAAATACTGGATATCCATACCTTCCAGCCTATTGGTTTTTCATCAGCATTTACTACTAAATGGATTTGAAGGGTTTTCTCAATATTCTCCTTTTCAGTTCTGGATTTGTTCCCTTTTTGTCGTTGCCTCTTTACTGCTTCTTTATCCTACTTGTCAGACATCTATCATACTATGATGGATTCTGATTGTGTTTTAATGTAGACGATAACAATCATGATACAGAATTTTAGTACATTAGGTAGGTTAGCTATGTCTCATTATATGATTCCAAAATGATAGCCCCCAATTTAGTCATTTTAAGTGAGTTGAAGCTCATCTGATACTGTACAAATGATACATTTGTATATTTTATTCCATTTCCTAAAAATATTAGTAGACCTAAAAGCATCATTCCAGAAAAATAAAGTTACAGTAGAACAATTTTTTCATTAGTTATATCAGCAGCTACTGTGCGAGGTTGTTTAAGTATTCAGTATAAAATGATAAATAAAATTTTTCTATTACCACTTGCATTTTTAATTCAAGATATTACCTGTGATGATTTCTTCTTATCGAAGGTATGTTTAAAATTGGAAAATAACATAATCAAAAATGAAGTATTTACTGAAAACACATCGAAACCCTCAAATAATTGCATAAAATGTGATAAAATTTTGATCGATTAAGAATTTGGATTAAAACCTTTACGACTGCAGTATTGTAATTTACATCAGTTAACTAAAACCATTTTCCTCAATATAACTCAACTGGAAAATAGACAACTAAATGAATTAATTAAATTAAATTTTAGTTTCATCAACATCGCTATAAACTGAAAGACCTTCGGATACAATTAATGAGTTACAATAAAAATTTGGTAAATTTTTATGAAATTAAGGTATTTAAATTTAATCGGACTACCACGGCGCACAATTGTACTTTCAACCTAAAAGTAAACGTGGAGGATAAATTAGAGGTAAAACATTTTGTGATAGAATTTTATGTTATGCACAATTTTAATTTGTGGATTATTATTATTTATTTTTAGGAAATCGTGCAAGCCTATAAGTTTTTAAGCAATGAGTATCGACCCATTGCAATGCGTTATCAAGTCAATTTAAAAAAGTCTTTTGACGCGAATGTATTTGGATTAAAAAGAATGAGCCAGTGTGGTAACATGACAAATTATGTTTTTTACAAGGTGTTGAGAATATTTAATTACTAGTTAATACGAAGAAGCTAAAGGAATTTGTTAACAGGACATTACCTATCACCAATGCAACTTTGTCGTTGATGAAAATGAATTGCCTCCATTAATTCCTGATGGTAGATATAAAATGGAGATCCAACAAATGTATATACATCAAGAAATAGCCATATTGAACGTTTTTCTAGAAATATACACTCCAATATACCCGAAGAATTAACTTTACTAGTGGTTGATATTTTCTTATGGCACAAGTGGTTATGTTAAATTTTCCTAGATACACCTGGGATACCAGTGCAACTCTGCACTTAATATGTTAATTTTGGTTGAGGTTTTTGTGATGCACGGTTGGAAATTAATATGTAGCACATGTTAAACCATTAAAGAATTATTTTTGGTCATAGAAATTGTTTAATATAAAATAAAAATTTAGCCTGCACATAGAAACTTCAAATTGGTGAACTTATATTGGGAAATTTATAAATAAATATCTGAGCAAGAACTAGAAAAAATATTTTCCGAGATACGTTCCAAAGAAAGAAATTTCAGGAGTTCCACCTTTTCGAGGCTTGGTAATTTTAAAAAATCAAGTAACCACAACCGAAAAACCGTTCAGAATTAATTTAGAGTACTTTCTGTCCTGTTCATCTAGTAAAAATATGCTTAATTCTCTAAAAATCTACGCATACCGGGTCCGTCAATTGAAGTGATACCGTTTCAAAATGTTATAGAATTTTTGTTTTTTAATATATTTTATTAGTTTTTTTTAAATGAAAGGTAACATTTCAAAGTTTTGATAGTGTTTATTGAAATGGAATATAACCACCTCTGGCATTCACTACGAGCTCAAGTCTCTTGCGAAATGCCAAACATCATTCCATAATATAAAATGAACCAATTTTTACAATTATTTTCATGTCCCTCTTCGATTTTCCTCCCTCTTACAGACACGATTTTTTTGTAATATGAAGATATTGTAACAGCCTTTTCAGTAAGTTTTTTTTTGTATAAATAATTTAGGTCACAAAATGGGGCCCTGATCTAATTGTGACTTTGTGTGCTAACCCCCAAACAAGGCTAATTTAAAATTGTCAAAAAATATATTATCTTAAAATTATGTTAAAATTTCCTTGATCTTCTTCTTTGTCCAAAATACGTCAATTTCTTCTTCTTCTTCTTCACTTTCCGTGTTAGGCATTAGAAATTGCCTGTTACGATTCCCATCGTTTCCTTGATCTACCCAGGCTTCTCTTTCCTTTAGGCTTGTAATTATATATTTTTAAAGGTAATCTGTCTTCGCTCATCCTTTCTAGATGTTCATTCCACCTTGTTTTGTTTTGTTTTAATTTGTCTTTTATGCTAAAACTGTAGAGCTCATCTCTGATGTCGGTATTTCTTACATGGTCCATTCTGCTAGAACCCTTTACTGATCTCAAAAATCTCATCTCGGCGGCTTTAACAGAGCTTTCTTGCCTTTTCGTTAGGACCCATGACTCGCTCCCATACATTTGGTACTGCGACTGTTTTATAAAATTTCACACGTGTGTCTTTTCGTGTTGTGTGTTTTAGATATCTTCGTATAGTGCCACATATATATTCATATCTGTTCAGTTTTTGTTCTGTGTCGTTATTATCACGTTCATATGATAGGTCGCATCCTAAGTAGTGGTAGTGGCTTATTTGTTCTATTGTGCTGTTATACGTCAATTTAACCAATTATAATCGAACTACTCGTTCGCATCAAATTCAATTCAATCGCAAAATCACCCTTGCTCGGTAATTATAACTCAATATCGCTTATTTATCGACAATTCAATTTCGATACACCGCTTAGTGATCGAACGATACTCGAGGCGACCCTCGCTCGTTGTCAAACGACCTAAGATCGGTGCCTGACCGACCCATTGGCTTTATTTTCGTTTTGGAAGTAAAAGTTAGCTGCCTTTTCGATTATGGACGTATCCTCCAAAACTGACTCATATGACCATAATTAAACAAATTCTCCAACCTGCAATACCAATTCATTATTAGATTCGCGCTCTCATTTAAGTTTCACTTCTTTTCAAAATAATTTTATGCGTACAAAATTTGAAGATCATAACTACCTTCTGCTAGTTGTTTACATGGCTCGTTCATTTTTAATTTTACCGCTATGTATCAGAAAGATTGTATTTTGGAATTACCCATACTAAACCATGATCTCGAAATTGGTTACGTCAAGGTCGTTGGTACGACTCATTACACTGCCAAAATGATGGCCTCGTTTTAGGTAGTTATTATAAGTATACCTTTCAGAAGTCAAGTTCAATGTATTTATTATTATACAAAATTGTTGACTATTTATATTTTATACCATTTCCTAAACATATCAATAAATTTAAAAATATCATTCAGGAAAATAATTCAACGAAGGTTTCAATAAAACAAACCTGTTTTCGTTTATTTTATCTCCACGTATTGTTCGAGATTGTTTAAGTTTTCGGCGCAAAATGATAAATCCAGTTTTTCTATTGGGAGTTGTATTTTTAATTAAAGAGTTCGCCTGCATGGATGACTTTTTGGCGAAGGTAAACATAAAATTAATAAAATAATTCTATCAAATATGTATGTAGTATTCCATTTGGTTTAGATGGATGAACATAATTAGATATAAAGATAATAATATTTTAATGCTATTTTATTATATTGGATTAATTATTTTTGATGAATCACAACACTCAAGAAACAAATTCAAATATCATTAACATATTTTTATTTAATTAATTTTCTTCGATCCCAACCTTGTGGAAATCCATTCCAGGGTTTGTGATTAAACATTTTGCGACTTGTAAACTATTACTCCAAAACAATTATTATAACTAAATAAATTACGTTACCTCAATTTTAGTTTCATCAAAATCGCTACAAAGTGAAAGATTTTCGAGTTCAATTAGTTAATTATGATAAAAATTACTCGAATTTTTTTGAAATTAGAGCATTTAAGTACAATCGTACTACTACGGCGCACAATGCCACTGTCAACCTGAAAGTTAATATGGAGGATAAATTGGAGGTAAAACATTGTAAGATAAAATTTCCAAACTTTGATAAACTAATTTTGGTTTGGGAATAATTTTGAGTAAAATGTCAGTACTTAAAAATTACAATTGTATTTTTAGGGAGTCGTACAAGCTTATAAGTTTTTAAGCAACCAGTACAGGCGAATTGCACTTCGTTTTCAAGTCAATTTAAAACAAGCCTATGATGCTAATGTAATGGGATTAAGATCAATAACCAAGTGTGGTAACTTTACAGATTACATTTTTTACAAGGTATCGAAAATAATTTGTAGTTTAAACCACGATTCTAACGCATTTTGTTAATAGGATATTACCTATCATGTATGCAACTTTGTTATGGATGAAACTAAATTGCCTCCGCTTATTCCCGATGGTAGATATAAACTACAGATTCAATATATTTATTTGAATCATGAAGTAGCCATGTTGCACATTTTTCTAGAAATATACACCCCGTTTTACCCGAATAATAAATATTTTTATTCGTAACCAATATTTTACTATTGGTTCGTAGTTTCTTATGCTCACAGTATTTTTGTTGGTATTCGGTTTTTCGGTATTTTCGTGATATTGAAGGTTCACAGTATTATTGCACTACAATGGCACTGCAAATGTTTACGTCAGTTGAGGTTTTTTTCCATCTACACTTTAATAATGATATGTAACACATAAAGCAATAAAGTATAATATTCTGTAGCAAGCTATTTAATGTACTATAATTTGACTACTGTAACGCGCAGAGGCGGTCAGAGCTTAGATAGACGGTCATATATTAGCGGTTAAATGCATCTACTGTGAATGTCAAATATACGGTGCGAATCCAGGCAGAGTAAAAACTTTACTGACCATATCTCCTTCGTGGACAATGGTAAACCACCGAGGCAACCTACCTGCCATTAGTATCTGTATTACAGTGTATTACACTTCACGTGATTCGGTGCATAAAATGAATCACATGCATAAAAAGAATTGGAGGATGGATGACCCTTCTGTCAAAGTGGCATCACGGCTGAAGAAGAAGAACGCGTATGTAATCGTCATTCT
Source organism: Podabrus alpinus (assembly GCA_932274525.1). Taxonomy (NCBI): domain Eukaryota; kingdom Metazoa; phylum Arthropoda; class Insecta; order Coleoptera; family Cantharidae; genus Podabrus; species Podabrus alpinus. The sequence continues at coordinate 69,197,109 of OW026456.1, read as the reverse complement.
GAAACCGACCACAGCTATCAGCGGTTATGGTTATGAATGTTTTCTTGAAAGGATTTTTATATGGCTACTTTATAAAAAATAGATATATGACGCAATACCTCAATTTTTTTAATTATCATGAATGTATCTTAGACATGTGTACATTTAGATGAGTTCTGTATAGACGTACCAAAATTTTAACAAATTCAAATTCATACAAAAAACACGACGGTTACCCCTTCTACATTTGAGCATAAAAATCTTTTATGATGTATTTATGAAAAATCGGCAACTTCATTGTTTTTCTACCCAATTATCTCTCCTGGTTTACCATCATCTAAACAATTTGATATATCCCCAATTCAACTTAAACCTTCTAAGCTATGTAGAAAATCAAACTGTCCCAAACTATTTACAAAGTATTTCCAACTTATCCAAAATCACAATAAATTGCATGTCAAAAATTTCGTTTTTCAATAAAATTTACTTTGACCTGAGAGGGAGCCGATATTCCATCATTGTAATCGGACTGCTCTCACTCTTCCACGAGAAAATTTTTGTTAATGGTGTCCATCATATTTTGGGTATCGGACTTGGACCGACCATCCTTCTCATTTTACCAATTTTTACTTGATTAAACTTCATTCATTTACGATTTCCATTTTTCTTCTTTTTCTTCTTGACCATCACATTTACTTCTCCAAATGTCTATGGACCTAATCGAATATTCAATTTTTCTGTCAAATAAAGTTTTTACATTACACATTGTAATCTTTTGGTTCGATTTTCGCATTCACGTTCCACATTTCTTTGTATGATGCCAAAATTTTTGTTTCTTCGATTTTCCAATTTTATTTTTTCTTACTCTTTCAGTTCATTTTCTCCTGGAACTAAGTTTTCCATTCTTCTGGTTTTTTATATTACAACCTTTTAAAGCTTCTAAATCATCCTGTTTCCTTAAATTATTTCATTTAGTCTCTTGTAAATTTCTTCAATAAAATCTTCATCATAGATACAAGAATCGTTGTGTCTTCAGTTTATTATCAGCAATGGTATTGATTTCTTCCTCTATTTTGTCGTCAAATTCAGGACGTTCAATGCTTCAAACGAATCATTTCTACGACTGACGACGTTTCTCCGTCCTCAGTTTCCACTCTCCTCTGTTGAGACCAAGTTATTCCTCCAGTTCTCTTGTCAAAATTTCCTCGTTGATTCTTTTTCTTATCTCGTAAGGTCTCCATCTCAACATATTCTTTGGCCATCTTTCTTCGGGAATTCAGTTCACGTACCCAAACCACACCAGTGGTTTTCGTTCGATTTTCGTTCAATAGTTGATGTTACTTCCATAATTCATCGGATTTCGTCGTTTATCACTATATCGAACCTTGAGAGGGGTAGAGAGGTAGAAGTCCATTTCCATTGCTCCCAGCTTCTCTTTATTTTATACGTTAATGTGCCAAACTTCACAACGAAATTTATATGACCTTTTCAGCTTAAAGGTATTATCGATTGTGAATCACCAGGCTAGAAAGTCCGCCTGATATTCAACCTCTCTTCCCTCGATTTGCGTTTCAAACAGATTTTTTAATATAGCAGATAATACCGAAATATTCCTATGATTTGTTGGATCCTATCTACATCAATTTTTAAAGATTGATGTTATAATCGATGTTCTCCATTTTTTTAACTAATTTTCCAACGTCAACATTTATTTAATTCAATTCTATTAAGATTTCCTATTCTTTATTCATATTCTGTTGTATATTAAAAGTTCATAAATTCACAGTCTGTGTTCGTTGCCATCCAGTCATTTAAGAGATACCCATTCCTTGTAGGCGCTCATTTACATATTTTTAAATAATTTTCCAATGTCAACATTTCTTTCATACAATTCTATCAAGAGATCCTGTTGTTTATTCCAAATGCTTTGTATATTCCAAATTCCAAAGTTATAGTTTGTTTTGTTTGCCGTCCAGTGTTTCAAAGCGATGCCTATTCCAGATAGGCGATAATTTACATATTTTGAATTCATTTTCCGATATCAACATCTCTATCAATTAATTCTATCAGGAGTTGCTGTTGTTTATTCCTAATTCCTGGTACATTCCAAATTCCAAAATTCATAGTCTGCTTTCGTTATGCATGTCGTCAAAAGGTAAAATCATTATGTTTTCTACTGGTAAATTTAAAAATGTAATTTATTTTGATCGACGAGCTAAATCGACTACCTAACTAACCGCAATTTGGAGGCCGAGAGTTTTATTAGGGTTTTTTCGGGTTTTTTTTTAGGGGACATGACGTCCGCATGATAGGAAATAGAATTTGCTGGTATCTACTAAGTCGCAGAGGCATTTCTCGAGATTTAATAGGAATACCTAATTGGCATCAGTAATCCTTCGAGACCATACCAATATGGGACCATCAGGTGGTTGAGGTTATGAGTTACAACTTACTTCACTTTGCCTTTCAATAAATTGACTTTTAAAGATATGCCTAACTCAAATTTTACAAAAATGTGACTTACACCAATATGGCTTTAACCCCCTCAATTAATGGGCATGGTTAATGTAGAAAGATGATATAAAAGAGGATATAAATATAAAGCACAAATTTTCACGAGAAAAATACATTGTGAAAATTGTTTGTGCTTTTAGTTCTTAAAAGTATTTGGTGTACTTTTCGTTTATATTGAAATACAGATATTAAGGTTAATTTATTTAGGCATCCATTCTGGTTAGGTTATAATATGATGTAAACACCGGCTTCATGAATTTCTGTCTTTTTAATTCTGCTATCTAGAACTCGGCTGGAATATAACAGTTCATGATAAAATGATAATGTATTATGACGTGGTTACAAAATACATAGAATGAATTGGTTTTAAAATAAAATTACCTTCGTCAAAAGATCAGCGTCGCAGGTAAACTCTTTAACAAAAATTGAAACTCCTAATAGCAAAATTACACCTATCATTTTGAACAGAAAAGTCTCGAATAACTTCGAACAAAATACGTGTCATATGTTATAACTTTATACCGAATGCAGAAATTGTTTTATATTCTACCTTCGATATAAACATTTATGTAAATTATTTTCTGGAATGATATTTTTATGGTTATTAATATTAAGAGGAAATGAAGTGTATAAAAATTACCATTAGTACAGTACCATTAGTAGTACCAGACACATAGAATTAACCTCACATTTAACTATTTTAAACCATTTGCCTAAATGAAATAATCAAAAGTTTGATAGTTAGTTCAGCTTTCATAGTTTAGGTTGGGAGGCGACCTACGTCGCAGATTTGAAAATCATATTTAACTACTTTACCCAGTGGGGTGGTTCATAAATTATATTATGCAATTTTAAGAACTTTTTCACCCCACCCCTTAAAGAACAAGAATGTATACTCCTCTCTAAATATTATATATTCTTATATCCCTAATTCTAAGACAAATAGAATATATCTGCTAATATTAACGGATAAATATGTAGAAATCGTCCTTTAATTTAACGGCTTGTTAAAAGTTGTATAAAACCGGGTATTAAACTTTGACGTCACGATTTTAGAAGCTCCTCTTTTCCTCAGCGCAACGTCATAAATTTATATGTCTGGAAAACTATATCAGGATTTTTGAGTTTCGACCATAAACGCTTTTAGGTATAGGTATTACAGATAAGATCGAAATTCCAATTCATTACACCACAATCACAAAATATTTTAAAATGTTTTCAGGATCAAACACAAAAGCTTTGAAGTTTAAGGTCTTAATTAGAGGTAATTATTAGATTTGCAATTTTGTTTTCTGGGGTAAAACCTAAAAGTTTTGGGCAGAAGATTTTCATTTTTGAGTTTTTGGGAGTTTTAGTATGCTGTTCAGCAATCCCTTAGGGAAATTTTGCCAATTTTCAGCTTTACAGTTTTTTTTTTGGGGCAAAACCTAAAAATTTTGTGCAGAAGGCATAAATTTGAGATCTTGATAGGTTTAGTATTTCTTCGACGATTCTTTAGAGATCGTTAAGCCAATTTAAGACTTGCAATATTTCTTTTTGGATTTTAGCCAAATGTGACGGCAACTTCACAGCAGCCATTTTACCCATACAGCAGCTGTCACAAGCATGTCACAGCAACAGTAACCTGTGATATTTTAGTTGTCAAGCACCTGGCAGGCGTTTCCCAGATTTAAATATTACTTAGGATAACCATCGTCGTTGGGTTTGTAATGATTGACCTTGAGCACTCACACGGTCGTCCTTGCTCAACGACCATCCCCTAGCGGGTTTTGGGTAGAATCATCATTAACAAATTACCAGTGAACAATTGACTTTTATTAGAGACTTTATTCTCTCAATTTGTTGTTCCGAATTATAAAAAATAGTTTCCAATCTGCATGAATATCTGGGATTGGTAATGTAAGTGCATGGTTGGAGTTTTGTTACATTAAAATGTATCAATGATTAGAAATTATATTTTATTATTTTATGTGCTTCGTAATACATGTTATAAATTTTCCAGGGCAAAAAAGAACCTCAACCAATGTTAATATATAAAATTTTTAATAATACTCTCATATCGATATTCTATCCAATCACCATTTAATAAATAAACATCAGAAAATACAAACTAGACAGAATCAAGTAAATGTGAATAGTTAATTTTGTATAAACGTTTTAATCCTTAGGATAATATATTGGAGTATATACTTCTGCAAATATATGCGTCATGCCTACTACTTTGTTTAGATACAGCATGTGGACCTCTACTTTATATTTACCACTATTAGGAGCAAGTGGTGGAAAATGAGTTTCATCAATGAGAAAGTTGCATAGGTGATAAGTAGTCTCCTGTTAAAAATATACCTTAGATGCTTCGTTGCAACTACTAAGAAATTATTTACAACACCTTATAAAAGACAAAAGAGAGGCGGTCATAGCTTGGCAGTTAAGTGCGTCTACTGCTAATGCGAAACGCTCGGATCGAATCCGGGCAGGGTAAGAACTTTATTCTGACCGTCTCTCCTCGGCAGGCAATGGCAAACCACCGAGGTAATCTGCCAAGAAAATCCATCTCGAAATGAAGTGTAGTACACTTCCCGTGGTTCGGAGCCCACGTTAAACAAGTAGGTCCTCTATGTATGTGAAAAACAATTTGAACGCACATCATATGCATAGAAAGAGATAGAACGAGATGGGTTACCAAACCCTCATTAGGGTAAAAGGACTGAGAAGGAAGGATAAAAGACAAAGTCTGAGAGGTTGCCACATTTTGTAATTGCTTTTATCCCAATCACATTGGCATCAAAGGCTTTTTTTATATTGATTTGGAAACGAACCGCAATTGGTCGGTATTCATTACTTAAAAACTTGTAAGTTTGAACCAGTCCCTAAAAATAAATTTTGTTTTAACTTTTAGTTATTTTATTGTTCCCAAACAAAAAACTTTACCTCTAATTTGTCGTCAAAATTCACTTTTAGGTTGAAAGTTACATTATGCTCCGTAGTAGTACGGTTGTATTTGAATGCTTTAATTTCCATAAATTTGCGTAATCTTTATTATAACTCATTAATTGCGCTCGAAAATCTTTCACTTTGTAACCGTTTTGATGAAACTAGAATTCAGTTAAATTAATTAATTTATTAAGATTAATTATTGATGGTGATGATTAATGGAGCGAAAAATTATGTACACAAAACATGCATAAAACATGCGAAAGCCTTTGTCAAGTTGTAGAAGCGAGTGTCAAGATATTCATTATTTTCGAAAGCCTTTGTTGCCTCACGACATAAACTACTAATTGCTAGAGTTGTTGATAAGTTGTTTCTAAAACCAAATTGACAGCGATGAAAAAGGTTATTATTTTCGAAATAGTTGTTTATCTGGGTTTTTAGCAGTTTTTCGAATACTTTACTCAATACGGGCAAAATAGATATAGGGCGATAGTTTGCTGGATCAGTTTTATCACCTTTTTTATAAATTGGTACTACTTTGGCTATTTTGAGCATATCTGGGAATATATGATGTTTTATACACAAGTTTAATAACTTTGTATAAGGCACAAGTATTGTATTAATTATGGATTTAAGAATTTGGGCATTAAGCTGGAGGGTATCAAGGATTTTACTATTTTTCAGTGAGGCAACCGTATCTCTAACTTCTAGGTAACTCACCTCTCTAAACCGAAAGGTAGATTTAATATCCGCTGTTAAATAGTGAGAGGGATCAACTGTTGCTGAAGGCAGGGCATTCGCAACTGACTGAGCAACGCTGGTAAAATAATCATTAAACACTTCAGGTGTTGGTCTTCCCTGAGAATCAAATTTTTTGTTTTTATTATGGTTTATTAAACGCCAAGCTGCAGCGGAGCAGCTAACCGAATTTTCGACAAAACGATCATTTGCAGCTCTTTTTGCACTAACTAGTTGTTTTTTATAAAATTGTTTGAATCTTGTCAGTATATCTTTGGATATTAACTTTTTTCTATGCATGTCTACTAATAATTGCAATTTTTCTCTTTGTGATTTTAGTTGTTCCGTAAACCACCCTGTTTTATTATTATCGGCCTTGCCATTAGACGGTATTCGCATTCTCTTCGGAAAACAATCAGAGACAGCCGATGCAATCAAATTACAGAACCTTACAAACTTGACACTAGTATCGATTTTCTCACTGTCAACGAATGACCAATCTGTTACTTGTAAGTGTCCAGAGAGCAGAGACAAACCAGAATTTGTAATTGGTCTGTACTCAACAACCTCCCCATCCCCTGTATCTACAACAGAAGACTCCTGTTTCACATTCATCAATAGGCTGAGATGATCAGATAACCCATAATCCCTTGTATTCAAGGTCACATCTTCAAGATTAGTGAAAGCATTGTCCAGGCAAGAAGTGTTCCTGGTATTTTGAAAATTCTTCTGATACAAACCAAAAGACAGAAAAAGATTTACCAACCCCTGGGCCCTACCATCATCAACATTAAAATGAACGTTAAAGTCTCCCATAATGACAATGCCACGCCTAGAAAATCTCAAAAGGAGAGATTCAATTTTACTCAAAAAAACCTGCATATCACCTGAGGGTGATCTATACAACACAAAAAAATAGACATCCCCGCACGCATATCCACATACCTCGAAATCGAGCTCCACACAATAGCTCAACAAGTTTAACGGTTTCAAATTTTTGCAATCAGATCTACAGAATATACAGGTACCACCATGTGTCTTAACGACTCTACAGTACTCAGTAGTCAGATTATACCCGGCCAGGTTCACAGCGTCCAGCTCAGCTTTGCGCATCCAATGCTCAACTAAAAACAAATGATTATAATTTTCATGTACTAATATTGATTCAATTTCTAGCAATTTATTGCTCAGACACTGAATATTTATAAAGAAAACACTTAAGTAACTACATTGTTGCTGCGGTCCGTTTGAAAATTTGTGTCATGAGTCTCGTCCTTCGCTTCTTCGACTCTTCTACTCCAAAAGTATCTCGAAAATCTGACATTACTAGGCCAGAAATTTACCTGATGAACTTGGTCCCTCAGTGCAAATTCCGCTCCTACTCGAAAACACTTTGTTTTTCTGCCATATTGAAGTTCCTCCACTTCAAAATCTCGGTCAGCCATATCTGGTTTGTTATTTAGATATTCCTTTATCATTTCACATGTGACATTATTGGATACTCTTGATAAGAAAATCCATACTTTTTTAGGTGCACCAGTGAAGCCATCCAGGCTTGTTTTATCGTCACCTACGGTAATCACTCGTTGCTTTCTCTTCTTATGCTTTACCGTTGTGAAACCATCTTCATCCACTATATTGTTTGAGGTTAACAAACGTGAATTTTTGTTTTCTAATTCACAATTGTTTCGCATTTGGTCTTGTGTCGACATCTGTTTATTATTATTTTTGTTCATTCTAGGAATTTGCATTGGATTCAATGCCGTGACATTCCTTTTAATTAAATTATCCATACTGTGTGCTGTTGGATCATCATTTGGCTTATTTATCTGCATTGTCTGTTGAGCTATGTTTTCCTTCTTATGCAGCTCACTTGTTACTTTTCCATATCCAACTTTCGAGTTCTTTTTATTTTTTACTGCTTCCACATATGGTTTATTTACAACAGGCCCGGCTGCATTTGCTAATCCCACTGGTGCGTCGTTATTTAACACATTTGTTAGGTTGATTTTTTCGATCAAGGCCATCTTATCCTCCATTTCTTTCACAAGTTTCTTCATCAACGAATTCTGCTCTCTCAATAAAACATTTTCAGATTTTAGGTATTGGTTCTCCACCTTGAGCAGGTCTTGCGATTCAATACCCTTCGCTTCATTCTGTTTTAGATTTTTATCACTCAGGTTTTCACCAAGTTTTGAGGTTATGCACGATTCACATTTCCATCCCCCAGATTCATTCATGAGTTCACGTTGATTTCCTTGAGTCACTCCCACACAAGCAATGTGGTGAACTCCCTTACATTCCATACATTCAACTCTCTGCTCACCATTTCTATCTATCACCTTACAACACGAAGCACACGCCAGACCACGTCCTCCCACCATTCGCAGAGGTCATGATTAAGTTATAAAATATTATGACGTGGTGGCAAAATACTACACAGAATGAATTAGTTTTAAAATTACCTTCGACAAAAGGTCAGCGTCGCAGGTGAACTCCTTAATAAAAATAGAAACTCCTAATAGCAAAATTGTACCTAACATTTTGAACAGAAAAGTTTCGAACAACTTGGAACAATTATTATAACGAATGAAAAAAGTTTTATATTCTACTTTCGAAATAAACATTTAGGTAAATTATTTTCTAGAATGGTTATTAATATTTAGAGGAAATCGACTGCATAAAAAATACCATTAGTACAGTGGCATATGCAATTAACATCACTTTTAACTACATATTTTGAACCATTTACCTAAATGATATAAGCAAAAGTTTGATAGTATAAAATATGATTTGAAATCATATTTAACTATTATACCCTGTGGGGTGGTTCATATATTATATTGTATAATTTTAAAAACCTTTTTACACCCCCCCCCGCCCAGAAAAAAGAATGTATACTCCTCTCTAAATATTATTTATTCTTATACCCCTAGTTCTAAGACAAATAGAATACATCTGTTAATAATAACGGGTAAATATGTAGAAATCGTCCGTTATTTTAGCGGTTTGTTAAAAGTTGTATGAAACCGGGCATTAAATTTTGACATCACGATTTTGGAAAATTTTCTTTTCCCCACCGCGACATCAGAAATTTATATGTCTGGAAAACTATATCAGGTTTTTTGAGTTTTGACAATAAACGCTTTTAGGTGTAGATATTAAAGATAAGATCGAAATTCCAATTAATTACACCACATTACATCACAAGGTTTTTTTAAATATTTTCAGGGTCAAACCCAAAAGCTTTGAAGGTAATTATTAGATTTGCAATTTAGTTTTCTGGGTTAAAACCTAATAGTTTCGGGCAGAAGACTTGCATTTTTGAGTTTTTTGGAGTTTTAGTATACTGTTCAGCAATGCTTTGAGGACATTTGAACCAATTTTCAGTTTTACAATATTTTTTGTTGGTCAAAACCTAAAAATTAATGGTGGAAGGCTTAACAATACAAAATCAAGATAACCGGAATTTGAGGTCCATGTAGTTTTAGTATTTGTTCGACAATTCTTTAGGGACTGTTAAGCCAATTTTGAGACTTACAATTTTTTTTTCTGGATTTTAGGCAAATTTCGACATCATTTTAAAGTGAACCTGAGTGATTTTATCGAATAATTAATCCATTTGTCATTTAAAAATCTAAATTGAACATATAAATTGATGAAGAATAGCAAAGGAATTTTAGGAAGTAGTAAGGGATTAAACAAGAATACTTAAAAGAATTAATTTCCAGAATGTCACAAAAATTTAAATAGCAAATATTAGTTTTTTCTACAATTTTTAAACCACTTTTTTCGTCCAAGCACGAAAACAGAAATTCATTTCCATTCATTAAGCAAAGCTTAATAATTAAAACCAAAAATAATAATTTATATGAGTAAATCAAATCATTATTTTATGTTTGTTTAAGGACATGATGAAACTAAAAGTTTATAGTTTTCCTTTTAAGCAGGAAGAAGTTTCCGAAAATATGAAGAAAAGTTATGAAGAACATAAATTTATAAATTTATGCATATAGAACTAAAGAAGGGTACAAGGGTACGTGACGCAATACTTAGAGCGGAATCACGTTTTTGTGACTAGAAGGTGAAGAAGGGGAGGGGGAAATGTGTTTAAAATTAAGTGAAAATTTATGATCAACATTATATACCTTTCACAAAATATGTGGCTTTCCAAATCAAAAGATTTACGCCATTTAGATTTTTCATACAAAATATCCCAAAAAGTCTGAATTTAAGTAAGTAAAGGTTGGATAACAAAATTATGGTTGTTGACAGTTCTTCATATTGTTGGCGTATGTAAGAGTGAAGTGAAAAAATAAGTTCTCACGGATTGAGAAAATTTATAAGAAAATAAAAATAAATTTGGAAAAACACAAATATTTTAGGCAAATATTAGACCAAGAAAAACAAATTAAATATTTCATGAAATATTATCTAACACATCTTCTGATGCAAATGAATGCGGTAACGTCTCTGATAAACTTAAATAATTTGCATTTGAATTAACAAAACAAAATTTATACTGTAAATTTAATTAGGTAATAAAAATATGAACTCGAATGAGTTCAACCAGAATTACATCATAATAACGTAAAATTAAATATCGAACAGTTATTGAACTTATTATTATTTTTTTTTTATTTGAAGTTCCTAACGTGCATCAACTGCTAGGTTATTAGCACCTACATAATATTACATATATTTTTAATTTACAATTTTGTTAAAATTTCAATATCTTTCAAGAATTTTATTGTATTAGAGATAGTGTTTTGCTCCGGATTCAGTGCTTTACCAAGTTGTTCCAGGATTCCACTTTCTCTCCGTTGGACAATGTATTGCGGACAATCAATTAACATGTGTTGGACAGTTAAATCGACTTGGCACACTATGCACTGTGGTGGTGGCTCTCTTGCCAACTTGTGTGCGTGGGTGATAGCTGTATGTCCTAGCCTCAACCTGGTTAATGTGGTCTAAAACTTGAAATATGCAATATTATGACTGACATAAAACTGACTTAGTTATATACCTATGTACATATGAACTCATATTAATAGATTCCAATCGGATGAACAGGTAACCGAATTGACTGTCTTCCACCAGGTTGTAATTGATTAATTTGAAGACCTTGATCGTACGAGATGCTTGTTGTTACCAATAAACGGGGACTAATTTTGAATTAGCCAAATCCACAATAATTAAGATTTCACGCTTTACCAAGGACTACTAAGGGTGGTTTGATTTACGCTGGACTTCTTATGAAACCCTCATTCAGGAGGTGTAAGACGAAACTTAATTCAAAAACACAAAAATTGCCCCTATTGCTTATTTTCATTCTTCGCGAATTGTGTTTAAAAACGATTTATTATTTCAATTTCCTTTTCCGTTGCCGTACTTTCGTCTTTTTTCTTGTTTTGTACTATATATTAGTTTTTTATTTTGCAACCGCCTTCGTCATCTGTTATCATTCTTCCTTCTGTTATAGTTATCATGATTCTGATTTCTCCTTGTATGTATCTTACGTTCTTCTACAGTCTTCCTAGAAGAATCGAATATAATCTTTGTTAGTAATTTTTCCTACGACAAGAAATATTCCAATCTTGACATTTACATTTATAAAACGTTAAAAACGTTATCTAACCAGTAGGAAAAATGACTCCATATAACGTATTCTTAATAATTTCTGTACTGGGAATATGTTTTTCCACAGCTTACCAAAGGGTTAAGAAGTACATTAGTAGAAGACATTAACTGCACTAACAGTGCTGTCTATAGAAAATAAATATGGTGAAGGAATTCCAAACTTTCATAACTTATAATAGCTATCATTTCTAATAACAGACAGAGAAAGATTTTCCTTACATTCGGTGCATTTCATTATTACAGCAAGTAAACTACAAGGTAGACTATTAATGATTTATTCGCATTTGGAAATGGTAGTTTTAATATTCTCTATTTCCTCTAAATAATAATAATCTTACGAAATCTTTCTTAATGATGGTTTCTATAATAATTTATTTTAATGCTGATCCATCCCTCTCGTTGAGAGATGTAATAAAAAATGATCATCATTATAAGCATTATGCTTAATGCTTACATCATTATATTATGCATATCACCATGACTATTTGTCATTTAACAGTTAGTTATTAGCAATTTTAACTGCAAGTAAAAATTTTCGACCGTAAAGCAATTTATTCATAGCAAAATTATATAAAAACTTATATATTATTCGTAAGGTGTAATTGATGAATATCAATAATGGGAAGACGAACCTTATAATTTTCAATGTATTCTAATTACAACGTTTTATTACCCACTGTAGTTTAAAATATATTATAATTTCAGGCTTCTACGTGTAGTTGGTATAACGAGAAGCCTTTTAACTATTGAATTTAATATTATACCAAATGTGAAAAATGAATTTTAATAATAGTTAAATTTAGTTACCCGAGTTTATTTTAAGATTATATTTTAACCTACCTATATAGTATAGTTAACCAATACTGTTATCAGTAAATTGTAATGCCTAAAATAGACACCAACTTTTACCTAAATAAATTAATTAAATATATTTTAGTTTCATTGACATCGCTACAAGGTGAAAGACTGGTGATCGCAATTACTTAGGTACTATAAAACATTGCAAAATTTATTTGGATCTTGTGGAATGCAAAACCGAGATTAGCAGTTTATAGACAGCTTACGATACGTGGGGAGATCAATAAGTACGGTAAAAGCGGTATAAGGAAAGCAGTTGTGAAGAAATGCCGAAAGTGGTTTGTAACAAAATCAGATATAGAAGGTCAATTTTCAAAAATTAAATCGATCCAAACAACCGTTCGATTTTGATCGTAAAAGTGTAAACAAAATACGGAATGATATGTTTGAAGGATTCTTCACCTTCAATTACAAGTGGAGGCGGTTTTTTTAAAGCAGGAGAGGAGTCCTTAGTAGATGATCACCAAGTCAAAAATTTGTTAACGAATTATAAACGTCTATCTATCTTAAATATATCTCAAGGCATGAGCCGAAACTTTTAGGTAATATTTAGCGATGTGCGAAGTTGCGCCGAGAAAAATTTTAAATATTAACATTATAACATTATAACCAGTGATGAGACATGGATCCGTTATTATGACACCAAATCCAAATAAAAATCTATGCAGTGGATAGAAAAGGGAAAATCGCTACCTAAGAAATTCAAAACTCGACCATCCGCTAGCAAGATTATGGTCACAAGTAAAAAGAGTTTAACGGGCATTTATTATACAGGATTCTAATAGAAATTAAAGGAAGCCATCAAAGAAAAGAAAGAGCAAAGTGAAACAAAAAATTTTAGTTCTCCACGACAATGCACTGAATGCAATGAAAAAAGTTTTGCTTCGAAGAAATAAGTCACCCACTTTACAGTTTGTTCAGGCTTGGCTTCACCTAGAAATTACTTCTATTCCAAAATTTAAAAAGAAAATTACGCCGGATGAAATTCATAAAATTACAGATAAAGAGCTATGTATGCAGTGGAAAGCTATTTTGCAATGCAATTGAAACAATTTTTTTCAGTGTTTAGAAAAATTAATTCAAAGTAGCACCGAGTGCTTTGAGCTTCAAGGAGATTAGTCGAAAAATAAAATTTATTTTATTATAAAATATTGATGCCTTGTGCCATATTTACCGAACTTATTGATTTTCCCTCGTATATCTTTACTAAATGTGCACTCAATATGTTGATGTTGGTTTAGGTAATTATTATCTTTACGTGAATATTCATAAGACATAAGTAATATCACATTTATTGATGTTATAAATTTTAGTTTTAATATTGATGTACTTTAATGTAAAATAGTAAACCCTATTTCTAAAAATAAGGAAAGAATTGGTCACTAATTACGTTGTAATGTTTTGTTTTTGGAAAATGTACTCTTATTATTGTGAGTTATAATCATGTCAATGTGGGAATGCTAGGTTTATATAAACTCGGCACCCTCACCCTTTTGTAACTTTTGTAACTAAAAAGTCCATTCATTCAAGTCGTGAACGTAGGTAGTTTATCAAAAATGGATCACCATTACCTTATCATGTGACTGCAGATGCGTTGTTACGCTGTATATGGGATTTAGGTCGTCAGATACGCATTGGTAAAAGCGATACCATTCCCGACTCACAAACCTACGTACTTGTGTGTTCACATAACTTAAACTTCAAGTGACACGTGAGTACATTCCGCCACCTATCGAAAGTATTTTGCAATAGTTTGATTTTTCAAGAAACAGGCCATCGACTCGTTGGACGGATGGCATTAAGAAAATAGCCACCAGAAAGTACCTAAAAATATCATTCCGAAAAATAATTATTCAAAGATGGTTACAGTGCTTATAATACTTTTTCCCATGTTTTATATCAGCATGTACTCTTCGAGATTCTTTTAGTTTTTTTCTACTACCACTTGCATTATTAATTCAAGATATTACCTGTGATGATTTCTTCTTATCGAAGATATGTTTACAATTAAAAAAAAATACAATCAAATATGAAGTATTTCCTGAAAATACATCGAAACCCTCAAATAATTACATAAAATGTGATAACATTTTGATCGATTAAGAATTTGGATTAAATCCTTTACCACTGCATTGTAATTTACATCAGTTAACTAAAACCATTTTCCTCAATATAACCCAACCGGAAAATAGACATCTACATGAATTAATTAGACTTAATTTTAGTTTCATCAACATAGCTATAAATTGAAAGATCTTCGAATACAATTAATCAGTAACAATAAAAATCTGATGAATTTTTATGAAATTAAGGTATTTAAATTTAATCACCCTACCACAGCACTCAATAGTACTTTTAACCTAGAAGTAAACGTAGAGGATAAATTACATAGAGGTAACATATTTTGTCATACAATTTTAAAAGTAGCTAAAATACTGTTTTTGGATTATTGTTACAGAAATTGAAATTTCAGGGACTCGTGTAATCTAAGATTTTAAGGAACGAGTTATAGACCTGTTATAATTCGTTTTCAGGTCAATTTAGGCGGCATCATCATTACCAAATTACTAGTGAACAATTAACTTTTATTAGAGGCTTATTCTCTAAATTTGTTGCGCCTAATTATAAAAAATAGTTTCAAATCTGCACGAATAACGGGGATTGGTAATTTCATGCTAATATAGTAAGTGCATGTTTAGATTTCTATTATAAATTAAACTGCATCAATGATTACGAGTAGAAATTATATTTTATTATTTTATGTTGTGCTTCGTAATACATGTTACCTATACATTTTCCAGTACAAAAAGAACATCGACCAATGTTAATATTTAAAATTTTTAATAATACTCTCATATCGGTTTTCTATCCAATCACCATTTAACAAATAAACAGCAGAAAATACAAACTAGACAGCATCAAGTAATTCTGAAAAGTTAATTTTGAATAAACGTTTTAATCCTTAGGGTATATTGGAGAATATACTTCAGCAAAAATATTTAACATGCCTACTGTTTCGGATACAGCATACGGACCTCTTCTTTATATTTACCACTAAGAGCAAGTGGTGGAAAATGAGTTTCATCAATGACAAAGTTGCATAGGTAAAATAGCTTAGATGCTTCGTTGCAACTACTAAGAAATTAATTACAACAACTTATAAAAGACAAAGTCTGAGATGTTACCACATTTTGTAATAGCTATTATTCAAATCTACGCTACACAAACTAATCGCTTCGGCAGCGCAGTTAAAGCGCGCGTATTCACAGCTAATACGCCTGGGTTCGAAAACAAGTTGAGGAACATATTTTATAGCATACCATCTTGCTCAAGCACAAAAAAATAAATTTAACTTATAAGTTGATGAATAAGGATTGGAGAAACATTAGCAAATATTTTCTATTTATGGGGTAATAAGTAATAGCCTTTAATAAATACAACAACAATGTATCAGGACCGTCCCTAGAGATATTATCAAATGCATAATTAGTTACTTTTTCGATTAAATTATAATTCTATGTCGTATACAATTGTGAATCATTTTATAATGAAATAAAATCATTATCCACAAAGCCCTTGAAGGGGTCCAATAACTTTAATATTTAAAAATAAATTGCCCATAATAAGATGTACATACTTCATATAAGCAAAAATGCCCATAATTAATAGATAATAATTATGGAAGCCTCTTTTAACGAGCGACTGAAGCTTCAGCTTCATTAGCTTAAATACAGTAGATGTTCCATTATATACAAATTGCAGCTTTTACTGGAAATATTAATAATCAAAAATTGTCATTTCCGAGAACAATAATTTTAGTTTAATGTTTGTTTTGAAGGTTTCAATATAAAACAGATGTATCATAACTCATTATTAGGTATATCGACATTGATACCGCTCGAAGCTGTTTAAGTTTTTGGTTCAAAATGAGAAATATAATTTATCTTTTGGCATTTACTGTTTTAATTCAAGAGATCTCTTGCGAGGGTGATCTTTTATCAAAGGTAATTATTATTTTTAAAATTAATTAATCTATTAGCTATGCAGAATTTTATGGCCACGTCAGGTTATCGATATCGAGATATAACGACGTCATCAACATTTTTTTATTAATACCAAAGAAATTCATATTTATAATTAGCAAAAATAGATGTAAAAAATTGAAAACACTTAACACTTAGAACTATAATATGTAAAATATACAGGCCTGGTTCCTGAAATCTCGAATAGCTCCCGAAAAATGTTATTGGATTAATAATAAACCTAATTAAATTAATTAAACTGAATTTTAGTTTCATCAACACAGCTATAAAGTGAAAGACTTTCGATTCCAATTAATTCGATACAATAAAAGTTTATTAAATATTTTTGATTTTTTGATTGAAGAGATGGTCACAGCTTTGGCAGTTAAGTGCGTCTACTGCTAATGCGAAACGCTCGGATCGAATCCGGGCAGGGTAAGAACTTTATTCTGGCCGTCTCTCCTCGGAAAGCAATGGCAAACCACCGAGGTAATTTGCCAAGAGCGCCCATCTCAAACTGAAGTGTATTACACTTCCCGTGGTTCGGAGCCCACGTTAAACAAGTAGGTCCTCTATGTATGTGAAAACACTTGGAACGCACATCACATACATAGAAAGAGATGGGTCACGACGTTCGGAAACGAACAATACGACTAAGAAGAAGAAATATTTTTGAAATTAAGGCCTTTAAATACAATCGCACTACCACGGCCCATAATGTTACTGTAAACTCAAAAGTAAACTTCGAACATAAAGTAGAGGTAAATATTTTGTGACAAAATTTCAAAATGTAAATAAAATACTACCGTTTATTTTCCTAAAATTTTAAATTTTAGATAGTGGTGGATGTTTATAAGTGTTTAAGTAACGAGTATCGACCCATTGCGGTTCGCTTTCAAGTTAATTTCAAAAAAGCGTTTGATGCAAATGTAGCTGGAATGAAAGAAATAGGAAAATGTTGTAACGCTCCAAATTTGACTTTTTATAAGGTATGGAAATAATTTATAGTTGGATCTAAACATCTGAAATATTTTTTTGTTAACAGGAGACTACCTATCATATATGCAACTTTGTTATCGATGAAACCCAGTTTCCTCCGTTAGCTCCCAGTGGCCAATATAAAACGGTGCACCAATATATTGCTATGAACGGAGTCCTTTTAATAATGCCACACGTTGGGCTAGCCAAAAAGTGCTATGTGCCGACGTAGCTTTGCTAGGCTTGCACTCTGTATCGTTGATACCTTGAACGAGTGTACGTACAAGTACCTCGTCAATAAAAATGATTGTAAAATAATCTGACAAATTGCAATAAAATGAATTTTACCTCGGCTTTGACTATTTTCGGAGAGCACAGACTTACCTAATCTCAATTTGGGTCCCTTCCTTGACCAAGTTGTCGCTGAAATATAAATTGCTGGTCGTCGGAAAATCAGGTTGTACAAACAAATTACGCTTCGTTTTAAAGGAATAATAATTTTATTATAAATAGTTCAATTGAAAATAAGATAAAAAGAATTTGAAATGGAAATGTTTAAATTTATTGACAAAATCTTAATCCTAACACTTTAAACGGGCTAACGCACGCGTATTTTAGTTACGAAAAACTTTCACTAAATTTTTTATGGAATAATTTTTAATGTGCATTTACCTTTATGAATGCAGGGTATTTCTTGTTACCAGTTGTTAACAGCATACAATGGGCTCGCTTTACTTGGAGGATGACCTTCGCCTAATGATAAGAATTCAGATCGGTTTCTTGTGTAGTGCAACCACGTTTTTCTGTGTAGTTAAATTTTCAAAAATAATCACAATCACTTTGTAAATTGAACGAAATTGACTTTTTAACACGTAAGTAATTTTTCTTTTAACGATATCTTTACGTTTCATACGATTTTAAAATGATTTTTATCAATATTTATTTACTTTTAGGAGACACTAATAAATTGCACCACCATTCAATTTCAAGCAAAATCAACTTATTATTAATCAACAATCCATTGTTTTTTCCCTAGTTACCTGTCTTTTCAAGGCAATTGTGATTTTCCATTTATCGAAAATAAAATCAAATTTATTTGACGTTATAATTTTTCAGGTCCGTACTTAGCCAAAATAATTTGTAAAATTTTTAATAAAGTTTTTATGTTTCAGATTTATTTTGAAGTACCAGCCTCTTCTGTGATCATCCAGTAAAGTTTTTGAAGAAAATGTTTTTCGCATTTATGGTTCATTGAATATCGATGCAGTTCTACACGTAAAGATTTTATCTTTGATTTAAAAAGTTCTACGTTTTAACACCTTTTTAGAACTAATGTTTTGAACAATTATTTTTGATTTCTAATTACATTTTTATATTACTACTTAAATTAATTTACAATTTTAACAAACTTTTTATGTTAACAAAATTAAACGTTGCATTTGAATTTACCTTGTTTTCTCGTTTCGTGACCTTTTTCTTTACATAAATTTATGACGTTAAATCAAATTCTTGGTGTCGGATGAAACCTTTACTTTCGACCAAATAAGTCATGTGCTATCTTTATAGATAAAAAAAAACTTTGAATCAAAACGTGATCATTTCCATTGACGTGGCCGTGGTACATAGCATTTGTCCCCTGTGTTTAACTTTAAATTTATTCGAAAATACCTATTTTCGTAGTGAATTTTATAGTTAACACACGTGCTTTTACTCCTAAACAAACTTAAATTTCTAATGTAACATTTTTTTTTTCTTTCAAAACAGAACAAACTAAATTTATAATGTGGCGTTTAATAACCAAATTCAAAATCTACTAACTATAATGTAAAACTATTCGAAAAATTCCTAACTAATCTTTTTAACACAACTTTAATTAATTATAAAATTCAAACTAACCTACTTGTTTATAATAACTCATAATCTACCAAGATTTCCGATAACATTTTTAAATTATTGAAATTCTACATCTTTATTAAAATTTTACCTACTTTTTCTGTTTATAAAACTTGACTCTTTATTTTTAATCTAATCTTTCCATCTTTTGGCCTATTTCTTTGGGTGATTCCTACTTTCAGTCTTATAAAATTTTCAATCATTAATTTTTTTTTTTTTTCATAATTCTGTCTTATTATTTACTAGTATTCTTTATCTCTTTTTAATCAATATTTTTATATAATTCCCCATTTATTTCTTTGACCTACTTTTGGTCTCTTTCTTTATCTCTTATAACTTCATAATCATTTATTTAAATTTACATCCGTGCCCTCTCATTTCGGTACATTCGGATATCCATTTATACATTTATCTATCTTTGTCATTTCATTTATTTACCCCCATTTATTTCTTAATTTTCAATATTGAATACCAATTTTTTTTTATAACATCGACTTCCTTCTGATTTCTCAAATTAACTTTCTACTCACTTATTTTAACTCCCGTTTTTCTCACCCAAAATCTAAATTCAAAAATTTTCCCTATGACCAATTACAATCTCATTTTCAAAATTATTCTACAATAAAATATCTGTCAATTAAATTCTCAATAACTATCCTTTTTATAATTTCTTGATTGTTTAAAACGTATCATCTTTTTCATATTAATTCTTCCATCTTGGTAAATTCCTGTTTTCTCGTAATTTTCTAATAACTTCCAATCATATTTACAAAGCTATTTAGATCTCTTTTGTCATTATTCGAGTTCTTAAAATTAATTTATTACAGTTGTCATATCCGTGTTTGTCGTCTTCTTTTCTTGTTAACTTACTATTTTTCTGAACGGTTTCAATTTTTAAGTTGTTATTAATTATTTCTTTTAATTTATTTTTCGCCGTTGGCGTTTTTCTTCATGCTATTTTCATTGGCGGTCAATTTTTAAGTTCTTATTATATTCTGTAGTTTTTTTTATTAATTAAGTTTCGCCGTTGGCGAATTTATCTTTGCTATTTTCCTCAGCGGTCAAATTTTGTAAGATGTTGATTTTAATTATTTTTAGTTTCGCTGTTATGTTTTATCTACCACTTATTGATAATCTAGCAAGAATGACTTTTTCTTCCAACGAACTCTTTTAATTTTAATTTTTCTCCGCTTGTATAACATCCCTTCATTAACGTAACCATTTCCTTTTATTTTAATATCTGTCTTTGTGTCGCACTTCCTTGTCCAACTCACTTCGTATTTTCTTTTCGTATTCTTCTTTTGTAAATTTAATTTCTTACCGATTTTATCATAATTACTTGTTTTATTTAAATTTTTATGTATAAACTTTTTGTTACCCCCTGATTTTGTAAATTTTATTTTGTTACCCCATTTAACTGTTAAGTTTTTAAATTTTAAATTTGTAAATGTCTTTCCGTTATTTATTAAATTATTATATTTTGTAATCTTAATTATTGACTGTTGATTTTGTAAAACTTTTTGTAAAATTTTTCTGTGTGTCCGTACACCTCTTATTTGGCCTTTTAGTTTTAACTTTAATTTTCTGAATTTTAACTGTAGCCGTTTGCATGTTTTTCGCGTTATTATCGTGTATGACCGACACTTTTTTGTTGGTGTTGTTGAACTAACTTCGATTTCCAACTTTACCGTTTCTTTTACCAAATTAATCTTTTCTTCCTGTACAACTTTTTCGGCTATCGATGGCCCCCTAATTTTTAATGCGTTTTCAATTTTATCGAAGTTTCTGTCGAATGTTTCTATCAATTCCTTCTTGAATTCTTCTGCTTTATCTTCTGTGTTTTTAATAATTAATTTTGTGTTTTCTGAAAGAGCTTCTTTCATGAACTCCATCATTTGTTGCATTTCTGTTTTCTTTTCCTGTGCCATCGTAATTTATGTATTTGTTCAATTTATTTATAAGGAAATAGTTTTTAAATAGTTCTCGATGTAATTTTAATTTTAGTTTTAAGGATATTTTTAATTTTAGTTTTAAGCAAATCTTTAATTTTATTGCTGACGTTGTAAGAATATTTTTTATTTTAATGTTGACGTTAATGTAATTAATTTTAATGAAACTTTCCGTTATAATTGACCTAACTGATATTTTTGTATTACGATAACCTAAATTTACTCGTGGTACGAGGTTACTCGAGGTGACTCGAGTCCCACGTTGTGACGCCAAAAAGTGCTATGAACGGAGTCCTTTTAATAATGCCACACGTTGGGCTAGCCAAAAAGTGCTATGTGCCGACGTAGCTTTGCTAGGCTTGCACTCTGTATCGTTGATACCTTGAACGAGTGTACGTACAAGTACCTCGTCAATAAAAATGATTGTAAAATAATCTGACAAATTGCAATAAAATGAATTTTACCTCGGCTTTGACTATTTTCGGAGAGCACAGACTTACCTAATCTCAATTTGGGTCCCTTCCTTGACCAAGTTGTCGCTGAAATATAAATTGCTGGTCGTCGGAAAATCAGGTTGTACAAACAAATTACGCTTCGTTTTAAAGGAATAATAATTTTATTATAAATAGTTCAATTGAAAATAAGATAAAAAGAATTTGAAATGGAAATGTTTAAATTTATTGACAAAATCTTAATCCTAACACTTTAAACGGGCTAACGCACGCGTATTTTAGTTACGAAAAACTTTCACTAAATTTTTTATGGAATAATTTTTAATGTGCATTTACCTTTATGAATGCAGGGTATTTCTTGTTACCAGTTGTTAACAGCATACAATGGGCTCGCTTTACTTGGAGGATGACCTTCGCCTAATGATAAGAATTCAGATCGGTTTCTTGTGTAGTGCAACCACGTTTTTCTGTGTAGTTAAATTTTCAAAAATAATCACAATCACTTTGTAAATTGAACGAAATTGACTTTTTAACACGTAAGTAATTTTTCTTTTAACGATATCTTTACGTTTCATACGATTTTAAAATGATTTTTATCAATATTTATTTACTTTTAGGAGACACTAATAAATTGCACCACCATTCAATTTCAAGCAAAATCAACTTATTATTAATCAACAATCCATTGTTTTTTCCCTAGTTACCTGTCTTTTCAAGGCAATTGTGATTTTCCATTTATCGAAAATAAAATCAAATTTATTTGACGTTATAATTTTTCAGGTCCGTACTTAGCCAAAATAATTTGTAAAATTTTTAATAAAGTTTTTATGTTTCAGATTTATTTTGAAGTACCAGCCTCTTCTGTGATCATCCAGTAAAGTTTTTGAAGAAAATGTTTTTCGCATTTATGGTTCATTGAATATCGATGCAGTTCTACACGTAAAGATTTTATCTTTGATTTAAAAAGTTCTACGTTTTAACACCTTTTTAGAACTAATGTTTTGAACAATTATTTTTGATTTCTAATTACATTTATATATTACTACTTAAATTAATTTACAATTTTAACAAACTTTTTATGTTAACAAAATTAAACGTTGCATTTGAATTTACCTTGTTTTCTCGTTTCGTGACCTTTTTCTTTACATAAATTTATGACGTTAAATCAAATTCTTGGTGTCGGATGAAACCTTTACTTTCGACCAAATAAGTCATGTGCTATCTTTATAGATAAAAAAAAACTTTGAATCAAAACGTGATCATTTCCATTGACGTGGCCGTGGTACATAGCATTTGTCCCCTGTGTTTAACTTTAAATTTATTCGAAAATACCTATTTTCGTAGTGAATTTTATAGTTAACACACGTGCTTTTACTCCTAAACAAACTTAAATTTCTAATGTAACATTTTTTTTTTCTTTCAAAACAGAACAAACTAAATTTATAATGTGGCGTTTAATAACCAAATTCAAAATCTACTAACTATAATGTAAAACTATTCGAAAAATTCCTAACTAATCTTTTTAACACAACTTTAATTAATTATAAAATTCAAACTAACCTACTTGTTTATAATAACTCATAATCTACCAAGATTTCCGATAACATTTTTAAATTATTGAAATTCTACATCTTTATTAAAATTTTACCTACTTTTTCTGTTTATAAAACTTGACTCTTTATTTTTAATCTAATCTTTCCATCTTTTGGCCTATTTCTTTGGGTGATTCCTACTTTCAGTCTTATAAAATTTTCAATCATTAATTTTTTTTTTTTTTCATAATTCTGTCTTATTATTTACTAGTATTCTTTATCTCTTTTTAATCAATATTTTTATATAATTCCCCATTTATTTCTTTGACCTACTTTTGGTCTCTTTCTTTATCTCTTATAACTTCATAATCATTTATTTAAATTTACATCCGTGCCCTCTCATTTCGGTACATTCGGATATCCATTTATACATTTATCTATCTTTGTCATTTCATTTATTTACCCCCATTTATTTCTTAATTTTCAATATTGAATACCAATTTTTTTTTATAACATCGACTTCCTTCTGATTTCTCAAATTAACTTTCTACTCACTTATTTTAACTCCCGTTTTTCTCACCCAAAATCTAAATTCAAAAATTTTCCCTATGACCAATTACAATCTCATTTTCAAAATTATTCTACAATAAAATATCTGTCAATTAAATTCTCAATAACTATCCTTTTTATAATTTCTTGATTGTTTAAAACGTATCATCTTTTTCATATTAATTCTTCCATCTTGGTAAATTCCTGTTTTCTCGTAATTTTCTAATAACTTCCAATCATATTTACAAAGCTATTTAGATCTCTTTTGTCATTATTCGAGTTCTTAAAATTAATTTATTACAGTTGTCATATCCGTGTTTGTCGTCTTCTTTTCTTGTTAACTTACTATTTTTCTGAACGGTTTCAATTTTTAAGTTGTTATTAATTATTTCTTTTAATTTATTTTTCGCCGTTGGCGTTTTTCTTCATGCTATTTTCATTGGCGGTCAATTTTTAAGTTCTTATTATATTCTGTAGTTTTTTTTATTAATTAAGTTTCGCCGTTGGCGAATTTATCTTTGCTATTTTCCTCAGCGGTCAAATTTTGTAAGATGTTGATTTTAATTATTTTTAGTTTCGCTGTTATGTTTTATCTACCACTTATTGATAATCTAGCAAGAATGACTTTTTCTTCCAACGAACTCTTTTAATTTTAATTTTTCTCCGCTTGTATAACATCCCTTCATTAACGTAACCATTTCCTTTTATTTTAATATCTGTCTTTGTGTCGCACTTCCTTGTCCAACTCACTTCGTATTTTCTTTTCGTATTCTTCTTTTGTAAATTTAATTTCTTACCGATTTTATCATAATTACTTGTTTTATTTAAATTTTTATGTATAAACTTTTTGTTACCCCCTGATTTTGTAAATTTTATTTTGTTACCCCATTTAACTGTTAAGTTTTTAAATTTTAAATTTGTAAATGTCTTTCCGTTATTTATTAAATTATTATATTTTGTAATCTTAATTATTGACTGTTGATTTTGTAAAACTTTTTGTAAAATTTTTCTGTGTGTCCGTACACCTCTTATTTGGCCTTTTAGTTTTAACTTTAATTTTCTGAATTTTAACTGTAGCCGTTTGCATGTTTTTCGCGTTATTATCGTGTATGACCGACACTTTTTTGTTGGTGTTGTTGAACTAACTTCGATTTCCAACTTTACCGTTTCTTTTACCAAATTAATCTTTTCTTCCTGTACAACTTTTTCGGCTATCGATGGCCCCCTAATTTTTAATGCGTTTTCAATTTTATCGAAGTTTCTGTCGAATGTTTCTATCAATTCCTTCTTGAATTCTTCTGCTTTATCTTCTGTGTTTTTAATAATTAATTTTGTGTTTTCTGAAAGAGCTTCTTTCATGAACTCCATCATTTGTTGCATTTCTGTTTTCTTTTCCTGTGCCATCGTAATTTATGTATTTGTTCAATTTATTTATAAGGAAATAGTTTTTAAATAGTTCTCGATGTAATTTTAATTTTAGTTTTAAGGATATTTTTAATTTTAGTTTTAAGCAAATCTTTAATTTTATTGCTGACGTTGTAAGAATATTTTTTATTTTAATGTTGACGTTAATGTAATTAATTTTAATGAAACTTTCCGTTATAATTGACCTAACTGATATTTTTGTATTACGATAACCTAAATTTACTCGTGGTACGAGGTTACTCGAGGTGACTCGAGTCCCACGTTGTGACGCCAAAAAGTGCTATGAACGGAGTCCTTTTAATAATGCCACACGTTGGGCTAGCCAAAAAGTGCTATGTGCCGACGTAGCTTTGCTAGGCTTGCACTCTGTATCGTTGATACCTTGAACGAGTGTACGTACAAGTACCTCGTCAATAAAAATGATTGTAAAATAATCTGACAAATTGCAATAAAATGAATTTTACCTCGGCTTTGACTATTTTCGGAGAGCACAGACTTACCTAATCTCAATTTGGGTCCCTTCCTTGACCAAGTTGTCGCTGAAATATAAATTGCTGGTCGTCGGAAAATCAGGTTGTACAAACAAATTACGCTTCGTTTTAAAGGAATAATAATTTTATTATAAATAGTTCAATTGAAAATAAGATAAAAAGAATTTGAAATGGAAATGTTTAAATTTATTGACAAAATCTTAATCCTAACACTTTAAACGGGCTAACGCACGCGTATTTTAGTTACGAAAAACTTTCACTAAATTTTTTATGGAATAATTTTTAATGTGCATTTACCTTTATGAATGCAGGGTATTTCTTGTTACCAGTTGTTAACAGCATACAATGGGCTCGCTTTACTTGGAGGATGACCTTCGCCTAATGATAAGAATTCAGATCGGTTTCTTGTGTAGTGCAACCACGTTTTTCTGTGTAGTTAAATTTTCAAAAATAATCACAATCACTTTGTAAATTGAACGAAATTGACTTTTTAACACGTAAGTAATTTTTCTTTTAACGATATCTTTACGTTTCATACGATTTTAAAATGATTTTTATCAATATTTATTTACTTTTAGGAGACACTAATAAATTGCACCACCATTCAATTTCAAGCAAAATCAACTTATTATTAATCAACAATCCATTGTTTTTTCCCTAGTTACCTGTCTTTTCAAGGCAATTGTGATTTTCCATTTATCGAAAATAAAATCAAATTCATTTGACGTTATAATTTTTCAGGTCCGTACTTAGCCAAAATAATTTGTAAAATTTTTAATAAAGTTTTTATGTTTCAGATTTATTTTGAAGTACCAGCCTCTTCTGTGATCATCCAGTAAAGTTTTTGAAGAAAATGTTTTTCGCATTTATGGTTCATTGAATATCGATGCAGTTCTACACGTAAAGATTTTATCTTTGATTTAAAAAGTTCTACGTTTTAACACCTTTTTAGAACTAATGTTTTGAACAATTATTTTTGATTTCTAATTACATTTTTATATTACTACTTAAATTAATTTACAATTTTAACAAACTTTTTATGTTAACAAAATTAAACGTTGCATTTGAATTTACCTTGTTTTCTCGTTTCGTGACCTTTTTCTTTACATAAATTTATGACGTTAAATCAAATTCTTGGTGTCGGATGAAACCTTTACTTTCGACCAAATAAGTCATGTGCTATCTTTATAGATAAAAAAAAACTTTGAATCAAAACGTGATCATTTCCATTGACGTGGCCGTGGTACATAGCAATATGTATCTAAATCAAGAAATAGCCATGGTGCATAGTTTTTGTGAAATATACACCCCGATATACCAGAAGGATTAGAAAATTTATTCTAAATTTGCATGTCACAATAGCTTAGGGTGTACTGCTTGGTATTTTCTTATATTAATTTTTATTTTATTTGTTGAATTGTCTTCAGTTACAAAACCTATATTGGAAGTTAAATATGTATAGTTTATGTGGGTTGGGTTTAATTATTATTTACACTTGAATATTAATATGGACTAGCACTTGGAGTAATAAAGTATAATTTTCCATCATTGTGCAGTTAATTTTAAAATAACATATAATATCATATTATATTCGTTTATTACAACAAATTTTTAAAATAAAGAACATAATAAAGATTACGTAGTAAACAAAATTACATTGGGGTCCTCAGATTTCACCTAAGTATCGAATTAAACATTTTACGAGCCTTTAAAGTTTCGAATGAACACCAAAAGTTTGCCCCATAGGTGATTTCTTACCCTAAAAATAAAGAGCAGTAAAGAGATTACGTTTGCTCTTATGTATTTCGTTGAGATAATTACATTGCAGTACTGAAATTTGACCTATACGTACCGAATAAAACATTCTACGAGACTTTCAAGTTTCAAAAACACACCAAAGGTTAACCCCTTAAGTGATTTCTTAACTTAAAGTTTAAGAGATAACTTTTTTAGGGAATATTTTTTATATATTTTGATGAGAAAATTGTATTGGAATTCTGGGCGATCCAATGGAAACATTCGAATCAGAATTTATCTACGTATAGAATTAAATATTTTACGAGTCTTTGAAAAGCAAAAAACAGCGAAGGTTAAGAAGGTTCACGATTTTGGTAAGATGCAGAGACTTGATCCAAATTTACAATCTATATCTAAGGAGTTCTGAATTTTTTTAGAATTTTTGTCTGATTCATATCGAAGATAATGGGAATCAAATATCGTAATTTTAACATAGGCTGTTATGGAGTATTCTTTCGGAGCGTGTTTAAAATTACTACAAAGGCTAAGCAAAAATTCACTTTAAAGATGAATTATTGTAATATGGAGAATTGTCATTCAAAAAAATCAGGCTTCTTGTGTGCCTAGATTTATTAAAAATTGATCACATATAAGAAATTATGCTATGAATGCGTAACATTACAGAAAAATGTGACAACATAGGAATTTATTAAATAACGCAAAATTCAAACTTTTTTTCAAAGTTTAAGTCAGTAATTAATATTCCACTTGGAATGTATGCAGTCGGATACCAAACTTGAATAATATGATGACATGATTATTGCTATTTTAATACCTTAGATAAAAATTATTTATTTACGTGTTTACTAGCCATTTTGGCAGTGACAGTCTTTGAATTATTTAGTAGTAACTGGAATCCTTTTAATTGAAAATACTAATTTATAATAATATAATTTGAGTAAAATAGGCGATATGAAATTACAAACAACTACAAATTTTAAAAAATTCGAAGTATTTCTTTGAAATTTAATCTTCTTCATTATTTCCAAAAAACTATTTCGTGTTGTTAATTGTCATTTCATTTAATGTAAAAGCATAGGGCATTTTCCCGCTCACCGTATCCTGTTATGTACTGTCAAACCTACCAAAAACCAAAAAGGTTAACCTGGTCTTAGGTGATCTCTTTCACAAAAAATGAAGAGTAGAGCAGTGATTACATTTTCGGTGATTTTTTATGTATTTAGATCACATAATTCCATTAGAAAACTCAATTTTAACTTGAGTATTAAATTAAACAGTTTATGAGCCTTTTAAAGTTTAGAAGCAACACCGCAGGTTAACCTCTTATGTGATTCCTTAACGTAAAAAATTGAAAAAGTAGGAAAAAGATTATTTTTTTGAAAATATTTATTTCTTTCGATAAGATAATTATATTAGAGCTCTTAGATATCATCTTAGTGACGAATTATATATTTTACGAGCCAGTAAAGTTCGAAAAAAAAACACCAAAAGTTTAACCTCTTAGGTTTAGTGTGATTTCTTTCTCCAAAAATGGAAAAAAGACTACGTTTTCTGTGAATTCCTATGTATTTGGATCAGATAATTCCATTAAAATACTCAAATTACACTTAATTATTGAATTAAACATTTTACGAGCCATTAAAGTTTCTGAAAAACACCAGAAAGTTTAACCCCTTAGGTTTAGCGTGATTTCTTCCTCAAAAAATGGGAAAAAGACTACGTTTTCGGTGAATTCTTATGTATTTGGATCTGATAATTCCATTGAAATACTCAAATTTCACTTAATTATTGAATTAAACATTTTACGAGCCATTAAAGTTTCTGAAAAACACCAAAAAGTTTAACCTCTTAGATTTTGGGTGATTTCTTTCTCCAAAAATGGGAAGAAGCCGACGTTTTCGGTGAATTCTTATGTATTTGGATCAGATAATTCCATTCAAAAACTCAAATTTCACTTAATTATAGAATTAAACATTTTACGAGCCATTAAAGTTTCTGAAAAACACCAAAAAGTTTAACCTCTTAGATTTTGGGTGATTTCTTTCTCCAAAAATGGGAAGAAGCCGACGTTTTCGGTGAATTCTTATGTATTTGGATCAGATAATTCCATTCAAAAACTCAAATTTCACTTAATTATAGAATTAAACATTTTACGAGCCATTAAAGTTGCTGAAAAACACCTGAAAGTTTAACCCCTTAGGTTTAGCGTGATTTCTTCCTCCAAAAATGGGAAAAAGACTACGTTTTCGGTGAATTCTTATGTATTTGGATCTGATAATTCCATTGAAATACTCAAATTTCACTTAATTATTGAATTAAACATTTTACGAGCCACTAATGTTTCTGAAAAACACCAAAAAGTTTAACCTCTTAGGTTTTGGGTGATTTCTTTCTCCAAAAATGGGAAAAAAGACTACGTTTTCGGTGAATTCTTATGTATTTGGATCAGATAATTCCATTCAAATACTCAAATTTCACTTAATTATTGAATTAAACATTTTACGAGCAATTTTATACGCGCTTAAAGTTTCAAACGAACTCCAAAGTTAAATCTCAGATATTTTGATGTGAAAATTACATTGGTGCATTCAGATTCCACTTAAGTATCGAATTGATCATTTTAGTAGCCTTTATAGTATTAGAAAGATTCCACTTAGGTAATATCTTGTCCTAAAAATGCAATATATGGGGGGGGGGGGGGTATTTTTTGGCAATTTCCTAATATGCATTTTGATGAGATAATTACATAATTGTACTCAAATTTAAGTCTAGTACATCTCGCCGCCGCCGTTTTGCCGTCGCCATCGTGAATTTTTTTATAGGTGATGTTGATAAAAAATTTTTTTCAGACGTACCTGAAACCTTTTTAAAGACATTATAAACACAGCAGGGGTGGAACAAAAGGGTGTACTGAATTTTCAAAAGAAAAATAAAAAACTCAGCAAAAAAACAAATTTCCAGTTAAATGATTTGTTGTAGGTGAACTCAAAAATAGAAAATAATTTTATTATTGAATTTCTTTTAAGCTTTAAAGGCTTATTATTTTGCTTATAATATCCTTCGCACATTTGACCCACGCCAGCAAAGCTTCAAGCTTCAACAGAAAATTTTGATGCAAGAAATTTAGAAGAAAAAATTATTTTCTACTTGTGAGATCACCTGAATAAAGCTTTTAACTGGAAAAACTTGATTCAAAATTCAAAAATTTCTAAATTTCTTGATTTGACGAAAAAACGGCGTCGTCGAATGGTTTTAGCTACACGATTGGAACGGACCTGATCCGATTAAATCAGGCTTAAATGTCTAATTATTTATTTATCATAATGGTACAATTATTACACTGAAAACGGAGTTGCTACAAAGTTGCTAGCGGCTTTGTTAAGCGACTTTCCATAAAAAGTTACTGTATAGTAGCTTTAGCTGTTGTTCTCGAATAATAATTATATTATGTGATCTTTTTTGACCATTAGGGAAGTTTGGACAGCTCAACTCCTTTGTTGATTATTCCTCATACAATTTAAATCATTTAAAAATTATAGAGTTACGAAGCGACGATGTACTATTCAATTTGTTCAAGCTTCTGTATTATGCGATGTATTCGTATAATACTTACAAATACTTGTGATAAAATTCAAAGATGGAGCCGTAACGATCGCTTCTCTTTTTTGAAGTTTGCACTAGTGTATACAAATGGTACCTTTTTATAAAATCTATATTTCCTGTAAGTATTAATAAATTTAAAAAATATCACTCAGAGAAACAATTTATCTTAATGCTTGTTTGGAAAGATGCAATATAAAACAGATCTATCATAACTCATTATATCAGCATCAATGTATTGTTTGAAGTTGTTTAAGCTTTTGCTTCAAAATAAGAAATTATGTAATTTTTCTGTTAGTAATTGAAGGGCATAGTGGAAAAAGTAGTTAAATCACTTTTTTTTCAATTTTGTGATTTTTATACTAATTTGTAGAGAATAAATGCCGCAATGTGAAAATGTGCTCAACTACAAATTGAAAAAAAGTGATTTAACTACTTTTTCCACTAGGCCCTTCAATTGCATTTTTTAGTAATCTTTTGTCGACGTAAATTTTTTTAATTTTAGGAAAAGATTAATCAAATAACGACAAATTTAAACGAAATTAACAGAACTTAAGATAATTTGTATTTCAGTTCAAATCATATCCACACTGTAAAATTTTCAAAATGTAGAAATTTTCGAAACAAAAATGTAAAAAACACTTTTAGTTCCATTTACGTAGTACAGGGTTCCACTGAATTTTCCAAAGCAAATTCCCTGACTTTTTCAGAAGAGTGGGAGTGGGAAAAAATTATATAGAGCCCTCTGTAGTATCTTCGAAAAATGGGTTTCAAACATGAAAAATAATCTATGTATTAGCTTGTAGAAAGGTCATTTTGGTGCAAAGAAGACTTCGTTTGTTTAAAACAAGAACTTCCCTTCCTACAAAAAAAAACGCAAAAAAAAACGTCAACACGGAACTGGAGCATATTTATAAGGATCCAGAACTAGTTAAAGCAATTAAGGCGCAGTCTGAGGTGGGCGGGACGTATACAGAGGCATCCAGACTCAACGGCTGGTCAGCGTAGTATGGAAAGAAACCTCGATGGGAAGAAAACCGCCGGTACCCCTCACGATGAAATGAAGAGATAACCGTACAATGGGGGTGGAGTTTAATTGGGAAGATATGAGAAACAGGGAAATTATTAAGTTAGCCAAAACCCACCGTGGGTGTAGCGCCGCTATGAGTGTTGACAATGATGAATATATTTACAAATATTTACATTATGAATTTCGTTAATTCATTCATGGTCGTCAGTTGTTGGCAGATAAAAGTAAAGGGCAAAAAAAAAGAGAAAGCAATCATCTCAACATAAAATGCAGCGCATTTTGAGAATATTTGATGGAGCCGTTTAGAATAATATAATAATTTTTATTTTTATCTAAAATTTACAACATAGTAAATTTTAGAAATAAATTGTTAAGTTATAATGGGACCATGCATTCTCTATTTTGTATTCTGCAATATGCTGAACTAATAATGATTTCTTCTGTATACAAATGGTAGCTATTTAATTATACTATAATTAATATATAATTATAGTAAAAATTAATATAATAATTATAAATATAAATATAGTTATATTGGGTCTAGGTCAATTAGACGCGGCCGATTAGGTGCGGACTCAATTAGGCGCGGACCCAATTAGGCGCGGATACAATTAGGCGCCGGCCATTTAGGCGCCGGCCATAAACAAATTAAATTGTTAATCTCTTATAAGTCTGTATTGTATTTATTTAAAAAAAAATCACAAAAGTCCATTAATAACTTATGGGTTTTGTCACCTTATTACGCGCATCGGGCGCACCCTTAGATTTTGCGTTTATGATCTATTAAACTTATATTTTAAATTTCGAATCGATCCGTTGAAAATTACTCTTTGAGAAAACATTTTTAGGTCGGGTTGTAAAAATAAAAGATTGAAACATTCGCTCAACTAATAAATTTACGTTTTGCAAATGCACAATAATCTTAAGAATTGTATAGTTAGGAAAGTATCATCAAATATTTTAATACACGTACAATAAACCATACGGTAGATGAGGAAGTGTTAATAATGTTGACGTAGCATTAATCCATAATTCACCTCATCAACAATAAATTCTCTATTCATTAACGTTGCAAACTAAACGTCAACTCATACCTATACTTTACTATAATCTTTCAAACGACTGAGAGAAACTTTTATGCGATCCATAAATCCACGTCGGCCGTCGATACAAAAAACGGGCACGTGCGATGGTAAGACCATGGGAACGAATGCATTCGACATCGTTATCTTAGACAGGCATCGACTTGCAAACTCATGTGTTAATTTTTAACATGGAAAGCATAGCGATTTCGCAATTTTAAAACTTCGATAAAAACCAACAAAAAGTGCAAAAGTTAGACCCTTTTCGTCCGACCAGACGAGCAAAAAATTGTTTTGCTCGCACGTGTCCTGCAAAACTTCTCGATACACTTTGCATGGAGAAAGAAGAAAGTGTGCTCTCACACTCTAGGTATTGTCCAATTAAATCACGTCTCCCTTCTTTCTAAATTTATAGGACCCAATTACAAGGATCCAAATCAATCAGTAAGTGGGAAAAATCCTAAATCAGAGTAGGGAAAATGCATAAATTGAGCTACAAATTGCATATTCAGGGAGATTCACTTGGAATCTGATACTACCTTTTTCGTATCTTAGCGCTTCCAAAAGCGGAATTAACTATCGAGGTCTCACATTTATTAGAGATCTTTAAATAAATACAAGTCATTTGTGCTAAAAATTAGTGTGTGTCAACTGCAGGTACTATCAAACCAGAATATCGTCAATTGTTATTAAACAATTCATATTTTATCGAACCAGAATATCGTCAATTGTTATTAAACAATTAATATTTTATCAAACCAGAATATCGTCAATTGTTATTAATCAATTAATATTTTATCGAACCAGAATATCGTCAATTGTTATTAAGCAATTAATATTTTATCGAACCAGAATATCGTCAATTGTTGCTAAACCTTCAATAGTTTATCGAACATTAATATCGTCAATTGTTGCTAATATTTAATAAGTGATCGAACAATTAATATCGTCTATTGTTACTAAACATTGAATCAATTATCGGACTTTTTATACCATCTGCTTATCACGTTAATCACGTCGAGTTATTGCTTGCCGCTCATAAGGCAAGTACGTAGCATTGCTTTTATCGAATGGTACAAAACAGGTGTTGCACTTCCAACCCATGTGTGCATTCCAATCGTCTTTTTTTTATCGGACACCACATTAACATTTCTTACTTAGACAGTGCCGGCTTGAATTATTTGTCACTTCGCGAATAACTAACATAGTGAATTATTTCGTACGGAGACCCCTATTTTATCGTGAAGTACAGTGCGTGAACCACCCTGTTATTTCACCACCTTCCGATTTGAAGAGTTTTTGGGAAGCTGGTTATTACGCTGCCCTTCTGATATGGTTTGAGACATCACATTCAGCTTCATTCTACGTTCTGAAGACGAAATCTCACTCCTGAAGGACCCGTCATCGACTTTACCTAGAGGTCGAACATCAACCACCCAAATTAAGTAAGAAACCTTTTTATATTTTTAAGATTGTGATGTTAATTGGTCCTATTGACCATTAGTTGTGTTTATGAACGTTCAGTTCAACCCTGGAAGACGATATCGCAACCATTTTGTATACCTTTTATTTAACTTAATATTATTATCTATTATTAACGTAACTTTTACCACGCCATTCGAGCGTTCAGAATGTAACCAAACAATTTAACGTAACGTTTCAAGTTTAGTATTGTAGCTAAAGTTTGTTTGTCCCGTTGTTGGGAATTTTGATGATCAATTGCATTGATTAAGTTCCATGATCAATTTTATGAATCATAGTTTTGAATATTATCAAGTTACGCTTAAGTAACTATTTATTTTGGTGGAGTGCTGTATTCAATACGCCCCCCTTTCATGCAAATTAACCTTTTGTATTTTTGTAAGAGTAATTGTTTTACGAGTATTAGTTTCGCAACGGAAACCACACGGAAAGGTTCCGTCAACTGTACATATTTATTTTTATACAAGACATGTAAATTTGATAGTATCTTGTGTAAACCTTGTCAACTCCCCCCTGATATTATTTTATTTAATACATTTTTATTATTTCCCAACTTTGTGTGTTATTATTATTGTTGTGTTAATGTTTATTTAGCTATTTTCACCAACGGAAAGTTCGCCTCCTGTAAAGGTAAGGTCATTGAGCGAGGTTTTTCCGGAGTGAGAGTTCGCTGTAAGATCATCAAGTTGTCGCGTACCAGCTTGGAAGGTGTGATAACCAGTCCCCTTCAAAGAGATTCATTTCTTCGTATGCGTGGCGCCCATTTAAACTCCCGCGTGTATATTAACCCCACCGATTTTGACTTAACTCCCCCCCCCCGTGTAAATTATTCACACCGATTTTGACAATTTTTAGAATCGCGATCGAGGATTGCCCGGTCGTCGATAGGAAATACACGCTTTGCGACGTGCCGTCACACGACCCTTTCGTTCCATTCACCAACCCACCCCTTCGCGACTTTGAGCTAGCCAACCTTTTATTACCTGTTGGAAAGGTGTCGTGGATGCAGAACGTGGTGTAACAGTTTTCCATTAATTACTACCGAATTCAAATTATTTAAAAATTTTTTTTTTACTTATTTCCACAATATAAGGAAATATAGAAATACATAATATGTTGCAATAATTTACATGACATAATTATGAAATAATTATAAGAGGCGGTCATAGCTTGGCAGTTAAGTGCGTCTACTGCTAATGCGAAACGCTCGGATCGAATCCGGGCAGGGTGAGAACTTTATTCTGACCGTCTCTCCTCGGCAGGCAATGGAAAACCACCGAGGTAATCTGCCAAGAAAATCCATCTCGAAATGAAGTGTAGTACATTCCCGTGGTTCGGAGCCCACGTTAAACTAGTAGGTCCTCTATGTATGTGAAAACAATTTGAACGCACATCATATGCATAGAAAGAGATAGAACGAGATGGGTCACCAAACCCTCATTAAGGTAAAAGGACTGAGAAGGAAGGAATTATGCGAGACCCCACGAAGAAATTCTACGATATTACGATTGTCGTAGTCCATTACGAGGGTCTTGATACGTTTCAAAAATTCTATATACTTCCGGAATGACCATAAGTATCTTCTAACATTAATTGTGCAGGAGGTACAACATTAACTTGATTTCTTTTTCTGCGAATTGTTTGCTTTAACGCCCTATCATTCGGTAATTGTGCTTGTGCAAGGGGATAGTTTATTTCGTTTTTATAACTATTTTTAGGGTGGTAAATAAAAAAATAAATAATAATAAAAAAATATATATTTATAAAATAAATAAAAAAAAATAAAAAAAATTTTTAAAAATAATTTGAATTCGGTAGTAATTAATGGAAAACCCATAAGTTATTAATGGACTTTTGTGATTTTTTTTTAAATAAATACAATACAGACTTATAACAGATAGATTATAACTAAATGGCCGGCGCCTAATTGGGCCCGTGCCTAAATGGGCCCGCTCCTAAACGGTCTGCGCCTAATTGTATCCGCGCCTAATTGTATCCGCGCCTAAATTGAGTCCGCGTCTAATTGAGTCCGCGTCTAATCGGCCGCGCCTAATTGTCCGGATCCCAGTTATATTATAGTCTATTTCCTGTAAATATTTATTAATAATGCTCTAAAATAATTTCGGACGACAATT
Source organism: Podabrus alpinus (assembly GCA_932274525.1). Taxonomy (NCBI): domain Eukaryota; kingdom Metazoa; phylum Arthropoda; class Insecta; order Coleoptera; family Cantharidae; genus Podabrus; species Podabrus alpinus. The sequence goes on along the minus strand of OW026456.1, from coordinate 69,160,068 downwards.
TAGCTTAATGTTTATTTTCAAGGTTTCAATACAAACCAGATCCATCATAACTTATTTTATTATATTCTCATCTATACTTCGACGTACTGGTTAAAAATTTTGGTACAAAATGAGAAATGTAATTTTTGTACTGGCAGTTGCATTTGTTATTCAAGAAATATTTTGCGATGGTGATCTGTTGAGTAAGGTAATTATTAATTTTAATTATAAATTGATCTAATGGTATGTAGAATTATATGGCCACGTCAGCTTATTGGTATACGTCACCAATATTTTTCGTCAGGCTCGAAAAAATTGTTACTTTTGAAATGAGAACAAATCGATCAAATGCTCGAATAAATTGAGCAAAATAATTAAAGCTTATTTTTAAAATTACTCGATACGAGGTGAAATGAGTAAGAAAGTAAGTTCGGTAAAAATGGTATAAGAAATCAATATTTTTTAATAAAATAAATTTTACTTTTCAACATAATCTCAAGGCACTCGGTAACTTCTTTGAATTAATCCCTCTAAACCACTGACAAAAATTGTTTCGATTACCTTGTAAAATAGCTTTCTACAGCATACATACATCAGCTCTTATCGTTATTAAATTTTATTTTTTATAATTGTTTCTTTAAATTTGGGAAGAGAATTAATCGCTATGGAGCAGGTCTGGATTGTAAAGTTTCAGCGGACGGTTGAGTTTTGGACTTCTTACGTGGCGGTTTCCCTTTTCTATCCATTGCTTCTTGACTCTTGTTTGGGTTCGGGATCATACTATAGAATCATTTAAAATGTTTCTCGAACATTTAGAAAAATTGCCTAGAAGTTTAGGCTCAAAATTGCTTCTGTTCAGGAGACAACAAACCTGGAATCCATGTTGCACTTACTTTCGATACATGAAAATGATCTTATAGAATTGTATGGATAGTATCATATCGTCCCCTTAGTGCTACAACTAGGTAACTTGAAATTACTCATATTGAGTAAATGGAGTTTAAAGTTTACAATAGCAAAAAAAGTATTAAACTTCAAAATTATTTTTGTTTTAACGTTTGAAACTTTAGCTAGTTATGTAAGTTAAATGTATTTAATACCCTCACAGTCTAATGTTTTATATTTTCGGAAATTTTTAATTAGAAGTAAGATATCTACCTACATAGTTATAGCACTAATAAAAATTTGAAAAATCGGACTTATCTAGTTCTTTTATTTTATTTTAACTTTGTATGTTTCAACATAAGTTTTATTCATAACGACTGATAAATAGTAATACATAATACAAAATAAGATAGAGAAAATACATAATTATTATAAAGAATAGAAATACTGTTTTATCACTATAAAACTTCACTGCTTATAATTGCACAAATAGATATCTCAACTGTCTTGCGAAGGTCGCGGACGTACTATACGTTGCTATACGTAACGTTTGGAATTTTCACAACTAGGTATCTCAAGTTATACACTTGTAGCATAACAGCATTGAAGGGATCTGGCACTTATCTACTTTTAGCAAGTGGATATTTGATATTTAGAAACATAATAGAACATATTTAGTTGTAGCACTAAATAAAGTGGGTAAAATTAGGTGGGTTCGAAGAAATTCGAGTTACCTAGTTGTAGCACTAAGGGGACGATATGATGTCTTGAGATATTTTTAAGGTAGACAGACGTTTATCATGCATTAACAAATTTTCGACTTTTAGTACATTTCGGTCACCAACTGCATCCGCAGGACGGCCAATGCAGTGATCATCTTCTAACGACTCCTGTTCTGCTTTAAAAAGCCGTACCCACTTGGTGGTCACCAAGGAGGTGAAGATTCCTTATCATTTTGTATAATATATTTTGCACTTTCATCGTTTTCTGTTAAAAATTTTATTACGACACAGTGTTCGAGTTTCTCTATTTTTATAAATATTAAAACTGACTAAAAATACGTAATTAAATTAATTCAATTAATTTTAGTTTCACCAACACACCTACAAAGTAAAAGACTTTCGATTCCAACTGATAAGATACGATAAAAAATTCTTAAACTTTTTGGAAATCAAGGCATTTAAATACAATCGTACTACCACGGCCCATAATGTTACTGTAAACTCGAAAGTAAATTTCGAACATAAATTAGAGGTAAAATTGTCACGATAAAATTTAAACACACAAAAATTGATTATGCATTCGCTAATAAATATCAGAAATTTCAATATTTTTTATGGGTTAATATGGCCCCACGCTACGACTTAAAGGTTAAGAAACTTTTAATTTTTAGGCAGTCGTAGAAGTTTTTAAGTTTTTAAGCAATGAATATCGCCCCATTGCGGTTCGTTTTCAAATTAATTTCAGAAAAGCTTATGATGCAAATGTGGCTGGAATGAAAGATATAAAAAGGTGTTGTAACGCTACAAATATGGAATTTTACAAGGTTTTGAAAGTGATTTAAAGTTGAGACGAAGCATCTAAAGTATTTTGTTAACAGGAAACTACCTATCACATATGCAACTTTGTCATTGATGAAACCCAGTTTCCTCCATTAGCCCCCAATGGTCAATATAAAGCGGAACTCCAATATACGTATTTAAATAAAGAAGTGGCGTTATTGCATAGTTTTCTAGAAATATACACTCCAATATACCCGAAGGATTAAAACGTTCGTAGAGAATTAACAATAAATTGTACGATTGGTTGCGGTAAACTGTTTGGTATTTTTTTATGTGTAAATTTTTATTTTATTTGTTTTGGTCTTGGGATACAAAACCGACATTGCAAGTTAAATCTGCACTTAAAATGTTTACGTTGCTCGAGGTAAACATTATCTGCACTATTAGTAATACCTTATTATGTAGCACATAAAGTAATAAATTATAATTTTCCATGTTTTATGCAGTTTATTGTAAAATAAAATAGAAATGCACTACTGCACATGTACATCATCATTAGATTGCTAATCCAAGATAATCGAGTAGGTTAGCGATTATTTCATGACAACAAATAAAAATACAAATTTCTAAATAAAATGTGTGTTGCTGAAAAAGAAAGTTTAGTTCAGGAGTTCAGAACAAGGTTGAAATGGAGAAATCAACGAACTGATGCAGCTTCCTATCCCACATAAGTGGATTTTCCAAATGTTATGTTCAAAATGTGCGATCCTAAGCTTTACATTTTTGACACTTAACCTTGAATTTGCACTCACCCGTGAAGTGACCCTTTACTAAACCATTATAACATGTTGGTCATCTATCATAGAAATAGTCTTAGAGGTTTTTTTTTGAAAAATCATCAGAGTGCATAACAGTTTAACAGAACAGGCAACCCTGGTCCATCTAATAAAAATTATCCCGTACGGTTTTATAATTCAACTCGATGAAGGCTATTTTCGACACTATTTGTGGTGTTTCTGGATTGTTTATCTAACTAGGAAATCGTTAGATGAACTTAATGATCCTGTAAAATACAAAGTTTTACCGGTAACAATTTCTACAGCATACAAATGGAGCATACTTTTTTTTATATAATCTATTTCCTGAGTATATTAAGCCTTTATAACAATATTATTCCGTAAATCCATTTAGCTTAACGTTTGTGTGGAAGGTTTCCATATATAAAGCAGATCTATCTTATTAATTCAATATAATATCAACAACCACTGTTCGATATAGTTCAAATTTTAGTTCAAAATGAAAAGTGCAATCTTTCTAGTGGCAGTTACATTTCTTATTCAAGAGAATACCTGCGTGGATGACTTTTTAGCGAAGGTAATCTTAAATTTTAATATAATTTTATTAAATGTATAGAATTGACGGTCACATCGTGGTTACTTTGTCAATTTTTCGGTATAAATGTAATATTTATGCCATCACCTTTTGAAATTTCTTAATAATAGTATAATATAGGCCCGATTCCCCATTATTGTGACACGCAGATCAGTTTTATTGTTGCAGGTAATCAACAAAATTTAAAAAAAATTGATGTGAAATTGAAAATTATATTATAAAAATTTTAGCAAATAAAAACTTCGTAACGTGTTGTAACTTCATACTTTTACTGCAACAAATAATTTTAAAATTAAACTAGGGTAAAGGGAGTATAGTTGGACCACCCTTTGAAAAACAGTTAATAACTTCTTTATTGATTAAAATAAATGCATGTTTTTAATACAGTACATACATTAAACATTGTTTGTCCTTTTGGTAAACTTTAATAAACCAAAAATAATGCCGTAAAATTATTAAAATTAAAAAACTGAATAGTTAAAATGGTCCATCTCTCCTACCCACCATAGGAGAGATGGACCACGTGTGGTAGGAGAGATGGACCTACAGTTTTTTCGAATTTTTCTTTGTTACGTTAGGACCGCAAATTTGACAAACGTTGGTATAAGGGGTACAACCTTCATGTAACCATCGGGAACACAATATACACTTTATCCAGTCATCTTTTTTTTTCGGTAAAGCGGTAATCTTCGTTGCAGCTAACGCATTCATTTTCCACATCACTCAAATTGTTCTCGTCATTGCTGGATGAATCTTTTAAAACTACTTTAGACGAGTTTGAAGAAGAAGATTTGTCGCGTTTGAATTTATTCTTTGGTTTCTGATTCTTCTTCCTTGCATCTATTTCTTTCCTCTTTAGTATGTTTTCCGGTGAAGTTATAGGCCAGATTGACGCATTTTAATAGCTAGTGTTATCACAGGTACAGGTGCAATATCATCAAGTGCTATTCCTGTTATTATATCTTTTCCTGCATCGAGTCTTTTTTTAGTCTGGCATAGTTGCTGTATTCCAGAGGTACTAGAGTGTGAAGATTCAATTGCATTCCTGCTTTATCGGTGTTAAAAATGTTCCCTGGTTTATTAGAAAGGGCATTCTCAGTGAAAACTGTTTCAAGATCTTTAAAATAGTTATTTATAGCACCCCTCGACATTCCTATAGCTCTAGCAACAGAAATATTCTCAGCCTTTCGTACTATAGGCATGTTTCTGTAACAAAAATCATAGGTCCATCTCTCCTCTACATTTCTGGTCCATCTCTCCTCAAACGAGAGGATAGACAGACCAGGAAATACCCACGTAACCGTATGTGATAACTTATTGGTTTTGGATAAAATAAAATCTCGGGTGTGAGGGTTGGGATAATAAAACAACTGTCTACCACATCGACTAGTTTCGAACCCTGAACGGGTTCATCTTCAAGACTATATTGAGGAAAAAAGAAAAGGTCGATACAATCAAAATTCAAAAAAGGCAAAAAACGCAACACAAGAACAAAATTTACCTCGCGGTAAGATGTACGCGTCGTTAACTCCCGAAACTGGTGACTCCGGTGGAATGGTGGAAATATTAAAGTAATGTTCGTCAATACAACGATATAACGTTGAAAACTTGGACAAGATGTTGGCAGTTTTCTCGCAATTAACATAAATTGTAAACATTTAACAATTTTAAAAATTATTTTCTAATAAACTTGCACAGAACGAATTATTTTTCTACATTTAGATTACAACTGTGATAAAATTCTTATTTTTGAAATACAGCCAACATCAAAATTCACCAATCCACCAATAAAAACTCAATGGCGTAACATAGAGTTGTCAATGACATAAAACAGAAAAACGTTGTTAATGTATATTTAATAATGTAATAAAATGTATATTTTGTAATAACAGTAATTTATTTCTTAGTAATTCCATGTTCTGGAAACACATAGAATTAACCTAAAACAAGCTAAAAAAATTTTTTATTATTCAAGAATGGGGCGCCCTGCCCTAAAATTTTGCTTTCTTTCTCACGATATAAATTTGGCACTTATAATTTTGATGTGCTGGAACCATGTGTAAAAAAAAACGTTGAACAACTTGAACAAACCAAATTAATTTAATATTTTCAAAGTAGGGGGGGGGGCTCGCTTAAAATTTTTCTTTCCCTCTCGCGACTTTATTTTTGCACTTTATGAATTCGTTTTTATGGAACCATATGGAACAGGTATAGAACAACCCGAAACAACAAAATTTGAAATTTTTTAAATGTGAGCACCATATTTATTTTGGCAACTGCAGTTGCAAAAACTAAACCAAAAATTGATAGTATTTAAAACTAGAAAATTAAAAAATTTAAGGCACCTGCACTGAAGGCCCATTTATCCATTTCAAAAAGTTCCATTTATATTTATCTAACAGCTGAAAGAATTCGATCTCTTCGCATTTGACAGAAAGGCGTTAATTGTTGGGTTTTTCTGACGAGTAAATTTAATTGGCCCTAAATAAATGTTCTAGATAACTGACTGGGTTTCTACATAGTAGTGTTTTTACAAGAAAAACCATATTATTATAAAAATTTGATAAATAAAAATAAAACGAGAATTGAGGTTTAGAATCTAGAAATCTGAATTATTTTAGTCGCTTCTACATATTTTAGTTTTTACTTTGTACGTTGGGGTATTTTGTAAACATCAAATTTGAAGTTTTATAGTATCAATTTTCAGCATATTATTTACAAAAAACATCAAATGACCACGATTACTGAACTAAAATTCGGTAAGAAGGGGTTTTCCGAGGATAACCCAACTGCGGCCTAAATTTTAGCTCAATTTAAGCCGTAGTTGATTTTACGTGATTTTATTATCCCTCTATAGTCGGTTTAGTATTTCCGCGGTGTACTATTAAACCTGCACTCAACAGTTTTATATTAAGTAACATAAATATTATTAATATTATTTTGCACAAAGTACAAAGTGTAATTTTCCATTATTCATGCAGTTCATTGCAAATCATAAATGCATCACTGCTCATAGTTTATCATCATTAAATTACTAATCCCAGATAACAATGCAGATTTCCGACTATTAATTTCAGTATAACAATTTAAAAAAAAGTAAATAATATCCAAACTTTTCCGAAATAAACTGTAGCGTTGAGTAGACTAAATTTCTGAAAAGCTGAAAAGGAGATGTAAAAATTAACAAAACAGAAAATTTGACGGTGAGAATTTCAAACTAACAAAATAATTGAAAACTAAGTCACCAACATTTCTTTAATCTCTAGGGATTTTCACAGCTAATTAATTAGAGTTTTGCTGTATGCGAAAAAGTAGGACGTATTGACCTAAAATATCGTTGAAACACAGCAATTTGTGATGCTGGGCTTTACATTTTTGACACTTCATCTTGCATTTGCACTGACCAGTGAAGTGACCCTTTTCTAAACAATTAAAACAATTAAACCTCCTAACCTTAATCGAAATCGTATCTGAATATTGTCCAAGTTTGCACTTAGTTCTTAGTTCGCAATAGAGAACTATTATTAAAGTCATCAACAAGTCTTAAAAGTTTTGTTGAGGACTCTGTAATGACGCTTGCTAAGAGCTTTGCTAGGAGCATCCCGTACTTAACCAGGCTATAGGGTTTATTGTATCTACCTCGAATTTAAATTATCTTTTGTGATTCTGGATATTTCATAAACAATAATGGTTGTTTATTAACGATTTACCATAAAAATTGGGGATACACATTCGGGGAAATTTAATCAACATGGAGTTTATCTTAACAGCATGCGTTCAATTTACGCAAGTTTGGTATTATGTTTTCTATAAAATATAAAGAAAAACCGTGACAACTTTTGCATACAAATGGAAGCTTTTCATATAATCTATATCCTGTATATATTAATATTCTTAAAAAATATTACATCGGAAAACCTTCGAAGGTTTAATATATTTATCGGCATCCATTGTTCGAGTAGTTTTAACTTTTCCTTCAAAATGAGAGGTGCAATACATTTTTTCTTGAAGATGTTTCTTGCATGGATGATTTTCTATTCAAGGTAATTTTTAATTTTAATATACTATTTTATAGAATGTGTAGAATTTTACGGTCAGATCGTCGCATACTTTGTTAAGTTTTCGGTGTTCGATAGACTGTGAAATAAGGGCCTGATTCCTCTTTTGATGATAGTACATCAGTTGTCAAGTGTGCAAATATTTAAAAACTGAAATTGAAGTTTTGAAAAATTAAATTAAGTTTTTCATATGAAATTGAAAAGTGAAAATTTTAAATTGAATCATTTAATTATTAGACAAAATGCGCAAAATGATGTAAAACTTTGTGTAATATGTTGTAACTTCATAACATAAAAATATATTGAGAATTAAGAAACCAGATAATTAAACAATAAAATTCAAACAATATTATTTTCTTAAACTCTCAACAATTGTTATTGCTATCATCAGTTTTTTTAGAAATTATTATTAAATAATTGGATTTAGAAGCAATTGCGTGGTAATTACATAAAACATTCTGCTAAATCACAATAATTGGAAAACGAAAGCAGCTTAAATTGATTGAATCAATTTATTCCCTTTGAGCTCCCCTTTTTAAAATTGTCAATACAGTTTTTCTTGTTGTTTTCGAATATTACATAAAATAATTTAACTGAATTTTAGTTTCATCAAAATCGCTACAAAGTGAAAGATTTTCGAGTACAATTAATAAGTTATGACGAAAACTACATAAATTTTCTTGAAGTTAAACGATACAGATTCAATCGTACCACAGTGGCCCACAATACTACTTTGAACCTGAAAGTCGATTTGGAGGATAAATTAGAGGTAAATATTTTGTACTCAAATTCCAAAAGGTACGAGGTACTCATAGTCCATAAAATACCACCGTATATTTTAACAAAAACTTAACAACAATGCTAAAATATTTGAATAATGATTATCAGTCTATTTTTTTTTTAATTTTCCCAGTTCTGTTAAAATTCGCGTATTTTAGCGTTGGAGTTTTCTCAAATACTAAAATTAAAAAAAGTTTTATCAATCATCAGGGCACCACGTCATTACTGACCAAAACTGTTTTTGTTTTAGTTTCTTTTGCAAGCTTATAAATTTTTAAGCAATGAGTATCGACGCATTGCGATTCGTTTCCAAATAAATTTACAGAAAGCTTTCGATGCCAATTTAATTGGAATAAAGGGAATAACAAAGTGTGGCAACTTTACTAATTTTATTCTCTATAAGGTATTGAAAATAATTTGTAATTAAAATGAGCTATATAAAGTATTTTTTCTACAGGATATTACCTATTATCTATGCAACTTTGTCATAGATACTACTCATTTGCCTCCGCTTATTCCCGATGGTATGTATAAATCGGAAATGCAATATCTCTTCCTGGATCATAAAATAGCAGTGCTGCATAGTTTTTTCGAAATATATACTCCAATATACCCCACGGGTTAAAAAGTTTATAGGAAATAGATATTTTGCACACTTATTCGGGGCAGTCTGGTTACTGTTTTGGTTTTTATTTTATAATAAATTATTCGTCACTTCTTTGGGTACATAACTGGTAGTGGATGGTTGCAGATAAAAACGTAAAATTTTTATAGTTTATTTTATAGTGGATGAGGGTTCTACTCAATTATTTTAATAGTAGATTTTAGTAAGGTGATTGTGTCCTGCAATATTTAAAATTGAAAGAATGATGTAATTAAAGGGTTAAATAAATAAAAATAAAGTGAATTTAAGTTTAAAGGTTGTTTGATTAAGACAAAATCAGAAGTAGGTGTTAAGCAAGAGTAGGCTGAGATTATTTTAAATAGTAAAGAGGAAAATTTAGGCATAAAACCTGAATGTTATGGCAGAAAACATACGAAGACAGAAATCAATGAAACCGACGTTTGAACCGTTGGGAATTTAACTAGATTTTTCAGGATGATTAATTTTATAAAAAAATTCTATTTGCGGGGGGCGGGGCACTAACAAGCACCTTACGATATCGATGTGTTCGTTTTATTAAACATTCCTCATCAGCTAAGGTCTACCTAAGAAATAAATGATGATTGAAATTAAAACACATCTTGTTACAAACAATTAATGAAATAGGCAAATTATGAATTAAAAAGTGTAATTAAGAGCTCCCTATTCAATTATTAACCTACTAACCTATTAACCTATTCAATATTCCTTTCTTTTGGCATTCCTTTTCTGTTTCTTTCTTTTACATAGTAAATTGATAATTTCGGTTATATCGGGAGTCGAACCATAATTTTGAAATTTTTTCTGCCTAGTCACATCCTTGGTTCAATAGTTACAGGAGTAAACGTCTTGAGTGGGAAGATACGGAAAATTTCTATAAGTTATTTTGGAAAAAGTGAAAAAACTTCTAATCTATTCAATATTTTTGGAACAAAGTTTCACCTTCGGGAAATTACTCGCCAACTACACGCCTTTGGTGTCAAATTGGTATTTAACCGGCGCATAAAGAGGAAGAGAAGCCGCAATTCCATCTCCAGAGGTGCCTCTCATCCAAAGCCACTCTCTCGCATTATGCACTAATACAGAGCTGTATTAGTGTATTAGCTGTATTCAAAAAGTAGGCAGACTCTGCAACATTTGTTGTCTTGCTGCCCAAAGTACACCCAACATCGTCACAACTACGCCCTACATTGTCAATTTCGCAACGTTACACCTTTTACCATTTCGAACATAATCAGTAATAAATTCATAACCAAATTATACATATCTTTTTGCAAACTAATCATATATATTGTCATGTTCTAAGGCGACCGATACGCTAATAGCAATTCTTGATAACGTTAAAGTATAAGAAGCACAAAATTTGCATGAGATTTCGAATCCAAAAGGGTCGATAAACAAAATTTAATTCAAAACGGTGGTAAAATACATTTAATGAAATTGATTTACAAAGAATACAAAAGTTTTATAAAATTTAAAAATGTAATTTTAAAACAAATAAGATCCAAATATTAAAATTGTCAAACCAAACCTAAATATAAGAAAGTTAAAAATTGTTATTTTTGTTAATTTTAAAGTGTTAGAAAATAAGTCGTTAAAAGTTGCACGAACTTAAAAAATTTGTTTACATGTCGACGAACGTTGTTCCGAAGGTATGACGATCGGGTCACAAAATGTGTTAAACCTGAAGAGACAAAAATCAAACATTAAAAAGAGACCGTTGATACAAATTTGTACTTACAACTTCAAATTTTCATCAAGTAGATTGAAATTTCGTAACCAAGGAGATAAAAACAAAAAAAACAGGAGTCCCTTAAAAGGTGGAAAAGCGGGTAGAAATGTGAATTTTGCTCCCGATTTTAATTTAATAAAAAGTGGTTAAAAGAGAATTCCTCCAAGTGGTAACCAAATTTGAGGGACCTAAACAGAGATTAGAGGTTAGTTACATGTTAGTGCACGTGACAAATATAAAAAAGGTAAAAAATAAATTTTACTTACCGAAGAGTAACTGATAAAGAGTGCTACGACACAAGTGATTGATAAAATTTGGATCTGGACCAACTAATTAGTACAAAACACGAAGTCACAAGCTGGATAAAGAACGTTCGTCGCTTAAGCTGACAAAAGTAAAAGAGTACATACCAGTACATACCAACAGTGGTAAGTGGACCATTATATAAAAACTAAATGTTTACGGAACAAACGCGCGGTATATTTAAAATAGGTGCAACAAAAGACAAGTTTTATTTTTATAGTAATTAATTGGGGTATAATTAGAAACATTGTTCAATATTTATTTACTTATTTAATAATTGATTTGAGTTGAAATATATTATGTTTTTTAATAATTTTGGATCATTATTTGAAAACTCTTGTGTTTTCCGACTTAAGAATTCCACAGATAAATAAAGAGGAAATTTCTCCAGTATCTACACTGAAGGTAAGAGTCTACATGCAAATAAAAGAAAGTTCAGCCGAGGCATTATTTAATTTATTGAGTATTACAATTTCTTTGCAACGGAAATTCCGTTTGTCATTAACAATTATAAGAATTGCTATTGACGAGGGACGATCCACCCTCCTCATAGTAATATATTGCTATGTACCACGGCCACGTCAATAGAAATGATCACGTTTTGATTCAAGGTTTTATTTATTAATAAAGATAGCACATGACTTATTTGGTCGAAAGTAAAGGTTTCATCTGACACCAAGAATCTGCTTTAACGTCATAATTTATGTAAACATAAGGTCGCGGAACGAGAGGACAAAATAAATTCAAATGCAACGTTTTGATTCTGTTATAAAAATGTTTGTTAAAATTGTAAATTAATTTAAGTAGTTATAAGAAATGTAATTTGAAATCAAAATAATTGTTCAAAACATTAGTTATAAAAATGTGTTAAAACGTAAAACTTTTAAAATAACAAAATTTTACATGTGTTAAAAGTGCTTCGTAACTCAATGTACCACGAACGAGAAAAACATTTTCTTTTTTAAAACTTTACTGGATGATCACAGAAGAGGCTGGTACTTCAAATAAATCTGAAACATAAAAATTTTATTAAAAATTTTACAAATTATTTTGGGCCAAGTACGAACCTGGAAATTTTACGTCAAATATATTGATTTTTATATCGACCAAAGGGAACGAAATCAGGAATGCTTTGAAAATACAAGTAACTATGGAAAACAATTGATGAAAATAATAATAGGTTGATTCTTGAATTTAATGGTGGTAAATTTTATTTGCGTCTCCTAAAAAAAAATTAAATAAATAGGGAGAAAATTGTTTTAAAACCGTATGAAAAGTAAAGAGATCATTAAAGCAAAATTACTTACGTGTTAAAAAAGTCAATTTCGTTGAATTTATAAAGTGATTGTGTTTATTTTTGAAAATTTGGTGCTGCATAAAAACGTGGTTCAACACTACACAAGAAAACTTATCTGGATTATTATTAGTAACTGAAGGTCATCGGCCAGGCAAAACCATCCTATTGTATGCTGTTAACAACTAGGAATAAGAAATTCCCTACATTTATTAAGGTAAATGCACATTAAAAGTTATTACATAAAAATTAGTGAAAATTTTTGGTAACTGAAACACGCGTGCGTTAACCCGTTTAAAGTTTTAATTTTAAGATTTTGTCAATAAATTTAAACATTTCTATTTCATTTTTCTATTTTCATTTGCACTATTTAAAATAAAATTATTATTCTTTTAACAACGGAGCATAATTTGTTTGTACAACCTTATTTTCCAACGACCAGTAATTTATATTTCAGTAACACAACTTGGTCAAGGAAAGGGCCCAACTTGAGATTAGGTAAGTCAATGCTCTCCGAAATAGTCAAAGCCGAGGTGAAAATTTATTTTATTGCAATTTATCAAATAATTTTACAATCATTTTTATTGACGAGGTACATTTACGTACACTCGTACAAGACATTAACTACACAGAGTGCAAGCCTAATAAAGCTCCGGGGCAGCACAGCACTTTTTGGCTAGCCCAACGTGAGGCTACGTCAGCACACAGCACAATATATATTGGCGAGTATTTTACGGACTTCTCCGTATCTCGCATCTTGCTCTCCAATCCCTCTATCGGTCCAGTCTCCTTCTTCTAAGCCTCTGGCTTCCATCGCTTCCGTCACTTCCTGAGCCCAGGTTCTTGCTGGTCTGCCTCGCTTTCTTCTGTAACCTGGAGTCCATTGCCATATTTTTTTTGGCCATCGAGTTGTGTCCATTCGCTGCATATGGCCGAACCACCTCAGCCTCTTGCCCTCTACTGTGTCCATTATCGAACCCTTTATCTCCATTCTTTTGCCGAATATCGTCATTTCGTATGTGTTCCAATCTGGAGACTGCGCAGCTGCGCCTCCAGAAGTCCATCTCTAGGGCTTGCAGTTTGCCTCTATTTCTCCCGTTTACTACCCAAACTTCCGAACCATAAGTCGATATGCTTTCCACGATTGCTTTGTATATATTCTTTTTTGTTGTTTTCTTTATTTTATCATTCCATAATATCGGGTTCAGTTGCTTTATAGCTCTTCGTCCTTGACCTATTTTATTTTTTATATCTGCATCGCCATTGCCCGAGGCAGAGAAGGTAACACCAAGGTATTTGAAGGTTGGGGTGTATTTGATTATACCTGTTTCGATGTTTAAGTCTTCCCCTTTTTCACCCACCACAAGATATTCTGTTTTCTTTATGTTTATTATCAATCCCCACTTTTTATATTCTTCTGCTAGCTTTCTTAGCATATAATTTGCGTCCAGCTCGTCAGCAGCTACTATGACCTGATCATCCGCAAAGAAAAGTGTAAACAGAGTCTTGTCATTTATTTGTATGCCCATGTTCTGGCACTTTGTTATCCACTGTTGTAAAGCTTCGTTTAAATAGATCTTAAAAAGTGTCGGTGCTAAACAATACCCCTGTCGTAGCCCCTTTGTTATTTTGAACTGTTTTGATATTTTGCTTCCCATCTTTATGTTGCTCACGCAGCCCGTATATAAATTTCTTATTGAATTTACGTATGTGTTATTGACACCCAATCTTCGCATGCAGTTCCACACCTTATGTAGCGGAACGGTGTCGTACGCTTTCTGTAAGTCAACGAATACCAAGTGAGTCGCTCTCCCCCGAGCAGTGTACTTTTCAATGAGTTGCCTAAGCACAAATATATTATCAACGCACGATCGACCTGCTCTAAACCCACTCTGCTCCCCCGGTTCCGTTATGCATTTCTCTATTCTTGTTTTCATCACCCTTCCATATAGTCGCGCAATTGAGGAGATGACACTTATTCATATTCATTGATAAGTTTTATATTGTTTAATATTGTTATTTTTATATGTACATAATATGTATCCATTTGCATAAATATACTCCCTCTCTAGGTGGTTAACTTAGAGAGGAAACAGGAAAAAAAATACAGAGCTGCATCGATGATTTTCATCCCGCTCCCCCCTGCTCCAGCTTTGTTAAGCCGACCAAAGCGAACTAGCTCGGCTTGAACGACGTCGGCAAGTGATCTCAGCTAGTGGAACAAGTAAATTTGAGGAGATCAATTATTCCAAAGTCACGAGGGGTATTTCCAACGCGCTCTCCACATCAGAGCTTTTTCATCCACCATCTAAATGACCAAAGACACTTCGAGTCATCATTAGGAGCATCCATAAGTTCTGAAATCTATAAGTAGGATGCATCGATGGAAAGACAAGAAGCCTCTTATCAGAGTATCCTTCATGGATACTCATGGTATGCATGAAGAAGATATTCCAGAAAAGGGTTCGATGGCACATCCTCGACATCCAAGCGAGCACCGAATCTGCGCACAAGATAAATTGGATTTTCCAGTACCATCGCTGTGAAACCTTCCGGGATGCACGGCGATGTTGCAGGTCATCACCTAAGTGCGTCAAATACGTGGGGGTGAATTTGATTTCCGCCTGCAAAATCATAGGAGACGCCCACAACTTTGAAATCATCAAGATTTTCCATTTTTTGTGATTATATTTAGTATAATAAAATTATATGTTTGTAAACCACAATGCTTCTTGATATACTGTGAATAAAAGCCAAATAGGAAAATTGAACAAAATGATTTCATAGTATTGAAAAAGTTAAAAATAGTTTAAATGTCGACCTACTCCCATACTCCCCAGCATATCTCTCCTTAGCCAAGAAAAGTAAAATAATATAACATAATTTTTAATTATTTACAAGTATATGAATGAAGTTCTCAACAAAAATAAAGCAGTATCACCAAACATTTTGTAATGCTTTACTACTTGATCAATATTATGCTGGGGGAGGGAGGGGTGGTATACCTAACTTTTTTCGATAATAAGATTTTCGATTTTGAAAATTTGAATTCTTCGAATTATTTATTTTTAATTGAAAGTGCTTTTGCTCATTAGGGTACACTCCCGCTCCTCCTGGAATAATCTGTACTGAAGTTGAAGGCGATTATACTGCAAAATAAAATCATTTTTACAACTAAAATTCCATTTTTTCATTTCCGTTCCGCGAACTTATTGAACAACCTAATAGGTAGTTACTTTTATAAAATTTTTACATATAACTTATTGGATGTACAATTTTTTTGCGAATGAATCATTTTTAAAATAAAAAATTCTAACAAATAGAAAATATTATAATAGACTACAAAATTGATACCGTTATAACGAGATTAAAGGGTGAAACATAATAAGCGCCGTTGAACGGCGTCAACTTTCAAAGCTAAGTTGAAATGCGTGTAAATAGGTTACTGTGCGCACAATGTCGTACGGAGTTGAACTGTATGCACAGTAACCTATTTACATGCATTTCAACTTAAATTTGACGATTGACGCCGTTCAACGGTGCTTATTCTTTTTTACCTTAATAATTCTAACGTAATTTTTGTCCATTCATTTTTTAAGCGAGATTGTTATGAAACCATGGAATTAAATTCAGAAATTTACGAGAAAACAAAGAAGTCCATGTGTTTCGGAAATATCGTAACGAACAGAAGTTTCATGTCTTCAGTTACATAAAAATATAAATTTAATGTATTTTCATTTACAGTAATAGGGGTCTGATAAATCTGATAATAATATTCTAATTTTGAAGGTTTAGCTTTTTATATTTTGTATTTCCTGTACACAATAATCTAAAATCAATTAGTCCAAATAAGTGGCTTAATGTTTGTTGCAATAATAATAATAACAATACATATATTTTATATATTTCGTTGAGAGATGGATAAAAAACTGATAATGACCATTATACTAATTATATTATTACATGTTCATCCGAATTCATCGCAGTTGTTCAAGTTTTTGGTTCAAAATGAGATATATAATTTTACTATTGGCACTTGTATATTTTATGCAAGAGATTTCTTGTGGGCCGGATCTTTTGTCAAAGGTAATAAATATTAATCTTAAAAATAATTTAATTCAATTTGTAGAAAGTTATGGACAGCCAATTTTTGACTTTTTCCGTAACGAAATTGACATTTTTGAAATTAAAAAAAAAACTAATACAAGTCGTAAGCACTTAGAATTGTGCGTTACAGACCAGTTTATTTATTATAGTGATAGATCACTTTTATGTACGTTATTGGAAAAATATACTAGAGATGGAAATTTGACGAAAAGCTTAGAATATATTTAAAAATTAAAAAATTAAGAAATTAAAAAGTCGATACATTAGGCTCTAATTTAAAGTGCCAGACAGCTAATTCGAAATTGATGCAGAGGAAAACTTATACAAATTAACACTGTTATATAAACATTGAAAACATTTTCAATCAAAGAAATTGCTTTAAAGTATTGAAATTTATATAAATTAATTTGCAATAAACTTTAAAAATGAATTTAATTCAATTTGTGCATGTCGGTTTATTAGTGTCGACAGAATACAACACCAATTTTTTTCTTTAATCCTTTACTGCATGTATTAATTTTTGACTTTTTAATTATTTAAAAATTAATAACATTAAAATTTGTTTCTAAGTGGGTGGGTAATAAATTTTTTTTGTGTTCCCAAACAAGAACATGATGTAAGTGGTATGTTTTCAGAAAAATAAACAATGAGGGGGAATTCAGCAAAAAGATTTGCACGTATTTAAAAATTTGAGGGCCCTTTGTTGAAGGTTTTAGCAGCTGAGTGACGCCTTTTGAATGAATGACCTGAATTTTTTCATGTAATTAAACGTCACTAAACGTAAACTAACAGTTAGTTATCTGGACGTTTAACTGGCGGTATAAAGATCAGCCTTAGAGCAATTAATTTGTGGTAAAAATTATACAAAAAATATTATATTCTTTCTAAGATGTAACTGATGAATCACAATAATTAATTCTGATTAAAATCGTTTGTAACCGATCATATTTTAAATTACATTATTTTTACTATTGAAATTAATATTAAAATAAACTTGAACAATTGACTTTAATAATAGTTAATTTTTCAAGTTTATTGTAAGATTTTAATTTAAACTTTCCTATGTAAGCAGTTAACCAATGCTGCGTAAGTACGTTGGGACTTTCTTTACTACATTTTACTTATGCCCGATTTCATAAAACTTTTACCAAAAGTCGTTAAATTTAACTAACGAATAGAAAACGTCTGTTAGTACTAACAAGCCAATAGAAATCGCCTGTCAATTTTAACAGTTTGTTAAAAGTTTTATGAAACTGGGCTTTAACGTGTAAGATGCAACTTTTGAATTTGAACTTCGCGCCAACGTCCTCTCCAGAAAACCGCCATCTCTCGAGAACCAACAAAGTTCAAACCTAAAATCACACTTCTTCGACGACACGGAAAATAACCTTGGACCACCACGTTGTGAAATACCTACGATCGTCATCTCGTAACCAAACTCTTTCTTCCGGTGTACAAAACATAGTGTCAAAAACAACTGTAACAAACAAATGATCGCTCCAAAAGAGAGACGAACCATTAACTTCCAACACAAATAAAACTACCATATTTTGGGCAATGTCAATTCTTTTATTATCTTTAATATTCTTGTTTGAGGAATATAACCTGAAGCAATGATTTACCTAAATCGTGACCTAATAAATCTGTAGATTTAATTACCCTGAAAGTCGATTTGTTTTAAATCGCTTTATGTTATTTGATAACTTTTAAATTACTTGTTTAGATTCAATCCTTTGGATTGTTTATAATCTTTTCTTCATGTACTTGGTACATTCTATGAAGATTTTGGGAAGCTATGTGTGTTTTGTTTTAACACTAGCGGTTAATGGAAAAATACCTTTTAATCTACATTTAAATAACCACCCTTGAATTACAATTTACTACCTAATTTACCAATATTAAAACCCTGATCTACAAGTAGCTTGCCTTCCTTTAAGGAATCTCGATAATCCATTCATGCGCGTCACTATTACCACAACTTAAATGAATAATACAAGTCTTTGGGAACGGTTTAATGTAAAACTTGCCTTTTTGTTTGCCTTACGTGGCATTGTAGTACTGAGTAGTTTATTTCCAGCCTACCAAGGTGTTTGGGCCATTCATACAAGAGTCTTCGGAAAGCTAAATTGTACTTAAGAAACCGAAACCAAAACCTTGTATTACATAAGTCAATCATTTACCAAGACAAAGCTTTGTTGACTGATCGTACCATATCTTAAACCGTTGTGAGCGATTTAATCAATGACTGAAATCATCTAACTCATCTTCATAATTGTAAACAATAAGTAAACACATTGACGAAACACCCTGTATATGATAATAAATTAATTTACTAGTTGTGTATCCCCTCTAACTAATAAAAACCTTTCATTTATAAATTCAAGCCGATTTGAATTTATGAGCATCCTGTATATGAAATATTTATTGCATTTACTTTGTAATTTCATACGTTGCTTTTTATCAATGTTTAATTTTAGCATTTCAAAGAATCTTATCTTTGTGCTTTGATGTAACCTTGCAGCCACCCACATTCCTGATTGAACAAAGAATGCAACTTATGACATCATGACCGAACACATTGTAATAATTTACCCGCGTAATAAATATTTCTATAAATGAAATTATCCCTCCTTTACCTAATAATTCAATACATGTGATGTATATTATTAAAATGATTTTAATATAAGACATTAAAATAAACTTTCATCAAAGTTTGTTGTAATAATTTGAAAAACCCTTAAAATAATATTAAAAATCAAATCAATCAACTGCATTGCAAAAATATAATAGAACAATTAACAAATTAATTATAATTTTATATACCTGAATATTAACCACAGACACTAAAAGAATTTATAATAATTCAAAATAATTCAACTGTTATACGCAAATAACACTTAACAAGTGAATGTGCTTTACCGGTCGTTCTTCACATCTCGTCGCGTTTCCCCACGATCGTTCACGAAACAATTCTTTAACAACTTCAAATATACACGGTGATTAAAATATTCTAACTTAAAACAGCGGCAAATTTGAAATTATATTAATTTCAAAATTGTAATCTTACAAACGTACCTAAACTTAAATACAATATTTATTAAACTATATTTCAGTTTCATCAACACCGCTACAAGGTGAAAGACTTTCGATTCCAATTAATAAGTTACAATAAATCATTTTTTAATTTTTTGGAACTTAAGGCATTTAAATACAATCGCACCACCACGGCCCACAATGTTACTGTAAACTCGAAAATAAATTTCAAAAATAAATTAGAGGTAAATATTTTCTTATAGACATTCAGAATGTATATAAGTTAGTTTCGACAAAATAGCAAAGTTAAACAATCAACAAATTTATACATTTTTATGGGTTACCTATCGGCCCCGCTTAATCGCTATTTAAAGGTTAGTAAACTTTTAATTTTTAGATGGTCGTACAAAATTATAAGTTCTTAAGCAATGAGTATCGACCCTTGGCGGTTCGTTTTCAAGTCAATTTAAAAAAAACTTTCGATGAAAATGTAATTGGAATTCAAGATATAAAAAAATGCTGTAACGCTTCAACTTCACAATTTTACAAGGTCTTGAAAATAAGTTATATTTGAGGCAAAGCATCTAAAATAATATTTTGTTAACAGGAAACTACCTATCACGTATGCAACTTTGTCGCTGATGAGACTCATTTTCCTCCTTTAGCTCCCAGTGGACTGTATAAAACAGAGCTCCAATTTACTTATCTAAATCAAGAAGTTGCAGTGGTGCATAATTTTCTTGAAATATACACTCCAATTTACCCGAAAAACTGAAAAGTTTTTTAAAACTGATGCCCAGTTTTTCAGTCGTGGTTTAAACCAAATAAAAATAGTTAACTACAAAATTTCATGGTTACGGGTTTTTCACTCTTGGGTTAGAAGTGTTGTCTAACCAATTACTTAAACCAGCGCCAGTGGTGGTTTAACTAAAATATTTTAGTTAACCTATATATTCTGTGATTTTAGTTTACCTGTTTACTTTGACCATCTTTGACGTGCAAATATAAAGTGTAATTTGTTAATTTGATTCAATTGATTAATTTGAGTCAATTTGTAACAATTGATTATTTACAATTCACAGCATAACCTCACAATTTCAATACGTTGATTGTCAAATTGTGAAATTTCACGGCGTTCCGGTCAAATATTTTGGTTCGCTAACTAGAATATTAGGAGGCGGAGTCTAGTCACTGAAAAACTCATATCGGCCTAAACTAGTTTAAGATATTGGTTAACTTTTAAACCAAGTTACCTAACCCAAAAGTTAACTCATGACTGAAAAACTGGCCCTGTAGTGGTTAGTTTTTTCTTATGTCCAACTTTTGATTTTAGTTGTTCAATGGTTTCGGGATGCAAAACCAAGATTAGCGGTTATAAACTGTTCATGATTTCATGATATTATGTTTTATTAAATCTGTGCACTCTAAATGTTTATGTCGGTTAAGGTAATTATTATATACCACTATATGGAAATATTAATACGTACCTACTTTATTACATATTAAGGTTATAAATTATGGAGTTCCAATATTGATGTAGTTTATTGTAAATTAATAAATATTTTGGTTCTACCGAAAATGTTGTGTCTTATGACTAGCAATTCCACCTTTGTAACTTGGCAGTGCGCAATCCTACACAAACAAGACGTATACATTCGAGCTACAGAATTCTGTAAATGGGGGTCCTAATTTAATATTAAGCCACAAGCCCCACCGCTATAAATAGGGAACAAAAAAATTGTACTACACTTTATTGCTACTTTCTTGTTCCAGAAAAATATTTGAAATATTTTGTTCAAAATTAGATATACAGTTCTACTACTGGCACTAGCATTTCTTATACGAGGGTCAAAGCTGAATTTATTGAGAATAAAATAGATCTAGTAAGTTGTTAAAAATAAAACATACGGTGTTATTTAGAGAAACTCTTTATCTGTCATTTGAAGTTTAGAAATTGAAAATACGTTCGTTATAACTCAAGTTACTACTTTTTTAAAGTGACATTGCAATTGAAAACATGGAATTAACAAGAGAGCTTTTTCGAATCATGATTTATTATGATTTTAAAAAAGATTTAAGCGCTTACGAGTGCAAAGAGAGTTTAGATTCAACTTTTAGTGAACAAGCACCTTCCTTGGCTACAATTTACCGATGGTATAAGGAATTTGAACGCGAAAGGAATTCCGTTCAGCATCAAAAAGGAGCAGGACGTCCTTCTACCGCTGTTACCGACAAAAACATTGCTGCTGTTAAAAAAATAATTAAAGAGGACAATAAATCCACTTATGGGGTAATAGAGCATCAACTCAAGATTGGATCCTCAGCTGTTAAAACAATCATACACGATCACCTGCATTTAAAAAAAGTGGTCCGTCGTTTTGTGCCGCATCACCTTTCTGATTTCCAAAAAGCAGAGCGTGTAAGAATTTGCCATGAAACTCTAAATTCGTCGTATGTAGTCGGTATACCTAATTGTTTTCTTGTAATTTATTATCGTAGATTCTGCATCTATTTAATGCATCCTCTAGAGCTATAAATTCGAAGTTCATTAAATATGACCTATAGGGTTCTATAATTCCTGAGCAAAATACTTGCAATGCTTGTTTTTGATGCAAGCATTTTTTGAAGTTAGACACGTTTACGTCGTTCTCGTGCAATTGGACGTATTGTAAAAGATCGTTCTGTGCCAATAAAATTTTATCATAATATTCATTGTAATTTTCATTTTTGTGTTGGATAGTACTACGTAAAGCGTAGTAACATGTAAAAAACAGTTTTCAACACAATCAAACAAAAACGGTTTGTCGCACAACGTTTTTGCTTGATCAGTCTGTAGGAAGCCTAATATAGCAAAATCAAAATAACTAGCAAATCAGATAATAAATTAGAAGGTAAATCTATAAAAGGAAAAGTCACAAATTCTCATATACGAAACATAAAACGACTGAAAAAAAATATTTCTTTTCAGAACCCTCTCAATCCTGGGACTAGCAAGAGTCACCTATCCACTTCGGATAACTCCGATTCAGACTAACGGATACTTTGGCGAAAATTTAGGAACTGCCAAAATTCACTCCCATTATCATAAGTTCTACTTTTATTACAATCTTACTAAACTAGAGATATAATATAAGACTTTTAACTATTGATAATTATAATAATATAAAACTTTTAAAAATGAAATAGTTAATTTAAACTTTTTAAAAAATGTTTATTTAAGCTTTCGGTGTTGTTTAACACCATCATCAGAAAATAATGAACATTTACATGGAAACAATAACAAGATTTCAACGTATTGTCATCTGATACGATCCAAAAAAATAATTAATAAAATGTAAAAGCCACGTGTAAATGAACAACCTAATTGGTAAAACGATCCAATTAGGAATGGGGGTTACAATAGATCGTGAGTTAAGGAAACGACCTGATATGTGAGGCTACTCAGGAAAAAACTTAACTCCAATACGTTGTTACAACACGTTTAGCATCCACGACACCTTCCCAACAGGTAATAAAAAGTTGGCTAGCTCAAAGTCGCGAAGGGGTGGGTTGGTGAAAGGAATAAAAAGGGTCGTGTGACGGCACGTCGCTAAGCGTGTGTTTCCTATCGACGACCGGGCAATCCTCGATCGCGATTCTAAAAATTGTCAAAATCGGTGTGAATAATTTACACGGGGGGGGGGGGGGAGGTAAGTCAAAATCGGTGGGATTAATATACACGCGGGAGTTAAAATGGGCGCCACGCATACGAAGAAATGAATCTTTTTGAAGGGGACTGGTTATCACACCTTCCAAGCTGGTACGCGACAACTTGATGATCTTACGGCGAATTCTCACTCCGGAAAAGCCTCGCTCAATGACCTTACCTTTACAGGAGGCGAACTTTCCGTTGGTGAAAATAGCTAAATAAACATTAACACAATAATAATAAAACACACAGTTGGGAAATAACAAAAATGTAATGAATAAAATAATATCAGGGGGGAGTTGACAAAGTTTACACAAGATACTATCAAATTTACATGTATCGTATAAAAATAAATATAGCCAGTTGACGGAACCTTTCAGTGTGGTTTCCGTTGCAAAATTAATATTCGTAAAACGGTTAACGTTACAAAAATACAAGCTGTTAATTTGCAAAGTATGACCCAGAAAGTTCATACGTAAAAGGGGTGCGTATTGAATACAGCACTCCACAAAAATAGTAACTTAAGTGCAACTCAATAACATCTAAAACTATGATTCACAAAGTTGATACTGAAAATTAATCAATGCAATTGATTATCAAAATTCCCAACAACGGGAAAAACAAACTTTAGCTGCAATGCTAAAATTAAACTATTCCGTTAAATTGCTGGTTAAAATATGAACGCTCGAATGGCGTAGTAAAAGTTACGTTAATAATAGATACTACCATTAATTAACACAAAAGATGTACAAAAGGGTTGCGATCGGCTTCCAGGGTTGAACTGAATGTTCATAAACATAACCTGTGGCCAAGGTGACCATTTGACATCATAAATCTTAAAAATATAAAGGTTTCTTACTTAGTTTAGTTGTCGGGATTCGACCTCTAGACAAAGCCGTTGGCGGGTCCTCCAGGAGTGAGATTCGTCCTCGGAATGCAGAATGGAGCTGAATACGATGTCTCAAACCATACCAGAAGGCCAGCGTAATAACCAGCTTCCAAAACCTCTTCAAATCGGAAGGTGGTGAAATGACAGGGTGATTTACGCACTGTGTTACGCGATAAATAGGGGTTCCGTACGAAATAATTCACTGGAATAATTATTCGCGAAGTTACAATTAGTTAAAGCCGGCACTGTGTAAATAAGAAACGTCAATGTGGGGTTCGATAAGAAAAACTGTTGGAATGCACACATGTGCTCGCAACGCAACACCTGTTTTATACCATACCGATAAAAAAAAGGAATGCAACGTGATTGCATCCAAGCGGCAAATAGTGCGAGACTAAAGTACGATAGATTAGTTGAAATAACCCGATATTATTAAAAGTGATAAACAATTGACATTAAATGTTCGATAATTTTAGTTGAAATAACTCGATATTGTTAAACGTCATAAACACTTGGCATTAAATGTTCGATAATTTAATTGACATAACTCGATATTGTTAAACGTCATAAACAATTAACATTAAATGTTCGATAATTTATTTGCAATAACTCGATATTATTAAACGTGATAAACAATTCGTATAAAATGTTCGATAATTTTACCTGAAGTTGAAAACACAATAATTTTAGCACACTTGAATTGTATTGATTTAAAGATCTCGAATGAATGTGAGATCTTGGTGTCTTAATTCCGCTTTAGAAGCGTTATTCACGAGAAGACGGTATCGGATTCTGTTAAGATCACTCAGAATCTTTTGTGAATCTCCTTGAATCTGCAATTTGCAGTTCGTTTTATGTGTTTTCCCTTCCATAAATTAGAATAATTCCCACTTAATGATTGATTTGAGCCCTTATAATTGGATCTCATTAATTCGAAAAGAAGGGATATGCATTCTGATTGGGTGTTGACCGACGTGCGAAGGCACGCTTTTGTCTTTCTTCCAAATGAAAGTGTGGGGATATATATCAGCACATGAGCCCAGA
Organism: Podabrus alpinus; assembly: GCA_932274525.1. Taxonomy (NCBI): domain Eukaryota; kingdom Metazoa; phylum Arthropoda; class Insecta; order Coleoptera; family Cantharidae; genus Podabrus; species Podabrus alpinus. Next base: position 69,134,739 of record OW026456.1, on the reverse strand, counting down.
ATAACAATTTTATTATTAAAATAAGTTTTTGTCTAGTTTTTATTTGTCCTCGATAATTTTAATTTCCTATACCTTCCATGTTAAATGCCAGCACATTTGGTTGCTTATCGGCACATGTTCGAGATAACAAACAACGGGCATTGTTTCACACGGTTCGAACGACCGCACATGTGAGTTTTTTTGTCTTGACAGCGAACACGAGTTCATGGATCGCATAAAAGTGTCTCTCAGTCCTCTATAAAATTATAGCAAAGCATATGCATGGATTGACGTTTGGTTTGCCATGCTATCGAATGGAGACTTTCTTGCTGACGATGCGAATTATTGACGGGTGCTACGTCAACTCTATTAAAACTGTATTATCTACCGCATGGTTTATTAGAAGTGTATAAAATTCTTTTGAGAATACTTTCTTTCCCATCAAATATTATAATTACTACTCGATTGTAAAACATAAATTTGTCCGTTAAGTTAATGTTTCAATCTTTTCGATATATACTCTGACCTAAAAATATCTTCTCAAAGAATATTTGACTTGTAATTCTTGCCGGATTTATTCGAAATTTTTACTATAGGTTTAATACCTCATAATAACAAAAATTTAAGAAAATGTGACCGATGCGCGCAGTCAGGTGACAACGTTGAAAAATGAAAAAGATTATACAAGTAGATGGCTATATATAGTGCTAAGGCCATAGATATCAGTTTTTCGGTTCATAGCATTTTTCTCCCTCTTGATGCATATCATCTCATGTAGTAGGCGATCATTGTAGTTCTTAACAGATTTGATAACTTCTGGGTTCTTAAAATCGGCATCATGGTTATCGATAAGGATGTGTTTAGCAATGGCCGTACTTTCTGGTTTATTGCATCTAACAGATGAGATATGCCCACTCATTCTCTTATGAAGATATTGGTTGGTCTGTCCAATGTATACCAGATTACAATTATTACATTGGATTTTATATATAAGATCCGACTTCTTTCTATGTGGTATATTATCTTTCAGTTTACTATAGAATTGTCCAATATTGTTAGTAGATTTGAAAGTCATATTGATATTATATGGTACTAAGGTCTTTTTGATCTTTTCACTAAGTCCTTGAACATAAGGCATAACCGTGAATTTGTTATTAGATCTAATATAGGATGCGTTGCCATTATATAGCCTATCAACACGATCTTTAATAATCTTCCTTATTAATGCTATGGGATAGTCATTTTTTAATAAAGTATGTTTTGCGATATTAAGTGTTTCTTTTCTAAAATCGCCATGTGTAAGTTTAAGAGCCCTATCGATTAGTCCTATAGCTGTGCTGATTATTTGGCTCTTATGGTGGTAGGAATGATAATTAAGGTACATTCCGGACCAAGTAGGTTTTTGGGTCCATTTATATTTTAAGCCATTATTATCATGTATATGTTCGATATCTAAGAAGGTAATACGATTAAGGATTTCTTTTTCCATTGTGAATTGAAGACGTGGATGGAAGCCATTTAAAAATGATCCATCATAATATCTTCTTTGTTCTTAGGGATAGCGGTTATAATATCATCCACATATCTTTTATAGAAAGGAAGTTGGAACGGAAGTGCAGCAATTCTGTTTTGTTCTAAAATTTCCATGACTAAATTAGAAATAGTGGCTGATATCGGGCTGCCCATTGCTGTCCCAAAGATTTGTTGGTATAATTTATCATTGTATTGGAAGTAAGTCGTGTCCAAACACATTTTAAGGGCAGTTATGAATTTCGTTTTAGGCACGTTGGTATAATTCTTTATGTCATTCCATTTTTCTTTCACCGCGTCAATAGCCAAGTCGATAGGAATATTGGTAAATAGAGATTTGACATCTAAAGATATAAGAATATAGTCATTAGGGATTTCAAACTTCTTAACATCTTCTATGAAAGTCCATGAATCTTTCGTGTAATATTCATTTTTTCCTATGACATTGGAGATAACCTGTGAAAGAAATTTAGATAGATTATAAGTTGGAGATTTTATACTGGCCACTATTGGGCGGAGTGGGGTTCCTATTTTATGGATTTTTGGTAATCCGTATATTCTTGGTGGAATGGCGCTGTTTATCTTCAGTTGGAAGGATGTTCTTTTATCAATATAGTTATGCTTAACCCAGTCGGAAATAATTTGGTTGTTTTTAATTTGTAGATTGTTCGTTGGGTCCTTAGCTATAACTTTGTAGGTTGAGGTATCATTGGTTAAGTCGTCCATTTTATCCTTATATTCATTTTTATTCATAATTACGGTAGTATTTCCTTTATCAGCTCTGAGTATAAGAAGTTCAGGATGCTCTTTAATGAATTTTTTAACATTCATTACGTCTCTTAAACTTGTCGAACTTTTGTTCCTTTCTTGTAATTTGCTGAAAGATTTGATGGAATTGCTAAATTCCAATCTAAGTAGATTTTTCGTATCAAAGTCCAAGTTCTTGATAGCATTTTCAACTCCTACGATGATGTCATCTGTGGGCAACCTCTTATTAGTGAAAGGTATTGCGTATTTTTGCCCTAGTTGTAATGTTTTTTCAACATTATTGGGTATCATGGTGTTGGTCATATTAATAATCCATTTTTGTTCGATCCTTCCATTCTGGGTTGTAAGATTTGCTTTATTCAATAAATTATTAAACTTTTTAGTTTGCGTTTCCTTACAATATCAAATTAGAAATTATCAAATCTGTTAAGAACTACAATGATCGCCTACTACATGAGATGATATGCATCAAGAGGGAGAAAAATGCTATGAACCGAAAAACTGATATCTATGGCCTTAGCACTATATATAGCCATCTACTTGTATAATCTTTTTCATTTTTCAACGTTGTCACCTGACTGCGCGCATCGGTCACATTTTCTTAAATTTTTGTTATTATGAGGTATTAAACCTATAGTAAAAATTTCGAATAAATCCGGCAAGAATTACAAGTCAAATATTCTTTGAGAAGATATTTTTAGGTCAGAGTATATATCGAAAAGATTGAAACATTAACTTAACGGACAAATTTATGTTTTACAATCGAGTAGTAATTATAATATTTGATGGGAAAGAAAGTATTCTCAAAAGAAAATCTTTTTCATTTTTCAACGTATTGGAGTTAAGTTTTTTCCTGAGTAGCCTCACATATCAGGTCGTTTCCTTAACTCACGATCTATTGTAACCCCCATTCCTAATTGGATCGTTTTACCAATTAGGTTGTTCATTTACACGTGGCTTTTACATTTTATTAATTATTTTTTTGGATCGTATCAGATGACAATACGTTGAAATCTTGTTATTGTTTCCATGTAAATGTTCATTATTTTCTGATGATGGTGTTAAACAACACCGAAAGCTTAAATAAACATTTTTTAAAAAGTTTAAATTAACTATTTCATTTTTAAAAGTTTTAAACTAGAGATAGGCCTTAGAAATTTAATAGCAAATAGCATTATTTTAGAACATAAAACTATAGGAAATACTTTAACAAAACGTCTTTACGAGCAGTTAAAATCTGAAATAACAATAACTGAAAACACCTTAGAAAAATTATTGCATTTTAGACAAAAACGCGGATTAATAAACTTTATTGGAAAAACAATAAAATTCATTACCGGAAATTTAAATGAAGATGACCTGCAAAACATTGACAGAAACTTGGAAATATTATTTAATAACCAAAGAACTCAAAATTCAAAAATATCAGAAATCACCACTTTTGCCGAACATATCACAACTCGTTATGAACAAGACCTAGAAAAATTTAGCAAATTTCAAAAGGAAACTGTTACTGCACTTAAATCATTAACAGAATCGTTAGAGATAACTCAATTATTATATCTAGAATTATACAATGTTCTAAATTATCATAAAATCTTAAAAATATTAGAAAGGACTATTAACCTAGCAAAATTAGAAATTCCCAATATAGAATTAATAACATTTTTAGAATTACACGAAATTTACAACCTTTTAATTAGAATATACGAGAAAGAACGTTTGTTATTCTTGAATGACACACACCTTTTTGAAATATTAGATATGTCAAAATTTACATTAATGATCACAAAAAGCACAATGGTAATGATATTAAAGATTCCAATCCTGAATCCAACCCCATATACAATAGAAAAAATCAACCCAATTCCAAATTCACACTTTCAAATTCACACTTTCAAATTCTCGTCCCACCAACTTCGTACAACCTAAAATGGAAAAATGACGAGAAATGGTTCAAGGACTGTATTCACGGGATAAACCAAACCATCTGCTATAACCAAGTTACTATACTACATGCAAACTACAGAAATTACAAGACTGCTCAATGGCACACACGGAGAATAAACATAGTATTTACGCAGTAGTTAAAACAGGCATAATCACCAGCTTCGATCCACCCGAAGAAATAATAGAAAATTGCAATTACAAAATAAGCAAACATACTATCCAAGGAACCAACGTTGTACAATCATCACGCGACGTCATAATTCAAGAACAACTCATAAGTCTACGAGTTATAAACTTCACCATACCACCACCTAATAAAGTTCATCAAGAAAAACTAAGTGAAACATACGAAGTGCGGTATAAAATGCAACATTTGGAAAATCTTGAAGAATGAAAGAAAGACCTAATCAAAATTAAAGAAAAGACGAATCTAACCCAACCAATAATGAACTATGTCCATTATTCCGCTACCTCTATTATCATATTATTAATTATAACCTTTACTTGTATCTTATTAAGATTTAGGACACAGCTGTACGATGGACTATGCAAAAAGAAAACCATCATCAAACTTTCCAAACAAGAAGCAGTAGAAATGAACCTCATTCAAAAATTGAACGAGGACGTTCAAGTAACTTACGGAAGGAAGAGTTATAAAACGACCACACAAAGACAATGTCTAAATAAAGTCACCGACAAGACAAGGGTTGTTAAATTACTCCATCCTGGATCCATTAAAATTTGTATGCAATTCGTTTAGCTTTATTTTGGGAACCTAAACGAAGTGTTATTGCCTTTCTATAGTATCCAGGTGTAAACACTACCATAATGTACCAGAATAATACTCTGTATGTAAAAACGTATAAATACCCCCACAACCTTAAACATTTGGTCATTTGTTCTTTATACTTTAAGTTTGTTACATCGGCCTTAATTTTAATAAAGTATTTTTAAAACTTCGATTTAATTATTCGAATCTTAACTATATGCTCCAACATACCGAAAGGCTTAAAAATGTTCACAGTAGTTTGTGGTGATTTACTTAGTATTTTCTTATAGCCAACTTTTTATTCTATTTGTTCAGTGGTTTTGGGGATATGGACGGTTTACGTTGTTTTTTTTTAATTAAATCTGGACTCAAAAATATTATATTTATAATAATAAATTGTAACTTTCAATCATTGATGTAGTTTATTTTAAAATATACCTATATATGCAAAATACATAAATGCAAGTGGAAGGTTTTAGGCCCTATGCCTAAAATATTAACGCTAATAATAAAAATTAGGTAAAAGTAAGATAATGATGGGAGTACAGAAAGATGTAACATGAAAATAACTGCAGTACAAGTACAAGAGAAATATACATACAGTGATGGATATATTTTATATTTTATCGTTATATTAAAAATGAGATGTGTGAGGAAGAGACGCGGTGGGTTCTTTTGTATTAACGAAAATTTAGCAAAATGTAAAATAATTTAAACAAATGAACAATGCAATAGCTTGTTTAAGAGTCAATGCAAAACCTTTTGACCTGGCGCTAAAAAAATGCATGCATTTTATAGTGAATTAGAAAAAAAGATATCTCAAGGAGTTCTAAAACATGAGATTTCAATGCCCAAGTAGGTAAGGAATAATATCTGAAGGAAGTGGTTGGTAAACAAACAATTATTATAATCACACCAACGAAAATTGTTGCCCCAAGCCGTCATTCCTCGAGCCATCCCAACTGAAGGATAAACTCCTGGACGTTGGCAAGCAACATGCAAGCAAGGAATGTTTTTGTAATGGATATATTTGTCCTGGACTGTTTTAATGCAGTGCAGTATACCAATAAGTTCCGTTTGGAAGACTGATGTGTACTTGCCTAGCGATATGTTCATGTTCAGGCCAAGTCCGGCGGAAAAGATTCCTGCTTCTGATCCAATATTATCATAACCATAAATTAAAGATATAAGAATTTCATTAAAGCAGTGAAAGCTTACCCAGGGGCAGATGTACCTACGGATCACAATTTACTCTTAGTGAGAGACAGATTGAGACTTAAGAGTGTTTGTGCCAAAGGGAACAAATAGCAAGATTAGAAGACAATAAACTGAAAGACTCGGCGACTCGTAAAGAAATAACAGAACAACTGGAAAAAAGATTAGCACTGGACACAAACGGACAAGAAACTCTCCACATGAAATGGAAGAAAGTAAAAAATGCCGTACAGTGGATACAAGACGCGAACCTAATGCTAAGAAGAAGAGTGAAAAAGCAAATGTGAATAACTGATGAGATACTTTGAGAAGAGAGTATGCATAAGAATCGAAATGAAGTGTACTACAGAAAAATTAATGCACATATTAGATGTGTAAAACAGGGAAAGGCAGCATGACAAGATGTATGAAAATAGAGGAAGTTGCTGGAATCAGACAAAAGAATATCTCGGGAAGCTAGAGGACAAAGACGGTAAATTCATAACGGATCTAGAGAAGTAAACCAGAAAGATGAAAATAATACATTCTGCAACTCTTCGAGTATGACAGGACTGTGGAACGCGGTGCTAATGATGATGCAAAAACCGGCCCATCTATTACAAAAGATGAAGTTATGAAAGCAATGAAAATGTCAAAAAATGGAATAGCACCCGACCTGAACGAAATAGCAGCTGAGACACTGAAATTGCTGGGAGAAAATGGAATAAGGGAATTGAAAATATTTTACCGGACTGGCCAAAGTCCACTTATGTTATAATTCCAAAACAGACTAAAGCATCAAAGTGCAACGACTATCACACCATAAGTTTAATGAGCTATGTGGTAAATATATTCCTAATAATAATACATGACAGAATTTAGCACAAACCAGAAAAGAGGGAACGTTTTTGCAATGCAGGTGCTCATACAGAGATGCCAGGATGTAAACTGCAATGTTTATGCGTGCGTAATAGATTTATAAAATTTAGAAAAATCATTTAATCCAAATCCTTAAAACAACTGAAATTGATGAAAAACACATCCGCTTCATAGGAAATGTGTATTGGCAGCAAAAAGCGGCGGTTAGGCAGATAACCAATTGACAGAAGAAATGGAGATAAAAAGAGGAGTGCGTCAAGGATGTATTCCAACCAGTATTAAATGCTTGAAACTTGGGTATTTCGGACACATCATCCAGCAGAGTGAGAGATACGGGATATTACACCTCATTATTCAGGGAAAGATTGATGACAGGCGAGGTCCCGGTAAAAGAGGAACCTCCTGGTTAAAAACCTGAGACAATGGTTTGTAAAGTCCTCATTGCGGCTTTTTAGAACGGTTTTCGACAAGAACATGATACCCAATTTGGTAGCCAAAATTATCGCCAACGATAAATAACTGTCACGGCATTCGAAGACGAAGATCCAATAATACTTTTTGGAACCGTCGGAGAATAGAAATACATATGAGCGATAACATGGGAAATATGACTGCGATTTTAAAAATTCTCTATAGACAGAAAGCTGAAGCATTATATAGTAGAATTAAACAAAAGACATTTTGGAAAATACATGTTTAACCCTCAAAAACAGCCAAAAAACGACAGATTCGTAAAAAAAACGTATCTATAGCTTTTTCGGATAAACTTGGAATAAAAGACTGAAAGTTATTTAATTTAATACACGTTAAATTAATGATGAACTTATGCGGTAAAATCTTTACCTTTACCTGATATGTATTTGATGGAGCATCCCGGCGCAGCCGGCCTTCTCCTTCATCTGAAAGAATACATTAATGACATTGGAATTTATAGAGACCGGTGGGTCTCTGGGAATTGGCGCTTGGCGGACTGACTGGTAAAACCCTGAGCTGTGACTGTGAAAATGTAATATGAGAAGAAAAAGAAAATTTTTACGTTTGCCGATATAGTAGAGTCCCTAATTCGAAGAAAGAAATTATGAATTAATTTCTATTGATGACCTCGAAGTGATTGGCTTCTACTTGGAACTAGTCAGAATTGGCGACTAGTGGGATTATAGTGATACTATGGGGGGTGATTTATCGAATCTTGTGAAAATTGATCGAAAAATTACACAAATCTAGTGAATAAATTCACTTTCGAAGAGAATTTGTGTAAGTTAAACCTGTGAACATACATTAGTCTGTGTGGGGGTGAGTTATGGTCAGGAGTTGTCCGTGGTCAGGAGTGATTTGGGACGGGGAATGAAATGTATTGACCTAGTTGATTTACTAGTGGGTTTTCTGAGAATTTGGATTTGTTGTAGAGATTGGTGGCATGTTTACGATTAAGAGTGTTAATGAGGTCTAGTTTGGCGTCTGCATGTAGTCGCCTGTTAGTGACGTAATAGGGGGCGCTGAAAATAGCTCGGAGATTTTTGTTTTGGATGACTTGAAGTTTATTTATGGCCCTGGGGCGTGCATATCCCCAGACAGGGGAGGCATAAATCATCGTCGGGCGGATTATGGCTTTGTATAATCTTAGTTTGTTAGCGGGGGACATGGTACTTTTTGCGTTCATGAGGACGAACAATCTATTGAAGAGGCATTTGGCTTTACCGGTTGCGGAGGAAATGTGAGCGTCCCATTTGAGGCGCCGGTCCATGGTAATGCCAAGGTACTTGACCTTGGTTTTCCAGGGGATTTGCTCCTCAAACATCCAGACACTGGAGTTGTGAGGCTTGCAACGATTTCGAAACATGATCGCGGAACTTTTGCTCGAGTTAACCTCGATGCGCCAAGTTTCGTACCACCTTCCGAGATCGGTGATCGCCTCCTGGAGGCGGGTTGTGGCTATGTCCGGGTGGATTGCGGATGTGTATATTGCAGTGTCATCTGCATATAGTGAAATTTTTGTTGCGGGATCTAAGGGGGTTGGAATGTCGCTCATGAAGATGTTAAACAGTGAAGCTGCAAGGATCGATCCCTGGGGGACCCCGGAGGTGATGGGGCGCTTTGTGGATCTGGTGTTCATGAGTTTGACTTGGAGATTTCTGTCGTGAAGGTAGGAGGCAATAAGTCGGACTAGTGGAATTTGAATTTTGGATTGAAGCATTTTGAACAGGAGGCCTTCGTGGCAGACCTTATCGAAAGCTTTTGATACGTCGAGTAGCACTAGGCCGGTGAATTCTTTTTTGTTGAGTGCCTGCGTGACGTGCTCAACTAATCGGAGGGCTTGGTGGGTCGTGCTGTGTCCAGCACGGAAGCCGAATTGTTCGTTTTGAATAATACTGTTATCGAACATGGCTTCTTGGAGACGGGTGAGAATGACTTTTTCAACTACTTTTCCGATGGAAGGGAGCAGGCTGATTGGTCTATAGCTTTTCGGAAGTTTGAGATTTTGACCGGGTTTGGGGATTACCACTACGTCAGCGGTTTTCCATATTTGTGGGTAGTAGTTGAGTCGAAAACATGCGTTAATTATGCCGGTGATGGCAACTTTGGCTTTTTTGGGGAATTCTTTGAGGGCGGTATTGGTGATGCCATCGGGACCTGGGGCTTTCCTCTTTTTGAGGCGTTTAATGGCAATGGTGACCTCCAGAAGGGAGGCGGGGGTGATATGTGTGTCATCGGAGGTGTTTAGGGTGGTGGTGACATAATTTTCGACCGAATTAATATGGTCTTGGTCTAATCTTGTGGTGTTGGGGGAGCATTGAGCTTGGAGGCTGTCGGCGAAGATTTCAGCCTTTTCAAGATCGCTCCGGGCAATAGTGCCGTCTGGGCGGGCGGTAAAATGCGGCTAAGTGTTTTGACAAGGTGAAAGTGCACGTACCGTCAACAGAATGGTGAGGTAGTTACGCCCCAAATCGAATGCGAGCTTCTGCTTGGTTGACCTCTTGAAAATGATCGATTTTCAATATCGATTATTGCCAAAATTACAGGGATTATCAAATTCTTCCATGTATTATTCGCTTAATTTTAATGTTGTCTAACTAATTTCATTAAGTTTTTAACGCAAAACATCGTATCTTTGTCATAATCGTGGGTTACTTGTGGGTTCAACAGGAACCAAAACAGGAAAGTTTTCTTTACGCAAAAAACAAACCGAAAACATTTATTTATTTGTTTTACCAAAAATTATATTACGTACTTTTATAAATGAATAAAGATTAAATTTCAGGGTTTAGTAAAGTTCGAAGTTTAATTAACCGCCCAAATTGTCGAAGACATAACTATACCATCAATACATTTAACTATAAATTCAACTCAATAATCCTTAAAATTAAATAACAAAATTAATTAATCAAAGGTTGACTTTCCCCGTATTTACAAAATTGGTTTTCCGTAAGACCTCATTAAGAAGAAGATTAATGAAGAAATTTAAATCCCAATAGATACGACCAATTTCGAATTAAGCAGTAAAATTCAATAATTGATCTTAACAAAAACCTTAATATTTAGCATTAAAGACCAATAAAAATGAAAAGTACTAAAAAGCTCGCTTTTCCCTTAATTAAAATTCAAATAAGTTCGTCACTATTTAAACAACGCGGCACAAGATCGACTACAACAAAAGTAATTAATCATTAAGAATAAAATTATGTAGTAAGTGAAAATTTAACAATAATAACTTTAATTCACTCTGCAGCAAATACAATTCTCATTAATGACGTCAATTAAAATTTCCATTTTAAAATTTAAATGAGAGAAATGAAAATCCGATTTATCAACTCGTCATTTAACGTCGTATGAATTATTTAATAAATTCATTCGTCTATGAAGAAAATTATTTTTGCATATAGATTAGTTGAAATTGTTGAACCAATACGGTATAGAATTTTGCAGAAGCAGGAAATATCGTGTCACACCGAATGATATGTTGAGTTTTCATCCACCTGTAGGCAGCTTTGAAAATTTATAACACTGAAAAGTGAGAAGTATTGGTATTTCTTGACGTAATGTTAAATTTTATCTTTCACCTTAAATAAATCAAAAATCGATTACGATTGCAAATTTTTAGTAGTGCAAAAATTTGTAATGGAAATACAGGGTGCGTTTATAAAGTTTCATATCGTCATCAAACCAGATTGATTGGCCAATCTTACTGACGTCATTTTGGTGTCCCGTCAGGTACAACCGCATTAGCACACCGCCGTTTATAAAATAAACAATCGTAGTTTTCGAGATTTATAACATTAAATTTACAGAAGCCAGGTCCGCTGTTTTGTGAAATTTACAACTGGTATGCTTGAGGTCAAATCTAAATTCCAAATTATTTTATTTTAATCAAAAAAGTTGATCTTCCAAAATACTTTTTAGATTTGTTTCTTTGTAAAGATAAACTAAAATAATAGTCCACTTGATTAAGCTTTATCGAGTTAGTGAAAGTTTTTAATATTTTTTTCCAAGTTTTGTTAGTTTGCGAGAGGAAAAAGTTTTGAAATTGCCTCGTTTCAAGTTTTCCAAATTTTAAAACCCTCTAGTTGGTCTTAATTTCCACTTTTTCGTAATTACTTCGTTTGTAATTTTCAGGAGAAGTTTATTATTTCAAATGAAATACTGAAACCGCAAAATTTTAAATCGGAAGGGTACTTTGCGTCAGGTGCACTCTATTAAATTTAATCCACGTGTAAAAACTGAAACTCCGACTTACAGAAGTAACTTGGAAAATGTAATGAAGCAAATCCTTTTCAGTTCCAGTTGGTTTTTTGTATTAAAAACGTTTCTAATTTTTTATTTATTTTTGGTATTCTTTGTGGTGCTTTTTACGACTCACCAAAGTGTGAATTATGAGTGAATCGGGTAATCTATTTGGATTACTTTTTGATGACAGCTGATTACACGTTTACGACGTCAAATTATAGCTCAATAGTTTTACGGGTAAAGATGGAGTATTTCGATGTATATTTCGGTTTACAGGGTAGTCATAATCGATACAGTCTTGTCATTTCACGCTTGCGCTTTATATTTTTTTCAGCGCTTTATATCCTTTCACTCCGATGATATTCTTTCATTTTATTTTTTTTCTTCTTTTTTGTACTTTTATTTTCATCTTTATCAAAGACTAGATGCGGTTTTCAATCATACTTGACAATCTGATTTGTACTGAATTTACATTTTTGAATGGGGAAGGAAACCTCGAGAGAGATTTCTTTTATATAAAAATTATCCCCAATTATTTATTCACTCCAATTAAAATCTCTATTTTTTTTATCCCACTTCTGAAACTTTTAAAAACTTACTTTACTACTTTAAAATTAAAGGGAAAAGTTCAGAAGTAACCAGACTAAGTAGGTGTCGACATCAATCTAGTACAGCGTAAAAAATTTTGCAGACTTTCGCACTTTGAAAAATACTTTCTTTATTTAATTTTTCAAAATTCAAAGTTTTCTGAAAAATAATAACTTATCGTGAACATTGATTTGTTTGATTTGTTCCGTGCCTCGCACCAACTTTAAATGTTGATTTATTTCGGCTGAAAAATGTGAGGTTATTAAATTTTATGTCTTCTGGAACGAACGACGCGACGTTCGAATGCTTCTCCAAAAATGTTTACATAATATCTGAGCTCATGCTTACGAATGTTCCAGTATTTATGAGTTAATTATCTACAAACAACATCAAAAGCCTTTAATCCTAGCATAATAGATGTGGTAATATTTGCGGAACGGATATTCGAAATTAATTCAATTTTTAATGCAGCAGTGGCTCAAAACCCAAAACAACGAACTTTTTTTCATGTCACTTCACAAGTCGGAATTTAAGATTTGTTTTTTAGTAGTTTACTGCTGGTTCAACATATCGATTTCTATTATGAAATTTTACCTTTGTCAGTTATGTGTAAAATTATTGGATTTTGCGGTCTGTGGATTGTATTGTAAGCTGTGAAAGGGAACTCGTTGTGTTTTCAGCGGAAGTTTGTTTTCATGTTCCGTATTTTTTAATACAACATTCCAGTTTGTTCTTTTCCTCAATTTAGTTTCGCTTTTCTCACAAAATATGCTTTTGTAAACTTAGATGTTCCACTTTTGGTGCAGCTCTGGGCATCAGAATCGTTTACTTCACCTTGGGCGCCATTGTTGCGACTTAAAAACATTTTCACTCGTAACATTACTATTCCAAGCGAAAAATTCACATCCAACAAAAAATGTTATCGAATGAAGTGTATATTATGCTCCATTTTATAAAATCACTTTTTCATTTCCATTCACCTTATAAACTTATTTATAACGTCGCATCGTATATACGTAACCGTACAAGTCGTAAGACAAACTTCGTGTGTATTATCTTCTCGAGTTTCTTTGTCGAGCTTAATGTTATCATTTTTTACGTTACTTCTAAATTACATTACATTATCTTAACATACGCTCTCTTAACGTCAACTTTTTGCTCTTCGATTTTGCTGATGTAAAATGTACTCGTTTTATTATCGATTTTATCACAAATGCATTTTTTTTACTGTGAGAGCTTTTTTGTACAAATATTGAGGTTAAAGGAAGCATAAAATCCGGCCAACAACATTGTGGCTTTGTTTCGGCTGAGCGGGAGGTTGAATTGCATAAAACTACGTTTTTAATTTGCTTCGCTCATAAACTATGCAACGCTAAATGAAACCATTTGCTTTGAAAGTACTGTTCGCAATAATGCACTTAAACTTACCTTAACTTCTAGCCCTTTAAAGGGACGCCACGTCTTTGCTTGGAGGGTGTCAGGACTTGGCACCTGTTGTTGTGTCACCTTATTACGCGCATCGGGCGCACCCTTAGATTTTGCGTTTATGATCTATTAAACTTATATTTTAAATTTCGAATCGATCCGTTGAAAATTACTCTTTGAGAAAACATTTTTAGGTCGGGTTGTAAAAATAAAAGATTGAAACATTCGCTCAACTAATAAATTTACGTTTTGCAAATGCACAATAATCTTAAGAATTGTATAGTTAGGAAAGTATCATCAAATATTTTAATACACGTACAATAAACCATACGGTAGATGAGGAAGTGTTAATAATGTTGACGTAGCATTAATCCATAATTCACCTCATCAGCAATAAATTCTCTATTCATTAACGTTGCAAACTAAACGTCAACTCATACCTATACTTTACTATAATCTTTCAAACGACTGAGAGAAACTTTTATGCGATCCATAAATCCACGTCGGCCGTCGATACAAAAAACGGGCACGTGCGATGGTAAGACCATGGGAACGAATGCATTCGACATCGTTATCTTAGACAGGCATCGACTTGCAAACTCATGTGTTAATTTTTAACATGGAAAGCATAGCGATTTCGCAATTTTAAAACTTCGATAAAAACCAACAAAAAGTGCAAAAGTTAGACCCTTTTCGTCCGACCAGACGAGCAAAAAATTGTTTTGCTCGCACGTGTCCTGCAAAACTTCTCGATACACTTTGCATGGAGAAAGAAGAAAGTGTGCTCTCACACTCTAGGTATTGTCCAATTAAATCACGTCTCCCTTCTTTCTAAATTTATAGGACCCAATTACAAGGATCCAAATCAATCAGTAAGTGGGAAAAATCCTAAATCAGAGTAGGGAAAATGCATAAATTGAGCTACAAATTGCATATTCAGAGAGATTCACTTGGAATCTGATACTACCTTTTTCGTATCTTAGCGCTTCCAAAAGCGGAATTAACTATCGAGGTCTCACATTTATTAGAGATCTTTAAATAAATACAAGTCATTTGTGCTAAAAATTAGTGTGTGTCAACTGCAGGTACTATCGAACAATTAATATCGTCAATTGTTATTAAACAATTCATATTTTATCGAACCAGAATATCGTCAATTGTTATTAAACAATTAATATTTTATCGAACCAGAATATCGTCAATTGTTGCTAAACCTTCAATATTTTATCGAACATTAATATCGTCAATTGTTGCTAATATTTAATAAGTGATCGAACAATTAATATCGTCTATTGTTACTAAACATTGAATCAATTATCGGACTTTTTATACCATCTGCGTATCACGTTAATCACGTCGAGTTATTGCTTGCCGCTCATAAGGCAAGTACGTAGCATTGCTTTTATCGAATGGTACAAAACAGGTGTTGCACTTCCAACCCATGTGTGCATTCCAATCGTCTTTTTTTTATCGGACACCACATTAACATTTCTTACTTAGACAGTGCCGGCTTGAATTATTTGTCACTTCGCGAATAACTAACATAGTGAATTATTTCGTACGGAGACCCCTATTTTATCGTGAAGTACAGTGCGTGAACCACCCTGTTATTTCACCACCTTCCGATTTGAAGAGTTTTTGGGAAGCTGGTTATTACGCTGCCCTTCTGATATGGTTTGAGACATCACATTCAGCTTCATTCTACGTTCTGAAGACGAAATCTCACTCCTGAAGGACCCGTCATCGACTTTACCTAGAGGTCGAACATCAACACCCAAATTAAGTAAGAAACCTTTTTATATTTTTAAGATTGTGATGTTAATTGGTCCTATTGACCATTAGTTGTGTTTATGAACGTTCAGTTCAACCCTGGAAGACGATATCGCAACCATTTTGTATACCTTTTATTTAACTTAATATTATTATCTATTATTAACGTAACTTTTACCACGCCATTCGAGCGTTCAGAATGTAACCAAACAATTTAACGTAACGTTTCAAGTTTAGTATTGTAGCTAAAGTTTGTTTGTCCCGTTGTTGGGAATTTTGATAATCAATTGCATTGATTAAGTTCCATGATCAATTTTATGAATCATAGGTTTGAATATTATCAAGTTACGCTTAAGTAACTATTTATTTTGGTGGAGTGCTGTATTCAATACGCCCCCCTTTCATGCAAATTAACCTTTTGTATTTTTGTAAGAGTAATTGTTTTACGAGTATTAGTTTCGCAACGGAAACCACACGGAAAGGTTCCGTCAACTGTACATATTTATTTTTATACAAGACATGTAAATTTGATAGTATCTTGTGTAAACCTTGTCAACTCCCCCCTGATATTATTTTATTTAATACATTTTTATTATTTCCCAACTTTGTGTGTTATTATTATTGTTGTGTTAATGTTTATTTAGCTATTTTCACCAACGGAAAGTTCGCCTCCTGTAAAGGTAAGGTCATTGAGCGAGGTTTTTCCGGAGTGAGAGTTCGCTGTAAGATCATCAAGTTGTCGCGTACCAGCTTGGAAGGTGTGATAACCAGTCCCCTTCAAAGAGATTCATTTCTTCGTATGCGTGGCGCCCATTTAAACTCCCGCGTGTATATTAACCCCACCGATTTTGACTTAACTCCCCCCCCGTGTAAATTATTCACACCGATTTTGACAATTTTTAGAATCGCGATCGAGGATTGCCCGGTCGTCGATAGGAAATACACGCTTTGCGACGTGCCGTCACACGACCCTTTCGTTCCATTCACCAACCCACCCCTTCGCGACTTTGAGCTAGCCAACCTTTTATTACCTGTTGGAAAGGTGTCGTGGATGCAGAACGTGGTGTAACAGGATAATAATTTGGCGCGGCCAACGTGGTGCTATCGATAAAGCCCTTTTGGCATGTTATGGTATCGAATTTTTTTTTGTTTATAAAACAAGTAAATTCCAAATTAATTTTTGTAGGTTTAAAAAATAATTTAGCGTCCAACTAGACGGCTGTCAAGAAAGCCCTTTTGGCACATTATATCGAATTTTTGTTAGTTAATCAAGTAAAATAGTACCGACGCGCATGAATGGACTAACGAGATTCCATAACGCCCCCCTATTTAAATTTAAAAGTGAAAATTATCGCGATTTTAAGATCAAATATTGTATTTCCGTTTACCATTAGTTGTTCAGAGAACAAAGTAGAGTCGTGTTCCGCGAATTCTTTTTTGTATTTAATTAAATTTATTCATTTCGATTAATAATGGCATTCAGGATTGTACCGGACAAGTTGCGAAAGGACGAGGTCCAATACGAATTAAAGATTAGAGGTTTACCTTTTCACGGTTCGGTAAAAGAATTACGTGATGAATTAGTAATAGCCCTTGATAAAGAAGAAGAAGGCGAAAGTTACGCTTTAGCGTGGTATCCGTTTACCTTTGCAGAAGATTTGGTGGCATTAAGAGCCGGCTTATTGATTCTTCATAGACTACTTGGTCGCTTGGAAGTTTCACGAGACCAAGAACCTAACGTAGAGATCGAGGTAGAAACGAAGTTAGCACATTACTTTAATAGATTATCCCGATCAAAACCCTTTTTAGTAAAAGATAAAAATTCAAAACGAACAGTTATGGACGAATTAGAAGAATGTAGATCCGCGTACCGCTTATTTGTAGCAAATTCTCGAACGGAGCGAGATTCATTATCGAATATCGTGGCCGAAATTAGTCGAGAGACCCCAGTAGAACCAGAAGTAATCGTAACTTCAAATCCAGTTTCATTAAATATTAACCCCCCTCCGGTTGAGGTAGGGCAGAAAAGTTATTGTACGAAATCAACACCTGTTGTCAAGTGGCGATTAAAGTTTTCCGGTGAAGCAAAAAGTATTTCGATCACTGCATTTTTAGAAAGAGTCAATGAATTAATTGTTGCTAGACGTGTAAATTTAAGTCAACTCTTCGAAGAGGCGATTGACCTGTTCGAGGGTAAAGCATTATTGTGGTTTCGCGCAAATAGAGATAAGGCATCTACTTGGTCAGAATTAGTAGTATTATTAAATGCACAATTTCGACCAGCTGACTATGACGTCAGATTACTTGAGGAAATTACACGTAGAACTCAAGGGAACGAGGAAAATTTGGCAATGTATGTAGCAATGTTAAAAACAATGTTTGCTCGCTTAGTCATCCCATTATCGGAAGAAAGACAATTAAGTATCGCATTACGAAACTTAAACCCATTTTATATTGCACAGTTAGGTTTTACCGAAATTACGTCTTTTGACAGGCTCATTGAATTGGGGCGCATTCTCGAAGCGCGTAGGTTGACCATTTCCAATTACGCACCGCCGTCAAAGAGGAAAAACGACTTAGAACCAGACGTAGCTTATACCCATTTGAGTGTACCGACTCAAGAAAATGATCGCGCACCGCGTGCCGAATCAACGTCTTTTAATAAATCACGAAATAATAAACGATCTGTAAATAAACCGACTTTTAAAAGTCGTAATAGCGCTGTCGAAGTTTTTAGTAAAACTTCAAGTAATAATTCTTGTTGGAATTGTGGTGGCACAGGACATTTAGCGTCGCGTTGTACCGTTCCGCAGAAACAAATATATTGCTATCGCTGTGGGAGAAAAGGTGAAACAACAAAAACCTGCCCCCACTGTAACCCCAGTCAGAGTAGAAGGAGTTCGGAAAACTCTTCCGGGACTCATTAGGACGTGGTCACCTAGTGAACTCCCGCAAGTTTGTAAATTCGACCCATTTTCATAAGATGTTAGCTAAACGTAAAGATAAAATTAAAACTATATTAGATTATGTATTAGAGGATTCAAGACATGATAATCGTCCCCATGTAAGAGTCAATGTTCTCGGTTGTGAAATTTTAGCCCTCCTGGACTCAGGAGCGACCAACACGATTTTAGGCGAGGAAGGTTGGAATATTTTACAATCTACCGGTGTAAAAATTCAACTTGACTCCACGTTACGACCAAAGTGTACCGTAGCAGACGGTGAAATTATAAACAGTATCGGGATAGCTCAATTACCCATTAGATTGCAGCATCGTGTCGCCCATATTTCAGTCATTGTGGTACCAAAGTTTTCACACGCACTTATTTTAGGTGTAGATTTTTGGGAATCCATCGGTTTCGTCCCTGATTTGAAAAACAAATCGTGGTATTTCGGGAAACCCCAAGTTACCTCGGTAATTACCGACAAGAAAACACCCTTAGGAAATCTTTTCAATTTATCAGTTGAGGAACGTCAGCGTTTAGATAAGGTCATTGACCTACATTTTCGGACTAAGGTCAAAGAACTCGGTTGTACTGACCTAGTGCAACATGTTATTAAAACCGACTCAATGCCGATTAAACAGCGTTATTATCCGGTTAACCCTAGTGTACAAGCACATATCGATAAAGAATTAGATCATATGCTTAAGTTAGGTGTAATAGAACGATCATCTAGTGGTTGGTCAAACCCCATTTTGTTAGTCAAAAAGAAAGACAAATCATATCGATTTTGTGTCGATTTCAGAAAATTAAATCAAGTATCCGAGAAGGACGCGTACCCAATCCCGTATGTGTCCTCAATTTTAGATCGTCTTCGAGACGCACGGTTTATAACGTCCCTGGACATTAAGTCAGCGTATTGGCAAATTCCTGTCGAGGAAAATTCCAAAAAATATACCGCCTTTACAGTACCCGGACGTGGATTGTTTCAATTCACCAGGATGCCCTTCGGGCTTCATAATGCTCCTGCTACTTGGATGAGGCTGATAGATCAAGTTCTAGGTCCCGATCTCGAACCCTTTGTATTCGTATACCTGGATGACATCATCATCTGTACATCCACCTTCGAAAAACATCTTGAAGTGTTACAGGAAGTTTTTTCTCGGTTACGTACCGCAGGTCTATCATTAGGGAAAGACAAATGTCACTTTTGTCAACCCGAATTGAAATATTTAGGATACGTGATTAACGCAAATGGATTACTTGCAGATCCAGATAAGGTAGCGGCAATTACGCGTATACCAGCCCCTCGTACGGTTAAAGAAATTCGGCAATTAATAGGTATGGCTTCGTGGTACCGCAGATTTATCCCGCAGTTTTCAACAATCCTTGCACCGCTCACAGCGTTGTTAAGAAAAAATTCCAAGTTCATTTGGGATGAACCTTGTGAAGTAGCGTTTACGACTATTAAGAATTGTTTAGTTTCAGCCCCTATTCTATCGTGCCCTGATTTTAGCGTCCCCTTTACCGTACAGACAGACGCATCCGGTTTTGGACTCGGAGGAGTCCTCAGCCAAACCATTGACGAGAAAGAACAAGTCATTTGTTATATTAGTAGGTCATTAACTCGTAATGAACGAAATTATTCCGTTACGGAACGAGAATGTTTAGCAGTTTTGTGGGCAGTAGAGAAATTAAGACCCTATCTCGAAGCTTCACATTTCACGGTCATTACCGATCACCACTCCCTGATTTGGTTAAATAATCTGGAAAACCCCTCAGGACGTTTATGTCGTTGGGCTCTCAGGTTACAACAGTACGATTTCAAAATCATCCACCGAAAAGGAAAGGATCATTTAGTCCCTGACGCTTTATCGCGCACTGTTCCCGAAATAACGTCAGTATTAGTTGACCCTGTTCAAGTTAGAAAGTCACCCGATAAAGTAAAGAATCCAGTAGATAACGACCAACCCTTAATTAACTCGCATACCGATCGTTGGTACTATCGAATGTTGAAGAATGTCAGAAGAGACCCCCTTCAGTTTAGGAAATGGCAAGTTATTGAGGACGAATTATTTAAACAAGTAAAAGTTCGATATCCATCTCTATCGGATAGAGAGTGTCAATGGAGAACAGTAGTTCCGAAATTTCGTAGAAAGAAAATCATTTCCGAGTGTCACGATAAACCTACTTCCGGTCATTTAGGAGTTTTAAAAACATTTGATCGAGTAGCTCATGAGTATTATTGGCCGAAGATGAAGACCGATATTACTCGTTATGTAAATAAGTGTCCAGTTTGTATGGCTCATAAGCCTGAACAGCAAAAACCCCGTGGTTTTATGTCCCGTCATCCCGTAGTAACTAGGCCATGGCAAATGATATCCATCGATATAGTTGGACCACTGCCTCGGTCGACTAAAGGTTACACTCATATTTTATCGATTGTGGATTGTTTTACCAAATTTGCATTATTTTATCCCTTACGTACAGCTACCGCATCTCAGGTCATTCAAAAACTTGAAGATAACGTTTTGTTAGTGTTTGGAGCCCCACAGTATATTTTGACTGATAACGGAGTCCAATTTAGAAGTAAGGAATTTCAAAAAATGATACAGAAATATAATACCCGAATTATCTTTAATGCGTATTACCACCCCCAAGCGAATCCTGTTGAAAGGGTGAATCGTGTTTTAAAAACTATGTTAGCTTCTTACGTTAACGATAATCATAAGAGTTGGGATATTTATCTCCCCCAGGTTGCTTGCGCAGTACGAACTGCACTGCATGAAGTCATAGGAATGACTCCGTATTTCGCAAATTTCGGTCGAGAGATGATCATGTCCGGTGGACAGCGTATCGAAACAGCTGATCAGAACACGCTGAAAGACATAACGTTTGCCGATCGTGACGAACTTAAACGACGTGCATTAGCACTAGGTGATGTTTACGATGACATCACCAAAAGATTAGAAAGCGCTTACACTCAAAGAAATAGTATAGGTTAATTCAACTAAAATAAATGTTTAGTCAACAATCTAGTCAATTTTTTAAAATCAAACTACATTAATAGTATATTCAAACCAAAGTGGATTGTTATTACAACTACTATAAAATTGTTGCACAACAAAATGAAAATCTACTTTAAAAATAGGTACATTTGACTATTATTTTGTCATCTAACTATTGATTTGTTAAATTTTTTAAAATCAAACTACCAATGCGTTCAATTTTACATTTAACTATTATGAAATGGTTAAATCTAACACGGCAATAGTTTGCTTACCATTATAATTGTTATATAAACAAATATTATTGCAAAATTAACTCGTTGTTATGTTTATGTAAACATAAGATTGTTCTGCTACCGACCTTTATGGGTTGATGATACTATTTTTTCTTAAAACCCCAGGACCATATGTATGTACCCTGCGCTGAATAATGCACTTGTATTTTTCAGTTATTTTCACCTAGTGATACGAATAAGTGCTACTATATGTATTCGTACCAAATGTGTGAAAATACTTAACATTTTGTTTGTGGCGTGTAAAAATATTTTCGTTAAATTTGTTTCTCACGTTTGATAGTTGTGTAGGCAATTTTATAATTTTAGGATTTACATAGATTAAGCAATAAACTAAAATCCCAGTGTCAATTGTCATCAGGTACTTTGCCGGTTGAAATTAAAAATATCTTTCAGTTGCAAGATGCCGGATGTTCTCTTTGTCGGCTTATTTTGTTGTACTATCTAAGAAGACATTTGGTTTCAAAAATAGACAATGTTAATCTCAGACAAAGGGCCTCCCATGGTTTTGGAAAAATTCTAAACTTGGGAAATATTTGCAAATTTACTGTAAATTTTATTAGTTTTAAGTTGTATATAAGGACCCAGAATCTACGGTATCTCAGTTTATATCGTGGTTTATATCAAGCATCCGTAAGGGCCAGGATTACCTGGATCTAAAAGTGAACGTGAAATAGTGAAAAGTGATTGGTGTGTGCAAATACTTTTTTTCCACTTGACGTGAAGCTGTACGTAATTTTCATTCTAAATTAATTAGTTAGGCACCTACTTACATAGCGATGGATAAAGAAAATTTAGAATATAGTACAGATTTGTTTGTAAATGCCTTAATACAGCCGGACGTTTCAGACAACACATTTGTTAATGGCGAAGATATAGATCTCAGAAATTTACCAGGTAGTTGGGGTTTTGAACATTTATTTGATCTGCTAAAATGTAAGTAGGTCTCTTGAAGTACATCTTTTTCCGTACAATAATTTCATAAAAACTTTCTCGATTTTATGTCTAGGAATTTAGGAATAGCGAATAACGTATGCTATATTTTAAAAAACTAAAAGATAGACCTAAAACCCTTCGTTTAAAATTAACATAATTTATTATTATACTACTTCAGTAACAAGCTTACTTTTATAGTAAGTGTAAGAATACCTAATATAAAGAAACTTTTTTTTATTTTCAAAATCTTTGAAATTGTATGAAATTGTGCATATAGCTTGTGAAAGCATAGAAAATGTTAAGGATTGTTATTTAATATGTGTTGAACATAAAATCAGCAAAATAAATAATCATTTTCAATCTTTTAAAGTTTTAAATAAAACTAACAATTTTTACATATTTTCTACGCAGTTTCATGAATTTCTACCCCAATTCATGTGTATAAATCACCTAATGGTATTGCTTATGTAAGACCAAAATATTATTAATTAGTTTTATTGGATAGATGTATATTATTATTAGCTTTGTAATTTGTAAATTTTACATATAGTTATATCTATATTTATATAATTTTCTGCCTATAGTACCTAATTAATAAATTTCTCTTAGTTATTATTTGAAATTACCTTTTTGTAATTAACTAAATAAACCCTTTTATAGCAATAAGTTTTGATTTTTCTATGAACATAATTATAATAATTATTATAGATTCATAGGTTTAATTTATTTAATCTTGTATAATACATTATATTTAGTTTAGTTTATTTATAGTTGATAAGTTCTTATAGATCACCCGGTAAGATCCACCCTGTACATAATATAATATTTTATATATTACAATATAATAAACAATGTTCAATTTAAAATCTGTATTTTATTTTCAATTGGCGATGTAGGTATGGTATGAACGAATTTTATTAATCAATGGATATAGCACCAGCTGTAAATTTATTATTATAATAAATTATTCTGATAATTTTGCTTACTTATAAATAAAATAAGTAAATTGGTAGGTATTCCAAACAAAACGTGGTTATCAAAGCAAAAAGGAAGTCATGATATTATTTAATTGTAGACCAAGCAAAGAATGGTTAGTATACAAAAAAGTAGTTAAAATACTATTTAATTTTTGTCATGATACTATTTAATTGTAAACGAAACAAAGAATGGTTAGTATACAAAAAAATTGTTAAAATACAATTTAATTTGTTGTTCTACAATTATTATGATTACTCAACTACTATTTGTTTATATGAACAAATAAAGTTGTCGTAGACCTAAAAAAATGGTTACTTAACTTAAAAAATTGTTTGCTAACTATTTCTTAGTTCAAAATAACAATTAAAATTGTATGGTAACAAAAATGGTTTAACTATTCTTTTGTGGTTGATTTAACCATGAAACTAGATAGACGCCGTTTCATATGCTCTTTTTAGTTGATTTTACCTATTATTTTCTTTGAGTGTATGAGAAATCTAAAATTGTTTATGATTTGAGACGACGCCCGTCGAATTTCGATGTCGGTGATACCGTGTATAGACGTAATTATGTTTTATCCGATGCATCGAAGCATTTTAATGCAAAGTTAGCTCCAAAATTTGTAGGACCTTTTGTTATTCATAAGAAACTTTCGAACACCACTTTTGTATTATCAGATACCACAGGAGTGAGACCTGGTGCATGGCATGCCAAGGACTTGAAGTCAAGCCCCGATTAAAGTTCAGGTTAGGATTTAAGTATGTTTTTTGGTGAACTTAATTTTGAAGTTCAAATTTTCTAATTAGTTTATAGGTACGGTTTGGAAGTTTACGCATCCACCTAGTGGACCCGTAGAAGGTTGTTTTTGACTTTCACGTAGTTAATTTACGTCAAGTTTTTTGAATTCAATACCGACCCTTAAGGTAAAGCTTTTGAAATTTTTTTATTTAGTATCGACGTTTACCGTAAAGCTTTTCAATTTTTTTATTTAGTATCGACGTTTACCGTAAAGCTTTTCAATTTTTTTTGAATTTGGTACCGACTTTTACCGTAAGGCTTTTAAATTTTTTTTGAATTTAGTATCGACATTTACCGTAAGGCTTTTAAAATTTTTTTTGGATTTAGTATCGACATTTGCCGTGAAGTTTTTCAAATTTTTTTGAATGTAGTACCGACATTTATAATAAGGCTTTTTTAAATTTAGTTGGGAGTTTAGTTTGTCGAATTAAGTTAGAGTTTTCTTTTGAAAGTTCTTTTTTTTTCTAACGCACCCTGTAAGGAGATTTTTTTTTGTATCGAATTTTATTGTTGTAGCGGTTGTGTTGGTTGATAGTTGTTTAGAGTAACCCGCTTCTCATTGAGTTATCGTATTATCAGGCTGGACCTAGTTCCACTGTCAGATAAAATTTTTTTTGGACGTCAATCCAGTGTTGGATGTCGATCCAAACCCCGGGGTTATTGAGTAATTTTGTGGACATAGTCCATCCCTCGGCGCATTATTGTCCCATATATTTTTTTTCTTCTCGTAGTTTGGCGATTTATAATCTGCCCCAAAGGAACCTTCTTGGAAAGGGAGCTTTGTACAGGAGTAGTGGTTAAACTCGAAACAACAACCTGGGAAATTTACCTTGTTAGGGAATAACAGATCGACCACCATCGGCCTACGCAGTTAGGACATCTGTCGGTCCACGGAAGGACAATTCGATCATTAGTTTGTATTTTTTCTCCCCCCCCCCTTTTTTTTTCTCTCTCTCCCCTACGACATTTGGAAAATAAATAGAAAATTAGGGATGAACTTGTATATCTGATCCATTCATCCCAGAGGCCATTGTAAATTTGATCGCGCTTTTTTTTAAATTTCACCTTAGATTCGGGCCCAACCCAAACTAGAGTTCGGCGTCTCTGTTGTTAATTGTGGGTCTCACGGCAAGCGGACGATCCCGTGACTTCGCGAACCGCCCTCTCTTATGACAGTCACAACGACTTTAGAAGTGATTAGGACCTCGAATATTTTCCTTGTGTGTAACTTTTATTCTTTTATTGTGTAATTAGCAGTTTAGGTTTCAGTTTAGGTAGTGGAAAGTTTAGGTTGAGTTTCGGTGTAATTAATTTTAAGGTATCGATTTAATCAATGTTAAGTTTAGATATTATGTAGATAGATTGAAGACGTTAGGGGAAAGGAAGTTATTTAACGGTATCTCGAGCGTATAGAGTAAAATTACAGACCCAATAAGTAATCAGGTCTTTAGTTGGTTTTTTTTGTTTATCACGCATGATGGTAGGAGTCGCGAATTTCGTTTTTTTTATCAAACATTTAAGGAAGTAGTTTACGCGAAGTTAGAGGGTATACTTATCGGTCCATTGGAGTAACTACCCAATAAATCGCTTAGGTAGACCAAGTATAGATTGGTGTTGCGGTGGCTTAGTTACCCAACGTCCTCATCAGTCGTACGTTAATTTTGTGGTCAATTTTGATTTTTGTTTGGAAGAACGATTGTGTTCTCCCCCCTTTTTTTTGAATGAAATGTAGTAGAGTCACTTCATACGTTTACAGTAAACATTAGAGGTGCAACTCAGACAGTTGTCACCATGTCGAGCCCTGACCAAATTACGTTTTTGTGGGAATATTTTTTTTTCTCGTGGGTAAACAACAACTTTAGTCCCGGTTTAGTCAATTAACTCCCCCCCCGGCTACCGAATTGTATATAGAACCAGCATTGAGAATAGTCCGTGTAAGACATTAAACTACCCTTCTCACTTTTAGTTTTAGGTTTTTAAGATTTTGTTCTCTCACGACGTGATAGTTACGTCCCGAACTTTATGTCGCTGTTGTTATGGTTTTGAGAAATAGTCCGCGTAAGACGTTAAACTACCCTTCTCAATTTTTACTTCCATATTTTTCAGATTTTGTTCACGTACAACGTGATCGTCACGAACGTCGTGTTACTGTTGTTTCTTTTTTGGAAGTGTCGGTGTTTTCCGACGCACGTCCAAGAATACCGGTATAGGAGTATCTGAAATGACGTGAACATTTTTCTTTTTTTTCTTTTTCTTCTCGTACTCTAGTGCATAGGTGCTTAACCCTTGCATTCTTTTCTTTAGGATTAAGGCATAACGCTCAGTATCTGTGAACAATATTTCGTTCATTTTGTAACGACATTGGCTCTCGGTTCGAGCCAAAATAAGTTCCCGATATTTTTTTTGGTTTTCAACCATATTGACTCTCGGTTGGAGTCAAAATAAGTTCCCGATATTTTTTTTGGTTTTCAACCATGTTGACTCTCGGTTCGAGCCAAAATAAGTTCCCGATATTTTTTTTGGTTTTCAACCATGTTGACTCTCGGTTGATGTCATGGTACTACCCTGGGATCCAGGCACTTTACAAATTGCCCGACTCCGAAGTATTATGTCACCATCTTGGAGCAAGACCCTCTTGTTACATTCCTTACACTTTTGTGACATATAGCTCTGGTGGATACGTTCCACTCATATGGTGTCGCCATCTTGGGCGAGCATTGTCGCTTTGCGCGATTTGCGCTTAGATTGGAGATTTCCCCCGGTGTCAGTCACCGCTGGATTTCCCGATCAACCGCCCGTGCAAGACACTAAACTACCTTTCTCGCTTTTTTCACCTCTAGATTTTTCAGGTTTTGTCGAGTGTGGTATATTCATACTTTGCATAGGAGGTACAGGACTCCACCGAGTATGGTATATTCATACTTTGACATACTGGTACAGGCGTTCCTTAGATTGGAGTTTCCAGTCGGCGCTTACCGCCGTTGGACTTCGCCAGTCAAGTTGACGTCGGGTATTCTCAAGTAGGAAGTTTTTCCAAGTTTTTTTTTCATGGAAATGTCCCGATCATTTCGGAGTAGCGTTCTCGTTTTCGTCGGTGTAATTCGGAGATTCGGTCCCTTCGGTTATACTGACAAAGACAATCCCTACCCCCGTATAGGGTTCAGTTTTTCTGGTTTTATTTCATATTTGATGCTCGTGTCATCATTGACAACCGTTTTACTTCATATTTGATGCTCGTTGTATCATTGTTGACAACTGAGACTCCAGTCTCGTCAACTCGAGCTCTGTAGCGTGACTATCTTTTGAAAAGTATCGCATATTTAGTTGTGCGACCACGAGTTGTGTAACTTGTACCTTTTGATATGGGTGTCGGTTCGGTACCGTCCCACTCTCGTCCCGCCGGACTCCATATCCCTTATATCGCGTCTTTCGCGAATTTTGGATCACGCCTATCGTGATCCTTTATTAGTCTTTACTTGTTGGTTCGGAGATTCAGCCCCTCCGGTCAACACGATTGACGCGGCATTCGTGCCCCATTTTTCTTCTCGTGCTGCACGCTCTCGTGCGTAGATCCGTGTTCAACCCGGACGGTTCGAGGATTTGGTCCCTCGACTGTCCCTTGTAGGTTGTCACCCCACCCTAATTTTTTTTTGAGAAAACCCCCCCCTATTTTCTCTTTTTCTCGTGGTTAGATCCGTGTTCAACCCGGACGGTTCGAGGATTTGCTCCCTCGACTGTCCCTTGTAGGTTGTTATCCCGTCCCGTTTCGTATTACGATTTATGCCCCACTATTTTTCCCGGTTGCATCCGTGTTTAACTCGGACGGTTCGAGGATTTGGTCCCTCAACTGTCCCTTGTAGGTTGCTACCCCTCACTTTTTTAACCCCCCCCCTCCCCCACTCTTATCTCTTACCCCCCCATCACTACCTCTTCTCTCTCTTCCGATCATCTCGTCTGGATCGAAGTCATGATGAAGGTGGATGGTCTCCCAAACGGCTTTGTAAATTTGATCAAGCTAAGCGCAAGTTTTTTTTCTCTGTTTCACCAACGATAAATGATAAAACAGACAGTCCCCATCTACTGAAGTGCCCCAAACGGCTTTTGTAAATTTGATCCAGCCAAGCACACGTTTTTTTTTACTCTGTTTTTTCAACGTATTGAAAAAGGCAGACAGTCCCCATCGACTGAACCATTTTAGAGAAGGCTTTGTAAATATGAGTACGCCAAGGAAGTGTTACCTTAGCTCAGGTCTACCTTGATCTAGAGTCCGGTGTCTTCACAGACATTTGTGGGTCCCACGGCCAGCGAATGATCGCGTGATTTCGCGAACCGCCCTCTCATGTAGGAGTCACTACGACTCACGGGTTGATTAAGCCTAGGGTTAGGTGAACCTTCTCTCTCTTTCCCGGCATATACGTATAGTCTAGTCACTAGCTGAGTAGTTGTTTCAACACTACAAGTGTTGATGGTTTATCGCAGGACAGTTTGTGTTTCGGTTGAGGTTGCGCGCGTCCCAGTTGAAGAGTAGTTAGGGATAACAACTCTTGACGTAAGGGGAGTGTCACCTTATTACGCGCATCGGGCGCACCCTTAGATTTTGCGTTTATGATCTATTAAACTTATATTTTAAATTTCGAATCGATCCGTTGAAAATTACTCTTTGAGAAAACATTTTTAGGTCGGGTTGTAAAAATAAAAGATTGAAACATTCGCTCAACTAATAAATTTACGTTTTGCAAATGCACAATAATCTTAAGAATTGTATAGTTAGGAAAGTATCATCAAATATTTTAATACACGTACAATAAACCATACGGTAGATGAGGAAGTGTTAATAATGTTGACGTAGCATTAATCCATAATTCACCTCATCAGCAATAAATTCTCTATTCATTAACGTTGCAAACTAAACGTCAACTCATACCTATACTTTACTATAATCTTTCAAACGACTGAGAGAAACTTTTATGCGATCCATAAATCCACGTCGGCCGTCGATACAAAAAACGGGCACGTGCGATGGTAAGACCATGGGAACGAATGCATTCGACATCGTTATCTTAGACAGGCATCGACTTGCAAACTCATGTGTTAATTTTTAACATGGAAAGCATAGCGATTTCGCAATTTTAAAACTTCGATAAAAACCAACAAAAAGTGCAAAAGTTAGACCCTTTTCGTCCGACCAGACGAGCAAAAAATTGTTTTGCTCGCACGTGTCCTGCAAAACTTCTCGATACACTTTGCATGGAGAAAGAAGAAAGTGTGCTCTCACACTCTAGGTATTGTCCAATTAAATCACGTCTCCCTTCTTTCTAAATTTATAGGACCCAATTACAAGGATCCAAATCAATCAGTAAGTGGGAAAAATCCTAAATCAGAGTAGGGAAAATGCATAAATTGAGCTACAAATTGCATATTCAGAGAGATTCACTTGGAATCTGATACTACCTTTTTCGTATCTTAGCGCTTCCAAAAGCGGAATTAACTATCGAGGTCTCACATTTATTAGAGATCTTTAAATAAATACAAGTCATTTGTGCTAAAAATTAGTGTGTGTCAACTGCAGGTACTATCGAACAATTAATATCGTCAATTGTTATTAAACAATTCATATTTTATCGAACCAGAATATCGTCAATTGTTATTAAACAATTAATATTTTATCGAACCAGAATATCGTCAATTGTTGCTAAACCTTCAATATTTTATCGAACATTAATATCGTCAATTGTTGCTAATATTTAATAAGTGATCGAACAATTAATATCGTCTATTGTTACTAAACATTGAATCAATTATCGGACTTTTTATACCATCTGCGTATCACGTTAATCACGTCGAGTTATTGCTTGCCGCTCATAAGGCAAGTACGTAGCATTGCTTTTATCGAATGGTACAAAACAGGTGTTGCACTTCCAACCCATGTGTGCATTCCAATCGTCTTTTTTTTATCGGACACCACATTAACATTTCTTACTTAGACAGTGCCGGCTTGAATTATTTGTCACTTCGCGAATAACTAACATAGTGAATTATTTCGTACGGAGACCCCTATTTTATCGTGAAGTACAGTGCGTGAACCACCCTGTTATTTCACCACCTTCCGATTTGAAGAGTTTTTGGGAAGCTGGTTATTACGCTGCCCTTCTGATATGGTTTGAGACATCACATTCAGCTTCATTCTACGTTCTGAAGACGAAATCTCACTCCTGAAGGACCCGTCATCGACTTTACCTAGAGGTCGAACATCAACACCCAAATTAAGTAAGAAACCTTTTTATATTTTTAAGATTGTGATGTTAATTGGTCCTATTGACCATTAGTTGTGTTTATGAACGTTCAGTTCAACCCTGGAAGACGATATCGCAACCATTTTGTATACCTTTTATTTAACTTAATATTATTATCTATTATTAACGTAACTTTTACCACGCCATTCGAGCGTTCAGAATGTAACCAAACAATTTAACGTAACGTTTCAAGTTTAGTATTGTAGCTAAAGTTTGTTTGTCCCGTTGTTGGGAATTTTGATAATCAATTGCATTGATTAAGTTCCATGATCAATTTTATGAATCATAGTTTTGAATATTATCAAGTTACGCTTAAGTAACTATTTATTTTGGTGGAGTGCTGTATTCAATACGCCCCCCTTTCATGCAAATTAACCTTTTGTATTTTTGTAAGAGTAATTGTTTTACGAGTATTAGTTTCGCAACGGAAACCACACGGAAAGGTTCCGTCAACTGTACATATTTATTTTTATACAAGACATGTAAATTTGATAGTATCTTGTGTAAACCTTGTCAACTCCCCCCTGATATTATTTTATTTAATACATTTTTATTATTTCCCAACTTTGTGTGTTATTATTATTGTTGTGTTAATGTTTATTTAGCTATTTTCACCAACGGAAAGTTCGCCTCCTGTAAAGGTAAGGTCATTGAGCGAGGTTTTTCCGGAGTGAGAGTTCGCTGTAAGATCATCAAGTTGTCGCGTACCAGCTTGGAAGGTGTGATAACCAGTCCCCTTCAAAGAGATTCATTTCTTCGTATGCGTGGCGCCCATTTAAACTCCCGCGTGTATATTAACCCCACCGATTTTGACTTAACTCCCCCCCCGTGTAAATTATTCACACCGATTTTGACAATTTTTAGAATCGCGATCGAGGATTGCCCGGTCGTCGATAGGAAATACACGCTTTGCGACGTGCCGTCACACGACCCTTTCGTTCCATTCACCAACCCACCCCTTCGCGACTTTGAGCTAGCCAACCTTTTATTACCTGTTGGAAAGGTGTCGTGGATGCAGAACGTGGTGTAACAGTTGGTCAGACAGATTTCAACATAGTTTCGTCGTTACATCAATAAAGAATTTTCTAAATAATAGTAAATAAGGTACGCTGACCCCAAATAATCTCTTGTTGTCTACATCACTGGTTTAAAAATGACGCTAATTAAAGGGACGCTACCACTTGGCTTGAAGGGTGTTAGGACTTAGCCCCTGTCGTAGGTCAGACAAAGTTCAACATAGTGTCCTCATTACATTAATTAAGAATTTCTCAAATAATAATAAATAAGACAAACTTACCCCAAATTGTGCTGGTTTAAAATTGATGCTCTTTAAAGGGATGCTAGGATTTGGCTTGGAGGGTGTAAGGACTTAGCCCCTGTTGTGGGTCAGACGGAGTTCAACATAATGTCGTCGTTGCATCAATTAACAATTTCCCAAATAATATATAGTAAATAAAATACGTTAATCCCAAACAATCTTTCGAAGTCTACAGCACTGGTTTAAATCTAACACCCTTTAATGGCTCGAGTCTCAATGTACCATCTACTACTACCAAATAAAATTTTAACTAATTCATTGGTTCTAACCGAGATCAAAGAGCCACCCACAAATCAGCAAGTTCCATTAGTTGAACTTTTATTTAATATTTTATTTAGTAGATCGTACAGTAAGACTCCGATCAAAAGGATGCTACGACTTAGCTTGGAGGGTGGTAGGACTTTTTTTCCTGCAGGGAAGGGGGAAACCTTCATAGGCACCACCCCATCAGGGATGGTAGTGTCAGATTCTTACTGACTAAAACCCCCTCCCCGACGACAGCGGGATTTACCTTCTCGGCATGACTTCCGCTGTCATCTGCGATCTTACCATGCTGCATCGAAGATGCAGGCTCCCGATGACCCCCCGGTTTAGCACGAAAGTTTGTGTCCGGGAGGTCAAGCGCTAACACTTGATTCTATTTTTTCAAGTGAACCGGACGCACCGCTCGCCCCGATCCAGCACGTCTCACCGGGCCACCTAGTGGTCCGTGGTCGTCGGCAACATAGTGTTGAAAAAACTGGAGAGGAAGGGTTATCTCCTATCCTGCCAAAATGTAGTCGACATGATCTAGATGTAAACATAAACTAATTGCCTCGGTAGCACAGTTGTTAATGCGCGCATATTCACTACTAATACGCCTGGGTTCTAATCCAAGTTGAGGAACATATTTTTCCGCATACCATCTTGCTAAACACCTTCTGATACTCACAGTTCTTCTAACCTTAGTTATCCTAAATTTTCCAACAAACGTTCAATCAATAATGATTGAAGGACCTTCGCCAAAATCAGCTGATTCGAAAACGGTCCTATCGAACCCGTGTACAAAATTCTTGGGTCAAAAATTTATGTTCCCTACCTTACCGGTCCCTTGTTAAATTTTATTTGGATTATATACAGGGTAAAATATAAGTTTGGTGGCGAAACTTTCGAATGAAATTTGAATGTTACACAGAATCCACATCAATCGAACGTCATTTTCATATTAATACCGTTTTAATTATTTTGATATGAATTATTTTGTCGTTCATTACCAGTTGACTCTGGCACAATTTTCATGGCTGAACGGAAACCTTTTTGAATTAGTAATCCAAAAATTAACCAATGAGAATGCGTTCTCAAAAATTAGATATGCAGAGAGTGGTGTTCTAACGCTGCACTGATTTGTGAGTACCCAGATTGTGCGGCCTGAAGAACCTGAAGGTTCTAACCGAGATCAAAGAGCCACCCACAAATCAGCAAGTTCCATTAGTTAAACTTTTATTTGGTATTTTATTTAGTAGATCGTACAGTAAAACTCCGGTCAAAAGGATGCTACGACTTAGCTTGGAGGGTGGTAGGACTTAGCACCT
Organism: Podabrus alpinus; assembly: GCA_932274525.1. NCBI lineage: Eukaryota > Metazoa > Arthropoda > Insecta > Coleoptera > Cantharidae > Podabrus > Podabrus alpinus. The sequence continues at coordinate 69,101,028 of OW026456.1, read as the reverse complement.
GTTGTCGGTCAGACGAAGTTCAACATAGTGTTGAAAATATGGAGAGGAAGGGTTATCTCCTATCCTGTCAAAAATTAGTCGACAAGATATAGAAATTCCGTGCTACATAAACTAATCGCCTCGGTAGCGCAGTTGTTAAAGCGCGCGTATTCACTACTAATACGCCTGGTTTCTAATCCAAGTTGAGGAACATATTTTTCCGCATACGATCTTGCTAAACACCTTCTGTTACTCACAGTTTTTCTAACCTTAGTTATCCTAAATTTTCCAACAAACGTTCAATCAATAATGATTTAAGGACCTTCGCCAAAATCAGCTGATTCGAAAACGGTTCTATCGAACCCCATGTTCAAAAATCTTCTGTCAAAAATTTATGTTCCCTACCTTACCATCTCTTGTTAAATTTTATTTGGATTATATACAGGGTAAAGTGTAAGTTTGGTGGCGAAACTTTCGAATAAAATTTAAATATTACACAGAATTCACATCAATAGATCGTAATATTCATATTAATATCGTTTTGGAATGGGACATTGGCACCTGTACACTGTCGTTGTGATTGATTAGATGATGTTTATGTTTTGTATTGTGCAGTGGAGGTTTAGTCTAAAGCGCACTCTGTCGCGCGCTCTCTTATCCAAAATTAGAAACAGCTATGGGGTCGTCCATTAAGGACGTCCACGCCTGGGGAGAAGGGGGGTTTACAAAATGTGACCAAGTGTGACCAGGGGGGAGAGGGTTGGATAAATGTGACGTCCGCAAAAAATCCAATTTTTGGGATTTTGGCATAAAATATTCAAATAAAGTTTACCTAAATTCTTGCTTGTTTAATTCCAATTTTTATTATAGCCATAAAAAAGTAAAAAACTTTAAATGAATGAAAGGTTTTTTAGTTTGAAAGGTCACGTTCTAGTTTAGACAAATGAGGCGGGGGGTCTTTGATTTGTGACCATAGGACGTTCCTAGGTGGGAAATAGTGACCAACTGTCCCGGGGTGGAGGGGGGGTTTAAAATTCGTAAACACTTGCAGACGTCCTTTATGGAAGACCCCTATACAAAAATAATTTAAAAAAAATTTAAGTGTGTAAATACTTAAGTAGTACATTACAATACAATAAATATATATTTTTCCTTTCTCTTTAAATTTTGTGCCCTCTCATTGAAAAAATTCATGATGCCCCACTCCAAATGAAGTTCTAAATAATAGGAAGCTTCAGCAAAATATTAAAAAATTCTTTATTATACTTCTATATTTTTCTGTTGGTGGTATGCCATACTCCCCCTCCGGTTAAAATAATAGAATAAAATAAAGCGTTTTTAGAATTATATTATTTCGTAAGTTAATAAGCACATTTATATTTCCTTTTTATTTCAATTTTGTGCCTCCCCATTGGAAGAAGTCATGAGCCGCCACTAATAGTGACCTCCTTTAAAGAGACGCTACGATTTTCTTTGGAGGCTGTTCGGACTAAGGCCTTGTTATGGGTCTGGCCTAGTTCAACATAGTGTCGTCGTTAGATCAATAAACAATTTCTCAAATAGTAGTAAATAAAATACACTTACCCCAAGTAATCTCTCGAAGTCTGGTTTAAAAATTACGCTCTCTAAAGGGACAGTACGATTTGGCTTGAAGGCCGTCAGGAGTTAGCCCCTGTTGTAGATCAGACTGAGTTCAACATAGTGTCGTCGTTACTAGAGATAATTAAAGACGGAGGCTAACGAACCCTTAAATAAATTACGAATCTGCTGAATAAATGTCTAAGCGAAGGAGGCATTCCCAAAAACTGGAAGAACGCGATCACAGTATATTTTATAAAATAGCTAGATAAAAAAGATTGGAAAACTATAGACCGATTTCATTTCTATCTCAACTTTAAAAGCTGCTATACAAAGTTATTATCAACCGACTCAAAAATAAATTAGAAAACTACCAATAGCTTTTCTAAGAGAAAAGGCCACAGAGTGAACTTATCTTTATTCAATATCTAGGATTTGTAGTATATGAAATAGCATTTGATAGTGTGTAATTTTGTGTAATTAAATTTCCCGCTCCCATCTTCTAAGGGTAAACTAACTTCAGGCCTGAACGAGCAAACCCAACCTTAAAACGTTCGTTCGTTTTGTTCGTTGGAAGTTCCTCCTGTAGGGAAACGAACACAAAGACAGTCGATGAATCAAAGAAAAGAAAGAAATCTTGTACACCCAATAATTCACACAGTTTGTTAGCAATTTCATTTTAATTGATTGCATTAATAGCTTTGGTTATGTTTGTCATTTTATAAATTATATGGTAATTTTACCTTGTGGGCATTTTTCATACAATGTAACTTTCATATTAATTAGAAGATATAATCATAATGTCGTTATAACATTTGGTTACCTAAAATTTATAAACATTTTCAAATAGTCCTCCCACCATAACTCGTCTTTCCGGTGGTTGTTATTCGCTACGTTGTCTACTGTCCATATCCGCCGCGTTGCAATCATTTGTACTTCGCTGGCGCTCGATATTTAAATCAAATATATCATTACAAGTGTAGAAGTCTGGGAGGTGAAGTAAGCTCTATAACTAGTAGGATAGACTACAAATATATCCAACTGATTGAAAACGCTTATGCTCAGAGTACAACTAACAGCATTCCAAGAGAACCATAGGAGAGAATGCACGACTAAAAGACGCCGTAACAACAATAACCCAATTAAAATGGAGATAATGAAAATGGAATTAATGCAAGACCTAAAATGCTTGCTTGCTTAAGTGAGGCATTGCGGGATATTTTGCGAGCGTAGGTCGCTCGATTCCCTTCATCGTGTATTTCCATGGGAGAAAGATTCCATTCTGGACCGGTCATGATAAAAAAGCAAAAGATAAAAACCAAGTCAATAATTGTTGACGCAGTTCCGTTCTACCCCGTCACAAATAAAGAGTGAGACAATTAAACCTTTCGTTTTTGGTGGTAGAGATCGAAGAGGGAGTTAAGAGGCTTCAACGCCGTAGCGCAACCTCCCTCTGTCTCTTAACATACCGTCGCAAAGAACAAACGTAGTATCCACAGGAGGCCGTGGCTGGGAAGAAGGCGTAGACCGCGAATACATTGAGAAGACGATATAAAATGCAGTTGGCTTTGGATGGAATAGTGGGGCACAAAACAGATTTAGATGGAGAATATTTCAAGGGACTTATGTTCAAGGAGAAGAAGTAACTAAAATACGCTCACCCTAAATAATCTCTCGATATCGCCACCTGTCGCCGGATACCCGGATGAAGTCCTTTAGATTACTGTATTCAGATTACCAATTTATCATCGACGTTTTCTTTTATCTTTTCAAACTAAAAATCAGCGCAAAACTGCATGGTACTTCTAAATAATGAGTAAAGAAATGTGTTCTTATTTTATTCGCACCCACCTAACTTTTCTTTTATTATCCAGCGATATCGACCGCGTTATAAGGTTAGTAACCTGAAGACCAAATTCAGACTTGTCCTTTACTTTCTGATCGAATCACCCTGTAAGCTAATACAATCGCAATAAACACAAAATTGTCAAGAAATGATGAATTTAACTGATTAGAGATGCTCTTAACGGCGTACAACAATTAATGTGCAAAACGCATTTAGAAACTAGTTTAATATATATCTCGAAGAATGTAATATTGCAAACGTTAATGGAATCAAAAACAGTTTTAATGTGTGTTTGCGGTCTGACAAAGAACTTTTAAATGTAATTTATGAGCAACTTAATTGAAATAAAAAGAAAGGATGCTTCTACAGCAATATTAGAAGTCAAATAAACTTGGCATCTAATTTACTTTCGGTTTTTAATGAAAATTAAAATTGATGAAAATTTATTTACTTTATTGGGTTTGCAAAATTTACCCTGACGTGACAAAAATGTAAATGGATTTGTTTTAATGAACTAAATAAATTTCATGTCGACAGTGACGGACTCGGTTTTGAATAAATGTTGAGACTTCGCGGTGTTATATAAACGAAACATTTTTTCATTTCAGTACTTATACTGAATTTTGGGTCATCATATTTTTGTTAATAAAACCTTATATGGAATGTCAACTGTATAAGCACCAGCTAGTTTTAATAGCTTATTACTAGCCAGTTGTTATTGTGCAGTTATTAAACAGCGTTTACAGTGAATTTAGTATCGGACAATTTTGAAAATTTAAACCAGTGTGCATTAAACACATTGTAAATAATATATTATGCATGTTGACACTTCAATCTCGAGTTGCATATACTATTTTATGCAACGGAGATAGAAAAACAAACAGCGACCCATAAACTGAACCCACGAAACTGATCTAAACCTCAGGTAAAATAAACACGATAAAATACCGAAAAGAAAATTGTAAATAACTTTTTATGACACCGTGGGATTAAATTAAGGATTTTACATTACGAGAGAATAAAGAAGGTCATGTGTGCCAAAAATAAAAGTCCATTGCTAGATCCATTATCCATTTAATTAAATCCCCGTCAGGTGCATCTGCATTTAATACAACCATTTCGTAAACAAATACCTACGTATGTTTGTTGATTCAGTTTTTACTTAATTAGGGAATATTTGTTTGAAGATTTAAAAATGCAATTAGAAACTCTTTGGAACATAGGAAAGAGTAAAGCAATCCTTTGAAATTGCAAATTAATTTTTCCATTGCCCGCTATGATGAAACACAAAAAAATGTCACTAATTTGTTTTATATAATTGTCGAGAGCACTCTGCACGCCAGAAAAATTGCATCGTTATGTTTGACTGATTCCATTGAAATTTCAGGTTTCAATATTAAAGTTTTGTTCATTGTTCCCAAGCAGTGGTCAATAAAAGTTTGAAAAATGGAAATTTCAAGTCCTTTGTTTAATTTCAAAACCAAATTATGTATCGGTGTACAAAATTTAGTTCAGTTAAAATGAGTATCTGAAACCCGTTTACGGTCTTGTTTCAAACTTGACGTTTCCTTCCGTGTTTGCTAAATTGGTTTCGCCATGCCGACAGCTCGACATGCTATAGTACAATACAAGAAAATAAAGAATGCGTGAAATTCTATACTTCTTCCTTTAAAATTAATCCAATATCGACTAATTCGTTAGAAAGAGTGTTTCTTTATTAAGCTAAAAGCGACACCGAGCAAGACAAATTTTTAAGGAATGAAAGTACTTTAATTTGTTATAAATTAATGAAATTTCCACTGGAAAACACTTTGGTGGCAGACGTGAGACAATCGACGGCAATGTATTTCGTTGCATTATTTCTCCAGCTCTTGTTTTCTATTGTATCAAACTATATGTTAAATTATTGCTGGCGATTCTAGCAAGAAATAGGACGGTATCAACTCTTTGTTAGTTTTCTCTATGATGTTTAATGAAAACCAGAGAAACAATGGTTGGGTATAACGGCATGGTTTGTGTTTTAAACACTCAAGGCTGTCTTCCCTTGTGGTTTGTAGTTTGTAGACCTGAGTAGATTGAAGTGTTACACTACATTAGACACAAGAGCGCAATTTCTAACTTTAAAAGATGACTAACCGTATCACTTCATCAATTTCATCTTCTGCAGAATTCAAATTCTTCATTAAATTACGAATCCACAGGAATGAATCTAGAAACGAGATGCATTTTCATTTCGAAATTAAATTACCATTTAAAAGGTTTTTTATTTAAGAAAACAAGAAAATATAATTTAAATGATGAATAAGTCACGATGCAGACTGGGGGCTTAAAAGCTTCGAAATGGACTACGTTTTTTTGTTAAATATAAATTTTTGCAGCATATTTTTGCATTATAAACATTTTAGAAAGTTATTTTTAATACGGCAATAAAAAATTTAAAAAGCGACTAATGGAGTAGAATTTTTTTCGTGTACACCAACTTTCCTATACAGAATTTTAATAAAAAGTTAATTGATATGAAAATTGTCAAATAAACCTCATAAATTTTTTGTTTTTGTTGTTAGGAATTTTATTTTTGGTGGTTGACGTTGACTTATAAACATGGGCAAGTTTTGCTTGCTTGATATGCTTTCATGTTTTATTAAATTTAAATTGTTAAAATCAATAAGAAGCTTGTGAATTAAGGTGGGTGCAAAAGGCACGCACTCTCGTACACACAGAAGTACTTACTGCAATAAGAATAAATTAATAATCGCTAAGTGCACTAACCGGTCCCATAAGAGGGTGTCGTGTCGTACCGAAATTCGTTTGTCATTCCTTCCACAATTTACCCAGAAAGGCTCATTGCACTGCAATTCGCAGCCCATTCTATTATTCACGCTGAGATTTCTGGATCTGGACTATTGTCATCTTCCCTAAACCAATAAGAGTATTTTATTTGATGCTCTCATCTCTAGAAAGACTCTCAGTGTAGGTAGTTCCTTTCAAAGTATCGTACGAGGAGAAAACTTCCAACAGTTTCTCTGACTTCTCATTCCGTCAATGACTTGACACCCCGAAATTTGGTAGCCTATCGATGGCTTCTCGAAGGTCATCAATCCGCGTGGCTGGCGGTCGTACGACAAATCCGTTTATTTTCATAAGTCGTCGTTATAATATCTTTTGCACAGGTCATTATTGCCATTATATCTTCCTCGAAGAGAGTTTTGTGCTGTCTCAGGTTAACGCTAAATGCATCCACTGTACTCTTGCCGCTTGTTCCTGCTTTTGTTCAGAAACCAAATGTTGCCATATCAAATCTTATGCACTTCTCCCTCTCGTTTCTCCCCAGCTGAATTTCGGGTAAAATCTAGCTAAATCTATCCCACTGCATGCGCAATAATATGTAGCTTTTCTCTGTGAAATTGAGTATCTAAGGCTGGTAACTCACCCTTAAGGTTTACGTTGACCATTAATTTTCAGCCTGTTCAGGCTAAATTTTTATGCTAGAGGCTAAAATCATATTGTAACGTAGTAACCAATGCTTCATACCTGAATATAAATGCCTTTTGACCCTGCTGAGCCTTCCTACACTTTCCCTTTACTTAACTTTACGAGGGAGTAGGTCAACTCGGCAAAAGGTACAAGGGATAGGTTAATCCTACCGGTCAACTGGGCAAATGAAAACCAGAGGCCGTTTTAATTTTCGGTCAGCTCGGCAAACGCGCTGAATAATGCTATTTTGAGGGTCTCTCACATCCCGGTTGCATTTATGCCGGTTTCCTTGATCTGTCGCGCCTCTCGTATGTTTAGCGCCCGCCGCGTAGCGGCTCGGAGCACGAAAAACCGCCCGGAGATGCGGAGCATCGGAGGGTAGGTTTTTTGATGCTCGCAGTTCTGGCCAAGCCAAAATTTATTAATTTGCCGAGTTGGTCTATGTATTTCCAGGTAGAAATTTTGGACCCGGATTAAATATCTGACCATTTGCCGAGCTGGCCTACAGCCCTTTACGATATCAGATTAGCAAAATCACAATGGGTATCACTATATCATCATATAACCAAAGAAAATTATCAAAAAATATTCCATTACTTGAATAATTGATAACTTTCTCAATTAAAAACGCATCAGTGTTTTAGATATTATTTAATCTGTGTATAAAAATATTATGATTCAGTGGATTAGGTAAATATAAACATTATACTGTTTATATATTGTAAAATAGTAAAATATTAATACTGTAATAATAAATTAACGTAATAGTTGTGACATATTTACATAAATAATTCAGGGTTAACAAGGAAAACTGCAGCGAGCTCGCGTGGGACTAATGGCTTCACAACGTATGAATTTTTTAAAGTTCCTACTAACAACTGGTTTGCTTTGCTCGATATGGCATAATGGCATTATCTTTTGTAGTAGATATAGCCCTAGGGCAACTGTATAATAAGCGATAATTCCATTCAGGGTCAAATTTTGACGTTTCGACCAATCAGCGTGCGTTATTTTACATTGTAGTTAAATGGGTACAACGCATGCACAGTCGAATAATATCCGAAAATAAAAAATATTCCAAATACCCTACCAGAATATCGAATATTTGTAGTAGAGCGTAAAAGAATTCATACGTAATAAAAAAATTAAAAAAATGTAGTGTGTATGACTAACGCACTCAACAGATGCGATGTAGGAAACCGGTTCAACGCATTATTTCCAACCCGAGTTCACTTAAAGCAATGTACTTCTAACGAATTTTATAGTAACGAATTTTATATTACAAATTTAGTGCGATTATGCTTCCATTTTTTCGGTACTTACGAAATTTTTTGTATGATTTTTTTTTGCAATGGTTGTGATGCGATATGGTCAATTTGTTTCACCATTTTCGACATTAAAAATGGCGTTTGAAATGTCGATTTTCGTATGTGATGTTGTGCTTTTAAGTTGTGGCGTTTCTTCACGGAATTATCACCGCAACAACAACGCGGGTTCGGACAATACTCAAAGATTCATCTTGTACAGGTTTCAGCTGTGGAGATTTTTTTTTTTTTTCCTTTTTTCTTCTCAGGCTAAACCACCCGGGAAGAAGTGTATATTCTGCTAATTTATACAGATTAATAACAATAAATTATTTAAATATTTAACAATATGAAAATGCGGGTGAACATATTTGATAGATGGGATGAAATGTGAATGGATAAATAAAATAAAATTTTAACAATATACATATAACAATAATACATGGGCTCGAGTAAAAATGGGTGGCAAATAATAAATTGGATAACTGGAACAGCAATAACAAATTAATAATACTAATAAGGCTCTTTCGAGACGTAATAATAATATTATGTAACTTAAGCTGAAGCACAAATGGCAGCAACCAATAATTGTATAACACGAACAGCAATAAAAAAAAAAGTTTAAATATATAAAATGGAACATAAAACGGTAAACGTTTAGAAAGTTAAAAATGGATGGAATTAAAAACAAAAATGAGAACTGATGGTATTAAATTTTTAGTGCCAAGTGTGAGTACAAACAAATTCATATGGAAGTAGATTAAGGGATGGTATTGAACGCTTTTAGTGTATTGAACGCTTTTCAGCTGTGGAGATTGACACTCGCTCCTCTGTGCTTCGCTCGTGCAATCTCCTTGCTAAAACCTGTACTCGCTGAATCTGTGAGTATTGTCCTAGCCCTTGTGTTGTATCGTGCGAATACAGGTGCGCAATGTCTATTTGTTTATTTATGATGATGAGGTTTTTTTTATATTTTTGTAAAATTGGGATTGTTAGGGAATTTTGGTCTTGAGATTGGTAGGTTGTTTTCTTTTGAGGATACGCAAAGCACGTTATCACTTCTTTATAAAGAAGCAATTGGGATAATCGACAATAAAAATCATAAGCGTAATATAGAAACAAGATTAATTCGCAAAAATTTGAGATATGAACGCTTCAGAAATGGAAGAAAATTTATAAGTGGAGGAGTAAATGAGGACTCATACATAAATAAACGGTCCTCAAATACTACAAAATCTAAAGGTAACTCCAAACAAAACAACAACAAGAAGAAATACAAAAACTTAACCGAAAAGGTGGCACAATAAGCTAAAATTTATCGCAAGAAATCTGAATTAGGTATAAAAAAGTGCAGAATGGAGAAAAAAATTTAAAGCATAAACAAAGCTATTAGAAGATAATCAAAATTAAAAAGAGCGAAAATAAAACGTTACTAAATGGTAAAACAAGCGAATTTACATCCGAAAAGGTTCAACTAATAAAAAAATAGGAATAAAAATGGTAGTATGGATGTTTGTAATGAGCTTGATATCTGAAATATGTCCTGAAATATTTCAGGACCTGGACTCATCGGATCTCTTCTTCTTAAAGTACCGTATCCGCTCAACGTTGGTTATCAACTTGACCGAAGTCAAGATGACTTAACTAGGGAAAGAAATTTAATGGGGTGGTTTCCCGTTGCCTTCCCCATAGCCCACAGATTTATATTGGGCTTGAAGATTACAGCAGTATATCCGGCGCGACTAGATATAGAACCACGGTTTCCCGCTCGCCTGCCGGTGTCTGCCGGTGTAAGCTTAAGCTGCATTTAGACGGGTCGACTTTTGTTGTTCGACTTGGCAGTTCGACCAAGTCGAACAAGGAAATTCGTTTACACGGTTCTACTGAAATCGAATCGAAGGTAGTATTTAAATATGGCGACGGCTGTCGAAGCGAAAAAATTCCAGAAAAAAAGCCACTCGAAAAATTTTTTCGAGTACTACACACTAAAGAACATGCTTATATCTGTCTATTAAAACAATAAAAAGTGTGAACTTGGTCAAAACAACCCCAATATCGACTTTTGAAAAGTACGGAAAAGTAGCATCGAGTAGCATTCGAGTCCCTTGAAAATGCGTAAAATTTTTTCGCTTCGATTTGAATTTTTCTTTGAAATTCGGATAGATGGGGGTGTGATTAGTGGATATTAGTAATAAATATAATCAAAAAAATGGAAAATAACCCGTGTATTGCCGAAAAAGCAAAAAAATTAAAATTTTTTGCCTTCGAATTTTCGTCGAAGCGACTAAAGTAGACATCCGTTCGACTTTGGTCGAATCGACTCGTACGTCGAACGACTTTGCAGAATATAGGTTTACACGGTCGACTTGTGGTCGACTTGGAGTCGAACGACCAAGTCGAACGGCAAAAGTCGACCCGTCTAAATGCAGCTTTTAACGCCACACTGCTGGTTCGGCGTATCACATAGATTAAATTGTTTCATTCGTTTTAAAATTTAATTAGTTCTTTTTTATGAGTTGGATATAATTTTGAATGGATGTGATGATTTTGAAATTATTGAAAGATGATTTGTGCGGTAACTTGCAGATTTGATTGAGTTTATTTGAAAATTTCGAATAATTTTGCAATAATTTATGCAAAATTTATTGATTTATTATGAATGCGATTAGCGGATTGAAAATTGTAACATGCATTGATATTTTGACAATGATTTTATTTTGATCAATTTATAATTTTTATGATATTGGAGAGTTAAATTAATAAATTATTCGATAAGTTTTTTTTTTAAGTTATAAAAATTTATGATTTGTAAATAATTTTGATATAAATGTGATGTAATTTATGATTAATTGCTGATTATGAAGAAAAAACACGCAATCGTGTGATCATTTTAAATTTAAGTCAGAGCTCGCGATGTTCAGACACCAAATTTAGGATTATCGGAGGAGTATGCGGTGTGTTTTTCTATATTTTTTGTAAAATTTGACCCGTGTTAAACTCCACTTAAACAAAAAAAAATGTATCGAGAGTTCGTTGCTACTTTGTCGCAACTCACGAACGGAAAGCGCTAGAAAAAAAATTACACCACACTTTATTGCTACTTTTTCGCTCTGGCAAAATGTGGTTATTTAAGTTATTTTTTCTTAAAGATATCGAGTTAAGACTATCACAAAGTGGGGCTTCCAACTTAATATTAAGCTAGAACCCCCACCATTATAACTCGCGAACGGAAAGCGCCAGGAAAAAATAACACCACACTTTGTTGATACTTTGTTGCCCTGGAAAAATGTGGTCATTTAAGTTATTTTCTCTACCCGTTCTCGAGTTACGTTAATTTGAAACCTTAATATTAAGTATTATAATTCATATTAAGCTGGAACCCCACTTTCAGATAGCCGTAACTTGAGAACGGTAAGAGCAACAAATTCGCGCTTGCGGTAAAAAAGTAGCAACAAACTCTCCAATCATTTTTATTGTTTTGTTCAATTGGGGATTCCAACTTAACACGAGTATGTAAACAGCTTACAATGTATCTGATGAGTGAAATAGCCCCTGATATAGCCGTGGTGTACTTTCGATGGATCTTGTGGTACAAGATTTGGGTTGTACAATTTGCGTTATTTCAAATTGTCTAAGCTTTATCAGACGTAACTCGGAAACCCCTAAAATCATGCTGACAAATATTATTATGTGGTTGCTCCTATGTGGTCTAGATCCCCAGCAACAGTCAGTCAACTACAAGGTTCACTTTATTTTGTGATGATTATAAATAGTTGACTTATAAACATGTTTATTAGAAATCCAGGCACTATGGCAGGTCTTTGACCTTTCTACTATTAAGCTTTCTAAGGCTAACTGCCTCAAATTATCATAACTAGCTCCGCCTTCAGCCCCGCACCTTGAATTTCTGTCAAGAGTTTCTTAATGCAAAGCATTTGCAAAACCTCTGACTATTTCTTACCAAGAGGTCAAGAAACCTTTGATAGAGACTCAAGTCGTCTGGTGGCCGAAGACTGTCGGTACGAAATCAACTACGAGGTTAATTTTACTTTGTGCTGGTTAACATTGACTATTAAAGATTTTATTACAAATCCGGGCATTATAGGCCTTCGACCTCCTTATATAGCTTCTATCCTTATAGCTTGGCCTTCGGCGTAACACGTTGGGTTTGTACAGAAAAGTTTGACTTCGTCATGCTTGACAAATTTACAAAACTTCCGACCAATTTATCACCACGAAGCCGAGAAACTCTTTATAGAACTTAGGGTGCGAGGCGGAAGGCCGAGCCAAACTTTGTGACTGTGGGTCACAAGGTAACCCTGTGCAGGGTTACCGTACACAGCTCGGCCTTCGGTCTCGCACATTGAGTCTTTACCCAGAATTTATCGAATTTATTCTTCTTCTTAGTCGTGTTGTTCGTTTCCGAACGTCGTGACCCATCTCTTTCTATGCATGTGATGTGCGTTCTAAGTGTTTTCACATACATAGAGGACCTACTTGTTTAACGTGGGCTCCGAACCACGGGAAGTGTAATACACTTCATGTTGAGATGGGCGCTCTTGGCAAATTACCTCGGTGGTTTGCCGCTGCCTTCCGAGGAGAGCCGGCCAGAATAAAGTTCTTACCCTGCCCGGATTCGATCCGAGCGTTTCGCATTAGCAGTAGACGCACTTAACTACCAGACCATCTCATCGAATTTATTATGCTTCACAAATATGCAAAACTTCTGATTAATTTATGACCACAAGGTCGAGAAACTTTTGATTGAAACTTGAGTTGCGAAGCCGAAAGCAGAGCTAAATATGGTGACCAAAAAGTTAACTTTATTTTGTGATGGTTATCGTCGACTTTTAACGATTTTTATTACAAATCCTGGCACTATAGGCAGCCTTCTTCCTCTCTATTAAGTACCTCTAAAAGGCTGATCGCTTAAGGTTACCATACATAGCTCGCTCTTCGACCTCGCACATTGGGTTTCTATCAAAAGTTTCTTGACTTTGTCATACTCTCGATGGAGACTCAAGGTGCGAATCCAAAGGTCAAGCCAAACATGGTGACCGTATGCCTCCGGTTTCATAAAATTAGGTCGGTTGATGGTTGATTAAATTAATTTTGTGAAAATTAATTTTGACCTTTAAATAGTTTTAGTAGAAATTATAATTCTAAAAGGACGGTCGCTTAAGGCCACCATAAATAACTCGGCCTTCGGCCTCGCACCTTGAGTTTTTAGCAAACGTTACTTTTATTTTCTCATTCTCGGCAAGTTTGCAAAATTACTGATTAATTTATTACCAACAAGTCGATAAATTGATGATGGAGAATCAAGGTGCGAGACCTAAGGCCGAGTCAAACATGGTAATCGTAGACCTCCGCACTCTTCAAATTAGGTAGTCTGATGACCGAAGGCTGGCCGTAGGCCGAGCTAAACATGGAGACAGTATACATCTAGAAACATTCACGGTTTGGGATTGTCGTCCTGGTAATGCATTCAATACCTTTGTCTCTGTCACATTGGGTCTGCGCTTGTTGCTCATTTACCTACCTTTGAAGAAGAGTTAAAAAGTAAAACACAGGATTAGGAGGGATAATAATTCAGAGCAGCCATTTTATCCCTTCTTCATTTGTTTGTGATTTTAATGTAGGGACCCCATCGAACTCATCGGTCTAAGACGACTTTCAAGCATTTGGAGGTGTTATTACAAAATACATCCGTGCCAAATATCTTACTAAGGTTGTTTGTATGAAGCCTTAGGAACTTCGTGGCTGATTAGCGCTTATCAGATTTAAAGGAAACGTTGGGTAATGAAACTGTGAAAATAAAGCGGCCTTACTTTTACTCGGATTAATCTTGGTTTGGTCTGAAAAAACGATCCAAAATATAAGAAGGTAATCGGAAGGCGATTACGGAAGGCTAAGTGGTCTAAAAATGGTGGAAAGTTTTGTGATTTCACTTCACTTCTAGAATTTAATAGTTCGATTCGAACTCGGTTACATCTAAGCAACAATTAAATTATGAACATACGCGAACTTTAACCGAGCATTGAAAAAACGTCACAGATGCTTGATTAAAACAATCCCGGAAAGAAATTCCCTAATGCGGTCTCAGAATTAATGATCCAATATCCGGAAGCATTATGCTACTAAGAACATATTATACGGCATATACGGGATGATTTTAGGTAACACCCAGTACTGTGGTAATGTCCAAGACCAGTTGCGTTTTCTTTGTGTTTCCTAGTCTTTATTATTCTGTGGAGTATCAAAACATAAATAGTCTCATACCGCCCTTCATCGGACATGCTCTTACTCGGGATATTAAAATCGGAGATATTACGCTGAAAATATTTTATTTCACGGGATGATATTTAGAGTTATCCTTTTCGGCGCAAGAACACCACATCTACTTCAGTGTACAGATTTTTAGCATTCCTGGTAGGCTAAAAGTGACCGAAAATTGAACTTAGGCTTCGCACCTTAATCTTCTATAGTTCAATTCCTACAATATCAATTCGAAATCAGTGATATTAGATTGATTAACGAATAACGCACTAGAAAACCTGTTTTATGAAAGCAATATAATTTAACACAAATTTATTTGACGGTCATTTACTATAATTAACAGTTGTATCCTTGAAATATTAGCAATTTTGGTCTGTATCGCATTTTTTGCCACCTCCCCGGAGAATTGCAGTCTAGTAATTAGCAAAATATGTAATAATTTATAACAAGGCGTGACAAAATTTTCATATAAAATTAAATTTTCAACAAAATTATTAAAATGCGTAGTGCTGGGTTATTAAAAATCATAACTAACTGTGAAAATTAAATTGGTTCCGTATTTGCCTATGTAAAACGTCTGTTTAGTAACGGTGACAACGCACCACAATGTAATTTTAATTGAGGGCAAGTATAATATTGACGAAGCCTTTTGTTACCAGAGCAGAATCCTATATGTACATACCTCCTTCATCGGGCTGGATTTAACGTGGAATCCCGAACACTTGAGAAATGTGATTTACGCCATGTCTATAAGACATGGCTATATCAGATTCCGATATACTAAACACAACAATGAAGATTATACAGGGTGTGTGCTAAAACCGGAGAAGTACTGAAATTTATAGTTGGACGATTTTCCAGCTGTTCAGGTGGTCACAAGTGACCAAACAATTAGGGCGTGATAGAGATCAGAGTTTTATACGTAAATATTACAAAATTAAAATTTATAAAGTCTGAAATGTTTGCATGTTCGATGTAATTAGAAATTGTTAAAATCAATAGGAAGTTTATAATAAGTGGGCAGAGATTCTCCTACACATAAACACACCGACTACGACAAATATGAATAATCACCACATGCAAACCGGACCGATTCTGCGTCCTATGAGAGGGTGTCATATCTAATTTCGTCTATCATTCTTCCACCCTTGTGAGTTTACTCAAGGGTGATACCTAAACGCTCTATTTAGCACCGCGTACAAATTTTCGTTGTTTAGTTTTCATGGGAATTTTCCGTTCTCATTTCCGGAGTGTCTTCCTTTCAGAATGCGGTTTTCGTAAGATCTCACCGAAACTCGGTTTTATTTTCATAATTCTCCATTACCCGACCATGAACAAGCGTTTTTTCATAATGGAAAATTCCACCACTTCGACCAGAGGTCATTACAATTTTGTTACAATTTAATTACAGCGTTTCACATGAACGTTTAATTAATTAATAATTTCACACTGTTTGAGCTTCTCTAGGGTTTCGAAGTAAGTAAAAAAATACCGGTGTATTTTTTATACTTTTTACGCATCCTTCAATGTCTAATTTATGAAAATTTAAACTTGAATTTCAAACTCACCAACTTCACGTGGAAATTTTATTATTTTAGAAGGTCCACATACAGCCCTTCCGATATCGATCTCCACATATATCCATAATAAAGCTTCTTTCCAAAGACTTTGAAATTTTTTGTTTGCAATTTTGGCATAATAACTCAGTGATCAATTTCATCATCTACATAGTAACTTTAAGGTCAACTTGGCAGAATATTTGTCTGAATATCGCAATTGCGAAACTCAAATTCGACATATTGTTATATTACACACCCCATTGGGACGAACGTTGTTGTAACAAAATTCATGCATTAGGAAATTGAAAAATTTACAATTTCATGGTATAAATAATTTTTATGTAAATTTTGTGTTATTAAAACCCTGATTGATGTTATATGGAAACCTGAATTTTTCAATCTTGTGCAGCTTAAGTGGTTTTCGTTTTAATAAAATTTGTAAGTAATAAATCGGTAAACCATGTATCGTAAAATATATAAAATAAAGAAGTGAATTTCAGTTTCGATTTCGATAATTGCAAAGTGGTTATTTAATTCCACTTTTCAAAACGTGTTGTAGGCATTTTAGCAATCTTAATCAATTATTTCTGCCCTTCCTTTTAAGAAAATTTCAATGGTAAGTCGCAAAGTTAATTAGGATCCCTTCGTTTTAATTCCGTGGTAGGCACTAAAAATAATTTTCCAAAAACCCAATAATTAAAATTCTTAGCGTGTCTGTATATTTAATTTACTTTTTGTTCAAGAAGTATTCAAAATGTATAGCGTATTTAGAACTCGTAAATTATTAATGAAGTAGGAGAATTTAGAAAACTTAATTTGTAACCGAACCAATTTTAAACTTGTAAAATATTAAACGTTGTTCTTTTTACCATCTACTCGAAATTGAATAAATTATGTATGCGCGGGATGGTTGTGGATATTCCGGAAGGTTGTAGAACTTTTTACCGACATTTATTCTTATAATCCGAGTAATTTCTAAAAAAGTTATAGTCAAATCTAAGCTTTTAAAACTTACAAAGTGTTCGTTTAAAATTAGAAGATACATATCGAGATGCAGTTTGCGGTAAGCGCCAATGTATTTATTTTATTTATTGTACAGAAATAAAAAAAGAGAAATGTATAAGATGGAACATTTTAAAATAAACACTCGTTATATAATTATTAATTATCAAACCGTCAGAGGTGCCACAAATACACAGGTTTGAGAACCATGTTAATCAATATGTTCTATACATATTACCATGTTAAATTAATTAATGTATTCTGTTTGAAAAGCTTTTATGACGAGGAAATCCTCGATCTTAGTGCAACAACTATAGCAAAGCAATTTCGCGAGATGTTGCACATAATCGGTTAACAAAGTCTACAAAGCTGTGGAGCTTCATTCACAACCTCAAAATGAACGAAATAAAACGAGTAAACATGATTTATAATATTATTTAACATTTCTACTAATTTGAAGGTTGTGGTACAGTTTACGAGTTGGCAGCATCCTGTAATTTAAATTTACACACATCCTTGAGATTATAACAATAATAATTACAGATTATACTTTACTAGTTTTATTACGTTCATATCAAGGTTGTAAATGCGGCTTGTATAGTGGAAAACTAAGAAAGAATGAAATTATCGGAGTAGCTGATATGTTGAAAAAATTCACACGCAAAAATCGTGTGACTCGGTGTGAGGGTTAGGGTCAAAATTAAGTACTTACTGGCAGAACAATGCGTTCATTTTGAATAATGCAACTAATATTGACCTGTGGTTTGTGGTTAGGAATGATGCGGATGTTTTGTTCTGTTGTGCAGCTGGTTTTATGTACGTTCATAACCTTCGATGTTAGGTTATAAGTTTTAATTAAAAAAGTTCACACATTTTTGAAATAAAATTAATGTTCTTGGATTGTTTTGGGTTCATAATATTCAAGCATAGGGCGCCCTATAAACATGATTTTGTCGAGTAAGTAAAAGTAGTAACTGTACAGGAGCAGATACTGACAAAGTCCGGGGGGGGGGATTTATTGAATAATGTCACAAGAAAGAGGTAATTTTTGAGCAATTTTAATGCATTTAATCCATGTTTTCGATTTTTGAAATTTGGTGGGCTCCACGATCCTGACGGTCTATCCAATATTATTAATGTATATTACTTCAAAAGTCCCAACCAATAAAAATAGACTCCACGAACTTGGGGATTCAAGATTTGCGTTCTTATTTAATTCTGTTGCAATTTTCGCAATTTACATTATTTGTAACAATTTCTTCTCTTGATTACCAAATATTAAGGTACATAAGGTCCTAAATTTTTCTTTAACAATTTATACATAACTGACTGAGAGGTACTGCACTAGGAAGGAATACCTCCAGACCGCCCCTGCTTCGCTCTGTCTCTAAAATTACGGTCTATAGGTAGGCATCCTTAAAATTCTATATTATTTATTATAATAGTTATTACATATTCTAATTCCAACATGGAATATGGGGTTTGGAATACCCCTCAGCCACAAAATTTACTTTTTGGATGCATTCAAGATTTACTATTTTTCGTTTGATTCTTTTGCAATTTTCACTTTCCATTGCTTTCAAGATTTCTTCTCCTGCTCTCGTGATAATAAGTATAGTAAAGTTTTAGCATTTAGTTTTACCACTAGGGGGGCTCCGCCCCCCTGGCCGCATTCGGCGGCCCAACCCCCTTGGGCCGCTTCGCGTCCCAATATTCCCGGCCGATTTACGGTTGAGCCACCCCCATTTCGCCACCTATAAATGAGAAATATAAATGAGAAATCTTGCGAGTTATAAAACTTCTTTCCATACGACATTTGTTATGTCGCTTGTACTTTGAATTTGTATTCCATCCTTTGCTAGACATCTTGATAATGCTATATATAACTGTCCATGACTAAACAAAGGCCTATCGATATTTATACCAACTTTGTCAAAGCTCTCCCCTTGACATTTATTTATAATTTATTATAGCGAATGCCAACACTATCGGAAATTGTCGCCTATGTATGTAGTACAAATGGTAATCTGATTGCAGATGTATCGCCAGTATCCAATTTGGATACTGGCGATAATTTGGACAGTTTAACTTTACCATTATGACAAAAACTTTTCTTGCAAAATTCATTTTTTTAAAAAATAGCATCACAATTTGAACATTTCTCGTTCATTTCACCCGCATGATGAGGAGTTACTGATTCCAAAACAGTGACCAGATCTGTCGATGATCGCTGTAGCGCTCTTTTTCTGCTACTTTCAGTTGAAGGTTTTGCTGCTGGTTATGTTGAAGGTTCTTGTTCCTCTTGTAGTTGTACCGATTCTAAAACATTGGCCAGATCTGTCGATGGTTGCTGTAACGCTCTTATTTTTCTGCTTCTTTCAGTTGAAGTTGTTGCTGATGGTCTTAATGTTGAAGGTTCTTCTTTCTCTTGTAGTTGTTGCTGTCGAGTTCTGTGTTCTCTCGAACGTTGAGTTGATGTTTGTCGTCTTTTTCTTTCTTTCTGTGTTACTTTCAGTATCTGAGGATGTATCCCGTTGTGGTCGCACTTCTTTGTTTGCTTTTATTCGATTTGTTCTTAGAATTAAGGAAGCTTCGCTAGTTATAACAGTCGGAAAGGGTAAAAGCCTTTTTTGGTTAAAGGTAACTTTTAAATAATGAGTACTCATCTCTAGTCTAAACTCTGTATTAACCATCAGGATCTAATTAAATTTTGTGATATGATCAGTTGAAAGGTAGCGATTAGATGTTAACTCTCGAACGGCTGTTGAATTTAAAGGTAGAATGGTAGTCATATTTGGACAATAGTATTAAATTATTTTTTACTTCAATTACTTTTATAGTACTTAATTCTCCAGATGGTGAACGCGATAGTACAACTTCTTTAAATTACTTATTAATATATAGACATCAACGTCCTATATATAGGCTATAATCCGATGATACGGTGATCCGATGATGCGATGAAAGCATTAATCTGATTACAGGTCAGATAATCCGTACTCTTTTACTCCATATAAGTAAAACATAAAACTTTATGTGCAAAGTTTTTATGGAACGTGTTTGAATAAAAATTTTAAATATAATTAATGATTGCTTCTTTTTTTTAACCAATAGCCAAAGAAATTGCAAAACTTTCTATGGATAAGGGATTACCAACCTTATATTTTAAAACGGAGAAAATCTTGGAGAACTACCTTGTTAAATTGATAAATCGATGTTTTCCAATTTTGGTTTTTAATTTATATTGCAGTCCCTTTGACTTATATAATAGAATTTTTTGTTGGTTGTCAGATTATCCGATTATCGAAAGCGTTGCATAAAATCGTTGCATAAAGCGTTGCATAAAAGCGTTGCATAAAAACCCTTATCTTTTTATATTTTTGTGTCCTCACAGTGCTCAGGGTCGCTTATTAGTGAAGATTTTTCAGACGTGACACACAATCAAAATAAGAGACAGGACATATCTAACACAATTTATTATCAACATTCACATATAACAACAACCAACAATACAATTATATGACTAACTACAATCAACATATAATCAAACAACTTAAAATCCCTACTGATTTTCTGATAGAATATTGTAAAGCTTTACCTTATCTGTTTGTTTCCGTTTATCGCACTTAATTTCGCGCACTGACGAACTCTAGACCACTTCTTCCTTCACCTATCCTTCTCCACGTACTAACTTCTCGTGTTCCGTTATCCAATTCTGAACCAACTTAACCAATTCTGTTAATTCAAATCGGTCCAATTCTGCAACACCCTTACTTCTCCTGCTATCTATTTGCGTCAAACCCTACTGGTCTGAGACTCTCTTTATCTTTGGAACTGCTCCACAATTAATTCTCCTTCTATCTATCGGATTCAAACACAATTGGTCTGATGCTCTCTTTATTTTTGAATTTATTTATCAACTGCTTTCAAACACAACTGGTCTGCATGTCTTCTAATCAGCAACTCTTAAACACGACCGGTCTGCGGGTCATCTATTTTGCAACTCCTCTAAACACAACTGGTCTGCAGGTCATCTTTTTTGTAACTCCTCTAAACACAATTGGTCTGCAGGTCATCTTTTTTGTAACTGTCCTACCGCTCTTTATTATTTTGGCCTGGTTACCACTCGCATCTGACTGCTTATGTTTTATTTTTTATTATTCTTACAAACCAAACTTAAATCTAGCAACATTTTTATTTTTTTTCTCACATTCATACTGAACAAAATATTATAAATAAAATGGACATATCCTCCCTCTTATTTTGATTGTGTATCCCGTACACATTTATGAGGGAGCTTGTAGTGGACACAACAATATATATAGAGTAGATTTACGCGTGCCTGGGGCACCCCCAAACCCCCCGGTGTGTATGATTATGGTCTATAAGTAAAAACATTCCGTGCTATTAATAATTTATATTATTGCAAAACTGATTTTCCGTATTAACCGATTAAATAGAACTCCTGAAAATAACTTTCCGTGGTATTCGAGGCACCTACATAAAATCTTACAAAATTCCCTGATGATAAAAACATAGCCTGTGACCAGGTGGAGGGGGGGAATACCCCAAGTCGCAAATATTATCTTTCAGAAGCGTTCTGGAATTACCGCTCTTCGTTGATTCCGTTGAAACTTTAGCGTTATTTCCGTGTTTTCTGCCATGTTTTCTATATGTTGCTTGAAGCACAGATATTTGTCAAAGGTTACGCCCAGGATTCTGATGGTTACCCCGGGTGTGATCTCGCAGCCCTGGATCTTGATTGGGGCTACGTCACACTTCCTTCTACCCAATACCAGTAGTGCCTCTGTTTCGTCTGGTACTAGGCTAAGCCCTCTGGTCTCCATCCATGCGCCGATTTTTACCAGGGCGCTTTCGATTTTTCCGTAGAGGTCCTCGATATTTCTCGCGGCGGTAACCAGGGTGAGGTCATCGGCAAATCCAACAATATACACCCCTTCTGGCAGCTCCAGGCGGAACACTCCGTCATACATAATGTTCCACAGTGTTGGTCCCAGTACCGACCCTTGTGGCACTCCGCTGATGGTCACCTCTTGTTCGCGCTGTAGCATTTTTTTCTCGATCTGGATTTTTCTGTTTGTGAGGTAACTCTTCAGGACGTTTAGAAGATAAGTTGGAATGGCTCTTCTTTCTAGTTCGCGCACTATATGTACCCACGACGCCGAGTTGAATGCATTTCTCACATCCAGCGTTACCAGCATGCAGAACTCTCGGGTTTGGCGGGTTCCGGACTTTGCACGCTCTGCCTTGTTTCGTATCTTAATAAGGGCGTCCACCGTAGATCTGTCTTTTCTGAATCCGAACTGCTCGTCTTCCAGTCCACCGGTTTTCTCCATTAATTTGTTTAGTCTTTGGAGCAGCATCCTTTCCATCAATTTTCCCATATTGTCCAGGAGACATATGGGCCAGTACGACGTGGGGTTTTCTAGTGGTTTGGCCCCTTTACGCAGGAGCACCAGCCTGGCCACCTTCCATGTGTCTGGGAAGTCACCGTTTCTTAGGCATTTCTTCATAACGTCCAGGATTATTTCTGGACGTTCGCTTACTATTGCCTTGATCACTTCAGATGGTACTCCATCTGGGCTTGGTGCCTTTCCCGTTGGCATGCGTGCCACCACTGTTCTTATCTCCTCTGACCGGAACAGTTCCACTTCCCCCCGTGGTCGGTCGAAATCTTCCTTGGGATGGACCGGGAAGAGTACCCGAATGATATCTTCGATTCTGTCTAGTGTCAGCCCTGGGATATCATTTTTAACGAGCTGCTTTGTGACCAGTTTGTATCCCATGCCCCACACGTCTGCGTCGACTTCTTTCAGTACTTTACGCCAGCAGTCTCTTTTGCTTTTGGTGATAGCTAGTTGAAGCTGTTTCCTGGCTTCTTGCACCTCTGTATTCCTCGGATGTTCGCCTCTTCTATTGGCCCTTGTTACACCACGTTCTGCATCCACGACACCTTTCCAACAGGTAATAAAAGGTTGGCTAGCTCAAAGTCGCGAAGGGGTGGGTTGGTGGAAGGAATGAAAGGGTCGTGTGACGGCACGTCGCAAAGCGTGTGTTTCCTATCGACGACCGGGCAATCCTCGATCGCGATTCTAAAAATTGTCAAAATCGGTGTGAATAATTTACACGGGGGGGGAGTTAAGTCAAAATCGGTGGGGTTAATATACACGCGGGAGTTTAAATGGGCGCCACGCATACGAAGAAATGAATCTCTTTGAAGGGGACTGGTTATCACACCTTCCAAGCTGGTACGCGACAACTTGATGATCTTACAGCGAACTCTCACTCCGGAAAAACCTCGCTCAATGACCTTACCTTTACAGGAGGCGAACTTTCCGTTGGTGAAAATAGCTAAATAAACATTAACACAGCAATAATAATAACACACAAAGTTGGGAAATAATAAAAATGTATTAAATAAAATAATATCAGGGGGGAGTTGACAAAATTTACACAAGATATTATCAAATTTACACGTCTTGTATAAAAATAAATATGTACAGTTGACGGAA
Organism: Podabrus alpinus; assembly: GCA_932274525.1. Classification (NCBI taxonomy): domain Eukaryota; kingdom Metazoa; phylum Arthropoda; class Insecta; order Coleoptera; family Cantharidae; genus Podabrus; species Podabrus alpinus. Next base: position 69,077,474 of record OW026456.1, on the reverse strand, counting down.
CCTTTCAGTATGGTTTCCGTTGCGAAATTAATATTCGTAAAACAATTATTCTTACAAAAATACAAACTGTTAATTTGCATGAAAGGGGGGCGTATTGAATACAGCACTCCACCAAAATAAATAGTTACTTAAGCGCAACTTGATAATATTCAAAACTATGATTCATAAAATTGATCATGGAACTTAATCAATGCAATTGATCATCAAAATTCCCAACAACGGGACAAACAAACTTTAGCTACAATACTAAACTTGAAACGTTACGTTAAATTGTTTGGTTACATTCTGAACGCTCGAATGGCGTGGTAAAAGTTACGTTAATACTAGATAATAATATTAAGTTAAATAAAAGGCATACAAAATGGTTGCGATATCGTCTTCCAGGGTTGAACTGAACGTTCATAAACACAACTAATGGTCAATAGGACCAATTAACATCACAATCTTAAAAATATAAAAAGGTTTCTTACTTAATTTGGGTGGTTGATGTTCGACCTCTAGGTAAAGTCGATGACGGGTCCTTCAGGAGTGAGATTTCGTCTTCAGAACGTAGAATGAAGCTGAATGTGATGTCTCAAACCATATCAGAAGGGCAGCGTAATAACCAGCTTCCCAAAAACTCTTCAAATCGGAAGGTGGTGAAATAACAGGGTGGTTCACGCACTGTATTTCGCGATATAATAGGGGTCTCCGTACGAAATAATTCACTATGTTAGTTATTCGCGAAGTGACAAATAATTCAAGCCGGCACTGTCTAAGTAAGAAATGTTAATGTGGTGTCCGATAAAAAAAAGACGATTGGAATGCACACATGGGTTGGAAGTGCAACACCTGTTTTGTACCATTCGATAAAAGCAATGTTACGTACTTGCCTTATGAGCGGCAAGCAATAACTCGACGTGATTAACGTGATAAGCAGATGGTATAAAAAGTCCGATAATTGATTCAATGTTTAGTAACCATAGACGATATTAATTGTTCGATCACTTATTAAATATTAGCAACAATTGACGATATACTGGTTCGATAAAATATTAATTGTTTAACCACAATTGACGATACTCTGGTTCGATAAAATATTAATTGTTTATTAACAATTGACGATATTAATCGTTTAACAACAATTGACGGTATTAATGTTCGATAAAATATTAATTGTTTATTAACAATTGACGATATTAATCGTTTAACAACAATTGACGGTATTAATGTTCGATAAAATATTAATTGTTTATTAACAATTGACGATATTAATCGTTTAACAACAATTGACGGTATTAATGTTCGATAGTACCTGCAGTTGACACACACTAATTTTTAGCACCAATGACTTGTATTTATTTAAAGACCTCTAATAAATGTGAGACCTCGATAGTTAATTCCGCTTTTGGAAGCGCTAAGATACGAAAAAGGTAGTATCAGATTCCAAGTGAATCTCCTCGAATATGCAATTTGCAGCTCAATTTATGCATTTTCCCTTCCATAATTTAGGACTTTTCCCACTTAGTGATTGATTTGGATTCTTGTAATTGGGTCCTATAAATTTAGAAAGAAGGGAGACGCGATCTAATTGGATATCAATCACGGTGCGATGGCACGCTTTTGTCTTTATTTCCACCTAAAGTGTTGGGGATATTTTACCACATGAGGCCTGAATAACAATTTTTTGCTTGTCTGCAACTCGAACAAAATAAGTTTTTGTCGCGTTTTTGCTTGCTTTCTAGATTGCGAAATTTGTATCTTTCCTATGTTAAACCCGAGCACATTTGGTTGCTTATCTGCACATGGTCGAGATAGCAAAACAAAAGGCATTGATTCTCACGAGTTTCAAACATGCACGTGTGTGTCCTTGTATTGACAACTGGCTCGTGATTATGGATCGTATAAAAGTGTCTCTCGATCCTACCTAAAATTTATAGTAATGCATTTGCCTATATTGACGTTTAGTTTGCAACGCTATAGAATAGAGAATTTATTGCCGATGAGGTGAATTATGGATTAATGCTACGTCAACATTATTAACACTTCCTCATCTACCGTATGGTTTATTGTACGTGTATTAAAATATTTGATGATACTTTCCTAACTATACACTTCTTAAGATTATTGTGCATTTGCAAAACGTAAATTTATTAGTTGAGCGAATGTTTCAATCTTTTATATTTACAACCCGACCTAAAAATGTTTTCTCAAAGAGTAATTTTCAACGGATCGATTCGAAATTTAACATATAAGTTTAATAGATCATAAACGCAAAATCTAAGGGTGCGCCCGATGCGCGGAATAAGGTGACACTCCCCTTACGTCAAGAGTTGTTATCCCTAACTACTCTTCAACTGGGACGCGCGCAACCTCAACCGAAACAAAAACTGTCCTGCGATAACCCATCAACACTTGCAGTGTTGAAACAACTACTCAGCTAGTGACTAGACTATACGTATATGCCGGGAAAGAGAGAGAAGGTTCACCTAACCCTAGGCTTAATCAACCCGTGAGTCGTAGTGACTCCTACATGAGAGGGCGGTTCGCGAAATCACGCGATCATTCGCTGGCCGTGGGACCCACAAATGTCTGTGAAGACACCGGACTCTAGATCAAGGTAGACCTGAGCTAAGGTAACACTTCCTTGGCGTACTCATATTTACAAAGCCTTCTCTAAAATGGTTCAGTCGATGGGGACTGTCTGCCTTTTTCAATACGTTGAAAAAGCAGAGTAAAAAAAGACGTGTGCTTGGCCGGATCATATTTACAAAAGCCGTTTGATGCACTTCAGTAGATGGGGACTGTCTGTTTTATCAGTTATCGTTGGTGAAACAGAGAAAAAAACTTGCGCTTAGCTTGATCAAATTTACAAAGCCGTTTGAGAGATCACTAACCTTCCTCATGACTTCGATCCGGACGAGATGATCGGAAGAGAGAGAAGAGGTAATGATGGGGGGGCGAGAAAAAAAAATTTGAGATGGGGTGACAACCTATGAGGGACAGTCGAGGGAACAAATCCTCGATTCGTCCGGCTTGATCACGGATGTACACGAAAAAAAAAAAAAAAAATGTGGGGCATAATCGACAATCCAGATCGGGATGGGGTAATAAACTACAAGGGCAGTCGAGGGAACTTGTCCTCGATCCGTCCGTGTTGTACCTTGATGTATACAAAAAAAGAAAAGAAACATGGGGCCTAGCCATGAATCGGGTTTCCACTGAATAAAAAAATATTCGTGGGGCATAGTTGACGGTACGGGTCGGGATGGTTTGCTTCCATCAGTGTAGTCGAAGGGAACGTCCTTGAACCACACTGACGTAAACGGGAGCTTTCATTGAATACAAAAAAAACCGTGGGGCCTAACCGTGGACCTACACAATCTATCGCCTCACAAAAAAAATGAAGCTAGCACAACTAAGGTTGACTCTACCAACGCTAGTGGTGAGTTTTGATGTGCAAAAAAAAACATCGTCATTTATTGAGAAGTCCTGCGGTGATCGGCACCGGAGAAAACTTCACTCTAAATGTTGTCTTACACAGGTAGTGTTAGTGCAAGACGGGGACGTTGTACCAGTGGAACGTATCCACTAGGGTACAAGGCCACAAAAGATCATAACATGTAACATAAGGGGGGGGGGTTAGAAGTTGAACGACGGCTGGATCATATTTACAAAGCCGGCTCTATCTAATTCGGTAGGCGGGGGGGGTTGATTATTTCAAACGGGACTAAAGTTATCGTTATACACGAGAAAAAAAAATTTAACAACAAAAAAAAATATACGTAACTGATTGAAATTCGAAATGGTGACAACCGTTCGGGTGCACCTAAATGTATGCTGAAAAATATATGAAGTGACTCTACTATATGAAACTGACGAATGTGAGAAATAATTTTTCTCCAAAAGGTCAAAACGTAACTATGAAATTAACGCATGACTAATGATAACATTGGGTAATCAATTCAATGTAATCCTAGTCTCTACTTGATTCAACTGAGCGATTGATTGGGTGATTAGGCCAATGGCTCGCTAAGCGTACCCTCTAAATCCATAAACAATAATTTCTGAAATGGTTGACTGAAAATTCAAAAAAAATTCGAGATTACAAAATGACATGCCGGAAAATTCAAAAAAAACAAACTCGAGATTACAAAAATGACTTGCGAGATAAACAATGAAGCAAAAAGAAAAATGACCCGTTTATACTTTGGGGGCACGTAGTTTTCTGTCGTACGATAGGGACATAACAAATATCTCCCTTAACCTCAATGACTTAAAGCTATCTTAAAAGTACCCAAACTTAACGCTAACTAAATCGATACCTAAAATTAACTAAACCGAAATCTAAACTGAACTTAATGCTACCTAAACCGAAATCTAAACTACTCCTTACATACTAAAAGCGCGAGAGAAAAAAAGTTACACAGAAAAAAAAAAATTCCACGTCCCAAGTCTTAAACAATCTTAAGCCGTTGTGACCGTTGCGAGAGAGGGCGGTTCGCGAAGTCACGGGATCGTTCGCTTGCCGTGAGACCCACAATCACAAACAGAAACGCTGAACTCTAGCTTGGGTTGGACCCGAAAACGTGGTAAAAGTTGGGAGGCGTCAAAATATACGCCTCTGGGATGAACGGATCAAATTTACAAGTTCACCCCTAATGGGTTTGTTCTTCCTAGACCGGCAGGTGTTATGACCGTGTAGCATAGTTGTAGTCAATCTATTATTCCCTAACAAAAGGTAAATTTCCCAGAGTGTTGCTTCGAGTTATAACCCCTTACTTCTGTACGAAATTCCCTTACTAAGAAGGTTCCTTTGGGGCAGATTTTCATCCGCCAAAAAAAAAATGGGACGATAATTCACCGGGGAATGGACTAAGCCCACGAAATTACTTTATAACCCTGGGGTTTGGATCGTCGTCCATATGTGGATCGACGTCCAAAAAAAATGTTTATCTAGCAGTGGAACCATGTCCAGCATGATAATTCGATAGCTCGATGAGAAGTGGGTCACTCTAAACAACTATTAACTATAACAACCTTACTACAAAAAATAAAATTCGGTAAAATTTTCTAAAGGGTATGTTACAAAAAAAAACTTCCCCTAAAGGGTGTGTTGCGACAAATGATTTGTCCGAAATTGGACACAAGTCCAAACAATACAACACGGCATGAGGCAATGTCTAATGCAATTGCATTCTCAGCCCTGATCTTAATTTCTAATCTCAAAAACGAAAACGAAAAAGCTAAAAAAAATCTATTTTAAACGGTACTCGATACCAGGAAAGAACGGTGAGGGATGGTGGGGGCAAGTTAACGTCGTGCGATTGACAAAAAGACATGGTCAGTGTGTATGAAGCGACAGTGACGCACTGACCTCAACCCGAAATAATAACTAGATGTTACCCTACCACTAACTTAAAGAAAAATGTCACAATGGACTGGGATTCAAAACTCTTTGATTGATTTGATTCACCAAAGAAAACTTTACGTTAAACTTTAAATTCAAAAAAAACTCAAAAATAAACTTTTAACTGAATTTGAAAACTTTCAATCTAATTTGAAAAACTATTAATCAAGTTTGAAAAACTTTTGATTAAATTCAAAACAACATTCCATTAATTTCAAAAAAAAATTCCCCTCAATTCGAAAAAAAAACTTTTCGTTAAACTGAAAAAAAAACTTGGCTCCAAAGGCCGATATTAAATTCAAAATGTTTATCTTAATTCACGAAAAAACTTGACGTTAAACTAAAAAACTTTGATTTAAGTATCACTATTAACTTTAAAATGTTTACTTTAATTAACAAAAACTTGACGTTAAATTCAAAAAACTTTAATTCAAATGGTAACATGAAATTCAAAATGTTTACTTTAAAAAACTTGAAGTTAACAATAATTTAAACTGCTCTAGATCAAACTCAAAATTCGGAAATACGTCTGCAAATGAAATTCAAAAAAAACTTTTACTATTCCACTAAATGTGTGCGTAAAATTTCAAAACTACACCCACAAAACTAACTTCGAAGATTGAACCTTGAAACTAAATTCAAAAAAAATTTTAGAAAAACTTTACGTTAAATGTCCATACAAAATTCAAAATATTTAAAAAAATAAATGCGTAACCTAATGAAGTGCGTAAATGCGTAAGTGCGTGACCCGTAGTCAAGCGTAAGAATGCGTACGAAACGCTTTGTGTCTTGTTCGAGACACATGCAAACAAAAAAAATACGTAATGAGTGTACGGTGTTACTAGCATAAAATACGTATGGAAACGAGTGCGTAAATAACATGCGTACTTAAATATACTTGATCTAGATGTGAACATGTGTGCTAGGCACAACAAAAAAAACTTTCTATCGCTATTTGCTAAAGATGGAAAAAAAACAAGGTTCGCTATAAACGGTATGCAGTGATAATGCGTAAAGGTGCGTAGAAGACGCAGATCAAAATCTTTCATCGTTAATTGCTGAAGGCTAATAAAAATTTGTTACTAAAATTTCCGATGTGAGGGAGGGTTGCATTGCTAAGGGATTGTGCGTTAGGGTGGTTTTCGTTCTACAGAAAGGGTTGCGAAATACAGGGTAGACTTTCAACGTCCGATATAGACGGTAAGGGTTCACACAAAAAAAAAATGGTGAAACGAAAAAACTTTAAACTAAGTTGAGTGACAAGTAAGAGTTTTCAACAAAATTTAAGGGTTGCGATATCATCGCCACGTTAGGGCGGTAAGGGTGTTCGCAGTTTTACGTCATGCACGGGACAATAAGGGTTGTACACGCCAAAACGGCATTATAAACCGATAAAAAAAAATGTAGGTTGTCTCGGTCTACAGTCAGCGGTGGTCCGCACCAGACCTGACCTCCTCGATTCAACCTAACAAACACGCAATAAAAACAAAGCGAAATGTTATGGCGACATTTCCTTAAAAGTACAAAAAGCAAGGTAAAATGTTATGATGACATTTTACAATACAACGAGAAAAAATTTTAACAATAACGACTAAGGACTAGATACATTCGCAACGAAACACACGCACTAATAAACAAAATTCATTCATACATTCACACGAAAAACAAACACACACAAAAATCTTAATATTAAAATCGGGGCTTTAGTGTCTCTTAATTGGAGCATTATGCCCTGCAACGATTTTTTTCTTGGTCCTACTCTGTCTGGGGTTACAATGGGGACAAGTTTTTGTGGTCTCATCTTTTCTCCCACAACGATAGCAATATATACGTTTCTGCGGAACGGTACAACGCAACGCTAAATGTCCTGTGCCACCACAATTCCAACACAAAAGGGTGTTATTATTTGTCTTATTATGAATACGGCTCTTACACCCGAATTCACCATTACTTTGCTCGTCATTACGCGGTCCGCTAAAATTTTCGGACTCGTCCCGGGATAAATTTTCAATTTCTCTTACTGACATATTTTCTTTTGTCAGTATAGAGACGTTTTCGACCTGACCTGAAATTCGTAAGTGAAACTTCACGATCGGGGTTGATATTTCGAAATTTCTATTCGAATTCGCCGCTTCGACGGTACCGCGATCAACAGGGGGTTCTTTTGTAATTTCCTCCACGGTATTGGACCTAAAATCTCTCTCCGTCCGGGAGTCTGCTAATAGTAAGCCATAAGTTGACCTAAATTCCTCCAATTGATCTAAAATCCTAAGTTTGGAGTCTTTATCTTTTATTAATACGGGTTTTGATTTAAATAATCGATTAAAATAATGCGTTAGTTTCGTCTCTATGTTCATTTCTAGATTGGGTTTCTGATCACGCGAAACTTCTAAGCGACCAAGTAACTTTTTAATAATTAACACGCCTTCTTTTAAAGCTGCTAAATCTTCCGCAAAGGAAAACGGATACCATAATAAAATGTATTTTTCACCCTGTTCCTCTTTCATAAGGGCTGATACTAATTCATCGCGTAATTCTCTTAATGAACCGTGAAAAGGTAAACCTCTAATTTTTAATTCGTATTGGACCTCGTCCTTTCGCAACTTGTCCGGTACAATCCTGAATGCCATTATTAATCGAAATGAATAAATTTAATTAAATACAAAAAAGGATTCGCGGAACACGACTCTACTTTGTTCTCTGAACAACTAATGGTAAACGGAAATACAATATTTGATCTTAAAATCGCGATAATTTTCACTTTTAAATTTAAATAGGGGGGGCGTTATGGAATCTCGTTAGTCCATTCATGCGCGTCGGTACTACTTTAAAAATTGAAATCTTAATTCAAAACTTCGTGATTTACAAAATTTGACGTAATGTGCCAAAAGGGCTTTCTTGACAGCCGCCTAGTTGAACGCTAAATTATTTTTTTCAACTTACAAAAATTAATTCGGAATTTACTCGATTTACAACAAAAGGAAATTCGATACCATAACATGCCAAAAAGGCTTTATCGATAGCACCACGTTGGCCGCGCCAAATTATTATCCTGTTACACCACGTTCTGCATCCACGACACCTTTCCAACAGGTAATAAAAGGTTGGCTAGCTCAAAGTCGCGAAGGGGTGGGTTGGTGGAAGGAATGAAAGGGTCGTGTGACGGCACGTCGCAAAGCGTGTGTTTCCTATCGACGACCGGGCAATCCTCGATCGCGATTCTAAAAATTGTCAAAATCGGTGTGAATAATTTACACGGGGGGGGAGTTAAGTCAAAATCGGTGGGGTTAATATACACGCGGGAGTTTAAATGGGCGCCACGCATACGAAGAAATGAATCTCTTTGAAGGGGACTGGTTATCACACCTTCCAAGCTGGTACGCGACAACTTGATGATCTTACAGCGAACTCTCACTCCGGAAAAACCTCGCTCAATGACCTTACCTTTACAGGAGGCGAACTTTCCGTTGGTGAAAATAGCTAAATAAACATTAACACAGCAATAATAATAACACACAAAGTTGGGAAATAATAAAAATGTATTAAATAAAATAATATCAGGGGGGAGTTGACAAAATTTACACAAGATATTATCAAATTTACACGTCTTGTATAAAAATAAATATGTACAGTTGACGGAACCTTTCAGTATGGTTTCCGTTGCGAAATTAATATTCGTAAAACAATTATTCTTACAAAAATACAAACTGTTAATTTGCATGAAAGGGGGGCGTATTGAATACAGCACTCCACCAAAATAAATAGTTACTTAAGCGCAACTTGATAATATTCAAAACTATGATTCATAAAATTGATCATGGAACTTAATCAATGCAATTGATCATCAAAATTCCCAACAACGGGACAAACAAACTTTAGCTACAATACTAAACTTGAAACGTTACGTTAAATTGTTTGGTTACATTCTGAACGCTCGAATGGCGTGGTAAAAGTTACGTTAATACTAGATAATAATATTAAGTTAAATAAAAGGCATACAAAATGGTTGCGATATCGTCTTCCAGGGTTGAACTGAACGTTCATAAACACAACTAATGGTCAATAGGACCAATTAACATCACAATCTTAAAAATATAAAAAGGTTTCTTACTTAATTTGGGTGGTTGATGTTCGACCTCTAGGTAAAGTCGATGACGGGTCCTTCAGGAGTGAGATTTCGTCTTCAGAACGTAGAATGAAGCTGAATGTGATGTCTCAAACCATATCAGAAGGGCAGCGTAATAACCAGCTTCCCAAAAACTCTTCAAATCGGAAGGTGGTGAAATAACAGGGTGGTTCACGCACTGTATTTCGCGATATAATAGGGGTCTCCGTACGAAATAATTCACTATGTTAGTTATTCGCGAAGTGACAAATAATTCAAGCCGGCACTGTCTAAGTAAGAAATGTTAATGTGGTGTCCGATAAAAAAAAGACGATTGGAATGCACACATGGGTTGGAAGTGCAACACCTGTTTTGTACCATTCGATAAAAGCAATGTTACGTACTTGCCTTATGAGCGGCAAGCAATAACTCGACGTGATTAACGTGATAAGCAGATGGTATAAAAAGTCCGATAATTGATTCAATGTTTAGTAACCATAGACGATATTAATTGTTCGATCACTTATTAAATATTAGCAACAATTGACGATATACTGGTTCGATAAAATATTAATTGTTTAACCACAATTGACGATACTCTGGTTCGATAAAATATTAATTGTTTATTAACAATTGACGATATTAATCGTTTAACAACAATTGACGGTATTAATGTTCGATAAAATATTAATTGTTTATTAACAATTGACGATATTAATCGTTTAACAACAATTGACGGTATTAATGTTCGATAAAATATTAATTGTTTATTAACAATTGACGATATTAATCGTTTAACAACAATTGACGGTATTAATGTTCGATAGTACCTGCAGTTGACACACACTAATTTTTAGCACCAATGACTTGTATTTATTTAAAGACCTCTAATAAATGTGAGACCTCGATAGTTAATTCCGCTTTTGGAAGCGCTAAGATACGAAAAAGGTAGTATCAGATTCCAAGTGAATCTCCTCGAATATGCAATTTGCAGCTCAATTTATGCATTTTCCCTTCCATAATTTAGGACTTTTCCCACTTAGTGATTGATTTGGATTCTTGTAATTGGGTCCTATAAATTTAGAAAGAAGGGAGACGCGATCTAATTGGATATCAATCACGGTGCGATGGCACGCTTTTGTCTTTATTTCCACCTAAAGTGTTGGGGATATTTTACCACATGAGGCCTGAATAACAATTTTTTGCTTGTCTGCAACTCGAACAAAATAAGTTTTTGTCGCGTTTTTGCTTGCTTTCTAGATTGCGAAATTTGTATCTTTCCTATGTTAAACCCGAGCACATTTGGTTGCTTATCTGCACATGGTCGAGATAGCAAAACAAAAGGCATTGATTCTCACGAGTTTCAAACATGCACGTGTGTGTCCTTGTATTGACAACTGGCTCGTGATTATGGATCGTATAAAAGTGTCTCTCGATCCTACCTAAAATTTATAGTAATGCATTTGCCTATATTGACGTTTAGTTTGCAACGCTATAGAATAGAGAATTTATTGCCGATGAGGTGAATTATGGATTAATGCTACGTCAACATTATTAACACTTCCTCATCTACCGTATGGTTTATTGTACGTGTATTAAAATATTTGATGATACTTTCCTAACTATACACTTCTTAAGATTATTGTGCATTTGCAAAACGTAAATTTATTAGTTGAGCGAATGTTTCAATCTTTTATATTTACAACCCGACCTAAAAATGTTTTCTCAAAGAGTAATTTTCAACGGATCGATTCGAAATTTAACATATAAGTTTAATAGATCATAAACGCAAAATCTAAGGGTGCGCCCGATGCGCGGAATAAGGTGACACCCTCTGCATTTCTCTGCGCGCCTCTATACACTTTTTTGTGCACCTGGCCACTTCTTCGTTCCACCAGTGCATCCTGGCTTTCGTCTTTCTGCTTTTCCTGGGCATACAGTCATCGCACAACCTTTCCAACATCGCCGCCATCTCGTCTGCGTTTGTGGGCAGGATGATCTATCTTATTTTCCTTAGTAGTTGTTCATTTTTTATTCCTTTCACTGTCCATCCTTTTATGGTTATGTCTGCTGGTTTTGGGAGGTCCTCCACTGCATAGCGGATATATCTGTGGTCACTGAGGTTCTCTATGTTTTCTAGCACCCTCCAGTTTACCACTCTGCCCAGCATGGCCGAGGTGGCCATTGTGATGTCAATGATTGACTGTGCTGCCGCTCTGTTTTCCGTTGCTCCTCTAGTGAAAGTTGACACGCTGCCCACATTGCATGTATAGAGGCCAGCTGACGCTATAGCTTCTGATAGTATGCGACCTCTGCCGTCCGTTCTTGCTTCTCCCCAGTCGTGATCTTTAGCGTTAAAGTCACCCGCTACTAGGACTTGCCCTCTTTGTATTCGGACACTATCAATCAATTTTACAATTTTTCTCTCGTACTCTTCGTCATTTTGGTTTGGGGAGAAGTAGCAGCTGTAGTACAATATGCCGTTTTCTTTCACCCAGACGTACCCCTCTCCTGCTCCTTCCTCTTCGACCACCGCCTGGTTTGACGTCCATATGGATGACCGTCCCGTCCCATCTTCCCACCAGTTACTTTGTTGGGGGCGGTGTGGCTCGCTGATTAAGGCCTCATCTATCCTCATTTCCAGCATTTTTTGCGCTAAAAGGTCCTGCGCCTTCACCGTATTGTTCAGGTTTACTTGTAGTATTTCTAGTCGTTTGTTCTTCTGTGTCAGAGTTCCTCCTGATTTTCTCTTCTCTTCGCGGGCACCACTTTGCTCTGTGGCCGATTTCTTTACATATTGCTGTGAATGCCTCTACCTCACCGGAGCTAAACGTTTTTAATATTAATGTCTTGTACGAGTGTACAGAAATGTACCCCGTCAATGGAAATGTATGTGAAATTTAGTAAATACAAATTAATGGAAATAATATGCCTCGGCTTAGCTGGTTCGTAGTGCATGTGTCTTACCTTGTACAGGGTGAATTCGTTCCGTGACCAATACTGTAAATAAATTTATGGCGCGGAACAGGTCAAAATAAATATCCTTCGTTACAAAAATAATAATGTTTTATTTAGCACACAAATGTAAATAAAGGTTTTGTTATATTAAAAAGTTCTATTGTTAAATCTAATTATCAAAATTCTGAACGTTAAATAAAGAAAAACACGTGTCGTATGGAGTCCGAAAATTTATTTCACTTAGTTATTTTAAAATTGTACTTGAATGTGCACGTTACCTTAGTAAAATCCAGGAATCTTTTCGTTACTTGAACTGGAGATGGTACAATTGCGCACCAAAATACACTCGATGGGTTTATTACCATGAAAAAGTTTACACTTGCAGTTTGTTGACCTCGTTTTGTGTCGATTTTTAATTCTTCAGAAATATTCTCAATCCTTTACGTTTTTCAACTTATTTTTAGTTTTACGTAGTGCTGTGTCCTCCCCCCTTTTAAATGTTAGGTACAGGAAGGTACACACATTATTGCCCCTTCTTTCTGAACTCCCGGTAATGAGTCGTCTCAAGGGTGGGTTCCTAGTGAGTCAAGATTAGAGTCGATATCGTAGATGTTAATTGGCTCTCTCGGGAAGTTTAATTGCTTTCCCTTTTTTTTTATAAAAAAAAAGAAATAAAAAACTTTCATCAGCTCCCATATAAATTTTATTACAATTAAAAGAAATTTAATAGAAATGTCTTTCATGAAAGAAATGGTTGTACAAAATGTCTTGGATTTAAAATCCAATGTAAATGAACCTTTAAAATTTTTAATACTAAATACAAATAATGATTCGAAACAAAGAGGCTTCCACTCTTCGTCCCAAGGTGCTTGATCGTTTAACCAATCAAGTCTCTCGCTTTACATTAGCGGGGTTAAATGTTTTTAAATTAAATTGTTGCTTAATCAAAGCTTGAAGTAATTTTTAACTAAATTAGAAAACTTTTATTTAAACTTATCACTGAGGGTAATGAAGAATGCACTCTGTTAGAAGTCTTTTCCTCAAATCCTATTTTTAATACGCTGAAGGCCAAAGTGTAACAAATTATAAAAATCATAAATTCACTTACCTGTCTGCTTGACAAATCGAAGTTTTTATTATTTTTTTAAAAAGGATATGGTTTTGGTGTTGTGTGTGTGCCCTACTTTAGATTGCACATGCAATGACTCAACTTCATTCCTGCTGTCATTATCACCTTGTTTGATGTCACTTGAGGTCGTCTTTTACATTGACTGGTGCTAGAGATTGTGTTTGTTGCTGCATATTTCCTATTGAAAATTTCCAAAAACGTTGAGGTAAGTTATTTTCATTAATTTACAATAATTTTCTTGTTATCCAGAAAGTTTATGTGAGTCGATTTCTGTAATTATAACATTATCCATTATCAGCATTGATTATGTCCTTGACATCTATTTTTAGAATTGGCTCTGGACCAACAGAAATTTCTATCCTCTACGAAGTCGACTTGAATTTGGTTAACCTCCAAATTTTGGTAAATAATATTTTTCGGAGAGCATTGAAAAATGCGTGCACTTTGTTGAGAAGCCCGAGGTCAACTGATTTTTCATCGAAATTCGATATATTGGCACGCCTGTTCGAATTTTGTAAGTCAAATCCATGTATTTACGAATTTATTTCTTTCTAATAAATTATTTTTGTTGTAGATTCATGCTCTGTATCAATCTCGATTTCCTTTGAGATGTCTCCACGAGTAGTTTGACTGGTACATTACGTTTTCATCAGTTTTTGGATTCTTTATTGACTCATTTTCTCCATCTTTGTTGTTTACTTAGGCGTTACACAAATTTGACCCTTATTCACTAATTTGTTAATTTATCCTTTGAAACTATACACATTATATGCATGAAACAATTACATAATTTTTGATATGCTTACATTTTTACAAAGAATGTTATTTATAGAGTAAATCGGTTTACAAATTCTTACATTTTTCTAGGTTATTATGATTAATACATTTTTACAAATTTTGAGCTAATTAAGTTTTTTGTTTCATTTCTGATGTCACAATCATCAATTTGTTTAGACTTAGCAATGTTTGTCATGTTTCGTTCATCCTGAGAGACTCAAATAAAGTTAGAAAATTGAAATTTTGAAAAATAAAAATTTCTCGTAGAGCAAATTTTTAAAGTGTCTTCCGACTTAGAATGTTGTGCTTGTTTTGAATATATAATTCATTTTAGCATCGGGAGCCTTTATTATTCATTTTGAGACATAGCAGTAGGTAAGTAATTAATTTCTTGATTTTTACACTGGTATTTTATACTTTCACCAATTATTTTCACTATAAAATTAATTTTTATTAGGACGATTAAAATTCGCCACCATTATATGTGAAATCTAACACAAGGACCTCTTCGATTGTTTTTAATTTTTCTTTCTCGAAATTCATGGCAATCTCGATGTTTGAGTAAACGCATTTGTATTGGTTGATTGGAAAATCAATATTATTGAAATTTTCAGGTTACAGGTCTGTATTAAGCACATTGTGACTCGTTGGAATTTTATAAGTAAAATTTTTATATTTTCAGATTGGATTGACTTCTTCCTAAGTGCTTCTTGGTTGAATAAATAAAGATGCTGGACATGAAATTTCCATTCACAGTTCATTAACTTGTGACACGTCAAACTCACGTAATGATTTAAGAACTTATTTAAAATTTAACGCTAACACAAATTTTTACATTAATCAATTAATTAACAGAATTCTAACTTTTGAAATACCTTTCTTATTACTAAACAATCTTTCATTTACTATAAATAAACAATTTTCAACAAAGACAATTATTAAAAGTTTCATTTTAAATTTATTTTATTCAAACCTGCTTTATGTCCTTTTTTACAAATCATTTGACTTTGAACTAAATTTCTTGGTATCGGACGAAGTTTTTCTGATTACTTTGATAAGTCACATGCTTTATTAATAACAAAATTTTCACGAATCTTAAATAACGTACTTCCATTGACGTGGTATCTCGATATCGCAATATGTAGCACTCGATGGTTTCGTCCCTCTTTGTAGAGTTCCGATGAGTAGGGCATGTTGTTGTTCGATGTCCTTTTCTACATATGGCGCACCTTTCTGCCTATGGCGCACCTTTCTGCCTCCCTACACTCTACTGCCTTGTGCCCTGTGCCGCTGCACTTAATACATCTGGCCTCGTATTTGCCGTCGCATCCGATCGCTGAGTGGCCTCTGCGCCAGAATTTCCTGCAGAAGCGAAGAAAAACTTCTCTCGCGCATTCTGCACCCACTGACTAAACCGATTCGCAGTCTGCTCTCAAGTACTTCCTGGATTTTCGTCGGTTCTACCTCTATCGTGGCTTTCATTGTTCCGCGATGAGCTGTTCTTAGCTCTCTTAACTGGAGGTGCTCCTCCAGTCCCACAAGCTTTCTAAAACCCGCCATGACTTGCGCCTCAGTGGTTGTTTCAGCCAGGTCAAAAATCTCCATGACCCTTCTTTCGGCCTAACTAATAATTTTTTTGGCCTAATAATAACGGTCTGGTATCGTTAAATTGTCACATTACCACAGCAACGGTTATTTTAATATATTATAAATCTTTATAACTTCCTACCAATAAAAATAGATAACGCGGTGCGGGGGGTCTGGGGGGTATGGAATACCCCCAGCCATAAACGTTAGTTTTAGAAGCATTCGAGATTTATCATTTTTGTTTGATTCTGTTACAATGTTCGCTTTCCATTGATTTCAGAATTTCTCCTCCCGATCACATATTTTATGATCACGTGATATTGAGGATAATGAAGTTTTAATATTTTATTTTACAATTTACGCGTACCTGGGAGGTATTCCATACCCCCAGACCCACCGGTCGATATGACTATGGTCTGTAAATAGGCACTTTCTATACTATCATTAATTTATTTTTTCCACTACTAGTCATATAGGCTATCATTTTTACTTAGGTTAGTCGATCAAGAAGTGACACGTTTTCAACTAGTGGTGAATAATTTTTCCATTATTAACCAAGGTTAATCTACTGAACAAAATGACATTTTTTTATGGCGACTATTTTAAAGAAAAATGTTGTTATTAAATGATTTAGAATAACGGAGAAATGCTAATTAATTGTATTTAAACTATTTAAAACGCTTTTTTAATACATCAATTTAATTTTAAAAATTCATTATAATCGAATTAAATGTGACAGCAAGTGACAGCGCCATCCATTGTTAATTTGACGAACCGCGATTTATTTTATTTAATAACCTAAATTTGTCAACAACTGTCAAATCAACTGTCAAATCAACAAAACAAAACTGTCATTTGAAATAAATATTTTAATTTGAAAATTTTTTTGTTAAAAAGAATTTTAAAAAATGGTAATAAATCTAGTAGTGGAAAAAATCGTATATAAACCACGGTTGTGAAGACCATTATTGCCTCCGCGCCTTATATTCCTCGGTGCAAAGCACCTCGGAATATAATCTTGGCGCTAGGGCAATAATGACGGCCTTCACAACCTTGATATATAATATACTATTATTGTACAACTGGTTTTCTGTATTAACCAATTACAACTCCCGAATATTATTTTACGTGGTATTCGAGGCACCAATATAAAATCCTTCAATTAAGGTCCGCGGCGGTAAAAATAGATCCCTTGACCGTGCGTGGGGGGATGGGGCACCCGGAGTCACAAATGGTATCTTTCAGAAGTATTCTAAATTTACCGATGTTCGTTGATTCCGTTGGAACTTTCGCTTTGAATTGTTTTCAAAATTTCTTCTCTTGATCACCAGATATTAAAGTGTGTAAGGTTATAAATTTTTCTACAATTTATGCGTAACCGACTAACGTGAGAGGTATAGCACTATTCCACTAACGAGAATAACCTGAAGCCCGTCCTTAAAGGGTCGTCCATAAAGGTTTTCCACACCTGGTGTGACAAGGTGTGACCAGGGGGAAGGGGTGTTTGGACAAATATTTTGTAAAAGAACTTATTTACACCTTAAATTCCAAATGTCGTCCTAAGTTCGATCTTAGACTAATGAGGGGGTCTTCGATGTGTGACCATAGGCCGTTCCTGGGGGGGGGGGGGGGCAAAGAATGTGACTAAATTTTACAAGGGGAAGGGGCGGTTGAAAAGTCTGAAAATATTGCGGACGTGCTTTATGGACGACCCCTAAAATTCCGAATTTCTATTGTCTAAAACCCCGAAGTCTGGGCGTATTATTAAATAATATATAAATAATTATTTTAGCATAAAAATAATTTATTCGGTTAATCTGTAACTCGTCCTTCATGAAAGGATTCTTTAAAAATAGGTAAAGTACGGTTTACGATGTGAACAATTGCATTACAAACGATATTTTAAGTGGAAACCAAACTTTACCTAATTTTAAAGGATCCTTTAATAAAGGACGCGTTACAGAATAACCGCCTTAGGGATAACCCTGTCACCCAGGTGGCGTGAAAAAGCCATCTATCGAACTGAAAATATACCAAATGTTTTTGAATTCAATAATTAATATAATTTAGTGTCAGTTCCGCAGTCAGGTTTTTTTGGCGGGGTAGAGGCATTCATAATTTATGAAAACTCTTTTTAAAGTGGAAAGTCGGAGTAATATTCTACGTCTTTGCTGGATCCGAAAGGATAAAGCTTAATGAGGGGGGGGAGGTTATTTCATATAATATATTTTATATTGTATAAAATATAAAATAAAAGTTTGGAAATATGACCCTACTTACATATTTTTTAAGATTTTTCGAATCATATTCGGAATAAAATCGGAATGTTGTGTTTCAATCTTATTCAACAACAAATCAATACTAGTAGTAGTAGTATTCATAAAATCAAAGAATATTCGAAGGATCATAGGTTCATCGTAGGCATGTAACGGGAATATCAGAGAATCTGGAATATTTCTATCGATACTTTACAAATCATCTTGGGAAAATATTCTGAGAATAATAAAAGCGGATATTTCCATATTTAAGAGATATTAATTTTTATTATTAAAAAAACCACTCAGACTACCCCACATCCAAATCTTTCGGATCAACTGAAAGACGAACGATCATCGTTAACCTCAAATGTTCAAAACTGAAGCATCGTCGATTCGTCTCACGCTCAGAATGTGAAGTCCAACTCCTCATCGTGGTTGCTACTACTCAATATTTGAATACTGAGTATGTGAAGATTTACTACAGAAATGATCCTGTGAAGTATGATCTTGACTTTTTTTTTCAAACAAGCAAGCATGGTTCGCGGCTGCAATAACTTGATTAGGTGCTTTCATTGGTAACGCCATCTATTTAAAGCAGTTAGCGAGATCAACTGCTAATGCAAGGATGGACTGCGAGTAGAATTCAAAATTCTCTACGTATGCTGATTTATAATTTTTAGATATTTTGAGAGGGGGGATACATCCAACTACCTGGATGTATCTCTAATCTTTATTGAGTTCAATGTTCTAAGTTTTGCTTTAATGAAATATTGTACGGATAGAACGAAAATAATCAGAAAATATCGAATATTCCTGTTAATATTCTATAAATAATTTTGGGAAAATATTCTTAGAATAATAAAAGCGCTATTTGTTGCAAATATTTGGCAAATTTTTCAATTCTGGTGTACAAATTGTTCTTTGGTGTCAACGTACGAAATTATATAATGTGTCTAGGTAAAGCTAACCATCACAAAATTATTGCTACCCACTATTTCCAGATTAGAAACCCCGGGTCTTGGACGTCTAGAAGTTTTTGGAGAGGTAGATTTCCATGAATCTGAAGCTGATTCAACATCAGAAACTCCGTAGGAGCTTGTATTGAATTATGGCATCAAAATGCTGCTAAGGCCAACATAATAAAGTCCAAAGTGAATCTGCTGACTTGGATGAGATTTTTAAATCGGGAAAACATATTTTTACATCGCTGAA
This sequence comes from Podabrus alpinus, assembly GCA_932274525.1. Lineage (NCBI taxonomy): Eukaryota > Metazoa > Arthropoda > Insecta > Coleoptera > Cantharidae > Podabrus > Podabrus alpinus. Next base: position 69,058,059 of record OW026456.1, on the reverse strand, counting down.
AACAAACAAAAATCTATTTTAGTCGGGGAGCTCACACGAAATCAGTCTTATTTACAATTTGTGCTATACGTTTGCGGAATTTTATATTTATTAGATTTGAAGTAATGTAACATAAAAAATGGAATTGAAAAATTCTATTTCATCAAATTTACGTTATTGCTGATTTGAATTTTCGAATACTTTTTATTCCCTTATTCGCTCGTTGCTCAATATAATGTAATCAGCAAATGTTCTTCTATTGGAAGAACCGCGAAAATAAATTAACATTTTTACGAAATTGGAACGATTAAATGGTTAACACGTAGACTTCATCGCGCCGTAATTTTCGAAACCAAAATATTTTTTATAAATAATTTTCAGCGGTTTCAACCCACAATTTAAATAACTTGAAATAATAAATGTCAGCTAACTTTATGACATCCCAGCCAGCGTAAGCAATGCAATTCTATTTTAAACGTTAATCTGATGGTTTAATAGAGCAAAATTGAGGCAATAAATTTTACTTTTTTAAACAATTTGAGACAATTGCCGGAAAAAGTGGGTTCGAGCAATTGGACAAATTTCGGTTAAACGATTTTTTTTATTACTACGCCAAATTTGAGCGTTTTTTGAAGAAATCGATAGTGATAAAATTTTAAGTTTTATTATAGCTTACCTATTTGCATAATCGATCGAGGTAAAGTGTAATTTAATGTCGGCGTGTCATTCATTTTCCTTTTATTCGAATGAAAATTGAAAAGTTTGTGCTTTCTTGACGGAATAGTTGGGAATATAATTTTATTTAATTCAAAGTTTGAAATTGATTGTAGGTAAGTATGTAGGGGATAGGCATTCCAAAGTTACTTCGTCCTAGTGGCGGGGATGCAGCGCCATCCCGCCACCGACGGCGGCGCTCAGTACCACCTTGGCTCTGCAGGTTGGCGTGCGCTACTCCTGCTGCCTTTACATCTAACGTTACATATAAAATGTTTTTTATTAAAATTACGCGTGTATTTTTGATTTTATAATGTAAATCGGAAATTACTCTTATATTCGTCTTAATATTTGTGTTTTAAATTTTATTTCAGTTATTCTATTTTATAGTGCCGAATCTATGTATGTATAACCTCTAAATACGCCAAGGATATAAAAATACTAATTTAGGATTAATGTGATTTCATCGTACTTCTATCCTTTAAACGTGCTTTGTGGAAAAAAATATTGTGAAAAAATTTCGGCTGTATAAATCAATCATATCATAAATTTTCGCGAAACTTGCTCGAGTTTCAATCGTAGTTTTTGTATATTATTAAAAAATTGAATGTGTGTAATTATTGCAAGTTTTCGTCACAATAATTAAGCAATAAAATGGTTTATTTAAATTGATACATCATTAAGAGTGACGCGCAAGAATAAAATACAACGGAAATACGCCGTCAGATAATAAATACCGTTGATTGAGCGCTATTACACGACCTTGTGAATTGTGAACGAGAACATCACCGTGTCAATCAAATCGATGTGGCTAAGTTGCTTAGTCCCTGTTGTAAAGGACTCCTACATCGTGATAGAAATAGCTTCTCCGAAATAACGTGACCTCCCAATATGCTGTGATTCCGATCATAATAACGGAACTCCATCCCCCAAACCCGAATCCCGGTCCCTATCCCATTCACATAGCATATTTACTTTTTCGGTGTTATTTACGAAACTAACATGGGTTTATCAATTACCTATCCAAGTAGTTTCGAGATTAGTGGGAACATCCACGTGTTTGACAATCAATAAACCAAAATCAATTTATCATTAAGCAAGATAACGTAAACAATTAATAAAAACTTCTAGGACCTCAATAAAATTGTGATGTTTTATGAATCATTGTCAAATAGTGTTATAAAGAAGTGGCAACAAGTGATATTTTTTTCTTGAGGGGGCTAGCAAGACGTCACACTGGTGGGGGTTTGGAAGTGTTGTTTGCCTTGGTGCGGCCCAGCCGAAGGCAAGGCGGCTTCACCATCATCCCCGCCAGTTCTTGCACCTAGTAGCCCTCCTCGACCCCGTCAACATTCACCGCACCTTCAGGATATCGCCGAAGAGGAAGATTCCAACGAGCTTCTTCAGGAGGAGCCGTACCTGGATGACGAACCGACCACTCTCCAACCTCTCGGTACTCGTATTAGCTACAAAAAGAGACGAAATGTTCAATCAGCTTCGCCCACCTTTTCAGTAAAAACTTCATCCACTCGAAAGGCCCAACGTACTCGATCCGTTACGAGTACGACCTCCAGCGATACCTCTTCAGCAGGTGGTCAAGTTGGAGGTTCAAAAATGCAAGCCGAACAAGGATCTATTGGGGATCTGCAACGATACCATAATCGATACCTAAAAAATAGGAGGCATACTCTTGCGAACGTTCGGTAAGTCGAATTTAATTTATCAAGGGAAATGAAAAAAATAATCACACGAAATTTTTCATTCCGGAAGGCGCTCCTAGCGTTAAGCGAAAGTTAAAACGAATTAGATTCATTTATTGATTCTACCACACAAATTACACGAAAGAAAATGTAAGTGCTAAACTTTAACTTTTCACTTGTTTTTAAAGCCAAACTGTGAAATCACCTGCGATTAAATTTTATATCATCGTGAAATATTACAATAGTTTCTTCATAATTGTCGAAAGTTTCCTCAAAGTTTTGCAAAAATTTTAACGTCAAGGAAAACTTATGTGAGTTAGAAAATACACCTGACGTTCCCGCATGCAAATGAAATCAAAAGGCAATTTTAAGCGTCGTACTTTTTCTTTTCTCACAAAAAGTATTTTGAATTTTAATTTTCTTGCTGCTTAGTAATTCTGAATAACTAACATTGGTATTTTTATCGAGAAAAGTTGGAAACGGGAAATTGTAGTAATTTACTGTTTTGTTGACCTTTCATTTAACTTCATTGAAGGTTAATCACTAGAGGAAATATTATGTCAATTTTCGTGATGATTGGAGAATTACGCTATGTGTTCAGAATTTTGTTAAATTAATTTTTATACAGGATGTCCCGTTATTGACAAAAATTTGTCGGTTCTATTCGGTGACCATGCAATTGCATGGCCATTTATCCCTGACCAGACCTAAACAATAAATAATGGGATTATGTAGGTAGATGTCATATCATGTCAGAATTCAAAATTTTAAAGCGGTCTGTTCTGGTCCTTGATCTCTTACAAGGCGATGCCTTTTCAGAAGGCTTTTCTGAGTGAAGGTTTGGACAGGCTACATTATTCTGAGTTTGGTTCAATATTATAAAAGTGTGATAGAATTATTTACGAGATAAACTTGGTTCGATACAATTTTCCCTATTCAACAGCTGATAGTTCGAAAATAGTTAGGTTTACGCAAAGAAATTAAGCACAAAAAGTGGAGCTTATTTTATTTCCTTTATTTTTTATCCTCAACTTTTTGTTATATCTCTCGTAATTAATGAGTAATTATAAAGAGAGATAATTAGCAGACTGTAGGATTGAGAGCTTATAACTTCAAAACTATTAGGTTTATAAAACAATTTATCATGACAAGAGATACGTATTTTGTAATTTCCTATATTTTATATTTATAATATTTTGGTTTCAAAAAGTAAATTTTCGAAAAGCTTACAAAATCTTGTTTCAAATTTGATAGCGGTTTGACGGCTCATAACTTCAAAAGTATTAAGTTTATCGAAAAACTTATTATAAGATGAGTATTTCGTGATTTACTACATTTTACTTTAACAATTTGTTGTTGTATTTAACTCAGTTCCGGAGTTATATGCAAAAACGTATAATTTACTTGTTCTCAAACTGCGGATGACAGCTGATAATTTAAGAAATATAAGCGGTATCGGGAATGGTTGAGGTTTGATTTTATGTCAATTAGGCTAGGGAAAGAAAGTGAGATTTTCAAAATTTTCCCGAATTCAACAGGTTTTGAACACAAAATATCTTAACCATTTTATTTTCTTAAGTTTTTATTCTACAATATTTTTAACGAGATCAACTACTTACTAGGTTTATATAAAATTATCAAAAATTACTATTTTAGTAAAAACAAAATCAGAAATATCGTACAAAAAAATATATATTGAAAACAATCGAAAATACGAACGCAAAAAAGGACAGGCCTTCGAAATTAATGAAAATGATAAATGTCTAATAGAATGTCGTCAAGGATAAGCAACAAGTTAGTATTAGGTGTGTATAGAAATTTATCCGTAATAAGGGATACGTATTTTGTAAATTCCTCCCTTTTATATTTAGAATATTTTGTTCCATCTAATAAATAATTCGAGTTATACGCAAAGATGTGGAAATTCCATGTCATAATTTGCGATCTAATTGGATAAATTTATGTGGTTTGTCCGCTCATAACTTCAAAACTATTGGGTTTATGCAATAATTTGTTAGCTAATAAGATGAGTATTTTATACTTTTTTATATTCAAAACGTTTTGTTCTAACGTAGCACGGTTTCGAAGTTATATGCAACAAGGTAAAAATTTTCGTGAATTAGTTGTTTTAAAATTGGATCATCTTTTAGACGTTTAACAGCCGTAACTTCAAAACTGTTAGGTTAATCCGAAAATTTCTTACAAATCAAAATGAGTAGTTTTTAGTTTTCGATATTTTATATTTAAAACGTTTCGTCGTATGTAGCACAGTTTCGGAGCTATTATATGCAAAATGATAAAAATCTCCTTTAATTAGTTTTCAAATTTGATCAACTTTAAGAGGTTTAAAAACCCATAACTTCCAAACTATGGGGTTTATGAAAAAATTTATTATAAAATAAGATGAGCAGTTTTTAATTTCCTACATTTACATTTAAAACATTTTATTGTATATCACTCTGTTCCGAATTTATATACAAAAATAAAAAAATTTACATTAATTGGTGCTGAAATAGATTCAACTTGATTAGGTTTATTTATTTTTATAAATAAATAAATTATATTATGCTGATCTGTTACCATGAATTCATAAGAATTTCCACGATAATCATGTACTATGATTCTACAAGAAAACCCAATATCATTGGCCCAAGGCGCTAAAATGTTTTAGAACGGGATGATCTTGCTCTTAAAGGAATAAAACACAAGAAAGATTATCTTATACAAAGAAGTTCCATAACTTCTGACCTGCTCTATTTTGTTCTAAAAATACTAATCCGAATTAAAAATATCCCAAATAAGGTCCACGTACTAAGGTAACAATGTCAGTTTATATTACACAGGACATGAAGGCAAAGTTAATGCGAAAACTTTATGACATCGTGAATTTCCAAAGTGACATTTTTAGCTGGAAATTGACTACCATACTGTCGCCACTAGTTTAAAAATGCAGTAACTGCATTTGGGTCAGTTTGTAGCAAATGACGAAAAACATTAAGTAATTATGCTGTGAAGCTGTGAACAAATGTCGTATAGTTAATCCAACTTTTTGATACGTTATGCAATGAGTTGGTATGTAATCTAATTTTGTGTAGATTTTTGCTTTAAAATATTTTAAAATAAGAATTCTATTGTTAAAAACACATTTCTCCTCCTCACCATCAAAGATACCAAAACAGGTAACAAGGAATCGGCAACCGCAATTATTTCGGGCGGAGGTAAATGTGCCACCAAATGTACCTGACCAGAAAAGGGTACCGGTAAATGTGCCACCGACCAAAAGGGTTCTTTAAATAAACACAGGTATTTGTGCCACTAACAGTGAAAAAATTAAATTTTTTTTGCCTTCGAATTTTGGGGTGTGCATTCGATAAGGCTGTAGGCCAGCTCGGCAAATGGTCAGATATTTAATCCGGGTCCAAATTTTCTACCTGGAAATACATAGACCAACTCGGCAAAATAATAAATTTTGGCTTGGCCAGAACTGCGAGCATCAAAAAACCTACCCTCCGATGCTCCGCATCTCCGGGCGGTTTTTCGTGCTCCGAGCCGCTACGCGGCGGGCGCTAAACATACGAGAGGCGCGACAGATCAAGGAAACCGGGATAAATGCAACCGGGATGTGAGAGACCCTCGAAATAGCATTAAAAAGTATAGTTGCGCTATGGGGCAGTAAACTTTTACGTTTCACCCCCAAAAAATCGTGTAAAATCAAAAAATAATCGATGTTACATGTAGGAGATGCATCAGGTAGATGCCGTTTTCTCCGGTGGCACAAATACCTGTGTACTTTTAATATCCTAAATTCGTAGCAGGTAGAATAACATTACTGGTGGCACATTTACCTCCGCCCTTACTTAACACTTAACACCGCATTATTCTTGCTACTTATGGGTAGCATATTGGTTATCATAATTAATGATAAGTTCCGTTTGTGCAATTTTGTATTTTTAATTAAAAAATCAAATAATATTAAACCACTACAGTAAATTAATACTTAACGCCTTTTTTATCATATTTAGTATATGGAAAAAATGTAGTTACCGCTCTTTTATTACTGTTATTCTAATTTTTATTATTTTTGGGCGGGGTTTGATCTGCAATGGGCGTGGCTTAGGCAGCTAGGGGAGGGATTTAGTCAGAAACGAGCCCATTCATCGATGTTTTACGGCTTAACTTAAAATATTAAAACCAGAATATCAAATAAAAATATAGTTGCCGCTCTTTTATTATTATTAGTCTAATTTTTATTATTTTTGGGCGGCATTTAATCTGCAATGGGCGTGGCTAGGCAGAAACGGGCGGGATTAAAACACCCCTATTCACTAACTTCAATCGAAAACGTTTCGATCATCGAAAAGTAGGCGATCGAGATGTGTCATTTATCGATTGTGGTAAAAATTCGTATTCTGTAACTACACTTTATCGATATGGAAAACGCCAAACGTTAAGCAAAGCTTAACGTTTGGCAACTGTTGGTAATACTGTTGTAAACATAATCATAACCTATAAAATAAAGAAATCTGAAGGGAATTTCTAAATTTAAAAAAATTAGGTTGGTAGTTATGTCATATTATAATCTTTTGCAACTACATACATAATATAATATACCAAATTGAACTTGAATATGTAAATTATAATATTGAATTAGTTTATATTATCTAGTTGTGATTGTGATAATTGCTAAAAATTGTTTTGTTGATTCAAAATGTCTGCAGCAATAATACGTATTTAAGATAAACAAATATAATCCCAATGATCCCAATGCTATCAAATCAATAAATCCATTATAAATAAATAGATCACTCACTTATCAAATTATCTACAAGGTAGTAATTTCGAAAAGTTTAAAATAAATATTGACAAACAGGTTAATTTAAAGGTTATTTGACTATAATGCGCACGGCACTGGACTTTTCGATAGATCGAGAAGCAACAAATATAATCCCAATGATCCCAATGCTATCAAATCAATAAATCCATTATAAATCAATAGATCACTCGCTTATCAAATTATCTACAAGGTAGTAATTTCAAAAAGTTGAAAATAAATATTGACAAACACGTAAATTTAAAGGTTATCTGACTATAATGCGCACGGCACTGGACTTTTCGATGATCGAGAAGCTTAACGTGACCCTTCTCCGTCACGAGAAAACATTCGATCGATCGAGAAGTTTTAACGATCGACCGAACTATAACGTCTCGATTCGTTAGTTACTGAATACGAATTGTCACTCTTTTCGATCCATCGAATACTTAACGATTCGATCGATCGAAAACGGAGTTAGTGAATAGGGGTGTTAAGTCAGAAACGAGATTTTATTAATTATTTACTATTAATGTAGGCGGAGTTTGGGTCATGAATGAGCGGGGCTTGGGCAGTAATGGGCGGGAATGGGCAACAAAAGGTGGGACTTGAACTGCAATGGGAAGGGATTAGGTATCAATGGGCGGAGCTCGAAAGGAGTCTCATCATAATAGTTAGCTACTGAAAGCATTTTCAGATGTTTTACCGTTTTTAATTTCGTGGAGAGACGGAAAATATTCCTGCATACCCACAAATATCAAAAAGAGAAAATATGAAAAAAATAGTTAACCGTTCTAATTTTTATTAATCATTTACTATTATTGTAGGCGGGAAGTAGGCGAAGTTTGTGCATAGAATGGGCGGGGCTTAGTCTGTAATGGGTGGGACTTATGCATCAATGGGCGGGACTTGATAATTAATGGGCGGGGCTTGTGTTGCAAATGGAGGGGATTAGGCAGCATTGGGCGGGATTTTAAGCGAAGCCATTCATCGAAACGAAGCAGTAGTGTAGTTTCCGCTATTATATTTCAATTATTTTAAGCATTTCTAGATGTTTTACGGCTTTTAAACTTTCTGGAAAGACGTACAATCATAATACTTCATACTCAAAAATATTAAAAACAGAGAATTAAAAAAATAAGTAGTTACCGCTCTTTTATTACTGTTATTCTAATTTTTATTAATTATTTACTGTTATTATATCCGGAGAGTAGGCGGAGTTTGGGCCTGAATAGGGCGGGGATTAGGCTGAAATGGGCGTGGTTTAGTTAGGTATGTTCAAGCACATAAAGTAACCCTTTTGATCAAATTGATCAGTCAGTCCCTCCACCAGTGCGGCTTACAGGCCACTCAACCAAGGCAATCACATCCTTGTGATTCTTGAAAGTGTACATAGAAAACACTGTGCGATTGTCAGAATCCTTTTTAATACAACATAACAGAAGTCTAAAGGTCGCACTGGGATCTTAGGTTAGGAACCAAAATATAAACCAATGAGTATGCGTTATCAACATAAAAATATGCAAAAGTGATGTTTTAAGGTCTCAATCATTCGTGATTACCCTGGTTGTGTGGTCTAAAGGTCGCACTTACGGAACGGATAAGCGGATTCCATAAAACGTAGCAGACAGACGGGCCCTATCACCTCAGTCCTGTTTTGGGTTCCAAAATTTGATCAAAATTGAGTTCATACAAATACCTAATAATGTCGGCAATAAAACAATAAAAACTCTTTCGATTTATTTCATTAACCCCCCCCCCCCCCCCCCCGGCGCAAACGATTCACTTACTTAAATAAGCAAATTAATGTTGACTGAACGGTTAATGTCGTTCATGTCAATAAATAAATGGGACACTGTGAACTGCTCAAAAAATAATTCAAACAAATTATTTACACTTTTTTTACATTTCACGATACGCTACTGTAAGTGAAATTCTAAAAAATTGCAAACTGCTGAGAACTGGGGTTCTGGGGATGGTCATTTTCGATTTGTGGTAACGTAAAAAGGATAAATTCATCCAATTCGTATTTTTTTGCACGATTACAATACTTGGTGGCAGTCGACTATTACTGACCACTCCAAATGATTTGAAAATTTCCTATTGCAAAGAGGAAGCTTTATATAGTATACTGTTAAAATTTTATGTGAGAATTTATTATCAAAATTTTGAAATAATCGATTTTGAAGTTAGCAAATTTACATGTAAAATCCTAACGAGATTCCGCGCGTCGTCATTTTATTGACGGTACGTGTGGAATGAATGACCCTAACACTTAGAAAATTTCACACCGGCAGATGCAGCTCGTCTCTCGTACATGTAAAATCGATTTATTTTTTGTTTTATTCCATATTTTGGTGGTGAAACGTAATAGTTTACTGCCCCATACCGCAACTATACTTTTTAATGCTATTTCAAGGGTCCCTAAGCTCCCGGTTTTTTATATCCCGGTTTTCTTGATGGGTGGCGCCTTCTCGTATGTTTAGCCTAGTAATCAGAGTCAAAACCGCCCTGGAGGGGTGCAACACGGAGCGGAGCGGAGCGGCGCCCCGAAGGGGTAGGTTTTGACGATGGATAAACCTCCCTATCGAATGCACACCACAAAAATCGAATAAAATTTTTTTTAGTTTTTTCACTTTTTCGGCGATACACGGGTTATTTTCCATTTTTTTTGCTAATATTTATTACTAATATCTACTAATAACACCCCCACCTATCCGAATTTCAAAGAAAAATTCAAATCGGAGCGAAAAAATTTCACTCGATCTGAAGGGAAAGCCAATGCATTTCATCGCGTCTGCCTGGTGGGCGCGGCCTATTCGATGCTAATTTCTCTACTTTTAAAAAGTCGATTTTGGATTTGTTTTTAAAGATTTCTCACAAAATATTTTTTCTATAGACTAAAATAAGCCTGTTCTTTAGTGTGTAGCTGAAGAAATTTTTTTTCTGCTGGTCAGTAATAGCTAACTCTCCCCCAATACTTTTCTATACTTTGTATGGTAAATCAAAACCAAATTTGAAATACAGGTATCCCAAATAAGGTCCACTGAGGTAAAAATTGAATGTCAGTTTACACACAGGACGTGTTGATAATAATGTTGAAAAACTGTCGTGAAGTTGTATATTTTATAAAATGGGAAATTTACTACGACAGCCAGCCACCGGACAGTTGACATATTTTGTTATAATTCTATCAACATTGTCAGGTTTGAAACACCCATAACTAGCAAACTGTTAAGTTCATGCAAAAATTTAATATAAAACAAAATGAGGAGTTTGTAATTTCCTACATTATATGTCCAAAACTTTCGGAGTTATATTATGTAAAATGGTAAAAATTTATTTCAATTAATTTATTCTAAAATTCAATCAACTTTCCTAGGCTTGACAATAACCCATAATAACTTCCAATCTGTTGGATTTGTGCAAAAACTTATTATAACACAAGATGAGTAATTTTTAATTTCCTACGCTTTATATTCAAAAATTTGCGGTCTATGTAACCTAGTTCCGAAGTTATATGCAAAAATGTAAAAATGTTCTATAACGATTTGCTCTCAAATTGTATCAACGTGTTATAGTTCGACAGCTCCCGGCATCAAACCAATTATATTCATACAAAATTTATTATGATGAAAAACATGTATTTATAATCCCTATACCTTTTCATTTAATAATTTTTGCTCTATTTAACCCAGTTCCAGGGTATAATGTAATTATGTAAAAATGTAATAAATTCTCTGTAATTAATTTTTTGAGAGATTTGTCAGCTGCCACCATCATAGTTATTTGTTTTATGCAAAATTTAGTACCGATAACAAAATATGTTGTATATTATTTTATATTCAAAACTAAAATTTTTGTTTTGAATAACACAGTTTACGAGTAATGCACAAAAGTATCGATTAAATTCCTATCAAATTCCTATTTGAAGGTTTTCAAATTATGATGTCAACTAAAATCGGTCGTTCTGAATTTTGAAACTACAAAAATATTTATAATAACGAAAGTTTATTCTTTAATTTTCTATATTTCTTTTTAAAACATTTGTTTCCCCTTTATGAGTTGTATACAAAATTACGAGTACATAAATTAACGTACAAAACAAATTGTACAACTTTTGACAACTTATAACTTCGTAAGCATTGAGTTTACCTAGAAATTTCTAAATTATAAAATATATATTTTTAAATTTTGCATATTTTCCATTTAAAACTTATTTTTCTCTCTTTAACGGTTTACGAGTTATACACAAAAATGTTTAATACCATACAATCGATACTAAAAGCGTTAAAGTAGGAAGGTAAAACAATAATTTATTGTATCTCCGTGACCATTAAGGGGAGGACGAACTTTAATTGGTTACATTATATACAATTTTCACATAACAAAATTTATAAATATATTAATTTTAAATTAATTATAGCAGTTTCTGGACCGTACACGTATCTTTTGTTTTCAGTTAATCAATTAACGGTTTATCCTCTCTCGGTTCAAATACTTTCTAGTTTCCTTTCTAGAACCCTTGCGGTTTTTAATTTTCAGATGTCCGTGTGGTTCCTCGCTTAAGAAATGTCACGGAAAGTTCTATGGATTAGTTTATTTGACCTTTATACGACGTATTAACCACATCCAGTACAAGTTTAACCCTCCTTGTGGGCAATCATTTCTACCCGTCTATTTTCGTTAACAAAATAAAATCGTAGGTTTCTTATACAAATTTTACAAAAACTTTGTTTTACATCTATAAGGACAAATATCACCGCAGGCGATTGTTGAAAAGAATTTTGTAAAATTAATATTTTGGAGTTTAATTAAATTTTAGTTTCGTTTTCTTACGGGTCTGCAAACATCTCGGAAAATAAATGTTAAGCGTAGACCGCTCTAAGGATTAGTTGAAAATTAATTCAACTACTTAATTTATTCTAACCTACCGCAGCTTTCCATTGATCTAAGCCGACCCTCGAGTTGCACGTATAATCGCGCATCATACCGGTTACGCTACTGGTTTAATGTAATCGCATTGGTGCACTTTAGCTTTCGTACGACTTGAAACGTCGTTCATTACTTTATTCTGTTAGGTGCATGTTTATTTTGACAAATAGGAATTTCCATCTCGGATGGTTGTTTGTGATGCAGATGGAATCGTCAAGTTTTCCTTAAGTACACTGTTGTAATAGAATTTCATATTTTTGCATATAACTCGTGAACTGCACCAGATACAAAGAAAACTATAGAATAGGAATTGTAGAGAACAAAAAAAGCCATATTATTTATTATATGATTTTCTAGTGTAAACTTAACGGTTTTCAAGTTATGAACTATCGAAACAAATCAATTTTTATTATAAGCATTAGATGAATTTTACATTTTAGAAGGAAAACTTTGGAGAATAGAAAAATGTATAGTTATTATTTCACGCATTGTTAGTGTAAACTTGACAGTTTTCAAGTTATGAACCATCGAAGTTTCTCAATTTAGACAACCTACTAAGCTAATATTAACATTTTTATATATAACTCGTAAATTGTGCGAGATATAACAAAAAGCTTTAAATAAAAAGTGTGGAGCATAGAAAAGCACACAATGGTAGATATTAAATAGTGGATCTGTAGTGTAAATTTAACAATTTTCAAGTTACGAAAATTTTATTTAGAAACTTTTCAATTTAGATACTTTTACATTTTTGTATGTAACTCGTAAACTACGCGAGCTATAGAAAAATATTTAAGAGAAAAACAGTGGGGCATAGATCAATATACTGTTTTCATTCTGTGCATAGTTAGTATAAACTTAACACTTTTGAAGTTATGAACTGTTAAAACTTCTCAATTTAGATAACTTACATACTTTTACAGCTAATATTTATATTTTATACTGTAAAACTCGTAAACTTTTAGAACTATAACAGACAAAATAAAATAAGAATTGTGAGCCATAGAAGAATATACAATGGATATTACAATATGCATTGTTAATGTAAATACTTGTGAGGTTATGAACAATCGATATTTCTCAATTTATGTAGAAAACCTACTTTCACAATTAATGTTATAATATAACACAAATTTTGGACAAAGAAAAATACACAGTTTTTATTCAACAATCGTGAATTTAGAAGCCGTAAAATTTTTTCAATATAGAACATCTATTTTTACGCAAAAGGTTTTCATTTTTGCATATAACTTGTAAACCGTGCGAGGGACAAGAAAAAGTTTTAGATAAAATATGTGCTGAATAGAATAATACACAGTTTTTATTATATGCATTGTTACCATGAACCTGCCAGTTTCGAAGTTACAAACTGTTGAAAGTTGTGAATTTACGACAGTTATTCCCAGTCGGTTTTGATTCTTATCGTTGAATTTCCTTCTTTTTCAAAAAGAAATGGAAAACTTTTACTTAGTTTATTGTACTTATTATAAGGTAATATTGATCGATTGATTATTATTTAAGGAGTGAAAGTGGGACCTACAGTTTAACGTGGAATCCAGACCGCGCCACAAGATAATAGAACAAAAAGCTAATGGATTCGGAATTTTTGAATAAAATAGAATGTTTATTGTTTGTTTTCGTTGCTTTTGGGATTAATTTACTCTTGATAGTCTTTTTATATATTGCAAAACGTTTTTGTTCTATTTATATAACAAAGCGTAATACAAAAGAATTATTTTTATGGACGAGTACGGTTGATAAGTATGTGTTACTAATTTCCTGTACCATTTATTATTTACACCACATTGTGCATGTTTCTTTTCAATATGTCAATTATTGACATATTCCATTGTGGGGTCACGTTTATAACTGGGTTAATTTTATAAAAACATTTGATAGAGCATGAGATATACTGTAATGTATCGTCCCTTAATTGCCTCTACGTTGGGCTCCAAATAATTATGTAATGTATCGTAGCCTTTTATCGTTACCCTTAACGTTGGTACGACAAATAAATGTGTGATGTTCCCCTTACTTTATTAAAATAAATTATGCTTTCAATAAACTTTACCCTTACCTGGATGCTTATCCCACGATGATAACTTTTATGTACGAAATTTTGTAGGTCACCACGGCTAGCACTTAATTTTATATAAAAATTCTTTTATTGTTAATAACTTTTCTTGATTGCATTAGCTCATCTTCAAAATGAACAACTCATTTAATTTCAAAATTGATTTATTTGATTTTAAATTGAAAATAACATTTTCATGGCAAAAAGAATGGAAAATTTCTTCCCCTCGAAATTGATTATATTACAAAGTTCTCGGTTTTGAGGTTTCGTGTTCACCCGCGAGTTTTGATTTTGCTTTGGCTCCTGTTTACCAGGATCACCTTTTACGGGAGTTACGACGGGGTCATCTTGCTTCGAGGTGAACTTGATTTTTATATTGTGTTTTTTTTTTTACTTTATTTTACTGTAACTGTATCGACTTTTGTCTCTTATTCCAATATAGTCTTGAAGATGGATCCGTTTAGGGTCCGAAACATGTCGATGAAGTAAATTGTCGTTTTATTTCCCAACCCTCAAAACCGAGAACTTTGTAATATTTTCATGGCAATTTGATTTTAATGAAATTTTTTATAAAATTTTTATAAAGGGTTGTCATGGAAACAATTAAAGTTTTACGCACACGCCTTAAATTTAATGATAACAAAATTTCTTAAACTAAAATAAATTTATGCAATTAAATGTTTATAAATATAAGATTTCTGACCTTTTATTTTGTTCATTAATTCCGCACTGTATAGTTAAAGATTTGTAACCTCACTTCCTGATTACATCATTTTCTTTCTTGTATTTTTATTGTTGGTCGTTCACCCACAAATTTTTGCTCTACCTTTATCGTGGTATTCATCTAGTTTAATTTTCGGCGAATCCAACGATATTCACCGCCGTAAATTCCATATTTTTCATACTATTAGTAAGTGCACTTGTAAAACTTTTACAATTATCTAATTTAACCTCTTTTTAGGTTAATCAACTTTCACTTCCCTATTTCGGGATATTTTAACACATTTTATAAAAAAAAACTCTGGAGCAACCAAACTTACGTATACATATTCGTGAACTTATTGCGTTACTAAGGTAAACAATCTCGTTACCAAGGATATTATTTTTGTTGCCAATTTCCAACGCCTGTCTGTTTTTATGTTATAAAGTTTTTATTGGCAGGTAAATTAATCGATATTTTCGTCACTTGATTTTTAATTCAAATATTGTTTTTATAGGAACGACCCGCAAATTCGAATATAATGCACTATAATAATTGTTTAATTTGAAGCGAATAATTGTCCGTTCAGTTTATCGCACCAAATTGTGATAAATGTCATCGAGAAACCTTTTTATAAGTTCGCATAACACAACTAATTATAAATTAACCTAGTTTTATAACAAATTTTTAACTAACATAATTTTTAACGAACAACTTATAACTAACAAATACTAATTATTTTTACATGATCTAATTTTAATTTCATATACCTTACAATTTAATCGTTTTATCATTTTGCCATGATTTTTCTAACACTCGAACGTTTGTTTAACATTTTATGTTCATACTTGTTCATCCTTTAGACTTGCCACTACAGCTAAGCAAAGAACGTTACAATACCTACCAATGTATTTCCATGATGAAACCTCACACAATCAATAATTTCGTTTATCTTTATTCGACTTGGAGCTTATCTTCGACTAAGATGACGATTGAAGCACCCTGTATCTATAATCCTAATGCTTAATTCATATCTTTTTTTTTATTCATTCTCCAATTAACCATCTTAATGCTTTATCGAAGATTTTCAAAGACGATAAAACGTACAAAGAGTTCGTCTTTGTGTCTTTTGTGCTTTCTATCAGCTACATTAAATGTTAAATCTTGAGTGTCACTTTCTTGTGCCATTCCATCTTCTTTCTCCAGCCTTTATTTCTCTATCTTGTCTCTCGTTGAAGACTTTTCCAGTATTAAGTATGTTTACATTTCCTGTCACTCGAAGAAAAGCATCGAACACTTTATTGTCTTAATTCGATATGCAAAAAGTTAACGTAAGTTGTACTATTTTATCGATTTAAAAATTCAAATTTTACAATTACTTCGCGTGCAGTACGAAATAAAACTTTACATACCAGCTTATCAAAGGCACTGATAATGCCCGGGTTTTACTAAATTAAACACGAATTCGAGAAAGCAAACTTTGTCTCGATCGATTGCAAGAAGGGATTGTTTTGTAAGCAACTTTTGCTTAGATAATGAAAATTTCATCCAATTCTTAACCGAGTTCAAAATTAAAGAATCTTAATTACTTTTTTCCATATTGAAATTTTTGCACTATGTAAATAAAGGTTGGAGTTTATTTTACAAATATTGATTATCCGCAACTCGCTTAATTGATAACGAAAGCTTTTAGACCCAAGTAACTTTCACGTCACGATTCTTACAAAGTGTTTGATGCATCGTTTTAGTATCCCATAAAAAGTGTATTATAGTTGGATCTTTTTGTTAAACAACTTTATATTCGACGTCATCAAAAGCATGTTTAAACTCTTCCTTTATCTATAATTTATTTATGCTTTATAATAAAATAGGGACTAGGGAGGGAAATTTTGGTCATGAAAGTGCTCGATAAAACGCCTCGTGATAACGATCTGATGGAAATTTGTTTACGTTTATCGTTTTCTTCTCAATTTATTTTCCTTCTTGTAATTCATGGCTTTGTGTCGCTCTTTCACGTTGGTGGTTCACCGAATGTCACCGCGTATCTCTTTGTTATAAGAAGGATTATCATTTCAAACGGTCGGGTCGGGTCGCGTTTACGTTGGACGAGATGCTATAATTAAGAGGGTTTTATAGTTCAATCATCTCGGTACAATCAACATGTTTTGTTGTAAACTTTTCGAGATGATCCGATCCCACCAGTGCGGCCTTTAGGCCGCACAACCAAATAAATCACGAATTATTATTATACAAAACACCACTTCTGTGTATCTGTCGATTATCTCTTCTGATTAGTTTTGTTTTGTTACAAACGAAGAAGCAGATGATTTATTATATACTGAAAGAATAATATTCAAAATATCAATAAACTAATTCGTTGATTTTATAAAGCTTTCATAAATACAATAAAAAAAATTCATAAATCCAATAACATTTTTTTTGAACAATGAATATTTGTTTATTTTTGGAATTCATTGATTCAATGCAAATTTTGATTCAGTTTTGTGCATACAAAATATATTAAATCAAAAAATAACAACAGAATTATTTTTTGAGCAGCGACGTAGCGCAATGGTAAAGTCTGTGGACGCTAGTTTACAGAACGTCAAACAAGATATGGGGTATCTACTTGGATGGGTGACCAATTTAAATAACGCCGCTTTTCACTGCAATTGGCCAGCGCAGTACGGTATAGCCTTAACCCTCTCGATGAGGGGATATTTTGTTTTTGATGAAGATTTTTATATCATGTCATGAACCGGATTTAAAACTGGTTTTTGAGGCGCATATGCAGAATAAAATTTGCATTTCAAATGTAGTCTGCGTATGCGTCTCAAAAATTGGTTTTAAACCGGTTTTTAAACCCAAGCGTAACCGGAACGTTTAGTTTACCCAACTGTAAATCGGCTGTTAACTAGCTGACTGCTGTCTTTAGCTGCCAAATAGCCATTTAATTATCTATTAATAGATTATAGAAACCGGAGTTGAACCGTAACGGTTCATAACGTGATATAAAAATATTAGGAACGTAATCATAAACCTGAACGAAATAATTACGGTTCGACTCTCTGGTTCTAAAAAACAAATTTGAATTAACGATAGCTCAAATAAGGTTCACTAAGGTTAAAATTAAAATGTAAGTATGGGGTTGTCCATAAAGGACGTCTACGCCTGGGGGTGGGGGTTTACAAACTGTGACGTCCGCACAGGGTTGCCAGATGTAACGTTTTGAAATATCGCACTTTGCTGGAGAAGAAGTAGCCTAAACGCACTCCACTTGAGAAAAAGTAAAAAAGGAACAACTAAAAACCACGAAAGAGGTTTTTTTTCAAGGCATAAACTGCCACAATCGGACTGAGTATTAAAAAATCCCAGTTGTGGGATTTCATAGAAAATGTGTGTGAATATGATTTTATGTAATTTTTCGTAAAAAAATTTATTTACCCCTTAAATTCCAAATGTCGATTTTAGGCAAATGAGGGCGGGTCTTTGATTTCTGACCATAGGACGATCCTGGTAGTGAGGGGATCCGAGGATTGTGACCAACTGTTGCAATGGGGGGGGGGCGTCCTTTATGAACGACACCTATACTATTATAAAATAGACATGAAGGCAAAATTAATGTTGAAATACGTATGAAGTTGTGAATTTACAAAATAGGACATAGAAATCAATTTGAAAGGAATTTTAAGCAAAGACGCATTGTAAAAATTAATCATATCTGTATTTTTAGTATAACCTAAAAATGCACAAAACACTTTTCAGAACTGCAAAAGCACAAATTGTAACGAGTAAATTACACTGTAAAATATAAATCCTAAACGTTTTCGTTACACTATGACATCTTCAGGCGATAAGACTTAAAATGAAGAGAAGATTTGTTTAAATATTGCTGCAAACTTTGGTTAAGGGGAACATGAAGCTGGTGGAGGGTGTAAAGTTTTCCTATTAGTGGAAAATGGAGAAGGTTGTTATTGGCTGGCAATTGGGAAGGGGGGATTTATGTCGTTAAAAAGGGGCGTATGTTACTTATTTATCAATAATTATTAATTTATCAATGACGTTGTTAATATTACTTTTCACAATCCAACGTTTATAGTAAAACCTGTCAAAAATTATTAAGACCAGGTTTCCATTTATTTAACTGATTTTTCATAAAATTTTTGATTTTCTTAACTTTCCTTTCTTAAATTTTAGCAATTTTTTTTAAATATTTGAAGCCCTATACACGTGACGACAGGGGGAGGGGTAGTTTCCAAAATTGTGACATCATAATAATGTCACACAATTGACAATTTTATTATTTTGTTTATCTTTAGCATTGTATTGTTTTGTTTATTACCAATTTCTTAACCAATCAAATGCTTTGAATTGCTTAACGGATCGACATAGTCAATTTAATAGGTAAAATAAAATAAAATATATAGTCACGAAGGGGGAGGTGTAAGAATACGTGACGTAATATTTAGAAAGGGCTGTTATTTTTTTGACTAAATGTGATAATGATGAAAACGGCGGTGGGGGGGGGGGGTAAAATTGTTTAAGATTGCGTGACGTTATTTATGAACAACGAATTTACAAGGGATTAAACAGGATAGATATAAACTCCAAATCATGACGAGAAGCACAAATGCCGAAATCCAGACATTGATCATTCAAGCATCTGATAACTGCAATATAGGCCGCACAACCAAGGCGAACTGTGTGTCCTTTACGCTCAGGAACGCATCTCATTGGTTAAATATCCTAGAAACATAACAAGGGAAAAATGTATATCTACTCCAACTGTCGTGTATATTTTAATGATAGGTGAGACGTGCAAAAATAAATATGTTAATATAGAAAACAGATAGATAGCTGTCGCAATTCACTCAGTGCGGCCTTCAGACCGCACAACCAAGGCCGAGTAGTAGTATTGAATAAACAGGTTTTTCAACAATGACATTATTTATTATTACATATTATATAAATAATAACGTAAGTAATTCTTTTTAAGGCTTATAATTTTGGATTTTTCGGGCAGCTGGAGGAATGGCTGAGGTCTTCAGTTGTGGGGAAAATTCAGAAAACATAAAAAAGTTGAATGTTTTCCCCCGGCGACTTAAAACCTTTTAAGGCAAGAATTGCTTGGCGAAAGTAAACATTTGTCATTTTTTATATTATATGACCTGTTGGTGTTTGACCTTCATGTACGGCACCATTAAAAGGTTAAAATAGTCTGAATTTATAACTTTTTTTTCAAACTTCATTCTTTTCATCACAATACCAGAGGTAAACATTGATAATTAAATTCAGATATTTTCTGTTATCGTGAATAGGTTCCGAGATTAAACAATATCTATAATAAAAACTATTTATGGTAGTAAAAATAAATGTGATTATTATAGGTTTTGATATTTCAGGAGCCGGGTTTTATATATTTAAATTATTTGTTTTATTAATAAATTGAAATTAGGAGCTACTAACTTTTTCTAATGGGAACTCACAAAATTTAACTAAAAGGAAAAATATAAATTTACGTATTTGCTTACTTTCAAAATATTTTAATCGCAAAGAAGCTTTTACTTATACATTAATATTTTATCCGAGGGGTCTACCCCCCAGACCCCCCGGTTTCTACAGTCAACAATGTTTTAGTACTTCATTTGCAGTAGTAACTCGCGACTTTTTTAATGGGACGAAAGGAAAATAAAATATTTACTCTATTTTAGTTTACTTATTTACTTAAAAGTAGCGACGTAGCGCAATGCAAATGTCTGTGGTCATAAGATTCCGGAACGTCAAACAAGGTTGCTAGCGGTATGCACTTAGATGGGTGACCGCTGGTGAAAAATTTAAAATAACGCAGGTTTTCGCTGTTTTCGCACCAACCCGCACTGGGCCAGCTTGGTAGGGTATGGCCTTAACCCTTCCCTCAACAGGAGAGAGGCTTAAAGTCCAGGAGGGATGGACGAGAATTGTTTGTAGAAAGCAGCATTCGGGCTATAAAGGAAAAAGATTTATTGAAAATTATTTTTGTTATAATTATTTTTGGACAGTTGTTGCTTCCGATTTTAAATAGGGGAGTGCGTGCCCCTAAACATTATCAGAATGAATGACAAAGTACAAGTTCCTCTGTACTATTTATTTTTTGGCATGCATGGCGTCCTGGACTGGCCATCCACCATTTGTTTATTTAAATGAATAGTTTAAGGGAGGGGGTGCAAATAAAATAATCCGAAAGGGTATTAATTGTTTTATTATAGATTTTTTGATTGGATAATTGTGATAAACCCGGGCGATAATCTCCAGTCCTGGGGCGGTAAAACCACCGACATTTATGACTTCAATTAATATTATAATATTAATTAGTGGATTAAATTAAAATTGACAAGTTAATAAACTTTATTCCATAAGTTCTGAGCAATTGGTATAATGATTATAGAAAAAAGCAATAATTTATTGCTGAATCCCTCTGAAAAAAAATTAGATTTTGAGTATTTATACTAGTTGTTAATTTCAAAATTTGGCTGTGGCCTTCAGTTGTGGAGAAAAATCAATAACATGAAAAAGTTTAATGGATTAAATTTCTTTAAATCGAAGCTCAGTTCTTTAAACAGACGTTTTGTGTCACAGAAACGATGTTCGATTTAATAGTTAGAATAAAGAAAATTGATGAGGTAATAAAAAGTTTAAGTTGATGGAACTGAAAGAAAATTGAAAAACTAAGTGAGAAAATTAAATTAATTAATTATGGCTGAACCAAATAGAGTAACTATGTAAGAATATAAATAACACACTTTGTCAAGCTTTTCGACTTTTAATTTATATACTACCATATTTTAGTCCATAAATATTAAATAATTCTGTGATATCAAATATTTTAGTCCAAAATAATACAATTAATAAAATTCAGAAGAAATGAAAAATGATGAATTGGAAAAAGAGGGGAAAAAACCGATGTTTCGGTTTTATTAAACGCTAAAATTAGAATGAATATTTTAGAACAAATAAAATATAAAGAAAATAAAGAAAAGGGAGAATTGAAGTGAAAGTTGAAGGGCAAAGGAAAAATGTTGAGACTACCAAATTTGAGGCCGATTCTTTAACTTCCTTGCCTTGCTATTTTAAAGGGTTGTAGAAGATCTGGACGGGCGGTAGAAATTTTCTCCAGAAGCGAGAATCACTTGACGTTTGTTCATAAGCAATTCTTGCTCTAATGTTAGATCTACCATATTATAAATTCTTTTTGACCTTAACGTTCTGTCAATTAGCCAGACCAATGTAAATATAGAACCAATTTTTATAAGGTGTACTTACTACCTCCAGGAATAGACGATGCTCATACGGAATTAATTAAACTTATTGCAGAAGATAATCTCAATGGGATACTACAAATTCATTCCCATTGCAATGAAAATAAACCGGTAAAAAGTGTCAAGACTTGAGATTTATTACCCTAATGAGTCACATGCTTTTAATAATAATTTTAATTAATCATGAAAACCCAATACAAATCTCTACATGATAACGTCGAACAAAAACGCAATTGCCAAGAACACGCCAACAACTGGTATGAACATACACCAATCAATGTACTCTTAATGAATTCAAAATTTGACCTCCAGACACGATTGTTGGGAAAAATGTATGGTAAAGGACTAGCTAAATTCATGCCATCTCCCAGTTCGGGTGCAGTTGAGCCTCTAATTGCTAAGATTGTATCATCCACATCTGTTGCAGATGACAGATCATTGATGATTACCTGGAACAACAGAGGTCAAAAAATTGAACCTTGTGGTACTCTTCTAAAGCTATTGACTAGACCTGGTTTTCCATATAGTTATATATCAATTGAATACCAATATACCTTTCAAGATGGATTCGGACGAGAGAAGCTGTTGATCTGAATGTTGAAGCATGAATAGCATAATAACATGAATAAACTTCAAACTCTGTCACAGACTATGAAATGCTATGTATGCCACGTATGGTGGTCTGACAATGAGGAAGATGTTCAGGATACCGCAGACTTACCATATAACAAACGAGGAAGTGCCCCTTCGCGCAACCGGAAAAGATAAATAATTGCTGCTATGCATAAAGAAGCGAAAAACATATTTTGTGACATGAGCGCCGATCCCGTCTTATTATAGAGAGTAGATTTGAAGGGAAAAGGGGAAGAAAAAAAATTCATGGCACCAAAACATCAGGAAGTGCACCGGAATGAATTTTACTTTCAGATTGAAAGTAAAATCTAAGCGCGATTGTAGTTTCGTCTTATAATTGGCAACTTTCCATCTATTTTCATGTGTATTCAGTATGTATATTAAATTTTCACATAAAAATAGTTTTGTTATAATGTTGTTATTTTTATGCCAAATATAATTTAGTGTTTCACTAACATTATTGATGTATTAAAATAAACATCCGCTTAAAATAGACACGATTTTTTTAAACATCTTATTTTACGTATTTTGTAAATAACGTAAAAATGTCGATTGCGTGTAGGTTCAACAAAAAGAAAACATATTATTTTATCAAAAAATTGAAGTGGAATCGTAAAAAAGCTTTCAGAGATTTACAAAAAATATTAATACATTTTAACTTGAGAAAATTAAGCGAATCGCATCTGTGAAAACTCAGGACGCCAAATCGATATTATTTATCGTTTCATAAATTCTAAAGAATGAAAATTTTAAAATACTTTTTGTTCTTGATTTTCTAACTCTTCGTTTTTACGCTTCCAGTGACTTCCTGTTTTAACATTCTTGAAAGGAAATATAAAGCTTATGGAGGGCTTTTCCTACTTTTTATACAGTTAATACCTAAATTACCTTAAAATCTCGGCAATAAATTACAAATTTTTATTTAACTTTTTGTGTATGACTTCCACAGCTCATAATTTTAACCCTGATGATTTTACCAAAAAAATGATGTATTAACAAAATGGTGCGCTTTTTAATTTTCTACACTTTTCATGGAAAATATCTTATTCTACCGATTTCGGTTTACGAATTATATGCAAAAATTTCAAAATCAACCGTTTTGCTTTTTTTACTTTTAGAAAGCCCAAAATAAAATTGAACTCTTTGCCTTGTTGAGCAAAAATGTTTACGGTAAAATTATTACTCATTATTTTTCAAAATTTTTGATTAACACATTTTTATTCTAAATTTGCCATTGTTTACGAGTTACATACGAAAATTAGCTGTCTGCTATACGGAAAATGTTCACCTCGTTAAACCTGAATCCTAGGTTCTAGAACATTCGTTCTAGATTTTCCCTGTTGTCAACAGTCTTCTTAATATAAACAAATTATAGCTTGGAAAATGCTAAGTTAAAATAAAACTAAAATAAAATTAATGAGTTTCGCAAGCTCCGTACTTCATAACTATGAGTTTACGCTAACAGCCTTTCTAATCAAAACTACATATTTAATAGTTCTCTACATCTTTTATTTACAAATTTTCTAATTATTCATAGCGGTTTACGAGTTATCGTAAAAAGAACAAAAAGTGCCAGTTTCTGTTAAGGAACAAATTTGTAGTCTTTTAACGCTTATAACTTGGAAACCATTTGGACCACACTAAATATTTTAATAACAAAAAATGTGCCCTATGTAATGATTGATATTTTTATACTAAGAATTTTTTTTGTATCTTATTTAGTTTCCGGGTTATAAACAAAGATTTAAAAAATTCCTGCAGTTTATAAATTGAATAAATTTAATGAGCTTCGGCAGCTTTTATTGTCAAAACTGTTATATTTACAATAACAGCTTTCATAATGAAAAATATAGATTTTTAGTTCTCTAAATATTTCATATACAAATTTTCTGTCTAATTAGCACAATTTCCGAGTTATACACACAAATGTGACATTAAGTTGTGGATATATTTCAAAAAGCCGTTCCAACATTTATCAGTTTTAAAAGCTCTAATTTAGTATTTAAAATTGAATTTCCAAATTAATCATATGAATAGATAAATGTGCATCGTGTTATCTCCTCTATTTAAATCATGATTAAACTGTTGCCACTGCATCTACTTTATATATTCTACTATTATGACTATGAGACATTAAATAGTACAGTCGTTAAATTTGCTTAATAGAATAATTTAACGTTGGTTAATCTCTTCAGTTTAGTCAAAGTAATTTTATGTTTCATTTAAAATTTCGTTGTGTAGGCTGCCTCCCATTTTGGATGAGTAGATTATGATTCTGTTTGCTTAACCAATTCAAAGTACAAAGCGTCGAATTTTTATCACAAATTTGAAGGTTTTACCGTTTCACTATCCATGGGAAGCCCCGACAGCGTGTCAACCCGATTTGCGGTCTTTGTTGTCCTCACCGGAATAAATAGACGTGAATTGCCTTTCAATCTTCTAATTATGCCGCCCATTATCTAACGCCGGAACCATTATTTCTCAATTCATGCCAACTCTGTATGTATACTTCCAGTTAAAAGATGCTGCTCTAATGGTTACCAACTGTTACAACTGTTAGTCACGCGATTGTACTCGTAACGATGTAATAAAAGAGTTATCCTAGACATTTTGAAGGGTTCTGCTGTTCAGACGATTAAATTGCAACAAAAATAAATTGAAAACATTGAAAGAAGGTGATGATGTGCATTGCAGATCTGTTTCATCGTTATAACGAATTGTCAGTTGCAGATAACAGGGAAAATAACAGAAAAGAAAATCTGGATCCATAAACTCGGAAGGTATTCCTACCAGATTGTCTGGTACTGATAATGACAATATTATTGTGGATTTCCGATTTATCGTCATTGATCACAATTTAGCAATAGCTTAGCTATTCTTATGAAATTAAGTAGCGGTAGTTGATAAGTTAACTTGCAGCCTGGAGTAGTGTTGAAACGCAGAAATTCCAGATTCAAATGTCAAACTTCAGGAAATAATTTAATCCGGCTCTTCAGAGGACAGAGACATTCTGTGTTCGTAGTAATTTAAGCTTTCTCGAGATGTTTTACTTTTTATGATGTAATAAATTATGTTTTTATGTTCTTTATGAAAGTATTTCATTACTGACTTTCTCAAAACAAAATTTTTGTAAATTAAAATTTAACACTTTGGGAGTTAAAATGATTATGGCCGTTGGTTGAGCTACAAGCGATTTAGCCTGACCATTTTGAAACTTTGAAAGCATTCTCGAGATATCACATTTTTTCTTATCATAGAATCTGTGTCGAAAAAGCCACTTACGTCAGTGTGTATAAATTTCATCTCCTAATGCATTTTTTACCATTCGGAATGGGCTAAAAACATCGTAAACAAGACAAATCAGAGTTCTGAGTTCGAAATATTTGTTTAATGTTGCATGAAACATAACCCTATTTATATTTCAGCTGCAATATTGTAATAAAAAATTTTTAAGTGAAATATAGTATAGCAAATAAACTTTTATTGAAAGTTTTCAATTCGCCAACATAACAGGTTTACTGATATTCCGCCTTTGAAATGTTTCTCCAGCAGGCGTCTGCAATAACAACTTGTAAATACAGCAATAACAACTTGTAAATACAATTTTCTCACAGTAAAGTGATCTGTATTCATTTCTTGACTTTTTCTAACTGTAAGCTAGAAAGTATATTGCGTTGTATATTGTTTTCACCTTTCACTTATAGTCGAATGTTGATGTTGGTAGAATATTTTACAGTCAGTCAACTTTCAAATACCAGCAGTAGCAGTTCGTGACTTGTTTGAATGAAAGGGCACAATATTTAAATAAAAATTTACTGTATGTAGGTGTCTTTATCCTTCCACAATAATTTAATTCCCAAGAATCTTTAGTCGATAAACCTTAGAATAAACATAGAATGCAGTGCTCCAAATGCTGATCATAGGTGATCAAAAATCCTGAAAAATCAGCCTAACTGTTGGCAAAGAATTTATTTTGAGAATATTGATACTCTTACCCCTCAGCATATCCCCATGGCCATTCTGATCACCACATGCTATAAAATATCACCATAAGACCACCCGGTCTCCTTGCCCAGTAACCCAAGTCCCAAGTGTGAAAATAGCGTAATTCTCGATCTCGCACAACGCGTCGTTGTGCATCCACGCAAGTGCGAGAATATAATTTATTATAACACACGAGTTGCAAACAAAATTTTATCTACTACCGTATTTTTTCGAAATCAATGAGTTTTAATTTCTTTCCTATTTTCCATAATAGCGTGTTTTCATTATTTCTTTTTATTTTAAAAATGTTTGTCCAATATGCTTGAAATAACTGAAACTGCATGAAAGAAATGTTATCTACTACCGTGCGTAACGGCCTGCTTTTTCAGGCAATAGTACGATAAAGCAGCAGGCCATTTCCTAACGCAAATGTGTTGAAAAATTAAGTGTTTTCGCCCGGTAGTAGATAAATATATATGTAATTAATATCAAACGAATTTTTTAATTACTTATCAAAAAATTAATTCTGACATATTACAATCATCGTTAAAATTTGATTGCATATCGATGGCGTCTCGCAAATTGCTAATTTTTTCTGCTAAATGACATTTTAAAAAAAAAATTCAATGCAAACATGTTATTTTATTCTTAAAATGAGAAAATTAAATAAGCGGTTTTAAAAAATATGAGTTACCATGTTATAAACAACATATCGTACAAGTTACAAATTAATTTAGTAACTTTGATGTGTCAAAGTAATTTGTATATTTTATTAATTAAAAAATATTTAATTTAATAAATAAATGAAAAATACCTAGTGAATGGGAAAGTAATGTGTTGTCACATCAGATTTTTTTCGAGAGTTTTTGTTCCCGATTTTAAGTAAGCCGCCGCTGTTCTACACGATGTATGACATTATCCGGTCAACCAGAATAACAAGGTACATATTGCCCGGTCCCGTTCGACTCTTGTTTCGTCATCTAATTCCGTAAATTTCGAGGGGGGGGAATGAAATATATAAGCTATAAAATTAAATACATAAGTCGAAAGAAATTTTTTAACGTTTCTTTTCGTGATAACAGGGAGAGCCGACGTTGTTATTATATATTTGTGTGGATCCTGGATAAGGGGATATCCAGCTGAAGTTCATGTGGAGGGGGGTGGTAATTAATTGCATAATAACGCAAAAAAAAATTTTACTTTCTCTAATCAACTTTAGTGCATTTAATCGTTTTGTTTTTCGAAGGTTGATAATTCATGGGGTATCCCGTACCCACTCCCGTATCCGCTTTAGGCCAGGCCGCCCAATTAGGGTTACTACTGCTACATACATAGTAGTAATCAGGTGAGAGGACCTCCTGGGCGGGAATAACGAGAATCGTCACCATTAATGACATTATAGTATAATAGCTTAAATTTATCTGTGTGTGTCTGTAACGCTAAATTGAGCCGATCATACGGACCCACATTGCAAATTATTACGATTAAAACACCAGTCACTTCTGTTTATCTACATATTTGTTCATAATTTATCTCTCATTGATTTTTACGTTTTAGTTACTAACCTATAGAAAGTTTCAATTTCAACTCGAAAACTACAAAATCGATTGACTTCAAATTTTGACACAATTCTTTTAGATACATTATTTAAAATTTAGCAAACGAGTTTTGCGATAAGTCGATTAGGTTTTTATTATGAATTTTTTTGCGTGTAAAATTTATGAAAAAATACTCGTATTATCACCATTTCCTTCAAAAAGAAAATTCTTACATGGCACGATGGCCACATTATTCATGAATATGCTGATATATTTGATTTTATTTCTGGATGTGCCATTGCAGAGATGAAAGGACCCCCTCTTCTTTTTCAAATTCTTCAAAATAAGAGCTACCATGATGTTCAAAAATCAAAAAATTTTATTTGCTACTTTCAGGTTTGTTGATATTTTAAAATAATTCTATTTCTCGAGCGCTTAGGGTGGTGAGACCCTTGTGAAATGAGTATTAAATTAATATTTAAAAATTAACTATTTTTCCTGAAGCTCTTGGCAATTGGTAATTCTTGAAAAAAGCAATAATCTATTGCTGAAAACGGCTGAATTAATGTTGACTTAATTGTTAATTTTTAATTTAATATCCTGATTTATATTGTAAATGTATCTGCTGTTTTCCAAATATTATATAAACATTAGCACGTGAAACCTTGATTCAGAATCCCAACAAAATGCTTATTTAATAGTTAGGAAGTCACCTTGCGGAACATACTGTAAAGGTATGGTAGAATAAGCTTCCAGCTGAGTACTAGGTCATAACTAACAAATTTGTTTATTCCGATTGGCGTTAGGGGGGGGGTAATCAATTTAATTCCACAAATATACTACTCTGAGGGGGGTACCAATTTGCATATCTGTGGCGGCTCGTGGTTTGTTAGAAATACGAGAAGCGCGATTTCAAAATAAAGTTTTTCAATTTTCCACTTTTGTGTCCTCTTCGATGTCTTCAGTCAGACTGGTTTGATACAGCTTTCTATTTTTTTCGGTGGGAAGCCAATCTCTTCATCTTCTCGTAGCTCTCGCTTCCGGTCTTCTTCATTATTTGAGTTATGTATCTTAGGCGGGGCTTTCTTCTGCTCTCCTTTCTTTTCTTCTCTCTCTTCAGTATGTGCCCAACCACTGGATCTCTTCTACTAACTGTCTGCTTCCACAACTCCCGCCCCTCTCACATCTGTCTCAAATCTTCCTCGGTTGTCGGTATTTCCACTCAGCTCATATATAGGGCCCTTCATCTGTAGCACCATATCTCAAAATCTTCCAATATCCCTCCGTATGTATGCCTGTATAAAGCTCCTTTTGTTTCTATCGGAATGCTGTTAGCAGTTATTAGCTGCGTTTTGTTACAGAAGGCTTTTGTGTTTGGTCTATCCTGCTCCTAATTTCTTTACTACTTCTTCTATCTTTAGTCATTTAGCTGTCCAGATTTAGGAATTTGTACACCTTTCCGTATGGCTTCATCAACCATATAAGTGCAGCTCAATAGTTTGGAAACAAAGGATAAAATAAAATCCTTTTAGTTTTTTTTAAATATCTACATGTTTGATTTTATTTATATTGAAAGTTTTCAAGATATTCATTAGAAAATTTTATTTAAAAAAATTATTAGAAATAATATAATATTGAAAATTTCTAATTAACATATTTAAATTACAATCTACACGTTCCGTTCATTCAAGTAGCCTGCTTTGTGCTCTTGTAACATTCGTAAATAGGAAATATACATTCAATTTCTATCAAGTCTCCTACCCCAGAGAGCATAAAAACACCCCCGCAGTAGCACTAAACCACCTCCATGTTTCACAGTTGGGGCACGCATCGAAGTAACGTTGTTCTTCCTTATACAAACGAAAACTCTTCCTTTGGTACCAAATAATTCAAATTTGGATTCATCATTCCATTGATGTAATGTTCATTCTTTATGTAATCGTGCCTATAGTAAACGGTCATTCCTGTTCTAAGGTTGCAAAACAGATTTCCGTACTGCTTCACGTCCTATTTTCTGCAGAAGTGTTCACCTCATCCCTTATTTCAGGTGCTGTCAGTCACAATCAGCCTGTGGTTTTCGCAGAAGTCGCCCTGCTGAGGCAAGCTTATTTCGCTTATTGTCATCATATTTATCTGGGCTCTGCCCTTCTCCATCTTGAGATTTTTCAATTTTCCCGTCTGTAGTAGGGTTCGTTCATTAAAACTGGCAATTCTTTCCGATTGGGGGACTATTTTACCTGCGGATACAATTTAGCTCTTAAAGACACCATGTTCCCATTTATTTCCGCATCGGTTTTTATCTTAAAGATTGTTATTGCCTTTCCGTGATAGCATTTCCCCCTATTACGTTTCATGCTTTGCTTAAACCGCCAGTACTCGGTCTCTAAAGCCCTGTTTGTATAAATAGGGTGCACCACATAAAGGTAAGGTTATCTCTTTGGTGGTAGAGTCTGTGTATATCCGCATATCCACCCTTTCACCCCGTAGACTTTCAGGTTAACTGTTTTAAATCCGGGTGCAAGAGACGTATAACACTATCCAATATTAAATAATAGTATTCCTAATTTTGTGTTCTATTTTGTGAAGACCCTATGGAATAAGTCTTAAATGTTTAAAAATAATTTCACCGAGAAGTGGCAAACAATAAATTTATTAAAACCAAAATGATGCCTCGCATTTGGATATTTTATTAAATCTGAAGGCAGAGTTTCAGGATTTAACCTGACTTAAAGTTATTAGGTTTGGGGACGGCTCTTTGGAGCTCTTCATGTTTAGCATTTGATTTGCGACTTCGGTCAGTGCGTCTAACCTTCACTTCATAAATTTTTAATTTTTATTTCAACCTGAAATAAAAGAAAAGCAATAGCATAAATAAGTAACATAAATTGAAACAGACATTACATGGTTTTCGTTGATAAAGCATTGATGCATTTTTAAATGCGGCAGTTAGCGAGTCTGTAACGAAGCTGAAAGAAGTTTGCAATGAAGCTGAAAAAATGTATGAACTATTTATAATTCGTTTGCAATTTAGGTCAACTGTAAGTTATTTGCTATTAACAGTTAACTTGGTATGAAACCATCGCATCGTTAAGTGGTAACTTGTAGAAGATACTAAATAATTTATTCTTTACTGCTATACTACCATTAACTTATGTAAATATTATGCGGTGCAAGGGACTCGTCACAAACCAATATTTTCCATTTAGGCAAACGATGCCTAACGAATAGCAATCACAAGCTATTTGATCCGGCGATCAAGAGCTCCGACGCCGAAACCATTTTGAATATAACGGAAGAAAATTTATTAGAAATAAAACCATAACAAAACCGTTCCATAATGCCAACACCAGCGCTAAAGATAATAAAATTAATTGCTTCGAAATCGCGGTCGATTCTAATTTTACCCACGGAATGAAATATATCAGAGAAAACTGCGAACAATAAAATTTTATAATGGAGATATTTTACAACTTTTTCAACTCGAATCAACAACATGTAAAATTTATTGAAGCTTACATCATTTGATTATATTTTGACTAGCTACCTACATCTCGTGCAATGTGTTACGTGTCCATGCTGAAACACTGGTCAGGTGCTGAATTTTGTTTGCGTGTTTACTTCAGTTAATATATTCAACTGAAAGCTGTAAAGCCAGGTGAAAGTTAAAACGTGCAACAGGGTTTAATTTATGGTTTCTATTGCTTTCCCTATTCTCTTAACAAACAGTTTAAGCCTCACACCTTTTTGACGGGAAGATTAAAATCCCATTAGAATTATTAAATCTAAAATTTGAAAGGATTCCTCTCCAAAATTTTATTTAGGCTTTAGGCCCAAATGCGATAGCATTCTCTTCCGGAAGGCTTTCAGCTTGAACAGATGAGAGTTTTCTGTAAGATTACTTATTAAACTAGATGTTAATTTGGGGATTACAGAACCGTGTAGGGAAACCGGGGCTCTTTGGCACATTTTTCGGTGATATTTAAATTTCTGAAAACTATTTCCTCAAGTGACGCGACCGATGAATATTTAGAGGTGTTAATATGTTGACAACTTAAAGAGCATAAATTAAAAATGCACTGGAATTGGAAAATTTAGTATTTAAAATTTTTATTTTATTTATATGAGAAAATTGCTATCATTATGCGATCGGGCCCGTTTGTGCATACAAATTTACTTCCACTCTTGATTTCCATTTTTCTCATTTATTAGTTAGTAACTTTTACTATAAACTTTCTATTATTCCGAAAATTTTGATTTGCTTACCAACTAAACTTTTATTAATTATTATTGTCACGACCGTATCTTGTAGGATCTTTATTTATTTAAATTTAATTCATTTTAGTCAATGAAATATTTATTTAAACCTCCAGGTTTTACATTATTATTGAGGGTTGCAGTCTTCTTGGCGGGTCTTGAATTCACTCTTCTAACTGGTCTCATTCAATTACTTCTGAAGAAGACTGTAATGGCCATCCACTTATTACTAAATAATTTGCAATTCGTGACATTATTATTTTATTACACTTATTACTTCTTTTTCTGTTTTCACAAAATTTATATTTCCCCCTTGATAGTCAAGTTTCCGATTTCCAAGGGAGATTATGTCGTGTTTTATTACGCAAAATTTGATGTTATGATTAGATTTGTAATAAAAGTTAATTAACAGAAAATAAAAATTTTAAGTTGGTAACAATTATGCGAATGAAGGAAATTAGATAACGGCAGTAACACAATGGGAAACATAAAAGTAAAATTTTAAACTAAAATGTAAAATAATAAGTTTGAATTGCATTGAGATTAAATTATAAAAGATAAAAGGATTGCAATGAATACGATATAGGATATACCAACTGGAACGATGTTTAAGCAAATGTGTTTGAAACCTTCATTTTACATTAAAGCATAATGAAATTTACATGATGAAAATAATATAAATAAATTTATTTTATGGATTAAATTAAAAAATAAAGAAAAGCATAACATAAATTGAAATAAAACAGGTTTAGGAAATAAACAAGATTATGAAGATTTTCTTATGTTTTCTTACGCAAAAAAACCTGAAAAACGAAATTTAACAAAAAATGGTAAAATGGCAGCTGAAAGACATTTAATTTTTCGAGTTATTTGACTATTTGTGAAAAATACGAGCAGTTTTATTATTTTTTTTTTAAAACAAAAATTTTTACGGACTTAAATTTATGTTTGGCCGGAAATTCCGCATGTATGAACATACCGTATATTTGTTAAGTCGATCCAAACCTCTCTTTTTTCCTAACTGGTGCAAAACTTAAGAATGAGAACAAGGCATCTTCTACATGCCGTAAATATATAATACCAATTTTTTGAATTTTGACCTAATAAAAATGGCGTTTTAATCACAAAGGACAGGGATTCCCCCAAAGCAATGAACACCTAAAAAACAAAATAAGATTGCCCAACATTCAGATCATCTCAACAATTTACATAAATTTAGCAATCAGTATTTTCCAGCCTTAATTGAAAATCTGCACAGCTGGGTTCCAAATCCGCTCACTAAACATAAACCAGACAGAATTTATTCAGTGGATTTTGAAAATTTCATGCAAATTTGTGCATACCTACAGCCAACCAAATCAAAAATTTAACGAGGTTATGTAATCTGAGCAATCCGTATAGTGTTACTAGAACGTGTTTGTGAAAGACTAGATTCTCGATATATTCAGAAAAAAAATAAATACCGAAATCGATATGACTTGATGCTATTCCAGACACGAGAATCTTGTTTATTATTTCTTCGTATATATCATGTATACGATATTAAATTCGAATTGTTATGCCCTAACGCACTTCTTAATGATCAATATTTATTTATCAGTTTTCAACCTAAAACGGTTCAGTGTGGCCTTTAGGCCGCACAACTGTGGCAATCACGCAATGGAACTTTCTAATACGAAAAATAATTGTATTAAACTAAATTTTAAACATATTGTTCAAAACCAAGGCTTGAACTTGAAGCGATAAACCACTGCAAACTGCAACAAAAAAAAAGTATAAATCAGATAGTCTTAGTTCATGATTAGAACCCTCGTGTATAGCTATTAATACGCCTGCTAAACCACTGCGCTATAGAGGCTATCAGTTTATATCTATTTTGTATCTAAATCTAGGACCGCTACTATTTTACATCCAATATAGTTCTGCGAGTGGAACAGCGACTCCCGAAAAATCAGAAATGGAAAAATAATGGAGATTCGATAAATTGAATGCGCGATAATCAAAATCCCCAGTCGTAGACGAATTTGATAAAATTACGAAATTTATAAATTACATTTTTAATTTTCAGAAGAAATTTATTTATTTTTAAACTGGAAAGAGAAGCGCTCAAATCAACAATGTAGACATTAGTGTAAAGAATGTATAGTAGAGTTCATAATATATTGGCAAAACAGTTTTCTGCCGAAAATGAATAGAAATAAAAACTTTTTCGCGAATTATTTTATATTTGCTATAAGTAGATAGGTTTATAAAGATTATCTGAAAAAATTTTTCAAATTGGTAATAACGCGAATATTATATAAGAGAATATAATTTTACTCATCTTTCAAAATTTATTGGCAAAATCTTTCGAACATAATTAATTGCAAATTAAAGTAATATAATTTAGATATTTTTTATAATTAATTTGTTACAATAGTTTGAAAGACATACAGTATCATGTCAAGTGAAAAAAATTATTCGGAAGATTTAAAAAAATCAGTTTTAAAGTGGTTGGATGATGGAAACACAATGACATCAGCCAAAAGGCAATTTGGGGTACCACATCAAACAATAAGTTTTTGGAATAAGAAAAGAACAAAATATAGAACCGCGGACTCGCGACGAAAAACAGGACGACCAAGAAAAACGACAAAGAGGGACGATAAAATGATTGTCCGTGGAGCAAACAAAAATCCTCGCCTCACAGCTGTTGAAATCGTTCGTGATTTTAACGAAAACCGCGAAGATAAAATAAGCGTTTCGACGGTAAAACGTCGCGACTATAATATACTGGTGGACTACTTGGTAGACGTCCTTCGAAAAAACCATTAATATCAAAGAAGAATCGGATGGCCTGATTAAAATTTGCAAAAGACCATTTACACTGGGATATAAAAGAATGGTCTAAAATTCTTTGGAGCGACGAAAGTAAATTTAATTTGTTTTTCTCGGGTGGTATAAGGCTTCGACGTCCGAAAGGTAAAAAATATGACATTAAGTATCAAGTTCCTACTATAAAGCACGGTGGTGGAAATGTTATGGTGTGGGGCTGTTTTTCCCGTGATGGTGTTGGACCGTTACACAAAATTGATGGCATCATGGATCGATTCGTGTATGCCGACATAATGAAGAATAATATGCTACCACATGCTAAGAATAAAATGCCACGCGGATGGACATTTCAGTAAGATAATGATCCAAAGCACACATCTAAACATGTAAAGGAATACATGAATAAGGCCAAAATTCGCCTGTTTGAGTGGCCTAGTCAGTCTCCAGATCTAAATCCGATAGAACATTTGTGGGAAGAGCTCGAACGACGCATTAGAAGTGCAACATACCGAAATACAAATCAGTTATGGGAAGCTTTACAGACGGAATGGGCAAAAATTCCATTAGAGCGTTTAGTGAAGCTGGTTGACTCTATGCAATCACGGTGCAGGGCAGTTATTGCTGCAAAATGATTCGCAACAAAGTACTAAATACTTCTGAAATTGGTTATTCAATTACACTACCGTATTTTTTGTTTTACGCGATTTTTAAATGTACATGTTTTAAGGAAATATTTAGACTTTTTTTTAAATAAAATTTTTAAAGACGTATGTGGTTATTCAAAGAGATGTAGTTATACTTTTTAATTCCCAACTACATAAAAAATAAATTTTGAAAATATCAAAGACAAAAGTTGGAATTTGAAAAAGTTATTGTAAAAAAACTATTTTGCCAATATATTATGAACGCTACTGTATATCATATTACAAAATGTGTATGTAAAATCAGTGCTCGAAATGGAAAATTTCAATTTTAATGAAAAAGTCGGTTATCAGTTCCGTAACTTTGGACGATGGGGTAAATGCCCCCCCCCCCAAAATTTTGCCACTTCTATTCAAAATTTTTTTGGAAGATCCCTGATACAAGGAGGGGAGTTACCAGTCCATATGGGTTGACCATAATGGACGTCCACGCCTGGGCCGAGGGGGGTTTACAAAATGTGACCAAGTGTGACCAAGGGGAAGGGGGAGTTGGAAAAACGTGACGTCCGTATGAAAATCCCATTTTTGGGGTTTCTGAGAAAATTGTGTTTGAATATTTTCAAAAGTTTATAAAATAAATTCTTGCTTGTTTAATTCCAATTTTTATTACAGCCACAACAATTTTAAAAAATTACAAATTAATGATAATAGTTTCTTTAGTTTAAAAGATCAAGTTCGATTTTAGACAAATATGAGAGGGGTCTTTGATTTATGACCATAGGACGTTCCTGGGGGGCAAAGATTTGTTACCCACTATGATTAGGGGGGGGGGTTAAAAATAGAGAAAAAAGATGCAGACGTCCTTTATTGACGATTCCTTATTTTGGTAACTTGACAATTTAACGGTTATCAGACCCGCATTATAGCAAGTTGATCATTTTACCGATTACCAGACCATTAGTTACTACAGTAACATAACTTTTTAAAGGCAATAGGGGAAATGTGGCTTCCCAGATTTTGTTAAAAATATATTGAAAAATATCATTCTGAACATTAGCCCGAGTTTTATTTGTTAAACATCTCTAGTCCATTACTGGACTTTAAGCCTTTCACCGATCGATGGAGATACCCTATCACACTGGTCAAGTGCGGATTTGTAAGAGAGCAAGGACAAACGGCGTTCTTTAAATTGGTCACCACGCGGTCACCCATTCAAGTGCAATTTGCCAGCAACTTTGTTGGACCTTCTTCGCCTGTATCCCTTTCATGTAAGTTGAGAATTTAAATTTGACGCTATGGCGTAACGAATTTAATTTATCTCTGTTTTGAATTTATACAGCCTAGTTCACATAATCAGCAATGTTCAGATAAAGCAGATGTTGTACCGGTGCCTGGAATTATACGAAAGATTGTTGTGAAAGGTTTGGCTCCGTTAACGAGAGTCGAATAACCAAGACTCTGATAGGGGTTCTAGTGTATTAAATTATAAACTTTACAAACTTCTAAGCAAATATATTCTTATTTGTAGCTTTAAATCAATATTTTATTTTTTACTATGTATAGTTAATTTTGAAATTTCTAAGTTTTCTAATTTCAAATTGTTACGAAATTTATAAATGTAAGTTAAGCAAATGTGAATTTCGATAAAATAAAATGTGTTCAATGTATAAATAAATTGGGAAAATGCATGATGTTATGTAAATATCATGATAATATTTCATATCTACCAAGGGAGATCAAGAGTAGCAATGAAAAGTATCAAGAGATCAATGACTGAAGCATATGTTTGACTATCGGATGTGCATGAAATGGTCATTTAATTTCCTGTTCCCTTGATTATTTTCGAACAAAAGCGTTTAGAGATAAAAATATGGGGCATAAAAAACTATTTATAAAATAAATTTTAAACTTGACCAATCTTGGTTTGTCATGAACTCCATGCATTTTTTAATAAATACAAACATACTTTTAAACTGTATGTAAATGTTTGAAATCAAGCAAAACGCAAACTTACTAAAATGAAATTAAAAAATACACAGAATTAAAGGCAAATGAATGAAGCAGTGGGAAATTTTAAGTTTTATTTCGTCCATGAGCCCTTTTATAGAAATACGGTTTATTTTCTAACCAAAATTTAAAGTTATTAAATTAAATTTAAAATAAATAATAATAGGTAGAGGGTTGATCGTAAGAAAATAACATTGCTATGATGTTTTTCTTTAATTTACACATCTCAGCAAGTAACGCGCGGTCTGATAGGCGACACCTGTTAGTGGATGCCTAAAATAATTAAACTGCAACCACCTACTCCTAAAACCAATTAACCCCGGCTTCCCTAAAGCTGAAAATTATATCGTTCACTTTTAAATGTTGAATTTTCGAAAAACACTATAATTATTTTGAAAAACTTTCATAATCAAGCGCAGTAGCCTGGAAACATTTGATTACTATGTCTGTATTGACTCAAAATTTGTTTCATTTCTCGAGTAAACATTTCATAATTTTGTTTGACTTTCTTATGAAAATTACTATCTTCTTTATTTTACTACCTTTTTGTTTGTTGTCGTCTGGAGCATAACAGTTTTAAAGTATCCGCCATATTTACACTCTTTTCTATCAAGAAGGTCCTTGAACATAAAACCTGCAATAAAATTAATTTGAACTTTTTGTTACTTATTTACTCCAAGTTGGAAAATAAAACCATATTGCACCCAAATGGATAAAATATATGGTTACGAAGCTGTACGAGCTCAAATAATAATTTCATCGGTTTAATTTTTTCTTGCCTTATTATTTGTTTTAATTACCGTCTTCGGCCCTGAAACGCGCATTTCATCAACTTTAATTTTTAATTGCACACATGAAACGTTCCATACACATTAACTTTTTTTTTGAGCTTAGCTCCCTCTGAATAATTAAATTAACCGAGTTTGCCATTGTTCCTGATTAATTTTAGATACACAACGTCGTAAATTATTTACTCGGTTATCACAAAATCGTAAATTTATACATTAACAAACTGACTATTAAGTTTCCCAAAATCAATCATTTTGCATTCGATACACAAACCAGCGTCGGCTAGTATAAATTTCAAATTTAAATATTTATGTAAATAATTTGATTTTGTATAATAATTAGGTACACGTAATTAAAATTTTGAAAAGCGCATTCTAAATGTAAGCCGCTACCAACTGAAAGCAATCTCGGATAAGGACGAGATCCTTGAAATTAAATTTGGTGGTTGCCTCAAATTTGTTTCAGACTTTAGTCTTAATTTGTTATTGTTAGGTTTAACTAAAAGGAAACCTTACTTGGGCTGCCTACAAATAACAAATCACACTTAACTTAATTCTTTGCAAAGTTTCAGTCTATAATTACTCGATGATACACGAAAGCAATTCACAATTACTATGTATATTACAACAGCCTGTAATTTTACAGTTGTTAGTTTTATGGATGCAAACAATTTTCATAAATAATAGATAATGTGGCGTTTTTCATTCTCTTTATTTATTATTTAAACCTTTCTTTGCCACATAACACGGTTTTTGAGATATTTGTAAAAATAAATAAATCAACAGCTTTTATACTCCGATAAAAATGGTACTTCGATAGATTATGACCCAACCTTATTAGGTTTACGTGAAAACTTTCAGTATATTTTGGTTTTACCATTGAGTATGTTTTACTGCATAGTTTACTTAATACTTCCTTTTACATCCAAGTGTCTCATGGTGTACGACTCTTTAATATTTTATTTGAAATTTTTTTCACCCAGGATGATTTACAGGTTTTTCATAAAAATTAAAAATTCATCAATATTTAACTTTCAGTAAATTTCGCCTTTTGAAAGCTGTTAACTTCATGACCATTAGGTTTACGCGAAAATTTTTAGAATAAAAGGTGCGTATATTTTAGTTTGGTATATTTTTTATTTAAAACATTTTTTTATACCTAATACGGTTTACGAGTTATATACAAAAGCATGTAATTATATTGTTTTTATGTTTTGTGTTTGATAGCTCGTAATTTCAAAACTATTCGTTTTACGTTAAAATTTAACTACTAAAAGTTATGTAGTTTTTAATAATAAAACTTTTTGTTATATCTGACACAGTTTAGGAGTTATGAGCTAAAATTAAAAAATGCATTTGAATAAAATTTGTGCTCGTTGACCGAAAATTCAGAATTTTAAAAAGTCTGTAACTTGTAAACTGTTTAGTTTAAATTGTAGAATTACTTCTTCTCTTTAATTTTTATTCGAAACTTTTTAGGTTTTTCAGTTTATTACGTTTATTTTTACAGTTGCATGCAAAATTCTAACAAATGACTGTAATAAATTTCGCTCAGATATGACAAAATTATGAGTTTAACAACCTGTAACTTCAAAACTGTTAGGTTTATGCAAACAATTTTTATAATATCAAGTGTTAAAATTTTTATTCTCTTCATTTATTATTCGAAACTTTTTTGCCTAACTGACCTAGTTTTTGAGTTATATGTAAAAATAATGAAATTACCAGATTTTAGATTGGGATAAAATTGTTAGTTTGATAATTGATAACTTCGAAACTGTTATAATTACGTAAAAACTTTTAAAATATAAAATACGTATCTGTTAATTTGCTATATTTGTTACTTAAAATTTTTTTTTTCTAGCTAGCACGGTTTACGAATTATGTGCAAAAATTTAAAAGAAAAATTACTATCATAAATTTTTCTCGCAGATTTAAGCTTTGACAGACTGTAACTTGAAAACTATTCGGTTTTCACGATAAAAAAAGGTTCATCCTTTTATTCCCTTTAGTTTTTATTCGAAACTTTCTTTTCTATTTAACATCGGTTCCCCGTTATTTACATAAATAAAAAGAATTTGCATTTTGCGAGGTTAAAATTGATGCTCCTTGATAAGTTTATAAGTTACGTGAAAACTTTCACAATAAAAACTACGCGTCTTTTGGTTTACAACACTTTTAATTTCAAGATTTTTGTTCTATCTAATATGGTTTACGAGTTACGCAAATTTTATATAAAAACATAAAAGTTTTAGTCTACAATTCAGATCGAATAAATTTAGGTGGGTTTGTATAGATAAAAACTTTAAAACTTTATGACTTTAAGTCATAATTTAGTTACAATAAACCCGATTCTCCTAATCGGGTTAAATGGTAATTTTTGGTTCAGATACACAGGTCCCATTTCTTAATTGATTATCATGAAACTTTGCATATCAGTTTGAGCACTAAAAGATTAAGTTTAAGTTTACTAGTTTGTTAATTGGTTGAAAGCAATTAAATTGAAATAAAAGAAATATGGTCTTGGTTTTCTTCGGATGTGCAGGTTGCAATTTCAGTGCTTAATCATAAGTCAACATGCTGTAATATAAAAAAGCACAGATTTACTTGAATTCCTCATTTTAAACGTAATTCGTCTTAAATTTTTTCTGCTATTAATTGGTTCATTAAGGTGATTTTTTAATGGAACTTTAAAATTACATTTCTGGAAGCTCTGCGAGTTTGAAGGGTTCTAAATTGATGAAAAAAATCGAAGAGCTGCCCGTGTTTAAATTTTTTAAAACCTGTAGTAGGTATTTTATTTGAATTCAGTTATAAAATTAAAAAGAGCTGAATTATTGTTTTTTTTAGCAATTAGCGGGTGTTTAATTGTTAAAGGTTTTGAATGGATTAAAACTGATATTCTCGTTCTATTTTTAACAGGTTAACAATGTATGCTGTTCGTTGCTTGCACCTTTACACAAAGGGTTGCTGCAAACGTAAAAATTTTTTGTCGGAGCAAAGATCACAATATAAAAAGAAAACAAGTCAATTTATCACCCCCATTGAGCAGGTAGTATATTCAAGGCATTACATTAATTTACCCCCCCCCCCCCCCGATCGGAATAAATAAATGCATTGTAGCCTCTGTAATGCACAATTTGCACAATTGGTTTACTCACTCAACAATAGAATTTACTGATTTGTTGTTTGAATTAAATCGAAAGTTATTACTGTAACTATTGGAAAGTTTCCGCGAATTTTCACTCGAAACGCTGCAAAACCCATACAAAATATTCACCATTTTATAAGGAATTAAATTTCGTATAAAAAGTCCATGATGGCATACATATTTGTATTAGTTTGGACGTGAAAACCTTCAAAGTCGCGTATAAAAACTAAAATTTTAAAATTTGCTACTTGCAATGTCTCCAAACAAACTTTTTAAAAATATTGCTTATATTTTACACGCCCACTTTATACTAGAAAATTTGTAATTGAAAAATTCGGCGGTCACGGTGAGCGCAATTTTAACCATTCATTAGCCCATAGTCAAAACTATTCTTGGTTCGGTATCTACCCTTATGTAGGCCTTATTAGAGTTATAAAGGCTCTGTTTTCATCTCACTGTACAGCAGCAAAATCTTTGGTGTACTCCAGGTAGCAAAAGATTTCGGGGACGTTGTAGTCATATAATTTTTCTATCATTTACAAGTTCTTCTCTGGTTCTTCGACCCGGCACAAATCCTGCTTATTCTTAAGGGTTTTGGCGGTGCAGATACGGCTTCAGTCTTTCATGAATTGACAGACGCGTGAGATATGATTGAAATTGTTCTGCAGTTCGCACAATTGTCTCTTGCGCCCATTGTGTATAAGGACATAGATTGATTTCGTCCGATCGCCAAATATTGATTGAAAAATAGTAAAAGTAAATTTGTTCAAAAATAGAAGTGATTAATGGAGGTCGTAGGACGTCGATCCCGCCAATATTAACGACTGTTTAAACTACAATTTCAAAAATATAATACATCTAATTAAATATATTATGCACTAGTCCAGGCAACGAAGACCAAAAAATACCAAATAGCGGAAATAATTCGTGTATAAGCCAAAATTGGTACAGTTGTAGGGGAAGGTGTCCTTAACAACATACTAAAAGTACTGAGGGGTGGGGGTGGAGCTAACGGTGGGGGGGGTCTCGAAAGGTCCCTTTTTTCGATTTTTCGTTAATAACTCAAAAACCACTGCTTCTATCAAAAAAATGTATATATACTAAATTAATCTACATAAAATTCTCTACAATAAAGATTCTTTACACTTTTTTGATAGGATCAAAGCTTAAGGAAATATGGAGGTGGTAAATAGAAAATTTAAAAAAAAAACAGTTTTTTTTTAAATATACGGGATTTTGGCGTATCCTGACGTATTTTGTATTAAATTTTACCGAAAATCGTAAAAAATCGAAATTTTAAAACACTAATTGAACAACATTTTTAAAATGAGCTAAAATCAAGTTTGTCAATTTGTTGACTACATAGTTACAAACAATAGTTATTCCGAAAATTGTCATTGTTACCTGCGTTACTAAATATTACCGGACTAATATTAATAATTTTATTTAATTAATTAATAAATAATTAATAAATAATAAAATAATACTGGCCCTGTTCAGCGAGGGCGGAATGCGAAAAGGGAAAAAATCATCACTCTATGATGTTTTGCCTGTAGAAGACAACGTAACTGTGGATCTCACCCACAGCTTCAATGTGGTAGACGGTGGTTTCCTACTCCTTCGCATGAAATGGAAACAGTCT
This sequence comes from Podabrus alpinus, assembly GCA_932274525.1. NCBI lineage: Eukaryota > Metazoa > Arthropoda > Insecta > Coleoptera > Cantharidae > Podabrus > Podabrus alpinus. The sequence goes on along the minus strand of OW026456.1, from coordinate 69,014,400 downwards.
TCCAACATATTATCAATTTGCCATCAGTACATTGCCTACGCACATAAACATTACGGTAAAAATTGTTCGGTGGTTTTTGATGGATATGGTGATGACAACAGCACCAAACGAGTAGAGCAGAAGCGAAGAGCGCTCACAAAAACTTCTGTTGACATAAACTTTCATGAAATCACGACTATCGCAGTTCAACAAGAGCATTTTCTTGCTAATGAAAGAAACAAAACAAAACTGATTCACTTGCTCAGTGAGAAAATGGCAGCAGCCGGGATAGAAACAGCTGTTGCTACAGGGGATGCTGACAGCACTATTGTGAGGTGTGGGTTGGATAAAGCTGCTGTACATCCAACTGTAGCAATAGTTGCGGAGGATGTAGACTTGATAGTTCTCCTCATGGGATTGGCACCACCATCTATCAATATCTACTTCATGAAGCCAGGCCGTGGGAATGTGGAGACCAAATTGTTCTCAGTGCGACAACTTCAACAGCTTCCAATTTCCAAAACGATTCTCCTTCTTCATAGTTTCTCCGGATGCGACACCACCTCGGCGATACATGGAAAAAGTAAAGTAGGAATCGCTAAACTTTTTACAGAAAACCCTGCCCTCACTCAAGACATTTCAGCAATATTCACAGATCCCTTAGCATCACCTGAGGATATTGAACAGGCTGGCGAGAAGCTCTTTTTGGCTGTATACAAAGCGCCTGCACATCAAGACAATCTGAACAAACATAGGTACTCGGCGTTTTTGAAGGCGTCAACGAAGCCCAAATCAGACATGGCCACTCTTCCTCCCACCAGAGGAGCATCAAAGCAACACTCGCTCAGAGTATATCTACAGGTAAATTCATTTACATATAGTTTATTCTTTACCTTACAAATATTAGTTTGTGATGAATACTTACGTTGGTATCATTACTTTCTTACAGGTACAACAGTGGCTCAGCAACCCCCTACCACCCATCCAATGGGGTTGGGTGAAGGGAGAAGATGGGATCCTTTACGCAGTTAAAACGAACGACCTTGTGGCACCCGACTCCGTTTTGAACAAGATATTTTGCCGATGCACGACTGGGTGTGGGGTGCGCTGCGGTTGCCGCAAAGCAGGGATTGCTTGCTCCAGTGCCTGCGGCTGCATCGACTCATGTACTAACGGAGCCTCCGTCCAAAATTGCTTCGATGATGATGAAGATTTAGATTTCGACGAAATTTAATGTTTAATAAAAACTTTTTTTTTTAAATTTTCTATTTACCCCTCCATATTTCCTTAAGCTTTGATCCTATCAAAAAAGTGTAGAGAATCTTTATTGTGGAGAATTTTATGTAGATTAATTTAGTATATATACATTTTTTTGATAGAAGCAGTGGTTTTTGAGTTATTAACGAAAAATTGAAAAAAGGGACCTTTCGAGACCCCCCCCCACCCTTAGCTCCACCCCCACCCCTCAGTACTTTTAGTATGTTGTTAAGGACACCTTCCCCTACAACTGTACCAATTTTGGCTTATACACGAATTATTTCCGCTATTTTTCCTTCGTTGCCTGGACTAATAGTCAAAACTATTCTTGGTTCGGTATCTACCCTTATGTAGGCCTTATTAGAGTTATAAAGGCTCTGTTTTCATCTCACTGTACAGCAGCAAAATCTTTGGTGTACTCCAGGAAGCAAAAGATTTCGGGGACGTTGTAGTCATAGAATTTTTCTATCATTTACAAGTTCTTCTCTGGTTCTTCGACCCGGCACAAATCCTGCTTATTCTTAAGGGTTTTGGCGGTGCAGATACGGCTTCAGTCTTTCATGAATTGACAGACGCGTGAGATATGATTGAAATTGTTCTGCAGTTCGCACAATTGTCTCTTGCGCCCATTGTGTATAAGGACATAGATTGATTTCGTCCGATCGCCAAATATTGATTGAAAAATAGTAAAAGTAAATTTGTTCAAAAATAGAAGTGATTAATGGAGGTCGTAGGACGTCGATCCCGCCAATATTAACGACTGTTTAAACTACAATTTCAAAAATATAATACATCTAATTAAATATATTATGCACCTTAAAGTTTTTACGAAGGTTTTTTTCTAATTCTTACAGTTTACGAGTTATACAAAAAATTTCACAATATACTATGATAACTCAGATAAGCACAAATTCATAGCGTCAACGATTTATAACTTAGAAAATAATACGTTCACTATAAAATGCTTATCGCAAAAATGTGTATTTTTTTATTTCCCATGTTTTTTTATTGATATATGTTTTTCTCTTTAGTGCGGTATGCAAGTAATACAAAAAATGAGAAACAAGCAAATAATCAACTGCAATCAGGAAATTTTTCAAAACCGTCGGGTTTAATTAAAAAAAGTTTAAAATAAATACTACGTATTGTTTCATTTTTTACGTTTTTTGTTTGAAGTATTTTATACTATCTGGCATATTTTACGAGTTATATCCAAAAATTAAAACATACACCCCGATTACTCTGCTGATTAAAATTGATCGATTTTACCAGCTCATAACTTTGCAACCGTTAGGTTTATGTACACAATATATCTGATACAAAATGCTTACTCTTTCATTATTTACATTTTTTATATATCACGTTCTCTTCTATCTGAAATGGTTAACGAGTTATATGTAAAATTTATATCATATTTGTGGTGTAATAAAAACAGTTCTTCAGATTCAACAAGATTTATGAGTTTCAACAGCTTTAATTAAAGTTTTAATAATAAAACCATCAGAAGTGGGATACTTCCGATAAAATTAAATTAAGAATAAATTATAAAACTAATTTTGACGCATTCTAATTTCCTTTTTTTTTTGTTTTAGGTAAGTTCTATCTTCCTGCTCTTATTAACAAACTGTTAGGTAAGTTTTAATTATGCAAAATAAATGATAAAGCGTTTTGGGGCACAACGCATTTATTTATGTAATAAATTTATTAGGTATCGTATTTGATATTTTGAGGTAGAATGTAATATCATTAAAGGACTTGGTTAGCTTTATAATTAACATGAATAATGACTTGGTCGCTTATATTGCTTAATTTAAATTCAATTTACTTGTATCAAGTCTGTTATAATATTTTCTGTTCAAGTTCATAATCTACCTTACGTAGGTTTATTTTTGTCGTGTCGAACGAATTCTGTAATTTACGAAACATCGTCCTTTATTACATAATTAAACTTTTTTATTTACCCACGTCTTAATTGTTTATACGAGCGGCTCAGTAGTCAGATAGCGTTAGCACATTTCTAATTGCAAAGCGTGCGACAACTTAAGTCTGATAAATCCATTTTTAATTCAAACCAATTTGAAATAATTTCCGAATTGTTGCAAAGCATGCGGTACTCATTGTTTATTGTTGTTTGAATGATTTATGGGAACTTTTTCAGTTTTTCCAAATACTTGTAAAATTAATCTTAAAATATGATTAATAGTAAGCAACGTGTCAGATTTTATTTTAGAAGCACATAAGATGGTTGGAAATTGGATTAGATGCTGCAAATCACTCCTGACAGTTACAAAAGCGATAAAATTTTACCAAATTTAAAATTTTTTTGCTCAGTTCTCTGTGTTTTTGAGTTCAATTTAATTAAAAATTTAGTTTCCAACTTTGATTTAAATTAGTCTGTTGCATTTATGCTTGCCTCGGGCGCCACCAGTGTGCAGGTAGTTTTGTGACGGTTGTGAAAATGTAATCCAATATCGACCGTTCTAGTTTTCAGAAAATTCTTGTAAAGAAAATTGAAAAATAATTTGTATTACGTCTGTAGCGGAATTGACAAAGTGTGTTTTTAGGGAAAGTGGATTTTCTGATACGTTTTAGTAATGACGAGTGTCTTACAAATACAACTTTAAATTGTGTCGCATATATCTCAATTTGCGTGAATTTTCAGAAATACACAGACGTCTTGAATGAAAATCGAAAAAGTGTAAATATTTACATTGTGCGTTTTACATGCACCATAAAACTTGATAAAATGTAAAAAAAAAAGTTATAAAATTAAGGTGTTTTGCCTTAATTTATTGATCATTAACGTAAAAATAGAAAGACAGAAACAATAAATTTATGAATCGTGTTGTATACACAATTTTTTTTAGAAAACGTTCTTGAGGTAATGCGCGATTTTATTTAACGACTGCGATTATAAATTTCCAAATTTTTAAACACGTTAAATTTTAATTTCCTCACTTTTCAAGTTTAATTTGCTCCAGCAGCTAAATTTAAATTAATTTGTAATTTCAACAAACTTTTTAATTTCTTTCTGAAATAAAAAATTCGATCGAAGTTTGTCGTCGATTGCAATTTACTTTTTGTAACTTATACAAACTTTCCTGATTAGAGTTTCAATTAATTGAAAAACGTGAACTAAAAAATGTTACACTACTCGCAGGCTTTTCTCCCAAATGGGTTGATATATTTTTGTATTACAAGTGTTCTTCGATGTTTTAACTTCTTGTTTATGCCCTTGGTTATGGATTAATAATGGGTTTTTATTGACCACTTGACTCTAAATTAAAAATGTTGTTCGAGTATTTTCAAGGAAATTGTTTGAATTTTTATGTTTTAAAAATTGCATCGTATTTCGTCTCGACGATAACACAATATTGACTCAATTCAGAAGATATCTCCATTATTAAGCTTCCTTTATATCAACATTGTTGATACAGTTTCGAATGTAAAGTAGACCCCACTCGAAGTAAATATAATAAATATTGACGAAACAAAAGCTTTATTTACACTAAAGCACTATTCAGTGGTGTAAGTTTTTTTCACGTTGAATGAAATAATTTTCATTATTTTTAATATGCAATTTCTGAGAACATAAAAGAATACGCCGTTGTAAAACAACGCACGAGGATTTAATTTTAAAAGGATGTAATAAATGGTTTTTTGTTTCGTAAAATGAAAAATGGCGGTTTTAATTTAAATACAAATCCCTCTATGGCGTAGTATAAATTTTCCCCTATTATTATTTTGTTTTACCAAGAAAAAAATTTCTCACTGTCAAAACAACAAAAGTTAAGCGAACTAGAAGAGGTAAAACATTCTTTACAAGATAAATTTTGTTCAACATTTTCCTGCTAATGTAGACAAAGAAACCGAAAAAATAGTTTGAACTGACACAAAATTTCAGGAAACCTGAAATTTGGCAGAAATGTGTATTTAAGTGTTCTGAAGAACCTCTACATATTTTGCTATGGTCCCCCTGGTAGTTTCTTCCCCAATTGGAGATTTTAGTCTACCAACATGATTTCTTGATTACAACTTGCTTTATTTCATTATTTAATTTTGGGCTAATGATTTTTTTTTGTAAAATTGAAGATAAGCGAGTTATAGGCGAAAACCCTCGTTAGAGGAACTACAATTTCCTATTTATGAGAGAAACCGACAGGCAACTTTTGAGAGTTTATTCAGACACTCAAATACACATATCTGCCAAAATTTAGCTTGCTCGGATTTTTGTTGCAAGCTAAAAGTGTTCATTCTCTGGATTATGACAGTATCTTATTTTCCCCAAAGAATTGACCACAGAGGAAATTCCTTAACTAAGTTTTCCGATACCGTCCGCTATCAGCTAAGCTCAAATTTCGGTCAGCGAGGATCTATATGGAAAAAAAGAGCTGAAGAACAAATAGATATAAATTATAGAAAATTAATCTATTGATTTTTTTCTGGGTAACCCCATCCTAGGTTGAAGTTTTAAAAAAAGAACACTGAGCGAGGTCATAAGTTTCAAAAGATAATAGGTGAATGTCTTTGCAGGGAAAATAAAGCTAAAGATTAGAAAATTATTTTTAAAGTGAAATTACTCCCAAACCAGTACTGCACTATATTGCAGCCAGCTGCACTATATTAGAAATATTTTGAAATTTTTTCTCAATAGGCATATCCTTGGTTGAAGTTTCAAAAATATAAACGCAGAGCTAGGTCGAACGGTTCAAAAATTACAGAGCTAAACGTCTAAAGGGAAAATTAAGCTAAAACTTCAAAAATTATTTTTAATATGAAATTACTCCTAAGCCATTCAATGTTTTCGAATAAAAATTTTACCATGGAATGAACTGCTCGCTACCTACACACACATGGTTTTAAATTGGTACTTCTGCTACTAGTTAGGAACTTATACCCATTTAACGTGGTAAATTTACGTCCATCGAACAAGGTAAATTCGAAATTAAGGCTACCCTGGGAGTCGAACCACAATTTTGAAATTTTTATTTTGCCTGAATAGCCCCATCTTTGGATCATCTGCTACATCAAGACAGATCAGATCGGTAAGACCGTTCAAAAGATACAGGGCTAAACGTGTTGAGCTTAGCTTAAACTTTCCTCCCAAAAATTTCCGAAAATGTATTTTGAAAAAAGTGAAATAACTCCTAAACCATTCAATATTTTTGGATAAAATTTTCACTATAGAGGAACTCATCATCAGCTACACGCCCATGGTGTCAAATTGGAACGTACTCAATCCGTTTGGAACTTATACTCATTTAACGTGGTAACGTGGTAAATAAAATATAATTATTATTAGTTATTAAACGCAAATAATAATTATTAAAACAACGTTCTTTTTTTAATTATTCTATGTTCTTCAAGAACCGATTTTAAAAATTTTAACTATTATGGGAGAATGGATATAAAGCTAGGGGGTACATAAAAGAATAACAACAAAAGAGAAAGAGGGAAAAAAAAGTTGTATATTTCATGTTGAAAACTTCAAAGAAAATTTGTCTAATTGCTCGAGAAATTAAATCTTGAAAGCTTCTGAAAAATAACATTGAAACTGGGGGGTATTCCGCAGATTATCGGTTGAGGTGTATTTTTATCGGATTTTGGGGGTTTATTTTGACAAATTTATCAACAAATAGTACACACCCTGAGCTACTACAATACGCTAAAACCAGAATTGTGAATTTCTACTGACTGATCACCTTTTTCCCGTGCATCCAGGGAATTGAGGTTTTTAATTTATTAAAGATTTATTCCAAGTCTGGTATTAACATTTATCCGTGTTTTAAATTTATTGAGTCCAGTTTATTGAAGCAGATTTTTGATTGGTGCCTCAATAACACGGAAAATTGTTTTACAAATTGTAATACAAATTAATAATATAACAGAAATTTCCTACCCATAGACAATAATTTTAGACACCGGGTGGTCTGGGGGGTATTCCATACTTTCCAGTTACGCGGAAATTATAAAAGAGAACTATGGTCTATGGAATCAACTTTTATCGGCAGGGACTCTTGGACGATTTTATATTGGTGCCTCGAATATCACGGAAAATTGTTTTTATAGATTCGCATCGTTTAACACGGAAAATCGAATCTACTGTAATAATAAATTAATAATAGTGCAGAAAATGCCTACCTGTAGACCATAATTTTAGGGACCGGGGGGTCTGGGGGGTATGGAATACCCCCCAGGTACGCGGAAATTGTAAAAGAAAATTTTAAAACTTCATGCCCTTCATTAATTACGTGATTAGGAGAAGAAATCCTGAATGCAATGAAATGTAAAAATTTGCAACAGAATCAACGAAAATCGGTAAATCTACAAACAATACTTCTGAAAAATATCTTTGAAACTGGGGGTACGTCCCAGGCCCCGGGTTAAGGTGTTTATTTTTATAGGTAGTGACCATTTAAGGGTCCCAGCAATGTATCAATTGTAAAATAAAAGGTTATACCCTTAAGCCCCCAGTATCGGGGGGGGGGGCAAGAGAAGAAATCCTGTAAATAATGCAAAGCGTTGATCAAGAAAATCAACAAAGAATTGTAAATCTTGAATGCTTCTCAAAATATCAACAAATTAATATTTATAGCTGGGGAGTATGGAATGGACTCCTTGGTCATGAGATCTATTTGTAATGGTAGGAACTTTTGAAGGTTTCCAATAGCAGAATTTGAAAAATGTCCGAAAAATTGCTCACGTCTTGAGTTCAAAAAAGACGCGGAAACCTGAATTTCTAATTTCAACTGGCTGATTGTCTTCTTTCCCCTGGACCCTGACAGTTGAGGATTTTAATTTTATGCAGATTTCTGGAAGATTTACATGTTTTCACATAATCGGCAAGGTTCAGATAAAGCAGATTTTATATTATTGGTTCCTCAAATAACACGGAAAGTTCTTTTAAGAGGTTCAGCTCGGTTAATGCGGAAAATTGGATAACCAAGACTGGGATAATCGGGGATCTGTGCTATATACACTTTTATATAATTTAAATTTTAATAATTATTAATTTATGAACATTCAATTTTGTGTAGGGAATTTCTAGACGACGGTTTAGGTCTCTTTATATTGGTGTTAAAGTGCCTGATTTTGTAAACATTGGTTATTCACTGTTGGGAGCTTGAATTGGTCAGTCAAGAAAAAAATTTAAGATTGGAAAGGGTGTTTTATTGATTGAGAAAAAATGAATGTTGAAAATAAGAGTTATTCTAAAAATTGGAATCGAATGGTAAAATTTCTGGAACGAATAATTCATTATAGTGTAGAAAAATGACATGAAACCATTGCGAGTGAAACCAACATTATTAAATTAAGAATGTAATCGAAGTAAAAGGAAAGAAAATTACATTAGTCAAGTCTTTATAAGACGCTAAATTTAAAAATTACAGCAGGGCTTGAAAGAGTTTACAACCAGCCAGAATCTCATCGATGGCTAGGACCTTCAATTCAAGTCAATATTAAAATTAAAACAAAGTCATTTTTAGAATTAAAAATTATGAATAACAACCACAAATAATTATTGAAAAGTACACAGCATAAAAAAATTTGTATCAGCCAAAACCAAAAAATTAATGACATAGTTAAGAGATAAAATAAAACCAATAAACATTAATTTAAAAGCTTTGATTATGTAGTCCCAGATAGGGAAATCTTAAGGAAGGTTAGGATGGGGTTCAAAGGAGCAGCAACAGATAGCGTAGAGAAATTGTAAAACGCAGAGAAAATAAAGAAATAATTACAATAGTAAAAAAATTTATTAATTAAGTAGCGGCATCTGTTGATATCTTTATGCACTAGCAAAGAGATGCTTTCGAAACTCCCATAAGGTTAGCCAATCTTTGAAGTAACAATTTTAAATATAGGTAATACAATAATAATCATTTTGCCATTCGGAAACTTTAATTTCTTTCCATTAATTTTGACATTCTTTATTTTCTAACAAAATTTGTTCTAATTTTATTTACAATTATCTTTCATTATTAAGTTAAAACTCAATATAATATATTTTAGTAATATTGGTGTGTTTGAAAATATTCGTATCAAATTAGATTAAAAATTAATTATTTAAGCCTTTTGGAGAACTAAAGTTTCAGTAATGGGATCAAGAAATAAATCGTTACTAACAAAACATTAAAATTTTCATTTTTTAATTCACATTTTAGAAAATTTTTTTATAAAATAAAGTGAACCTGAAAATATCAGTTGAAGGCTTGGCGTTGCTTAAGCGGGTATCATGGTTTACAACGCCAGATTAATTGAATAAAACTACAATATTGAGATTTTCACATAATAGTATATTATCACTACAAAATATTTAACAGAAGGCAATTTTAATAATAATTTTTATTAATCCTTGAAGCGATCGAGTTTCGATCCGTTAAAAATTTTAATATTTACTATCCCAGACTTTCTGACTCTTCTGATCATCCGAAATCAATTATCCATTTTTTATACTTGTTATGAGCATGCTAAGGTCCAAACTGCGATAAACAGTGTAAAAATAAAAAATGTCTGCAAAAGAACAAATCAATCAATCTAGTGGTTTCTTAAAGAAGTCTGGGCCAAGGTTAAAAAATGTGATTTCGAGAAAAACGCACATAAAGTTTATTGATTCTTATATTCTTAATGCGAAGCCGAATCCTTTAATTCTCTATAACTTCCGTAATTTAATGAATTTAAAATAGCTTTGTGGGTAGATGCTTAATAATATAAAGATTAAGAAAATGTAATGAAAAAATATTTAATTTTTGAACCTCTAAACCTCAAAAACTCATTAAATTTGCATTTTATTATTAAATAATTTTAATATTACTGCATAATTTAAATAACAACCAGTTTTTTTAGGGGCTGCTTGAAAGCGTTTATTATTTATAAATGAGTAAACAAGTTAAATAAATTAAAGTGCTAATGGTTTTATTTTACATTTATGCTTATTGCAGCTCCGCCTCACGCAATTTAGGATTCCTGACCGATAGAAATACCACTATTAAATATAATAAAATTTTATTAGTAAAATAGGGCTTCCATTGACTGGAGTTCAGCATTCATCGTTTTTTGTCCCAAAATTTCAAATAAATCTCTAAATTCATAATAATTAAAGAATAAGTTAGGTTACGTTATGAAAACATGAAAAGTCAGGGCAGTTTTCGGAATCAAAATAAATTTTTTTTATGGTTTATCTATAAAATTCATCTCATCAGAAATCAAAATAATAATTAGGAACCCTAAATATGCATGCAATGCTTTGTTACGCTAGATCTGTCGCAATTATCGCCCAAATTGTTTACTATGTATAGTTAAATTAAAAATTAACAAGTTACTCGTAAGCATAATCGTTACAAAATTCAAATAAACACACATACGGAATAACAATTACAAAATTAAAATAAATTAATATTGAAAATGTCTATTTACATTTGCTTTTATTTAATTACATGTTGAATTATTAATTTAGATTATATCGTAAAATAGTAAAAGCTTTAAAAGCTAAATTGAATACAGTTTGATGATAACAAAATTCTAATAATTACATTTAATTTACATATCTATGTTTTTTTAATTTTAACTTGTAACTTTTTTAACTTTCTTGCTGTTTAACTACCGGTTGCTTCCATATTATGCGTGGTTTGGATTCCACGTTAAAGTGTAGGGTTGATCCCATTTGTAAAATTTGACAATCCGATAATTCATTTGTATTGTCGCCGACATAAGGAACAACGTCGCGGATATGACGATAATTTCATCTCTATCCTTTGCTGATTTAGCGTTCCATTAGTTTTCAGTGCGAATTTTCAGTTGACAAATAAAACAAAACTTAGAAATTTATCAGCGCAAGTACAGCCACTGTCGCAGGGTTCAAACGTAACGCAGCAATAATTTAATAACATTACTTACGGGAAATCTCACTTGGTAATCGCGAAAATTTCAAGTAAAATTTTGAATTATGGGAAAATCTCATTTGATACTTTCGCGCCTGAATAGATTAACGAAATTTTCAATTTATTGCATATTGCACTGCAAATATCAAATATTAATTTTATCTGTTCGATGCTTTCGGTTACATTTTTCTTCTTAACGCAAATTGCATTGTAATGGCCAACTTGGTGTTCGGCACCTCAATCACTAAATCCATGTTATATAACGCAGTTTTAAGGAAAATAAGATTTTATTGGATATCTTTCAACTTTTTGCACTAAAACTTTTTGTCACATTGATGGATTAAATACAAAACAAATAATTCATTTTACAATATATCTATCAGCCTTAACTTCAAAATCGGTTCAATAGTAAATAAAGACGAGATTATTAACCAACGTACTGAACTTATATGTCGCAATGCATCATCTGCAAAGTGGTTATTGGGAATTTGTGCAATCGATGTGATGCGTTATGTTCGTACTTCAAGGTGTCCTCAAGAATTACGATACAGATGAGATGGTTCTCGAATACACTTTTAGAATTCCTTGTTTAGAAATGTGACAATTAAGCTTTTCATCTTCTGTTACATTATTGAACAAACACTTGACATCAAAACCATAAGTGATATATACGTACACATTCAGATTGATAATTTTCAATTATTTTTTGTGTTCTTAACTTAAAAGCACATGGAGTTTTTGTGCTTTCAATTCATACAATTCCTTTATTAACAGAACTTGTCATTTACCACTCTGTGAAAGATTCTATTACCCCGAGATAATAGAAAGATTTTTCTTTTCAAAAGAAAACAAATAATGTAATACAGGGTGAACTTCAAACGTTTTATTTCTGCTTAGTCTGAGAGCTTTCAGCATGCCATATTTTTTCAGTTGGGGCAATCAGAATTTTATGTAATCAAGATTACAATATTATATTCACCTTACTCTAAATAAAAAATAAAAATTTAGACTAAAGTACAGACGAGGAAGAAGTTGAAGTTGAAAACGTTAAACTGTGTTGAAACGCGGTTTCGTTATCACCTCGTAATAGGGTACTCAACTCGTCAGACATGCATTGGCAAAGCGATTTCATTTTAAATACCACTGTACACCACGGCAGGTTTTCTCTATCTGCGTGCTAGGATCAATCGTCTATGACTTCCGTCATGCTCGAATAACCCAATGTAATTGGCAAAAAAAGCACTGAAATTTAACGTGGAATCCTGAATATACTGAAAAAAAGTTCGATTTTAAAATAAATATTTCCGATTTCGTATCAATAAAATATACCTACCTAGATTTTATACGACGATAGAGAAATATATAGAAGTAGTTTCGGATTTAGTTTATCGGTTGTGCATTGCACCGGATAAAAGTGTTGGTAAACCTAAGAGGATTCAACACGCCGCAGAAATAACTGCTCAAGGTGGGATTCTCAGTACAGAATTACATCGATCACTTGGGGCGTTTTCAACCAAGTGACATATTCAGTTATTTTTTTGGCATGAACAAATATTTTGAAGGGAGAGCATCGAAATGTCTCACAAAAAAGTGAAAAGTAAGGTGCAAGAATAAGTCTCTTGGTTCATGTCACGAGACGCAGAGCGTGAATATTTTTACGGGTTAATGGATTAACCTTCACACGATATTAAAAAAACATAGGGAGGAAAATTTACAATTTTCACAGGATGGTGTTGAAGAATTTAGATGCAAATTAGTTTTTGCAAGTTCAATTGTGAGCACGATTAAATGGAAATATATTAAGTGATGAGAAGGTATGACGCTTGTTAAAATTGAATTTGGGTTTTTATTACAAAAATGTAACTTTAATGTGAGATTTACACGTCGCAGAGCATACATCCAGTCCATTATTCAGGTCTTGCCAAGTTTACTCTAACGTTTACCGGTGGAATTGTAAATAGAAAATTTATTTTGCTTTTTATTTCATTACAAAGTTACAAAAGATTTTCTAAAATTGAATAATTTTATTTTTATAAAAATGTTGTGGTATTGTTGAAGTTTTGGCTACGAGTTCTTGCTCATACAGTCACGTTTAGGTAATTTTTTTCTTTTTATTGAGTTAAATATATTTTTCAATCTGTTTGTGAGGATGCTACATAAAAATAAAAAGGAAATTAACTGAAATGTTAAATTAAATTTATTTTAACTGCAAGTTGAAATGAATGCAAATTTTCAACATAACACAATAATTGTTATTTGCAACATTTCAATATTTTTATATTAAAATTTGAATGCATTTGTTTTAATTAATTTTGTTTAGCTATATTAGTTCACATTAATCCTTCATGGATTTATCGATTGAAATCCCCAGGACGTTCCTGACAATTTTGTTTTTCGTGTTTATTCTAATTTATGGTGTGGTCGTTGGTGGTTGGTCTTACCGTTAGTGTATCCGTCCAGGTTTACCATAAATACGGTTCCTTTTTGTTCGCATTAGGCTGCAAAAATGTATTGCCAGTTAGTGTCAGTTCGCCGTTCGGCTTCGTGCTTTTTAGGTCATGTTAGTTCTTCCTAGATTAGATTAGTGCAGTTTAATTGTTTTAAATCCAGAGTATTAGTTTAACGTTGAAACTGCGTTCAGTCATGTTGAATCGTATCGTTCAGCTTCTCCCCACAGGAAAGATAATCACCTGCATGTAATCTAGACTTTAGTTGTGCAATATTACAAACCCAGTTATTGAAAATTGTTCAAGCAGGCAAATTAAGGCTTCTTCCCCAATTAAGGATTTTAGTTCCTCCAACGCGTTTTTCGTCTTTAACTCGCTTAATTTTGTTTACAGGGAAAACTATCTTCAGGCCAAAATTGAAAACCGCAAAATTCGCTACAAAACAGATTTTGGATGACGAAGATTACATGTAAAAATTTTTATTCTATATACAAATTATTAAAAACTTTGTTAAAAGTTTCAATTTTTTAGGAATTTTGTTTTCGATAGTTAAATTTTTAAAACCTCCGTTTATAGAGAATTCTGTACTCTACAATTTTGGCCTCATAAAAAATTTTCTGTAAAACTGAAATTAAGGGAGTTATAGGCGAAAACCCAAACTCGGGTTTCAGCAGGGCTAAAATCCTCAATTATTGAAGAAACTGACAAGGGAATTTTAAAGAAATTTTGAAGCATTCGTTAGGACACTCAATTGAATATGTGTGAAAAATTTTAGATTCCCCGGATTTCTATTCGAACCACAATTGTGTCTTTTTAGAAAATTTTATGTTCGTTAATTTTGATCAGCTTGTGAGATCAAGTTTGGGGAATTTTTTTGGTAATATTCAATAGATAAATAAAAATTATAATTGGGCATACAAAAATGTCCAAATTTTGATCACAATAAACCTGGTAGAACGATCTACTTTGTCAAGAAGCCCTTTCCATTCTATAAAAACCAAATTTCAGAATAAAATTTTTGAAATTAAGGGGGGGTAAATGGTGCACTATTCAAAATTTCGTCGACTTTTTGAGTATCTGCTACCAGTAATATTCGAGGTGCAAAATATTAAAAATTAAAATTTTGCATGTTTCTGCAAATCCAAAGATTTTCAAAGAATTCTAAAGACTTCAAAGAAATTTCAAAGAATTTTAAAGACCACTCATTGATTTACAATGAATTAAAAAAATAACCAAAGATATACGCAGAATTTTTTAAAGGAATTAAAAAAATCTTCTAGGAATGCCAAAGATTGCCAACGAATTCCACTTCATTTACAAAGAAATAAAAATAAACATAAAAAACTGAATTCAGAATATTAAAGATTACCGAGAAATTCCAAAGAATTTTCAAGGAATTCAAAATATTTCCGAGAAATTGCCAAGATTTTCAAGAAATTATCAGTGATTTACTATAAAGAAAAACAAGTAACTACACCGAGTTCAGAATCCAAGAAATTCCAATTTTTTTAAGGATTTCCCAGTGATTTACAAAGAACTAAAAATAAATAAATGAATACGCAGGATTTTGAATAGTAAATATTTTCGAGCCATGCTAATAATTTCCAAAGTAATCTGAAATTTATTTAAGGAATTCCAAAGATTACGAAGGAATTCCCAGTATTTACAAAGAGTTCAAAATAGACATAGAATAACACCAAATTTGAACTTTTGATGATGTTCGAGGAATTCTTATAATATTCAATGAATAACACAAATTTTGAAGTTATTCCTTTCCGAGGAATTGCAAGGATTTTCATAGAATTCCCAGTGACTTGCTGGGAACAGTGGCATAGCTAGGGGGCGGTGGGGGCGGTTAGTTAAATTTCCTGACTAAAATTATCTCGTTTCTTGGTTTTTAAAAACAAAAATGAGTAACCTTTTTCGTTTTTTAGGTTTTTAGGGGTGACACCCCTTTTTTTCCCTGGGTGCAACCTCTAAACAAAAGGTCATCAGCATAAGTGGGGGTGACACCCATGAAATTCGTCCCGGGTGTCACTCATGCTAGCTACGCCACTGGCTGGGAACTACAACTAATGAACAGAAATACACCAATTTCGCAGTTATAAGTTTTTAAGTAATTTTAAGTGGTTTAATGAAAATTAAACGCATAAATACGTAGAATTAGGAATTCTAAAAAAGACGGTTGCATTCCATGGATTGTCACGGAAAGTTTACAAGGGAATTCATAGTGATTTACAAATAATTAAAAATAAATATAGAAAAACACCGAACTCGGATTTCTAAAGATTTCCGACGATTTTCAGTGATTTAGAAAGAATTATAATTAAGAATCAGAAATTTGCAGAATTCGGAAT
Organism: Podabrus alpinus; assembly: GCA_932274525.1. Taxonomy (NCBI): domain Eukaryota; kingdom Metazoa; phylum Arthropoda; class Insecta; order Coleoptera; family Cantharidae; genus Podabrus; species Podabrus alpinus. The sequence continues at coordinate 68,998,479 of OW026456.1, read as the reverse complement.
TTAATATATTGCCAAGGTATTCTAATGATTTTCGAAGATTTTCCAAGATTTCTAAAGATTTTCGAGGTATTCGAAATATTTTCAAGGAATTTCTAAACTTTCCATGAAATTCCCAGTGGTTTAGAAAGAATTAAAAATGCACAGTCACCGAATTCGGTCTGTAAAGATTGCCGTATAATTCAATGATTTGCGAGAAATGTCGAAGTTTTATTTAAAACAACATCAATTTTCAAAGCTTTTCACCGAATTTTTAAAATTTTCTATGAAATTCTCAATTATTTCCAACGAATTAAAAACAAATAAGTCACCTAATTCGGAATTCAACATATTATTTCCTAGGTATTCCAATGATTTTCTAGGAATTTCAAACATTTTTAAGGAAGTTCTCTACTTTCCATGGAATTTCCAGAGGTATACAAAGTATTAAAAAGGAACAAATAAATACAGACAACTAGGAATCCTTTTTCCGAGGAATTCGAAAGATTTTCAAGAAATTTATAAATTTTTTTTAATGAATTTCCAGTGGTTTACAAAGAATTACAATTAAACGAAGCAATACGTAGAATTCGGAATTCTAAAAAAGTCCGTGGTATTTCTATGATTTCCACTGAATTCCTACTGTTTTTCAAATAATTAAAAATAAGCATACAAAAACATCGAATTCGGAAGTATAAAAATTTCAGTAGAATTACAATGATCTCCGCGGATTTTCAAGGAATTTATTTTAAAGGTTTTCGAAGAATTTCGAAAAAATTCCCAGTGACTTTAAACAAATTAAAAATAAATAAAGAAAGACGCTGACTTCGAAATTCTAAAGATTTGCGAGAAAATCAAACATTTCCAATGAATATTCCGTGATTTACAAAGAATTATAATTAAAAAGAAGAAATTTACCGAATTCGGAATTCAGCAATTTTTCTGAGACATTCTAATTGATTTCTAAAGGTTTTCCTGGAATTCAGAACATTTTCGAGGAATTCCATACATTTCCACATAATTTTTAACCTTTCCATGGAATTCCCAATGGTTTACAAATAATTCAAAATAAACAGACATCGAATTCAAATATTTCTGTAGAATTCTAATGATTTCCGAGAAATTTAGAAGAATTACAATGAATTCTCAGTGATTTTCACAGAATGTAAAATAGACAAAAAATAAAATAGACAAAAAAAAGGAATTTCCAGTGGTTTATAAAGTATTAAATTTAAATAACGAAATACTTGGAATTCGGAATTTTAAAAAATCCGTGACATTATTCCAGTGATTTCCACGGAATTCCTAGTGATATACAAGGAATTAAAAATAAACATAGAATAATAACACCGAATTCGGAATTCTAAATTTTTTTTAGAATTTCAATGAATTCCCAAGAATTCATTGAAATTTTCAGTAATTTCCAATGAATTAAAAATAAACAAGTGAAGTCGCTGAATTCAGAATTTTAAAAATTTGCTAGGAATATCAAAGGTTTGCAATGAATTTCCAGTGATTTACAAGGAATGAAGAATAAGTAAAAAAGGTCATCAAGCAAGGAATTTCCAATATTTCCGAGGAATGCGTAAGGTTTTCAAAGATTTGCAAAGATATCCACGAATCCAAATTGTTTTGCAAGGGATTAAAAATAAATACGTAGAACTGGAACTTCTAAAGAATTCCGAGGAATTCCAATGATTTCTGAAGAAACACAAAGTTTTTCAAAGAATTCCGATGATTTCCAAGGAATTCCCATTAATTCAGGAATGACCCAGCTGAAGTTCCTCCAGTTTTAATTTTTATTTTTTGCATGTGTATGAAGAATATACGCAAAGTCTTGCTCGAATTCTCACGATTATGACTATAATTTGTTATTGTATAATTTCCACCCTACACCTATACCAAACCGGAAGTAACCGCACGCCACTGGCACTGCTGTGGTGACTAATAAAAATAAAAAATTCATACGGAATATAAAACTCAACTCAGCATTGCTTAACTTCGAAAATGTAACTAAAAGCAACAATAAAATCCTTAAGAAGTTGTGAGTTAAAATGAACGGAAAATACAAAATTTCGGCATCAAGTTGATTCGATTAATTAAGGAAATGTTAATTAATTCTTAAAATGCGAATTTGATACATTTTCTTCCGCTTTTAGGATTAACTTTTGCTTTTATGAGATGAAATTATTAAAATTAACCTATTAATAAATTTTATTACAAATTTTCTTCGAGATTTCATTTGGCACAATAATTTTATCGTAATTATATTGACTAAGGCCGGCTACACATGGTGATTTGATGCTTACGTGGCAAACTTCGGGGGTGGTCTGTTTAGTCTTTTAGATAATACCTGATGCGTATATTGATCGAATTACAGATAGGAAAATTTCTAGTCTATGTTTAATATCGGAGAATCTATTAAATAGTACAGTTGAAAGACTTGGGTGAATTATTTTTAAATTGTAGTTTTATCCAAAACAATTGATTATTTATGTAATATTAAAAATGTATTGTATTAATAAGCACCCCATCTGTTTATTGATTACATTTACCTTCAGGGACACAAAGGACGTCCGTTTATTCTGTAATTTAAGTATTTGAAATCATCAGACTATCAGGTTATCGGTGAATGCATTTTAGTATTTAACGATATTGATTGATTTGCATAGAATAATTATAACAATAAATTCAATTGTATATTTTATAGTTATTCCATCGACGAAAGGAAGGATAAACTATTATGTAGTAACCCGAAAGGATAAATAGCACAGATGAATATATTAATATTTATCGATTTTTTAAACCGAGAGCTTCGAAATGGCAATAAACTTTTCCATCCTGTATACGTACCTTAAACTTTTATTTGTGGAAAAATGAGAAAGCTCCAATTTAGCGCAAAAAGCGTGATAGCTTTTGCAAAGGTATTATTAAATATAAATACCTTGAAGCTATATTTGTTTTAGAAAAATACAAATAATAAAGTTAATTAATTTTCGTATACGTGGATTAAATTAATGGTGTATTTGAAAATCAATTTATTTAAACTATCGACGTCCCTTTAAGTTGGAAACCTAACGAATTAATTTGTTAAATATTTTTAGATTCTTATATTCGGCTAATACAAATTAAAAATTTCCATAAGGCAACCGTTAAAATATTAAACGACAATTTAAAAATAGCCGCTTAATTAAGATTTTCAGATACAATGAACACGCGATATCTCAATAGCAATTATGTTTTAGAAGTTAATTTAACATAATATTATTCGAATATATCAATACACCAACTTGTTTCTATTGATCAAGCAATTAAGCTTTTGGGTATGAAAATAATAGAAAAGTTAAGAATGAAATGCGATAGGTAACTCTATTAAACAACTTAAATACCAACAAACTAAAACTTAGCTTTAATAACCAACTATGCTAACTTTAATCATTTCGCTATACATTCGTGGATAAAAGCATAAAACAGAATTTATCTCTCGTTTCAGAAATATCTAAAGTGCTTAATGTAGTTCATCCAATAATAAAACGCTTTTGATACAAATTTTCACATCGTAATGCATTAATGCATTCGGTATCGCTAATTTTGTTTATAATGTTAAAGTAATCTCATATTAAGGCCGCACCCACACCTTAATTGATTTTAGGTGCACTTACAAAATTATGGCACATAAACATTTTCCTATGGAATAGAACACAACTAAACCGCTAATTTCATTGCAAAATTTGAGGCTAATAAAGTTTGAGGGTTGATCTTTTCACCTCTAGTTAAAGTACCAGATAACTGACGTTATTAAAATTAGCAGGTATGATTGCGTGTCTTCGTGATTGTAACTAGAACAGCATACGTCGATAATATTACTAAGCAACAAAAATCTTTAATTAACAGTTAGTTATCGGAAATTTAACCTTTTATTGACTTAAAATTAACTAGGAATTAACCATGTCACTTAAAGTTGCGCAATGATGACTTTTGTAGTTACTTAATTACGACATTTAGTTAACTATTGATGGCATTTAGTTACTTTTTGGAAATATTAATACTCATTACTGTCAAATTAACTACTCAAGTTAACAATAAGTAGAAAGTGAAAAATAGAAACATGGCAAAGAAAAGTTAAGAAGCATCATAAAACAGTTATTAATGCTTTTCTGTCTTATTTACCATGTGTTGGGACTCCGGACCCCCGGACTCTACAGACCTAAATAATTTTATCACTTCATTTGCAGCAGCCCCCGTGAAGTTTTTCAATTTAAAGAAAAAGAACATTTACCGTATTGTTATTTACTTAAAATTGTTATTTTTAGATACTTAGATGTTAGTTTCAGTTGTTGATGGGAGGGCACGTACTATTGTGCCCTTTCAGGCAAGCTGCCACTGCGTAAAAATGGGTGTTACCTCAGAGATAAAATCTTGTAGTTCATTTTACACTCACTTGAGGCTGTAATATCTCTTTTTATTTATAGGTTAGAATAAGGCAACAATTTTGAAAAACAATGACTTCAGACACGTAGCACGTGTCACATAAAATTTAAAGTCAATGCATGTCGGACGGGCCACGTAGTTAAATTGGAGACACGTCGGACCGCCGAATTTATTTTTCCTCCAAACATTTTTTTTTATTGAAGAGGTTTAAGAAATAATAGAAACAGTTTCAAACATTTTTTTAAATGACCTTAAATCCTATAGATTTTGTTTCGAAAACAAAATCTTTAACGTAAAAACTATATAAAATATAATAAATATAACTAAAAGAATTATTAACTCCGTGCCTAAAAATGTATCTAGTTACGGACTTTGTATATTGTGGTGTTTTGCTCATAAAATTCGAATCCACGACAGATATAAATTTTGGAATTTTATTAATTTTTTAACTTTTATTTTCTCGTTACACAAAATTCTGTTTTTATCATTTGTGATAACTTTTGATAGTGAAATAATTCAATTCTTCAATTTTATAAATTTTTTTGTTTAATAAAAAATTTTTTTTACAATTCAAAATATGGGTTAGTAAATAAATGTTGTCATACATAAAGAAATTAATTGCGCCTCTATAAAATTGATCAGTAGATATAAAAAAGTTCATTTAGTTTACAAATAACATATGCGATTGTAGCATGTTTTTTTTTTTTAAAGTAATAATTTTCACTGTTCAAATGTTTAAAAAAAATGCAAAATACCTTGTCTTTTGTTTAATAATTTGTTTATGTCACTCGATAAACATACCAATTTCATTCGTAGGTTGATTTCCAAATTTTCAAACCAATTGTTCATAAACCAAATCCACAGTCGTTGAATTTTTCAAATAATTCGTGGTTAATTTTTCCACCATCAAATTTCAATAAGATTGACCACTTTTTATCCCTCTTGCTGGTAATTTTCTTTAGTTTCCACTTTGGAAAACCATATAAGGATCCACTTTTATAATTTGCTTTGAAATTTACTTTCAACATCCACTTTTTAAATCCACTTTTATCAATCCACACATTGATTGGCAAATCACCGCTTGATCGATCTCCTTTCAGAACGAATGCGTCCATGTTCTCCTTTTAAGCTGAAATTTCCTTTCCACGCGTGCGCGAATTTTGATTTACGCCCTTTGATTGGCTGATTTGGTTTATTTCGGCTCATGATTTCAAAATGTGTCCGAAACTGGACGTAACGAATTTTTGCAAAACTTGCGCGTGTCGTTTCGCGCACTTATGTTTTTTTAAATTCACGCATGACTTTACACACATCATTTTAAATTTAAAATTTTTAATACAAATATTTTTTTGATTCATTTAAAAAAAAACAAATCTAGTCCTTTTTGGAACAAGCTCCAGACTTTTAATTTAATAAATTTGAAGAATTATTTTATTTGTTAAATTTTGACTAATAAAGATTTTTGTGTGACGAAATTATAATATTGACCTGTTAAAATTTATTTTTTTTTAATTTTTGAATTTGTTTTATGAAAAAAATTTGGTAAATTGTGTAATTTTGTTGAAGACAGTTCAACGCCTTCGTGGAATTTTAAGAATTAGTAAAGTATTGGATAATTATTGAAATTTCTAAAATCTGGCTTCAATGAAATTCGTATGGTTATTTTGCTAGTATGAAAATTTTCATATTCCGAAGAATATCCTTTTTGATTATTTATTTTTTTCAAAATTTAAAATGGAATTTAAGTTTGCATGGTATTATGATTTTTAACTTTCTGACTAATATTTAGAATTTATTTACAACATTAACTTTAATTTAAAGGTTTCTTGCCTCTCTGAATTTTCAAACTAAAACTTTATTATTTTTTAACGAAAACATGAATAGTTAACTGTTTTTAACTTTTTAAAAATATTATGAAATTTAAACTAAACATAATTTATCTCAATTCAACTCAATTCAAAATCTTTATGTACATCTTTTCATAAATCGGTTACATTATAGCACATTCTTTTTTTTATGCGTTCATCTGTGTCAATTTTGTTCGCAGGAGTATTTGGTTTCCACGTTTTATCCCATCTCTGGATACTGGTGTGATAAATTTCGGACTTTTTATATCTTATTTTCTTAAATGTAAAATTTCTTCTTTTCTGTTCATCTCCTTGGTTTTTTCTTATCTTTTCAAATTTGACCATGTTACCAATTTTTTTTATTGAATTTCTTACTGCATTTGTTTTTATTCTTCTTCCTTTCGCTAATCTTTTAACTTTAGAGATTTTTTTATTTAATTCCCATTTTGTTTTTCTTCCTAGCCTAATGTAGTGCCTATACTTTTCATTTATTAAATTTATTAAATTGTCGCCTTCGTTGAGTTTTACTATTTGAAGCGTTGTTTTGTTGTTGATCTCTTTTCCGTCTTTCTTGTCTGAATCTTTTTCTATTTCTACCCATTGCATCTCTTCCTCACGCATTTTAATTTTCTTATTTGGTACGTCGACCACTATTTTGAATTTTTCTAGAAGATCCATTCCAAGGATACAATCTATTTTCATGTTCGGCATAATCATTATCCCGCAATTGTTTTTAAATTTTCCAATGGTTATATTGGCGTTTAAATTTTTATTTATCACTGTGAAAGCTTTGTTGTTTGGAGTGATTAATCTTATTGGCGTTGTTTTTATAATTCTATCTTTAAATTTTTCTGGATTCATGACTGTTATCTTCTCATTTAACAAGGATATTTCCGCACCGGTATCGATTAATGCCCTTACAGTAATCTCATTAACGTTCATTAAAATATACGGTGATCCAATTAAATTATCATTCTCTGCGTCGTTATAGCATATTTTTATGGGAACATCTACGTTACATGTTTCTTCATCTAACTTCATCTTCTTGAATGTAAAATTTGCAAATTGTTTATCTATTTGTCCATTATTTTTATTTTCCGATTCTTTAAAATTTGTAGACAATTCAACTCCCGTTGAATTGTCTTCTAGTGAAAATTTTGGACTTCGTTATCAGAATCTCCACCATGTTCTTCCACTACTGTTACAGCATTTACATGTGCGGTGGTGGCATTATTTACTCTGTTTGTACGATTAATAGCATCTGTATTTTCATTCTGGGAATGTTCGTTCCTCTCCTGATTGTTCGATTGGTTATTGTGCCAATTATTTCTATTTGATTGGTGGTTATTCCAATTTTGGTTTCCTTGATGATTATTCTGATTATTTCTGTTCCAATTGTCTTCTCTTCTACTCTGTTCATTCTGAGTATTTCTGTTCCAATTATCTTCTCCTCTGTTTCCATTATGATTATTCCTATTATTGTTGTTAAAATTTGAGTAGTTGTTATTTCTGTTGTTATTAAAGTTTGCATAATTGTTGTTTCTATTTTGATTATTGTTAAAATTGGAGTAATTATTGTTTCTGTTGTTATTAAAATTTGCATAATTGTTGTTTCTATTTTGATTGTTGTTAAAATTTGAGTAGTTATTGTTTTGATTCCTGTGCCAATTATCATTTTGGTTCTGTATTCTGTGTTGGTGATTAAAATTTTGATTTGTATTATTATTATTTCTGATATTATTGTTGTTTATACTTTCTCTTCCGCTTGTACTTTGAATCGTGTCAAAACGTTTTAATAAATTTATGAATTGTTCAGTACTTTCGATATTTTCTATAGCTACCCGATTTATAACTTCATCTTCATAATGATTTGCTAAACTCCTTATGATGTCTATCTCAAACATTGGCGGATCCAATTGTTTTGCCTCATTGATGTATTTGATGGCGTAACTCTCTTTTGTTCTATCTCTTCTATCGTTGTACTTCCCATTGTTGAGATTTATTCTAACCTTTCTTTGCTCTGATATTCCCCAGTATTGTCGAAGAAATAATTGTTCAAATTCAGCGAAGTTTCTGTAATCGTCCTCAATTATTCCCAACCAATTTTCTGCTTCTCCTTTTAATGAATGTCTTATTATAGATTTTAATCGAGACAAGTCATTTATTTTATTTGTAACGTCCCTTAGATTTTTTAAAAATAAACGAGGGTTTCTCTGTCCATCTCCTTGAAATTTCATAATCTTGTCGGAATTGAATCCAAATTGGATTTCCTGCATTATGCCTTTGATATTGCTCGCTTCATTTTCCTGTCCAGTACTTTGATTTCTGTACAACCCTTGTTGCGTAATCCACATGGAATTATTGTTTATTGAGCTTTTTATTTCTGCTATTTCATCATGCACTTGTTCTATTTTACTGTGACTTTCTTGATTATTTTCTTCTATTATCTTGTTTGTCTCTATTAGTTTGGTTCCGATTAAAGTTATTCGATGAACATTTTCTATTACCTTGTTATTTATTATATTTAAATTTTCTGTTATTACATTTTTTTCTACATTAATATTTTCTATTTTGTTGTTAATAGATTTCATTTGTTCCATATTAACCTGTTGTGTAATTGAAACGATTTGTTTTTCAAAATGTTCTGGTTTTGTCTCAACTATGACCCCGCTTTCATATAATTGGTTAATACGACCGTTTACTTCTTCTTTCATTTCTTTTATGGTTTCCTTAAACTCTATTTTCTTTACTGTGGTATTTTGCAGATCTTTTATCTCCCCATCCATGTTCCACATATCTTGCCACATATTCTGTTGAGTCGATTTAATTTCATCAATATTTTTTTTTAATTCATCTTTTATTTCTTGTGAGCCTTTATCTATCATCTCTTTAGTTTGATCAATTATTTCCTTTTTGTTTTGATCAAATTTTTCATCCATTTTTCTTGCATTTCCTCTAATTTCCATTAATAATGTCAACATGTCTACCGTTTCTGTTTTCTTCTCTTCTGTTTGTTTTTCTTGACTCGTGCTTTGTTTTTTCTCGACCTTTTCTTCCATACTTTTTATTATTTCTTCTTTAACTTCGTCGACTATAGGATTTCTTTCTACTATGTCTTTCGTCTCCGGATCTACTTCTATGGGATTTGCATCTATGAATGCTAACAGCTGTTTTTTCTTACTCATATTGTCGTTTGTTTGATTTAAATGTCAAAAGAAAGCTATATTTTACACCAAGATAATCTGAACGTTTAATTGATTTTGTCTGATAATCAAACTCTTTTATCAGATCGTACATAAATTTTATTGAATTTGTCGAATAAAATGTTTTTATTGACCTTAGAAAAATTTTTGTTTATCGTAAATTGTTTTTATTTGAATATTCAAAATAGAGCATGTGAATCTTAATATCAGGGTTATCGTGAGGTTTCGTGCCCCACGTTGGGCGCCAAATTTTTATATGCTGTGGTGTTTTGCTCATAAAATTCGAATCCACGACAGATATAAATTTTGGAATTTTATTAATTTTTTAACTTTTATTTTCTCGTTACACAAAATTCTGTTTTTATCATTTGTGATAACTTTTGATAGTGAAATAATTCAATTCTTCAATTTTATAAATTTTTTTGTTTAATAAAAAATTTTTTTTACAATTCAAAATATGGGTTAGTAAATAAATGTTGTCATACATAAAGAAATTAATTGCGCCTCTATAAAATTGATCAGTAGATATAAAAAAGTTCATTTAGTTTACAAATAACATATGCGATTGTAGCATGTTTTTTTTTTTTAAAGTAATAATTTTCACTGTTCAAATGTTTAAAAAAAATGCAAAATACCTTGTCTTTTGTTTAATAATTTGTTTATGTCACTCGATAAACATACCAATTTCATTCGTAGGTTGATTTCCAAATTTTCAAACCAATTGTTCATAAACCAAATCCACAGTCGTTGAATTTTTCAAATAATTCGTGGTTAATTTTTCCACCATCAAATTTCAATAAGATTGACCACTTTTTATCCCTCTTGCTGGTAATTTTCTTTAGTTTCCACTTTGGAAAACCATATAAGGATCCACTTTTATAATTTGCTTTGAAATTTACTTTCAACATCCACTTTTTAAATCCACTTTTATCAATCCACACATTGATTGGCAAATCACCGCTTGATCGATCTCCTTTCAGAACGAATGCGTCCATGTTCTCCTTTTAAGCTGAAATTTCCTTTCCACGCGTGCGCGAATTTTGATTTACGCCCTTTGATTGGCTGATTTGGTTTATTTCGGCTCATGATTTCAAAATGTGTCCGAAACTGGACGTAACGAATTTTTGCAAAACTTGCGCGTGTCGTTTCGCGCACTTATGTTTTTTTAAATTCACGCATGACTTTACACACATCATTTTAAATTTAAAATTTTTAATACAAATATTTTTTTGATTCATTTAAAAAAAAACAAATCTAGTCCTTTTTGGAACAAGCTCCAGACTTTTAATTTAATAAATTTGAAGAATTATTTTATTTGTTAAATTTTGACTAATAAAGATTTTTGTGTGACGAAATTATAATATTGACCTGTTAAAATTTATTTTTTTTTAATTTTTGAATTTGTTTTATGAAAAAAATTTGGTAAATTGTGTAATTTTGTTGAAGACAGTTCAATATATATCCAAACAAAATCCGCCAAACTTGAAGTCTTCAGTTCAAATTCATTTAAAAAAAAATTAAATTGAAAACATTTTTGGAGAAATTTAATTTCGATAATAATCCGATGTCTGCAATTCAAATACTGAGGCTTCAAAGCCCTGGAGTCACTTAATTTTGTAATTATATATTATGAAGAACTATGTGAACTTTGTCTGATTATTATTTGTTCATCAAGTCTGTTATAAACATAACCTCTTACTCTGCAGAAATGTACTGGTAACATCTATTCTGTACCACAAACTTAGGGGAAGATTTCGGCATTTAGGTCAAACTAACTTCAAATTTACGCAACACCGCCTATTTTACAGGAATTAAAATAAAGATATGATAGAAATCTCCTACAAGATTACCTCACTTACAGAACAAACAGATTCGATTCACCATTGCAATCCAAGGGAAGTCCCTCTATCCTGAATTTTTCACGAATTATACCGATGTAGAATACATATACAAATACAAAATTAATTATACACAGTAACCCGAATTTAATGACCGGTTAGTCCCAATAATGAGCCCACTAAGTTATTAACATCCGATTCGGAACCGACTAGGGGCAATTTCGTTGAAGAAGATCCCAAAAATCACAAAGTCGTGAATTCGTCGTTTTAAATGCATCCTATCCCCAAAATAGGATTCTAGGTAAAATAGTCTACGGTAAATTGGTCTAGGTAAAAAAGTCTATGGAAAAAAGTCTACGGGTAAAAAAGTCTAGGTAAAATGGTCTAGGTAAAAAAGTCTATGGAAAAATGGTCTACGGCAAAATTCAAGGAAAGATTCCGGTGAGAATGGGCAAAATAATATTTAGCTGGTTATTTGCATATTTACCCAAAATCTAGTGATATGATGCATATTTTCGCTATATATTTACAATATTTCATGTGTACCATGCAGGCCGACGAGAGGGGGGGTAGATAGTGATTACCACCGGGCCTGGAGTTTCTGAGAAAGCCCGGATTTCAATCGAAATCCTGAAATCTGGGAAAATGCTCCTATGTTCCCCCTAGAAACCTGGAATGTATGTACGACCACCATTGCTGGAGAAGAACGTACCAACAATCAAGTTGAAGGGTGGAATAATCGGTTTTCCAATCTTGTCGGTCATAATCACCCAACCGTATGAACATTAATTAAAAAGATGAGATTGGAGCTAGCATGTGATGAAACAAATTTGAATCGGCATAGGATTGGAGCTCGAACAAATAAAAAAAATCTGCGGTGTACGAGAACATGCAGCGAAAGCTGAAAGCGCTTTGCGAGGAATATCGGGACGGTACTCGTACTATGATTGAATTTATTTGCGCTGTTGGTCATACTATTAGGTTTAACTAGTAAATTTAAATTTAATAATAAATAATAATTTTTAATAATATAGATTTTTTGTTTTAAACGTGTATACATATATTTTCCCAAGTCTAAAACTCAATTACTGTATTTTCGTGTCAGAATGATGATATCACTGCATCATCATTATAGGATGTATAGGCATTAGTAAGCGGTGTAATCGCAACTTTTTATTAAAAAGTTATCCAAGGAATCTTTCCTTGAATTTTGCCGTAGACCATTTTACCTATACTTTTTTACCTAAACTTTTTTACCTAGACCATTTTACCTAGACTATTTTACCTAGACATTTTTACACTTTTTTACCGTAGACCTTCTTATCTGGACCAATTTACCGTAGTCTATTTTGATTTAGACTATTCTACCGTTTACCCCAAAATAGACATAAGAAATTTTGAATACAAACTGGACAATATATTGTTAAAAATAAAAATTTTATTAGAGAGCGTCCAGTAATTACAAAACGCTTGTTGGCGGGGGGGGGGATTTATTTGTGGAAAATATCATGAACCCTTACTTAGGGGTATGGAGGACTTAAATGTTCTTTGCGTACGTTTATTCCATGAAACTCCCAGTGGTTTAGAAAGAATTAAAAATACATAGGCACCGAATTCGGTTTGTAAAGATTTCCGTGTAATTCAATGATTTGCGAGAAATGTCGAAGGTTTATTTAAAAAAACATAAATTTTCAAAGCTTTTTTTTTTTCAGAATTTGAAAATTTTCTATGAAATTCTCAATTATTTCCAACGAATTAAAAATAAGCAAGAAAAGTCACCAAATTCGGAATTCAACATAATATTTCCTAGGTATTCCAATGATTTTCAAAGATTTTCAAGGAATTCCAAACATTTTTAAGGAACTTCTCAACTTTCCATGGAATTTCCAGAGGTTTCCAAAGAATTAAAAATAAATACAGACAGCTAGGAATTTTAAATTTTTTCGAGGAATTCGAAATATTTTCAAGAAATTCATAATTTTTTGAAATGAATTTCCAGTGGTTTACAAAGAATTACAATTAAACGGAGAAATACGTAGAATTCGTAATTCTAAAAATGTCCGTGGTATTTCAATGATTTCCACTAATTTCCTACTGATTTTCAAAGAATTAAAAATAAGCATACAAAACACCGAATTCGGAAGTATAAAAATTTCAGTAGAATTTGAATGATCTCCACAGATGCTCAACGAATTTATTTTAAAGGTTTTCAAAGATTTTCGAAAGTTTCTGTAAAATTCACAGTGACTTTAAACGAATTAAAAATAAACAAAGAAAGACGCTGCCTTCGAAATTCTCAAGATTTGCGAGAAAATTAAAGATTTCCAATGAATATTCCGTGATTTACATAGAATTATAATTAAAACGCAGAAATTCACCAATTTTTCCGAGATATTCTAATGATTTCCAAGGTTTCCTTTCCAAATGATTTCCTGGAATTTCGAACATTTACGTGGAATTTCATACATTTTCACATAATTTTTAACCTTTCCATGAAATTCCCAGTGGTTTACAAATAATTAAAAATAAAAGACATCGAATTCAAAGATTTCTGTGGAATTCTAATGATTTCCGAGAAATTTTGAAGATTTCCAATGAATTCCCAGTGATTTTCACAGAATGTAAAATAGACAAAAAAATACGCAGAACATGGAATTACAAATATTTCCTAAAAATTCGAAAGATTTACAAGGAATTCTATTTTTTAAGTAATTTCCAGTCGCTTATAAAGAATTAAATTTAACTAACGAAATACTTAGAATTCGGAATTTAAAAAATCCGTGGCATTCTAATGATTTCCACGGAATTCATATTGATTTACAACGAATTAAAAATAAACATAGCATAACACCGAATTCGTAGTTCTAAAAATTTTCAAAGAATTCCGATGATCTCCACAGAATTTCAGTGAATTCCCAAGATTTTCAAACAATTTCAAAATTTTCTATGACATTTTCAGTGATTTCCAATGAATTTAAAATAAACAAATAAAGAATTCGGAATTTTAAAGATTTCCAAGGAATACCAAGGATTTGCAATGAATTTCCAGTGATTTACAAAGAATTATAAGTAAAAACAGAAATCCCCCGAATTCGAAATTCAACATATTTGCGAGGTATCCCAATGATTTCCAAAGGTTTTCCTCGAATTCCGAAAATTTTCGTAGAAATCCAAACATTTCCTAGCATTTTCTTAACTTTCTATGGTATTCCCAATGGTTTGCAGAAGATCTCAATGAACAAATTCGTGGATTCGTCATTTAAAATGTATCCTATACCCAAAATAATAGACATAAGAAAATTTAAACCAAATGAAATTTTTAACACAAACTGAAAAAAATATTGTTAAAAATAAAATTTTATTAGAGAGCGTCCAGTAATTACATAACGCTTGTTGGCGGGGGGTGGGGGGGATTTATTTGTGGAAAATCTCATGAACCCATACTTAGGGGTATGGAGGACTTAAATGTTCTTTGCGTAAATTTATTTTGAATGTGATAATCGAATCTAGTTTATATTCGATTTTAGAAATTAGTTTTCCATAAATATAACCCATTAATATTGCGACAATGAAAAAACGTAATAAGGTAGAAGAGTTTAACAAATCTTACGTACCCTTACATGGGGGCGAAAGGTCGTAAAACTTTCAAGAATCGTTCTTACATAATTAATTAATTTTCTTTTTAATCTTTTAATAATTTTATTAGGGTGCGTCCATTTATATGACGGTTGTTGGCAGGCGGGGGGGGGGGGGGTACGGAAAATCTCATACACCCTTACCTAGCGTAATGGGGGCCTAAAGCGTGTTTTTTTAATATGATAATTGAATTCAGTTTATATTTGGCTTTATAAATTAGTTTTCCATATAAAAAATTAATATTACGACAATAATAATTTCAAAATTAAGAATATGAAATAAAAGTCGTTTTAGAAATACTTTATGTATTATTTAATTTAGTATACAATTTCACTGGTTGTTGTATTTGATCTACTATGTTGAAATTTGTTTTCAAATTCAACATAGTAATTTGATAATAAAAAATTTATTTTCCGGATAGATATTATGATAAATACCCTTCCCTTCGGAAGGGTTCCTAATTTCCAAAATCCTTACGAAAGCTAGGAGGGTTTCAAAAATCTTATGTAGCCTTACATGGGGGCGAAAGGTCATAAAAGTAATATTTCAAAAATCGTCCTTACGTAATCAATTAATTCTCCTTAATGAATATTAACACAATAGCGCTTCTTTGGAATGCCGTATCTACTAAAATTTTTGGGCTACAACATTTTATTGTTTTAAATTAACGTAGAAGTTTTAAAAATTAAAAAATGCAAAATCACTTATTTTGCGTCAGATGAACAAACAAAAAGTCTATGTAAAAATTTGAAGACTAGGTTAATTTTGGAGAAAACCGAAAACCGCAGGTTTTTTGAAAGCCTGCGTCTCGGAGACTATAAGAAGTTAAACAATTTTTTTAATTTTAAGTTTTGCCCAGAATTATGCGGGGGGGGGGGGCATTTAATACCCGCCAGTCTCTGCAGTCAACAATGTTTAGAACTTCTCTAGGGGCATAAAATTTAAAGGGCAAAAATATAAATTTACTACTATATTTTTTTATTTATTTGCTATAAAGCTTATAATATCATTGTTAATAAAAACAAAATGTTTGTTGAAAATAAAAACCAGGAAAAACCAACTTTTCACTTGCACCTTTTTAAAATATTACCAAAAATTAACCAGTACTTGAATTTCCTCAGTGACATTTCACTTGAAAGTGATCTACCGACGTTCTACAACATCAACTTCGATTAAGCAAATTTTGGAAGCATAAAAAATATGTTAAAAAGTTAAAGCTCAGCTCCAGTAACATTCAGATCGTTACAAATTCATAACACATAAGCCCTTTCAGATATAAATACATTTATAAATATACAAAACAGATCTTTCCTGCAACTGAAATTTCATTTTTAGCTGAGATCAAAAAAAAACCTTGTTCTTTCTTCATAAAAAGTTGGCAAAGTGGACTGCAGTAACTGATTTATGTGTACTAGCAATGATGTTTTGTCTCCACAGGCTATTATCAATAGTTATATTTTTAGTTTACTAAATTTTTAATAAGATGTGTATTTTGAATATTTTCAGCAAAATTTACAGCCAATACTTTTAAATTTAATGTAATTGTTATCATTTTCAAGTACTTTCCAAGTTTATAGGAAATTTTAGTATAATGGAAATGGATATTGGTCGTAAACCGTAGTCCTAGCACGTATCTCGAATTTATTATTGTATATGCACAGTTTTATAAAATTTTATGGAAACAAGTCACACTACAATAAATTGTAAGAGTGTAACCAGTAAACGAAACTTTATTTTTAAAAGAAATTACAACGCTCTAAAACTCTAAAACAACCCGCCTGGTTAGTCACATCTACATTTTCTTAAGTTTAGTTTTGAATATTAATTTCTTCTTGTTTTTGATTATCGTGTTTCTTGCAAAACAACCTTGTAAAAAGTCAAATTTTAATTTCCAAAGTGGAGGAAAGTTCTACATTTCTTATTAAATTAACTGTCGCGTCAACTTCTATACTACCACTTTAGTGATACTTTTAAAAGCTTCCTTATAGCAACATTCATAAATATTTACAAATCTTGTAAACTCATTAAACTTAAATGTTTTGAAAGAGCGACGTGATTGTGTTTTCTTGTATTATGAAAACATTGAACACGTGCCAATTTTAGTTACTAGTGCTAGGGGGTTTCCTGCTAACATTATTCCAAGTTATTATTAAGTAAAATTAGTTTACGTAGCAAAGTGATGAGCTACATTAACGTTACAAATTAGAAATAAAAAATAATTTTAATGGAACGAATTTTAAAATAAATTGAGTTTATGTTCCAACTAATAAATTTTTATTTCGTCCCACACAGTTTGAGATTCTCTGTTTTAACCTTTGATACCAACGTATATTTAGATTCGAATTTAATTTAAAATTATTATCTTACGAAAATAACATTACAAAATTAAAATAACAAAATATGAAGGATTGCCGAAAGCTCCGACTAGAAAATTCGCAATTTAACACGAAATGTGTCTGGCATTTAAAAGTTGTCACAAATTAACGAAATTGTTTGGTATATTGGTCGCTATTAACTTAACTCTAATTTTGTTAATGGTTTTTAGTGGAACGTTTGGTATTTAAATTAAATTGTTTACCATAAAAGGGGATTTAGTAGAAAAACAAGAAATCCTTAAAGCAGGCAGCGGTTTTGTCGTTTACTTAATTTATTTCCATTAACCGTAATTAACCGCGTGCGTTATGCGTTGGTCGCTATAAAAATAACAAGAAAGAATTTTTTGTAAATTAAATTGTTCATTCGTATTTTGATTATTGTCAAGATGTGCTTGAAAACACACCCAGTATCAAATGCATTCTACCGTAATTTCAGGAAAGTTGTAATCACTTCAGTAATTCTGAAACTTTAAGTGCAATTTGCTTAATATGACGTATTCAAGTCCCTCGAGTTAGAATTTTGATCCGACTCATGTTGAATTAATGAGCGGAATGATTTAGAAAATTATAATTACTTCTTGTCAGGGGCGGACCGGCGACGTCTGTTCCAATGCAACTTTTGCATGGTTTGGTCATCGTAATAACTGTTTTAATGTCTTTCTAAGTTCTGATCACTGGCGAGTTAAGTAGTAGTAGCTTAATTCTGTAAAAGCTTATAAATGTTCGTGACAACTACATTTAAAGGGCTCGCCACATAGCCTGTGCTGTGCTATGCCAATGTCAAACATTGAAGTAGAAACATAGGGTTTCAATAGTGACGTTCACATAGTTATGAGTTGCTATGCTATTTTGCGCATGACCATGACATTGTTCAACGTTTGTGTTGACATAACACAGAGTATAGCATAGCACAGCACAGGCTCTGTGGCGAGCTCTTAAGTTGAGGCTGGCCACTCCCGATCTCTTCTGAAGTTTATTAAAAGCCAACTTGACGATTGATTTGATCAATCTCGATCGAAGCGAATTTAATTCAAAACCCGGTTTATTTAAAAATTAGGTCTAATCCTTGGCATTGACGATGTGATTTCAGTCACGGGAGTACTAAAAAGCGCAGTTCTGAAAAATTCATTTTTTTTATATAATATCTTCTGGTCGAATATTTGTTTGGAGAAAAGATTTCTTGTTTTCAAGTTCAATTGCTATTTTTAAAATACTCCTAGTGTAATTCGGGCACTGAATGAAAATGAGTATAAAGATGTCAATACGAAAAAGTGTAAACACAGAAATTAAAATTAATGCTCCAAGTGATAACGTGGGATTTTCTGCGTCGAAACCAAGATTAAATTTAACGATTCCAACATTTAAAAGGATGGGCCATTATCACATTGCAATATGGTTATCGATAGAGATGTTAAAAAAACATCGGTAATTATTTCGAAATGGTTAAAAAACAAAGCACTTCGGGAAGTAATGCGATTAATTTAATTAATGGTACCATCACTATTAAGTAGTTTTCTATAGGAGAAAGAGACCATCAATAGTTAAAAATTCAGAAATGCATAATGACTTCACGTTGCCTTCTAATAAAAGGGGTAATAAATATTCAAGGTATAATATTGTGAGTATTGCGAGTTGCATAAGTAATTAGAACGGTTCTAGTTGATAAAATAGCTTACGTGCATGTCTATAGATTGCATCTATCAACTACAGAAGTATCGCTTTCTGAGTTCCTGTCAGGAATAGGAGTCCTAAAAGCAGCTTTGAAGAGTCTTGTTTCTAAGCATCCTGATATCTATGCAATTTTCAAGATTTTAATCCCCTTCAATCGGCTCAATGAACCCCAGGATTGTTTCACCGCGGAGATGGGGGGGGTCGCATAGTTAGCAGAGTAGAAATTTAATAATACGATAGCAACATGGTTGAAGCTATGGGGACAATATTTATATTGCTACTAATTAGAACGTAAATCAAAATAATTTATTGTATTATTGATTTGTTTATTTTAAATTTCTGCGAGTTGATGGAGGAGAAGATCGTCCAGTTGGAAGCGGATATGCGCGAATATAACGTTAAATTTTTGTCTTCTTATTGGTTATTAAGATGTGATTATCTGTTTTAAACCAAATTCGTGGATTCGTGCCTTATAGTAGCTGTGTTTCGTATTCTGTCTTTCAGTATCTTATCTGCTATCGGCCGTATTGTCTTCAGGTGTAACAGCACGAGTTCAAGAAAAATACTCGAATATTTGTCGAGTACAGGTTTTGCCAAAGAGATTGTAAGCGTGAGCGAATCGAGCGAGTACTGGGTCCACAGCTAAAATCCTGCAGGAGATGAATGTTCAATGGACTTTTCGATCACGAGCTGCTGTTTGGCTGATTATTTAGCGAAATTCACGTTTTAGCAAAAACTTGTTTTTTAATCTGCCGCACTTAGTTCCGGCAATAGGCGTGCAAAAATTACCCCTCAGGAATACAATTTATACAATAACCTTGGAAAGCCTTTTTTAGATCTAGCGCACTTTACTTCGAGCAATAGGCGTGCAAACACTACCCCTCAGGAATACAATTTTTAAAGTAATCTTGAAAAATCTTTTTTTTTATCTAACGTGCTTTACTCCGAGCAACAGGCGTGCAAGAACCACCTCTAGAAATACAATTTATAAAATAACCTTGATGAATTTAAAATTTTTTAAGCCAGTGGATAAACGATAAACCTTTGATAAACGCCAAGTTGGCCCCTCCTTTTTCAAATTTTTTCAAAAATTAAATTATACTTGATGTTATTTAAAAGTATACGTCAAGTGATGGCGAATGCTGTAAATCGTTTAAAAAACTACATGGGATACGCTTTCAGCTACAAATTCATATTCTAGAAATTTGAAAAGCTCCGAGCAAGTCTTATCTTTTTGCATTATTTACTTTTAAGTCAATCGGAAATAGTTATATAATTTTTTTAAATGAATTGAATTAATAACTTGTTGATAATATAAATATGTAATAATAAAATTATTCTTTTAAAAAGCATTAAACCCTTACCTACATACTTGAATTAAATTTCTAGAATCCAGATATCAATTTTTGTATATATAGTAAACATTGACAAATTTCTTTCATATTCTTGAAATCTTCATCAGAATGCGTATAAACATGATATAAAAATATTAGTTAACCTTATTTGAAAAAATAAAATTTTTTTTTTCAAGTTTCATTTGAAAAGTTTTAAGTCTTAATGACATTTAAAATCTATACCTGCTATAAATAATAAAATATGAATTTATAACAACGTTTATTAATATTGGTAATTGAAGTTCATGGTTGGAACAAACATTGGTATATTGATTAGAGAAATTTAATTCAAGTAGGGAAGTGTTTAATAACTTGATAATATTTTTAAAAGAATAATTTGTTTATTATTAAAAAAATGATGCAATTTTTATACAATTGAACTTTTTATATACAAATTGTTTGTGCTTAATATTTTTAATTGACTTATTAATTTAATAAATATTTTCACGTTTAAAATTAACTATTTTATTTTTCAAGTTTAATTTATTCTTAATTCTCAATAGCTATGAAATCAAATATTTATATTATAGTAAGTAAGTAGTAGATAAATTTAACTCATGAAAAAAATAATAGATACATAATATATTATAATCCATGGGGGTTTTTCATTCTGCACATCAGAGGAGATATACTGCAATGTTAAATGCGTTTTAATAAAATGTGCACCACTTGCGGCGTAATAATTTCCGAATACCAAATTTTCTGGTTAACTAATTTTTTTTTTATTTGAATACCTATTGTTTTACAATCTGTCTAAAATATAAACAATAAGTAAAATATTTGACAACGAGAAGCAAAAATAATCAAAATAATCCTCCATTTTTCCTCCTCCATTTTTCCTCCTCCATTTCAGTCGATCTTATATGAATGCTACATTAGTTTTTCAGTTCCTTCGGGTCTGAAGGTGGTGAGAGGCAACTGACTCAAAAGCGATGAGGCAGGTCCAGTGGATCGAAACACTTCAGCCTCTTGGTTCTGTGGGTTGTCAGTAGTTCTGCAGCAAGAGAGTTGGGGTGGTCTCTCACTCGGTTTTGGTATCTTGTACTGAACGATTTGATAGTTTCCTCGACTGTAGCTATGTGAAGATCACGATGGATAACCTGGTTAGGCACATACCACGGAGCATCAGCAATAATTCTCAAGATCTTTGATTGGAACCTCTGGATTTTGGCGATGTTGGAGTTGCTTGCAGCTCCCCAGAGCTGAATGCCGTATGTCCAAATTGAAACTATTATTGCTTCATATATGAGAATCTTATTTTCTAGGGACAACTTTGATTGACGATTCAGCAGCCAGTAATATTTTCTCATAGTATGGCCTAGTTGTAGTCTTTTATTCCAAATGTGAGAACCCCACGTCAGTCGTCTGTCCAGTCGCATTCCAAGATACCTAACTTCCCTTCCCTGTGGCAGTATCATTCCATTTAAACTAACAGGAGGGCAAGAGTCTCGTCTATTTGTAAATGTTATGTGGGCCGACTTTTGTACGTTAGCTTTGATTTACCACTTTTTTAACCATATTTCATACTTGTTGAGGTGGATTTGTAAGTTTTCAGGTGCCGGTGACAACGGCCCAAGTAACAAGGAATATCCAAAAAAAAATCCTTTGGTATATAGGTCAAAAAAGGGATAAGATACAAAATAAAGTGCGGATATTTGAGAATTTTTAAGAATTAATACCGAAAATTTAGTAAAAACCCTATGCGATGCCCGGGATAGGCTGCCGCCCATGTAGCACACATTGTTGGCGCAATATTGGTCCAATATTGAAAATCAATATTGGGCCAATATAGAGATGTGAACATTCTGCTATATTGGTCCAATATGGATTTTCAATATTGTACCAATATTGATTTTCAATATTGGACCAATATAGCAGAATGTTCACATCTCTATATTGAACCAATATTGATTTTCAATATTGTACCAATATTGATTTTCAATATTGGACCAATATAGCAGAATGTTCACATCTCTATATTGGCGCAATATTGATTTTCAATATTGGACCAATATAGCAGAATGTTCACATCTCTATATTGGCGCAATATTGATTTTCAATATTGGACCAATATAACAGAATGTTCACATCTCTATATTGAACCAATATTGATTTTCAATATTGGCGCAATATTGATTTTCAATATTGGACCAATATTGATTTGCAATATTGGACCAATATTGCAAATAAATATTGAACCAATATTGCAAATAAATATTGGTACAAAGAAAAAAAGATTTAATTTAACTTTTTACGTATTTATTGTGATAGATACCTAATTATATAAATATTATTTCAGTCTGGTTTTTTCCTAATTTGTTATGTTGCTACCTTTTCCGAATGTTTGTAATGTTGTAAGTTTTGAGCCTCCACTAAATGATATAGTTGTATCTATAAATTATTAATTATAATTTTTTCTTTCTTTCAAGTATCCTTTGATTGTTGTAGTAACCGAAACATCATATAAATCTGAAATTAAATTAAATTTAAAGATTTTTTTTTTACTTACCTGCCGCTACCGGGGTTCGAACCCATGACGTTCCTTTGAATGTTTCCATAAGGCTCGACCGGTTACCATTTACCTATAGAAGCTTACTTATTTAAATTTATTTGCTCTCGTGATTTATGGTGTATATCAGGGGTGCCCAACTTTTGTGTACGTAAAATCTACTTATTATCTTAAACGCGATCTTAGTTGAAAACATATTTAAAAGAGAAAACACGAATAACGTAAAAACTTGAAAATCTTGACTCAATTTATTTCATTCGTAATCCGACGGCTCTTGCCAGATTGGGCTCGCGACCAGTCATTTTTCTTCTTTTTAAATTTTCTTCGTCTTGAATAAAAACCTATAGTTATTTACAAGAACTTATTTATCAACCAAAACCAATTAAATGATAATAATTATCACTTAATCTACGTTAGCCCGTAAAGTTTTGTATACACCTAGATTACCTGCTATTTTTCGAAGTATGTATAATCCAGGACCAATGTCGTGCTATATACAGAAAGGCGACCGTATCAGGCGGACCGTAAGGGGATGACATAAGCAGTGGAAGCAAAATATAATTTGAACCATTTTACTAACTTGAGATGTTAAAATTTGTAGTAGCACGTGTTGCCTTGACCATGGTCAAACTTTGACTATTTAAATTAAACCATAGATAAGAAAAGACTTATAGACACATCGTGACGTTTTCAAATGCGTTTGAAGCTAACATGATAATCTGCGCATAATAGCAATAAATTTTGTTTTGGAAGCATGAACAAAAAATCATATTTCATTTACTTTTCTAGCCTAAAATTAATATTAATAAATATTGTGGAGGGTAATATATAACTTTATGGCACAACAATATAATGATTAACAAATTTTATTTATTTCATATAAATAATGAATTTTATAAAATACAAGACTTGTTCAAAATAATATTAAAGCAATTTCTGGTAGTCTCATTGGGGGTCGTTCATAAATTACGTCACGCAATTTTCAACAGTTTTATACCCCCCCCCCATCGTAACGCTTCGTCACAATAACTTAGAACCCTCCAAGTATTACATCACGCACCATTGCACCCCCCCCCCCCATATTTTATTATTTACCATTTTTTTTATCAGGAAATGATTTCAAATTTTGAATATAAGCTTTTTCCTGCCATAGGAGGACACCACATGAAAATAAATTAAATCGCATAAAGGTAAGGGGGGGTTTACCTGAAGCTATTATGACATTATGCATCATAACTTCGAAACGAAATTAAATATGTAAAAATAGTAAGAATTAGTAAAATTTTACCATGAAAACGCTATAAATTTTGTTACGAATTAGGGTTATATACATTAAGAATAAACATCCATTAAAGCTCCAACGATTTTCAATCGATTGATAGCAATTTCATATTTAAAAATATTTAAGGGGGGGGGAGAAAACGCGTTAAAATTTTGAAGCTTCAAACAGCCTTTCGCTGCTGATTCACCAATAACATTTATTAAATGGTCATAACATTATAAGTTTTTCATAATTATAGTGTATAGTAAAAAAAAACCGAAACTCTGTGGCTTTCCACCCATCAATTTCATCAAAGCTCCGTGGTTTTCTATTGAATTCACTTGGAACCGTTTGACCATAATTTAAAGATCTTGCTGACATTTTTTTTCTGAAATCTGGAAGAATTCTAAACTCGGACGATGATTTTATCCAAAAATTTATAAGTTTTCTCGTAACCCCTAAGAACACAAGATGCATGGAATCTAAAGGTATGTGACTAATAAATTTAAAATCTTTAATTTTAATTAAAGGTGATTGTTTTAAATGATGATCAGGTTGTGCTTGGTCGATCAAATTCGAATTGGTTCTTAGCTCACAAATTTCGTTTCCATACACAAGTTTATGGTTTTCACTTCTTCCTTTAATAAAGCATCTTTCGCAACCAAAATATCCAGTGTGGCCTTTAATGCATTTAATAAATGCCCTAGCAAGTGCATCGCATACTATACCTTTTATTTTGACAATGTAGATTCTATTATTATATTGTAAGACAACTTAAAATATTGTAAGTTAACAATGTATTAATTTCTTCTACAAATTTCTCGAAAAATTGATCTACAACGGAAGGTTTTGAATTTCCTAAATATAATGCTACAACAAACGGCGTTATCTTAAAATTTTCAATATAAACTTGACACAAGATTGGCCAAAACGCGGCAAATCTTGCGCGGAATCTCATATAAAATTCCCGCGCGTCGGTCGGCTTTCACATGTTAAATTTGCTAAGTTCAAATTCGATTTATTCAGAAGTTTGGGCCCTTTTCTCGAAAAATATTTTTACAATCTACTATATTATAAACCTTGTTCTTTAGTGTGTAGCACACAAAAATTTGATTTGAGTGGGGCTACTTATCGAACACTAGCCAAAATTTATATTTATAGCAAAACCGTGTTGTAGTAAAGCAAATTTTGAGGAATCTTACAACTTTTAGGACAAATAATTGTCCTTTATAATCGCGGCCCTAAATAAAATAATTATGAATACATAAATTAAAATTTATTATTACATTTTACATTGAATGTTGGTTTCAACAACTAAGCAAAACTTTTACGCATTATTTAATTATTTCAAAATTAGTCATATTGTGTAACTAAAATAACGTGTTTAGTTACAAAATATAACTAAACACGTTATTTTAGTTACAAAATATAACTAAAATAGTTACAAAATAGGCATATTATGTTTTTATTACTTGAAATTTTTTTGAGTTGATAAAATTTTTACTAACCTAGTTTTGGTTTAGTGGCTTTTGTCAATTTCACCAACTTTTGGGTGATTTTGCCAACTTTCTAAAATATGGGGGAGGAGGAGGAGAAGTACGAACATACTTTTTGCAGATCTACTTGTTTTCAACATTTTTCTTTTTCTTTTCTCTACTCTCTTCGATAATACGTTGGTTGTTTCAGTTCTTATTCGATTCTATAGCCTCGTATATGTATGGTTTCAGTTGGTACTCTCCTAATCTTCTTAATTAAAAAATGCGCATTAAGCAATGGCAATAAGTTTCGTTTTGGAAGCATGAACAAAAAATCATATTTTATTTATTTTTCTATCCTAAAATTAATATTAATAAATATTGTGGAGCGTAATATAACTTATGGTACAACAATATAATTATTAACAAATTTTATTTATTTCACATAAATAATGAATTTTATAAAATATAAGACTTGTTCAAAATAATAGTAAACCAATTTCTGGTGGTCTCATTGGGGGTCGTTCATAAATTACGTCACGCAATTTTCAGCAGTTTTATACCCCTCTTCCCCCCCCTCATCATAATGCTTCGTCACAAAAATCTAAACCACCTCCAAATATTACGTTACGCACCCTTGAAACCCCCATATTTTATTACTTACCTTTTTAATAAAGCCCAAACAACGAAAAAGTTATTACCGACTAGAAAATAGTTAATACATTTAAAAGAATTTCTCAAAAATAAAGTGCAGGATAAATGTCCGATTTTGTAACATACAGAACCCCCTTAAGGAGAAGTTCGGAAAAGTAGGACATTTACCCTTCACTTTTTTGAGAAAATTTTTATACAGAAATGATTTATATTTAATTTTGATTAGGATAAAACTATCCCGAAATCCCAATGTTGATTATTAAAATATTAGCCTAATTTTAGTGGTATTTGAAAGGTTTCCTGTCAAAATTGGGATCTTGGGACAATTTTATTGTAATCAGAATTAAAAATAAATAATTTCTACATAAACATTTTCTCAAAAAAGTGAAGGATAAATGTTCTACTTTTTTAGGCTTCTATACAAAGTATAGCAAGAAGCCTTATGATCTGGCTCCGTGTCCGTCTGTCCGTCCGTCCGCATAATTTAAAATCATACGGAGCGTTTCAAATCGTGTTGGAAATACTCTGTGTGTATAGAGGTCTAAGAACTGGGTAGCCAGTGCGCTACTTTTAGACTTCTATACAAAGTATAGCAAGAACCCTTATGATCTGGCTCCGCGTCTGTCCGTCTGTCTGTCCGTCTGTCTGTCCGCATAATTCAAATCTAATCAGAACCTTCGAAATTGTGATTGTAACCGCAAAAATTTAATTAGTGCAGATTATTTTACTTTGATGTGAAAAAATAATTTTTTATTGATGTGGTTAGTGAAGTTAAGTTATAAATAAAAGAGAAAGGAGAGGATTGGTCCACCTCAAAAAAAGGACCATACATTACAGAGAAGTAAAATTTCTAATAGAATGGAAAAGTTTGATTGTTATTACTTATATAGTAAATGATAATTACCAATCGCAAAAAATTTAATTGGTGCAGATTATTTCTAAGTTGGCAACCATACAGAAGCGTGACGTCACGCATTTAGAAACCCCCCTCTCCCCAGCGTCACAAATAATCACGCAAGTTTGAATCCCCCCCCCCCCGTGCGTAACGTAATTTATGAACCTTGGTGCATGACGCCGATGGCGTCACAAGAAACCATGCGCAAACTTTTAATGTTGGTTTTACAGCAGAACCAGTATAAGATAGCATTCGGCGTGTCTGTATAAGTGTATGGTATAAGGTTAAAAATGTAGTAAAATGTTACCATCAAAACGCTATAAATTTTGTTACGAATTAGGGTCAAACAATAAGAATAGACATCCATTAAATCTCAAACGTTTCTCAATCGATTGATAACAATTTCATATTTAAAAATAATTAAGGGGGGGGAGAAAATCCGTTAAAATATTGAAGCTTCAAACAGCTTTTCACTACTGATTTTGCAATAACATTTATTAACTGTTCATAACATTATGAGTTTTTAATAATTAAAAAACTTATATTTTTAGTTTTTAAACAGTGAAAATATTCAGGATTCAAATATCTTCGATCTTCGATTTAAGGTGATTTGAAATCGAACGCACATCACATGCATAGAAAGAGATGGGTCACGATGCTTCTGTCAAAGAAGCATCACGATTGAGGAGAGAGATCTTTGAAACAAGGCGGATTTTCAAAAATCATCAAAGTAAAAAATATTTTTTAGAATATTCTTGAATATTTTGTACCCTTTTTGTAAATGATAATAGCCCCTTTAAAATTTTCGCGGACTAATTATTTGCATTCTTAGTTGCACTTAAACTTATAATGTAAAAATTAATGGCGCAACATCCAATTCGGAGCAAAACAAATTCTGGACCAACATTTGTGTAAAAAAATTGTTTGATGCAATATTTCAGCAGCCTTCAATATTTTCTTCGGTAATATTGGTTGAAGTTTGGCAGTCAATATTGGTTCAATATTGCAGCAAGCTTCAGCCAATATTGGCGCAATATTGATTTCCTATATTGGCGCAATATTTGAAATCAATATTGAACCAATATTGGTTGCAGCTCGGCAGTTAATATTGGCTATCAATATTGGTTCAATATTGCATCAAGCATCAGCCAATATTGGCGCAATATT
Source organism: Podabrus alpinus (assembly GCA_932274525.1). NCBI lineage: Eukaryota > Metazoa > Arthropoda > Insecta > Coleoptera > Cantharidae > Podabrus > Podabrus alpinus. The sequence continues at coordinate 68,970,147 of OW026456.1, read as the reverse complement.
GATTTCCTATATTGGCGCAATATTTGAAATAAATATTGAACCAATATTGGTTGAAGCTCGGCAGTTAATATTGGCTATCAATATTGGTTCAATATTGCATCAAGCATCAGCCAATATTGGCGCAATATTGATTTCCTATATTGGCGCAATATTTGAAATCAATATTGAACCAATATTGGTTGCAGCTCGGCAGTTAATATTGGCTATCAATATTGGTTCAATATTGCATCAAGCATCAGCCAATATTGGCGCAATATTGATTTCCTATATTGGCGCAATATTTGAAATCAATATTGAACCAATATTGGTTGCAGCTCGGCAGTTAATATTGGCTATCAATATTGGTTCAATATTGCACCAAGCATCAGCCAATATTGGCGCAATATTGATTTCCTATATTGGCGCAATATTTGAAATCAATATTGAACCAATATTGGTTGAAGCTCGGCAGTTAATATTGGCTATCAATATTGGTTCAATATTGCACCAAGCATCAGCCAATATTGGCGCAATATTGATTTCCTATATTGGCGCAATATTTGAAATCAATATTGAACCAATATTGGTTGAAGCTCGGCAGTTAATATTGGCAATCAATATTGGTTCAATATTGCACCAAGCATCAGCCAATATTGGCGCAATATTGATTTCCTATATTGGCGCAATATTGGAAATAAATATTGAACCAATATTGGTTGAAGCTCGGCAGTTAATATTGGCTATCAATATTGGTTCAATATTGCATCAAGCATCAGCCAATATAGGCGCAATATTGATTTCCTTTATTGGCGCAATATTTGAAATCAATATTGAACCAATATTGGTTGAAGCTCGGCAGTTAATATTGGCTATCAATATTGGTTCAATATTGCACCAAGCATCAGCCAATATTGGCGCAATATTGATTTCCTATATTGGCGCAACATTTGAAATCAATATTGAACCAATATTGGTTGAAGATCGGCAGTTAATATTGGCTATCAATATTGGTTCAATATTGCACCAAGCATCAGCCAATATTGGCGCAATATTGGTTTGCTATATTGGCGCAATATTGGAAATCAATATTGAACCAATATTGGCTAAAGCTTGCAATATTGGGCCAAGATTCAATATTGAGCCAATATTTGTCCAATATTGCGCCAACATTGTGTGCTACATGGGCGGCCTCTTATTGGGCGTGGTTTGAAGAACTACGGACACGCTCCCAACATTTAATTTTGCAAAATTTTGGGTTTATCACTGCCTTTTTGGCAATGTTTTGATGCGAATGTATAACTTTTGTCGTCGCGGAGGTGATCATAAAAAAATCCGAAAAAAGTGTGAAAATAACAAAGATGCAGCGAGTTGCAATAGTACGGGTCGCTGATGCACAACGAGGCTATGTGACATCGTCCGGCCGTGGTCCCTTGAAATCGAGTGAAATTTTTTCGCTCCGATTTGAAATATTTCTTTGAAAATCGGGAAGGTGGGGGTGTGATTAGTAGATATTAGTAATAAATATTCGCAAAAAAATGGAAAATAACAGGTGTATTGCCGAAAAAGTGAAAAAATTACAATTTTTTTGTCTTCCATTTTTGGGGTGTGCATTCGATAGGGAGGGTAATCCATCGTCAAAAATTACTCTTCCGGGGCGCCCCTCCGCTCCGCTCCGGGTTGCACCCCTCCAGAGCGGTTTTGACTCTGGTTACTAGGCTAAACATACGAGAAGGGCCTCCGATCAAGAAAACCGGGATTCGAGAGACCCTCAAAATAGCATTAAAAAGTATAGTCGCGGTATGGGGCAGTAAACTATTACGTTTCACCCCCAAAAAATCGCCTAAAAACAAAAAATAATCGATGTTACATGTACGACAGTCGAGCTGCATCTGCCGGTGCGAAATTTTCTAAGTGTTAAGGTCATTCACAGCGCGCGGACTGGCAACAGAATGAGTGAGATTCCATCCGCGCGTCAGTGAAACACGTAAAATTAACGATTTTCAAAGTCGATTTTCTCTATCAAATGTTGGTTTATCCTCCCATAGGAGTGTTACCATTGTCTTTTAAAAACATTAAACTATCCGAAAGTCGCTAAAAAATATTGAAATTCGATTATGGAAAAAAGTCACGCGTGCCAGTTTTCAGATGCAGTCAAAGCATTCTGGTGAGAGGCCAAGATTGCGGTATCATCTGCGAATGTTGCGATAACTGTGTTCCTAAGCGTTGGCAGGTCAGCCGTGTATATCAAGTACATGATCGGACCCAGTACACTCCCCTGAGGGACTCATGAGTTGACAGGCAGGAGTTGGGTGAACTCGTCCTGGAATTTGACAAAGAAATGCCTATTGGTGAGGTAGGACTTGAGCACTTGGTAGAATGTATATGGTAAGTATAACTTAAGCTTGTAGAGCAAACCAGTGTGCCACACCTTATCAAAAGCCTGCGCAATATCAAGGAATGCCGCCGAACAATATCTTTTGGTCTCCAGGTCATGCCTGATTTTATTAGCAATTCGATGGACCTGCTCTATGGTGGAATGCTGTTGGCGGAATCCAAACTGATATTTAGGGATTATATTCCTTTCTTCTATTAGTGGCATCAATCTTTTTAATAGCAGTTTTTCAAAGATTTTAGATAGAATAGGCAGCAGGCTAATAGGTCTGTACGAAGCTGGTTTTGTAGGTGGTTTTCCAGGTTTAGGGATTAAGACAATTTGAGCCACCTTCCATTGGGCAGGAAAGTATCCTAGTCTCAAGATGGAATTGAAGATCGTGGTGATAAATTCTATCACATTTTCTGGCAGTTCTTTCAGAACTCTTGCGGTTACAAGATCGAAACCTGGAGACTATTTTAGATTTAAGTCTTTCCTGATCTATGCTGAGACCTCGCTTTTTTTGATTTTTCTTATAGGCATGTCCATCTGGAATGGGGTTTCAAGAGACTCGCTAAGTTTGGCATCTTCGTGGGGAGTTTCCGTTTGGAAAGGTTTAAATACTTCAACAAGGTGGTCCGCAAAGGTATTTGCCTTTCCTCTACTGTTTCTTGCCCATTCGCCGGCTGGGGTTTTGATAGGTGGAATTGTTATCTGTGGTCTTTTGATCTTCTTGACTGCTTTCCATAGTGAGTACTCGGTTGCCACTGTTGCTGTCAATCCGTTTAGATAGTTTTGAATTTCGAGATTTTTATGATCGTTTAATAGTTTCTTATCGTTTCTTATCTTATCGTTTAATAGAGACGGTCATAGCTTAGTGGTTAAGTGCGCCTACTGCTAATGCGAAATGCTCGGTTCAAATCCGGGCAGAGTAAAAACTTTATTCTGACCGTTTCTCCTCGGAAGGCAATGGCAAACCACCGAGGTAATTTGCCATGAGCGCCCATCTCGCAATGAAGTGTATTACACTTCCCGTGGTTCGGAGCCCACGTTAAACAAGTAGGTCCTCTATGTTTGTGAAAATAAATTGAACGCACATCACATGCATAGAAAGAGATGGGTCACGACGCTTCTGTCAAAGAAGCATCACGATTGAGGAGAATAGTTTCTTAACTATGTTTTTACTGCTCTATTGTAGTTCGTCCTATCTATAGGTGCTCGGGTGGACTGCCATTTTGCCCTAAGTTTTCGTTTTTCACGTATTTTCTCTTGGATTGCTTTGGGACAGTAGTTTACGATTTTTGGGGTTTGTTTTTCAGGAGTTGCCTCCCATGCTGCCTCTTGGATATTTCTGACTAAATTTTGTACTGCTTCATCTAATTCGAATTCAGTCTTAAGAGAAACACGTTGGAGAAACTTGTTGTAAACCAATTCCTTAAATAGAGCCCAGTTTGTTTGCTTACTATGTAACGTTGGGGGTCGTGGTTGTCTAACAATTTGTGAAGAAAGTGTGACTATTACAGGCGAGTGATCCGACGAAAGTTCGAAGCAGGGCTCAGAAGTGAGATATTTATGCGATATATCACCAATGATGCAGAAGTTCAAAAGATCAGGTATGTTTTCCTTATCTGTTGGCCAATAGGTTGGATGTCCAGTGGAACAATGATGGAGATTTTTTGTTTTCATGGCCTGGAATAGTTGGCGACCTCTCGGATTGGTCAATCTCGATTCCCATTGAGTGTATTTAGCGTTAAAATCTCCACCTGCAACAAAGCGATTACCAAGCGTATTAAAATAGTGCACGTATTGTTCCTGGTTGATAAGGTGTCCAGGAGGATTGTAGACTGCGGATATCGTGATTGGGCCACTACACTCTTCAATGACGATACTTGTTGCTTGTAGATGTGCTTCATTATATTTGAGGGATTCGTAATGTTTAATGTTGTCTTTGATGATGATGGCGGTACCGCCTCTCGCTCTCCCACTCGGATGCTGAGTGTCATACAGTTTATATCCAGCGATCACGAAATAGCTCCTGGTCGTGAAGTGGGTCTCAGATATTTGTAGTATATCTATTTCATGGCTGGTTAAGAATAATTTATGTAATGTCTTGTTTATGGTTGGATAAGCCGTTAGCGTTCCAGACTGCCATCCTCAGTTGCACTGCTATTAGTTCATCTTATTTAGCATAGTAGTGAGAAGAACAAATTATTAAACTTTTATTTATTTGTTAATATTTAAACACTTTATTTTATTTCAGTCAATTATTTTAAAATAAAACTGTCGAATAACTGCCTTCGCGTATTCGCCAAGAAAACAACTTGCCAACTACTAACATAAATAAATCAAAAATATTTACAAAGCGCAATATGAAAGGGGGGTATTGAAGGGTATTTCAACGCTCCCCCCCCAAGATCCACATGTATTCTTCGTTGATTTTGTCGCAATCTTCTTTTTGCATTGCATGGTTTTCGCTTCATCGCTTGATACTGAGGGGCTTAAGGTTTAAATTTTTTTTATATAATTTAAGTATATTTGGGGGACACCCAGTCTCCCCGTCGTTTTAAGAAAACATACTCTGGTGCAAAGGCATCAGAGCAAAGAAAATCATCGAAGATTGGCCAAGAACAGGTTTCTTACATGGGGATTGCACTTTTCAAAATTTCAATGTTCGACAAATTTGGTTAAGAACATTGAAATTTGTAAGAAAATAACCTCTTCTTGTTGGTTACACCACTAGGATACCTGTCATTGCTGGTAACAGCGCTAGGGACGGGTCTGACCCCGCATATCGACAGGCCAAACATGGAGCGTTCTCATTGGACCTAAGTTGGAGAACCGCTCGAAAACAAACATTTTTATATAATATTCATAAATAATTTCCTAACGAAATTAATTCATTTTTTTAAATACTGAAATGGATTAATCCGTTTACCGGATTAAAGGTTAATCTGTTAATTTTCAGATTCTCGTTTAACTATATAAGAAATAATTTTCGTCGCGAATATATTAAAAAAAACTAAATATCGCTTCTTATAACAAGATGGAAACTTTTTCGAAGACCTTTGACGAACCTGAAATTTGCAGTATATGTTTGGCCGAACTATCGGATGATCGGGAAATCGGATATCTGGATACTTGTCGACATAAGTTTCATACTAAGTGTCTTCAACGGTGGGCAAGACGAACTACCACGTGCCCTTTGGATCGACAACATTTCCAAAAGTTTTCTGTAATCGACAAACTAAACGGATATGTCAAAAAAATTATTGACATAGAAATATGCGATAACACGAGAACGTTCGAAGAATATTCTTCTATCGATCGTAATCAGGTCGATGACCAAAATTCCTTGGAATATTTTGAAGGACTGCTCGAAATTCTTCATATACTACTTCAATGGACAATGTTAATAAGTGGTTTGGTGATGACGGTTATATTTTTATATTTCTCAACCGTATTGATGACTACTTTGTATCCGTTGATCAAGTAAATAATCATATTATAATATTAAGTGATGCATTACACCAATTTCGTAATTATTCAATATTTTTTTAAATTTTATCTGAATTTTTTCTTGGATCAAAAATAAAGAATTTAAAATATTAAAACTAATAAAAAAATAATGCTTATTCTGTGGCAGATTCTCATGAAAATTTTGAATCGGAAAAATTTACCGTTTGTGGTGGGTGCAATAATTCTTACCATTAGCCCATAATAAAAAATATTCTTTAGCCAGGCCTTGACAATGCCGCAGGATCAGTTTTCCTGGTTTATTAAAACCTCGGGCGAAGCATCTCTTAACTCTTGTTTTCGATTGATTAATTCGATGGACTGTTCCTTCGAATAAGCCTCATATGCATGTGAGTTGGTAATTTTGGTCTAGATGGGTCTGCGTCACTTGAGAGCTGTCACTGTAGAGGTGAAAGTCTCAAACTTGTCCCAAAAGCAGATACATCAAGGGATAGCTGCTCCTCCCCCCCCCCCCCCACTTCTGCCCCAAGAAATTTTAAAAATCGTATAACAATGGTTCAATGGACTTAAAGTTTCCAATTCAAAAAGAATTGTTAAAAATTTGAAAAAGAGGCAAGTCAATTGGCCAAACTTTCGTCAATATAAGATTAGATTAGATTTAAAGATTTATTTATAAATTTACAAATACTATATACAAAAGTTCGATAGGGGGCACCACAATTTAGTGTCCCTTTATCTTACATTTCAAATTATATTAAATATAGGAGTACCTCGCCTTGGCATAACTACACTTCTCTTCGTTGCGACCTTGCCGGCCTTATAGCACTTCATCGTGATCCTCTTGTTTTTCATTTCCTTTTTCGTTTTTACAATTTTACGTTATGTTTGTTGGAAAATTAATTAAAAAACCAACTTACAGAAGTGCGTTTGTACAGAGAACAATAATATAAACTACGGACACATAACATAACAAACAATACAGGACATGACAGGACTGGACAAGAAATAAATTATGAAAACATAAAATTAACAATCACAAAAATAACAATAACAACATCAGTAATTGTGTTGTATACATATTTTCGTAGTTGGGACGCTAACGGGCCAATAGCTAAGAACTTCCGTGATGTCCGAAATTTCCGCCCTATAGCCTAATCAGCAATCACACCAAGCCATTGCTGCAGTTGCATTTCTTTAATTCCCCAAATAATGATGGCGTTGCTTGGAACAGCAAAGTGATACGGACGTTTTAACACACGGCACACAATTGAAAACCAGATCATAAAGCCCGCATTTCATTACGGCTTCTACCAGCCAGCTTCTAGAAGCCCAAAATTTGTAATGCATTGGCTTATATGGAACCAAACTCACTTCAGCTGGTAGAAGCCAGGTAGAAGCAGGTCATAAAAAGTATCGAATTTTAGCAGCCCGGCTGCAAACATACTCCACGTGGAGTACTGTATTTCTAATTGGTTAATATTTAGAATAAGGACTTATTATTGGATAATATTTCTATCCGGTTATTTTGTTATATTTAAGTTATTATGAATCACTTCACGCTTCCACGAAAAGCCGAGCACTTTGAATTACATGTTTCGGGTACAAGTTTTATAATATTGTAAGCATACGCTGAGAAACAACGTAAAATTTTTCTACGCATTGCAAAAATTCGCGAATGTCGCAAAGAGAACTCTCAAAAAAATTGAAATTACCGAAATCGACGTAACACAAACATCAGTAAGGGACATGACCGATAAAGTCGGTACATCGAAATCTAATGTTAAAAATATAAAAGCTCGTAGTGGATTAAGAAGTTATATTATAATGTACAGAAAATCGCTAATAGGTCCAAAACTTAAAAATCTACAGCGAAAACTAGAGCGCGAAAATTGTATGCCGATTTTTTAACAAAATTTGAATGTGTAGTAATGGATTATAGGTGAGAGCATTTTTAGAGACCTTTAAAAAATTTCTTTTTAATTTTTTAATGTTAAATACTACCCGGTAAATTTAATAACTAATAATAAATTGCGTTTAAAAAATTTTTGCGCTTTTTAATTTAGCACAACAATACAGGAGGTCGGTTTTTTTCGTGGACAAGTTTATTTAAAAAAAAACATCCAAAAATAATCACCTTCTTTTATTGCTTTTTATTATGGGAATGATTAAAAAATTAGTATAAATATCTAATTAACGATGACATCGAATAACCAAAATTGTGTTACAATACATATTATCTAATAAGTAGAAGTATCTGGCTTGTGCAGCTTCAGTTGTAAAAATTTACAACTCCTGGCTGCACAAGCGGCCTGGTTAAAATTAATCTTTTATCAGGTAAAGTACACAAGTTCACGTGGAGTCGCAAAGACATTTTCGTAATAGAAATATTATCCAATAATAAGTCCTTATTCTAAATATTAACCAATTACAACTACGGACCATTTTATATTATCCAATAATAAGTCCTTATTCTAAATATTAACCAATTAGAAGTACAGTACTCCACGTGGAGTATTTTTGCAGCCGGGCTGCTAAAATTCGATACTTTTTATGACCTGCTTCTACCTGGCTTCTACCAGCCGAAGTGAGTTTGGTTCCATATAAGCCAATGCATTACAAATTTTGGGCTTCTAGAAGCTGGCTGGTAGAAGCCGTAATGAAATGCGGGCTTAAGGCTTCTCGTTATACGCCTAAAAAGAATATCTGGGCACAAAATATAGAAATTTTCTTCATCTTTATATCTCGCGAAATGATTTATCTGAAAAGAAAACAATTTTGATCACCAATAATTAATTATTAATAACTTTACTTTCGATCTTTCTTATATTTGCCTGCCACCGGCCTGACGCGCATGCACGGATTAATGAGATTCAAAACATTTTAATACGAGGGCTATTTTTTTATCAACTTCTATTAGGTTGGCAATGGATTGTCAGTTATCATATTGACATGGAGCTTGCGTGATAGTGTTAAGTCATCTATCTGTCAAAACTTCCTAACCGGGTAAGCCATTGCGCAGCGTAGTTTTTATGTGAGTGTTGTTTTATCATGGCCACTATACTCAAAGCTCCCGCCAAATGCGAGATTCGATCTGTGATCCGTTTTCTCCAAGCTGAAGGCAGTCCTGCGGCTGAAATTAATCGAAGATTGTCTGTAGTGTATGGGGAAAAGATTATGAGTGCAAGTGCAGTGCAATTTTATCGGGAAGGACGAACTGACGTTCATGAAGATGGGGGTTAGGGACGGAAATCCGTAGCAACAAATGAGATTATCGAAAATGTGAACAAAGCGGTTCAAGAGCGCCGCCGGTTTACAATCTCTGAGCTGTCTACTGATTTTCCTCAAATCTCTCGATCAGCACTTTATAACATTATTACAGTACAATTAGGCTACCATAAATTTTGTGCGCGATGGGTCCCCAAACAGCTCACAGACGTTCACAAAATGAGTTCACGAATTAGTTCTGCGTTAACATTTTTGCAACGCTACAGTGACGAAGGAGAAAGGTTTTTAAGAAATATTGTAACGGGGGATGAAACATTTGTTCAACAAGATGAAAGTATGGTTGGGACAGCAGAGGTTCAACAATAACGAGGAGCTAAAAACCTGTGTGAAAAATTGGCTGAAAATCCAGGCGGCAACATTTTATGAGGAGGGTATACAAAAGCTGGTGCCCCATTACGACAAATGCCTCAATCTCGGTGGCGACTATGTTGAAAAATAGCTGACATGTATGAGCAACTATTGTATATATTAAAATTTTTCCTATTTGCCTTATTTGCTTTTACTAGCTTAATGGAAGTTGATTAAAAAATAGCCCGTACAATAAATATTAAATAAAAAATATTTATCGTATTTAAAATAAATATGAGTACGACATTAAAATGTTTGAAGTCGAGTTTTTATGTACGAATCAACGGGTAAATTTAGCATTAAAGACATTTTTATGTATTTTAATATTAAACTGTGTCCCATCTGAGCATTTTCACGCGCACAAAAGCCGTGCGGCGCCAGAAAAAGGTGTTCGGCATGAAATTTGTAATAAATACGTGCAATACAAATTACGCACAACTTTTTGTGGCTCCGCACTGCTTTCGTACGCTCAAAAACGCTCAGAAGGACCCAGCCTTACACAATGTCAATGACTACATGTTTTAATTTTTACGAAGGCGGGCTTTTTATTTTTAAATTTAGTACATTATAGCCGTGGTTGTGCGGCCTAAAGGCCGCACTGAGGGAACGGCTTAACGGATCAATTTAGCGCGTTACAGTTAGATGAATAAATTGTGGGTTATTATCTTTTACTAATCATATATTTTATTAAGAAATCTAATTCAAAAAATGCACCCAGTTTAAGAAAACAAATACCAGCAAATTATATACGAGGCATTTTTATTCTGTGTGCCAAAATTCTACGATCTCTTCCAGCTTTGTCCATAAATCAAGGAAATTTCTCCAACATTTATAAACTATTCATCAATAAATACAATTTATCGCATTCAAAATAAGCTACGATACTTTTCAATATTTCGGAAGTCGGTTTTCTTATTTTTGAATAATTATAATCTAGTGGTAGATTTTTTTGTATTAAATTATTAAGTTAAATTAAGTTTGGAATCTCGTAATTTAAAAACTAGCAGAATTTAAAATTTTATCACGTGACATTTCGAATTTTCTGGCGGCACATAGATAGGTTGCGTACCATTGGAATAGTATATTAGATCCGTGATGGGGCTATGGGGCTTCGGGACACTTTTGAACCAAAATTTCCTGTGACCAAATGTAATTCTCTTAGGTGAAAATTTAGTAGGTATTTAAAAATAGTATTTTGGACTATTTTTCTAGTCTAAGAAAACTATGCAATTTGGTTTGCAGAAATTATTCCAAAACTGAGTTTTGTAGATCGGAGCATGCGTGGCAGTTTGTCGATATTTTTGTATTATAATAATTTATAACCGCATCCACGTGAAAACAACAAACTATGGCCTGGAGAGTCAAATTAAAATGTTAGATTTCAATTGAAGTTGTATTAAATAATGTAAGGGAGAATTGAATTCAAGTAAGCACTTGAAGCAGATCAGTTTAGTAGAGGGACTATGGGGATTCAGAACCATTTTGAACGAAAATTTCCTGCGATCAAATAAAATTCTCTTGTGTGAAAATTTATTATTTAAAAGTAATTTGCTAGACTGCATTTGCTACACTGCATTTTGTGTGGTAGCCGGTCTACATTTTTGTATCGTAGCCGCAACCACGTGAAAAAAACAATGGCGCGCGGGGAGTCAAATTCAAAAATTTTAAAATAATAACATGGAAAATTGAATCAAAGTAGGTACTTTATGAATAAATTTGTGAAAAGCAAAAAAAACTTGATAAAGGTTTAAAAAACATGAGTGAAAAAGATATTGTAAATAAAGTTAATAAGGAAATAACTTTTATTTTACTTTATTAAATAACTAAAATTTTAAATTATTTAAGGAAAACATTTTTAAATTGATTTTAAAATGTAAAAAAATAGTAGAAGTAGATTATACTTCAAATTGGTAAACTAACGTATGGTAGATGTCGATTTCACGACGAAAAAATTAAGTGATATTGGTGATATCCATCAAAGGACTGCAAAATACGTATATCAAATAAATTAGTTCTAAACAAAATTGTGAAATTTATTTATTTAAAATGTTTTTTTACTTCTGGATTAAATTTCATTGATTGAGTGATAGATGTTTTTCTTGAGATTTTACTCGAATAAATTTGATTATATTTATTTTGACTAAAAAGGCACAGTACTAATTTTTCACGGTCTAGCGACCCTAGATTTGGCTGCCATATTGGAAAAAAGTGCGTGAAAAAATACATTTCTGTAAATATCTCGGGTTGGGTTCATTTTAGAGCACAATTATTGGTAACTCAAAATAAAGTACATTTAATTATATAAAAAATAGTATATTATAGGCCAAGGTTGTGAAGGCCGTCATTATTGCCCTAGCGCCAAGAATATATTCCGAGGTGCAAAGCACCGAGGAATATAAGGCGCGGAGGCAATAATGGTCTTCACAACCGTGGTTTATATACGATTTTGTCCACTACTAGATTTATTACCATTTTTTTAAATTCTTTTTAATAAAAAATTTTTCAAATATAAAATATTTATTTCAAATGACTGTTTTGTTTTGTTGATTTGACAGTTGTTGACAAATTTAGGTTTTGTAATAAAATGTATTAAATCACGTATGTCAAATCATTTCATTGGTTCATTTGAATAATGAAATAGTTATTTATGTATCAAGGGCACAATATCAATAGATTATAGCACCGAGGGTAATTTAAAGCCCGACGCGTTAGCGGAGGGTTTTAAATTGCCCAAGGGCTATTTATAATCTGATTGTGCCCGTGGTACATACAACGTTTTATTTCATTTTGGTACTTGGCACTTGAATTGTCAAAATTGAAGAATGAAGTATTTTGAGAAAAAATATCATGTCATTATGTTTGTGCTATGAATTTTTGGTGTGCCATGGTTCCTATGGCGAGAAACTTGGAGGGGCGAGAATTAATTTTTTGATTTAGCAATAACTCGAAAACGGCACTAGATATCAAAAAACTGAGCAAAAAATTCTCCCCCCCCTCCCTCGCAAGGTACAATTGTCGGTAGCAAGCATGGTATGAAGGCATATGCAAAATTTCAGATCGATCGCGCAAATAAACACAGAGTCTGGACTAACTCTTTTGTTTTGATATTGTTGTCTTTGCTTAGCAACTTTATAGGCCCTCGGGCTATAAAAGCCATGTTATGCCCCCATTTCCGTGCTAAAAAACAAGGTTATGATACCAAAATGAAATAAATAATATTATTTACCGAATGTCTAAAATGCGTCACTTCACATGTGACTTGGATAAGTTATAATGGTAGCCTATATGCAGTGGCGTACCTAGACCACTTGGGGCCCGGGGCGGATTTATTTTGGAGGCCCCCCTCACCCTCAAAAAAAAACATTTTAATGTGGCTAGCCTTTTTTTTGCCTTAATCTAACCGTCTTCCATAAGCTATTGCCCTGTGCAGAGAAATAATAGATAGAATAAGGGAACAAACTCGTGCAGTCCGAGGTCATCAATTATCATTACTGTTAAAAATGTTAAACTGATAAAAAGTTTTATCGTAAGAGCCCGAATTCGAACAATTGAATCTACGACGTTCAGCACGACGCAACGCAGCTCCGAAACCGACGCTCTCTGAACGACTGAGCCACGAATGAGCTCGCTCACTTGAGAAACATGGAATTATTTATTTTTGGGTGGGGCCCCCTTAGTAAAGGGGCCCGGGGCGGACCGCCCCCCCCTAGGTACGCCACTGCCTATATGATTAGTAGTGGAAAAAAGATGTTATACATTTTTCTTGTAAATCGATCCATTACCGAGTTGCAGATATCAGAACGCTTGGTATATATTGGTGATTTTTTATTTGTTATTTTCATTGTTTTTTTGATATTTGAGTGTCACACCACATTTTTAATTCATTATTCCTTTATAATGCGGTCAAATTCCGGGTCGTCATATCATGTAAAATTAATTTTTGAAGCTTTAACTACGGTTAATAAGATGTATTCCAAACTATTCCTAATTACTGCGTGGTTTCGAGACCCCGGATTTAGTCGCCAGAAGGAGAAGAAGAAGAAAAATTAAAACTTGCTTTGAGCATGGAAAAAATTCAAATAAATCCTTTAAAATTGCCCACCGGCTTCTCTCCAATTAGAGATTTTAGCCTCTCGGTTTTTCCGAAACCGATTTTATTGTATTGTACTTTTGCCAAAAGTAAAGAGCAAACGTAAACAAAAACATAGGAGAGAGGAATCAGCCACGGCACTTGAAAGATGAGAAGAAAGAGCAAAATGTTCTCTACAAAATAAATTTACCAATCCAGGTAAAGAAGCCTAAAGCATAGTTCTGGCTTGAAAATTTCCCAAAATTTCCCTGAAATCTTTCGTCGGCTTTCCCAATTAGGAATTTTAGTCCCCCAACATGGTTTTTGCCTATACCTCGCTGAATTGTAATTATACGAAAAAATTGAATTAAAACCAAAATTGACGAGTACAAAATTCTCTGTAAATTTGATTGTACACAATTTTCTCACGTCATGTCATTATTGATATATGTATAGTTTGTTTCAGAATAATTGGAATTAAAAAAAGTCATAGCATCAAATTACGTTGATATAAAAACGTACAAACTATAAACAAAACATAATAATAGAGATAAGATTAATTATTTTAATCTCGAGCCAGCCTTTAGCAATGCATATTATGTTCTCTTGGTTGACCCGACGATCTTATCTCTGTATTATGTGTCGTCTTTATATCAACGTAATTTGATGCTATGACTTTTTTTTAATTCCAATTATTCTGAAACAAACTATACATAAAAAATCAACTCAAAAAGGACGAAATAATTTTATGATAAAAAATCAGGATTTTCACTAATTCTTGTTCAGAATAAGAAACATCTGAAGTGAATTCCGAAACGGTAGTTTTGTAAAGAATTTTATACTCTTCAACTGTGATATATTAATAATTTTTCATAAAAACGATATTAAGCGAGTTATAGACAAAACACCGTGTTGGAGGAATTAAAGTCCCCAATTGGGGGGAAAGCCCAGGTAGGGGACTTTTGGGGAGCTAATAATTAGAACACTTAAATGTACTTATCCAGCAATTTTCAGCTTGTCCAGATTTTTGCAACCTAAAAATATTCATTGCTATTATTGCTATTAAAAATATTTTAGTGCGAATATCAAATAAGGAAATTAAAAAAAAAGTTACCGATCGATTAACAAGGAAAAGTACAAAAAGTTTTTCGTAAAGAATTTAGTATATTTTATTTTTAATAATTTCATATTATGTTATAAAGTTAACACAAACCAGGATAATCGCCAATATTCATAAAGGAGTCCTTTTTCGCGTGATTTTTTCAATATGGCTGCTAAATCCGGAATGTCTAGACCGTGCAAAATTAGTATATCTTTTCAGAGGGTTTAATAAAGATAATAAAATTTATGCTTATATTATATAGCCAATAAGTATTAAATAATCCTACGAAAAAGTGCTTTTATTTCATATAAACCTTATCAACTTAACTCATAAAACAATTCAAACTAATAAAATTTATTCAAGATTGTCCCCAATTATTGTCACAATAATAAAACCCTTATTTAAAATCCAACAATGTTCATTTGATTTCTACCGAAGTCTGCACTCTGCAGTTAAAAATAACAAAAAATCGCCCACGGCACAGAAGTTATCTTCTTTAAATATCGTATCGATTTGTTTAATTTGCTAAGGACCTGTGATTGCGTTGATCATTTGGATTTTTTCCCTATTAAACTATTAAACGTGTTCAATTATTTGCACCTAGTAAATTCAAAACTAATCATTCTAAGTCCTGTAACTTTTGGGATTAATTTAACTTGTAACCAAAGACGCAATCAATTCAAGCTCATCCTGGTGTTATATTGACATATGCAACAGATTAAATGGATTGTATTTTGTAGCAACAAAGGCAATAATTCTGGTTAAGTGAATATGAACTTGTGAAAAGTAATTTTCTTTGATCGTCCTTGCACTAATAAATCAACTCGACTGTTTTTTACGATTTTGACTTTTCAAACTATACAGTTACAGTAATTAATGCAAAATTAAATCCAAAGCTTAAGATGCCACTGCAACGTGAAGCTTTCAGAAGTTTAATACGTTGTTACATTGAATGTCTGCAACTTCAGAATAATCTGTATTTGTGGAGTTAGTTGAATTTAGCACATAATTCTACACGTTAATTGCTTTATTTGGTTACGGAATTAAACCCGGTTAAGAAATTTTTCAAAATATTCCTACCACTTTATACTATATTAAAAAAATACGCGAGATAATAATTTTATTTCCTATTAAATTGGCAATTTCAAGTTTATGACGATGTTTAATTAACTTTTACGTTGTTAGTAACTGAAGAGGATTACAATTTTTAATTTTGATTAAAACAGTTCGACGTTTGATGGTTGTTAGTGAAAATGCACGTATTTAATTACAAATAAAAGAACTTAAACTGATCATGCCTGTCTGACCCGCGAAAATGGGGACGAAGCTTTTGTAACTTAATTAAAATTTAATTTTATATTTTTTCAAAAATTATAACTTGAATTAAATGTGAAAATTTATAACAAGTGTCGGAAAATTTATTAGCATGAAAATTCGCTTAAAACCGTAATTACATTTTGAATAAAGCAATTTTTGGGTCAAAAATGTTACGTAATTAGTTTAATTCTCGTGAACATTCGAATTTTTTAAATGTGGTGTCGGGAAAACTTTCATTTTATATGTACGAAAAATTTTAGAAACAACATTTGATTATTTTAAATCCAAGTTTTTCATTTTGTTAAAAGTTTGCGACGTGGTGAAAGAGGTTTTCTCAAGTTTTAGTTTCTCCGGCATTAATGGATCTGTAAATTGTTATATAAAGTTGTTCTTCTACGAGTACTATTCAAAAACTCAATTCATAATTTGCCAAAATTGTTGAAACATTCAATTTAACTTTATAATTAATTTAACCAGTAATTACGGGTAATTTATTTGACGGCTGTTGAACTACATGGGTTACGTTGTGAATGAAGGTTCAAGTATTCAGACTATTTTGCCTCAATCTTGCAGACTTGACCGATAGATGATCCAAGGATGTAATAAAAAAAATTCGGACAGTTGTGAAAATGAAAACTTATAATTATGTTACGTATAATTTTATCTACATCCCAGCTCGTTTACTTTAGAAAAATATTATTTTAACAAAAAATATATATTTTTTAATTGGCTACAGTTTTCATTTAAAGAGATTTTTCATATAAATCATAGTTTCGAAGTTATCTGCAAAAACGTAAAAGTTGGTAATAAAATTTTATTTTTCAAGTTCATCAAAGTTTACGAGTTTCTACATCTCCTAACCTTAAAAGTGTTACATTTACGTAAAAATATTTACAGTAAAGCATAAACATTTTTATTATCTAAATTCTTTATTTAAAATATTTTCTCTTATATACTGCAGTTGTTAAATTATATGCAATAATTTAAAATTTATTTGATTCATCAAACTCGAGCTAAGTTTAGGTGACTGGTGACTTCTGGAGTCTATATTACAAGCACAGCTGGCTTGACACCCTGCACCTGGTGATTGAGAACATGATATTGAACATCAGTTAAGATTAATTAAGCTGCGTAGTAGCGGGAGACCTTCAGCGTGCCGAACGAAAGTATTCATTATTTATAAATTATATGTTAAGAATTTAATTTTCGATTGGAAGTTTATTAAATCTTAGGGGTCTTATTTTTGTATGCGTTGGGAGTCGGGAACACTTTTCTGGCGTGCACTAGCGAAGAAAAATACTCTAAGATTTTTGGAGGATACGTTTTGGCAACGGTATTGTACGAACAAGCGTAAGGAGCGACGGCAATGCATGCACCCAAAACCTGGCCCGACAGGAATGTTCGACTATTTTTTCCGTTTGGAAATCACGTACTAGTACTACATAATTGGATAATATAAAAAAATATAGATAATTCAGTGGGTTATTGGGCCTCAGCAGTATTCTCGGCCTCGAGGTTACATTTGTGATCTAGATTTTCCCATTTTGTACAGATATGCATTGAAACAGCCGCGTCCCTTTAGTACCTGGGTCAGGTAGAAGTTCAGGTCACCGTGTTCTCTATGGGTCCATACCTTTTTCACCGGTCCATCATCCCATTTAGAAGTCGTCCCATCGTTTTCGCAAGTCTTCTCTGGTTGTTCGCTGTGTCTTGCTCTATCTGGATTTCCTCTGTATTCTGAATTTTTAACCCTCTCGGGAGCTAGGAGGCCCATAGGTGAAAGTCCTGCTGACAGAAATACCGCGCTCCCTGACACAGTATGGTAAACCGAACACACTCGTAAATAAATCCACCCTCCTTTAAACTCTGGCCAGTTTCGTTCTGTGCCGATCCACCGCCATGGCTTCCATCCATATGGGTACCAGTATAAAACAACTGAATGCATGACCACCGCCAACACCCTTCTCTTGCTGGTCTGAGGGTCTTGCATAGCTGAGCTTCTCCTTTCGGCTTTTTCCGCCACTCTGATAGTGTGCGGCACAAAATTAACTAACGCCCAAAGTTGTAATGTGGTCTTCAGGCTCTATTTGGTGGTTGCTCATTTGGAACACCAATCTTCCGTCTGCCTGTAAGCAGAACAGCTTCCATCTTATGCAGAGCGAGTTGGAGTTCTCTGGTCTCAGTCCTGATCATGGTACTGACATATTAAACATAAGGTTCCACAGCATTGGGTCACACAACGATCCTTACGGAACGCCGCTGCTGACCTCGATCAGGCTCTGATGGACCTCTTTATTTATTACAAGAACTCTTTCTGAAATATAGCTCTTAATGAGGTTTTTCATACAGGAGGCAACTTTTCTTCATTTTTCCAGTTTCCAGCTCTTACGTTAGGCCTGGGACTTGTATTTTATTAATGTTTTTCAAATTGTTTCTGTGAGCATAATTGTGTTTTTTCGTAATTGTTCAAGACCGACGGCTTTACATGTCTTCCAAAGCATGGGGACGGTCAAGAAATTTTTACGCTCAAACTGGGAGTCGAACAGGGAAACCCTACGTTAACATTTGATCACGCTAACCTGCTGATTTTCCTGATATGCCAAGTTCCCGTTTTTGATTCGCTTATTATTTTCTTCCGGGCATCGGTAGTTGATCTGTCCTTCATAAATACTTGCGCAGATCTTCATTTTCATGATTTCCTTTCTAAGTTTGGCCAGTATCAGTCTTTCGTAGAGCTTTTCAATATTGTTCAGGAAGTAAATGGGTCTATATGTACGAGCTGGGTTGTTCAAGGAGTCCCCTTTCCGTAGTAGGACCAGCTTTGCTTGTTTCCAGTTTTGGAGCAGACGCGGTCACCAACACAGCTATCCACCATGCCATGGATTGTTTGTGGGTACGCTACCGCCATTAACTTGAATAACTTATCTGGTACTACAGGTAACTTATTTTGAGGCCTCTCTGTAGAGGAATCGAACTGTATTTCTTTTTTCCACATTATTGGTTGAATCAGAGGGGAAACCGTTTCCAGTATTTTCTGCACTCTCGTTGTCTCCCCAGTTTCTTCACCAATTTTAGCTGTTCTCTATTGCTTTAAAGACTTCTTTTTCTGCATTTTACCACATGTCAAGCTGCGTTTCGACTGATTCTCGTCCGTGCTTCAGAATCCACCTTAAGCTGAAAGTTCTCCGTGCTCATCACACATTTTCAACAAGCAACTAGCACAGACAGGGGGAATCGGAAAATGTCGTACGAGGCTATCTCATCGTTGGCTTAAAATTTGAAATTTTGTGGAGAGAAAACTTCACTTCAATGCTGACTTTCACATGACATGCTTCAGGGATGCAAAATTGTTGTGGTTATGAAGTTGATGGTGCGTAATGTACCGCTATATCTTGTCGAAAGCTTTTGACATTTGTTCAGAAAAACGGAAACCGTCGTTTCCTTCTTATTCTATGACAAGGTAATCTGGTCTAAGACCAAAATACCGTGAGTTAAATTACCGCAAAAACAAAATACTGCGAGATTAAATATCACAAAGACAAAGTACCGCGAGATTTTTTTATCAATTTTTGTTATTTGCCTAGGTAATATTTTTATAATCTTTACATAAATGACGTAAAATAATATTTTAGTATTCAATCGATTGACGATTTTTAAAGATTCAAAGCCATCCATTACAGTTTTTCGTAAAACCACAATAGTGATTTCTTGTGATCGCCGGCTTTATACAAGAAACGTGCTTTTGACTACCAAATACCAGACTATACAAGAGACCTTCAATCTTGAGCGACTTTTGTACTGCAATTCCCTGTGTAAGAACATCGGGGAGGGGGGGTTGTTTGATATAGAGTGGCCGGGAGGAATATTTGGCGAATGTATACGGGGGATATTTTATTTTACTTAGACGGAAACCCGGCCGACGGGTTCACGAGGTTGACTACTTATGCACAAAATTTGCCTTCTTTTCCTCCACCTTCTTTTCTTTCATTGTATAGACCGAGATATGACTTGGGCTCAGTAAATGTAGATAAACCTGTACGACAAGCATTACAGGATTTGTTTGCAGTTGGTGGGACTCAAAACCCGACTCGGAATTTTACAATTCAGGTGCTGTGGCGCAACATCGATATGAAAGATGTGTGGGTTAAGCCCGGTAATCAGCAAATTAATTTATGATTCTGACTACCAAATATAGTAATAATAATACCCATACAGTAGAAAATTAATAATTCTTGATTAAAGTTCTTATAAATTCCAAATTTTTAAAATTTTAATAATATACACATTGGAGACTTTTTTTTGATTATAAGTACCATAATTTTCCTCATTTATTTTTATTTTTCAAAACCTATTTTAACACAGCTGATGTTCATACCTCCTTTTTAATTTGATGTCTTTCCCGTATTTTAAAGTTTTAAGTTTATAATAAATAATACCATCACTAAAACAAAGTATAAACCATTGTATACTAAGGCGAATGATTCCAACGATTTCATTAATTTTTATCGATTTTTTAACTTTACAAGTGCGAGATTTATTGTTGCTTTTGTATTCATATACAAATTTCAACACAAGAATATAACAACGAAAATCGATGAGAGCCATATTCAAAATCAGGGATCAAAGAAATATTGCCCCAATCTACTTGGTAGATTATAATGACCTATTCTTTAACTATAATTTTACTATTATCAGATTAATCGAGCCATTTTCTTGCTCAAAAATGGTACTTCAGATTACATATTAAGTAAATAGCAAAAACTCATAAGCAGTGGAAAACTAAACCAACTGAGAGCATTTATTACAGTCTGCAATAATATGCATTATTATGTCATCTGAACAATTTATTTTCTATCATGATACACAATATCTAATATTCGAGGTATTTTGTCCCTGCGGTATTTTGGCTTGCTGTATTTAGGCCAAGGTGTTATGGCTTCGGTATTATTGCCGCGGTCTTTCGGATTTGTATGGTGATAAATTGGTCGCCGGGAAAACCAAAGTGTTTCTCCTGAATTAACTTTTTTCATTGCCAATAATTTACTCGGTGAACTTCTCGGTAGTGTAGAAGACCCTGGTGGATCTACTATAACTATGAATTTCCCAATCTTGTGCAAGACGACCACTTCGGGAAACTTATCACATCTGTCCGGAAAATAATTCAGCCTTGGCATCGCATTAAGGATCGCGATAACCTAACATTTCTTTACGAATTGTCGTCTCGATAGCTCTTCAGATCTGTACGTCAGAGATCGCCAGGTCTTAAACAACGATTTGCTGCATAATTTGTTCTTCAGATTGACGGTTTAAGTTTGGATGTGCTTGGCATTTCCTCTGTGCCTGTTTCTGGTAAATTATAAGGATCCTCAATGCAGAATGTAATTACTTCAAATTTCGTGATGTTTTCGAATATCGGGACGCTGTCCATATTCTGCAGGAGTCTGTTATGGAAAGATGAGGGTTTAAGGTTCATAACTTCCAACTCGTTCACTTTACATGAACATTTTTTATATAAAAATTATGCAGTTTTGAAACATAATCTGTCCTCACTACTCTAATGAGAAGATAGCTTGGAACAAATAATGTCCACGCAGAAGGATCAACCATCTACTTTAATTTACGTGGGGCCCTGGTGTTGGGTATAAACTAGCTCTTTTGTAGCGGCGGCGAGAGCCGTGGGTCGTGTGAAAGAAACGCCCCGGAGAAATCAAGGAAACAGCTTTGCTAACACGCACAAAAATAAAATGTACGAGATGTTAATTGTTGGAAGGCAATGAGATTAACGATGTCGGATATAATGGGTGTTAGCCGACCAGAATCGGTACAGTGGCAACGACATTGCCACCGAGAATCACTCCCAAAAATAAACCAAAGGCACGTTCGAATGGTCATATAAAAATCCCACAAAAAGGTGGAACCATATCGAACTTCCAACGATAAAACAAACGGTAGCAACCTCGATGAAATGCCGCACCCTGTATATAGGTCGGACATCGCAGCCTTCATAAAAAAATAAATATAAAACCAAAATAAACACAAAAAAAAAGTTCAACATAGAATTTCAAATACGAGATTTGAACAAATGTCAAACGCGTAGGACTTCCAAAGCCATTGCATTTGACCAACGCCGGTCGATATTTTCTAGTGGGAATAAAATACACAAGTCAAACTCAATTAAAAATACATAATCAAATAATATAATTAATTAAAATAATTATCAAAAGTAAAGCTTAAACAATTGGTATTCTATCCCACGTATGCGAACGTAAGATTAGATATTATAATCTCGTCGTGCAGAAAACTAAAAATGCGGCGTATCAATTATCTCGGCCAAACATTCGAATAAAAATGCAAGACAAATGGAAACCTGTATTATAAAACATCACATAAAAAAATATAAAACAGCCAAGGGTGGATTAAGACGTCATCGAACTCCAGATGTTCGGAGGAAAATAGGCCAAGTCGATTAATGCATTCACCTGTGAAGCAATCAGCTCAAATTAAGGAACTTACCAATTTGAGTAAAAAAAAATACTTCCCAGAAAATATGGACAAGGTGGTCCGACAAAAAAATTTACGATCTGGAAAACATCCACCATACTACAAACACGAATGTAAAATCCCCATAATGGGTTGGAGCGCAAACAAATCCAAAACAATTCGTGTTGCTGAACGGGAACCCTCACAAAATCGCCACCATATTTTGTCAAAATTGGAACCAAAAATTAATAATCACTTCACAGTAAAATTCAACATCGACCTCTCCGTTCGAGAGCTCACCCAAGACCTTTTTAATACTACATGCGCGAGTCTAATCTCCTATCAATTCGTTCGCTATACAGGGCGCTACGAAATATGTCGCTAAAAGTAATAAGTTGAATTCAAATAAATTCAACGTTGTTGCGAAAAGGAAAAATTTTCGTAACAGTTTTTAATTACTTACAACTTTTATTTAAACTATTTTTTGATATCTAGCACAGTTTTGAAGTTATTTCCAAAAATAAAACATTCGGCTGCAAAACGTGATTTTTCAAGTTCATCGAAGTTTGCAACTTTTAACATCTCGTAAACCTCCGTAGAAATACTTGTAATGAATAATATAAACTTTTTTATGGACAAAATTTTTTATTCGTACCTTTTTATTTTATTAACCACACTTCGCAAGTTATATGCATAAATCATATTACAATTAAAAAAATGTATTTAACTTTCGAAATTCAATTTTCGTTATCTAAACTCAAAAAACGTATAAAATAATAAATGTGTTTATTTAGCGCGTTTTGTGAGTTAAATACAAAATTTAAAATTATGTTGCGCTACGTTCAAGTAGAGCTAAATTCACAACTTTCGTAAGCTTCTACAGGTAGTTAGGTAGTACTATGCAAATGGGGTAAATATTTGAAGGTTAGTAATTAAAATCTCAGCTACTTCCAAATTATTTGTACCGTGGTTTCGCTTCGACGTTAAGCTGTGGGTCTTATTTGTGTGCAAATACCTAAAAATCTGTGGTTATAATATCTACGTTTTATGTAAAATAAAATAATTTCGTCGGATCTGTAACCTATCTTCGCGTACTTTTGATAATTTATTTCAAACTTTTCTTTCAATTAACACTAAAATTAAAACCGTCGCTTTAAATAAAGAACTTTTTTATTTTGCATTTTAATAAGTTTAAGAATTATTTCCGAAAATATTGTTTGTGATGTGTTTTGTAATCTTTGAGGGAAAACGTCTGAAAATTGTTTAGTAACAGAAATTTTGCTGATAATATTTTATAATAATCAGGTTAGCTTTCTGGAACTTTTATAATTGTTGTTATGAACTTAACATAATTATTCAGGTTTAAACCAAAGTAAGTTATGACTTATGTGCATTATTTGTTTCTCTACATTTTACATTAGGGACGTTTTGCCTTATCTGCACTGAGTTGTGCACAAAACTTGGCTGCGAAATGCGGCTTTTATAGTTAATCAAAATTTATTGACTTAAACTTTAAAAATAGCAGGTTTTTATTAACAATCAGTATGAATAACAAAATTTAAAACTATTTAATCAAGAGATGCAAAAATTAATCATTAAGTTGGAAGAATTCGTTCATGCATCAAACCTAGCGCCGATGCAGCATTGCCTCGTTGGATACACAAACTGATTCTCTTGCGCGGCTGTCCCTCGACACAACATTTGGCAAACGACCGATTTTATCGACCAAATCCTTCGATTCATGTTTGTAGAATTATTAGTAAATAAGTTTACTTAAATGAATATCCCAATTTGTCTGCGAAACAGATGGAATATGGACGAGTGTCACAGCACTGAAAATAGAAGAAATAAAATTTGGAAAAGCCACGTTTACCGTTTTTCTACAATTAATATGTACTATAATATAAACGGTTCAACTCCGATGTAGAAAAATACCTTTGTTAACAAAATGTAACTTGAATTGTCTTCATTTTTTTTTATTTTGTTAAAACGTGAAGGGATGTGTTACGTGCTGAATTAAAAATTAGGTTTAAATAAATTCTTGGCGACGTTCATCTGCGTCTAAAAGCGAAACCGTCAGATTTAAACGAAAAACTGTTGTAATAAAATTTGTTTATTTGTTATTTCTCTATCTTTCTTAATTAAAACATTTTCTCGTATCTGGAACAGTTTAACAGTTATTTACAAAAATTCAAAATTGAAAAACAAAACTTTGTTCGATATTTTACAATATTTTTAACTTTGACAAGCAATTTCGTAAAAACTGTCCGTCTGACGTAAAAAAGTATACCAACATATTTTGTAGTCAATAAAATTCTCTATACAATAAGTCAAAAAAAAACTTCAAGTAAATTATTTTTCGTGGAAGTTACTCATATTTGAATAAAACTGTTGCTACAGTTTTAATGCACGAAATGCACTAAACTAAATAATTAAATCCCCCCAAAATTAAAATTAACTTAGGAATTGCAACCACTTTATTTGATCGAACACGATAAAGCGAACACGAACAATATCGCTTTGGATTTCATTAAGTAAACTTTAATTTACTTGTTTTAAAATTGAAGTACCAACGACAAGACTCTCTTTAATTAAGCAATCAATCATTCGATAGATCCAGTTGGTCGCAACTTTTTAATTTACCTCGAAATGAAAAATGTCACTGTGTAAGATAAAATTCCAAACTAAATTAAAACACTTTACAAATTTCATACACACGAGAAAATGTAACATCAAGACACGCCACCCTAATAAATTTTTTAAATTAACTTGGTGCGTAATTTGAAAATTTTGTGTGGTAAAACGCAGATATTTGATTTTAATTCCTCTCGTTTCCACGATTACTAATCAAATTCTCTCGTTTAAACCTCGTAATTGAAATTACGGTAAAACTGTAACAAAGTATTTAATCGTATTTATTGTAATCAAGTATTTATTTAAATTGCATGTAATTTGAGCAATTTAATACTGAATTAATGGAATAATAGCATGTGAATGTTTTGTTATGTTTGATTGGTCATCTGAAGTAGTTTACATATTCCGAGCTTGATCGATCTGTATGCATGAGTATTCCATAACTCGCATCCCTCCCCAACTTGAAATAAACTTTTCACCTGAAAAAAATAAAATTGAGGTTGTAATTTTTTTGCAAGCTCATAAACACTTACTTTCACGCATGTTGAAATAAATAAAACCCCACATTTACAACTCGGGGACATTTAAAATAAATTGGTCCTTTTTGAATTAGCCTAACTCATACATTTATACGTCGAAAGAGAAAATAAAACACTCTTAAGGGAAACATCAAAGAGAAATAGCATTGGAGAAAATGCTTTCTGGGTCATTCTGAAAATGTGTAGTACATCGTTTTACAATGTCACAACTTATATACAGAACCAAAGCTTAAAAAGCTCACCCTTATATGTATATAGTACATAATTATTATCAACGACTGAAAGGGTTGAACGTGTGAATTTTTAAAACCCAACCACCTGACTTCAAAAGTTATCAACAACAAATATTTACGACACAAATGTCGAGTTCATTAAACATTTAAATACCCGGAAATTACAGAAGAAGGTTAGCAGTATGTGAAGGTAGGGTAGGTTAATGCATTTTGCCGTTGCTTTTTCCGTATAATTACCGAACATAAAATTAAATTTTGATTTTGAAAATTAATGAGAAACAAAAAAAAACGTCTAAACTAATAAATCGTATTACTCCAAATTTAAATGCGTTTCACCCCAAATGTGATTCAAAAAAATATTCCATTAAATTTCCAGCGACACACAAAGAGAAGCAAAAAAGTAATATCGCAACCCTTATAAATTTAAAAAAATGTGATACTTTTGTAAGAAAGTGTCTTCCAGGAGATTATGTAAATAAACATAGAAAATTAGTTTATTAATATGTACCTCGTGTCGTGTATGTAATGCCAAGTTATTTAAGAGTTCCTAATATTATGGATCGTAATTTTAGGGGTTGAATGTATTTCACTACAGCGAATCCCTTACGGAGATTATAAGTTTTGTTATGTAAACTAAATTAATAGCGCTACCTCGTTTTTGTCTTAAACTACCTACATTTATTAATTATAAAAAAAGTATACAGGATGGCTTAAACAAGGCGATTACTTACTATTATATTAACCATTAAATAGCCAATGGCGTCATTTGGGAGAGTCAGGGTGTGGATATTGCCCCACAAATTGACTTTCAGAATCGGACATTTCCAATTTATAAAAACCTTGAAATGAACTGAAATTGCTGAAAATTCGCAAACTTTGCTTCCTATTGGTGGTTGTAATGAAAATTTAGGTTTATTTCTTTCTTTTGTCTCCTTTTTGCACTGATAAATTTGGTTCTAAAAACTTAATGGATGTCTTCAGAATCATGATTAAATGAAAATACAGCAGTCAAATATCGGATGATATGTTTCGATGTTAACCTCCTCAGAACCCTCGGATACTGAAAAACTTTAAACATAACCTCAACTGCGATGCAGAAAATGTGTATTTAAGAATTGCGATCTGATCTCCTTCATGCTCGAATTGTTTGATGGCTTCTAACCCACTCGGAAAACTAAAATTTTTCTGTCGTCATAGGTTCGGTATTCTTTACACCGAGAAAAATCTTTTTTATTATTTAGGGGGAATTTTATCCCCCTAAATAAGTTATCAAAGTTTCTCGAATTTTATACTGTGTCATAAGGTATCGTATATTAAATTTTTGCAATTGGAGGTAAAATTTAGCTTGGGCTATGCCCTGGTAATTAAAGCCTTCCTTAATTAGTATGGAAATTCTTACGAATTATTAATTAATTTAAAAGACTAATTAATATGCGATATGATGCCGTGGTTCCGATCTTCCGTTAAACAGCCAATTCCATTAGGTTACCATCGATCCACCGCGATTTCGCTGCCTGCAGCACAAGGAACACGTCCCAAATTTACCAACACCAGAGTTCCAGGTAAAAACAAGCCCCTAAGGAGGTAAATAACCATGGTACTCCAAGGTACCATAAAGACAAACCGAAGCGTTCGGGACAGGTAAAAGTGGGAACTATCCAAAATACTCATGGGAGAAAAGTAAAAATGACTAAAAAGTAAGTAAGTAAAAAATAATCCAAAAGTCGACGCTGTGAGGCTGGCGGCAATCATTATAATATGTATAAAGTTATAAAATATGACCTAGTTATTAAGAAACTTGTGTTAGATCCAAAATGCGAGACTTCGGACTTACGTCTCTCGTTTTCAACAAAAGTTTCTTGACTTCAATTCATGAATTTTTTGACCGTATTCGCTCTTGCCATGCGCATAAATAAAGACAAACCAACTTTGTGGAAAGCAAACACTTTTTAACCGTTTTAATGTTTTCTTTTTAATATTAATTCAATTATTACTAACCTAAACTAACACTTGTGGTTGTGGTTTTAACCTCAGTAAATCTGAAAAAGGCATTCAATATGTTGAGAAAGTCAAGAAACATTTGACGGAGACGAAAGGCTAAGTTCGAGGCGGAAGAGCGAGCTAATTATGGTTGCCACTGGATTTGCTGTACTTGCCCACAGTAGCATTAATAAGCTCGGCCTTCGGCCTCGCACTTACGTCTCTTGTATCCATCCAAAGTTTCTTGACTCCGATAAATTTTTTTATCGTATTCCCTCTTTCCGTGCGCATAAATAAGAACAAATAAACCTCGTGGAAATCTGACACTTCTTAACTGTTATAACTTATAACGTTGTTTTTTCAATCTTAATTAAACTATTACTAACCTATAATAACACTTGTGGTTTGAACCTCATTTAGTTTGAGAAAAGCATTCAATTTATTGACGAAATCAAGAAACTTTCGAAGAAGACGAAAGACTTAATTATTGTTGCCACCGGATTTACTGTAGTTGCTCACAGTGGCATTAATTTACTTCCCTCGTTTACATCAAAAATTTCTTGCATTCTATCTATAAATTTTTTGACCATATTCACTCTTGCCGTAAGCATAAATAAAAACAAAACAAACGTTGTGAAAAGCTGGCACTTTTAAACCATTATAATGCTTTTTTTTAATGTTAATTCATTTATTACTAACCTTAAACTTATTAAAAACTTGTTGTTTTAACCTCATAAGTTAGAGAAAGGCATTCAATATGTTGACAAAGGCAAGAAACTTTTGACGGAGATCAAAGCCTTATGTACGAGGCCAAAGGCCGAGCTAATTATTGTTGCCACTGGCTTTGCTGTACTTACCCACAGAGGTATTAATAAGCTCGGCCTTCGGCCTCGCACTTACGTCTCTCATTTCCATCAAAACTTTCTTGACTTCCACCGAGGCATTTTTTGACCACATTCGCACTTACCGTGCGCATAAATAAAAACAAAAAAACCTCGTTTAAAGCTGACACATCTTAAGCGTTATAATGTTCTTATTTAATGTTAATTCATTTATTACTAACCTAGAATAACACTTGTGGTTTTAACCTCATTTAGTTCGAGAAAGGCATTCAATGTGCTGACGTAGTCAAGAACCCTTTGACGGAGGCGAAAGACTTAAGTGCGTGGCCGAAGGCCGAGCTAATTATTGTTGCCAACGGCTTTACTGCATTTTCCCATAGTGACATTAATAAGCTAGGCCTTCGGCCTCGCACTTACGTCTCTCTTTTCCACCAAGATTTTCTTGACTTATGGTTTTAACCACATTTAGTTTGAGAAAGGCATTCAATATTTTGACGAAGCCAAGAAACTTTTGAAGGAGACGAAAACACTTAAGTTCGAGGCCGAAGGCCGAGCTAATTATTGTTGTTATAAACCTTACAGAACAAATTCACACATACAAAAGCGAGTTATTTATTATTGCCCTAAGCTTTGCAGAACGACCCAATGAGCGCAATAATTAGCTTGGCACCACGGCAGTGGCTTGGTGTGATTGTTGGTTGAGTTACAGCGCGGAAATTAAGGGTTCGAATAGCGAACTTCATGCAATTTCTTAGCTCTAGTAAATATCACCACGCCGTGGATTTAAGTATTAGTACTAAATTTACATAAATCAGGTCAATTGACAGAACGCCAAGGTCAAATAAGACAAAAAAATTTAACTCGGCCTTCAGCTTCGCACTTAAGTTTCAAAATAACACTGTAACACCATGGGGAAAGGTATAAAAGTGTAAAGTTTGCTGCCAGAATGCTGGGAGACTGGCGCCAATAATTTATGTAGAATATGACGAAGTTAAAATACTTTTTAATATAGACCACAGACCTTCCAGTGTGAGAGCGGAAGGCCGATCCAATTATTACTACCACTAACCTTGCAGAACTCTCCGACAATGGCATTAATAAGCTCGGCCTTCGGCCCCGCACTTAGGTTTCTCATTTCTATAAGAAGTTTCTTGATTCTACTCATGAACTTTTTGACTGGATTCGCTCCTCCCTTACGGAAAAATTAAAATGATCACCACCTCGAAATTTCAGACCTTGAATGGTTAAGTCATTTAACGTATATCAATTTTGAACGCTTTTTTATGATAATTTAATTATTACTAACTTAAAATAGTTCTTGTTATGACAACATCGTTTAACATTGAAAAAAAGCATCAAATATGTTGAACACGATCAAGCTGGGAAGTTTTTGACGGAAACGACAGACTTAAGTGCGAAGCCGAACCAACATCGCAATATAACTCGGCCTTAGGCCTCGCAACCAAGTCTCTCTACTCTATAAAAAGGGCGAAACTAAACTAAAATCTCATGAGGAAAATGTAAAAGCACCTAAAGGTGACTTCCAAGGTGCTGAGAGACCGATAGCAATATTTATTTTTATAATATGACGAACTGAGAAAACTTGTAAGAGAGCCGACGAAATAAAAATAATGTTAGGTCACTTCTAGACTTTTGATTGGTTAATTCATTTAAAGTATGTGATTTTTTAATGTAAATTCATTTAATACCAACCTGAAATAATTCTGTCGTTGACGACGTCGTTTAGTCCGAGAAAGGCATCAAATATGTCGACCCCGACGAAGTTAAGAAAGCTAGCCAAAAGTTTCTCGGGAAGTTCTCAAAATTCTAACATAACAACGTTAATTTTTACAATTCTGTTAGTTTTTAAAATGTTAAATTTGTAAACTATAAAATCAAAGGGAAACAAAGATACGTGACGTAATATTCGGAGGGGAAGGCTACGTTTTTGTGATTCGCAATAATTATATTAGAAGCAGCAATTTTTCCACCTCATATGTGGGCCGTATGTTTAGCAACCACAGAACGTGCAAGAAATGCTTGTGAATCGTTCAAATCGAAATTTAATAAAGAATTTTAT
The DNA here is from genome assembly GCA_932274525.1 of Podabrus alpinus. Classification (NCBI taxonomy): domain Eukaryota; kingdom Metazoa; phylum Arthropoda; class Insecta; order Coleoptera; family Cantharidae; genus Podabrus; species Podabrus alpinus. The sequence goes on along the minus strand of OW026456.1, from coordinate 68,939,414 downwards.
TCTCCGCACACCAACATCTTCACTTTCATAGAAGTGCTAAGAAATATGCAAATTGATACGTATATGTATATCAATCAATTGTTTGAACGTGGAGCCTTGCGAACCTAATAGAAATTACAAGGAATAAATAAAACACATCGAAAATACTGTGGAATAGCTCAGTAAAGGCGAATTAGATTGGTTTTCTTTTATAAAAGAAGTTGCTAACCACTATCGCAGGTGGAACCAATATAGGCTTAACAAATTTCCATGTTGAATTTGATAAACAAATTTCAATAAAGACTAAAGTTTTATAGACTTATTTGAATCGAAAATATTTTAATTTATTTGAAAAAATTATATTAATTAAAGTACTCGTATTCAAATTTAATCCGTTCTACTTTTAATTTTATCCTTTTTAGACTTCTATATGCAGTTAGCGAGAAGCCTTATAAACTGGCTTTAATCTATCCGTCTGTCCGCAACATTCATCTCTACTGACCACACCGCACTTCATACTATTATAGTAACGGTTAATTTAATCCCTCGGCAGTTCACTTAAACCCTTTTCCCATATAGAATTATATCAAACACCCTGTATGTAACCTAACCCTTCATAGTGACATATTACGAACCCAGGCACGAAGTAATATTATGTTTACATAAAATAATACTATTCATTTCATATAATTCGATTTGGAATTGTTGTTCAAGTTTTAATAATCCCATTTGTCATCATAATAGTTTAATAAATAAAGTGCATTTTGCATATAAAATAATATTAATAATAAAATTTCATCAGACATAAATGTTACAGAATTTGTAGATGTTTAGTGATAATTCAATATAGGTATAACAATAAATTATTAAGTCTTTTGTTGTTGAACTAAATAAGATTAATATTCAGCTACCACAAAATTTCCACAGAAATACCCAAAGAGAAGTTCAAATTTCGATCACAAATAGGAGTGCCATATTTACGGCGCAGACGCGAAGTTAGGTGGTAAATATCGTCGAATTCCATAGATGGCGACTCGAACCCCTCCCCCAAAGTTTTCAAAATATAGAATACTGCGGTAATAAAAAAAACTATGAACTGTAAAGAACAAACCGTAGCAATGTTGGTTAACATAAATCAATAAAGATTCAACAATCCTATAGTTAATTTGAGCAACGGCTTGGAAAACAAACAAAACAGCTGGCAAATTCAATTAGTTCGAAATTTGCACCTCATTCGTCAAAGTTAAAATTAAGAATCTATAACGGAAATTCTACGCAAACTACTAAGTTAAATTAATTACTTGCGGACAAATAGATTAAAACAAAGGTCTAAGCAGCAGCTCTTCATTAATAACAAAAATACAATAGAACTGGTTGTAATTTATTCCTGATGAAGACATCAACATGTCAAAATTTTGAGCTCGCTAGAGTGAAAACTGTTAGATGGCGCGGTATGTTAAAGTCTATTTTCATAATATGATAATCGGTAATGTCTGTGTTATCACATCGACCATACTAAATAATTTCCAATAGTACCTTTTGTGATTATTTGGATAAAGCTGATAACTTTCATATATAAGTAATTAAAAATTTAGACGAGTATCAGATTATTAAAAATAAATTGATAGAGGGGCCGGGTACTCTCGAAATAATATGTTTTATATTTTTATTCGAATAAATAAATTCGTACTAGAGCAGAAATACGTATTGCTGTGATTTAAAATGACCCCACACAACACAAATGGTTGTAAAACTGAATTAATCATTATATTTAGGAAAATTAAGCTAATTTTAAACTTTAGATTGAACAGATAAACACATCCAACTCAATTTCAGATATTGTAGACTTAATAAGATCTTTAAAGATGAGAAAGCTATATCAAAACCTGCTAAATACATTCAACTTGAAGGTGAACAAGTCAAAATCTTCTAATAAGATGCTTTATCTTAGAAATGATGAAATTTATTATAATTTGTTATCTCAAAAACATAACCTTTACGTTTATAAACTTTGAATTGATAAATCTCTGTGAATAACTTGTTATATGAAAATCTGTTTATAACCAAAATTCTATTATATCAAATTGTATGTGATAACTATAAATTCATCTCCATAATTTGTAAAAAGGTAAATAAGGGTGAAAATCCATTAAAGGTTGATAAGTGAAATGTGATAATGAAAATAGTCAAATGTACTACTTCAAATGGCTCCCAAATCAACTACTGTGATGGAAAATGACTGGAAAGCAACAGATAAGTAATCTCTTCAATAATGGAACCAACTCTGGAAATTACATGAAATTTCATTAAAATAAAAATCGAAAAGGGGAATAAATTTAACTTACAAATCGTTGAAGTCAGCTCAAATTGGTATTTTGCGCAAGCAAAAGTTAGTTGAATTTTGATATTTAAAGTGGAAGGACGTGTGCAACGCGATCCAAAAATTCTTCAATTTTGGTCGATAAAAATCCAAGATGGCAAACTTAGTTGCATCACCTACAAAATAAAATGTTATTTCTTAACTCAACTCACAAACATCCAAGAATTACGTAATTTAAAATTACTTACCGGCATACTATTTGGTTGAACAACACAATTGAAAAGTCAAATTTGAATAATTACTGCTACCACAACACAATCCAAACAGGAGAAGATCCAGAGCGTCGTATCAACAGAAACATCTGATCGTGGAAGTGTCTCATAGTGCGCTTGTGTATATCAAGATTGTGTTTTTCTACGCAGACTTATATAAAAGTCCGGATTATGAAATTCAAAGGTATTTGAAAACAATTATTATTTTTATTAACTTTACGCCTTCAGCATTTTACATACAGGATGCTGAGAAAAGACTGTAACAGGTGCATTTTCGGCTACCCTACTTTATAAATATTTCATCAACAAAACATTTTTTATTATTTTATTTTCTACGCTTTGCCAAAAGCAATAATTTAAATATAAAAACATTTAACCCGTTTGGACAACGGAAAGACTTAAATTTATTTAAGCATTTAGAAGAAGCTGAAGAAAGAAAAGGATCTCCATTCTACATTTTGATTTTTGGTTATTGTAAAACATTCTAGTAACGGATAAGATATCTGTACAAATTTGTCAAAATTGATTATTTGCGCTTTGCGATATATTTTGAATATAAAGGTCATTTCTAAATTAATGCAATCTTTTATTATTATTATTAAACATATTAGAGGTCAGTATTCTGAATTTTAAAGATCGTTCAAATAAAGAAGTGGATCGTTTATCTGGTAAAAACAATTAAGCAATTTTATTCAAAGTCAATAAACATTTTTCTATCATTTAAAAATAAAACTTTTCAACTTAATAAGCTACATCCCCTAATCTATCTAATACCTGCAATACTCTGAGAGAGCCTTAGACTGAGCTAAACAAGAGGGACAAAGTGGTGAACTCTCTAATTAAATTTTAGCACGCGAAATTTAACATTTATATTTTTATATTTTTCATTCATTTGAATGTGGCGCCCAAATTAAAGACGTGGCTAATTTTAATATAAGGGAGGTCATAGCAGTATGCAGATCTGAATATAAATTTAAAGATTCCAATTCCTTGAGTCTCAATTGTCACGAAACTGAATTGAAAACTGCATCTGTGACCAGCAAGCCCCGGTTTCTCCTACTAAATTGATTTAAGAAACCACTATTGATCATACCCTTGTATGAGGGAACGGTATGCGATATCTACATAGCCGATTTTTAACTCTCGACTTTGATTTAAAAAGCGCATATGGTTATAACTTCTTGCGGTTTCTTCCGCGTCTTTTTTAAATAAACTCCATCTTGATATCGAAAGACCATAATAAGCTTTCGGAATAAAAATGGAGCTGATACAATTATATTATGTAAACGAATGTAACATTTTTCAATATTGGACGTGTTGGATACGAGAATACAATAGTCAACAGGTGATATAAGAGAATTTACATAGTAAATGGTTTTTTGTACAAGTTCCACGATCAGATGAGCAGAAACATACCTAACTAAAAAATTAAATCAAATTTTCAATTATTTTCGTAATCCACACTAGGATTTTATATAACCCGGTTAGGCTTAATTAGAAACTTTCGCCTAACTTGGGTAAATCTTAGTGGAAAACTTTTCACTGTTTTATTAACTTTCGGCTGTTGGAAACTTTCTAAAATTTCCATCGTACAAAAAAAAAACAAGTATCGATTATGTAATTTAGAACTTATATTTATTTTTATTTTTTTTTTCAGGTGAGTTTTTACCATGTTCAAGTCTTCTTCATTTGGGGGTAAGCTTGTTTTTAATATGTAACTTAACCGTTGTGTACGGAGTGAACGCGAACTACAAACAAACCCGATGAAACCGCGCGTAATTTAAAGTAAATTGGCGGAAATTAATTAAACTTAATATACATACAAAGGGAAATGTTGCAAACATCCTTTATGTATTTCAAATTATTTCAATAATTAAAACGAACTGTTTTCATTTCATTTAAGGGAAATGTGCGATTCTTAATTAAGATGGATATTATTATGGTTTGCGAAAGTCATGCTTTGGTTATGTAAACCTATTATAACTTTGATTGGGGAATTTGCAAATATTTAATTGTATGCCTATTTGTATAATCAAAATGTTAAACTTAATTGACTTCTCGCTTTTATGTGTTTGGTTGCCATTTCCGTAGAAAATTAATTGTTGGTATTTGGCAAATTCACAATGTCTGAACGTAGATTCATTGATAGACTGATGGCGTGAGTAAAACGTTAATTTTGTGCGTTTTCATCCAAAAGCTTGATTGATGATTAAAAAAACAGCGACATTTATTATACATGAAGCTTAGTTGATCGACTGAAAACTGGATTACATTTTGACCGTACTGGTTTTCTAGGTGCAAAAAAAGGGCCTTCCATGCAACATAACGCCAGATAATATTATATCCTCAAGAGAAGTAAACTATGATGAGCAATCAAGCATTTATTTTGCTATCTGTGCTACGGAAAGCTTTTCCTTTAGCAGATCAGATAACTGTAAACATTAATTTATTAGAAAATTTATGAAAGTTTCTTCCACTCGCTTTAGGTTCTAGCCCCGGAAAATCGTCACCTTCCCCTATGAAATGAACAATTTTTCAATTTAAAATATATTTAATTAAATGAAATATTTGATTAACTCGTAAATATAGTACATACATTTTAGTACTAACAATTTATACTCGAGCTCTCGTCGTTACTACTACACACAATATTATTTACAATTTATTTGTACAATTATTAGTTATACAAAGAATTTAGAGATAATATTCGTAAACTTTCATTCACAAGTCTGTAAATGTGCATACGAACCTATGAACTTGTACGAGGCCGCAGGCCTGGTTGTGTTAATTTTGTTGGAACAAAAGAACTGAGGCAGCCGATATTACAACTCAAGATTCGTAATAACATAAATTAATGTCAAATTACATTATCAAAGAGAGTTTTTCAATGTGTTTAATTCTGTCACCTCATAACTTCCCCCCTTTCTATTTAAACTTATTCTTCTTAAGATTAAGATTAACTATTTGACAACTGGTTTTGAAATTTTAGGGCAGTAGGTCCGGAATCTTTGTATTAGTGCGTCATGAACTGATTGCGTTGCTAGCGACGAAATGTTTAGAATAGCTTGTAATTGGGCGATTTTATGGTTCATTTTTGGTTTATTTTGGCGAATGGGGAATTCGTTCATGCCAATTGATGCTTGAGATGGCCCACTATGTCGGTAATGGCACCCTCTGATATGTTTTGTTTTGTTTTGTCACCATGAACAGAATTTGCTATTTTGTTGTTGGAAATTTGCATTGTATTACAGTGACCTGTTTTTGTATTTGTTCCTGGGTTTTTTGAAAACAAATTCAGGCTCCGCCGCAGTTGGAGGAGGGTGCAGGGTCTCTCATAGTTTGGTGCAGGTGGACGTCACCTTGGGGACGACCTGAAGCACCGCTGTGCATGCCCGAAGGTTTGGTAGCGGTGGCATTACGAAATACATTTTTTCCTGTTTGGCATTTCGATGCTCACTTCGATGTCCAGAATGTGAGTGACATAGAGTATCGGTTTATGACATAACCCTGATGACGATGTGCAATGGTTTTCCGTCATGACATTGGTGAGACAAGAAGCCCCCTCTAATATTCGTAACAATATATTATCTTTGAATAACTTAAACATCGCACGGTATTCATCTGCGATAGAGGGCTAGAAAGAAATTCACTACCCGACATTGCTTACTTTATAGTACTTGATACCCTCTAATTTGAGCTTTTCCATGAGCTGGAATCACTTGGCGACGAGCGGTGGGATCCTAGCTTGTTTAGTTCGGACTATTGAGGCTTTGTTGAGAAAGTATTATGAGAGAGGTTCCAAGGGGTGTTGGAACTCATCGATGCAGCACTGGATGGCAGTCGGTCGGTTTACGCTGCGTCTTGGCATCGGAATTGGGCCTTATTCGTCCTTTAAATCGGTTTAAGCCAAGTTTGCTCAACTAAAAAAGCCATCTCTTGCCGACGAATTTCCTGGTTGGAAGGCCAATGTTCTTCAAGAAAGTCACTTTTATTAGCTTGAGAAAGTCTTGTGACTGCAGTGATTGATTCGCGCACGTCGTCTAGTTTATCCCGCATTTGAATGACTTCCTGAAGTTCCTTACGTAGATAGTCGAGTACCTTTTTTACTTTTTCCAGGTGTTGAAGTAAATTGGCCTCCAGCTGATCCAGCAAGGCCTGGAAGAGCATTACTAATAGCTCATCCGGGATGGTAGTAGGAACGGTGAATTAAATCAGCGACGTTTTATATGGGGGGGGGGGTGCCAAAATCATTTTGGATTAAGTTTTACGTGGCATTCTGAAAATACAAATTTTTTGGTAGGATCACAAAAAACACGGCGAATGGTAACTCGCACAAATCTACGTACAGCTCGTTGACATTTTTTACGACTCCCATTGCGGCGGCGTTTTGTAAAATCTGCACCGTTTGTAACGATTTGTAATTTTTGAAGCCAAAAATCTAAATTCGAAGGTCAGACTAATGCTGGTCAAGTGCGGATTAAGATCTTCATAAAAAGAACCCAAAAAAATCTGAATTGCAACCTAGTATAAAATATCCGATAGAAATGTGGCAGAATAATAATTTTTATAAAGTAGGAACTAATTTTCGATAGCAGGGAGTGTAATCTTTGATAGGAAATCCTACGTCAATTAAGTAAAAACTTCTTTTTGTTCGTTTTAAGTACGTAATTTAATTATTAACACTTTTTATTGTAAGACTTTTTCAAACGACCATGAAAAATGCGCACGAAAACTAAATCGAAACCGGGGGGTCTGGGGGGTATGGAATACCCCCCAGGCACAACAGTTAAGAACTGAAATTTCGCCAAGACCTTGGTCGAATAAGAAACTGCTTTTTTGTTCCTTTCAATTGCGTAATTCAAATTATGATTTGTTTTTTATTGTGATTTTTTATACATCTTATATTTTTATAAGATCACAAAATATACGTGAAAAAACTGAATTTTGAGGGGGTCTGGGTTGTATGGTTGTATTGTATTTAAGCACTCCAGTCGTGAAGGGGATTACCTGGGGGTAATTCCATACCCCCCAGACCCCCCGGTCTAATATTCATTTTTCTTCGCGTAATGGAGCGTTTCCATGTGACGTCACGAACACTTTTATGTATGAAAAATTCTTAGGTTAGGTTTACGATTATTCGGCAAATAAAATAAACGGAAGGTACTTACAGTAATAATTTTACACTACACTCTCTACGGTTTATAAAATGTAAAAAAATTCAATTTTCACCATTAAAAAAACACTTTTTATCACAAACTTGTATTAGTACGCCGACAGCTTGACAGCTAGTCAGTAAACACTGTGACGTATTTGGAAACGCCTTATTGTTTGTGCTTGTTTGGTTTATTTGTCTGCTTGATATTCATAATCTAAAATAATTTGTAACTGTACGGAGTGTTCTATTTTTAAGGTGCACAATATACTTTTATTTGATTAAATGTGGTAGGTAGGCAGGGATGGCCAGACCGTAGTCAGGGTGTAGAAAAATTTTAAGCAGCCTCTTAATACAACTAACATAGTCTATAAGAGCATCCCAAATATTAAATGCCGTGGGCGGTTTTCTAGGAAATTGTCGTAGTTTTATCAAATATAATATACCAGTTTTCAATAGGAGATAAAGATGTAATAGGACAGTGAAATCTAATTTTTATCGTTTTAATTGTTCATCATAATCATCATTAGCCCAAGTGTTATTTCATAAGCTTCTCTAGTTCACTCCTAGACTTTAGAGCTCTTCCCCATCGAGGAGCATGGTCAGGTCATACCATGCCAAGCTCACCAAGTGCGGATTGGATTATTTTTATTTCTAAATTTAATTTAAATCTTTTTTCCGGCGGGTTTACATCACCCTGCAATTTTGGTGTACAAGATATTGTAAATGTCTGTATTTGTTTTCAAAAATGGTCTGCAATTCTTTCAATTTGCTACACATTTTAGGGTTATTTGCAATTTTCTTCCAAATTCGTGCAAATTTTGGTGTAAAAATTGTTAGTTATTGTAAGATAGATTTTCAAGATTTTCAAAAATATATAGGAAAACTTGAAATTCGACAGGGGGAGGGCTTTGGGGTTATAAAATTCGCCAGCCGTTAAAAACTTAAATTTTGCTCAGATGTTGGCCGAATAAAAACTGTTTTCCTTTTTTATTGTAATATTTTTATATCGATCACGCAAAATTGTTTCCAAAAATCTTAATTCGGCCGGGAGGTTTCGGGGATATCCCTCAAGTACAACCGTTAAGATATTAAATTTTGCTCAGAACTTGGCCGAATAAGAATTTTTATCAAGTAAAAATTAATTTTCGATAGCAGCTACTTTATACTACTGGAGGGGGTTTGGGGATGGAATACCCCCATGTAGGTATCTTTTTTACCCCCATCTTTTTAATATAATATGTAAGAGATTTGGTTATGGTTAGTACGGTTTATTCGTCCCCAGTTTTCATTTTTCGCTATTGTAACAAAATCTTCATCTCGCCTTGCATCCCTTCCCTTATTTCATTTCTTGATTTTCTTTTGCTTCTGCTTCTTTCTAGCCAAATCCATGCTAAAATCCTTCTATGCCACTTATTTTCATCCATTCATTTCGTATGTCTAAACCAGAACAGTTTTGTCCTCTTGATTTCCTGTGCGTTACTGTTACTTTCCACTTGGTCTGAGCTTGGTCTCAGTCAATCAATTTCCGTAGCTAATAATTTTTGCTACATTAGCCTTACTTATGTCACAGACTTCTCCTCCATATAATGTTATGCTTTAATTAAAAAAAAAAGAATTAAATAATATTTCGGATCAATAAGGAGTTTTATCAAGTAAAACCTAATTTTTTCCTTTTACTTGGTTAATTTAATTCTTAATCCTATTTTATAATAAAGATTTTTATACATCACGAAAAAATACGTGATAAATATTGAATTGCGACCAAAGGGGGTCTGAAAGTGGAATTCCCCCATATAGAAAAAAGTTTTATTAATCAAAATATAATTTAAATAACCCTTGAACCGAATAATAATTTTTATGAAGTAAAAATTCTCCCCCCCCCCCCCATGTAGAGCTGAAATTTTATGACTAAGAAAATAATTTAAATAAGACTTCAAATGAATAAGCAAATTTTTATGATGTAAAAGCTGATTTTGGATAGCAAAAACTTGAGAGTGGAATTCTGCTTCATGTAGAACTGAAATTTTATTATTGGATGTAGGTCGTGAAATTTTATTGAACAAAAATAATTTAAATACAGCCTGAGATGATTAAGAATTTTGATGAAATAGAAACTTCCTTTTTTTGGTCTAGAAACTATTTGATGGTATAATTCCCTAACATGTAGAATTAAAATTTTGTTAATAATTAAATAATTTAAGTAAGACATCAGCGGAAAAAGAATTTTTATGAAGTAAAAACTGATTTTCGATAGCAAATACCTGAGAATGAAATTCCCCCATGTAGAACTGAAATTTAATCAATAAAAAAATAATTTAAATAAAACCTCAGCTGAATAGCAATTTTTGTTACGTAAAAATTGGTTATTCATAGTAAACATTTGAGAGTATAATTCCCCCCCCCCCCATGACTGAAATTTTATTAATAAGAATATAATTTAAATAAGACTTCGACTGAATAAGAATTTTTATAAAGTAAAAATTGGTTTTCCATAGCAAGGAATAGCCGAGCCGTTAAGAAGTGAAATTCTTGGCCGAATAAGAATTTTTTGTCTTATTTTGAGTTGGTTATCTTCGTGATAACCTTGACCTTAACCGAATAAGGTGGGAATTTTAAAGAAGAATAAAATAATTTTTATCATACAAAAACTAACTTTTTAGCCTTTTAATTGCTAAATTTAATTATTAATCCTTTTCTACAGTACGTTTTCATACCAGATCACAAAAAGGTGCATGAAAAATCTGAATTTCGACCGGGGGTCTCCCCCCAGACCCCCCGGTATATATGGAATACGTATAGAATATCGCTGTTAGATTTAGCAAAATTAAAATTTTTCCAAGACCTTGGCCGAATAAAAATGGCAAATCTGTCTCTGCATGTTTCAAGTTAAGTTTTTATTCGGATTTTTACAAGTTACCATCAATGTGATTTAGGTGTCTTTTTTTAAACACCCTGAAGACCCCAGACCCCGCGGTGGCAAAATCATTTTTTGTCGTGCATTTTTATTTTGTAAAATTTGACCCCCCACATTTTCGACAGAAACCTGGAGGTCCTGTGAAACCATTTTGGCAAATTTTGGAAAAATGTATGTGTGTGTCACGAAGCAACTAAATCCCTCCAAATTTGTTCTTGTTCTCATAGGCATGTCGATGGCCACATTTTTAACGAATTACTTTGATTCGAATTATCTTTTATTTCATTGATTGAGCTTACCTGATAATGGTATAATAATACCGAAACATTGAAGTGGTAAGCTATTATTTTCCGATCCTATTATTTCAATCAAATTACCTCATTTTTTTAATTCATTCCACATTTTATTAATTTTTTGGTTGTGACTAAAATATATTTCTTAATTTTACTTAATATATTTCAATATTAGTTTTTTTGAAAATATATTCATTTGCTAACTTAACTTTAATATTAATTTGACGTTGACGTGGCAGTAACACACACACACATACAATAGATGTTATATCGATATCGATCATAAACGCGTCTCTCTGTAACGATCAGGAAGTGCAATTTTGACTGCAACAATGGAACATTTTACGTCCCCTTTTATTGTACGAAAATATCGCTTTTTTATATTTTAGAATTGTGCTATATCTGTCATCATATTTAGAAGTTTATAGAGACGTTCACAACCCCAAAAATTAAGTTGCTTTTGTATAGACAAGAAGGGTGAAATATTTACGAAAATGAAACGATTTGAAAATAACTTCGAGAAAGTTTTACTAAGCAAACTTCGGTGGTTTTCCATAGCCTTTCGAGAAGAGCATAAAGTTCTTACTTCGCACGAATTCAAACTGGGTACCCAGCATTAGCAGTCAACGCATTTAACCACCATGCTATTGACAGGCTCTCATGAACAAACTATAATATCAAGTATAATATAATTGTATATAATTACACACGTTGTATGGTCTATACGCGTCCCTGTTGGTGAAACATTTATAGATCACATCATATTTGATCGATTCTGAAACTTTTGCTGTCAAATCCAGTTACAATATTGAAAAGAAACTTTGAAACATGTTCATGATTTATTAATTACGAATATGTTGTCTCGGTAAACCTACCCTACTGAAGTCAACTAATTTCCCTTCGGAGCACGCTGTATATGTTGAAATATGAAAAATGTTTTAGAAGATATAATTTTTACTCATAAAAAAGTTTGTGCAAACTTTGCTACTAGTAAACTAATTCATCCGGATATTTAATCTGACCCAATTGATGATCTTTTCAAGTTCGTTTCCTCGAACTTCCAGGCATATATTCCTTTCGACTTTTATCATTTTCTGAGGAAAATTCTTGCGAGTATATTTGAAATTTTATTTAAAATAAACCGTAGATTGAAAAATTAACTAACTTGATGTTTGAATTGTTGCGCGTTATTCAAGTTCCGATCTAACAGTTGCAGACCTGCAGGCGGTCTGCAAAAGAGTGGCTACTATTAGGATGACAAGTACTAACTGATTAGGGTCAACCTAATTTTTTTTCGATTGTCGGAGTTTTATTGGGGCCTCTTGTTATTTTTGGGAATACCGTTGGGCATCCTTTTATTGTATCGTTCCCAATAATTTATTTTGCTTTTTTTGCATAATTTGCTCTTGAAAAGGGTTCGAAAATATCAAATGAAAAAGTGAAGTATAAAATGGAGTGTTTCTCCCATTCAATCAAACCCCAAAATAATTTATGAAACGTATCTTTCTTTTTGGGATGGGATAACGTAATTAAACGTTGTGGTTTGGTGGAAAGTTATAATAAGGTTATTCGATCATGTTAAGTATATAACGCTATAAAACTATATTAGTAGAAACAAGGAAAAAATTATAATATAGTAGTATGTATTTATTCGTAGGGAGTTAGTAAGCATTATTATTTTAATAGCTTATTATTTTTAATATCGAGTATTGGCTATGTTATAAATAATATAACAAGAAACATACTTAAGAATTTACTTTTATTTAACATTCGCCAAATTAGTCTCTTTTGCTTTGATAACTTTGTTAAAATAATTTGTTGACTTTTGCCATTGATATATTGGTTGGTATTCCTTAATTATAACTGAAGAAATTGAAGTTAGTTGATTGGTCTACTGTAAATCAATCACTAATTTTCTTATCAGTAATTGAGTAAGCACTCAGCACACATAGGCAACATTCACATATTAACGATTATTACGAGGCAGAAATGTTATACCGACGATACGAAGCCCGATATTGGGTTTCATAGGAACAACCATGTATATTGCTTTGTTTGGAATTTTTATCACTATTATAAGAGGTCACCACAGTTCCTTTATCAGGTGGGTTTCATAAAGTCGGTATATATCGTAAGCAAAACAAAAATGTCTATAAAGGAAGGTGTGGAAAGGAAAAAATAGATGATGTGAGGAAAACAATAAAAATATAATTATTTCTATTTAGGCAATAAATGTTCCTATTCCACCTCGGTCTATCTACTCTCGATAGGGTTTGGTTCCACTAGGGACTCCACCTCTAGCCGAAATTTCCTCGTATAAGGATCGTATCAGAGATATGACCACATCTTCTACCTGTCTAGGAAGTGCCTTAATTAATTTCTGTCTTGAACATAATTTTCAAAACAAAGATAAATTTTTAAGGAGTTACCTGGAGGAAGAGTTTGGGATATTGTTCGGGCCTAAAACCTTTTGCTTACACATCTTTATCGCTTCTTTGATTTCTTGGCAGGTAACTCGTTTAAGTGCGGATGCATCGGCGGTGTCCAGCAAACTGTAAATTTGCCTGTTAATGGCGACGATATGAAAGAGGTGCCATGGGCGCCTTATTATTGGGCGCCAAAAATAAGTTTAAATTTGATTTTAAAATTTCACATTAAATCTGGTGACTTTATTTGTGCATATTTTATGTGCAAATCTCTAATTTATTGCAAAATCATAATTTTGGTTGAATAAACTCCCCATTCATGCAAATTTTTTTAATTCGCATTTTAAAACTTCCGGCATTTCTTTTCAGACGTTATTTATTTGAGGATATTGAAAGAACACAAAGCCTGTTTGCTGCTTTTGATTTAACTAGCATTCTCTGTTGTGATCTGCAACCATCCGTGGCTTCCATGAGAACAAATCTTTTGAACTAAATGTGTTCCGCCACACTAATCAGCTATTCATTAACATGCCACTTTTACTATACCCAGCATAAATAAATCTCTCATCAATCAATAACACTACTACAAAATATACTACACTAACTTGGATATTATCATCAATTAAAATTTAAAAAAAATTGTGTTGATGCCACCCACATAGTCAGATCATTAATTTTCACGAGTTTGAATTTTTTAAATCGAGAAAACTTGTAAACAAGTTTATGTTTTTTTATTTATACTCAAAAGGATAGAACATAAAAAAGTGATTCTTTCAAAGTGTTTAAAAATGTTTATCGCAAGAACAATCGGCACGATTTCTTCAATCCACCTGTAGATTTATTTTATCCATTTCTTTCAAACACCAAATCTACACTTTATCATAAAGCTTTTATTGACTGTCAAAAAATTGTATGGTAAAATCGAGATTCCATTTTTATTACCACTGTGAATCGACGGACGATGTGATGTAAACTTCATTAATTTAAAAAGCAAGCGAATTTAATTAATTACATCCCAGAACGATACAATAATAACATCATTAGTTAAGAAAAAGCATTAAGTTGGCAATTGTGGACAAAAAACTGGAAGCAAAAGAGAGAACTTTCATGGATCATTAAGTAAATTACCGAAAGCAATGTGCTAAATCATTTTAAACCATCGCGAAATATTTCGGATAAATTTAAACGTATATAATTTATAAGCTTAGAAAAACGTTTAAATAAAAATTTGAAATTCTGTGTTCGGATTAAAAAATATGGAAAATTAAAATAAATTTGCGATGTTATTAATTTGGCAGATTTTCAAATGAAATTTTAAATTGTAGCAAACTTGTCACCAACCGACACGATAACTTAAATTTGCATTATTAATTGGCTAACAAATCATTAAAATGGCACAATTTAAATCTTATCAAAGTGGAATAGTTTGGCACAATTTTCCTTTATTGCAAAAAGTTGAAATTTTAAGGTTCGTTTGAAATTTATATAATAAACAAATAAATTTACGATTTTGATGTGGCATTTACATTATTTGCACGAAGTCTGCATTTTGCGATGCAATCGACTTTATTTACAGATGCTCAAACCACATTTTAGGTGAGAAAATTGGAAAGAGGAAAAATTTTCTCTTTGTTCGAAACCTGAAACCTTTTCTGTCGGCTCGATTTGTGTAACAAATCCTTCAGAATTGAAGGTATATCATTCCTCTAACCAGGTAAACATGTTGATGTTATTGGGGAGGGAATCTAATGGATGTCATCTAGATTTTAAGATTTAACAATATAAGTTACTATTCTCATGGTTTGACTGGGACGATAGTAAATTGGGCCAGCGGTCAATGTATTTTAAAATTATTTTGGTGGATAGCTTAAGAAAACCTGTAAATTGGGCCAGCGGTCGGCGTGGGTAGCTTAAAGATAAAGCCATTAAATAATATTCAATTGTATATATATTAAGTATCGCAAAACGCAACTAAGAAAAAAATTTTCGTGTGCTACACACTAAAGAACATGGTTAATATAGTCTATAGAAAAAATATTTTTCGAAAAATCCTTAAAAACAACCCCAAAATCGAGTTTTGAAAGTACGTAAATTTAGGTGTTTTTTCCGATTTTTGAGGTGTACATTCGATTTGGACGTAATTCCATTGTCAAAACCTAACCTCCGGAGCGTCACTCCGCTCTGCACTCCTCCGGAAGGTTTTGACAATGGTTTAATGGGCTAAACATACTAGAGGCGCCTTCCATCAAGAAAACCTGGATAAAAGAAACCAGGAACTTAGAGAACCTTGAAATAGCATTAAAAAGTATAGTAGCGGTATGGGCAGTAAACTTTTACGTTTCACCCCCAAAAAATCGAATAAAACAAAAATTAATGACAAAACAGTAACCTTTCGTGCATGTTACGCTTACGAGTGGTGTCTGGCCCAATTTACATGGGACCCTTATATATAATCTTTTGGCCCAATTTACGGGTAGGCTTAAAAAGAACCTGACCGCCTGGCCCAATTTACAAGCGCCGTTTGACTGAACATGTCCACTGATTAGTCATGAATTTTCTTGTAACGTGGTGCGAATTTCACGTCAAACTTTATACTTTGCTTGTATAACATTTAAATTGTGCTGTAATTCGGTTAACCCAATTATTACGTTAAATTTAACCTGTTAATCAATTTATAGTTATATAAGATGACAATAAATACGGTAATATATCATAGGAAAGATAATTGCAATGTTGTCAGGAAGGAAATTGTGTTAGGAACTTTCCGTGACGATTATAATTATTATACAATGGGGATAGTTGAGCACATAATTTTACATAGATGATAAAAAGAACCAATTTATTCTTATTTAAACTGTTTGTAAATTTTATTATGACGTGTCCGGAGTTGTCTTGAAGTCCGAAGATAGTTTTCTAAATAGAAAACGGCCAACACCTATAATTATTTTCATCCAAGATTATCCAGAAATAACAGTTCGTCGTTAAAAAAACATTTTATATGTACAGACGCGAAAAAAAAAAGTTGCAAAAATTCTAGTTTCTGATTTTGAACCACCCGGAAAGCTAAAATTTCACAATAACAAGTTCAGCATTCTTTATCCGACAAAAATCGCAAAACTATAAATTTGAGCTTTTATAAAAAGTTACAGAAGTTTCTCTAACTACAGTAAGGGTAGAAAATGAAAAAAAAAAGATAGATAATATGTTTCATATCAACGATTAGCATGAGAACGACAGCCAATACGTCCAAAATGATGTAGTCAAGAAACCTTTGGCAAAGATCTAAGTGCGAGGCTGTAGGCCGAGCTAATATAATATGACGGCCGTAGGTCGTCAGGCCCACAGAGGTGAGAAGTAGGGTGGTCGATAGACCAACAATCGTACTTCACAGTTCACTATAATTGCTTTCAATTTGAATGACCTAAGAATTATGGTGCGTCCCCACCCGCACTAAATGTACATAGATAAATGCGGAAAAACTAAAATTGTTTTGTGTCAATGTAAAAGTTAGTTGCGGTTACTAAATTAACACTTAAAACACATTTTTATAATTTTGTTATGTACTAAATAACAAGTAATATATTTCGAGTAATATATTTACCAATAAATTTTACGATAAATTATTTTAATAAATTGTCAATTTCAAAAATTATTTAGCTAACTAATATAAATTTATGACAATTTTGTCACGCCGTTTTATAAAAGTATCCAATCACGAACGAGGTCAAATTTTAATACTTTTATAAATATTTTCCATGCTGAATTTGAAAAAGTAATTATATCTTATTAATTTAAATTCAAAGCAACTACAAGTAAGTTTTTCATCAGCGCAGTGCTTGGTTTTAGGTTAAATTTATTTTATATATTTTTTTAAACTAAGCATTTTTCATACAGTCTGGAGTTTTTAATGTTTTAAATTTACTTTACGATTTACTAAGTAATTTCGTAGGTTGTGCGGCCTATAGGCCGCACTCAGAAGGATTATTATCATAAGAGTAAGTTGTTACGGTCGGGGCTCTTTGTCTTATCTAAACGATTGTGACACTTCGAAATACAGCAGTCTTCCTAAATATATTATCATAATTATAGATTAGCCAGAGTTCAGATTTGTTCGGACATCCCAAATTACAATTCACATCAAATTATACAGTGCGAATGTTCGAAATTTTGAGATGTTCATAATAATTGTTAATATCTTCGTTAGATCCTTTAAATTTGAATTCATTGATTGTTGTATTGAAAGCCAATCACCGATTTTTAATGAGTGAATGAGGGCAGGGCTCCTTGTTTATATGTATAGATTGATAAATCGAGTCGCTAATTATTTTTCCTTTTAAAATTAGTTAGCCACTTGACAATCGACCGATAGCTCGGTTGCTAACTCTGCGAATCGCGAAGCCTGTATCATTGCTTGTCTATCAATCGGTCTCTCGATTATTCATAGGCTTCCCCCTTGGTTATAGATTTTTTAGCCTCCATAGTCGAGTGCTGATCTACACAGTCGACCATCGATATCATTGGCCGGTCTTTGATTTCTCAATGGATTATGTGCGTACATGTCGATATACGGCCTCCCACTTACTTTTAGAAACAACTGGTCGGCTTACGGTCTCCTATTAACCTTTAGAAACACAGGTAGGCCTACGCCCTCCCACTTACTTTTAGAAACACGGGTCGGCCTACGGCCTCCCATTCACTTTTAGAAACACAATAATGCCTACAGCCTCCCACTTACTTTTAGAAACACAGGTAAGCCTACGGCCTCTCACTTACTTTTAGAAACACGGGTCGATCTACGGCTTCCCATATTCATTCAGAAATATGGGTCTGCCTACGGCCTCCCACTCCTTTCAGAAATACAGGTCGCGGCCTACGGCCTCCCACTCACTTTTAGAAATGCAGGACGGCCTATGGCCTCCCACTTACTTTTAGAAACACGGGTCGGCCTACGGCCTCCCATTCACTTTTAAAAACACAGGTATGCCTACGGTCTCCCACTTACTTTTAGAAACACAGGTAAGCCTACGGCCTCTCACTTACTTTTAGAAACACAGGTAAGCCTACGGCTTCCCGCATACATTTAGAAATAGGGGTCGGCCTTCCAATTGTATATGAGCATCTGGATCAGCCTATAACCTCAATTCAATAAATGCCATATAAAACTAAAAAGAATCCTGTAATACAACAATCTCCTTAGGGCCTCTATAATCCGGCAGTTGGTAACAATAGGTAAGCCTACGGCCTCCCAAAACACTTAAAAACTCGGGTCGATCTACGACTTCCCACATACATTTAGAAACAGTGGTCGGCCTACGGCCTCCCACTTACTTTTAAAAACATCGGTCGATCTACGGCTTCCCACATACATTTAGAAAATAAACTTTATCCGTTATGTAAATATGTTATGTTATATGTAAATAACTGTATTAATAATCTGTTACCGAATTATTAACATCAATGTTTTTATGTAGTCTATTATAGAAAACCTTAATTTTATTTGAAAAATTATGAAAAACTAAAAACGAAACACTGAAATCAATATAAGAAAATCTAAATGTTTTCCACAAGAGGCCGTAAATACTAAAGTAGATACCACGTGAGCCGCGGAGCTAATCACACATTGATCACATGCTTGTCACCACTCTGTTTCTCTGAAGTCTCTGTAGTTTTGTTTACTATTTAACTGTACATTTATTTTTCACAATAAAAGTATTAATTTAACTATTTGTGTGTCTGTAACGCTAACTGTAGAACAATTAATCAGCTCTCCAGTGCACAATCCACATCGTCAAAAATCAGTGCGGTCTTCAGGCCGCACAACCAAAGGAAATTATTTCCCGGTTGTATACATATTATACAATTATTTTGTTAGTTACCAACCTAAAAAGCAAAAGAGCACAATCATGGCAATCACACACTAAAAGACCTTAAATAATGTGATTATTTCTGTGCAGATCCTTTGTTTTCGTTGAATTTGAACGATCTGCGCATAGATCCAGAATAGTCTGGAATATTCTAAAATAGTGGTAGTTAATAAATCACTGCTAGAGCGAATATTGCCATAATTAGTAGTTATTAATGTCGCTTTAAGTAATATTTTATTCGTTACATAACTAACTGTATTAATACGTTACGAAGTTATGTTGTGACAACAGCGCCCCCTGGTGGTTCAGTACCTATTAAAATAATCAGTATCCACGAAGATTGATCTAATATTTAGAGAAATCTGCATCAAAATTGGTGCATTGGACATCGGATTCCTAGGCATTGCATATTTTATTTAAGACAGGCACATGAAATATTTAAAAACATGAACGTCTTGTTACGTCATTCTCAGTATCTCACGTTGGTTTCATATTATTTATAAATGCAAATTTAGCTTTATATGCATATTTAAGAGGTTTGTTGCTTAAAACTGCTTAATTTGCTTACATTTAGCTTAATTCGAGAAGTAATCCTTATTATACTAGTGATGAAAAGCGTACTTCTTCGCGCAACGGGTGTAAAATATCGCTTAATGGTATTATTATCGCTTAACGATTTTTTAAATTAGTATAATCTTTATTTCAATTGCTTTCAATTTAATTAGTGAGAGAAATTCCGTATTAAAATTTGATCTCGTTTGTGATTGGTTAATTTTATAAAAAGACGTGAGAAAATTTTCGTAAATTTACACTAGCGTAATAATTGTTGAAATTTAATGATAAACAAATTACGTAGTTAAATAAATAAACAACATTATTAAAATGTGTGCACCATTTTCGTAGATAATTTTAATTGAAAGGAACTATAATTATTATTTTTATTAGGTAGGTACTTATAATTTAAAAAAAAAATTGCGGTTATAAAAATTATGCATATATAGAATTTTATGCGTATTAAAGTTTTTATGGCTTATTTTAGTGCGTACTTTCATGTTTATAGAACAGATTTGTCGGGATATTTTCAAGTTTTTTAGTGCTTACAAATCCGATCCCTAGTTGTGAGGGAACAGAAATACAAACATACACGATCACACCCTAACCGCATGTGCACGCTCCGTTCTGTCGAGGGTAAAAATGAGGTTGATGTGGGGAATTTGTAGATAGCTTTAAATGGTATGTGAACTTAAATTGGGGTAAATCGGAGTGGATATATCGACATTACTTCTGGTTCATTTTTTCGTTAACAGTCTCAAGAAGTTACAGTGCGGCCTTCAGGCCGCACAGCCATAAAATCCGGTTTTCTAATTCAATTTGCTAGGACAATTTTTAATTAAGTTATGTGATCATTCGGTTTTTAAAATCGATAAATTATAAGAGCTTATAATTAACGTAAAGTCATCATCCAAAAATTAGGAAAGCTAAAGGAGTGGTTGTAAAGTCGATCTATTACCTTATAAATTAAACAACCTTACAGACAGCGAAAGACATAGCAATAAATGAAACAATTAAATATTAATTTTCGAATTTGAATAAAAACTTCAATAAACGTGCAAATATTTGATTTCTAACCGAAGTTCATGTTAAAATTTCCACTTTTTAAATATACACTAAAATTATCACTAAATTACGTGCAGATTTCCATTATTTCGTCTAAGCTGCGCTCCCTCTTTAAACCTCTTAAGAATCCATCACCTAACTTTTATTTCAAAGAATTTCTAAAGCTTTAAAATATAGTAATTTGCATCGCTTTGCCATTGAACACACGTAAATATTACATATTGATTTTGGCTGATTCTTGTAATGCGTTTTCTATGTTATTTAAAGATTTGGAATTTCTCTTATTTCTTTGAGAGAGATAAACCACCAACACTTGAGATAGGCACTATGGTATGTTGTTCAACAACAAATTGAGAAAAGCAGTTAAATCGAAAAGATAAATAAACAAACAAATTTTTCTGCATCTCTATTAAAAACCTCATTTTACACGAAATCCTCTTAAAACATTTACTCAATTTTATAAATTAATATTTCGAACTTCTTTCTATCGTATTTTCTCAACCCGGGCACGCAGCTGTTTCAGTGAAATTTGTAATTCCATAATGCAATAATTTCAAAATCCATTAAAAAGCACTTATTTGCTTGTTTACCTATCGCAAAACCTAAAAAGTTTTTCCCAACGCATAAAGCTACAATTTATCAGAAAAATTTTCCAAACGAAGATTACAATTCCATTTAACCTTTTTTATTTAGAAACTTTCATGTAAATAACCGTACTTGTTGATACGTTTACATTTTATGATCTCGTAAGTGACGAAAGAGAAATAAAAGTTTACTGCGTACTCGTTAAGTTAAAAAGGGCCACTGGAAAGGAATAATTGATTTTTCAACTTGATGTTTTTTTAATTTTTACGATTTATTTCATTTAAGTAAAGCTATTTTTAGGTTATGTAGGGAATTACACGATTATAACCTCACTTGTTAGTGTTTTATAAATTTTAGGGAGTGACTAGCTCCACGTAATTTGGTACTTGCGCAGTTGCGTCTCTTTTGTACTTTGACAAAATTCGAATAATTTTCAATCGTATTTAAAATATCAAATTTTATTTCCGCGCAAGTTGGCGCATACTCAGTTTCACCAGATTATTAATTTGTGTTTATCAGTGTTAATTTATTAATTGTTATTGGTTCCTTGCTGGTTTGGTTTCGAATAAGTAAATTTGCTTAACAGATAGTAAATTATTATTTATTTCTTAGCATTCACCATCAGGTTATTGAAAATTTTTACCTCTAACCTGACTTTTATCAAAACCAAAACAAATCTTGAAGACGAACGGAGGAAGTTGTAAATTCAAAAACTTTGACGATTTTTTACAATAAATTATTAGGTATCTACTAATTATGTAAGTTTTTAACTTTTCTAATAAATTTTTTTTAATGTAATTTAATTTCTTAGCAACTTTTTAAACAGCTTCCACATAATCGGAAACTTCTTGGTGACATTTATACAAACAAGTTATTGCAAATGAAAGTTAATAAACATATTATGCTACGTGCTGATTTAGAGAACCGGCTTGATAAATGCATCACATCGAAGGACGTTAGAAACCTGCAACAAATGGAAAGAGAAGGGAAAAAAACAACATTCAATCTGTATGTAACAAAAGATAATCTAATTTTGGCAAGTTGCATTTTTAAAAATTAACTTACTTATTTTGATTTAATTTTGCAGGCGCAGGCTCTCACCTGTTACTGGACAACGATGATGTTTAATGATTTCTTCGCTGTCAGCATGCCCGGAGTTCATCTGCATAGATGCAACTTATAAATTATTGAACATCGAACCATCTCTCTATCTTATTTTAAATGTAGATGGTAATGGTGAGAGCAGTATTTTGGTTATGATTGCATTGATTCGGGTAGACGAAGAAAGTTTGGAATGGTTTTTGGAAACCTTTAAGAATTGCAATTCATCATGGAATAAAATCCAAAATATTATGTCCGATAAAGATTTGACTGAGCGGGAAGTTTTAAGCATACGCACATAGTATATTAATTAACTTTTTTATAATGTAGCATAAAAGTTTAAAGTACTTCTTAGCTAAAATTACAGAAATAAATAACAAAAAAATGGTAAAATAATTTTTATTGCACGCTTGTTTTATTAATTTTAATTGCATTAAATTGGAACGATTTTAATTTTATGTATTAAAATTACGCGTTATGTTAATTTGACGTCTTGCGTATTTCTTATGTCTTACATTCATTGTGAATCACCACTAACAGGTGAGAGTCTGCGCTTGTAAAATTAAATCAAAATAAGTAAGTTAATTTTTAAAAATGCAACTTGCCAAAATTATATTATCTTTTGTTACATACAGTTTGAATGTTGTTTTCTTCCTTCTCTTCCCATTTGTTGCAGGTTTCTAACGTCCTTCGATGTGATGCATTTATCAAGCCGGTTCTCTAAATCAGCACGTAGCATAATATGTTTATTAACTTTCATTTGCAATAACTTGTTTGTATAAATGTCACCAAGAAGTTTCCGATTATGTGGAAACTGTTTAAAAAGTTGCTAAGAAATTAAATTACATTAAAAAAAATTTATTAGAAAAGTTAAAAACTTACATAATTAGTAGATACCTAATAATTTATTGTAAAAAATCGTCAAAGTTTTTGAATTTACAACTTCCTCCGTTCGTCTTCAAGATTTGTTTTGGTTTTGATAAAAGTCAGGTTAGAGGTAAAAATTTTCAATAACCTGATGGTGAATGCTAAGAAATAAATAATAATTTACTATCTGTTAAGCAAATTTACTTATTCGAAACCAAACCAGCAAGGAACCAATAACAATTAATAAATTAACACTGATAAACACAAATTAATAATCTGGTGAAACTGAGTATGCGCCAACTTGCGCGGAAATAAAATTTGATATTATAAATACGATTGAAAATTATTCGAATTTTGTCCAAGTACAAAAGAGACGCAACTGCGCAAGTACCAAATTACGTGGAGCTAGTCACTCCCTAAATTTTAATGTTTTGGCTTACTTAAGCATTGAAAACACATTAAATTGTAAGCCGCGAAGGTTTCCTTTAAGGATATAAATCTTCCTTTAAGTTTCATCGCTTGGCAATCACTTTCAATACTTCTAACTTCATAAATCAATACAGTTTACTTTATCTAAATTTTTTATTGGAATTTAACAATTGGAGTTACCTACTAAAATATGTATTTCCTATTGGGTTACGTGCCGTCATGAATTTTATTTAACCGAAAAGTTTAATCATAAATATGTATACGAACATTAATTTAACTCATAATACAAGCATTTAATTAATTTAATTCATGTTATCGTAATGACAAATTGACGGTTTGTCTGTGACATACGACTGCTCCCAAGTTGTATTCGAGTATCACCTGGTTAGGAAGTTCAGTACGTTTGTCTTATCGTAAATTGATCCCTAATTACTACTGTTGTAGTTTCGTTAGGAAATATAATATAATGATATAATAACAAATTGCAATTACACCAAAACATGAACTGGGTTAGAAAATATACATTCATCGGGAGTAGGGGAAGTTTATTTCACGTATCGCTAGACAAACCGATTGCCACTTATTTTGTCTACTACCTAATATTACGCTTGTTATTATAGCGCCGTAGGCGAAAAATTATGAACAAATTTGATAAAATCAATTTCAATTTATATTATTTAGTCCAGACCCATTCAAAAAAATTCCTAAAAGAAGCAAGCAACTTTTCAAAATGTCAGGAATACCACCTGTACTGGGTTGTTTGTATATATACTGTAGCGTCTGGGGGCCTATTCTTGAACTCAATAGAATTTATTCGCATGCGAATCATTTCGCATGGTAAGTTTCGCACACGATTGTTCTATCACTTAAAACGGTATTCTCGAACTGACTCGAATTTACTCCGCATGCGAATCATTCCGCATGGTGACGATTACTCGATCACTTTTAAAATAGTATTCTCGAATGGCACACGAATGTTATACCGTGCGAACAAACGGCTCGACCAATAGTATTGCGTCATTATACAGGGAGTTTCAGTCGCAAATGTTGTGTTTGAAAGTTTTAAATCGTCAGGATTGCCAGATAGGCGATTTTGCGCCAAATTAGGCTGTTGGACTAAACTTGTAGAGGAATAAAAGATTAATTTACCAATCAAAAAAATTCTCCATATAATGGAATAATTTTTATAATACATAAATCAACTAGTTCAAACACAACAATAATAATAACGATACAAGAACAATGCAAAAGGAAAGAATTACGAAAAGTCGAGTAGCCGAGTCGAGGAAAGAATTACGAAAAGTCGAGTAGCCAATGCTTCCATAGAGCAAAAGAATGTCATTACGGAGTATTTAACTAAGAATCCCAAACTATTAAGTGGAAAGTTCGCGGCAGATTTCACTTTGAAGACAGCGCAAAATAAATGGCAAGAACTAACGGAATCGTTAAATTCCATGGCGGGAACTAAGAAGAATTGGAGGCAATGGAGAAAAACTTGGCAAGATATGAGGGCAAAATCAAAAAGAAATAACAGCTCCATAAAAACCTACACTGGCGG
Source organism: Podabrus alpinus (assembly GCA_932274525.1). Taxonomy (NCBI): domain Eukaryota; kingdom Metazoa; phylum Arthropoda; class Insecta; order Coleoptera; family Cantharidae; genus Podabrus; species Podabrus alpinus. Next base: position 68,914,034 of record OW026456.1, on the reverse strand, counting down.
AACTGGTGGTGGAAAACCAACAAGCGAAAGTTTGAGCGAACTTGATGAGAACATTTTAGAATTAATAAATCTTTAGCACGAAGATGTGCTGAAAAAATGTTCCTCAACTGGGATTCGAACCCAGACGTATCAGCTGTGAATACGTGCGCTTAAACAACTGCTCCAATGAGGCGATATGTTTAAGTAGCGCGGAACTTCTATATATCCTGAACTAATTCTAGGGCCGCCACATCACCCTCCCCCTAGCAACCATGTCGGTTGTGAGTAGTAAGTCGTGGCTGTGACTGCAACCTAGTCGGTTGTTAGCAGTAGCCGTCGGTGGCTGTTGTCGTGGCTTAGTTAGCCATTGCTTGAGAGAAGGGAGGAGTTGAGCGTGAATTTCCTAGAAATTACATTTTAAGAACAGGAGTACTCAATGTTCTATCGGGGTCACCAATTTAGCACGAAGATGTGCTGAAAAAATGTTCCTCAACTGGGATTCGAACCCAGACGTATCAGCTGTGAATACGTGCGCTTAAACAACTGCGCCAATAAGGCGATATGTTTAAGTAGCGCGGAACTTCTATATTATATCCTGAACTAATTCTAGGGCCGCCACAAATCCAATTGCCATAAGTGGCCATGCAGATACGCAGGAATCTACAGTGGATTTCGATTTGTCACACAACCGGAAGGATCGTCAACTGAAAATAGATCTTTAGAAGATAAGAATTCATACAGCCCTTTCTTTGTAAATAATGACTTGATCGGTATCCCTTTATCAACAGAAACACTTCTGCATTCTTCGCAATTTCGCATTCTTCCACCGTCTCAATCGCAGCTAACATTCCTAATTCATAAAAATTTGCCATTCTGTGTAATATTACGATACAACTTTAAAACACGATATGGAATTATCGACCGTCACACTCATTACTTCATCAGTTATAGTTATATTATCGCACACGAACAAAGTTTCGTCTGGGTACCCCCAGACGTTGTAGTTCGAATGGTTTTCATGCGAAAGTATTCGTAGACGATTGCTCGAGAATACAAAATTTCGTTCGTATGCGAAATTAATGCGAAGTTCGTACACGAATAATTTCATGCGAAAAGTATTCGTAGACGAACATTTCGAAGGGTTCGAGAATACAAACCTTTCATTCGTATGCGAAAGTGACGAAGTCTCGTATGCGAATCAATTCTATTGAGTTCAAGAATAGGCCCCCTGGTGCCTTGAAGATGCACGAGTACACACACAATCGGTTTATGGTCACCTACCTTTAATTCGACTCTTACTTCTCAGGTTAATATGCGTCGGGATCTGATTCAACCAACACTTTTTTATACGAGCTTATGTCGAACGAATTCTTGATTCCAACAAAGATAAAACTACAGTTGGATTCCGTTAACAAGTTTTTAATCAAATAAACAAATTCCAACATATAACATAGAACCCAAACAATCAAACAATCTTTATATAAACTACTATTCTACGCACTGATAAATAAATGGTAGCTAACCTGCTAATCTTTCGTGCGCACAATTTTCTTTCTTCTCTCTTCTAATTTCCAATCTCCAATCTGCTTCTCATAGATCGGATAATTTGGTATCCGGATCTCCCCTACGTATCTTGTTACACCACGTTCTGCATCCACGACACCTTTCCAACAGGTAATAAAAGGTTGGCTAGCTCAAAGTCGCGAAGGGGTGGGTTGGTAGAAGGAATGAAAGGGTCGTGTGACGGCACGTCGCAAAGCGTGGGTTTCCTATCGACGACCGGGCAATCCTCGATCGCGATTCTAAAAATTGTCAAAATCGGTGGGAATAATTTACACGGGGGGGGAGTTAAGTCAAAATCGGTGGGGTTAATATACACGCGGGAGTTTAAATGGGCGCCACGCATACGAAGAAATGAATCTCTTTGAAGGGGACTGGTTATCACACCTTCCAAGCTGGTACGCGACAACTTGATGATCTTACAGCGAACTCTCACTCCGGAAAAACCTCGCTCAATGACCTTACCTTTACAGGAGGCGAACTTTCCGTTGGTGAAAATAGCTAAATAGACATTAACACAACAATAATAATAACACACAAAGTTGGGAAATAATAAAAATGTATTAAATAAAATAATATCAGGGGGGAGTTGACAAGGTTTACACAAGATACTATCAAATTTACATGTCTTGTATAAAAATAAATATGTACAGTTGACGGAACCTTTCCGTGTGGTTTCCGTTGCGAAACTAATACTCGTAAAACAATTACTCTTACAAAAATACAAAAGGTTAATTTGCATGAAAGGGGGGCGTATTGAATACAGCACTCCACCAAAATAAATAGTTACTTAAGCGCAACTTGATAATATTCAAAACTATGATTCATAAAATTGATCATGGAACTTAATCAATGCAATTGATCATCAAAATTCCCAACAACGGGACAAACAAACTTTAGCTACAATACTAAACTTGAAACGTTACGTTAAATTGTTTGGTTACATTCTGAACGCTCGAATGGCGTGGTAAAAGTTACGTTAATAATAGATAATAATATTAAGTTAAATAAAAGGTATACAAAATGGTTGCGATATCGTCTTCCAGGGTTGAACTGAACGTTCATAAACACAACTAATGGTCAATAGGACCAATTAACATCACAATCTTAAAAATATAAAAAGGTTTCTTACTTAATTTGGGTGGTTGATGTTCGACCTCTAGGTAAAGTCGATGACGGGTCCCCCAGGAGTGAGATTTCGTCTTCAGAACGTAGAATGAAGCTGAATGTGATGTCTCAAACCATATCAGAAGGGCAGCGTAATAACCAGCTTCCCAAAAACTCTTCAAATCGGAAGGTGGTGAAATAACAGGGTGGTTCACGCACTGTATTTCACGATAAAATAGGGGTCTCCGTACGAAATAATTCACTATGTTAGTTATTCGCGAAGTGACAAATAATTCAAGCCGGCACTGTCTAAGTAAGAAATGTTAATGTGGTGTCCGATAAAAAAAGACGATTGGAATGCACACATGGGTTGGAAGTGCAACACCTGTTTTGTACCATTCGATAAAAGCAATGCTACGTACTTGCCTTATGAGCGGCAAGCAATAACTCGACGTGATTAACGTGATAAACAGATGGTATAAAAAGTCCGATAATTGATTCAATGTTTAGTAACAATAGACGATATTAATTGTTCGATCACTTATTAAATATTAGCAACAATTGACGATATTAATGTTCGATAAAATATTGAAGGTTTAGCAACAATTGACGATATTCTGGTTCGATAAAATATTGAAGGTTTAATAACAATTGACGATATTCTGGTTTGATAAAATATTGAAGGTTTAATAACAATTGACGATATTCTGGTTTGATAAAATATTAATTGTTTAACAACAATTGACGATATTCTGGCTCGATAGTATATTAATTGTTTAACAACAATTGACGGTATTAATTGTTCGAGAGTACCTGCAGTTGACACACACTAATTTTTAGCACAAATGACTTGTATTTATTTAAAGACCTCTAATAAATGTGAGACCTCGATAGTTAATTCCGCTTTTGGAAGCGCTAAGATACGAAAAAGGTAGTATCAGATTCCAAGTGAATCTCTCCGAATATGCAATTTGCAGCTCAATTTATGCATTCTCCCTACTCTGATTTAGGATTTTTCCCACTTACTGATTGATTTGGATCCTTGTAATTGGGTCCTATAAATTTAGAAAGAAGGGCGACGCGATTTAATTGGACAATACCTAGAGTGTGAGAGCACACTTTCTTCTTTCTCCATGCAAAGTGTATCGAGAAGTTTTGCAGGACACGTGCGAGCAAAACAATTTTTTGCTCGTCTCGTCGGACGAAAAGGGTCTAACTTTTGCACTTTTTGTTGGTTTTTATCGAAGTTTTAAAATTGCGAAATCGCTATGCTTTCCATGTTAAAAATTAACACATGAGTTTGCAAGTCGATGCCTGTCTAAGATAACGATGTCGAATGCATTCGTTCCCATGGTCTTACCATCGCACGTGCCCGTTTTTTGTATCGACGGCCGACGTGGATTTATGGATCGCATAAAAGTTTCTCTCAGTCGTTTGAAAGATTATAGTAAAGTATAGGTATGAGTTGACGTTTAGTTTGCAACGTTAATGAATAGAGAATTTATTGTTGATGAGGTGAATTATGGATTAATGCTACGTCAACGTTATTAACACTTCCTCATCTACCGTATGGTTTATTGTACGTGTATTAAAATATTTGATGATACTTTCCTAACTATACAATTCTTAAGATTATTGTGCATTTGCAAAACGTAAATTTATTAGTTGAGCGAATGTTTCAATCTTTTATTTTTACAACCCGACCTAAAAATGTTTTCTCAAAGAGTAATTTTCAACGGATCGATTCGAAATTTAAAATATAAGTTTAATAGATCATAAACGCAAAATCTAAGGGTGCGCCCGATGCGCGGAATAAGGTGACACTCCCCTTACGTCAAGAGTTGTTATCCCTAACTACTCTTCAACTGGGACGCGCGCAACCTCAACCGAAACACAAACTGTCCTACGATAAACCATCAACACTTGTAGTGTTGAAACAACTACTCAGCTAGTGACTAGACTATACGTATATGCCGGGAAAGAGAGAGAAGGTTCACCTAACCCTAGGCTTAATCAACCCGTGAGTCGTAGTGACTCCTACATGAGAGGGCGGTTCGCGAAATCACGCGATCATTCGCTGGCCGTGGGACCCACAAATGTCTGTGAAGACACCGGACTCTAGATCAAGGTAGACCTGAGCTAAGGTAACACTTCCTTGGCGTACTCATATTTGCAAAGCCTTCTCTAAAATGGTTCAGTCGATGGGGACTGTCTGCCTTTTTCAATACGTTGAAAAAGCAGAGTAAAAAAAGACGTGTGCTTGGCTGGATCATATTTACAAAAGCCGTTTGATGCACTTCAGTAGATGGGGACTGTCTGTTTTATCAGTTATCGTTGGTGAAACAGAGAAAAAAACTTGCGCTTAGCTTGATCAAATTTACAAAGCCGTTTGAGAGATCACTAACCTTCCTCATGACTTCGATCCGGACGAGATGATCGGAAGAGAGAGAAGAGGTAATGATGGGGGGGCGAGAAAAAAATTTGAGATGGGGTGACAACCTATGAGGGACAGTCGAGGGAACAAATCCTCGATTCGTCCGGCTTGATCACGGATGTACACGAAAAAAAAAAAAAAAAAAAAAAAATGTGGGGCATAATCGACAATCCAGATCGGGATGGGGTAATAAACTACAAGGGCAGTCGAGGGAACTTGTCCTCGATCCGTCCGTGTTGTACCTTGATGTATACAAAAAAAAGAAAAGAAACATGGGGCCTAGCCATGAATCGGGTTTCCACTGAATAAAAAAAATATTCGTGGGGCATAGTTGACGGTACGGGTCGGGATGGTTTGCTTCCATCAGTGTAGTCGAAGGGAACGTCCTTGAACCACACTGACGTAAACGGGAGCTTTCCTTGAATACAAAAAAAAATCGTGGGGCCTAACCGTGGACCTACATAATCTATCGCCACACAAAAAAAATGAAGCTATCAAAGCTTGGTTGACTCTACCAACGCTAGTGGTGAGTCTTGATGCGCAAAATACATCGACCATTTATTGAGAAGTCCTGCGGTGGTCGGCACCGGAGAAAACTTCACTCTAAATGTTGTCTTACACAGGTAGTGTTAGTGCAAGACGGGGACGTTGTACCAGTGGAACGTATCCACTAGGGTACAAGGCCACAAAAGATCATAACATGTAACATAAGGGGGGGGTTTAGAAGTTGAACGACGGCTGGATCAAATTTACAAAGCCGGTCCTATCTAATTCGGTAGGCGGGGGGGGGTTGATTATTTCAACGGGACTAAAGTGATCGTTATACACGAAAAAAAAATTTAACAACAAAAAAAGATATACGAAAACTGACTGAAATTCGAAATGGTGACAACCGTTCGGGTTGCACCTAAATGTTTACAAAAAAAAATATATGAAGTGACTCTACTATATAAAACTAACGAATGTGAGAAATCATATTTCTCCAAAAGGCCAAAACGTAACTATGAAATTAACGCATGACTAATGATAACATTGGGTAATCAATTCAATGTAATCCTAGTCTCTACTTGATTCAACTGAGCGATTGACTGGGTGATTAGGCCAATGGTTCGCTAAGCGTACCCTCTAAATCCATAAACAATAATTTCTGAAATGGTTGACTGAAAATTCAAAAAAAATTCGAGATTACAAAATGACATGACGGAAAATTCAAAAAAACAAACTCGAGATTACAAAAATGACACGCGAGATAAACAATGAAGCAAAAAGAAAAATGACCCGTTTATACTTTGGGGGACACGTAGTTTTCTGTCGTACGATAGGGACATAACAAATATCTCCCTTAACCTCAATGACTTAAAGCTATCTTAAAAGTACCCAAACTTAACGCTAACTAAACCGATACCTAAAATTAACTAAACCGAAATCTAAACTGAACTTAATGCTACCTAAACCGAAATCTAAACTACTCCTTACATACTAAAAGCGCGAGAGAAAAAAAAAGTTACACAGAAAAAAAAATTCCACGTCCCAAGTCTTAAACAAATCTGAAGCCGTTGTGACCGTTGCAAGAGAGGGCGGTTCGCGAAGTCACGGGATCGTTCGCTTGCCGTGAGACCCACAATCACAAACAGAAACGCTGAACTCTAGCTTGGGTTGGACCCGAAAACGTGGTAGAAGTTGGGAGGCGTCAAAATATACGCCTCTGGGATGAACGGATCAAATTTACAAGTTCACCCCTAATGGGTTTGTTCTTCCTTAAACCGGCAGGTGTTATGACCGCGTAGTATAGTTGTAGTCAATCTATTATTCCCTAACAAAAGGTAAATTTCCCAGAGTGTTGCTTCGAGTTATAACCCCTTACTTCTGCTGTACGAAATTCCCTTACTAAGAAGGTTCCTTTGGGGCAGATTTTCATCCGCCAAAAAAAATAAATGGGACGATAATTCACCGGGGAATGGACTAAGCCCACGAAATTACTTTATAACCCTGGGGTTTGGATCGTCGTCCATATGTGGATCGACGTCCAAAAAAAAATGTTTATCTAGCAGTGGAACCATGTCCAGCATGATAATTCGATAGCTCGATGAGAAGTGGGTCACTCTAAACAACTATTAACTATGACAACCTTACTACAAAAAATAAAATTCGGTAAAATTTTCTAAAGGGTATGTTACAAAAAAAACTTCCCCTAAAGGGTGTGTTGCGACAAATGATTTGTCCGAAATTGGACACAAGTCCAAACAATACAACACGGCATGAGGCAATGTCTAATGCAATTGCATTCTCAGCCCTGATCTTAATTTCTAATCTCAAAAACGAAAACGAAAAAGCTAAAAAAAATCTATTTTAAACGGTACTCGATACCAGGAAAGAACGGTGAGGGATGGTGGGGGCAAGTTAACGTCGTGCGATTGACAAAAAGACATGGTCAGTGTGTATGAAGCGACAGTGACACCTTGACCTCAACCCGAAATGATAACTAGATGTTACCCTACCACTAACTTAAAGAAAAATGTCTCAATGGACTGGGATTCAAAACTCTTTGATTGATTTGATTCACCAAAGAAAACTTTACGTTAAACTTTAAATTCAAAAAAAAACTCAAAAATAAACTTTAACTGACGTCAAACTTCAAAAAAAACTTTAAAAAACTTTAACTTAAATTCAAAAAAAAACTTTCAACTGAATTTGAAAACTTTCAATCTAATTTGAAAAACTATTACTCAAGTTTGAAAAACTCTTGATTAAATTCAAAACAACGTTCCATTAATTTCAAAAAAAATTCCCCTCAATTCGAAAAAAACTTTTCGTTAAACTGAAAAAAACTTGGCTCCAAAGGCCGATATTAAATTCAAAATGTTTATCTTAATTCAAAAAAAAACTTGACGTTAAACTAAAAAAAATTGGCCTCAAGGGTCGATACTAATTTAAGTATCACTATTAAATTTAAAATGTCTACTTTAAAAAACTTTGAGCTAACAATAACTTAAACTGCTCTAGATCAAACTCAAAATTCGGAAATGCGTCTGCAAATGAAAGTCAAAAAAAACTTTTACTAATCCACTAAAATGTGTGCGTAAAATTTCCAAGACTACACCCACAAAACTAACTTCGAAGATTGAACCTTGAAACTAAATTCAAAAAAAAATTTAGAAAAACTTTACGTTAAATGTCCATACAAAATTCAAAATATTTAAAAAAATAAATGCGTAACCTAATGAAGTGCGTAAATGCGTAAGTGCGTGACCCGTAGTAAAGCGTAAGAATGCGTACGAAACGCTTTGTGTCTTGTTCGAGACACATGCAAACAAAAAAAATGCGTAATAAGTGTACGGTGTTACTAGCGTAAAATACGTATGGAAACGAGTGCGTAAATAACATGCGTACTTAAATATACTTGATCTAGATGTAAACATGTGTGCCAGGCACAACAAAAAACTTTCTATCGCTATTTGCTAAAGCTGGAAATAAAAAAACAAGGTTCGCTATAAACGGTATGCAGTGATAATGCGTAACGGTGCGTAGAAGACGCAGATTAAAATCTTTCTTCGTTAATTGCTGAAGGCTAATAAAAATTTGTTACTAAAATTGTCGATGCGAGGGAGGGTGGCATTGTTAAGGGATTGTGCGTTAGGGTGGTTTTCGTTCTACAGAAAGGGTTGCGAAATACAGGGTAGACTTTCAACGTCCGATATAGACGGTAAGGGTTCACACAAAAAAAAAATGGTGAAACAAAAAAAACTTTAAACTAAGTTGAGTGACAAGTAAGAGTTTTCAACAAAATTTAAGGGTTGCGATATCATCGCCACGTTAGGGCGGTAAGGGTGTTCGCAGTTTTACGTCATGCACGGGACAATAAGGGTTGTACACGCCAAAACGGCATTATAAACCGGTAAAAAAATGTAAGTTGTTTCGGTCTACAGTCAGCGGTGGTCCGCACCAGACCTGACCTCCTCGATTCAACCTAATAAACACGCAATAAAAACAAAGCGAAATGTTATGGCGACATTTCCTTAAAAGTACAAAAAGCAAGGTAAAATGTTATGATGACATTTTACAATACAACGAGAAAAAAAAATTTAACAATAATGACTAAGGACTAAATACATTCGCAACGACACACACGCACTAAAAAAAATTCATTCATACATTCACACGAAAAACAAACACACACAAAAATCTTAATATTAAAATCGGGGCTTTAGTTTCTCTTAATTGGAGCATTATGCCCTGCAACGATTTTTTTCTTGGCCCTACTCTGTCTGGGGTTACAATGGGGACAAGTTTTTGTGGTCTCATCTTTTCTCCCACAACGATAGCAATATATACGTTTCTGCGGAACGGTACAACGCAACGCTAAATGTCCTGTGCCACCACAATTCCAACACAAAAGGGTGTTATTATTTGTCTTATTATGAATACGGCTCTTACACCCGAATTCACCATTACTTTGCTCGTCATTACGCGGTCCGCTAAAATTTTCGGACTCGTCCCGGGATAAATTTTCAATTTCTCTTACTGACATATTTTCTTTTGTCAGTATAGAGACGTTTTCGACCTGACCTGAAATTCGTAAGTGAAACTTCACGATCGGGGTTGATATTTCGAAATTTCTATTCGAATTCGCCGCTTCGACGGTACCGCGATCAACAGGGGGTTCTTTTGTAATTTCCTCCACGGTATTGGACCTAAAATCTCTCTCCGTCCGGGAGTCTGCTAATAGTAAGCCATAAGTTGACCTAAATTCCTCCAATTGATCTAAAATCCTAAGTTTGGAGTCTTTATCTTTTATTAATACGGGTTTTGATTTAAATAATCGATTAAAATAATGCGTTAGTTTCGTCTCTATGTTCATTTCTAGATTGGGTTTCTGATCACGCGAAACTTCTAAGCGACCAAGTAACTTTTTAATAATTAACACGCCTTCTTTTAAAGCTGCTAAATCTTCCGCAAAGGAAAACGGATACCATAATAAAATGTATTTTTCACCCTGTTCCTCTTTCATAAGGGCTGATACTAATTCATCGCGTAATTCTCTTAATGAACCGTGAAAAGGTAAACCTCTAATTTTTAATTCGTATTGGACCTCGTCCTTTCGCAACTTGTCCGGTACAATCCTGAATGCCATTATTAATCGAAATGAATAAATTTAATTAAATACAAAAAAGGGTTCGCGGAACACGACTCTACTTTGTTCTCTGAACAACTAATGGTAAACGGAAATACAATATTTGATCTTAAAATCGCGATAAATTTTACTTTTAATTCTAAATAGGGGGGCGTCATGGAATCTCGTTAGTCCATTCATGCGCGTCGGTACTACTTTTAAAATTGAAATCTTAATTCAAAACTTCGTGATTTACAAAATTTGACGTAATGTGCCAAAAGGGCTTTATCGATAGCTACTAAGTTGGGTGCCAAGTTATATTTTAACCTACAAAAATTAATTTGGAATTTACTTGATTTACAAACAAAAAAAAATTCGATACCATAACATGCCAAAAGGGCTTTATCGATAGGCCGGGGTTTCTCGATAGCCCCACGTTGGCCGCGCCAAATTATTATCCTGTTACACCACGTTCTGCATCCACGACACCTTTCCAACAGGTAATAAAAGGTTGGCTAGCTCAAAGTCGCGAAGGGGTGGGTTGGTAGAAGGAATGAAAGGGTCGTGTGACGGCACGTCGCAAAGCGTGGGTTTCCTATCGACGACCGGGCAATCCTCGATCGCGATTCTAAAAATTGTCAAAATCGGTGGGAATAATTTACACGGGGGGGGAGTTAAGTCAAAATCGGTGGGGTTAATATACACGCGGGAGTTTAAATGGGCGCCACGCATACGAAGAAATGAATCTCTTTGAAGGGGACTGGTTATCACACCTTCCAAGCTGGTACGCGACAACTTGATGATCTTACAGCGAACTCTCACTCCGGAAAAACCTCGCTCAATGACCTTACCTTTACAGGAGGCGAACTTTCCGTTGGTGAAAATAGCTAAATAGACATTAACACAACAATAATAATAACACACAAAGTTGGGAAATAATAAAAATGTATTAAATAAAATAATATCAGGGGGGAGTTGACAAGGTTTACACAAGATACTATCAAATTTACATGTCTTGTATAAAAATAAATATGTACAGTTGACGGAACCTTTCCGTGTGGTTTCCGTTGCGAAACTAATACTCGTAAAACAATTACTCTTACAAAAATACAAAAGGTTAATTTGCATGAAAGGGGGGCGTATTGAATACAGCACTCCACCAAAATAAATAGTTACTTAAGCGCAACTTGATAATATTCAAAACTATGATTCATAAAATTGATCATGGAACTTAATCAATGCAATTGATCATCAAAATTCCCAACAACGGGACAAACAAACTTTAGCTACAATACTAAACTTGAAACGTTACGTTAAATTGTTTGGTTACATTCTGAACGCTCGAATGGCGTGGTAAAAGTTACGTTAATAATAGATAATAATATTAAGTTAAATAAAAGGTATACAAAATGGTTGCGATATCGTCTTCCAGGGTTGAACTGAACGTTCATAAACACAACTAATGGTCAATAGGACCAATTAACATCACAATCTTAAAAATATAAAAAGGTTTCTTACTTAATTTGGGTGGTTGATGTTCGACCTCTAGGTAAAGTCGATGACGGGTCCCCCAGGAGTGAGATTTCGTCTTCAGAACGTAGAATGAAGCTGAATGTGATGTCTCAAACCATATCAGAAGGGCAGCGTAATAACCAGCTTCCCAAAAACTCTTCAAATCGGAAGGTGGTGAAATAACAGGGTGGTTCACGCACTGTATTTCACGATAAAATAGGGGTCTCCGTACGAAATAATTCACTATGTTAGTTATTCGCGAAGTGACAAATAATTCAAGCCGGCACTGTCTAAGTAAGAAATGTTAATGTGGTGTCCGATAAAAAAAGACGATTGGAATGCACACATGGGTTGGAAGTGCAACACCTGTTTTGTACCATTCGATAAAAGCAATGCTACGTACTTGCCTTATGAGCGGCAAGCAATAACTCGACGTGATTAACGTGATAAACAGATGGTATAAAAAGTCCGATAATTGATTCAATGTTTAGTAACAATAGACGATATTAATTGTTCGATCACTTATTAAATATTAGCAACAATTGACGATATTAATGTTCGATAAAATATTGAAGGTTTAGCAACAATTGACGATATTCTGGTTCGATAAAATATTGAAGGTTTAATAACAATTGACGATATTCTGGTTTGATAAAATATTGAAGGTTTAATAACAATTGACGATATTCTGGTTTGATAAAATATTAATTGTTTAACAACAATTGACGATATTCTGGCTCGATAGTATATTAATTGTTTAACAACAATTGACGGTATTAATTGTTCGAGAGTACCTGCAGTTGACACACACTAATTTTTAGCACAAATGACTTGTATTTATTTAAAGACCTCTAATAAATGTGAGACCTCGATAGTTAATTCCGCTTTTGGAAGCGCTAAGATACGAAAAAGGTAGTATCAGATTCCAAGTGAATCTCTCCGAATATGCAATTTGCAGCTCAATTTATGCATTCTCCCTACTCTGATTTAGGATTTTTCCCACTTACTGATTGATTTGGATCCTTGTAATTGGGTCCTATAAATTTAGAAAGAAGGGCGACGCGATTTAATTGGACAATACCTAGAGTGTGAGAGCACACTTTCTTCTTTCTCCATGCAAAGTGTATCGAGAAGTTTTGCAGGACACGTGCGAGCAAAACAATTTTTTGCTCGTCTCGTCGGACGAAAAGGGTCTAACTTTTGCACTTTTTGTTGGTTTTTATCGAAGTTTTAAAATTGCGAAATCGCTATGCTTTCCATGTTAAAAATTAACACATGAGTTTGCAAGTCGATGCCTGTCTAAGATAACGATGTCGAATGCATTCGTTCCCATGGTCTTACCATCGCACGTGCCCGTTTTTTGTATCGACGGCCGACGTGGATTTATGGATCGCATAAAAGTTTCTCTCAGTCGTTTGAAAGATTATAGTAAAGTATAGGTATGAGTTGACGTTTAGTTTGCAACGTTAATGAATAGAGAATTTATTGTTGATGAGGTGAATTATGGATTAATGCTACGTCAACGTTATTAACACTTCCTCATCTACCGTATGGTTTATTGTACGTGTATTAAAATATTTGATGATACTTTCCTAACTATACAATTCTTAAGATTATTGTGCATTTGCAAAACGTAAATTTATTAGTTGAGCGAATGTTTCAATCTTTTATTTTTACAACCCGACCTAAAAATGTTTTCTCAAAGAGTAATTTTCAACGGATCGATTCGAAATTTAAAATATAAGTTTAATAGATCATAAACGCAAAATCTAAGGGTGCGCCCGATGCGCGGAATAAGGTGACAATCTGTATGACACGATCTCGACCACAACCTTTGTTGCCAACACCTTTCGTATTCCGCTATCTCACGGAATCTTAATTTCTCCAAGGAATTATTTTTCTCTGGTAGCACCACCGTATTTAGTTCACGAATATAATTTATTTCAGTATATTTAGGTGAATCTCACTTGATTTCGCGACTGTATCTCACAGTACTAAATTTGCGATCGTGATCTCGATGATACCCCTTATTTACTTTTATGTAACTTGCGTTACTATATCATTTTTGTTTTTAAACCGGAGCTTCTTATATTCTCGGTTTGTTTGTACATGGCCGACGGTTCTCTGCACGTTTGATTAAATTACACATGTTGTATATAACGTTTACATACAACATGTAACACGAACAACTTAAAATTAAATTCAAACGACAAAAAAAAAACAAACACATGCAAACAAATGTGTTTGAACCTCCGGTCTCCAACTGTAATTCTTTCCTTGTTGGTACGACTCTATCCTCAACATGGATAGCGCGTATCACAACAATACATTAGAATTAGAAAATTAGAAATTGTTTACCCAATCCTCAATCTCCACCTATTTCTATTTGACGCAACTTCTTCTGGGTTTTTTTTCTGCCGTAGCCCTCCTAATCTCATCGTTCCAAGCCCATCTTTCTGGAAGTCATGTCATCCCTTCAATAGCCTTTTTAGCAATATTATATTATCTTCCATTCTCAGCAGATACCCAAAGCAACGTAGGTCCAGTTCTCAGTTCTTTGAATTACATCTTCATTTGATTTCTTATCTCTTCGTTTCTTACTTCTTAGAACCTGAATACTCCAACATTTTTTTGCAGGAAGCCATTAGTCTTCTTTGAATGTTCACATTTAAGCTCCAAACTTCACATACCTAGAAGAGCACCGATTCCACAATAACTTTTCCGACTCTTTTCTTGTTTTTATTTAAAGTATTGTTTTCCCTCTACAATGAGTTCATCGTTCTGCTTTATTGCATTCTTTATTTAAACTATGATGTCTATGATGGAGTTCTGCATGTAATAGATAGATCTAATAACTAAGAGGCGGCTCATAGACCCCTGCAAACTGAGTAGGTAAAAGACTATCCTATGTTTTGGAAATTTATTGACACATAAAAAAAAGGTGGAGGTAAAATTATTGGATTATATGGTTAATTACTGGGCACGATCCATAAAAAAAACGCAAAAGGTTCCTTGAGGCGGACAACAGGATTGTGACGTTTGTTAATGATTACTTTAATTTTTGATATTATCGATATTTAACGGGTAAAAGTTATTATAATAAAAATTATTTCCTAATACGAGTATTATGAGTAAATTTTTGAAATTCTATATTTTATTATATTGGCTCATCAAGGATGTCTACAAGGATGTGATATATGGGAATAATCTCCCCCCCCCCTGCCGTTCATGAATTTTCATGGAAAGTGAGAAATTTCTTTTATTTGCAAACTTTTTTAAATTTTTTTTTAATTAAACACTTCTCAAAAATTAAATCTTTATTTTTACACACTTTAGTTAATTTTTCACACATGCATTCTTAAAAACAAACTTAAAAAATATTGTCTTTACAAAATTTTTGTACATTCTCTATCAAAGCTCAAAAATACACTTTTTTACAAACTTTTCTAGCGTAATGGCCCCGTCCAGGGTCAACCACATACTGGTTTAAAGATTCGGTTCAAGTCCTCATCTGTCGTCAGAGTTGCCAGATAAATCACGTTTAAAATATCACAGTTTGCTGGAGAAAGAGTCTAAATTGCAATCCATGAGCCTAATCGCATCTAAAGAGTTAAAGTAGCAACAAAATAAGCAAAAAAGTTTTTTTTAATAAATAGACTGCCATCATCGGACTAAGTATTCCATCCCATAAAAAAGAACTAAACGAAAACAGGTGTTTTTGTTTAAAATTTGTGCAAATTTTATAGTAAAATCACAACAGTTATGTATTATAATAATTATTATGTAGTATCTAATATTAAACAGAAATTTGCGTTTTGAATTCGGAATTAATTACTTTATATGAATTATTTTTTCAGTTATTTATTCATTAATTATTCTTGCTTTTCTGCTAGTATCTGATTATGATGGTTTTGCGGTCTGAAACTTTGTCAGGAATTTAAAAACACGGAGCCACATCAAAGTAAACCAATTAAAGATGCGTCACTGATTCGTGATTGCACAGGTTGTGCGGCCTAAAGGCCGCACTGAGGGATCGGATAATCAGTCCGTGTATTGTGTACCATTAACACAAGTACAAATTAATATCTAATAACAATGTTCAATTTCTTTGCAATTACGAAAGAAACCTTTGAAAAACCCTTTTCGGTTTAGTTTATTGCCCCCCCTCATCCAAACGATTCTCTTAAATACACAAGTGATACAAATAGGACAGGAGAACACATACTTTAGTTTTTTGATTGATATGATATTTATGTTGATACAGTAGCGGTTTCTCATAAAGATCGCGTATCCTCCTATCCAAAACCGAAAATAACAACTACCTATCTAAAAGTAATAATAATAATAATGTGAAGTAAATAATAATACAGTAAATTAGTATTTTTCCTCTTGCTTTAAATTTTGCTCCCCCTCCCATTTATCGTCGCTATTGCAAATAAAGTTGTAAAAAGTTGGAGGCTACTTTGACCGGTGGGTCTGGGCCCGTATTGAATACCTCCCAGCGCATGGAGATGAAGATATCCATGCTAATATGGTTCGGTGTATCCCCCCCCCCCACTATTTCTATTTTCACTTCCTATTATTAACTTAACTATTTAATTTTCAATGAAGTATATTAACATTTTCTAAGTACCACAAGAATATTTGCATATTATTAGAGTTTTCCTTTTATTTTAATTTTGTGTCCTACCATTGAAACATGTCAAGAGTCACCACTGCATTTACGAGTATCTCTTAAAATGCCTTTAAACTTTAAGCTTGACTAAACCTACAATCTACGATCTCATTTTAGATTCACTTTTAAAATATTTTCGTTGACTAATTTACTCAAACTTCAGGTTGAAGGACATTTAAGACTTATACTACCTTTTAGACGTTTTTACTCCCCCCCCCTTTCGCTAACTGTTACTGAAACAACACCTGCCTTTAGGGTATCTGCGACCGGATTGCCAATTCTACCAGTAGGTCCATTTTAATTTTTAATTTATGTTTTTCATTTAGTTTCCGCCCTGGCATCCAAATGTTCCACATCCAAGCGGCATCGCGTCCAAACGGTCGCGTTCAAACGTTAAATAAATTTAGAAATTAAATAATACAAAATTAAAATTAGTCTCTGGCGTCCAACCGCAGATGGTCTTAAGTTCCAAATCCTTAAATGAAAACTATTGTTATTGGTAATTAAAATTAATCTGTGGCTGAAACCCTCCTGATGGAAAACCAACGATACGTGGGAAATGGTAGACAACAGAAGAAAACTGAAAATTCCTATACGTAAAACGAAAACGGCATAAAGATCTAAAAAACGAGAACAATAGAAAGATAATGTGCCGAAATACAAATACATTTAAAACATCTTAATGACCTATTTAAAACGGCGTTGAAACCTCAGGGTTGGAATTTGCTAGACAGTGAAAGAATGCTGGTCACTGAATGAAGCCAAGCCATGAAAGCCAAACTATGAAGGTATGGAGACTGTATTGCGGGAAGCTCTTTGATGAAAGAGATAAAACGCACCACAACAGCATGACAGAAGAAGAAAGAGAGCCGGATGTACCGAAAAACAACGGTAAAAATTCCACGTAACACCTAAAAACCGGAAAGGCTACCGGCATCGACGGCATTGGGGCTGAAACTTTTAAAGCCATGGAAGAACTCGGCGTAGATCTTAAACTTGAAACTCTTAAAACTGCGACAAATTATAATGAAAGCTATTAGGAACATCTGCTCTATAGATTATAGAAAATCGTTCGACAGTAGGTATTAAGTGGAAGGAATTATAGATAATACTAGCAGATATGGGCGTACTTAGACATCGGATCCACTTGATCCAACAATTACGCGATAAAGCAGAGATAATATTCAAGGCGAGTAGCAGATTTCACAAACTTTCAAAATAAGGGTGTAAGGCAAGTATGCATTCTCTCGCCCATATTATTCAATATAATATATTGAAGTGTTTTTTACAATTTTAATAAATTTTTAATTACAAATTTTAAGTTTCAAAGCGCTGTTGCTTCAAATTGAAATGGTTTTATCGCAACTCTCTGCTATTCTTTTGTGCGTCTTACCAAATGTACACCATCACTTCTCAAACACAAAATTTCTATCCTTTTATTATTATTTCACTTATCATCCAATCTTAAAACACATTTCCAACTCCATATTTTATTTTTAAAAACTTGTATACAAGGCGTTACATGTTCACGCGTACACTTTGTATTTATTCGATTATTTTCCACTATTCTTAGATTTACTTCAAAATAAATTATAAAATTATCAACTTTGGCAATCGTTTTGAACACTTCGAGCAAGAGAGGGTTGGTACCCTTCCTTCATTCTACTACCACCTGTTACAATATACTCCCGTAAAGGTCCTACCAATGGTGTAACTTGTAATTTATATCTATTTACTTTTAATTAAACACTCGCGCTAATTTAAAATTAAAAGCTAATATTACAAGTTCTTTATGGATTTCTTTAGTTGTTTCTAAATTAGGGTGGATACGCCAGTTCTCTCCCTATATGATTTGTTGACCCCTAACCAAAACTGAACATAATCCCTCATGTCCTTACTTCCTTGTCCTTTCGTTAGAAAGGATATGTCGATTCCAATCTTTACAGCTCCAACCTTTGGAGAGGACTAGGACAGGTACAGAGTACTTCACAAGAAAAGAGCAATATTAAACAAATTAATGTTTGATGTATTGAAAAATTTTTTAAAAATTTAGAAACGTAACTACGATAATATTAAATTATGAAGTTAAATTGCTTCGTGCTGGGCTTCTTAAGAAAGGTTGAATGTATCATTTTATGACTCGTATATAATTCATAACTCTTTTTAATTATTTAAAACAACAGAAACTCAACACAAGCGAGGAACGAAAGAATATTATTTTATGAAAAATTGTATTCTTGCTGAGAACTTTAGCTAAAAAGATAAAAAAACGAAGAACATTGCTAAAATTATGAATTAGAAAACCACCTCAATGAAGGTTTGGGACAAACCCAAAATCCGCATTCAAACCAAGCAAACTAACCCCAAAACTGATACACCAAAAGGTAGATCGACTCGTGATTATATACGAGATTATGTACTATGTAGTCTTGCGTGGGTTGTTTATATTAGAGATATTAATTTATATTACTAACTTCATTGATAATCTCCATTTTAACGATTATTTTAAAATACTTCCACTTCCGCTTGAATATTTATTTTTTGTTTGGTTCGCAAAAAAATTTAGCAACGATTGCAATAAATTTAATTTAATTTTAATTTCCGGCAAAATCGATACACAAATTCGTCTCTCAAACGTGCTTTTTTACAAAATCTTACTAATTATGGCATTATTATTTTACAAGAAGTCGGAAACAAAAGGAAATCTTTTTCTGAGGATTCGAAGGATTTTAAAAGTTTTAAGGATGAAGGCAATTATGATTTATAAAAACGTTAACATGCGGTAGCCCAAAGGCTGGTATTTCCTAATGCTTTCGAAATTCCATTATTCTTTATAATTGAGAAATTACCGGTAAGCTCTTTCCTTGCAGACGTCACTCGTTGTCCTGGTACAGGAAACGAATAATTTTATAGAAAAAAAAAGAAATCACACGGTAAAACTTTTATTCTGTGTGCACACATCGTAACTTCATTTTCATGTTTGCTTTATTATTTTATTTCGTTGGGTAAACTCAAATGTGTTTTAGGTTGATAGAACCTTGATCAACATTTTTTTTTAATAGAAACGAAATATTTACTTTCGTACTCAATGGTCAGTTATATAAAAGTCGCTTTTTATAAAAGAAAAATTGTTTGAAGATATGTGACATCATAAAGAAAAGCAAGAATTTTCCTTCACGTTTTACAGTTTTTTATCGCCAAGTGAAATAAAATTATTGTTAAACGTTGATATTTATCTTTTAATCCATAACTCACCAAGCAAATAAGAGATTCAAACTTGCCGTTATGACGCTATGCTGTGATAGGACTCTGGGGACTTTTAGTAATCTTCGTAGTCGTTTTTCAAAAACGTAACAATTTGTTTAAGACTCGGAAAGCTCTTGAAACGATCAATTAAATTTTAATCGATGAATGCACTAAGCCGATGGAATGGCTTATTTGTCCCTATACCACGAGACCACATTCGCACCGAACTACCCTAACTTTTCTTTTCAAAAGCAGATCGAGATTCGACCTGACTCTATTTCCGGACCTTTGCCAACTTCCTTTTTTATATTTCCTAAAAACTTCAAAGAAACTCCCTTATTTTTCAAATTACTAAAATAAGCAGCTCATGGCGTTCGAGGGTGTGCTTTAATTATTTCTACCAACGAAATATTGTTCCTTACGGGTTATACACAATGACCTAAAAGTTAAACGGATAAATTTATTTATATTTATTATTTACTTCCCTTAGGCTAAATAATGAATCTATTTTATTGTTTGAAAAAATTTTATTTCTTGTGGAAAATAAATGTAATAAATCACTTTTTTATTTATAGTAATTTTTATTTATATTATTTTCATTTTGTATTATGTATTACACAGGACGTTCTTGCGCCCGAACGCAATCTTTTAGACATTTTTTGAATAAAAAAAAATAAAAGTTACGCTTGCAATTTCTGGCCCCCGCATCGAAAATATTGATTTTGCAGTGGTAATAGTTTAATGATTTTTTGAAGAGCATTCGATTATCTACAAAATAGATTGTAACACTTTATCGTCTAAAATCAACGAATTTTAAGTTATAAATTAAATTAAGAAAAGAAATGCTAAAAATTTTGAGGTTTTTTGTTTTTGTTGCAAACGTGATATCTTTTAAACAAATCGTTTTACTAAAACCTGCTGGATCATTCTGGATAGCAAATTTAACTTGCTACAACTAGTAAATTTTTTGAAAAAAAAATTTAATTGCAAAAAAATGAAATCTGGCAGCACAAAGTCAAAAGATATTGCAATGTCCCCTCACCTTAATTATATAAGTAATTATCCCTTACCTGGATGCTTATCCCACAATGATAACTTACGTGTGCAATTTTTGTAATTTACCTCAGCTAGCTCAAAAGATATAGAAAATTGCTTTTATTGTTGTTAAATTTACTTTACTGCATTCGCTCATCTTCAGAATGAACAAGATTCATATTTTCACACTGTTTATTAATTTGATTTAAATTGAAATAAAATATAATCATGGCAATTTGATTTTACTGAAATTTATAAATTTTGCATAAATTGTCGTCATAGAGACGAAAGAAAATTTTACCCACGTGCCTTAAAACTAAATGTAACAAATTTCTTAATACTAAAATGCTAAATCTAAATAAATGTTTGTAAATAAAAAAAAGGATTTCTGATTTTTACTATTTAAAATTCCCGCACTTGTATAGTTAAATATTTCTTACCCCACTTCCCGATTGCATCATTATTCGTTTCTTTAGCGTGGTTGTGCCGGCCCTTCACCTACAACTTGCTCCAATTCACCTTTCTGTGGTCAACCATTTAATTTTCATACAGCCAACTATCTCCTCCGCCGTGAATACCAAATTTTGATTTATTGGTGAGTGTATTTATAAAATTTTACATTTTCCATATAGTTTAACCTTTTTTTAGCATAATCATCGTTCACTTAACCCTACTTATGGTTTTGTAACACACTTTTTACTAATTTTCTGTAACAACACCAAATTTACGTACATTCATCTTGGTTAAATTTATCGTTGTTAAGGTAAACAAACTCGTTACCAAGGATATCAAATTTCATTGAAATTTCAACGCCTGTTTTTTTTTGATGTTGTAAGTTTTTCATTGGCCGGTAAATTCAATCAATTTTACCACACTTGATTTTTATTTAAATAATGTTTTTCAGGAATGAACCGCAAATTGGATACA
The DNA here is from genome assembly GCA_932274525.1 of Podabrus alpinus. Lineage (NCBI taxonomy): Eukaryota > Metazoa > Arthropoda > Insecta > Coleoptera > Cantharidae > Podabrus > Podabrus alpinus. The sequence continues at coordinate 68,892,449 of OW026456.1, read as the reverse complement.
CGGTGCAATTGAAGCGAATAATCGTCCGTTTTGTTTATTGCACCTAGCTGTTGTAACAACATGTCATCATGAAACCTTTTTTAGTGCGCTTAACACAACTAATTCTAATTAATCTAGTTTTAACAACAATTTTTACTAAGATAATTTTTAACTAACAACTAACAATTATTTTAACATGATATAAATTTTAATTTCTTTAACGAGTCAATCGTTACATCATCTTGCCATGATTTCTTAATAATTTAACGTTCATTTAAATTTTGATCTAAAACTTGTTCATTCCTTTGATTTGCCAATACAGCAGAGCAAAGAACATTGCAATATCTAACAATTTTATTTAAATATCTCAAAACTTCAAATTCTTTACATAAAATAAAATCAAATCATAAATCATCAATTAATTGTAGTTATAAAATTTATTGAACAAATTCATAATATCATAAAACTTGATCATACTATTTACAAAATTTTGCCAAAATGAAATTATTTTCAAATTCATCAAATCTACTTAAAAATTGAGACAATCAGCCAAATACTTGGGCACTGCTTCTTTCAATTAATTATAAGTTATTAAAATTTGAAAACAATTCAAAAATAAAATTATTAAAAATAGAAAGAATCACAGCATAATTTATGGATGTCGAAGATGTGTGGGTCAAAAAAATGTGGATTTTAACAATGATTAATGCTGAAAAATATGGCCTTGATAAATTCCAACAAATAGAAACATTAGTTAAAAAATAACTAAATTTTGAACATCAATAGCGACCCACACAAAATAAAAGATTGTAAGCAAGAGCTAGCCGGTAGATAAATTAAAATTATAAAATTTAATTGAAAATCGAGACGTAATGGAAGACGAAAGGACGAACCACAGATATATGAGCAACTGGAGAAGAATTCAATAAAGAGAAGATGATAAGAATTTTGAAGAAATAATAAGAGATTGCCAAGATTATGCGGCCTGATGGGCTGAAAGAAAACACAAACCACTAAGCCACGACCGTCTCAATTGTTTATCATCGTATCACTACCCCTCCAACGAGAGGTAAATATCCTGAAAAAGTTATGTTTATTAATTTGGAATTACTTGGAATACTCGAGGAAATGCCGGGAATTCCTTGGAAATCCTTTGATTATGAATTCTTTTAAATCATTCGGAATCTCTTTAAATCGTTTGGAATTTCTTGTAAATCCCTACCATTCTTTGTAAATCCTTTTAATCCTTTATTTGGTATTCCTCTAAAATTACTCGGAATTTCTTGGAAATCCCTGGATTCCTCTGAATTCAATATTTCATAAAATGCTTGGAATTCTGAGTCTTGTGGACACAATTTTTTCAGGATATTTACTCGTCGGGTCCCGAATATTGTCATACAGAAACTGTAGATGAATGGAAGTAGCGTAAATGGGAAGCACTTTAAGCAAAATATGATCACGTATTAATTTATCGTTTCCCAGTTTAAACGGGGTTTGTTTAAGAGGACCTGAGTTTCTTTCTTTGTTTATTAATTTTAGTCTATTCAAAATACAAATAACTGTTTTACTTGGAAGGCCTTGAAAATCTTTGAAGTTCCTTGTAAATCCTTGGAATTGTTCAGAAGTTATCTGAATTCTTTGGAAATCCTTTACTGATTCTTAATTTGGAATTCTTTTAAAATCTCTTAGAATTCCTTTGAGATCGCTTGAAATTCTTAGTAAATACACCTTTTAATTCTTCATTCGGATTTCCTTAGGAAAGTCTTGAAATTTATTTGAGTTTAGTACTTGAAAAAGTCGTTGAAAATGACTCGGTAAATTCATTGCAAATCCTTGGAATTCCGAGTCTTGTGTACACAAAGTTTTCAGGATAATTTCACGAATATTAAATTCAACCAAAATATGAACCTAATATTTACTTATCATTTTGATATTAAAACGGGGTTTGTTTTCCCAGTTAACATCAATTTTCGACGAAACGTCGATTATAAGAGATAGCTTACAAATTTACAACTTAAACAATAGAATAGTGAGTGGGCAATCGAACAAAATGGGAAGAACAGCTCCGAGAATAATGACAAACTTCAAAATTCAAACCTCAAGGATGCAGAAATGTGGGAAGACCGAGGAAAAGATGAGCCCGAGCAGATCAAAGACCTAACCCGTGACGGGAATGATGATGATTATCATCAATTTTAATCTATTCAGAATATAACTGTTTTGTTTGAAAATCCTTGGAAATCAATTGAGTTGTTTATTTAGCATTCCTTTAAAATCATTCTGAATTCCTTAGAAATCGTCGATATTTCCAATCCTTGAAATTCCTTGCAAATTCGTCGTGCTGATGTTCACTGGAACCCGGAATTTTCACGCTGTAACTCAACCAGCGATCATTTCATACGTTGATATCCACCGCAACTTTTAAGGATTTGCATTAATTCTTTGGCTTTAGAGATTAAGCTCAACTTCTAATTAAATGAATATTTCACTCATGGGGTCACCAATAAAAGGGAGGGATGTGATGTTCTGCAGCAAAATTGTAGCGGCTGGTTTTCTTTCTGGGAATAATAAAACTTCTTTATCTTTTTATCCTTTTATTATTAAAGCAATTAATTCTCTAATTAAAAATAGCCCTATCCGAAAAATATATTTAATAATAAATTAAAGTATATTTAAAAAAAAGCTGATATGAAATCATGAAATTTTAACTGTTAGTACAAATGCATGTATTTTTTATTCAAAGCCAAATAATTATGAAAACTCGAATAAATGATAAATTAATCAAAACGATAGCTTACGGCGTCTATGTTTCAGTATCATCCCGTAAGCTTAATTAAGGAAGAAATGATAATTGAATATAAAATTAGAAGAAATTTTCTTAAAAATAAAAATTCAAGTTAATGAAAAGAAGTGGAAAATTTTCCACAAGAGAAAATCTAAAAGTAAAATAATGGAATAATATTACAAGTAGAAAATAACACCTAAATTGATGAAATAAATACATAGAAAATAGGCAAAATATATTACAATAAATTAACTGATGAAATAAATAACATGATGAGGTTCCAAAAATAGAATGACCTAAAATTAAAAATTAGGAATTCAAGCATTATTTTCCTAATTTATTTTGATTTTTTATTTACTAATTAAATTTGTTCTAAGTTCAACTTCAATTATATTATTTATTTGCTGATTACTACCATCTGAAGATGCTATAATGATACTGAAACAAGGATATCGTAAGCTATCGTTTTTACACATTTTTTTATTTCGATTTACTCCCAGGCCTCCCACAAGAAATTTGAGAGAGTTTAGTTAGGAATTTTTGGAGCCTTATATTAATAAACGATGTTGCGCACTAATCTTATCCGATTTCAATCAAGATAAGGTTATTTTAAAAGTACTTCGATGGTATGGCAGGTATCCATCCACTGGACAGAGAAATCATCAGATTTCAAACCTGACGGAAAATTAAAAATGGAAGGACTGGAACATATCTGGGGACCGAAATAAACCCCAGAAACTTAAAATGAGTGGAACCCAAAAGAAGAATACATGAACTTATAATAAATGAATGGTAACGCAGATTGAATGAAGGGGTGGTTGGAAAAATTACCTACCAATTCATCCCACAATTAGACCCAAACATCGGAAGGAAAACAAATTTTGAAATAGGCCAAATCCTCATCGGACATGACGAGTTTAGCCGACAACTCAAGAGATTGAGAAAATCGAAAGACTGGCTATGTCCGACATGTGGAATATTGGATGAACCGCTACACAGGATACAGGAGTGCGAGTTGTACATTTTTTTAACCGTTTTGTTTATTCAGTCAAACCAGAGCGCAGTTCAGCAGCAGCCAAAAGACAAATCCCAGAGCAGAAGAACGCAGGGTAGAGGCCGATACTTCCTAGGTCGTACCACGCAGATTTTTAATGATGTTGTTTCTTGTTTTTAATCTTTCCCATTTCTGACTAATGGTTATCCACAGTGTATACCTCCGTCCCCCTTTTATAAGGAGTGCCAGCAATTCAGGCAGTTGCGGTTGCGTGAGAGAATTTGATAGGATCTCAAACTAAAAACTTCTCTACGGTACTCAGGACTCCAGGATGCTGGTGTATGGAAGCTAAATTATAAATTTGTTTACAATCACAGAAGTTACTACAGTTTGTGATGTTTTGTTCCATTAAACAAACTTGAATTACTGGAAATTTCACATCATAATATTCACTGAGTTGAAACTAAAACTTGAAGTTAATGCAGAGGGTATAACGCAAAAATTTTAAATAATGACCGGATGCTGTTACAGTTCACCATTTAAATTAAATAAGTTAAATACAGCTCTTTCGGTCGCAACGGCAATTTTCAATCTCTTAACCAGAGTTGTCTGAGTCGGCAGACATTTTGGAACCACAATAAAAACTGCAGTTATATTAAGCTAATTTTATCTTAGAATTGTGGTTTTATTTTCATTTATATCTACACACCGCTATTAATAATATAATTTCAATTTAAAATGATTTAGTAAAATTCGTAATTTAATTGACAGGCAAAACGGAATACGTTTAGGATAATCGTATCATTCCAATTTACTCCTTGGTGCACCGCATATAGAATAAAAGTGGTTAAGTGGTTTTTGTTGAGAGTCTTACTGCTCTTCTTTGCTTTCTAATCAAATTCAAATAGTTTTTGCAAGTCTCACCAAGGGAAGCTGTTGAGTTTTTTTTCCTGTAGAAATTACATTTTAATACTTCATGTTTTTTTGTAGAAATGCACAGGGGCGTCTTAAAACCAAATCAAATATCTAGAATATTTCTCTCCGTCGAATAAAATTTTCTTTTTTCATATCGACTTAATTTTCATTTTAAAAGCCCTGTTTATAAATTGACAACGATTAATGTTGGAGGCAATACAAACACTTTTTTACAACTACCGAGTAATTAATGGATTATGTTAACGTCAGTTCTGACATTAATTGACAGCCAAAGACTTTATAAGTGTTTATGTAATTCAAACGTTCCAATGAAAACATTATTTTCTGAACGATAAATTTTTTATTTTTCATGTTTTAAAATCAATGACTTGGTATTACAAATTTAAATTTTAATGATGAGAGGTGAACGAGATTTGCAATTGAAAGTTTCAATAATTCCTTTGGATCCTGCAAAGTGATCCTTATAATTTGGGAAAGCACATAACCATACCATTTGTTTCAATTTCATCGTTAAATCCACCGTTAATTTACAAATTTTTTGTGTTCTGTTAATTAGATTAATCGATAACGCTGTCTGCATTTGTGTTAATTATTACTGACCTCGAGTTAATTAAATTTATCTGAAATTTTCGAAAAACACAATAGGTAACTGACTGTTCATTCAAATAGGAAAAGCTATTTTGAACTTACAAAGTGATAGCATGGTCGGTTTATTTAATTAAACCATAACATAGATTTATGCACAATGCGATATCGTCCCATTTATTCTTGTTTGGTAGAGGAATATGTAAATGATCATTCGCTTTGGTAACTTATTTATGTATTTCGTTGTAACTTCTATCAGATTTATAAATTAGTTTGACGCTCTCCTGTTTCCACAGCTCATTTATATTTAAAGCTTTCCGTTCTTTCACAAAAATATTATTTTTTTTATAAATTGTGCAATTTCTAAGCCAACTCTGCATGATCGTAATTTGAATCCTTGAGGAACGCTCGGAGTGAATATATATGTTCCTTTTAACTAAAATCTTCAACGATCTTGAGATGAAAAGCTCCATTGTGGATATATTTAATATATATACCGCAGAGTTCAGTAGCAGCTTATAGCTACTTGTAAATAAAAAGTAGCTAATTCTCAAGTGGCTTAAGCGCCTTGATTTTAATTGGATGAGCTACTTTGAAGTGTAAATTTTGTAGCGAGGATTTTCACTTCGCGAACTCTCGTTTAGAAGCTTTGTACATTTATCAGTGCATTCTATCGTCTAGGCAGCGCGGCGGTTTTATGCAAATTTGCATCTGATTTTCTGATTGAAAGGAATGAATTGCATTAGTGAATAAAAGATCTCTCTATGCACGGTGCCGGACAATTGGGCGCGACCGATTGGGCGCGGCCGATTGGGCGCGGAGACAACCGGGCGCAAAGACAACTGGGTGCAAAGACTATTGGGCGCAAATACAATTGGGCGCGAGGAAAATTTTATAAAACTATTATTTACATATTAGCTTCGTTCCAACAAGCAGTTCTGTTATTGTTCACGAGCAATAAATATTCAACAGAGTTGTTGCTATCGTCCCAACTACAATCATAAGAAAAAAAATTGCATATGAAATGGAAGCGTTTTAAAAAAAATTGAAATTTTCTACATTTCGCCATTTTTTAAATTTTTCACAAAATTCTTTCACTAACATGTTCCAGATGCGCGCATCAGCCTCCAAGTATTTCCTTTTCTTAGGGCCGGTTTTACAATAGGAGCTTAAGCTCCTATTGTAAAACCGGCCCTTAATAGGTGGATTGTTGCCGGCAAGTAATTGCTCATAAAAAACATCTCTCCCATGTCGAATGATTTTTAAGCTAGAAATTAATTTCCAAATGTTTGGGTGATCAGTTATTAAATTAATACGTAATGGATAAATATTTCCTCGCTCCCAATTGTATTTTTGCGCCTAATAGTCTTTGCGCCCAATAGTCTTTGCGCCCGGTTGTCTCCGCGCCCAATCGGTCGCGCCCAATTGTCCTAGACCGCTCTATGCAGTTGTCTGGGAGTTTTTATACTAAATTGCATGCAATTCTGCGCAGAACACAGAACAATTTTGTTTGAGAATTGCCAATCACTTTAAATAGTGAAGATGAGCTATCTTTTCTGTATTGTTAGGATTATATACTTAGCATCAGCATTATATATTTGGACCACACTGTAGGGAATCAGTAATGAAATTAATAACTACCTTAAATGAGCAGTCAAAGTAAATATTGGCAAGCCATAGTAAACTCGGGTAATTTAAACGTGAGCCCAGATGTTAGGGCAGCTCAGGAAGTCGGCGAACGACGGGTGATTTGTCAACTGAACTCGGAAAAGAATTAATGGTAGGTCTCCTAAAATAAAAGCACCAATTTGTTACCAATTAAACTTTTTATAATTTCGAACACTACGGTTCATCCAAATTGAAAACACTCGTACACAATTTACAAGTGTTAACTGCGTGGTACTGGCAATAATAATGACCAGTCTCTGTTGAATTAAACATTTGAAACCGGTATTTACATCAGTCGCACAACAGCAATTTAACAGCAAATAAGGTTTGTAAGATAGTCGAAATTGTAGTATCGAATATACAAAAACCGTTTGAAGTTCAAAAGGTTGTCAACAGATGGTGCTACTAAATTAAATGGCGGAATATATAGCTTGAGCACTTGAGATCACGGATCTCTTAAAGATCCATTCTTCAAGTGTCATATCCGGTCTCCCGGACGTTGGCGACCTCTCTCCTATGTATGTGTTGTGCGTTTGAAGTATTATCACACACATAGGGGACCTACTGCTTAACGCGGGCTCCGAACCGCGGGAAGTGTATACACTTCATCTATAGAGAGGCTGTTCCAGGCAGATTACACCTCGGTGGTTTGCCATTGCCTTCCGAGGGGAGACGGTCAGAATAAAGTCTTTACTGAGCCCGGAGTCGAACCAGGCATTCAGCTTTAGCAGCAACGCACTTAACTGCTTTAGCTGACGACCGTCTCCAAAAGATCCATAGCACCAATACATATGAAGAATTACAATAATAAAGCAATTTATTAAAACTTTAAATTAAGTACCGCCATCTGTCGATTTCTTTTTCAATTGCAATAGGTGTTTCTTAAAACTCCCAGAAAATTTTCCAATCTGATTTTACATAATCTCAGGGCCTCGTTATATACAGGATGCTGAATTGTTTACTACCAAGGGTGGATCCAATCAAGGTTCACATGGGGGGGGGTCAATTAAAATTATAATTTATTCATTGTACATATATAATAACGCAAAAATGGATACCACGGGGACAGTTAAGTATCGTCCCTTCGCGTAAGTTACTCATAATAGTTACATCACTCATCTGCAATTCCAATCCTCGTCCCAATAAACCTTATCCTAAAATACTAACAATTCCAAATATCTTAAAATGTAACCTAAATTCCTAAAATTCGTAAAAAAAATACTAAATGCCTAAAATTTTTGGATGTTCTTTCATTTTTGTAAGATAAATTTAAATTAAAAATCTTCATTTTATGTTGATAAAAGTTTAAAGTTCATAAATTTATCCTAAATTTTTAAATTAATACAATTTCTAAGCTCATTTAACTTTATTTCGCGTTTTGTTAAATTAAATTGTTTTTTAAATTCGTACAAGAATTATAAAGGAAAATAAATTTTATGTTTTTAATTAAATCAATAATCAAAGTTACTACATTCTCAAGAAGTATTTTTTGGAAAAATCTGACCTTTCCTTTAAATTTTCTTTTTGTAAGCAAATTTCCAATTTTATATCAGACTTAGATCATTCCTAAATTCCTCAGGAAACGTCCAATAATTATTATGCAAGAAAGATTATTAAAATTATTGATCACCATCATATAGGAGTATATAAGATTTTTGAGCCTCACCTTATGATTCAATTATTTTGGAAATAATATTTGATGTAAAATTATTTTTTATATAACAAAGAAATTTTATAACAAAGACCAATGTAACGAATTTTTACATCCGTTACTATAACTTTTGCAACACCTTGTATATGAGATTTTTGAAATCGACCGATTTTCGTTCGATTTCCGTGACCGCTCGGTGAGGCGACCATCTTGATTTTGTTTTTGATCAAGTCAGACGTAATCTATTTTGTCCTGACTAATTTTCGTTAATTAGACGACTAATTAATTGTTTTACTCATCTAGACAAGTAGATGGTTGTTTTACGCGATTGCGGATTGTATAAAAACATCAATTTCGTAAGTAACTTGTTGATATAACTTCCTTAAGTAAATTTGGTTCCTTACAATTTTTAGACCACATGTGTTTGATTAAAAACACATATACGCAAAAGGGCTGTTATAAATTGAATGTCAAGGTCAATTTTCGATTTAATGATTGGCGTACTCTTTATTGCTGATGTCAACTAGTAATTTTTGGAGTGTTGATGATTGTTATTACACATTACAAGTAACGATTTCAAGAATATTCAATATTTGGGGTTCTACGTTAACCATTTCATTCTGGTGTTTCCGAGCTGTCAAGTTCAACTGTCTTCGTACTATCAGTGGAGCCGATCAAAACGTATTCAATTCATCTTACTGGTGCTACAGAAATCAATTTGGAAGTCCGCTTATTGTCGAGCGAGTATTTTGTATTTTTATTTCAGACCACAAAAGTACTTTTGGGTAAGCATAATTTGTATGATTTTTAACTTGATTCTGTACATTTGAACTACACCATTTATATTTTTTATTACGTATCAGCTTGCTGATTTGTGCATGAATAGTTGTTACGATATACTACCACAGATATTGTACAGAAAGTTCGACGATTATATTTTGGTTATCACGATTTTTTGTTTCATTTGTTTTGATCGACATAATTTTGAAATACGATCCACAACCCTAGCTTCCGCTAAATACGAGCTGGTTAAAACGACCATCAGGGTATCTGTCAACAGCAAATTTTACTGTCAATTATAGTTAGTTGGCAGATGTATCTTTGATACCCTGTAATTCCGCTGACCTCATTAGTCTTCTGAACTTACAGGAGTAGAAAAGTTTACACCAATTGTGACCAGGGTTTTTTTTAAATTGTGTTTGAATATTTTTTACGTCTGTTTTTAGATGTAATTGCGCCAAATTTGCGTTGTTATTTTTATTTACAATTTTGTTAAGTAGTAGCAAACAAAATATCTTACTAAAACTCGGGCGGTAGTTGATTTATCGTCTCGAATTCATTGCAACTATCACACTTCAATGTCTCGAGTTGCAATTCTTTGCAACGGTGAAATAATTTTACCTTCCGCGTATAGTAATATACTATTATCTGCAAGTAGAATATTATGTAATTTGGGGACGGTCCCCTAACTTTGGCAACGCCAAATAAATTGAAAATTTCCTATTGCAAAGAGGAAGGTTTATATAGTATACTGTAAAAATTTCACTTGCGAATGTATTAGCAAAATTTCGAGAAAAATCAATTTTAAAATAGCATAATTTTACATGTAAATCGCATGTTTAGGCCACGCCCATTACCGAGGTTATAAATATAAGTCACGCTCGCTCGGAACGCAGCGCATTTGTCAGTCTACTGCCGTGCGTATAACATCGCTAGCACGGTCGCCAAACTGAATAAAAAAACGGTTCTTTTCAGAACCACAAATATTTTAAGAATAAGGTCTCTAAATAAACATAAAAAACTATGGGGAGAACCTAGGCCTTGCGGGGCTCTGCCCCGCGGCCGGTTTTGATGGTGCAAATTACTTTTTAGGGTGGATCCGCCCCGGCCAGAATTGTGCGCATCAAAAAACCTACCCTACGCCCCTCCGGGGCTCCGGGCGGTTTTTCAATCGCGTGCGCCGCTTCGCGGCAGAGCTAAACATACGAGAAGGCGCCACCCATCAAGAACACCGGGATGAAGGCAACCGGGATCTTAAACCCCCCAAAAAATCGCGTAAAAACAAAAAATAATCGATGTTACATGTAGGAGAGTCGAGCTGCATCTGCCGGTGCGAAATACTCTAAGTGTTAGGGTCATTCATTACGCATGGACCATCAACAAAATGAGCGACGCGCGGGAATCTCGTTAAATTTTGACACGGAATCTCGTTAAATTAGCAAACTTCAAATTCGATTTACTCAAAATTTTGCTAATACATTCGCAGGTTTAAATTATATCAGTATACTATATAAACCTTCCTCTTTGCAATAGGAAATTTTCAATTTATTTGGAGTTGCCAAAGTTAAGGGCCGTATCCTGTAATTTATATCATCATGAACTGTAATAAAGATTTATATACTAAACAATTACACAATCCAAGACAGCAAACTTTGGACAATTTTTTATCAAAATAACTCTTTGTAAATAGCTTCGTTAAATTTTTATTAATTTAAAATTATAACTTCATTTTTAATTTTGTATCGCACATTTTATTAGATTACGTCCCAGTATGCGTTCCCCGAACACATATCGGAAATCAATATGGGAGCTTATGCCAAAATGTGGTTCGATTTGAGTCGTTCGAACTGGAGTCGTAATTTTTCAGAACGTATCCTCGACGCAAATTGAGGCGTTTGTATATTTAAAAAATAAATTCTTAAAGAACACTTTAGAGCCCCTCCCCCCACGTGAGGATTTGTAAGATTTTTCAGCCCCCCCCCCAAAGCCCTACACAAACCTCCATTACAAATTCAAAACATTTTAGTTACGAATTTATTTAATAAAATTTTAGAAATATTTAGGAGATTTCGAAATATTATTTCCTAACAAGACTGTAAATTTAACGAAAAATATTTACCATTTTCAAATATTTCTGTGGGTCATTAATTATAAAATAAGTGAATAAATAAAAAAAAATTATAAAATAAAAACTTTTTTCATTCTTGATAATATAATTTATTATAAATTTATAATTTATATAAAATGATTTTACATTATTTTCATAGATAGTGTTGCCATAATATACCCAATTAAAATCCTAATACTCGATGAAAAAAATGAAAAACTCAATAAGATGTCAACTTACTAAATAATATAAAAGGTCACCAATCATTATTAAATATTACAATTGACTATATTATCCACGATCGTATAATATAATTCCCCCTCCACACACATTTTGACAATTGAAGGGCCTAGTGGAAAAAGTAGTTAAGTCACTTTTTTTTCAATTTGTAGTTGAGCACATTTTCGCATTGCGGCATTTATTCTCTACAAATTATAGTATAAAAATCAACAAATTGAAAAAAAAATGACTTAACTACTTTTCCACTAGGCCCTTCAATTATATCTCCTTAATGATAGCTTTCATTGTATAATTTCGGATTCCGAACCTTATGGGAATTTTGCAAACATCTTTTGTAGTTTAACATTGAAGTCATAATAAATTGCTTTGTTATAGCAATTTTTCATTTGTTTTGGAACCACGGATCTTTAAAGGTCCGTGATTAGTGCTTAAGACATTTATTCTACTTTCTAATTTAAAGGCGCCATCTGTTGATAACCTTTTGAACTCCACCAGGTGGTTCCAATTTCCAAACACTCATAGGGTTTGGCAAGTCGATAGCGTGTTTTTGAATTTATTAAACTATACATTATTTTATACAATCAATTTTTTTATATATAAATATTAATAGTTTCGTTAAAAGTCCGGCCAGAATCCAAACCTGGACTAAACTTCGGACAGGGCTGCCAATTCCGGACGTATGGGAAGATGATTAATTAAGCTTTTAATTCAATAATTCGCAATTTACATTAGACAAACGCCACCATGCGGGATAATTATAAATTAGTAAAGGACGTATTAAATGAAAATAAAATGCATTCTACAGGCTCAAAGCATAACAAAATGAACTAATGAACAAAACATTGCAATAAATTTAATAACACATTAAAAACTTTTGCAAACTTTCATCTAATATTACTTTGTGTTTTTAGATATAATTAACTTATAATATATATATATTTTTTTATTGACTTCCTCTTATATTACAATCTGTCCGTATAGACAATAAGTAAGTGATATGACAGTGAGTAAAATGACATAGGAGAAGTTTGCCCGGTGGCTTGCTCCCTTTACAGTTTAACACCCGAGAATGTTATATCTGGCCTTCGATGTCTTCCGGAATGTACACATCTAGTTCAGAAGCTATGGGGCAAGTCCATTGGGTCTTTACGTTTCATCCTCCTGGTTCGATGGGCAGTCAGCAGATCCACCGCAAGTGAGTTGGGATGATTCTCTACACGATCACAGTACCTTGAACTATACGATTTGATACATTCTTCGATGGTGGGAATGTCGAGGTCTCTGTGGATTATTTGATTGGGTACGAACCATGGGGCATCAGTTATGGTTCTTATAATTTTGGATTGGAACCGTTGAATTTTGGTTATGTTGGAGTTACTGGCGGCTCCCCATAGTTGGATGCCGTAGGTCCAGATTGGCTTTATGATAATTTTGTATATCAGCACTTTGTTTTCGAGTGATAATTGGGAGTGACGATGTAACAGCCAATAGTGCTTTCTGAAAGTGTGAACCAATTGAAGCCTTTTGTTCCGTATGTGTTTACTCCATGTCAGTCCTCTGTCTAAGTGCATACCTAGGTATCTGACTTCTTCTTTTTGGGGTAATAAATTTCCACTGGAGGACAAGTGGCTCTTTTATTTGTAAAAGTTATTTGCAGTGATTTTTGGTCGTTTGCCTTGATACGCCATTTCTTTAACCATTTTTCAAACTTTGTAAGATGAATTTGTAGTAGTGCGGACGCCGTTAATGGATCAGGATGAGACGCCAAGATTGCGGTATCATCTGCAAAAGTCGCTATAACTGTATCTCTTGTTATTGGTAGGTCAGCTGTGTATATTAGGTAGAGAATCGGTCCAAGTACACTGCCCTGAGGGACTCCTGACTTGACGGTTAAGAGGGAAGAAATTTCTTCCTGAAATTTCACAAAGAAATGCCTATTGGTAAGGTACGACTTGAGTACTTCGTAGTAGGTATAATGTACGCCTTTTTCAGTGTCTGAAAAGTGTTTTTGTGCATTAGTTAGGTAAAACTTAAAACCGCTTAACCACGAATCCATCAATTACTTATTTTTAACTTTCCGCATTCGGATGCTATATTTCGATCTATTTTTCGGGCCGAAATATGATGAATAGAAATTTATATACAAATTTTTATCTTTATAGCTTCTATATAATATATGCCAAAATATTTTAAGTTAATAGTTGGGAGCGTGAAATCCCCCCCCCCCCCCATTGCTTTAAAGCAAAAGTAAATGGAGGTAAAAATGTTCAGCCATAATCAATCAAGCAATCAATACTCCGTAAAGGACGTCCGCAATTTTTTCCGACTTTTCAACCCCCCTTCTCGCCTTTTGCACAGTTGGTTACAATCTTTGCACCCCTCCCAAGAACATCCTATGATCACAAATCAACCCCCCTCTACTCATTTGTCTAAAATCCAGCTTGACTCAACTAAAAACCCTATTCATTGATTTTTAATTTTTTTAAATTTCTAAGGCTGTAATAAAAATTGGAATTACACAAGCAAGAATTTAGATAAATATTATTAGACTATTTTATGTCAAAATCCCAAAACTGGAATTTTTATGCGAACTTCACGTTTGTCCAAACCCCCCTCCACTCGGGTCACACTTGGTCACATTTTGAAACCCCTCAGGCATTTTCCCACTTCTGTGAATTTTTTTTTGTTGTTAAGATTGTATCGAATTGCATGAATATACTCTCTCTCTAGAGAGAAAACAGGAAAAAAAATATATAGGTACGTCTAATTGGTTCATTATTTCATTATTAACTTAAACATGTTTTAGTGCGGCCTTCAGGCCTCATATTACTTTAAATTATCTTAAAAATATTGTGTCCGTCAGAATAATGGAATGTTACATTTCGTCGTCATCTATCAGCAGACTTGATACTTAAACCAATATTATTTAAATTTTTTAAGTTATATTTACAATTCTTATTCTCACAATAGTATTTTTAAAAAGTTTGATTTAAAATTACCAAATTCGGACCTGGTGGAATCACAAGACAACGTAATATGATATTATTATAATCACCAATAAAACAGAACGTACAAAGATGTAAAAGCGGCAGATGTTTAAAGATGTTAAATTCCCCATTGTACAATTTACATAATATTATATTTTGAACAATAATCTAAAACAATTTGGTTATTAAACATATTAATGAAAAGATTGGTATCAAAATTACATAGCACGATAAAATATTACGCATTAGCAACAAATAACTAACAAATAGCTATTTCAACCTATCAGTCTTAACAGATTACATCAAATAAAAAAAAGGAATAATAGGTACTAAAAATTAATGAAATTGTTGGAATCTCTACCTAGGTCATTCATCCTTTCAGCTTACTGTGTAATGATGGTGTACACTTCCTTTCATTGACGGAATTGTTTATTCTAATTGTGTAATTTTGAGAAAATATTTTACAATTTACGAAGCACTGCAGATTATCATATTGTACTTATCTACCTCCAACCACCTGTTGTAGATCTGTCTAAGATCTTTTAGCACTTTGAGAATTGTAAGCCAAGAATCGATTGCATAAGCTTTATACATGATGAGAAAAAATTTATTAATACGGCAATAAAATTATTAGCTAATGATTTTTCGATAGAACCAAGAAATTGAAAATATTTGAAATGTCTTTATGATAATGGTTTATTTTTAAATGAATATAAATATGTTTGTGTTGTCGAGATTTGGTTATTCGGCCTTCAGCCTCGCCCAGAGGCCTACAGTCGCTTTCCAATAACAGAATTAATTTTCTTATTGAGATAATACCTTATGAACTCCATGAAACCCCATGAAAAAAAACTTCGTATAAGTCTGTAAAACATTTCAACCGATAGTTTAACGTGTAATCCTAACCACGGCCATAGCGGAAGTAATGTGGGAGCGACCGGGATCGGTACTTCTGACGATCTACAAAAGCATCAGGAACTCGTTAAAAATTTCTAACGTTAAATGATAAAGAAGTTACATTAATTGAAAATTGGTTAAGAAAGATATAGGAATAGCCTGAATAGGTAGCAAAAAAAAATTTGCTTCAGGGATTATATATAAAAATCTTATCTTAAAAAGGTTTGGTGTCGCTTTTTCGATAAAAACCAGATCTTTTGAAT
Source organism: Podabrus alpinus (assembly GCA_932274525.1). Classification (NCBI taxonomy): domain Eukaryota; kingdom Metazoa; phylum Arthropoda; class Insecta; order Coleoptera; family Cantharidae; genus Podabrus; species Podabrus alpinus. The sequence goes on along the minus strand of OW026456.1, from coordinate 68,876,577 downwards.
TCTCTTTGAAAATAAATTATTTTCATTTTCTTAAATAAAAGTCGAGATATACAAAAAGTAACTTAGAAGCTACAACTGCTTAAGCTGTAGCTTAATGTAGGAAAATTATCAAAGCAGTTCGTATCTGCAGCTTTGCTACTTTTCAAAATAACCTTTCCCAAGTCTGATATACCGAGTATCGCTAATATAAGAACGAAAATTTCATTTTTAATGAACATTCTTATCTCACGTAAAAAAACTTACGGAAATTAAGGTCAATATAAATTTTCATTTAAATTTGAAAGCACTAGAGCTGTATTTAATTTAAGCAATATTTTAAGAAAAATGTTATCTTGCTTTTGTGTAAACAAAGTGTTGTAAAAATCATGTATGCGCATACATTAGGGAAAACTTTTATGTCGAAAGGAACGGTAATTTTGTGCTTAATTTGCATACCAATGGCTCACATGCTCGATTTTTCTTCTAGGACAATTTGAAACGTCTGATGCAGAATCATTGATTTTTTATTTTCACAAGTTTTTAAACGGGCACGTTTTAGTCGAGACGTAAACCTCCAATTTGGGTGCGCTTTTCCTTGCGGGTGGAAAATGCGCGCACCAGTTGGCGCAAATTTAACAGAAATCTGTAGCGTTCTTACAGAGGCGTGAAAATGTAGGAAAACTGTTTTCTTCTTCATCGAACAGGTTTCTGTCAAATTCGATTTTGTGTTTCACCGAGTCTTCGTCCATCGGCTGAAAGATGGCGTAGGAAATTCTGAGCTAAAAGGAAATTTTAAATTTTCGGGTAACTTTTCCAGTAAGTTTACTGTAAAGGTAATTATTGGAAAATTCGAATTATTAAACTCTAAACTGTTTATCCTTTTTATCCTTACTTGAAATTTTTCCTTTATTACCAACACATTTTCGGAACTGGAGCAGCAATAACTTGAAGTTTTTGAAATCCACTTAGTATGCTGAGTTTATTTCCTGAATTATTTGTACGCCTGAAATATCCAACAAGTTTTTCAGAGTTTCGATGTGATCAATACAAATAGAAAACCCGTAATTTTCGCAGCATAATAGATCAGGAAAATAAGATTATCATTTTCTGATTTTTGCATTTCCATTTTACGTGGTAGCTTTATGACGAAACAAGAAAATCTGGATCCGAGTCGACGAACATTTTATTTTCCCTTTGTTCCATTTTGCTTACACAAAGAAAGGAAATAACTTCTGGACGTGACTACAAAAACTTGTCATTTTTAGTGGGTATCCACTTAATTAACTTCACTTTAAACAAACAAAATAAACAGAACATAAAACAAATTAAGTGCTTGAACAGAAAAGTTTTCAGAGTCACAAAAACGTTAAACACGCGCTGCTTTTTCAGAGTCGTAAGATCTCTCAGTTTTATATTACAATGGCTTTCACTTTTTTAGTGTTTCCAAATTGACGCACAAAGATCTCGTGTCATACGCAAAAACACAATATTACGCTACGAAAAAAATTTAATTTGGCCCATTTGTTTGCTGGAAGCTTTTCCTAAGGGTTTATTAAAATAACACTTGACATAATAAGGTAAATTTCACCTCCAATTCAAATTTATACATTGTTTCTGTAATTATGTTTAAAACTTCTCATTTTTTGGGTAGAACAGGGTAAAGAAGCGTAATCCGAGAGGTCTGGATAAAAAAATGCTCACAATGGACTTTCATCTGATGAAAGAGCTTCCACACTCCAGGCACGTTGTCTATTAGCTGCTTCCTTGGATTTTCCCAAATTGTAATTTCAAATTTTTCTATTGAAAAAGTTAATCAACTTATTTTCTCTTCTACAGAATGAAAAACTAAAAAATGTTTTTTTTTCAAATAATAAAGATAAAAAATTGTTTAACACAAAATTGCAACGCGTTTGTGGATTACGAAGCAACCTTAAATTTTAAATCATTTTCAAATTTTTTTTTTATCGTTCCTTGCCTGAGTAGTTCATGCAAGCCTCCCCATGTAGCTAGGAGTTATTATTTTATCATGATATTCTTATTTTTCCAGAAGCTTGCCCAAAAAATCCATTAAATCTTTTTAAAATTACACACCGAGCTTCACAAAGTAACCGCCACGCGCTTAATGCGTTATTAAATCATCTGTCGTTTTTTGTATAAAACTGCAACAGCTTACGTTAATGGAAACCACCAAATAGCGAGCGCTGTTCAGGATGGTCCCATATATAGATGATGGTATGCGTTAGACTGCAGTTTGATTAATTGGCTTAGCGTATTTATAGCGCTTCGCGTCACAAACGAATTAGATTAAATTGAAAACTGTTAGAGCGCTTACTTTGTATAATAATTGCAAATTGTGTTTTTCTTTGACATCTTGTACACATTAGCTAAGTTTTCATATAGGTATAATGGGACTTAAAAAGTTTTTATGGTTGTTTTTTAATCCCGAGTTTGCGTTCTACTTTATATCGACCCGCTACTGACGCTGGTTTGACGCAAACGGGATAAGCCCCTCCAAGTTCCAAATTTTGTAGGTTACAGTTCGCTTCCTATAGGATTTTATCTAACATGAAATGCATATTTCATTGTTTCTCACTTCGTTCGCTGCTTTTAATTAAAATTTAAAAGCTGGTTGGGTAATCAAGTTACAATTAAGGGGATTTAATTCAACATCGGTTATTGCTCTATTTTTCTCGCTTTCCAGAAAATGTAGGGTAAGGTAAGCTAAGAAGATTGTGGAAAATCTATTGTGCATCTGGGGTCTGAATTTCGTAGTTGTAGATGTCGCTTTGTATAAATTTACTGCCACACTTAAATGTATTAAATTGTCTGTTGGTGAAGTAATGGAAGAAATTGAATATTTATATCACCAAACAAGAGACTCGTTTTTGCTCAAAACTGGTGCTTTTTGTGTAAATTGGATATTGCTTTTCCGGTTGATACGTGTGTACGTTTTCAGGGACATCCGAAATTTATACTACCCACCAGCAGTAACAAACGGAAACTTCGAGCTGCAGTTCTGGACCAACAGATCTGCAATGAGTGGTCACTATTAGACAGGCTGTACTTCACAAAGCTATCAATTTCCGGACCATATTTTCAATCTTAAATGAGTTTTACAAACAAAACTGCTCTGCAAATAAATTTGCCATTTCTGGAAAATCAATCCAGAATCGTAACTCAATTTGAGACTTACCGTAAATCAGATCTGTAAATAGAAAATAACTTGAACTGTTATCGTTAAAACCTACATACAACTTTTAACTTCTCTAACAATTAAACATTTCAACCTTTTTCTAAACCTTAATTTCAATCCTTGTCTCAAAATGATCTTTTATTAAACTAATGAATTTTATCAAATTTAATTTATGTTATTAGTGCTGATATGACCCGCTCGCATCGCAGGCCTGCGAGTGAGTCCGTCCAAACGGATTTGGCACCTTTTTCCTATTAAATTATTGTAAATTTAATTACGTATTTATAATTTAAATTCTCGCTGTGGCAATTATAAAACCAATTTTTGTATGTTTCGATGCAAGGTTCGTATGTTCAGTTTTCTTTAGTTATATCTTATCTTATGTTATCTGGTTGGCCAATTGTTTTTGCCAACCTTAACTTAAGATTGGTGTCGATTTTCATTGGTACCAATGTAAAAAAGTTTCCGTGTAGCCTTTAGGCCGCACAACCTTGACCTTCTACTGACTATAATATAATCTAACAAATGTTTTAACGTCAGTTATTAAAATCTTAGATTATCATATATTGCCGTGATAAGCTACTCAATTTAATTTAATTTATATGGCGGGGAAAAACAACGGCTCTTTCTTCTACTTCCGGCTAGCTTTTGTGGGCGTGACAATGGTTCGATTGAAAGTAATTAAACACCTCATCGGTTCGCTAATTACAACCGATTCAAATTAGAAACTAACTCTTATGAGTACCTGAATCTACCCGTACCCCTTTTGCTGCATCAAACTTTAAGTAAAAACTCAAATAAATCTCCTCTTTAAAAAAAACAATCGATTCATTTATTAAACAAATTAAATTTATGAAGAAACAAAGTTATCTACAAAGTTAAACAAATTAAGTGTACAGTTACTATAAAGTTTTAATATTTTAACTACCCCCCGATTTATTCGCACAATTTAATTTTAAAAATATTGTCAAAGAAATGAAAACGGTGCGCGCACAATTTATTTTCTTACCGGCTTTACTGTCCACCGTCGAAGAAGAGAACCAGTACTGTTGTTTGTAGAATTCGCTGATGTTGACGGAATCTCGCATTCAATTTATCCATTCACAGCTCAAATTATTGAAGGAATCAACAACCATAGATATTTTGTTTTCAAAAAAATTAATCTTCTTTCCGTTTTCTCAGATAATTATTAATCTTCCGCAGTTACTAACTTCTAACCATACTCCAAATTTTAACCAACAAATATTTCACAGCGGTACCAAAAATTTTATTAAATTAATATCCGTTGTTGTCTTAACCTCGTACTAATATTCAATGACCACAATTATACTCCTTACTCGTAACAAATCAAATTCTTTTTAACCAAATTTAATTCTCAAAAACCAAAAATCGTCCTTACTTCTCAATGGACGTCAAGCGAATCTTCCAAAATACGTCCTCACGTCTCGACGGACACACCGTGAGTCCCCTAATCATTCCACAAATCTCTCCTTTTCAAATTTCTTAGCAGGCGCGCCTTACCAACTTTCAAAACTTGACAGCACCACCTTTGTCCTTTTCCAGTTACTTGCTCTTTCATTTATCACACATTTTAATTATCACGTTACCTAACTTAACAATTTTGAAGTTAGTACTTAATTTGTTTTCCAACTAACTGAACTTTTATGAATACTCATCACTTTGTATCTTTACATTTTTTAGCAATGAATTGATTTTTGAGGAGTCTTTATTTAGTTGGTCAGATTTGAGGTCGACTCAAGTACATTCCAAAGTGGTATCTTAACCGTTTTGTTGTTAAAACAAAAGGTGTTTATTACCTAATCGAGCGCCCTTCGCAACACCGCAATATTTAATCTGAAACTGAAATAGTTTTGCCACACAAATTCTGGTAAAATATGCAATTCCCTAATAATTTAGTATTTCAAAAATGCTCTCTGCGACTTTACTGTAATTCATAGAGAATCTTGAATTATTTATCTGTGAAATATCATTTCAAACAAGTATTTATCTCAAAAGATCTTACCTTTTCTGAATATTTTACGAAGTTGGCAGACTTACCCGAACTCGCCCATTGGGTGCCATTTAGTTTAAAAATTAAAGCGTATCGTGCATTCATAAGTCTGTTTCATACGATGCAATTTATTTACTGTGTAAGATCTGCGCATAATAGCATAGCAAACCATGAGCATCCACTGATGACCAACTTAGTTTTAAACAACCCCCCCACTCAAGATAGTACATTCGCGACATTAAATTGATTTAACACCTCCCCCCGCATCGGAAGAGACAAATTGTCTCTTTGTGGTTACTATTAAATAACAGTTCTGCTGATGCGATTCTCAATCAAGTTTTCACTTCTTACATTGATCTGATGATTCTCTTGCAGTACGGCCAAATGGCCGCACAGCTAAGGCAATCACATTCTACCTTATAATATTTATGCCGTGTTATAATAATTCGAATTCCTAATGTTTATATAAATTATTTTTTAATTTTTTTATTCATTCATTGAACGTTGTGTGACCCGAAACATTTCCAGGTTATTTATTAAATAATCTGGTAATAAAGAAATGATGTTTTAAGGCCGCACTGATTCGTGATTGCCCAGGTTGTGCGGCCTAAAGGCCGCACTGAGGAACCAGATTATTAACCCGGCTATTATGTACCACTACCACAAGCACAAATACTGATTGTTTATGATGTTTATGGTGTTGATGCAGTAGTTTTCATAAAAGTCACGTGCCCTTCTATCCAAAATCGAAAACAACGACGATCTAAAATATAATCATAATGGTAAGTAAATAACAACACAGTAAATTTATATTTTTCCCTGACCGGTGGGTCTGCGCATGGAGATCAATATGGCCATATAAATATGCTGCTGCGTACTACACACTCCCTTCCACACGGTTTCTATTTTCACTTCTTATTATTGTTGACTTGACTATTTAATTTGCAATGAAGAGTATTAACATTTTCAAATTAACAAGAATATTACTGAGGCCGAAGGCCGAGCTAATCATGGCTGCTGTAGACCGCTATAATTGCAGAGCTGGGTATTTATCCCAATAACGCAGAAGGAATGTACTTCTTTTAAATCTTGAGCAAATTTTGTCCATTTAACCGTTTTTATTCGATTTTTGAAGTTCATTAAATCTGTTTTATATCCGCTCTTGCTTCACTCACCAAAATCAGGTACGTCTGATACGAAATCGCGTTAGATCTTTTCATGCTAGATGAAAAGTTGGCCGTATTTCGAAATTCTACAATATTTCAAAAATGGCAAATCAAAGAGAAGCTGAACAATTGGATCCTGCACTCAGGGCTGGTCAATATCTCAATTATATTTATTTAAAATACATATTTGAAATACATTTGTATTTTTTATTTCATAAACATCAAACTTTTAAATGTATTTTGTATTTTAAATACAAACTTATAGATTTTGTACTTTCATTGTACTTTTGTATTTTATTTTTTGTAGATACTAAAAATACTTAAAATACATTTAAAATTTGTATTTGAAATAATTTTTTAAATATTTACAAACCTTGATTTTTTTTATTTAATAAGTAAATGGACTACTTGAAATAATTTATTTTGTATTTGAAATACTGCGTATTGTATTTTGCATTTCGAAAACATAATTGAAAAATTTTTAGTATTTCAAATAGTAAAATAATACTTAGAATGCATTTTGTAATTTTTATTTATTTTATTTTGCCTTACCCAGCCGACAGTGATGGTAATAACTAAGAACCCTTCTAATCTCGGCCTTCAGGCCGCACAACATTCATAGTAATCGTAATCATTTTAAAATCAATAATTTAGTCATTTTTAAAATCTGTTTTTTCGTGTTTGGGTAGTCTCATCACTGAGCAATTACGACTCACGCTTATGGATGCAATTTCTCCAAATACTGCCGTCAGGCTGCACACCAACGGCAATCACATTCTAGATGAGTAAAGACTGGGTCACGTGATAACGTTTTCGTGATATAAAACTGACTATTTACTAAAAATGTTTTATACAAAACCAAATTTACATAATTCGACATAATTTACAGATCGCCTTCTAAATAAATAAATATAAGACTTGATTGGCTAGCAAAACAGCAAACAGAGTTTAATTTTAACCAATCAAAACAGTTATTTTTTGCTTTCCGAAAAAATACATATGATGCATATAAATTGATACAACATTTTTTTCTATTTTTACAGTTCTTATATCTTTAACAAAAGCCATTTTCGGCTATTGATACGGCTTCATTTGAATGTCACAGCACGCTCACATTCAGGTCCGATACGAAATTCCAAATGCAAAAATCCTGCTTTTCCAGAAACCCGACAACGAAAATCTGGACAAGCCCAAACACCGCCCTGCCGTCGAAAATGCCGATAAGACGATACCCCAACAAAGTAAAAATCTCGCTAAGAACAAAATCTTGTCAAACCCATATCCCATTTTCAGAGCGGTGGTGAGCTACAATGAGAAACAAACTAAGTTGTTTTTTAAGTAATAAATAAAGAGCAGACAATCTATAAATACCTATTACATTTTACCGCCCATCACACCAAATTATGCGAAAAATTTTACTAATTAAGGATGGATTTGCCCAATATTAATTGTACTTAAAAATTTTAATATTACAGTGATTTAAGATTTTAAATAGAAATATGAGATTGAAGAGTGATGAGGTCAAGAGAGCATAAGTTTGTCTATTTGTGTTCCTAGGGGGAGGGGGGTTAATCACTTAAACCCCTTCCCTTGATTGAACGGGGATTCGGTAAAGCATTCCTTCCGAGAACAATCTGCTTTTCTTTATTTTCGTGTTCGAATTTGAATTTGTCGTCTTTTATTCTTAGTCATTTTCTTGCTTGATTGTCGTCATCCAAATCTGAGGCACACTAAACTAATGACTTTCTAACTAAACCCAACTAAAACCCCTTACCTTATCATGACTATGAAGATGTGCTGTCAGTCATTATCTTTGTTGTCTTGTTAAATTTCGCGTTTGATCGAAGTCGATGTTAAATTCTTCTTACTCGAAACCAAGGGAATTTGGTTTCTTCCTTCTTGCATTTTCTCATGTGACTTTTAAAGCGTTCTTTTATTATTCGTTCACTTTTATTGTTTATGTTTTACACTTTTAACAGGCTTTAATGTGTATTTAGTTTTAACTGCTTTCTTTAAATCTTCCTGTTCGAAATTAAAGGTATTTTGGTCTTTTCCTTCGTGTATCTTTCTTGTGATTTTAAAGCGTCATTTTACTAATTCGCTACATTTTTAAGTGTCTTGGGTTGAATTTTATTCCTTCTAATCCACACTTTTAACATACTCTTATTTTTCGCTCATAAATAATTCATATAATGTATCCCGAGAACTTGTTCCACTTTTCTTCTCTTTCTAGTATTTGTCCCAGTACATTCATTTATGTGATATTTCTTCCCATTCCACTTCTCGCATACAAATATGGTGTTGTTGGGGGGCTACCAATTCGGCATTGGGTGACATGGAAATCCATGCTTTCGGTCCCTCCACACTTCGATGTGCGGCATGAGTGCTTTCTTCCGTCGTCCTTTTTCATCCAGGCCACATATTGGTGGCTTCTTCCATTGTTTCTTTGAATCCTATCTTAAAAGCATTCAAGTATTTCGTCAACGATGTGCTCATTTGGGCCGCCTTGGCAGCAGTCTTTTGGAGACGTTCCTTAAAACTTGCTTTAAGGTTCGATTTTGTTTCCTCTGTTGGTGAAAATTATGGAGTCAATGACCTTCCTTCTATTAGAAGCGTAGCCTCTGTCTTCTCTGGTAACATTCGAAGATCTCGGCTTTCCATCCGCCACATCCGTTATGTCGTCAACAAATCCTACCAGTGTAACTTCATACGGCATTTAGAGCCTCAGCACCTCGTCATATGTCATGTTCCACAACGTAGGTCCCAAGACGGACTCTTGCGGGACTCCGCTTGTTATTCAATTGCCTCTTGCAGGAGCTGCTCCTCCACTATTACCTTCCTATCCAATAAGTAGTCTGCAATAATACTGCGTTATGCATCCGTCCATTTTCTTTGTGCTCATCGTCTGTAAGATGTCTTCCCACATTACAGAGTTAAACGTTCTCCACATTCCATCTGCAGCTATTTTCACCCTTTCCTCTATTATTGTGTCCTTTCCGGAGCCCACATTGATTTTGAGCCAATCCTCTTACAATAAACTTACAATTTTTTTTCTTGGTTAGAACGAGAACATTAATTTATTGTCAAACGTGGGAATTTCGAGATAATTAAAATATTCAAAATGATTTAAAATTAATTAAATAAAAATAAAGTATCAAAGCTTTGTTTTGCCTTATTGGGATTTCCGCCACGATTTTGAATTTGTTGGGAATAACGCCCCACCGGAATTTTCTGTCTTCAGGATTACCGATCATCCGGGATTATCGGTATCTGGTACCACCGGGATTTTGTCCCTTACGAAATACCCACTGTCGAGATTGTGACGTTCAGGATTATCGTTGCCGGGATTTTGGGGATGACCCCCACATTCTTATTGTGCATTTTAACACTATCCGCGCTTCCATAAAATCGTGGAGGCATATTAGGTATTTTATCGTTTGGGGACGGCTGCCTAAGGGTGTCCACTCCAAATAAATTTAAAATTTCCTATAGCAAAGAGGAAGGTTTATAGAGTATACTGTAAAAATTTCACTGCGAAAGTATTATCAAAATTTCGAGAAAAATCAATTTTAAAATAGCATAATTTTGCATGTAAAATGCAAGTTTAGGCCACGCCCATTGCCGAGGTTATAAATATAAGTCACGCTCGCTCGGTACGCAGCGTATTTGGCAGTCTACTGCTGTGCGTATAACATCGCAGTAATAATGAATAAAAAAAACGGTTATTTTCAGAAACACAAATATTTTAAGAATAAGGCCTCTAAATAAACATAAAAAACTATGGGGAAAACCTACGGCTTGCGGGGCTCTGCCCCGCGGCCGGTTTTGATGGTGCAAATTACTTTTTAGGGTGGATCCGGCACGGCCAGAACTGTGCGCATCAAAAAACCTACCCTACGCCGCTCCGGGGCTCCGGGCGGTTTTTCAATCGCGCGCGCCGCTCCGCGGCAGAGCTAAACATACGAGAAGGCGCCACCCATCAAGAACACCGGGATGAAGGAAACCGGGATCTGAAACCCCCAAAAAATCGCGTAAAAACAAAAAATAATCGATGTTACAAGTACGAGAGACGAGCTGCATCTGCCGGTGCGAAATTCATTCATTCATTCATTCATTTGATCATGTTGTAGAGCATCCCGGCATGGCCGGCTAATCTCTTTATCGCAACGGCGTCGGACTTTGAATTTTGTTTTGACGGTCGTCAAAACGTTGGAGAAATTTCTCCGGTAGCGCGTTGGGCTAGTCTCAGTGGTTTTAATTAGGGAGAGGACGAGGAGGGAGGTTTTTTGTCATCTATTTTCTGAAATTGTTCGGCTTTTCACTCGTGTGATTTTGTCTTAATGTTTTACACTTTTGTATGGTTTTTCACTCGCGTGAATTTGGTCGGTTTTTCACTCGCGTGAGTTTGGTTTGGCTTTTCACTCGTGTGATTAATGTCTAATTGTTTGTCGCGTTTTTTCACTCGCGGGATAAATTGTTTTTGCGAAAGTCACTCGCGGAGGTCCTTGACCGGGGTATTAACTGTAAAAGTTTTTATTTGACGTGTGTTTTCACCGCGTTACTAACACTGGACATGATGTTTTGTTGTACTTCGCAACCGATGTTTGCCTCCCTCAAGGCGGTTACGATTGCAGAAGTCATGATTGAGATGATTTCCGAGATAGTTAAAGTTTCAGAGTCGCGTATTGATAGGGAGGGCTCGCGAACTGAATGTTCGGCTTGAGGTGGATCACTTTCGGCGGTTTCCCGTGGGATACGCCCGATTGGTGGATATTTGTTGCGGAAATTTTCTTGTAACTGTCTGGCTGTTAGTTGTTGTTGACGTGGTTTAGGGCGTGAGGGACACCCTTTGTAGCTCGCAGTGTGGGCGCCGCCGCAGTTGGCGCAGATCGCAGGTTCGCTGCGTGGCTTTTCACAGGTTGCAGTCAGGTGGTCACCGGCGCACTTTACGCACTTTGGGTCAGCACGGCAGTTCCTCTGCGTGTGACCAAAGTGTTGGCATCGGTGACATTGACAAACACCTGAGATTTTCTGATTAGGTGTCTCCACTTGGATATTAATGCCAAGAATGGTTGTGGCGTTCCAGATGGTGCATCCCAATGGCGTCTTTTCGAGTGTTACCAAGAAGAGAGCCATTGGATGCTTGTCGCGCCCGTGAAGCATTTGGTGCACCGAGTGAATGGTGAAGCTCCGGTCCTCTAGATGTTGTTTAATGTCGCTGCACTTCAACGTGGCGTGTAACCCTCGAATCACGACCTTGAGGGGTTTATCCTTCGGAAGAGAGTACGTGTGTGATGGTATATTCTCTCTTTCCAAAAGATTGGATAATACGCGGTAGTCCGTCTCGGTTGATGGGTGGATCGAAGTACCGTTTGCGACGGTCTTGATCTTGTCATATTTAATGTTTTTACTTTTGATTAGCTCAAAAATCTGAGGCCAATTGTTGTTCGCACGTACAACAATTGGAGGCACTCTGGTCGCGCGTACTGAGTGCACGGGAGCCGTATTGATAGGTGAGTTGGCGCGCGGTTGTGGAACCGTGCCGATCGCACTCGGTTGCGCGGAGTTCGCATGCAAGATGACTGAGGGGGAGGAGCCTACGTTAGCAATTGGAGGGGTGGAGCTTGTGGGAGCAAGCGGAGTTAGTGGTCGGGAAACCACTGGACTAACCTGCTTTGACGTCCTTTGTTTCTTGTTTTTGTCCCTCCAATCGTCCTCTTCGTCGTTGTCGCTGCAAAGGTCTTCGAGGGAGCAAAACCTGTTGTAAAGTTCTGTATTTTCTGGCGAAGAATCAGGGGTGTTTGGTAGCTTGCGTTTGAAAACCTTCTTTGGGGTCTCGAAGTGCTGCTCGTACGAGCAGGATGGAGTTTCTTCGTTTGGTTCTGCGATTGTCGTTTCCATCACTGGGTCAGGCGGAAGGCCTAACGCTTCCAGGATGAATTTACGCTGCTCGGACGACCTCTCTTTGATGTTCGATGCAGTTTCGTAGATCCACTGCAGGTGTTCATTCCGGTTGGTGTTTTCTGCGTGCCTTCTTCTTTTTGCTTCTTCTATTACCTCATCTGCTTCAGACATTATCCTTCTCGATTCTTCCATTTGGGCTTGTGCGTCGCGGAAGACATGCCTGAGCATTTCAGGTTCGGGTGACGAGCTAGGGGGATTAACCCTAGCGGCTGGGGTGTTCACTAGTACAGTGGGGTCTTTCGACACCACTGCACCAAGATGTTTGGTCTTTTTGGCTTTCTTACCCATTGGATAATTTTTCACTGCACTCACTATTTCACTGTACTGAACTTTGGCACTTGTTACTTGATTTCACTGGCACTTGTTGTCACTTCGGCTGTCCGGTGCGAACCTTTACCTTTACCTTTACCTGATATGTATTTGATGGAGCATCCCGGCATGGCCGGCCTTCTCCTTCATCTGAAAGAATACATTAATGACATTGGAAGTTGTAGAGACCGGTGGGTCTCTGGGAATTGGCGCTTGGCGGACTGACTGGTTAGAAACCTGGGCTGTGACTGTGAATATGAGATATGTGAAGAAAAAGAAATTTTTACGTTTGCCGATATAGTAGAGTCCCTAATTCGAAGAAAGAAATTATAATTTCTATTGATGACCTCGAAGTGAGTGGCTTCTACTTGGAACTAGTCAGAAATGGCGACTAGTGGGATTGTAGTGATACTATGGGGGGTGATTTATCGAAGCTTGTGGAAATTGATCGAAAAATTACACAAATCTAGTGAATAAATTCACTTTCGAAGAGAATTTGTGTAAGTTAAACCTGTGAACATACATTAGTCTGTGTGGGGGTGAGTTATGGTCAGGAGTTGTCCGTGGTCAGGAGTGATTTGGGACGGGGAATGAAGAAGTCGGTTGGGTTGTATTGACCTAGTTGATTTACTAGTGGGTTTTCTGAAAATTTGGATTTGTTGTAAAGATTGGTGGCATGTTTGCGGTTAAGAGTGTTAATAAGATCTAGTTTGGCGTCTGCATGTAGTCGCCTGTTAGTGACGTAATAGGGGGCGCTGAAAATAGCTCGGAGATTTTTGTTTTGAATGACTTGAAGTTTATTTATGGCCCTAGGGCGTGCGTATCCCCAGACAGGGGAGGCATAAATCATTGTCGGGCGGATTATGGCTTTGTATAATCTTAGTTTGTTAGCGGGGGACATGGTACTTTTACTGTTCATGAGGACGAACAATCTATTGAAGAGGCATTTGGCTTTACCGGTTGCGGAGGATATGTGAGCGTCCCATTTGAGACGTCGGTCCATGGTAACGCCAAGGTACTTGACCTTGGTTTTCCAGGGGATTTGCTCCTCAAACATCCAGACACTGGACTTGTGAGGCTTGCAACGATTTCGAAACATGATCGCGGAACTTTTGCTCGAGTTAACCTCGATGCGCCAAGTTTCGTACCACCTCCCGAGATCGTTGATCGCCTCCTGGAGGCGGGTTGTGGCTATGTCCGGGTGGATTGAGGACGTGTATATTGCAGTGTCATCTGCATATAATGAAATGTTTGTTGCGGGATCTGAGGGGGTTGGAATGTCGCTCATAAAGATGTTAAACAGTGAAGCTGCAAGGATCGAACCCTGGGGGACCCGGTGCGAAATACTCTAAGTGTTAGGGTCATTCATATTGCACGTACCGTCAACAGAATGAGCGACGCGCGGGAATCTCGTTAATTTTACATGTAAATTTGCAAACTTCAAATTCGATTTACTCAAAATTTTGATAATACGAGCTTTCGCAGGTTTAAATTATATCAGTAAACTATATAAACCTTCCTCTTTGCAATAGGAAATTTTCAATTTATTTGGAGCGGACACCCTTAGGCAGCCGTACCCTATCGTTTTTATTTATTTCATCATTGGTCTGAACGTTAGCGAGATCAACTACTAATGCAAGGACCACCGGTTCGACTCCTGGTATTGTCTAAAATTTATTGAGGGCACGTAAAGCCGTCGGTCTCCCTATGTTAATGATTTGACATCATATAAATAAAAAACAGAGTGCAGGCACATCCCAAAGCAAGCCTAGCAAACTACCTGAGGTGTAAAAACAAAAAATGTTGATGTAAATAAAATTCAAGTATCAAAAATACTTTCTTGATTTATTTTCCAATGATCAGCCCCCTCTTAACTTCGGCAGCATCCGCCCTTGCCATTCAAGCACAACATACTAGGTCCGAGCATGGTCCGAGTATGAAACCACGTTACAGATCACAAATCTTGTCCAGAGCGTTTTTGCGCATCCTTTCAATTAATTGCTAATTAATTATATCGTTACAAAAATTTAGATTATAGAAGCTATAATTTCTAAAATAGAAAACGAAAATATCTTAAAAATCTTGGAAACTTCAACTATTAAGGCAGAAACGTAGGTTTTCTGGTTTTTCCATTTTTTATCTGGGTTTCATGAGAACTAAAAACAGAAACCAATCGCTTCAATACCGCAGTTTAGCAAAAACAGCCCTGCATGGACGGTAACAGTCCGAGGGCTGTTACCTGATGGCTGTATTGCATATGAAAGCCCAAGGGTTTTTCTTTGGGCGGTTACATATAAATTTAGTATTCGAGAGTTCCAATGCAGATAACTCAGATTGGTTTAGTTCATTTCTTACCCTGATCTTGCTTTAAAATCTAATTTTTAGGAAATACCATATTTGTCCACCCCTTCTATCTTTTCAACCACTAGAAGCTCGATGCGTCAGTTAAGTAACCTGTCAGCAGGTGCCTTCCACTCCGTATCCGTCATAGAACCCTGCTATCTTTCCACACGAATTCAATTTGATTCCAAATCGACTCGTGTGATCTTAAAATCAAAACGTTGATGGAATTTAAAGCTCTAACGTCTAACCAATCTGATGTCAGCTGACTAAGTTCAGACTTCTGTATTGATTATGTGTCCATCACATGTGGTTACTTGTAAGCAGTATGTTGATGGAGTGTGATACGTGTCACAGAAAACATGTGTGTTGATCACTTGGTTGACAATATAACAAAATAGTCCTGAATAAAATAACCAGAAGAGATTAAATTAATAAATTAATATAATAATTATGTAACTTTTCCTTTTACGATAATTGCAATAATTATCTCCCCAAATATCAATACATAAGAGTACCAATTTTTTTACAAGCTTCAGGGTAGTGTATAATAAAACTGCAACATTTAATGAATAAGTGTTCAAATGGGTTACTTCTAATAGAACTTCTTCGGCCGCACTTTCGGCTGATTTGGTGTTGACTACTCTTTACAATAAGATTTTAGAATTACTTTTTCGCCAATAAATAATTTTTCTTTCATTATTTTCAATTTTCCCCATTAAGCTTAATAGCTGTTCTTGGCACACAATGTCTAGAGTGATATTATTTCTCTTTTCCCAATTGCACCGGAGTATAGAAATGGAAAAATATTTTGAGTCATTCCGTACTACCCAGTTTCATAAAATAAAGTGGAAAATAAGTAGCACCAACAAAATATTAAGTTTTTTTGTATTGCCGCAACAAACTTATTCCAGTTTGCACGATCACGTTAACTTTTGATTCATTTTACCACAAAAAAAATTTATAAATTTGTAACAAATGTTTATAAAATGTACGAATCCAAAACATTAATTCTTAAACTTTATAACATAAAACTTTTAACGTCTAAGATTTGTTTTTCAATTTTTCTATAACTACATCGGATGAGTTTTGTAATTTTCAAGTTTTAGTCGTTACATTCTCTAGCAGCGAAGCTGTCAACTATTGATAAGTTACACTTTTTAAATTAAATTTATCTTTTATAAAACTTTTGTATATAATTACTTTGGGCTTAAATATTCAAAGAAGCTGTGTTTACATAAAATTTATCTTCCGCCTGTCTTTGCAAAAAATTCAGATTTTTAATCTGATCCCTTTGATTTTTATGTTCTCGACATGTAGTTTTCCAGTAACAGCGATATAAAATCGATCGAGCCGAATCATGAAACTTTAAAAACATTTATTTCGGTACATTTTTACACAATCAGTTTCGTATTATGGGTGATGAAATGTTTTCTCCATTTATCAAACGGAAACATTATTCGCTTTAGAGAGACAATCGGAACTGTGAAATCCGAGTTTCGACCTTCGAATACAACGCTATCTTTGGTATCTGGTTCCTGGTTCATTTTATGGCCATCACACATACTTAAAAAATTAAATTTCATAACTTTTATTATCAGTTTTTTAAATAATCTTCTGCCTTATTATCGTCACACAGGTCTACAGCTTAACGTCGGTTCCGAACAAAAAATTAATGTTAGCGGAAGGTTTCGACATTTAGTCCCCACGGCTGCCTAGATCGGTTTAGGTAAACCTGATACTTCCTGCTCGACTACGTGATGATTCTCGAGCGCCACTTTTCAACCGACATTTGATAATCTCAAGTTAACGAAGTTGAAGTAACAAAACGTACAGGAAGAACAATTTATCACGGATTAAGTAGTTTTACTTCGAGGAAAACTTGAAAATTTTTATTCGATAAAAAGTCACTACCATTATGGTGCAGTGAGTAATGTAATTTTAGCGCAGTTCTGACGACGTTTTGTGCAAGTAACTTAATTTTTTTGTAAGTGAGTTTTTCTGTTCTCAATAATGCTTTCGCCATTATTGCATTTGTAGCAGCAAACTGTTCCGTTCTCTTATTAATCTCAGAAAATGAAATTTGTAATCGATTCCTTTGTTGAGCGTTCAGCAATTTTATTATGAAT
This sequence comes from Podabrus alpinus, assembly GCA_932274525.1. Taxonomy (NCBI): domain Eukaryota; kingdom Metazoa; phylum Arthropoda; class Insecta; order Coleoptera; family Cantharidae; genus Podabrus; species Podabrus alpinus. The sequence goes on along the minus strand of OW026456.1, from coordinate 68,859,486 downwards.
AACTAAATCCAACAATCTAGCAATCTAAAGGAAAGCGTTCAACTTTTCTAATAAATTTTCTAGAGAACTACAGCCGTATCCGATATAACGAGATATCACTTTCTTGGCAATTAAAAGGATTATTAACTTAACGCTCGAGTAGATTCGATGTATATAAAGTAATTTGTTTGCCTTTTGTTGGGTTTGTGACAGCGAACGTAATGTTTTTTAGATCGATTTTCCCAAAGGAAATTATTATCGTCATTATCCCCGCTAATGTTGAACTCGGATGAAAAAAATTAATGTAATATGAATATACATCAGTAGTGGGATGAGACAAAATACTGTACAAAACAAAACATTGTAATTTATTTTCTTTGTTTCAGGTAAGTCCCAGTTCAATGCATAAATCGTGATCGAGATCCGATACGAGTAAAGTAAAAACTTCAAGTTATGGTAAGCGTATTAATTTTATTTCAAAGCTTTGGGAGAGCTTTCAGGTTAGAATTTTAAATGTAGCAATTTATTATTGCAGTTTTGGAAAAAATTTAATCTTGAGAGTTGGTCAAGGGTTGCCTTCGGCAATTTAAAACGGGTACGCCTCTCTTTTATTACCTACAAGTTTATTGATTTAAAAGAAAACTGCAATTTATTATGGCTCAAATTTTCCCAAGATAAAGTGTTCCAACAATACAATTTACGGAAAGTGCATTTTATCTTGAAGGAATCTGATTTGGCGTGCATGCAATTCATCTAAAAGTTTTTCACCGAAACCACAACTATGTTGACCCTTTATAATATTAGGGAAAACTGTCACATTTCCACCTATTTGAATTTTCAGCCGAGTTTTAATTCCGTTACTCCAGACTTATAATTACTGTCTGCATAGTTCAAAATTGTGTTATTGATTTGGCGCTCAATTCGGTCGGTAGTACGTTAACGAATTTTGTAGAATTAGGGCAATCTGATCAGCGCTCAGATTCAAACTTGTTGAATTAAAAAATGGTGTAAAATGTAAAAATGTTTACATATCAGTTTTCAAACACAAATTTATTGACAGGGAATCAAGTAAAATTTAAATTTATTTTCGGAAAATTACGATTTTCATTCTTCCTCATTCTCATTTCAGTTTAGATGGAAGTGCAGATATTGAATTCCGTCATGTAGGAGATAACGACACGAACATTTATTTTACATTCCCGTTACGTCAATTCTCGTCGTATAGATTTAGACAAAAAAATCGTTTTTATCATGTGAGATTCTAAACTTGATGACCACTTAGTTGGTTTCCAATTTAACAGTGAAACCGACCATTACTTGAGTGGCTGTTAAGTTTATATAATTTAAAATGTTCCTATTTGGATTTACAAACATATTTAAATATGTAAAGGGCCGCAGTTGCTTTTCTGACGATTTTAAAGTAAATTATGAACATAAAGTTTGCACTGACATAGGTTTGGTATTGCTTACATCGATGATAATTTCAAAACTATAATTAAAATAAAAGTTATCGTAGTTTCTCCAATTTTAATAAACACACCATGTGCGATGATCTTCATTGCTAGAAGTAGAGTAAATGTATATAGCGTAATAATTACATCGCCATCTGGTAGAGGGCGCCACTTAGAAATATTTTATATCGAATTTTCGTGAAGTGTACAAATTCCAGATAACATCCAGCCCGATAAAGGTGCATGCTAAGCCCTATATAAGCGAATATAAGAATTTTTACCATTATAAATTACAAATGATTGTCCCGGAATCTGATGCCGTGGTTCGGATTCCACGTTAAACTGTAAGTTATGCGACCAACGGCTCAGCTCAATTTGCTTTACCTGTAACGCAAGAAGACTTCGGAGTCTTCGTAAAGAGCGGAATCAGTCAAAAAGTTGTAGGTAAGTAAAAATTTCTAAACGCTACGAAATTTGTGTTGAAAAATTTCAACGCTGCTTGTAAGATCTTACCACCACTTCATTATTTCTCTCAGTTCTCGCCGAAATAATAATAGCCGCTTGTTATTTCCCTAGTTTTCGACGAAGTAAATGTTATTACATCACGTTTTACTTTGTTGGTGTCTATTTACTTATCGGTGCGATTAAAATATCTTACTAAAACTTCGTGTCTCAATTTTACTCGAGTGTAAATCAACTTTACCGCCCTGATATAATAATGTGCTATTATTCACACTTTGTTATTGTATAAACAAAAATTTACCAGGTAGTAACGAGACCTTAGTGCGAGATCGAATGCCAATGAGGGCGTCCCACAGTGCAACGAAATGCTAAAACAATGATGATTCAATTTTTGTTTGCAATTTTCAAAATAATAAATCTCGAATTTCCACTACTTTAGCATTTCGCCCTACTGCAGTGACTTTATAGAGACAGTGACGACAAGCAGGTATCCTATTTGTGATTGGCTGCGTGAATCACGTGGTATCTATCTTATTAGTATTTACGGCCTGTTGTGGAAAACATTTAGATTTTCTTACATCGAATATTCAAAGAGAATTTCGGGGTTTTCATGATTTTCTAATTTAAATTAAAGTTTTCTAGGCTACATAGAAACAGTGACAATAATATGCGAAAAAATATTTGCAGCAAAATGGCCGGCGATATGATAGCCAATCACAAATCGGATAACTCTTCTCGGCAATGTTGCTGCATAAATTTTGTCCCTGTTCCTCTACAGTCACTGTAGCCTTACGGCTTAGCTCTGCGAGGTTGTCGGCGTACGGCAGCTATAAAATTAGCTCGGCCTTCGGCCTCGCACTAAGTTCTTCATTAGACGGGGTCGTCCATAAAGGACGTCCACGCCTTTGGGGGAGGGGGTTTACAAATTGTGACCAAGTGTGACATGGAGCGAGGGGGTTGGACAAATGTGAATTACCATTTTTGGGATTTCTAAGAAATTTTTGTTTGAATATTTTTAAAACTTTATAAGATAAAGTTTATCTAAATTCTTGCTAGTTTAATTTTAATTTTGATTACAGCCATAAAAATTTAAATAAAATTAAAAATTAATTAATTGGTTTTTTAGTTTAAAATGTCAAGTTTGATTTTAGGTAAATGAAGGGGGGGGGGCTTGATTTGTGACCATAGGACTTCCTAGGGGGTGCGTCCGAAAATTGTGACAAACTGAGACAATGGGGGGGAGGGGGTTGAAAAGTCTGAAAAAATTGCGGACGTCCTTTATGGACAACCCCAATGTTTTTAGCCTTAGTCGAGATCAACATATTGCTACCTATCTCGGGCTAAATGATGTCGTCCAGATGATCTGGAAGTGGCTAAATATTCACATCTTAATAGGTCTATAGTAAGTAGACGTAATTTTTTAGATATTGTATCTCCTCTCCCTCTCTGAATCCGCTCTTGCCGCAAAAATAAATAAAAATGTTTGACATGAATATGGGAACTTCATGCAAATGACGCTATGTCATCATGGCTTACGCTTTGGTAGGTTTTGCAAAGGTTGCATTCGTCTAATAGGACGCCTCTTTCAACCAGAACGCTTACATCCTTATTTTTATTTTTTTTCAAAGAACTACTGTTTGTTATTATTTATTCAATTTGTTGTAAAGGCAAAATAGATTTGATGCAGACCTAAAGGCTGGTTCAGACACGGCTAGTAATTTAGTCCAGTAGCGAGTGATTTAATAGATAGGCAAGTAGCCGTAAAACCACGAAAATCCCGTTCACACACGTCTATTTAGTAATTAGTCCAGTAGTGAGTGATTTAGTACAATTTAGTAATTAAACCACAATTTATTGGAGGACTATAGTATTTTATATAGTAATTTAGTAAAACGATTTAGTACAGTGGATCCAATATTTTCTATTTTATGGTTTAATAGCGTTTCCCCACCACCTCGGACGTGCATAAAGGATTCTTTTAGTATGTTTAATTAGTCGTTTTTGGGACTAATTTTTGGGAGTTTTTTGTCTTTGTAATAAAATGCCCAACAATTTTTCCAAAATTTGTTTGGGAGCTTTCGAAGAATGTGTAGGCTGTTCATTCTAAATTATATAAAAATAGATATGCCAGAGAAGAATGTTTGTTGTTTCCAAATTGCAAGAAAAATTAATATTTAAGGATGTAATCATGTAATTGTACAATTGTACTGAAGTTACTATATTATATTATTTCTTGGCGCCTGTCTGTTCAACAGCAATATCGGATACGAAATGGCATCAGTATTTTATAGTATGTGCATATTGCGGTATCGAGATACCACGTCAATGGAAGCACGTTATTTAAATTTCAGCAAAATTTTGTTATGAATAAAAGCATGTAACTTATCAAAGTAATCAGAAAAACTTCGTCCGATACCAAGAAATTTAACTTAAAGTCAAATGATTCGTTGAAAACGGGACATAAAACAGGTGTGAATAAAATAAATTTGAAATGTATCATTTAATAATTGTCTTTGTTAAAAATGTTAATTAATATTAAATGAAAAATTGTTAGCAATAAGAAAGGTATTTTAAAAGTTAGAAATTTGTTAATTAATTGATTAATGTAAAAATTTATGATATCGTTAAAGTTGAATAAGTTTATTAAATCATTACGTGAGTTCGACAAGTCACAAGTTAATGAACTGTATATGGAAACTTCATGTCCAGCATCTTTATTTATCCAATCACTAAACACTTGAGAAGAAGACAATCCAATCTAAAAATAAGAAAATTTTCACTTATAAAATTTCAACGAACCACAATGGGCTTAGTCCATACCTGTACTGTAAAACTTCAAATAATATTGATTTTTCGATCGACCAATAAAATACGTCTATGCAAAGATCAAGATAGCGATGAACTTCGAGAAAAGAATTAATAAAACAATCGATATAAAAGGTTGGTGTTAAGATTCACACGTGTATGGTGGCGAATTTAGATTGTCCTAAAAATTTGGATATTATAGTAAAAATAATTAGTGAAAGTGCAAAATAAAAGTGAATAATTCAACAAAATAGTTACTTACCTACGAAAAACCATAAATAAGGTGAAAATCGTAAAGGATTGCAAATATTTTTAAAGAAAATAAACTTCACCACAAAACGAGGTCAACAAACTGCATCTGGACGTTTTCCATGGTAAATGAACCCATCGAGTGTATTTTGATGCGCAATTGTGCCATCCCCAGTACAAATAACAGAAAACATTCCTGCATCTAATAAGGTATCGTGCACATTGCAATAATTTTTATAAAACTAAGTGGAATTTTCGGACTTCATACGACACGTGTTTTTGCATTATTTTATGTTCAGAATTCTTTATAATAGATTTAATAATAGAACTTTTTGATTATAACAAAATCTTTATTAACAAATGTGTGCTAAATAAAAACATTAATAAGTTTGTAACGAAGGATATTTATTTAGACCTGTTCCGCACCATAATTTTTATTTACAGTATTGGTAACGGAACGAATCCACCCTGTACAAGGTAAGATACATGCACTGCGAAAGAGCTAAGCTGAGGCACCTTATTTCATTAAATTGTATTTATAAAATTTCACATACTTTTCCATTGACGGGGTACAATTACGTACACCCATATAAAACATTAACGACAAGAACCTTTAACCTTATTAGCGAGGGGGTACATAGCAATCTTGGCTAGCCCAACAGAAGGCTACGTCAGCACATTACACTTTTTGACAGCCCAACGTGTGGCTCGATTAATAACGACAATCCCTCACTACAATATGTAACCAAATTAGCAAGTACATTTTAAACAAATCTCCAATTTTGTTTCCTATATATTGATACCAAACTAATTTGAATTAATTGCATTTTCATAATGATTGTATAAACCTCTGGCGCTGGTTAAAAACGCCCGTGTAGTTGCTACCTACCACATAGTTGACCTTTTAAAACGTTGCATTTTCTTTATAAAACAAATGCACACCTACTGCTTACAATTTAATAATTATCAAGTACAATAAAACTATCGTGCCTGCACGTGTTTAGTAAGTGGTGTGTGATACTCGCCAGCAAAATACCTCTACTATGTCACTAAACTATAGTATACTGAATACTAAATCAATCTACTAAATTGTACCGTTCACACACGGTATAGTTACTAAATTCTACTAAATTACTCGCTACTGGACTAAATTAGGATAATCTTATTTGTTTCATGAATTTGTAGGGTGATTTTGGTCTTGCCGTAGGGATAAATGCAAATAATGTAATAATGTAATTCGTTAAGCAAAATCAATGATAGTTAATTAATTGATAATTACTTGTGGGGTCCCTAATACCTCACGCAAAGAAGTACAAAAGAAATAATTAATAAATAGAAATGTTTCTCGGTTCTAGAAACGGTTCTCGTTAGAAAATTATTAACCCGCCAGTGTGGAATACTTAAACAGTTCTTGCAGTATTTCAAGTGAAAGTTTAGAAAAGTTTGTAATTCAGCCAATAGTTGATCAAATTTTTAGATTTTTAACGTTAAAAGTTCACGTGGGCACGAGCACAACGAAATCATGACTTTTTCGATAGAAGCCTCAGTGTGAGGCCGAGGGCCGAGCTAATTATAGCGGCTCTACACCGCAAATCTCGTAGACATTTAGTTTAGTCCGAGAAAGACAGAAAATATATCGAGCATGATCAAGTCACAAAACTTTTAATAGAAAGCTAGGTACGAGGCCCAAAACCGAGGCGATTTTCTGACTATTTTAAGGACTAAAATATTTGGACAAAAAGTTTTATAACGAAGGGGCTACTTTATTATTCATATTTGAGAGACTTCCAACAAAAGTCATTGTAAAAATGTCTGGAATATCAAAATAGCTAATTTTTAAAGCGCCCTAGGTGAATTATTGAAAACTTGGATGCCAAGTTTGTCTGAAAATGAAGTTTTACGATGAAGCAATTTCTTATTTTTCATGTTTTAAAAGCTTTCGACAAAAACTATCGAGAATATAATATAGCCAAAATAGCTACTACATAATTAATTGATATGAGGCGAATTAAAAAGAAATTTTTAAAGTTAGTCTGTACCTTATACATAGCTGCAAAGTAACGTTCTTATTGCCTGTATTTTTAAGGCATCCAGCAAAAAGCATCGTAGCGATGATTAGAATATCAAGATATACTATAGTCAATTTTGTTTGGAAAGCCTGCTATTTTTAAATCTTTCACTTTCTTAATATAGCCAGTTCGTCTGTGGAAATTATTAAATTGTTACGGTTGGCGGATTTTCACTATATTTGTACCAATTTTCTTGAAATTAAATTTTCAAATAATAACTGAAACGTAATAATAATTTAATTGTAAGTTTAAATTAATCTCACAGAAAATGAACATTCGTGAAAGGTAAAGGAAAATATAAACATAAACAACGAAGGGGACGAGTACAAAATGTTTTGCATTATTAAAATCTCATTCAGAAAGCAAAATTAGAATTTTGACGCGGCAATTGAAAATATTATTTTCGATGTTATACAAACCTGAAGACTTCAAAATTTTCTTTGCTATCTATCTGTTCCCCCACCCTACCCTTATAATTTTAAAAATTATGTTTGCCATAGGAGGCAAGGAGCCTCTACAACAAACGTCACGAATTTTTTTTGTTAATTATGTAATAGTTAATTTTATCACCAACATCTGGGGGGGGGATCCTATAAATATTAAATCAAGCTTATACTCCAGATCAGCAGGCCCGCTTAACAAGTAATGATTAAAAAAAGAGTTAAAACCTTAAGCTGTATGTAAAACGCTCTCTCCTAACCAGGTATAATAGAAAATGGAAGATATATTTTACAGGTACTTTCGATTTTATATAAATTAGGAGAATTGACAAAAAATTTTCATCACGTGTACCTGGGGGGTATGGAATCGGCGCTTGTAAGTTGGGCCAGGCGGTCAGGTTCTTTTTAAGCCTACCCGTAAATTGGGCCAAAAGATTATAAGGGTCCCATGTAAATTGGGCCAGAAAAGGTTCTGTAATTATTTTAATCCTTTGCCTTTTGGCCGTGTATTTTTTATTATTTTTTGATTCTTATTGATACTTATTATTTTTTGATTCAACTTTGTAACGCGGGTGCGGGTGCAACGCGGAGCGGAGCGGAGCGGCGCCCCGGAAAAGTAGGTTTTGACGATGGATAACCCTCCTAATCGAATGCACACCTCAAAAATCGGAAAAAACACCTAAATTTACGTACTTTCAAAACTCAATTTTGGGGTTGTTTTTAAGGATTTCTCGAAAACTATTTTTTCTATAGACTATATCACCGGTTCCCAAAGTGGTCCACGTGGACCCCCACGTAGACGTGAAAAGAAAACAGGGGTTCACAAGTGGGGGTCATAAAATGACCCCCACTTACACTTGCGGATTTAGCCGGATTTGTATTTTTACATTTTAAATAGTAAAACTTTGAAAGTGGTCCACGAGAAAAAAAAGTTTGGGAACCATTGGACTATATTAACCATGTTCTTTAGTGTGTAGCACACGAAAATTTTTTTCTTACTTGCGTTTTGCGATACTTAATATATACAATTGAACATTATTTAATGGCTTTACCTTCAAGCTGCCCACGCCGACCGCTGGCCCAAATTACGGGTTTTCTTAAGCTACCCACCAAAATAATTTTAAAATACATTGACCGCTGGCCCAACTTAAATGCGTCCTATGGAATACCCAGAGCCTCCGGTTATAATTCAAATTATGTTTGCCGTACGAGCTAAGCAGTCATAGCATTGTTATAACTCAATTTTTTTAAATTAAAATGAAATAGTTAATTTTATCACCAGGAGCTGGGGTGGGGAAAACCCAATAAATATAAAATCTGAGTTATATTCCAAATCAAGATTGTCTGCTTAACAAATAATGTTAAAGAAAAAGTTAAATCCCTAAACTGTATTCAAACCCCGGGGGTCTGGGGAATAGAGAATGGAAGATGTACACATTTTATAGCTGGCATTTCCGATTTTATGCAAATTAAAATACTTGAATATTTTCCTCGCATGTTCCTGGGGGGTATTCCATACCACCCGTACCCCCGGTTAAAATTTCAAATTATATGAATCGTAGGAGCTAAAGGAGTCATAGCACCGCTATAACACACTTCAATTTTTTTTAAATTAAAATGTAATAGGTAGTAAATTTCATCACAAGCACCTGGGGATGGGTTAAACTCAATAAATATAATATCTGGATAATATTCAAAATCGAAAAAGTACCCTTAAAAACTAATGTTAAACAAAAAGGTAAAACCTTGAACTGTACTCAAAACTGAGGGGCTGGGGGGTATGGAATACCCCCCAGGTACAATAGAGACTAGAAGATATATTTCATAGATATATTTGATTTTATATAAATTAAGAGACTTGAAAATTTTGTTCCCATGTACCTGGGGGGTATGGAATACCCCCCAGACTCCCCGGTCATAATTTCAAATTATATTTGTCGTAGTAGCTAAGAAGCCATAGCACCGCTATAACAAACTTAAATGTTTTTTATTACAATGAAACAGTTAAGAGTGCATGTATACCCCGCGAAATATAGGTTGTTTTAGTGCCGTAACATTAACATGATAAAATCAAAACTATATTACTTTTTAATATAATTTTTAAATATTTCAATTAATAAATGTTCAGACTAAGGTTTAACGAGTTTAAATTTCAATTTTAAATAGATATTAATATAGTAAACTTAATGTAATGTAATTGAAATTTGATGTTTTTTTGTAGCCATTATATATTTATATTTCTAAGTTATGTAACCGTTATCAAAAAATTTTGAAGCTTTCCACCTTAGAAAAACATGTATACTAGTGATTGCACCTTGGTTTATTTCAATATTTATCTTACTTACATAATAATTATGTGATTGTTGAAAGTCTATTTTCATATAAAAATACAGAAAAATTAATATTTTCGTTGGAATAAATTCTTTTTTTAAATTTCCCATCAATTAGTTAGCCAATCACTTTATTGGGCGTATATCAGAAAGAAGTTCCACAAAATATTCTAAAATTTACTACCGATGACCAGCGACCCTGCACATGCACTCTTAACTTCACAAGCACCTGAGGGTGGGGTAAATCCAATAAATGTAAAATCTGGATTATATTCCAAATCGAGATGGTCTCCTTAAAAAAGAATGTTAGAGAAAATGTTCAAACCCTAAGCTGTATTCAAAACCGCGGAGGGTTTGGGGGCTATGGAATATCCCCCTGGTGTAATAAAAGAGTTATTTAAATGTTTACATTTAATACTAATTTTAAGACCCTAAAAATTTTCCTCGCATGTGCCTGGGGGGTATTCCATACCCCCCAAAATCCCCCCCTCTCACATGAAACAAGTGTAATAAATTTTGTTTTTTCCAAATGAACCTAAAGCTTTCCTAAAATTCTCTTTTGAATGGATGGCAATCTAGTTGTCTATTTTATTTTAAACGGAATTCTTCTTCTCCAAAGTGTTACTCCCCCCCCCTGCCTATGTTAGAATAAATTTTATCTTTGTGTATATTGGGAACGAAAATTATCAACTCTATAGTTGATAATTAATTATTAGGATACTGCTATTATCATTTTCGAAGTTTTAGAGCCTTCCCCCACGCCCTCGCTATTATAAAAATGAAGTTCTAAATTTGCACAACAGAATTCGTAGTAACTATGAATTTTTACATTGTTAAGCAAAGTTTAGTAATACCGGTAATTTTCAACACATAAAGGAATTTCCTTCCTCTACTTAAAAGTCTTCTATCTGCTACATCTGCTACATCACCCCACCACCCAGATGAAAAATCATATCGCCCAAAATTCCCCAAAATTCGCCTTTAATCGGGAAATCTAACTTGATTACTATGTATTTAAAAAGCATGCATTCAAAATATTTCTTCTTCGAAATTTTAAAAATGCTCCCCCCCCCCACCCTCTAATTGCTTTGATTTAAAGCGTTAGACTAATTTTCTTTATTGAAAGGAGCATTCTCTTTTGCAAAGAAAGCAACCAGTTCGGTATTTTATTAATTTACAATACATAGATTAACATCTTTCTTTTTCTAACCCACCTCCCCCCATTCGAACTGTCAACACTAGAATCATTTTTTTATTGAGAACTAAAAATCCTCTTTGAAAAGTATGAAGTGATTTTCTTTGAGATAAATACTTGAGAGAAATACTTTGAGATAGTCTTGAGCCTAGGTTTCGTTCTGGTTAGGCCGATATAAATTATAAACTTACAAAATCGTCTATGGCGCTTCCAATTAATGAAACCTCTTTGAGCCAATCTATTGAGAACTTTTAGTAGCGCGATATTACCACTTGAGTGAGTTTTGTCCACTTCCTGCTAACAAATCCAAATACGGGTATGAGATGAGTTTCAAATTTAAATAATAATTGAAACCTATAAATCTTTGTAAGTACAAAGCAATATAAAAAATCTGATGTGGCCATCGCATAACTTTCCGAACAGACGCAAATTTTTATATTATATTTTTAAATAAAATGGTTACATAATTTTAACAGTAAATCGATGAAAAATTTCATATTTTGCCAAAATAGGAAGAAAAAAACTTTTGAATGCCTATATCTTGCAAACGAAGCATTTTTGGACCCATGTTATTAGAAACTTTTCATCTTATTTTCGTTAGTAGAATGCGGTTTACTATTTTATTTACAAATACAAAATTTTTTTACAAATACAAAATTTTTTGAAACGCCCTGTATATTTTAGAGAAAAACTTGTAGGACAAAAAATGTAGGAAATTCCATAGCGCTAATTTTTTGTTATTAATATTTTTACATATTTAATTTCGTTTCGAAGTTATGACGCATAATGTCATAATAGCTCCAGGTAAACCCCCCTTTCCCGTTACACGATTTAATTTATTTTCATCTGGCTTCGTCCTACGACAGGAAAAAGCTTATATGCAAAATTTGGAATGATTTGCTTGCTTCGTTTAGACGCTATCGTGTTCACAGACGTACATACACACACACATACACACACACATACACACATACACACATACATACAGACATCCTTCCAAAAATGATAAAAGTGGATTCAGGGGACCTCAAAACGTGAACATCTGTCAAAAAATTGGGGGGTCAAATTTTGACTGATAACAATACTTTCCTTACCTAGGGGTTCGGAAAGTAAAAAATCTGATGTGGCCATCGCATCACTTTCCGAACAGACGCAAATTTTTACATTATATTTTTAAATAAAATGGTTACATAATTTCAACAGTAAATCGATGAAAAATTTCATATTTTGCCAAAATAGGAAGAAAAAAACTTTTGAATGCCTATATCTTGCAAACGAAGCATTTTTGGACCCATGTTATTAGAAACTTTTCATCTTATTTTCGTTAGTAGAATGCGGTTTACTATTTTATTTACAAATACAAAAAATTTTTACAAATACAAATTTTTTTGAAACACCCTGTATATTTTAGAGAAAAACTTGTAGGACAAAAAATGTAGGAAATTCCATAGCGCTAATTTTTTGTTATTAATATTTTTACATATTTAATTTCGTTTCGAAGTTATGACGCATAATGTCATAATAGCTCCAGGTAAACCCCCCTTTCCCGTTACACGATTTAAATTATTTTCATCTGGCTTCGTCCTACGACAGGAAAAAGCTTATATGCAAAATTTGGAATGATTTGCTTGCTTCGTTTAGACGCTATCGTGTTCACAGACGTACATACACACACACACACACACATACACACACACATACATACAGACATCCTTCCAAACTTGATAAAAATGGATTCAGGGGACCTCAAAACGTGAACATCTGTCAAAAAATTGGGGGGTCAAATTTTGACTGATAACAATACTTTCCTTACCTAGGGGTTCGGAAAGTAAAAACGCTGAAATCAATATTTATAAAATTATTATAATACGAGTACATTTTTTGAACAGGGTGGTATTGAAGTAATTTGTAAACATTATATTTTCAAATAACGACTTTTCTTAAACTTTCAGTGTATGAATCTACGTAGTATAAATTAATCGATAATATTTCCTTGTGCAAAGGTAGAGGTAGTCAGATTTTCGTTTGATCCCCTGATTATCCCAAATTATCCCAATTTGTTTTCCATAATTGAATTCATGTTGTAAGAAAGATTGGTATTAATATCACTATAAATTTTAACATGCGAGATTGACGATTCCTTTTCTTGTTCTTTCTTAACCCCATATTTCCGTAAGCACGTTAGGTTGAACATGGGGACCTACAGTTTAAATTCTTTCCGAACGAATAAATTAATATTGTTTACTTTTCCATTTTCAATTAGGTACTGACATTCTTGTTTGTAAGCCGAAAATATGATTCTAGCAGTATATGAATCCGATTGTATTGCAGACACTAAAAACGGCGAATAAAAGCAGTGAAAACTCGTAAATTTAACATAATAAATTTTCGTCTTGAAATTTACGGAAAAATATTTTTAAATCTGACTTTGACGTAGACGAAATTAAATGGAGAGCAAATATACATTTTCATTATTTGTATCGCATTTATTTCAGCTTGAGTTTTTTATATCATCCTATGAAAATGGTTTTTATTGAAAACGCATTATTTTTGATGGATTTGTATGTGATTGATAACCATACTTGTATTTATTTTTAATGATCAGAGAATTTATATTGTCATGTATTCATGTTTAGTTTTACATGTTTTTTGCATTACTGAAAGGAATTATTGAGCTTTTCGTATCCGTAACCAGATGGATCTAAAATTCAATAATTTGATTAATACTTCAAACTTTTTAGCTTCTATCGACTCTGATTTACAGTTTCTCCGTCAATATCAAAAGTTCTGATAAAAAATTACCGTATTGTTAAAATAAAATTGCCAGAAAATTTATGTGGCTATCATTACAACCCTGACCATAAAGTTTTACAAACTCTTTCAACCGTTGAAAATTTGCAGCCATTCGAACAGATAGATCCACTTGTCTATCGACAAATCTTATATTCTTTAAAATTTGTAGTCGAAAAGAAAAAGAAAATTTTCAACAACTCAGCTCTTTCAAACAAACTTTTCTGGGCTTTGTTAGTACAACTTTTGTCGAGGTAATATTAGCATTCACTTAAGTTTTTAATGTTGTGTTCGACAATTACCAAAAAATGCAATTGTGATTTAATGGGACGTGTGCTATATTACGTTTTTATCGTACTTGCAGAGCAATATTTTACCGGAAATTACTAACATTAGCACCACTTACGTCACATATACAGAAATATACGCTGCGGGAATGCAGCAAATAACACGGTTATGGGTTTTCTTACACCCAGAAAAATAATTCCGTCTCATTATTAAATAACGGTGCAGGAAAGTTAAATTAATTTTTTACAGACTTTTATAACCGGATTCAATAGCCAATGGCTTGCTTCTATTTCGACTCGGCGGGGTGGGTCTGGCCAGGAGGTCTAGTTTCAAATGTTTTAGCAACCTGAAGAAATTTAAATGACATACCGGTGAATAATAAATATTTAAATAATTATTTACACGACTAAAATAATCAATACGTCTTATGATATGTTTGTATAATTAGAACCTAAGTAAACAACTTATTTAAAATTTGTTAGTATTAATAGTTATTTACATAAAAGTCAGGAAAATGACATATTACTGACGAGGGGCAATGTTGAAATACGAGGCACTTCGTGCCGAGTATTTTAGAGCTCCGAGTCAAGTGAGACATTTTAGTGACATGTTTTGTATTAAATTTTTCCGAAAATCGTAAAAAATCGAAATTTAAAATCGAAATTTTAAAACACTAATTGAACGACATTTTTTGACATTGACATTTGTCTATTTTATTTTGTTATTATTAACCTTACTATTTATTACCGGACTAGTCAGTAAAGTTCAATTTCCCTGCGCGTGCATAAGCAGGGAAATGTTGTTTCAATGACGATTTCCGGAAAAAGCTCTTGAACAGAATTTTCTTGTACATATGCGAATTATCCTTGAATAAACAGTTTGTTGACATTTTATAATCATTTAAAGCAAGCTAATAATAATTATTATTTATTACTGTTAGAGTTAAAAACTTCACCTGCAGATAGAAAAATCGTCAGTGTTGAAAGCCTTGGGATATTATTGCGTTGTATTCGTGTAAAATTACTTTCCCAATGAAATGGAATTTTTTTTAATTGTCTTCTATGAATATTTACAATCTGTTTGCTTAAGACATTCAGTAAGTTATTATGCTAATGGGTTCGTGACATGCACGACATTGTCCATTGACACAACCTTTTGAACTTCATCTTAACCTAAGCCTTAAGCTAGGATATTTGATAACAACATACAATTAATAGAGTCTAGACTAAATTAATTAATTAATTGATACTATCAACTAGTGGATCGTCAGGTTTAAGCCTTCTACGCACTTGACTTGCAATCGCTATACAGTTTAAAGTATTCTAAGCCGATCTATATTTTGTAAGAATTCTTAATTGGAGGCCCATTCATTACCTGGTTTGGGACATACCATCATAGTTCGCAACATTTTTTAGTCTCGACAATTGAGACTTAGCAATTGAGATCTGCATATCCGGATGTGTTTCTTCCATGTGATTTTCATTCTAAATAACCTAATATATATTTTTGTTATCAGCAAAGTCTTTTACCACTGAAGTTCCATATCTTTGTTTATCAAAGCAAGCATTAAATGACAATCTAACAGGATTTATGTATTTCTTTTCATAGTCTCTCTCATCGTGTCCTCATGACTGAGGAATCGTGATCCGAATGGATTATTGTTCTGGAACATTGTAACAATATTTCTCCATTCACTTCGGTCTTCGGTTCCGTTTGTTATGTATTATTTGGTGTTCCAGTAATTTAATTTGGCTGCTGGCCGTGTTTATGCCCAACTATTTCGTAAATGGCACCTTCTAGAATTTAATGTTTCGTCAGTGCGAACAGGATGGTGGCCATCACTGGCCCTGAAATCGTAGCTGTGACCCCCGGATGGGTGGGTTGAATTTTGGTTTGATTGGTAATTTTGGTTTTTGAACCCCTTGTAAGTCGGTGGCCGATTTTGGTATTGGACCCTAAGTTTTGGAAAACTGATGCATTCACAGAAACTGACAGGGTGAGCAGGTTGCAGGCGTCTCAGGTGAAAATCAATGCACCGCTGTGCATGCCCGAGGTTTGACAGAGGTGGCATTGAGAGATCCAGTTTTTTCTACTTTGACGTCGATGTCGTGAATTTTCTTGAAATTAAAGATGGTTTTGTTCTCGTTTGTCCTTTTCAGCGACACCAAGAGAAGTGGAAGGGGGTTCTTGTCCCGCCCTCAGTACATTCTACTGATTGAGAGAAGGTCGTCCTTCAGCAGTTGGACATCCAGATGTTGGTGGACGCCCCTAATGATGATGATGAAGAACAAACCTCCTCCAGGTGCATTGTCCAAATTTTCCTCGAATAATTGGACATAGCATGGTTATCGCTTGGCGTGGAAAGCAGGATGGAAATGCCTTCCGCTACGTTTATGACCCTCGAGTACTTACAAAATTGAGTTACTTGACGAGTTTGGGGCACTTAGCGAAATACTGCAGGACTAGCGGTTGGACCCTGGTTTGCTTGGTCTGAATATTGAGGCAGGGTTTGGGGGGGGGGATTGAAATTGAAATTATTTGGGATGGTGGAGACTTTGGAGACGCACACGCAGACGCAAGACGATTTATTTTATTTGCCCCTTACTCTCCCCTAAACAATTTACTTAAATAAACAAATTAATGCTGACTGGACAGTTCAATATGTCGTTCACGTCAAGAAGTAAATGGGACATTGAAACCTGTACTTGATCGTTCTGATTGGCTCTCTTTAAGCTTCTTTTAATTAAAATACTCTAAATGTATATTATTTGTCCTTTCTCTATTATGTGCCCTCCTATTGATAAGTTACGATCCGGCACTGTAAATTAAATTATAAAAGATAGGAAGTCCGGAGGTCGGGGGGTATTCCATACCCCCTATCCATTGTTGAACAGGCGAAAAAATACTAAAAATTGTTTTATGATACTACTTTACTTTTCTGCTAGGGGTATTCCAGACCCCCTGTTAAAATAAAGCTATTTTGGAATTAAATTTTTTATATAGACAAATTAAAATTTTTTCTTTTTGTTTAAATTTTGTGGCCTCCCACTGGAAGCAGTCAAGAGGCTCTAAATACTTGATACACATCGACAATACTCCGAGAACAAGAAATTCTTCACCGCCGTAATTCCCGACGGAACTCCTTTCGTTCCCATTCAATTTTGTTCCAAATGACAATTCCTGCTCAGCACATCGTGATTCTCACCACAAATAATACATTTAATGTCATTATATTTGTTCGGGCAATTAACACCGATGCCACCCCCCCCCCCATTTCCGCACTGCTGCACAGCTACATTAGCAGTGATAAACACGTGCACTCCACTATCACATAAGATAATAAAATAAGATAATAAGTTTTCTTTGAACGGATATTGGGTTAATAAAAATCCGCACGTATTTTGATCAGTCTTTAGAAAATCGAGTTAATGAAGATGGGGGGATATGAACATCAACAAGACGGAGCATCTCCCACATTACGCATTAAATGTGCGACAATGGTTGGATTGTCCGAGAGACATCCGATAGAATGGCCGGAAAAATCTCTGGTTTTGACGCCACTTGAATTTTCCGTGAGGACATTTTTGAAAACGGAAGTTTTCAAAACTCCTCCCGACAATCTCTTAGAACTGAAAAATAGGTTACCCCAAGAATGTAGGTGGAATAGTCCAGAAATATTTCAGGAAGTCCGCGAAGAGTTCCAAAAGTCTGTACTATTATTTGACCATTAATGGAGAACGTTTTGAAAATGTAGTAATATCATGATTTTCTAAAATTTTAATAATTGTTTTTTGTTTAATTTTTCAATTTTACATCTAAGTCATAAACGGATCTACTAAACCCATTTTTTTTGAGAAAGTTAAATTTAAAATTCAAACAATGTTGGTTTTGAACATCCCTCTCGCGTTGTAATTTACACAAAAAAAAAGTTCTTTCGACTGGCTGCTTTGAAATGAACACCCGGTACACAACAAGCTCTAAATTTGCTGAGAAAGCAAATTCATTTTTCTGGGTATACCATGAAACTAACAAAATGCGCTTTAATTATTTGTATGAATTTGTAACGTAAATTAACATCGTGAAGTTAGACTACAAAATTACTGAATAAAATACACTTAAATTGGAATGCATCCAAGTAAACTGGAGTTTTCGTTAATAGCGCGAGAACAAACCACATTGTTGTGCATAAAAGGTTTTTTGTTTTGAACTTTTATCCCATTAAATTAATGCAAATTTCATTGCGTTGTATTACGACTTTAATTACATTATCATTAAGTTAATCAATTTAAAACAGGCAAAAATAAAGGTCAATCGTTAAACACGATCCTTGCTCGTACTTACTAATCTTTTCACCTTGCATATTCTATTTTATTAGGTGTAACATGTGAAATAAGCTAGTTCCAGTTACATTTCAAGGATAACAAAACGTAAATTTTCAAAAATTGCGTAATTAAACTATGAGCGTTCTATGAGGTTTAGCAAGCGAGATATTGCAATAGAATTTTGAAAATTAATTTCCATCCATTAATCTCAGTTCACGCAGTTGGCACATCTGTATAAATTAATCAGTTGCTGCAGTTATTAATTAAACGGTTGTTTACTTCACATTAAAATGCAATAAGAGAGCAAGTGCAAGTCTAATTGCGTCTTTTAGCATGTAATTATATTTTTTATCCGAAAGTTCTCAAGAGGCCTGCCCTATTTTGCATTCATTCTGACAGTTTTTTTTTATAGGTATTTAAAATTTTATCAATCTTATTTACGTCACTGCTTAATCTATATTTTTTCTTTTACATCCTTTCTGGTCAGATAACGTCGCTAGCAAAACATGGTTTATTTAAATTTCTTAAAAATTAATTATCCTTCCCAGTTTTCTTTTAATTAATCGTTTATTATAACCAAGTATTAAAGGTTTATTGGATGTTAAGATTTAGCAAACAAGTTTAAACGCAAGTCGGATAAATTTTTAGTTCAGAGCTCCTGAAAAATTGCCAGTAATTAGCCACTTGGTTGTCTTAATTACAGTACGATTTATTTCAGTTACGACCTCATAATTTGGATTTCCTTAGAATACGGAAAATCTTAGCTTAAAAAAAAACGCACAGAAGAGCATTTCTTAGATTTTATCAACTCCGGAAACAATTACAGATCTGAAACAATCACTCTGTTAATTTTTGTTAGTAATATTTCACAAGCGTCAAATAAACCTGTAATTTGTAATGCCCCTAAAATATATTGAGTAATTTACTCATTGTCCTGTCAAGTTGAAAGTGCACGAAACGACTGACTTCGTTTTCGTTCTACGAGTTGTAAATTATATTTCTAAGATCATTTATAATGGAAAACCCTTGTTAGCGGACACTTTCCACTCGTAAAAATGTTAACATGGCATTTCCATAATTTGAAGTTGTTTTTAACTACGCGTTTTTGTTGAGATAAAGTTTCTCCAAGGCCAATATTCCATTAGGGAGATTCGGAAACAAAACTAAAAAAAGTTAATGGCTT
The DNA here is from genome assembly GCA_932274525.1 of Podabrus alpinus. Taxonomy (NCBI): domain Eukaryota; kingdom Metazoa; phylum Arthropoda; class Insecta; order Coleoptera; family Cantharidae; genus Podabrus; species Podabrus alpinus. The sequence continues at coordinate 68,839,923 of OW026456.1, read as the reverse complement.
GGAAGTTTTCTTTGATTTATCTTGAGATTCAATTTTTTACGTAATATTTTACATTTACTTGGTTCCAAAAATATTTATAACAATTAGAAGTTACTCATTGAATAAAGTCAATTAGTGGTTTGAATAAAAAATTAAAAATATATTTTACCACATCTTTATAAGATTCGAACTCAAGGTACATGTCTACTATTTATGTACCATGAGTGCTAAACTCGCCCGTGCGATGTATTTCCAGTACTATTCATGACTTCTTTGGATACACTCACGATGTTGGAAAATTAGAATGATTGTATAAAAGAAAATTTTTATTCTAATTAAAATAATTATTTCAATCTGTAATATTTTATTGTTTATCCAGAAAATCTAAGCAGTTCATGTTAAAATACCTGTATTACATTTTACCTATTGTATTACCTGTATACATTTCACTTAATTTTAGCTTATTCATCAATTTGGAATTGGAAGTGTACTAGGATGCATAGGATGTACTACGTAACTAGGCCTGCGGCCTCGTACTAGATAAATCATACCAAGATGAAAAATGAGTATTTTTAAATTTAACGATGTACTAAGACGTCCTTCATGTCCTACTGTGGAAAAGAGGTACCGTGTACCTTGGATAATCAAAATTGAGATTACGTAGAATTTTCATAAAAATGTAAAAAAATAAATAATATATGCAAAATTCCATAATAATCATCTTATCACATCAACATAATCATCTCAATCACAGACGAAGCATTGGTATATAAGAAAAGATTATTACATAATATGACGGAAAACTGTTTTTTGAGGTTCGTATAGGTTAACCCGGAATATCAAATAGTAGAGTACCTAACAAAAGACTATCATAGAGTAAAAGACTGGGGGGGGGGGGAGGTCTGGATGGTATAGAATGTGGATAAAAAATATCTAAATTGGCTGATGATATTTTAGATTTTTGAGGTTCAGATCGGTTAATTTAGATACTTAGAAGATCAAATAATAGTAAAGTACTTACCAATATACTATCACATTTTTAGAGACCGGCGGGTCTGGGGGTTATGGAATACCCCCCAGGTACTTATGGAGTAGAATAATTTATAAATTAAATATTAAAGAAACCATTAATGTCAGAGGTTCATACTAAGAAGCGGCTAGAATTCGCTAAAAAATATAATATGTAATTAAAGACCCAGAATTCTGGAATAACGTGCTTTTCTCTGATGAGAGCAAGTTTAACATATTTGGATCAGATGGATGACAAATTGTGACAAACACAGAGTTGAAGAAAGAAAATCTTTGTGCTTCAGTTAAACACGGAGGTGGAAATGTGATTCTCTAGGCGTCCATGGCTGCCAGCGACGTCGGGAATTTAGAATTTATAGATGTAAAAATGAACAAAACACTCCCTCAAAAATTTACAGAAAAATTTAAAAGACAGCGTGAACAAATTAGGTCTTCTTAAGGTTTGGTGGTTTCAACAAGACAACGACCCCAAACATACAGCCCATACAGTAAAGTTATGGTTGATTTAGAATGTACCAAAACAGCTGCATACACCGCCCCAATCTCCCGATCTCAATCCAATTGAGCATATATGGGCGGAATTAGAACGTAGGCTAAGAAAAACTTCAATTAGGAGCAAGAGAACTCTACAAAACAGATTAGTTGAAGAATGGAATAATATTGAGGCAAGTGTTACTAAAAAATTGGTTGCATGCCCAAACGTTTGCAAGCCGTAATTGATGCCAGAGGCGGCTCAACCTGTTTTTAGAATTAAAAAATGAAGTTAAAAACAATAGGATTTTGTACCTATGCCTTCAATTTTGTGCAATTTTGTGCAATTTGATATAATTTGATATAATTTGTTTATTATATTTCAACGTCCGGTCCTCTACATAACTTGCCTACAAGGTAGTCCACCTTTCTTTCGTGCTTCCCACAATATTTTAAAGATACCAATCACACCCGACTCTCGTCTCCTATCGGGTCGTGGTATGCCGTGATACTGTCACAACCTGTCATTCGCCTTTTTGTGCTTCCACTGTGTGTACACGACTTACGTAAGTAATTTCATATTATAATTTCTCCTTAGATAATATGGGTAAATCTAAACATAAGCATCGCTCCCGTAGTAGGGACAACGATGCTAATGCAGATATGCTTAAACGCATTAGAAAACTGGAAAAAATGTTGGAACAACGAAATACTAGGAGTGAATATGTGCACAGATCCCGTTCGCCATTATCGCACAAGAATGTGCGACGTAGACGTTCTCCTTCCTTAAAGGAAAACATCGAGCGCGGATCACGTCATACTAGCCTCGCTACAGGCGATAGGTTAGAATCAAGTGTAGATCGCATTCCGAGTGAAGCGGCAAACACTGCATGGGGAGATCGCAGCCCGGGTGGCTCGGATCCTCTTTCAGAGCAATCAGAATCGAATAGTCCTAAATGGGATAATAGAAATCAGGACACCCTGATTTTACAGGACAAAGAAACAGAGGACGATTTATCACGTATACTGGGCGCAGACCCAGACCTATCCAGTGATTCCTCAGATGCCATTCACGAGGGGCTGGCAAAACGCTGGGCCATCACAATAACCAAGGGTACTGATAAGGAGTCACAGAATTTGCTCTCTAACACCTACAAATCTCCTAGTAATTGCAAAAGCTTAACAGCGCCTTTACTAAATCCTGAAATTTCAGCGATTTTGTCCCAGGCCCAATGTAACAGGGACGAGGCGCATAGAGACAAACAAAACCAATTAGGCAGGGGTTTGTCCGCTCTAGCTAAAAGCATTAATATACTTATGAATGAATCGGAAAAAATTCCGAAGGAATCAAAAGACAAAATCTTGACCACTCTGTGCGATTCTGGCCAGATTTTCACGAATTTGTTCTATGATCTTTCAATGACCCGACGAATGTTAATCGCTCCTTTATTAAATAAAAATATCAAATCAATTGTGGAACAATCTCCTCCAAACGATTTGCTTTACGGGTCAAACCTACACGAAAAGATCAAGGAAGCAAAATCTCTCGAAACGGCCGGCAAGGACCTTAAATCTTACAGTGGTCCTCAATCGTCAAAAATGGTGGATCGAATCCAAAGAGGGGGGGGAGCCCATAATAGGGGGCAGGTAGGACCCACCTACAAACAGTTAAACAAGTATCGCCCGGTCCGTCGCCAGAGGGAGGCGAGACCCTTGAAAGGGCAAACCCCGAGGGAAGACAAGAGGGACAGATTCAACAGGCGGTTTTAAATCAGGTAAGTTGTTTTGCGGGAAGGCTGTCACACTTCTATGAAAAGTGGACCTCTATAACCTCCAATGCTGTAATTTTGGAGTGGATTAGGGGATACAAATTACCTTTCATTGCGACACCGAAGCAACCCGTTGCGCCTACTGTTCCTAGGAGGGCCCCTACCGAAACGGCGGAAATGCATAACGCCATAATCGAACTAATAAAAAAGGGCGCCATTAACAAATGTAAAGCTCACCCAAACCAATTTATTTCTAGAACCTTTTTGGCAAATAAACCAAACGGAAAAAAGCGTTTCATATTAAATTTAAAACAGCTAAATAAAATTATCGAGACCCCCCATTTTAAAATGGAAGACACTAGAACTGTCTTAAGACTAATTCAAAAAGATTGGTTCTTAGGGTCAATCGATTTAAAAGATGCATATTTCCTCGTAGCCATCCACCCCGATGACAGGAAATACCTTAGATTCCAATTCGGACACGGCTTATATGAATTTTCATGCCTGCCGTTTGGCTTATCGTCGGCTCCGTATGTTTTCACGAAGTTAATGAAACTCATTGTCCAAAATTTACGATCTAGGGGTATCACTTGCGTGAATTACTTGGACGACTTCTTAATAATGGGGAAAACCTTCGAAGACTGTCTTAAAAATTTAAAAACGACCCTCGAGATCCTCGGAAATTTAGGCCTCACCATAAACAAAGAAAAAAGCCAACTAAACCCTAAACAACAATGTAAATTCTTGGGGTTCATTTTAGATACAAAGTTCTTAGTAATCAAACTTCCTAAAGAAAAAAGGCAAAAAATAAAAGCATGGATTCGTTTTTTCCAATCCAAGAAACGCTTCAAAATTCAGAAATTCGCACAATTCATTGGCATTTTGGTATCAGCATGTCCAGCCATTAAGTACGGTTGGCTTTACACAAAGATTTTCGAGCGCGAAAAACTTAAGGCACTAAGACTAAATAACGGAAATTACAACGCATTCATGTACCAACCGAAAGATATCATGCCTGACCTAATTTGGTGGGCAAAAAATATCGATACGGTTTATAATGATATAAAATACGATACTTTTGAGAAAGAAATCTTTACTGACGCGTCACTCTCGGGCTGGGGAGCTTGCTCAGGTAACGAACGAACCCACGGTTGGTGGACCGCGGAAGATAAACACAGGCATATAAATTTCTTAGAACTAAATGCCATATTCTTAGGTCTACAATGCTTCGCTCGAGACCTAAGAAATTGCAATATCCTTATAAGAACTGATAACACCACGGCAATGGCGTGCGTGAATCGCATGGGAAGCGTACAACATGCCCACTTAGGTAATATGTCTAAGAGACTGTGGCAATGGTGTGAGAACCAAAACATTAGGTTGGTAGCTTCTTATATTAGCTCCAAAAAGAATTGGCAAGCAGACCAAGAGTCTCGAACTCTGCCTTCGGAAACGGAGTGGTCTCTAGCTCAATCGGCATTCCAAAAAATAGTCACAAAATTTGGGCATCCCCAAATAGATTTATTTGCCTCTAAGGACAACTACAAATGTCCTACCTATGTATCCTGGCTTAGAGATCCAGGAGCGGTAGCCGTAGACGTGTTCACTATGTCGTGGGAAAAACAGTTCTTCTACGCATTTCCGCCTTTCTCGTTGATTTTACGAGTTATCCAAAAAATCATCCAAGATAAAGCTTCAGGTATAGTAGTAGTACCGCAATGGGAGTCGCAACCTTGGTATCCACTTTTCAGGGAATTAATGTCAGCCACCCCCATAATATTCCCACCAGACACTAACTTACTCTTTTCGCCCTACAGACAGGATCAACATCCTCTAGCAGAGAACCTTACCCTGGTAGCCGCCAGATTATCAGGAAGGCCCTCAAACTAAAAGGGACTCCAGAATGCGCGCTGGAGACAACCCTACAGTCTCTATCAAGTTCCACCATGCAGCAGTACAATAGCTCGTACAAATCATGGTGGAACTTCTGTCAGGAAAAGGACATATCACCATTCCAGGGTCAAGTAGAGGACGTAATAAGCTTTCTACAACATCTACTGGACACCGGAAAAAACAGATATGGATCGTTCAATTCTCACAGATCAGCGCTAGCATTAATTCTCCAGATCAACTTGGGAAATAATCCAATCTTAACTCGGTTTCTGAAGGGCATCTCTAGACTGAGACCTCAGAAACCAAGATATGATTGTACTTGGAGCCCCCAGGAGGTATTAAATCTATTCATTAATACCACAGAAGACAACCTCCTGTTCGCTTCAAAGAAACTAGTGACGCTATTGGCACTAGTAACGGGTCAGAGATTACAAACTATCAGTGTAACAAGAATCTCAGGCCTACTAGAATCTGAATCAGGCTTTCAAATCCTTATTCCGGACAGAATAAAGACCTCCGGAATTAATAAGACGCAGCCATGCCTCACGATACCTTACTTCAGCGAAATGCCAAAATTATGCGCGGCTTCCACCCTAAAAGAATACTTAAAGAAAACTGAAAAAATACGACCCAAAGACTGCGATTTTCTGTTTATTACGGTCAAAAAGCCACACAGGAAAGCAACGAAACAAACCTTAAGTCGATGGGTCAAAGACATACTAAAACTAGCCGGCATAAACACGGACAGGTTTAAACCGCATTCGACGCGCCATGCTTCAACTTCAGCAGCTCTGAAACAGGGCGTGTCGGTAGACATCATTCTGAAAACAGCCGGGTGGACAAAAGACTCTTCTACTTTTGCACGGTTCTACAATCAACCCTTACTGGAAAACGATTCTTTTGCTACCAACATCCTCAACCTAAACAAGGATCAGCGTGTTTAGCTATATAATAGTTTAAGGTTTGAAAATACATGATGTAACCCATTGAGAGTTCTATTTTCTTATGTATAATCAAAATAAAATAATGGTTCTACAAGTCATGTTTTCTTGCAACCAAACATCTTTAAACATCTACCTTGTAGGCAAGTTATGTAGAGGACCGGACGTTGAAATATAATTAATCAATCAAACGAACTTACCTGTGAAGTTCGATTGTAATTATATGAAACGTCCGGTCCGAATACATAACTACCCTCCCAACCCAACCCGGTAGGTTGCAAGAATCTGCTACACATCCTTTAAACTCAACGAATGACAGGTTGTGACAGTATCACGGCATACCACGACCCGATAGGAGACGAGAGTCGGGTGTGATTGGTATCTTTAAAATATTGTGGGAAGCACGAAAGAAAGGTGGACTACCTTGTAGGCAAGTTATGTATTCGGACCGGACGTTTCATATAATTACAATCGAACTTCACAGGTAAGTTCGTTTGATTGATTAATTATTAGTTAAAAAAAATATGCAGCGTTTTATCATCGACTTTCGTGTGTGCCTTCAATTTTGTGATCCACTGCGATTTTTAAGTACTTCTTGTATTTTACATTAAATTTTTAGGTTATTATGTAATTAAGTGAAGGTGCTCTATAAAAAGATACATCTCGGCCTTTTTAGTATAGCTAATATAATATTTTGTGGTTCTCAGATTTTTGAATAGTTCATATTTAGTGATACGAATAAGAAACATAAAGAATATCCACTTAAATTAGAAGCTTATATTGAGTTAATTCACCAAATATGAGGCCGAAGGCCGAGTTACTTATGTGGTATAATATAGTAGAACTAGTCCAGTCAAATTACAAAATCTTCAAACATAAAATTATGTAGTTTGGCGATTGTTAAGGATCGATAGGGGGGTGCATTCTGAGCATACATTTCAATTTGAGGGGTTCTCCGAAGGTCAGCTGTACCTCATTTCGCTAAAAACGCGTTTAATTCGATATCTCGAGAACGGTTAGTGTTAGGCAAAAAATTGTAGAGACAGTTTCTCTCCTAAATTAAATTTAGTAACTTTTTTATCTAAAACTTTTTTCTCTACTACCAATACCCTCGGAGTTATACCTTACTTTACCGAGCGAAATCCGCGCCATTGTCACAATATCAGTGGGTTGAATTCAGTACTTGAAAGAAATATTAAAGTATTCCATGATCATTTATTAGCCAACTTACCTGTATAAAATGGTGAATCGATTAAACCATTTAAATATTGTACTTCATTTAAATATTAAATATTGTAATCATTTGAATATCATTTAAATATTGTACTTCTTCAATTTGGGTATTTTTTATTGCATTCAATGGGATAATAATGTGAATAAGGATTAGAAAAAGAAGCAAACGAACAATTAAAACTATTCCACACATTTATTGATAAAAAATAGAATGTAAAATTCGTAAAAAAATTTTCGTAAAAAAAAAAATTTTTGCCTTTCGGAAGTAATAAGTTGAAAAATATTGATGTTAAAAAAAAAGTTTCAGATAGAAAAGTTAGTAAATTTAATTTAGAAGAGAAAAGGTCTCTACAATTTTTTGCCTAACACTAACCGTTCTCGAGATATCGAATTAAACGCGTTTTTAGCGAAATGAGGTACAGCTGACCTTCGGAGAACCCCTCAAATTGGAATTTATGTTCAGAATCCACCCCCCTATCTATCCCTAATAATCTCCAAACTACATAATTTTATGTTTGATAAACCCATTTTGAGCCGTAATTTGACTGGACTAAACACCGACTATTTCAGTTCGGTTATCCGATCTTCTGCGTTAACCGAGCTGGGCCTCTTAAAACAATCTAAAACGTTATTTTTCAGAAGCATTCAAAATTTACCGTTTATCGTTGAATCTTTATAACTTTTCTTCTGCATTGTTTTTCTCTTGATAGCTGCATACTGAGGGAGGCATAAACTTATAAAGTTTTCTTCTGTATGAGTACCTGGGGGGTATTCCATATCCCCAGACCCCCCAGTCACATAAACTATGGTTTGTGTGTAGACACTGTACTATTATTCCTTTATACTTCGGTAGATCCGATCTTCCGAGTTAACCGATCTGAAATTAATTTTCCGTAGTATTCCTGAGCCTTTCCGATTACCCGGTAATTTTTTCTTAAACTCTACCGCTTTGTCTGTGGTTGTTAACCTGCCGAATAAGAATATGATGTCATTAGTCAGTATAACATACACATTTTTTCACATTTTTAGGAAAATTCTACATAATCCAAGTTTTTGAATAGCTAAGGTCTACATTATTGCGGAAAATCGGTGTTTTACTGTATTAATTGTACGTCTTAGTACACTTTCAAAATATTATAATAATAAATATGTTGTTGTTAAGAAAATAATGCGTTGATATCATTCACCAAGTACGAGACCCCAGGCCGATTTTGATTAAATAAATAAGTTTTAAGATTTAAACTATATAACTCGCCCTGTGTGGCCTCGTAATAGTAACCCCGAATTCCCCCCCCCCCCAGCTGTAGCAATAATTGTATGGAATACTCCAGTTGATGAAAACCTTCAAATGTGCCTACCAGCAAAAATAGAATACCCCCCAGCCACAAAATATATTTTTTAAAAGCATTTCAGAAGCAGAAAAAAAGTTAAAAATTATAGTAAAAGGAGAAAATTGTTCGTTTAGTGAACCAAACAAGAACCAAGTTAATTTTGTTGACGAATTACGAATTTAACATTATTTCTGTTTTAATAAATTTATTTTTTGTATTTATAATAGTATTTGCTTTATTATACATACATACATACATAAATGTCCTTTGTTAATTTTATCAACCACAACGTAGTACGAGATATGGCAGGTATTTTGTCAATCATCAATTAATTAGCCGATGCATTTCTCAGAATTTAATCACTTCAAACATGCAAAGCGTTGAAAACTTGATTAAAAAATTAAGACTACATAATTATATGACAAACTGGCAACATTCTCGCCCACGACTCTGTGCGGGCAAAATCTTCAGCCATTGACTCGCCCCGTTCGTGCGTTGAAAACCACCACATCAGTTTGGCTTCCGTCCTGGGTTTTCATGTGAATCTGCCTTAGCTTCTGTCATTCAAGACGTATCTGACAACGTTGATTTTGGGAAGCAGGTTGATGCTGTATTGGTGAACTTTAAGAAGGCTTTCGATTTGGTTTCACACATTGTGCTTACCGATAAGATATCCAAGATCAACTTGGATCGAAGAATATCTCTATGGTATGAGAATTTCTTATTGAACCGTACTCAATGTGTAAAAATTAATGATGTGCTCTCCAACCATGCTTGCGTCACATCTGGTGTCCCGCAAGGAAGCGTCATAGGTCCTTTAGCCTTTTTAATATTTTAATATTTATTAATGATCTGCCCGATGGTATTTCCTCCTCCATCAAACTGTTCGCTGATGACTTTTTGGTGTATCGTGTTATACGAAACCCCAACGATTGCGATGGCTTAAAAACAGATCTACTGAAGCTGGTAAAATGGGTACAGGACAACAAAATGGCAGTAAATAGCAATAAATGCAAGGTAATTACATTCGGTTCTAGAAGATACAGCTCCAGTTATGAACTCTTGGGCAATAAATTAGAAATAGTGGAAGACTGCAATTACCTTGGCGTTATACATGCTCAAATAGATTAAACTGGTCGCTACATGTTCAACGCATTGTGTCAAAAGCATACGTAACGCTGAACTTTGTAATTAAGGAACCTTAAGGAGGCTTCTCCAGAAGCAAGGAAAAGGGCGTACATGTGCCTTGTACGACCAACACTAGAATATTGTTCCTCCATTTGGCATCCTCGCCAGGTCTATTTGAGTGATCAAATAGAAATGGTCCAAAGAAGAGCCATAACATGGGTGGAAAAAAGATTCGACGCCAGCTTCAGTCCCACCGAGGCAATGAAGAAAAGAGAGTGGAGTAATTTGTGGACACGACGAACTGCTGCAAGACTGTCCGTCATTTACAAAATGTACATGGGAAACCCTGCCTACAGCGACTTGAAAGCTAGATTGGAAAAACCATCTTAATTATCAAGGCACGATCATGTGCACAAGATTAAACGTCCATTGTACAGCACGAATATTGGGTCGGGGTCAGTCTTGGGATCTGGTATCAAGCTATGGAACGAGTTGCCCCCAACTATGTTTGATAAAAAATTGCCAAGTTTAAAAACTTTTAGAAGCCTTGTTGGTAATCACCTGGCTACTAATATCTAATCAACTGTATGTTAATTGTATTGTATTATTTGTATTGTTGTATTGTATTTTATTGTAATTAATTTGTATTGTACTGCCACTAGGCATTTATGCCTAATTGTAGTTAATGTAATAAATAAATAAAAAAAACTACATGAAAAGTTGCTTAACGTCTGTTAGTCACAACGAAATGACGAAAAGATTGTATGCGCGCACGATGCTCAATGTGGACGGGTATGTTGAGTTGCATGGGCTTTTACAATATGGAATGAAACATTTACGAGCACACCTTTCGTCCGCGCACAAAGGGCGTGCGCGCACGGCTTTCGTGCGCGTAAAAATACTCAAATGAGTACGCAGCTCTATATTTCACATGGTTTGGAAACGTTAAACAGTAGATCCCCAATGTGTATGCTAAAACATCAAACGCACACCGCAGATGTAAAGAAGTCGTTTGTATAAATACTAAAAATACAAGTATAAAAACTGCTTTTAATTGTAGTAGCAACTTTTAAACTTTTAAGCTATAGTTTTTTCGTATTACAATTAAAATTTAGATGAGGATTAAAGTTACGTTAAACTCTTTGATTGCTTAGTGACATTAGTGACGTTTGTATTGTAGTAATTCACGTCGCAGTTACGCTCATGAATACACTAATCAATTATTTGCTAATGGCACTAAGCAAGCAAAACGTTTAACTAACCCAATTTTTCATGCTTCAGGTAATCTTTAACTATGAATACAAATCTTTAAACAATTAGATCAATGTAGAGTTAACCCTTCGCTTAAGTTAGTTAAAGTATTTGATTGCTGAATGACGCTAATCACGTAACTGCTGCATTAATTTATGTGTTATTTATTCAAAAAAGAATTAATGACTTTATTAAAAAACGATGCTGAGCAGCCAAAACATATAACTCATAGTTAGTTTTTGACAACCAAAAAATTTAGGGCCTATTTATCAATCTACAGTTAGATTTATCTGGCAGGTAAATTTAACTGGAGATTGATAAACTGACCAACAGGTAGCTTTTACACTACGCAACCAAATACATTAATTAATAGTTAGTTAGCTATGTGGAATTTTAACTCCAGCTGTAAAGATCGACCGTAAGAATTTAGAAATGACGCGCATGATTTTTAAATTAATTTTTACTTTGTAATTTTAAATATATTTAACTTTCACAAAATAAAGTAGCTTAAACCCGTTTTACAGCGCAATAATTACGGTCGTAATTATAGTCATAACCTGCGCCGAACGTTATGCGCAATATGCAAATTTCTTAACTCGTCTCTGCGCAGATTATGACTTTATGACCATAATTACGATCGTATTAAAATGGAAACTGTAGGTGGCTGTAGGCCAGCTCGGCAAATGGTCAGATATTTAATCCGGGTCCAAATTTTCTACCTGGAAATACATAGACCAACTCGGCAAAGTAATAAATTTTGGCTTGGCCAGAACTGCGAGCATCAAAAAACCTACCCTCCGATGCTCCGCATCTCGGTTTTTCGTGCTCCGAGCCGCTACGCGGCGGGCGCTAAACATACGAGAGGCGCGACAGATCAAGGAAACCGGGATAAATGCAACCGGGATGTGAGAGACCCTCGAAATAGCATTATTCAGCGCGTTTGCCGAGCTGACCGAAAATTAAAACGGCCTCTGGTTTTCATTTGCCCAGTTGACCGGTAGGATTAACCTATCCCTTGTACCTTCTGCCGAGTTGACCTACTCCGCTGTAGGTCACAGAGTAGTTTTATCTGCTTTCAGATCTAGAATTATCTTCAGTTACTTCGATTGTTATTCTTTAAGTAACCTTTTGTTATCATTTGTACCTGGCGAATTAAACCAAGATGAAAGGTTGATTAAATCTCTGAGTTAACCCTGAAACTTAGTTTAACTCACGATTGTACAATCGAACCTTAGCAAATAAGTGCTTAACTGAACTCTCTCCAACAGTAACTCGAATGTTGCTCGGAGCTGGTGACTTATTTATAGTTATTATAACCACAGAAGCTCAAGTACGACTCGTTCCTAAAAAGTATGTGCGTAATTCTGATGACCAGTCATACTTACTACCTATTTGGTATTAGGAAGCCGTATTTTAAATGTCTCTTATTTTCGTTCTTGTATTTTAAATCCATAAAAACAGAATAATTTACTTCGAACAACAATAAATAGAATTAAATATGTATGTTATTATATAATACATTAAAATTGAAATATAAATGTAATACAATAGTAAAATTAGAATATAAAAATAATTAATAGTATTAAAATATATTAAATAAGTAGTTAACCAGTTAATTAAAAAATTAAAAATTAAAATGTTTTCTATTCAGAAGTTTTATATAATAATTATGTTTATCAATAGTGTATACACATTTTTTTAATAAAGGGTTGTACCCGAGCTCTCGTGGTTTCGACTGTAGACGAATTATATTGTTGATCTTGGTCCTACGTTTTTCATATCATTGGTCCTTTTTCAATAAATATTTTCACATCATCACGTCGGGTTCCTGTACATGCCATTCAATATCGTTCATGAGGTAGTCTTAGCATTCACAAATAATATGCGCGTTTAGATTCAAGATCCTATAATGAACCTGTCTGTGGACGGAATTTCCAAAGCATCGGGACATCAAATAGTTTCAACCTGTTTTCAGGACTGAGCGGGCAGGACCTTACGCTCATTGTTGATCTTCTTTAACTTAACAATTAACAATGACATTCAAATACCTAATCGTCTTAGCAAGTAAGCATTGAGTTCCAAAGCTGTTATTGGCATTGGTAATCGGTAACAAACCGCAAGTTATTAGCACCAAAGCTCTATTAAATTAATTAATAAGCTTAAGCTTCATTAACAACCTCAAAATTAATATCATTCAAATTTTGTGCTTCTGGTTTCAGATGTTTCTCATCATACTATTAATAGACTGAACTAAAAAGTTCAAGTTCACAGTTCAAAGATGGATATATGCAATGTAATTTAAAATTGGAAAGTAGCATAATATAGCATCATCATCTGTCATACGATAGTGAGTAATTTAGTGGAAATTGGTGGTCACCAATTTGATGACAACCTCATAACCAGCAAATAAACTGACCACTTTATCGGTTAAGCTTCTACTACATGATTAGTTTTTTCATAGGTCATAAAAACTTTTAAATAAAATTTTTCTTAATTTTCTCCCCGATTACACATCAGTTTCAACTTCCCCGTTCGTGTATAACTGGGTTAGCACATCTGGACAATGCTAATCCACCGCCAGGTTCAGTCGAAAACAAATCAGCTAAATTTTCAAGTGCGGTTAAAAGTTCAAGTACGAAGTTTGGTTCACACCTGAAATTTTTTCAAAAGTAGCACCAGGTGAAATAAGCCGACAGAGTGACTGATTGTCGAGACGAGTTTTCGTATCGGTTCAGTTTTCGGGAAACTTTTACACTTACCATTATTACTCTTCCCACCCTAAAAATTATTAGCCGTGCGGTTAAGCTGTGCACTTCCTAACAATCCAGCCTAATTTTGGAAACTTTTGCAAAGAAAACAAAAATTTAAAACACGTAAAGTCTTCGTCCAACTGTTTTATGCCCCAAAGAAAATTGCAATGTCTCCAATTTTTGTACACTTTTTATGTGAGGGTTTGATTTCATAAATCAGATTATTGCTGGTGCTGTTTATAGGGTGGTCACGTGTGTATAACAAAGCGCATCTGTCAGGAAGGCTGATCTAATATATTACATTTTTTATAGTTTTTCCTCTATTTTCATTTTTATCCTTTGCTCAGGACCTTTGCAAAAATTTTCTTCGTGAATTTCCGGAAGCTAGCGTTGCATTTCGGTGGATTTCTGTATACAGTTTCGCACGACGTTCAGTGTTGTGCGGTGGGTGTGTGTTGTGGGTACGTTTTGACGTATAGTGAATCCAATAAGCACGTGGTATTTTATTTATCTACTGCGTTTGGATTTTCACCATGCCACATACCGTATGTTGTTTACTAATTTTTTTTTTTCTAAACGACGTGTATTGCTTTTACGACCCTGAAATTAAGACAAGTTTGATGTTTCAGAACGGTACTCACGACTAATTAGAACGTAACTTCTTAATGATAAGTTTATGTTTAAATTTGATTGTGCAATTAAAGAAAACGCCATTTCTGATTGTAATTTTTCAAGAGCGATCACAATAAAAAAATTTAATTCGTGATTGTTCAATAAATATTGAACAACGGAACAGGAAGTAAAATACTAGTTTTTGTTAACAAGGGCACAAGAATAGTTCACGACCTTGCGAAATTTAAAGTCGAATTTAATGAAATTATCGGATTAGCTCCTTTTATAATCCAAAGTTTTCTATTATTTACGAGCTTATCGTAGCTTCATTTGAATGACCTTTGCAGTGATAAAAAATTTAATTCAGTAGGGAATGTTGTATGTTTATCTTTGAGGTTTTAAATCTATCGGGTTTCCTATTAGATCAGCTACGTTATCATTAATTGCACTGGTAATAAATTTCAAATTTACTTTTAATTATAGATTAATTTGCAAGCTGAATAAATTTTGGTGGAAATCGGAAAATTATTCCTGCTGCGTATACCAATAGATAACGGATTGTTTTGCAAATTTTTAATTTACTTCGCCTTCGATTGCAATCATTTTTATCTAGATTAATTTTAAATGTTGTGGAAGTTTAATTTTCGTTTTAATTTAAAAAATACCAGGACTCTTTGAAATTTTTCTTGAACATAAAGTTGTTAAAATAAAATGAAAGTTTCATATTTTCTCTCATAAATTTTTAATGTGCACTTACAGTAAACAATTTCAATAATTAACCATCCATCCATCCATCCATTCAATTAATCACAAAAAATGAAACTTTAATATTATGAAAACAATCAGTTGAAATCCAATATGTGTATAACTCCCTGTACATTATTACTTCACCTAATAATTAAATCAATTAGTCACATAATTTCAATGTGAATTAACTCGCCGATGTTTTATTTATATTTGAGTTTAATTACCTTGAGGTTGGATATCGTTCAGACCTGCGAAAAAGCCAGAATTAAATCCATTCTTAATTCGCTTTGATTCCATTGATTGGTTTTTAATCCTGCTGTATTTCGATCGGATAGTCTCTCAAAGTTCTGAACCAGTTAACATTTTCTTGCCTCCTACCTTTTTCCAGATGAATTTCCAAATGTGACGAAGATTAATTATGTCGAGGATTAATAATATACCATTTATTTAAACAACCGGCTTCAATCATGACGTGAATTGAATTTTCATGACTGTATCATAAAGAGCTTAATCCTTTAGAAGTATCAAGACACTGAGGGCAGGAAGGGCGATTAGGGGACAAAAATTGCAGGTTTTTCTTATAGGGCGGGCGGTTCAAATCAATCTCGGTCCCCAGAAATTGCAGCAATCCTGTCGGAACTTAAGATATTCCTGAAGTATAATTATTGAAAAAATATCAGGGACGTACAAAATATTACCCCTCAAAAGCATAAAAATCGTTATTCAATAACACCGAAAAACGTTGATTTTTGATACGAAAATTCAAGTTTTAACCAAATCACATTTATTTTAAATTTTTTACGAATAACTCGTAAAATGTAATAGATACCAAAAAAAGTTTTAAATAAAAACTGTAGCTAATGAAAAAATACACATTTACTGTACGTGTAACTTTTTTGTAATATTGTTAGTTTTAATGTTATGAGGTTATGACCATCCTAATTGGTTCATTTTGCTTATTATGTAGATTGTAGAATCGCATAAATTTTGACGTTTTTGTTTATAACTCGTAAATGGTGCAATATAGAACAAATAAGTTTAAATAAAACTTGTATGAAATTAAAATGCACGCATTTTCTATTTACACTTCAAAATTTTAAAGGGCGAGTAATTGAAATTAAAATTGAAGAAATTGCAACAATCCTGTCCAAACCCAAGATATTCCCGATGGATGATTCCTGAAATCTAATTATTGAAATAATATCAGGAACGTAAAAAATATTACCCCTAAAAAGCATAAAAATCGTTATTCAATAGCACCAAAAAATGTAGATTTTTGATGCGAAAATTTTATTTTTAACTAAGTCACATTTATTTTTAATTTCTTCCATATAACTCGGAAACTGCAACAGATACAAAGAAAAGTGGTGAATAAAAACTGTAGCTAATGAAAAAATACGCATTTTATGTCCATATAACTTTTTTTCATAATTCCATATTTTCATAGTTTTCCATCCTAATCGGTCCGTTTTAATTAATTTGTAGAATTGAGTAAATTGTTACGTTTTTGTTTATAACTCGTAAATCGTGCAATATAGAACAAATTTTTTTTAATAAAACAGGTAGTAAATTAAAAAAAGCGTAGTTGTTATTCTAAAGATTTTCTATTTATACTTCAGAATTTTCAAGTGTGAGCAATTGAAATTGCAATTGAAGAAATAACAGAATACAAATTGCAGCAATCCTGTCTAAATCCAAAATATTACTGAATTCTAATTATTGAAAATATATCAGGGACGTATAAAATATTACCCCTAAAAAACATAAAAATTGTTATTCAATAACACCAAAAATTGCAGATTTTTGACATGAAATTTAATTTTTAACTAAATCACATTTATTTTAAATTTCTTCCGTATAACTAGGAAACTGTAACAGATACAAAGAAGAGTGTTGAATAAAAACTGTAGCTAATGAAAAAGTACACATTTTATGTGCAGGTAACCTTTTTGTCTATCAGTTTTTAATTTGTAGCATTGAGTAAATTGTTATGGGTTTGTTCATAACTCGTAAACGGTGCAATACAGAACAAAATTTTTTTAATAAAAACGTAGGAAATTAAAAAAAGCGCACTTTTTATTCTAAAAATTACTTCATGATTTTAAAGTGTGATTAATTGAAATTAAAATTGAAGAAATTGCAGCAATCCTGTCTAAACCCAAGATATTCCAGTAGTCTAATTATTGAAAAATATCAGGGACGTATAAAATATTACCCCTCAAAAGCATAAAACTTGTTTAGTAAAGTATAGAAAAACAAACATGGAATTATTCAATAACACCAAAAAAATGTAGATTATTGATCCAAAAATGTTATTTTAGCTAAATTACATTTATTTTTAATTTTTTACATATAACTCGTTAATTGTAACAGATACCAAGAAAAGTTTTGTATAAAAATTTTACCTAATGAAAAAATACACATTTTCTGTTCATGCAACTTTTTTGTGATGCTGTTCGTTTTAATGTTATGGCCATCCTAATTGGTTCGTTTTACTGAATTTGTATAATCGTATAAATTTCGACGATTTTGTTTATAACTCGTAATCGGTGCAATATAGAACAAATAAATTTGCACAGAAATTATAGGAAATTAAAAAACCCGCGTTTTTAATTCTAAAAAGTTTCTATTTACACTTTAGGATTTTATTATCTGACGAATTGAAATTAAAATTGCAGAATAGAAATTACACCAATCCTGTCTAAACCCAAGATATTCATGAAGTGTAATTATTGGAAAAATATCAGGGACGTATAAAATATTAGCCTTCAAAAGCAAAACAATGGTTATTCGATAACACCAAAAAAAACATAGATTTTTGATACGAAAATTTTAATTTTTTAACTAAAACACATTTATTATTACTTTTGTTCGTATAACTCGTTAATTATAACAGATACAAACAAAAGTTTTGAATAAAATATCTAACTCATGAAAAAATCCACATTTTCTGTTCATGTAACTTTTTTGTGATACTGTTCTTTTTAATGTCATGCCCATCCTAATTGGTCCATTTTACTTAATTTATAGAATCGTATAAACTTTGACGTTTTAGTTTATAACTTATAAAGGGTGTAATTATAGGACAAATATTTTTAGATAAAAATTGTGGGAAATTAAAAATTACGTATTTTTTATTCAAAAACGTTTCTATTTCCACTTCAGGATTTTAAAGTGTGAGCTATTGAAGCTAACGTTTTGCTCTATTAAGAGAACGGTGTTTTTTTTGGCATATAACTCCTGAACTGTAATAGATTTACACTGGATTTTTCAATAAAAAAGTAGCTAATGAAAAGTTAATATTTTTTCGTACATAATTTATTTTCGTAATCCTATTTGTTTCATAGTTATGAGCTTTCAAAGCTCGCGGATTTTAGTTGATTGAAATTTGCAGAGAATTGAGATGGAAATAATAGAACTCTAATTACACCATAAGCTTTCATCAATCGCTTGTTGCTTTATTCGGATATTAAATTTGTAACAGGAAAAAGTAATAAGTGATTGTTGAAAGCTCATGAGCTAATACGAATTTTATTGTATTTAATTGATTTGAAAGTACAACGCAAGTTTTGATGCAGAATTTGAAATTTCTATAGTAATAATGGTTACTATCCCACTGAAAACTGTTATATTGCCAAGGAAGCAATTATGTCCATCCGAAATTGACTTTTTTGCACACACATTATTTTCAAAATAAAAAATTTACATATTTTCTATTGAAATTACATTCGCAGTTTTAAAATTGAAGGGCCTAGTGGAAAAAGTAGTTAAGTCACTTTTTTTTCAATTTGTAGTTGAGCACATTTTCACATTGCGGCATTTATTCTCTACAAATTAGTATAAAAATTACATCTTAAAAGTGTTGGTAAGTCGGTCATATCGCGCACCAGCCGGCCCTGCTAACATCGCGTTCGGAGTACAAAAGTAGGCAAGTCAGACTTAACTACTTTTTACCCGAATGAAAAACCAACTTCCAGTGAAAAAAAGCGGTAAGTCAATTTATTGTTTGCGATTGGTAAAATAATAACACTATATTATAATATAATGCAATAAGATAGAAGGTTTTATTACAAAAAATGATGCGGAAAGAAGATATGGAAAATATTACCCAGCACCAGGCAGAAATCGAAACAATCGTGCACAACGAAACTGGTGAGGAAGTTATTTTGGCAGAAAACGTTGATGGAATGAAGGCCAAGAAAAGGCGTTGTAATCCTAGTACATGGAAGAAAGAGGTGTTGAAGAAAAGAAGGGTAGAGGGAAAACAGTGCACCACGAAATCTGGAAAGGTAATCCCTGAGTGTGTTATCCATAATTGGGAGTGCCGATGTAAATGCTCAGTGAAGTTCAGTGATGGCGAAAAACGAACATTGATGGAAAATTTTCGCAAGTTAGCTACACATACGGAGCAAAACATTTACCTTCGAGGATGTATGGAGGGGATCAATATAAAGCAGCGTCGAATGCGGCACGAAGACATTGGAAATCCAAGGGCCGTTTGCTACAAATACACTGTTTTAAAAATCGGCATTTCTACGAAAGTTTGCAAAAAGGCGTTTCTTTTATTACATGGTATTAAAGCCAGCCGACTTGAACGGAAGGTTCGACATTTTGATGAAGACATTTCAGACCATAGAGGAAAATCCGCCAACCCACACAAAATCCAGATGCCATTCGCGACCGAATCAAGGACCACATAAATAATTTTCCTGCGAGAGAAAGTCATTACAGCAGGGCAAGTAACACGCATAAGAAATATCTCTCTTCGAACCTAAGCATAGCTGCTCTACACGGAAATTTTATCGAGCAGAATCCCGACATTGCATATGTGAAGTACTGGGTGTATAAGCAGATATTTAATTTTGAATTTAATATCAGCTTTGGACAGCCAAGATCCGACATCTGCGATGAATGCGAGATTCTAGAAAATCGTTATCGAATTTCCCAAGATCCGCACGAGAAAGAGACACTAAAAGAACAAAAAACTGACCATGTTTCTAAAGCAGACATGTTCTACGGTCAACAAACTGAGGTAATAGAACTGTGTGAACGTGATCCTACTAATAGCGTAATTTGTTTCGATTACGAAAAAAATTTCCCTATTCCTATAACAAACGTAGGTAAAGAATACTATATGCGTCAGTTATGGGTACAAAATCTTGGGGTGCAAAATATGAAGACGCGAAAGGCTACAATGTTTATGTATTCCGAGCATTTCTCCAACAAAAGTGCTAACGAAGTGATTTCTTGTTTGGAATGGTATTTGACCAACGTTATTCCAGACGAAGTTGACAAATTACATGTCTTCATGGACAACTGCTGTGGGCAGGGCAAGAATCGATACATGTTTGCGTTTTGGAACTACATTGCACAGAATAGGTTAAAAGAAGTTCATCTGTACTTTCCCATTCCAGGGCACAGTTTTATGCCAATAGATCGAAATTTTGCAAAAATTTAAACAAAGCGAAAGACTCATGACAAGATTAGCCAACCGTCAGAAATCGTGGATATCGTGAAGACTTCTCAGTCGTTTTCGAAAATAGATGGAAAATGCGATGTGCCAAACCCCTTCCAAGTTGTCTATGTAAAATACCCATTAACAAATAATCTTCAAGACGACGGAACGCCAGTGGTCGACGTAAAAGATTATAAAGGTAGCTTGGAAAAAGTAATCAAGCCAAACATTCCGGGAATCAGCACTGCTCGTGGGTGTTGTTTTGTGCGTGGTAGCAATCCGATATGGCGTCAAACGATGTCGACGATTGGTGGAACGTCTACATTCAGCTTGTTGAAACGAGGTAAACAACATTCTCATGTTGTTGCAGCGATGACAACTGCAAAGAAATTGGAAGATTTTGTAGCAATAAAACCAGCAAAATTGATAGCTGTCAAGGAACTACTTAAATATGTAACCCTGAACGAAGGCACAACGTTCTTCTCAACTCTGAATAGTGCAATAAATACCGTGGATGAAGATGAAGAAAAGTACGAATAGTATTAATTTATTGTTTTTATATTTGATTTTAGTATTATTATTTTTATTAAAATAAATTAACGCAATTCCAAAACTTTAAAATCAATTTTTTTTTAAATTCCATTATATGACTTAATGACTTCTTCCACTTTAGTCCTTCAATTTACCTACTTTACTGAGGTGTAGTGGAAAAAGTAGGTAAGTCATTTATAATTTTTTCCGCTTATCTACATTATTTTTTACCAAATGTATTTTTTTACTCTTGAATTCCATTCTTTAAGCTCATATCTATCCATGCCCTGCATTGAATTTAAAAAATTCCGAATAAAAAGTATTATAAACGCAATTCCAAAACTTTAAATCCAATTTCTAGAGAAACTCTAAAACATGACTTAGTGACTTTTTCCACTAGGCCCTTCAATTGTCAACTGTTGAAGCGAGTGAATTTTTGCTGTAGCTCAAGACTTGAATTTATCACTGTCAAATTTTACATATATGGATATAACTCGAAAACCATAACAGATAGAGAATAATTTATTAAGTGGAAACTGTAGAGCATATAAAAGAACTTTTTTTGTATGTAACTATTTTTCTTGTAAACGTAACAGTTTTGAAGTTACAAGCGATTGAAACTCGTCAATTCCTAGATGATTTTAATATTTCGCACCAAAATTTTACATACTAAGAATAATAAAATATAGTAAATACGTTAAAAATATAAAAGCGTAGGTTTAAGATTTCGAAATTCATTAATTTTGCAATCAAATTTTACTTTGTTAACATACCTTTTATTTTTATTCTACCCTATAAGAGGAGGGGTTAAATTTACTACCACCAAATTTTAAAGTTGTTCATATAATTGATAAATTACAACATAAATAAACCATTATTAAGTTTAACTACTCGAAAACTGTAGCAGACATCAGAAAAATTTACCATGAGAGTAAAATAAAGATAACAAAGAACTATGAACGTACTTTCATGAAAAACTTAATAGTTGTTGACTTACAAGATGTTGAAGTTCATGAATTTTCCCCAAGCTGAAGATTTTAATTTAAGCTACCAAATTTTGAATTTATGCTGATAATTCATGAGCCAGAACAGATACAAAAAATTGTAATAAGTAGAATTTCTAGAGCACGAACAAGTGAACAAATTTTATTAAATATTATCTTAAGAAGAAGCCATAGTTTTGAAGTTGCAAGCTGTTGAAGCTCCCATAGTTTACTTGATCTGAAAATTTAAATATCTCGGTACTAAACTTTAAATTTGTGCTGATAACTCGTAAATTGTAACCGATACAAAAATTAATATAAGAAAATAATCTAAATAATGAACAACTAACCAAATTTATTAAGAGATTTATAATTATTATGTAAAATCTTGACAGTTTTGAATCCTGAAAAATATTGCACAAAAACTGAAAAATTGGTATGAATAAAAAATGTAGAGATTGAATGGCTAAATAAATTTTATTTAATAAATTTTTTTACGAAAACTTAGCTATTTAAATATTCTGTTGATATAAATGGAAGCTCTCGAATTTTATTCAATCTGAAGATCTCAATGTATCACTGTCAAATTTTAAATGTCCGCATGTAACTCATAAACCAAAACAAATTGAAAAAATTATTTTAGTAAAAAATGTAGTGAATGAAAATCTGAACAAATCTTATTCAGTGCTTTTTATGAAAAACCTAATAGTTATGAAATTGGAAGCTCTTGAAGCTTGCGAATTTTGTTCAGTCTCAAGGTTTCAATTTGTCACTGCTAAATATTAAATTTCTTCATTTAACTTATAAACCATAACAGATAGAAAAATTGTACGAAATTTTTCAAATCGAAAATTTTTAAATTACACGTAAAAGGGATTTAAATTTTAAATAAAACGCACATTTTGGATGAAAGTTCTGCTTTTCTTCATTAATAAATTATGATGTAGAAATTCTACAATTTATGAATGAAAAATAATATCTGACAAATGTCCACTTAGACCGAACTTAGACTACTAATTTTTGTCAAATCTATCTCACCAATTTCGCGTCAGATGTTGGTTTTCAAAGCTTCAAAGGAATGTGGATGACTTGCGTAGACTTGATCTTTCACATAGATAAAAAGACTTTACATATCTCGATAACGCAATCCATTGACAGTAACAGCGTTTCCAGCAGTGTCGGCTGGTACGGGAAAGGCGATGGGGGGGGGCACCGTCCCAAAAGAGAATAATTCAGAATAGAATTTTTTAATACGAATTCTGGACCGGAAAACGGTGGCACAGATTTAAAACACTTTACTAAAAAGTAAAAATTCCCCCCCCCCCCAATTATGAATTAATTATTTCAACTCCCGTTGAAAAAGTCACGATCCGCTACTGCAAATGAAGTTCTAAAAAATAGGAAGCTGCAGAGACCTCCCAGGAGTTGCTGATCGGGTGGTAAAATATTAAAAAATGTTTTTTGATTCTGCTTTACTTTTCTTCTGGAAGGCATCCCCCCCCCGACCCGCCGGTTAAAATCTTAATCTTACTACTTTTAAAAGGTAATAATAATTGTTTGCTGCAATAAATTCTCTGTTTAGTCCATATTTTAGTATCAATCCTAAAAAAGTTTTCTACGAAATAGATGCTGATTATTTGCTTAATCTTACCTTCTTACCTTATGTTATCTTAATCTATACCTATAAAACTAAAAGTGTCTCCACTCATCAGATTGATATCAGTGATATCATAGTTAATAATTATTAATAGTTAATCAATCAGTGATAGATTAACGATATTCCCGGGCGTTTTAGTATGTAAATGACGCGCACGAATTGGCTAACGAGAATCCACAGGGACTTAGGTTCATTTTTAATTCCTAGGTGAAGCGTCGTCTCAGGAAAATAATCACAAGAGGGATTAAAACATTAAAAGGGGGATTAAAACACGGCTGATGGTGATAGTATAAAATGAAGCTTTTTTGGAATTAAATTACTTTGCAATTAAATTTGCAAATTTATAAGTTTCCTTTTTATTTTAATTTTGTGCCCTCCCATTGCAGGAAGTCACGAGTCGCCACTGGTTTCCAGCCTCATTTTCAAAAAGAGCACGGTCCAATTGCTCCTTCAGATTAATCAATGGCTTCTCAATAATCACTCTTGAATTTTTCTGAAACTCAAATGCGGCAATTTTCCTTATCAACGTAACCTATCAAATAAAAACGAGCTTCATCTGAAAAGATGATTTTTTCGGAAAAACCACCAACCTTGTTCAAGGACGAAATTAGCGAATTTTCGAGGAACAGACCTTATAAAGTTGAGACCCAAATCTTTACGCAAGATTTGCGATGCGGGTTCGTGGATAGGCCCAATTGCTGGGAACGCAGTGGAATTGATAAATTTGGATCTTCCTCAACCTGTTCACTTACAGCAGCAATATTTTCAGCTGAAAGACCCGGATGAACACGTGTTATTGTTGTGGGACGTTATTTACCGAGCCAGTAGACTGTAAATTAACCCCCAAATTTTTATTGGTGATCTTCAGAGATCGACCATTTTAGTATCTGATTTTAATTATTTTCATTCGATTTTGGATTGAAATTGAAGACATTATAATAAATTGTAAACTTTCTACTTGGCAGAATAACAAAACTGTCACCACTTCCTAAACTGCCTCTATTAAAATACAAAGTCCCTATTGAGAAGCACTACCTGAAATCATTTAAATTTCTTATTTACTGTATTTGTTATTTGTATTAAAAAAAATTCTATTTACCTTTAAAAACCATTTTTGTCATTTATAAAATTCTATACACATAAAATTTTAATATAAATGGTAAAGAAATGATATTACTTCTGGTATTTGCCAAAAGCTAAATTCATTCCGCATAATAATTCCAAAATGTAATCTCTATTATAATGAAAGAACCAGTGATTACCAACAAAATTGGTACCTTGCTAAACAGTGCTTTCCAATTTTCTGCTTAACTATATTTAATTTGTTAAAGGAGATTACGTTTTAGATTTAGATACATCAAAAGTAAATCTATTTTCCGGTTTTGTAAATACGAACATAAATTCCTAAATAGCATGTGACCAAATTTTGAGGTTTTTGTCGCGAAAATTAAAATAATATTATAATTTAAACGCTGTTGTTATAGGGTCTACACACGATCCAATCTGGTCGGGCCGACCGGCTGTCCTACACATGAGTTGAATAAGGATACGGCTATTGTGTCCTTGTTCAACTCACGTGTAGGACAGCTTGTCGGCCCGACCAGATTGGATCGTGTGTAGACGCTCTTACATGAAATTTTAGTTAGCATTTCTAATTTTTACTGTTTTTGTTATTTATTATTGTTTTTCATAAAATTTGCATTTTCAATTAAGCATTTTTGTTGTGTAAAGTATAAACAATTCCGTTAGATCTTCATAAAATTTTTTATCCTCATTAGACTGGAATATGTTAGTAATAACGACGTCAACACTGAAAAGAAGTAATTTTGAATTTTCCTGCAGAAAAGCATTACTAAATTTTTAATGCTTCTTAAGCGTGCGCCGCAGGCCACAAGTGATTTTGCTGAATTATTTAGAGTCCAGTCATGCAGGTGAAATTATTCAATTAGAATAATTATTCTTTAAGGAATTATCAGGATTTTTCAAAATCTGTAGATTACTCTGTTTCCTGACTTCTTTTGTTGAAAATTACAGGCAATTTTGGTTAATCGTGATAAATAGCACTTAGTGACTGCTGTGCAAGTAATTATTTCAACTTCCTCTAAATTATCGGACAATTGGGAAATCAAGGCAATCTCAGCTGAAAGAAACTTATCGTTTGATCGATTAATAATACGACAGGCAATTTAATACCTCCAACAGTTCGTTGCAAAATTACATAAGTTTAGAACCATAAAATTTTTCTTAATTTATTAATACTTTTTTTAATTTTGCTCGCTATCAACACTAATATTTCCATAATCATCAAGTTATGATTTTAGCCTTGAAGTAGCAATTATAAACACGTATTTACCATAACAATTAAATAATACGTATTTATACATTTTTCAAATTAACAGCAACGTTTAATTTACGACAAATTCGTTCAACAATAATTTGGAAATAAACAATGAGCGATTCGACCTCCAATATCTAGACTAACTTTCGATCGAATAGGTACCATGGACTCAATCATCCTATCCCATTGGTTAGAAAAACTTTTTCGTTAATATTTCACGTTATCAAACCTCATCAAGCGATTTGTATCTGTAAAGTAAACTTTATGGCTAGAATAATATACAAAACTTATTAAAAACAAATTCATCGATGCCTACGAAGTTAATTTCAAGTTAAAATGTGTTTTATGTATTTTCAGAAGTTTTTATTTGCAAAACTTGAATATATCCGCCGAGGGAGTAATTTTTAACTTTTGAGTTTCACAAAAATATTAATGCAATATACAAAGTTTGCACGTACGACAGATCCAACCTGCTTTGAGAGATTTATGGAAAAATAACATAGGGGAGCTTTATTTTAGTAAGAATGAATCATTCTGAAGATTGGGTTTAAATAAACGTAGTTATTGGTAAATCGATATATTATAGTAATATGTAACAATTATTCATTCAATAGAAGCGGCATTTTGACACAAAAATTGATTTAAAAAAACGACGACGACGTAGACCTTGACATTTTTCTCACGGGGTAAATATCATAAATAGAGAAATAAGTTGTAAACAAAAAATATGGCGAATTAAAAATCATATACTTTTGTTCTATACGGTTTTACCGAAACCGAACAGTTTCGAAGTTATTAGCTGTTAAACCTAATAAATTTTGTTTGATTTGGGAAACCGAGTTAATTGCATTTACTTCTACATTTTTTCATATAACTTATAAACTAAATGACATAGAACGAAAGTTATTAAATAAGAAATGTAGAGAATGGAAGTACGAACATTTTTTGTTTCAAAAGTTTTTCATATAAACTTAAAAGATTTGAAGTAAGTCATTAGTTTCATTATTCATTAAAATGTAGTAATTTTTTTATATATTTACCCATAACTTCTGAACCGCAATAATTAGAACCAAAAGACCTAAACAAGAAATATAGAGAACGAATAGACACTCATTTTTTGTAATAAACATTTTTTATGTACTCCCAACAGTTTTGAAGTTATAACTTGTCAAGTTAAACGGGTGACGGTAAATTGCACGAACAACTGCAGGTAGCCGAAAAAAAAGTAGTAAATTGCACCCCGGGTAAACTGCACGAAATTTTGCAAACTGGTAAACTGCACTCCGAACATTTTCCAGGTAAAAATAAAATAATAGTACATTATGCACCAAGGTAGCAAAGTGACACTTTTTTGGCCCGAGGGTAAAGGATTGTTTACACGAGGCGCCAGCCGAGTGAAACAATTACCCATGGGCCAAAAGTTACTTTACTACCGTCGTGCATATACTGTTTTTTGCCATTCCGGGAGGTAAAGTAGGAACTTCGCCTATTTAGAAACTTAAAGCAAAAATTTAACGCTTTTTTTTATAATACCTACACGTGGTCGATAAATCGCAAAATAGCACTAGTAATATTACCAACTATACTACTAAAAATTACTAAGAAATAGCAGTTGGCTATTTTTTTACCGCAGGGTAAAAAAGTGCCTCTTTACACCCGCAAACCGGGGTAAAAAGTGAGTACTTTACCCCCGGAATGGCAAAAAAATATTTATTTTTATAATCATAAAATAGTGGGGACCCGAAATAGTAACGAGTTCGAGGGAGCGGTTAATCCACCTCTTTGCGGCAGATCCACATCTCTTTGTGGCAGATTTAACTTTACGCGGAGTATTGTTTTTTTAATTAGTTTTCTAAAGAAATATCAAAAACTAACACTAACCTAACGGCAGATCCACCTCTTCGCGGAAGATCCACCTCTTTGCGGAAGATTTAACTTTACGTGAAGATTAAACTGTTTTTAATTAGTTTTCTAAAGAAATATCAAAAACTAACACTAACCTAACGGTAGATCCACCTCTTCGCGGCAGATCCACCTCTTTGCGGCAGATTTAACTTTACGCGGAGATTGTTTTTTAATAAAAAAATTTAATAATTTTTGTTTGGAGTGCAGTTTACCATTTTTATTTTTACCTGGAAAATGTTCGGAGTGCAGTTTACCAGTTTTCAAAATTTCGTGCAGTTTACCCGGGGTGCAGTTTACCATTATCAGGTGGTTTTGGAGTGCAGTTTACCTTACCCCAGTTAAACGTAGTACATTTTCTTCGATTTGGAAAACCGTGTTACTACATTTCACAATATACCTCG
The DNA here is from genome assembly GCA_932274525.1 of Podabrus alpinus. Taxonomy (NCBI): domain Eukaryota; kingdom Metazoa; phylum Arthropoda; class Insecta; order Coleoptera; family Cantharidae; genus Podabrus; species Podabrus alpinus. The sequence continues at coordinate 68,811,519 of OW026456.1, read as the reverse complement.
TAAACTAAACGAGATATTGAGAAAAGTATAGAACAAAAATCATACAGAATCACAGTGCAAAATTTTTTTCATCTAAACCCCATAATTTTGAAGTTATAATCAATCAAAATCGTAATTATAATTATACCTTAAAAACTGTAATTTTACATTTTCAATCGTAACGTCCAAATAAAACCGACAAACAAAAACTGTATAGAATAAAAAACACAGAGTTTTGTAAACAAACATTTTTTCTGTAAGAGCAACAGTTTTCAAGTTGAAAGCCTGCGAAGTTCAAGGTATTGTAAATCGAGTTAATTTCATTTATTTCCACATTTTTCCATATAACTCATAAAATATACCAGATAAAAAGGAAAAACGTCAGGAATAGAAGCACAAACATTTTTATTAAAAGCGTTTTTTATATAAACCTAAGAGTTTGGAAGATATGAGCAGTTGAATATGTAAATTTGACTACACTTGAAAAGCATTTTTTGAATACAATCTTTTTACGTTTCAGCGAATAACTCCTAAACTATAATACATAGAAAGGTAAATATCAGAGAAGAAATATAGCTAATGAACAAATAAAGATTTTTTATTATGAAAATTTCCATGTAATCCCAATAGTTTTACAGTGGTAAGCTTGCAGAGCTTAGTTTAATTTGAGAAACCAAAACAGTGTTAATTACATTTACTTTCACAGTGTTTTGTATAACACGTACGTGCACTACAATGTGAGATAAAAAGGAAAGTAATAAATAAAAATGTAGAGAATAAAAGGACGAACATTTTTTATTAAACACGCTTTTTATGTAAACCTATGGGTTTGGAAGTTATACGCAGTTAAAGCCGTAATTGTGTCTACACTTGGAAAACTTTCTTGTACAATTTATTATACATTTTCAGCCATAACTTCTTAACCGTAATAAATAAAAATAAAAGTATTAAGTAATAATTGTAAAGAATGAAAAAATACACAGTTTCATGAAAACCCAACAGTTGTCCATATGTTCACATTTTTTTATAATTTTGTTGATAGAACCGAATTGATAGAAACCGAATTGATAGAAACCGAAGTTGATAGAACCGAATAATGTGATACCGATATCGAATTTTGGCTTGCTCTCGGCTTTCCTTCTCATCTGGCTGGGAAGCCAAAGCCCGTGACTTTGGCTTCTGTGCATTTGCAGTCAGGCGACGGCTTACTGCTGTACGTGTTTGAGTATAGACTCCATCTGTAGCCGCCTCATATCTGAGTGAGCTTGAGGATTTTATTTCTAAGCTGAATGCACCGAGTTAATCGTTTAGGAGGATATAAATATCTTAACTCTTCACCTTCCTTGACTAGTTTGAAGCACTTTTTGATCTTTTCGGCCTTGGGCCGTCGTCGATGAGTTGCCCGATTGTAATTTAAAGATTAAATCCTTAAACACCCTTATTGTATCATTTCTCAACGTTCACGCTGTTGATAGAGAGGGACAAGCGAAGAGAGATTTCTAAATTAAAACGGTTGGCGTATGGTGGATGCAAGCGTTCACATTCTGACGTTGACTTTGCCTGTTATCGGGATTTTAGCAATTCTCTGTCAAGTGCTGTTAAAAGAAAAAAGACCTGCTTTATTAAGTACCAGCTTGTCTTCTTTGGGGTGTACACTTCCGTCCTTCTAACAGGATTTCCCCACACTTATGTGTGATCCCGACATAGTCAACTCATACTTTCTTAGTTCCAGAAGTTTCGGCTTCTACCGAGGTTGACTAGAAGTTTGAGAGCCTCCTTACCCTCTCTGTTGGGGAGATCACTCCGCAAGTGTTGAATTGATTTGGATGGTTTTAGTCTGCCTACATAAAGCTAGGATCAAGTCGTAAAATTAAGAGGAAGGAATTTTTTACATTTTTTTTACATATTTACATAATTACACATTACGCGTAAACCGCAATAAATAGAAAAAAAGTGTCAAACAAGAAATGCAGAGAAGAAAAAACTACCAAATTTTAATCTAAACATTTTTCGTGTAAACCTAACAACTTTGAAGTTGTAAGCTGCCGTTCTTATAAGCAAGTTATAAAAACACCATGCATTATTTATTATGTTGTAGGTACTTGACGAAACTTATTCCTTATTGTTATTATAACAATAATAATTTATTTTTTTATATAATTCAGTCATCACCATTAATTAAACGCATTATGAGTTGAATTCAACTGATTTGTATTTAGTTCGTCAACTAAATTAATTATTGTAAAACTTATCTCGTTAAGATTGTAATTCTCTCGTTTGTTCATTTCGTGACGCAATGTTGTTATTGTTATGTATATTTATTAGATTGCCATGTGTACGTTTTAATTTAAATGTATTTTCGCGTATAATTTTAAAAGCGACGCTTTTTACACGCAAATTTCTTAAAAATTATTAATAGGTACATCATCAACAATTATAGCATAAATTTTACAAATTGTTGAACATCAGCCTGACTGACAATGTTAATTTTTATTGACCTACTAAAATTTAAGCCAATAAAACAATCAAAATGGGATCTTAAAAATTTTATTACCTATCAGCAGTAACGAACGATTAACAGCATGAATATTTAAATAATTTTTTTTATTGCGACTTGCTTTCTCGTATTGAAAGTACAAAGCAACTGAAACGGGAAATATGCAACCAATATTGATTTCAACGTCACACGCAAAACTTTTCCTCTCATTTTCCGGATTTTTTATTTTTTGGTTGGTTTATTTGAAACCATTAACTGAAGTAATTTGAAAGCCGCTGACCATCGTCTTTGTTGGTCGAACATTTAATTGGATTATTAATGTTTACGATTAGCAATAATTTTGTGTCTGTCTGAAATGATTTTATGAGCTTCTTTAGAACCCGATCGAATGGTAATATCATACATTATTTTATGCTATATCTTCTAGAATTCGAATAAAACGCTGAGATTGCTTACTAATAGACGTTCTGCTGGAGTCCCTCCGGGTTCACTGGTATATTCTTGATATACATTTTTCTTGTAAATAATAGAAGGGCACGGAACGCTTGAATGACAAAACGCCCATGGTTTTTCAATAAAATATAATTGCCCTACCGAAGAAACTGATAGTTTAATGACACCATTTTTATTCGAAAAAAGAAAGGTTTTAACGCGGACTCGCGCAAATGCGAGCATGTTTTTACAATATCCAACGTATTTCTGCAAATTATGTTAATTGTGCGTTGGGCAATTGTCGAACCATGAAGCGCTATCAGAATTTTATCTCTTTCCGGCTGAGTTATCTAAAAGTGTTTACGTATCTCACCAAGCGAAAACCATTTGATATATTTACAAGACGATTAAAATGTAAAACTTAAAATTTTCACCTTCTCCACCCACCACTTTTCATTTTCCCGAAACATTGGAAAACCAAATTCTTAATTTTGTTCATTTTCCTTTGGCGGGCGCTCGTTAAACTTTGTAGTGTGTTATAAAGTACAAAAACAACGCAAATAACGGCCTGTGAGCTTTAATGGTAGTTTTGGGATTTCAGAAATGTGATGCGGAAATCCCTCGAGTTTAGTGGGAATGCCAGCATGTGCGGTATCATTAGCTTAAAAACCGAATGCATTCCTTGTTTCATTTCGCTCTTTATGTAAATAATTTGTAACACTGTCGTATTTACTCTTACGACTAAAAACAAACTAATTTTTAAAATGTCCTCCTAATTTCCCATTTAGATGGTGTTTGATATTAAAACTGTCGTGTGGGTGATCCATTTCAAAATTTAAATAATGAAATGAAAAAGCGATCTGCTACTGTTGCCAAAATATAATGGTCGATACCCTTTTGCAAGATTGCCCAGTTTGATTAGGTTCCGTTGTAACGGAGCGTTATTACGCCTTTGTTATACTTGTTGCTATACCGCTCCCACTTCCACCATTATCGCGTTTTATTAAATATTTTCATGCCTTCAGAAGAGAGTTTATTTTTTAAGGCAGTTAAAATAAACGTAAAATTTTATTTTATTACTTCAAGTGCGTTACTGAATAACAACATAAACTTCTTCACTAATTTGTATATTTTCGTACCCATTAATCATACATTAACTTCCTACTTCAAGTAAGTACTTGAGAACAGGTCGGGCTTTATCATTTTTTTAATACCACGTAATTGAAAATTCCACTTTGAATACAAAATGTTGTTTCACAAGGGCGATAATCATTTTTCTAACAGCAGGAATTATCTTTTTTTATGTGTGTTTAACATAAATAAATAAAAGTGACAGTAAACAGACCATGTATTTACTCTAATCACGAAATAAATTATTCATGAATATTGAATTTGGTTAGCATTTTAAGTACTCGCTGCTTCTAATGTGACGATTAAAGAAGGCAGATTGATTTTGGGCAACACTTTTATTTAAAATTTTCAAGTCGACATTTTTAAAGATAATCTACAATTAGCAAATTATGTTTTTGTGTATAACTCGTTAACTGTTACAAATTACAGAAAAAAACAGCAGTTTTGATACAAGTGGTATTTTTGTAAACCTAACAGTTTTGAAGTTACAAGAAATTTTTAATTAATTTTAAAATCCGAATTAATAACGTAAATTTTTATATTATTGTATATAACTCGGTAACTACAACAAATAAAAGAATCACTTTCAAATAAAATATAATGACAGTTTTAAAATACACTTATTTTTGTTATGGGTATTTTTTATGTAAACCTTTCAGGTTTATGAGCTTTTAAACTTGCAAATTTCTATTAGGTAACAAAGAAACAAATTATTAAAATTACTTTTTGCATTTTAGTAAAACAACTCATTAACCATTTAAAATAGAAAATAAATGTCGCAATAAAAAATGTATAGAATTAAAAATACAGATTTCGTTTTCTAAACTTTAAAGCTTGTAAAGTTTGATTGATTTGAATAGCGTAGTTAATAACCTGATTTTTACATTTTTGTAAATAACTCGTTAAAAATTAGGAATACACAAAAAGTTTTCCCGATAAAAAATGTACAGAATTAAAATACATACATTTTTTATTCTAAGTTTTTTCATGTAAAGCTAACAGGTTTGAAGTTATGAGCTTTAGAACTGACACGTTTTATTGACTTGAATAGCGGAATTTAAATTTATCTTTTTTATTTATTTTTTTTCGTTTAATAACAATTTGCGATCACACCAAGCCACTGAGGCGGTTTCATTAAATCTAGTTTTTATGTAAAACCAACCTTTAAACATCGTAATCCAGGATTGATTTAAATTGCGGAGGTAATTGGATTAATTTTTTTCATTTTTGCCAATAACTCGTTAAAAATTAGAAATAAATATATAAAAATCTTTCCGACAAAATCCGTAGAGAATTAAAAAAAATTTTATTTAATAAGTTTTTTTCTTGTAAGGTAACAAATTCGAAGTTATGAGCTTTTAAATTCGGCTCGAATTGATTGACTAAAAAAATGCTAATTTTTAAACGGCAATAAAGAATTCATTTAAAGAGGTAAGCTTAATAACAGTATTTTTTACATTTTTGCCAATAACTTTTTGAAATTTAGAAATTCACAAAAGCTTTTCTAATAAATCCTATAGGTAATTAAAAATACAAATGTTTGATTCAAATGTTTAATTGAACAGTTGTGAAGTTACCAGCTTCTAAACCATTTGGAATTTTGATCGACTTGCAGAGCCGCATTAATTTACATTTTTTAAATTGAAGGGCCTAGTGGAAAAAGTAGTTAAGTCACTTTTTTTTCAATTGTAGTTGAGCACATTTTCACATTGCGGCATTTATTCTCTACAAACTTAACTACTTTTTTCACTAGGCCCTTCAATTATTTTTTTAATTTATTTAATAGCAATCAGAAATCACGTCAAGCTACTGTTATGTCGTTTTTTTTTTGGTTTTGTTATATAATTTTTTATGATTAACTATGTAAAAACTATGTAAAACTAAATTTTCAACGAAAATTTAGAATTGATTGTTTACGTTATTGTCAATAACTCTGTAAAAATTAGAACTGCACAAAAACCTTTCGAATAAAACCTGTACAGAATTAAAAAATACAAATATTGGCTACTCTATCGAAGAAAAAAAAATTTAATTTTTTCAATTTTTCGGCAATACACGGGTTATTTTCCATTTCTTTGATTATATTTATTACTAATATCCACTAATCACACCCCCATCTATCCGAATTTCAAAGAAAAATTCAAATCGGAGCGAAAAAATTTTACCCATTTTCAAGGGACCGTCTTTCAATTGTATAGCGTCTGCCAGCGGTCTGCCGCATATTCGATGCTAATTTGCCGTACTTTTCAAAAGTCGATATTGGGGTTGTTTTTATTCAATGTACACTTTTTTTTGTTTTAATAGAGAAATATAAGCATGTTCTTTAGTGTGTAGCACTCGAAAATTATTTTCGAGTGGCTGAGTTACTGAAATAGTCCCCCAAATATTTAGTTCCCAATTTCTTTCATGTAAAGTGAACACGTGTGAAGTTATGAGCTTTTAAAAATCGGATTGTTTGACTTGAAGAGCCGAATTAATTTACATTTTTGAATTTAATTATTTAATAGCAATCACATCAAGCCTCTGCTGTGTAGTTTGTGGTTCTGTTATAAATATTTTTATGATTAACTATTTAAAAACTATGTAAAACTACTTTTTAAACAGCAATTTAGAAGTGATTTAAATAGGGGAGTTAAAAACATTATTTTTTACATATTGTCAATAACTCTGTAAAAATTAGAACTACACAAAAAATGTTCCAATAAAAACTGTAGATAATTAAAAAATACAAATGTTTAGTTTCCAGTTTCTTTCATGTAAAGTTAACACTTCTGAAGTTATGGGCTTTTAACCAGCGGGCTTTTGTTTGACTTCAAGAGCCGAATTAATTTACATTTTTTTAGTTTATTTTTTTAATTAATTTATTTATTTAATAGCAATCAGCAATTACGTCAAGCCACTGCTGTGTCATTTGTGGTTCTGTTATAAGTATTTTTGTGATTAACTGCTATGTAAAAACTATGTAAAACTAATTTTTAAACGACAATTTAGAATTGATCTCTTTGGTTATTGTCAATAACTCTGTAAAAATTAGAACTACACAAAAACCTTGAGAATAAAAACTGTAGAGAATTAAAAAATACAAATGTTTAGTTCCTAATTTCTTTCATGTCAAGTGAACACGTGTGAAGTTATGAGTTTTTAAAATTCGGACATTTGTTTGACCTGATGAGCCGAATTAATTTACATTTTTTAATTTATCTTTTGATTTTATTTCGTTATTTAATAGCAATCACGTCAAGCCACTGCTGTGTAGTTTGTTATAAATATTTTTATGATTAACTATGTAAAAACTATGTAAAACTACTATTTAAACAGCAATTTAGAAGTGATTTAAATAATAGGGAAGTTAACAACATTATTTTTGCATTATTGGCAATATTTATTATTCATTTATTTAATAACAATCAGCAATCACAGCACGAGAAGCCGCTGTGGTTCTGTTACAAGTATTTTATGATTAACTATGTAAAAACTATGTAGAGGTACTGTAATGTCTCGAGCCTTTACGTTGGTACAATCAAATAAATATGTAATATTCCCCTTACTTTATTAAATAAATTATACTTTCAATAAACTTTGCCCTTACCTGGATGCTTATCCCACAATGATAACTTATGTGGACGAAATTTTGTAGGTCACCACGGCTAGCTCTTAATTTTATAAAAAAAAAATTCTTTTATTGTTAATAACTTTTCTTGATTGCATTAGCTCATCATTAAAATGAACAAAATTCATAAAAATTTTTATATTGATTTATTTGATTTTAAATTGAAAATAACATTTTCATGGCAATCTGATTTTAATGAAATTTTATATAAATGGTTGGCATGGAAACAATTAAAGTTTACGCACATGCCTTAAATTTAATGATAACAAAATTTCTTAAATAAATAGATTATGCAATTAAATGTTTATAAATATAAGATTTCTGACCTTTTATTTTGTTCATAAATTCCGCACTGTATAGTTAAAGAATTTAACCTCACTTCCTGATTTCATCATTTCTTCAATTTTACATCGATTGTTGGTCGTTAACTCACAATATCTCCATAAATTATCGTTGTGTTCATCTGATTTAATTTTCGGCAAATCCAACGATATTCGCCGCCGTAAATAACATAATTTTAATATAAATTGGTGAGTACCCTGGCAAAATTTTACATTTATCACGTAATATCACTTCTTTTTAGGTTAATCCATTTTCACTTCCCTATTTCGGGTTATTTTAACACTTTTTATTGTAAAAACTCTGGAGCAACCAAATTACGTGTACATCTTCATCAAATTATTTCCGTTGTTCAATAAAACAAACCACGTTACTAAGGATCTTATTTTTCTTGTTATTTCCAACGCCTGTCTGTTTTTATGTTATAAAGTTTTTATTGGCAGGTAAATTAATCGATATTTTCGTCACTTGATTTTAATTCAAATAATTGTTTTTATAGGAACGATCCGCAAATTTGAATCTGATGCACTATAATTGTTTAATTTGAAGCGAATGATTGTCCGTTCAGTTTATCGCACCAAATTGTGATAAATGTCATCGAGAAACCTTTTTATAAGTTTGCATAACACACTAATCACTAATTACCTAATTTTATAACAAATTTTTAACTAACAACTTATAACTAACAAATAATAATTATTTTTACATGATCTAATTTTAATTTCATTTACGATTTAATCGTTTTTTTCATATTGCCATGATTTCTGTTAATAATTGCACATTTATTTAAATTTTGATTAACAACTTGTTCATCCTTTTAACTTGCTACTGCAGCTAAGCAAAGAACAAGATTTAAATAGGGGAGTTAATAACATCATTTTTTACATTTTTACCAATAACTCTGTAAAACTTAGAAACACACAAAAACCTTTCCAATAAAATCTACAGAGCAATAAAATATACAGATTTTTTGTTAAATGTTTTTTTTTCGATAAACGTAACAGTTTTGAAGTAAATTAGCTTTTAACACTCGCACATTTGAATGATTTGAATTACCGAATTAACATCATTTTTTACTTTGTCGCGCATAACTCATTAGCAATTACAAACAATCGAAATGCTTTCAAATAAAATATTTAGATAATGAAATAATACAAATTTTATATTTATTTTGTTATTTATGTAAATTTACCAGTTTTCAAGTTAAGTAACAATTTTGATTGATCTACTTCGCATTTTTTCGCATATAACTTACTTGTTAACCGTTACAATACACAAAATAACTTGAAATTAGAAAATATTTATAATAAATAAAATATTACAAACTTTTTGTCTAATTAAGTTTTTATGTAAATTTACCAGTTTTGAAACTGCGAGTAGTTCAAAGTTTTGATTGATTTTTTACGCTTTAATTTATTTAGATTGGTAATTAATATTTAAAACAAATTTTTTATTATGTGGAAGTATTTTTTAACAGTTTTCAAACTAATTGTGGTTTAAATTACGAGGTGAGCTGACTTCTTGGCACTTTTTCCGCTTTGCACCTGATTTCAGCCTTCGAAATTTTCATGTGCCAAACCGAACGGTCAAAACACGAATTTTCAAGAAATATAACTATTAAATTAATGAAAAAGCAGAATTTTACGGTAATCAAAATTTGTAAGTGTTAACAGCTCATAAGCTCAAAAATTTTAAGTTTACAAAAAAGGTTTTGAAACGAGACGAAAAACCTTTTAATTAATAATGCAAAGTCATTATAAGCCATGTAATTATTTTTCTTTAAGAGAGTGACTTCATTAAACTTTCCAAAAATATATTTAGATGTTCAATTTCTTTTCATAATTTTTTAAATGTATTAATTAAAATTTTTATAAATGTTTTAAAATTTGTTTGAGTTTAAATTCATCAGATTTTGTTCGAAATCAAAGTTTATAATGTAATACATTTTTACTCAAAGAATTAAAAAACTTAATAACCTTTTTTATCGGATTTTTTTATTTTAATTAAAAATTTTATCGAATTCTTTAATTTCATGAGTAACAATGGACTTGGTATTTCGAAACAAAATCTGTCGTGTTTTAAGTTCAAGTTGAAATCTTAAAAAATAAATTTTTGTTGTTTATTTTAATTTAGCCAAATTTTAACTTCTAAAACGATTTTTTTTAAGAAAAATAAGTTCGACGGTCCGACGTGTCTCCAATTTAACTATGTGACCTGTCTGACGTGTCTTTAATTTAGTGGTTTTCAATTTGTAAATTTTTTTTAAATACATTTTCAAACTTTTGCGTATAACTCGTTAAATACGAGAGATATTAAAAAAAGTGTAATATAAAAAATATGCGTAGTCGAGTTATAGACATCCTTTATAATCTAATTTTACTGTAATTCTTGCAGTTTTACGGTTATCGGTGTTTAAAACTTTCAAATTCACAATAATTCCAATAGTCGTGCAAAAACCGTAATTTTTTTATTTTGCATATAACTCGTTAACCGTTCCCAATAAAGAGAAAGAACTTACGTATAATATATAGAGAATTCCATAGCACTAAATTTTCATTAGAAGCATTTTTAATCTAAACACGACAGTTTTGAAGATCACGAAATTTTCTCTTTTTGACAATCGGAGTCTGTAGCATTACTATTCACATTTTCCCTCGTAACTCATAAACTACGATTCTTCTTCTTAGTCGTATTGTTCGTTTCCGAACGTCGTGACTCATCTCTTTCTATGCATGTGATGTGCGTTCTAAGTGTTTTCACATACATAGAGGACCTACTTGTTTAACGTGGGCTCCGAACCACGGGAAGTGTAATACACTTCATGTTGAGATGGGCGCTCTTGGCAAATTACCTCGGTGGTTTGCCATTGCCTTCCGAGGAGAGACGGCTAGAATAAAGTTCTTACCCTGCCCGGATTCGATCCGAGCGTTTCGCATTAGCAGTAGACGCACTTAACTGCCAAAGCTACGACCGTCTCTTAGCTACGACCGTCTCTAAACTACGATAGCTAGAAGGAAAAGTGTTGAATAGAAAGTATCGCGATTTGAATTCTACATATTTTATATTACTTGAAATTTTTCTGTAAACTGACTCATTTGACAGTTACGAGCTGCTGAAACTTGAGAATTTTGCTTACATCGTAAAAAAGTAGTAAAAAATGAATACTTCATATTTACCTTGTTATAGATATTCGTATCAATCTAGAAGCAGAAACGTTACGTTTTGAAAATATGTACTGGACACAGAGACCTACAGCTTAACGTGGATTTCAAACCACGGAATGGTCAATTCTGGACCAGGGTTAGATTGAGCCTATTTTAATGTTATCTGGAGCCAAAAAGTAGACAATTTGCCAGTGAAAAATTATTTATTTTTAATTGAAACAAATTTTAACTTCCAAACCGATTTTTTAAAGAAATAAGTTCAACGGTCTGACGTGTCTCTAATTTTAATAAACGCCCGATGTGTCTGAAGTGACTCGATTTTTAATCTAAACTTAAAAGTTTTGAATTTGTAAATTTAAATTTTATGTATTTTCAGATTTTTGCATATAACTCGTCAAATATGAAAGGTACTACGAAAAGTGTAAGATAGAAAATATGCGCAAACGAATTATACACATTTTTTATAATAATATATTTTCTGTGCTTCTTACGGTTTTGCTGTTAATATAAATTGTTAAAACTTGTAAATTTTAAATAATTCCTAGAGTCGCGCTAAGAACGAATTTTTATAATTTTTGCATATAACTCGGTAATCGTTACCAATAGAGACAAAAACTTAATTTAAAATATTCAGAGAATTCCATACCACTAAATTTTAATTAGAAGTATTTTTTATGTAAACGCGAACATTTTGAAGTTACGATCCGAATCAGAAATTTTGATTGATTTTGAGGATCGAAGTAAGAAACATCACTTTTCACATTTTATCCTATAACGCATAAACTACAATAGCTACAAGGAAAAGTATTGAATAGAAAGTATCGAGATTTGAATTCTACATATTTATTATTACATGACATTTTTCTGTAAACTGACTCTTTTGACAGTTACGAGCCGCTAAAACTTGCGTATTTTGCTTTCACCGTAAAAAGGTACTAAATAAAGAGTTCATCATACTTACCATTTTATAGGTATCGGAATTTTCTTGTGAACTTCGAAAGATGCCAAGAAAAGTACTGCATAAAATATATTTACAATCGAATTGTTCACATTTTTTTTGGAACTCGAATAATTTTGATGTTATGAGCTGTTAAAACTTGCAAATCGCGTCAAACACATAATTTATTATAATTATATTTGCATCTTCTTCTTCTTCAAGTGCCGTCCCCGCTACGGAGTTTGGCAATCATCATTGCTATTTTTATCTTTGAAACGGCTGTTCTGAACAATTGGGTCGATGTACACTTATACCATTCTCTCAGATTTCGCAGCCAAGATATCCGCCTCCGGCCACTACTTCTCTTTCCCTGGATTTTTCCCTGCATGATCACCTGCAATAGTTGATATTTCTGTCCTCTCATCACGTGGCCCAGGTATTCAAGCTTCCGTCTCTTGATGGTAGTTAGAATTTCCCGCTCTTTCTTCATTCTTCGGAGGATCTCCACATTCGTCACCCTATCCGTCCACGACACCCCAATTATTCTTCGATATACCCACATCTCGAAGGCTTCCATTTTATTAATGCTGTTCTTATTTAAAGTCCACGTCTCCACACCATAGAGAAGTATGGAGAAGACATAGCTTCTAACTAGTCGAATTTTAAGTTGTAGGTTTATGTCGTGGCTACAGAAAACGCTTCTCATGCTTATGAATGCTGCCCGGGCCTTTTCAATTCTTATTCTTATCTCTTGAGTCAAGTCGTCGTTGTTGTTGTTGTTGACATATGTTCCCAAATATTTATATTTATGCACACGATCAATGGGGCACCCATTAATGTATATATTCCCGTTCACTCTATGTGTCTTCGAGATAATCATGAATTGCGTCTTCTTGTCGTTTAGTGTCAGCCCTTTCTCTTCGCTAGCTGTTACTACCTTATTTAGAATGTGTTGTAAGTCTTCTATCGTTTCCGCTATTAGGACGGTGTCGTCGGCGTATCTAATATTGTTGATAGGTTTTCCGTTGATTTTTATCCCTATCTCTTTGCCCTCTAGCGCTTTTCTCATGATCTCCTCCGAGTAGATATTAAAAAGTAGGGGCGACAGTACGCATCCCTGTCTAACTCCTCTCTTAACTTGGATCTCGTCGGTCGTGTCGTTTCCCACTCGAATAGTTGCTTTCTGCCCGTAATACAGATTCGATATTATTCTTATATCTTGTGTGTCTAGTTGTTTTGCTCTCAGTATCTCGACAAGTTGGTCGTGTCTGACCTTATCAAAGACTTTATTGTAGTCAATAAAGCAGGCAACTACATCCTGGTTTACATCCAGGCATCTTTGGGCTAGGATATTGAAAGCAAACAATGCTTCTCGGGTTCCATATCCATTCCGAAATCCAAATTGTGTCTCTCCTATGTCTTCTTCCAATTTTTTATATATTCTGTTGTGAATAATTTTAAGGAGGATTTTCAGTGTGTGGCTCATGAGGCTGATCATACGGTAATCACCGCATTGTTTAGCGTGTGTCTTTTTTGGGATAGTGACGAATGCCGATACCAACCATTCTTGTGGTATTCTTCCGGATTTATATACCTTATTCAACAACTTCACTAGTACATGGATTTGGTCTTCTTGTATCAACCTAAGCAGCTCTGCCGTTATTTCATCTGGTCCTGGAGATTTTCTGTTCTTTGCCGATTTGATAGCGTGTTTCACTTCTTCTTCTGTTATTGTTGGCCCAGTCTCATTTTGCAAGTTTTCAAGAGAGGGCTGTTGTCTGGTATCTTCAAAAAGATTCTCCGCATATTCTTTCCACATCTCAAGTTTTTCACTTATGTCGACGACTATGTTTCCATGTCGATCTGTGAGCATGGGCACTTGTTTTCGTCTGTTGTCGTTGAATTCCTTTATTCTCTTGTGCATATTAAATGAATCATACCTCGTTCCAAACCCTTCTATTTCCTTGCACTTCTCCTCGAGCCATTCTCTTTTTGCGTTGCGTATCTTGTTTCTAATCGCTCTATCAATTTTTTTGTATTGATCTTTGTTTCTATTTTTTAGTGTTCTTCTTGTATTCATAAGTGACATAATTTCGTCAGTCATCCAGTCTTTTTGCTTTTTCGGTTTTTCTCTTTCCAAATGTTTTCTTGCATATAACTTATTAATCGTTACAAATAGAGAAAAAAATGTTAAATAAACTACAGAGAGAATTCCAGAACACAAAATTTTTCTTATAAGTGTTTTTCATGTAAATCAAACAGTTTTTAAGTTACAAGCCGTTAAATATCATAAATTGTGATTGATTTGGCGAGCCGAGTTTGTAACATCACTTTTCACATTTTTGCCCATAACTCATAAACTACGATAGTTACAACAAAAAGTGCCGAATAAAAAGTATGCAGATTTGAATTCTACATATTTTATATTACATGGTATTTTTCTGTAAACATACTATTTTGACAGTTACGTGCGACTAAACTTAAGCATTTTTGCTCAATTTGCCGAACGTATTTTTCACCTTACTTTGTAACTCGTACACCGTAAAAAAAAGTAAAAAATGAAGAATCTAACAGACTAATACTTCATATTTACCATATTCTCGGTATTCATGTCAACCTGAAAGCGGAACTTACCTACCGTGCAAAATATGAATGTTTCGAACCTTTCGAGTCTTAAAGTTTCTTTTATTTTTAAAAATTCCTCTTTCATTTCATTTTATGACAGAAACTTAATGTGGGAATTTCCTTGGAACTACGATTTTGTTTCATGTTGTGATATTTGGTATTCTACGGTAATATCAACAGTATTGATTTTATATTTCGTTTTCGGTAGTTGTACCTACTTTACGTTAGAATTTAGGAAATAAATTCGAGATATATTTAATGGTGGGTGTTTTGAAATTTATCTTGCTGCTGTTGCTTCTACGTGTGTGGGTAGGCATTAAAATATTTAACCTATTCAAGTGTTAGTTTAATTATCGGCCGTTTGTATTCCAAAAATTTGCATAAAAATGTTGTTACAAAAGTGGAACGTTGTTGCGTTTATAGCAAATGTGAAACAATTTCTGTCGCCACAATACCCCATTCCTCATAAATAGCAATATAAACACAATCAACTGCAAACCTTCATGGCAATTGTGTGTTTACTCGTTTATTTACCAATACAAAATATTTCCGTTTCGTTGAAAATGAAAAATTTCATAACCGCATAAATCAAAAGCTGTCAAAATGAACTGTGCTACACATAAGCGCACAAATTAGTCTGGCCAAATCGGTACACGAATGAAATTTAAATAATTTTATTGGAAGTTTCTCCGACTGGATTATATGTTAACATATTTATGCATACAAGCAACACTCGTTATTTTTATTGCTACTAAAATGTACCCTCTAAAATGTTATTACCCTAATTTTCTTTTAAAACACATGCAATTCCCACTGATATACAAGCGAACGCTGAAGTTTCTCTAATTTCTCTAAATCAGGGAAGTGTAACTCCTAACTATGACGCCCGTGTGCGTGGAAAGAGGTCACGGACGCGAATAAATTGCTTTAGTTGCCATTATCTGTTTATTTTCTAAAATTAAACGGCTGTTATGTAGTTCTAGATATTGGATTTCGTTAATGTTGAGGAGTGGTTAGCGATACGGTTTTCCTTTTAATTTTCAAATTAAATGCGCGCCAGTTTTCCAAACCTCCACGTTAGTCACGCGGTTACTTTCAGGAACGTTACAGTAAAATCTTCACCTCGTTGACGTCCAATCTAAACAACACCAACGACGAACCTTTTCTACTTAAAATAACACTCAAGTTTTTTTTTTTTTTTAGTAAATATTTACTCTTTTTAAACTAATATGAGTCGTTTAATTGTTAATATAAACACGAAATTGTTATTATATAATTTTTTGTTAATGTAATAGACGAATATGTAAATTTGTGAAGATAAATGGTTCTGTACGGCGTAGATTTAATACTCGAAACTTACTAATGAATTATTAACAGTTTAATCTGATTTATAATAATTAACTGATTTCTTACCAGAGCCTCATCCACCCTTTATCAATAATTTCGTTTTAAACGCATACCAGTTAATTACTTTTTGATATTAAGTATTTACCGTACATATTACCTAATTAATATTTCGCACGAATATTTATAGACTTGAAATACAGAATGCCGATTATAATTTTGATTCAATAAGGTGTCATTGTGCATTGCGCGGCATTTCCGCTCTGCAGATTGACAGCAATCATATTTGACAAACGTCGACAACAAATAATGCGATTTTATCATGGAACGTTACACGATCGACGAACGTATAGTTTCAAAATTTGCAACTACAATTAGCAATTTCTTACATCGGAATTGTAAATTTAATTTACAACGAATATTCAACTTGCAACGGATTTAAAAAAGGTCTTCGTTTACACCGTTACAGAATTAAATTAACGCAAGAACTAAAGCTTGCAGATCATATTAACCTAATTAGCCAATTAGACCATACTTTTTCGAAAATGATGGCGACCAAGCGACTTTGCATTTTTAATGCTAAGGTACGTCGCTGAATGTTAGACAATTCGTCATTGCTTGGACCGTAAACAGTGGCACTGATTTAGAACACTTGACCAAAAAGTGAAAATTATAATGTGTAGTGGTTGCTCGCCCCCCCCCCTCATTATAACAAACTGCGAGCTGCCACTGATGACCACGTTAGTTAACCTTACCTAGAGGTAGTAAATTCGCGAAATTAAATTAATTTAAAGGATAACTTTTGACAATTACTCCTCCAGTGCGGTCTAAAGGCCGCACGACCACGTAATTCACGTTCTAGATGGCTATCAAATTAAAAAATATCCGGGTTGGATTTAGAATCCATATCACTATCAATACCGTTTGAATTATTCGTTTTGATATGAAATATTTTCTCCTTTACTTATTCATTACTTTCTGCTAGTGCGTGATTGTCATGGTTGTGTAGAAAAGGTCGCACAGAAACTTTTTAGGTCTGGAAACTAAACAAATATGAACAAATAGACATAAGTCTATAAAGATTGCTTAGTTTGTGCGGCCTAAAGGCCGCACTGAGGGAACGGATCATCGGCCCAATTTAGCGTTACAAATAAATTAACAATGATGATGATTCAGACTTTTGCCGCCCCAAGAGTTCTATCGCCCGGGTACTATTAACCCCCTCACTTGCCTTGGTCCTAGGTCCACAAAAATAAATATAGAATAATTTTGCGTATGCGGTAGAAATAAAAATTTTCTTAACTTTTTTATTTACCTAGGTACGTTGTAAATTAGTTTTTTTAATTAAATTTTCTTTACGGTCAGGCGTGCTTTGCTTTTATTTGCCATGTGGAAGACTTAAAAACGCATAACCCCCCCCCCCTCCGTAATTAATTGGATAATAACGGAAGGAAAGGTACATTTTTGCAAATTTTCATAAATATTAGTGCATTCGGCCGGTTTTTTAAAGATTTTTGAACATTATTAGGGGGCGGGAAGAAACTGCTCCCCTTGTAATTGGAACCAAGACTTATGGAAAAAAAATATTTACACCATCGTGATGGTTTAATGCGAAAAGGTCAAACAGTAAAAGTTTTTAGGCCATCGGACATCTAATTCCAAGGTTCAAATTCAAGGTTCAAAGGACTGAAGAGAATGAAACAGTCGAGCAACCCAGGTCGCTCAGCCGAGCCGGTAGAACATTGCACTTTTAATCCAAGTGTCCTGGGTTAAAGTCACTGCGCGGGCGACTTTTTACCTTGTAGAAATTTTGGAAACATCTCGTCCAGTTCCAAAGGTTATTAACAGATCGGGCTCCACTAAATTGAAAGGCATTGTAAATTACTTCAACACCAATACAAACAAAGAATTACATGAACTAAAAGTACATTGCTGTACAAAGGACATCAAGGGTCGTTCATAAAAGATGTCCATGTTGGGGGAGAGGGGGGGAGGTTAAAATTTTTTTAAATAAATATTACATAAAAAAACATACGCATACCATTTTTTAGAAATCCCAGGAATGTCCCAGAAAAAATCCACATTTTATTCGTCCATTAAGGACGTCCACACCTGGGGAAGGGGGTGTTCCAAAATGTGACCAAATGTAACCAGGGGGGAGGGGGATTGGACAAATATGACGTCCGCACAATAATGCCCATTTTTGGGATTTCTAAGAAAATTGTATTTGGATATTTTTTTATGTAATATTTTGTCGTGTCAAGTTAGATTTTGGACCAATGAGGGGGGTCTTTTGTTTGTGACCATAGGACGTTCCTGGGGAGGGGGGAGAATATTGTGACCAACTGTGATAAACTGTGACAAGGGGGGTTGAAAAGTCGGAAGAAATTGCGGACATCCTTTATAGACGACCCCTTATTACAAAAGTTTAAGTATGCGGTGAGGGTTGAACATCAGTCATAATCCCATGGAGGGTTTGGCTAAAGCAAACTTCTCAGTTTGCGACATACATGTTTCGATCTTCGTAGAATTATAGAATTATAATAATAAAGCAATTTATTACGGCTGTATCTTCTTCTTCGTCGCAGTGGCTACGTTTTGGGGAAGCCAGCTTTCCGAACCGCTTGAGGTATTGGTTGAAGCAACTGTGACCAGTGAGCGACTGGATGAGATGTTACGTTATCCATCCGCGCTCTTTAGAGGCCTACGGCTCGATGTTCGGGATGGGCCTCCGGGTCCACTGGCCTGTAGCAGCTGTTCGCCATCCTGCCACTTAGTGAGGGTCTCTTCACTGGCGTCTGGTTGGGCGGTGTATCTCGCTCTTCTCTCGAAGAAGACTTCGGAGCTGTTACTATTACGCACACCATCTTCAGAGACATGAGTTTCTGGACGCTGAGGAGCCTGGATCTATTCCTTGCGATGTCCATGGCTTCGTGCTCCATGCCTAGCGTTTTCATCTTAGTGGTCTTAGGCCCTCCGATATTTGGTATGAGGCGAGCGATTGATGTGGTGGCTGCCATTACCTTGGTGGACACATCCATGATGTACTTAGCGTAGATTAGGTTCTTGTCTATCTTTCTTCATTGGTTTGGATGGAGACGGATGCTACGGATGTTTCTTCTTCCACTAACTTCAAGGACGAGGGTAAGTTCTCGACTGCTTGATGAATGTCAGATCGTCGGCGAACCCGATAACTTGTAGTCCATCGCATAGTGGGAGCCGTAGTACGTCATCATACAACCCTGGGGGACTCCTGGGGATATTGTTACCTCGACTTCCTTTTCGTCGGTATTCAGCCTCAGGCGTCGTTTTTGAACGGTACCTGGCGATGAGGTTCAAAGTGTCTGGCTCAGCTTCCTGAGCGCTTCCTACCGCTTCCTGAGCGCTTAAAGTTATTAAGACAACTCATTTAGTAACGCCACCTGTTGATAACCTTTTAAACTGTAATAGATGTTTCCGAAACTCCCATAAGGTTTGCCAATCTTATACTTTATAAATAATAACTTGACGAAAAAATACTAACCAGACAATGCTAATATCAACTTCGGCTTGTCCTGCAATATTCAGAAGAAAACCCCTTTTCGGTTTATTTTAACCCCCCACCTTAAATAAACAAAACTAAAGTAAACACGTATCCAAAAATGCAGTAGTAAATTTATTTTAGTCGTTTTGCTTTAAAATAGTGCCCTCTCATTAAAACAACTCACGAGCCGCTACTATAGAACTTCCTCGCTGCCTTGCCGAAAAATAAAAATGGAAAGTTGCGCGTGGTAGATTGTCAACAAATGGCCACTCGTTAAACAGATTAATATTCACTACAAGAAATTGCAAACCTTACCAAGTTGTCGTAAGTTCTAGGCTAATATATCATTGTTAGTAATTTGGAAAAATGTCTGTTACATTCTATTTAGGTCAGTTGTGGCAAATCCTGACAGTTAAATAAGCGAGTGCCATTAAATTTCCATATATCAAATGTTGTTAGACACTTGGGTTTATTTCCACTGATAGGTGTAAATGTATCTATCCCATTCGGGTGGCCCAAAATGTTTGACTATTAAAATAATTTCTAAAGCTGAGATTGTAGTTGGATAACACTTAATCATAGCGTTTTGCTTAGATAATGCTCATGAGAGTACTAAAATAACAAATGATATCAAGGTAACTTATCTAATACATTACTTAAGGATTCAATGTTAATCGACCAGCGTCACGAAGCTACGTTCAACCTTTAGCATTTAAACAATTACTGACTTATTCACGATTTTATAACTTTTCGGTGTGGTCGTGGTGCTTCGTTTAGCATTTAGCGGTATTAGGGGTGATTTAACCATCTTTGCTACTAGGGTAGATTTTCAGTGTTATAATATGGAAATTTAATGTTTTGGTTACATTAATTAATTAACCACCTAAATATTAATTACGACATTTTGTTTACAATTAAAAGAAAAAATTATGGGTTTAAATTTGAAACATCGATATTCAGAACGAATAATTCCTAGTCGCCGATATTGTACATAATATCATGCAAATCTCCCGCAGATTTAATAATATAAACATTGCAAGTAAAATCAGACCACGTGTTTCTTGACTTTGATCGAATTTACCTCTAACCTTGCCTCTGCATAAACATCAACGCCGACAATAAATTCAACAAGTGGAAAATGCAAATCCAATTTTTATGTTTCTCATTTATTGGATCTTGCAAAACTTTTAATCCGTTCGTAATTTAACCATCTAAACTCCCATTATTATTTAAAGATGGTCTTAATGACAATAAGTGAACATAGTGAACGAATCAATTATAATAATTTATTTTACGATTATTTAGAAAAACATTTAGCGCCTCGGACGGTTCGTTTTGTATTTAATTAAATTTTAATTTAATTATAGTTGGTACATACAAGAAATTTTCGGCGTCTGCTTTATTCGATCCAGATGGAAGGTTGCGTGTTAGTCTAACTTAAATTTTTAATAACCTAAATTAATGTTTTTGCGTGCGAGTTTTAAAACTAAAGTCGAGAAGAATACCATGATTGCGATACTTGTTGTTTTACCCCCCCCCCCACTTTTCGTGTTTTAATTAACGTTGTGGATTTGCGATACAAGCTTAATGCAAAACCGGATTGTCGTGTTAATTCAAAAAGCAAGTGTTTGAATTTTTTTGATTCTATAGACTTTGATATCACATTAGCTATGTTTAAGACATTAGCGTGCGCACAAACCGTAGAGGGTCATTGGATTATTATGCTTATTATTAACCACAATAAAGTGTGGACCACTTTTAGATCACAATTGATTGCTAATGGACCGCTTACGGTTAAACGATTACAAAGTGCACATAGGCGAAAATTAGTGTTGAAAACGCTCACAGGACATAGGTTGAATATTGAGGGAATAGAAGTTTTATCACGTCCATAGGGGACCTACTGTTTAAAGTAGGCTCCAAAGTACAGTAAGTATAATAAACTTAAATTTTAGACGTTTGAAGAGAAGGTAGACACAGTCAGAATAAAGTTTTATTCCGCCCGGAATCGGACCGGGTACTCAGCGTTAGTGAGTTTATTGATTATTACTCTATTCAAACTCTTACGAGGAATATCTGATAGGCATATTTCTCTGATAGCATGGTTGTGCGGCCTAAAGGCCGCACTGGGAGACGGACCAAATTAGTTTGATGTGCATACAGATATTTTTATACTGCTATAAAATATACAAGTACAGTATAATTTCTCTAATCTGGACAGATAAAAGTTTTCCCCTTTCAAAAATTCGAGTTTTACTGATTATTTATGGTTATTGGGACAGGTGATTTACACGATTGTTTGGATTATAGATTTCCGTAATAGAAAACTGTCGGAATTGTAGAAATTTCATAATTACTAGATTATTATTCGTATCCCGCCACTGCTAGTTACAATCGCAGCCGCTGACTGGCCAATGATCGCGCCACACCACCTGGTTTGAAGGTGGGTCAGGCACTGCGGAATTGGGGTTGATTTTATTAACCTGCTTGGCTCCGATAAAAGAAAGCAAGTAAAATAGTAAATTTGACCCTTCCCGGACTCGAACCTCTACTTTTAGTTGGTGGATCGAACTGCTAGGCCAATAACCGCTTTCTAACTTAATTCTGTTCTTTTGTAATCTGGCTTTGAACTATTGACCGGAAGATCGGCAATAAAACTACACTAAATTGATTATGTTTCCAAACGAGGATATGCCGCTTCGTTTCCTGTGCTCTTTTCAAATTTTTTTATGATGTTTAGCAGCCCCGTAGGCAGACTTTTTTGGGGGGGGGGGATAGTGGCTTATGAAAATGGAGTTTTCACGTGACGTTCTTGGTATCGCCCGTCCTTTTTGGCGATGTCGTTGATATGATTTCTATATATGTTTTTCGAGCAATTTGTAGAAAAACCTTCGGTGTTTTTCCACGCTATCCTCTAGGTTAAATTTCTCGGGTATGAATATTGTAAACTGAAAGACTGTGGGTTCTCTAGTGTTTATTTTATCGTAGTAAAATCAGATATGGGTCTCGGTTTTAACAAAGTTCTGTGGAAATACCTTGAAGCATTCATTGTTTGTTGGAAGTTTATTTAATTGTTATTAAATTTAGTGGTGTAGAAATTTTGTGGACGCTGCTTTCAAAAGAGAAACCGTTTAGAAGTCGTTAATAAAAGTAATTTAAAAATTAATTGAAAACACCGATAATTATATATTATCAAAAGAATTGGGGGGGGGGGGTAGAAGCTTACCTTTTGAATGAATACAAAAACGTTTGGGCCACTTAAAATTCTCAAATAACTTATATCCGATGACATAAACATCTAACATGCGTTGTTTTTATTACCCGTTTTACGACATTTATGTAAAATTTCAAGATCCATTATTTTAGGAACAAAATGGGACATTTTCGTAAACTAGTTTTGACTTTAGTAAGGGTGCCTATAAATAGGAACCCCAAAATTATTTTTTTAAATATGCAGTTTTTTTGGTAAATCAATTAATTTAAAGCATTTCAGATGGTATAATGTTGATAATAAATTATTACCAACTACGGGCCTTTGGGCCGCACAACATAGTGAATCACGAATCAGTGTTAAAAATATAATTCCTCACAATAATAGCCAGACCCGCAGCTAGCAGAGGGGGAGGTCATAGCTCTAAAAACAAATTTTCGGTCTTGATTGTCAAAAAGTGTCTAAGGGAGAACCCCAGACCTCTTTCGCTGAGATCTTGATTGGACCCGTCTCTGTCCTAAGCCATAAATGCCCCAAAACAAAACTGGCTACGTGGGGCCTGATAATAGCATAAGTCTACTGAGATGAGATGATGAAAAACCGAAATGAGGGCCTTCAGGTTCGTTCTGAACCAGGAAAATCTATTATATATATATGATTATATAGGAGATGCCATACATAGCTAAAACGTCCTAACTGAGGAATTGCTTTGCAGGAGAATAATAAATAACCATAATATTACAGAAGGTATTAAATACTATTTTAAATGAAGACGACAGCGCTCACGTACAATCAAAAAACCAAATAACTTTAAACTTGCTGTGGAAAAGCATGCTTTCCACAGTTAACATCAGTTAACTCTACTAATTTCGAACAAGCCCTACAACACAAATCCTACAATAATTATAAAGCACTTTTACATGTAAAATTCCTCAAAAAGAAAGTTTTCTTAATTTTAGGTTAGAGCGATATAGCATCTACATAAAGTAATTTTTATTCCGAAAACTAATTTGTTTATTAGGACGTTTTAACTAACGACTGCAGTATAACTCGTATATATGTTTATTCATTAGTTGTCAATTTAAAGAAGTTACAGTGCGGCATTCAGTCCGCACAACATTATTGTTAAAACTTATTTCCAATAGAAATTAAATTTTTTTAGCTGATTATCAGCTTTTATTTGTGCATTTCAAATATTATGAGTCCTGTAACATCGAGACATTTTTGAACCCTTGGCAAAAAAAGAAGGGTTATCACCTGCAGATTTATTTGTTAGTTAGTTTGTTTGTACGTTCGTCTCTAACTCTTTCATACATCAACGAATTACGATGAGCATTTTCTCGATCTGAAATTATAGGCTAGTGGAGTTCTTTTATATTTGACTGTCAACTTTGATTCGCAATATTGAACTTTTTGAAATAAATCTGAATGAATCGATATTGATATTGAAATTGATATGTAGTTAATCCATTCATTCGCGTCATATTCGTATTTTGTTATTGGTAGTATTATTACCTAAATTCGGAATTAAAAGTATGTTGATTGAAAAAGTGGGTAAAATAAAATTTAGTAAGTAATTTAAAAAACCCTTGACGTGGTGGCGTTGCGTGCCAAAGTTTCATTACCAAATGTTTTAGAAAGCATACAATAAAGCAAATCAATTTAATATTAACAAAATCCGCGATAATATTTAAGAAATAAATGTAGTCGTATTGTATAAAATATAACATATTATTTGTTTTTAAAATAAAAAAAAGGAAAAAATGAACATAAACCGCTATGTATATTCATAAATAAAATAAAATTTTAATGACTATAAATATCAGGAAAAAAGGAAAAGGCACCAAGTTTCCAATTTGTCGAAGAAATTCCTAAAAGTTGTAAAAGCGTGAATTGACAGTTTCTTATGCATTTTATGCCCAAAATAATCGTTATCAAAATTACTGCAAAATTACAAGAAAGTTGTGAGTTACTACAAACTAATAATAAAGTAGCATAATTGTGCGGCCTAAAGGCCGCACTGCGGAGGCGTTTATTTTACCATATCAATACACGTGAAATCTTTCCGCAGTTTGAAAAAACTACAAATATTCCACAAAGTAAAATTTCTCAACTACTAGTGAGCAACAACTACGTAAAATTTCTGCATTTAAAGTAGAGGGGTGTGTGAGATATCGTGATGCATAATGAGTGAATGGGCGTTACGGATCTTGACTTTTATAAATAAGCTAAATTGCTCTTCCGTTAATATTCCAACGAAACCATTGGATTTTCTTGCAATAGAGGACTCACATTGCTATTATTTTGCCTGAACCAGCCTACATCCCATCAAGAGATTCCTTTTAGTATTCCAATTTGTGTTAAATTACTTCAAAAGAATTTGGTGTGGTCAGTTCTAACCCAACCAGCATATTATAAGAAAAAGCGAGCTTACGGCGGAATCCATGCAAAATATATAGGGGACTAAATTCTTAAACCGTTAGCATGGATATCCCTGAGATCTTCCAAGCTCTTAATTCTAGTTCAGAAATTATTTATACATTTTTGCTGGTTTCTTACCGCATTAATAACTTTTATTCAATGTTTTCATTTCCTGCATTATTTGGACGATTTTCCTACACCGATGAATCCAGCGATTTGAACTTCTTTTCACACTAAACCGATTTCATTTCCCAACTGCAATATTTGAAACCTGCGTGACTTCCGTTTATTTAAAAAGCTCTTCTTAAAACAGATTAGAATATTCGGATGCGATAACTTTTATTCGCATTCAAATAACGAATAAATTAAAAGACGGAACGAAAATAAAACTTTTCTATCTTTTTGGAGAGCGAACGAGTAGTCGATTTGTTCAGCTACACCTTTTTTCAATTTATTTAATTAGTTTGCTTCGCTTAGAGAAAGCATATATTAATCTTTGTGAAAATGTTGTTAAGGGATCTAAAAAGTAAATGGAAGTGAAAAAGGAAGACAACGCGAATAAGTGCTTTGAGAAAAGACTGCTGCCTTTTCGGCTGATTTCAACATTAATTTTAGTTTAGGAGCGACAAACTAATAAATACGCCGTGCTTATTAGGACGTACCAGACAAAAATGTATTTCCTAAGGATAAAATTTAAAATTCTAAGTTACAACTCCAGGGTATGCCGAAACTTTATAACTGCCTTATTGGAACGATGGTTAGTTTTTTTAATTATCTCAAAATTCATTGTAGAACAATTTTTGCGAGAACTTGCATAATATAATGGCCAAGTTATAAATTCTAAAATTGGAAGTTCGTTGAAGTAAATTTTAACTCTTTAGAGGCAATCATCAAACTTTTAGGAGAATAGACACCGCATTTTCAAAAGTTACTGGATTGTAAATCCTC
This sequence comes from Podabrus alpinus, assembly GCA_932274525.1. Taxonomy (NCBI): domain Eukaryota; kingdom Metazoa; phylum Arthropoda; class Insecta; order Coleoptera; family Cantharidae; genus Podabrus; species Podabrus alpinus. The sequence continues at coordinate 68,785,358 of OW026456.1, read as the reverse complement.
CATCTGATAAGTTTTGTGTGCACAATTAACGATTTGCCGAGAAAGAACAAAAACTTGGAAATAGTTCTATCGGTACATTAAACTTCGATTACTTTCAGCTGAATGTTAAGACCGATTTCGCGACCGGCTATCAAAATTTTTACTTTACTGATGTGGAAAATTTACTATAGAAATAGCGGACCGAAATGGCAATACCGGTATTTCGGTATTGTATCTATTTTATTAAATCGGAATTCCGGTATCAATACCGGTATTTTGAGAATCATATAACACAAATATCAAATATAAGTTTAACAAAGAAAAACTTTAATAATAAAAGAAAAACCATGAAATATTCATTTCAAGTTAGTCAATAAAATGCAGTCCTTTGATGTTGGAAGGCGAGTAACCTTTATAATCCAGGATCCAGGGAGCGGAAATTCCTTGTAGCTAACTAGAAATAAACAAATGTTGGATATTGCTGTACGCCAGATGAAACTTGACAAATGATGGGGATGGGTATTTTAAATTCAAAGATCCGGAACAAATATTATACCTACAAACTATTTGCTGTTGCTTGACAAACCCCAATAAGAGCGAAACGATGTCGTCGCAATCTATATTTAAACAATTATTGCATGTAAGTTTGATTATTAAAAAAAGCAAATATAAAATTTAGATCATAGCTTTTAATATTACGAAAAAATAGTTGAGCTTCTTCATATTTCAAAACCTGTATAATGTTTGTAAAGTTAAATACTATCTTTGTATTTTGCCTTCTTTTAATAGTACCTAGTTATTGGCTGAGCCCGGAGTTTGAACGACATACCCTTAGATTGTTAAACCTTCATTACGCTGTAATATACAATTTTAAAAATTCGCGCGAAGAAATTTAACAAAAGATGCCACGATATAACCTGCGTCGGTTGAATACAAATTTAACGAAACGTAAATCTTTTATGCTCTTTTAAACGTTTTTTTTATGAAAGAAAATTCTTTCAGTTTTGTTGGTAAGTCTACAGGATGGGCCATTAAGTCACAATTTAAAATGTTGGTCTACTTTGTTTTTATTTCTTCATTACTAAGATTTTATTTTCACATATTTATTGCTTTGCTTTAAGAGGACGATGCGAGATATTTGACTTTGAAGTTTTAAAAAAAACCAAAAAAAGCAAGTCCAATTGTTGATGAATTGTCAACAATGTGGAAAGACGAGTGACGCAGCACCGTTCCAACCCGACAATTTAAAAGATGCTACGGCGAAGTTCTTCATTTTAGGTAGTACGGATCGAAAAAATAAGTCTGAAGGATCCAACGCCCCTTATTTTTGTCTCCGTACATAGCGTCATGAAGAACAAACGTAGCGTTCATCCCTAATCGTGAACACGGAAAAATAGAAAAATAGGAAAAATAGACCTTATCTTATCTGCGGCTGACTCCATCGGTAAACCTAACCTGAAAGGAATGCAGCTGTGATTCAAGTCCAACAACAAATCGCAATGGTATTCCATACTTTGCGATTGAAAATATTAGTCAGAATGTTATCACTGCGATAACATTACATTCGAATTTACAATCACTTCGGATCGGAATGCAACAGTATCTCATTGTTAAAACATGAATTTGATGATGTGGCGGTGAAAGGAAGGACCTGGCTGGCAATGACAGAAAAAAACGTGCTGTTGAAAACAGCGAAATAGTAGACTACATAGTTGCATCTCTTTGTTCATTCGGTTGGGTAATATAAAACGCGTCTAAATGTCAATGATTACAATTTTGCTTGGAGCAGCAAAAACACGACTGTATTCGTCGATTGTTCACTCGCCACTCAACTCATTATTATGTATATCGATGCCTCGAATAACATGGAAAATTATTTTTAGAAGTTCGCATTAGTAACGCGAAAATATGATCCACTGTAATATAAATTAATAATAATACAAAAAGCAAGCGCCTACCAGCAGACCATAGTTGTAGGAACCGGGGGGTGTGGGGGGTATGGAATACCCCCCAGTTATACATAAACTGTAAAAGAAAACTTTAGAACCTTAGGGCACTCAGTATCAGGTCATCAAAAGAAGAATTCTTGAAAAAATCTAAGAGCAAAAATTGTGGCAGAATCACCGAAAAACGGTAAATCTTGAATATTTCTGAGCCTATTTTTATTGGTAGGAAATTTTGAAGATTGCTAATATATCTGACCGACCCCTTCTATGATCATGTGACAATTTTTCGGTTACCAGACTGTTAATATGGTAATGTAATATTTTAATGATAACATCCTAAAACCAACCAATGAGAATCTACAGTTTTGTTTCATAGACGACGAGACGGGGCTAAATAAAATTCTTGATTATTATTGGCTAATTTACTCAACCTTAAAGTTTTTAGGCCTTTAAGATAATAAAGGAATCACCACAATCGACGTATAGGTTTGAAAATGTTTAATATATGTGACTTATTTTCTGGGCGTTGTGGAGGAAGAAACCTTCAAAAGACACCACCAGGATATTGTGGGTATAGTAGTGTCAAATTTTTAGTATCTTCCTTCCTTAACGAAGAGGATTTCGTTCAGCATTTGAGACCTATTTTTCTACTTGTCTTCGGAATTGAATTTCTCTTATCCGAAATCTGTGCAGATTACGATTTTGAAATTTTTACTGGGTAGCCTCATCCTTAGATCATCTGTCCTAATAATTTTCTATAGGATCGCTCAATTTAAAAGTAAAAGTTACAAGGATAAACGTCTTGGGTGGAAAGTTATCCAAAATTTCAAAAAATTATTTTGAAAATTATATTTTTGAAAATATATTGAAAATTATAATAGTCCTAAACTATTCAATACTAAATTGCGGTTAGGCCATTTTTGGGTAAGCCACACTGCGGGGGAACCACTTATTGGACCATCTGCTCGAACAAAGTTCTACTGGATCGATCAAACGGTTCAAAAGTAACAGGACTACACGTTTTGGTGACAACTTATCTTCTTTTCGACCCAGTGCTTCAATGATGGTATTAGGACTCTTATTCAGGCCCCCTTTACATTGCTGTCCCTTCCTGGTTTCCAATTCTATATACATAAGTTTTTGTCTTTGTTGCTCAAAAATTGAGTTTAGGAATTTCTTAACCTATCTATGATCTTTACAATTTTTGTTGAAATTTGTTCTGGCAGTAGGCTAGCTATATCTTTATTATACGTGTTCATTTTGTTCATATTTTTTGAATTGCTTCTAATATCTAAATAATAAGAAAAGATATGAAGAAAACGTGTGAACCTTTCTTGTAGAAAATTCCATAAGCTTTCTTTTTTATATGAATCATATTTCGATATCGTTAATAGTTAGCGAGATATAAGTAAAAAAAGGAAACGGGCCGCCATTTTTCCAAGATGGCGGATAGAGCAGGAAGAGATTTCGTTCAGGCCTATTAGTATGTTTAATAATACGCCTAAAAGAACATCGTCTTTGCCAAATTTCAGGAATATATCAATTTTGTGTTCATTTTGTTCATATTTTTTGAATTGCTTCTAATATCTAAATAATAAGAAAAGATATGAAGAAAACGTGTGAACCTTTCTTGTAGAAAAATCCATAAGCTTTCTTTTTTATATGAAACATATTTCGATATCGTTAATAGTTAGCGAGATATAAGTAAAAAAAGGAAACTGGCCGCCATTTTTCCAAGATGGCGGATAGAGCAGGAAGAGATTTCGTTCAGGACTATTAGTATGTTTATTAATACGCCTAAAAGAACATCGTCTTTGCCAAATTTCAGGAATATATCAATTTTTCAGGCTTTCCCTATTTGACTGGACTACCATTATGACAATATGTTGTCAATGTGACAATTTTCCGTTTATACCAGACTGTTAGCATGGTAACGTAATATTTTAAGAGCGCGCTGCGGAAAGAGAGAGAGGGAATGATGTTGAAAGAAGCCTCTAATCTTTTGTACAAATTTAAAAAACTAAACGTCGTATCAATGTAATTTTTTTTTATATTAATAAGAAAAGACTATTGAAGGCAATAACCAATTTTGAGCGTTTTAAATTAAAAGTAAATAGGTTAATTTAATTTATGAAAAAGGACAATTTTGAATTTTTATGACAACCGATCTTAATGAAACTTCGTTATTGCCTTCTGCAGATCATTATAAGGACAAAACCTGATTTTGAAGCGATTTCATAATCGATTATAGAAAACTTGTACAAAACTTGTAAATCAAAAAGTGCCCTTAGTGGAGTTTTAAACTATATAAAATCAACTTAATGCACAAAGGGTTCAAGGGTTCCCTTAGATATGGCGCAAATAATTTTTTTAAATTTTTTAAATCTCTACAAAAGATTAGAGGCTTCTTTCAACATCATATCTACTGCTTCCCTCTCTCTCTTTCCGCAGCGCGCTCTTAAGGTCATAAAACTAGCAAATGAAAAATCTATAGTTTTATTTTAAAGGCGGGGCTAAAATGAAGATGTTGATTTGTATTGACTAGTTTAGTCAAAATTAAAGTTTAAAGGGTTTTTCGACATAAAGAATGACCACAATCGACGTACAGGTCACGGACAGATATAAAGTAATTAAAGGCCGCACTCGAACTTTTCTGGGCTAGTAACTAAAGAATTACCAAAGGTACGTTACAAACAGATAGATATTATACAGAACTATTGTTACTTTCCGAACCCCTTATTTTTTGACAGATTCTCATGTTTTGAGGTCCCTGAATCCATTTTGATTAGTTTTGGAAGGATGTCTGTATGTATGTGTACCTCTGTGAATACGATAGCATCTAAACCAGGGATGAGCAACCCGCCACGCTCTCTCGTGTGGTCCTTCAAAGATATTAAATTTTGACTTTTAAGGTTAGGTTGATAGGTTTATTTTGTTTACTAGGTTTATTTTGTTATTAAGAGATAATTTGAGATCATCATTCAGTGTTTGTATGATCATAGGTTTCTTACATGCGGCCCGCACAACATTTTTAAATTTGTAGCTGGCCCGTTGTAAAAAAAAGGTTGCTTCATCCCTGATCTAAACGAAGCAATCAAATCATTCCAAATTTTAAAGATAAGCTTTTTTGCCGTGACAGGAAGCCAGATAAAAAGAAATTAAACTATATGAAATATAGGGAGGGAAATATATAATGCTTCGAAATTCATGTCGATGGCCACATCTGATTTTTTTTATTATATAGCAGCTCAATTATTGTCCTCGGTTTTTATACTCATTTTCCCAGAAAATGATCAAGACTGAAAAAGTATACCTACAGTACAGTGCCTGCTATAAGCTTATAAGCAGTACATTCAAAAAAGAAGATAATAATTCGTTGTAAAATTTAAATATCGAGTTTCATAAATTGAATGAACAGAATATACTAGCTTGTACCGGGGAGGGGGGGCGTCCGCCACACTTGCACTTCTAAGTATGTAATGACGTTGGCTGTGCGGCCTAAAGGCCGCACTTGTTAGCGTTACAGACCCACAGATGTATGTAGGCTATAGTTTGATATGATGTGATCACTGACACGGATGGCCATCCGCCCACCATTAGCCGCCTATTATGTGTAATGGCCTAAAGGCCGCACTGATTAGCGTTATAGACACACTTATTATGTAGCTCGTCCTTCATTAAAGGATCCTTTAAAAATAGGTGAATTACAAACGATATTTTAAGTGGAAATCAAATTTTACCTAATTTCAAAGGATCTTTAATAAAGGACGAGTTACAGAATAACCGCATAAAACAAAAAAATTATTATTTTAAAAATGGGGGGGGGGGTAGAGTGAAAAACAATTATTTTTGTTTATAGGGGAAATTAAAAATGAAAAATTTATTTTAAAACCGGCACAACTTTGGAATAACCTGAAAAAAGAATTTTAATTTTTAAATTCAAAAATGGGGGCCAACTTCACGGTTGCCCTGGGGTTGTAACCCCATCTCCTCTGTAGATGGCTCTACCTCATCCATCGCTTCGTGTTTAAACCTTGCTTATGTGTATAAGAGTAGCATCCATTTATAGTATGAGTTCATAAAATCAAAACCCATTGTATTGTGTTTTTGTTAGATTTTATTATTCAAATTTAACGTTCAGTTAATTAACCTCTAAGCTGCAACTGCCTCTGGTATTTACTAATTACATAACATAATTATGGTTGCTCAACAAAATTAATTGTTTTAGAGTACATCATCAACATTGTACGCATGCTTTTTTATATTATGGTTTATTTACATTTAGTATTTCATTTTTCGCTTATAATCGACCCTTGTAAAATGAGAAGACATAAAATCTCTTCTAAACGACTCCCACGCTTTAATATACTTTTGCTTATCGATGACGCCCGTAGCGAAAGGGTTAACGGGGTAGTCAGGAAACTGCGACATTAGCTAAAAACCTCCCACAAATAATCCATCCTCATCAACTTCCTTCTTCTTTCCCGTTGTTCTTACAATTTCTAATTTAACTCGTAACCTACAAAAACGCATTACCGCCCTGTCGTGTGAATCACTTGCACCTCCGGATTGGCGAAGTCGTGCAGATAAATAATTTTTCATATTTTTTTCGTTAAACTTGACGAAATTTTGTCGTGTTGACAGATCGAACTTATTAATAATTCGTATTTACAAAGTAAATCAGTGGGAGGTGCTCTATTTTTTAAGTGTTTATGTCTTTTCTAAGCGCCATTGCATAACCAGTTTAACATTTGGTAGTACAAAATTCTTCAAGTATTCGGGGGGGGGGAAATAATTGTAGATCACCTTGAATTATTTTTAAATACGTTATTATTTATTAGCGTATTTGGCGTATATTAATTCTCAAAAATTTCGACTCTATGACGCCACTATAATTTGGTATTTATGACTTCGTCAATAAATTATTGTTTTACGTCTCGGGAAATTTCAAAAATAATATTTTCAAAAATGCGTTGAAGTTTAAATTGGTGTGATTAACGGTAGTTTTACCTTGTTGGCACGAAAAATTATATCCTTACAAGAAAATCACTTTTCCTGACTTGGCACTCGGACGAATTTTTATTATTTTTGTTCAACTCGCACGTTGCTGTTTTATGAGTTAATTTCACGAAATATTCAGAAATTATTTTGTATCCCTACTCACGTAAGTGGGGAAGGAAAAAACTTAATTGGGTTTACTGGGATTTGAATTTAGATGCGACACTTGGGACAGTTCTGTTTTGCTTGTGAAGTTGTAATTTACTTTTAGTTACCGATTTTTATTCTCATTTAATTGATTTAACTTGAAAATCTTGTAATTACTTAAGGAAGTGCCTAAATTAATTTGTGATTAGGTTTTTAGCGCATCTCATCGGTACTTTCACTTAAAAGGTGTGGTTTAATTACCTTATTTACTAATTAACACCAAATTTGCAAAATCTAACAATCCTCCTGATGTTCTACATTGTAGACACGAAATTTTAGTTATAATTAATGAAACAATTAGGAGCTTTGCTATGATGAAATCCTAAAACACTCAGATGCTGTTGCTTTCTGGTTACTTTTGTAATTTTTCTGCATTGGCGGTTAAAAATCAAATTACCGTTTTAATTATTTTCTTGATTAGACGCACAATTTTGTTCCTTTTTATTCCAAAAAGAAATTAAATTTAAAATTATATTTACTTGACAAGCTTCTGCTCCATATAGTATAATTTTTCATTAACAACTTTCATAAAAATCCAACTTTTTAAAAGTTGATAACTGAAAATTTCGAAAACTTCTGATGCTTTTGCATAAATTATGCAATTAATTACATCCACAAAAAGAAAATTTTTAATTTACGAACCGCCTGTTCAAAGAGAGCTTCGTAAAAGCAATACACGCTATTTTTATTACAATTTTTTTCTGAAAAAGTAATTAACGCTTGAAATTTATTTTAGGATTAAGGTTTTAAAAATCTGAAAGTCGTCAAGTTTGCTTGAAAGTTTTTCGCGTTAGTTGCGTATCGTTTTAACGATGCGTACTACCGGTATTGCAAGTATAACGTGATGAGCGGCGAACTCCGCGTACCGGAGCTGAGGCTGGGCCCTCCGGAAGGAGGTTCCCATCTATTAGTACCTCCATCCCCTACTGCTCCACGTAGAAGACACAGCTGGATCTGTAGGTAAGTCTCAGGTTCAAGTTACCTTTTATTAACCAAAACATTTTGATTACCTCCGAATAACTGATCTATCAAGATCGCCGTTTCTATTTTGAATCATAACTGTTGAAGCAACGACCTGGCTTTGATCCAGAATTTTAGTCAATCATTTTTGCATAAGTAGTGACAAAGCCTTTGATCAAATTATCCAATTTTTGTTTTGCATTTTTTCTTACAAAACATGAAAGGTAAACACTGAAGTTTAATAAAACACAGAAATAGGAAAATTGAAATTAAAACAGGAAAATCTAGACTGAAAGGATTATTCACGAGGGTCATGTTATTTAATGCTAATACACCTCGGGAGAGCAACCGGGTACTCGGCATTAGCAGTAACACTTAACTACCATGCTATTGACCGTCTTGAAATCTAAGTAGTCGAATCCATTAAAGAACGGAGATCGCAAATGTATTCTATTCATTTTTTCAGCAAAAAAGTAGGTATATCCTTACCCTACTGTAGGCATTAAGTACCCTATTGTAAGAAGTATCAAGACATATCTAAATGGACAAGCCTCACATTCTAATCGAAATTCTCAAGGTATCTCTGAATATTTATGTCTAAATCGGTCGGCATATTTTCAGGAAAACCATTAACAAATTGTATTAGAAATAAAGTGCTTACAATAAAGAAAACTTCATTATAAGCGAAGTGGTGATGGCAGCCAGCTGGCAAACTTAACCATACAAAAATGTTCAAGGAAGCTCTAACGAATTGCATGCTTAGGTGTCACAGGATCAAAGCATTCTGTGCTGAGTGTAGATCTGGAAACGTTTTTAATGTTTTGATTCTCCACTGAAATGCTGTGCAGAAGGACAGGAGAGACGCCTACCAGCCGCTGTTGACCAGGAGATGGACATTGGAAGCATTCCACTTCCTTATCGACAGAAACGAAATCACATTTTCTGTGGTGTAGTCTGTGGAGTCTATGTTCTTCGTGAATTTTGAAGCAATCATCCAAAGTAGAGAAAACTGTTAGAAGCCTACTGACCTGGTCTGGTATGCAGAAGAGCCTAAAACCAAGGTCAATTTGTTCCTAATGCTTTGGAAAATCTTTACCGGATTTATTGCATGCCCTAACGTTTTGTTAATAACGATGTTCTTTGATGTTTTGCGAAATTCTGTTTAAACGATCATCGTCAGAGTATTTTCTCTGCTAATAATTTGCCAAATAATCCATGGAATTGAGGAGTATTTTTCGGTATTGTCCTTAGACAACCTTTATTTTATCTCTCTCGAGCTGTGCCTTCGGGAATTAATACTTAATACTGCCATCGGATATTACTCATCTCCCCAGGGCTGTTACCCACCTATGATTATACTACTGAAAATTACTATGTTATCATGGAAACGGTATAGCTCCAAATTGATAATCCTCCTGAAATATCGCATGTTGCCATGAACACAGTGATGCTGGTGCTAGAAAATCTATTGTGGCTTCAAACTGATCATTTTCCTCGAATTTCTTAGGTTCCCATCGAAACAGTGACGCTCGTGCAGAAAAATTATTACTTGACTATGGAAATTAGAACGCCTAAGCATAAGTGTATTAGAAATTAGCGGTAACAATTTTGACAATGGAAATCCTGTTGCTTGAAAACAGCCCGAGGCGGAAGGAGAGCTTCGTTACTATGAATTCCAATCTGTCACTATTTTATATATTCAAAAATGTAACTTAGAACTAAACAGAGCACTGAGGCGGTAGGGTCCATATCTCCTTCATCTCATATGAGATTTGACTTTAGATGATGGAGTTTGACCAAAGTTTTTGAATTAGCGCTGAGTTAGGACTGGGGCAGGAGGACTAAGAGTACAAGAAGGTTTATGTCGTGTTTATAATAAAATTGTTGATGGTTAAATTGAATTTAGCGCAGTTCATAATCCTGCTTTGATAATATAATAAATTTTTGCAATCACAAACGCGTGAGCGGCAGACATATGTTTCAATAGCAAAAAAGCTTGAAACATATGTCTGCCGCTCACGCGTTTGTGATTGCAAAAATTTATTATTGTTGATGGTGTTTACGAAAATTGACCGCGGGGTCTTGACCGGTTTTTGCACGATGGAGCGCTTAATTTTCAGGTTTTTGTCGTCGCTAAGTTGCTAACATTTCTGTTGTTTGCTTCGTTTATCTTAGCCTCCACTCAAGACCTTGATTACAAGGTTGGAGTGGTGCTCGTCAGCTCGGTGGTGGTGAAAATGTCATTTTCTGGTCGGTCGGTGGACTGGCTTTGTTTTCGTGTCTTTCGCCTTACTTTTAGGGTAAGAGCAGTAGCCTTGACAATTTCCGGATGCAATCCCCCCGCTGCAAACACGTGTAGATGGAGGTCGCGTAACTTGGGGCATGATGCTGTTACTTTATGCACTTTCAATGTGTGTGGCAGTTCTGCTGGGAATGTCCAAAAGTCTGGCACCGGTAACACTGTCTCACGTTTGTCTTCCTGTGCGGTGACTCAACCATGATCCCTCTTATCTAAAATGACAAGAAATGGCCATACGGTTCGGCGCGAGAGATGGACTCTTTTTTCCGGCAAGTTTTGGCCCTTCAGATCTTTTTTAATGTCTTCCATCGTGAGCGTGCCAAAAAGACCCCTGAGAAGTACTTTCAGGGGCCTTTTTTTGGGTAAGGTAGAAAGTGTGACGGTGGGTTCTCCGCTTTGCCTCACTGCCGAATATATAGCAATACCATTTGCCATTGTCTTAATTTTAGAGAATTTTATACCGTTAGATGTAAGAAGTTTCTTGGCCGCAGGCCAATGCTCTTTCGTCCTAAAGACAACATGAGGAACTCGGATGCATTAGGGGACTTGGGAGAAACTTTAGAAACTCAGAACTCACTTAATTTGGTCAAGGGCGCCTTGACTTCATCGTCCAGTAGTATACATTTGTTAGAATAAACAAAGTCGCCAGAAGGAGGAACGGGCGTCTTGGCAGTGGCCTTCCTCTGCGATGACGTTTGTTCTTCCTCTTTTTTGCAGACTGGAAATTCGGTTCGACGGTGGAATTTGAACCGAATTGGCGACAGTTCGTCTTTTGGAACTGCAGGGAGCCCTGCATTTCAGTCTTAATTTCTTCAGATATTAGCGTTCTCGCCCCTCCTGCTACGCCTTTTTGATGTCCGTTTTCGTGCGGTTTTTTATTTTGCAAAAACTTTGTAAAAAAGTAAAAAACTTTCTATACGAAAAGCTAACGTTATGTTTACTTTGACTGTTAATTCGCGAATACCCAATTTATATTCCGAAACATAGCTTACCCTACTCTGTGGTTAGGCAACCACGAAGCGAAACATAATTGACCCTACTCAGGGCATTTGTTTTTATTTTGTACTGTTATTGGTCGATCGTCATTAGCGGGATATGGTCATACTAAAATCTGCTAGATTTCCATGGAAACAATGACGCTCGTGCGAAAAAACTATTATGATACCGCCCCAATCGGATTATCCGACACAAATTTGTTAAGTTGCCATGGAAATAGTGAGTCTCATTCTATAGAAACTATTATGTTACCATGGAAATAGTAACGCCTAAAACTAATATTCGTCCTCACATCCGTTAAGTTGCCATGGTTACGATGACGCTTAGACTACGGCCACGTCGGAGTTCCGAACGCCGTAACTTAAACTCCTCTGCTAATTTGCAATAATGTACTATTTATATATAAATGGAGGTGGCCACATGAGCGACTGGTAGATTTATTCGAAATTTATTTTTATTTTCATTGCCTAATCGAAAGTAATTCCAAATATTTAATCAAAAATAGTGATCAAATCGCTCGTGTTAACAATATAAAATTTTGAAATGATTTATTAAGTTTTTTTATTAAATCTCCCAACTTTATTAATCTAATTTTGATAATATATTTCTGATTGTAAACCACGAGTCACCACTGATAAGCAGGTTAGTTAAACATTAACCCCACCCCAGGTAATAGATTTATAAAATTAAATTGTTTTACCCCCCCCCCCTTTTCAGTCGAAATAAACAACTCTGTTTGTCGTAGTGGTGGCGCTCTGATGCAAGCTTATTTTACAGCACTTCCACAGCATTAATTCGTTTTTTCGTGAATTCCCGCTCAAATTAGGCCTGCAGGCCGCACAACCAAGGAAATTATGTTCTAAATTGCTCGCCGCTGCGCTGGTTATATTTTCACTATTAATACCGTTTTAATTACTTTTGTGTGAATTATTTTCTCATTTATTTATAAAAACAAAAACAACAGCTATTAAAAATAATAATGTTTGTATTGTAGTTGACCTTTATTTTTAATTATAAGATTTTTAATCGGCTATAGGTCTATAATATTTTTAAACATTTTCCAACGATTCGGGCCGTTTACATTTGGCCCATTTTCATGGCTAAAAAATTAATTATTAATTAATAAAAAATTAATATTAACTTTGGCAATCTGTCAATTAAAATTGTTGCCGATTATTATGAGACCATAAAATTTAGCATTTCCTATGCACCTGTCGTTGGTTCATTTTAGAGTTTGCAACCCTAAAATGTTCCTGTGCGGCCTTCTGGCCAAGCAACAATAACCTCCAGTGGACCGGGGGGGGGTCCGGGGGAGTATGAAATACCCTCCAATTTATAGGCATCAAGATGTCCTTAAAAATGAGGAGTAATAATATTTTCAAAGTAACGCAAGAACTTGACTGATTTTTCGGGTTTTTTGATCATCTATGGTCAGCATTTGCAATACTTAATTTCGTTGAAGTTAGCGTTTATTCAAATAGTTATCGATTAAGCTTGTTTGGAATTAAAAGATTTGGAAGTAAATCAGTAGATCCAAATTTTTCTTTTTTATGATGGAAATTTTGTGCCCTCTCATTAAAACAAGTCACGAGTCGCTACTGAATATAAAGCTGAGTTCGTCGATGTCCACAAAAATGTTTACCTACTTTTAGGCCACGTGGAAAGTTGAATTATTTTAGCATGAACCGAGATTCAGAATTCTCGATCACTCTGAAAAACTTTTAAACCTTAAAAAAAGCTTATCAGATTTCTGATCTGGTCTGATATATCAGGATATCAGGTCTGGTGTGTGTTTACCATAGTTGTGCGGCCTAAAGGCCGCACTGGACCTCTATGTATTAGGTTGATTAGTGATGAAAATTTTTTTCATTTCTGGGAAAACATTTCATGACAAATAAAGATAACAACTTAAAAGACTAAAATCACAAAACTAACAATAGAAAGAAGTTTCTATTTAGGCCTTGACTGTATTTTTCCTTCATTGTGTGCCGTGAGTTAAAAAGTTTGGCTACCACTCGTGTAGACATAGTATATTATGTTTACTGCACATTCAAATGACTAATTCCTCATCCATTTAATTTTTAGACTTTTTTTAGTAAGTCAGGAAATCTCAGATATGTTTAAGAATTCTTTACGAAAATTGAAATAATTTTATGATAAACTTTTGAAATTGTTTCAAGAACAATTCAAGAGTCAAGAACAGAGACTACTATTTTAACTATTATAAATAAAAAAACACCACGTGAACTAACGGGGGCTACAAATGGGGTAAAAAGGGTTGTAACCCCCCCCCCCATTATTATTTTTCAATAATCGAAAGAGAAAATATAGTTAAAGTAACTAAAATTTTCAAAAGAGAAAAAAAATCAAACGAGATTCAAAAAAAGTACATATAGTATCTGTGTTAACTCAAATACCAGATATACAGCAATCGAGATCTCAACTGCAAGCTTTTCCTTCAAGACACAAAACTTCACGATATCCTACTGTTCCAGCAGCTAAAACTTAGGATTGTTTAGCATCATAGAAGTTGGAACAATTTGTTACCTTCGGTCACTTAATAGAGTTTTTAGTAGAACAAACTTGAACTATTGGAAATCTTAAATGAAGTTCTATGGGCTATTAATAAGACTTAAAGTTCATAAAGTACAATTTATTCAATTTACAAATAAACCATTGTAGAATCGCAGTAAACCCGGAAGACCGCCAAAGTTAACAGTAATAATTGTAATCTAGTAAAATGCAAACTTAATGCGCTATCGAATTGTCGAAGAAGAACTTTAGTAAAACTTGGGCAGGATGATGTAGTGCCACCTACTGGTAACAGATGTTATCTGATAGTAAAACTTGGTGGCTGTAGTAAACACACGATCATAAAACTTTTGGCAAACACGATAACCATTAAAGCTTTTGATACCAACACACCGTCATATCAGATTAATATAATCCTAGCCAGATGTTGGAAAATTAAGTTAAGAGTTAGTTTAGTGTTAAGTCAAATGGTATGCTTCTATTTTGGGGCGGTTGTATAGGTCTGCAAGGGATGTTTATAAGCTCTAAGTGCAGTACCGAAGTTTGAACATAATTATTTTTCTGGTATCGGTATCAAAAACTTTTGTAATTAATTAACAATAAATTATGATTGTGGCTTATCTAATTTTATTTGGGACGTATCCGCATTGAAACGAAACGAGGGTCTTTATATGACGTCGGATTATAAAATATAATATTCACAAAATTCTCCAGGCAGCTTTAAGCTCACTGAAGCTTTTAAAAAGCACCATAAATGCAGCCATTAATATTCCTATATCCCGTTTCTGCATAATTTACATCTTACATTTAACCCGAACCTTAAGATGATGGTAACAGTTGAATCGTTTGTTTGAAAAAAAGTTTTTCAATTACGTAAAGCTGCTTTACTATACCGAAAGTTATAAGTGCTTACGAATATTTTGGCTTTTTTGCGCTTCGATTTGAATGGAGGAAAATGGAAGAAATAAAAATTGTTGATTTAGTCTTTTTATGAAACATATCATTATACAATAATGGAAATTATACAATGTAAGCATTTTCATGCTTTGACGGATTTTCTAAGAAAACTTGGTTTAGTTTGTGAAGCATTCCGGTTAATATTTTACGTTGAAAATGCAAATAAAATTTTCATGTTGCTTTCGATAACTCCCATCTCGTTTATAAAGCTGGGTTTACTTCTATTAAAATATTGATATGCCGATGCCGGCAACAAAAAATGAAAATTGATGTTTTTGTAAAATATCCAATATAGGCTCGTAGATTTTCTTTCTTACTGTAATAAAACGCGTATTCTGCTACCACGTGCGGTTATCTCAAAATGTGAAATATTTTATCGAAAAATTTTCAATTCATTTTGCACATTTATAAATTATCTTCCTTTTTATCGTCATCAGGTGTAATAAAATGTTAAAAAATATTTATAAGTCATATCTTTCATTTTTAGATTACCTTGGTGTATATTTAAAAATATCAATTTAATGCTATGACTTGGCTTAGCGCGATTTTTAAAAATAAAATCTCAAATATTTGAAAATTTTTCGATTTTTTGGAAACCTATTTTAGTCCCACTTTGCAATTAGTAGAGATATTATAATTGTATGGCTTTAAATTTTTGTTATCACTCAAACTCTTCATTCATATAATAATTTCTAATTAAATCTTGTGTATCCCACAACAAAGTGGTCCACCAGATGATTATGAGTTCATCACATTGAAGATCAGACTTGTTAATTTTGTACCAGCAAAATTAATTCATATTGTTAATTAAACAAATGTAACAAAGTTTGTCTTTGACGTTATTTCACACCGTAATGAAATTTGTTTTAGAAAATATTAATTTTATGTTTTGTCAAACAATAAAATATTTTTAAAATTTCTTGAAATTATGTAAAATTGTAAATCTCCTCATCAGTCTTAATGCGCAATGCCCCTTAAGACAGATTACGAAATGGCAAATGGTGATAAGTACGGGGCGATTAAATACTCGAAAGGGGCTGGGCGCCTATCAAATTAAGCACCAGACAATTTTACTAATTCGCGCTTGAAAGGTTAGTGTTTCATTATTGGTGCTTACATTTAGTGTAGCGAAAAACGGTATCACGATTTTAAAATGGATTTTTTTGTCTTGTATCAACAAATATTTTAATAATTACTTGTTAAAAAATAAAGTGCTTCATTTTAGTGCTTAATCCTTTGTTAAATAATTAAAATGCATTGTATATGCATGGGGCAACTTATGCATGGTTAAACTGTTAATGAAGCACTAACTTTGTTAATTAAAAATTTACAATACTAACGAAGCACTCGCTAATTTTTAAAAACTAAAAATTATGCTAGAATTGCTTAGACTCGCTAACAATTTTATATGAAAATCGATATTTTTATAGTGCTTCATTTGGATACTAACGCAGAACTACGATTTTAACCATCGAATGACTACTGCAATTTTAACAAGAAATTAATTAAATAATCGAAAAAAGCCTGCTAGGTAAATATGGTCATCAAACTCCTGAACAAATAGAAGAATTTTTATGAAACACCCATGTATTTAAAATGAAACACTTATTCTACAACCTCCCAGGGGTTTTCATATTTGATAAATTTATATGATATTGTCATCCTCTACATTTCATAATATATTATTTGAAGGTATTCAGAGGTATTTTTATGAAATATCCCACAGGTTAGTTTAAAACATCGAGGGGTTAATCCATGCAAAATTAAATGTACAAACTAATTATGGCAAAAATTCTAGCGAATTCCTAAAACTTCTTAAGACTTTTCAAGAAATTTGAAGAATTTCTCAAGCCTATTTAATGATTTCCTTGAAATTACTAAATTATATGGATAACAACTCATAAAATGATATAATAATAGAAAACATTATTTACTAACATTTGAATTTATTTACAAAACAAAACTATAAATTAAATGAGGTTTTAAATCTCTGTCAAGGTTTGCAATTATATCTTTGGTTTCTCGACAATTATTACAGGATTCTATGATCGTTTTTCTACCTACAACACAGCACAACGCAATGTCGAGGGCAAATTAGATAATCATAATCTTGTAAAATAAATTCGGAAATGTTCTAAAATTCCTGACATTTCATCAGCAGCCTAGCCTTCCTATAAAAAAATTGTAAAAATTATTCTACTTCTTTTATGAGCTCAAAAATATTTTTTTTCGAACTACAGGTTTTTTCTTTTTCATGCAGAATCTCTTGATGTGCTAGAAAAAATTAAGTTGTGATATAAAAAACCAAAGCTGAGCATGAAAACGACAATGAATCAATCGATATTCTTTTTCATCTGGCGTTTAGTTTTCAAGAAAAATTTGTTGTAAATTTTCTAAGAACATCCGGTATACGAATAATAAATTGTAATTCAAATTTTGATGAACTTCAAATATGTGAGCGGACACGAAGGCAAAAAGGAAGGGGGAAAACATTAAATAATCAAAATTATAAATTTAATAAATATGTAGTAATAATTATTTTATTACCTTTTACCGAGATGGTCACACCGAGCGGTTATAACGGGAGGTGGTCTTTGGTAACTGGTCCTCGCAGGGGGCCCAACTCTCACTTATGGCTCCACGCGCCACACCCTGGAAACTGCGTTGACCCGCAGGCAAAACTAAGTGAGGGGAGCCAGATATGGCGAACTCCGAAATATTGCCGGTATAAGCAACACCTTGAATGGTCAACAGCTACGGGTGGATGAACCAACAAGTAGAAGGCACCATCTTGCCTTTGAGGGGAGAAATCCTCTCTGAAGACGGATGAACCAAATGGTATGGTCAACGGCATAGGATGCAGAAGGCAACGGAAAACCACTGCATTAAAGATCCAACTGGATATTCCTAGTAAATCATCAACATGGCTGTATTTGATTCAAAATGTACCGGAGTTTCAAGCCCCCCAATCGGATCTCCGGGGGGGCGGGCGTTAAATTGAG
This sequence comes from Podabrus alpinus, assembly GCA_932274525.1. Taxonomy (NCBI): domain Eukaryota; kingdom Metazoa; phylum Arthropoda; class Insecta; order Coleoptera; family Cantharidae; genus Podabrus; species Podabrus alpinus. The sequence continues at coordinate 68,767,482 of OW026456.1, read as the reverse complement.
CTATGAATGGAAGAAATAAAAAGGAGCCGATGCTTAAGATTGCAACATGGAACGTGCGAACAATGTCCCAGGCTGGAAAGATATACAATGCCATACAGGAAATGCAGATAATGAAAATCGATATCATGGGCATCAGCGAAATGAGATGGCCAGACACGGGATACTGCAGAGTTGGAGACTGTGGGGTATAGTACTCGGGAATGTCGGATGACACGCACCGGCGGGGGGTCGGAATGATTGTTTCCAACAACATCGGAATACATGTAACCAACTTCGTGCCCATATCAGAGAGGGTCATGCTGTTACAGATTGACGCAAATCCTGTTCCAGTCAATTTAATTCAGGTGTATGCTCCTACAAGCCGACGGGACGTAAGAAGAGGTAGATGCTTTTTACAACGAAGTACATCGGGTCTTGGAAGAGTTGCCAAGACAACAGGTAACAATATTAATGGGAGATTTTAATTCAAAAATTGGAAAAGGACAGACTGAAGAACATGTCGGCCCCCATGGACTAGGGGATAGAAATGAAAGAGGAGAAAAGCTCAGCATTTTTGCAATTGAAATCACCCAGAGACTCAGATAGGGGAATTGTTCAAAATCAGATTGATTACATGTTAATAAGCAAGCGACACAGAAATTGCATTACCTCTGTGAAAACGTACCCTGGAGCGGATATAAGTTCGGACCACAACCCCTTAGTAGGAACGATCACAATAAGAATGAAAAAGGTAGCAAAAAGAAGAACAAGATAAATTTTAGTGATGAAATCAGAGATGCCGCTGTAAAAGAGAAGATACAGGAGGAACTAAAAGGGAAGTTCAAATCTGTGAACGGAAGCACAGATCTATCCATTGACGAAGAAATCCACAGATTCAACCAAATAAGCGAAAATATTAAAAGGAACACGCTTACATCTAATATGAAGACCAAAAGAAAGACCTGGATGACCCATGAAATTCTGGAGATATGGAAAAACGAAGAAAGATGAAGCATACCGACACAGTGGGGTATAGAGAGATCCATAGAACTATCCTGAAAAAGATAAGACAAGCTAAAGAACACGAGGCGATGGAGAAATGTAACGAAATAGAGATGCTGCAACACAAGCATGATAACTTCAATGTATACCGAAAAATAAGGGAGCTAACGGGAAGAAATACAACAAAACCAGTAAGCAGAATCATGGACGAAAACGGAAAAATAATAATAGATAAGAACAATAGGAAAAAAACCTGGAAGAGATATATAGAACAGCTTTTTGAGGACGATAGACCAAACAAACCCGCAATACAAGAAGAATCAGGACCGACTATCATGATAGAAGAAGTGCAGGCGACAGTTAATCAAATGAAAGACGGAAGGTCCTCGGGACCGGATCAAGTTCAGGCAGAGTTTTTTAAATTAATGGACGAAGATGGACTCAAGTGGCTAACAAGAATATTTAACATAATTTATAATAGCGGCAACATACCACATGAGTGGCTTAAGTCACAGTTTGTAACAATACCGAAAAAACCAAATGCAAGTAAATGTGAAGAATATAGAACCATCAGTCTGATGAGTCACTTTTTAAAGGTGTTTTTAAAAATCATTACCAGAAGAATATATAAACTCTGCGAAGAACAAATATCGCCTACACAATTTGGATTCCGAGATGCGGTTGGAACAAGGGAAGCTCTCTTTAGCGTGCAAGTCCTGATACAAAGATGCAGAGATATGAACTGTGATGTTTACGTTTGCTTTGTGGACTATCGGAAAGCGTTTGATAGAGTTCAGCATGGGAAGATGATGGAGATCCTGAAGAAGATTGGGCTGGATGGAAGGGATTTGAGAATAATAGCAGACCTCTACTGGAACCAAGAAGCAGTGGTGTGGGTGGAGGGGGAGCAGACAGAGGAGGTACGCATTATGAGAGGAGTGAGACAAGGATGTGTCTTTAGAGAAGCGCTTGATGGGACTGACGCGGGAATAGTATTGAATGGGGAACAATTAAATAACATTAGGTATGCTGACGATACAATTATCCTAGCGGATAGTATAATGGGCCTACATCAGCTAATGAACAAGATGAGTGAAAGTAGCAGTCAATATGGGTTGGATATTAACTTGCAAAAGACTAAATTTATGATCATTAGTAAGAATAATATCACAAACTGCCAACTAAAAGTCAACAACCAAATAATAGAAAGAGTCAGTAGATACACATACCTAGGCACCATCATCAATGAACAATGGGACCATTCCCAAGAAATTAAATGTCGCATCGAGAAAGCTGGAAGTGTGTTTATTAGAATGTCTGCGCTGTTTAAGAGCCATAACTTGACGATAGCAACAAAGAACAGAATGTTGAGATGCTCCAGGCGTTCGAGATGTGGCTATACCGAAGAACCCTGAGGGTTTCGTGGATAGAACGTGTGACAAACCGAGAGATACTTAGAAGAATGGAGAAAGATCTTGAAGTTGTGAACACGGTAAAAAGTAGGAAATTGTAGTATCTCGGTCACATAATACGAAATGAGAGTAGATATCAACTGCTACAATGCATTCTACAAGGTAAAATAGCTGGAAAAAGAAGTGTCGGCAGAAGAAGAATATCTTGGTTGAGGAACCTAAGAACGTGGTACTCTATGACGACCACGGAACTCTTCCGAGCAGCGGTGAATAAGGTCAAAATAGTCAGGATGATAGCCAACATCCGAAACGGATAGGCACCTGAAGAAGAAGAATTATTTTGAGCGGTTTGATTTTAAGGTCGCAGCGCCACTCCGGCTAAACTTAGAATCATTACATTAGATATAATTTATTTTTTACAATATAATATGGTTTATAATAACAAGAGTTGATGCAGCTAAAGTTCGTGAGGGGGGGGGGGTTAACGTAAATTTAAGTTTGATATTTTAAATGTGTAGCAAATTTAGTTAATTTAACTATTTATTCTCTTTCGATTATTGAAAAATAATAGTGTGTGTGTGTGGGGGGGGGGGGTACAATCCCTGTTACCCCATCTGTATCCGCCGTTGGTTTATGTGGTATCTTTATTTAAAATAGAGTTTCTCTGTTCTTGACTGTGAAGCAATATTACTTGTTCGGTTATAATAAAATTATATATCTCTCTCTCAGTTTCCATCGCCTGCGAAATGACATAGTGAGATCTAAATTTATATTATCTAAAATTATATAAGTACATAGAAAAAGAATAACTGACATCTTACATACATGATATGAACATCATATAACCAGCTGCAATGCCCTATAGAATTCCAAAAGTGTATCTTAAAATTTTTAGCAATTTTCGTAAATAACTAATTCTTAAGAATGTCCAAAATTTCCTGACTTCCTAAAAAATTCAGGAATCGGTCACTTTAATCTAAAGTAAACATATAATATGTCTATACCAGTGGTAGCCAAACTTTTTAACTCTCGGTACACAATATAAGAAAGAAACAGTCAGGGTCCAAATAGAAACTTCTTTCTATTATTGGTTTGTGTTTTTAGTGTTAACTTTATTTTTATTTGTCATGAAATACTTTCCCAGAAATAAAATTTTTTTCATTCTTTTTCATTTTTTTCAATCTATATCAATTAGTTTAGGATAGATTAGTCCACGAATTCGTCGTTTTTGTGGTGAAAACTAATATGAATCATATCTGTATTTTTGGAATAACCTAAATCATGCAGAAAATTCTTTTCTGAGTTAAAAAGGACAGTTTTCGCGAAATAAGATATACTGTAAGTATAATTCTCTAATGTATTTGCCACACAGTGAAATTTTCAGGCTATATTAAATATATAAAATTCTATAATTAAGGATTATATCCTGAAGATGCCACAGTGTGACGAAAACTTTGGTGAATTATACTTATAATAATGTACCTATTTTACTTCTGAAAGGTGGTATGAAATTGTGAGGCACATATTCGATATTTCTCACTAAATGATCGAGATGACAAACAGCAAAATAGTGGTCTACGCCAATTGCAACAGTGCAAAATATTCACATTATGTTGTAATAAAAGTAATAATAATAATAATATTACCGAAAGTAAGAGATGAAAGTTAGGGGTGATGTGTGTAAATTCAAAAATGAAAAAACTCAGAAAGGTTTGGTGAGAACCAACTGCTTCCCACGGAAGTCGTCAACCGAAGTGATTCACAATATAGCTGATGATGATTATCTGATGATTAGCAGCCAATACAAAACTGCAAACTTCACTCTAGAGTTTATTACAAAACCGATATGAATCGATAACCAATCGTTTCATTCGCATTTTTCTTCTGAGAGTTCTGTGATTTTTACATTAGGTAGCTTGCTAAGCTGGCCCTCGATGTGCCTGTACCCTGCGTTTTATTGTTATGAAGGAAAATCATTAACACAATGGGACCGACGGCTTTACGTGCCCTCTGAAGCACGGAGACGGTCAATAAATTCTGATCATCTGCTAATGTAGGGTTTTCCTGGTTTGAGCGTAAAAATTTCTTGACAGATTTGTTGCAACACAAAATACATTCAACAAAATTTTCGATGTAAAAAAAACTCTCAGGTTATCAAAGACTACAGGAACACCAAATTTTAGTGTCCCTCACGAGAGCCATCGATAAACTAACACTCAGATTCAAATTTTACCAGTCAGATTTTCATATTAAAAATACAATATTAAAGGCCGAAGTATCAGAACAAACACTGGATTATGCTTCCATCCGTAACAATCCTATCACCACTGAACCATAAAAGAACAAAAATTGTGTAACAAACCGGAATGAAGCTAATAGACGAATTACGTAATTTATTTTGATAATCCTGAAGAGGATTAACAAATCGGTGAAATTGACCAATCAACATGTACGGCATTAAGTTGGACGGAGCCTTATTCCTAATCCTTAGATTTCCTCTTTGTTGACGTAGCTTCATAAAATTGTGAAACTCTGAATCATTGTTTCATAAAGTAAACTTGGGGTTTTACAATTTAGAACGGCACTAAAAACACACTCCAAATTTAATTAAATGCGAAGACAATTATTTTAATGTAAACGTATTAAATTCCTTCAGTAATTAGTTTAGTCAGGTCAGGTGTAAAATCAAATCTAATAATTCGAAATTTTCTTGTAGGTGAAAACGAAACAAATACAATGCAATAATTGTCTCTCACAATTGTCGTCCAAGCTGTGGGAGAATACGATTAGCATGTGATTAATTTAAAATTTATTCAGCTAACACAGTACAAATTAAAACTTCAAGTAAACCAGCAATTGTGTGTAAACTTGACAAATTGCATTAGGTGACGTAGGTTCATTTATTACTACGAAACCGTTGTCACCCCAACAGCATAGATAAAAATTACGACCATCCGTCGTTTACTTGTCCTTAAGTTTCTTGAACAAAAGCAATATATCCTAGGCGAAGCGTAAATTAGGACACAAATTTAACGAAGGATAAAAGCGTCTTGGCTATCTTAACATTTTAATCCACCTTTAATCCTCGCGACACAGTTCAAGGATACTCGGCATAATATCATAAGGGCTTTTGTTTAATATTAAAGCTTCTCGTCACATTCAAAATCCGATCGATAAATGGCAACTAGTGAAAATATCAACAGTTTTAAGGCCAAGGACGTTGGATGGATTTAAAATTTATATGTATCCAAGTTTTCACAAATTACAAGTTCCGAGCGATAGCGCTTCCATTAAGAGAAAATCAAATAGCGACGAGCTTCCTTATCAAAATGAAGTTAGACGTTATTAAATTTATTAAAATAAGAACTTGTCTATTCAAGCTATTCACCCAAATTGCGCTTCTTCGTACTCGCGTGTACGCTACGTATGCAACTGGAGTTGATTTAATATTCGTAAAGAGAAACGTGGAATTGCAAATTGTCTAGTTTCGGAATTGAAATCATGCAAAACTAACTTATCTCAAGTCCAGACGTCGTAATTTTCGAAATAAAACATCAAATTTACTTAGGATGAAAAGGATCGGTCGAGCCAATCCGTACGAAAAAGTTGGAAGGTAAAAAATTTAATTTAACCTCTTGAGTATATTATCAAGCCTCATCAAAGCTATTAAAAGATACTAAAAAAGAGATCAAATTTTGCTCGTAAATACATTTTCGTTTACAAAAAAAACATTAATTGCTTGTACAAACTCGTCAATAATTCATAAAAGAGCTTTGATGGAGTAAATTAAGTTTTTGTGAGGTTTGGTACAGATTTTTCCAAACTTTCTTAATTAAAAATTATCGACTTAGTGTAAATATTTTTCAAACGGAAATAAAATTGTTAATTTACTAACCGGACCATCGAGAAAGACGCACAGTCTAAACAATTTCTCTTGTCAGGTTGTTAAGTAATGTAACTGTGGTTCACATTTGGATGGGTGACCGCTTTGGCGCTAGACAATGCTCCCTACACTACAAATTCTCATGTCCAGCGTGGCTGGGTATTACGGTTAATTTCTACTCTCTGTAAAACATTATTCCATCGGAATTACGGTTAAACCGTGGGTTCCCCAACCATACCGATGGAGTAAATGTAAATATTTCCTTAAAAAATATGATTTGATAGCGTCATCTATAATAGTACATATGAAACTAAGAATACTGTCAAATAAAAGGATGCTATCAGAACAATCTTAGGCCAGAACCTTCCAGCAACGCGCAGTGGCCGCGCTAGATTTCTTTATTGGGTGTGCAAACACGCGTAAAAGGAGAAGCATTTTTTGTTAAACGGAAGCACGCCACTCGATAAGGCGTTCTGAAGCCGGCTATTGTGGAAAAGATATTAATTTTTCATGGTTTAGAGAAAAATTTCGCAAAAACAGCCATTTCTTATGAATATTCGGGAATATTTCGGATTGGGTTCACTTCAAAGCGAAATACTAAATTGTCTGTAGAAAAGATCGTAATATACTCTTTTAATTTTGTTTTCCTAAAAGATTTATATTTTTAAGTCAATGAACCGATATAAATTTTTGTGTGAAACCGAGATACGAGTATTCACGAATGTTCAGGAAAATGACCAAATATTCCTATATAATTATAAATTGATAAATTCCTAAAAGTGTCTTTCTCGGGTGCCTATTTTCCAAAATAGCGACCAAATTTGAGGTCATCAGATCAAGAAAAAGTTATATGACTTTTTTGAGGGCCAAATAGAAATGATAAAAGTTATAGTCCGGGAGGTACCGTCACTTTTATACAAGTCATTTTATGCACGCTGAATTTTTTACTATTGTTAATTCCTATATACGATAAGTTGATGATGTAACCGACCGTCAGACCCTCCAGTAGCGGTGGGTGGAGTCGTAGGAAGCTGCGGACGTGTCGCGTAATTTGTTCCAAAAAGTTATTTTATGCACGCTGAAAATTTTATTAGTCCTTATTTATCTTATATATAAAAATGCTTGTATGTGTGTGGGTATGTATGTATGTTCCGCATAGACGCCTAAACCCCGTAACTGTGGGCGTTGAAACTTTCACGAGATCTGGCGACATTCAAGAGTAAGTTTTTCGTCGTCTTTGAATTTAGTAATTCGTCACCATAAGACGGTCATCAGCAGTTAAACGCTTCAGGTCACAGTAGTTGTCATAGTTACGATGCGATTTTGACGCTAAAAGATTAATTCAATGACATTGACATATTATAGTCAGTAGCGGCTCGACAAATAGGGGGCACAACTTTGACTAACCTTAAAAATGACATTGACATATTATAGTCAGTAGCGTTGCACAATATTTTTAAAATTATCAAAAATCATTTTGCATATATACAGGGTAAAACATAAATAGTGCGCGTTTTAGCAAGACCCTTTTCATAACCTACAGAGTGACCCTGATAGTGTTGAATAGCCCCCATGGGCCCCCCGATAGTGTCAAAGTGACGGCATTAACTACATAACCTAAAAATCCTTTTGCACATACAGATTTAACTTTACATGAAGATGTAACTTTACGTGAAGATTATGTATGTATGTGTGTATGTATGTATGTATGTATGATGACAGATGACGGATGACAGATGACAGATGACGGATGACAGATGACAGATGACAGATGACAGATGACAGATGACAGATGACAGATGACAGATGACGGATGACAGATGACAGATGACAGATGACAGATGAGATGACAGATGAGATGACCGATGAGATGACGGATGACAGATGAAGGCCGAACAACTTTGGCCTTCACGGATCTATTATTGTCCGCCCTGTGAGGCCGAAGGCCGAACAACTTTGGCCTTCACGGATCTATTATGGTCCGCCCTGTGAGGCCGAAGGCCGAACAACTATGGCCTTCACGGATCTATTATTGTCCGCCCTGTGAGGCCGAAGGCCGAACAACTTTGGCCTTCACGGATCTATTATGGTCCGGTCTGTGAGGCCGAAGGCCGAACAACTATGGCCTTCACGGATCTATTATGGTTTCACCCTGTGAGGCCGAAGGCCGAACAACTATGGCCTTCACCGATCTATTATGGTCTTCCCCCTGTGAGGAAGACTTTATATAGGTCGCAGAACTCGCCGGAATTGTGCAAGAAGACGCAAATCCACCTCTTCGTGGAAGATCCACCTCTTTGCGGAAGATTTAACTTTACCTGAAGATTAATTTGTTTTTAATTGGTTTTCTAAAGAAAAACTCGCCGGAATTGTGCAAGAAGTGGCAGACCCACCTCTTCGTGGAAGATCCACCTCTTTGCGGAAGATTTAACTTTACCTGAAGATTAATTGAAAAGTGAAAATTGTGTAAAAACTTTGGACGTATGTAGCGCTCTTATTTAAGCCAGAAATGGACGGGCAAACCGTTTTTGGGATTAGTTCCATCAAGACAAAAATTGAATTTAACATTGGAAGCATTTAATTACGACAAAAACTACGATTACATGAATCACGAGGATGTAGCAATAGGTGTTATGAACAAACTTTGCTTGCATTGTCGTGTTTCGAAGTTCGCTAAGGAATCACCAGGAATGTGTTGTTCGAACGGCAAAGTTGTTTTGCCACCGCTGATTGATCCACCTGAGCCGCTTCTAAGTTATCTTATTGGCACCACTGCAATTTCAAAACACTTCCTGCTAAACATTCGCAAGTACAACTCATGCTTTCAAATGACTTCATTCGGAGCAACAAACATTTTCTCCAACGTCGGTTACATGTCCACAGTCATTTTAAAGTTGAAATAATAAAAAAATTGTTCATAATGTGTTGGTTCTGTTTACTATACGTATGTCTAGCGCCGCAGGCGCTAGTAAAGTATATTTTACAAAAAAAGTCGTCAGACCCTGATCTGCGGGTGGATTGGTCGTCAGTTACGCGTAGTAACGAGATGCTGAATTTTGAAAAAAAAGTAATAGTATGCAGTCTGAAATTTATTCAAGTGATAGTTTATAGCTCACATAATACAAAAATAATCGTCAGACGTTATGGAAATGGTGGAAAAACCGTCAGTCGAGCCTTCGAAGTTGATCTCAGCGTTCGAAACAATGGTGAGGATTACCTAATGTTGGTCACTCCGAATGAGTTGAAACTTTGCAATCGCAAAGAGGAAGGTTTATATAGTATAATGACATAATTTTTATAAGCGAAGATATAATCAAAATTTCGAGTAAATTGATTTTGAAAATCGTTAATTTTACATGTTAATTAGTGAGATTCCGGGCGCATCAGCCATTCTATCGTCGGTCCGCGCACTGTGATTACTCTAACACTTAGAAAATTTCGCACCGGCAGATGCAGCTCGGCCGTCGTACATGCAACATCGATTATTTTTTGTTTTTAGGCGATTTTTAGGGGGTGAAACGTAATAGTTTACTGCCCCATACCGCGACTATACTTTTTAATGCTATTTTGAGGGTCTCTCGAATCCCGATTGCCTACGGCTCAACCCACCGCGGTCGCGCGATCTGACGCTCGGCTTAGTATTTAGTAGTATGAAAACAACTTCATCCACTGAATTTCATTGTGCATAAAATGACTTGAAAAAAAGTGACGGTACCTCCCGGACTATTATGCAAGCTTTCCCGAATTTTTCCACAATAAAATTATTGTCGACTGCGTACTCTTTACTATCATAAGGAATAAAAACATTATTTATACCTAGCAATAAATCGAAAGTTTTATAGGTTTTTCTTTGGTAACGTTGTAATTTTTAGACTAAAGTGTCATACCCCTCCCAAATTCACCACTGTATGTGAGGTTGAAGGCCCAGGTAAGGCCATTACCGAAACTTCTTATTTCCTACGGGATGACTAAAGGTTTAATTATGAAAATTTGTGATATTAATCTTAGGAATTTTATTATAACTTTGATAAGCAATACCCCCTAAATACCAAGACCTCCTGATTTTTACTGAAAGCTTCTGCAAAGCTTCCCTCGCTGAGGGTGCCGGTCACTCCTAATATCTTTTTAGGTTTACAACCGTTGATAGACTATAAAGCGGCTAAATTTGTGCCTGTAAACATTTGAATATTTATTTAATGGACTCCTCAGTGCGGCCTTTAGGCCGCACAACCAAACCCAATATCTTTCACGAAAACATTTTTACCATTGAAGATCGACTCAATTTGTAAAATATTGATTGAAAGAAACCAAGCGAACCAACCCTCTCCGAGTTACCCTAGAGCACAGCGATATCACACCAATAGTACCATTGATAAAATTTGTGTTAATGATTTGCCATCATAACAATAAAAAACAGGGTTTACGCACATCGAAAGGCAAGCCTAGCAAGCTACCTGAGACGTAAAATCCAAAAATGCTCATAGAACTAATTACAGAATTCAAAAATTAGTAAAGAACAGGTCCTGGACAAGAGGGAGACTTCTTAATAAAAGCGGAAGAAGAAGATAAAATTTGTGTGTCTGTAACGCTAAATTGATCCGTTGATCCCCCCCCCCCCATTGCCATCTTTAGGCCGCACCACCAAGGTAAGGCGTTTTTAAGAACAAATGTGCGATTTCAATTTTATGATGGACCATAAAGAATCTACATTTGTGTCTGTAGAAATTTATTTATTTCTAAAGTTATCCATTCACCCGATGATCTGTTGATGGCCATCGTAGTGCGGGGGCATAGGAGACATGGTAAGAGGCCCCGAATTTTCATTGAATAAGCAGGATGAAAAATTATAAATCTTCTTCTTCTTCTTACGCTAGGACTACGTCCTGTACTTCCCAACTATATGCCTCCGTCAGAGGTACTGTTGGTTCTGTGAGCAGTTTGGTTTTTACATCTCAGGTAGCTTGCTAGGCTTGCTTTTCGATGTGCCTGCACCCTGTTTTTTACTGTTATGATGGCAAATCATTAACACAGGGGGACCGCCTGCTTAACGTGCCCTCCGAAACACGGAAGACGGCCAAGAAATTTTTAGTCAATACCCGGAGTCGAACCGGGGCGCCTTGCGTTAGCAGTTGATCGCGCTAACGTTCAGACCATGACCGTCTTCTTTATTTTATAAATAAATTCTTTATTTTATAAAATTATAAATGAATTGCTTTATTTTGTACATTAGATTAAATGTGAAAATTACCTCATCAGATGATTTATTTGCAAACAAGTTTAGTAGGTACAAGAAAAGCAATCTACAATCTTCGTAATAATTAAATATTAATAATTGCAGTTAAAAATTTCACTTTATTTTTATTACCCATCCACATAAAATTTTGAAGCGAATGATATTATTTATGTAGAAAACGTTTCAGTGCGGCCTTCAGGCACAAAAGCACGAATGCCCACTCATAAGTAGCCTAGTTAAATAACCCGCCCTAGTTAATAAATTCGCGAAATTAAATTGTTTCAACTTCCCCCCCCCCCAACCGGAAGAAACGATATGACACGTTTGTCAACTAATAAAATTTGTCAGATTAAAACTTCTGATGTGATTCTGAATCAAATTTTCACATGCTAATACTATGTAATATAATATTTCGAAAATGGCAGGCACATTTCTTATGTATGTAATTGGGATATCAAATTAAAAATAAACCAGTAAACATTAATAATTCAATTTTTTTCGGAAGCGTACAGCAACAGATTATTGCTTTTTTCAATAATTATTATTACCAATTAACGAGAACTTATAGAATACTGTTTACTTCCTTTGTTAATTTTTATATTTTGATTTATTATTAATTTTTCAAGGGAATTATTAAGACATTATATGATCGACTTCATTTATTTAACCTTTTTATAAATTTATAACCTTAAATTGATCAGTCAAACCTTCCTCCAGTGCGGCCTTTAAGCCGTACAACCAAGGCAATGCAAGGCAAGCTACATACGAGGGCGAGGACGCCATCTATCGTGTAAATTGTAATGATAGGTGAGATATGAAAATATCAATATATTAATTTAGAAGTTAAATAGATAGCTGTCGGAATTCACTTAGTGCGGCCTTAGGGCTGCACATCCAAGGCCGACTAGTTTATCTAATATTTTGTATTTGCATGATATCAACAGATAAATCATTAATTCCATTTAGGGATAAAATCATACCAACAAATTACCATAGTCCATAGTTGTACCTTGATATAATAGAACTTACAGCTTCACGTGGAATCTGAACCACAGTAAAAATAATTCGATAGTAGCTGAGATTTAGACATATCAAGTCTATGAACAGTTGAACTCCATTATACGTCGATCCTAAAGTTACCCAAACAGACAAAAAGAATTGAGGTTTTATAATCGTTAGTGCTTGTGCTATTATCGTTTGTAGGTTGGTAACTAATTCGATCCTAATATAATAACAGATTGATTACAAGTGGATAAGTAAACAGAATTGATGTTTTATATTAGTTCGTGTTGCCACGGTTGTGCGGCCTAAAGGCCGCACTGAACCTATTTTACATTGATTATTACTAAAAAACATACCGATGACTCGTGCAATACGAACAGTTCGATGGATAACACAGCGATTCATAGATGCGTTATTTTTTTATTATAGATGATATGAACACCAAATTTAATTTTTAAGCCGATCTATAAGAAAATAGTGAATAATTAATTAATTACAGTAATTACAAATAAATTTTAATTTCGTTTTAAATTTTTTGTAGAAGGGAGCGGTAATTTATTGCATACGGGGTGACATATTTTTCATTAATTATCTTTAAAATTTGTCGTCAAATCAAATTCCGACGTTAAATTTCTAATTTATAAAAGTTTCTTTTATTTGAAGTTTTTCAAAAGGTACTATAAAAAATCGAGAGACAGATGCTTTTAAAAAAATGTGTAAGAAGTTCTTCCTTTCTATTTACCTGCCCAATCCATTTGCAATATAAAATAAATAATGTAATACCAAAAGAGAAATATAAAATAAAGTTATTGTGTAACTTCTTTAATAACTTCTAAATACTTAATGGCACTGTGGCCGCCGCCGTCAAAAGCATAATTTTTACTTAATTAAAAAATTTAATACCGTTAGCGGATAAAGTTTTGGACTATACATATTATTTCTTTTTATATTTTTGTTGAGAACCGAAACATTTTAACACATTTTGGTAAGATTTGTGCAAAGGAAAATAACTTTATCGGGTATCTTAATCTGATGAAACGATGGTATCAAATCCAATTCCGTCGTTAAATTTTTAATTTTCAAAAATGAAATGTTATTGAAAAATCGTAATTCTAGTTTATTTATGTCTTTCTTGTCGGAAATATGAATGAAATATACCATAACTTTTATCGATATTTATTGAACATTTTATTTATCGCTGGAAAATTAACAATCGGTTCGTAAATAACGGCGCTAAGGCCGCGTAGTAAATTTTAGTAAGATTCCAGTTTATTAACACTTAATTTGGTTTTACAACTTATTTACTTGTATTAAACTGAAACTATAATTTTTGAAGTCTTTCACTGTATGTAATTATTTTGCTTAAGCTTCCATGTGAAATTGGAAAATTTTTATTTTACTTTTGTCAAAATTTTCCATTACGTTTTCGCATAAATGAAAATCAATATATACAATTTCACGTCGAATATTATTCTTGAGGTCTGGAATCGTTCGAGGTTTGTCGATGTAGACTTTTTTCTTCATGTATCCCCAAAGAAAAAATCAGATGGCGTCAAATCGCAAGATCTGGGCGGCCAATTGATCTTAGCACGACGAGATAACGCGATCTTCGAGTTTTGAACGCAATATAGTTATTGTTTCGTTTGCTGTATCATATTACCCCGTCTTGCTGAAACCACAAATCATCGAGAGAAAAAATTGTTCAAATTCGTTCGTATCATTTTCGAAGAAGTATGGTCCAATAATTACCCTTCCAGTCCAAAAAGCGCATCAAACAGTAACTCTGCGTGGATGTATGGGTTGTTCCAAGATGGCTGGCTTGTGGGTTTTCAGCTCCCCAGATTCGGAAATTTTGTTTATTGACTCATCCATTCAGCTGAAAACGAGCTTCATCACTTACAGTAGCGTTCATAATATATTGGCAAAATAGTTTTTTTACAATAACTTTTTCAAATTCCAACTTTTGTCTTTGATATTTTCAAAATTTATTGTTTATGTAGTTGGGAATTAAAAAGTATAACTACATCTCTTTGAATAACCACATACGTCTTTAAAAATTTTATTTAAAAAAAAGTCTAAATATTTCCTTAAAACATGTACATTTAAAAATCGCGTAAAACAAAAAATACGGTAGTGTAATTGAATAATCAAGTTCAGAAGTATTTAGTACTTTGTTGCGAATCCTTTTGCAGCAATAATGGCCCTGCACCGTGATTGCATAGAGTCAACCAGCTTCACTAAACGCTCTAATGGAATTTTTGCCCATTCCGTCTGTAAAGCTTCCCATAACTGATTTGTATTTCGGTATGTTGCACTTCTAATGCGTCGTTCGAGCTCTTCCCACAAATGTTCTATCGGATTTCGATCTGGAGACTGACTAGGCCACTCAAACAGGCGAATTTTGGCCTTATTCATGTATTCCTTTACATCAATATGGTTCCCAAACTTTTTTTTCGTAGACCCCCTGCTGCTACATTTCTACTTTATGTAGAACTAGCTGACCCGGCAGACGTTGTCCTGCCCAAATTTCAATATTTGCCTACATGTATTTTTTAGATCCAATCCGCATAATGACCTTGCGACTTATTTGGTCATCGCAAATACCAAACGTAAAAAAAACTTTAACAAAACTGTTAAGTATTCACAAAAACCACAATAATTTTTAATTTTACTTTATTTTATTTTTGCCAATTACTCTTGTTCTTTGTGTTCTTCCTTTTCCTCCTCCCCTTCGTCTTCTAATAAGGAATTTTCGAAAGCACGCAGCGATATTGCCAATTCCTGTTCTTCTTACATACATACATACATACATTGAATTTTATATATATAGATATCGTTCGTTAATACGTTGATCCGTTGAAACGTTGATCCGTTGATCCGCACTAACGTTGGTCAAGCTAATACAGCGCTTGACCAAAGTTCGCGGCAAGATTCTAAAGTAGCCTATGTTTTTCGTAGCATTGTAAATAGCTTCTACACCAAATTTGGTAGAGATTGGTCAAACGGTGTAGAATTGTATAGAAAACATACATACATACATTGAATTTTATATACATGTTGAACTGTCTTCAACAAAATTACACAATTTACAAAAATTTTTCAATAAAAAATAAATTCAAAATTCAATAAAATAATTTAACATGTCAATATTATAATTTCGTTATGCACAAAAATCTTTAATAGTCAAAATTTAAACAACAAAATAATTCTTCAAATTTATAAAATTTAAAAGTCTGGAGTATTGTTCCAAAAAGGACTAGTTTGTTTTTATGAAAATGAATCAAGAATGTTATTTGTATTAAAAAAAATTTTAATTTTGCGGCTAATAACATGCGTGAGTTTTTAAACACGAGTGCGCGAACCGACACTCGAAAGATTTGCAAAAATTCGATTACGTCCATTACCAGGACACATTTTGAAATTATGAGCCGGGATCAGCCGGGTCAACCAATCAGAGGACGTGAATCAGGAATCGCACACGCGTGGTAAAGAAATTTCGGCTACAAAGTGGACATGGACGAATTCGTTCTGAAATGAGCGATAGATCAAGCGGTGATTTTTCAATCAATGTGTGGATTTTTAACAAGCGGATTTTTAAAAGTGGATATCCAAAGAAAAGTTTCAAAGTGGATCCATATATGGTTTTCCGAAGTGGAAATTTAAGAAAATTACTAGTAAGAGGAATAAAAAGTGGTCAATATTAATAAAAATTGATGGTTGCAAAATTAACCACGAATTATTTGCAAAATTCAACTATTGTGGATTTGGTTCATGAAAAATTGGTTTGGAAAATTGGAAATCAACCTACATATGAAGTTGGTATGTTTATCGAGTGTTATAAACAAAATTTAAAATAAAGACAAGGTATTTAGCATTTTTTTTGAAACATTAAACCAGTGAAAATTATTACTTCAAAACATTATTCAATCCAATCACATGTGTATTTGTAAACTGAATGACTTTTTTTTATCTACTGAACAATTATTATAGAGGCGCAATTAATTTCTTTATGTGTAAAAACAATATTTTATTAACTAACCCAAATTTTTGTATTATAAAAAAAATTTTATTAAACAAAAAAATTAATAAAATTGAAGAAGTGAATTATTTCAAAAACACAAAAGTTATCACTTATGATAAAAAAAACTGAATTTTGAGTGTAACGAGATATAAAAGTTAAAAAATTAAATCTTTCAAAATTTATATCTGTCGTGGCTTCGAAATCAACGAACGGAACACCACAATATATAGATATCGTTCGTTAATACGTTGATCCGTTGAAACGTTGATCCGTTGATCCGCACTAACGTTGGTCAAGCTAATACAGCGCTTGACCAAAGTTCGCGGCAAGATTCTAAAGTAGCCTATGTTTTTCGTAGCATTGTAAATAGCTTCTACACCAAATTTGGTAGAGATTGGTCAAACGGTGTAGAATTGTATAGAAAACATACATACATACATACATACATTGAATTTTATATATATAGATAATATGAATAGAATACATATTCTACTTACAACTTGTGAACCCCTGTTTTCTTTTCACGTCTACGTGGACCCCCGTGTGGTCTCCTATGGACCCCTGGGGGGTCACCTGGACCACTTTGGGAACCACTGCTTTACATGTTTAGATGTGTGCTTTGGATCATTATCTTGCTGAAATGTCCATTCGCGTGGCATTTTACTCTTAGCATGTGGTAGCATATTATTCTTCATTATGTCGGCATATACGAATCGATCCATGATGCCATCAATTTTGTGTAACGGTCCAACACCATCACGGGAAAAACAGCCCCATACCATAACATTTCCACCACCGTGCTTTATAGTAGGAACTTGATACTTAATGTCATATTTTTTACCTTTCGGACGTCGAATATACCTTATACGATCCGAGGAAAACAAATTTAATTTACTTTCGTCGCTCCAAAGAATTTTAGACCATTCTTTTATATCCCAGCGTAAATGGTCTTTTGCAAATTTTAATCGGGCCATCCGATTCTTCTTTGATATTAATGGTTTTTTCGAAGGACGTCTGCCAAATAGTTCACCAGTATATAGTCGACGTTTTACCGTGAAAACGCTTATTTTATCTTCGCGGTTTTCGTTAAAATCACGAACGATTTCAACAGCTGTGAGGCGAGGATTTTTGTTTGCTCCACGGACAATCATTTTATCGTCCCTCTTTGTCGTTTTTCTTGGTCGTCCTGTTTTTCGTCGCGAGTCCGCGGTTCTATATTTTGTTCTTTTCTTATTCCAAAAACTTATTGTTTGATGTGGTACCCCAAATTGCCTTTTGGCTGGTGTCATTGTGTTTCCATCATCCAACCACTTTAAAACTGATTTTTTTAAATCTTCCGAATAATTTTTTTTACTTGACATGATACTGTATGTCTTTCAAACTATTGTAACAAATTAATTATAAAAAATATCTAAATTATATTACTTTAATTTGCAATTAATTATGTTCGAAAGATTTTGCCAATACATTTTGAACGATGAGTAAAATTTAATTCTCTTATATAATATTCGCGTTATTACCAATTTGAAAAATTTTTTCAGATAATCTTTATAAACCTACCTACTTATAGCAAATATAAAATAATTCGCGAAAAAGTTTTTATTTCTATTCATTTTCGGCAGAAAACTGTTTTGCTAATATATTATGAACGCTACTGTAAGATGCTACTCAAAATTTCACGAATTGTAACTGACAAATTTTCACCAATTTGGGAATATTTTCACAATAGCTATACGTTCGTCGATCGTGTAACGTTCATTTATCAAATTACATGTCAAATCTATAGATGGGACTCATTCTTACAATAACTGAAAAAGCATTGCACTGACCGATATAAATTTGTTATAAAAAATTTTAACGTTTTCCACGCAAGTGTTAAAATCTGATTTATCTAAAACTACAACATTGTACTATAAAATTCGCTTACGCAAAGATTTTCACAAATCTCCTTAAATTTTGCTGACATAGTACGGTCTTGTAATGCTCTAATTAAAACTATTCCAATTAAAATTAAACATCTGAGTAGTATTTGTAAATCTGAAATTGCTCCACATTTACATCTCGCATTGTAATTTGTAAGAGGTAGTAAACATTACAGAAACTATGGTTCAAATAATAATTTTATAATCTCTGGAATAAGCCCCAAATATACGATTAACTGAGAAATTAGGGATTAAATATTCGCAAGTTTGAACAAAATTGTTACTCAACTTAACCTGTGAGCATTAATTTTTAATATTTTCAAATTTGCATAAGCTTTGGTAATTTATCTCCATAAACCTGTTTATTGAACCGATCCGAATTTTAGTGTAGGATTCTCAATGAATGTTCATTTGGAATCTGGAAATTTTTTCAGCTCGGATTCAACCTTGACGCAGAAGCGTCGCGTCGTATGCTCACATAAACAACATAACCACAACTACTGTAAACCTCAACTTCATGCGTTAATGTTTAGTGGCCTCTTACAATAAAATATTTGCTTTGGAAGCTGACGTCAATTGCTTGTGGTTGAAAGGTCTTTTTTATGACGAGCTTCATATAAAGAACTTGCGTTCCAAAAGAGAATTTTTTATGTACTTTTAATGTATAGCAAAAAAGTGTGCAAACCGTGACCCAGTTAATTGCAAAAAAACTATTGATTGCGTTCTACAACAAAGTCAAAGTATACATTTTTCATTTTAAATTGAAAAATGTGTAACATTAAAAATATTTCAGGAGAGCATTAATCATTTATTTTCAGATAGAAAATGCGCTTCTTAAGTTATCACAAGTGACTTAAAATTAATGAACTATGAGTTAGAACAACATTAAAAATAAATGTTCCATTTTGATTAGAAGGAAGTTTCCTGTTGGGTTCCTATCCTTCGTTGATTTAATTGCAGTGCCTGACAGATTAAGGTGTGCAATCCATTTGTCTTATACACAATCAAGTTTAGTTTGTTCTTTGATGTTAATTAAAGTAATAAAATTATAGCTTTCCGCTTGAATTTGTTTCGCACGCCCTTAGTGTTACATTTCCCGATGTTTTCCTTGAACCTTCCTACAAGTTTTCCGACCATTTACTGCGCTTCCGATTGCATAGTACTAAGATTTCTTTACGCACAACGGCGATACCACAAAATCAAACACCGGAACCGCTTATACGCGTTTATGTAAAACCGTAACGATGACAGCCCATCTTTGTTAACCCTAAAATAATATGGAATAAAATCCGGTTTTTGTGTTATGTTATGGAATCTAACCAGACACCTCGAACCCAAAGTCTTCACCGGAACTTTGAGGTTAGAAAATTAAAGTTTGGGTTTATGATTCTATTCTCTATCTGAAATGGCATATAATAACGTAGAATGAAGTCACAGAAGCGAAAGATTTCACATATTGAAATTTATTATCTACTTTTCAAGAACTAGAATAAGGAAATTCACTTGCTTAACATTATATTATTGGCATCAATGCAAGTTCAAGTTTTAATATGAAATTTAAAATTCCAGCTAGGGAGCGTAGCGAGCAATTTTCCAGATATAACGATATAACTTTCTGATTTAAACTCATACAATTTGAAGCTGTAAAAAATCACTTCAGTGTAAGTATTGCCTTGGAGACAAATTTTAACTGGAGATTAAAAGGAAAATCGCTATGGAAGGTCGCCTAGCTATAAATAAATTACAGTTTTTTTGTATTCGACTTATATTTAGATTATTTATATTTTTAGTCTTCAGATTTCATAAATCCAAATGTTGCTGATAATTATTGTTCATATTGTACAAAAGAAACTTAACTTTCCCATAAATCCTGTAGATAAGTTTTCTGAAAATCGCCCGTGGCATATTGCCAGTTTACATTTATGTATGCACATTATTCTGATTTCATTGTTTAACTATTTTTTATTAATAAAGTTTTTTTTGTAAAAATTTTCGAGTTAATCTGTCCCTGAACAACTAAGCAGGGTTGCTTTTCAGTATCAAAGAAAAGGTTACAGATCGATATTGTGCACACTTTTGAAACTATAGACTATGTTTACCGTGTCTTGACCTATACCTTGACCTATGTAGTTCACTCTATTTCATCCAGGTTTTTTTACTGTATCCAGACTAACATTTAAGTGTTGTTTGATACGGTATTATACTCCTTACGTATATTTTTGGAGTGACCCTCATACACAACTTCTTTTGTTAGCTGTTCTTTAGTTTTCGTGTTATATAAACCTCCCTAATATCCTGCCATTTATAGCTAGGTTTAGAAGCTGATCCAATTTAGCTCTACTGCCTTATTTATATCGTCGTTCCACCTTATTTGCGGTAGTCCCACTGATCGTCCGATTTTTTCGAAAACATTTCGCGGTGAAATTTAAAAAAATAACTTACCTATACTAAACTGAAAATATGGCAAAAGATTAGAAACGATGATATTGACAGCGAAAATTCCTGTTGATTTGGTTTGGTTAGGTTATAATTGCGTTGGTTGTTTATCATGTGACGATGGTTTTAATAAAAATAATAAAGTTTAATAAAAAATAATACTTTTTTAATAGTACGGTCTTAAATACAATATCAATTTATAATATTAAATAGTTTGAGATTTTGAGTTTGGGGAATTTGGGAATTTAAACATTTGGGATACTTTCGGGATTTTCTCTTGACAGAATTTTCGACGACGGGCTTTTGGCTTTGTCGGGATTTCTTGTATGCCCTGTGATGCTAGAGAAAAGGTCTAAAGAGCAGCTGCCATTTTAAGGGGTCTACCAACTCTGAAAGTTTTCAATTTTTTTTGTTTGTTTCAGGATTGTAAACCTTAGAGTTTTGTAAACAATTTAAGCCGTATTTAGCATTAAAATTTTAAAAACAATGGAGTTATAGGTGATTTAGGTATTGAAAGCAAGAAATGTACTATATTTTACGTTTATTTCTAAACTAAATTTTTCGACTTGGCTGCAAATGTATCTTGAAAATTACTGGATCCATTTTTATTAATATTTTTAATTTTTATTTATCTTTAATCCTTCGTTACTAAATGCTGTTTTATAACTTCGTCGCTCTGTTTTAAAATCATTTTAACGTCTTCTCTGGAAAAATACTTTTACTTTATAGTTCAACGTCGTTGTTTAATTGTTTATTATTAATTTCGTTCTAAACGCTCAAAATGTTACTATTGTCAAACCCCGGACGAGCCCCCGAAATTGTCGGGTTTTCGATCATTGCCTAGAGAGTATTTTTTATTAAAACAATAATGAACAATTGAAATTTAAATCAACTTTTAATTTTTATAAATTTTTCGAAAATGTACGATTACTTGATCTTCCGGGCTAACCGATCCGAACCCCCTTAAATCAATTTGCCGTGTTATTCCAGATAAAATCCGCTTTAGCTGAGGATTCGTGATTATATTAACAACTGGGCTCTATAAATTCAAAACACGGATAAATTTAGATGCAAAAATCTTTAACAAATTTAAATCATCAAGTCGTATAATGAGGGGCATAGGGGACGAAGACGATCAAACAGCATAAATTTTAAAACTTGTTATACCAACGTAAATTTGTTGGTATATAATTTTTTAGATTTTTAAAATTCAGGAAACACTTCCTGCCCATTCAATATTACGTTAGGATAGTAACGGCCTGGTAATCCATACAATTGTCAATTTACCATAATGACGGTCTGGTAACCAGCAAAATTGTCAGGTTACCATAGTAACAGTCCGATAATCAATAAAATTGTCACGTTACCATAGCAGCGGCTATTTTGATCTATATGTCTGGTTTTTTTCCTGCAGGGAAGGGGGAAACCTTCATAGGCACCACCCCATCAGGGATGGTAGTGTCAGATTTTACTGACTAAAACCCCCTCCCCGACGACAGCGGGCTTTACCTTCTCGGAATTACTTCCGCTGTCGTCTGCGATCTTCCCCGCTGCATCGATGATGCAGGCTCCCGATGACCTCCCGGTTCCCGGTTTAGCACGAAAGTTTGTGTCCGGGAGGTCAGGCACTATCACTTGATTCTAATTTTTCAATTGAACTGGACACACCGCTCGCCGCGATCCCACACGTCGCACCGGGTCACCTAGTGGTCCCTGAACGTCAGTATAGGTGAAAGTCCACTCGTCATTAACATAATAGGCGGAAATTCCGGCGACAAAGTTCAGGCCGAGCGGACCGTCATCCATACCGGAGGCTCCGAGCCCCCAAGCGACCCTGCAAATCATATTAAATCACAGAGCGCGATGCGACCGGGTCATCTTGAAAAACTTGTGGTCGCTGGCAAAGTGCCAGTCCACTCGACTTTATATTTGACAGCACTATTTTCGCGATCGTCCCCCTCTGGATTAGCACGAGAGTTTGTGTCCACAGAGGGTCTACGCGCTATCGTCGTACCGACAATAATCTACCCTGTCGAACGACCGTCACTACTCGACCCGACCCGACCCGCCGATCAATGACGATATTCTTCGGGAACTTCTCGCGCATCTTCTCGCGGGAACTTCTCAAGGGAACTTTAAAGGCTGTCATTGACTTAACTGTAGGGCGAGGACTCGAGCTTCGGCTTGCTCAGCTCGTCCGTCCCCCTCCTTGGTCTTCATCACTTGACTGATGAAGACCGCTACAGCCAGCCATTCGGCTTCGCCGGACAGCATGAAAGCAATCATGTTGTCCGGGCTTAGTGTGTTGCCCATCCGGAGCGAAATCATCACTCTCTCCCTCTCCCATCTTAGGCATCCGAAAAGAATGTGTTCCGCCGTATCTTCGTCCCCGCAGTAACGACAGGCAGGTGACTCGGTCAGCCTGAACCTGTGGAGATATGCCTGGAAGCATCCGTGGGCGGTGAGTGCTTGTGTTATATGAAAGTTCACCTCTCCGTGCTTTCTCGCTACCTATATGTATTAAAAACTGTGAAAAGTTCCTAAGGATAAAAAATATACCGCATTAACTGGGGGCGTCTGCATTCACAATATTTGCTTTGCATTGTATTCAAGATTTGTTCTCAATGGCCTGATATCCGGCCCGGCTCTAGAATACATTTGACCATGAGCAAATGGTAGGAATTGCGCCCACCATAACTAAGGAATCTTTTCAGTACACATTTTTATTGGGGCGCACCAAAAAGTAAGAATTATTTTATATTTACTTATTTGCAGTAGTACCATAGAAATATTTTTCCTGTGAAAAATGTATTATATTTCTTCAATTATATGTCGATCTTGCGGCGTTTACACCACTTATGATTGATAATTTTTTTTATTCCGAAATTTTGACGCAGGAGGTATTCTAAGTCTTAGATTTTACCTTTTTAGTTTTTATATTTGTAGGAAATTTTTCGGATTTGTTATCGTTTTTACAGGGTTTTTAGTGAAAATTCGCGGAAATTTATAACTCATCAGTGAAGAATAATTCGATTTAAATAAAACAAGCCAGTAAATTGTTTTTAGGTTATCCACGTGGCTTTCCACGACTTGACTCGCTACCACTCGACCAGTTTTTACGTATTCCGTACCTTTTTAAATTTGAATTTAATTATTTAAACTAGAAAGTCATAGCGGCCAGAACATTGAGATCTTGTAATATTATAATTAACACTTGAACTTCAATGATACAAAAAAGTTGAATTAAGAAAAATCTGAACACATCACATGGCAATGGACATTCTACGAATGGAATTTCTGTATATTTCGCATATATTTTTTTGTGTATCTACCCCATTTCAATAATATTAACAAAATATTAACAAAAATTCTTTAAATTTACGAAGTTAACAGTATAATATTGTTATTTTTAGTTAAAACGTCCAAACTAATAAATTGGTTTTTGGGAGAAAAATTACTTTCTGTAGATGTTACAACACTATTTTCACTCAATCATGAGTGGTAAAAATATAAAATCCACTCTTTGGAAGTTTACTGAATATGTGCACAACTAGGATCTACAAATTCAAAGCACGGATAAATTTTGATGCCGGGATTCTAAATTTATCACTTTGCCACCAACGACCCTTCCGGAAATCATCAATAAATTAACAACCTTAACTTAGATAAAAGATGTACAGGGAAGAAGGCGATCAGCCAATATAAATTTGCGTCTTGCAGTCCAGGATGAACATACCTATACTATTATTACGTAAATTTTTCAAATTCTGGAAAAAACCGTTTTTCCCTATTTCCCCTCACATATTACGATATCATAAAAACGGTCTGGTAACCGTTAAATGGTTACCAATTAGGATACCATAATCATGGTTTAGTGACAAGTAAAATTGTTAAATAATAACACAGCAACGGTTATTCAAATGATGAAAACCTTTAAAAGTACCTACCAATAAAAATAGACTCCACGGACCGGGGGGATCTGGGGGGTATGGAATACCCCCCAGCAACAAAAGCTAATTTTCAGAAGCATTCAAGATTTACTGTTTTTATTTGAAACCATTTTGCTATTCACGCTTTACATCGTTTTCAAGATTTATTCTCGTCATCATCTTACACTGAGAAGGTCCCCCCCCCCGGAAATGCTCACAGTCCCAAATGGTATTTTTCGGAAGTATTAAATTTTTACAGTTTTTCGCTGATTCTGCTACAATTTTCGCTTTGCATTTTTTGCAATATTTCGTTTCTTGATGGCATGATGTTAAAGGTTATAAAGGTTTGTTCTAAATGTGCAAATGGGGGGGGGGTAAGATATCACATCATTATAAAATAATGCAATGTAAAAACTCGCAAAATGCTTTCATTTTAATTTCCTTCCTATCGCTATCCATTTTAATCATTGATTTCCCCAATTTCCTTTTATCACCCTTCCATTTTAGTAACAATTCACCTTCCCAATTTCTTTCCACTTACAAACTAAATTCTTATATTTCTGAATTTTAAAATTAACTAACTTTGTTTACAAACAATAAATACAGCATTTAAAGCCATTTGTCTAACTGATAAGAAAATGTGCGATTTTCGTACGTGACGTTTAAAATGAGCAAAAATATGTCAATTAGTGCGAAAAATTAACCATTCCTAACGCGATTGGACATCGCAAAGTAAAACTTTTACAAATATTAATAGAAAATACTGTTATGATATGAAAGATGTAGCAAAAACAAAGCTTGCTCCTTTAGCAAAAATTTTCTTTATTAATAATTTTATTCGTCTTAATATTTCTATTTTTATCCAATTTAATTATTATTTCAATCGCCTTTTTAGTTAATTATGTTATTAGATACTTTTGCACGTAAATAACTCGCAAAAATGAGTTAGTTTGGTATCTGCAACAGGGGAAACAGCCCTTAAGTTTTCGTTATCAAGTTCGGTGGAAAATTTGTTAAAGAAGATTCTAAAAATCGCCAAGTCGTGGACTGGCCTTCCCTATGCATCCTATGCCTAAAACAGAACTTGGCAAAATTTAAACTACATTAAATTCTGACATATAAACTTAATAAATAATTGTTCTAACTGGTTTAGTTTGCGAGATACAGCTCTCCAAATAATCTCGCTTTTTTTTCTTCGAAAATAACCCAAAAATAAGATGGTTTTCAGATTTTCATGATTATTTTTTTGCACCTGGTGCAAAAATTGTATACCCTTATGCCTCGATTACACAGAGCGACTTTAGACGCTAGACGCTAGCGTCTAAAGTCGCCAGCGACTGAGCGTGTAGCGACCTGTCCGATTACACACAGCGACTTTAGACGCTAGACGCTAGCGTCTAAACTCGCTAGTCTCGTAGTTGCAATCGCGCATTTGAACTGATAAGTATTAAAAATTAAAATTTAGTTTTGTTTAGCAATAGTTTAATAGTTTAACAATGAAGTGGAACAGCAGTAATATTATTGATTTTTTAAAAGTTTATGAAAAATATCCTTTCTTTGGAACATTAAGCATAAGGACTACTGCAACATCAAGTTAAAAAATGAAATAAGTAAAAGCTTCTATTTAGAACTTCAGAGTGAAGGATTGGTAGAAGAAATGAATGAAAAGCAATTAAAAGCCAAAATAAAAAATATAAAGACGCTAGCACATAGCGTTTTTACACTCTCATGTCGATTACACAGAGCGACTTTAGACGCCGGAGTGTAAAAACGCTAGCGTCTAGCGTCTAAAGTAGCCCGGCTGTCAACTTTAAAAGCGAGCGAACAGCGTCTGTTCAAGACGCGGCGTCTAAGCGTCTAGGTCGATTACACAGAGCGACTTTAGACGCTGCGTCTAAATTCGCTAGCGTCTAGCGTCTAAAGTCGCTCTGTGTAATCGAGGCATTAAATAAACTAGCCTCAATTCTCTGCAAAGCACCGTATAGAACAACTTTCTAACTCGAATAAGTTCCTAATTGAAAGCTTTCTAAGTTTGTCATTTTTCAACCTTTTATTTTCACCGAAAAAGTAGGTTTTTCTTTTACCTGGCGTATCTCCAAAACTTCTATAACCAAAACAATAACTTTTGTTTAGTTTTAAGCAGAATTTCATTCGCTTAAAAATCGTAACTCGTAAAGTTTTGTTGTGAGATACCTTGAGGACGAATCAATTTTGAAACACTGAATCAGTGAAAAATATTTTTTAAAAAGTGTAAACACTGATTAACTTTGAAACTTCAGAGCTCGTTCTATTAGGGCTAAAAAGTTGTACTATGGGGGGAGATTTACAGCGAAGTATGGGACACTATGGAAATAAGTTCACATTGAAAACAAAGAATTACCTACTGATTTTCTCTGTAAGGTTAACGGCCTATGTACGCCATAATTAGCTCGGCCTTCGACCTCCCAAGTAACTTACGACTTATCCAAAAAAAATAGCTTTGATTACCTTCTACGTCTTTTATTTAGATAGAAGAAAGGGATTTTATAGCTATATTTTGGTCATAGACGGATATTGAGACCGTCTTGACAAATTGTTTACTTTTAGACCGATATCTCTGACGTTTTGCAAAACCTGCAAAAATTTCCCTGTGTAGATGAAACTTTTTCGTAAGCCCCATGTTGATTTGACTAATAGGAACGGAGGTTTATCAGTTTCCTCAAATTCTCTACACTACAAAAACTGGAAATGAAAGCAATAAAATTAAAATAATTACCAGTAATTTATCAATTATTCAATTACTTTTTTTTTTAACCACTTGATATTGTTGTTTTCAAAACATAAACGTACTGGCATAGGAAATAAATACAATTAAATAAAATTACTAAGTACTTGGATTGGCAGCAGTTTACACAATCTATCAATAGAACCATAATTGTAACCTCAAAACCAATGCAAGGGAAATTACTAATGATGTTGATAAACCAATGTCAACACTTGTAATTTTGAAATTATTGTTAAATTCCACTGATAAAAATGGAATTGACAAGAAGTAGGAAAATGCACAGGTGGGATGAAGATAACCAAAATAAGATGCACCCCATACGAACCACGCTAAAATTCGAAATTTCCGTAATTTTGATTTTGATACATCTCATCAAGCAAATGCAGGTGTGACAGGGGACCCTTTATGTTAGTTGGAGTCCAAAATAATTGGGCTGCATCAACTTACCCCTATAGCGATCTAGCCCTTGTCTCACATACAGAACATATACGATAACTTCATTATTAATCTACAACATTGGAGGGAATTGCAAATTTACCTCGTGCGTATGTTGTGTTTGCAATGTGTTAATAAATTCTAATCACAGAATGACGTCTCTTGGCAGACAATTTATTGTATTTTATTACCTGTATTTTATTAACCGATATATTTATAGTTCTCTACATTGCGAGCAACTTCGTGGATAGCATCGAAAAATGTTTCAAATAGTTACTTTAAAAATACTTGGATATTCATTATTGACTTTACAAAATCTTTTTTTAAGACGATTATTTTAAAATGTCAGTAATTTGTATTTCAGGTCTTGTTTAAGTATCCACCAAAACGTGAGAAATGTAAATATTTCAGTAGAACTGTTGAAGCATCGATTTTTGTCCGGGTTATTTGCAACTTCACAGTCTCGATTTCGCATTTTCCAGTCTTCCCCGGAAATTTTGGTGAATTTGTTCGTGTTTAGGTGACACACTTTTCCTATAGCTCTTTAATCTAATATTATCAGTTTTGTAATAAATTTTAACACTCAAATTTTCGTGTATCACTCTAAGCCAATAGTTTATTTAGGTCAACATCGATTTAATTTCATTTTCGCTGTAAATTTATTTAATCAGAGCTAAAATTTACAACCAAGCACTTTTTTAAATCCGGCTAAATAATTGTCAATGTTTCACAAATTCATAGCTATTTATTTAACAAACGTGGTCATTTAGAACTTCTCCAAATGTTTTGTGCCAAGCGCTTTTTATTTTTTTTTAAATAATAAATTGCTATGCACTGGGAATTTTTCAACTTGAATTCTGCACGTTTAATATTTTAGTAGGGTGCGGGCGCCGGGAGGTTCAAACGACACAACGAAAAAGACGAAATAAGAATGAGAAGTGTACAAACGTATTTGTAGCTTTTGCAGCTAAATCGATTCCGAAGGAAACCTTACAGGTATTTCAAAAATAAGAATCCTTTAGTATTCCCTAATTATTAATTCCCTCGAATAAATTAATTATAATCAAATTAATTATTGTTCATTGTTTTCAAAATTTAATAAGTCCTTTATAATACGTATTTCATCCTTGTTTGTAATCATCAGTTCCGGAAAACGCAAGTTCAAAAGTCTGATATATCTTCCTCGCATGAGACACCATCAATTTTAATTTTCTTTATGTAAACACACACGTAACCTAATGTATTTGAAAACCGTGAAATAGAATTCTAACTGTTTACCACGAAAATTTTCAAACAACTCAAGTGTGTCGTTTTAAAAGCATCAGCAAACATTCCCTTTGTTTATTTTCACCTTCTTCACTCAAATATTTTATGAATTATTTGTTGATTTTGGTTTAGAATTCATTGTAAATATTCCAAATTCTCGGGCGATTTTATTTTCTTTGTTGAAGGTTTTGCGCTTTTATACGAAACTGCCACTTATCTCCATACATTTTCTCGCTTCTCAAGATCGCAAGACTATCTTTTACAGCTTTATTTTCGTGATGTATGATGTAAACGCGATGACCTATTTTTTCGCTAAATAATTGTTCAATTGTTCTTTTTTCGGCACTATTCCTTCGTGCGAGGGTTTTATTAATTTTTTTTATTTGCATTGATAAGCGAATATGATGCATTTTACATAATGTCGACACGCTCCAAGTACATTCACGTTACTTAGCGTCTGCTCGTGAATACACGAATATGGTTTTCTCGAGGGAAATGCATTCAGGAATTACATTCAGATGGATTTCGAAATGCATTCAGAATATTCAGTTATTCGGGTAATTGCACTTTAGATAGAATAAAAGGGAACGGAAAAGTGGTCATCGAAAATAAATAAACGAACGAACAAACTGCAAGCTTTGCGATACCCAGCGGATCCGAAGCTTTGTAATTAAGCTTAATTAAAACATGATGAAGTTAATTTTATTGTCAGCAAAGTTTAAATTCTTGTATGTAATTTTACGTGCATAATTAACTAAGTTGTCAAGGAGATGTTGACGAACCAGCTTTTCTAACATAGTGGCTTGTGTTTCGGATCAACAAGGGAACAATAAAGTCGTTTTCGTGTTGCTCATCACACGGTGAAGACTTGTAAGAAATCATCCCTAAGGGTTTCCATATTGAAATTATATCTTCCTTATTTTGTACTAATGAGAAAGAAGGGAGCCAGGGAAGATTATTTAGACTTTGTGGTGTAAATTAAACACAATATAATATTTTTGAAAGCTCTCTCTGAGTAATGTAACCACATCTGTAATTTTATCGATCGAGACTGATTGATTAAAGCTTACGTTTCCACGTATTGGCAAAGAAGTAAATAACTCCAAGGATAAGTTTCAAGTAAAATATAAAGCTTGTCAAGTTCCATCATGTGCATACTCTTCATTATTTGAAAGCTTTCCACTTAAGTGATCAAGCGATATTGAAGAAGAGTTAGTTTTTCTTTGATTTTTAAATCGAAAACTTTGAATAACAAGTGTGTTCAGGCTATAAATTGTGCGCAGTGTTGGTTATACGAGGAAACTTCAGTGAAAGTTTTAATGATGTGAATTGGCGTTTCACCCCGAAGTAGTGGGCTAAAGTTTTGATGCGAAAAAATTTAAAGTGACCTTCTATTTATAAACGACATTTCTTCGGAAATTTAAACATTCTTAATAAAATTTTAACAAAAGGTTGAAATAACCTAACCTAGCTATGTAAGAATCCGTTCCCACTTACCCCACCTGACCTTTATACAGTATGTCCTAATGTAGTTATTTTTTTTTACAAATTTGAGTATACTACTTGCTTGTAATTACGAAAAGTTTCTAATTATATACATACAATTAGTAGATACAATCATTCTCTGCCATGACTAAGATAGCATAGCATAAGATGCCATGGTTTGGATTCCACGTTAAATTGGTGTTCCATTATATACCCAGAATATGCCTGAATAATCTTGCAAAATCGATACGGTCAAAAATGTAAGAAAATGTATTTTTGGAATAATCAAAGAATATTCGAAAATTGTATATAATGTGACCTGTTTTATGAAAAGGGGGCTTACGTGCGAAAACAAGTTATCGAGAAAACAGCTGTTAAAGGTAAAAAACTCGGCGATGATGATGAACTACATTTGTCTCAGGCGGAAGATGATATGGAACAAAGTTTCGTTAGGATGGATGTATCTGCTGTCGATGAAGCGGAAGAGAAGCTGGTGGTAACCAAATTTCTCTCAGAAGATTGTTGTTATAACAAATGCCCAACAATTATACCACGAAAAATGATCGAGTATACGAGAAACAATTGTTTCTTTTCAAAAACAATTAAACAAATGATGACTTTCTGGTTTTCACCATGTGAAAGAGCGTCTCAAACTCTATCCGAATCGGCAAAAATGTAGAAAATTATTTTTTGACACCTAAGCCCCTTTTTCATAGACCAGGTCACGTATAGAGAATAATCAGAAAATTTTGGATATTCTTATTTATGTTTATAAATTATCTTTGGGATATTCTTAAAAATATTATTAAGATTTTACATAATAATTTTGATTATTTCTCGCTTGAAAGGATTGAAAGGAAAGGAAAGTAATGATTTGGATTAAAGTTGTCATTGAGACACTGAGACTCCATGCACATTGATAGAGCAAAACGTTTGAAGACAAATTGTTTTGTCGCATTAAAAAGCATTTTGTTACATCTAAAAACATGACAGAACAACATGTTCCGAAACAAAATGTTTTGTTTTGTCTTGTTTTAAACGTTTTGTTTCGCCTTAAAAATATTTTAATCGGTTTGTTTTCAGATCAAGCAAACGTTTCAAGGCGAAACAAAACGTTTTAAGATAAGACAAAACGTTTTAAGACAAAACAAAACTTTTTTTTTTCGAAACGTTTTGTTCTATCTTGTTTTTAGATAAAACAAACTGTTTTGTCTCGAAACGTTTTGCTCTATCAGTGTGATGCGTGCAGCCTGAGAAAGCCATTATCTCCATCCTTAGTTTTGGTTGGTTGGTTGGTTGGTGACTTATTCTGCCACCCCCCTTCCAATGTGGATTACATTATGGTTTATGTGGATTTTATTTTATACAGGATTATATTAATCAAAGAGAATCGTATAATATTTAGTTAACTGTTGCTTGAGGCGGCTATTTCTAAACACAATTTTTTAATTCAAAAATCTATCTTGAACTAAATTAATATTAAATATTGATTATAATTATTTATCTAAAAAGATTCTTTATTTATAATATATTAAACTCCTTTGAAAGGAAAAATGTTACTGCTGCTCTCAATAAAATAATATATATACATATGTAGTTGCAGTCTTATAGCGATACACTCGTAGGTTTTTGCTACACAGTTTATTCCGAATCGAACCTGGTGTTTTCCATTATGCGAATAAAAACACGCTTATCTGTTGTCAATAATAATAGCATAAACGTCAAAGGCGGATTTAGCTAAAGTTGATCGAGGAGGGGAGGGAATTCATTGCATAACCACGCAAAATAGGTAACCCAATTTGTTTAGCATTTTTTTAAATTTTTTAAAATTTATAAGGGAGGTTAACCTCTTTATCCCCCTCCCCCACCATTAACGTGCCTTTATGTGCATCACATTTCTGGTCTAAGATATGGAGCTGGAATAATGCCTCCATAGCCTAATGACGCAAAAAGGTCAATTTTTTATCAATTTTAGTGCAATTAATCAGTTTTCTATTATTTTAAAACAATTCATAGCGAGAATTACCCCCCATTTATCTCCCCCTCCCCCTTATCAGCCATTATATGGCACCCATTTATGAACTGAGATATCGAGTTGGAATAATGCTTCTATAGCATAATAACGTCAAAAGGTAAATTTTTTAGTAATTTTAGTGCATTTAATGAATTTTTTTTAAATCATAAGGGCGCTCCCTTTATCTTTCCACTTTTATCTGCCTTTATGTGCCTCCCATTTCTGGGCTAAGATATGGAGTTACGTATGCCTACACTGGATAATAACGAAAAAAGTCAAATTTTTAGGAATTTTGCGTTTAATCAGTTTACCTTCATTTTTCAAAAATTCATAGGGAGAGTTACCCTATTTACCCCCCCCCCCCAACATCATTATCTGTCTTTATATACACTGTAAAAAAGCACGTAAAAATACGTGTAATTTTTACATTCAAAATAATAGTAAAAATACATATTGTGTATTATTCCATTGATAATAATGTAATTTCACAGTATTATCAATGGAATAATACACAATATATAATTTTAGTATAATTTTGAATGGAAAATTACACGTATTTGAATGTATTCTTACGTGCTTTTTTTACAGTGTAGTTTTCATTTCTAGGCTAAGATAACGAGTTAGAATAATGCCTCCAATACATAATAACGTAAAAAGGTACAATTTTGGTAATTTTAGTGCCTTTAATAAGTTTTTTTTTAATCCTGGGGGCGGCGGTTACCTCCTTTATCTTTCCGCTTTTACCTGCCTTTATGTGCCGACATGGAGTTACATAATGCCGACATTGCATAATAATGAAAATGGTCAATTTTTTAGCAATTTTAGTGGATTTAATCACTTTTCTTTCATTTTTCAAAAAATCATAGGGAGAGTTACCCTATTTACCCCTCCCATTATTTGCCTTTATATGCCTCCCATTTCTGGGAATAACGCATAATAACGCAAAAGGATAAATTTGTTAATAATTTTAGTGCATTCAAAAATTCATAGCAAGAGTTACCCCATTTCCCCCCTCTCCATTACCATTATATGGCTCTCATTTCTGAGCTGAGATATTGATATGGAATAATGCCATCATTTGCACAATAATGCAAAAATGTAAATTCTGTAGTAATATTAGTGCATTTAACCAGTTTTCCATTATTTTTCAAAAATTCATAGGAAGAGTTACCCCATCCCCTCATTATCTGCCTTTATATGGCTCCCATTAATAAGCTGAGATCTTGAATTGGAATAATGCTTCCATTGCATAATAATGCAAAAAAGAAAATTTTTTTAACAGTATTAGTACAACATATAATCAGTTTTCTTTTATTTTTTAAAACTTCATAAGGAGAGTTACTCCGTTTACCTCCCTTACCCCCTACCATAGAAAGAGATGAGCGTATATCTATTTATCCCCCAAACGGACAGATATTTATCTACACCGATCTGTTTCCATGGTAACCATGTATAAATTCACAAGAATTTCCTTGGCAACAGATCAGCGTAACCCCATCTGCAAACATTTTATAAATAAATAACTATATTATATAAATATGTAGAAACATGCCGATTTGTGTCTATAGTAACCATGTTTGAATCCATAGGAGCACTTGATGTTATTTATTTTTCTATCTTTCTGTTGGTAAAGCAATTCTCATAGTTTAAATTTTTAGCAACAACCTAAAAAGTTCGAATGCGGCCTTTAGGCCGTACTGACTTGTCAATCAGTTCTGTCATAATTTTTGTTATTAGTCGATTTAAAATTTTTTATCGCAACTCGTTCAGTAAGTTAGCAGATTCCCCCTCCACAGACTAGGCGTAAGCTGGTGTTCCTTCCCGGCTATCTGTTGCTATAAATAATTGTTGTCTAGAGCTCATTAACTCGTCTAGGGAGATTTTCATGTTCACTTTGCAATTTTTATTTATATTTGCTTTTGAATTAACGTGATCAATATATCTTTAGTTAAAGTAAATTTCAATTACTACGTTGGTTATTTAAAAGCGATAGTATTTTTTATTGTAATCAGCTTGCATTAATCGTAAACAGTTCAAAACATGTGATATTCTGCAAATTTATAAATAAAATTTAACGTTTGGTTTGCATAACGTAACTTACACCGCGAAATTCTTAGTAGGGTGTTCCCCGCATGATGTAATATTTGTACATATTATGGTTTTTCTTACAAGGTTACTACTTTTATGCACTTATATTTTTATAAGTTATTGCAATATTTTAATTATGTCTGTTTTTAATTGTACTTCCTCCAAATTTGTTTATTTATTGTATTTTGGTTCTTACTGAAAGAGATTGCGATAAAATATCTCATTTTTCCTCGCCTCGTTAAAGCCTTTTACCGTCTTGGATGAAATTACGTCACTCGGCGCAAGCGCCTTGTGACAATTTCATCCGTGACGGTAAAAATCTCTAACGCGGCTCGGAGAATAATATACTATTATATACTATTGAACCAAAAAAATTGTTGTAAATTTAATTTTTTTCCTCAATGTGGAAATACAATTTCCATATTATATTTATGAAAGCTTAACCATTAAAATTATAATTTGTATAATTAAAACTTTTAAAATAAATTAGTTAATTAAATGTGAATAATATTTATGTATATATGAGCTTTAAAATGTATAAAAAAAAAATTATACATCTGATGATGGTATAATACAGTAACGAAAGCTCATGATAAATAAATATTACTTGCGTTTAATTAACTAATTTATTTTAAAAGTTTTAATTATATGAAAGCTTTATAAAATCATTTAATTAGTTCATTAATATTATGTGTATTATTCTATCGGTGTATAATGAAAATATCTTGAATAAATGATAAATTATTACCGCTTAACTTTGACCACCGTTACAAGAAAAATTGAACCAATTAGAGGAGTATTATGACCAGATATGTAAACAAATATAAAGAAGTTGTGTTTAACATAATGCTAGTACGGGACTGACATAGTGGTGCGGCCCAAGGCCGCACTGTTGGTGACTAAAACTCTATTACACCAATGGTTAGGGTGGTCTTGGGCGCGGAATTTGATTTATCACAATAACTATTTTCCCGACTCACTTGAAAAGACGAAAATTGGTGGGCTTGTGGCCGTATTACAAAATTTATTAATAATTTTGTTGTGTATTATTCTAAGAAATATCTTAATCCGTCGGAAATTTGCCTGTCCGTTATCTGGGTCTGGCTCCTTATTATTTTTACAAACTTGCAATTTGTGCAAGACCTCATATTTCAGGATTTCTGAGCACTTTCTACAGCCACCATCGGTGACGGCTCGCTGTAATGTGCCAAAGTGCCATGGAACCTACCATAACATCACATTCCAGAATATTTTTTTTATGTTTCAAATAATTATATTCCAGTGGATTAGAGTTGACTATTTCATTTCTAAAATAATGTTAAAGGGAAAGTAAAATAATTAAACTGGTTGCTGATCGGGGGGTCTGGGGGGTATGGAATACCCCCCTGGTACGGGTTTCGATAAGGAATAAAAAATACTGAGAATAGAGAATAAGAAACATTTTATAAGTATTTTCGATTTTATACAAAATTGAAGATTCGTAAATTTTCATCACGCGTACCTGGAGGGTATTCCATACCCCCCCAGACCCCCCGGTTGGTATTTAATTTGTTTTGTTCGGGAAACACATACTTTACAATTGCTTTATTATTTTTTGTTATCTATTCCTATTCTAGGTCGACACCTTGCTTAGAAAATATGCATTTTATCTCCGAGCAACACCCGTCACGTAAGCATATCTGAAAAACTTTGTTACATGGGGTCCGTTCTTCACCGTGTGATCAGATAAATGACTCGGGGATGTATCTTATCCACAATTAAGTTAGTTCGACGTGAGTTCGGAATTTAGATAAAATATAAATTTCAATAGTATGCCAGCTGGCGAAGCCTGTAAGGTGGGAGATTACCTTTTGATTAAACTCGAATGTTGAATATGGTTGTGCCTATCCGTTACCGGATGTTGGCGACCTCTCTCCTATGTATGTGTTGTGCATTTGTAGTACATCACACACATAGGGGAACTACTTGTTTAACGCGGGCTCCGAACCGCGGGA
Source organism: Podabrus alpinus (assembly GCA_932274525.1). NCBI lineage: Eukaryota > Metazoa > Arthropoda > Insecta > Coleoptera > Cantharidae > Podabrus > Podabrus alpinus. Next base: position 68,730,617 of record OW026456.1, on the reverse strand, counting down.
AGTGTATACACCTCATCTCCAGAGAGGCTATTCTTGGCATATTACACCTCGGTGGTTTGCCATTGCCTTCCGAGGGGAGACGGTCAGAATAAAGTTTTTACTGAGCCCGGAGTCGGGCATTCAGCATTAGCAGCAATGCACTTAACCGCTTAAACTGATCACCGTCTCAAACTCAAACTATGAATACTAAAATATCTGGCATCAGCACTGGTCACCATTCTGGCAAATAGTGAAGCCTTAATAACAAAATTCCTAAACATTCGAAGAGTTCAGAATCCAATTTTCCCTTTGTGCATGAGGGGGGGAGGGCTATAGTAATCCTGTATAAGACTTGTTTCACGATGATGTTAAATTTTCCGCACAACTTTTTTGTTTACTTTGGTTATTGTTTGTTGATTCTTCATTGATCTTAATGTTAGCTTTATTCCGGAACTGCTCTTAAGCGTTTTACTGGTTGCATACCAATCGGAACCAAAATTAATTCCTTTTTGAGATAAACTTGGCTACTCTTTTCACAAATAAGCAATAAAATTAGTTCCAATTAGTATCAAAATTGGCGTATTATACATATGAATATCTTCTTGTTAAAGATTTGTTTATCATATTTGAAATTCTTTAGCGATTAGTTTTATTAAGTAGTAGCCAAAAACATGTCATGTCAGCAGGTATTATAATTTTTTATATCCAAAATAGACACTTCGCTTTAAATTTGTGTTAACTGAAAATAAATTATTTGATGAAACGACTCATGTTCATTAAAGAAGTTTCTTATTCAATATATATTTTTCGTTCATTGTTTCATTAATTAGCAATATTTTGAAAGCTTTTGGCAAAGTTCCAGTATAAGCGGTTTATTGATATTTACGACTTATTCTTTCACAATGAAATCCATTCGAATTTCACTTGTAGGTTTTTCTAACGAGATGATTAATTTTGTCCATTCTTGTTTGAATTAAACATTTAGGTCACGTCGTTCGATTTATTATCAGGCCGTTATTATCTGTTTTATTTTGTGTACACAACCCTTTCGAGTTAGATGACCACATGGATTCTCTCATGTATTTGATAATAAATTTTGCATCTCCGTGATTACTTATGTGATTAGGGAAGCACCGGGTTTGATTATTATTCACGGGATCAAAGGCTGGGTCAAACTTGACCATCAGAATTTGTAATTATTCCGGTTTTCCTCCACGAAATATTTCCTTGTCTCGAGGACCTCGTGCTGCCAACCTCTCGGGTTCTTTATTTGCACTGACGTTGTACTGCTTACAACCCGTAACAAATAAAGGGGCGATTATTTCCAGTACATAAACACTGTCACATTTTGTATTTCGACTCAATTTAAAGAATTTTACGTTTTAATTCCGTGTCAACACGAAAGGCATAACAATCGTGGCTCACGCGACTTATTTTTCTTAATTTTGTAAGCCAATAGATCGATAAGGGACGAATAAGATCGAAGCCACAGGCAAGTTAGCTTTCGAATATGGAACACATTTTTATTATTTGATAAGCACGTCACAGCTTCGTACGTGAACTTTATACCAATTTCCGCGTCAATTAAAAAATTCGACTTGTATTTATAAAAATTTCTGGGAAGATCTATTTTAACAAACACTTGCCCCATTGTACCAATTTTTGCAGATGTGTGGGGCAAATTTAAAATCTAATTAACGGTGCAGATTTGTCTTTCGGCTTATTTTAAACGTGGACATTATCGTGGTGAGCTTTAATTACGATTTTGAAAGCGGTCAAATTCATATTTCCCCTCATAAGAGACATTCCTCTGGTTATTGTGTCTCCCCCATCACGTATCTCTTACAACCGACGCAATAACGATTCGTTTTGTGTACAACAAAATGTTGGATGGCATTTTGTCAAGTATTCTCAGACACCACAACAACAAGGCGGTTGTGGAAAATATATTGGACGAAACAAAGTTTTAACTGAAGTTTGCCGCTCGTGCTAAGTGATACGCTTTACTTATCTATTTTCAAACTTGGACTCATTCGTATCATCATCTTGGTAGATCGGTGATGTCTTTGTACGCGCTATTTTCTTTCGTTTCGATCTCCTTTAGATGATTTAGTGCTCTGTGTATAGGATTCTACGATTCTCTTTGTAGTTTTCTTTTGGATTGTGACGTGTTAAATGTGCTTTTGGTGATTGCTACAAGATGAATGTAAGAAAGAAGATAAATGATCCAGCCACTCTGGATAGACGCATGAAGCGTCGAAATCGGGGTTGGACCGTCGTAGTAGGTCTCGATACACGGTAATTATTTCAGCAACGATTTATTTTCATTTAGGTAAACATTCCAATTAAATTGTAACACAGATTGAAAATCTTGTGATCTCGAATCTTATTTTTATCATCAACACCGACATAAAAACGCTTTGAATACGCCCGCATCAAGTTTTAAATAAGGTGATCTAATTGGCAGTAAAAGCTTTCAACACAAATTTATGTTTTTGGCAAAAAAATTGTTTTATTCAAGTTTTCTTAATAACTTACACTGCGACGTTGCTGTAAATCAAATTTGCAAAATTTAAATTATAATTTTCGGCATATCTCGATCATTGGCTATCATCATCTTGAGGATTTCTGTTACACACGAATGAACACGAGTTTGTTCAAGAAATTAATGTTCAACCAAAAGTTTACTAATTTGGACGTCGTTAACTTCCCGCAAGTTAAACTAAGTGTATTTCATGTATGAAATATGTATGTGGAAATTACAATGAAAATTAAATTGCTTCTGTTGCAGTCAGCGCTGAAACATTCACCCCGGCTTGTGGCGTTTGATAAGAAAAACAGAATGCTAAAATAATGAGCCAATACGGTAGTTTAGCATATTTTATTACTTTCTTCTGTAAATTAAAAGCTCCGAAGGCGATTTTCGGGAAAACTAGAAATCAAATATTTCTAATGTCTGCTCAATCTGCAGCCAGAAAGGTCCCAAGTTAAATGCGATCCGGGGCACAAAAAGTTTCACAGTGCTGTTGCCTGAAATCAACTCTGAGGTTGAGAAGGACGTCGTCCAAAATTGTAGATATAGTCACGCAGGGATTATAATATAATGCATAATTTGAGCAGCTGATTTTTTTGACCACTGTAAAAATTCTGCCTGCCTGCCTCCCTGATCGCAGATAAATCTTATAAGACTTGCAGTCTGATCAGATCAAGTCGCTCAGTTCGCCAGGATGCTAGGATCTAACCTAGGTCAGCATTGGCAATAAATACTGTGCCAGTGGGTTGAGCTCCGACTGCTGAGGTGAAACCATGTGGTTCAACTCTTGGTAAAACTATGTAATATAATTAAAAACTGATTTTGCAACCAATTGTACACAATTCCCCACCCCGGTATAAGCAGCCGTGGGATCTTAATGCCAAAACCTCTCTGGAAATTTGTCGTACGGGACCGTTGTTAAACTGAGGAAAGTATGTGGTATGTTGTGGCAAGATATGTTTTCCGACATTTTTTCGTCAATTTAATTTTTTAACCAGATCCTACCTGAGAAACTGCTTTAATCCCTTAAGGTCAACTATTAAAGCTTAGCTGGCTTTAAGCAGCCCTGGGGGAATTTGAAGAATTGTATGTGAAGACAAATAATTGCTAACAAAATGGACCTAATGTACCTAAATTTGATTTATAGATGCGCAAAATACAGTTGCACTTCCTGGATTGGATTTAGGGGATAAAGCAAAGTTGACGCATGAACAAACTGCAGAGTCTTCCATTCTTCTCTTCTTATAATTAGGGTCTTTGTTCTGTAATAATCATCTCGTGCATACGAAGTATTTTTACACACATAGGGAACCTATAGTTTAACGTGAGATATGAGCCACGGCAAGGATATTAGAATAGTTCCATTTTAATAAGCATTTCAAAGCAAATTATAGTTCAAATAATCGAAGAAATCGTGGCTGACATTGCAAAACTAAGTACAAATTTACACTTTAAAATATTATTAGAAAACATTATCGTCACACTGTGACATCTTCAGGCGATAAAATTCAGAAGTAAGAGAAGCTTGTTTAAATATTACTGCAAAATTTGGTTTAGGGTGGGGTGATGGTGGTGAAAGTTAATTCTTTTAAATAGTCAATTTGTTCTTAATAACACGGCTTTGTTGAACATCTTTAATAACTATTTCCTCCTCTCTTTCATTATACAAAATAACCCTACTCCTCCCAAGTCAATAAAAAGCCAATAGAATAACCTTCCACCCTCCATCTTCATGTCCCAACCCTAAACCAACTTCAGTATTAATATTTAAGGACATTTTCTCTTCATTTTAAGTCTTATCGGCTGAAGGTGTCGCAGTGTATGGAAACGTGCATTTTTTAGGTTAAACTAAAAATACAGTTTAATTCCGATGGTTTTCCATTACGTTTCGAGAGAAGACGATCGAAATAAAGCTCTTACTTTGCGCGGAATCTAACCGGATCCCTCGACGTTAGTGCACTTAATCACTAAGTTATGACCATCATAATTGTTTTATTAATTTTGATATTACATTAAGAAAAATGTAGGCTAAAATCCTACTTTTTCAAAAATGTGGTTTAATTATACCAAATTTCAGTAATTTTCTTGCAGTTTTTGTAAAGCTGTTCATTTTATTTATTGCAGTGGCACACTAAAAAGCTAATTGCTTCATTTCCAGTAGTCGACGGTCTCAGTTGTGCGGCCTAAAGGCCGCACTGCGAGCTCATCATCGGGCGAATGGATAAATTTAGAACTAAATGAATTTTTATAAACACAAATAATGTAGGTTCTTTGCAGTCTATCACAGAATTGAAATCGCACATTTTTTCTCAAAAATACCTTACCTTGGTTGTGCGGCCTAAAGGCCGTATTGGGGGGTGGGGGGATCGGATCACCGGATAAAATTAGCGCTACAGATATACAAATTTAGACTTTATAATGTAATGTCGATATATTATTTTCATTTATTTTCATTAATAATAATATATTGGATTTTAATTTTTTGCCTTGTAATTAGCAACCTTTAATTTAATTTTTCCAATGGTAATTTTGCTGTGATATCCCTGTGTTGTAGGGTAATTCGGAGATGGATGATTTACTTCATTTCCTACAATCGGTACTTTTTATATTGAGTCGATATCTAACGGTAAAAATTTATTCGTAAAAGATATTGAATTTGGTTGTGCGGCCTAAAGGCCGCACTGCAGGGACTGTTAAATGAATCATCAATTTTCTTTGATTGTAAGCCATTTAGGAGTGCCCGGAACCCTTTAGCGAAGCCGAAGGCCAAGTATAACCTAATTCCATTAGCTCTCTTTATCAATAATTAAGAGATTGTTTTACAATGCGCCAAACAACAATTTTCAATTTCTACAAACATATAAATTAAAGCCAATACAAAATTCTTACTATCAGAGGTCCATTTCCCCAGCCCCGCCCATCGCGAATTTTGAATCAAATTATTTGGTGTCAATCGTTTGTGTTCGTTTGTGTTTTCATTATTTTCGTTTGTGTTAGCACAATTCGCGAAATATCTTCAAATTTACGTGGGCGGGGCTGGGGAAACGGCAGCCCCGCCCATCGCGAATTTCGGGTCGAATTTGGTGTCAATCGTTTGTGTTTCGTTTGTGTTCGTTTGTGTGCTCATTATTTTCGTTTGTGTTATCACCTTTCGCGAAATATCTTCAATTTAAGTAGGCGGGGCTGGGGAAATGCCAGCCCCGCCCATCGCGAATTTCGGGTCCAATTTGGTGTCAATCGTTTGTGTTTCGTTTGTGTTCGTTTGTGTGCTCATTATTTTCGTTTGTGTTAGCACCGTTCGCAAAATATATTCAAAAACATAACCTAGGTTTATTTCCCCGGCCCCGCCCATTTTGAATTTTTGCTCGAATTTGGTGTCAATCGTTTAGTCATCGTTTGTGTACGGACGGTGAAATGGACCTTACAATCAGTCCCGTAGCCCAGTTTTTTTATGGGAAGGAGCAATCGTGGTTTATGTAGACACAGATAAACTGTGATAACTTTTTTCGACGAGTAATTTTGGGGAACTAAGAGGTGCCCTCAGGATTCGGAGCTTTCATCGAAAATATTCCGAAAATTAATGGAAAACATAAATATTTTATGCGAATTTGTGTCGTAGATTCCGGTGGAAACAGGAGGTTTTATTATTCCGGGAAGGTGGGAATGCTTCAGTGGCTTCAGTGGACAATAAAATAATCAGAATTCCCGTTAGAAGAGGTTCAAGGCCTAGCAGCCAAATCCTGCTAGCCTAATATTATAAATTGAACAAACCTGTAAGAACCAAAAAATTGAAATCAGAAATATTCGTTACTAAATCTGTAGTCATCTTGTACGTGATTATCACATTGTTTGTGCGGTGTAAAGACCATGCGGGGTGGGGGCAGATCAAAGAATCAATTAGGGACCTTTCATTAAAATTTTTCAATGGTAATATTGGTATGATATGCTGTAGGGTAACTGGGAGAGGGATGGTTCACTTTGTTTCTTTTAATCAGCACTTTATAAATTGGGTCGGTATCTAACAGTGAAAATTTATTCGTGAAAGATATTGGCTGTGGTTTTGCGGCCTAAAGGCCGCACTCATGGAGCCGTTAAAAGAATCATCAAATTTCTACAGACACAAATTTAGCCGCTTTCTTGTCTACAATATTTTTAGATAAAGGGTGATTGTAAACTGTTTTCTTACGTTGTATAATTTAAATATTGTCAATGTAAAAATCTCATAATAAAAATGAGATGAGGAGTGACCGAAACCCTTTAGCGAGGCCGAAGGCCGAGTATAACCTAATTCCGTTACCTAGTTGAGTTACTGACATATTTTATGCGAATTTGTGTCGTAGCTTCGGGTCTAAAACAAGAGGTTTTATTATTTAGAGAAGCTTTCATTGCCTTTTATGGGCCTGCTTAGAATAAAATAACCAAAACTTCCATTGGAAAGCCGACCAGCCAAATCCGGCTAGCTTAATCAACGATTTTCAATTCTTAAGTATAAATTAAAGAATTAACCAATAAAAAATTCTTATCGTCAGCCCCATAGTTTAGTTTTTTCGTGGTTTGTGAAGGCGGAGATGAACTTTGATAATGTTTTTTGAACAATAATTTTGAGGATCCGAAAACACGTGTCCCCTCCGAAAACGGGGTTCGGGGCTTTTCTCGAAAATATTTTGAAAATCAATGGGAAGATGAAGTTTTTGATACGAATTGAAGCTTTCGGCCTAAATCAAAAGGCCGCACTGGGAAGGACGGGGCAACAGATTAATTTAGCGTTACAGATATACTACAGATTTTTTTTGGGTATTGTATATTTGGACGGATGGATTATACATTTAAATGATACTCGTGATTATAAACATTTTCTGTTATAATTTGCAACTTTTAATTGAATGGTTTTGAACTGTACTTTTGATGTGATATCCCTGTGTGGTAGGGTAATTCCAGAAGGGATGCCTCTATTTTTTCTATAACTAAACTGAACAGTGTAGCACGTCTTCGTAACCTTTTGGGTATATTTCCAATATTAGCGAGAAATTTGAACCTGTCCATTTCCAGTTTACACGTTGGCGTGAAGAAAGCCTAAATAAAGCCAAAACGTTTTGCCAATATCGGTCTTGTTTTTCCGTGAGTAAGTAGATCCCACCCTTATTTAATTTTCTAATTTTTTATTTAATCCTAATATTTCTCTCGTGTGTTTCCCCAAATTCACAAGATTTAAGTTTCTTTTTTCATCTTTCTGCTGTTCCGATCGCATGCACAAATAAAAATTTTGTAATAAACTAAATGTACTGATACGGTTCCCTTTGTCTACTATAAATTGACAAAGAAGTAGCCATAGTTCAATAATATCTCGATTTGGAAATACATATCGATTATGTTTGATCAGATGATATCACTGAGATATATCCATGATAGATTACAAATTACACAGTTCCGAATTTAGCTTTCAGTAAATTAATTGTCACGCATCGATTCGTTAAACAATTTTCCTGGTTTTGTCTTTAATTAACTCTTGAGGAAGTAGAATTTTAAAAACAATGGACTTGGTATTTCCAAGTTTAAAATTACCCTGCCTTTTAGTAGAGGACGTGGTTAAAATGCTCGACCTGTAATAGAAAAACGCGGGTTCAATTAAAAGTGCAAAATTGATTTACATAAATTTACACATTTTGTGCAGCAAATGTAAATTTTTTTGTGTTACTTTAATAAATTCAATTAAATGTAAAAATTTCGGCATTTCAATTAATTTAAAAATTTACGTGTTCGCAATGTTAACGTGAAATCTGTGCCCCAAATTTCAGAATACTTACATCGCCCATTATTTTTTCAGTTACATAAATGAGCAGTTTTGTGAAAAAATTCATAACATACGGATTTAGCATTTAGATTGTTTCTATATAGGAACACTTCAAGTGAAAAAAATATACAAGTAATTTTGCACATCCTCTTTTGTATTTTACTGTAATTTATGCATTACAGTTATTTTCTTTCAGTACTAAAGAAAACTTAAATCTATTATTTCTCATGAGAAAACTACTTCTGATTTTATTTTTTTGCTTTGATGCGGTACGAAAAATATGCATTAAAAAGGTTTTTTATCGTGACTCAAATGTTAAATTAAATATACAGGTTGTTACACAAAATATTGTTTGAAATGAACACTAATTTACAATTTACTAATTTAATTTTCTTTTTCAGGTAAGTCCCGACTCAAATTTCTTTCCGATTTGTCTGCGAAAATTGGTAAGCACATTAAAAAAATTTTACGTGGGTTGTAACGTATTTATATCGGACAATTTATATGAAACTTAAAATGTTATTTTTAAGCATTGCACCTTCTCGAATTATCGTGTTACCCAATTAAACAAATTATTATATTTCAAAGGAAAGTCGGTGAAAATACAAGGAATAAAAGTTTTCACGTTTCTGTTTCATAATTTTCAAGTGTTATTTTACGACTTTGTTTATGTTACTATTTGATCGTTAGCATATTAAAATTAATACTAAATTAATGTTGAATGTGAAAAATACAATGGAAAAAGTTTCATTTTCATGCCATATTTACAAAGAACTAATATTTGTATAAAATTTTAATTAGTTAAAGCACTTAAGTTAAATATTCAGGGGGAGATATTTTCCAGTGTGTTAGCTCAAAGTTATAGCAAGATATACAGACATAATAACGCGATGAACGTTTTTAATTTTTTGCATAATTACTTTTTGAGTAACTTTTTCTGCTATATTACTTTAGGCAAAAATTATTTTAAAAGTACTCAAACGAAAGAACGGCAATTAAGTGCTTGTGAAACAAAAAATATAATGCAGCTTTTACGTAAAAAATTGTTATTTAGGGAAATTTAGCTTTGAAAATATGATGGATTAGCTACAGGGTATATTTTCCAAACAATCACCTTATGTTGTCATTTCCCCTAAACAAGAGCGTATCTGCAGCTTACCGATTTCCGTAAAACATGACTTCGGAATCGTGACAAAGAATACCAGCATTATTAGGCATCCGACTCAGAAATTAGGTTTTCAAAGTTATAACAAATTTCGTTATGGACATTTTTTTAATATTCTAAAATTGAATGGAGCATTCAGTTCCAATGGAACTACCCGCACCTAATTGCTCGCTATTACTCCAACTATTGCTCCCTTTCATAGAACTGCATCCATATTAAAAAAGTTATTGTAATAAGTACTAAAACACAGGCGACCCCAGTGCATTTTAAATCACTGATTTAGGAAGTTTTCACACAGCCGAAGTTTGAGGCCCAAAACATCTCATTTTCCAGAAATTTGAGACGATATACCTCAAAAAATCCGGGTAAGCTGAAATTTGGTTTATTTCTTGAAATTCCCTGTTGGCTTTTCTCTAACATGAGATTTTCGAGATCAGATCAAAATTAAAGAGCATAAAAATCTTTACTAAATCGTGTTTATCTACATTTTCTTACGTCGTGCTATTCCTGAAATAAAAATTAATCCAGCAAACCGAAATGCGGTTTTTAAATTGTAATTTATTATTTTATATTAAATTTATTTTAAATAAAATAAAATTAAATATCTTTTCTGTAAATGCGATTATGCTCCTAGAGACAAAAACCTCATTAGCAAAATTAAAATTACCAATTGGAGGAAAATGCCAACAGGTGATTTTAGGGAACTTTTGTAGGTTCATTCGGACACTCAAATACACGTCTGTTAAATTTCAGCTAGTCCGGATTATTTTCAAGCTAAAAGTGTTCCTTGCCTGGACTAATTATTATTCTGCCGTATTAAAAGTACCTCGGGACATTTTAAGTCTTTAAAGCTCTTTTGGTTTTTGCTTTTTTAAAAGTTTACAGTTCTTTGTATATTGCTAAAATTATAATTAACGCTCTATTAGGAATTATAAGATTATGCAAACAATGTCGATATTCATTAACGCAAATAGCAATAAAGAATTTTATATTAACTTTTTTAAATTATCGTCAGTTTAAAACAACTGCGATTTTTATTGATATTGTGTAGTGTTTCCCTTGGTTGTGCGGCCTAAAGGCTGCACTGATTACCGTTACAGGCAAATAGTTCAATTTTTATTTTGATGTTTTGAAAAAGGATATCCTAGTTGCAAAATTACATTATTTCCTGTTGTATTTTTTCAAACAGGAAGCAATTCCCTACAGATCATTTGTTATAAAAGTAAATTGTCATATTGTAACTAATGATAGTTTATTCAGGCGTGGCTTATTTTAAAGTCCACCCGTGCGCGCACCACGCCTATAAATCTTAAAATGTGAAAATACATTTTAATTGGCACTAATATAATTAGTAGTTCCATGGTAATAACAATTTTATAACATACAAATTATTAGATTATGAAAATAACATTACATTAACATTATTAAATTAGCAATGTCAAGATGGTACAATGTAGTTCAAAATATATCTCATAACCGTAAAACAATTTTATTATTTTCAGTTTTAGCTTTGCCAGGCTGGCGGCTCATGGCCGCTACAATTAACTCGGCCTTTGGCTTCGCACCTTATGTCACCATTACGAATTTCTTGACTTGATCCTGTTCGATATTTATGTTTGCAACGATTCTAGGACATTTCGCTACGGGACATTTCGCACCCGGACATTTCGCACCCGGACATTTCGCTCCCGGACATTTCGCTACCAGGACATTTCGCTCCCGGGGACATTTCGCTCCCGGACATTTCGCTCCCGGACATTTCGCTACCACTTTTAGCATGTTTTTCATTATCAGGGATATTTTACCTTTAATACCGTTTTTTCATATTAACGTATTAGGGCCACCTTGTAAAGGCCCAATACAATAAAAATATGAAATAATAAACTAATAAAAAATTATTAACAATTAAAATAATTGAAAAATGGTAAAGTAACCATAAAAATTATGTAAAATAACTAAAAATAAAAAATTAATGTAATCAATTTAAATATTTATATAATTTAACATGTTAAAAACTAATTTTTTTAAAAAGATTTTAAATTATGAGCAATTCCACGAAGAAAGTTAAGTTTATCTTCTGAATCATAATTTTGAATCAACGTTTCGATGCGTTGATCCATATCCCGGTATTTCTTCGTCTTTGGGACAACAACTCCGCGGTTATGTTGCGCAATTTTTGCGCTACTTAAACCCTCTTCTTTTTTCAAAGCGATTATAAGACACCACAAGTTTGGATGAACATTTGTAATTGAACTTTTCAAAGCATTGTGGAAACCTTCCACATTGTTGTTAGTACGTGGCATACCATTCAGAGCTCGCGTGTGTACATTCCATAAAGAAATGGGAAACATAGGTTCAATTCTTCTCCTATGTTGACCACGACCTCTCTCGCATCCAATATAGTATGTTTCAAAGTATGAAACAATTTCTTGTGGAAGATCGTCATCATCAGCGAGTTGTTCGAAACCATCTACTACATCATCGATCGGTAGAAATCCAAGCGCCGGGAAACATCTGATCTTCAAATTGAACTCATCATCGTGATGGTACCTTTCTCTGAAGCCAAATTCTACAATTTTTTTGTACATGTTTTGTGACAAATGAAATAAACAACACGTAATAGTAGTGTACCGAAAATTTTCGGAAAATGCATTAATGGCTGCTTTTTCATAATCCATCATAAGAATTTCAGGTTGTGCGTCGTCCACCAGTTCTTTTATTTTTATAAATAATCTATTATATGTATTTTGAGTCTTATCAGGAAGCAAAGCAAAAAGCCGGGGTACGGTAAAATTGCACTTTTGGATGTGCAACGTGTACATTTGATAATAAATGCTTGGACAACACTTGAAAGTACCGTCACCTGCCCAACCACTCGATTCTTTAAGTTCTTTGATTGCAGCATCTGTCGCAAATATTAAAATTCGTTCTATATCATCTTCTCCGCTATCGTATTGTAGGAACTTCAAACCAGAATCAAGTTTTCGAAATCGATCAGGAATGGGATAACCATGCCGCTCCTGCGGTATTGCCGGAGAACCACTTTCTGATTGTCTCCAACGTCTTACATTGCGGCTCATGGAAGAAATTATAGGTAGTTCTGCCTTTGCAGATTCGGTGATAGAGCTAACTTCAGTTGACACAATATCTCGAGTCGATTGTTGAGAAGCTACAGATTTTTGTTTCATCTTATTTAATACCAATTTTGCCTGCACTGTTCCAGCTGTAGAACTGTGATTATGTTCATTAACCGTTTTTGTAATTTCGTATTCATCGTTTAAGGTTTTGGTATGGATTCGGGCTTTACATAATCGATTTTCGCACATCCAATATTGTTTCGAACCATCTATATTCACTTTATGCTTGTCGTATACGTAATTTAAATCATCGACTAATTTCATTTTATTTCTTGTAGATTTTATTAAACGTGGCATGATATATAATAATAATTTATATTTTATCGATTCGTCAAATTAACAAGTCTTCTTTTTTTTCTATCTTTCTCACTTCTTACTTCTTCTTCTTACTTCATGTTTCAACTACTTGGGACTATCTTCTAATATAGTACTTCTGTCTTACATGCATATTACCAACTTAATCATAACCATGGAAATGATTCATATACCAGGTGGTTCACATATTCACATATCACAGGTCCGTAATTAGGAGATGTCTCTTCTTATTGGACTGTTCATATTAAAGCCTGTAGTACACTCTTTGACCAATGGTCAAATATTTTGCTATAGTAGGAACCGCGAGAGCTCGAGTATGATTCATCGCTTGACGCTGTGTGAAATCACGATTTTTTTTATTTTGTTTTTTTTTCAAAACTCTGTATCTTTTAACCCTGCGGCAGTCGCGCCTTTTTTTTTCCTTGGAGCAGTCGCGCTGCGTTCTTTAGGTTCGCATAACAATATATCAGTTATTTTGTGAGATTATGTTGCATGATTTTATCGTGAAATCACGATTTTTTTTATTTTGTTTTTTTTTCAAAACTCTATATCTTTTAACCCTGCGGCAGTCGCGCCTTTTTTTTTCCTTGGAGCAGTCGCGCTGCGTTCTTTAGGTTCGCATAACAATATATCAGTTATTTTGTGAGATTATGTTGCATGATTTTATACGGTCGTATAAAAATAACTGAAAACACATGATCAGTCGCACAAGGGAACGGAGGTCCGCAAAAACGTACTATACTCAACAGCAAAGGCTGATAAACACTGATGGTAATTTTCCATTCCGGATAGGAAATTTAACGGACTACAACTTCTGTTTAGTAAAAATTTCTGAAAAAGTTATCCCTTTCACAAAAAATCAGAAAATAATAAACAAGACAGCTACAAATCAAAAACCTTCGCTTTATATGTAAAGTGTATCCGGGGGACACCCTGTATATATACTTCTATATATTGTTGTGACCCGTTTTTGAATGAAGAGAAAAATTTGATAATAGCCCAGTACAAAGGCAACACAATTTGGAGAGGTTCGAATTGTTCCAAATTGTTTAAATTAGTTATTGTTCAAGTTCTTTTGATATTATGTTTAATTTTAAGGCATGTAGGTTAAGACTGTGCAACCGTTTACCGATAAATAAAGACGTAGGCTACACATAAACTGGCAAGAAAAACAAGCATGGAAAAGAAGGATGTCCGAAAAGGAACAAAAACAAAACAAAAAATTGAATTGGTATCCAGGGATAATAAGAAGATGATAGTTAGTCATGATTTAGAGAGCGTCCCGGACGGTCGGTTTGACAGTTAGTTACAAATGATCAAACATCCAGAGTAGATGTGTCGTGTCGCGCTTTGAATATCGTTGAATATTGTTGAAGTTTTGGGAATCGACGTGTCGTGTCGCGAATTATACAAGTGTGACGAGTAATAGTAACGATTAATTGCGGAAATACGGGCCTATATTGGCTATCCAGGATGGAAGGTGAATTGAGCAGGAAAATTAATTAATTCAGAATTAATTTGAGAGATATTACTACATACCATCCAAAGGTATAGTTACGTGTGTGTCTTACGAGGAGACCGCACATATAGAGCAGCATTTGGACTGGAATTGTGATAGGCCAGGAGCTTACCAAGAAAAGGCGATCAAATTGGACCAGGTGATTACCAGTACAGTGTGTTGTGCAACGATAGCCACGTCTTGTCAAGAAAAATATAACAAGGTTAGCATAGTTCGTTTTTTAATTTTAAGTTTGCATTTGATTTGTTTGATGAGTTCTGTTGATTGTTATTTGTTCCATTTTCATTTATGTGTTGTTGTTTAATAAATCTGTTAGCTGAACCAAATTGTGTTTCTTTTGTGCTGATGCTAATTAAGAGTTGCTGACGTGAGATACGTAAGATAATAAAAAACATCCTGAGATTAAGAGCTTTGCTAAGGTAGGTGCACAAAGTTGTTTGTTCTTCGTCACCCAGAGCTATTAGGGGGACAAAGGATACAACAATATATACTGTATATATACCCGGGAGCGAAATGTCCGGGAGCGAAATGTCCGGGAGCGAAATGTCCCCGGGAGCGAAATGTCCTGGTAGCGAAATGTCCGGGAGCGAAATGTCCGGGTGCGAAATGTCCGGGTGCGAAATGTCCCGTAGCGAAATGTCCGGTGTCCGTTTGCAACCATTCGCAGGTTAAATGCAGTGGTTACCACAACGATAGTTTTAGGTTAGTGGTTAGTAATAAATGAATGAACCAACCAGAGCTCAGCTTTCCGGGTCGTTAAAAGTCGATTCGTCTCTATTTATTGACTTATTCAATTATTAACTACGTAAAATAATCTTGGCGGTGACGTTGATTACCATACTTTAATATACTGAAGGTGCGAGGCCGAAGGCCGAGCTATTTTTATGGCCACAATAGAACTATGGAATAGGGAGGCCGTTAAGATGCGCAAAATGCCTAATAAGTTAAATTTTAAAACAAAAACAATGTTTACTAGTAAGTCATTCCCTTAACTGTGCGGCCTAAAGGCTGCACTGCTTAACGTTTCAGATATATAGACAAATGAGGGGTATTATATATTTTAATAACAAATTATTTGTTATAATTTGATATTAAATACTTGACTCGGCCTTCGACCTTGCGCTTTAATTTTCCATTACAAATTTCTTAACTTAATCATTATTCGACATTTTGACTTCTTTGATGTTTACCACTTCTCTGATCAGATTAAATGCGGTTCTCACCACAAAGATTATTTTTACTTATTGAAATGGTTTCCACCTCAAGTATCGCGAACCTATTCACAAAAATTTTACGAGAGGGGGGGTCAGTAATTTTACAAATGAAATCGGGAATTTACTAATAGAATTTTTCTTCAATCTTTCGAACTGCATCAAGCTTCTATTCCCATAGTTTGAACTTCAAAGGTTCTTGAAACAATTTTGCAGAAGGGGGCTGTATAAATGCTAGCCCCCCTTGTTAAGAATTTTCTAATCAGTCTCAATTCTCATTGTTTACCTCATATAAAAATACTTGAGCGTTTTATAGACTACAAATAGCGCGCAGAATTTTAATATTGCGGATAATAATTAAAATTGTTAAATATTCAATCTATGCTCAAACGATTCACATTATTTCTTTAAAAATGTTGCGAGGGGGGGGGGTAAATGTACGTCAACCTAAACAAGCAACATAATATCTCGTAAGCATAAGGCGATTTGATTAATATCATTTTGCCAAGCGGGCAATCGAAAGTCACAATAATTACCTCGGCCTTCGGCCTCGCACCTTAGACTTTCTTTAAAACTTTCGGGATTTAGTAATATTCGATATGTTTGTTACCTTCTTCAGGTTAAATGCGGTTAACGCTACAAGTTTAATATAAGTTAGTACTAAATTAATGAACGAATCAATCAAAGATGTCAGATTTTAACATGCTCCAGAAATGGCTTGTCATCTTCTGATTGGTTCATTAGTTAACTATATGAAATAATCTTTGTTGTGACGACATCGTTTATTTCGTGAAAGAGAGCAGTAATATTGACCACGATAAGTCAGGAAATTTTTGACAGAGACCTAAGGTGCGAGGCCGAAGGCCGAGCTATTTCTGGTTGTCATAGACGGCAAATCTCACAGAACTAGGTAGAAAATTTTTTTTTAAATATTTGGATATCTTCTATTTATGTCTTGATCATGTTGGAAAAATATTTCTGAATCTTGATCTTAGCAATCCCGGGCTGTTTTTAACGATACGTTTTTTTCGAGGTAAAATTTAGACTTTTTCGATTTTTCTCACAAGGGGAAGCCCAAGGTAGGATATCGGTAATCAAGATCCCAATTCTTTTGGTGATTCTAAAAGCCAAAATAATTACATTGGTCTTTGGATTTCGTCCAATGACGCTTGGTTTTTGAGTTATGAATTTTTGAAAATAAAGGCGGTGTGACACTTGTGTAAATTTTGTAGCAAATTTGCAGCCAATTTTGTCACAAAGTTCGGTTGTTACTTGTGTAAAAATTACCTAGTAAATTTAGAATTTGCGCACGCGCTTTCGTAGTCAATTGAAAATTCGCACGATAAGTGGCAATAAGAAGTTTTTATTTCTGGTCGCCTTGTGTTGTTTAGTACCAAAAGAAACGTGATAATGGATTCAAATTGGCAATATTTTAATTGCCGTTTAAGCAGAGCTAGACGGAAAATCACCTTAAGGTAATTCCATCCCAAATCAACTGAAGAATTTACTCAACTCCACCAAATTTGACAGAACTTGGTATACACCTGTTACAAATATAAAATTTAAATTAATTAAAAAAATAAATGATTTTTATGAAAAATTAATTATTAAAAATCGTAAGCCAAGACTAATCGTTCGGAGAGCATGAATATCACAGGGTCTGTACACCAATTATTTTGATTTGCCTATAAACGGGAAATTAGGCTTAAATAAAAATCACACATATTAATATAAAAAATTACATATATTAAAAAAATATCAATTGATAAAACTTATAAACTAAACAAATCATTAATTTCTAAAAAAAATAATACAAAACAATTTACATAATTCACTTTCTGTTATTAAGTTTTGAATATAAAATTTAACGTAAATGTAATATTTGTGCACAAGTTAAAATAAAAATGTTTATTAAAAAAATATCGTCATCATTTATAAATTTAAAAATCCTCAGAATATTTGGATAAATTGAAACCAAAAATTAAATATTATTGTCGTTTTCAAAAACATATCAATCTTTATAATAAATCTCACAAGTTTTCTTACTTTTTATATAAGTTGCTAAAACTTAAGCCAAATGAAGGGAAGTTGCATGAAAATTGGACCATTATTTCCACTCGTACTGAAACCCATCAGTATTAATTGCTCGAAAGTAGCTCACATCGGACCTACCCAGCTATGGCTCGAAAGTAGCTCGCATCGGACCTACCCAGCTCGTTATAAGTTCCTCCATAACATTGAAGCGATACTTATTTAAAAATTATTTAATCAATCGGATCTATTTCATTTTCTAAAATTTATTGTCTTCGCCATCAAATATAACAAGAATTAACAACTTGGAATAAACAACTTGGAAGTTAACACTGGAGTATTATACGTTGCACAAAAATTAATTAATTTAATGATTAAAACTCAATAACTTCACTGTATGTTACAACTAGGGGCTTAGATGACTGCCACCCAGAGGGAGTCGGTTAACACCTCAAATTTTCATGTTTCTTCGTTGAGAACTTGAGTTCAACTGCTTTAAAATATTATTAGGAATATCGACTTGCCCTGCTTTGAAATTAAAATTTTAGGGAGGTATTCTAAATCAAACCAATCAAAAGAATTTATATTTTGAAACAAACTTTCAAGAACTGGTCTGTTCACACAAATAAATCATAATAAAAGTGTCCAAATTTGAAATTATAAAAACCATAAATAATTATTGGGATATTGGTTACTTGAAAATAAACTCTAAAACCAGGATGCAATAAATTAAAATTTGAAAAATGTCTGAGTCGTTTAAAAAAAATTATTTTCTAATAAATAAGTATAAAATTGCATCACAAAAAAGCACTGATTTTAAAAATTAAAATTGAAAATTATTAGAAAATGGTCCGTAACACACCATCATCTTAGTAAAAAATCAAAAATACAAATGTAAGGATTTGTCCGAAAGGGCATTTTCTTCCTTGTTCTTGGCCGTCTCTCGCGATACTTAATTTATTTTTAACCGACCCTATGCTCATCCCATGATGAGCAAAAGATTTTTCATTTTAAATTTAGACCGCTGTGGATGAAATTACAGACGTTTTCCTACAAGTCTACTCAAATCCTTAAATTTGTATTTTTTATTTCTTACTAAGATGGTGAGTACCAAGTTTCATCAAATGTGGTGGGGGTCGAGTAAATTCTTCAGTTGATTTGAGATGAAATTACCCTATTTTCAAAAATTCATAAGTCAAAAACCAAACGTCGTTGGACAAAATCCAAAGACGGATCAAATTTGGTACGCATGTTAGCACAATTGCACAAAAACATTAAAAAAATGAACATAAGAAAACCCTTTCAGAATTAGAGGTTGAAATAGGGTTGATATTAGAAAATTAATCCAATTAGGGGCTGGAAAAGTAAAATGTGGTTGAATATTTGAGTAGAATGTTCATTTACCTTTGCAAAACATTTTTATTTTAAATTTAGACCGCTGTGGATGAAATCACAGTCGTTTTCCTACAAGTTTACACAAATTCTTAAATTTGTATTTTTTATTTCTTACTAAGATGGTGAGTTCCAAGTTTCGTCAAATGTGGTGGGGGTCGAGTAAATTCTTCAGTTGATTTGAGATGGAATTACCTTATTTTCAAAAATTCATAAGTAAAAAGGCTTCCAGAAGGCTTTTGATCGAGTCCAACATGATAAACTGATAGAAACCCTCAAAAACATTGGACTGGATGGGAGAGATGTGCGTATTATCTCTAATCTGTATTGGAATCAAACATCTGTTGTAAGAATAGAAGGAGTAGAATCAACATCAATCGATATCAAGCGAGGAGTGAGACAGGGTTGCATCCTGTCTCCTCTGCTTTTTAATGTCTATTCCGAGAGAATTTTTAGAGAAGCACTTGCGGAAGAATCAGCGGGAATTGTTGTCAATGGTGAGGTTATCAACAACTTACGGTACGCAGATGATGCGGTGCTCTTGGCATCCAGTCAAAATGTCAAAATGTGCCACAGCTGGTCTTGACTTGAACATCAAAAAGACAAAAGTGTTGGTAATAAGCAAAAAGCTTGATATCGTAACTAACATCACAGTTAGAGGCAAAGTTCTGCAGCAAGTCGATCAGATAAAATATCTTGGCTGTATCCTAACAAGTGGTGCTGACAGCCAGACCGAAATAAGATCAAGGATTGAGCAGTCTCGAGCAGTTTTTAGGAGGATGAGCAGAATACTATGCTGTAGAGAGTTGGGGTTGCCCTTCAGAGTTCGTCTTCTGAGGTGCTACGTGTTCTCTACCCTTCTGTACGGTGTGGAGGCCTGGACCATTAACAGCAGGGAAATGAAACGTTTTGAAGCTTTTGAGATGTGGAGACCAAAATTTCTTAAATTGTTTATTTAGTAAAAAAATATATGATACGAAATGCCAACTCCAGTATTCGAAAATACCTATAACTTAAGTTTGATGTCCGAAAAGAAACGAGGGTTAAAGTTATATTCGTAGAAAAGGAATACAAATATGCCGAAGGCGTAAAAAAAGGAACTTCTACAGTTTGCCATAAGGAAATGAATTTAATATAAAAGGTTATTGGATTGGCTTACTTTATAACGTTTTTGTTATAAATTGTACTGAATTTTGATTCTGGATTTTGATCCTGGATATAGCATCGGTTCAAATAATTTTTTTTATTAGTAAAATATTCTTTGTTTACCACAAAAGTTACTTTTTGTTCAGATGTTGAATAATTTAATCAATCGGAAATCACTCAATGGAATCATTGTTATACAATAATTTCAGTTTTTGTAATAATTGTGCACCACGCACCCATTGTTCTGTTTGTATATCTGGATATACGCTTCTATTGTTGATCAATTACATAAAACGTGCTGCAGGGTTGAAATGATGTTCTATTATTGTATAGTGTATTACATAACAAACCGTGTAAATAGGTTTCCACTGCTGCAGAAACCATTTCAGTTTTGTTATTATTGGTTCGTCGATTTTCCACTATATTAAAAAACCATCAAAGTTATCGCTGCCTTTTCAGTAAATTCCAATTGCAATTTCAGGATTGGTTTCGCATACGTAGACCCAAATTTTTGATGAATTGACTAACAAATAAACTTTCCAGAAAATGTTACTCGATTGTTTTAAAGTCATGCATGTTAGAAATTGAATTTCCCAAGCATCAGGCAAAGAAAATTCGTTTCAATTTAACCTCATTTTGCAATTTAACATGTTAAAAGTTTACTCAAAATAATATTCAGAAATGCGGCCATTATGTCATGTCGTTCGTTACTCTTCTGCCATGCAAAAGATGTTAAAACTTGAAATTTAATTAAAAGAGGACTTAAAAGTTTTCAGTATTTGAACGAATTACTTTCGAATCTAATATACATATTTGACAACTTAATGGAAAGTTTCTATCACCCTGTTTTCTTCTTATGCGTTACTCAAGTAATGTATAATACTTGAATTCTATAATTTTTCTTTCCGTTATGTAGATGCGATTCCACCAATTTAGGCAGGCTTACCGCGTCGACATCTCACCAAGTTAATGGCAAAGTTGTGTTATAGATATTCCAATAAAAAATGTAAAAATAAGAAAATTGAAGGTAATTTTTCATAATTTGTAAAAAAAATAAAAGGAAATTCCAAATTATTAGGAAGACGACTTTTTTACTCTGGAACTACGGGTTATTTTCTACAAAAAAATTTACATCCCTTTGAGGTACCTTTGAGCCAAACTCTTTGTTTGAACAAAATTAGCATGGCTGTGTGAAAGCAAAAAAATAAAATTAAAAACTTGCTAATTTTTTAGACAACGTTTTTAGATCTTGTTTATGGTCGGTGCTGCCCTCAAGCGTTAACTAGCGAAAGGTATAGCGTCGCGACGTCGAACTTTAGCATAGAGACGACTGTTTATTCAGTTGGAAAGTTTCCCACTAATGTTTAGTTTGCAAGTTTGCTATCATGGAACAGGTTTCTACTGCGTATACAATTTTCCTTTTTCATTATAGAAAATTAAGAGAACTACATGAAAATAATATTGTGGTTTGAATATTACTTAAAACCTACTTTTTATATTACATTTGCAATTTGAATACATTTATTTTTTATTTTGTGGGTTGTTTTGGCTTAAAAAGAACGAAATTAACAAAATATCCATTACGCGATTGTTTATTCGTCATGAAATTCATACTGTAAATAAATGTATACATTGCACTTAAGAATACAGTGTCAGGTGGCTTTCCTTAAAATAATTAAATTTTAAATTTTTATTCTGAATTTGTACCATAAATGTGTGTGAATGTGAATATTTACAACTACGAATATGTAAGTCGCACAGATAACAATTACAAAGTGAACAAGAGATTTTGGAATACAGATTAGCCTCCAATTGTACCTCCAGCCTCGTGAGTTGTACAGCAGCGGCGAATTTATTGAGGGCTACAAGGGCTGTAGTCCCCCGCATAGCTTAGCAAAGAAAATAAAACTCACTTGAGAATAGAAATTTTAAAATATGAAATAATTTTAAATTGAATTTGAAAAATGTACTTTCATTAATTTATCTCTTTACAATACAATTTACCCTCTTGAAGGTAAATCTAAAAACGAATAGAGGATACAGAGTATAGAACAGGAACCTTTTAAACCAGTTTTGCAAAAAATTTAAACAGTTAATCCTTTACGCTCAGCATTTTCCTACCTTTAAAGTTTTGACAAACTTTCAGGATTATGTGGAAAAAAATATTTTTTTCTGAAAACAACGGCTGATTATTCCCCTGCAGACCCCGTTACCCCCCCCCCCCGCATAGCCTAGTAAAGATAATAAAATTCACTTCAGAATAAAATTCTAAAATCTAAATTAAAAATAAAATTCGTCGTCCTTTTCTCCAAATTTCTTTTAATTACATTTGAGATGCATTTCATACAGGACGACTCTTATTAATTTAAAGTATGACAATTTGAAAACTCTGACGTGTGTCCTCCTTTTATCGGCAGATGATGAGAATATTATAAATTCACGAAACGCGTCTCGAATTTAATTAAAAAGACTTGAGAGAGAAAAAGACGACTTTTATTTTTAATTTATTAAAAAATTATGTGTAAATAAATATTTTTCACTAAAAACAACAGCGGATTTATGCCCCTTAGCCCCTGTTAGCCCCATATCCCTCATGGCGCACGCAGTTAAGAAAATAAATTAAGTTGAGAATAAATCTAAACACTTTAAAAAATATTTTTACCTGCCGCGTCACTGCCGGGGGGGCTCAGCCCCCTCAATATTAGAGACGCCTCTGTTGTACAGCGGTGCTGTTGGAATTGTTTTCAAATATCAAGGGATCATTGTTTCAGTTTGATTGAAGATGATTGTTTTTAGCCGAAACCACACATCTCGAAGTGTCTTGACTGCCTTAAATAGTAAACACAAAGTGCGATTTGCAATGAATGAACCAGACTACGAGTCTCCTGGGGCATGCCACGTGACTTTCATCCTGCATCCTTCGTGGATGCTCATATGCTGAGCCGAATCTTGATCTGGAACCCAAATCTCAATTGGGTCCACGATAAACTATTTGAAAAATAGTTTATCTTTATTTGATTCGTTAAGCCTTTGGTGTTCGGTATACAGCTAGCTTTGTTGTTAGCGGAAGCGAAGGCGTGAGTAAGTTGGGATATTGCTAGGGCAGTGCTTATTTCAATTAAAACAAAATATTGTGTAACAATAACTTTAATCAAAAACTTGAATAATCCCACCAAAGGTGGACACACAGTATAGAATTCTCACACAGTTGTTTGTTTGAAATAAAAGTGAATGGTCAGCTGTTATTAACGACCAGTTAATTAATTAACAAATTACCACTGTTGGTTTCGCCTTGGTAAAAAGAAATGATTAAAATTGACTAACCATTACTGATAATCTTACAATATAAATGGTGACAGAGTTTACTTCTTTCACGAAGCGAAACGTGGTTTGGAACTTTGAGATGCACTACTGGACATGGTGAAACTTCCTTTTCAGCTCGAGTTGATGATGTAGTGCCGGATGTTGATGGGATCGCCCCCCGCAAGAATAACCCGTCGACAGAAGTGGAAAGGCAGGTACAAATATCAGCACAGGTGTTGTTCGCAACGATAAATCGACATGCGTTCCAAAAATTTGAACGCATCGATTAAAAATCTTCTTGAATTTAATAGAAGTGACGTAGGTTTTCTTATTGCCACGTTAATACTTTGAATGGTGAAGTCGCGTACTCCGTACGAACAATTACTTTGTAAAACGCAATTAACTAATCTCACCACGTGGGTGCCAAAGACATGAAATTTTGAGTATCGAACTGCTTCTTTTGATCCGTAAATTACGTGCAGCTTCTCGAGAGTTAATAACTACGACCCACACTCCAATATACTAATTGTAGGCCGAAAAATACGAAAATCAAAAATGATTAACTAATTAACCAAAATGGTCGTCCAAAAAAATGTCGACCGTTCTATTTGACCTCTCGAATTGAACTCCCCATGCGCGCAGTTGAAATCCTTGACGCCTGTGCGTTTATAATCGCTTTATAAAATTAGCATTTGATCTACAGGGTAAAACGTAAGTGGCGGATTCTAAAAATCCGCCACAATGCATACGATCGCCGTAGAAGCCAGTCATAAAGTTAATCCTCCAATTGGTCTTCACGTGTTGCTAACACCATGAATTGTTTTGGATTAAGTTGGATTAATTTTGTTTCGAAAAATTACCGCAGATTAAACAGTCAGTTAACAAATTTTGTTCTGAGGGAGGGGGAATCTTCATGGGCTCTGCCCATTCGTGTGGGAGGTAGTGACAGAATCTTACTGTCTAAACCTAACCTCCCTAAAACGCAGTGGAAATCGCTTTTAATACAAAACTTCCGTGTGCGTCGAATTATTCGTTGGAATGGATGGTGCCATTGGATATTTCCACCTGGAAAGATTCTGCGAAACTAAGGAAAAAGTATGGTAACGTTCTTCATTGCCTTTTGGTGTAGCGTCAAAGTGCCAATTTACTATTTCAATATGTTTTGATTCAAATATAATTTTCTGTGTCGCTCCTGTCACTTTTTGGCCTCTGTCAAATCATCAGCTGATGGTTCTCCACCTCTCGTCTCCAAAGAAGGGAATGGTATCTTATCCTTGCTGGTTCTTGATATTGTCTATGGATTTGATGGACATGATGCTCCGGATCATGGTTTCTATGAACACCCAGTACGCCTCGTCTTCTCGAATTTTGTCCAGAATTCGGATCGCGAGTAGTGTGTCGTGTGCTGCACTTCGAGCATCGATCCACTTCCTGCACCCGAAGATGGTGTGAGAGAAATCATCTTCATCTCCACAATAGAAGCAAAGCACTGGTCTGAATCTACTTCTGTATTTGCGGCGGTACTCATTGAAGTAGCTATGCATGATTAGGATGGTTTCATTTGTGGCATCGAATTTTCCCACAGCTGGAGCTGCCACTCCAACATCGCCACGTTCAGGTGGTCCGGAGGATCTTCTTGAATCGTCTTGGCTTAAGGTGGATCGGTACTTAAGATTGTAACACCAGGGCCACGTCGCATCGGCATTGATGGAAACCCTCATATATGTCCGACATTTGTCGAAAGCATTCTTTCGCTCAACAGATTGTAAATATCAAATATTTAAACACATTTTGGAACAATTAAAAAAATATTGTATTTTAAAGGTAATGGTGACTTACCAATCGTTGCACTGGGAGGCGTGGCGCGGCAAAATTTCAAGTGTCAATTACATCCAAAGGATACCTCATTGACACAAGAAAAAATTTAAGGCTAATGAAATTCGATCTAGTTTTACCGAAGTAAGATATAACCAATTCATAAAATACAAATAAAATGAACACGAACAATACAGATATGCCCAGTCTACTATCTGAACAAATTTTCACAAAAATTGTAAAGAAGAAAGAGTCAAGATGTGTTAAAAATTGATAAACTCAATTTTTGCTCTTTTGTCACCATTTTGGAAAAATTATGGTCCGATAGAAGGGTCGGAAAATTTCAAATTAAATTCATTTGTCAATGGATAATCTAAAAACAATAAAACTGTCCGTAACAACAAAATACCAGATAAAATTTGGTAGACATTATGTATTTGAGTCTCTGAATGGGCCCTCCCCAAAAGTCCTCTAAAATCCCCTGGTGACTCTACCCCAATTTTGAATTTTAGTTTCTCCAACGTGGTTTTTCGCGTATAACTCGCTTAAAAATTATTATTAGACCACAATTGAAGAGCATAAAATTCTCTAACTACTATTAAATATACTAAAAGTCCTTTAATGAAGTTGTTGCGCTCTAGCCCGCATTGGAAAAATGGCGCACCACTTCAGTTTTTGCTGATAACCCTCTAAGCATTATAGCGATTTCAAAATTTCGTTTCATGTACATATTTAAAATGCTCTACAAAAATGTCTTATAGATTTATTTTTCACTATCTATTTTCTGTCAAAATTTCAAACAAAATTGACACAGACATAAATATGCTGAACTTAACTACCCCAGAAAAAATACAAACATTATCAAGAACATTAGAAATGGGGTGTTTTTACTCAAAAGATGCAAGTTTTATGCTCTTTTGTTTCTGTAAATTGTAAAAAAACTACGTTAGCTTGGCTAAAATCCTCAATTAGGGAAAAAACCGACAAGAGATTTCATAGAAATTTTAGCGGGTTCATTAAGGCCCAGTTGTTCAGTATTAGGTTATCTTTTAACCTGAATTATTTTCCATGGAAACAATTCTTGAAACAATCATTTCTATGGAAAATAACCCAGGTTAAAAGATAACCCGAAACTGAACAACTGGGCCTAAGACACTCAAATGCATGTTTGTAAAATTTCAGCTTGCTTAGCTAATTTGAAAATTCGAACGTTTTTCTTCGACTAACTCGCCTGAATTAAATAGGAACATTTTTACAAACTCCACTGTTAAGAGAATTTTATGCTCTTCAATTTTAGTCCCATGATAGGGGGTATTCCAGAACCCCGGTCTCTGCAGCCACAAATTTTCTAAAACTTCAATGGGTGCACAAAATTTAAAGACAAAATTGTATTTTTATAATATATTTACTTAAAATTTTTGTTTGTAATTAGTTTGGGATAAGCGTTGCTTCTGATTTTTGGATAGCAGAATGTGCATCCTTGAAAGGGCTTTTCAAGCTTTTCTTCAGCGATTTCATGAAAAACTGACATTGTTATTAGATATTTAAGGGGGGTAGCGTAAAATAATTGATTTTGATGTATTTATTACTTTTAATCGAAGTTGTTCAACTAATTTGCTTGCCAGAGGAAACTCGTGGTTTAAAAATGGGGGGGGGGGTAAAATTATATTTTTCACTCTTTAGTCAAGTGTTTTAAATCTGTACCACGTTTATGGTCCAAGCGATGGAAAGCGAAATTATATAATATTTAGCGGCGTATTAAAAAATATTATTTTTTATTTTGAATTACTCTTGTGATTTGGGAGGGCGGCGCCCCCTCGCTCTCCTCGTACCAGCCACCACTGGTATTCCCATTAATTGTATTTTTTCAAGTTGTTAGATAATGTGTAATTTTATTTAAATTTAGTTCTGTTCTTAACGACCCAAAAAATTTCCCATCCAGATCTAACGATCTGTTCAGCAGTTCCTCGACTCAAATAATCCTCCTAATGTTTTTGAGCCCAGCTGGTGGTTTCTTTATGTTTCATGTTTATCCGTCTACTTTTAATTTTGATATATCGTACTTTATCGAAAATATTTGTATTTATAATTGCCGATTTGTGCGCCGCTTCAAACAGTCTCCGGACCTTCCTGCGTGTGGCCGTGTGAATTAGCTTACTGTGAATTCCCAACCACAAGAATACCTGGGGAAAGCAGGTAGACATAAAATTTTGATGTATTTTGATCGGGGATTTTGAAAATCAGTAGTATGGTAGTATGAATATTTTCATAGCATATAATAGATGTATAATTTCGAGTAAACAAACAGAAAATGCTTGAGAATACAAATATGGGGTCACCAACTTTATACAGGGGATTGTCAAGTGCATGCAATTGCCCCGAAGCAATCAACTTCTATGTATCAGGTATCTCTTATACGGCAACTTAACTGTCTTCGTAACCAAACTTATTTGCCGCAGGGGATTCTAGATTTAGTAAGCGAATGCAAGCTATAGATCAAAGCTTCGTTCAATACCTGGTTATGGGGAAAGTATTAGCTTCGAGACTTGATCGAGAAAGTATGAAAATTATGCTGTTGTAGATTGAGAAACCACATTATTTGTGGTCGTGAAATTGGGTGCATAGTTTAATTTAAATAAAATTACAACTGACAGTCGCAAATTTTACCACGTAACCGCTAATCACAGTCCTCAGTTAACAGGAGAAAAGCTAACATTATAAAATGAAAATAAAAAGTTTATTCTAGACCCCAAAGCGAAACAACTTCAGTTTCCCATATAAAAATATTTTGTTATAATTTTTTTATGCCATGTCATTGACAACAATGTCCGAATTTGAGATTTATAATGCCGATACGATTGTAATATACCCACTACAGCACAAGACTGTTAAATAATTGCAGTAGTTTAGAAAATAACAATATTACCCGGTTTCCCCTACCGCACGAACGTGATAAGTGCTATAGTTGCAAAAACCACAGAAAATTATTAACGGCCTTCAGGAGTGACAAACTAGTAAATTGCTTAATCCCAAAGCATATAAAATAAAAAGAGGGATCAAATTTGTTCAGTCCCTTTTTATAACCACTGCATATATTCGGTTATTTCTGTTTACACGAAGAAAGGTGCGACAGTTGAGTTAACCTGATTGCTTAAAATATTGCCGTGGTTTGTATGAATTCCATCACCCTAATTCCCCTACCCTACAAGTGGAAAATGCTGTCATTGCAAATTTAACAACAAATATAAAACAGCAGATGACAAAATCCAACCTTCGTATGCGTTTCTATAACAGCAACAAATATTTGTATTTTCTCTTTACACAAAGACTGAAAAATAAAAATAGAAATCCATTGTTTTTATTTTTAAAACCGTAACATTTTCACAAGAAAGAAAATGCAAATTAAATTTTCCAGATTAAAGTATTACTTGGGGTTGAAACTTTGTGTCGTTTATTTATGTCAGTGTTTTAAAAAATTAAACCATTTAATGTTGTTCTTTGTTGTCAAGGAAGGAAAAATCGACTTTCACTTTGTTGGGTTTTCGACAACTATAAAATCAAAATTAATTTTGATAAATACAAGCTTTTAGCACCAAATTAATAAGTTTTCAAATAAAAATTGTTGCGCCTGATTAGTCGTATGCTTTTAATAAAATTTTAATTAAATTTAAAGCTACATCACTGAAATGCTGAAAACATTTAATCAGGCGGAAAATTTCATCAGTTTAACTTTATTTTCAAAATTTGGGAGAAAAGTGCTGAAAATTTAATCAATTAGGCGTTTACTTTCCTGACGTGAAAAACTATAAATGAATTATTTTACCGTATCGTTAGGATTGTTTTTCCTGTAGGAAGCATCCACCATAACGCGATTTAGTGCTTTTAGGGAATTGGTATCAGCTGCGTGTTTTTGTTTCTCTGGGCTCCAATTGCCTAGGAAGTCGAAATTCCAATTTTTTATTTTGGTCTACCACTGAAAAATTGCGTTACAAAATGTTTCCGGTTCTTTTGACTAATTGGGATTAATTGTATGGCTCCTGAAAACTATAACCGCCAAGCTTGGTTAATTTGAAGGTAAACTTTGTTGTTGTTACGAACTACAAGATGGATAATTACGCCATTTTCATCCAGTGCATGAAGTTGTAGTGTGATGTAAGTTAATTTGGTGTGGTGGTGGAAAATTTTCAATTATTCTATTTTCAGTTTTAATTAAAACAGTTTTGAATAAATCACAATTTTATTTTTAACTTGAACTCTGTGATTAATGAAACAATTTAATTGTGTGCGAAACTTTTATCATTAGCAGAATTGCACATTGCACTTGTTAATTAATTGATTGTTATTAGGTCGTCGCTTAATTAAAATTTCGTTATTAAAAGTTCGGTTATAAAATATTGAAATTTTAATTAGCCGAAACCATAGGTTTAACTTTACAATAACACGAAGTATGGCAAGTTATTGATTGCCTGAAAAAAATGATATATTGAAATTTTTACACGAATTTCTAAGAATTTTAGTGAAAATCGACAAAATAAAATAAATGGATCTTTGAAAACTCGGTAGCATTTTCCTAATTTTCTCCTAGTTTCCTCGAAAAATGTTGAAAATTCTTTAGACGGTCGGTCGTAGCGCCCTTATTTACCTACCGATTTTCAATTTTAAAGCCGCATACGAAGTACAACGCGACGTTCTCTGAAAGTTATTTCACAATTTCCTTTTGCATTTCTACTACAAAACTCTAAAATTGAAAAAATCCAAAAAAATCACGTTTTTAAAATAACAAAATTTATTTGATTTAGCTACAATTTTATAAAATAGATACGACGCGACGCGTCGTATTTTTTTATCGAGTTCAAGTACGCGTTTACTACGACGCAGCAAACGCTACGTATTTTTAAAAGCTATCATTTCACTTGACATGGCATTTGTATGTTTGTTTGTGTAAAAGAACTTTCCGATTCCCTAGAGAGCCAAAATTTTTACACAGCTTCCACTGACGTTTTGTCAGTAATTATTTCAATTTAAAAATATTTTTGAAGTTATTATCAGGGTTAAGCAATTTCATAAAAATTTAATAACTTTAATTACACAAAATACGGTTAGATGACACATAGGAAAATAATAATTTATAAGTTTTGATAACCAGTAAACGAAGGCCCTCCATTTCCCTACTTTTCAAGTTGGAAAAGTACTTTACTCTACTGTATGGTTGTGAGAATTGGGTTATGACTCAAGAGCAGAGGAGACGGATAGAAACGGCTGAAATGAGATTCCTAAGATTTGTACGGGCTATACATTACATGACCACATGAGAAATATCGATATACGACTAAAGCTACAAATCGGGAATCTAAACGAACTCATTGTGACATATAGGGAGAAATGGTTTCAACACATCCAAAGAATGGACAGTAGTCGAATTCCCAAGATAATAATGAATTACAGACCCCTGGGCAGAAGAAACGTGGGACGGCCGAAGAGGAGATGGAGTGACCAGTTAAATGGTTAAATAGTTGAAGTATGAAGTCGGAACAAGCCATCTATGGCTTAATCCTTGCGGCTGATGATGATGATTTAATAAAATCAATTAGTTCAATTAATTATTTTCTTGCGACACGGTTGTGTTCGTACTGTGAGCAGAAGAATATTGTTTACCATATCATTTCCCCACGACTTCGAGGAAACCGCATCCCGCTTTCGGTTTGCAAGGCATCCTTTCTTCCGAAAGTGTTTTCGGTTCGCAAGGCGCTTTCACCCCATGTACCTTTTCTAAGATGTTAGATGATGAAGAAGAAATTTTCTACATGTCTTTGGTTGTACTCATCCTGTACAAAGTAACGTAACTAAGATTCTCTACAAAAAATGGTCTATAATTATAAATTTTTTAATTTTATTACAACCCGGTACGATCGACCTTCGACTACCCATGGCCGTCTACAAGCGATGGAGCCCGACATTGGGTCACGATAAATAACGTAGAAGAATGGCATTATTGTTTATTTTAAAAAAACTTCTGATAAAAATTAGAAATTGTACTTGATTGCTGACCGATTTCGAGCTTTCCACACGTCTTCGGGGCGATACCTCAATTTCTTTTAAAATAAAATAAAATATACAAATTTACTACCAAAAACATAATAGCAGTACAGCAAGTTAGAATAAAGTAAGGAGTAGATTACAGTAATTACTAAGTAATTAGTGATTAACATAATTAAGTAAGAATTTATTTTAATGTTGATAGTAATAAACAACAATTAACTTAAAAAGAAGGGAATAATTAACACAAAATTCTTGTATTTTGTTATTACTGTTTTTCTTTCTACTTATTCGCACTTCTTGACACGGTTTTGCATGTGAATCGTATGTTTAAATTCATTGGAATTTTGATATAATCATTTTGAATGTCTAACGTATAGCTTCTTTTATTATAGTCTATACGTCTATAGGATAGTCTATAAAATTTTAATGTGGTAGATTATGTTTATAGCGGGTTGCATATGCACACGATTCACAATTTTAAAAGTCACTAGCGCCTATTTTATCGCAAAAATTAAATAAATAGTGTCTATGCTTCATTTCTTGTTATGTAAAAAAATTGTTTAGACTCTAATGCCCGTGCTAATAGTCGAGACTTGAGACCTGAGCAAGGATTAAACCTAGATCTTAGTAATTGCAATAATTTTAATAAGGATTTTAGTAATTCTAATATCCATTAATGAGGAAGTAAAAAACGTCTTTATCGAAAAATTATTTAATTTTTCTAATTTTAAATTAATATGATAATAATTACATAATATTACAATAAATTAACTTAAACATAATATTATACATTCCATAATACAAAAAAGTATAAAATAGAATTAGGTAATTAATATATTTATAGATACGTAGAAAACTCTGGTCTCCATCACACTTTAATGCTTTGCCCATTTCTCGACCACCTGGAAAGTCAAAATTTCCCACTGGTTGGGAAAATTGTAGAAACTTACGCTTTTCTGGTCTTGGAAACCATCGACATTATTTACTAGATAGGACATATAGTATTTTATTTATTTATTTAAAGCATTACATTCAATTATTGAATATTACTATCCTTTAAGGATTTGCAGATCCGAATGAAGAGGTGGATCAGTCCTCGCAAAACACATATTTACTTTATTTCAGTTATTGTTGATTGTTCCAATTTCATGTTTACAGCTTTGCATGTTTTGTAGCGGCCCCGACAATTTGCTTCCAGTTCTGTCTGTTCAGTGCTTCATTCCTCCATTCCTGTACTCCCATTGTCTTCAGGTCGTCCCACCACCTGATTTTCGGTCTTCCCCTCCTTCTAATCTCTTGTGGTTTCCATAGTGTTATTTTCTTTACTATATCGCTGTCTTCCTTTCTCATAACGTGCCTCAGCCATCTGATCATCATGGACTTCATATACTTTACAATATCTTCACCGTTGATTTCTCTGTTAATCTCATGGTTCATAAGAGGTCTGGGTACGTCGTTCTCGTTCTTTCTTGGTCTTAGAATGGTGCGCATTATCTTCCTTTCGAACGCTCTCAATGTTTCGGCTTCGCGCTGGGAAAAGCATGTTGTTTCGGCCGCGTAAGCGACCACTGGTCTGATTAAGGTCTTGTATATTTTTGTTCTAGTTGCTCTGCTTAGGTTCTTATCTCTTAGCAGTGTTTTATTCATGTAGTATGCTCTATTGCCAGCTTGCAATCTTTTTCTTATTTCTTCTTCTCGTTTACAGTTCTTGTTGATATGTATTCCTAGGTAGTTAAAATTGCTCACCTCTTCAATAGGTAGGCCGTCTATGTACACTACATTCTGACGGCGTGTATTTAAATTGTTGCATCTCATATACTTTGTTTTCCTTTCATTGACCGATAGTCCCATGTTTTTGGCAGCTGTTCTCATTCTCCCGAATATTTCCTCCATTCTCCGACGTGATCTTGTCATTATGACGATGTCGTTGGCATATGCAATCACTTGTCCTTCTTTTGTTGTAAGCGATTCTTTAACCTCCAGTTCATTCAGCGTTTCTTCTAGGGCTATATTGAACAGCGCCGCTGACAATGCATCTCCCTGACGCACACCACTATCCACTTTGAATCCCTCTGTTTCTCCCTCTACTGTTCCATTGTCATCATTATTAGCTTGATTAGTTTATAGGAGATTTCCATTCTTTCCATTGCTTTGTATATTTTTCCTCTTTTCACCTTATCGAAAGCTTGTTCGAAATCCACGAACAGCAGGTGAAGGTCTACGTTGTATTCTTTCATTTTTTCCATTGATTGTTTTACAGTGTGAATTGCATCTACCGTCGACTTGCCTTCGGTGAATCTGAATTGATATGTACCCACATTTTTTCGGGTATATTCTTTAAGTCTTCTGTATATTAATGTGGAGAGCACTTTGTAGGCTGAGTTAAGAAGAGTTATGCCTCTATAGTTTTTACAGTGGTCATCATCGCCTTTCTTTTTCAGTGGAATTATTACTCCTTCTCTCCATTTTTCAGGCATTCTCTCCTCCTCCCACACCTGTAACATTAATTGACTCAGTCTTTCACACATGACATAGTAGATTTCTTAAAATCTTAGTCGATGTTTCAAATATCCCAGTTGTTTTGTAGAAATACAATTTTTAATTAGTTTTAGGAAAATAATATAAAAATTAAAAATGGAAAATATTCCCTTCATACCCCCCACCATCAGACATCTGTGCTTCAAAACAACCTGCTTATAGTATAATATGGTTATTATGTCCTATCTAGTAAATACAAGATCAATGTTTGGAACGAATTCCAATTTTCTAACTGGAAAATTGGCTGTTTGAGGTGAAATATGCGGAACAGGTGATGCTTTGTAAACTCGCTGTATTAATAAATAAATATGGCGATTTGCAGCTTCCTACTTGTAATTCGGTTATATTTAATTAAATAGTGACTGGCCATACACGCGAAAATCTAATTCTTCGCATTGGAAATGCATTTTTATTTTAAACATGTTTTGTTTTTCTTTTATTTCCATCGTAGTCTTTTTTTCAACTCATAAATTTTTTTTCAAAAATTTTTATTGCAGGTTTTATGCGATATGGTAGAAGGGCTTAAGTTTCCTATATAATTATCCAAAAATCTTCAAATATGCTTGTAAGAAAATTACTTATAATACTTTAATCTAAACTAATTTATGAAAGAGGTCGACCGCTACATCTTTGTAAGAAAACGCTTCGTCAATTAGTATAAGAAGTCTTGACAATATTACCAATAAAACTGATCGAGTTTGGTTTGGAACTTTTTTGATTTGAAAGTTTCTGTGCCTTAAACGTGCAAATGTTTTATTGCGTTCGGGGTGGAAAACTGCGCGCTTTCCAAACTGAACTGAATTTGAGCGCTATGGGTATTTACAATTAAAAATTTTCTTGACATCTGATTTTATTACTTTATATTTTATAATATCAGATTGGCAAATCTTGTGATAGTTTTGGAAAGACCTTTTGTAGTTTAAAGTCAATCAACAGATGGCGTTACTTAATTCGAAGTAGTAATTAATGCTCTATTATTGTAATTCTTCATTTGTACAGGGGTCGTCCATAAAGCACACCCGCAATTTTTTATGACTTCCTTGCTACAGTAGGTCACAATCTTCAGACCCCCGCCTCTCAACCCCCTCATTTGTTTAAAATCGAACTGGACCTTTTAAACTAAAAAACCTATTCATTATTTTTAATTTTTTTCAAACTTTATTTGACTATTCAAAAAATGGGATTTTTATACAGACGTTACATTTGCCCCCTCCCCAGGCGTGGGCGTCCTTTATGGATGGCCCCATTGGTGAATCTTTATTATCTTTAACAGATCCATGATTGGCACTAAAGCTATTTATTCAGCCTTCTAATTTAGCAGCACCCTGTGTTGGTAACATACAAAAAAAATACAAATATTCGTAATTATAAAGTTCGTACCTGCAGGTTTTTACCAGGCGAATCTATTCAGTAATTCTACAATGGGAAGTGAATACGGACAATTTTTTTGGAGAGCAAGAAGAACTGTATAACTTTTGCCATTGTAATTTTTAAAATTTAATAAAATTAATTATAGATATTTAAAGGATAGTTGTGCAGTTACTCTGACCAGCTGAAAAAAAATTTCTTCAGCTACACACTAAAGAACAGGCTTATTTTAGTCTATAGAAAAAATAACTTGCGAGAAATTTTGAAAAACAACCCCAAAATCAACTTTTGAAAAGTACGGGAAATTAGCATCGAATATGCCGCACACCCCAGGCAGAACCGATACAATTCAAAGACGGTCCCTTGAAATCGCGTAAAATTTTTTCGCTCCGATTTGAATTTTTCTTTGAAATTCGGATAGGTGGGGGTGTGATTAGTAGATATTAGTAATAAATATTATCAAAAAATGGAAAATAACCCGTGTATTGCCGAAAAAGTGAAAAAATAAAAAAAAATTTTCATCCATTTTTGGGCTGTGCATTCGATAAGGAGGGTTATCCATCGTCAAAACCTTCCCTTCCGGGGCGCCGCTTCACTCCGCTACGCTCTGCACCCCTCCAGGGCGGTTTTGACTCTGGTTACTAGGCTAAACATACGAGAAGCGCCTTTGATCAAGAAAACCGGGATCTAAAAAACCGGGAGCTTAGAGACCCTTGAAATAGCATTAAAAAGTATAGTTGCAGTATGGGGCAGTAAACTATTACGTTTCACCCCCAAAAAATCGCGTAAAAACAAAAAATAATCGATGTTACATGTAGGAGAGACGAGGTGCATCTGCCGGTGCGAAATTTTCTAAGTGTTAGGGTCATTCATTCTGCACGGACCGTCAACAAAATGAGCGACGCGCGGGAATCCCGTTAATTTTACCACTGAATCTCGTTAAATTTGCTAAGTTCAAAATCGATTATTTCAAAATTTTGATATTAAATCCTCGCAAAATATTTTTACAATTTGCTATATTAACTATGTTCTTTAGTGTGCAGCTGAAGAAAATTTGTTTCGAGTGGTCAGAACAACTGCACAGAGCCGGATAATTAAATCAAAACATTAAAATTACAGTGACCGTTTTCTTGCTCTCTAAAAAAGTTACCTTTTCTGACTTGTACTGTTCTCACTTCCCACTCTGGAATTGCTTTCTACCAAAAACCGTTGTCGTTAATGTTCAAAAATTTTGATTCAGATGGTTCCAAATGTGACCATATCGCTGGGCTGCGACTTCCAAATTTTTGCATTTTTCTCTTTATCTCTTATTATGATTGTTTATTATTTAATAATTTTATTATTTACATTAACATTTTTTTACACTTTTGATTAATTTGTTTATTTAATATCTTAATATTTCATAGACATTGTAACGCGTCCTCCATGGCGGAGAGACTGGCTCGAAGTCTTTTGTTCCCACACTTCACGCGTACCTTTTTCGAACTTTTAAATTGAAACTTTGACAAATGATTATGACATCTATTATTACATTTTAAAACTAAACTTAAAATTTAGCGGGGTTACAAAAACACATTCCCACATAATTCAGCACAACCGTTTACAACCTTCCTTGATCAAATTAATATTTTATAAGGTTACTGAAAATTCCAAACTTAAATTTTTGAAAAATATCATGGCAGTATTATACATTTTGTTATAATCGTAGGGGACAGAAAATTATAAGAGCTGTAAAAATATAAAATGGTTAGAAATCTATAAGTATCATATTTTCCCCGAAATAGGTATCGCCATCTAGCGCCTTCTTACGGAAAGTCAAAAATAAGTGCCCTAATTGGTTTGAAAAACAGATAAAGTTGACTTTTAATCAATCAGAACAAATAATTTTACTCTCCGTACTAGGGCGCTAGATGGCGATACCATTTTCTGGAGAAATATGATGCATATAAATTTGTATAGCATTTTCTAGCTTTACATCCAATATTTCTTTGATATTGTCTTAAACCTGAGTTTGCATGCGGGATTACAAACAAAAACTGCAGAAAATCAGTTCGTTTTTAGGGCACTTTACATTACCACGATTCATCGCAATTCCTGGCCAAAACTGCCAACAACACGGACTTGAATTTTTTTTACTGGATTACAGTTTAATTATCAAGTAAAATCTACCAAAATATAAAAGTGGACCCCCGTTTGTTGTAGGGGGGTTAAAATATTTTACCCATAACTGCGTTGTTTATTAACAGATTTTTCTACCTGACACCCACCGTCATCATTTTTGAACAGGGCAGGGGGGGGGGGCAAGGTGGCAACTGTCACGCGTAAGATGAAATTAACAGAAAAGGTTTCTAGAATTGTTTTCGTAACGTTAACGGTTTTCGAATAATGTCGATGTATAAAATTTTGCATTTGAAAATTTGTAAATTATAATTAGGTATTTGTATTTACAATTTGAATATATAAATGGGGTCACGCAAGTTCGATTTTTAGTGGGAAATTTAGACATTTATAACTTATAACCAAGTTTTAGGTTTGAATAATTTATATATTAAAATGATCACTTTGTAATACATTTTGAATTCTTATATTATGATGGAACGAATACGCCGAAGAATTATTTTCGGCTTTGGAGGCCCAATGGCCAACGACAAGCGACATGTTTAATAATAAAATTAAATTGGGAAGTGACAGGTCATGACCGTTAGATGACCGTAGGTCGTCCAGTGAGGCCGAAGGCCGATAGGCGAGGTTTCATTATTTGTTTGTGGGCGAAAATCAATTAGCGAAGCCGTAGGTCACGCAGTTCAATATTAGTCTATTGCTGCTACTGTTACGAAAAAAAGAAAAGGCATCTTTTTCGTTCATCTTATTTTTTCTTTGACGATGATGATTTTGATATCGGGTGGCCCATCTAATGTATATATTTCGCTCAAATATGGAAACCAATCTAAATAGCGCCAACGTTTTTCTTACTTTGAACCTGCCAAAAACCTTTAAAGGCGAAAATCGCCTGGCAATTACATATTACATTGTAAGCGATTCTCGCCTCTAATTTAAGATTTGTCATACATTTTTAGTCATTGTGTGTATTATTAAAAGATAACGCGGCTATTAGGGTCAAAATAGTCATTATTTCGAAAAAAGTTAAATTTTCAAATTGGTCAAACGTCACAAGAGTTTATGATGATAACTGGGGTCAGCAAGTAGACATTAATTTGGCGAGTGAGAAAACCTACTATACGATGGTATGCCACAGGATTGGAACCCGTAAATCTTGGCGCAAAAATAACACTAATCCCTTCAATAATTCATTAATTCAGTGATTAATAATTAATGGTACTACCTATTTATAATAAAGGAATTTATTAACAATTTACTATTTACAGTTGCAACGAAAAATACTGTCAAATAGGACGTCACATTTGTGGTGTACAACCTGTCTTAAATAAGTAACATTTGTCAAAAATTATAAGTTTAATCTATTTCATATCGTACCTAAAAAAAACATAAATATTTTAGTGATCCCTGCATATTGCCAATATTTCTCCTAAATTTTTAATATTGCCAGCTATATTATAGAAGTAGAATAGACTTTAATATTGTTAAGTATATAACAAAATTCAGGTTAAGAACAAAATTTTCATAAGTTATATGTACATACCTACATATATAAATTCTGTTAAATGATCGGGTGAAAAAGAAAGTCGTAAACAAAATAAACTTTTGCGAAATAGAAATTTAACAATGATGATGATTATTATGTAAAGATGTCTTGGTTGTGCGGCCTAAAGGCCGCACTGAAGGGAACGAATCAATTGATCAATTTTTTACTGACTCCACGATCGAACCAGGTATTCAGCATTAGCAATAATGCACTTAACCGCATAAGCTGATGACCGTCTCCTTTTAGTAGTATTTGTTTTATCAACGTTAAACTTATAAACGTACGCTTATTTCCCTGCTTCTCTTAATTGTTTATTTTTTCCCACCGATCAAGGATGATCGTGTTTGGTACGACTTGAGATTATAATCTAAAAGGATCGCACCAAACCGACAGCGTATGAAGCTGAAACTCCCACACCAGACTGTTTGGAATCAGCGTTGACAATCAGACATGCTTGCTAATTAGCACTTCTATTTTCAATATTAAAAACGAACTGAAAAATGTGAACTCACTATTCAAAATCTTACAATAGAATGAGGATACATCAATAATTCAGTCAACAAAGCGAACAAAACATACCTGCAACTCATTAACAAATAATAATCATTTATCGTCGGCCTGTTACGAGTAACCGCATTACTTATACGATGACGTACATAATAGCAGTCGGCACCTTTTCCTACAATGAAAAAATTGTCTGACGTGCCAACTAGGGCACCACTCAGTCCAAATTAAATTTGCATAAAATTAATTGATGGCTTATGTAGGGCATCTCGTGTGTAACAAAATCAAAAGTTTTCTATAAGTAAACCAACTTAAGCTTCAAAGTAACAAAGGGATTACTATATCGCACAATATTTAGTTTGCAACGCTAAGCTTACTTCGAGTATCCTCTTAAGAAAATTATTTATAATGTGTTGAAACCAAGCGTGGAGTCGACCTTTCTTGCGCGATGGATTAGTAGATTTACCCAACAATAAATTTTCTTTTCTTAATTTAATTTTCTTTTTTCTTTTTTAGGTAAGTCTAATCTACTGGATTGGTTGATAGAATAATGCGGATTGTGCAAGGTAGGAAAAATTGTAAAGAATTTTCCTTCATTTATTTATTAAATATTGATTTTGTCTATTTGAATTCATATAAGATTACGGAAGTCGTTACATTATTAACACACAATAGCAAAATTGAACATTATGAAAATTTAATATTTAGTTTTATAACATTCGTGACATTTTGATTTTGGAAGACTTTTTAATTTACTTTATTTTTCTCTGCTCTTGAAAGCAAAAAACTACCTTGTCATTGAGATTCTGATAGTAAGTAATTAACAATTTTAGAATTAATTTGTTCTTGCTTTTCGCTATCAGTTACAACTTCGTGGTATGCTCTCATCAGATTTGTGTACTACGCTCTGTTTTAATGAACACAACAACCAAATTAGAATTTTGGCCTGACTTTCCGAAAATTAATTTACATCCTTTTAGTGCAGGAGTCCGTATCGATAGTATGTCTAATTACATTAAAATGAGTTATGTGCCTTTATTCCAACGCTGCTCATATATACATAAATAAATCTAGGATGTAATGAGGAATTTAGCATCCAAGTTTATTGGTAGTGAAATTTTAAAATAAAAAGCCAGTAAATTAAGCTATAAAATGACCTAACGTAACCGAATTTTAGTAGAACTGTCAATATTTTATTGCAGTTCTCCTATAAAAAAACCTTCATAACTTTTTGTTTTTGAATGAATTTTTAAAATAAAAAAGAGATCGCATGTAGAACTTGAGCATCTACAAAATTGGTTTCTTGTAATATTTTCTTAAACCGCATAATACCAGAGTTATTTGAACAGAAGTAAAAATTTTTAATTTGTTTATGGTTTAGCTCCCCAATTATCTCGACGAATTGGTCGACTGTTATACGGCTGGGTACTTCATCATCATAATCAGCGTATGTTGTTCCACCTCTGGACAAACGCTTGTAATTTAATTTAATTTAAGCAGTATTGTCTATTTATTGTTGTAGTGTTACGAGAAACATAATTTAGTTGTTTTTGAACCGATATTTAGACTGAAAACTTTATCACGATTGGAATTTGAACTTCTGTAAAATTCGGTTCTTCCAATTTATACGCAAAAGTAAGGTGTTGATGAAATTTGAAGAAAATGCTGACTTAATTTTCTATTGTGGTTTAGCTCCGTAATTCTCTTGACGATGCGAGTTGCCGTTTTTGCGAGTCGTCTTTGATCAAAGCCATTCAGGTGAATTCTGTAGTTAATTTGTAAAACATCGTTTGGCTTCCTATTATTTTCAGTATTAATAATCGTAGTAAAGTTTTGAAGTTAAATAGCAAGAAATTATTTCGGAAGAACAACAACTTCTATTTGTCCTTCTAACGGATGAATGGGACTTATAACTTAACGTGAAATCCAAATCACGACGTAACGAATTAAAATGCGAATCTGGATCAGGGAAATCCATCGGCGTAATCTGAATTAAAAATCTATTGAGATTAAGAAGTTACAGCACTAAGAAACCTTCATACTTCGAGTCCAGGCAGTCGGATTTAAACGTATAATTTTTGAAAACCTCCTCCAATTATAATTTTAAGTGCTGATATTTAGACCTAAAATTGACGGTCAAAATTTATTATTTCCTCAAGCTAATAGATAAAGTTACGGAATTAGCTGCCTTTGAGAATATCTTATTCGCCCGACCTAATAATATATGAGGATACAATCGTAATTTGTAACCTGACTGTTACTAACAATTCAACTTAAATTAATACTACAGGCAAGGGTTAACGGAAAGCTAATCTGTCTGTTATTTTATTTGAAATTATTTTTTCCCCAAATCACTATAATATCTATCAATTTTTTGATTATATCTCGGAAACCATCAGTTATACCTAAAAATTCATCGGGAAAAATTGATAGATCGAATAAAATATTTTATGGACTTTATTTGTAAGTGTACTGGTTCGGAAAAAATAATTATTATTCGGCATTGAGTTGCAGTGATACAAAAAATATTAAACTTTTAATAACCTCAAATGACAACAATATCAATCACTTTTTTGATTATATCTCCGCAACGGTAAATTTTATGTGAGAATTCATTCAACAAAATTTATAGAAAATTGAATTTTCTATAAGAAATGTTAGGAAAAT
This sequence comes from Podabrus alpinus, assembly GCA_932274525.1. Taxonomy (NCBI): domain Eukaryota; kingdom Metazoa; phylum Arthropoda; class Insecta; order Coleoptera; family Cantharidae; genus Podabrus; species Podabrus alpinus. Next base: position 68,688,500 of record OW026456.1, on the reverse strand, counting down.
ATTCTTCATAACTGTACTGATTTGAGCAAAAAGGCCCATATTGCGTTATAGAGAGCGACATATAAGTATGGAATTTATTTTTGATGAAAATTCACAGGACACGAAGAATTTTCGATTAAAAATATTTTCAATGCTTTATTTGGAACTGTACTGGTTCGAGCATAAACAGTAATTGTTCAGCACTGAAACTTATTGAACATTTTAAACATAAATAACTACAAAATCGATCAGTTTTTTGATTTTATCTCGAAATCTATCAGTTCTACGAAAGAATTCTAAGAAAAAATTTTATAGAGAACTGAGTTCTCTATAGACAATATTCGGAAAGTATTGTTCAATTTGGGTAAAAATGTCCATATTCAGCATTGCGTTATAGAGCCGAAAATATTATTAAATTTATATTTGTTAAATATTCAGGTACGGTAACCTAATGTTGACCACTCCAAATAAATTTAAAATTTCCTATTGCAAATTTACATGTAAAATTAACGAGATTCCCGCGCGTCGCTCATTCTGTTGACGGTACGTGCAATATGAATGACCCTAACACTTAGAGTATTTTGCACCGGCAGATGCAGCTCGTCTCTCGTACATGTAACATCGATTATTTTTTGTTTTTACGCGATTTTTTGGGGGTGAAACGTAATACAGTTTACTGCCCCATACCGCAACTATACTTTTTAATGCTAAATCAAGGGTCTCTAAGCTCCTGGTTTCATTTATCCCGGTTTTTTTTGATGGGAGGCGCCTTCTCCTATGTTTAGCATAGTAACCAGAGTCAAAACCTCTCTGGAGGGGTGCAGAGCGGAGCGCAGCGGCGCCCCGAAAGGGGAGGTTTTGACGATGGATAAACCTCCCTATCGAATGCACACTCCAAAAATCGAAGAAAAATTCGCTAAATTTACGTACTTTCAAATTGAATTTTCTCGAAATTTTATGTATACTTTCGCAAGTGAAATTTTTACAGTATACTCTATAAACCTTCCTCTTTGCTATAGGAAATTTTCAATTTTTTTGGGGTGGCCAACCTTAGGTTACCATCCCCAATATTCACAAGACAAAATTGGCAGCCAATCGAATTTTCGGTTAAAAATATTTTAATAGTTTTATTCACAACTGTACTGGTTCAAGTATAAACAGTAATTGTTCAGCACTGCATTGAAGGGCCGGAAAAATATTGAACTTAATATGTTGGCAATAAATAACTACAAAATCGATCAGCTTTTTGATTTTATCTCGAAAGCTATCAGTTCTACTAAAGAATTCTTAGAATAAAATTTATAGGGAACTGAATTTTGTATAGACAATATTCGTAAAGTATTGTTCATAACTGTACTTATTTGGGCGAATAGGGCCTATATTTGGCATAGTGTTAGAGTCGAAAAATTATTGAATTTAATTTTGATAAAAATTCAAAGACAAAATTGGCAGCCAACCGAATTTTCGATTAAAAATATTTTAAAAGTTTTATTAGGAACTGAACTGGTTCAAGTATAAACAATCATTGTTCAGCATTGCGTTGAAGGGTCGGAAAAATATCCAACTTATTTTGACCACAAATAACTACAAAATCGATCACCTTTTTTATTTTTTCTCGAGAGCTATCAGTTTTACGAAAGAATTCTTAGGACTAAATTCTTAGGGAACTGATTTTTCTATAGACAATATTCAGAAAGTATTGTTCATAACTGTACTGGTTTCGGGCAAAAAGGCCTATATTCAGCCCTATATTTAGCATTGTGTTACAAAGTTGAAAATATTATTGAATTTATTTTTGATAAAACTTATTTAACCATAAATAACTACAAAATCAATTGGTACTTTTTGATTATATCTCGAAAACTATCAAAAACTATACGAAAGAATTCTTGAAACAAAATTGATAGGGAATTGAATTTTCTTTGTTCATAACTGTCGTGGTTTTGGGCAAAAAGAGCCCACATTTGGCTTTGCGTTATAGAGTCGAAACAAAATATCGAATTTATTTTTGATAAAAATTGGTAAAACAAAATTTGGAGCCAATTGAATTTAGGATTAAAAACATTTTAAAGGCTTTATTTGATTCCAGCAAAAACAGTCATTGTTCAGCATAAAATCAGCCAGTTTTTTGTTTATATCTCGAAAACTATCAGTTTCAAGAAAAAATTCTTAGATCAAAATTGATAGCATATTGAATTTTCTTTGGACAAAATTAATAGGGAATTGTATTTTGTATAAGAAATATTAGGAAAACATTGTTTACAACTGTACTGGTTATGGGCACAATAAGGGCCTATATTCGGTTTTGCGTGACAGATTCGCAAAAAATATTAAATTTATTTTAGATACAAATTCACAAGACAAAATTGGCAGCCAACCGAAATTTCGATTAAAAATATTTTAAAGGTTTTATTAGGAACTGAACTGGTTCAAGTATAAACAATCATTGAGTTGCAGGGTAGGAAAAATATTGAACTTATTTTAACCATAAATAACTACGAAATTAATCACTTTTTTTGATTATTATCTCGGATACTCTCAGTTGTAAGAAATAATTCTTAAAATAGCATTATTAGGAAATTGAATTTTCCATAAGAAACATTCGGAAAATATTGTTCATATTCTACTGATTTTGGGCAAAAAGGTCCGCTTTGCGGTATAGAGTCGAAAAAAGTATTGAATTTATTTTTGATAAAAATTCATAAGACAAAATTGGCAGCCCATCGAATTTTCACTTAGAAATATTTTTCAAGCTTCATTCGAAATTAAATTCGTTCTAGTAAAAACAGTCATTTTGAGCATTTCGTTTTAGTGTCGAAAAAATTTTGAACTTATTTTAACCATAAATAACTACAAAATCAATCGGTATTTTTTGATTATATCTCGAAAACTATCAGTTCTACGAAAGAATTCTTAAAACAAAATTGATAGGGAATTTAATTATCTTTGTTCATAACTGTACTGGTTTTGGGCAAAAAGGGCCTATATTCGGCTTTGCGTTATCCCAAGTAACACACTATAGTTTATTTATCGTTTATATCTGGTATAAATCGTCTATTTATGGTAGAATATTAGGTTTTTTTGCGTCTATTTTTGGTTTGTGTTACTAGGGATAGAGCCGAAAAAAATATTGAATTTATTTTTGATAAAAATTGGCAAAACAAAGTTTGGAACCAGTCGAATTTAGGATTAAAGACATTTTAAAAGCTTTATCATCTGAACTGTATTGATTCCAGCAAAAACAGTCATTGTTCAGCATTGCGTTGTAGGGTCGGCAAAATGTTGGACTTATTTTAACCCTGAATAACTACAAAATCAGTCAGTTTTTTGATTATATCTCAGAAACTATCAGTTTTACGAAAAAATTCTTAGATCAAAATTGAATTTTCTTTGGACAAAATTAATAGGGAATTGAATTTTCTATAAGAAATATTAGGAAAACATTTTTTATAACTGTACTGGTTATGGGCAAAATGGGCCTATATTCGGTTTTGCATTATCGTGTCGAAAAAAATATTGAATTTATTTTTTAAAAATTCACATGACAAAATTGGCAGCCAATCGAATTTTCGATTAAAAACATTTTAAGAGCTTTATTCTGTCCTGTATTGATTCAAGCAAAAACAGTCATTGTTGGCAAAATGTTTGACTTATTTCTGACCTCAAATAACAATAAAATCAATCACTTTTTTTATTATATCTTGGGAACCGTCAGATTTACATGAAAGTTCTTAGAACAAAATAGATACGAAATAGAATTTTACATAAAAACTCTTGTAAATATTTTATTCTTAACCGTACAGATTCGAGTAAAGACAGTTTTTTTCGAATTTATTGCGGTGCCAGAAAAAATCGACTACAAAAAGTGTGATCAGTTTTTTGCACATATCTCTGAAACGATCAGTTTTACATAAGAATTCATAAGACAAAATTGGCAAACAATCAAATTTTATTAAAAAAATTTTGTTCTTAACTATTCAATTTATTTTTGACCAGAAATCAACACAAACCAATAATTATATTTGTTAGAAAACGGTCACCTTAACGTTCATAGAAAAAATATACCTTTGAGGGCAATCAAGAGTGAAAATAATTACTGTTGCTAGCAATTCAAATTAAATTCATACTACTCACAGAAGGGTTAACAAGGAATTAATTACGCAGTAGTAATTTTCACTTGTGGGAATCTCTACAGTTTTTCGATTTATAGAAAATATTATAGATGGCCTTAACATTTAAACAGCTCTTTAAATAAAGTGGCATTTATTTAAACATTTGTAATACGTCTATCACTTTAAGCTTAAAGTGCCACACGCGACACTTACAATAAAGGTGTAACAGTTCCACCTCGACGTGTCTCATTTGTCATCATAAAATAAAACGTAACTCACAGATCCACATGCGCAATTTTATGAATTCTTCCATTGAAGGTTTTAGTCTTAAAAATAAATTTCGCAACTTAAAATTTTAAAATAGTGCTTAACATTTAAAGTAGTCATTTCAGAAACTTAACCAGAGGTCGGAAGGTAAATAATTTGTAAGGCCCTACCCCTTAGGGAGGGTCACTAAGCTCCAGTCTTGTCTAGTTACTAGAGGTCATGATAGATAACAAGCTAAGCAAACAATAAAATACAATTATTTCTGGAAAGAAATTATATGTCGAGGGCTTGAAGCTTAAACTTCGTTAGTTTCGCCGCTGCTTACAAATAAGTGTACTTACCCCATTACAAATTTGACTGTTTTAAGCACCACTTATTATTAAATGATGCTGATGATGATGTACTTAAAATTGAAGTGACATTTTTTTGTATCTGTCACTATAAAGTTACTCGTAACTCGAAGCAATTTGATAAATAATTCCGTTATATTTTTAACATTTCTTACAATTTTGCCTTACACTTAAAATAAAATTTTCACCTAAAGTACTGAAGCGGTCCTTAATATTTAAACTGAATTTAAATTTCTGCATAAAATTTAACCGTTTAAGTCAAATAATATAACTGCATTTGACACATTTGGGCTATGTGTCACGTCGAAACTTGACGATTTTAAGCATCGCTTATATTGTAGAGAAATTTTGAGTGGTGTTGTAATTACCCTAGGATACAATTTATGTTTTAGAGTTGAACGTTTACAATTAAATCAGATTTACCAAATTGACGGTTTTAAGTACCACTTACTTGCCGAAAACTTTGTTAAGTGGAGCTTAACTTTCCTTTTTAAAATTTTACATATTATTTCTAATAAATAGTTTTAAAATTTTAGTTAACCTTACGTAAGGAAATCTTAAAGGTAATATTAATTATGTAATTTGTAATTAACCACATGAAATTATAAAAGAATTACTTCATTAATAATAAATTTCGTTTAAAAAGGGTGAAGGTACTAACAAATGGATATTTATAAATCATTAAATTTTCTTTCATAAAGGAAAACCTGACAGAATAGTAATTTGCTTAACAGAACTGGAAACCTCAAAAACGTTTTACTGAGATATATATAATTAATTTTGATTGAAGATGTCGAACTGCGTGCTCGATCGCATGTCATTGACTTGACGTATATGTAACACAATTGTTAAGTAAATCAAGGCACTATTATTATGTGGGAAGATTAATTAATTTATTTTCAAAAGAGTAAACTCCAAGCTTATTTTTCAACAAAAATGTAATTAGAATTATTCACGTGTAAAATTCGACGACAACATTTTTGTGAAGTTTAAAGCGACAGGATTTTCTCGTCCGTTAGAACAGGAACATCCTACTTGAGAAGTAATTGTCGCTATCCTTCGCAGATCCTTTCAATCCCGACTTGAAAAAAAAAATCGGCGACACTGCTTACCGTGACCTTTAATTTTTTCGAGTGCAGTTTTCACATTTTGATTTTCTAATCATCGTTTACCTACATGCAGTAAATTTGAAATTAAATCTAAAAAAAGATAATTTTCGTAACAAACCGTATTGTTTCGTCCATTTCCGGAGCTCGTCTCCTGGATTTGAACTCCCAGTGTACAAGCAAAACGCGCCACATCTAGTGGCCTTTGAAAAGGACGATCGTATCCTTTAATAGCTAGTGAACTTGAATAACGTGATCAAAGACTATCGCGAGTGTGTGTTTATCGTTTTATCTAACAGGTTAGCAGTTAAGTTTGAACCATGTTTTTCAGTGAAAATGTGTCTAATTTTGTTACATCAAAATAGTAATTACCTATTATTAGGCTGGATTGATTTTAATTACCGTACCTACAAGAATACTCTTACAGGTTGTAAAAATATTTTTCTTTTTCTTTTAAAAATTCTAATAAAGTAAAACACAGTTTTAATGATGATAATGAAATTATACCTACCTATCAATATTGTCCTTGTAAATTTTGCTTGATAACTGTTAATTACCATAATTTTTATTTTTTGCAACAATTTTATTTGTTTAGCTACGTGAGTTACCTTTAAAAAGTTCCGCGATCGATTTACAAAATAAAGTGACCGATTACATCGTTAATAACGTAATTGCATTCATACCCCATAATTAGGTAAATTAGAGCAAGGCCGTTGATGACATTCCTTTCGTAACGTCCACAACGCTAAAATTGTCACTTTAATTCAATTTTTCTTATAAATAATTTATTTGGGAGAAAAACGATTTCCCTTTATTTTACAATTTTCCATTTTTATAAATAAAACAACGAAACGTACACAGTGCTACTGCTCACCGTTGCTGAATTTATTTTACATACGACTACGAGGATGTTTTTAAGAACAACAATTGATTTTGTTACGTTTTCAATATTACTTTATAATATCACGTAAAACTTTTAATTTTGTTAATTTTTGATCACGTGTTCGAGTCCTTTAACTTTGTGTGCTAATTTGGTTTTTTTTTTCGGTTCAATTTGTCGATCGAGTATAAATTTGGTTTGGTATTTTTTATACGAAACTTCCCTTGTTTTGTTAGGATAATTCAAGGACGAAGACAAGTTTGCGTTAGGCAGTGTGAGATTTTCGAGTTTTGGCAATTTACATTTCTTAGGGACTGTTCAATTTCTAGTCCTTTTGGTTTTAATCCCACCTTCACCCCGCAGACCGGTGTTTTGGTCTCCTTACCATTGTGTTGCTCTTAGTTTATCAACTTGAAAGGAAATTATCAAATCCTAATTTGGATTTATTTCTTAATGTTTCTCACCCCCCTGAAAAGTTACAATATCAGAAAAAATTCAAAGCGTATTTATAATTTTAAAATCATCACAAACATAATCGATTTCGTTTTTGCTCATATCTCTAAACCGATCAGTCACACCTAAAAATATATCGGACTTGATTGAAAGAGAATCTAATTTTCTATAAAAAAAATATTTGATATGTTTTCTTCGTAACTGTACTGGTTCGGGTACAAAAACGAATTATTCAAATATTGAATTTATTCATGATTCAAAATAGCAACGAAAATATTTTTTTTGTATATATCTCGGAAAGTATCAGTTTTATCTAGAAAATTATTAAGGAAAATCAAAAATATGTCACATGTTTTGTTACTTGGCAGTCCCGCAAAAATTTTGAAATAATTTTTTACCCGAATTCTGCACAAAATCAACTAGTTTTTAGATTATATCTCGAAAACCATCTGTTTTACGTAAAAAATGTGCAGAGAATTGAATTTTCTACAAAAATATTTTGTTCGTAACTGTAGTGGTTTCGATAAAACCCCTGCTTTTCGGGATTACTTCGCAGTGTAGGAAAAGAATTGAATATAATTTTGACTCGAATTCTCAACCAAATCAAACGGTTTTTAGATTATATCTCGAATACTGTGTATTTTACGTAAAACGTCGTAGAACAAAATTTATAGAGAATTTAACTTTCTATAAAAACTATTTGAAATGTTTTGTTCGTAAATGTATTGGTACCGATAAAATTATTTTGATTATTTTGCAGTGCTGGAAAAATACTGAATTTATTTTTAACCCGAATTCGCCACAAAATCATTCAGTTTTTAAGTTATATCTCGAAATTTAACTGTTTTACATAAAAAATCTTCGGACAAAATTAACAGAGAATTGAATTTTCTATAAAAACTGTTTTAAACATTTTGTTCGTAACTGCACTCGTTGGAATGTAAACATTAATATTCCGAATTACTAATGTTGGAAAAATGGTGAATTTATTTTGGTCCCGAATTCTTCCCAAAATCGATTATTTTTTAGGTTATATCTCGAAATTTAACTGTTTTACATAAAAAATCTTGAGACAAAATTGACAAAGAATTGAATTTTCTATGAAAACTATTTTTTATATTTTGTTCGTAACTGCACTCATTCGGATAAAAACATTTATATTCAGAATTACTTGGCAGTGTTAGGGATATGGTGAATTCATTTTCGACCTGAATTCTTCATAAAATCAATCTGTTTTTAGGTTATATCTCGAAATCTAACTGTTTTACATAAAAAATCTTTAGATAAAATTGATAAAGAATTGAATTTTCCATAAAAACTATTTTGTATATTTTGTTCGTAACTGCACTCGTTCGGATAAAAACATTTATAATTCAACTTTACTTGACAATGGAATTCATTTTTGACCGGAATTCTTCACAAAATCAATCAGTTTTTAGGTTATATCTCGAAATTTAACTATTTTACGTAAAAAATCTTCAGACAAAATTAACAGAGAATTGAATTTTCTATAAAACCCATTTTAAATATTTGGTTCGGAACTACACTCGTTCGGATAAAAACAGTAAAATTCGAAATTACTTTGCAGTGCACGAAAAATGCTAAATTTATTTTTGACTAGAATTCTTCACGAAATCAATCAGTTTTTAGAGAATTGAATTTTCCATAAAAACTATTAAAAATGTTTTGTTAGTGACTGAACTCGTTCGAATAAGAACAGTAATATTTAGAATTACTTTGCAGTGTTGGAAAAATAGTGAATTTATTTTTGGCCCGAATTCTCCTTAATAATCTTAAGGCACAAATGACAGAGAATTAAATTTTCTACAAAACTGTATTAGATGTTTTGTTCGTACCTGCACTCGTTTGGATAAAAACAGTAATATTCAGAATTACTTTGCAGTTTTGCAAAGTTTTGACCCGAATTTTCCACAAAAACAATCAGTTTTTAGGTTTTATCTCAAAATCTAAATGTTTTACATACAAAGTGATAAGACTAAATTGACAGATAATTGAATTTTCTACAAAAACTATTTTAAATGTTTTGTTCGTAACTGCACTCGTTCAGAAAAAATTAGTAATATTTATAATTACTTTGCAGTGTTGGAATAATAGTCAATTTATTTTTAACCTGAATTCGCTACAAAATCAATCAGTTTTTAGGTTTTATCTCAAAATCAACTGTTTTACATAAAAAATCTTCATAGACAGAGAATTGGATTTTTTGTAAAACTATTTTAAATGTTTTATTCGTAACTGCACTCGTTCCGATATCAATAGAAAATTTAGTTTTGACCCCAATATTCCACAAAATCAATCACCTTTTAGGTTATATCTCAAAATCTCAGTTTTTTAGGTAAGATATCTTAATACAAAATTGACGAAGAATTGAATTTAATTTTGACCCGAATTATCCACAAAATCAATTGGTTTTTAGATTATATCTCGAAAACTGTCTGTTTTACGTAAAACTTCGTAGGACAAAATTCACAGAGAATTAAATTTTCTATAAAAACTGTCTTTCAGTTGTATCTGTAAGCAGTGTCAGAAAAATACTTAATTTATTTTTCACCCGAATTTTCCGCAAAATTAAATAGTTTTTAGGTTATATCTCGAAATCTAACTGTTTTACGTAAAAACTCTTCAGACAAAATTGACAGAGAATTTAATTTTATACAAAAAGTATTTTAAATATTTTGTTCGTAACTGCACTCGTTCGGATAAAAACAGTAATATTCAGAATTACTTGGAAAAATTTTGAATTTATTTTTGATTTTTTATGTTTTATTCGTTACTGAACTGGCTTGGAATAAAACTGTATTTATTATTCAGGGTCAGGAAAATATTGAATTAATTTTTGAGTCGAGTTCTGCAAAAAATCAATAACTTTTAAATGATATCGTGCAAAGCATCTGTTTAACGTTAAAAACCCTAGGACAAAATTTAGAGAGAATTGAATTTCGTATAAAAAGCATTTTAAATTATTCGATCGGAACTGGACTGATTTAGGAAGAAATGCATTATTCGGCATTGATATTACAGTGTCAAAGAAAATCTTGAGTTTATTTTGCGAAGGTTTTGAAAAATTATTGTATTTTTTGATTATATCTCGAAAACAATTTATTGTACGTAAAAATTCACAGAAGAAATTTTCTACAATTTGTGCTAATTCCGGTACAAATAGCATTATTTTGCATTGCCTAACAGTGGTAAAAAAATCTTGAGCGTATTTTTGACCGAAAATCATCGCAAAAACGATCAGTTTTTTTTATTATAGGTATCTCGAAAATGGTTGGTTATATTTACGTAAACATTCCTGAAACCGAACTGATAGGGAATCAAATGATATATAAACGGTGGTTTATGTGTTTTGTTCAGCCTGCACTGGTTCGGGTTATGCGTTAATGTCAGAAATATTTTGAAACCAGCACAAAAACGAGCAGTGTTTGATTTTATATCTCTAAAATAATCATATTCACGTAAAACTGCATTCAACATAATTGATAGGGAATCAAATTTTCTATAAACAATATTTGACGTGTTTTGTTTGTAATTGAACTGGTTCAGGTACAAAGAGTCATTAATCAGCATTGCGTTGGTGTGTCCGGTATGTAATTATGATATAAAAATGAAGTGTTTTTTATTGGAAATATTATGTTTAATATTTATTTTACATACTACATCCATTAATTATAACTTTTTGTTGTGTTACCTATTGAAGTAAAGCTTCCTCTACCATATAAAGATTTGTTGCAGAATAATTTCTAAAAACCTTACGCTTATAACATCTCAGATTGCTTTAAGTTTAAAGAAAATATAAAATATGAAATTGAACAATAAATTACTTTTCTTTAGGGTTAATGTTTGAAAGCTTTTAAAAACCTAATCCGTTTAAGATCTCCAATTCTATAATTTTATATTGGTCACAATTGTTTTTGAGTTATAAACTCGTTATCAAGTCGAAAGCCCATTTGACTGACCGTTCAAGTATTGAAAGAAAGGTTAAAACGCCTGGGGACATGAAAATTTGAATTGCCTTATTTTTTTTTCAGGGATAAATAATTTAATTTCGTTAATGCGAATATATTGGATACATTTCTATATAGACTACCAATACTTGTAAAATAATCGGAATATATGTATAGGTTATTTCCATAAATTTTTTTAAAATAATTTTATTTACCACACGAACGTTTAGCGATTAAGTTAATCTCTTCCTGAGGGAACAACCCAATTAATATTGTTCTTAAATTTAGTTCTAAAACCTTTAAATAATTTTTAAAATATTTTTGTTCTACAATCATAATAAAATATTGATTTTACAATATTAAATTACGTTTTCAATAAATATTTTATTTGCCATGACAGTAAATATAATTTTTAACAAGTAATAAAAATGAAGTTAAACAATACAGGGTAGCAACATGAGCTTAAGAATTTTGACTCCAGTTTTGTGAATCTTCCGCAACAGCCAACTTCTAGAATCCCGAGAATCTGTGGTTGTATATTTCAAAGTCACTGTTTCCAGAATTCTTCTTTGAACTTACTTGTAGAATTTGTTTCATATCGTGGTGTAGATACCACGTTAAACTGTGGGTTTCATTGAAGTTTGTTACAATACAAGTTCTATTATTTTTTTGCGTTTAATAATGTATTTCTCCGCTTCGATATTTTTATAAATCTCGATATAAAAGTTCGTGTGACATAATTAAGCATTCCTTGCAGGAATGTGTGTATTGATACACGAAAAGCTCTCGTGAAAAGTGAACGTGACCCATTTAACTTACCATCCAATAAATTTCAAAAAGTCGGAATTTTTATCACAATATTTGTATATACTATTAGCACAAATTGAACCGAGATTTTCCGCACTGTAACTCGACAGGCGGTTACAGCAAGCACTGCTGAGGTTTAATTTAGTTCGTTTAAAATTTGTTTAACTTTACCAAACCACAACTTAAAAGTTCATTTTGTTTTAATTATATTATTTATTTTTATGTACGATTAAATTAATCACGTGTAACAGCAGAATCTGTGAGTAATTGGAAGTTTCTTATATTTCTTAGTCAATGAAGCAGAGTAATGAAAATCGTGAAATGGGAAAAAATATATTGTATCTGACAGATACCACTACCAGTCAAGTTGCCAAGTTATATCCAGTAACATTCTTATTGATGTAATTTTGTAGAATTACAATTGAAGTGCTTACTCTTGTACAAAAATTAAAAAAACACTTTTTCTATTGTACCGATTGTTAACTTGAAGGAAGTTTATTATGGGGAGGAAATTCTGAAAATTTCAAATTCTCCAAACAGTGCTGGAAAAATATAACAATTATTGTTACGTTTTCAGTATTCAGCCCACTTAGATTTAGTTTTTTTTTATAACCAATCAATATTGCTTAAATATTTATCCACTTTTTAACTTTTATCTATCCCTGCTTATCGATATAATATTAGTGATGAATTCAATTGCATTTGTAAAAGTGGGTCAGAGGAGGGTGCACTTTAAGTTTTTTATCTCTTATTGTAATAGTAGGAAAAGCGATTTGTTAGGTTTAAAAACATAAAATCGATTTATAAACTCTGATGTATTTATTGCTGATTCATTGATTTCAATATTAACTTCAACATTTAGTTTTCGTCTGCGTGTCACGACAGGGACGCCATCGCCAGCTCCACCTTACATTTATGAATCGAAAGGCTTTGATGTTGTCCAAGGCGGCTAGCCTTTATATCCAGGGTTGGGAGCGTGGAAATTCGCTGATTTCTGGGCTCAGGTGGTTAAACAAAAAACAGATGATGCAAAACTAAAGCACAACATTGTGAAAATGATGATAAATACCTTAGAATAATTCAAAGGTACATTTAAATTGTTACAAGCGACAGTCGAAACATATTGAAATTTTAATGGCCAAAGATCCCATAGGGCATCGCCACATATGTGTGAAATTTTAATGTGGAATATTAAACAAAACGGTTACCATTAAGAAGATTTGCATTATAGAATATTCAAGTCTATGCTCTCGCAGGAAATAAGAAAAGCCGGTTATAAATTTACTATAGCTGTGATTCATTTTCTAATGGAATTGCTGCTGATTTTCATCCTTTTGGGTCCTTTCTATAAAACATAACAGTTCTCTCTTACTATAGCGATTTTCCTTAAATTTTCATAATTTTCGTGCGTTGAAGTTTTAATACAAAATTTTTAACTCCTCGACTTGTTTACTTTGATTTCGAAGGATTCCTATTATAATAAAATATTTAACGACTTTCCAGATATATAATTGGCTACTTTTTGTATATATTTTATAATCGCTGGAACGATAATTCAGGCAACTACAAAGGAAAATCTTAACAACTTGCAGTAGATAATAAAACAAAATATCGTTAGATACGAGTACATTTAAATTTCCTTCGAGTTCCACCAAGTAAGAAAGCATGAAATAGACTTTTTAATATTTGAACAGCTTCGAGCAGAAATCGTATACCTCAACTTCACATCAAATTTTACAAAACTATGTTTAAAATAATTTTTATTTTAAAATTGCAAATATGTGCTTTTAAGTTTTTTACCGAAAGAAAAGTTCAAAAGTTAAAAAGAACTGCATTTTAATTATTTAAGCTCGTTCCCCTACGGCATGTCATCAATTATGCATTAAAATTCTGTAGGAAAATTTGAAAGTGCTCACGAACCTAAAAATCTTCTCTTTGTAGTTGTCAAAATTGAAGTTAAATATGTTAGACATCAGCTGGCGTAGAACTAGAAGAGCTTTTTGAAAAGCTATTTCGGGAAATTGCCTATTTGGAAAACAGTTTTAGAGCATGTTTAACCGATAAGCGGTACTTAATTTTGTCAAACTCGGGTTTAAATGCATCGAAGTAATTTAAAAATTTTAATTAAGTAATTTCAGGAAGCCTGGGATTTTAAGTTTAGTTTTTATTGGTAAGGAAATAATAAAAGTGAGGTTAGAATTTTTATTATTTTGTAACGTAAAAGTTGTTTATTCAATTTTCTTTAGTTTTCAAGGAAACTATTTATTAGGCTATCGATTACCTTCTTTGCCAATAAATTTTATGCAAATTGTGGAAATAAAAACGAAAATTGTGTTATCACTGTTAACAATCTGAGACCACACTTGTAATATAAAAATCGATACATTTAACATTTTATTGCCACGAATCTTTGTCAACTTAATCTATCATTTGGGAGTAAATCGAGTTGGGAAATTTATGCATAAAATACCAGCTGACACGTTTCATAATTTGTATTTCTTTTTGTGAATACATTTTTAATATTCGTATGGAAATGACAAAATTTCGAATTTGATGAAACTTTAGTTTCAAGTGGAGATTACTTTTTGTTTTTCTTATTTAAAGGAAGCTTAAAGTTTTCTTTTAAATTAAAATGAGATTTATTGCATAGGGAGTATACTTTGTAAGCTCGAAAGCGATGTGAGAAAAAATTCGTCATTAAATCACGAAGTGAAATTGCTACACTTGGCAATAATTTTTCTCTTGTACGACCGATCTTAATAACAGAGATTGTGTGGGTTACCTTTATATTTATTACAGTCTGGTCCTTGACGTTGTGACAGCGGTAATCATATTGAATGACGGCATTACATCTGAAAAATTGGTCAAAAAATCTTTATATGCCTTTTTATCATAATGAAACAGGATCCTTATGCACCCAAGAAATAAAAAAATTGGAAAATTATTGCGACATGAGAATAAATATCTCAGAAACAAGAATCCTTTTCATAGGATTCATAATTTTTGTCCACTTTCAATCCTAAAACCATTAAAAAACTGTCGTCTTATTCTGTTAAAATTCTACTTTTTATTACTTAAAAATCACAAAGTCAATTTATATTTTACATTTAAAATTTTCTTTTAAAAAGATCAAAGTAAAATTATGGTGCAGGATTATTTCACAATTTGGAAATTAAATTTTAATCTGCATCGTTTTTTGTATTGTTAGTATAATTAATTAGTTTAATTACCCCAAGGCTTAACTGCATGTTCGTATTTGACTTTCACGTACCTAAAGACCTGATTACTAATTTAATTACTTTCGATGTGTTTCGCGTTGTTGTATTTGATTTTAGAAGAATTTTTTCTAAAAATAGTCCAATTAAGTATGAAGCTACTTTAATTTCAACAAAGTTTGCTATTCGTTTAATAGGGGTGGTATTTATAAAATATAATTAAGTTCTTACTTGATGAAGATAAAATTTTGATACGATTTGAAGGCAATTAAGATTGCAATTTAAAGACTCTTGTTCACAATTATTTAAAAATGAATTCATTTAATCTTTGACACCCGCGTATAATTTGGCAATCCTCTCAACTTGTGGTTAAATAGCTAACAACTTTTATAATTACTTTGGCATCAATTATAATTTCTTAGACTATTTCTTACTTACACAAAGCACTTGTTTGAGTTGTAAAATTTATACTGTTTTGATTTGAAAAAGATACGTGCGTTTTGAAGAAATGCGTGCTTTAACAAGAATTATTAGGATTGCGGGAAAACTCTTTACTTTATCAAGAAGTTTTAATCAAAATGGAAATTATGACGACAAAATATAACTCAAGACGGTATCAATTATATTCCCACGTCACCTACATACAAATGTGTGAATAATTACGTTACTTGCATGCAAGGGATAATTTTGTTAGCTATTTTAGAAAATTTCGTGACGTTATCGTGACGAAGACTGACATTTAGCGAGAACGGTGATCTGTATAACGTCATCGTGATTTATGCTTTCCAATTTTTTATTTTCACTTTTGATTAAATTCTAGATAATAAAAAATTAAAAAAGCTACGCACCCGATCGATATGCTTACATAGCCACGTCAATTTGTTTTAAGAATTTGTAATACATAAACAAAGCAACGTGATACGCACTTTTTTACGAATAGATCGGCATTTATGAGGTTAGACCTCTAATAACTTGTAAACTGTTTGGTTTATGGTAAAAATCAAACTAATAAAAAATGTTTATTTTTAGATTCTCTATATTTTATGTTTCAAATTTTTTTCTCTATCTAGCACAGTTTGAGAGTTATAAGTAAAATTGTCTAAGATAGCGTGTCGAGCTTAATCAAAATTTATTTAATTACATTAATTATTATTAATAACTTCTGAATTGTTAGTTCTGCAAAAACATACCAATAAGAAAATAGTTTCGTTTTTAAATTATCAATCTTTTCTATTTCAAATAATTTTTTCTCTCTATTATGGTTAATAAGTTGAATGTAAAAAAATATAATTCGGTTATAGAGTTAAAAGTTAAAAACTTATAAGTTCAGATTATCACATCTGTACCTTTAGTTTAGCCTAAAAAAATGCACGAAAACACTTAAAAAAGACTCAAAAGTGTAAAATATGCTATAAAATATAATTCGTAAACGTCTCGTCACACTGTGACATCTTCAGGCGCAAAGACTTAAAATGAAAAGAGAGTTTGTTTAGATATTACTTCAAAAATTATGGTGGGGGTGTAGGGTGGAATGCTGTTCTATTGGCATAGAATGGAAAGAGTTTTTATTGAGTTATGAAAGGGGGGGCGAGGCTAGTTTATGTACCTACAAAACCTACAAATTGGGGGGTAAATTATTTATAAAAGATGTTCAACAAAGGCGAGTTTGCATTGAGATTTACAGTTTATTCTATTAGTTTAGAATGGAAAGAGCTTTTATTGGCTTAAGAGGGGGGGAAGGTTAGTTTATGCACCTCAAAATTATGGGGGGGGGGAATTATTTATAAAAGATGTTCAGCAATGGCGAATTTTGCCTTGACTTTTATTTTGGTTTGGAATGAAAAGAGGTTTTATTGCGCTTAGGAGGGGGGAATGTCAGCTTATGCGCCTAAAATGTGGGGGAGGGGGCAAATTATTTATAAAAGATGTTCAACTAAGGCGAGTTCTGCCCTTGAGATTTACTATCTATTCTATTAATTTAGAATGGAAATAGTTTTTATTGGCTTAAGAGGAGGGAAAGTTAGTTTATGCACCTCAACTTTGCTTTGAGTTTTCTATTGGTTTAGGAGGAGGGGGAAGGTTAGTTTATGCTCCTAAAATGGGGGGGGGGAATTATTTATAAAAGATGTTCAACAGAGGCACCGCCTTGAGAGCTACTATTCATTCTATTGGTTTAGAATGGAAATCGTTTTTGTTGGTTTAGGAGGGGGGAAGGTTAGCTTATGTGCCTATAATTGGGGGGGGGGGTAAATGATTTATAAACGATGTTCAAGGAAAGGCAAGTTTTGCCTAGAGATTGACTATTTAATTGTTCTATTGGTTTAGAATGGAAGTTCTTATTGGCTTAGGAGGGGGAAAGATAAATTTATGTGCCTAAAAATGGGGGGAGGGGTTAAGTTATTTACAAAATATGTTTAATAAAGGCGAGTTTTACCTTGCGATTAACTATTTATTCTATTGGGCTAGAATGGAAAGAGTTTTTACAAACTCCAATCTTAGATAGTTAGTTCTTTTCAATGCGCCTGTCCACTATTTGATATGCCAATCTTCATCAATTTTTTTATCACCGATGTCACCCTTGAAAGTGCCAACACTGATGAAATTTTCACATCGACCTTCAATTTATTAATTGTAAAATTTTAAAACTTTACATAATGGAACAAATTTTAATGAACAATTTTTATAATGTTGAATTATCAATTCAAGAGCCCCTCGTTGGGCGCCAATTAAGAGATGCTGTGATACTTGGCTTAATTAATTTATTCAAATCCGATTCCAAATAATTTTTCTTCGTTCATTCGTCACCCACAAATTTCAATCAAACACTTTTAATTTAACTACTCAACTTTTCTTTACTTTGTTTTTATTTAAATCAAAATTATTTTCTGAATAACAAACTGTTGGCATCAATTCTGACCACTATCCGACTCGCATCTTTCTTTTCGTCGCTCTTGCGTGAATCCTATCCCCTCCAATCTAATATAAAATTTTTCAAAATTATAAGAAATAAACACATACATTATGTACATACCTTTGTTCATCATTCCATTAGCCAGAGGTCTCAACAACCGCAGGCAAAGCGCCGATATTTAAAAAATATTATAATAGACGAAGCTCATATAAAGAGGATTTTATATCCGATCAGAGATTCGGATCGGTTAATACGTAGATTGGATCTACGATAATATGAATTTATGATACCTGTAGGCCGCAGACTTACTGAACGGGGAGTCCCCCAGTTTTTCTATATTTTCTATAGAAATATTTTATTTCTATCCTTTACAGTTTCAGAATCATAAGCTAAATTGTTAAAAAGAACTCTGGGTTTAAATAAAATTCAGTTACAAGAATTAATATAACTTCATAACTGTTAGGTTTGCAAAAACATACCAATAAGAAAAAAGTTGCGCTTTTTAACCTTAAAACTTTTTTATTTGAAACAAATTTTCCTCTCGGTTGTGATTAATAAGTTGTATGTGAGAAATAGTTCAATTTCGTTTTACGAGTTTTTATAAGTTTGACAACTTATAACTTGAAAACGAATCGGTTTGCGATAAAAACGTACATAAGTGAAAATTTGAATATTTTTCAAAATTTGTTTAACTGAAATAATTAATAACTTGAAAACTATTAGAGATGCGAAAAAATACCAATAAGAAAAAAGTTTCGTTTTTTAATTTAGGATATTTTTTATTCGAAACAATTTTTCATCTCTGGTAGGGTTAAAAGTTTGACAGGTTATAACTTGAAAAAAGTACATAAATGAAAGTTTGAATAAATTATTTGTTTGTATTTTCTGTAAAAGCATTTATGAGTTATATGCAAAACTGTCAAAATTAGCTGCTCGAGATTAAATAAAACATGTGACAAATAAAATAATTAATAACTTCAAAACTGTTGGGTTTGCAGAAAAATATTAATAACCAAAAAGTTTGGTTATTTCATTTTCATTATTTTCTATGTGAAACAATTTTTCTCTGTTATGGCTAAAAAGTTGTTGTAGTAAGAAATAGTTCAATTTCGTTCAGCAAGTTCATAAGTTTATAACTTGGAAACAAGTAAGTTTACAAAAATGTGGTACGTAAGTGAAAAGATGAATATTTTATTTATTTATATTTTCTCTAAAAATACATTTTTCTATTATCGTGGTTTACGGGCAATATGCAACTTTATTAAATTTACCTTTTCGAATTTCAACGAAATTTGTTATAACTTCAATTATTAATAACTTGAAAACTATTGAACTTGCAAAAACATACCAATAAGAAAAAATATAGATTTTTTAATCGTGTGTCATTTCTATTTGAAACTAATTTTTCTATCTAGCACGGTTTATTAGTTATATTATGTCTAAAATCGTTAGAATTGGTGTTTAAGACTGCATAATTTAGCTTGGTTAGGTTTAGAATGAAAAACGTGTATTTCTGAATTCTGGACACTTTTCATTCTATGGTTTATTACCTATCATGCACTGTTTTTGAGTTATATGAAAAAATATGTCAGTCGATGAATTAAAAATTAATTCTCAAGAAGTTTTTTATTCGGACTATAAGCAAGAAAATTTATTATAGCTATGGGAAATTCGAAAATAACACGGCTGCCTTGTGTTTATAGGAGATAAAAGGTGTATTTACGAGCATAGTTTGTGTCCTCCCAACATAAATTCTCTTGTAAATTCTTGCAATTTTTTAAAGTATAATTTGTGTTTATTATTATTGAGTACCAAGGTGTTGAAAGTGTGCTATCCTGATTTATTTTAGGATTTCGAAAATAATTGCACTTGAAACTTTTATAATGCAGGTTTATTAATAGATGATGATAAAGATTTTAGTAATGGGCTTTCTGCCATATTTATGAGTAATGCATTATTCATATTAGAGGGAAAAGCGTATACTGAGTGATCAGTATTTCAGAATTTCAGTTTTTTACTAAAGCTTTCCATTGCTACAATTTTTTGTTATAATAAAAAAATGCTACGCGAGTGACTCAATAAAAAAAACTACGACAAGATGTTTTATTTACTCTAAAATATTTAAACATATACTTCATATTTTCATGAAATTCGAGAGCCTGTTTTTGTAATTTTTTTAAAAATTTACTCATGAGTATAATAAATGGCCGGTTGTTAGTAAAACTTTTTAATGAAATGGAAAAAATTCCCACAGCTTTCAACAGTAAATGAAGCTTTATGTTAAGTGTCAATCGCGAAGGGTTTATATTTACAAATATCGGCCATTATAGAACAATGATAAGCTTAAAATAGCGTTTAATATGAATTCGGTGCAAATATTCGACTCCGCTGATTCTACGCTGCGTCTACCTAAAGAATCAAACCGATTAACGCAATAAAATTTATTTTCCATTTTCCTTTCAGTGTGTAATTAAATTATTGAAACATTTTGTACGCACAGTCCAAATTCACCACTACCAGGCACATCGTATTTGGTTGAAATAAATTATTGAAATGGTATAGTAAAGCAAACGCTAATTTTCCTATATTTGAGTAAGCTTGTTGAAAATCCAATAGAGCTTGACACATCTGTGAAACTCAGAACGTAGATATAATTGAATTACGTTAAGGAAACGTGCTCCTATTAATTTTAGATTATCGATTTTTGATACATCGTACTCGATTGCTATCATTCAAATATTACGATTTATTGCAGACAACCTATAATATTTACCGGTACACGTATGTAAATACACACATAAATTTTTTCCCATTTATTATTTATAAAAATGTGGGAAAAAACGTACAAGAACTGTTAATTAGTAAAACATTTGTATAAGTCGGGGTTTGAAAATTAATAAAAAAAAATAATGTAAATACAATAGCCGACCGCAATTATTATTCTGTAAAAGAAAATGAGTTAGTAATTTTCTGTACAAAAATGAAACGCAGGGTCTATGTAGGAATTAGGGAAAATAAACAAAAATTACGTAGTTAATTTGCGAGCATCAAAATAACGTTTTATGTTGAATTTCTCCAAATAAAAACAAAATTTAATTTTGTTTTTTTTTGGCCGCTCTGTTCGGTTCGGTCCATCTGTAGGTAAGCATCAACATAAAATCATTTATTTAAACTCTTTTGATTTAGTATTGTAAGATTTTGCAATTAAATTTTCTGTTGTTTATTCAAGTTTGAATTTGTGTCATCTTAAATTCTTTCCATTTATTTCGCCTAGAACGTCTAAGTAATGTGAACTACTTGGCATGAAATTGTCATTATTTCAGTGCAATTTATGATTTTAAATTGAGATATAGACGGAACAATGCTTTTGTAAATATTATTTTGGCAACCGGCGCTGGCTTTCCCTTGTCGTTTTTTCAGTTCTTTAGTCCAATTAGTAATCTTAAATATAATTTAATATCCAACGACGAATCCAAAGTGTATTCACGGTACATATTTCAATATGGCTCACCCTGTATTTCCATTATTTAAACTTTGAAGTAAAGAATTCAAAGTTATGCAGCGCAGAATTGGAAATGGAACAAAACAATAGAAAATCCATTCTCATACATTTTTTGTTATTTGCGATTATTCTGCGGTTTGCTTTATCACCACGAAAAATGCGAATTGTTTGATACTTAATTTACCGAAAAATATCGAGTTGGAATTCATTTACTGAAAGCGATAAATGTGTATTTATGTAATGGTTCAATTCCGTGTCATGATTTTAATTGCAATTAATTATCGTGTCGAATTAAAAAATTTAAATGTATATTCGATTATTACAATGGGGTTAAATGTACCACTGTCATGCCCTGTCGGAAAAATCTTTTTTATTAAAAAAGTACATCATTAATCTTTTCCGGTAGAAAAGTAATCCCGTTTTTGCTATTTTTATAGTACCGTGTTTTCAACGTTGAAAGTATTGCACTTGAGAGAAAAAGTCAATTCGTTGTTGTTTATGATAAAGTAGTTATACTTCAAGCACTTGCAGCTCCCTCTACCGTATTAAATTGAAGTGTTTTAAATCCTAACCTAACTTAACTCCCAAGTTCTTCGGTGTCGGAATGAACGGAAACTTAATTTATTATTCCTTTTATCACCTTTTAACATAAAGGCAAGATTTTTCAATTAAATTAGAAGATATGAAAGGCCGTCCTGAACATTCTTAACTCTAAGTGTTTTGAGTTACGTATGGAATCTTTTTATTTTAAATATCCGGGAACTTTAATTGCTTTTTCCATCGTAGCTTATATAGACTTTTTTCTTGTTTCCAGTATAGCGACATTAAAAAGTTCAAACTTAAGAATAATTGCACTACTAGGAAAAACTTGCGAGACAAGGAGCTTAATCAATTATTTTTCAACTTTTCCGTTTGCTAGGTGTTTTCTTTTTCAATTTGACAAGTCGGTAGAAATGAACTTTTCAGGATCTCTACTTATATCCGCATTTATATTGCAGGAGAGTTTTTCCGGTGAACGAACAATTTAATTCTAGAAAGGAAATATCTTTCAGAAAGTTTGGCAACCTATAGGTGCAATTATATGGCATGATAGAGTATATTAACGTGATATTGCTGTTGTAATTTAGAATTGCAGTTGTTTCTCGATATGATTTTTGAAAATAACAAAATAATTTTGTTTTTGTACGCTTCGACCAAGATTGCAAATGTTAAAGGGGCGTGGCATGTAGCTCATTGCTAGTAGGTGGCGAAGCACGATAAACTCCGCCACGATTTTAAAAATTCCCTGTAGATATTCGGAAAGCGGAAGGTTTATATAATAGATTTAAACAAAAACATTTTTGGAAAATATCCATAATATGTTTAAGCCTGAAAAGTAGCCCTAAAATTAGTAGTGAAATAGGGGTCTCCCATTGGCTATTAGTACTCTTAGGCCACGCCCCACCCTGACTTTGTAATAAATAGTAGTGCAGTGTTATCCCTCTAACTTTCCCTAATTTCCCGTTACGTTGGGAACCAAATTTCTGCAATGACATTCCGTCACGTTAATAATTACATCTATGTTTGATAATAATTACACTGAATTTAAAATAAATGAACTGAATTTATAGCGTAATTTATCTTCCACGCCACTAGGGGTTGTTTTAATCTTTTACCCAAATCGGAGAAGCTAAATGTACACAAACGAACCCGAAACCATTGTATTAAATAAGTCAATCATCTACCACGATATAAAGATTTGTAAACTTATCGTACATCATTACTCAGCCTTGTGAGGACGTAGTAACAGATTGAATGCATTTAATCAAGTCTTTATACCTGCAAACAATTAGCAATAACTTTGACGCAAACACCCTGTATATAATTATTTACTTTACTAACAGATTACCTATTTTTAAATGAAGAAACCTCTTATTTATAAATCTAATCTCATTTAAAATTAAAAACACCCTGTATATAAGCATACTTGCATTTTCTTGGTTTGAATAAAACAAGTTACCATTAGAAATTTGACCTTGCAGTTTAAAAGAATCCCTTTGTGCCTTTCTAACATGTGGCAATGATCTACATTTAGCCTTGAATAGAATAGTTAAAATTTTCCACTGTCGCACCCTTGAATCTACAACACCCGGCGTGGGTTACTACACCCCCTGACCTACGTATCCTAATAATGCCCGCACTCTTTAACCTTGTAACAAATATTTTCCATAAGTGAACTATTTCTACCTTTAATAATAAATAACTTTAAAATGCATTTAGAAAACCGAATTTAACTATAATGTAAAACCCTTTAAAACAACCTGTTTAGTTTCTATTATTTGAAACAATGAAATTATGTTAAACACAAATAAATTAAATTAACTTGTTTTGCCCAAATTTTAGTAATAAACAAAGAAACCTTATTAATTAATGCATAAATTATACCTGTTAATTAAACACCAACACTAAAAGCAAGCTAATACAGAATTCTTTTGAGTTCAAAATAAATGACACCTTTACGTTAAAACGGTACACCAAGAAGTGAACCTGTTTGTTCCCTAACAAAGAAGTGACGCCACCCTAGCAATTTTGACCCTTAAGGAACTGCTGTCTTTTCCTAATACTAGATTTATTACTAGACTAATTACGAAATATGACTAAAATTGTGAATATACAGGGCATAGAAAATTATTTTAAACCAAAAGAAGCGGTAAATTAAAATTTAACTAAATTTTAAAATCTCAATATTACAGATTTATCCTCTTTTCCAAACATCGACTTTCTTATTCCAATTTTTGTATCCAAATTTCCACCTTTTGATCCAAATTCCAGTTTAATTATATTTCTGCATTAATTCCACACACAATTAAATTTTTGCACAAATTTATTTTCATTTCTTATGTTAAATCACTTCTATTTCAATTCTGACACCAATTATAATTACTTTACACACTTTTATAAATTAAAAAAAAACTTTGGTTAAGGCGAACGTGCCCCTATCACTGTTGAAATATGACTGACTTATTTATAAAATTTTAGAAAAACACGATGTGCATCTCACCACTGTTAAATTATGAGTGACCAAATTCAATTTTTGCTCTGCCTTTATAGGTTTTTAAAAAAATCATGAAAATCAAACCTTCCTTGGATTTATTTTGCATTTTATTGTAAAATTTTTGGAAACAGATCGGATCCAAATTTTGTTATCCGAAACTAAATTTTTTTTCTGAACATTTTGCCATATCACACTTTATACTTTTCTCATAAAACTTCTCTGCAATCTTTAAATCTAACTTTGTAAAATTAACCTATAACCTTGAATTTTGTGGTTTTAAATTTACTTTTTAACATCTTAAATTTTGTTGTGGATGTCCAAATTTGTATCAAATTTGTTCCTGGAATCTCCATCAATGATTTATAATCGATTTTAATCACCTGCAACCCATATTTTGAGAAAAACTACCTCTGCGTCATTACTCCATTTTTCCATAATTTGCATTATTTGACTGATCAAAGCACTATTTAACCTTAAAATCCTTATCTACTCACTTAATCTAAACATCTTTTAACATTTTTAATTTTGTTACAGCTATATTTTATAAATTGCATTCCATTTCGGACAAGTGACCTTTTTACATCATAACCACCACTAGGATGTTTAATTAGGACATTTGTGACCAAGTGTCACCTCCTTTACCGTCTTTTGAAGTTTCCTTTAGGAAGAATAATTTGAAAGAAGTAAAATTATCGTAATCTTGTGAAATCGTAGCCGTTCAAATTGTATCCCCGTTGTGCATCCCCTTACCTGTTTTTGAATGAAATTTTGAGTATTTAAATAGTGTACGTGTTTCATTTGACTTGAGGAGTCCTTATTTGGATGTTTTATTAAATGTGTTGCATTTTGGGTGTCCCGATGTCATAATTAATTAAGTCGAGGCTGAATAACATAGCAGTAGCTAGCTTTTTACGGTAAACTTGGAATAAATTTGCCTGAGCGGGACAGATCCAAAAAATGGCAAATGCGTGAAAAACGAATTTCGAGTTTTCGGGTAAACTTGGAAGAAAGGGTGAAAATTATTTAATTTAATACACGTACAATGAACGATTTTCAATATCGATTATTGCCATAATTACAGCGGTTATCAAATTCATCCTTAGCTTATTTGATCAATTTGAATGTTCTTTAAATAATTCCATTAAGTTTATAACGCAAAATATCGTATCTTCTGGTGGAGTTTACCTTGCTCTTCCCCTAGTAGTTCATATAACCCGAAACAGTTTCATTTTTATCTAAGGAAAATTGTGGCGAAAAGTTAATGTCTACATTTATAGGTATTAATTATACCCATATACAGTAGAATACCGATTATCCAACTCTTGGTTATCCAATTTTCCGTGTTTATTCATGGCCTAAATATAAAATCCGCTTTTTCTGGGCTGTATAAATTCAAAACACGGATATATTTTGATGGCAGGATTCCAATTTTGTCACCTTGCCATAGCAAATTGAAATCTTCAAGTCACACCATGTCTGATAAAATAAGGGGGGAAAAGGCGATCAGTCAGTGTACATTTGAAATTCAGGATTTCGCTTCTTCTTGTAATTAAGGTAGATATTATTCATATTTTTTAATAAATTTCTTAAACTCCGGGAAGCCGTTTTCTTTCCATCAAATATTCCGTTACCATAGTAACGGCCTGGTAAACGGTGAAATTGTCATGTCACCATAGCTGCGGTAATCTACCTATAAATAATAGTCATAATTTGTGTATGTATGTATGTGTCACGCCATCTGTCGTGTAAATTTTATTGATAGGTGAGACGTGAAAAAATCAATAGATAAATTGATAGATAGATTGCTATTGCAATTCACTCAGTGCGGCTTTTAGGCCGCACATCCAAGTCTGACTAGTACAGATTTATATATAGATTTATTAGAAACCATCAAAAGTTCATACCAATAAAAATCCATCGTCCGAAGGGTGTGGGGAGTATTCCATAGTTAATTTGGTTAATTTTTGGGAGCATTCAAGATTTACCTTTTTTCGCAGATTCTGGTGCAATTTTCCCTTTACATTGCTTTCAACAAGTTCTGGGTCTTGATCACGTGACACTGAGAAGTATAAGATTATAACATTTTCTTCCACAATTTATGCGTAACTGGGGGTATTCCATACTGGGGGGTATTCCATACCCCCCAGACCCCCCGGTCTCTAATATTATGGTCTATCAGTAGGAACCTCCTGCACTGTTATTAATTTATTATGGTAGATCCAATCGTCCGCGTTAACTGCTCTGGCTTTGATGCCATGCTTCTAAATTTGTAACGTTTCGATAATCACCTCTCCCTTCCAGAAATCTTTAATAATTAAAATCCTCAAGCCACATGAAAGAGACTCAAAAAATTATATTGTCTTTATTATACCTACTTTTGGCTACTAGAATAGCAAATTTGAATGTAGGCACGCTTTTGGTTCAGTAATAAATATTATGTAAACATCGGTAAATATGTAAGCATATTTATTAAAGTGTTTCGATTAAAGACCTCGATCATTCATTTTGATGTCACCCCTAAACCAAGAGCGTATCCACTATAAAATTTGCTTTAGAGGTAGCCAAAAGTATAATAAAGGTATTGCATTTTTTTGAGAATTTTAAATTACCCCTTTTTTAGGGGAGGGGCACTTAAAATCAAACTTTGATTAGGTCCCCCATTTTGTAACCTTAATTATTTATCCAAAAAAGTCGCAGGGAATTTCATAAAAAAAATCTTGTCTTAAGGGGGTTACCTACTGTGACCGATAAATTTTTTCGATTTTTTTATTACATATTTTTATAGTTTGGGGTCTTGCAAATGTGTCGAAAAAATATTAAAGTAAAATTCATCAAATTACCCGAATTATAACGGATTTTCTGTAATGGAGTTCATTATTTCATTGTAGCACGAAAAAGTTTAAAACGATTTATCTCAAAACTACATTTCTCAGGTCGGGCGCACGTGTTCCAAACAAACTACTTGGCTGATTAAGATTTTTTTAGGCATTTAGAATATATTTCAGGCTCCAGTCAAAACCTAAAGTATCCAAAATATATTTAAAATTACCATTTTGCAGGCCGTGAAAAGTAAATATTTTGTTGTAAAAATTGAAGTTTTTTTTTAAATCCTCGCCATTTTGTCATTTTTTGTTTAAATTAAATTTTCAAGGTTCCAACTGGAGCCACAGTCATATAGAACAAGAATTTAAAAAATTCATTTATTTCAGATAACTGGATCGGTCGGACTTGATGCGCCCGATTGGCGGTCATTTCAAAACATGGGTTAGGCGTCGATCTGTACCTTGTACAATTTTCAATAAACAGCTTTACAAAAATTTTAGGTGTTAGTTTAAATGTGAATAAATAAGTATCCTAAATTTTAGCTCAATAGCTGCAACAGTTTTCTCAAATTTAATTCCTAAAACTCAGCTTGAAAACGACTGTTCACAGTAGGTAACCCCCTTAAGTGGTACGGTTCAGTCAGTAGCATTAATTTCTAGAAGCTCTACAAGGCAAATTTGAATTATTTTGAAGATCTGTGCAATGTAAACCGGCTACTTTAGGGCAAAATGAAAAATACGGGTCCGTATATTTGGCATAACTTCCAAATTTGAGAAAAATCGGAGAGGGAGCTGAAAATATATGAATTGGTTGATTTGATATGGTATGACTTCATAGCAACGCTCATTCAGTTATTCCAAGATAATAACGGTGTGGTAATCGTTAAAATTGTCAGGTTACCATTAGTAACGATCTCGTAACCGCTAAAATTGTTGTTACCATAGCAACGCTCATTCAAATATATTAGAAACCATCAAAAGTTTTTACCAATAAAAATAGGTTCCATAGTCCGGGGGGTCTGGGGGTGTGGAATACCCCACCCCCCAGGTACAAAAGTTAACTTTTGGGAGCATTCACGATTTACCATTGCAATTTTCGGTTTACATTGTTTTCAAGATATTTTGAATCTCGATCACCTGATATTGACAAGTATAAGATTATAAAATTTTCTTCAACAACTTATGCGTAGGTACCTGAGGGGTATTCCATACCCTCCAGACCCCCCGGACTGTAATATTATGGTCTATCGGTAGGTATTCTCTGCACTATTATTAATTTATTACAGTAGATTAGATCGTCCGCGTTAAACGATCTGGTTTTGATGCCAGACTTCTTAATTTGTCACGTTTCCATAGCATACGAGGGTAGTCCCAATAGTACCTGGCCTTACATATAGATGACGTTAATTGGTTGAAAACAAAATTTTTTTCGAAAGTACCAACCTTATAAAGCTTAAGTTTGAAGTTTGACAGCGATACGTTGTTTAGTCTTTGATTGACAGTCATCAGTAGTGAACGCTCTCAGTGAATTTATAAACATGAAAAAAATTGGTTGTCGTTATGTGATACAATACTTTCATTTAAAAGGTCTCAGTCCAACCGACATCAAAGACGAGCTAGATCCTGTTTTGGGGGAGTCTGCACCTTCATTTTCATCAATAAAATTTTGGGTGGCAGAGTTTAAACGATGTCGTACGAGCTGCCAAGACGAACATCGCAGTGGTTGACCAAATGAGGTGACCACTCCAGAGAATGTGAAAAAAGTCCACAAAATTGTATTGGGTGATCGTCGATTGAAAGTGCGCGAGATAGCAGATATAACAGGGATTTCAAAAAGTGTTGTACATCGCATATTGAACGAAAATTTGGACATGACCAAGCTCTGTGCAAGATGGGTGCCGCGTTTGCTCACAATGGAACAAAAACTGCGTCGTGAGGATGTTTCAACCGATTGTTTGGCTATGTTTCAGAGCAATAAATCCGAGTTTTGCGTCGATTTATAACTATAGATGAAACTACTATACACCTGAGACCAAGGAGCAGTCAAAACAATTGACTCAAAAGGGAGAATCGCCTCCAAAGAAGGCAAAAACCGTTCCATCTGCTGCCAAGGTCATGGCGTCAGTTTTTTGGGATTCGCGTGGCATATTCTTCATTGATTATCTTAAAAAAGGAAAAACCATCAACGGGGAGTATTATGCGAACTTGTTGCAGCGTTTGAGTGATGAAATTAAGAAAAAGCGGCCACATTTGGCGAAAAAGAAAGTGATGCTTCATCACGACAATGCCCCTGTTCACACATCCCTTATCGCGATGGCCAAAATCAATGATTTGAAGTTCGAATTGCTTCCTCACCCACCCTATTCGCCAGATTTGGCCCCTTCGGATTATTTTCTCTTTCCAAACTTAAAAAAATGGCTTGGTGGTAAAAGATTTGCCAATAATGAAGAGGTCGAATATGCGGTTGATGCTTATTTTGAAGAGTTTGACGGTTCTTACTATAAAAAGGGTATCAAAGCTTTCATCGCTGGCAAAAGTGTATAGAGCTAAATGGAAACTATGTTGAGAAATAACAATATTTTGTTCCAAAATATTGTGCCTTCTATGTTAGGCCAGGTAATTATGGGACCGCCCTCGTAGTTCCTTCCAGAAATATTTTACAAATTAAAATTCTCAAGTCACATAAAAGATGAGATACCTTTGAAAGAGATCACCTTCCAGTGTAAATTTGAACTGCAAGTTTTGCTTTATTCCCTACCAACAGAAATAGATTCCGGTTTATGGAATACTCCGGTTAATTTACGGTTAATTCCGGTTAATACTAATGTTAATTTCAGAAACATTCGAGATTTACAGTTTTTCGTTGATTCTGTTACAATTTTTGCTTAACATTGTTTTCAAGATTACTTCTCTTGATGATCGGTATATCAAAGATATACCGATTTTTTGTCTACATAACATGGAGGAATTTGCATATTTTTACACACTTAGGAAAATTCGGTGTAATCCAAGTTTTCTATATTCTCACAATTAGCTCGGATAGTTGAGGTTCTACTGTATATAATATTATATAAAATTATTAAGATATGCTATCTACGATGTATATCTCTGATGGCTTCCTCGAATTTTAAACTGCTTACTTGAAAAGTTAATAATAAAAATTATATCATCACGATACCGTCGATTTTAAAATTGGTGGTTTCAATATCGACCCTCTTATTAAATTATAATTAGCCGACTTGTAGGGAGTTAACCCAGAAGGCTCTGGTTGTATAAGTAAATTTAAATCTTATAAACTCGTTTATATTTTGATTAAACGTTAAAATTTTTAATTTAAATTAAGCTTATCGATTTCCGTTCTAAATTTTAATTAATGACCGGTTTCAAATTAAAACTTAAATAATTAATTATTTCCCCAACAAGTTGTTTAACATTGTATACTACCAATAAAGAAAATTATTAATTTACGAAGTAATCTTAATTAATTGCGCAATTATTTAACCTTTCATTGCGTCGCCAGCGATTTTCCTTTTAACATATCACAGCCATTGTGTGCTTGAATGATGTGAAAATTGTAATAATAACATAGTCGTAACCTCGAGAGTTCGAGTATGACTATATAGGATTTAACCGGTAATAACTGGCGAACTGTCAGTTCTAGTAAGTCAATAATCGGTATAGCTCATAGAATCTATCTATTAATAGACAATAGTTAATAAACACCGGAGATGCTTAAGCGCGTTTATGTAAAATCATAAATGTGACGAGCCGTTTACATCAACATCACATTTTATTGTGCAACGTCACGTTGAAGTCTTGCGTTTTCTCTATAAAACCGTTATAAACCGCTATGTAATTTAAATTCATTTCGTGTAGTTGGAAGGAAACGAAAATATTTTCGAATTTCAACACTCACTCGAAGCTTAATACCAACATTGAAGTTTTGCAATTTTTGATTTTATAAATAAAACTTTTCCGAATGAAAATATTTTACAATAAGCATGTCATATTTGTGTCATATTATCTCGTAACATATTCATAATATTTCGCATTTCAAGTGATTTGTAGTTTTCGTGTAGGTACAATAAAATATTTCATATTTATCTAAAAATAAATTTTCAATTTTAATTTATAATTTCAGGGTAATAAAAGTAGATCATATTTCATGTTTTGCACATTTTCTTTTTAACATTTGATAACAAAAATGGCGCCATTTCGTTATTTCAGGTTTTATTAAAA
Source organism: Podabrus alpinus (assembly GCA_932274525.1). Taxonomy (NCBI): domain Eukaryota; kingdom Metazoa; phylum Arthropoda; class Insecta; order Coleoptera; family Cantharidae; genus Podabrus; species Podabrus alpinus. The sequence continues at coordinate 68,656,855 of OW026456.1, read as the reverse complement.
TTTTGTTATAAGAAAACACCCGCATACCTGGGAAGTGTTATCACATAGTAGATAATACCTAGGGGGACTTACAGTTTAGCATTGACTTACAATTAACATTTTAGAATTGTGATTATCCTAAAGTGGAAAGAACACTCAGTCAACACTTTAGTTTTTTTGTTCAGATCTTTCCTAAATTTGTAATTTTGTTTCTTCGTGAAATGGCCTCTTATAGCTGTCCATATCTTAAAGTTGACGCTTCCATTCTTGGAAGTACCGCTTGGAAAACTACGAAAGTAAAACAAAATACATGATTAATCCTTCTACGCTTTCAGACTTACAAAAGCAAGTCTTGTTTTGGTGTACCTTTTTAAAAATTCACTACGAAACGCTATGCAAATACGTAGCTCTATGCAAAATCTGAAATTTTAAAAATTCATGTAACGTGTCGACAAATTCGTCTAAATAATTAAGGCCGAGATATTTCAGTATCAACACAAATCTTTACTACTACACACATTATAATGTTATTTAACCCATTAAAATTTGAAATGGACACCGCAGTAGAGGTAATAAAGTGGGTATATTGTAGCTGTCACATTGTCATACAATGTAAAGAGTAATTGGAGTAAAATGATGGATGTTCCTTTACCACGCACGTAGTGCTGCAATTATAAAATCAAACGTCAAAACTAATCAAAATCCATTAAATTATAATTTCCTTGTACTATCATAAATTTCCATTAATTACAAATGCAGTTCTATGAACTTTTATTATTTTACATTGCGTCTTAATGTCAATTCTCTATAAAACCCTCAGAGCGACAGTTTTTTCCTGGATGAAGAGCAAGGTGTGTTGTATTATGCTGTTGGTGCATGCAAATGCATTTTACCAGGGGAATTTTTGTTTAATTTAAAAGTTTGTTTTCCCAGAACCTTACACCAGCTTCGTCTTAATTCTAATGACAAATAATTATTAGGTTAGAAAATCGGTCACGTGGTGAAGCTTTTAAAAATATTAATCCGAAATTCAAGCGCATTTTTTTTAATTTAAAATTTTTTTCCCTAAGAACCCTTTAACAGCTTCGTCTTAATTTACATTGTCAAAGTCATAATTAAAAGATAATTTTTAAGTTAAAAAATCAGTCACGCGGCGAATTAAAAGTTACACAAGGCTCTTAAAAAAATTAACACGAAATGTAAAGACTGTAGACATTTAAGACGTTTTAAAGAAATACAAGCCGACATAATTTATTAAACAATTTGAAAAATAAGCTTTTCGTAACCTTTAAATTAGCAAATCATCAAAACGATTTACAAGAAGTAAACACAATGAAAATGTATTAGTTTACTTTCAACGCAAAAACTAAACACATAAACTGACAAGTCAATCTTGAAACATACTATACTATACTATTATGGATTTACATTCTCTAGTAATTAACTTTGACAACGGTAACCTATCAACCACAAATTCCCCAACCGTTTCTACGCTCAAAGGTAAACCTCAACTTTCTATCAGCTTATATTGTAAAGCAGGAAATCTAATTACCGACATTGTGATGCGGATAATTTTATTTGAAATGGCCAACATTAAAGTAATTAAATTTTTTATAAATAAAAACGAAAGTGGGATTCTGATTGAAGGAAATGTTTACGCCCAATCTAAATGGAAACTTAACGAGTATCCACCCAAGCACAAATTATTCGAATGATTAGGATGAGCACGATGTTACTTTTAAGTCTGAGTAAAAAAATTATCAAAACAGTGATGGAACTACAAAAGCCATTGAAATTTGTTTTGTCCTCGACAAATTCAATTCCACAGATCAAAGGATCCAATATGCCTAAACAAACAATTCATATGAGTCAATATATAGTAGGTATATAGAATATAAAATAATATAAGAAGTAGGTAAACAAAAAATGCAGCAGATGAAACTTGAAATCTTAGATCGATTTCATAAGTTCCGCCTTTAATGGTGGGTTCTTGCAAATTATTTAACGTAATTTAATTTATTTTAATTTATGTATGTATTGTAGTGCCTGGTGTCATTGACAAGTCCACGAGAACACACACAATAGCTTTCGGTCACCTACCTTAATTCGACTCTACTTCTCAGGATAAATACGTCGGGGTCTAACTCTAATAACGACACTTTAGTATACAAGCTTATGATATGACGAGTTCTCGTAGCCAACAGAGAGTAAACACGATTGGATCTAGTTAACAAGTTTTTTAATAATATAACAAACTTTAACATTCAATCAACGCAACTCAAAACAATCTTTAAAATACTACAATTCTATCTACGCACTGAAATAATTGATACAAGTTAACCTGCTATTTCGCACAGTGCGCACAATCTTGGTTCTTCGCTCTTGAACTTATCTTCCTCCAATCTCCAGTCTTCTTCCAATCTGGACTCCACAATCCACGCTCGTTCTACTATTCTCGTTCCACTATTCCAATACTTTCTTTCACTCGACCTGATATATTTTATCAGGGTTTCACGTACGTTACCCGTACTGTAGGGATTTTCGATCAACAATATTCTGTGTTGCCGAACACGCCCGACTTCCACTATTTCAGGGAAGTTAAATCGCCTGGGAAAATTATTCTCCTTATGCAGCACCACTTTATGACTCGCCAATATAATTTTATTTCAATTATATCTAAATTGAAAAGCAATTATTCAATCGACTGCTTCTTGCAGTAACTTCGATGCGACTATCACTTACAGTGATCTGGATGTGACTAAATTGTTTATCATACGTAACTTCCGTTACCAAATCCGTTTTGTTTTTCAAAACGCAGCTTCTTATTATTTCCGGTTTGTTTACATATGTCCGCCTGTTATCTGCACCTTTGATTTTCCGCATGTTGTACATAATGTTTACATAAAATATACAACACGAACAAACTTAAAATTACTGAACTACAAAAAAAAACAAACACATGTCAACAATGTGTTTGAAACCACCGTTTCCAATCGTTGTTCGCTCCTTGTTGGTTACAACATATCCTCAACGCGGATAGAACGTATCACAACAGTATATTCGGTTATGAACGTCTTGCGACATTTTCCCGATACCTCCCTGTCTCTGCTGGTTGCGTATTGAAAATGTGTGACGAGCACAGAGGACCTACAGCTTAACGTGGATTCCGAACCACGGGAATAGACGATTTTTACACCGCCTACTCCGATCAGGGAAGTTTTTTAGCCATAAATAATGTTATCTGGGGCCAGCAGACAGACATTTGGTGAGTGAAAATTTCTTCTATAGATAGTACCTCACAGGATTTGAACCCGTGAATCTTGGCTTGAAAGCGAACACGCTAGCATTTCAGCCATTCGCTCACCTTTTATTTTAATTTAAAAAAGTTTAATGTACGTAACCTCCTATAGGCGTTCATGCTACATTTTCTTTAATTTAATTTAACGTTTAGAAATATTCGTCAACTTTACATTATTTCGGTTATACTAAATGTGAACCACCAACGATATTTTTCTGTTAAAACCAGTTACGTTAAAGAATTCTTAAATATCTAACATGAACCACACCAGTTTCTTAAATTAAATAATATTAAATTATTATGTTAAATATTTTGCATGAACCCACCATAACCCTGTAATTTTCGTTCCATTGGCATTCTACGTCTTAAAATTGCATTTTATTCTAAATATTTTTTTGACAGTTACCTTAACGTCCATTTATGAATTTAAACACGATATATTTATTATAAACTAATAAATACGAGCAGTTTATCACTTTCAATTCATAATGATGATGATTATTTCCCTTTTTTTTATATAAATCAACTTTTTACATGATAACATTCAATATTGTGTACAGCAAATTTAAATAATAACCAAATGGATGGTTTGGTGTGAGACTAGTAGAGATGTGGAACGGAAATTCCGGGTTCGAAAGGTCAACTTGTCGGAATTTTTAGTTGTGACTTAAGTCCTATTATTATTAAAACAAGTGGCGGTTTACCCTAAAGGCCACAAGGGTGCGTCTCCCATCTTATCCAAAATCCACAACACCAACTATAATAATTTTAAGTAAATTTATATGATTTTTCTTAAGATTCTATGCCCTCCAATTAAAATTCTAAAACTTGGTTCATTTTGGAACCGGGGGGTCTGTGGCGATCAGATGGTAAATTATTAAAAAATAATTTACTATACTGTTTTCCTTGACCATGATGATGCGCTGGGGGGTATTCCATAACCCCCAAACCCACCCGGATTCCATTTCAACTTTATTTTTCTGACTAAAGTGCTTAAAATTCTATGCCCTCTAATCAAAGTTCTAAAAATTTGGCGACTGCTGGGACTGGAAGGTTTGGGGGTTATGGAATGCCACCCAGTACGTGGCGATAAGGCGGTAAAACATTAAAAAATATTTTTAGATATTGTTTTACTTTTCTTGGCCATGATGATGATGCGCTGGGGGTATTCCATACGTATACCTGGGGGGTATTCTATACCCCCCAGACCCCCGGTTATCCAGTTTAACTTTCTATTTCTCATTACAGCACTTAAAATTCTATGCCCTCCAATCAAAGTTCTGAACAATTGGTGACTATTGGGACCGGAGGGCTGGGAATGCCTATGTTTTACTTTTTTTGACCATGATGATGCGCTGAGGGGTATTCCATACCCCTATACATTTTAAATTTCTATTTCTGATTAAAGCTCTTAAAATTCTATGCCCTCCGATCAAAGTTCTAAACAATTGGTAACTGTTCGGACCGGAGGAAGGGGGGAGGCAACGATTAACCCTTAGTATGTGGCGATCAGGCGGTAAAACAATAAAAAATATTTTACGATACTGTTTTATTCTTTTTGACTACGCTGGGGGGTATTCCATACCTCCCGGACCCGCTTTTTTATTTTAACTTTTATTTTATTGATTAGAGTACTTAAAAGACCCCCGGATTTATATTTTGACTTTATATTGCTGACTAAAGTACCTCTACAGACTTTAACTAAATTGACTATACGAGTAGCAATATTTTTCTTCTATTTAAAATAAATTATAAACAAAATTTCTTAAATCTTTATAACTATAAGAAATTTATTGTTTTATTGCCATAATTTCATTTACAAGTTGTCCCATGCATAATATTTGTATCTTTTTGACGATACTGCGTTTAATAACCAGAACCTTACATTGTATAATAAATATGATAGTTAAATCAGTATCTAGCAGATCATTTTAATTTTAATGAGTTAGAACGATTTTCAATTATTAAACCAATAGAAAGGTTAATCAAAGTAAATGCCAATGGCATGATGCTATTTTGGTCCTGTTCTGTAGGTGTGTAACGGATGTTCATATACCTACTCGATGTGGTTTTTAAAGGTTCACAATTTAGAATACAAAATCTAATCAAACTTAGGCAAATATTAAAATCATACGCATTTTAGCCAATCATTATTTTTGTGACCTAATTATGCTGTAAAAACAGTTAATTTAGGTCTTACTGATTTCAAATTAAGCGAATTCAGGATTTCAAGTAATTAACGTAAAATTTTGGGTCAAATAAATTTGTGTTTTAACCTAAGTTATTCTTCTGTTTTAACTTAAGATAACTATCTCTGCTCTGAGTCCTATCACGTGATATTAACATGGTCAGAACAGTCCAAACTTTCGTTGCTTTGTCCGAGCACGACGATGCCCCATAGTTTTGCCACAGTGGCCAGCATTTCTTCTGCGTTGTCCATAGGCGAAAGGGGGTGGAGGGCCTTCTACCCTCTTCTTCATCTTAAGATTCCTATATTTTTATGGGTTACGACCATCTTGGCCTGGTCTAGAAAACCATCGAATTATTGCTTCTAAGATTAAAAACTAATTAATGTATAAAATTTATGAAAAAAAAAAGTTATAAATTAGTTTGACCTACAAATTTCCTAACCTAACCTAACTTAATCTTTTGACCTAACTGAAAATGACTCTACATTTTTATTCCCAAAACGAAGTTTTAATAACTTGATAAAATCGTTTCTATTGGAAAGCTTCTGTATTTGTTTTTTTTCAGAAATTTCCTCACCTAACCTAGCTTAAACTTGCGATTTAATTTAAGATGACTTTAAATTTTTATGAATAAATTCAGACACATCGGACGTGTCGCGTATTTAAATTAGAGATACGTCGGACCGTCGCGTCGTTTAGTGCTTATTTTTCTATCGAAAAATATTTTTCGAAGTTGAAATTTTCTATTAAAAACCAATAACATTTTATGTATTATAAAATTGAAATTAGACTTGAAATCAAATAAAGTTCGTAATGTTATTACATATTTACTCATGGAATTAAAAAACTCAATTAGCTAATTAAATTATATTTAAAGAGTTTTGTTGGGTTTACTACTTAATAAAATTTATTTATTTTTTAATTTTTTTAAGGACTTTGATTTCGAAATAAAACTCTTTTGAATTTAATGGCCAAGTTTATTTTATTTATTTAACAAGTTAAGAAAAACGCACTTCTGAAAACATTTTTTGCGCAAGGTGTTTCCGATTTAATTACGAGTGCCGTCCGACTTGACTTTAATTTAAATACGTGACACATCCGTTGTATCTGGAGTCACTTTCAAATTTTTAATCCCATAACCGTATGTCCATTTTCGTCCGGTCTCGAAACCACAGAATTATTACTTCCAAGATGAAATACCAAGTAATTTATCAAACTTAGCTGAAAATTGTAGATTCAATAAATATTGGCTGAAAACTTAATCTTTTGAGCGATTACATAATATTTTTAATCCCAAAATCATATGAATATCTTTGCTTAGTTTAGAAAACCACAGAATACTTCGGGTAAAGAGGATATGTTTGTTTTTTCTGAGATATGATGCGTTAGGCTTTCTGGCAGCCTTTCCGATGGCATAATCAATATTTTTGTTTTCACCGTAATAATCAGGAAGATGAGTGGTTATCCTTTTTTGATTTCCTTGAGTTCTCCCGTCGCTCCTTTCTTTAGTAATTTTTTTGAAATAATATCGACTAAATCCCTTATACGTCGATTCTGGTCATTCCGTTAGCTCTTAAAGGCCTTTGAGCTTTTAAGAAAGGCGGGACTAAACTAAAATCGTTGATTTTCATTGGTTAGTTTTGTCAAACTTAATCTTTAAAGGCATTTAAGACTTGAGGAAAACGACCAAAATCGCCATACACATGTGAATGTATTTAGGCCAGTGCTGTTACGTGTTTTTGATCAAAATCCCGAAATAGATTGCGAATGGTCAAAACTTGGTAGTTACGTGTAAATAGAAATCAAATTTTTCAGGATTCCAAATACCCTACAATTTTGTTAAAAAATTAAAAACCGAAGAATTTGAGAAAAGCATGACACTTGTTTATCGATTATCGCTTACGTTGCAAAACCTATCCGAGATAGCAAAAATTTCAAAAGAAATCATATCTAAAATAAGCGGTTTAGGCGTGAGAGTCGTTCGGAGTTGCCCACTTGATACGCCAACTTTGAGATGAAATCGTGATTTTCGCCAATGCATCAATTTTACTTATGATTGATTGAAACAACGTAAACGTGAAATTAAAAATATGAACAAATTTATAGCTTATTAGAACAACATAATATAATTTCTACATATTCATAAAATTATTTTTTATTGGCGCGGTAAAACTTAACACTATCAACGCCACTTCTTTTACTTCAATTGTTAATATCTCGCGAAGTACTGGTCCAAAACTAATGGTTATTTTTATATTTAGAGGTAATAATATTCTCTACAATTTTGTTCTCTTGTCGTTTTTTCGTAAATTCAACCGTTCGTCAGTTATGGTTAAAATGTGCTTATCCAGAATGGAACAAAGTGGAAATCTAAGAAGATATGCAATTTTTGTAAAACTTCAAAGACATGTGACCTCATTTGAATTATTTCTCAACTTTTAATGTCGACGGTGAATCAATGACGTCTTCCGTATCAAATGGATGACGTCATCTAAATTGTTTTAAATAGTAACCGCTTTCTTTTAGTTAACTTTTGAAGTGAAAAGCGGAATTTTCACTTTTTTCTGAAAGCTTCTGAATTTGTTTGTTCTAGAAATTTCCTTCCCTAGCCTGACTTAACATTGTAATCTTACTAAATTTTCCACCTTAGTTTTGCCTAGAAAACTGCAGAATGGAATTTCTGGAAGGTTAAAAATCTGTTCTATTTTATGATATTGCCAGTTTATTCAGAAAGTGGCTAAAATAAGAAAAAATAATTTTTCTGTTGAACATAAGCTTCGTTTTCTCCAGTCCTCTCTATTTTTACCTTACGATTATTTTACTATTGTTTAATCATTTTCTTTGCGGTCTTCCCAGACTTTTTCTCAACTCTCTCTCTCTCTCTGGAGCCACATACCAGTCCAACGCTAAGTTCTCTAAATCTCTCTCCAAATTTGAAAATTTCTATTGTAATTTAATCTTCTCTAGGCCATTTCGTTATTTATAAATAAATAAACCTTCATTTGGACGAAGCGGAATTTTTAGGAAGATATTTATTGCGCTGCACTAACATTGCTTGCTTTCATTATGTAAACTTACAGACACATGTTAAAAAATAAATCTTAGTTCAACTAAATTATATTAGGGTTACACAAGTATTCCCGAAGTAAATGCGTACATATTTATTGTGGGAACAGAATTATTTACGTTAGACCACCCTCACAGGAGCAGCCAACTTTATTTTTAAAATGTTCACTTTAGTGCACTTGAGTTAAAATTTTTCTAAAGATCGATTTCGTATCAAATTGCCTTAAATATTTATAACATTGCTAGACGTGTATTTATTTTTATTTTATTGGGAAATTCTTCGCTCTACAAGTGGGAAGTATTCGGCTCGATTATTTTTATCGCATTTCAAGTTTATGCTTTCAAAATAATAAATTGAATTGATTAACTTTTGTCGCTCGAAGTTTCATCTAAAAATTGTCAACTAAGAGATAATCTACCACCTCTGGTGTCTAACTTACCCTCGTAAGCTCTCATCTATTCCACGTTTTTTTGTCTATATCTCATCTTGCAAGATTTAATTAAAAAAAATGTACACGTAAATTTTCAAGTACACCTGGTATATAAACATTTACCAACAAAACTTAAAACATTGATTTTACCGTAAACACAAATTTTTGGCACAAATTTTAACTATGCCACTTAATATTTCGCGGGCAATTTGCCAATTTGCTAAAATTACCCAAGTATATTTGTAGTTCAAGAATTTTAATAGTTTACGTAGTATTTAGCATAGTAATCGTTATCCCATAATATATTTAATCGTTCGTTGTTTTATTTTTCAATTAACCTTTTTTATTGACCATTTCAACCGTGATAAATTTGACAGCAATGGCGATTATCTACAGAGGAAATCCTACTCGATTATCTAACTGGACGTAATTGCAGTCTGTTACGTGATGCGAAAAACGATTCATTGTTTCTATTATTTGCTTCCATACTAAATTTTTTTTAAACATTTTTGAAACGTGCGACAGTTATCGAGCAAAATTAAAATCAATTACGGCCTAATAATTTTCAGTTTTAACATATAACCGACCAGTTGCTTTAATATAGAAGCGTCCTACAAAATGGAAGAAGAAGATGACGAAATTAGTGCTTCGATTTCCAAAACGTCGTCCACCGTAACCCTCACGCAACAAAGTGTTTCGATGACGCTGACCTCTTCGTCGACTAAAGACGTTTCGGAAGTAATGCCGCAATGTCAGATCGTAACGCACCAAGCTAGTGGCGATTCTTTAGAAAGCGAAGATTCAATTTCGCATCGCCTATCTTCTTCTCCTAGATATTCACCCCTTCTTAGTAAATCGCCGCATTCTAGTTCGTCGCAAGAAGATTACGAACCGAAAGGTAAATTTCTCACGACTGGGATTCGAACCGAAACGGCTAGAAGTATGGAAAGCTTGCGGACCGCTTCCAGAACGTATCATTCGGTTAGTGAACGGGATATGAGGAGGTTCGTCTCCGAAAGTGTCGAAGCTAAATCGTTAGAAAGTTTGGAAAGAGAAATGAAGTTAAAGAGGTACGCGATGAGTGGTGATAGTGCCGCCATGTTGGCCGCCTCGGATGAGACTATTAGTGCCGAAAAACGTCGGGTGTTGTGGTCGGGTAGAATGAAAGTTCCTCAACATCTTAGTTTACCGCCTCCAACGGGATATTTGAATTTAAGTCCAGGTGATAGAAGATTAACGATTCTTTCACCTCACTCGCCCCATCGTAATCCAGATACTTTATACTTATCGCAAATTGCACTCAAGACGAGAAGAAAGAAGGCTATGATATTGCCTAAACTTATTTTGCCTAGAAGTGAATCTGAAATCAGCGAGGTGTTTTCGGAGCACGGATTAGAGTAAGTCTTTAATGTTATATTGAATTTATTTTTTTCAGTGTATGAGAAAACTGAAAACAGAAAGTTAATACGCAATTTTTAACCTGACAGAATCAGTTACCTACTGATGCGTTCTTGTAATCTCAGAAGTAATTTTATTTTTATTATCATTCTTGTATCAGTTCATCCGAAAACCCAGAAATTCAATTTATATTAGTATACGAAATGTTTTGTATTACGCTTTCTCTTCCAAGTTGTGTGAATATCATTTTTAAAACTTTCCCTTCTAATAAGACGTTCATAAAAAATTATTGATTGAATTTTGATGAAATGTACATCTTCTGTTGTTGACAACCACTACAGAAAAAAAATTGTTTTTATATTCCACCTGTTTGTTGTTAGTTGAAAGACGAAGACGTGGATTAACGCTCACGCGAATATTTTAAAGTTCATATTCAGTGTATTTCCTACGTTTTCGAGATTTGTTGTTATTTTTAAAAATTTAAGTAGGTATACAGATTTTTAGAAAAACGAGAAATTTCAAGATAAAAGCTCCATCATATGGAATTAAGGTTTATAAGCTTCAATTGTAATCCTGCGAGAAAGACTAGAATTGCAAACAGGTTTGCGTTTGTAAACGTTATTTGTTGAAAGATCAAATGCAATCTTGGTAAGGCTTAACATTTTAATTAATATTTAACAAAGTACGTTTTAACTATTTGAAAGATGAAATTTTCATTTTTACGTTTATTTCTTCTCGCAGACATTGGAATTATAACCAGTAAAATAGCTTAAATGGGAGGGCAGGATTACCAGTACAGCAGGATGATAAATATGATTGAAGCTTGGTCTATGAGTGTGAGCTAAGTTAATTGAGAACATTAAAAAAACGTTACATTGCAGACGAGATTTACGAAACTATCAAATATTGTTTTATAATAAAATTACCTATATAGGCATGGAATAAACTTGAACGTATTTTAAACGCTTAAGCAATTTGTTTACCGTAATTATATTTTATGGCATCACTGAAAATTAATTAAAGCAAGAGAGCTTTAAAAACAAACATCACAAGAATTTGAATAATATTTCTTGGTTGTTTAATATTCGGTGGCATTTTTAGAATTTTAATGAAATTGAAAACCTTTTTACTTTTTATTGTAGAAGGTGATAAAAAAGACTTTCAACCGTGTAATATTGGAAATAAATTCACATCATATACCATCGATTGAACTATAATAATCCAAATAGATGAGTTCTTTGTGAGTTTTGACTGCATAAAACAGCGAAGGACAGTCATTCTTTAATAGTTCAGTAATGCAACTGGTTGATTTCGTCCTTCTAAATTGCTTAAACAGATGCTCATTAAAATTTTTTAAACGCACATTCCCATCTCATAATAATTGTATACAACAGCCCCTCGGAGACAGTCCCCGGGCTGTTACCGGCCGCTTGAAGCTGTAATTGTATGTAACAGTCCTGGTACTGAAAATTCTGAAAATTCTCCCAGATTACATTATATGTATAGATAGATACATAAATTAATAGATACTGAATTTCAGATGCTCCTGGATAATATAAATTCTGAGATTTTCATATTAGTAATTCCTAAATGTAGTACTTAGAAAATTGAGCTATTTGATTGATGCAGAAGCGATGACCGATTTTTTGATGAGTTAGGAATTTGCAATATCTATCAAAGTATATATAATTATGTAGATACAGAATAAAATCAAATTATATTATTCCAACTAAAAAATTATCGTATGTACACAAGGGCAAGGACAATACTCGCTGAAACTTTGGGGGATAGTTACCTATCACCTGTCACCCGAAATCGCCCCAAAATATTTTTTTTAGCAAAAGGAACCTTATTAGAGTGTCCTGTAAAAATTTCGCCCGAGAATGTATAGTCAAAATTTTGAGAAAAATCGATTTGAAAAGTATGGGAAAGTAAAATCGTGACCCCGGCCGAGACCACTATCGGGTTACCGGTCCCTTCAAATCGAGTGAAATTTTTTTGCTCCGATTTTAATTTTTCTTTGAAATTCGGGTAGGGGGGGGTGTGCTTAGTAGATATTAGTATAAATATTCGCGAAAAAATGGAAAATAAGGCGGTTATTGCCGAAAAAGTGAAAAAATTAAATTTTTTTTGCCTTCCATTTTTAAGGGTGTGCATTCGAAAGGGAGGGTCAGCCATCGTCAAATCCTACTCCTCCGGGGCGCCGCTCCGCTCCGCTCCGCTCTGCACCCCTACGGAGCGGATTTGACTCTGGTTACTAGGCTAAACATACGAGAGGCGCCATCCATCAAGAACACCGGGATCTATGCAACCGGGATGTGAGAGACCCTCGAAATAGCATTAAAAAGTATAGTTGCGGTATGGGGCAGTAAACTATTTCGTTTAACCCCCAAAAAATCGCGGAAAAACTAAAAATAATCGATGTTGCATGTACGACGCTCGAGGTGCATCTGCTGCTGCGAAATTTTCTAAGTGTAAGAGTATATCTAGCTGCACGTACCGTCAACAAAATGCGCGCCGGCCGGACGAAGCCAGTGGCAACGACCGGTTGTGTGGCACGATCATGCTACTTTTTCGTACTTTTCAAATCGATTTTTCTCAAAATTTTGATAATACATTCTCAGAATTTTTTTGTTGTAGGGGCCTATATAAACCTTCCTCTTTGCGATTGCAAAGTTTCAACTCATTCGGAATGACAGGTGTTAGGTAACCCTCACCAAACTTTGAGTATTGTCCGAACCCGCGTTGTTGTTGCGATGATAATTCCGTGAAGAAACGCCACAACTTAAAAGCACAAAATCACATACGAAAATCGACATTTCAAACGCCATTTTTAATATCGAAAATGGTGGAACAAATTGACCATATCGCATCACAATCATTGCAAAAAAAAATCCAAAAAAAATTTCGTAAGTACCGAAAAAAATGGAAGCATAATCGCACTAAATTTGTAATATAAAATTTGTTAATATAAAATTCGTTAGAAGTACATTGCTTTAAGTCAACTCGGGTGGGAACTAATGCGTTGAACCGGTTTCCTACATCGCATCGGTTGCGAGGTGCGTTAGTCACGTATGTATTCTTTTACGCCCCACTACAAATATTCGATTTTCACCATGCACCTTAGGGTATATTGCGAGATTTTTTATTACGTATAAATTCTTTTACGCTCCACTACAAATATTCGATGTTCTGGTAGGGTATTTTGAATATTTTTTATTTTCGAATATTATTCGACTGTGCATGCGTCGTATCCATATAAGTACAATGTAAAATAGCGCACGCTGATTGGTCGGAACCACTCTAATATGACCTGAGTGGAATTATCTGTTGTATTGAAGGGATATATCGTAAGACTTAGATTAATGCTTAATCAATTCTGCGGTTGAGATTAGGGTATTGAAATTGCAATATTGCACCAGCCTTAAATACTATTGACACAAATATTGAACCAATATATTGCCTAGATTTTGTGCTACATGAATAGGCTACGTGCATGAGGTCTATGACCTGTAAGCAAGAAATAAATAGAACAATTCTTTGTTTAATATTATCGGTACTGAAGAATTTCTAGTAGATTATAAAATTATGAAGTAAGATTATAAAATTGTTAGTAGAAAATAATGTTCAATAAATTACTATCGTGTCATAAAAAATGTCTATTGTGTTGAAGGTACTGTTATTTAACTCAGATTAATGCTCAATCATAATAGAGTACCTATGTCATATCGAAAGCTTCCACTTGGGTTGCACGTTACTTTGCGAGTATTATTAGATAACAAAAGTTATTCATTACCAACAAAAAATTTTATAGTAGAAATCAGTGAGTGAAAACCTTTCAATTAACATGGATAATTTTAATTAGCTTAACATTTAGCAATTCTACCTTAATATAAACGTATAATAAAGTAGATAAATTCAAATCTTGGGGAGATTGATTGCACTGACTATGGTTATTATTTAATTTTTATTTTTGGTAGTAGCATTATACATAATACCATAGTTATGCCATTCTATTTATTCCTAGAGTAATTGGCATAGAACACACATACTATATCTACTTAGCAGGCATACCTTTCTGTGAGTTCTCATAAATTTGTATAAAATTAAATTATGATGAAGAGTAAAAGCTGTAGTTAAGCTTTATCGATAGACATCGATTTCACCAAATTATGGCAGCACAGTAGAACCTCGATTATCCGAGCTAATGCGGAGAGGAGGTACCTCGAATAATTCTTCTTCTTCTTCTTCTTACGCTAGGACTACGTCCTGTACTTCCCAACTATATGCCTCTGTCAGAGGCACTGTTGGTTCTGTGAGCAGTTTTGGTTTTTACATCTAGGTAGCTTGCTAGGCTTGCCTTTCGATGTGCCTGCACCCTGTTTTTACTGTTATGATGGCAAATCATTAACACAGGGGGACCGCCTGCTTAACGTGTCCTCCGAAACACCAAAGACGGCCAAGAAATTTTTAGTCAATACCCGGAGTCGAACCGGGGCGCCTTGCGTTAGCAGTTGATTGCGCTAACGTTCAGACCATGACCGTCTTCTTGATTGTTTTCAAAGATTGTTTTCAAGAGATCTACGCACCCCAGTCTATACCTCCCGATCTGTGGTTGTCTAGTTTTATCCTTAGAAACTTCTTAAAAAGTTTTACAGTCTGGTACAGGTTACCAGACCATTACAATGGTAACATGACAATTTTATCGGTTACCAGATCGTTATTAAGGTAACCCGACTGAAGTGAAGATCGATTAACACGAAAAATTGGATCTACTGCAATATAAATTAAGAATAGTACAAAACGTGTCTACCTAGAGACCGGGGGTATAGAATATCCCCCAGTTATGTAATTTGTTAGTTAGGACGTTTTAACTAAGAACAACAGTATTATGTTCTTAACTTTGTTGATTTAAAGGATTTTCACACCGTAATTGCTGCATTAGAATGGGGTGGTACACAAAAACAATTTTGTGCAAAATATACTGAAATTCCATTCTTAGGATGTTCATTGCCATGTGAAATGTTCAGTGGTTTTTTAGTGCAACTTAGTTACACCATGCAAGTTCAAGGATTATTATACATTATAATATCTGAAGGTTGCGGCCGCCATGACTTTCTAGTTTAAATAATTAAATTCAAATTTAAAAAAGTTATGGAAGAGTTAAAAACTGGTCGAGTAATAGATAGTAAGTCAAGTTGTGTTTCTAGTGGGGTCAAATTGAAAATGTATATTTAGATATTAGATTATTTGAATTAAATCGAACTATTCTTGACTGGCATAATAAATCCATAATAGTTTTAAAACTGAAATTTGATAACGAAATTGCCAGAAGTGCCAGATCGGGGTTCATTGTTTAGAAATAGACTTCTTGTTAACACTCATGAACATTCATATGAACATAGCTGAGAGACGGTGGTTCAAATACTTAAATGTTATTGAAGACTCTTGTAAGTTGCCACAATCATAAAATATGATTGAGGAAACCCGAATGCTAATCATCTGGGCAATGCGTTTTCCCATCTTTCTTATTCCAAATTATTATCTACACTTCATCCCCGAATATGTATTGGCTATAGTCGCAGTCATCCCAAGTTGGGGAATATACCGATCTTTCCGTATTAATGAGATGTGCTATAACACTTTTCGATTTATTTATCAACAATGATTGATTCACTGTTATTATACGGAACTTCCAATGTATGACATCTCTGTATAATCAAAAAACATTCAAAATGCTGAAACGAAATACAGAACCACTGACGGTTACATTGAAGTGTATAATGCAGCAATAGATTATCCAAAAAAAAAATTATTTGCGAAATGTTGGGAGAAGGTGATTGCGTTGACTATGGTTATTATATTAATTTTCATTAGCATTTTGGAGGTTAGCATAAGTTGGATTATTAGTAGCAAAAGGTTTCCATCCTCGTTGTGCTTTATTTCTCTGGAATCGTCCGAATCGACGTTGAACAGTAAGTTCCCCACACGTTTGAAAATCGGATTACAGGCCCATCTAGTAGTAGGCAAAATTTGATGTGAAATGGACTATATCTAAATGAATTACTCTATTTAACGATGCCCTGTTTACTACACTTTAATTTACTATATTCAATATTGCTAATTGTAAGTTTTCCTCCACTTCTCCAACAGAAACTAGTCATGGAAGAATAATTCTCGAACCAAATCCTGAAGAAAATGCTTAAAAAACGTAGGGAAATCACTACCCGCGATTTTTTCTAGCTCGAGACGGTATGCAAGAGTTATATATACCTAAGCTAAAATAAGAGACACTGAAATTTTTATTTCAAAATAAATCACTGTATTAACAATAATAAATTAATTAAAATAAGTTATCACAACGAATGAAAACAAACCGCAGGTATGCGGCATAAAATCTATTACTAATCAGTTTTAAACAAACGATTGATTTAAAATTTAAATTAATAAAATACCATGGATTACAGATTATAAATTACAGTTTCTTTCAGAACTCATCGGGATAGGTTAACAAAATAATACTTGAAATACAGTCCCACTTCCGAGACCTAGGTTTTCCCCATACTTGTTTATGTCGTTTCAATGCTAATTTTACGTACTTTTAAAAAGTCGATATTGGGGTTGTTTTTAACATTACCCCCCAAAATATTTTTTCTATAGACTAATATAAGCATGTTCTTTAGTGTGTAGCACACGAAAATTATTTTCGGGTGGTTTCGTTTGTGGGATCGTCCCCTAATATTTCATACAGTGCTATTATACATTATCACAATCTGCAATGCTAGGTGATAGTATAATCTAAATACAAAATGAGACAATATAAATATTCAAGTGCAACCAAAACATCACTTGTTAATTACTTTTTTAAACTTCTACTGTAGAACCAACTCGATAACCAAATGCAGGAACCACGGATATGGCAGGTGTCGAATATCCGGCAACGAAATGGAGCAAACACCAAACCAAACGCTGATTTTTCAACCAAATCCGAATAATCGTAGTAACGAAAATCAATCTCATTTGACTTTGACAACTGTAGGATTGAGTTGTAGGAGCGAGAGAGATGCAATCCGGCGGGTGGTGCTTAAGAGGGGTGACTGAATGCAGGCACCCATCGGTTCGGACTTCGGACCAACAAGGGTTGGGCAGTCTTTTACCAGCGGCGACTCGAGGCAGTTGACATTCAACGACGGTCAACTTGATATTTACGTATTTTTACTTATGTAGGTATATAACTTTTCATTATTAATAAATATTATTAAACAGCCAAATCAACATCTAATTAATTATTATATCCCACAATTGGGGGCTCGTCCGGGATAATTAATTGATAATTAATTAATTAATAATAATTAATTTTTTTTTTAATCGAAAAGTGTATAAGTAAAAATGGACAAAACGACGGCAAGTGATTTTAAGTTAAGCGATTTGAAGGAAATCCTACGACGGAATGGATTACGAACGACGGGATCCAAGGCGGTTTTATTCGATCGTTTAATGACGAATGACCCGACGGGGTCATGGAAATTACCAAACGACGATGGGGGTAATAACGACGCTGATATCAATAGCGACGGTGATATCAATAACGATGGTTTAGAAAATGACGATGACAACGATGTGAGTGATAACGAGGTGAACGATGTAAACGACGTACGTGAGGTGGAATTAACGAGGCGTGAAAAAGAGTTGGCAGAGCGTGAACTACGAATGATGCGACGTGAATTGGACGACCTGCGAGCTATGGTGAGTGCGAATCGGGAACGACGGATTGAGTCGACGTCTAAGGCAAACATTAGTGCAATTGCAGACGTACTCAATTACTTCGAAGGTAACGGAGAAGATTTTGGTGTATGGGAAAAGCAGGTGAAACTCCTGCAAACGACGTATAATTTAGACGAAGGGTTAACGAGAATTTTAATCGGAATGCGTCTAGGTGGAAAAGCGCGTAAATGGTTCAATTCAAAATCGGAATGTCTTGAAATGCCAATTGCGGATTTGTTGGGGGAAATGCGGTCAATGTTCGACAACAGGCCAAGCAAATTAGTATTACGTAAGAAATTTGAAGCGCGAAGTTGGAAGACAGAAGAAACTTTCAGTGATTACATTCACGAAAAGATAATCTTAGGTAACCAGGTGAGAATAGATGAGGACGAGTTAGTCAGTGTGATAATCGACGAGATACCTGATGAAACTCTGAGAAATCAAGCGAGAATTCAGCGGTACAATAGTACCAAATTATTGGCTCAAGCTTTCGCAGAAATTTCACTAAAACAAAAGACAGTTCGGAGTGTAGTGGAATTAAATCCGGTGGTAGAGAAACATTGTAATGGAAATGTGCGTGGAAAAAGTTGGCGGTCTCCGAAGAGATGTTACAATTGCGGGTCGGATGAACATTTAAGTGCGCGGTGTCCGACAAAGACACGGGGTGTTAAGTGTTACGAATGCAATGATTACGGACATATTGCATCCAGATGTGCTATGAGACTGGAAAATTCAAAGGCGGCAAAAAATACTGTGAATAATTGTATCACACCTCGGGTTGTGGAGCGGAAATTGCTCAAAGACATGGTGGTGAACGGTAATAAACTTGTCACGCTGGTCGACACGGGTAGTGATCTAACGATGATTACCGCCGAGAAATACGTCGAAATTGGTGCACCGGCTCTTACAAAAGCTCCAATATCGTTTCGTGGAATCGGGTCGGGAAATGGATCACAAACGATAGGGTATTTTAAAGCGGAAACCGTTATAGACGAAACAAATTATGAAATGGACATACACGTCGTTCCAACAAGATGTATGAGTTACCACATGCTGTTGGGAACAGATTTTCTAAATTCAGTGGAACTACAGATTAAGAATGGTCAAATTTGTATTCGTAAGCTATTAAACGACGAGCGGCGTCCACAAAGGGAAAGACCCCACATATACGATATCGAATACACGCAGGATGTGAACTAGGTCTGTATCGCCCATGTAGTCGCACCGAACTTCAGAAAAGAAATTAAGGAAATGGTATCAAGTTACAAACCAATTAAGAGGCGCGAAGCCAACGTCGAAATGACAATTGTAGTGACGGATAACGAACCAGTTTACCAACGGGCGCGACGGTTAGCCCAGAGAGAAAAGGAAATCGTGAATCAGCATGTAGATACGTGGTTAAAAGAAGGAATAATTCGACCATCGTTATCAGAATATGCCAGTCCAGTGGTGTTAGCGAAGAAAAAAGATGGTTCGACACGGTTGTGCATAGATTATCGTAGGTTAAACAAGAAAATTGTAAAGGACAGGTATCCATTACCATTAATAGAAGATCAGTTGAACCGACTACAAAGTGCGCGTGTTTTTAGTACAATCGATCTGAAGAACGGATTTTTTCATGTTAAAGTGACAGAAAAAAGTCAAAAATATACGGCTTTTTATTGTGCCGGACGGACAATATGAATTTTTGAAAGTTCCGATGGGTATTTCAAATGCACCTGCGTGCTTTCAACGATTCATAAATACGGTGTTCAGAGAATTTATTGATTAACAGTGGCGTAGTGTTAACTTACATGGATGATCTAATTGTACCGTCAATGGATTATCCAAGTGGTTTACAGAACTTGAGAACAGTATTAAAAGTCGCGAGTGAGTACGGGTTATTAATAAATTGGGGAAAATGCCAATTGTTAGAAACGAAAGTGGAATTTCTAGGACATTTAATAGAGGATGGCAGTGTACGACCATCGACACACAAAACCGACGCGGTCATGAAATTTAAAGAGCCAGCGAACGTCAAACAAGTCCAGAGCTTTATCGGACTAACGGGTTATTTTCGGAAATTTATTCGAGACTACTCTTTAATTGCGCGACCGTTAACAAATTTATTGAAAAAAGACGTGGACTTTAAATTCGATAACGAGGAAAAGCATGCTTTTGTGAAACTTAAGACAGTGTTAAGTGAAGCACCAGTTCTAAAATTATATCGAGTAGACGCGGAGACTGAACTACATACAGACGCTTGTATGTGGGGTTACGGCACGATCATGGTACAAAAATGCGAAGAAGACAATTTATTTCATCCAGTGTTTTACGCGAGCGGAAAAACAACGGCGGCGGAGGAGAAATATATTAGTTACGAACTTGAGGTGTTAGCGATAATTAAGTCGTTAAAAAAGTTAAGGGTCTACCTAATAGGAATTCCCTTTAAAATCGTGACGGATTGCAAAGCATTCACACTAACAATGAACAAAAAAGAGTTGCGCGTGCGTGTAGCTAGATGGGCATTATTCTTGGAAGAATTTAACTATTCCATCGAGCATCGACCGGGTAAATGTATGCCACATGTGGATTCTCTGAGTCGAAACCCTACTAGCATATACTTTTTAATAAACGAGTGTGATTCAAGTCTAATTATGAGAATTCGCAGCGCGCAACAAAAAGATGAACAATTAGCAAGCATCTTTGAATCTGCAAAGCAACCGGGGAGTGCTTATATTGTTAGGAACAGACTTTTGTATAAAGAAATCAAGGGTGAAGTGTATCTAATTGTACCTCGGTCAATGCAGACACAGGTAGCGCGGTTAACCCACGAGAAAGGACACTTTGCGGCGGGCAAAACGGAAATTTTATTAAAGAGAGACTTTTGGTTTCCGAACATGCGTAAAAGAATCGAGGAGGTAATACGGAATTGTGTGAGCTGCATTTTAGCGGAAAATAAATGCGGTAAACAAGACGGATTCTTGTATCCGATTGATAAGGGCGATGTACCTTTAGCGGTATATCACGTTGACCACTTAGGGCCACTGCAAACAACGCGGAAAAGTTATAGGCATATATTCGTGGTTATCGACGCCTTTTCCAAATTTGTTTGGTTATACGCCACGCGATCTACCGGAACGGCGGAAGTGGTAACGCGATTAAAAAAGCAATCGGCAATCTTTGGGAATCCGCGGAAAATCATTTCGGATCGAGGGACGGCGTTCACTTCGAATGAGTTTAAAGATTATTGTAAAACGGAATCAATCGAGCATGGCTTGATAACAGTGGGGGTTCCGCGGGGTAACGGACAGGTAGAGCGGGTGAACCGAACAATCATACCGCTGTTAACAAAATTATCGGCACCAAAACCCGAAGAATGGTTTAAATACCTCGACACGGCGCAATGGTATTTAAATGCAACGCCACATAGAAGCATTGGTACGACACCTTTCCACCTTCTATTTGGAGCCCACATTAGGATGAACAGTGACATATCCATCCGCGAATTAATCGAGAAGGAGTGGATAGATATGTTTAACGAAGGCCGCGATGAATTACGTCAGCACGCAAAAGAAAAAATCCTTGACATACAAACCGAAAATCGAAAGGGTTACAATAAAAAACGGAAGCCAGCCCGATGTTACAATGAAGGTGATTTGGTAGCAATAAAGCGTACTCAGCTAGGGCCAGGGTTAAAATTTGCTCCGAAATACTTAGGACCGTTCGAAATAACAAAGGCATTGCGGAAGGACAGGTACTTGGTCCGCAAAATAGGAAATCACGAGGGGCCGCAAAATACATCAACGTCGGCAGACTACATAAAGCCATGGGTGCCGGATTACGGAGATTCCTTCGAAGAAAGTGTCGAGGGCGACACTACTTGTCTAGGAAGGGCCGAGTTGTAGGATTGAGTTGTAGGAGCGAGAGAGATGCAATCCGGCGGGTGGTGCTTAAGAGGGGTGACTGAATGCAGGCACCCATCGGTTCGGACCAACAAGGGTTGGGCAGTCTTTTACCAGCGGCGACTCGAGGCAGTTGACATTCAACGACGGTCAACTTGATATTTACGTATTTTTACTTATGTATATAACTTTTCATTATTAATAAATATTATTAAACAGCCAAATCAACATCTAATTAATTATTATATCCCACACAACTGACACCAAAATCGAACAAAGATCATGCATTGACAGCTCACGGACACTTTAACGATAACAAACTTAATGTGGTGACCATCGTCATCTCGCTAACTTGAATCCAAAGCTTGGCGATAACCACAAAGACTCCCAAACACTCGCAAGTAATGAAACTTTTGTTACACATTGAACTCCAATATTCCTACTACATTTTACCAAATTACATAATATAATATGAAAATTACTTTGGCGGCTCGTTACAATCAAGAAGTTATATAGAGCACGATTAATGTTGACTGGTTCACTTAAATATGGAAACCCCCAGGGGTCCTGGGCTGGTTCTTCTAAGTAGACTTAGACGTAGATAAGGGTCATGAAAATCCACACGAACGAAGCTGAGACCGTGGTTCAATTACTTAAATGTTATTAAAGACTCTTGTAAGTCAGTTCATGCCACAATCATTAAACAGTTTGAGGAAGCCCGAATGGTACTCATCAGGGCAATGCGTTTCCCGTCTTTCTAATTCTAAATTATTATCTACACTTCATCCTCAATTATGTATGTATTGGATCTAGTCGCAGTCATCCCTTGTTTAGGAATGTGCCGATCTTTCCGCATTAACGAGATCTGCTGTTTATATAACTTTTCGATTTATTTATCAACAATGATTGATCCACTGTTATTATCCGGAACTACCAATGTACGATATCTCTGTATAAGAAACATGCAAAATGCTGAAACTAAAATCGATTAGATGAAAATATTATTTTCATCTTTTTCATTAGATGAAAATATTATTTTCATCTAATCGATTTATAAATATCATGCAAAAAGTTGGACAGAACACTGCAGACCATCATGTCATAAAAAAATATTATATTATGTTGAATACTCGTATATTATTAGATCAAATTTTATGATTATTTAATGTAGGTATATATTCCGTGGTTGATCCAGATAATAGAAATTTTTATAGAAATTAGTCTGTGCAAGATTTTCAATCAACATGGACTATTTTCATGTATGGTGTTCTGTTTTGGTACTCTTTGGTGCAAGAATATTTTGCGACGATTTATATTCTAAGGTGATTTACATTTTTGTACAATACTGTAATAACAAATTAAACCACTTTCAGTTCCATCAACATACGTATAAATTGAAAGATTTGAGAGTGAACGTAAGAAGTTACGATAAAGATTATTATAATATTTTACATGTCATAACATACAAATATAATCGTACCACTCCGGTATTCAATTGCACTTTTAATTACAAACAAGACATAGATAATGATGATTTGGAGGTATGCAGTCTGATTTTTCTCGAATGAAATTCAAGTGAATAAACCCACTGATTGGTGTTTTGGATTTTAGGCGGTTGTTCAAGTTTATAAATTCTTGAGCAACGAGTATAGGCATTTTCCGATTCATTTTGAAATGAATGCGCAGAAAGCTTTCCGAGCAAACATCGCAGGAGTAACCAAAATTATTCAAAGTTGTGGAAACTTGACCGATTGCTGTAAATTTCCTAAGGTGTTTAGAATTTTTTTTGTTATTTTAGAACGATTGTTACAGTTTTTAAATTTCAGAATGTAACTTATCACGTTTGTAAGATTACTATAGATGAAACTTTGCTGCCTCCACTTATTCCTAGTGGTCAATATAAAGTTGAGGTGAGCATGTTATATAAAGATAAAGTCACAGCAATACTGGACGGTTATGTCGAAGTATATACACCAATTGCTTATCCAAAAAAATAAATGTATTTTATTGTTAGGACTGTGACCTTATGTTAAACTTGTAACCAAGGAAATAAATACATTATTAAGCTTTACGTACCAAGTAAATATTAGCTATCCCGGATCCCGGGATTTACAAATCCTTCTGAAGGGGTGAATTAGTCCCCGTCTAACATATTTTATTAATTCCAACTACTGTTTCCTTCCTACATCATGTCATACTTCGCCCCTACATTTTTGGATGCGTAGCAGCCTCTGCGACGATCTTTGTCCAACTTTTTCTGTCTTGTAACTTGTCTCCCAGTCATTAACTTCCTTCAGTCTCAGGTCTCTCATCACCTGGTCCCACCATCTCGCCCTGGGCCTTCCTCTTGCTCTATCTTCATTTGGTGTCCATAACGTTAATCTTCTTGTTATCGGATTGTCGTCTTCCCGCATAATATAGCCCAGCCATCTAATCCGCTGTGACTTAGTGAACTTCACTATGTCCTCATTTTCGAATTTTTCCTCCAATTCACAGTTCTTCCATAGTCTAAGCTTGCCATCTTCAGTTCTTCTTGGCCCCAGAATTGTTCGGAAGACTTTTCTTTCAAATACTCTCAATAGTCTTTCATCTGATCCGAATAGGCACAGTGTTTCCGCTGCATACAATACGAGTGGTCTTATTACTGTTTTGTATATTTTCAGCTTTGTTTCCTTTTTCAGATACTTGTCCTTCAGCATGATTTTATTTGCATAGTATGCTCTGTTGCCTACCTGTACCCTTTTTTTTACTTCATGTACTCGGTTGTTATTTCTGTCTACATGTATTCCGAGGTAGTTGTAGTGTTCTATTTCCTCTATGGTTTCATTGTCTATTATCAGTGCGCTTCTAATATGTGAAGATTTTCTGTCCCACTTCATATATTATTTGATCTTGTTGTAATTTACCAATAGTCCCATCTTTTTCGCTCTTTTTTCCATATCTTTAAATAGTTCCACTAGTTTTCTGCGTGTTCTGGTAATTATGAGGGCGTCATATATGCGTACGCTAAAAACAGTGCATTTTTCAATAAATTTTTTACAGAAAAAATACTTCTAGGGTACCATCCCATGTAAATAACTGAAAAGAAAAGATTCCTTATTTTTGACATGTTCTTATAAAAATTTCCACTGAACAAATTCGCCGGTCGTGGTGGGCGCAATTCCTATCAGTAGTCTATAGTTAAAAGTATTCTTGAGCCGGGCTTGGGGCCGTTGCTATGTCAACTTGACAAATTTATAAGACTGGCATCAACATTTATGAGTATTTTGAATTGTGAAGCGCAGTAATTTACATAATCGGCAAAGCTCTGAAAAGCAAATTTTATATTGGTGATCGTACAACATGAATGACTATTTAAAGAGGTTAGGTACATTTAAGCGGGGTCATTCTGTAAATAACTTGGAGTAGGTATATTATTAAAAGCGGCATTACTTGGCTGTACGGCCTAAAGTCCGCACTGATTAGCGTTACAGACATATGGGTAAATTTTGCCAAAGAGTTATTAACATCCTTAAGAACAAAGACTGCAAGATTGTTGTGTACAAAAAGAATTTATATACAATATTGTTACATTTTTTTTAATATGGTCGTGAAGGAACTAATTCATTCTTTTTCTCCCAGTCCTTCACTTTTTAAAAATTCGAGACGCGTTTAGCAAACTAAATACCGGGTTGACTGTAATATCACCATAAAATATTGTGTCTAATCGATTTGTGATTACCGTGCAAAAACTTATCATTGAAATTTATAGAACATCATGATATAAAAATAACAATCGTACAATAATATTGCAGATGCTATGATAATGATACTCAGATTAATGTTTGATCGCAATAGAATATATTATATTATATCCTGTTGTATGATTATTTGGTCCCATACGAGTATAGCTTGCGCTGGCTCTGACTTGAATTTGACTTTAATTCGTGAGTGAAATTTTATAGAAACCAGAGAGTGTAAATCATGAACATACTTTTGCTTGTTTTGGTAGTTCTTGGGACAGAAATCTTTTGCCATGATATTTTATCTAAGGTGAGTTACCACAGGGTCTTATAATATTATAATAATAAACCCAAAAATTTCAGTTCCATCAGAATACGTACAAAGTGAAAGATTTTAGAACGGAACTGGTAAGTTACGACGAAAACTACTATAATATTTTTCGTATCGTAACCTTCAAATACAATCGGACCACCCCGGTATGCAATCTAACTTTCAATCACGTTAAAGACGTAGACAATGATTTGCAGGTATGTAATTTATTTTTGCTCAGATGGTATTGAAATAGATAATTTCCCTGATTTGGTTTCCAGCTGGTTTTCCAAGCTTATAAATTTTTAAGTAACGAGTATCGGCATTTTCCCTTGCGTTTCCAAGTAAGTTTCTATGAAGCCTACAATGCAAACATGGGAGGTTTAAAAAAATCGTCCACTTGTGGAACCATGAAGGATTGTTGTAGATTTCGTCAGGTTTGTAAATACTTCTATTTGCGTCACTGCAAAATGATGACTAAAGTTTTTTAATTTTCAGAATGTAACTATTCACATTTGTAACTTCATGATTGATAGTAAATATCTACCTCCACTTGTACCTAGTGGTCAATATAAAATTGAGTGCAGCATATTAGATGGTTCGAAGGTCGTAGCGGTCCTGAATGGTTTCGGAGAAGTGTATACACCAATTAATTATCCAAAAAGCCGAAAGGGTTAAAATTTAGGCATTTTACCTTAATGTAAATTTGTAATAAAGCAAATCAATATTATATACAATCTTGTTTAGCTGAGAATTATTTGCGAAATCTTATGGGAGGGAGATTGAATTTTTATGGAATCACAATGTGAATGTGTTTGGGAAATATGTGCAAGTAGACCATAGGTTAGTTTAGACCCCAGTCCTCACTGTTGAAATACTTGATCACCATTTTCCTCGTTGACTTCCATATTGTAAAAAATCGGAAAATAAAATATCATTACCTGATGAAAAAAAGGGATAGAATTTTAGTTCTCGTAAGCAACCTTGATCAGAATTTTACTGCTAAAATTATCTGTGGTGGTGAAAGAACTATTAAATTATTTGAAAACGAAGCTATCGATAGAATTACAAATCAGGAAGTGTTATTGTAAACTTAAATCCACTTAAAAAATAACGTTAAAGGAATCGTCAAATAATCGAACTTTATGCAAACCGGGGGGGGTGGGTATGGAATACCCCCAAGGTTATGGGTTGCGAAAGAGGTAATGAAAGGCATTGAGAATAGAGAATACGAGATATATTTTATAGGCATTTTTGATTTTATTCAAATTTAAAGATCTTAAAACTTTCCTCACATGTACCTGGGGGATATTCGATACCCCCAGACCCCCCGGTTAGTCTTTAGATTTGTCTTTTTCGTGGAAAAGGTGTCGGAAACATATCTGAAAACTAGTTTTTACATTGGGTCCGTAAGGTCCGATGACAAAAATGACTCAAAGTTGTAACTCATCTTGATAGCCTCCAGCTTTTTGCTAAATGAATCGGTCATGGTTCAAGCGTTTCTCCTAAACAACAGCACCGGGAAGATGTTTTAGATCGTGACTCCTAAAAAGGCTTAAGATTAGTAGCCTGAGTACGCCATTCAGAAATATAGATCAACATCTTATGGCCTCCAGCGTTTTGCTGAATAGATCGGTCAGGGTTTACACCTCTTTCCCAAACAACAGCACCGGAAAGCAGTTTTAGATCGTGATACCTGAAAAGACTTGCCTTTTCTGTAAATGCTTTCACTGAAAAAATTTCACTGCTTTGTTATTTTACTCTTTGATAATTTAATTCCAGTACTCTTTTAATTTTGTTGCTATTATTTACTTGTGGTTATGTAATTCCTAATTCGGAATAAGACATTTCGTTCAAATTACTTCTCCTTGGTAGCCTTTTTATTAAACATGTTGTAAATACATGTAATTAAAAAAATAAACATTTATTATACAAAAAAGTAGATTTACAGTGAATAATTCACGATTCCATCAAACAACTCGGATCGGTTAAGTTTATGTGGTTAAAAAAGAGTCCCTCCAGACACGTCGGATGTGTCGTGTATTTAAATTATAGACCCGTCGAAGGGGTCGAGCAGATATTTAAATTGGAGACACGTCGGTCCATTGGACTTCTTTGTCATCCATAATTGACTTTTAGAAGTTTCAAAAATTTCTTTAGAAATTCATATTTTCTGACTTATTTATTTTTACGTAAGTCTCTTGAGATTTAAAGTTAGATTTTAGTCTTCAAAAGAAGGGACTTAAATAGCAGTGTAAGTCCTGGAGTTACGCAAAGTGTAAAATCTCTCATGTAATTATTTGTCCTCGACGTTACCCTTGAGATTAAAAATACATTTAAGTCCCTTGAATAAATTGTCAGCTTATTTAGACTTCAAATCAGAGAATTTCGGAACAAAATCAGTCAGGTTAAAAGAAAAATATTTAATTTATAATTTTTAATTACATAAAACAAATACAAACTTCAAGAAATACCTTTTAGGAAGAAAACTAATGTTGACGATCCGACGTGTTTTTAATTTAATTACGCAAAACATTCATAAGTCGGGAGTCTCTGGTTTTGGGGGCTAGGGTTACGTCAGGTTTGGGTATAGAGTAAGGCTGGGAATCAAATTTGAAGAATTTAATAATGTAATTATTCGCATAATCTCAATTATCATCATATCCATCATTAATTAGGTCGTTGACCTGTTCCAAGCCATCTCTTTCTTGGTCGGCCCACATCTCTGCGTCCTCGAGATTTGTATCTGCTATATAAGCTTGTATATTCCATGATCTTCCGTCCTTTGGACGCGTTCTTCCCATTTCGTGCGATTTCCTACTATTCTTTTGTTCAGGTTATAGATTTGTAGGTCTTCTCTTATATCATCATTTCTTATAGGGTATGATCTTTTGACCCCTGTAGCAACTAGATAATAATAATTGCATAACCATAATCTGAATATTTGCATAATTTTCTAATTAAATAAATAATTATTTGTAGGTATTTAATAAATGAAATTTTTTATACTTTTTTAATCACGATTGAAATCTTAATAAATTTCAAATTTTGATATAACTTAAAGTATACTCATTACATAGGGACGGACTCAGAAAAATCAAAAAAGATTTTGATTTTACAATGCTTCGCATCGAATGTGTCACGAAAAACTTCGTAGATTATGACTCAGAAAAAGTTTATTGAGGGGGGGGGGTAATTTATTGTGTAATAACGAAAGGAAGGTTAATTATTTTATTTATTTTAAATAAATTTTATTGCATTTAATCGGTTTTTTTGGTGTTTGAAAGTTCATGGGGGGGGTAGTTCCCCCTCCTTACCAATTCTTGTATCCACCCTTGGCATTATAATAATTTTTAACCTAGTCAAATATTAATATTTATATTAGTGGAATATTTGAATATTAAAATAGTTTGAAAATCAATATTTGAATACAAAATTTTAGCTCAGTTTTGAGCCTCGCACTTGATTGAATATTAAAATTATTTGAATATTTCAACTACAAAATTTAAAAACTGTCCAGCATTACTAGAGACTACAGCCACCATAAATTCCTCGGCCTTCGGCCTCGCACCTTATTAAATATTTGAATGTAATAATTCGAATATTCGAATAATTTGGATATTTGAATAATTTGTTGAACGAATATAAATTTCTAAAAATTTCTAGTATATAATTGAGACTACAGTCACCCATATTAGCTCGACTTTCGGCTTTCTAACTTATTGAATATTCGAATGATTTGAATATTCCAATAATTTGAATATGGGAATTATTTGAATATATTTAAGTAGTTGTTGAACTACAAAATTGAAAAACTCTCCTACTTTATTAGAGACTACACCCACCACAAATAGCTCGGCCTGCGGCCTCGCACTTTACTGAATATTTGGATATTCAAATATAATAATCTGAATATTTTAATAATTTGTTGAACGAATTATCGAATATAAAATTTTAAAAATTCCGAAAAATTCCTGGTCTTAGTTTAGATTAGGTTAGGTTACTTTACGCAATCACTAGAAACCAATAGATTCCCATGTGGATGCGAGTGTAAACTCCTCCTATTATTGATAACAATACACCTGCACCAATAATCCCTAACAAAATTAATTTGATCTCATAAAATGCGTTAATTTGTATGACAACCTCTTTTTGCTTTTTTACTTTTAACTGCATACGTGACTTAAAACATCAAGTCCGTACCAGGCTGAGGACGTTAAGAAGTCATATGGGGTCACAACAATACCAAATAGAGCTTTATTGTGAAAGTTCACCCATATTATTCTGATCGAGAAATTGGGCATATCTATACTTAGCATACATAACTTGCTAAGAGTTTCCATAAATTTACAATGTAATATAACTTGGTAGAAAATTAAATTGAAACTGGTGGATCTAGTGAAAGTTAATGGGAGAGCGGAGGGGGCAATTCATTATATTATAATAACGCAAAATCAGTTAATTTATTAATTATTTTAGGAAATTATATATAAATACAATATCTTGTACCACATCAAAATTGCAGAGTGGTCAACCTCCCAACTTGGAGTGCAGGTATTTAGGGCAGTCATATTTTAGACATCGAACCCTCCACAATAATTAGTCTTCCTCTCTCACGGAAGTGGTATTATGTCGATCATGCAATCGTGGGAGGAGCAAAAATCTTTTTCCCGGGGCAGCCAAATCATCTCTAATATTTTTTGTTCCAACTAAATTCAGGACTGACTCTAAACATGACCAATACAAATTTTGTCTAATCGATTTATAATTACCATGTAAAAAATATGTATCGTGTTCAAGGTAATTTTAAAATATTCAGATTCATGATGAAGCATAAATAGAGTAGATCATAAAATATATTCAATTGTGTGATTATTTAGTGCATTGATTTCATTTTTCACTTCAGTGGACGTTATTTCGTGTAGTAACATAAATTATTCGTTCCTAATAGAAAAATTTGCAGAAACCCTGCAGTGCAAAACTTTTAGTTACCATGAATAATTTTGATAAACTGTTTTTGGTTTTAGTACTATACAGGAATTTTTTGCGATCATCTGTTATCTAAGGTGATTTCACATTTTTGTACGACAATTTAATAAGTAATCCACAAATAACTTGCTATGATTGTGATTTGGTTTTCAGCTGATTTTCCAAGCTTATAAATTTTTAAGTAACCAGTATCGGCATTTTCCCATGCCTTTCCGAAGTAATTTCTATAAAGCAAACATTGAAAGGTTATCAAAAATACCCACTTGTGGAAACTTGACTGACTGCTGTCAATTTCGTCCATCCAAAATTGGCCCTATTAAAAAACAAAATCCCTGTTAAAAAGCCAGGTAACCTAACAGATAAATACAGAAAGTCTTGGTTATCCATACAACCCGAATTTAATTTTCATGTATAACATAATCTATGAACCTCTGTTTTAAGAGTATTAAAATTGATATTGAAATTTTTTTCGCGTTTTTTTAAAAGCGCACAAGAAAATGTTTTAAATCTTCGAAGTTTCAGATTTCAATTGCGTTATTTTATTTTTATTACAGAAGTTCGTAGTTATTCTAAAAGTTTTCCGGATAATATAGCAGCTTACTTATTCCGGTATTTGTTTTGTATGATTACTTACATACAGAATATTTCTTGGTTAGTGCTAAGTTCCTGAAATCCCAAATGAATAGTACGTGGGAAGTACTAGTTTGTATAAAAAAAATTGCAATAAACAAGACTTCTTTTCCAGATTTTTCTCCATTTACATCTTTTACTGACAAAGACGCGCCGAACAAATACGAACAATATTTTTATTTTTTGAAAGCATGAAAGAAAACTGCAGGGATTCTACAAATCGATAATTATATTCACGGAGAATTTCAGGATTAAGGTGTTCCATGTTTACTGAAATTTTTATAATTCCTCGCAAAACCATGCTTTAAATCGTCAAAGTTTCAGGTTTCAATAGTTGTCTTGCTTTTATTACAAAAGTTCGTAGTTACTCTGAAAGTTGCTTCCAATATTGCAGCTTAATCAAGTGGGATGTAGCGCAACTTTGTTGCTAGCGAGTTCTGAACATTTAAAAACTCGAATATATAATATGCATTAGTTTGCACTGGAAATTTGCAATTGACGGAAAGACTAGAAAAACAGTGTATGTTCCTGAAACTTAATAATTATTATTCAGCAGTTTTCTTTTATTTTTCCACGTTCACGGTATTTTCCTAAAATACAATCCATCCTTGAAGATTTTCCAATATTTGCATGAAAAATGTCCACCTTCCTGTAGTTCAAGGTTTGTTGAATATTTAGATCAACTTTAAATCTGCACGAAGAAAAATTTTGAATTATATGAAAATGCAATTTATTTCTTAATAGAACTCGAGTGCTACTGCAGGGAAATGGAAATGATGCGTTGCTTTACCTTCAATTTAAAAAACTCACTCAAAGTCTGATATAAAATATTTACTTCCTTAGTTTTGTCTAAATAACTCAAAAACTCTTAGGATTTTATTGAAGTTATATATAAATAAATTGTAAAATAATATCCGCTCTACAATTTTGTTCTTTTACGTTTTTGCTGAAAAAGTGGTCCTTCGCGAGTTATTTGATCGAGAGCAAGTTCCCAACGCAATTTTTAAATCCTCGAATATTTCTAATGGAAATTTTGTTTACTAATACTTTCTTTTTCTCCTTTTAAAGATAATAACGGAATTGTAATTTTAAAAGATGTTTTACTATACCTTTCTCAGTTTTTAACTTGATTGTTGTGGGGTAAAAAGAATTGAAATAGAGAAACGTAAAGATCGAATTTAAAAGTTTGCGAATAAAATTAGAATTGAGAAGTAATGTGATAAATAACATCAAATGTAAATTAATACGGAAATTAAAGTGTTTAAGTTAATAAGAAATTTTATTAAATGGAAAGTAAAATAAGTAAATAAGTTATAAAAGTTAATTACCTAAAAAGAGCAATTGGAGTACTTAACTAAAAGTTGTAAATTATTAAATTTCAAATTAGAAAGAATTAAATTAAATCCACTGTAATGGTATTTTCTATCGGTTTCTACAACGTTCTACGCCGTCTTCTTTTTATCTAATAAGTGCATTTTGTTCCATTTTTTTGTTCCTTATGTGCCTCATGCTCTCCTTAGCGCTGAGGTTGAGTACAGAATAGCAGTTCCTACATTTTCAATTTTTATTTTACCTGGTAGTTACAAATATAAAAAATGTTTTAGTGTGGCCTTTAGGCCGCACAGATATGGCTTTCACGCATGGCGGTATGACCTTCTAGTACAATATATAATATACTTTAATTTCAAATGATAATTAAAAAATTAACAACAAAAAATTAATTAAACAATACTAATCAAATTATTCTCATAAGCTATCAGCAATAATGGTTTATTCCTATTATCAAAATCTGTTAATTGTATTTTTAAATAAGAATCATTTTATTTTTATTATATAAATAAATTGTTAATATTTAAATTCTATTTTAGTGTCAATTTCGAAGGTTAAATGTTGTAGTATAATTTTATAAAAATATATAAATTTTAATTTACTGTTTATTCAGATTTTAGAATTTTATACTTCTGAAGACCGTCCTGCTTGCTAATGATCAGATACGTGGGGGGTGGATGGCATGTTAAAGAGTATAAACGTTGGCTGCGTCCGCTTTGGTTTGTGATGAATGCTCTCTTAAAATCGTATTAATTTCGCAGATTGACCTATGTCTCAACTATAATATTTTATAATTCATTATCAGTACAAGATCAACTGACTTATGGAATGGCACATTTTCCTGCTAAAATTTGCAAAAAAGGAAGGCTTGAGAGTGTTTTCCAGGATCTCTATGTACTACTTCATTTTTTACGCGATCTAACATAGAATTATTTCTCCATACCACAGTCAGTTATGAATCCCCAGATCATAATGCTGCCTCCACTGTGCTTCGCCGCTGACAATATGAGAGTCAATGCTTCTTTCTGGCCTTTGAGATCAGCACGAGAAGCCTTCTTTCACTGTATTCATTCAGTGGGTTTCCTTTTGCTTCCGAAAAAATCAGCAGTAAGCCCTGAAGAGGTTTTTTTTTGATCTTACACCGCTTTTAGAAATAATAGTCGATCCTTACATACGGTAGTTATGTATATTTTTTATACCCTTTCTTAAAATATTCTGATAGGAACCTGTTTGCTTAAAGCGTTTTAATGCATATTGCACAGCGTAACCAGAACGCTTTAGAACTCGAGCTATTTCAACTTGAGGCTTGCCTTGTTTGAATACCAATGTAATCTGAAAGCGATGCACTATGTTCATATTTTCAGACATAGATGAGAGATAAGGTATTAGTCTTTGAAAGTACGGTTGTATAAAAAAACACCGACATATATTATATTTTTACCACGAGCTCTGGCAATAGACTAAACCTTACATTTACAACTGCATATAAGTCATTTATGCTTACTAGCCAATTTTAGTACTACATGTTTTCATTTCCGAGTAAACACGCAATTAGTTAAATCGTAATCAACGCAATAATAGTGTAAATTAATAAGGGAACCTAATACTTTTGCATGAGGTTGTACACTTAGGCTATTATTTTCTTTAAATAGATGAGATGTTTAGTAGATGGTTACCGTAGTTGTGCGGCCTAAAGGCCGCACTGGAAGGTGGTCATCATATCAATTTAACTTATTAATATTAATCGGTTTGTTTTAACTAAATAGAATTACCAGATTTACGTGACTCCCTTGGTTGGCACTGGTAGAAGATTATCACATTTATTTAACGTCACAATTAAATAAGTGGAATAAATTACTAGATTTCATAATAATTAGCGTAAATAGCAAAGCCATACTTAATAATTTGTAATAGAGTTCCAACTTTGCGAAAAAAAAATGGAATTACAAAACAATTTTAGTTTAGTTACTGTATAAATCATTTCCATCCAATGTGGTGGCATGGATAAGTTTTAACAAGTGGTCAAACACGATGGGACATAAGTTTGAAATTTATTTTAATTAAAAATTAAATAAAATTGGAAATCAAGATTAAAAATTTTAAATTAACAGAATTATACATTTTTATAATTTTCAAATTATACAAAAATTATTACTTCCCAATACCAACACTGCTGACTCTTACGTAACTGCTTTATAAATGCGCAGAAAATCAATAAAATATATTCCCTTCGGCTCCATACATTGCACTTTGTTTATCAAAGCAAGCATTTCAAGATAACATAACATAATTTATGTATTATTCCTTTATAAAACTGTTGTATACCCACAAAATGACTTTATCAATTTTGTTTGTAGAAACGATTATTCTGCATTTAATTTTTGTTACTTGTGAAAACAAAAATTTATTTGTTGTAGGTACATAAACTTTTTACAACAAATATTTTTATAGATAATACTTACATTTTCCAGAAAAAACCGTCAAATTTGCTGGGCTAACAAATTCTGATAAATCTATTTTAATAGCGAATTTTATTCTCTATAATATATTTGGATTAAATT
Source organism: Podabrus alpinus (assembly GCA_932274525.1). Classification (NCBI taxonomy): domain Eukaryota; kingdom Metazoa; phylum Arthropoda; class Insecta; order Coleoptera; family Cantharidae; genus Podabrus; species Podabrus alpinus. The sequence goes on along the minus strand of OW026456.1, from coordinate 68,621,305 downwards.
GATCGAAAAAGAGTTATAAGCAAACGGCTGTTAATTTTTCACCTCGTATCAATGCAAGAGTTCATTAATATAAATGTAATTTTTGGACGAATTTGCACCCCTGAACATTGTTTGTTTTGCAATATTCAAGTTTTGTTTATTCTGTACTTGACTCGAATGATAATAAATTGTTTCGGGGTTTAAAGCTCGGAGATGTAATAGGATTTTGAGTAAACGGATAATCTGGGGTTTACCTATAGTAAATTAATTTAGTAAATCTTAACATACAGAAATTATGAATATTAATTGCGTATTTGAACAAAGATAAAATTAATGTTGCCAAATGTGTGATAAACTGATTTTCTTGGAAATTATAGTTTTATCTTCACTACTTCTTGACATGTTTGTCGAGCGTGGGGGAGTTAATTTCCTCCAATGCAAATTTGAACTTGATTTGAATACTTCATTTCGTGGCTTAATGTGGTTTTTCTCATTAAATATGCAAAACCGAGAAATAAATTTCTAAATGGGTGGGTTCCATTTTTACCGCAACAAAGAACCGACTCATTTGAACCCTTTTAGCATAACCTCAAAAATTGTTACGCATTGTCTCGAGTTATTTTTGGAAACTTTTCTAATTTTAGCCTATGTTTACTAAAAGTGAAACAGCATCTGGAAAATTATTTTAATCGTTTTTTGTGTTCAAGAAATTTTTATCTACTGTTATTGAAAACAATCCACATTTTTTTGTTTATGTTTTTCTTTTAATTTTAAATTCTGAAATCATGAAATTAAATGAGATCACAGATTCCATTAATTTCGCGTGGTATATCAAATTGCTTATTAAATTGTAAAAGAAAAATTGCGAAAAATGTTATTTTTAGATAGGCAGCACAAGAAATCTTGGCAAATCTTAGGAGAAAATCTGAAATCCTAACAAAACTTGATGTGGGAAAATGTGAAAGATTAACTTATCAGAAAATATTTTCATTTTGACTTTTTTTGAAAGCTCTCTTTGTTTAAGCGACCAAATATAAAGATTGTGGTTGGTCCAATGTAATCAAACTTGAACGTTTTTTCAATCGATCAAAAAATTGAAAAGTTCAATTCAGTCTTATCACATTTTCTCACCTTTAGTTTAAACGATAGTGAAAATATTTGCTCGAAAAATTCAAATTAGTGTTTGAAAATACATAATAAAGATTTTACGTAAGTTTAAATTTAGTTTTTCTCACTTACCTCGTATTACTAGAGATTTATTTTTACTCTGTAATTGTTTTACAACTGAAGCTGACACATTAAAAATAGAAAATATACCTACAGGGAAAATTATTATTAGATACGTAAGAAATTATGGGAAGTACATTAATGCACTATTCTAATTACTTAATTTTGTACCATCAAACTAGATTTACTGTTTTAATTATATATGGCTTCCAATAATGCCACTTAAAGTAATAATTGAGTTGTTACACAAATTTGCATCTGCATACATTTACATGATACACAAAATCCATTATGGCACCTATTAAGGACACAGATTAATGCAAATAAATTGGCCAATTTTACAAAATCCATTGTAAACTGAAATATATTTTCCAACGTTTGAAATAAAATGGGACAATTTGTTCTAATTTTATTAAGTCTGCTTCTCAACTGCTGTAAAGACCGAGTTAGAAAGTTCAAGAATTTATTACAACATGAACCTCCATTTATAATGGGTAACGACCGTGATTTTGACGGCCATCTTCTTACATCCCTTGTGTATCATTTCATTATTACGATACAACACTTCTCTTCAGAGCTATTCCATGCAGATTTTGTAAATCAGTAGTATAATGTAACTTCTGAAATGCTGAAATGCACGAGAAAGGAAAATAATATAAAATTACAACAAAATTTGATTAAGAAGGAAATAAATTTTTAATTATGAGAATTGCAGTAAAACGGAGCTTAGTTGATGTTGTAGATCGTATTTTATCTATACAGGGCGTTTGATGAGGAGTAGGAACCCTCTTAAGGGTGATTCTTTAAAGCAATCTGGATCGTATTTCTTTAACTTTTCTAATTACCAATCAAATTTCGAATTGTTCATGTAAATAATAAAAATCTGTCTGCTAAGCTGATTTTGCTGAGCAGATCTAGACATAATTAGAAATTTTTATTAATGAAACGTATTTTCTGTAAATTTTACATCTAAAAGTTTTAATAACTTTTGGTTTATTTTCAACTCTCGATGAGTTACAAGAGATTCAAGTTTAACTTTTGTGTAAAAGTAGTATACGTAAAATTTTGTGTAAACATTTTTGTGTTGGTGCAATAAACCATAGAAAATATTTACTATACAAAAAGAAAAGGGAATATAATTTGAATAGAAAATGAATTTTTCAGGTTTGTTCTACGAGTATTCTATCTCATCACCATTTTATTTGTTGCATTATTTTTGCTCCTTTATTTATTTATCTAATTTATTTATACTAACTATCAAAGCGAAAATGAAATTCTCATGAATAATTTTATTTAAATTTCTTTTCAACTTGTTTAAGGTTCTTAATTATTTTACGCATTTTATTACGTCACTTCTTTTTATGATTCTACAACTCAAATATGTGTGACCATCAAAATAATTCATTTTAATACGTTATGAAGTTTATCCTATACTTCCTTAATTTTAATATTTATTTCTTTGTTTAAAAATTACTTTCTTATTTATTTATTCATTATCGCTCATGCTCTAAAACGACTTAACAAAAAAAACTTAATAAGATGTGCAAATAAGTAAATGAATTGTAATTATTGTGATAAACATTCATAGTTTGGGTCGGAGAGCTGAAAGAATGCAATATTATTCAAATTAACTTGGCAGTTTCTCAAACCAAACTGTCTTGAAATGTTATCTTAAATTTTTTAATTTAATTTTAGTTTGTTTCAAAATAAAATTTTAGATTTCTTTATTCTATTTATCAACAATGAGGACTTCATTGTGGAATTATCGAAATTAATACTAATAAGTAAAAAATGGCAAATTTACATTGCATGTAAATGTAATTGCAAAAAATTAACAAGGTATTTTCTATAAACAATTTAGTTTTTTCTAATTTAAATGTTTGACATTTTGCTCTAAAGGGAACCCAAATCGAGATACTCACGAATATTCGTAAAAATATGTATCTTTGTGCGATTCCTCCAAAACGGCGGCCAAATCCGGAGTCTAGACCGTCCAAAATTAATATGTATTTTTTTAAATACCATGGGGAGGGGGTCTGTAGGTTGGTCTCTGAATTACGCCCAAATTATAAAAGAAAAATTTACAACTTTAAGCCTCTCAATATCAAAAGGTTAAGGAAAATTTTTTTTAAATTAAAGCACCGCAAAAACAATATTGCGACATGTGCACCTGAGGTGTATTCCATAATCCCCAGATCACCCCGGTTTCAAACTGTCATTTATAAAGTCAGTACACTGCCTTGGATATCTGCATATTATGTGAAGAATGTAATAATCTTTAGAGACAATAACAGTTAGTATTGTACATGAAGTGCTTACATGTACGTAGACCACAATTCTGGGAACCGGGGGGTCTGGGGGGTATGGAATACCCCCCAGGTACACATGTATTCTAAGGGTAATTCATGAGTATGGATTACGCCCCCAAATAAAATTTAAAACTATTCTTCTTCTTAGTGTGCCATATCCGGTTCCCCGGACGTTGGCCACCTCTCTCCTATGTGTGTGTTATGCGTTTGAAGTATTATCACACACATAGGGTACCTACTGCTTAACGCGGGCTCCGAACCGCAGGAAGTGTATACACTTCATCTCCAGAGAGGCTGTACCAGGCAGATTACACCGCGGTGGTTTGCCATTGCCTTCCGAGGGGAGACGGTCAGAATAAAGTTTTACTGAGCCCGGAGTCGAACCAAGCATTCCGCATTAGCAGCAACGCACATAACCGCTTTAGCTAACGACCGTCTCTTAAAACTATAAGCACCTCAATTTCAACGGCTTATGAGAAAAAAATTAAAATTAAGCAAACCGAAAAAAAAGAGACACACATGTACCTGGGGGGTATTCCAGCCCCCCCCCCCCGGTTTCAGATTCTCTTTCTAAATCCAGTCAACTGCCTTATGATCTGGTTGCATATGCAGAATGAAAAAATCCTTATAAATAATAATAGTCAGTATACAAATTGTCGGGAAGAGTGTCATAACAACTGTCACCCCAAATCATTTCAAAATTTTTTTATAGCAAAAGGAACCTTATTAGAGTGTACTGTAAAAATTTCACTCGAGATGATATATATAAAATTTCGAGAAAAATCAATTTGAAAATTGCTAAATTTTACATGTAAAATGCATGTCGAAGCCACGCCCATAGCCGAGGTTATAAATATATGTTACGGTCGCTCGGTACGGAGCGCATTTGTGAGTCGACTCCCGTGCGTATAACATCGCACTAATAACACAGGTCTGCGACATAAAAATTGTTTAAAATTTAATAAGTGATTTTTATAGTGTTTTTATTGCTGAGTTTGGGAAAAATAGTGAAAAAATTCCATCACGTACAGTTATTTCACAAACTGCTTGTCTAGTTTTACGTTTTTTAGATATTCATGTCAGTACTTGTCCTTGCCCTCCCCCTCCTCCATCCACTTACTGCACTGAGCATCTTTCATGTCAGTGCCTGTCTGTCGCGCTGCCCCTTCCTCTCCATCACCAAGCAGTGAGCTTCTGCTATTGTCCTACAGTTCACTGTACCTCCTCACTCTGTGCTGTTCACTTGTTGTTGTTACTAGTGCTTGAAAGTAGTGCCTGTTTTCTTGTGCTGTGAAGTTGTTTTATGGACAATGGCTACCAGAGGATGTATAAACTCACCACATTGCTTCTGCTTAAAAATTAAAAAAAAAATAAAAAAAAAAAATTGCTTAAATTTTGTTTTCATCCTCAAAAATACTCCCCTTTTGTGAGAGAACCTGACGTGATAGAAAAAAATGGATTGCATTTTTGAAATCAGCGCTGAAAAATATATAAAAATCACTTATCACATTTCAAACAATAAAAAAAAAAATTTTTTTGTAGACCTGTGTAATGAATAAAAAAACGGATCTTTTCAGAACTACAAATATTTTAAGAATAAGGTCTCTAAATAAACATAAAAAACTATTGGGTGGATCTGGCACGGCCAGAATTGGGCGCATCAAAAAAGCTACCCTATGCCCCTCCGGGGCTCCGGGCGGTTTTTCAATCGCGTACGCCGCTCCGCGGCAGAGCTAAACATACGAGAAGGCGCCACCCATCAAGAACACCGGGATGAAGGCAACCGGCATCTTAAACCCCCAAAAAATTGCGTAAAAAACAAAAAATAATCGATGTTACATGTAGGAGAGAAGAGCTGCATCTGCCGGTGCGAAATTTTCTAAGTGTTAGGGTCATTCATATTGCACGTACCGTCCACAGAATGAGCGACGCGCGGGAATCTCGTTAATTTTACCACAGAATCTCGTTAAATTTGCTAACTTCAAAATCGATTTACTCAAAATTTTGATAATACATTCTCAAAATTTGTTTGTAGTAGGGGCCTATATAAACCTTCATCTTTGCATTAGGAAGGTTACAAGTTAGTTCGTAGTTTCAGTGGTTATGACACTCTCACCAATTATTGTAACCAATTCTGCGTAGTATCGAACTTAAAGCGCTTGCGCAATGCGCACGAATATTTGAATATTCCAATTATTCGAATATTTGAATAATTCCATTTGAATAATTAGAGTATTCGAATATTTGAATTATTTATGGCAGGAATATTGGAATAAAAATTTTAAAAAATTCTTAGCCCTAGTTATGGTCATGTAGATTATATTAGTCAGACACCAGTCATGTCTAAATTATAAAAGAAAAATTTACAATGTTAAGTTGCTCAGGATGAAAAGATCAAGAAAAGAAACGTTTACAATTATTTAATCAACACAAAAAGAAGATTACGGCAGAATCAATAAATTTTTTTTTCGTAGACTGTAATAGTTAGTATACAAAGTGCTTAACCGCACTTATTCTAGACCACAATAATTCTAGAGCTCGGGAGTCTGGGGGGAAATACCCCCGACCGTTACATACTTCATAAAAAAATACAACCACAGTATCAAAGGCTCAAGAGAAAATATTTTGAAATTGTGCAAAAAGACGAAAAACACATATATAAGTGTAGAACCTGGAAGATATACCCCCCCCCCCCGTCCGCGACCTCCCGGTTTCAGATCGTATTTGTAAATGCAGCAGACTGCCTTATGTACATATCACGCTATATATGCAGAATATAATCTGTAAGGGTTACGTAAATTATAAAAAAAAGTATAATCTTAAGCCCCATAGGCCCAGTTGTTCAGTTTCTGGTTAGTTTCTAACCTGGGTTATTTTCCATAGAAATGATTGTTTCAAGAATAGTTTCCATGGAAAATAATTCAGGTTAAAAGATAACCTAATACTGAACAACTGGGCCTTAGTATCAAAGGCAGGCAAAGACTCGAAAAAGCTTTTGACCTGGGTATTTGGTGGTGCCTCAGGCTTATGTAATTTACAAAAGAAACATTAATGACTTTTCTGACGGGTATTCCATCGTACCCGTACCCTCCAAATTACCCGGCTTCAAATAGGATTTTCGAAATATAATTCATTGCTTGATGACATCAGCATTTATGTACACAATGAAAAAATTGCTATAAACTATATAATAATAGAAAGGTTACAAGGTGCCTTCCTGTAGACCGCAATTCGACGGACTGGGGGGTCTGGGGGTATGGAATACCCCCCAGGCACACAAATACCTCCCAGTCACACGTAAATTATAACAGAAAAATTTACAACCTCAAGCCCCTCAATATCAAATGATCAAGAAAATAAATTTTTAAAATTATTTATTAATCAGTAATATGACAAGATTACAATATAATCAATGAAATTTCAGGTGCATACCTGTATACCACAATTCTAGAGCCCGGCTGTCTAGGGGGTATGAAATACCCCCCCCCTCTAGTGTTACCTCAACTATTAAAAAAATGTACAAACTCAAGCACTGCAATAGCTAAAGATCAAGGCAATACATTTTTTAAATCATTGAATCAATAAAATAAGAATATTACAACAGAATCAATGAAAAATAAGCACAGGTGTACCTGGGGGGTATGGGATACCCCCCAGACCCCCCGGTTCAAAATCGTGCTTTATTATTCGAATTGACTGGCTTGAATATCTCACTTTATATACAGAATAGAAAAATCCTTATAGATAATAGTAGTAAGCTTTCCAAGTGCATACTTGTTGACTACAATTTTAGAGCCAATTTTAGGTCTAGGGGTTATGGGACACCCCTTCTACCCTCCCCCAATGTTATCTAAATTATAAAAATAATATTTACAAACTCAAGCCCTTCAATATCAAAAGATCAAGAGAATAAATTTTTTTAATTATTTAATCAACGAAATAAGAAAAGTATGACGGAATCAATGAAAAATAAACAGATGTACCCCAGTCCCCCGGTAGCAGATCGTGTTTTGTTATTACAGGCCACTGGCTTGAATATCTCTTTGTATATACAGAATGTAACAATCCTTATAGATGATAATAGTAAGCATGCTATGTGCATACCTGTAGACCACAATTTTAGAGTCCGGGTGCCTAGGGGGTATAGAATATCCCCCCCCCGCCAATCTAAATTATAAAACAGAAGTTTACCACCTGAAGCTCCTCAATTCTTGCTGTAAACATTTGGTTGTTTCATTTATAGGCCAGTAGACAAGAGTTTTATTGTAGAAATACAAAATTAACAAATATTCAAAGACAATTGCGCACCGCACTCTCTGAAGGCTGTAACTCTGCAACCGAGCAATTAACAAGGAAATAGTACAACAGTTTTTCTGTACACAATTAAGTTTTATTTCATTTTAATTATTTGACATTTTGTTATAAATTGTACTTACACCGAGATATGCACCAATATTAATAAAAATGTCGGACTTTCCAATCTGACTACGAAAATCAAAATTTCTAGACCTATAAATAATTAATTGCAATTCGCCCTTAATTATTTCTTAGTAACTCGTTTAGAACGTCTTGCTGACTGGCGTTTTTCTTCCAAGCTTCCTTTCTTAAAAAAATGTCTGCTGTGTTAACCCATTAAATATTTGTTTTGCCTAATATTAGCCCTCCCTCAAAAAATAATCTGACTCCGCCACTGTAACTACATTAATGCCATACTTGATCAATTTTTGGGCCTCGTAAAAAGCATTGACAGCATTTGAGCTTGAATTTGTTAGGGCTTTTCTCGCTGAAAGCAATTTTCTCGATACTTATAGAAAATTTTCCCTTCGCAATTTGTTTAAAGTTCTTTGACTCAATTAGACCTTTTTAGATGTTACCTTATTATATGAGGGATAAGTTAATTTTATTTTGTCATAAAGCGCCACTTTATTGTCGTGAAAGTAAGGTCTTGTGCTATTATTACACTCTGAATTTTTCACAGTAAAGTACAACTTTCGATACATCAAAATATTTTTTTTCAATTTTTCACACTTACGAATATCTGAAAATTTATTTTCTTATTCCAAATATTTACCGACGACTTCAAAAAATTCAAGTTATTCTTACTTTTTAACGTAAAATTTCGCTATAAATATTTCATTGTTTTCGAAAACGAATGTTTGTAAATAAAACCATATGGCATTCTTTAATTGTTATACACTTCAATTTGGTAAATTTATTATCATCCTGTTTCATTTCCCACATTAATTTTGTATGGCTGATGCTTTCCCTGGTTCAACAAGCAAAACAGAACTGCCTGGTGGTTTTCCCACAGTCGAGTTGATGGATCATAAACTGAACATAGCACTTTCTCAAAATAATATTTTCATAAACTATGAGTCATAAAATGCGAAGCTTATATATCAAAAAAAGCAATAAGACATTTGAGAAGTCTCCACCTGTTCTATATTCTCAATCAGGCGAAGCCAATATATCGATTTATTATTCTAAATAAGAGAACAGGGAAATATAATATTGAGTACTGATTTTATTTAGTAAATTGGAAGTTTGTTATTATTGCGTTAATTAGAGATTTCCAAATTTTATAAACCGGAAGATTTACTTACGATAGAAGTTGTTTATCAAATATAAAGTCGTTTTTCAACAATTCGATATCTCTTAACTAATATTAGACGATAAAAATATATTTGTGTATTTTAAGAATGTTGAATATATTTGCAATTTAACTTATATTTATTTCTTGTTTCAGGTGAGTCCAATTTTATTTTCCTGCCATTTCTATTAAATTTTGGTATCAAGGTAAGCCTGACATCGTAGATTTAGAACGAATTCACGAAAACCTAATATAGAAATCCAGACTGGGTAATTTCACTAAATTTAATATGCTAACTATGGCAAGCAAGCATGCAAAAAAAAAACACTGCTACCTGAAACGGTAAATATGAGAAACAAAAATTTAATAAAGTATTTTTTAGATACTTTACAAATTTTTAATTTGTCACATTTTGTAATAAAGCTAGTAATATGAGAAGCGTTTACATACGTGCGAACGAAAAACATTTAGAATTTTGCAATGTAATGAGATTTTTTTTCGTTTTCGTGTTAAGCTTAAAGCTTTTAGATGAAACCGCTACTGGCTAATTTTTGTTATTTATTCCGTGTTGTTATCGATCGGTTTCACGTAAAGTAAACAAATTTGAAAGATAATACGACCACAAATATTTATATATTGGAAAATTGTTAAAACAGGTGTAATTTTCCATTAAATGACTGCTGCATTGCTGCAAATGTAACCTACGATTGCAGGTCACTGGTGACCTACATCGGAGCTTTTCACTAGAAAGGTTACGAACTAAGTTCCGGTACGGGGTCGTAGTTTTGATTTGTCACTTATTTTAGCATATTTTGCTAATTGGAATAAATAAATACAAAGTTTCCGTTTTATCGTATAAATCTCTTATTTAATGCAACTCGGAATCGTTAAAAACAAATTTAACTTTTATCATTTTAATTGGAGGTTGCAAATCGCTATTGACTGTTTTGTTTGTTTACAAAACAGTCAATGAGTCAAAATGTCAACTTTTGTTTGCTTAAAATAGGAAATAATGAGGTTAATTCCATTATGTTATTGTATTGGGGATGTTTGGAGTGAGAACTTGAAAGTCTTGAAAGAGCTTTTGAACGTAGCTAATTATTTGGATTTATGGATGGATGTGTATATAATAGCATTGGGAGAGCCCTCTTGAGTGAGTATCACATAGAAAAATTCTGCATCGTTTGCTTCGTATAGTGTCAAGTCTTTTGAAGGATATCCTGTATCCATTCAGAAACATTATTTGTTTTTTCATTCAATACGCGATGTCTGAACTAATTGGCTGCATCACAGTACTGCAGATGATCGTATAAAATGTTTTCTGGATTTGTAGTCTTGGATCAGGACGTTGTTAGATGACCGTCTTTTCTCGCTGTTATAATAAAACCTTAAAATTCCCTAACATTAAAATTAGACTCCGTAGTCCGGGGGGTCTGGGTACCCCCCAGCTAGTTTCAATAGGACGTAGCACCATGTCAAATTTACTAACTTTTTATTTATACTTATTCCGGATCTTCAGTTAATCCTGACCGTCTCAGAATACATTTTTCAACTAATTTTATTTCTAAATTCCTTAATTGATTCCATTGGATTTTCCAAAATTTTATTCCAGTTTATTTTCCAAATTTTTAATTCAATGTATTTTTCAAAATCTTTTTCCAATTATAACATTTACTAATCATCGACTAATTATTGCTATTAGGGGTTCAATATGCCACCCCCTTTCAAGCTATAAAATCTGCTATATCGCTCGTGAGAAATTAATTCAATTTCCCTTCGGCTCAAAATCCCAATCATTTATTTATCTCTGCCCGTCTCTAAGTTACTGAACAATATCTTCAAAACAAAATCCGTTCATCCCCGCGCCGTTCAAATTTGCATTCTATTAAGAAAACTAACCATGGGTACGATGCACCAACTTTTCCGAATGTACATACTAATAATTTTTAATGCATGTTCACACTTTAAATAATTTATGAAGATAATTCATTAGATCATGTGTATGGACAAATTGGTCTGGGTTATCATCGCAATATTTTTCAGAAGCAAGCAAGATTTACCGATTTTCGTTGATTCTCACTTTGTACTCTTTTCAAGATTTGATCGCCAGATATTGAGAAGCATAATTTTGTTAAATTTTCATCAATATTTTATGGATAACTGGGGGGTATTCCATACCCCCCAGACCCCCCGGTCTGTAATATTATGGTCTACTGTTATTACTTTACGTTACAATAAATCCGATCTTCCACATGAACCAGGCTTCCAAATTTAGCACATTCTCATAGCAAAGTCCCTTTCATAAATCTTTTACAACTTAAATTCCTAAAGCCCAGTTGTTCAGTTTCGGGTTATTTTTTAACCTGGGTTATTTTCCATAGAAATGATTGTTTCAAGAATTGTTTCCATGGAAAATAATTCAGGTTAAAAGATAACCTAATACTGAACAACTGGGCCTAAGTCACATTAAAAAGGTACAAGAATTCACCTTCAGTATAAATTTTAAATTAAGATTTTCGCTTCATTTCGTAGCAACGGTTTGGCAACAAATTACCGAAAATTGTCAAGTTACCACAGTAGCGATTTGGGAACCCCTAAAATTGACGCACTTTACTATAGCAATTCAAATTTATTGAAAACCTTCAGAATTCTCTAGCAATAAAAATAGACTCCATTTATATTTTATTATCGGGGGTTTCGGGGGTGTATGTAATTTCAATACCCAATTTCAATACCTATATTTCAGAAGTATTCAATATTTACGGTTATTTTTAATACTACGAAAATTCTTGCTGTTCATTCTGTGCATTCATAAGGTTATCAATTTAATTTCTTCAACAATTAAGCGGGGGGGGGGGAGATTCCATACCCCACAGATTCTGTGCTCTTTAGGTAGGCGGGGCAGGCACTTTTGGAGCTATCCGCTCGATCTAACCGAAAGGTCCGATCTACCCCGACTTTGACGCCAGGCTTTATCAGTTTTATTTTGTAGCTCAGGGCGTGTACTATTTCTACAACGGTTTGACAACCGGTAAAATTTTCAGGTTGCAATAGTAACGATTCACGTTACCATGGTAACGGTAGATAACCGTTAAAATAGTCTCGTTACCAATGTAACGGTAATAGGGAACATGCATGAATAAAATAATTTAGTTAAAACAGTATTTTCCGATTAATCCTATATATTAAATATAAAATCATCAAAAATAACTATAAATCATGTTACCTTAAACGCAACGCCATTGGTTTGACGTCACAAGCCATAACCCCGATAAGCGCGGTCGTTTCCTTCAATTCAAATTGACGGATTTTTAAATATTTTTTAAATTATTATCAAAACGAAAATAAATAAATTAAATAGCATTAATTAGTATATTTAGTTATTTTTGATCCAACTACGCTATAAAAAAAATTTATGCATCTTCCCCATTCAGATAATATATTGAAAAGCATCAAATAACAATAAAAATAATAAACTGCATACTGCATGGGGGTTTGGGGGGTATTCCATACCCCCCAGTCGGAAATGCAAATGCTGAACGGGAAAATAATTCGGGATTTACGGTGTTTTGTTAATTCTGTTGCAATTCTTGCTTTATATTGTTTTCAAGATCTTTTCTATTGATCACCTGATACTGAGTAGGATAAGGTTCTAAATTGTAGTTCTACAATTTATGCGTAACTGAGGTGTATTCCCTATAAAACCATTGTCTAGTCTACAGGTAGACACGTTTTGCACTATTATTAATTTATTAGGTAAAACTTCCATAACGTCCTTGCCTTCGTAATAATTAAATGTTAGTGTTAATGGGGATATAGGACTGGCCAAAAATAAAACACTCGTCTAATCTATTGTCGACGTTTCGCCGTCACTCACGGCTTCTTCAGGACTATAGATCAACAACTTGCCTTACAAACAAAGAGAGCCGTGCAAACCAACATCATCGGTACAACATACAATCAGCATCCCAAAACCCACAATTACTCGTCAGAAAACCTCCAATAACACATTAAAACTTTTAAAACATAATAAATTACTTAAAATTATACAAAACCAATAAAATCTCTATAAGTCGTACGTTAAAATTACAAAAATCAAAATTTTGATTTTTCACGATCAAAATTTTGATTTTTGTAATTTTAACGTACGACTTATAGAGATTTTATTGGTTTTGTATAATTTTAAGTAATTTATTATGTTTTAAAAGTTTTAATGTGTTATTGGAGGTTTTCTGACGAGTAATTGTGGGTTTTGGGATGCTGATTGTATGTTGTACCGATGATGTTGGTTTGCACGGCTCTCTTTGTTTGTAAGGCAAGTTGTTGATCTATAGTCCTGAAGAAGCCGTGAGTGACGGCGAAACGTCGACAATAGATTAGACGAGTGTTTTATTTTTGGCCAGTCCTATATCCCCATTAACACTAACATTTAATTATTATTAATTTATATTGCTATAAATCCGATGGTCCTCATCAACTGATCGGAAAAATTAGCTTTTACTGAACTCGCAAATTACGACTACATCCTTTACGTTACGATTTGAAATGACCTAAATCCAGGTCCGCCGGCGTGCAATGTGCACGGAAAAACTTTATTCACGATAATATAACTTCTGAATTATTATTTAATAGTATGTAATGGTAACGCAAACACCTTGCGAAACACCGTATATATGCGTTAAAGGAAGCTTGCAGCCGAACGCTAGCGTCATAACGAACTCATTTGTTTCTTCCGATTGGGGGGTGGGGGGAAGAAGGCTAAAGCAATTTAATTTCGCGAATCTGTCACTGAGGAAACGGTTGTTTTACTCACTTGCTCATAAATGAATGTTCGTCGTTTGTTATAAGGGGAGACTACCAATTAAATTTTTCACTTTTTAGAAAAGTATTTTAAATCTGTGTCAGCGTTTACGGTCCAAGCGACGTCACATTGTCCAAAATTTAGCGGCCTAACCACCATTAGATGAGCAGTGCCTCCGCATTAAAAAAATTCTATTATTCTCCGTGTATCAACCGTCATTGCGTATACTACATATAGTATATTACTTTTTACCAAAATTTCGAGTTTTAGGTTATATGCGTCGTACCTCATCCTAGCCACATTAGCTTGAATAATCGGGATTCCACTGTATTACAATATTTTTTATTGACTTCTTCAATAGCAGTAACTTTTCCTTTTACACTTCTATTTTTAGTATGATTGATTGGTACCAAGTGCCATTATTTTATTTTACTTGGATGCACAGAAAGGAAACTTTTTGATCGATCAGGCGTATTTAATATCTTATAAAAGCTGAAAAACTTTGTGTTTTGCTTATATTACATTATATTAAGAGTCCTTAATTTGCGCTTATTTGTAGTCAAAACTTTATTATTTGCAAAGCAGTACCTTTCCCTCGGGAACTCGCCCTCTTATATAATATATATCAGACTTTTCACTGCAGGAACAGATTTTAATTTTAAAATTTTATCGTTAGGATTCCACTTTTAAGAAAATTTCATTAACTAAACTTAGGGATTGCTGCTCTTCTATGCTAGACATAGACGAGACCTTCGTTAAGCTGCAGTTCCACTATAGCTCGTGAAATGTTAAATATCTCGAGAACTATTTATCGTAGAATTAAAAACAAAAATTTATTGTGGTGGAAATTTAATTTCCTACAAAATCTCTCTCTTGATGTGCTGTCGCAAGTCTCACAGATATCGAATTAAATTTAAATATATAATTCAATTAGGGATATTTAAGCTTGAATTCATAGTGGGTAGTTGACGGCAGTTGAGTGGAACTGCAGCTTTACACGGCAATGAATTCTATTACCGTCCATCCTTGTTACAGTTAATGTCTTTATTAAATTTGGCTATCATCTAGTCCTAGCGGGATTTTCAAATTATTTATGAATAGTTTAATCAAGTTAGTAATCACCAACCTGTTCTGGCGAAATTCTCACCTGTGCTTCCAGTATTCATGAAATTGTAAATTTTGAAAGTTAAATTAACGGCATAAATTATTCAGCCTTCTTTTTTGTGTTCCAGTTTTGTTCAAAATATGTTCGCTGTTCACAACCATCGCAATTATTTTTAAAATGTGTATTTGTGAAAATAAAATCTAGAAATAACAAAAAAGTCCAATTAGCAACGAAGGAATTGTGAAGACTTCGATTATATAATTTGAAATTTAATTAAAGGAAAACTGAAAAACTTGTCTTGTGTTTTATAACTTTATGAGAAAATGCGGACATTATTGAGGTTTTGATTTTTAATTCTGTTTAAATTTTTATTCAATGTAGCCAATAATTCGAACCGCGTGTTAGGAGGGCGGCTAGCTTGACTCAGTTCGGAGCAGGTATTTTGTGAATTCTGTACCGAAAAGTTATTTAAAGAGTTGTAAACAAATTGACAAATGTATACGCAGGGCATTGCAACGAAATTGTTTGTTTTGCTAGGGTTGTCGTTGTAGAGGTCTAAAATTTGCTCAGACAGGATGAAGGCATTGGAAACATACATAATTGATTAAACACCTAAGCAAATGGAGTCAAGCGAACAAATGCAAAAACTTATCAGGAGAAAAGTAGAACTTTGACTAAATTATTTATAATCGGATAGCTTGTGTTTGATCGATTAACGCATCCAGCGGAATTTCTTAGCAACAACCCAGATTAAATTTTGTTTAGAATTACTCTTCCAATAATGTACATAGTATTGAATTTTCGTCCTTTTTAGAAACGTCATTGAATATAATTTTAGTTTATTAAACATAATATTCTCTTTCGGAAAAACATTTTATCTAGAAAATTGTGTATTTTGTTGTACGTAACCAGCGAGGTGCATGAAAAAAATTTTTTTATAATGATCAAAAGCTTTCAATTCGTAATAAGGACAATACAATTTTTTTGCGACACAAACATATTATTTTTATTGAATTTCACATACTTGTCTGAACTCCATTTATTTTCGTTCAACCTTGTTTTTACAATAATTTTATTGCTTTTCTTTACGGAATTCAAAATAAGCCGGTCAGCAGCAAATTTATTTAATTTTTGTTGGCGTATTATAAACAATAAGTTAAAATACTTCAAATGGTTCTTTCGCATGTCGTCGTCTCTTTGATTAATTTTTGATGACCCCGACGCGTTATGGTAAAGCCGCATATCGTTTCCACATAATCATTTTTCCATTTAACAAATTTACAAAAATTCTATTACCTTTTTAACATATAATTTATTTAATTACCTTCAGGGAATGAAAACACTCGTTTACTTTTAGATTTATTTTTGTTACTGTGGCCTCGCAATTATGTAATGCTATTAAAATTATAAATTTGATGACAATTACAGGTTGAACGTGACGTTCAAATATTTACACCATTAATATTTTTTAATAAATTTTTTCATTACTTTTGCTAAAGAAGCGTGAAATATTAACAAATATCGAACCGCTACTGTTTGCTTATCATTAAAAAATACATTTGTGTGTGCTTTGATGTATGAACAACGTTTAACCCTTATTCATTTTCATAATAATTAGACATAGCTATTTCTATTTTTATTAAGAAAACAACTAAGCTTTCAAAAAAATTATTATAATGGTTGGTTTACTCATTACTTCCAGTAATTTCAAAATCGATATAACAATTTTGATAAATGCTTTCATTATTGTAATACAATATAATTTAATATTTAACTATTTTAATGATAGAAAGGGGTCTAAGTGTTTGATGTCCCTTGAATTTTTAATATGTTCACTTTTGGTACTATAACTTAAAAAATATTTGTAAACAATTTATTAACGTAATTTAGATGATTACTGCTTAAAGGTAGCTTTTTGAACAAGGGCTGCTAGCTTATCAGTTAGCAGCGGTAGTGTGAGTAGAGAGAATTATAATAAAAAATTTATTAAACAATTGTTTAAGATTCATCGGGGATAATCGTGCAAAAAATTAATTTATTGGTAGTCAGAGTAGATAACTACGACTCATGCAATCTTCCATAACGTTAACATCGATAGCAATACGTGGTGCAGAGTTGGCAAAGAAACCGTTCAACGAATCAGGATCAGCATTCCCCAGATTCATTTCATGCATTGACTTTGAGTGCACGTTCGGACGATCAAAATGTTTACACAATTTTCTAGGATTAATAGAATCATTAGCGGCTGGGTACTTGAAAGGCGCCGGGGCGCCGCCCTTCCTAAGTAGAATAGCAAACCAATTTTTTTTAATGCGAATGCACTGCTGGTACCATGGTAGAACATTTGCGATATTGATTGATAATAATCCGACGTTCGTTGGACCACAAACGGTAGCCCGGATTTAAAACTGTTCACTATCGAGTTAAAAATGTAATTTGTAAATGCCTTCTTCTAATTATAAGGTTTTCACCTCCCTCTCTCTAATCGGAAGACATAAGTGAATGCGCGGTAGCTTCTATAATTTGTAGTATCTATACAGGGTGTTGACGTTACTATTAAATAACAATTCTAATGCAATTCTGATCAAGTTTTCACGGCTTAAATTGATCTGGTGGTTCTATTCCAATGCGGCCTTTAGGCCGCACAGCCAAGGCAATCACATTCCAAATTACTACCTTGCTGTATAGTAACATTTTCAGGTTAGTAATTAAAAATAACAAATTTAAATATGCGTTATGACCAAATAGATAGACAGATGTGGTGTATTAAGGCCGCACTGATTTGTGATTGCCCAGGTTGTGTGGCCTAAAGGCCGCATTGAGGGGATCTTCAGCCCGGGTATTGTGTAATAGTAGTAGAAGCATAAATACCTAATAACAACGTCAGATTTTCTTGCAATTATGTATGAAATCGTTGAACAAACCTTTTCGGTTTACTTTATTAACCCCCCTTCCTCCCCCCAATCTATTACTTAAATAAACAAATGTTGCCTGGAAAGGACGACAGTATATCGTGCATGTTAAGATACAAATGGTACACTGGAACATATTGCTGTGTTTCGGATCAATTATTTAATTAAAACTGCCGGCTGCCCTTACAATTCCGTAATCCATCTATTTTATTGTTTCTATTAATTTATTGCAAATAAATTCTCTTAATAATAATAATAATAGTTTAATTTTAAATTTATGATACATAAATCTTAACTGTCTGAGCACCTCTCCAAGTTTGTCCGCGCAGACCCCCACACATATCTTCCTAATGCCAACTTAATATAAAATTTTCCATCCGCAATAAATTTAAATTTCAAAAATTTTTAACACAAAAATCATGGCAATATACCTACTTTACCTTTATGATTGGATATACACATATATGATGATTATGGTGATGCAGTAGCAGCTTACCGTAAAGACCACGTGCCATACTATTCAAAATTAAAAACCATAATTATCTTAAACTAATAATAATACAATACAATATATACAATAAAAAACAATACAGTAAATTTATATTTTTCCTCTTATTTCAAATTTTCTGCCCTCTGCTATTGATCGTTGTTATTGCAAATGAAGTTGAAAAAACTTACCGGCTGCTGTGACCGGGGGTATGGAACCATACCCATAACCCCCAGCGTATGGAGATCAAGATGGCTATGCATAAATGCTGCTGCATACCCCCCCCCTCCTTACAAATGAAGAGTATTATTATTTTCAAAGTAACACAAGAAGATACATATTTATTATTCGATTTTTGTAATTTTTTTAACAATAGGGTCGATCGTCTCTTGGTCCAAATTGATCCATGTGAGTGACGCCAAGATGACGGCAAGTACTTTCGAGGTTATTTCCATACGTTTTTCTTTCTCCAGGGTTGATCCTTTCCATCGTGACTTTGTTTGCCATGGTTTGTAGTCCTACTCATGTAGGTTTGTTCGCTGCTAGTCCCGTGTGATTTGAAACGTGACTCCAGGATTGGTGGGGGCACGTCGTGCCACCAGTTAGTCTTCCTCGTTAATTTCCGGTAGATCCTACAACCCTGGTAGTTATCGGGGTGAGAAACGCCGTAGTCTCCTTCGGATTATTTCATGCTGACGTACACGATCCAATCCTCGTCTTGGATTGGTATCCCGATCATCTTATTTATCTCTAAGATTTTTCTTGGGTCTTTATTCTTCTTTAAAGTGACCACGATAAAGATGGGAGGCGCCCTTAATCGGGGTGGAGTGGTTACTGCGGTACATTCAGGCTGCGGCGGCGCCCCGTCGGCGTCGCCCTCCCAAAACAGAGTAACTCAGAATAATATTTTTAATGCGAATACGCCGCTCCATAAAGCCATAAACGGTGGCACAGATTTAAAACACTTTACTAGAAAGTTAAAAAATTCATTCAAATCCCCCCCCCCCCCATTATTTCAAACTTCGAGCCTCTACAGATGAGCAGGTTGGTTAAACAACCCCCTTCCAAAGAAATAGATTTGCGAAATTTAATTTTTTTTTACTTCCATCTCTCAAATTCAAATTTTAATTGAATAGGTACCTTAATTTATTGAATTCAAAAATATAACTTCTACTATGCAAAAATTGTATATAGAAATGCCTAAATTAAACCTTCTATTAATTAAACTACATCTGTATGTCTTATTAAAACACTAAATTGAGCTATCAAACCCTCCACCGATGCGGCCTATAGGCCACATGATGAATCCAATCACGTTCTTGAGATTGTTGAGAAGCTACATTAAAAACAAATTCCCTTTCAACAATTTATTAAATAAAGTAAATATGAAATTTACATGATATTCGTATTAACATCGATTTAATTATTTTGATATAAATTATTTTCTCGCTCATTACTTTTTTACTCGTATAGGATTATCGTGGTTGTGCAACCTAAAGGCCACACAGAAACCTTTTTAAATTAGTAACTAAAAAATAAACCAATGAGGATGTGTTGTGAATAAATAGAAAGGCAGAAGGTGGTGTTCTAAGGCCGCACTGATTCGTGATTCCCAGGATGTGCGGCCTAAAGGCCGCACTGAAGTAACGCATTATCACCTCTTTTTAATGTAGCAACAGATAGACAGACACACCCACATATCGGAGTCCATACAAATACCTAATGCTGTTAGCAATAAAACAATAAAAATTGTTCCAATTTATTTTATTCGCCTTCTCCCCTAAACAAATCACTTAAATAAACAAATTAATGCTGGCTGGACAGTCCAGTATGTCGTAACCTGTATCGAAAATTGGAAACAACTACAGTAAAATAATTTCAAAAATGTTCTGTTTAAATTTTGTGACCTCGCACTGAAAAAAGTCACGATCCGCCATGCAAATGAAGTTCTAAAAACTAGAGATCTGCGTGGTCGGGGAGTTTGGCAAACTTTTCGAACATATTATAATATGTTTCCCCTTTTTTAAAATGTTGTGCCCCCCTATTAGAAGAAGTCACGAGCCGCCACTGCCTTCAGGTCGTCTTTTACATCTTGGATTGCTATCTCCTTCGGTATCCCGTGAATTACTTCTTCTAGCAGCTTGTCGTCCTGCAGCTGGTTGTAGTAAGAACCACCTTCCTCGGGGTTTAGAATTTCGTCCAGGAACTTGAAATTCGTCCTGCAATCCTCTGTCGTGGTTGGTATAATCGCCAGTCCTCCTGCTGGGTTTTGCGAATTTGAGAAATTGATTTTTTTCCTGTCGATCTCTTGGCGGCATTCATCAGCACGAAGGCCAAAATTGTAGCCTTGTGTGGCAGTTTTGTGGTCAGATTCGTGATTGTGGGTTCGAAGTTTTTATCCTCCGTTAGTTTTGCTTCTCCGATTGGATCCTTAGCTGGAAGGAGAGCTGGCTTTATCTATAAATTCCAATTCTTCCATAGTATGATCAGATTTTCTGGTCTGGTCGTTCTGATTAGCGTCCTGTCTGGATCTGGATCTGGATTGTTTGGGGAGGGCAGATTTCACCGCATGCACTCAGGCCACATATCGGGCCCATTATGCTACTTCCAGGTAGCCCATCGCTCCTCTAAGTCTCAAGCCATCCTACATTTAGGATGTACTCGAGTATCTTCGAGGGCAATGTGCCACTGATACTGGCCATGCTAGGCCAGCAGTCCCCCAGCATGGATCCTCTTCTCGAAGCAAGGGCAGGGCAGCTGCAAAGCTGGTGCTCCGCCGTTTCATTCGCTAAGTTACAGCCTCGACAAGTTGGGCTGTCTACCAGTCCCATCGTGTGAAGATGTTTAATTAGTTTGCAGTGTCCCGTCAGGACTCCTGCAATACTCTTCGTTCGACTTCTTCTTCCGTGATGCGGTTGAGGAGATGGCGGAGGCTTTCCTTTTCGCTCGCGGCTCCTTATGGTGGCCCTTGGATTTGTAAAAAATTACGGATGCCTTTGTAGGAATTATCGTCTGCCAACGTTTTCGATTTAAAGTTGAATAGCTTGATGCACATTATAATTTAACCAACCAAGTCTTCTTGTATCAATTCTGATTGTAGAAACGGGAGCATGTAAGTCAAAGAGAAGTAATATGAATACTCGAGCAGATTAGGTCAATAAGAGATAGGCCGATTGGTCCGTGCCAGACTGTCAGATTTGAGTTTTTAAGCATGTCCACATTGTGGTCGCCCAGCTGTCTGGACAGCGATCTTTCCAGTTTTTGAATAAATGAAGACGAGACGTGGGGTGGACTATAATTATTTCTTCAGCAAATGATCTGTGGTTTGTGACAATACTTACCCATACTATTCCAAAAGATCATAGCAGAACATAACAACATACGATGCTATAATGTATGAATCTTGTACTTGACTTGTAGTCGAGAAGTTATACAAGTTTCTGACTGAGGCGCTCAAGCATTCCCAAATAAGGTTAACTGAAGTGAAAATTTATAATTATAGTTAACTCAAGCGGTCCGAAATCAAAAGTGGTATTACCTCGTAAACTTAGTAATCCAAACTTAGTCCTTAATTTTGAGATTGTGGAGCCAGTGTTACGGTTATTACCTTAATCATGATTTAATTTATTCCTTTAACTAAAACTGTCGGACTTTTATCCGTCTACTGGAGGAAAGTATATGCAAATCTAATCGGTGCGCTTACACGCGACTATAAATAATAAATCGCTCTGTATTTTTGCACCACACATCATGTAAATTTTTAACGAGCCTACTAAACGTACTCAATTACATCAACGTTTACGTAGACATAAATAAATTTGAACAAGACTCCACATCCATGTTAAAATCCATATTTTACAGCCAAGTAACCGATTTTCTGTAGACTCACTAAGAACTTGGTGTCCCTAGAGAAAACAACGTGTATTGTACAAAACACTCATTTTTATAAAGCTTCCCTTAAACCCCCTTTAAATCCGTTATAGGAAACTGGAATTTTTACGCCATGACAGTTTCGAATTTCGTACTGTGTAAACTTTCGAATTAGTTAAACTTTAGCAAATAGCACATCCTTCCCTTGAACTTTCCAGTTATCTCACGTAAAGTTCACGTTTAAGTTTAGACCAATTATTTTGGAAGTAACAAACGACGTTTGACAGTTTTTTCGGTTAAGATGATCGAGGCAATTTAAAACGAATCTGCTCGCTGTTTAAATGGGACTTGATTACGTGTCGGGATATTTACGGTATTTTGTGATATCTAACTCACTGTCAGTATCTTAGCGGTTTCGTGACTACAAGTATTTAGGTCAGTTTTATCTCATTATCTAAACATACAATTTACTGGTACGGCAACATTTAATTACGATTGCAATTTATTCTTACGAATATTTTACATGCTTAATGAGGTAAATGGATGTATTAAAACATTAAATCTTCGTGTCCAGGTGACGATCATAACGTTTTTGGTTTTACGAGCTAGATTTTATTCAATTATCGTCTTTGAAGTGGTTGGCTCTAAAACCGACAGGATTTATAGTTTATGTCGCTGACGCTGACGCTAAAGCTGAAGTATGCAAATCATGCATTTTGATTTGTAACTTCCCCAGCTGCGCAGTTTTAACCAACATTCAATTAGGATGCTACTAATAAATCTATAAATGTGCAAAATCGTTGTTACATTAAACCTCAGCGTCAGTTGCAGTGATTAAACCATAAATCTAATGGCTTACAAGTAATCAGCGCAAATAATCCTCCACCTCTAGCAACACAAGTTCCGAAGAATTTCATAAAAATCTTCACAGTCGAAAGCCTTTTAGACAAATTGCATAATGCAACGTTTCGAATGGAAATTAGTTAATAAACTATTCATGATAACTTTTTAGTTTTATGTACACGTAGATGTCCCACAAACAACATTTGATCGGACAGTGCTTATCCCTACAAATAGATACTGCATGCGAAGTTATTGATCGCAATTATCGTTCGTTTACCTGGGAAGTTTTTACGTAGAACAGCGTTAAAATATCTAGAAAACGAATTTCATTAAAAAATGTGACAGGAACATTCTCCATCGTGAAGATTGTTTGTCTTGTCTTTAGTAAGCGTTTGTCAATTTCAAATCAGCTTAAAAACTTTTAACGCGCTTCGGCTCCCAAGCGATATTAAATATCTTAACTTGTTATTTTTCCAAGAAGTAAAATTTTCACATCTGAATTTATGAAAGAGACAAAAGTGCAGGGTAGTTAATTTTTAAAATATCGGAGGAAACTTATGAGCTAAAACCCTGGGGAGCTAACTCACGTTGGCGTTGCCGTAGGGTGAAACGCGAAGCGACAATTCCAATTAAAGCTTCGAATTACACTTGATTAATTAAAATATGATGAGGGTGGTATTTGCGATGCTCAGTTTTTTTAGTTGTGCTCGTGACGACCATCGCAGTTTTCATTAGATTTCTTAACTGTACGATAACGTTTTGCTTTTCTTTTAAGCGCTTGAAGGCATTTTTGTAAAAAGAATATGAACTAATAAAGAATATTATTATAATCTAGTTTATAGATAATTTCAAGCTCTTTGAAAAATTATTACATTCAAAACTCAATAGTTTCTTATCAATAATTTTGATTGAATTGAATTGAAAGGGGGATTCAAAGGAGTAGCCTTCTGTAACAAACCGACAACCTGCATATTATTGTTATTACGAAGAGCAATTAGATATCTTTTTTGTACGTCTTGTCGTTTCTTTGACTTCTTTAACCATGCTGTTCTACGTCCATGCAAAAGTAACATACTTCGAAGGTTAATTAACCTTCCTTTTAGCTGCTGTGATTATTATCGCCAGTGTATAGAAAGCAGTCATGGCTACGAACAAAAAAGATCTTGTACGTTTTTTCGTACCAATAAATGTTTTGACGTAATGGGGTACCGACAAAAAAATGTAGTAGTGTTTTTTTTACGATTTAAACGATCATTAGGATGCCCTTTGCATTTAGATGTAATTAAATAATGAAATACAAATAAATTTGAATTATTTATTCAATCTGTGACATTTCCAAATTAGTTATTCGATTTGCTTAGAAATGCCGTTCGAAACGTTTGTGTTGTTTTTGAAAATGTGAAATATATTTCCATTATACCTACATACATTTTCAAATAGTACATACATTAAAGATATCTGTATTTGACATTTTCAATAACAATTACAATAACAAGTACAAACGTCAACAAACAATCCCGCTTTGCACGGCATCTCTAAGCAAGTCGATTAACTATTTTGGATATGTCGTCACAGATTGAATAAATAATTAAAATTTATTTGAATTTTATTATTTAATTACATCAAAATTAGCCGCTGTTAGAAAAATTTAACCACACTACATGGTAGTGGACATCCTATGGATTTTATTTACATAAAAAAATACTACTAGATTTTTTGTCGGACTCCATTGCAATATTTAGTTAAAATACTGTGGGACCGCGTCCGTTCTGTCGTAGTTAATCGTTGAAATATTTATAACTAACTAATTTGAACTGTTCTGGACGGTGCCAGGGCTAAAAAAATTAGGTAAAAGATATTAATACAATAAATGTTGCAAGTGGAAAATGAAAATGGCATCGGAAAAAGAATAAATTCAGAAAATAGTATAAAGGAGTTTTCTTGTGAAGTGAAAACTAGACTGAACTAAAAATGAAGATTATTATTAGAGCCCTCGTCGTTTAAAATCCATTAAAACAGTAGGTCTCCCATGTGTCTGATATCTAGTATAGGATTTCTAAGGTTGTACGGTCCGATGGAATTATTACCATAAATGCAGGTCAAATTTGTTGGTTTAGGCTTGTCAAAGTAAGGTTAGAAGTAAACTTCCGCGGTTTCCTTTCTTATCTGATCTCTACTATATTACTATGTAAGCTATAACCAAGTAAACTTTCAGCTTTGTAGGTAGGGAAGAATATCGCGATGAATGAGTGGGCGTTACGGATATTGCCGGTTATTTAGTGGTTATTACTTACTGACCACAAGTAAACACGAACCTACTACGAATTCACGTCTCGAAGCTGAATGCTAGAAGTTTTTTCTGCACTGTAGATACGCCAAAGTAAAAAGAAAACTTAAACTCCTTATTGACTCAGGACGGCATATTCTCATTCCTATACTTGTAGCAGCATAAAATCTAAAATATAATGTAATTTATGAAATTAAAAACCTTATCTAACTAAATATAAAATTCTATAAAGTGCATACCTTCTTATACTTCTTATATTATTTCATGTTAAAATTTAACAACTGCGCAAAAATTAATAATTAATTAAAAGTTAAAAATGAACAACAAAAGTAAATTTAATAAAATCAGCTTTTCCGTTTCCTTAGATTCGAATACTGGGGTTACGCCCAATAGTTAAAAAAGAAATTTTAATACGGTTAAACGATAAGAAATTACGACATATTAAAAAAAGGCATCCCCCCGCCCCCCGGTTGTGAACTTCTTGTTGAACCGTTAATTTAATTTAAATGTTCTATTTTATGGTTTAAATAGGTTATGTACAAAATGATGCTGAAATTTGAAAAATATTTCATGTAACAATAACTAATTTGACCATAATGAATTGATTTTACTGAAAAATCTACCCATAATTAGCTGTCTGCTGTTTATTGTGTAAACAAATCCACTTTGCTAAATAGAGTTTGATATTTCCTATTAATCAATGTTAACCAACTTTTTGGAACCTGTGGAATGCACATGAATTTTAATAGCATTACGAATTCACGGCGCACTGCTTTCCTTAAGGCAATATTCTATTGCTGAAAGCTCATAAAATACTTTGCATTTTATTGTATTTGGTTATGATTGTGAATTTTTAAATTTAATTAAAACTTTTTTATTTGATTTTAACTCACATTCAGTTAAAATAAATAACTACCTGGTAGTTAAAGTTGTTGGTTGGTTATACCGACGTATCCTGCTGTAGTAATTTTTGTCACAGTTATTATAACAGGACCCGTTATTATACTACGGATAACTTTAAGCACCAGTTAGTTAAAGTTGTTGGTTGGTTAGTTATATCTTGTAGTAGTAATTCGCATCTGGGTTAAGCAATCGATTTTGGTTGCATAGTGACGTATCATGTTGTAGTAACTCGCGTAGTAGTTACTGTAACAGGACCCATTATTAAGCAGCGGATAACTATTTAACTAGCAGGTATTTAAAGTAAGTTGTTGGTTGCTTAAATAATTAGATATCCTACTGTAGTAATTCGCGTTGTGGTTACTGTAACATGATCCGCTACAACGCAACGGTAATTTTAATTAGTAGTTAGTAAAAATTAAGCAACGGATAACTCTTTAACTAGCAGGCAGTTAAAGTATTCGGTTGCTTGCTAACGTATTCTGTTGTGATAATTTGCGTAGTAGTTACTGCAATAGTTAGTTGTCTGGTATTTTAACTATAGGTGAAAATATCGGCCCTGAGATGCTCAGTTACATAATCTGCTGTAATAATTCGGGTACTGTAACAAGACCCTTATTAACACGTTCAACGCCACGGCGTATACAGTAGCTTGATTGCCGGCACGGCATTGAACGTGTTAAGCAACGGATAATTTTAACTGGCAGTTAGTTAAAATTTTTTGATGTTTAGGGTCGGTTGTATAATAGAGGTTCTACCTCGACCAAGGGTTAACCCAGTGATTTTTTGTGTATCAACCAATCAAATAGCAGACATCCCTGAATTAACTCTTGCTCAAGGTTTAACTATTGTAACAGGATTGGTTATTGTAGCAGAACCCCTTACTAAACAACTTAGTTATATATCCTGTAGTAGTAATTTGCCTCATGGTTACTAAAGCAGCACTCAGCACTAAGCAATCGATAGTTTTAACCGGCAGTTTAGTGGCGCAGTAGTTAATGTAACAAGACCGGTTATTAAACAACTGATAACTCTTTATTTATTTAACTACCACTTAGTTAAAGTTGTTGATTGCTTAGTTACATATTCTGTAGTAGTAATTTTCCTCATGGTTACTGTAGCAGGACTTGACACTAAGCAGCCGATAGTTTTAACAACCAGTTAGTTAAAGTTTTTAGTTGCTTATAGTTAGCTAGCAATAGTTAGTAGTCTGGAATTTTAACTGTAGGTGAAAATATCACCCCTGAGATGCTCAGTTACATATTCTGTTGTAGTAATTCGCATAATAGTTACTGTAACAGGATCCATTACTAAGCAACGGATAATTTTAACTGGTAGTTAGCTAAAGTTTTTGATTGCATAGTGACGTATCCAATTGTAGTAATTACTGCAGTAATTACTGTAATATGGCCCGTTACTGAGCAAATGATAACTCTTTATCTATTTAACTACCAGTTAGTTAAAATTGTTGATTGCTTAGATTCATATCCTATTGTAGTAATTCGCCTCGTGGTTACTGTTGCAGGAGTCGTCCTCAAGCAACCGATAGTTTTAACTACCAGTTAGTTAAAGTTTTTGATTGGTTAGTGACCTATCCTGTTGTGCTAATAATTCACGTAGTAGTTACTGCAACAGCTATTTTTCTGGAATTTTAATTGTAGATGAAAAGATAGATCCTGAAATGATTAAGTTTTTTATTAGAACCTTTGCTATGTCAAAAACTGTTTGAAATCTTAACTGAATCCTGAATCCCTGTTGCTGAGTAAGTGTTAACTCTTTATGTATTTAACTGCCAGTTAGTTAAAGTTGTTGATTACATATCGTCCCCCTTATGCCAAAACCACCAATGTGCAAAAATTGCCATTTTGACACTTGACAGAAAGTGCACTTTCTTTCTAAGAAAGAAAATTCTTTTTTTAAATTATCTTCCGATTTCGGCTACAAGACATTCGAATAACAATAAAAAAAATTGACTGAATTAAAATTGATTAATTTCATTTACTTGATAATTTAGTTCAAAATACACTGGACTGAAAACTAGAAAATGCACTTTGATGGTTTTGGCATAAGGGGGACGATATCCTGTTGTAGTAATTCGCCTGATGGTTGCTGTTGCAGGAGTCGTCACCAAGCAACCGATAGTTTTAACTACCGGTTAGTTAAATTTTTTGGTTGGTCAGTGATATGTCATGTTGTGGTAATTCGTGTAGTAGTTTCTGCAATAGTTAGTTGTCTGGAATTTTAACTATAGGTGAAAAGATTGACCCTGAGATGATTAAGTTTTTTTTTAATCTTTGCTATATCAGAAACTGTTTGAAAATTTTAACTGAATCCTGTTTGTGAATTTGAATTTAAACTGCTGTGTAAAACCAACTTCATTAGCTGTTTTGCAGATATTAAGAAAAAGTTTAACCAGACACTAAAATATTTCAATTGTACATACGAAGAGCTTATGTACTCTGAGTGATGAGGTTAGACTAAAAATATTTGGTTGAAAAGGTAGACAAATTAAAGGGCGAGGGGGTGTCATTAATACATTTCATCGTTATTTTGATTATTCAGTTGCGTAACCAGTCATTGGATCTTTTTGTGCGAGAATAACTTAGAAATTGGATTTCTGTTGGTTAAACTGTTCAGTTTGGCATCGGTAAGAAGTTTCGCAGTTTTAGATATAAAGTACGGACTGGCAGGAATAAATTTGTCAAGAGAAGTCTCAAAAATTACCAAGTCATGAATTAATCGTTTTTATCTTTAATCCCTATAATTGCCGAGATGTTTGCCCAAAATTGCGTAGGTTTTAGATTTTGATGTAGAATATTTTTCGCAAAAGTAGCATTCAGATGAATGGAAGTTGCTACAATTTTCTGTAAATTCCCGTATAGAACAGCCTTCTAAAACCTTCCTAATAGGTGCCTAGATGTAAGTTCTTAATTTTGATCCTTTCTAAGCTTTCCTACCACTTCTTCAATATTTGCAAGTAACTCAATTTCAGTACACCTAAATTCCAAAATTGAAACATTATTTTAAGTATAGATAAAAAAAATTCTGCGTAGAATAAAAAAAATACTTAATACTTTCGGAAATGCACCTTTCCAAACAACCCTAATTTTCCGTCAATTTATAATTTGACTACTAATTTTTTTTCCTGAAAGCCCATGCATAAAAATTATAAATTGAACTTGTAGAGGATTTAATGCTGCATGATTAACATCATTTTCAACAAAAAGTCGGTTTTCCGATGCCATCAAATGTAGGTAATATAAAATCGTTGAAAAGTAGATTATCGATGGAAATGTTTTAAAAATTAAAAATATGAAGCTTAGCATAGAAATTTGAAAAATCAAACCACTTTACCATCAGGATTTAAATGTAATTATGAATAAATTCTGCAGGTTTAAATACTTGAAATTTAATACCTACTCAAATAAATTCAATTAAATAATGGTTTAACCATAAATGAACCATCGTCCCTTAATTTTCTTCGAAGTTTGGAACACAAAATTAGTCCTGAAATCGTTAAAATGTTTCTAACTTCTTCAAAGGTTGACAGATGCGGAATATCCTGTTTTTATCGGAAAGGGAATTTAAAAAGCTAGAAAATTTGTCACCGAACCTTTTTTTCTAAGTTGCACCGCTTTGGAGTTATCGCTCATTTAAATCAAATCAAAAAATGAACAAATTTTATGAACATTTTCGAATGAAAATTTATAAAAGTGAATGTGATGTGGCTTTAAGACAGAAAAATAATTTTTCTAAAATACCTGGTAGTAATTTTGCTAGCACTTGTTAACATCTAAATATTGGTGGTGGTGCCTATGAAGGTTTCCCCCTTCCCTGCAGGAAAAAAATAGATTTCAGCCAAAAAAAATTGCTTTCAGGCAATCAATATAATTTATGTAACCCTGCTTAAATTAAACGCAAAATTAATATGTAATAAGTTTTTGCTGCTCATCAGAACTTCAAGAAATTTAAACTAAAATTTCTCGGGTAGGATTTGATACCAAGTAAGGAAACGCTCAGTTCAACCGTTTGATTAACCGACCATCGAATATAATTTTTTATAATATCAAAAGTTTAAAAATCATCAATCTGGAATTAAAAGTTGCGTTACGAACAAATAAAAATTCTTTTCAAACATAAAATTTAAAACTTTTAATTTTTAGGAAAATGTTTTAATACTTTTCAAATCAAAAGTCAAACATTTTCTTCAGTGGAAAGTTTCCAAACTCTTATATTACATTTTTAAAACACAAAAGTGAAATTTTTAAGTCGCTCTCAGAGTAGGTTCTCTCTATATTTAATTAAATTGGCAGTATGATTTTTCTGAAAACAATTTTCTTAAGATATTATTAAATTTGAACTACGATAAGCACATGATTATGTACGAGTAAGCAGCATTTCATGTGGAAAATATCCTGAAGATTTAATTAAATCCACTAAAAAATTTATTTTTCAAACTAAAAGGTAAAAACTTACTACTTGAAAAAGTTTTTCCACGTCTTTAAATTTTTATGTTTCAGTCACCTCAGTGGATTATTTATCGTATTCCTGAAAACTTCGCTATTTAAAATTTTCAGTTTACCGTTTCCTGAAAACTGAAATTTATAGACGAAAGCGCCCTCTCGTAGTTTAAACGTGAAGTTGTAACAAATCGATCCTTACCGCTGAAAGCTTTGCTTTAGCCTGAAGCGAACATTTTCTGCTCGACGCCAGTGGGCGCCAGCTGAACAATTGGGTTACTGTAAATTTCAAACAAACAGTACCTAATTTATTTTACTAATTCACGTCAACTTCTAAAATATTCGTTCAGATGGTAGCTTAACGTCGTTCGATATTGTTTTTATATCTTTTCAATTTTTTTTACAGTTGACCTTTTATAATGAAAATTTCCACCGACATGTAATGTAACAACTCAATAAAATTTTCATTCGCTTAATTGCACATTGCTAAACGATTGTTGTAATAATCATTACGCTAGCTTTTGTTATAAATTCTTTTTTCTAAAAATATAACGGAAACCGTGGGCGTCCTTTCAAAAGGCGTTAGAGCAAATGAATCGAATAATTATCCTGAAAGAAGGTTGCACTAGGTATAATATTGCTGTAGTTCCTGAAACTCACGGTAATACCGAATTGTTAAGGAAAAAGTGATGTGACATTAAAATGGAAGGGGGTACTGAAAGACGTACTGTCGCTTTACCGTCTAGTTGTCGTTTCCCTGTATTTCACCCCAAAAATGCGATATTGATTTGGTGGTTTTCACGATACAACTTCTGCACGACGTAATTTTAAGTTTGATGAGGCTTTGTGCTTGAACGAATTTGAAATTATCTCGATTTGGTAATATCGGAAGAATATTTGAGATCGATACTACTTCACTGAAAATTTCCATCCCTTCGGTATATTGTCTGTTACTTAAATTATGACAACATTAAATATTTACGACTGTATTGGTTTAGGGGGTTTTCGTAGATCAATTTCAACTTTATAGTGACAGCATTTCGTTAGTTTAAATAAATGATGAGTCTATGTGGAGTTTCCAAGTTTGTAATTTCGACGTTTTACTTTTCTAATTTCAGGAGAAAAATTTACGGAAACTAATAAATTTGCAGAATAAACTTAATTCGGATGCAATTTTAGAAGTTGCAGAAAACGTAAACCCCTATGCAAATAGACTCGTCTTTCGCAATAATCCCATAATTTAATTTCAGCTTTCAAAAGACATGAATGTAACAAAGTTAGACTAATCTAAATAAAGAGAAGTGGGATTACTATAAGCTGAACTTAATTACAATGGTAAAGCAATTAATGCATTATACGTGAATTGCATACATTTTGGAGAAACTAGGAAATTTTTTTTAGTTTAAGTAAAGAAAAACAGGGCGAAATTTAAAATAAGGTTCAATTATTGAAAAGATCGGGAGGAAGTGGAATTGAATATTCACCTAGTTTTCTTAAAAAGAACATCAATTAAAATGTTTTTTAGCCATTTTTATGTTTAAGGGGCATTTTAAAATCATAAATTTTAAAGGCTCTGTATAATATCCTAAAATGGCCTTTAGCAGGGTATTCCCATTTTTCAGCCAAATTTTATGCTTTTATATTACAACTAGCTGGCACGGGCGGCATCCGCCGCCCTTAGCCATCTAGACCCAGAATAGATCCGAGTAGGCCATAGTTGTTCGGCCTTCGGCCTCACAGGGGGAGGACCATAATAGATCCGCGAAGGCCATAGTTGTTCGGCCTTCGGCCTCACAGAGCGGACCACCTCGCCTCCAATTTAAAAAGTGTCGCAGGTCCCCCGGTACAAATATTACAAATTTTTGCACTTTTCCAAAAAGTTATTCACAATTTTGCCAATGTTTTAGACAACCGAAGAAGAAGTTTAGATTACGCTTTTATGTTATAATTCCCAAAAACGGTTTGCCCGTCCATTTCCGGCGTTAATATATAATTATCGGAGCGTAATTTTTTTTCGAAAAATTTGCAAGGCTATCCCATTGAAAAAATAATTTTGAAATTTAAATTCGGTTTAACACCTTCGGCGTTGAAAATACGAAGGAATGTTATGGACGAACTATTATAGAGCGTCGCGATACGCTTCCGTTGCGTCTTAAAAATTAAAGATCGGCCGGTAAATAAGAGCGCTACATTTGTCCAAAGTTTTTACACAATTTTCACTTAAATGGGTCTCTCACAAAGAAACGACGGATAATTTAGAAAAAGCAATCGGAGCTTCGGATTCGGTTATTAACGGTCTGTAATTTAGCACATTACGACGGTTGACGAAAAACGACAAATAACGGCAGCATTTGCAAATTAGTGTCGACGTCAAAATTGAAAATCAAAATCGGAGGCGATTTCGGGCAAAATTTAAAATATGCAAAATGTATTTTCGTTGCAAAGCAAAACCAAATCGAGAAAATTTCATTCGACATTTTCGATTTATATTTGTCTCCTCGACGTGTAATTGAAATATTTTTTATTTAAAAGTATAATAATTCAACAATGAACAATTTTGGTAGTGGGGGTGCGCCGATGGTGCTGGTCGGTGGTTCTCATTACCACAACCACCTCGCCTCCAATTTAAAAAGTGTCCCGGTACAAATATTACAAATTTTTGCACTTTTCCAAAAAGTTATTCACAATTTTGCCAATGTTTTAGATATCGAAGAAGAAGTTTAGAGTACGTTTTTGTGTTATAATTCCCAAAAACGGTTTGCCCGTCCATTTCCGGCGTTAATATATAATTATCGGAGCGTAATTTTTTTTCGAAAAATTTGCAAGGCTATCCAATTGAAAAAATAATTTAGAAATTTAAATTCGGCTTAACACCTTCGGCGTTGAAAATTCGAAGGAATGTTATGGACGAACTATTATAGAGCGTCGCGATACGCTTCCGTTGCGTCTTAAAAATTAAAGATCGGCCGGTAAATAAGAGCGCTACATACGTCCAAAGTTTTTACACAATTTTCACTTAAATGGGTCTCTCACGAAGAAACGACGGATAATTTAGAAAAAGCAATCGGAGCTTCGGATACGGTTATTAACGGTCTTTAATTTAGCACATGACGACGGTTGACGAAAAACGACAAATAACGGCAGCATTTGCAAATTAGTGTCGACGTCAAAATTGAAAATCAAAATCTGAGGCGATTTTGGGCAAAATTTAAAATATGCAAAATGTGTATTTTCGTTGCAAAGCAAATGTTTATGGGGAGGACCATAATAGATCCGAGAAGGCCATAGTTGTTCGGCCTTCGGCCTCACAGAGAGAGGACCATGATAGATCCGCGAAGGCCATAGTTGTTCGGCCTTCGGCCTCACAGGGGGAAGACCGTAATAGATTGGTGAAGGCCATAGTTGTTCGGCCTTCGGCCTCACAGGTCGAACCATAATAGATCCGTGAAGGCCATAGTTGTTCGGCCTTCGGCCTCACAGACCGGACCATAATAGATCCGTGAAGGCCAAAGTTGTTCGGTCTTCGGCCTCACAGGGCGGACAATAATAGATCCGTGAAGGCCAAAATTGTTCGGCCTTCGGCCTCACAGACCGGACCATAATAGATCCGTGAAGGCCATAGTTGTTCGGCCTTCGACCTCACAGACCGGACCATAATAGATCCGTGAAGGCCATAGTTGTTCGGCCTTCGGCCTCACAGACCGGACCATAATAGATCCGTGAAGGTCAATGTTGTTCGGCCTTCGGCCTCACAGACCGGACCATAATAGATCCGTGAAGGCCATAGTTGTTCGGCCTTCGGCCTCACAGACCGGACCATAATAGATCCGTGAAGGCCATAGTTGTTCGGCCTTCGGCCTCACAGACCGGACCATAATAGATCCGTGAAGGCCATAGTTGTTCGGCCTTCGGCCTCACAGACCGGATCATAATAGATCCGTGAACGCCATAGTTGTTCGGCCTTCGGCCTCACAGACCGGACCATAATAGATCCGTGAAGGTCAAAGTTGTTCGGCCTTCGGCCTCACAGACCGTATAATTTAACAAATTTTTTTTCGTATTATTCATTTAGATGATTAGGGGGAATCAGATATCAATTTTGGTGATGATCGATGAAGTTCCAAAAAAAACTTTTTTGGTGCGGATAATTTAAAAATTTTTTTTCGTATTATTCATTTAGATGATTAGGGGGAATCAGATATATGTTTTTTTAAATTTCTGAATGTCTTTAGTCCAAAATTTTGTGGTGGAGGGGGAAAAATTTATTTTTATAAAATTGTTTTATGTTACCTATTGATATACCAAATATGAAGAATTTATTCTAGACTTTAGTAAAAACTCTTTAAGTGGGGGTAAATGTCAAAAAAAATTCCACTTTTAAAAAGGGCGTGTCTAAAGACCACCAATATGTGAATTTTATTAGAAACAAAGAAGAATTTGATTTGGACTTTGGCGTAGGGGTATAGAACAATTGGCTTTCCCTGACGTATTGTAATTGGGTCACATAATCTTAGGTGTGAAATTTATTTCGGGTAGTACATTGTTGTAGTATGTGTATTATTTTTCTACTTTACTTTATTAGTATCACTCGTATGTTTTTCACTTCACTTTCCGTCACTTTGACACTATCTTTTAATATATGGCAATATCGAAAAACGCTTATCATCGCGCCATCTGTTGACAGTATTTTGAATCACTGACTGTACGTCAGATTAATTATTTGACAAATTAAATTTTTTGTCAAACTTGTGATTTGATTTATCGAAAAAAGCGAATAACTTTGCTCCCCGAGCGAATTTCTCCATTTATGCACGAATAGTTGCGCCTGGAGCTACAAAATAACTGTGCAAAATTTGGTTGAGATCGGTCCAAGGGTCTAGGAACGTATAGCGAACACGCAAGCAAACAGATCTTCTCTTTTATATATTTAGATAAGTAAACAATCTTTAGGCTTTTTTGCTAGCGTTGTGGAGAGGGAAATTTTCAAAAGACACCACCCGGATGTTAGGGGCAGTAGTGTCAGATTTTTACCGACTAAACCTCCCTTCCAGGTAGCAATAGGATTCACCTTCCGGAATTTCTTCCATGAACTATCAACTTCTCATTTTCTTCAGCTTCTGACCTTAGGAGGCTTTCGTTTTTGTTCCTCTCCTTGATTTTGTCTTCCTAACTGATTTTTTCGCTCATTTTCTTCCTTAACGCAGAGGATTTCGTTCATCATTTAAGATGTATTTTCCAATTAATCTTCAGAATTGAGCATCGCCTCAAAAAATTTTCGGGGTGTACGAGCGTCTGTTGCGAAATTAATTTTAGTGTTTTGCCACTTGTTGCACTTGAAGATTGTGTGCATTGGAGTACCTTCCTTATGGTATTTCGGGTCTGCGTTAGACTGCGCCAGCTGTAATTTAATTCACCAAGTATTGGAATTCTAGTCCAAGAATTCTTAACTTTAAATTTATAACACTTGAACCCAAAAATCCCCGGATAACAATTTTAGCTAAAATCCTGAATATTTTTGATATCAGTCGCTTAAATGCAAAACCCGACAAGTCCACTCAAATAGAAAGCGAGATAATGCAGAAAAATGCATAAAATCTTTATGCGACCGAATTAAGTAACCATTTTTTTTTGGTATAGCTTGCTACTCTTAGAGAAAAATATAGAAATCAATTGAAAAAATTAGGGACACTCAGAAGTCTTCAAAAATTAATTATTAGAATGGACATGTCGGGTTTTGCACCTAAATTCGTAAATATTTATTTAAAAAACGTCAATTACTACATATTAACCATTTATTATTCACAGTTTTCTTGTTCTGTGGATACATGTGTTCTCTCCAAAACATTTTAGAAAACTTTTCTAAAAAAATGAACTCATATTTTTTTCCCATTCACTTCCATAGTGTTTTTCTGGTAGCTTTGCAATAATTTGCTTCTTATCCTTGTTAACCTCTTCAGGGACAAATTTTTTTTTAGAAATGTAATAGAAATTAAAAAACTGTATGTAGTTTATTAATGAATAAGATTAACATGTATAACATAAATTTCATTAAAAAAATTATTATGTCCAAAAAAAAGTTAAAAAATGTTCTGTACACATATGTGGCCAACGAGCCAAATGGTCACTGGTGAAATGCCGCCATACATTCTGGGCATACACTTTCTTTGCATTTATCACACGCATATCTTGTTCTACGTTTACAATTTTTCTCGTGACATCTTGGTGGGTTATTATAATTCATTTTTATAGGGTAATGTCCGTGACCATCAGTTCGAACCTCAGGAACAACTTTAGTCCATGCTCTTTTCTTCCTTGGAGTAGGCTCAGCTGATGGCCTTCCTCTCTTTTTTATGCTGCCATTGAATTGAATCATCGTGGTTGCTACAGAAGATTTAAATTCCAGTAGTGACATTTTTGATCCCTTTGCTTTTCGGTACAGCAACCAGGCATTTACTATGGCGACATTTACAAAATGGAACACAATACGTATATAAAATTTTTTGTTCTTTATAGCGTGGGGATAATGGGCAATCATCCTATCGGATAAGTCCACACCACCCATGAAACGATTATACTGTATAACAGCCTGAGGTCTGGAAACATCAATGTAGGTTTTTGATTTTCTGTCCCACCTTTGAACAGAATCTGTTGGTTCTTTGCTGACATATGATGAAATCATGTGCACAAGGTTGTTATCTACCCATCGTAACACTGAAATATTATCTGAAGATGTAGTAACAGAACACGAGCCCCTGCCCTTTTTCTGAAGAATTTTTCCATCGACAAGTTTTTCGTTGGCTTTATGGATCCTGTTTGCTCTTACCGTTCCAACTACATGTATATCTCGATTCTTCAAATAGGTTATTGTTGGAATGGAAGTAAATAAGTTGTCCAAAAATATTTTGTGATTTAAACCTTCAAGACCGGAACATAATCTGACAACCGTGTCACCGATAACACCCAAGTTGGTTTTATTCTTGTTGACTGATGTCTGGTACATCTCAAATTTAGATACGTACCCATCTGCAGAAGCACGCACCCAGGCTTTGAAACCCCATTTCTTTGGTTTAGATTTTATGTACTGTTTGGCTCTACTTCTTCCTTTGAAAGGAATGATCATTTCATCGATAGCCATAAATTCTGTTGGTGTGGCAGCGTTAGCAAAATTATTTGATAAGATATCTAAGAAAGGCCGTACTTTTATGAATGAATCCTTGTTATCGTTTGGAATATCATCATTGTTTTTGAAATGCAGATATCTTTTTATCTCTTCATACCTTTTTAAAGGCATAGTCTTAGCAATTATATCAAAACCTAGGCCTGGAATTGACGACCAATACATACGATATTCAGGATAACGTATATATGTCATTATAATATTTATAGCGAAAAACTGTTTAATTTCAGATATAGTAACGTTAAATGTATGTTTTCCAGATTGAATAGCATACCGAATAGTTTCTGTTGTAACCAGATTGAAAATATCATCAGTAAAAATTTTTGAGAAAAACATATATGGAGTCTCGCCGTCAATATTTATTTGGTGCAAACCTTGGAATATTGGAGGATTATCCCAGAAATCGTTTTCTTTTTCGATATACCATACTTCTTGTGGGGGTGGAGTGGACGCAATGGTTTGTGTGGGTGGAATGTTGCGGTCTCGAAGTTTTACAGCTAATTCTTTGAGAGGCAAATCATATTCACTGTCCGAGTCAGTATCACTAACAATCTCATTTGATGGATCAGTTTCTGTGTTGTTGTTAACAAGATCATCACCAGAATAATCCTCGTCTAGTACGTCGATTTCTTCCAAGTCTGAATGATATGGGTTTTGTACGAATTCAAGAATACGAACGGGAGATTTTTTTCGGCTATAGAACCTGCTTGCAGGTATTGGAATAGACATTTTGAACCTCAATCTAGAAGAAATGCGCCATTTCAAAACATAATATAACATTTGGTATGACAAGATAATAATTAAATTTTAATACTATTTAGTGCACATCTGAACATTGTACACAAACGTGGACATATATATAAACAAGCAAATCATTATTTGTTTGTCAATATTATGTTACTTAAATTACACAGCAATGTAAATTAGGCCTTTCCTCAACACTTACCAATTTTTGTTGTTTATAAAGAACATAAATCTTAAAATAATAACTAGGAAAACTTGACACAGTAAACGAACATAACCTAAAATGCACACCTCCAAATGAAATCGCGATTGCAATAATATTTAGAACGATTTTGGTCTCTATTGCGTGTTATATTATGGATGGAATAGTAAACGTCCACAACGGTTGCCACTGAGCAGATAAGAACCACGTTTGACCAAAATTATTTAACATTGCACGAAACGTACACATATGTGCCTCTGTCCTTGAAGAGGTTTTAATAGGTACCCCAATTTCTAATACTTTTGGGGTCCTATGAAAAAAATGGTCCGGTCCTGCCTTAAAGGTTATTGTAGTCTGCCGATAATTTGTGTTTTACGTGTGAAATATAGAACTTAAATTGTGTAAAGTAAGTGATTTGTAACAGATTAACGTGATAAAGCTGTGAAAGTGTTAGAAACACCAAATATACAGTTAAAAGGAACTACTGTCGGAATTCGGAATACAGAAATCATAGGTTAAAGGGTAACAAAATAATTTGCTAGGTTGAGATAGTAATGCGAGCATCTCCTAGGGGTTGACTCGGGTACTCGTATTGTCGCTATTGATAGAAATAACAGAAAATAATCGAAATAAGACCGAATAATAAAAGCAGAAATAATAACAGTTATCATCATAAAAGAATTCCACAGTAAGTAATTTTGGTTGCTTAAGTGTAGCAAAGCAGAGATCGATGAGTAATAATAAACAGAATAGAGACCGATCAAATAGTGTGACATCAATAAGAGATTTCCTTAAGAGAGGAAGAGAAGAGCAGGATTTGAGTGAAGAGGAAGAAGCATTTCGGAGAAGCAAAAAAACCGTAAAATCACCAATTAAAGGAGACGAGGTGGTAAAAGTAATGACGGGGACTGAGAATATGGATGAGTTGAAAGAAATTATAAGCGCACTGACGCGTACCGTTAATGCTGGATTTAAGGAGAATAGAGAAGAAATTGGAGAATTAAAGGCAAAGATCGATAGAGTGGAAGAACAGTGGAATTTAGAGAGACAAGAATACAGAAAGGAAATTGAAGAACTCCAGTGCATGGCATCGGACTAAGGAAACTGCATAAGAGAACTTGAAAAACAAGTGGAGGGATACGAAAAAGAGAAGAGAAAATGTAATTTTGTAATTAAGGGAATGATCACTAACGATAAAATAACAAGAGAAAAGGTAGAAGGATTTATCCATAAGGAACTTGCAATCCAGGTGGAGGTGTCTGAAGCATATAAACTGGGTAGAGTACCGGGACGAGAGATAGTGGTTGCGAAAATGAAGAACTTTGAACAGAAAATGTCCGTACTGGAAAATAAAAAAGGCTAAAAGGTACTAAGTTGTATATTGAAAGCGATCTTACACAAAAAGAGAAAGAAGGATTATCGGGTATGCGGACACCAAATGAAACAACTAGGTCACTTTGTCGACGTTTCGAAGGTATATTAGGCCTTCATCTTCAAGACTGTGAAGAGAGACAAACGGTCACATATCACCCGTTGTTGAAAAATCAGCTTCAACATGCCTTCAAGGATGTCATTAGCGATGGCTCCCTGAAGTTGGTCTTCTATAACGACTTTAAATTGGGAAGAATTTTATACTCGAGAATAAAAGATAAGGTTCCTACATTGGATAGAGCAAACGTTGTCTACAGGATAAAATGTGAGTGTGGCCAAAGGTACATTGGACAAACTAAACAAATATTGAGGAACAGAATAAGACAACATACATACGACATCAAGTACAATTCCAAGAAAACAGGATTTTCTGAGCACATTATAGATTCCTCGCACAAATTCAACATAGAAGATGTGGAAATCCTGGCCAATGAAACCAATTTCCACAAACGCGCATTCCTGGAAGCCGCCTTTATATCCACTTTGGGTCCCAATGTGAACAAACAAAATGACTTTTACCAGATAAAAGACTATTATCGCAACGTTCTCAAGTGCTTCAACAGTAAGACTAAAAAACCGGGTTGACACCTGCACTGATTGGCTTGGCAATCGCACCTATTATTCTTCGTTCTAATTTCACGACCACCTCCAGTTTTTGTTTAATTTGTTTGTTTGTTGACATTTTTAGTTCGATGGCATCACCCATGGATGGCGCCGGCACACAACAGTATTTTCTTATTTGGCGGGAATACACTGCATGTTTGAAATTATCCGATAGGATTGGTCGTGATTTTATCTAAGGGACCACGTCAAATTTATACTTCAACCAGATGTACATATATTGGAAAATTATTTTAATTGTAATGTCCATAATTTTAAAGTGTATTTGTTTATTTATTTTCTTAATGCTGTACATATTTTACATTGACAAAGTTAACGCCTGTTATCGTGTTTCGAGCCATCGAACACCTTTTTTGCTACTCCATTGTCTTACAACAAATTTTACATTACGTTACGGAGGTGAGATATTATAGTATTTTTGTTATTTACCGATGTTTCACACGTTTGTCTCTCTTCACAGTCTTGAAGATGAAGGCCTAATATACCTTCGAAACGTCGACAAAGTGACCTAGTTGTTTCATTTGGTGTCCGCATACCCGATAATCCTTCTTGCTACTAACATTACCATCGGACGAGAAATTTCATTTATAACAAAAAGAGAAAGTCGTCCAGGATCAAATTATAAAGTATGCTAAGGAAGAAACTAAAAACGGTAGGAGGACTGGAGTGGGGTACAGAAGGTTGTATGTGGATGGCAGGATGTTTATATGGTGCGATAAAGAAGGTAAACTAAAACCAGCCACAGATACGAAAGACTTGGCAAAAAACTGATAGAGAGATACGGAGTGGATGGAACGTCTCAACCTGAAGCTCCATATGCAATACCTGAGACAAAAAAGACAACTTCGCAATGCAACAGGAAAATGGAGATTAGTTATAAGATGCTAATGCCCAGAAAACGAAAACGGAAACAAAATTTGATTAAGATAGGCACCTGAAACGTTAGAACATTGCTGAGACCGGGGAAGATATCGGAGGTGGCGCATGAACTGGTGAAATATGGAATAGACGTGACAGCATTACAGGAAATAAGGTGGGGAGGTCAGGGAGAAATAAAAAATAAGAATTATACGATGTTTTATTCTGGGGAAAGCATGCGGGGAAGAAACGGAACCGGTTTTATAGTTGCAAAAAATTTGGAACGAAGAGTGTTAACTTTCAGAGCAATAAGCGGAAGAATATCCTATTTAAGATTAGAGGCCAAAACAAGAATGTCAATTATAAATGTGTACGCGCCAAAAGAGGATAGCTGTGAAACAGAAAACGAAGAATTTTATAGCGAGTTAGAGACATTATGCGAAACTATACCAAGACAAGATATATTGATGGTGCTGGGTGACTTTAACGCCAAAATATGCAAGGAAAATTATATCAGGTCAGTTACATGAATTTATACAATACACGAAACAACAAACGATAATGGAGAAAGACTATGCAACATGGCGGAAGCAACGGAAACAGTGATCTGCAGTACTAAGTTTAAACATAGGAAGTTGCATAAAATAACATGGGTGTGGCCGGGAGGAAGCACAGAAGAGGGAAACCAGATAGACCATGTACTGATCTCCAAGAAAAATGAAAGCGCTGTAATGGACGTAAGAATTTATAGGGGGGCCAACGCGGACTCGGATCACTATCTGGTTGTAGCGAAGGTAAAACAAGAGAAGACAAAATATGTTAAAAAAGAAAACTATAATAGAAAGTTGGCAAGTTCAAATCAAAAGAGATAGTAACAGAGATGAAGAGCTAAAAAGAAGAGTGCAACTGGGTAACAGGGCGTATTATGCTAACAAGATAATGTTAAAAGATAAAAAACTAACGAAGACGACAAAAATGAGAATATACGAAACGATGATAAGGACCAATAATCACTTACGCGGCAGAAACACTATGTTTGTCACATCACGATGCGGAAATACTTAGAAGACTTGAAAGAAAAATTTTGAGAACAATCCTAGGACCAAAAGTGGAGGGGGGTGAAAAGAGAAGGAGGTGAAATAAAGAGATTTTGCAGGAGTGCGATGGAAGGGACATAGTAAAGTTCATAAAGTCGCAGCGAATAAGATGGTTAGGCCATGTAATGCGAAGTGATGAGGATGCAGTCAAGAGAATAACACTTTGGAGACCCACAGAGGACAGAGCAAGGGGTAGACCACGAGTGAGATGGTGGGACCAGGTGACCGACGACCTGGAAAGGATGGGTATAAAAGACTGGAGGGTGAGGTCGGGTGATAGGACAGGATGGAGAGTGATACTGAGTGAGGCGGCGAGACATTCCGGGTTATAGATTGTGAGTGTTAATAAAACTAAAAAGTCTAAACATAATGTACATATGGGGTCTAATCCTCCTCGACAAACGGATTTTGTAAATCCCAATAGGGATAGCTATATTCATAATGAATTAATGCTTTGTAATAATAATAATTAAAAAAATATTTTCCCCTCTGCATAAGCCTTGTCGGTTTTTGCATCTAAAATAACATTTTAGTTTCGTATAACTCGGTAGTTGTCAGGATTTTCTCTTATAATTTTTTATGGGTATGTAGGATTTTGAATTTCTAAATTTTTGATGTATTAATCTCATTTTGGTAAAAGTTGTGACATGTCGGCTTTTGCATCTAAGCGACTGATATGTAAACCGGTCATATTGGGCCTGCCATTTGCATTAGAGAACTTTAATTTTGGATCCATAATAACCGACATCATGAACACCACTATTCCAAATTTTGTGCATAAGGTTTATGCTCTCAGGTTTTTTGGCCAGCTTTTCGGTTCATTTGAACCACTTGCACTTTGCGTTGACTTGTCTCTCAATCTAACACTAAAAATTTTGAAAAACCTGTTGTGCCGTGTGAATTTCATTTCGGCAGAATTAATTTATTGATCATTCGTATAATTATTAAACTAAGCAATATTATCTAAGATATTTTACTTTTTCGTAGTAATAACTCGAAAATAAGCCCCGATTGGGCCGGTGGGAGACCGGCAAAGGCCAGGTGGGAGACCGGCAAAGGCCAGGTGGGCCGCTGTCTTTCGAAGCCCAATTTTATACCACCTTATAAAATAATTCTTGTAAGTCGTATTGTTCGTTTCCGCACGTCGTGGCCCATCTCTTTCTATGCATGTGATGTGCGTTCCAAGTGTTTTCACATACATAGAGGACCTACTTATTTAACGTGGGCTCCGAACCACGGGAAGTGTAATACATTTCATGTTGAGATGGGCGCTCTTGGCAAATTACCTCGGTGGTAATTTGTAAATTCTGAAGTCCCCAAATCGTGAATTAACCGGTTTTTTAAATGTGCGTCGACATTTTTGTTAGTGTTTTGCTAAGGATTTTTTGTCAGGGATTGTGGTAAGGATCGGGGGCCCGAGCTAAGCAATTCGAACTCGGAATTACCGGCCTGTAACTCAACCAGTGTTCACAGAAGGCACTGTTGTGAACTATTAACCGTTTTTTATATTTTGTATACTCAAAATAAGTCTTAACAAAATTAAATTCTGACGAAAAATTAGCAAAAATAAATATTCTATCTCTTTAGTTTCCGAGATACAGCTGTTTAAAGAATCTCGTTTATTTTTCGATTTTTGCTCTTACGTCGTTTTTCGATTTTTTTTGCAGACTGTTTTTCTGGTCATTTGACGCAAAAGTGGTCTGTAGATGAGGGAAAATAGCCTTAAGTATCTGTAAATCCCCGTATAGATCAACCTCCCTCTTTAATAAATTTCCAGCTGTGAGCTTTCAAAGTTAATGACATTTGAATCTTTTCTACCACTTCTTACATTTAAAAAAATTTATATCGATTTTGTAACCTTGATAGTTTTCGAGATTTGCCTTTTCAACATAGTCTCAATTCTGCTAAAAATGGTAAAATTTGGTTTTTGGAAATAATTTCTTTGTGAAATAATTTGAAATAAAAAAAATTGTGGTGGACCGAATTCTGGATAATTATCACTGAAAAAGGGTTTTCTTTTCTATCGAGCGGATC
The DNA here is from genome assembly GCA_932274525.1 of Podabrus alpinus. Classification (NCBI taxonomy): domain Eukaryota; kingdom Metazoa; phylum Arthropoda; class Insecta; order Coleoptera; family Cantharidae; genus Podabrus; species Podabrus alpinus. Next base: position 68,576,371 of record OW026456.1, on the reverse strand, counting down.
TTACTAAAAAATTACTAATTTACTAAGGCTAGAACAGTTTCGTTTTTCCAGTTTGACGCAGAATTTTATTTACTTTAAATCTTAACTCATCCGTTTTTGTCACGAAAACCGAGTAAATTTCGAAAAACTGAAACCCTGAAAAACAGATTTCAAAAATTGATAAAAAATTAACACCCTAGAAAGCTCACCGCTAGAACTCGATCAGAGCTAAAACTTTATTGTTTGCATAAATTTATTGCAAATAGGGAAAAAAATCTACATGAAAATTTGAAAACGACGTTATTTTGTACAAAAATCTGAAGAATTAAAGTTCTTTGTAGGGCTGTACATCAGAGCGACCTTGGAATTCTAGTTTTTATTCAAAATTTTAAATTTTATTTCGTTTAATTTTGATAATACTTATTTGGGATAATGCATTTGAAACGATAAATCCACGACTTTGTAATTTTCGGCCATTCTTAAAGTTCCATGCCAAAATTGGTTGAACCGAAGAAATCACATTTCCAAACAGACTTCTTTTTCACGATGTAGATGAGGGACTCAACTATTATTGACTAAACAATTATTTATAAATATCTTGGAATAAATTAATACAAATCTTCCTTTATAGTCCTGGCAAATAAAACGAGAAATTGCTTCAAGCTTGCAAAACATTTGGCCAAGCTGAAATTTGACAGTCATGTGTTTAAATGAAACCTTAAAATTCCTTGCTAACTTTTCAAATCAGGGGTATTTAGACCCCCCCGCTTTCGCCTGGAGCTCGGTTAATTTTATTTTACATAAAATTCCAGAAAATATGATAAAAATTTGGAGCACAACTTCTCTACAAAATATTTTGTTCTTCAAAATGTCTAGGCAAAAAAGTCTACAAAATGATTAGAGCTTATAAAATAATTTGGCAGTGGCTCTAATCCCCCCCCCCCCACATGGCTCAGCAAAGAAAAATAAATTCACTTAAAAATAGAAATTCTAATACATAAAATAATTTCCTGCTACATTTAAATAATGGGCTTCGGTCCCCTATCTTTGGCAACTCCAAATAAATTGAAAATTTCCTATTGCAAAGAGGAATGTTTATATAGCATACTGATATAATTTAAACGTGAGAATGTATTAGCAAAATTTTGAATAAATCGATTTTGAAGTTAGCAAATTTACATGTAAAAATTTAGTGAGATTCCGCGCGTCGCTCATTCTGTTGACGGTACGTGCGCTATGAATGACCTTAACACTTAGAGTTTTCCGCACCGGCCCACACAGACTAATGTATGTTCACAGGTTTAACTTACACAAATTCTCTTCGAAAGTGAATTTATTCACTAGATTTGTGTAATTTTTCGATCAATTTCCACAAGCTTCGATAAATCACCCCCCATAGTATCACTACAATCCCACTAGTCGCCAATTCTGACTAGTTCCAAGTAGAAGCCACTCACTTCGAGGTCATCAATAGAAATTATAATTTCTTTCTTCGAATTAGGGACTCTACTATATCGGCAAACGTAAAAAATTTCTTTTTCTTCACATATCTCATATTCACAGTCACAGCCCAGGTTTCTAACCAGTCAGTCCGCCAAGCGCCAATTCCCAGAGACCCACCGGTCTCTACAACTTCCAATGTCATTAATGTATTCTTTCAGATGAAGGAGAAGGCCGGCCATGCCGGGATGCTCCATCAAATACATATCAGGTAAAGGTAAAGGTCCGCACCGGCAGATGCAGCTCGACTCTCGTACATGTAACATCGATTATTTTTTGTTTTTAGGCGATTTTTTGGGGGTTTAAGATCCCGGTTGCCTTCATCCCGGTTTGCTTGATGCGTGACGCCTTCTCGTATGTTTAGCTCTGCCGCGTAGCGGCTTCCGCAAATGAAAAACCGCCCGGAGCCCCGGAGGGGCGTAGGGTAGGTTTTTTGTTGCGCCCAATTCTGGCCGGGGTTTTTTATGTATATTTAGAGACCTTATTCTTAAAATATTTGGGGTTCTACGATGTTATACGCACGGCGGTTGACTAACAAATGACTAAGTTCCGAGCGTGCGTTACTTATATTTATAACCTCGGCATGGGCGTGGCTTCGACCACGGGCGAACGATGTACATCGACCGCGGTCTACTGCATACTCGATGCTACTCTCCCGTACTTTTCAAATTGATTTTTCTCGAAATTTTATGTATATCATCTCCAGTGAAATTTTTACAGTATACTATATAAACCTTCCTCTTTACAATAGGAAATTTTCAATTTTTTCGGGGTTACCAAAGATAGGGGACCGTCCCCAAATAATGTTATGTTATTTATTTAGTACAATTTACAATAAAATTTTCCCTCATACAGGGAAACTGAAAAACAGGTAGAGGGTACAGCGTAGAAACATCTTGAACCTTTTTTGGAAAACATTTCAATAGTTAATCTTTTACGCCAAGCTTTAGCAATTTTCAAGTTTTAACAAACTTTTAAAATTAGGTAAGTGGTCGTTAATAAAGGACGTCCGCATTTTTTTCCTTATTTTCAACAAAACAGTTGGTCACAATCTTCGCGCCCCCCCCCCCCAAGGAACGTCCTATGGTCACAAATCAAAGGCCTACTACCTCATTTGTCTAAAATCGAACGTACCTTTTTAACAAATAAACAAGGATTAGTGGATTAGTATGGGATATCAACGCAGCAATGGTTGCTTTATAATTTTCAGCATTGTAGGGAAATCCACTGTATAAACCGATTAAAATATTGGCCCCAAAACTTTTCCCTGAGGCGCGCCAGTACTAACTCAATGTATTCACCTTGAAATTTAACTAGGAAATTATTTGGTCGTATTATGGATGTCACACTTTATTAAGGGCTGTTTGAAAAGGTTGTAAAACAATATTATTTGCAATTTAAATCTCCGTTTATTTGTTCAACTGTTCTATGTTGATTCCTGAAGCCAATTGGTGATTATCAGCTTACCGGCTGCACGTTGATATTGCTGTTCGATTTTTCCCATATTTTTGTAACATACATACATAATAATTAAAGCGACCGTCTATTGTTCCGGAAAGTATCCTAAATTCAGGACTGCATTAAATATTAAGTTGTTTTTGCCAATTTTCTGTACTTTTCCTATATTTACGTCGTATCCTGAAACCATTTTCGGATTAATTTCCTTTAAGATGACTGTTTTGACTTCATTAATTTTAAATTCCTTAAGGGGCTGGTTCATTTCGTAGGGTTCTTCTCGAGAATCTATTATTTTGTCGAAATGTTATACGAATGCATAGGCGGTTTATTATCTCTGCAAATTATTTTGTTTGTTCTAATCGGCTGTATCGATTACTGTGGTTGTTTAATTTTTCTGGTTGCCTTCTATAGAATATTCCGAGAGTATAACCCTTAATTTTTCTTTATTTATAAATAAATTTCTGTTCACATTTTGAAAAGCGCCGTTATAATAATAATTCTTTTTATCCAATTTTTCGAGCAAATGTTATTACAAATTTGCAATTTATTTTTGGATATATCGCAATAAAAAATTAAAATTCTACATAATATTTATTTTCTTTACGTCAAAATAACATAAAGCACAAACCCAGCACATAGAAACAACATTAAAATATTTTTATTAGTTTATTTTATTTTATTTTAGATATTTCAGCTCAGAATTTAAAATTTTTTTATCGTAATAACTTTCGTGTCGAGCTGCCTGCCCAATTTAATTTTATGCAGAAATTTTATCGATCAAAAGTGGTGGAACCTGTTTGCGTTCTGATTTCTGTTACGTTTTATTTGGAGAAAGCCTGCTGCTACCCTACAGCACAGAAGGCAGAAATGTGATAAACGGTCCAAACATCTATGAGGGTGCAGAAGGGATGCTGAAATTTTCTTCAAAATGGCGCCCGCTAGTAAGGGTTACGTCCACCCGCGTCTCTAGTGCTGTTGGCGCTTTTAGTTCTCCTCACCTCTTTGAAACTCCGGCTACTATAGTAAGTGTGACGTGTGTGAATTGTAAACAAATCAAATTAATCAAATATTTACATCCACATGATTTTCCTTTTTACCGTTTAAGATTGCAATAATTAACAATTTTCAACGATTTATTCTTTATTTTCCGCATAAAAAATGCGCTACAAATTACTACCCCAAACCAACGAGGATGGTTAACCCGTTAACGTTTTAAATTTGAAATTTAATGGAAATTATCGCTCAAAAATGTTTAAATAAGCAATTAATCGGTGATGTTATCGACTAAGATTGATAAAAAAAAATTAAATTGATAAAATGTGGTCGAAAATTTCGCGATTTGAGGATTCCTCGAGTTCTCATTTACTGACGTCACGCATCTTCCAACGTTCGATATTTTATTAACCTCTCTTTGGGTCAAATTGTAATATTCGCGATTATTATCTCTTTCTTGCTGTTCGTTACAGTTCCCCGGGGTGCTCAATTGGCACTCGCCTCAAAATTTCCTGTAAAATAAAACAATTTTGCGGAATGTTTTCTAGTCGTTGTGTGTGTAATTTAGTGCGTAAACGTGCCGAACTTATGTATCCTGAAGGGTCAACAAATATGCAGTAGCGTTAGGGTTAATTTACCCTAAGCTGCGTTGCATAATGGGGCAAGATTGGTGTGCTCGTAAAAAACGAAAGCGAACCGGCAGCTCGTGCTGTCCTTGTGGACCAGGATTGAGAGTTCATCCTTCACGGTAAATTTTATTTCTAATCTTAAAAAAACATAAATTTTAAATGTAGAAAAATTGAGACCCTGCAAAATAAAAAATTTATGTGAATTTTGTAATGCTTACACTTGTAATCCTTAGGGACTGAAAATGTGTCAAGTTGAGTTTGATCTTAATCTAACCTAATCTCGCCGGAATTTATTGACAAATCGCTGATTTCATCCTGTCGGGAAAATTAAATCCTAGTTATAAAACGGTGTCATTTTTTACTTATTTAATCTTAATTATTTAATTTTTATGGTCGCTAAATTACCGTCCCCGAAAAAAAAACCATTTTTTTTCATAAAAATTTGCATGAAGTAAGGTGGTTTTTAAACGGAAATTTCACAAAATTAGAATCATCGATCAGGAAGCCTAGGTCTGGTCGAACGACCCTCCTGGTTGTTTTTGATAGCAAAGTTTTGAAAGGGAAACTTTTGAAATGTTAAAGCAATACGGACGATTTTTGGGAAAACTTTATTACTAAATTAGGGAAAACGCAAACTAAAATTTCACTATTAGATGATTTTCCCGATACTGCATTATTAGTATTTTGTTCTAGATTTCTAGATAAACCCAAATTAAAGCTGCACTCTCAGCCTTACAATTAAGTACTAAAATTAACAATTACAATGAAGGAAAGGAAAAATCTGTAATTATTACCTATTCCGCCTGATTAGTCGTGAATGCAGTTAAAGACATACCAACAGCCTTTAATTATAATTTAGACTACTTTGAAACCAACAACTACAAATTATGCTGTTTTAATGTCCCTGTTTTTAGCCTATAATTATTTTGAGGTTACGAATTGAGCTTAACTCTTATTAGCGTTTTAAATCAGTTAGTTTTTATGCTAAGCATTAAGCGCTCAAGCTATAAATATTCAGTCTTTAGTTTTCCAAAATATATATCGAGATATACAAATGCAGTTATTTGTCGTCATTGTTCCCTTCGCAGAGGAGGCGGGGGGGGGGGGGTTAACTAGAGTACAATTTTTGTATGAAAACCAGATGTTCTTTTATTCTTTTCTGTTGCAAAGGAAGTAGTCGAAGTAAACATTGTAAGCTTTTGAATTTTCTTCTATGATTGTAATTTCTAATTTGGGGCACTTGGGGAGGGGGTGTATTTAATACTGCGATATTTTGCATTGAAGATTTCATAAATTTAGAATTGCATTGTATAAACAACTACTAGAATATCATGGAACTTAACACATTACCTCTTAGTGCGTGATTACTGATTACAAAGGTTGTGCGGCCTAAAGATCGCACTGGAACTTTTTAAGTACATATATCTAAAACTAAACAAATTAGAGATGCATTACGAATGGATTCAGCAATGCAGATACATAGTAATGCTATTTTATTTTATGTATATGCTGACTGCTTGATAACCATGGCTGTGCGGCTTAAAGGCCGCACTCAAACATTTACAGGTTTGTAACTACAAAATAAACCAATAAAATGTGCATTATAAGCGAATCTATAGATAGAGAATAAAATGGATAAATAACAGACAATTCAATACAAAACTGGGCGTTTTTTATATAAGAACTAAATAGAAAACAATTTTTGAGTTTGAGATATGTTGTATCACAAATTTCAAAAATTGAACGAGAAGTTTTCTAAATGCCAACTATTTATTTGAAATTTAACACTAAGTTTGATTTAATAAACGTAGAAATTTTAAGCAAATATTCTTTAAAAACAATATTTAATTATCCTTTGTGACAGGACTGGACTAAACTATTTCTTTGAAAAGGTAAAACAAGTAAAGCAACGGCCCGATTCTTAAAATGCATAATTTATATTGATATGATAATACAATATTATAGTATTAAACAAATTACACTAAATTTAATTTCGCAACCCGCCCCCCTGTTTTGTACTTACCTCTTCAAAGAAATATTGGATTTAAAAAAATGGAGATTAAAAACAGAAAAAAATATTGATTACTATAATAATTAATATTATATAGCATCAGATTGGCAAACCTTATGGGAGGTTTGGAAACTCCAGTTGTGGTTCAAAAGGTTCTCAACACCTTTTCATGGTGTCGAAACCGTTTTTACGGTTTCTGAAACTACCGTAGGCAAGGCCGTCCTAAGGTTTTCGGGGCCTGTTGGCTTCTAAATATAATGAGCCCCTATTCATAAGAAAATAGATCATCACTTTGCGAGATCCCAAGTATAACCTAATTAGGAGGCCCCCTATAAAAACAAAGCTCTTTCATTTTTTTCAAGGGAAAATTTCAAAAATTCCTACGATATCGACTATTTGGACCAAGCCCCAAAAGGCTTGGGCCCGGGGTTGTAGCCCATTTAGCCCTGTGGTTAGGGTGGCATTGCCCGTAGGATTTTTATATCTGATACTCTGATACTACATAATCAAAAATCAAAGTTGGAGTTATAATTTAAATATTTTAGCATTTAGTAAAACCCGGTTGCTATGATGATTTCGTACGAGGGCTTCTTTAGGTTGGTAACTACAAAATGAATCCATTAGGGATGCATTACGAACAGCTAAGGCCCAGTTGTTCAGTTTCGGGTTATCTTTTAACCCGGGTTATTTTCCATAGAAATGATTGTTTCAAGAATTGTTTCCATGGAAAATAATTTAGGTTAAAAGATAACCTAATACTGAACAACTGGGCCTAAATAGGATACAATTTATGCTTTGTAGTACCAAAACCTGTCATAAATACCATGGAAATGTTCATTGAAACAATGAATTTCAACCAATTAACAAAAAAAATTCATTGCATTTGAAATTCATTGAATTTATGAATTCTTTATTTTATTTATTAAGACTTCATAAAAATGTGTGCAAATGAAATTGATGGTTCTTCGTCACCGTCACTGAAGGTACGACTTTACCTAGGCAAATTTTGTGTAAAAAATTAGATTTTTAGACGCTAAAATTATTTTATGAAAATTTAAGCAGCAGTGTTAATAAATTATCACTTGCATACTTTTTAGAATTTTATAATAAAAATTACAATCAAGTAATTTATTTATCAATAAGTTTTATGGTACATTGATATTGAACCGAATTTTGATCTGAACCAAATTAAGCTCACGATAAACTATTTGAGAAATAGTTTATGTTTTTATTTTCGGTTAAGCCTTTGGTGGTCGGTATACGGCTAGCTATGTTTTTCTTAGCGGAGGCTGGGTCGTAGGTAGCCTACAATACCTTACGAGAAATGCTTACTTTAAAAAATAAAAATGCTGATGTAAAATTAACAATTTTAATAAAATAATTGTATGAATCAATTACAACGATGAACACTCTCTTCCGTCCATAACCCTTATGCAAGGTGTGGTGGCATCAATTTGCTATGCCTGCGACTATTCGTCGCCAGTTGTTGCGGTTTTGCGCTGCTGCGATGGACTCGTGCAGTCCTTGTCCTATTAGATTTTTAGTTCGATCGATCCAGCGCGTTGGCGATCTTCCTCGCGGTCGTCTTCCTTCCACTTTTCCCTCCACAATCAACCTTTCCATAGTATCAGTTCTTCTTGCTATGTGTCCCAGATATCCTAGATATCTCTGGTTGACTATTTCTACCAATCTTTTGTTGATGTGGAGTTCCTCTATAATGGAGACATTAGTTCGACGTGCCGTCCATGGTATGCGCAGCAGTCTCATATAATACCACATTTCGAACGCGGCTATTCTTCGTTCGTCGGTAGCTTTAATCGTCCATGTTTCCGCGGCGTAAGTTGCGATTGAGAATATCAGTGTTTGTATTATTTTAAGTTTAGTTTTTATTGTAATGGATCGATCTTTCCAAATTCTTTTCAGTTTTGTCAATGATGTTCTGGCAATCGCCAATCGTCTCCGAATTTCCAGTTCGCATCCGCCATTATTATCTATTGTCGATCCTAAATACTGGAAACTATCGACTACCGCGAACCCGGCCACGCTTTGTATTAGAGGTTGGTTATTATTGGCTCTGTCTATAATCATGATCTTTGTCTTCAAGCGATTTATTTCCAGCCCATATGTGATGCTTTCCTCTGCAAGCCGTTCCATGATGCTCCGCATATCCTCTTCACCTGTTGTTAATATGACAGTGTCATCCGCATACCGCAAGTTAGTTATCTTCTTTCCGCCAATCGAAACTCCGCCATCCCAATTCTCCAAAACCTGTCTCATGATGTACTCCGTGTAGATATTGAATAATATGGGTGACAGTATGCATCCCTGCCGTACCCCAGCCGTTAATTTGAAGTCCGTTGATAAAGTGTTGCATACGCTCACTACCGCACTGCTCGTCTCGTATAGCTGTTGTATAATTCTGATTAGGTGTACGGGTGTTCCCATTTCTTCTAGGATCTTCCACAGTTTATTCCACTTCACTCTATCAAACGCCTTGCTGTAGTCCACGAAGCACAAAAACACCTTCACCTGGAATTCTCTTGCTTTCTCTATTATCTGTCTGACATTTAGAATTTGCTCTCGCGTGCCTTTTCCTGGTACAAAGCCTGATTGTTCCTCTGCTATTTGTGGTAGAAGAAAGGATCTAAGTCTGCCGGCTAGTATGTGTAGCATAACCTTACTTGCATGGGAGACCAAAGCTATGGTTCTGTAGTTACTACATAGTGTCGGGGTTCCCTTTTTGTGTATAGGGATTAGGATGGATGTAGTCCATTTTTCTGGCCATTTTTCCGATGACCATATGCACTGGCATATGTTGTGCATTGTGTCAATTCCATTTTCCCCCATAGCCTTCACTATCTCCGCTGTTATGTCATCAGGCCCTGGTGCTTTTCTATTTGTTAGTTTTTTGATGGCCCTTTCCACTTCGCTTCTGAGTATGTCTGGTTCTCTTTCATAGTGCCTTATGTTCTTCTCAAAGCATGGTGTATAACTTTGGTCATTGTAAAGTTCCGCACAGTATTTTTTCCAGACTTCCGAAACTCCTTCTATATCCGTTATCGTTCTGCCATGTTCGTCTTGTATAATTTGGGTTTTTGGCTTAAACTCTCGCGAGAGGTATTTAACCCTGTCGTATAGGTCACGGGTGTTGTTCTGTTCCGAGTGGGTCTCTAGTTCCAGGCATATTTCGTGAAGATATTGGTTTTTATCTCGGCGCGTTTGTTTTTTAATTTTACGGCTAATTTGGCGCATTTTCAAGGCTTTGTCCATTGGGTCCATTTTGGTGAGTCGGATTTCTCTTCTCTCCTCTACAAGCAGCCATGTTTGTTCTGTCATCCAGTGTTTTCTTCTTTCTCTGATTATTGGAGCATTGCATGCTTGAACTGCTTCCTTTATCCATTTTTCGGTTCTCGCCCATAATTGGTTACAATCATTTGTCTTCTCAGGTTGTTTTATTTTATACAAGGCATCCTGGAGGTCCTGCGGTTTTGGTGTATTCATTCTTTTTGTCTTCCTAGTTATTGTGCTTTTTCGAAGTTTTATGAAGAAATCTCCGATCAGTAGTCGGTGGTCAGATCCACACTCCGCGCTGGGCTTCGTTTTGACATTTTTAAAAGAGCTTCTCCATCTCTTGTTTATCAGGATGTAGTCGATTTGGTTTTTAGTGTTACCATCCGGCGACGTCCAAGTGAAAAGTCGCCGAACATGGTGCTTGAAGGTGGTGTTCATGACTGTCATATTATTTCCAGTTGCAAACTGTATCATTTTTTCGCCTCTCTCGTTCCGTTCGCCACATCCGTATCTGCCCAAGTTCTCGCGAATGTGATTGTCGTTTTCAGTTGATCCTATCTTGGCGTTGAAATCCCCCAACACTATTGTGATGTTCTTAGATCTGCTGTCGGTTATTATTTCTTCTATCAAGCCATACATATCCTCAACCTCCTCATCCGGTGCCCCCGTCGTTGGAAAGTACACCTGTATTAGCTGCATCTTCTCTGGTTTGGTATTTAGTGTCAGTGTTATAATTCTTTCATTCACCGGTCTATAGCTTTCTACGTATTTTTCCAGTTGTTTTTCTATGATTATAGCAACACCGCCATATCCACCTCTTTCCTTGCTGGAAAAGTATACACAGTGTTCATCTGTCTTGAAATGTCCGCTACCCTTCCAATGTGTCTCCGAGATGCCGCACACCACCACTCCGGCCTTTTTCATCTCTCTTTTTGTGATGTTGAGCTTACCAATTTGTAGTAGACCTCTCACGTTCCAGGTGCCAATACGCAATCTGGCTTTCATCTCCATTCTCGAACCAGTCGTACATTTCCCATGTGAGGCCTGGTATTCCACCTTCACATGCCCGGTCGCCAACTTCACACCAGTTGGCCCGGACCCAAATTGGCGCCGGTCGCTAGCCGGATCGCTCGGCAAAACCTCATCCATGCGTTTGTTTATCATCATTGATGCGTTCGTGGGATTATTGGTGTATTAATTAATCAAACAGCAGAAATCCCTGAGCTAACTCTATTCAGGGGGATCAACTTTTTCGTACAACATTTAAACATTAAATAATGGCAGACCTAAACAAAATTTAGCTTAGTCAAATTCAAAGTTAAAAGGTATTTCAGTCGTAAAATAAGACCAGAATAAGGCACATAAAGTCGTTAAGAAAGACTAATAATAGAACGCAAACAATGTGCGTCTGTTTGTTTCGAACCTTCATATCCAGAAAGGCTGCACTAGGCAGATTTGTTTTCCCATTGCCTTTTCTGAGGGGAGACAGTCTAAATAATTTTTTACTGAGCCCTAAGTCGAACAACGTACTTAACCGCTTAAGTTCTTTAATAATTAATAAATGGGTTACATCAAATTTCTATTAAATGAAACGAAAATGATGGTATAACGTCCATACAAACTAATTTAACTCCTGAAAACTAATTTTTTTAGTTAGGACGTTTTAACGAAGGACGGCAGTATGGTCGTTGTGCTAAATTCAACTAAGGAGTCGTAACACAACGCCATCTCAAGGGAGTCGTCTTAAGATGTGGCGAGTGCATGATATCGCAGTCTCTCGGAATTTCTAGATATTTCTTTAACACTTGCGGACCAAATAATCGGGGAGGATATTTGAGCCACTTATAGTAAATAGGCTGAATACCTTTCTGCACAATTTTTCCCGATTTTAAATCCAATTTGAGTTCTGTTTGATTTGTACGAATTAAAGGGTTTGTACATCTTATGTTGGATATTAGAGACCAATGTAGCTCTCTAGAAGAGAGGCGCCTTTCGTGGTTTAAGACCTGTATTTAAATATAAGTAGTATAACTAGGCCGATTCTGGGATTATAGGCGGCTGAGCAATTTCAGAGATTAAATTAGCATAATGGTATTAATATTTTCCCGGTAATTAAATTATCATAATTAATGATATCAGGTGTTTAAATCAGCATAATATATTCAATGATATCAGGTGTATTAATTACGATGTTAATAATAATTAATGATTATATTAGCATAATAAATTTTACGGTTTCAGGTTTTTAAAAGAGCATAATATAATTAATGATTTCAAACGGCTTCTCATCTAATTATGTTAAAATCATTAAATTATATCATTAATCGTTATGTCAATTTACACACTCGATGTCATTAATTACACTAATTAAATCACCTTAAATTGTTAATGCAACGATTAAATACGTTCTTCATAAAACCAAAATTTTATTAAATTTCAAAATTAATGAAATATTAAGGATTTAAAAAGGGCGGGGGATAAAAATTGAATTGAACAATTAGCAAAAACGATAGCACATATCGGAGTTTCGGTATCATTATACCATCATCAGGTATGCTTAATCACAGAATAAATGATAATTATGGAAAATAAAATTAGAAAACAAATAATTAAAAATTAATTGAAGGAAATAGAGAATTTGATTTGAAAATCTATAAGTTATTGACTTGTGAAATTAATATTAAATTAAACTTAAAAATTTATAATGCTAATACGGAATTATCCCAATGTAAGATTTAATCCTAATTCCCATTATTCTTATGGAAATCTACTAATGGATGTTCGCAACCACATTGTTAATTTCTTGTCTATTCATAGCTGTATGTATCAAGCTTTCTACGGATATTGCGGATGACATTTTTTTCCCTTCCAATTCTTTATTTTTCTCTCAATAATCAGTTGCAATAGTCGATACCTTGGGCACCACATAATGTGTCCAGTAATAAGTCTTTATTTTCTGGATCAAAACCTCTGGGTCTTTGATCATTCGTCTCAGGACCTCTTTCTTTACTCTCTCTATCGATTTCTTTCCAAACGTCAATTCAGAATTTCTGAATGCACCTGGACCTCTGGTGATAATCATGAATTTTGTTTTGTGTACATATATTAATGTTTAAGCCCATGTTTCTACTGTGCTTCTACTATGTTGAGAATTATTCATTTAGATTAGAGAATTCATTATTGATCCATATTCCATTGACCTCTATGTCCTTCTCCAAGTCTTAACGCTTCTTGGAAGATGTTTTCGAAGTAGAGATTAAATAATAGAGGCGATAGAACGCATCCATGTCGGATTTTCCTGCGTATTGTCATCTGGTCGGATACTTCTCCAACGAGAGCTAGAAAATGGAGGCTCTCGTAGTTATGAGTAAATAAAGAAAACGGCCTATCCAAAGTTTTCCACGTGATTAGACCGCCCCTGTTTGGGAACTTCGGTTTGCGTAGACCGTGCAACCGCCACACTTAAAATTTGGTCGAAAATTTAGTAATTTATGAGTCAATTTCCAACGTGTTGCAAGTTTTTATATCATAAAAGCATTTTATTCGAAGGAACCGAGTTCCATTTCCATTACATGAAAATAAAAATGTAACGTTCGTTACATCCATCGTTAACACGAAATTGAACCATTAGAAGCACCAGCGCAAAAGTGTAATCTAATCTGGAAATACTTTACACCTTCATAAGGAATTTAAAAGTTGGAAGCATTTAATTGGTCGACTTGCGTTTCAAGTTTTATATTGAACAGTTGGACGCACATAGATCAAAGAAAAACTTTTCCTTTGCAAGCTATAAAGTTAAAACCTTTTTTTTTAAATTAGAGATTATTAAATTTTCTTCAATAGAATTAATTTGTGTGACGGTGGGCGACTGACCTCATTGGTTGAAAATTTTAGCGCTAAAATTTTCCAATATTTTACTAAAAATTTAAAAGCGAGTAATTATTTCAGATTATTAAAAGTTAAATTTAATGGAGCTTTAAAGCTCCAACTCACGTAACCTGTCTGCTGCATTGAAACGAACGATTTTAAAATATCAGGCTTAAAACTAAATCGCATTTAAGTTAGCACGTAAGTGCACCATAATTTTAAAAATTCTCGGGCCGTAATAATTCATTAGAGCTTTTTATTTTCTATAATTTATAATACGATCGCATATCTTATCTTCTGATGACGTAGGTGAAAATACACCAAATGTGCATGCTATTATTGTGTAGCAGCATTGTTTTAATATTTTAAAATGCGATATTCGTGACTGGTCATGAAATGTGAGAACAAATACGTAACTTAAATTTAAATGTTGCAAAAATTTACATAAAATCGTGAATTGTTGCAAAATTTAAACTGCCGGCTTTATTTATTTTTTTCAGGCCGAAACTCGGGATTTCAGTATTTACTTTCAGAATTTGACTACAGCAGATAGATTCCTTCTTCGCTTTTAATTAGAAGTATTTTAATGAAGTAGCTACCTAACTTGTTGAATTGTCATCCGAAAACTTGGTGTCATTACCGCAACTGCCGCTTCTTTAGAGAATATAAATTGAAATTTGGTAAACCTAGAATGAATTCATAATCTCCGGGAATAAATTTAGACAAAGAGCTAAGACTCCTAGTTTTTGAAATTAATTTTTGTATCGCTGCTTCAGTGGAAGAATTAATTAGCTTTAATTAGAGAAAGATTTACGCTAAGGGAATGTTTGATCTTTGTTCAGTAATTAACCCACGTTAGACCGTTAGATTACGGCCTGCAACGAATAGTAATTAGCTTTGCATTCGACTTTAAATTAAGAATGCCTCCGTCTAGTAACAACGATTTTCGATATTTCAACAGTGGATAGGCTGGAATACGGGTATTTAACATCTCTTAATGACATTTATCATTTTTATCTTATTGTGGGGTGAAATTATCCGTTGATCGCTAATTTTAGGAAAATTTAAGTGCTTGGACACTTTTATTTATTCACGCCCAAACGAATGCAACTTTGATCTGGTTAAGGCCATTTCAATTGCTTTGAAGTGCTGACCATTGCATTCTGACTGTTCAATATGTCGACTTTTTGCGTTTGTAACAGCTGCAGTTTCCATCTAATTGCTAGGACTTGAAACGGTTCTTCCATTTAATTCAAAAAATTTTAATTGAAACTTGGATTTGTTTCAGTAGTTTTTTTATACATTCAACAACGTGGTGTGGTCTTTTTATAAACTGATAATATTATAAAAGAAAAACACGCTTAGTTCTGAGGTTTGTTTATTCTTTTACATCTTAGATAGCTTGTTAAGCTAGTCCCCCCTTCTCTCATGAATTTTCTAACATGGAAACAAAAAATCGATTAATGCACTAAAATCGCTGGAAAAATTTAAAAACAACCTTTTCCATTATTATGCAATAAACTTTGTCTGGATCCACCCTTGGATGTGCATGTGACCCTGTCTTTTAATTGTAATGGTGGCAAACATTGCCTCCGGGGGTCACACGACGCACAGAGTGGAACGAAATTCCAAAATTGTGGAAATTAACGATTTTTGTCTTGCAATTCTCTTGCAAATCATCTTTGTTTTGCAAAAATATCACCATTAAATTAAATGATTGTGGTATAGTCATAATACAGCATGCAAAGGTACCCTCAAAGCACCGAGATGGTGAACCTAACTCGAAATCGAACCGCAGAACTGTTGGCCATGTCCGCCGTCATAGGAAGAAAAAAAATGTTAATCGTTAAAAAAGAATTCCATTTTAATCCCTTTTCTTTAAGAATATTTTTATGACTTACCCTATAATTGTGTACCTACTTTTTGGAATAAATAAGTTTTTTCTTGGGCTGGTAGAATTTTTTTCCCGTTATAATTTTGCCGGCCTATTTGCTTCTGATTTCTACGATTTATTCGTTAATAATTCAAAGAACTTGAAGCGCCAAACTAAATCCGGCCTACAACAAAACTTCTGGTTACGGCATTATGGCCATCGGTTACCGGCGGTTGCTTGCATTTATTCACGTTAACAGTCAGACCACTGGACAAAAATTGCATTGAGTTATCAACCAAAGGGTCCATTGCAAAACTTTGTTGTAATTTTATGTAAGATGTGTTTTATTCAACTTGATTTGAATTTGTGCAGATAGGAACAGGGGGGGGGGGTACTGACACATAAAACTTCTGCAGTGCACTCTCTGTGAAATTTGAAATATTGCATCTTTAATGTACGTCCAATAAATTTGAATCCGGATACGAAGTCCCGAATAGGGATCTCAGATACGAATATAAACCGAACGAATCTATACTACAATTTGCAAATACTACTGAAATTTCACAAGGGACAAGCCCAAACCATTATGGATTACAATTTTTATAGTTATAATCCACTTGAGAAGTCGGCCTTCAGGCCGCACAACCGTGACAATCACATATTAGATGACTGAAGGCGGCCGGAGGTTAAACTACGACCTAGGTGGACTGACCACGATGACCTTAATATATTATTGCTTTGAAAAATGCAGAGTCGCAGTCCCTTAAGTGCGGCCTTTAAGCCGCACAACAATTAAATACTACATATTATGTGCCTGTCACAAACTTAGTTCAATGTATTACGATCACTTCAAAACTTTAATATTACGAAAAAATATACATATAATACATTATTTTTGTTCATCTCATTGTTTCCTTGACGACCGAGACCCTTGATTTCTAAGGTCGTGGGCGTCAAGAAAACGATAAGACCTTGGAAATAACGGTCACAGTTGTCAAGGAAATAATAAGATAGACCATCAACGATGTTGATGTAACATCAAACAATTTCGGAGTCGGCTATTTTACAAATTATTCTTTTAATATAAAATATGTATTTGTATTTGAAGCTTCTTATCAAAATCTACAGGTCTCGTGGTTTTTCACCTGTCCGGTTCTATGGCGTGGACATTCAGTTGACTGCTTTGTTCAAATTTTATTTGATATCTCGCGATTTCTATATAAATAATTTATATTCTTCTTAAATTGGTTTGATATTAAATTAAATTTTAAATATTCACCAGTTAATTAAACAGTAAATCAAAATTATTTTGCGTAAGCTTTCAGTAATATTTATTGCAATCTTCAATTTATTGTTTAATTAAGTAGTTAATTTTTAAAGTTTAATTTAATATCAATATTTAAGAAGTCACATAGTTAGTTTCAATTATTTTTAAGATTCGCTCTTTCGCCTCCGGTATCATATCATTAGATTAAAACTTATAATATCCTTAATTTATCTATCTTTTTGTAACGTTAAACGATCGGTTACACCGCTACCTCCGCTAGTGCGGCCTTTTGGCCTTAGCACAACTCCATTCGTGACTTCGCCTTCACTTATGTATTTGCTTCTCTGTAACGATGAATAATTTATCTATTGATATCTCTCTACAGTGCGGCCTTTAGGCCGCACAACCAATTTAATCACAAATCAGTGTGGCTTCTATGCCGAGCAACCGGATTATAACATAATAATAATAATTAAGAAATAATGAGAGCCTTCACTTGTCGATCTGTTTCTAACGTTGAATTGATCGGTTGCTCTCCCTCTCCGGTGCGGCCTTTAGGCTGCACAACCAAGGTAATCGCAAATCAGTGTATTGTACCAACCTAATATTAATTAGTTTTTAAATATTATTATTAGGAAGCTAGGTGTGAATTTCGGAACAATCGAGTTGCAAGCTTCTCCCCTTCCTCCCGCATCGAAAGGATTTTCTAAATAATTCAAGCAGTCTAAGGTTAGCCGGCCGTAAGGCGCCTGACCTGCTGGTATATCGTCGGGCTAATAAAAAATGTACCTAACTCCATTTTACAGTAGAGCCAAGATACTTTTTAAAATATCATAAAAATCAACAAATCTAATCTTAAACGCCTTAAACGTTTTAATAAAAAACATCTAAAACACATTTATTTTTATTTAATTTAGTTTTGTTAATAAATTAACAGAATTTATTTTAAACCGTTTTTAGGTTCTACTACTGCCAAATGGTGTTAAATGGTGTTCGGCACATTTCTTATTAGAAAGATTGGAGATATTTCTTCTGACCATGGCTGGTTTTCTGTGATAAACTATTTTTAAAAATATATATTCAAGAAGGTCAGCTATTGAAGTATATAAATTTTAGTATTACAACAAATCCGTGCATTCTTGAGCTAAAACCAAAATTGTAATAAAAACCTTGAATAAAATATTAAGTAGTCGGACTTCGTTGTGGCCAAACCTGGCCACTCCTCCAACGCGAAAATTCCGGCCAACGGGTTCTCGACTTCGCCACTTATAAGTGTGATTTGCTTTCTTTTCCTTCACAAGTTTTCTTCTTATCGTCTAAATACCCAGTTATGTTTGGGTCGGTTAGCGACATTAAATCTCCATTACTAGCAAGTACAGGACAGCAACTGCGTATGGCGTCGATAATAATTTCAAAGCCATGGTCGTCGCTAGGAAAGGGGGGGGGGCTCAATTGGCCATCGACGGTCTTTTTTGCAGGGGGGGGGCTCAAAATCCAACCCTGCAATGAAACTCAGGAGCTGAGTGTGGGATATGTCGTGGGTATGGCTCGGTAATCCGCAATTTAATTTACGATTCGATTCGAATGGAATGTGTTCCAAATTAAGGCTTTTTGTTATAATATGTAGATTATGAGAGGGGGAGAGAAATATTAAATTGAAAAATTAGAAAGAGCGAGAGCATACAAGATCGATGTTAGGGTATTATTATTCCATGATCAGATGTAACATAACCGTCCTAACATAACATACCTCTTGATTTGGTCATTTCTAGTTTGATTTCTTGCCTTATTATATCTTACTTTAATTTTCTGTTATTTCCTTTTATTTTATCTTTATTTTTACAAGATTGTCATTTCAAAATTTTTCATTTTTCAATTAATTTTTGAGTTATGATTTTTAAATAAAGTCTTTTCTAGTTTTATTTTGATTAAGCAAAAGCCTCGTGATGCTGTAATGTTGCCGAAACATCGATTTCGTGTGCTATCTATTTTTAAATACTTGATATTTAATTCACACTGGATTTTATTAAAGGTTTGGTTTTGGCTCAACGATGAATGCATATTTTTGTACTAATAGTTAAAATTTATTTATTTTAATATTGCTCTTTTTGAAAATACGTTATTTATAAAGCTACGGACTAAAAAATACAAAGATCTTCGATGTACGTCCACAGGATGGCGCGCTGATTATTTACACGCACAAGTTCGAATATAGGACTTGGTTGTTGTCGTTTATACGAAATCCGGAACGGACAGTCCTCTAGTGGAAGTCCCTGAGCGAGACACGTTTGTCCCTAATTCCAAGTATGATAACATGAAAATAATTTGAAATTTCAACCTTGGTGCGTATTCAGCCATAACATAAAAGCTAGGCCATACAATGATGCTAATGTGATCTATGTTTTTGTGCTTCTGTTTGCATTGGATGACGCTGATCCACTGCTTAGTTTTTTTAATAGCTTTTCTAATAGTGTGTATGTAATAGAATCTGATTTTATTTCTCTTAAGAGCAAAAATAACTAAACCTTTATGTATTTTTAATTCATTTATTAGTTTGAAAAATTTACAGTGTGGCCTTTAGGCCGCACACCAGTGCAATCACTCCCTAACCGTATCACCGTCAGACCGCCTAGTAATTTTATAATTTTATATTGTTATCCTGTCATCCGTTCCTTAATCATCATTTTTCTCCATCCACTTCATCACCAATTCTATCTAAATATTTTAATCGTGATAGAAGATCTGGTAGCTTACAAAATAGAACTTCTCTGCTTAGAATTCCAAAGTAAATGGCAATCAGTTGGAATTTAATTTATGTATAATCGTTAGTGGTAAAGTTAATAAAATCGAGGTCAGGAAGTCAAAATTATTAGCAGAATCTCCCGTTCTAATTCTGTTTAGTATTTCTTCTGAACTTGGATTTTCCTAAAAGCGGAGTTATTATTTTATTAGAGTGCAGAGCAGTTGCTCCATCATTGTGTTACTACAGCTTAACATCTTCTCTTGATCTTTGACGATTCTCGTTTGGGATTCTTATGATAATTCTAAATGGCAATTCTTTGGTAGAGCTCCTGCCAAAGGTCAAAAGTTATACTGTCATCGGCGCAATAACGAAAACGAGTCCAAATACTAAAAAGCCCAACTAAAAAACATTCGTTGAATGTTTGCTTTCGTTTTGACAGTTTTACACAAATTTCGCGTTTTATTATTAAATGGTATTAGTATTATTTCATAATATAAATAACAATCAGCCTTATTTAAGGCTATTTTAGCCTTATTTACATTTTTTAAATTTTCGCGCTAAGCTAATATTTTTACGTAGCATTTCATATGTATGTATTTCGCCCTCTTGGGTCCTCCGTCGCGCATTGTATAACTTTTGAGCTTTGGCACGTAGTCTAGCTTTGATTGCTAGTTTAATCATTTTAATATTTCTGTTAAAATAAATGGTGGGAATCCTGTCGAGTCTCTTGTTAGTTAACAATATTGGAAAAATTGACAAACATTGCAAATGTTATGTTTAAATTAAGATGAAATTGGAATTAATATGCGAAAATGCCTCATTATAATCTAAATTACTATTTAATCTTAATTGAAATATAACAAGTCAATGCTTATCAATATTGTTAACAATCAATCCTCTCGTAAATAACACTGAATATGTTCATAGTATGTGAGTTTTTTGAGAGCAAAAGCGTCAGGTTATTTTACAAATGACAATTTTAATGCCCACATCTTATTATTTACCGTAGGATTTGCTCCAAGCAAGAACCGTGGGCTTTAGCAATACACAACCTGCGCATATTTTGAACTATGTGTAGTTTTTCCAAGATAACTCTCCGCTCTATTGACATAATCATGTATAGTTATAGCTTTCACGCCTTTAATGCCTTTAATAATGCCTTTAAATGGTGCCACTAGGTAGTGGCACCATATAGAAATAAGAAGCTTAACTACTTTAATTTAAAAAATATAAACATACATTTTTTTTATTTATTTCGTTAAGGCTTTTCAATAGGGACTTAATTTTAAATTTTAAATAAAACATACATTTTAGTTTTAGATGAAAGCTCTGTATTTATTATTTATTGATATTTATATTATAATGTAGAAAGTCGACAATAATTTACGAATGAAAAATAGTATCGGACAATAATTGTTCACCAAATTCAATTATACAGATGTCGATCTTTTGATTTTCAATGGATTATCTGCATAGACTTGATCTTTCACATAGCCTCACAAGAAATCGACGTGTTCAAGCCAGAACGACATAAGCGCCATTAAGCAAATTTCTCAGGAAACACAAAAAACTGTTTTTATTATTTATCAAGACATTTTAAGGTTTGACAGCCGTATTCACCAAGCTCTGTTCATCCACTCTTTTTAAATAATTGTATAAATGTGTGCAAATTTCATTACTTCCTCTTTTACCGTTCTTTTCTCCCCAAATGAAGCAGTATCCTTTCCTGGTAAATGTTTCATAAACTGTAAAATTATAAACAGCATATTTCCTAGAAAATCCTAGAACCATAGAATCTCCTTGTGCTGCAAGAACTTTTTGTAAATCGAAACAAGTAACGACGCTATGTTGGACGAATCTTTTTGTTCTTTTAAAAACCTTTGCTTGGCATTGTCTTTTTCTTGTACGTGCAAGGCTTGTTCTTTAATATCCTTTTCAGTTCTGTTTGGTCCCAAGTTTTCAAATTTTTGACACTTTATGCATTTATCTTTTCTCGGCACATGAATGCCAATGTTGTAGTTAGATTTTAGTAGCTGCATAAATCTTATTTTCTTTAGTATTGGTTTATTGAGATCAGTTTGCTTTTTTACATACATTCTATAAAGATTATTATAACTTTTTATTTCGGCTGGTAGCTATTTTTTAGAAGTCGAGCTTCGGCAGTAATGTGAAGGCACCGCTGGTAAAGCCCCCACAAACATTTTTAAACTGGATATTTGGTCTTCACTCACTTTATTGTGGGGAACATGTTTTGCTCTTTGATCTGGCTTGTCACATGTTTCTGGTTCTTTTTTGGAAGCAACAGTACGTATGAGTCTGTGGCTAACTGATAAAGTATTTAATAAAAATTGTAAGCAGACTTGGTGTTCTATTTTATCATCATCTATGGTTTTAATATAATACATATGCGTCACATTTCTTTGCCTCAGACCTTTAGACTTACGATGTCGTTTAACGTTTGAAATTTTTATACAGTTATTAAGATAATGTTTTTGAGAGATAGTACTTCCCAGGTTCCAAAAAAATTTTTTTTTTGAATTTGTATAAGGCTGCCCCGAGTTTTTTAAAACCTGCGTTTGCTTTTTACTGGACAATTTCTTCTTATTTCTTACCTTAAAGCTCTCTTCCGCTTGTTCTTCTGTTTCTTCCATATTATTTTCTAAATCTTTATCTCCATTGCCGTCCATGTTTTCTGAATCTTTATCTCCATGGTCTTCCACAATATTTTCCAAACATTTATCTCTGTCTTCTTCCATATAATTTTTTAAATCTTTATCATTTCTTTCTACGCTTCTATGTTCCTCGTTGACTTCTTCTATATCTATGCGTGCTGCTTTGTCTACTTCCTCAAATAATTTTTGAGTACTCAGTTCCCCCATTTGCACAGCTTCCAATGAAGCAAAGTTTAAGATCTCGTCTGGAGTGACACCTGGGCTATCAACAATATTAAAATTGTTGGGTTGCCAAAATACATTATTATTTAAAAAAATTTCATTTTCCTGAACAATCCCCAACTCATCTTGGAATATAAATTTGTTGTTTAACGCAATGGTAAGTACGTTACAGTCATTTTTATCACTTGGATCAGTCTTATCGCTTTTACTTAGATCATCGTCAGTCTTATAATTTTTTGAATTACTACTTGTGCCTTTTAATAACTCCAATATTTTCTTACCTCTTCTACCATGAGACATACTGTAAAAGATATAAGCGACTTAAAATTTAAAACAATTATAAAATACATTTATAAACAGTAAAATTGATAAAATAATGCTATAAGACCTTTAGTTTATATGCTTTTAGCAATTTATGATAAAATAATACTGGAAATAGTCAACATTTTAGCTGAAATGTATAAAAACGATACCATAAGCGAGGCAATGGCGTATGGCGTTTATGTCAATCCAATCAACATGATATCAGTTTGTCATAAGCGACACAATCTTTATCACGAATTTTAGGCAGTAAGCAAGAAATAATATTGAAAAACATTGCTTTCAGTAAGTTAAAAAGTTATTAATTTAATATTACAACAAAACAAAATATTAAAATAATCATACTAACCTGGTCAAATTAATGCTACGAAACACAATGCTTTTCTTATGGCGGCCATCGAACAAGTGGCATTTATGTCAAACCGACTGATGCGTGAGCAATTAGATGGCGCTTATACCGCTTTTAAAACTTGGATAATCGTTTAATTATTTTTTTGTCGTTTATGTCTCTAGAACCATTAGATGCGGCATAAAAGCAGCTTTCTAATGATATGAATAACGCGTTTTTGATTTTTTGGCGCTTATGTCGTTCTGGCTTGAACACGTCGAAATAGTCTAGAGGTCCAATTGACTGCAGAATTACGCGAAATTATTCGATCGGGAAATTTCGTTCGCAATAAATTTTATGTTTCGGTGGCTGTGTCGCATGTGGCGCGTCCTGTTGAAATCGCATATCACTCATAGCCATATTATCAATAATAGGCAAAAACTGTCAACATGTCCCGATAACGCAAATTCATTTTCCAGTCTCATTTTTAAAAAAATACGATCCAATTGTTCTTTCACACCAAAAATCGCACCAAACAGTAACATGGAAAGCCTTCTCAAGAATAACTTTTGGATTTTTTGAAGCCTAAATGCGGTAATTGTATACTTATTAACGTAACCATTTAAATGAAAATGAGCTTAATCTGAAAATAATATGTTTTTGGTAGAAAAACCGTCACCTTGTTCAAATATGAAATTAGCGAGTTGTCGACGAACAGAATGCTCGACTCTAAATTAACCACCAAATTTTTAATAGCGGTCTTAGAAAGCCGATTATAACTATACCGAAAATATCCCAAATTTTGTGATATGTAGTTTTCACAGTAGTGGATTTTAATTATTTTCAAGCGATTTTAAATTCAAATTGAAGACAATGTAATAAATTGCAGACCTTCTACTTGACATGCCAAAAAACGGAATGACAAAGCTGTCACCACAGTCAAAAGTGTCACCACAGTCAAAACAAACTCACTGTTTCAGGAGGTTTCGCATTCAACTGTAGGTTACACCAAATTAATTAACCATTGCAGCTGTTATAAATAGTAATGGAAATTAACAATGTAACCGAATAAAGTGGTCGGAATTTTGGTTTATATTTTATTTTGTTTAAATGTTAACATAAATTGGAAACATTTTACAAGAGAACAAATGTTAAAATTTCAGGAATGCAACTTACACCTGTTTCAGTTTTATTTAAATTCTTTCGTGAGATATTTTATTGTTTCTTTCATTCTTTCCACGTTCTCTCCGAAGTAATTAATCTTAACTTTTCTTTTGGGCCCGAATTTCCTTGTTTTAGGCGAATCGTATACAAAAAGGTTTGTTTAACATTTTACATTTACTCTTCTATTTTTTTGTGTTCTTTTATACTCGATACTCTATTCAGGATGATTAACGCGTTAAATTTTAATTACATTAAAAGCTTTTGATTTCAAGCTTCCGTCAATATTGAATTAAGCAAACCTTTAATTCAAATATTATTAAACAAAATATTGCGCAAATTTACCTGTTAGCACAAAAACATTTTCATATTTTAATCCCGGATTAATTTTTCTCCAATAAAATCAATTTTCTGAACTTTTAATTCCGTGTAACACTTCAGCATTATTACGGTAAAAAAATTGGATTGTTTCAGGGTGGTTTCGTAACTCAACCATCAAAGCATAATTAACTGTCAACTCATAAATGTATTCTTTTGTTCGTTCCCATTAAAGCTGTTTGTATGTAAAAAAATTTGCATGAAATTTTGTAACTACTACAATTTTCACGAAACTTTTGACGTCACTTCGTGTAAACGTGCAAATTACTTTCCTCGCTTGAATATTCATTTGTGATTTTTGATCGATCGAAATTCTATTTTTTTTCTAGGCCAAAAAGTTGAAACTTCCGCCTGCATTTCAAGTAAAAATTTTTATGCGAACTGCGTGCTATTTACTAGAAGTTGCAATTCTTCAACTCGAGGTGTCACTTTGGACACCCTTCTGTGTCAACTTGTGCGCTGTTGGTGTAGGTCAAAGTTTTTTATTTTTAAACCGGAATCTTACGTTCGGAAAAAATTAGGTTTCGGGTTTTAAAAGCTCGAACGTTTCTGTATTGAAATCAAATAAAAATTTCAGGATTGCAGAAGTGCTGAAATGGAACGAAGATAATGAATTTAATTTTGAGTTGATTTTCGAAGTTGTAAGTTAGTTATTCGTCGAACAAATTTTTAGTTCAACGCCTTGATAGACGGTGGAGGAAACGGAAGTAGCAAACGTATACATTATTGCTAGGTCTTCCTTTTTGGGGTAGTTACCCTTCGTTGGGTACCAGGTTCTACGATAATATAAACGAGGGTAGGTAAGAACCGAAAAGCTCCAGACTTGCGCAGCGGGTGGCAGTCATGGCGGCTACAATATGACACGCTGCAGGACGAGCGGTCTTCCTGCTACCAATTTTTTCTGCTGTGTATTTAGACTGATATTTTCAGTGCAAGGTGCTGGTTGTGCAAACATTTAAAATTAACTTTACAATTAATAAATTAACAATTTACATATTTTTCTATTTAAATAATTTTAAATGTTAGTGTTTGACATTTCGAGATATTTTATTGCTACCGACTAAAGTGCGAACTACAATCTCAACATTTAGTGTTGATGTAAATATTTTTAAGGTGAGGGTGGATTGGTAACTCTTTGTTTATGAAATTACCACCATTTATTCAATTCGATATGACGCATTATGTGCAAAAGGTGAACTAACCCAAAATTATCGACTCCATTAAATGGAATTATCACTTTGTTTCACAAATTGAAATCGTAAATTATTGCCGGTAGTTTAAAAACAATGCATTCAATAAAGATGGCGCGTTAATAATAAATAGATAAGGAAAGACTGAGCGTTATTTTATCGTGTAAGTGAAACGGACGGAATATATCTACGCATGAGCTGTGATTTAGGCTCATTTATGTAACAAACTATTGCAGGCATGGATTGTGCGTGAGTGCGTGCCTTCTTCATGGGGCTCGTGCGTCGTGGACGGATGACAATCTCCAGGCGTGCAGAGTCCCTTTATACACAAACTGGATCGATATAGTTAGAGTATTATTGCATTCAAATTAAAATTCATTGTAAACAAATCAAAAACATGGCCATACCATCCAGTTAATCAAAAATAATGCTGACTTTATTATTTTTTCTATGGTCTTTTGTACGCGGTCTAAAAAACACCGCCTTTCTTGCTACTTCTACTTCTACCCCAAACTCACCAACTCAAGACCTTCCTCCAATGCAATCACCCGAAATTCCCCTTCTTTCACAATCACCGTCACCGGAGCCCGAGCCCCCTAGCGAAGAAGTATCGTCAATGACCAGAACAACAAGTCGCCCTTCTTTCATGTCCTCGAAATACTCAGCCGGAATATCTCGCGACTCTTCCATCGATATCGGAAGCGAAGGACGACCTTCCGTCACTAGCCTATCCTCCTATTCGACCTCTTCGAGACGATACGAAATCATCGGTCAGAGATCAATCGACTCGAGAGCAAGCGTCACAAGTTTATGGTCATCAGACACCTCCCGAAGAGATTCCGAAGCGATACCAGAACACGAAATAGATTCTGGCGATTCCCGCGCGTCATACGCTTCCGTTGGAAGCATAATATCTTCCGATGGTTCCAGAAAACTTTCCGAAATTGCTAATCGTCGCAGAAAGTCGTCGGCTAGAAACTCGCAAATTCGACGACATACGCGTCGGTTTCCTGTCACTGGCGATAGGAGAAGAACAACTGGAAGGTTGGTGGAAATGTTTCCTCATGTAATTTAATTAAAAATTGTTTTTGCTGGAAATTTAATTTTGTACTTTGACAATGGAACCATTACGAAACAAATTAAACAAAAAGTACCTAAAATGTTCGCTTATTCATCTCATTGTTCGCCTCAAGCGGATACCGTAAAACTTACATTTTGTTTACCGTACTCAACATTTAAAATTTGTAAATACCGTTTCCTTGCGGCTTTATAGCGTCTGGATTTAGAAATAAGCAAATCTATAATATTATGCTCAGAAATTTTCTAACGTATTATTATGGAAATAAATTTATGCGAAATTCTCTGAAATGGCTTTACTTAAAAATTAGTCAGCAATTTAGTCTTGCACTAATTTTCGTAATGAGGGTGAAACCACATGTACTTTTTCATTTTTCTTTTACTTATTCGTCGTTATTTTTTTCTATCGGCTAATTTAGTTCGTAATAATAATAACTTCGTTGTTTTAGTAACTATAAAAGACTGACTGAAGATCTTAACGTAACTTTCAATTTTTACAGGCAAATCCCACATGAAAATTTATTTATTTTGTAGGTTTCAATTCAGGGAAGATGATAAAGCTCTCTTTTTTGATTCAATTTTTGTATTGCCCGAGACGAAATCGAGACCCGTGTTAAGCACGCTATTTTTTGTACTCACGGTCGTGAATCTTGAAATTAAAACTAATTTAACAAAGTAATACATAATTACTAGATGGATTCAAACACGCTAACCGCTCTCGGCCTCAGCATCCACACATCCTTTTAATAATAAAATTATTAAGAGTATTCAACTGAACACGAGAAAAAAGTCAGTCTTTTGAGAAGGACAGCAGACAATTTTTTAAAAGAAATTAGAAGTAAAACTTTTGGCTAAATTCATGCCTCCTTTTCATTATTCCTTTTAGTCGTTCATATTTTTTTAAAGAGACTGAAAGTATCTGCAAATTAGATTATATTCCTTTATTGTTTTCGTGTTACAGATTAAACTAAGCATAATTTTTGTAAAAACTTTTATCTTTTAAATCTTAAAAACATTTTAGAAAACAAAACCACGTTCCTAATAGCAAATTTAATGCAGTAAACGTCATTGAAAAACGAATCAATTTTTAATAGAAGATCTGGAATGACATGGAAACTCTTTGCCTTTCGATGGTAAATTGGATAGATATCAAATATCTAATGAGATTATTTTCAACGGTAAAATCGTGAATAAGATCGAAACATGTAATTTTAAATATTCATAACATTTTTTTGTCCACTTCGGTTTATAACTCAAAAACAGTTACATCTAGTCAATAACAATTACAATCGAAGTTGTAGATAATTTTGTGCTCTTTAATAATTAACCAATTATTCATACTAGAAAATCAATAGTTTCGGTGATATGGCCAATATTATGGTAAAAATTAGTAAAATTGCTTATATTTTAAAACATACATAACCTTCATTTATCCATATTTTTTATTAAAACATTAAAATAGTGTCGCAACCCTTAATGTTGTCAACGAGGGGTAGCGTAAACTCAGATAGTTTAAATAAAATTTCACCGAAGATCGTTTTAATTTATATATTAAATAACAATGAACAACTTAACAAAATAATAGGATATAAAAATAATAAATTTAACTTACGACCTAATTTCCTAATTTATGGATCCATCGATTATTATATTACATCTTTCTTAATTTTTAATTGTGAGGCCTTTAGGCCGCACAATCATGTTAATTATCAATCAGTTCGGCCTTTAACTTTATTTTTGATTTTTGATATTGATCATTCCGTACTTTTTTAAGAGCCTGAAATTGTGTACATACAAACAAGGTTATATTCTTTTATTTTTATAACCAACGGCATTCGAGTTATAAATTAAATTAAGGAAAGAAATATTAATAAATTCGTATTTTATACTGTTTTTCCTTTTCTTGGAAACTCTGTATCTTTCTAATGAAGTTTTTCCTTTTCCCGATAGCAAATTTAATGAGCTTTGAATTTTGTGTAGTAAACTTTTTTGAGAAACTAATCAACTTCATAGAAAATCTGTAATTTCAAAGAAAAATGTAGTTTTTTAGTCAAATATACCTTACATTGCAGACAAGTAAATGCAACTCTTTCAATTCTGTCGTTAATTGAATAGATATCAATAACTCAATAACCAGATAAAATACTCGTATACGGATCTGATTAGATCATTTTCAACGTTAAAAAATCATGAATAGGATCCAAACATATCTTTTCGATATTATTTTTTAACATTTCTTTGTCTAATTTGCTTTTTAACTCGAAAATGGTTACATATTTGAATCAAGTTTGTAGATAATTTTATGCTCTTTAACAATAATTGGTAATTAATTTTTAGTCATTATTAAATTTGTTATGGTTAACCCTAAAAAATTTGTCTTTTACGGCTTTTGTAGCGTCGTCATTCGGTGCATATATGCCAACTATGGTTATGGTCTGATTTCTTACGCATAGATCTACTCTTATTAAGCGTTCATTTATGGCCTCCCAAGACGTTACGACAATTAGTATGGTTTGGTCACGTAAACCGAATGGGGGATGAAAGATGGCCCAAGAAGATTTTAAAATGGATACCAAAAGAAAAAAGAAAAAGAGGCCGACCAAGACGAAGCTGGAGAGACGAAATAAACGAAGCAATGCAAGCCAGAAATCTGGAAGAAGACGCTTGCCAAGATCGAGCTGCATGGAGACTGGGAGCGGATAAACGGCGACAGCTGTAAATCATTCCGCAAATATATATATATAACCCTAAAAAATCAATAGATTCGGTACCATATAGCAATTTTAAGGTAGAACCTAGTAAAATTGTTTGGAAAAGGCTACCCCCAGACAAAAATTTTATTATTCATGTTTTTGTCTTCTATGCAACCACCTGAAACTTTTCTGTTGGTAACTGAGACATCGCGTGGTTATAGAAGTAAATCTTCTACATAATAAAACGCCAGTTCTGTATATCTGTCTATGCATTATTAAAACATAATATAATAGTCTTTATTTTTCTTTATCATAAGAATGCGGTCTTTAGGCCCCACAACCAAGACAATCAAAAATCAGTACAGCAAAGGCAATCACGTTCTAGTACAAATATACAAATACTAATTGGCTGTGGTTGTGCGGCCTAAAGGCCGCACTGAGTAAATTGCGATAGCTATGTTGCTATCTATGTTGTATATTAATATGTCGATTTACACGTGTCACCTATAATTAAAATTTACACGACAGATGGCATAACATTCGTTATTATTTATATTACAAATATATAATAGCTTAATTTATCTATCTATGTAAAGCTAAATAGTCTGTAGATATAAATTGGTTTGTTTATTAGTCTTCCCAGAGCGGCCCTTAGGCCGCACAACTAGATCAATCACGTATTATAGTTTAACGATATATTTGAGATAAAAAGCAGGGGCTGGAATTTTAAAAAATGTTATTCTACTATACGAATAATTTTAATTCGCAAATGATGGGATTATTCAAATATTCGAATATTTAGAATCTAAATTGGTTTATCAGTCTCTACAGTGCTTTAGGCCGCACAACCAGGGCAATCACACAAACAATTGAGTGTTCAAATTATTCGAATAAGCAAATTATTCGAACATTCAAATTTTTCGATTATTCAAAAAGGCGAATATTTGTGTATTCCAATGATTGGATTATTTAAATATTCGAATATTTGAATCTAAATTGATTTGAAAAATTATTCGAAGATTCAAATTTTTCTAATATGTATTCAAGAATTTGAATAGTATTCGAATATTCGTGCACACTGCGCAAGCGCTGTAATTCGGTAAATTCGAATGATTGGAATATTTGAATCTGAATTCGTTTATCAGGCTCCCCAGTGCGGCCTTTAGGCCGCACAACCATGGTAATCTCGTGTTATAATTTAACTGTAAATCTGTGGTAAAAAGTAGGGCCGGGAATTTAAAAAATGTTATTCAAATTTTTGAATATTCGAATATTCAAATGATTGGATTATTCAAATATTTGAATAATTATTATTATAGATATTATAAAATATCATCTACTTGCTCGTTGCTCATCATCTTCTCACCTACAACGTTTTTTCCCTTTCTGTGAAAGGTTGCCAGATGTCACATGTGAAATATCGCACTATGTTGAAGAAGGAGGAGCCTAAATCGCCTTGAACCCGAGAAAAAGAGAAAAAAACGAAAGAATTTTTTTTTAAATAAATAAACTTGTTTTGAATAAATAAATTGCCATCGTCGGACTAAGAGGTAGAAATGCAGCAACAAAAATAACGAAAAGAGGTTAATTTTTGTTTTTCTTTTAAGAAAGTAATCTACAAAGCCTAAAAATCGCATCTTTGAAATTGGAAGAGCCTAAATTAGGAGCTCATCGCAAACGCTGAAAACGGGCCTAAATTGCGATAAATCGCCGCATCTGGCAAACCTGTTTCTGTCTTCTCTCTCTCCACCCGTATGGTTCTCATAATGGATATGGTAACTCATGCGGGCGCCCCCTAACATCACCATTGTCAACTTTAATACCCGCGTAAATTTAAATTTAGACTTCTACTTTGGCACCCTGGACCATTAATATAATTAATATTAAGAAATTGTTAAAATTTCAGAACTAGACAAAATAAGCTTTGCAAATTTCAGGATCATACGCGGGTCTCATAGGAGTATATGAATTTCTAAACTAACAAATAGTAAGCGAAAATTTATATAAGCAATTTATTTTGTAATATTTAATTGTTGTTTATGCAGTGCATACAACGTTGTATATTTGAGTTTCCTCAACGTAGTTTTTCAACTATAAACTAGCTGAATTTCATTATTATGGAAAACTTTCATCAGACCAAAATTGAAAAGAAAAATAAAATTATCGTACACCATATTATTATTGACATAAAGATCAATCAGGGAAAGGCAAAACCCATTTTATTGTAGAAAATTAAAATTTCAACCAAATTTATTAATAATTTTTATTCCGAATAGTAATTTGTCACATTTCATCTCGATTATCTGAAATGAATTGTGCAGTAGTTATTTTATAGAGAATAAGTTGTTCTTCCATAATTGGGGATTTTACCCCATTAGGGTGGATTTTCGCCTATAACTCTCATAGTTTCAGTTTAACCGAAAATTCCTAACCGATCAAAATTGTCTACAAAGTAAAGTTTTCAAACTTTCCTGAAATAACAATCAATTCTAGAGTGATTAACACATTTAAATTAGAACGAAGTTTTTTAACTTTAATTTAGGGTAAAATTATTTTGCAAATTATTTTGCACGTAATCTTCACCATCCGAGTTGAATTTTGAAATCTGTCTAATGATAATTTTCCCTAAAAATGAAATAAAGTGTGTTACATTACGATTCGCATCCACGACACCTTTTTAACAGATATAAAATAAGGGTGACTAGCTCAAGTCGCGAAGGGGGTGAGTGGGCGAAAAGGAGTAAAGGAGGCAAAGGGTCGTGTGACGTGATGTCGCGAGTCGTATGTCTCCAATCGACGACTGGGCAGTCCTCAATCGCGATTCGAAAAATGGTCACAATCGGTGGGGATAATTTACACGAGGGGGTAGTTGTCAAGATCGGTGGGGATAATTTACACGAGGGATGAAATGGGCGCCACGCGTACTGAATGTGAATTCAGTTGAAGGGGACGAAGTATCACACCTTCCAAGCTGGTACGCGACAACTTGTTGAACTTTCTTGATGATTCTCACCCTGGAAAAGTCTCGTCCAACGACCTTACCTTTACAATGGCTGACTTTCCGTTGGTGAAAATAACTAAATAAACAATTACACAATAACAATAAAACACCAAAATAGATAATAACATAGATATAATGAAAATAATATTCACAGGGGGTGTTGACAAAATACATACAAAATACCATCAAATTTACACGTATCGATGTACAAAGGCAAATATTTACAATTGACAGAATTTCTTATTGAAGTTACCGTCACAAACTGAATGTTCGTAAGACAAAATAATGACATAAAAAATTAAAGCTGAAGTTAGTAAAAATGAACATAAAATTCCATACGGAGTGGGTGTGCATTGAACACTACACTCCACTTAATTTGTTACTTAAATGTAACACGTACAATTTCAGAAATAATTAGTTACAAAATTAATTAAAGAACTAACGGTTCGATTAGATGCAAAATTCCCTTGAACGGGATAAATAAACTTTAGCATTAAAGTAAAATGCAAAATATTACGTGAAATCGTCACTTTAAAGGTGAACGTACTACAACTATAGTAAAAGTTAAGTGACTTTTAAATAAATACTAGGTTATACACAAAGGATTACAAGGGGTTGCGATCGTCTACGAGGTTTGGGTAGAGGACCCTTAAATAGAAATGGTGGTCAATGGGACCACTTAACATAACACAAGCTTATAAATAATAGAAAGGTTTCTTACTTAATACTGCATAACTAGTTCGGCCTTCAGAAAAGATCCTTGGAACAGACCTCCAAGGGTGAGAATATCGGTAGATGTTGCAGCTATGTCCTCCCAGATCGGAGGTGGATTGATGAAAATACCAAAAACCATGCCAGCAAGGTTGGTGTGATTTCCAGGCTCCCAAAATACCTCCAAATCGAAGTGTTGAAACGGATGGATATTCGCCGATATGACAGGGTGGTTTATTTGCCCTGTTTCCCGATAAAAAGGGAAATCACGCCCAAAGGACGACACTGGATAATTATTTCGATTGTAAATTTTCCTGAAGCCGGCACTGTATAAACGCGTGTTTAAGTTAGGTATGTTTGACAAAAAATTACTTAGATAAAAATGTGTTTCAATGATAGAAAACACCTGTCATCAACTTTAACTTTTGAAACGAGACGCGGTTAGAACATCTGGGCCGCACTGGGGTCGCGTGACATATGTTGAAACGTAATGAATAATTACAATAGACAACAATTCATTTACATTGAGTCCGGTAAGGTTTAACAATCTATCGCCACTGGTTGTTATTCGATACGCGATTGTTTAAATAATGTCCAAAGAAAATGTTTAAATAATGTTCGAAACTGACGTTAAATGCGAAATAATTCGAATACTGTTCAATATTATTTAAATAATACGCGAAACTGACGTTAATTGCGAAACAACTCGAATATTGTTCAATATTGTTTAAATAAATGCAGCGTAATTGATTTTAAATACGAGATTATTGCAATAAAGTTCAAATGCTATTTAATGCTCTTGCTCGAGACAAAAAACCATTCGATGTTTGAATAAAAGTTCGTTACTATCCAAGGTCGATGAATTTGAATTAAATGCCGACACATGTGTGAATATTTAAATAACTAAATGTTCGATGCGTTATAAGTTATACCTGCGTAATGATGACACAGAATTTAATGCACAATTGAGTGGTTCTTTATTTAAAATCTCGTTGTATTTGCGAGATTCGTTTTCACTTCCGCTGTTCAAAGCGAGACCACTAATCAAACTAACAGCGTAACGATATGTGAAGACTCCATCGGAATCTTCCATTTTTAAGCCCTGCGAGGCTTTATATATTGTTTCTCCTGGAAAAATTACATTTCGTGGGGATAATACCCCACTTCGGACCATTTTTAATTGGGTCTTAAAATATGAAAACAAAGGACATCCAATAATAATGTATCGCGATAGGTTAAAGTCAAAAGTGAACAAGCACCTTATTGTTCCTTTTCTATGCAGAACTTGACGCAAATTTTGAGACCTACATGTGTTAACCACTATAGTTTTTGTTACTTTCTTAATTCAAAAAGGTATTCTTTTATAATTTTTTCGTCGTCTACGGTCTCGATACATTGTAATGAAATCCCATAAGCGCAATGTAAAAATTTTAACACTTGGTCTCTTGTATTGACACGTGTACAGATAACGAAATGAAATGCAGATAAATCGAGCGGTTCGACCGATGCATATGTTTGTTTTTAGTCAAACTCGGGCAAGGATTTCTAGACCACTTTAAAAGTGTCTTCAAGTACTATTTAATTCCTTAAATAGATATCTGGACTTTCGGACGTGCGAATGAAATTATCCTGAACTAAAGACTTTTCTGTCGACGGCGTGAATTAACGATACCTGCTACGTCAATTTTCGCTTATATGTTTCTTCCATATGAATGGTTAGTCTACGTATATTAAAATATATATTAACTACTTTCTTTACTTCAAAATTTTCAACAATACTATACGTTTAGAAAATATAATTTCGTCTGTGACTTTTTGAATGCAATCTTTTAACTCTATAACTCGACCTAAAAATATATTTTTGAAATATTTACCTTAGAAAAATTTTGTAAAGACAAGAAATTTTTCTGCATGTTTGCTATGATATTTTATCGAAATTTTTAAATGCGCCGCACGCGTATTTTAAGGTTACAAGTCAGCCCATAATTTATGCAACAAAAACAGGTATTACAACCTTAATTAGTCTAGAGATGAGATTTTTAGGTCGTATAAATGTTATACCAGAGAGCGTTAAAGGGTTAATTGATACACGGCCCCGTTTCTTCTTTCTTTTTCATACAGCATAACTTTCGAACGGGGCCGTGTATCAATTAACCCTTTAACGCTCTCTGGTATAACATTTATACGACCTAAAAATCTCATCTCTATAATTAAGTTAGTGACAACTACAATACCATTAGTAAAAGTAAAGCTTTCATTCGTATTAAAAAAAAGTTTAAAATGTCTTTCACGATAGGTTAATAATTAAATTCCCAATGTAATAAAATTCTTTTAAGGGGCATAAATATCTCATAATTTCTTAACTAATTCGTAAAATTGTAAATTGGCTGAAGAAATATTAAATATTTC
Organism: Podabrus alpinus; assembly: GCA_932274525.1. Taxonomy (NCBI): domain Eukaryota; kingdom Metazoa; phylum Arthropoda; class Insecta; order Coleoptera; family Cantharidae; genus Podabrus; species Podabrus alpinus. The sequence goes on along the minus strand of OW026456.1, from coordinate 68,540,597 downwards.
ATTTAATTTCAGTCATTAAATAATAAATTGCTGTAATATTACTTTATTTAATTATGTTAAACAAATTTGTATATTAAACGAATTTCAATTTGATATTTAGATTACCTCTTATTTTATATTTGGATATTTTCTTTAATTTTAATATTAATTTATTGTCAAAAGGCATTAAAGCACATAATTACCTACAAAATGAAAATTAATTTTATATATTAAGAAATAATATTAAATTATTTTTTCAATCTTGGAAAGCATGGTTCAAATCTCGTTCTTTTCAAAAATGAAATTTTTGATTAAAGCAATGCCTCCTAATAAAGAACACTTTATGATCGGGGGGTGGGGGTAAATATATTATTTTAAATTAAAAATTACCACAATTTAGTTTAGAACGCTTACTCGATTAAAGATAATGTGCAGGGATAATAAATAATACTATAGTAAATTAGTAGCATTTAGTTGAATCAAGTCAGGTTCACTATTATATTCGCGAGCAAATTTAATTTAGATAGTGTAAACATGAGGGGTTTATAATTACATTATTTTGTTTGCAAATTTTAGATTATTAATTTTGTAATAATGAAATTTTCCTCCAAGCAATAATTATTTTGATTTTTAACAACAAGGAAAGGTTTTTTTTATCTGAAGTAAGGAAAACACGCAGAATTAACTCAATCAGTTTTTATGTGATATTTTGCATGTAAAAGAAACGTTCGAGTCGTTTGAGCCCGATAATTTTTCAATTGGAAAATTCGTCTTTGATGTGTCACTTGCTCGGCCAGTATGCTTTTGATTTTACATGCCCTATAGGTCATTCGCACTTAACGAAATTACCGACTTGAAACTGGAAATTTAATCTGATTGGAAAGCTGGAGCAAGGATTTCCATTTCCTTAACATTTGCATAAGGTTGCAGTTAGTAGTAGTTTGTCTATAGTATTTTAATTGGCAATTTAAGGTTAAAAACGGGACGAACATTTTAAGAACCTTCTGAGAGATGAAATATACTAACGATAAAAGAAGTTAAAATAGCATTAAACCAGAAGATTTACATGGAGAAGTAATGGACCTCGTACGAAAGAGCAGAGGATGCCCAAACAGATTCTGAACTGAATTCAAGTAGAAAGATAGGGAGACTCAGAAAAAGTTGGATAGAAAATTGAGAGAAAGAAACTTGGAAGATGGCATGAGGACGAACAGTGAAGAATGGAGATTGGGTATTGGAAGACGATGTAGAACGTTTTAAACCTATAAATACAAACCCAGATACATATACAAATAAAATTTACCGATGCTTAGCAATGCACGAGAACTTTACCTTGAGTTAATTTTGATGCAATTGTAGAACTTTTTAGAGAATCTCGAACTGGTTTGGTTGCTTTAATTGCTTTATAAATATTTAGAACAATAAATAAATAAACTATAAGATGGCTTATCATCACCATTAAATTTTCAACAGCTCCGAAAGTTCCTTAAAACCAAATACTTCTAAAATAAACATCGATCACATTTTTCATGAACATCACTTAAAACTTAAAGTAGAAAAATATTGCCGTTTTTAAATTTTAATATAAAAACGAAATTTTTACGTAATGGCTCTCTAAAAAATATTTAAATAATTTTTCATTCTCGATAAATGTAAAAAGGTTTTCTCTATTAAATTTATATTGTGTTGTTTTTACAAACTTTTTACTTCTAACTTTTCAGCATTACCCAACAAAGAAGCGAAAATAAAATTTTGCTTTTTAACTTTAAAATATTTTCCAGTCGTAATTTTCTTATTTTCTTAAATTTTGTGTTCGTACAATTATTCACTTCTTATTTCGTATTGCTCGGGATGAAATATAGCGCAAATGGAGCATATCTATTTTTTAAATTAAATTTATTTTTCTATCTCGCAAGTCGAAGTTATTACTTTTCATTGATTTGTGACAAAAAGAAAAGTGTAATTAATAATTTTACTTTTTATATTTTGTTCTAATAAACCATCTGCTTCGTATTTATTATAAACGGAGTTCTGCAATGTAACCTCGATATCTCAATATTTTTTTAATTGAACCAACGTCGAAGACGACTGTGGTATTAACATAATCCAATCAATTAAAGCGTTTCAAGTTTGCATAATAATTGATCTCTGTAATTTTAGGATTTTCTAATTAAGGTATACCATCATGTAGTGGTTTTAGTTAAACGTACATAACAATTTACATCAAAATGTACGGTTAATTATAATACATTCAAGAGCAGACGTCATCTACAGTGTCAATAGCACAAGCGTCTTTGTAGTTTCCTCTAAGAAATTTCTGCTAAAGTGAAATTTCTAACAATAGAATCAGCAATTCGATCCCATACACTCAAGTAAATTATTAATTCACTGTAGTGTTTAAGTTTTTGTGCTGAAAGTTTTGTACCATTGATCATGAATTGGGAAAGATACGCAATATCGTGCCGAATTCTTTGGAGAAGTTTACATCTTCAACTTACCGATTGTAAAAATTCTTATTGATTTATGTAAATTATTAGCCAAGCAACTCGGAAATTTCATTCCCCAGATTGAGATAAATATTGATGGGAAATTCAAAGTCATCCCACCTTTTTGAGATTTTATTTACTCCCCCCTTTATTAAACATTATGTTTTGTGCCAGATTTAAAAATTTGCAGCGAGCAAAAATAAAAATACGATCGAGTAGTAAGGAAACTTTTATTTTATTTATTAATAGAAAATTGCAATAAACAGAAAAATTTCTCACTTTTAAGTCCTGCTCTATCAATCCATCTATGAGAGCTTTTTACACTCTCAAGTGATATTCGCACTCAAGTGCACTTCTTGTTTATTTTCGTCTGAATTTTTATTTCACAAAAACTTAAAACTTCGAAATTAACCTTAATTACTACAGTGCCTAATTAGCATTTACAAAAATGTTTTAGATTCGAATTTTTTTAACATTGAGCTACGTCATCGTGGTAAATAGATAGTATTTTGATTACACTTACGTATATACAGCTAATAAGTTAATTATTTACTTAATGATAAGTAACAAAAATTAGCTGTAATTGGAAACTTTATTGACTAATTTGCGCTCACCTAAAACTTCTGATGCTTTTTACTCGTGGAGTGCACTTAAAATAAGAATAATTGCCGCATTTTCTGCCAATTTAAAAAATGTCCGAACCGGTTTACTTGCAATTAGTACGCTTAATTTTAATTTATATTATTAGAAGTGCAATTTTACAAATTGTTCCTCTAATTATTTCAATTTAATTATAGTCATTTTTTTATAATTTGACGCGTGACGTCCATTATATCCACCCCATTGGAATGTATTATTATTTCTACATCAAAATTTACATTTCGATTCGTTTTGACAAATTTCCCCACGTAACTGCTTTATTTGTTGTACATATACGGGATGGTGCGAATGTAATTAAGTGAACATAGGGAAATTTGAAAATTCTGGGATGGCCCTTTAAGATGAATAATATCCGGAGGTTTTATCCCAGGGCGGATGGGTGCAGTGCTTTCTACTGAATTTCTTTTCAAACGAAGGCCGAAAATGAGCTTTTATTGCATTTTGCCGCGATATTTTCGGCGGACGTGGGGGGGGGGGAGGCTAAGAACCTCAGAGAACAAATAGATCTCAAATGAATTCATTAAGAAAAAAGAAAATGTTAAGCTCTGGAGACAAATTTGAACTGAAACGCTGTCCATCATCAGCTTAACCATGACATGCAATGTACACAAGTCCAAGTTCCTGATTTCCAACAGCCGCCTCTGAGAGAGTTCTATGTATGTAATAAAAACTCTATGGTTTAAATGAAGTAATCTACGAAGAGCCTTCATAATAATTCAGTCGTTTCATTCGATTCTATTGCTTGTGTAAAACGTCTTCACGACTTCTTTCTCGTTTACTTTACAACTTAACCTATTCACAACGTGTTGATGTTCACCGGAAGGCCACGCTCAGAAATTCTGTAAAGTCCACGATTCCGCGATGTAGCTCAACGAGCGATTACACCAAGCCATTGTTGTGGTTTAGAAGGGCCTTAGTTTGTTGAAAACGCAACAACTTGAACACTAAGAGTCTCCAAGCGTAAAGTAATCCTCGATAGTTCTGAATTAGATAACAACTCTGCCCAGAAACTGCTGTCTTTCTTCATAGTATTTCCATTTTGGAGAAGAATCGTAGATCTAGGTGATTGAGAATGATTTATTGGTTTCATGGTTCCAAATCACGAGGGAAGACATTGGGTTGATTTTCAGTTACCTTTCCCCATAACCCACAAATCGATGTTTGAGTTTAGATTACCAGCCACAGCGCTTTCTCTGGATGAAGCATCGTCAGTAGTTATCCTCTCAGGTTCCTCGTCCAAGAGTACAACCGCACAAACTGTTCTTATTATAGTATAACGTTTACTTAAGGTTTTCTGGTTCACCCCGATTTAAAATAAAATTATTAATTTTTGATTTTTGTAGTAAGTTCTTAAGTAATGGTTAGGTCAGCTGATGGTCTTTTCTTCCATAGATCACAGAAAAAATTATAATTAGTAGCGGTTTGGTAGATAATCAATGCTGAGCTTCGAAGGAGTAGATCCACAATACGCAATCTGCAAGGGAATGGGAAGGAGAGACATTTAAGGAATAAATTTCAAAAATGAAATTAAAAAACGTCTTCCTCTTCTTCGTCTTATTATAGGTCTATGATCTGTTTTTTTATTTAATTTATCAAATTAGCAATTTTAAGAATTAGTTTGTGCACCTTAGGCAGCTTCCTAGGTGTGCTTTCCCTGTGCCTAGACTTTATTTCTTATTATTATTATAGCAAATTATTAATAGAGGGGAACCGGCGGCTTTACGTACCCTCCGAAGTATGGAAACAGTCAATTTTAGACTGTAAAAGGAGTCGAATCGGGGAGTTGACCATCGTTAAAGAAAAAAGTTTTAGAAAAAGAAATAATTCAGATAAAAATTCTGAACAAAAAAATGATTGAAACCGTTCGCATCAAGCTTGGCGAGGAGGGCAGATGGTGGGGGATAACTGGTTTATGCAATTATTAATTCGTTGAGCATTGGTTTTTAAATCTTGTTTTTTATTGACATGATGGCAAATCATTTACAAAGGAAACAGACGGCTTTACGTGCACTCCTAATCACGGAAACGGTTAAGAAATTGCAAAATTCAGGACGTTGCCAGATGGGCCATAGCGAGAAGAAAGTTTTGGAGAGACCATGTAGAGAGGAAGGATGATGCGAGAATCATAAAAATAGTGATGACCTAAAGACCTAACACTAGGAGACCCCCCTCCCTGGAAGACCCCTAAAGAGATGAAAGTATAGTTGGACGTCTGTATTCCAGAAGGGTACTGTTGTGATTAATTAACAGGGATGAGCCGTAACAACAGAGGAAGAAGAAGGTACATTTTAGAATGACCATCGGCAAAAAAATTATGACAAAAATATACACACAAAGATTCTAAACAGAAAGATGCCAGAAAGCGTTCGCATCAAGCTAGGTGATGGGTGGCGGAGGGGGAGGGGTTACAATAACTCTGGAATGGTGAATTTCAAGGGTTTTTAAGGCAAGACTTGTATATTTCAACCTTAGAGCTTTTCATTTCGTACTTTCCTAATTTTTAATGTTATTCATTTATTGTGCAAGTTTTAAATGTAAACTGCATGTTAAGAAAGCTTTCAGAAGAGTATAAGAAGTTGAAATATGAAGGGGGGGGGACCAAGAAGAACTGAATGGTTGGTTCCTAGTGAAGAGCAAAAGACCTAAGCCACGAAAAACGTTACATATTATATTGGAGCTACATATTTTTTACATAGTACTTGGTACTTCTATCACGACATAAAATTGATAAGGCTGCGGTAATGTCTTGATGTCTAAGAGATTTAATATTGACCAATAGATATGCGACTATAGAAAGCAAAATTCGCGTATATAAAACCTATGGAGAATCTCGAGAAGATCGACCAAATTTGGTTTAGAACAGATCATCAGATCTTAAAAAACAATGAAAGGAAGGAAAATTGGACAAGGACAAAAACTTTTGGGCATTACAATCCAACAATATGGAAATCATATTTTTACTTATGGATTTTTCGGAATGTAGTTGTGGCGTTTGTTGGGGAAATGATATATCCGATAAAAGATAAAAGCAGATGGCTCAATTATGGCCATAGTAAAATGTTAACTTCAGAATCCAGTTAAAATTTGGGCGCAGGTTGAACGCTAGAAGATTTAAAAATTACAAGCAGATCGACAGACGGGCTTGGAAGGCGAGATGTGAGAGACAGACGCGTAAAACACACTTATATGTGCTTATATATTCCTTCTCTTTCCCTTTTATAACAAATGTGTCTGTGAGCCGGGTACACAAATTTCAAAAAAGGGTGGCTAAATGTTGAAGATTTTGTTACGATCGTTATGAGAGCAAATGAAACACGAACATGCTCTCCAGGGAGATCTCATGCAAACTGGAGCAGTGGTACTAAACCCGTAATTGCCACGCTAGTGGACGAGGGAGTATGGAAATGCAACACATACAGAAGAGGCCCTCGAGGACTATAAACGCGTGGCACGTCGAAGTAATCGGTCCCAGTTGCCAACTGCAAGAGTCATATTAGGTTAGGCCTACGTAATTCAGTTTCCTGAAAGAAAATTCAGCAACTGGTTTTCACACATAAATATTTTATCTTCATTAAAATGAGCTTTTCAAAAATTACTAACAGTAAGAACCATGATTAAAAGGGGGGGGGTTGAATTTAAAGAATATTTAAAAAGCCATATCTTACACGTTGCGATCTCATTGGGAAATTATCTAACAAAACAGTTTTCTTATGCCGTCAGTTCTGGTTCACTTAAAAGGTGAGGATTGTGGATGTCAAATTCCACGACACTTTTTAACTGAAAGAATGCGGTATCGATTGACCTTTGAACACAATAGAAGTGATAGAAATATGAGGTTCATCGGAAAGAATTTACGATGACGGAATCTGAAAAATTTGTAGTACTGCTGAAATCCATCAAACAAATCCCGAAAAGGGATTTCCGCTCTGATTAAGCTAATATTGCATACCCGCATTGTTCTTTGCTTGTGTGGTCATGCGGTAAAGACGCAGACTTGTCAAAATGTAATAACTCCTCGTGCGTTTAAATCGTATAAATCTCGAACGGTGAATTTTGCTTCAAATCACCCCAATACGCCTGCTTTCCGTAGGGCCCCATTCTGTATAATTTCGTTTATTAAAATAAAAGCGTTCCATTTTAGAGAAAACACTCGAGAAAACAGAATTGTTTTTTTCCAATAACATTTTCTTCGCTGCTTTAAATGATTAATTTTCTTGTGTTGTCGGCTTCTCCGCAATATTTCTTTCTGCACAAACAAATAATATGATGTTTATTTTTGGTTTTTAAGAATGTGCGCGTTTTCCTAGCTTTTCACCGCGGATTATTGAAATTTGAAACCACGTTCGAAGAAAAACTTTTCACTATTTGAAGTGATCACGTCGCGTCGGTTCACCGCTACGCTGTGGTGGGATTAAAATTTTCATGAAAATCCGAAACCGTAGCTCTTAATTATTTTGTAATAATTAATTTTCTCTGCGGTAACCCTAACCCGATAAAATTTCATGAAAACCCTAACGATTACTATTTATGAATGACAATGCGCCCACGGTAACCATTAAGGAAATTTATTTAGAATTTTAGCTAAATAGCATTTTTTCGAACGTAATTATTTGAAAGTGGAAAAACGAAAAATTTAAAAGGAAATATGAATACCTGGAAAATGTTTGAAATACATCGCTCGTTTATTTATTTATTCAAACTTTGATTTATTAAAGCTTTATTGCAGCAAAAAGGTTGGAGTGTCATCCGAGACGTAACTTTTGTGCGGAACGCTTACAGAAAAACGTGCACCGCTTTCTCATTATTTATAATTCACCAACAATCAAAATTTAATAAAAAAAAATTATGTTGGTTTTTAGCGGTTCTTTCTGTTTCGAAGATTAAATTTTCCGGACGTAGATTGTACATCAGATTACCTATTAGAAATTTTTCGCCATCTGTCAATTGGCGAATTCATTAATTTAGATTAAATGTGTCAAAAAATAGACGCATCGAAGTGAAATCGTTTCTTTATGATTGATTCGTTAATCACAACAATTAGCTCGATATTAAATTGTATTATTTGTATTTTTTGGATTAAACGATTATAACAAAAAATATAATTTTTTAAAAATTTGTTTATAAGCGGTGACCGGGACTTGAACTCGGGACTGCAGCTCCTGATTCCCAAATTCACACTTTAACTGCTTACTTATATGATCAAATGGAAAGGACGGAAAATTTTATTTTTGGTAGTTCCCCAACTAATTTTTTTATTGTTCGGTTTTTTCATCCGGGCGTTTTTAAAACTTGTTTTTGGTAATCTGCTACACGCGCAATCGAATGATGAATTTTTATCAAGTGAAGCTACTTTTTATGTTTTACAAGTTATGGAAATGTATTGATTTATATGGTTCGATTAAAGTTTACGTTTAATATCGGTTGATGGGAAATTTTAATGTAATTAAAGCTGATAGAAGCATTTGAAAGTTCTAAAATTACACGGTAATGTTGGCTTTTATGTGGAAATTTATTGCTATACAGTATGGTACATTTTTAATTGCATCGTTTGTTATAAATTTTTAATAGTAGCAATTACGGTAATGTAAGGTGAAACGGGTTTTAAAACCACATTTGCTTTAGCGTAATTAAACTTATTGAACTAGAAATGCGCTTCTAAGGTAGTTGGTTAACCATCACATGGATTGAGTGATAAAATTTAGCTATGTATTTGTGGCGGCCATAGAATTAGCAACCAATATAGCAGATCCATCCCATATCACTTTGCTAAATTGGTGCCCCCGTTAGAATATCAAACAGATTCAATGTTTCCATTTGTAGTAAATAAGACGCCTAATTAACGAATTTATATTACTTTCGTAATAAAATTTCATTAAATCTGCAATGAAGAAAATCACCTAATGTTCAAATTATTAAAGCGTCCATAGCGGCTTACACTTGGATGGGTGACCGCGTGGTGATCAATTAGAAAAAACACCACTTTTAGCTTTCCTCTATCAAGCCGTACTTGGCCTATGTGATAGGGTATGGCCTGAACATTCTCTTAATGGGGATGAGGAGAAGTCCAAGAGTGGACTAAAGATGTTTATAAACTAACACTTGGGCTGATGAAGAAAAGATTTCTAAAAAGGTCGTGACGTCATTTTTCTGTATATCTGGACTTTTGGACTGGGGACCCCCCAGACCCCCCGGTCACAGCTGCCCCCAATTCTTGGTACTTTATTTACAGTAATGACTCGTGACTTTTTCAATGGGAAGGCACAAAATTTAATGGCAAAGGAAATATATTATTATTTTTGGATAGCTGTTTTTTATGGGTTTGGATAGGAGGGCTTTCTTGCAATGTTTTCTTCCATGATTGCAGGAAAAACGACGTGGTTATTAGGTATTTGTGGGAATCCAGGAATGCGCCCAGTATAGGACCCCTAACCTATTTTTATGGTGCGTTGGGGAGGGGAAAACTATTCAAAAAGACATCACCCAGCTGTTTTGGGTGGTAGTGTGGAATTTTTACCCACTAAAATCCTCTTTCGTTTGCAACTAAAGAGCTTGGTATCCATCTCTCCACATTTTTATCTTGACCGCTCCTCGGATTTGTCGCTGACCGCAGTTGTTGTTACTTTTTCCATTCGTTTGCTTGCGTTTCTTCAAGCAATGAGGGAATTGATTAATTGTCCTCTTCTTCCTCCTAACTCTCCCTTTCGTTTTCATCGTTATCTTCTCTACGTTCATCTTTTCCTTTTGCCTCATTACCTGCCTGATGCAATCGGTGATGAGGTACCAAAGTTCTTCTCGACTTGGTTTTCCCCAATTTTCAGTTTACTTCATCTCTATCCTCCCTCCAGCTGCCACATTCGATAATGATGTGGATGGATGTGTCTCCGAGACCACAGTACCTGAACACCGGAGAAGGTCTTCTTTTCTTACTGTGCAGATAGCTGTTGAAGCATTCGTGACCGGATAGTTCCCACCTCCTCATGTTTTCTCTCCATCTAAAGTTTGTTATTGGGGATCAGGGCATAGGTTTTCTTACCGTTTGTGCAGCTATCCAATCTCTCTTGCCATAACTGGAGTGTCTCTTCCTTAGCTGCTGGCGCATGCTCTTTATCTTTATCTGTATCTATGGGCACGATGATATTTCCTTTCAAAACGAATTTTAGGGAGTCCATTTTTCGCTTTCTATATGGAAGCAGGCCTTCGATTTCTTCCGGCACCATTTTGAGCCACACCGGTCCATCCACTTTGAAAGCATCTAGAGAGCAATGTTTACTTTTTTTCTTACGTCCTGTTTTCGCTTTGCTGCTGCCGTCAGGGAGTCTCAAGACCTCGTCATACATTAGGTTCCGAAGGGTGGGTCCCAGCACCGATCCTTGTAGAACGCTGCTCGTCACCGAAACCGTCTTCTCCTCCATTATGAGGGTTATGAGGTAATGTGCAGGTAGCCCTCAATTCCTCGATTTTCAATTGCTGCTAAGATGACCTGCCATCTGACAGAGTGGAAGTCATTTTGGACATCCGTTCCCTCAGTGCGGCCTTTAAGCTGCACAACTTAGACGATCATGAATCAGTGCAGTCTAAAACAACACCTCTGCCTATGTGTTAGGGGTCGTTCATAAAGGACGCCTGCAAATTTTTCCGACATTTTAATCCCCCCTCCCTGACTCTTGTCCTAATTGGTCACAATCTTCGTAACATAAATAGTAGTATCCGCTTCATAGACTTCAACATCATCTACATTAATCAACTCAACATCCTCTGCTTCCGTTCTTGGATCCTTCACGACACACAAGAGCTCGTCCTTCCTGTGTAAAACCTTTAAATGGTTTTAATTTGCAACACCTTGTCTTTTTTTTATATTGTCCTTATAATGAGTTTTTGCAGACTGAATAGAAGCTAAATATACACCACCTCTTTGCATGTTCTTTCAGCGAGGTGAGATTGCACAGATGGGCAAAAATGAGTTTTATAGGCTGCACAAACATCATGACAGTCGTGCACTGGTAGGAAAGTAATCCAGAATAAACGAGAAAATAATTCACATATATATATAATTTTATTTAAACTATAAATTGCACCTGTGGTCTGCAATAATGGGATGGGAGGTTAAAATTACATTATATATTTTACATTTTTTGTAAAGTGTTTTAACTTTGTGCCATCGTTTATGTTCCAAGCGACGTCGAATTGTTTAATATTTAGCGGCGCAATTACCGTGATGCGAGCGGTGAGAATATAGAAATTATCCGAAACGTCGACTTGACAACTTTGTAGTTTTATTGCGATCCACTATCCCAATAGTATTAATTTATCAAAGAAATTATTCTTTATTATAAGTTGCTATTCTGTTTTCGGAGGGCGGCGCCTCGTCGCCCTCCCAGTACCAGCCGCCACTGATCATATTATTATGGTTGCTTAGTAGTAGTTCCATCCGTCCTAAGGAAGAGTGTCATATCTGCATTTTTACAGTTTTGAGATATTTCATGTTTTAGATTTTCATCTATGCCGTGCTTATGAAATAACCTAAAATTATGAAATTTTAGGAATAATCTTAGCAAATGAGTATAAATATCAAAACATGAAAAACTGAAATTTTACAGATAGGACTCCCTTCGTTAGGACGGCATAGTAAGTAGCAAGTAATTGAGTAAAATTTGACTATTTATTGCTATACTATGTATTGTTGCTTGGCAACGCTGAATAGTTAATTGGGTAGTAAGTAGTAGTAAGTCAATTGCTGCTTAGCAACGCACTAGAGCTCATCCTGGAGCGGTTTTGTTTAATAGCAACTTGTAATGACGTTATTTTGGTAGAGATAATTTCGTAAAATAACGTAAAACAGTTTAATCTGAGTTAACATGACATTGAGTTACGTCACTGTCATGAACGCGTCGCTATGTAATAAAATAATAAAAACAATTCTACGTATCACGTAAAGAAAACTCTTGAAGGTAATAAGTAATATTATTGTACTAAGCACTTAATATTAAGTGTCTTATAAATGTACGAAGTTATTACTCTAATTAAAAGAAAATTAGGACCCATTTTCTCGGGTAGTTTATTAAACATAAAAATTATAAGAGGTCCTGCATTCACCACGTGTCCAGTTTACCTTTGCGAAATAACCGCTTTGATCAAGTTGTGCGGAGCTCAGAAAAATTGTACACCAATTTTGTTAGTAAATTAAACGGAAAATTAGTGTGATAGATTTAAATGAAAAACCCAGAAAATGGAAATAGATTAGAATTTGTTGAAATCCCTTACACTGACGGCTTTCACATTACATAGGGGACCTACAGTTTAACGTGGGTTCCAAACTACAAACACATGGTGTACAAAATATCACAGCTGTATATCTGCATATAATGTTCGTAACGCATTTTTCAGTGGTTTCTTCTTCTGTTACTAATATAAAAAGGTGTGAGTGCGGCCTTCAGGCCGCACAACCAGGTTAATCACAGACTAACAGGCCAGATTAGCGGTGGTGATGTAACAAAAGAATAAATACAATGAAACGTTCTCAGGTTTTCTGTCAATCGTCCCCAATCCCATCTGCAAACCGAAGTTACCACTCTTCTGCGCATTATGAAATATCATGCAGTTAGTCGCCATAAGATTCAAATATAGTTTATTATTGCCAAACTACAGGCTTATCCCAGTTTATTCTTCGGAAAAAATCTTTTATCATCAGTAAGGAATAGATTACTTAATCAAATGCTCTGCTAAAGTTGCCACGGGACGGTCACTGCAATTTATGCAGCCTTCCCACAAAAGACCGATCATATTTTTTTCAGTGGAGGTTTTAACGAACAAACAGGGTACCCAACACCCAATATTTGACCCCACGAGCCGCCGCTGGTCAGAATCAAGTTCGTACTACAGTAGCTTAGAGCCACAGCTAAATTAAATTTCAAAATCATTTTCAGCTGTGAATTTTTGTTTTCATTACCTCATTATCTCTTTGGCTTCATCAATAACGGGCGTGTGTTCTGAACTGAGCGAAGTTGTAATCCAAACAATGCAGATTTGGAGTAAACGACACGTTAATTTTTTTTCTCCTATCAACCCAGAAGCATCTGAATGGCTCGAGATGCTTTTAGATTGTTGATCTTTGTTCTCATGAACGAAATGAGCTTCTCCCAGTTTTTAATTAACTCTGTTTAGAATTTAACCATTCCCCCGCTCCCAAGAGTACGACGTGTAAATTCGGTTCGACTCTCGGGAAGTACAAAATTGTTTTTATTATTTTGATCAAAACATCTCACTATTTACTTACTTTTTTTATCTGTGTAGATACAACGTAGCGTACAACAATTTTAATGATGTAATCTTATTTATATTAATACCAAGCGTACCTTCTAACATAAAGTAGTTTGTAAACAGCAGTTACAGTTATGTTTACTATGGTCTACGCATTAGCAAAAATTGCAATAAGTGTCTTATGAAGGAGCAGATAACGTATCTAGTGATAATTGCACGATTAGGATTATCTACACTCAAACATTAGTACATTTTGCACTTCTAAATAGTTTGTTAGGTTTTCCCACTAAAAATGCCTATAAACTTAAATAATAGAGGAAACACTAAATTTATAACATATAGACGAAATTCGGATTTTATACCCAGACGCGTTCCGATTATTTACCAAAATCAACGAATTGTGTATGATGTGTCTTGTTTTTTAGTTTATGTAACTAATCCAAATTTTTGTTTTAGTTTTGACGTGGAAAATGGAGCAAGTCCCGGAAGAAGTCCATTGGATGGAACAGCTTCGCCTTCGGCGGGGCTGGTTCTCCAAAACCTTCCCCAAAGAAGAGAAAGCTTTTTGTATCGATCGGATAGTGATTTTGAGATGTCACCCAAATCGATGTCGAGAAATTCTTCCATCGCCAGCGAAAGGTATGTTGAGTTTGTTTTTAATTATTTAAGGTTAATAATATGGTTTGACGTAATTTGATGTTAACGTATTGCCAAAATTGTTCAAAAGTGATAAATTTGTTCTTATCTTGATTACTATTTAATCTTATCCAGATATGCGATGGACCGTTTAATCAATCAAAAAGCGCTAAATTTAACCAAGAGATTACGAAGCACTACAATCATTTTTATACCTTAAATATAATGAAAATAAAAATACAGTTCAATTTTTAATTTTCCCTAAGAGAACCGTACCGTTGTGGCTTTATCATAAACGTATTCATATTTTAAATAATTCAAAAGACATTTTAATATAACGAAAGTGTATTGTTTTCGTTACACCATGACATGGTCAGACAACCAAATTTGAGTTTGGAAACTAAATTATTAGTCGTATCCTGAAAATGTCACGGCATAACGAAACGTTTCCAAATACGTCCAATGTATTTACTAATACTTAACTTTTTTATCTTCCAGCTAGGATGATTTTTGTAAACCCCCGGAGATTTTGAAGTTTCCAGATCTAATAAGTGGTCACGTAAACCAATCATAGAATATCCTTTCGTTAACAACAATCAATTATATCGTTCATCAAACGACAACAAATTACCTAAATGAAAAGCTTGATTGTTTGAATAAGTCAAAATGTCCAGATAAGATTATTTCGGAAAAACAAATTTTCACCTAGTTCACTTTTGGGCATTGCAGAAAGCGAACTAAAAGTTAGAAAACTGTTAAACGTGCAGGAAAACCGTTCTGTAATAATTTCCAGTTTTCCCACTGAAACTCGCGGAATTCTCTACAGAGCGCGCTAGTGACACCTTTGCACACTTCATCAGAACAAATACTTTAAAATTTTCGCACAATCAATAATTTAAAACGACCAAAATTGAACTTCTCACATTTGTAATTTTAAGTTCCCCGAAACCAAAGGAAATTTTAATTTTCAATTTTTGTAAACTAAATTGGAGCGCATGTTGGATAATTATATCCATGAGAGGGCACCAGGGCTACACGCTGGAAAGCCCGGCCAAATCGATCAATTTTCCGGTCTCCTTTGCTCGTACTGTTGGGACTGAAATAGAAAATTAGGGATTAACAATTTTTTTTGATAATCGTGCGATTAGTAAATAAGTCTTGTAGATTTTTGGTAATCGGCAAGACGTAATTGTTTTATGCTATTTTACAGATTCAAGGAGACAGAAAGCGTTTTGGATCGATCGTATGTACCAAGTCAAATTTTTGGATTGTTTTTGCACTCTAGTTTACCCAAAAATCCCAGAATTCTAGTTAGATTTGAGTTTTAGCATGTGAATTATTCACCTTGCTTGTTGTGCATTTAACTTAAAGCAATTTAGACTTACAGGTGGTGTTCAAAAGTTTTCGAAATTGCGATTCATTTGCGCATTTTGAGAGTTAAATTTTTTCGAAAAATTTTACGACACACCTGGTGCATAGTTTTGGTAGTTTTAGCAATTTTTAGAGTGTGAGTTGGAAAATAACTAACATAAGTAAATTATTTTACCCCTTTAACCCCCCTCCCACACAAAATGCTACGATGTGTGACCACTCTATGTTGTAGTATCTGTCCTCGACGATAGATGCCGTTTTTTTTTTCGAATTATC
Source organism: Podabrus alpinus (assembly GCA_932274525.1). Lineage (NCBI taxonomy): Eukaryota > Metazoa > Arthropoda > Insecta > Coleoptera > Cantharidae > Podabrus > Podabrus alpinus. The sequence continues at coordinate 68,524,932 of OW026456.1, read as the reverse complement.
CTTCTATACAACGCACCAACGCAGAATTTGCATATAAATTTGATAATAACGTTTTCTATTTATGTGTAATTTTCTAATGTGCCATTCAAAAATCTAATTGAATAAGAAAAGGGATTTACTTACCACTCGGTAGTAATTGGCATTAAAGACGATTAAGTAATTTGGCTTATAGCTACAAAAGGGTAACATTATACAATTAAATTAATTAACGAGAACGTTGTCCTCTTAAGGCGTTAACTAGACGCAATTTCATAGCCAAAGCAATTTTATTTTTATTTTATTATCTGGCGATTTTCACGCAATTTCAGTATTTCTAATTAATAAGTTTGGTTTAATTAAAGCACTAATTAACAATAATCTTCTGTTCATCTTGTATCGCGCATTTGTCTGCCTACGGATATGTACTGCAAAATAAAGCATAAGGAAACCTGAAACTTATTAATTAACTTTCCAAAAGGTGGATGTAATAATGAGAAATGAATTTCATGTTGTATTTAGTTTTTTATATAACAGTACAATATTCAATTTTGTTCTATTTTTACACAAGCTAATGAGAAAGATCGCTATGTTTATGTTCAGGGTATTATTTTTGATCTCTTTTGTTACCTATAAGTCAAAAGGTATTTTTAGAGCGCTCAAACGAAAAGAATATTTTAGTTGGGGAGCTGCTTAAACAAGCTGCATATTATAAAGGTTTATTTTTAATACTAATGTGTATCTGTGATTGTGTGGCCTAAAGGCCGCATCAGAAGTTGTACTACCTGAAAAATTAATCAATCAAAAATTCGTTAGGGAACAACAGATGTCGAACCAAATTTAACATATTTTTGTTTTAAACTAAAACTTTCAGGGGATTAACCCACGTAGTAGATGCTTAAGTTAAACTTACGTCGATAAATTGTGAACTGATTCCAACCTCAAATAATTGGAGTGTTAAAAAGCCACTGTGGAATGAAAAAATCAAAGATACTACTAACAAAATTTAACCAAATACTAATATTCTGAAATTAAACTAAAAATAAAATGGTTCTACCCCTTTTAGACGGGTAGGTGTAAATTGCGCAAATTGGTCAGGTAGAAATAAAAGTACAAGTGTAAATTGCGCTCCAAGCAAAGAGGTCGCCAGAAATCTGAAATGTAAAGGGATCGCCACATAGCCTGTGCTATGCTATGCTATGCTCTGTGTTATGTCAACATAAACGTTGAACAATGTCATGGTCATGCGCAAAATAGCATAGCAACTCATAACTATGTGAACGTCACTATTGAAACCCTATGTTTCTACTTCAATGTTTAACATTGGCATAGCACAGCACAGGCTATGTGGCGAGCCCTTAAACTGCGCAAATTTGCCCCTAATTACTCATTTTTCCTACCTGCCGAATTTGCGCAATTTACTACTTTTTTCTACCTGCCGAATTTTCGCAGTTTTGAAGTATTTAATAAATAAATATTTTTCGCACACATTTAATAATAAAATAGGATTTTTAACACTAACCTACGCCTCCATGTACACATGTTTTTAACGTACGTGTGCACATGACACACTCCGAACCAAAAGAAATTATAATGTAATTTTAATAGATATATTAGGGACGGTGCAATAAGTAGCCTCAGCTGAAAAAAATTTTCTTCAGCTACATACTAAAGAACAGGCTTATTTTAGTCTATAGAAAAAATATTTTGCGAGAAATCTCTAAAAACAACCCCAAAATCGACTTTTTAAAAGTAGGGAAATTAGCATCGACTATGCCGCGCCCCCCAGGCAGACGCTATACAATTCATCGACGTTCCCTTCAAATCGCGTAAAATTTTTTCGCTCCGATTTGAATTTTTCTTTGAAATTCGCATAGGTGAGGGTGTGATTAGTAGATATTAGTAATAAATGTAATCAAAAAAATGGAAAATAACCCGTGTATTGCCGAAAAAGTGAAAAAATTAAATTTTGTTTTTCTTCGAATTTTGGGGTGTGCATTCGATAAGGAGGGTTATCCATCGTCAAAACCTACCCTTCCGGGGCGCCGCTTCGCTCCGCTTCGCTCCGCTACGCGTTGCACCCCTCCAGGGCGGTTTTGACTCTGGTTACTAGGCTAAACATACGAGAAGGCGCCACCCATCAAGAAAACCGGGATGAAGGAAACCGGGAGCTTAGAGACCCTTGAAATAGCATTAAAAAGTATAGTTGCGGTATGGGGCAGTAAACTATTACGTTTCACCCCCCAAAATATCGAATAAAACATAAAATAAATCGATGTTACAAAAAGGCTGGCGCCGGCCCTGTTTTATGTCCAATTAAATGCATAATTTGGTAACATTTACGAAAAATTGACTCGATTTTAACCCGTAATTAAGTCGTTTTTAAATTTCAATAACCCCTACCAACATAAGTAGGTATATCGTAAGTAGGTAACCCATTGTTTAAGGGGTGCGAGCGCAGTTTACATTTCAGATTTCTGTGAACCTTTTTCCTCGGAGCGCAATTTACAATAATGCAGGTATTTTGGAGCGCAGTTTAAATTACCCCTTTTAGACACTCCCTCCGTAGAACCCTAATCTTTTCTCATTTTTCTTCAAAAATCATGTACTTTTAGTGTTTTCTCAATTCCCGGTAAATCTTCCCATAGAAAAACTCTCCAGCCCTAAATATGAGCTTCCAAAGTTGATAATTTTTTCCCTTTTTTGAATGTGTTTTTCAAGATCACAGTTTTCAAAATTTCTTCGTTTTTTTTAACATCTCAGAATATTTAAAGTAAATAAAATTCTGGGTGAAACTAAAGAGAAAATATTATTTTATCCCTATAGTTGCTTTCAATTTAAATTATTAACGCCCGGTATTATCAAACTTTAAACGAGCCTTTATCACAAACTACTGATTCTATTTTGGTTGTTTGAACGTTTGAACTAATAACCGTTTCCTATTGGTCAGTTAACTAAAAGCCCTTTAACTAAAGTTGATAACACAGGTTGTAAGAGAAATTCTGTATAATATATGACCTATTCGTGATTGGTTAACTTGATGAAAAGCCGTAATAAACTCTTCATAAATTCATACTTTTGAATAAATAAACATCGATTTATTAACTTAATTAAAATAATTTTGATGTTAGAAAATTAAATATTTTCAGCATTTTCCCATGTAATTTGTTCTTAAAAGAATTACTGGGTAATTCAAATTGAAAACAACGGTGATAGTTTTGAAAATGCACCCGATAGAAGGAAACAACCTTTTTCATTTTCATTCGTATGATGATTCCAGAAAAGTAAATTTTACAATTTTCTGCAAAAATTTAATGAAGATTAGAATTCTTTGTAAAAAATACCTTTTGATATCTTGGTTTCATTAGTCGAATTTTATTCTCTATACTTGGAAGTTATACTTAATTTGCATCAGGGGCGGATCCAGCCAAAGTTCCATGGCGAAGCGCGCGGGAAGGGGGGGGGGGTAATTCATTATATTATAATAACGGAAAAAAGTTTAATTTTTAAATAGTTTTAGTGCCTTTCATCGTTTTATTATGTTTGCAATTATACGCCCTTCATTTGTATTTCAGGTGCACTGAAATTGATCTGTTTAGAAAAATATAATAAGTGACAGCTAAGGTTCAAAAACCGTAAAATTTAAAAGCTCACATCTAGGGACTTATTCGGAATAGGAGGTTATTCTATAAGTAGATTCACAGTTAATTGAGGTTAGTTTCTGGTTTCAGTCATCTACTACATACAAATAAAAATAAAAACTACATTATTTTGGACAAAGGTCAAAACCAAAATTTGTTTTTTTTTTGGAGGGCTTCATCATGAAAATAATAGGGACAAAATCATTTTTCTTGAGCTTTTGGTGCCAATCTAATCGATTTAATAGAGTGACTCCGGACGTGTCGGACGTGTCGCGTATTTAAATTAGAGACACGTCCGACGGGTCTCAAGTTAAATGAAAAAATAAATGAAAATATTAATTATAACAAACGTAAGACCTTAATAATAAATCAACATATAAACTGGTAATTCCAAAGATTTCATTTATTGAATTCGAAGCAACAATTTCAGCAATTTTCAATGACTTCCTAATTTATTAATGTATAGATACAAATTTTCAGGGATATTTTTTACTATCTGATAAATAATAACCAATAAAGAAGCTTTAGTAAGTTTTCTAATTCCTTAAGGGGTCATCCTTAAAGGACGCCCACGCCTAGGAGATGAGGTTGTTTACAAAATGTGACCAGGGGGTTGGGGGGTTGGACAAATGTGACTTCCTCATAAAAATTATATTTTAGGGATTTCTTAAAACTTGTGTTTGAATATTCTTTTACGTAATATTTTGCAAAAAAATTAATTTACTCTTTGAATTCCAAATGTCGTGCCGAGTTCGATTAAATGAGGGGGACAATCCCAAGATTGTGACCACCTGTGACAGGAGGGGGGGGCGTGAAAAGTCGGAAAAAATTGCCGACGTCCTTTATGGACGACCCCTTATTAGTTAAAGAAACTGTAATGTTGCAACTAATTTTTCAAATTTCTTGCTCCTATCTCCTAAAGGCAAACTAACTTCAGGCCTGAACGAACGGATCGAACCCCAAACGTGCCCCCGGTGCCACCAAGTATGTGATCCGTCTAAATACCCTACGTTGTGTAATAAAAATTTTTTTGGGTTGTTTGTAATTTCACTTAATTCGATACATTCATAATTTGGTTCATTTTAATTTATTGTAGATTATAATCAGAGTAGTTTTTGTAGCAATTGGTTACTTATAAATTCATCCTTTATGGACGACCTCTAAGTAAAAAAATTTTTATATTACGAACTTTATATTTCTACTCAAACTGCCGGATTTGAAGTTCAAATTTAAAAATTATTATATTGTGTTTAATAAATACCAGTCCGACGCCGACGTTCCCCTAATTTTAATACGCGACACGTCCGACGTATTTGGAGTCACTCTCTTAATTTAATTGTACTTATATCTATTTTGGGCATTTGATGCATAGGAAACCGCCAATCCACGACGTTGTGCTTTATGGGATTTCTTTTAACCAATTTTCCAATATTCGGGTTCCAGCCTGTCTTCGCAAACTTAAAGAATGTTACGAAAAAAGTCAACATTATTTTCAAGTTATTTCCTCCCCAAAGTATTAAGACCCTGGACTATAGACCCATTTATTTTAATTTATTTATAATATTTCCTTATAATTTGTTGAGAATATTTAAATTTTATATTTACTTTTTTATAAAATAGTTAGAGATATGTCACTTCTTTATTAGCTTGATGTTCTTTCAAACATCCTGTCCATTCCTGTACTAACCTTCTCTCCTATGAGGGGGTTGGTTCAAGGGAGGGTTTTTTAATTATTGCGTTCGCTTGATAAGTCCCAAGAAGGACGAAACAAAGTTGTCGCATCTTATATTGAAACTTGGTTTATAAAAAAAAGAGTTTATAAAAAAATTTATTTTGTTCAGGGCGACTAATTTAAAGCTTTAAAATTCTGATGATAATTTGGATTGCCACAAAAATGATCGTATTATTTATCATTCTGCTATAATTATTCTGAAGTACATATTGCTATGATATCTCCTAACAAATGAGGGGTGATTCCAATATCGTGCCTAAAAATTTTATTTTCCAGAACATTTTTGTTAGATTATCGCCCCAGCTGCTGGCTCAATAAATATGCACGCTCGTTCTTGTATTTACGATAAAATTTCGTTCCAATTATTTTAATTTCCAATTTTTTTTTAATTAATTAACCAAAGTCGCTGATACCATTCAGTACCCAATTTTGTTACCCATAATTAACGGTTTTCACAACAAACTAAAAATTCTCTGTTAATTCATCGATGCAACTTGTCCAATCGACCATCTGGGATCAAATAAAATTTAATATAACTCCAATGCTTCTAAATCAAATCAGCGGCGTCACCCAAACAATTTCGAATATAACTGAAACAAAATATTAAATTACAAAAATCTTTACAAATGAACAATTGCAACATTTTTATAACATCACAATACCTATATTAGCTTGCACAAAACCGTCTTTAACCTTCTGGAACGTGGCGTGGGTTAAACGTTATAGCACTGGGGCTATATTGGTCAATTTAACATTACAGACACACAGATAAATTTGGGCTATTATGTAATATTTTATGTCGCGATTTCCTAGGTTGTGGAGCTTAAAGACCTCACGTGGGGAGGGGTAGATAAATGAACTCAACGAATTCATTTAGTATTACCTATCAGATTATCCTTACGATAGGTACCATACTCGTAATTAACACTTTTGCAACAGTTGGCAGTTATTTTGCGCCAGTCTAAAGATTCTAACTGTTTCAGATTAAAAATTAAAAAATAAATAATATATCGGTGGGAACATGACTGTCTTGGTTGTGCGGCCTAAAGGCCGCACTGAGCTTCTAGATTGGTCAATTTAACGTTAGAGACATACAGATGCACACAAATAAATTTGGGCTATTATGTCATATTTCTTGTCGCGATTTCCTATTTTGCGGCGCTTAAAGACCTTACTGAGGGGGGAGGCCATCAACTCAACGAATCCTTTTAGCGTTAACTATCAGAAACACTTTTGCGACTTTTACAGTTGCGCCAGTTTAAAGATTTCAACTGTTTACTTAATAAAAATGATATATTATTTAATTAGGACTTATAGTGCTATGTTTAATTCTATGTTAAATATCTATAATTCGACCAAATTATTGGATCATTTCTTACTTTTGCTTATAGCTCGAAATTTTTTGACAAGAATTACAACGAAATTGATGTATTTATCTTTATTTTTGTGCGCCATAATATGACGCGATGCTCTGAGATGCTGTTATATTATCTAAATGGCACCTTCGCATCTGACATTTATTGCACAATATTTATGTCTTTTACTAATAATTATTAAACGGAGCAAAAATTACGGATTTTTGTTGCTGACATTTGATACAAATAATATCTGACAAAAATTTTTCATCGTTTACATTAGTCACAAACTACTGTCGACATAAATATCAAATGTAACCGAGCCATAAACACTCAAAATTTCAAAACAATGGATAATTGGATTATACTAGGGTCGCGTTCGGTCTGGCGCTTCAAATCCTTTGAATGATTGATACGTGCTAGGAAATTTTGTTTTGGGTTTGTAAAAATATGTGTTACATTTTTTCTTCCAAACCTAATGGTGTGTGAACACTGGTGATGGCGTCGCCATATTTTTTTGTAGTATTAGCAATCAATTAATATTTTTGGTAGCTTAATTTATCATGGACATTAGTTATTCTACAAGATAATTCTGCATTAATTTGTCGTTGATTGTGTAAATCCTTCAGACACTAAACCAAGTTTAACTTTAACTTCTAATTAATTTACAATTTTGCCAACACAGCGCTATTTTGCGATTTTGCTGCACATCAGTGCACTGCAATGAAGAAAGCGTTCCGAGTTTCATAATTAGCGGAGCTAAAACAGTTACAAACTCTGAAAAGCTCCAACCGAAAAGTTAAAATGCACTCATCAGCACTCTAAAGACCTGTAAACGACACGACAGACCGAACGTGGTCTAAACGACATTGATTTTTCTTTAATCTTTAGGTGTCGATTTGTTAAAAAAATGCATTAATAATTGGAAAACATTTTTTTAACAATGTTCACAATTTCTGGAATCTTCCCTTTCTTTCCCTTCCGAAAGATAAAATCTAATGACGTCAAATCGCAAGATGTTGGGATCCATATCAACTAATTTTGGTAACAAAAAATTTGTTGATATGTCACGATTATGGTCCAATTACCCCTCTAGCCCAGAAAGCACATCAAACAGTGGTTCTGACGGATGCATGGATGTTCCAAAATGGCTTGTGGGTTTTCAGCCTTTTCTTACATTACTTACTGAATCAGTTTCCTGACATTATTTTATTAAAATATACAATTCCACTACTAGAAGGTGCACTTCTTCTGTAACTGCAATTTTGGCCATTTTGGCAATGTGTTTTCGCAATAACACCTCTATTGGATCACCCTGTACTATTTTTCCTACAACCTCATCATTTAAAATGAACGTTAAATAAATAATATCAAAAATACACAGCCTTTGATTTATATTTTCTGTGAGAGAGAGAAACATGGATGTTCCCTCTCTCCATTCCCGCTCTGTTGCACTGGATGCACAAATAACTATTTATTGTATTTTTGATGAGACATTGATTGGTTTAAATTAAATCAACATCCTCTTTAACAAATGTAAAGTTATTTTGTATAAATTTTCGGATTTAAGCAGCTTGACTGTGAAAGCAAAGAAAATTTAATCTAATCACATCAGCATCACAAGAGTATTCTGGATTTAAAACATTCTGCTTCTCGACTGAAGGAACACAGTAATATTAAATCCCGGGTAGAAAATTTAGTACTAGATGTTTGACTACTGATAATTTTGTAAAACTTGGGCATTAATTTCCAAATATGCAAATACAGAATACGAATCGTATGCATCGTAAGCAGCATGGTGGGATATCTACTGGAACATTAATTTGAATAACGAGGTACTATACAGATTGTGTACTCGTCAATAATAGAAATTTTCTAGAAGTTATTAACATTAACATGCCCTTGGGGAATTGTTCGCATATGAGAAAGCTACCTAAATAGATCTGGGTTATCATTTATTGTTGGACAGTTGTGCGCCATTAAACTGCATGTTGGTTTTCTTTGGAGCTCTAAAAATGTTTTATAAATATAAATTAAGAAAGAACTTGCATACAAGAAAATTAAAATTTATTGTTAGGTTTGAGAAAATCGAACAAAATATTTAAAATGCAAGTTCCTGATTGAAATACCGATTAATCATTATAAAATTTTTACTTCTTTAAAATTTATATTGGTATAAAGCCACACTATTTATTCATTCAAACTTCAAAATTGTTATATCAATTCTATATTTTTTACTACCATTAGGAATAAGTGGAAGACGGCGAATGTCAACGACAACAAAATTGTGGACGTGATATGCGACATCTTGCAAAGGAAAAACATGAAATACTTTTTATTGCCTGAAATCATTAGCAAAACCGTATAAAAGTAAACAGTTGTAAGGTTACCACAATTTACATCAAATTTTTTTAAATTGGTTTGAAAACGTAATGGAACGTGTAGATATCTGTTACTCAAAAACTTATAACATCATTAAAAATAGTTAGGTATGCAATTTTTTCGAATGTTGATTAAATATATTTTATAACATTTTTGATAAGTTTTAATCTACTACATAAACTGCCTTAAAATTAACGAATGAAGAAAACGAATATGGTGTAATTAAATAATAATTAAATACGGAACTATCGCCAGCATTTCTTTGTATGCTCATTTTGTGGTATCTAAGTATTTCAAAATTTTCTGGACTGGTTGGAGAGCCCCCCCCCCTAATTTCTTAGTTTTAATCTTAAATAATATTTCTCTCTTTTATTTTGATTTCTATTTCATTTACTTATTTACAAGTAGATCACAATTCATGAGACCAGGGTGTCGCACTCGACGTACAAAAATAAAAATGTGGTGAACGTAAAGCGATAAGAAATTTACAAACAATATGGTCGACCGGTTCCATCACACATTTTCAACGCATAATTTATTAAATCAAATAAACTTTCTAAATAAATTAATATATTTTTATAATTCAAACGATACGTTAATACCTGGATTCGTCGATGATGAACGAAGGAAGAAAACGAATATGGTATAATTTCAAATTCATACATGTCACCAGCATTTGTTTGTATGCTCATTTTGTGGTATCTATAAGTATTTCAAAATGTTTGGGACTGCCTGGACAGATGTTTTTCTCCCCCCCCCCCCAATTTCTTAGTATGGGTCTTAAATAGTATTTTTCTCTTTCATTTTAATTTTTATCTCATTTACTTATTTGCAAGACATTCAGGAATAAATATGATATTCCCACATATAGATCACAATTCATGAGACCGGGGGGTCCAGCCACTCCTAAATTATAAAAGATAAATTTACAACCATGTCTTTCTCAGTATCAAGCGATTAAGAAAATAAAATTTTTAACCAATGCAAACCATTGCGAAAGAATAAACGAAAAATTAACCGTTTATGTACCTGGGGGGTATTCCATACCCCCCAGACCCCCCGGACTAAATTCGCGTTATCTAAATGTTGTCGACTGCTTTGTATATATCGTTTTTTGTGCAAAATAAAGAAGATCATCGTAAATAATAAGTATGCAAATAGTAAGTGCCTAAAATTATCAAGGAAACCGTATGTTTCTCAGTATCACGTGACTAAGAAAATATATTTTTAAAATAATGCAAACGATTACCACAGATTAAACTAAGAATCAAATATGTGTCAGGTATTCAATGCCCTCCAACTACCCCCCCCCCTCTAATTTTAAATTACAGTTTAGAAATACAGTCGACTTCTTTGTACTAGACGTTTTTGAATGCAGACTGAAAAAATTATCTGCATTAATAATAATTAATAGTACGCAAACAAAATGTCTACCTGTAGACTACAATGCTATAAACTGGTAGGTATGGAATACCGCCCCTTCTTCTTCTTCAAGTATAAGCAAGTTGTACATAAGATTGCGTCAGAATGAACAAAGAATCAAGCATGTGGTACCTGAAGGGTGTTGCAGCCCCCCCCCCCCGATCACCCTCGGGTTTAAAATCTTGTATATCTCGTTTTTTGTGCATAATTCTCATAGATAATATTAATTAATAGTTAGTGTACAAAGAGCCTTCCATGAAAACCACAATTCTTGAGACCGGGGGGTTGGGGGGTATGGAATACCCCCAAGCCGCACCAAAATTATAAATGAAAAATTTGCAACCGTATGCTTGTCAGTATCAAGTGATTAAAAAAATACATTTTTCAACGAATAATCAATTATTTAATACCCCCCAGACCCCCCCGCTTTTAAATCCCGTTTTTTGAATACAGTTAATTGCTTTGTATATTTCGTTTTTTTTTGGACAGAAGGAGAAAAATTCTCATTATAAGTTGATGATCTTGGAAGCTGTTAAAACATTTTTATTTAATTTATATCTTAAATATTTGGAATTAAACGCGATGAAACATTCTGATGCGGAAGTTTTAAAACTGAAAATAATTTATTACATCTCAACCCAGTTAGCAATTTAAGGTTTCTATAAGATTATAAAAGGATCTTAGCGGTATAAATTGCAACATGCTTGCAAAAAATATTTCTAATCCTAGAAGAAATGCATATTAAGGAATTTTTTTCTTGACACAATAAAGCATACTAATGATTTTACATATATTATTTATAGATACGTGTTTATTTAACGTCAGGTATAATTTTAACCCTACAGTTAATAAAATGCTTGTAAATAAATATTTTATTGGATGAAAATAATGCATTTTAATAGAAATTTGATCGCATAAACCGAATTTTGATCACTATTTACGATGTTTTTTCTATGTAGTCTCAAATGTTCTCAATACCCGATTGATCTCATTATCCGTGATTTTAATAAGCGGGTGTTCACATTAGAAAAATAGCAAAAATGCGAGTACTAAAGCTACATAATTACTGAATCTAATCTATTTATAATTACCCAAAAAAATTAATCACGGAAAGCAACGTTGTGTGGAATTTTTTGAATTTGATTTATATATTATTATAAAATGCTCAGATTAATCTTAATACAATTTAGGTGGGCGAATGGCTGAGCGGTTAGCGTGTTAGCTTCTCATGCCGAGATTCATAGGTTCAAATCCTGTGAGGTGCTATATCTATAGAAGGATTTTTCGCTCACCAAATGTCTATCTACTGGCCACAGGTAACATTATATATGGCTCAAAAACTTCCCTGGTTGGAGTAGACGATGTAAAAATCGTCTATCCCCGTGGTTCGGAATCCACGTTAAGCTGTAGGTTCTTTGTGCTCGTCACACAGTTTCAACACGCAACGAGCACAGACAGGGAAATCGGAAGACGTAGAACGTTAAAAAACCGATGCATACAACAACAATTTAGTGCTTGCATTAACTTATGGTTATCATTTTCTCTGGACGTGAAACAGCAGACAATGATGGCGTTCCTTATTATAAGTACCGTCAAAAGAATTTTGCAATTTGGCAAAACATAGATATTTTGTACAAAAAGCAATAGATATTATTTTACTTATAATAATTGGTTACCAATAACTTCGCAATATTGGAATTCCCTAGAATGCCAATATTGAACAGCAATTGTTCAACACATTGCACCACTAAGGATATCGCAGTATCAAATATTAAAAAGCGAATTATGGGTATTTTTTCGAATTAAATTTTGCGCCAATGTTGAGAAAGTACGATAAGCTATGAGGGGAAATCTTTAAGTTCGCGGAATGAGACCGAAGGAGGCGGCCATTTTTTCTCTCTTTGTTTCAATGTCCGTTTTCATTTTCAAGAATACACTAAAAATTGTATGCATTTATATCAAATAGTTTAGTCGCAATCAATAAAATGGCAAGTGATTATTATGTCACTATCAATGTTTACGTGCGGCTATTAAATTCCGTGCAAAACAAGAAAAAAAAGTTAAAACAGGGCGCGGAGTCGTAACCATTAGCGTTCTAATCAAACTTTCTTCTGCTACACACTAAAGAACAGGCTTATATTTGTCTAATAAAACAAAAATTTTCGAGAATCCGATGAAAAAAACCCAAAATATCGACTTTTGAAAAGTACGGTAAAGTAGCATCGATTAGGCGGCCGACCGGGGTCTATGTGCATCAGTCGCCCGTGGTCCGTCGAAAATGCGTAAAATTTTTTCGCTCCGATTTGAATTTTTCTTTGAAATTCGGATAGATGGGGGTGTGATTAGTGGATATTAGTAATAAATAAAATCAAAAAAATGGAAAATAACCCGTGTATTGCCGAAAAAGTGAAAAAATTAAAAAAATTTTTGCCTTTGAATTTTGGGGTGTGCATTCGATAAGGAGGGTAATCCATCGTCAAAACCTACCCTTACGGGGCGCCGCTCCGCTCTGCACCCCTCCAGGGCGGTTTTGACTCTGGTTACTAGGCTAAACATACGAGAAGCGCCACCGATCAAGAAAACCGGGATAAATGAAATCGGGATGTGAGAGACCCTCGAAATAGCATTAAAAAGTATAGTTGCGGTATGGCGCAGTATACTATTACGTTTCACCCCCTAAAAATCGCCTAAAAACAAAAAATAATCGATGTTGCATGTACCTTTACCTTTACCTAATATGTATTTGATGGAGCATCCCGGCGCAGCCGGCCTTCTCCTTCATCTGAAAGAATACATTAATGACATTGGAATTTATAGAGACCGGTGGGTCTCTGGGAATTGGCGCTTGGCGGACTGACTGGTAAAAACCTGAGCTGTGACTGTGAATATGTAATATGAGAAGAAAAAGAAAATTTTTACGTTTGCCGATATAGTAGAGTCCCTAATTCGAAGAAAGAAATTATGAATTAATTTCTATTGATGACCTCGAAGTGATTGGCTTCTACTTGGAACTAGTCAGAATTGGCGACTAGTGGGATTATAGTGATACTATGGGGGGTGATTTATCGAATCTTGTGAAAATTGATCGAAAAATTACACAAATCTAGTGAATAAATTCACTTTCGAAGAGAATTTGTGTAAGTTAAACCTGTGAACATACATTAGTCTGTGTGGGGGTGAGTTATGGTCAGGAGTTGTCCGTGGTCAGGAGTGATTTGGGACGGGGAATGAAAAAGTCGGTTGGGTTGTATTGACCTAGTTGATTTATTAGTGGGTTTTCTGAGAATTTGGATTTGTTGTAGAGATTGGTGGCATGTTTACGATTAAGAGTGTTAATGAGGTCTAGTTTGGCGTCTGCATGTAGTCGCCTGTTAGTGACGTAATAGGGGGCGCTGAAAATAGCTCGGAGATTTTTGTTTTGGATGACTTGAAGTTTATTTATGGCCCTGGGGCGTGCATATCCCCAGACAGGGGAGGCATAAATCATTGTTGGGCGGATTATGGCTTTGTATAATCTTAGTTTATTAGCGGGCGACATGGTACTTTTTGCGTTCATGAGGACGAACAATCTATTGAAGAGGCATTTGGCTTTACCGGTTGCGGAGGAAATGTGAGCGTCCCATTTGAGGCGCCGGTCCATGGTAATGCCAAGGTACTTGACCTTGGTTTTCCAGGGGATTTGCTCCTCAAACATCCAGACACTGGAGTTGTGAGGCTTGCAACGATTTCGAAACATGATCGCGGAACTTTTGCTCGAGTTAACCTCGATGCGCCAAGTTTCGTACCACCTTCCGAGATCGGTGATCGCCTCCTGGAGGCGGGTTGTGGCTATGTCCGGGTGGATTGAGGATGTGTATATTGCAGTGTCATCTGCATATAGTGAAATTTTTGTTGCGGGATCTAAGGGGGTTGGAATGTCGCTCATGAAGATGTTAAACAGTGAAGCTGCAAGGATCGATCCCTGGGGGACCCCGGAGGTGATGGGGCGCTTTGTGGATCTGGTGTTCATGAGTTTGACTTGGAGATTTCTGTCGTGAAGGTAGGAGGCAATCAGTCGGACTAGTGGAATTTGAATTTTGGATTGAAGCATTTTGAACAGGAGGCCTTCGTGCCAGACCTTATCGAAAGCTTTCGATACGTCGAGTAGCACTAGGCCGGTGAATTCTTTTTTGTTGAGTGCCTGCGTGACGTGCTCAACTAATCGGAGGGCTTGGTGAGTCGTGCTGTGTCCAGCACGGAAGCCGAATTGTTCGTTTTGAATAATACTGTTATCGAACATGGCTTCTTGGAGACGGGTGAGAATGACTTTTTCAACTACTTTTCCGATGGAAGGGAGCAGGCTGATTGGTCTATAGCTTTTCGGAAGTTTGAGATTTTGACCGGGTTTGGGGATTACCACTACGTCAGCGGTTTTCCATATTTGTGGGTAGTAGTTGAGTCGAAAACATGCGTTAATTATGCCGGTGATGGCAACTTTGGCTTTTTGGGGGAGTTCTTTGAGGGCGGTATTGGTGATGCCATCGGGACCTGGGGCTTTCCTCTTTTTGAGGCGTTTAATGGCAATGGTGACCTCCAGAAGGGAGGCGGGGGTGATATGTGTGTCATCGGAGGTGTTTAGGGTGGTGGTGACATAATTTTCGACCGAATTAATATGGTCTTGGTCTAATCTTGTGGTGTTGGGGGAGCATTGAGCTTGGAGGCTGTCGGCGAAGATTTCAGCCTTTTCAAGATCGCTCCGGGCAATAGTGCCGTCAGGGCGGGAGAGAATTGGGATGGTGACTTTCTTTTTCCCCTGGAGGGCGGCGGCCATGCGCCATGCGGACATGTCTTTAAATGATAGGGAGTTAATGGTGTCTAACCATTCATTGTCATGAAATTCTTTGACTTTAACGTCTACTTGCTCTTTGAGCCGGTTGTATGACCTTCGGTCATCAGGGTTGCGAGTTCGCCGGGCGAGTTTCCTCGCTCGGTTTTTGGCTCTGATAAGATCTTTGAGGGAGGGAGTGAGTTTGTCTCTGACGTCCGTGGTGTTGACTTCAAATGAAGTTTCGTCAACGGATTTTTTGATGTTGTCTTGGAAATTGGCAATGAATTGGTCTAGGTCAGTGGGGGACTCAAAGAATGGGATTAGTCCAAGGTTTTTTGACAGAGTGTCTTTGAAAGAGGTCCAGTCTGTTGTCGTTCTCGTGGGAGGGCCTTTTGGGGGTAACAGCGGTCCAAGTGTCAGGAGGACCGGGTAGTGATCTGAGTTTAGTTCTTCGGTGGTGGAGATGTCGTATTGGAGTTGTACGTCTTTGAAAATGGCTATGTCCAGAATGGACGGCGTACCTGCGTTTGTTGCATGTACGACGGTCGAGCTGCATCTGCCGCTGCGAAATATTCTAAGTGTTAGAGTATATCATAGCGCACGTACCGTCAACAGAATGGCGACGCGCAATAATTTTGTGAAGGAATCTCGATAATTTTGCTAACTTCAAAATCGATTTATTTAAACAATTGGACCCAATTCTCGAAAATTCTTTTGACAATTTGCTATATTAATGTTGTTCTTTAGTGTGTAGCAGAAGAAAGTATGATCAGAACGCTAATGGTTAGGGCTCCTTAGCCGAAAAGGGCATGGAGGCAGTTTATGGTGACACTAGCGCTGGTAAAACTATAATTTATAAGAGAGTCACTTGAAAATGACCGGCGCTCTGGCAAGCCAAGTGACGTTATAACACATGAAATGGTCATAAAAGTTAATGCCGTGATAGAAAATGGTCGCCTTAAAGTAAAGGAAGTTGTGAACATGTTCAGGATATCGGAATCGACAACTATGAAGATTATAAAAGATCGTCTGGATATGTCAAAGGTCAGCGCGAGATGGGTGCTTAATAGAATGCTCACACTGCATCAAAAAAGATCCATGTTGAATGTTGTAAATAGTTTTTAACGCTGTGGGGTAATGATCCAACAGCTATTATCAACCGAATTGTCACAGAAGATGAAACTTTGGTTCATTTTTATGATCCTAAATCGAAGCAGGAGTCTATGCAGTAACATTTAAAGGGTGGTCGGCACCAAAGAAATTTCAAGATGTGCTTTTCTGCTGGAAAAGTGATGGCAGCAATCTTAGAATTTTGATGGAATTCTTTTAATAGATTATAAAAATAAAGGTACTACCATAACAGAAGCATATTACGCTGGCATTTTACAATGATTAAAAGAAGAAATTAAATAAAACGAAGAGGGAAATTGACCAAAAGTGTACTTTTACTACAAGATAATGCACATGTTCACAAGGCAAAAATTGCGATGTGTACCATGACGTCATGCGGTTTCAAAGAACTTGTTCATCTACCCTACAGTGTAGATTTGGACCCAAGTGATTAACACCTATTGCTAAATTGGTAAAAAGAGCTCCGTGAAAGGCATTTCGACAGCGATGAATCGCAGTAAACTAGCATTTTACAAGCAAATATAAAAATTATTTTTTTGAAGGTTTACAAAAATTAATTCACAGAAGTAATAAATGTATCGATGTTCAAAGAGATTATATTGAAAAATAAAATTATGAAAGAAATATAATATATACTTTCATATCCCCCCAGACCCCCTGGTTTCAAATCCCGTTTTTTTAAATACAGTCAATTGCTTTGTATATTTCGTTTTTTTCTGCAGAAAGAGAAAAATCCTCATTATAAGTTGATTTCCTTGGAAGCTGTTAAAAAATTTTTATTTAATTTATATCCTAAATATTTGGAATTAAACCTGATCAAACATTCTGATGGGGAAGTTTTAATTGAACATTTATTCACATTTTAATGAACAGATCGAGATCATTGCTTCGCTTCACTTCGCCGGAAGAAACTTTTAATTATAGATTTCTTGCTATAAACAATTTGTTTATCAAACATTTTTATGAATACAGTGTGGTTATTTTTAAAAAATAAAATATTTTTAATTTTAAAATATTTACAAATAATGCATACTACATTCTTGAGCTAAAACTAAATTAATTTAAAAAAAATGTTTCCCCATTTATAACGAAATAAGTAAATTAATAAAGAATAGCAACTACTTGATACCGTACGCTCTGAAGGCTGTAACTCTGCAACCGAACAATTAACAAAAAAAAGTTTAATGTGTTTTCTATAGAAAATTGAGTTTACTTTAATTTCGGTTATATGAAACTTTGCTCCAAAGTGAACCTAAATCGAGATATTCATAAAAATGTCTGTTTTCTGGCGGTTTTTCCAATATGGGGGCTAAATATTGAGTCTTTACACTTTCCTAAATTTAAGTACATATTTTATATATCATTTTGGAAGTTCACATTATATTAATAAAATTGATTTAAGCCTTGTCAACAGGCATAATATTATAAATCCTTTTAAACCCAGTTTCTGAATCTCTGGTTATCTATAATAATCAAAGGGTTGTTTCCATGGAAATAATTGTTTCAACAATGTGATCCATGGAAACAACCATTTGATTAAAGATGACCAGAGATTCAGAAACTGGGCCTTAACAAGTTATTGTTCAAGCAAGCTAAAAATAAGTTGACCATAGTCCCCCTCTTTCTTAGAAAAATTGCTTCTCGGTTTGCCTCACCAACTATTTTTTGCCTATGTTGGTCCACAGTATGAAAAGAAGAATTTCTTATATATATACTTTCAAGAAATATGTATATTATAAAAACTTAAATATTCAAATGGATTTTAAGGATTTTCATTAGAGATGTTTACAAATTGCAGGTGGGGACGCTGTAGTTAAATGATTAGTAATTTTATGTGTTAATATAAAAGTACCCATATTATTAAATTCTTTCGATTTTTCCGACTTTTAAACCCCCCCTGTCACAGTTGCTCACAATCTTCGGACCCCCTCCACAGGAATGTCCTTCTTCCACTTTTATTAATAAGTTTCCCTCTTAATATAGGTCCAGGACCTGTTATTTACTAATTTTTGTAATTAGTTCTGTGAGCATTTTTGGATTTTACATCTCAGAAATGTCCTATGGTCACAAATCAAACTCCCCCCAGTCACACCCCCACAAACAGTCACCCCCCCCCCATTTGTCTAAAATCAATCTTGACCTTTTAAACTGTGGCGGCCACATAATTAACAACGATGTCTTTTTCATTCATTATTAAAATATTTATACAGAAACTTTCCTATCAGCCACTTAATTTTTTTTAAATGATGATACACCCTAAGACGATTCAAATTACAACATCTTTCTTTAATTTTTCTTTTAAGCAAAAGTGTAAATGCGTATCTTCAGCAAAATTTCAGCAAAATTGTCACGGCCACATAATTAGCAACGACGTGTTTAATATATTGCTAGGTTGATAAAACCAAATAAAAAGTGATACTTGAGTACAAGAAAGTAATATAATAAGTGGCAGTCTTGTATTAAAAACCGTGTCATTCAGTTCAACATGGGAAAAAAAATTGCACGCCATAAGTAAAGGGTGGTCTTATAGTCAAGTTGCAGAACACATCCAGTGTTGTAAAAGAATGGTATTTAACGCTGTACGATATTTTAATAAAAATGGAACTGTAGAAACTGTTGCAAGGAAAGAAAACTTTGAAAATCATCTATAAGGTTAGATCGTAAGATCGTTCGTATCGCAAAAATTGATCCAAAAAACAGCTGTGGATATACACAGGCAATTATTTTCTCGAAACGAGAAGGCATTATCTGTCCGCACTATTAGAAGACGATTGAACGAAGAAAACCTATTCGGTCGAGTTGCAAGAAAGAAAGCAATGGTCAGCAAAAGAAATAGGGAACGTCGTATAAAATTTGCTAAAGAACATATTGGTTGGAGTACAAAAGAATGGAAAACATACTTTTCACGGATGAAACAAAAGTAAATCGATTTGGTTCTGATGGAAAATTATATGTCCGACGTCCACCAAACAGTGAATTTGATCCCCGATTTACCACACCAACTGTTAAACACGGGGGAGGTAGTGCCTCCTCTGGGGTTCGTTTTCATAGAGAGGGGTTGGTCCCATTCAACGTATAAATGGTATTATGCATCAACACTTATACATCGACATCTTAGAAAATGTTCTTGAACCATATGCTGACGAGTATTTGCCTATCACATGGAAACTGGTACAAGATAATGATCCTAAGCATACAGCAAAGATGGTGAAAAAGTGGTTTAAAAAGAAATCTATATCTGTAGTTGACTGGCCATCATGCAGTCCAGACCTCAACTCTTTGGGGACAGGTAAAAAAAGAAGTGGGTAAAGGTCAATATAAAAATCTTGATGAACTGTACGAAGCTATTGAAGTAGCATGGGATTCAATACCTATTGAGTATTGTCAAACCCTCATTAAATCGATGAGCTCAAGATGTGATGCAGTAATTAAAAATAAAGGATTCCCTACTAAGTATTAACTAATATTTGTTTACTTTTAACGTTTTAATAAAATATTTTCTATCAAAATTAATTCGTTGTTAATTATATTATGTCCCTTTCCTTTTTTTAAACAAAAGAAAATTTTAATGGCTTTATATGGGTTGTCATTAAAAATTTCACTAGCTTACCTTTACTATTTAATTAGTGTGAAATATATCACGACTTGATGTAATTTAAACATGAATTTATCATAAATATACAAATAAAAACTTTGAAATTTCTTTATAGTATAGCAACCGTTGTTAATTATGTGGCCGCCACTACCCATTCATTAATTTTTAATTTTATAAAATATTTATGGCTGTAATAAAAATTAGTATTAAACAAGCAATAATTTTGATAAACTTTGTTTTATAAACTTTTAAAAATATTCAAACACAAGAGTTTGTTCTTAGAACTCCCAAATTTGGGATTTTTATGCGGAAGTCACATTTGTCCAACCCCTCTCCCCCCCTGGTCACATTTTGTAACACCTCTCCCCCAAAGGCATTGACGTCCTTTATGGACGACTCCAAAGCTCGTTAATCCATCTTACGCGTCAGTATCAGTCATGTTTTTCTGAAATGATGTCGGGTATGAAATTTGTCCTTCTTTTAATAGTTTGTTCCAACAATTCGAAACGATTTCCGATTTTTTTTTCCTGTTTCCTCCCTAGGTTAACCACCTAGAGAGGGAGTATATTTATGCAATGGGATACATAATAATATAATAAACAATAACATAACAATTAAATGACACAAGAATGGTGGTGATACATGGTGGTGAAAATAATGTTGATGAGTTTATAACAATTTTTATTAAGTTAATAAAATTAATAAAGGAACAAATGAGCGCTACTACGGCAGCGGCTAAATAGAGAGAAAATGATAATAAAATTTAAATATGAATGAGTGAATTGAATTAATAACTTTAACATAATTTTTTTTTATTATTTTTTTTTTTTGATTAATTTAGGTGATGCATAAATCCATTTTAGGCAGACTAAGGGGGGGTGTTAAATTGTTTAAGAGTGTTAATGATAGACTTACAAAAGGTTATGAAAAGTTTAGTGATAGATTTATTTGCAATGATTTCTGAAATGACAAAGGGTGATATATTAATATATATTAATCGATTTCCGATTAAAATGTGAGAGTGACTCCTGCCACGCTGGACGTGTCTCATTTTCAAATTAGGGGCACGACGGGTAGCGCTGTTAAATAGGAGAGACACGTCGAACTTATTTTTCTCTCAGAACTGTTTTGGAAATCAGTTCAAATTTTTTTTAAATTAAAATGAATGAAAAACAAACAGAAATTTTACAAATCCTGTTAAATTTGAACTAAAAACTAAAAAACTTCAAATCTCAAAGTTTGTTTGAAATCGTAATGTAAATATATTATTATTAATAAAATTTTGTAATCAAAGTAAATAATAGTAAAAAACTTGCCCTAAATGGCACAATTTAAAGGCATGTGCTCCCTCCTCATGCAATGCTCTAAATTTTTATTACTGTGAATTTTTAAAAACTTGGCAACTGCAGAGACCGGGGGGGTTTACAAAATGTGACCAAGTGTGACCAGGGGGGAGGGCGGTTTGAAAAATGTGACATCCTCATAAAAATCCCATTTCTGGTATTTCTAAAAAATTGTGTTTGAATATTTTTTATGTAATATTACGTAAAAGAAAATTTAGTTACTCCTTAAATTCCAAATTCCGTGTAAACAATGTCGTGTCAAGTGTAACTGTTGCGAAAACCGTTAAATTTTCGCTCCATCCGCCGCTTGTCACGTCTGTAGATGAAGGGTACAAGACAGCTAGCTCATAGGAATTACCCAGTGTCGGAGCTCGCTGGGTCGCTCGAAAGCGTTCGTGGGTTCGTTTAAATATAATTGATCTGCTTTGCTAAAATAACTGTGCCCAGGGCGCCAAGCGAAAAAATAAAAGATTTCAGATACCTCTTAGTCCCTTAAATCATCACTAAAAAGAAAATAATAAATGAACGAAAAATATCTGAGCACACACAGATGTGAAATAGACTCTACTGCAGCTCATGGTAGATAAGCGGAATGCTTCTCATGAAAAAGAACAAATTCCAAAGCTTAGTTAAACTAATTAACTAACAAAAAAATCACTACCAAGGCTAAATCAGAGCCATTATCCGTTGTAAAGATGGAATAACTAGTACCTAGATGTTGGGGTACCTAGTTATGAAAAAATAAAATGATAAAATGGTTTATGATGTTATGAAACCAGTAGGTGAACGAACCTTAGCAGATTCTCCTGATTCATGATGTTATCGAACCAGTAAGCAGACAAACATTACCCAACTAACCTCCCATAAGATCCACGGCAAGCTAAAACGTATTTTAGCTTGTGGAATTACCACATAAAAATCAAAATTAACAACACATCAAAATCAATTAAAACAAATATAAATTGGCAGCAAGATAGTCGTTGCCTCAACGTGGTGAAAATTTGCGATGTTTGCAGACCAAAACCCGTACGGAAGCCTGGATACCATCGCCGAAAACTACTCCCTAAAATCGATCAGCCGAACGTTCGAGTGGTCATACAAATCCCGCCAAGCGGAACCACTAGCGAACTTCGGGGTCGAACAAGCGGGAGCGCCGACGACAAAAATCAAACACCCTGTACGTTGGTCTACATCGCTGATTACTTTAAAAAAAAACACATAAATAAAAATAAACACAAAAAAATGTCGAATGTAAAAATTTCAAATTCAAGATTTGAACGTATGACGGCCAGTTCGGATTTCCAATGCCAACTCATTCAGCCAGCGCCGTTCGATACCATTCATCGAAAATAATGCGTTGTTCAAACTTACAAAAATAATTATTAATTTAAAATTCAAAAATGATTAATAATTTTAAAAGACAAAGATTTGAACTTGAACATATCGCATTTTTCGACACCTGCGAACGCAAAAGATTAATCGGCCTTTAATCACGTCGAAACAAAAGTGCAAGCCTGCACACTGACGATAACTTCGGCCAAAAAAACGTTCGTTGCCAAAGTGCGAGGCAAAGTAAATCCAGATGTTAAACAATTTAAAAAAAAAACAGTAAAACATAAGCAAAATGATACAAAAATACCTGGAGTCGTCTGGTTAGGTCGTTAAAGTAAAAATGCGGCCAGAATTTTCCTAATATGGTGGAATGATAGCGATCCCTCATATGGACATCAGCTTCCAAAAAAAATCGGTCCGGAAGCGTCAAAAAATTGGGCTAGCGCTAAAAAGGAAATGCACTCGTGCTTCCGCACTTAAATCAAATTTTATCACTTTAAAAATATTCGTAAAGTTGCAAAACCATGCAGAGCGAAAGTTCATACGTCTGCCTTGTACTACAAAATTTTATCGACCTCTTCCTTTTGTAAACTGCTTTACCGACCTTTTTGATTTAATTTCGAAAAATTCCGACCGTCATTTTGGTCATCTAACCCACAGGCGTAGAAATATACAAATCCTCAATTAAATTCGGTCGACTTTAAGGTGTTAAAAATAAATCGACCTACTCTGGTATCAAAAATAAGGATTAAAAAATAAACTGCCTCACTGAGCGAAATATAGTAACAGTTTACTCTTACACAAGTTCGATTTTAGCCAAATGAGGGGTCTTTGATTATTGATGGACGGGGTGAAGATTGTGACCAACTAGAACAAGGGAGAGGGGGTTGAAAAGTCCTTTGGCTACGATAATCTGTTAGGGGGTATTCCATACCCCCCAGACTCAATTTTTCACTCTCGATTGTTGAGTATTTAATTTTATAATAAGTAGTAATATTTTCAAAGCCACGCAAGAAATTGTAGAAATAATTTTACACCCTCAGAGCACAGGGGGTCGCATGAAATTCTAAAGTTTTATAATATTCGCATTTATCTGCATTATTTTAATAATAAGAGCGCCATCTTGAACAAGAATCACGATTGCAAATAGAGAAATAACTGTTTTCATTATTTTCTCTTCTTCTAACTAATTCAAATTTAATCGGTTAGAATCTTTAGACTGCTGTGTTCTGACTGGTAATTTCCACTACTGCTTGTGGATTTTTATATCTGATCATAAATTGATCAAAATCGGATAGAAATATTATTTTTAGTAAACAATAAATATGAAGGTTAATTTTATTTACCGTAATTGCGATTCTGCGAAATATAAAATATTAAATGTTAAATCGAATTATACAAAATATAAATGAATGGAAAAAGACAAATCGATGATGGATTTACGCGTAGGTACTATAATATGGCGCTATTAATACAAAGTACTCCTGATCATTGAAATATTATGTTGGTTTCAATGCTAGTAATTTCATATATATCATTAAATATTAATATTGTTTTATACCTCCCATCTTTCGAATCATATTGATGAATTATTTATAATTTGCATTTAATATGGTTAGGGTATTGGGAATCTCCGATATTTACGATCCTGGCTCCTAAGTTTCTGGTGTTCTTTCGAAGTGTTATCACACACATAGGGGACCTACAGTTTAACTTGAATTCCAAACGTACAATTATACTTCATTTTATGACGGTAAATTATACCTCACTGGTTTCTCATTACCTTCCAAAGGAAGACAACTAAAATGAAGTCCTAATTTTGTTCAGAGTCGAACCAAGCACCTCAGCACTAGCGTCAACGTATTCATTACCAAATTTCATTCTTTATTTATTTCCTACATTTGACACTTTGAAATAAAATTTATGTTAATCCCTCTTCCGTTATACGAATCTCATCATAAGTTGTATTATTTTATTGGATAAAAAAATATCAAATTTTGAAAGCGTCATCGGTTGATTTTCACACACAAAATCATTCACGCTGGATTGAAGTTACTTTCGCGAAACTTTGTAATGTCAACACACAAAATGTAAATATTTCACATTTATATTCGAACAATAAGTTGCGATATAACAGAAAATTTTACATACAAGTCAATTTATTGTTGTCTGTTTAAAAATCTACACAAAGCACTCGTCCGCAAAAATTGCGAAAAAATATCGACTATTCCGTTTGAAAAGAAATAACATGGTTCTTTTATTTCGCGATTATTAAAATTTTAGAGGCCGTAAAAAAGTTACAGGTAAAATTGACTGAAATTATAGACAATAAAAAGATTCACGTATTCCACTCGTAGTCCGCCATTTTTAAGTTATTCAGATTTCCAATGACCTTCAAATTTTGTTAGTCCTTTCGGGAAATTTAAAGGTAAACGGTCTTCTTGTTCCTCATAGTTCCTGATGTAATCGTTTTCTTTCTTAAGTCTATGATTTATATGATAGTATAGGGGACCTACAGTTTTTAAACGCTAAGCTGCGAGGATTAAACATCCAAATATATAAATAATAAAAGTGTCATATCTTGAACGACAAATTTGAGTCTAAATTTCCGGTTAATAACATTTTTAAATCGGAATTTGCATTTTCTATGTTTGCTTTTTAATTAATCTATTTCGCTGCGAAAGCAAAACGCGAACAAACAATTCGTGGGTGTTATAATGCCAGAATTAATTAAAAATGCACAATGAAATACACCTAAAGCTTTGACACAACATTTTTCACCGCTGTGAATAAAAATTGACGCTTATTAAACTTTTTGTTGATATTCCTGTAGTACGCTGAGCGCTTAATTTAGTAATAAACGTTCACTCGACCGTAATAAGGACTAATAACGTCGTTAACTGGCAAAAATTGTCTCGTGTTAACGACACTTGAACCAAATGTCGTACCAACTTTTGTTATTCTCTTGAGAATTTCGTGCAGTTGTATTTTTTTTTGGAAGAATTCCAGGTTACTTCAAGAGGCTACAAATAGTTTACTTATTTTTTCCCCGGAGATTTTTCGTCAATTTATCAAACAAGGATTCGAACTAACCATTGATTATAAATTCGAAGTAGTACATATGAAACTATAGCACGCATCTTTTCTAAATTTCTAATCAATGCTACTACATAAAATCGATTTGAAATTTAATCTAAATTTCGTTTTGCATCGCTTCATTATATTGTGCACTTTCTGAAACCAAAATCGATTACAACATTACATTTTCAAACTTAACTATTACGAAGTTAGAGTTTGTGGTAGAACTTATGTATAAATTAAGATGTCAATGTACAATAATTACATTTTGTGAGTAAATTTTCCTTTTATTAAAGGACAATCAATTAGAATTGCAAATTTTCGACAAGTTGGTTATGTCAGATATGAACGTCATAGTTCATGGAATTCCGTAATTGTAAATTAATATTAGTTAGACATGTTTGGAGAACTTTTGCATAAACTCAACTCCATTGGAACACAAAATTGAGAGATTACAATTCGAAAGATTATAACTCTCAAGTAGATTTAAAAAAATTATCAAGCAATATAATTTGAAAACTGTATCGCACAGCTTCTTTTTTGGCCATATATTCTCATCAGTGATAAAAATTTAGTATGGGTTTCGAAATTTATACCGAGTAGGGAATTGTGGGTATTAGTTTTTCTATTACATAGACCCTGGTTCTTTCACCTCAGCAGTTGGGCTTCGACCACTAGGCTAAACCACCTTGCAACATATTATTTAAAAAATTGCGCTGATATTTTAAAATGAAATTTTATTTCTATATTTTATACTCGAAAGCACACAAATAGGAATATTATCTGCACGCGAATTGCGCAAAAGTTTTATAGGGTTATAACATTTCCATCATTTTATTACTTGAGTTCTAGGTTTTCATTTATAAGCACTTGAAATTATTGTTATTGCATTTTTAGAGCCGTGTAATTTTCGAGTTAAATACATTCCTTATATATTTTTCATGTTTTACGTTAATTAGAAAACGCGCTATTAATTTGTACAGGTGAGAATTAAAAAAACCCATCGAGATTGATGGATAAAATTAGCTGATAATCTTTGAGTCAAAGAATATGTAACATTTTGGCATTCAAACAACAAACCAAATCGGAATTCAAAATATCTTAACCCTACTTTTGAATAATTAATGTTAACTCTACATCTACACAGTATCAAAGTTTGGATAAACTTGTTTAGTTGTTCATCAGCAAATAATAGGTACGAAAATCTGATAGTATGGTATCTAAGGGCTTATATGGAAATTTGGGAAACTCCTGGCATTAGAATGGATTTAGAAATACATAATTTGCAGGTTAACTATTAAATTCCAACTTTTGTTAGAATTTTGTCGATACTTTATTGATTATAAGCGCATTTTTAGGCCTACAAACTACCTATTTGTTAGAACAACTTATTGGTTTCGTTTACTCCCAGGGGATTTTGTAAAAGTTACCAGAAACTTGACGATTCTTTATGGCGTCACGAAGTTTATTGCTATGTTGTACAACCAGCATCAGTTTTGTTCACTGTCAATGCACAAAGTTATTGTGAAGTTTTTTCAAAAGTTTTCTGGGACGATTATAAGGAGGAAGTGACAATTTAGTGTTACTCAATACCATTAAATTTTTCGGGAAACTTTCTTCGATACTTCGCAAGTATTGCAATATAGCCAAAGTAATGTACACGTAGGCATCTTGTCAGTGTGCTCGTAAATTATAGAAGTTTTGAAACTATTTGGCCCCTGGAGCAGGGGTCAAACAATTAATTAATGTTTTATTTATCACACAACTCAATTGTTAGGAAATTTGTACCCCAAAAAATAATGTGGGTTAATTAGAACTATTCTAACATTTTAGTGCCTAAGAGTGCTGTGTTACCTCAGGCTTTATTTTCTGTCTACAAGGAAAATCTTGTACTAGGGTAGAAAAATATTTATTCACGAATAAAAGTGCTTTGCGCCTTTTTCAATTAAACTCAATTTCAATAGTTGTTATAGTTCTGGAGTCGTGTATGGCGTTGTATGCCAATTATTTTGCAACAAGGATTATACTAATAAAAATATATAATTAGTACGTTTTCACCTCCAGTTAAAATTCCAGATAAGTAACTGTCGGTTTAGTTTTTTGGTTTCTTACGCCCGAAGTTCTCAACTTTATTTATAGCGCCATTTAGTTAACTAACCAATAGAAAGCCGTTAGGGGCCGTCCACACCGGGGGGGGGGGGGGTTGGACAAATATGACATCCGCACAATAATACTAATTTTAGGGATTGCTAAGAAAATTTTATTTAAATATTTTTTTATGTAATCTTTTGTAAAACAAACTTATTTACTCCTTAAATTCTAAATGTGTAAACAATGTTGTGTCAAGTTTGAATTTTCACCAATGAGAGGGGGATCTTTGATTTGTGACCAACTGGGACAAGGGGAGAAGGAAGTTGAAAAGCCGAAGAAATTGCGGCCGTCCTTTATGGACAACCCCTTATTAGTTCAAAAACTGTAACTTTGTAACCAATTTTTAGAATTTCTTGCTCCCATCTAGAGGCCAACTAACTTTAGCGAACCGAACTCTAAACGCGCCCCCGGGGTCCCACAAGTACGTGATCCGTTTAAATACTCTACGTTGTGTAATAAACCAAAAAACGGGAAGAAAGAAATAATTCTGTACGCAAAATTACACACAGTTTGTTTGTATTTTCACTTAATTCGATGCATTCATAATTTGATTATGTTTGTGATAAACGTTATGGTAAATTTACCACTTTCATTTTTGTTTGCATTTTTCATACAATGGAAATTTTATTTTAATTGCAAAAAGAAGCAGGTACTTTCGTTCCTTCCAAGCTTTGACCCTTTTCATTACCAAAGCGCGAAATTTCCACGAACACCAAAATAATATGATTTCTATCATTATCGGGTGCTTACTAGAGTTTGTTCCCGTCTAACCCCCCCCCCCACTATGCGCAACTGGATTAGTTAATCGAATCACTCGTAGGGGAGGGGTAGCCCGCCGCTGCCAAGAGACCTGATTAATTAATTACATATCTTAATAATATGCACTTAATTACGTTACACCGAATTGGAAGAACCGATTTTGCTTAATTCGAAATAAAGATACAAATAATATTCAGTTTGTTGTAAAATAGCTAATAAAAGCTTGCAGAAAATAAAAATGTAATATTAATAAATTTTACAATAACTCGACGTCGACTAACCCACGAAAACCGCGTCTTCCCGCTAGTGGTCATTCGCTATGTTGTCTACTGTCCATATCCGCCTTGTTGCCTTAACGTTTACTTCGATATTTAAATTAAATATTTCATTACACAACCAATATAAAAATCAGCAGTTAGTGCTAAACGCTCATTTTATTAATTCCCCATCATTCGCGCACCAGCAGCCGTAACGTTCAGACGTAGTTTTTTCGCTCCACACATATCTTATTTTTACAATAAGGTTTTCCAAAAATAACAGAATGTTACCCGATAACAAAAAGGCCGCGTTAACTAAGTGCAAAGCTGCCGTCCTTAGGCATGCAGTTGGCCGAAGACCTAAACAAGTAGATTGAGGATGTCCAAACCCTCAATGAGCTGCTCATTTCCGAAACCGAGGACCTCGAACTCAGGCGAAGAAAAGTTCTCGATGAAGAAAGGGAGGAGCTTATAAAAATGAGAGAACAATTCATGGCGGGGAACTTAAAACCTCCAAAGCCGAAAGGATGAAAAAGAGGCCGTAACAGTAGCCACGACCTCTCTAACCCTGATGACGATCTCCTAAATGGGAAAAAGTTTGCCAATCTCGTACAGACCGACGAAGAAGATGATAATCCAGGTGGTGGCACCTCCGAAGGCGAGCAAAACCGCCAAATACCACCTCGAAAACCACCATTCCTCCCGAAAAATCTCTTCGCCACCCACTCCTCCCCCACTTCCCCAACCCCAGACCGCAACATGAGCGGGTGCCGCCACTCATCCTGAAAGAAGTTAAAAGTTACAAAGCAGAAAAGTAATTTATCAAAAAGTTCTTTGAGAAAAATTTGGGCAGTACATGTGACGGATTTTTCATCCACAAAATCTAGGCTGTAATGTTCCTGAAGGTGGTCATTATGGGTAACCACCAGGAGTTGCACGGCAACCATATGGAAGAAGACCTGCTCGCCTAAGTTTTTCCAACCGATTCAGTCGCGAAGATGTACTGAAGGTAGGGCAACAAGCCGCTGCTCCTGCTAATTGTAACATTAAAAATGATCAAAAGCAACAAAGCGATTTTTCAGTTCAAGCATATCCTGAACATCGACGTGAAGACAAAAAATTGTGTACACAATTTGGACACGCACAAAGCGGCTGCAGGTCGGCCTCTAGATGTGTTAAGGGTACTGGACATGCAATAAAATCAAGGATGCGCCAGTAACTTGCGTCAACTGCGGGAGACCACACCCGGTTGGTTATCACGGCTTTGCTTTGCTGTAAGGGGGTGTGCCGGTTATTTACGAGCGGAGCTCGCTTTACCCCCTTCATTGGGTGTTTGAAAACTGACCTTGAATGCAATGTAAATTTAATAATTCATGAATGGGCTTCGAGTAAGTTTGCAACCTCGGCAGGTTGTGGCTGTTTACCGACAATTTCAAATTGTTGATGATGTCAACAATGTGGAAAGGTGAATTAAACAGCACCGTTCCACGCCCGCTACGGTGTAGAAATTGAAACAGCTAATCCCTTCGTTGTTGGTAGCTTATCCCGCTAATTCAAACATACCGTCGTGAAGAATGAACGTCGCACTCCCTAACCGTAAACCCAGTCTAATTTGTTTATACTTGTCTCCTGGAAATGTTGCGTTATCACAGCTGTCTGCGATTCCTCAACCCAGAACCGCAAGGTAATTATTTACAACCGCCTATTGACCAATCAGCGCACTTTTCAAGCCAAGCAAAACAATTAACGAGATGAACCTGTCGCAATTTCAACAGGCGCCATCGCCAGCATCCTGGCAGTATTGACGCTGCAATTTTAAACCTTAAATGTTCTAATCACCGTCAAATAAACGACCACGAATACCACGGCCAACAATCAACAACCAACCAAAATGCGTAACTCTCCCTTCTAAAGTCACAGGTGGCTTGCAACAAATTACAGTAATAACAAGGTTACAATGTTGCTACCCGGGCCCCGTGCCCGTAAAATACTCCAACGATAAGTAAACAAATTTGATGAAGGAGATTAATGCGACATTGTGCGCAACATGCTCCACTCTTGTAAAACAAATGAATGAATGAAAAACGCTCATTTAAGGTTTCATAATGCCGGGGGTTAGTGACGTTAAAGGTCTACTTTAGCTAACGTTAATTAATCATTTGGTTGCTTATAGCGATTTAACAAACATTAGATAAAGCTTATGGTTGCCTATCAACCTATTATGGTGAAATAATTACGGTCAAGAATACAAATTAATATCACTAACGTTCTTAAGCGACCAAAAACTTTAATCAACGTTAATTAAAATCTTTTGGTTGTTTAGGGATTTAACTAACGTCAATTTAAGTTTTTGGTTGCTTAACAACCTAATCTGTTACAGTAATTAGCGTCACAGTTACGATCACGATTCCAAGTCATTTTTCCGACTTCATACAACTTTTAACAAGTCGTTAAATTGAACTAACCGATAGAAATCGTCAGTTAGTACTAACAGGCCAATAGGAATCGCCCGTTAATTTTAACGACTTGTTAAATGTTTTATGAAACCGGGTAAATATCACTAACAAACCAACCGAAAACTTTAACCACCAGTGAGTTATCGAGAATTTTAACTACAGGTGTTTTTCTCAGTAGATTCATTGACAGATTTTCAATGCTTGAATTATTTTAGCGTCATCTTCAGCGCCAGCGTCAATATAAGCGACAGATACTATAAATCTTTCTTTACACCAAACTTAATTTTGAAAATTTACAATTTTAATCAACAATTTAAATAATTTAATCAAATACCTACTTCATCTGATGTGGAATAATTTTTGACTAGGAAAACACAGATTTGCATGCCGTTTATATATTTTAGTCAAATTTATACTGATATGCACAAATATCTCGAATGTAATACTTAAATTGGTATTTTAGTAATCCGAACCAATAATTCGATATTTACATAGTTGCAATATTTTAACCAAACTGTGGCTATCGATTTGTGTCTATTTACCCAATATTGAAATAAAAATCTCTATTTTGAGAACCGCTGCTTTAACATAAACTCTTTCATTTTTGATAGAACCATTGTAATAATTTATAGTTATATTCCAATTTCATAAAAAACTATATAGGTATATAGAAAATCCTTCAGCAATAGAACTGTTGCTATGGAGGCTTTGCGATAATCCTGTGAACATTTCAAAGTTGTGTATATGCCATGTTTATGCATACCTATATCAATAGAACGATTATAAATATTTAAGCTTCAGCTTTTATGTAATTTTCTGAGAAAACATTTTTTGGTTTTTCTCGTTTCCTGAAATGTTAACCGTCCGATCGGTTTGAAAGAAATGAGAGAAACTCATAAATTGAGATTTTTCACCTTCCCTCAAACAGATTTTAAGAAGTGTATTCAATAAATTGAAAGGAAATTGATGCTGTCATGTTTACATTTTCAAAAAAATATTTTCTTCAAAATATATTTTACGAAAAGAAATTACTTTTTAAATTCGGATTTTCTGGGGTGGAAATTTATTATTTTTTAATTTATGTGTTTTGTACTTTCATTTTCCCTTTTATTGCATATCCTGTAATGTGTTTTTGATTACTAATTTTTTATATGTTTGAGTTTTTTATTTTTGTGTTTATATTTAACTTTCTAATGCAAGCAAACAGTGAATTATTTTTTTATAATTTTATCGATATTATTGCAGGCAATGGTCGGCGTTTAACAATCCCTGGTGAGTATTTACACAATAGAAAGAATTAAAAATAGCAAAATAGTATTCACTCACTCTCTTGGTGCTTATGTTTTCCGGAAGTAGAACCCTATAGAATTGCTTTTCCTACTTCAGTCGTCACTTTTCTATAGTTTCCAGAAGGCGGAATTGTTTATTTACCTTCCACCCTCCTTTGTCTATTTAGGATGGTTTGGTTTGTGTAACCGTAACCCATTCTTTTTACTTTTTCTTCGCTTTTTGTTAACAAAGTAGAAAATGCTAAAATTTCACTAATAAATTAAATTTACGACATTCATGATAGAAAATCGTTTTTCACGGCTTTTAATTCTTAAGCTCCACTTTTCATGCACTGCTTTATTTTTCCAAATGGTCCATCAATCATAATAACTTTTTGGGAAGCTTTTCTTTCACAAATTTATTTCTTCCATACAAAAAGCGCACTGATTTTTGTTACTTCTGAATATTTTCTTTCATACATACAGGGTGAATCGATAGCATCAATGAAGTATTTTTGTTTTTAAGAAACACAACGCAATTTAGTTTTTCTATATTTTATGTGTATTATTATTTTCTTCATTCTTTTTTACTGTACTCTTGTTATTTTCTCTTAAAAGAACTTTGAAATCCTAGAACTCAATTTATATTACAGTACATCCTTTATTTTATGCATTTCTTTCAATTCCAAACAAACTTCAATAAAAGAATTTCCATTGAAATGCACAAATACAGGATGTGCCATTTATAAAAATTAAGTTTCGAGGCTTCAAAGTTCTTGAATCATGCAGGGTGATCCATTTAAGTACTAAAATTGCGTTGTGGTTTTTTCGATATTATGAACGGTAAGTGAGACCTTTAAAAATATTTTCAAGAACTATTTTCTTCAAACGCATGTATGTCTATTTATGTATATTGAAAAGTTATTATAGTACATATGCAAATTTTAAAACCAGGAGCGTCAACTACAGCGTGGATTGATGTGATCACTGGTTTAGTTTCAATTAACTTTACTGAATTTATTAGCTTGGCCCTCCGGTAGACAGCGACACTGTAGATGATGCACCTGCAAATTGCTTTTATATTTACATATTGACATCTAGGTAAACATTTTGATGAAAATTACGTATCAAACTCTTACCGTAAATTTCTTCAATAATTCGCCTGCGGCACCTGTTTATTTTATCTGACTTTAATCAAAGAGGATGTATGTATATATTGTCGTATTTTGCTGGGTCCTTTGAAATTCATATGGGTGAAAAGCCTGACAAGCTAATAAGGTTTTTCTCTCATGCAATGACATTTATGTTTTGTACAAACAGGAGCTTTGTTCGGGTCTGGCTGAGCTCAGTAATTAGCAGCACTATGCTAACATGATTTAGCAGCAAAACAGGAGGGGTCTCAAAGGGATACAATTCAAAAATCAAAATCCTGACTTCACACGATTTCTTATAAGTAAAGAACAAAGACTGTGGATATCTTTTAAATGTGTTGTAAGCTCTCTGGTCAATCTCGGGAAGAAATTTGTCACTTCAGATTTCACAAGGGCAAGGTAATTGCAAGGAAAATCAAAAATTCTTGTAAAACTTTGTTATCTCTTAACCTAAAATCACATGGATTCTAAAATGTAAAATTTTGTAACAAATAACAAATCTTGTAACTTGTGAGGTATAACATTCTTTGAGAAATTCTTCATAGTGTTGTTTAAAAGTATTCAGAAGCTGGTTATGTGCGATTTAGTGGCGGAGTGATAAAAAAAAAGGTCATCTGTACAAAAAAATGGAAGTGGCTCGAGTCTCGTCGCTGCATCTCAGTGGAAATGGTGAATTCTGCAATATAAAACATTTTAAAATAGTCTAAGAGCGAGAAAATCACATAAAAACTTACCTATAGACGTTTATTTAACTTCATAGCGTGACATTTGGAAAATTTGGATGGAATTAAGAAGTGAAAGCGGTACCATAGACACAAAATTTTAGGAAATTTTGACAAAATCACAAAAATTTCAGTATGCCATTGGCACTCAACAGAGTAAGTTCAGTGCTGTTAAAATTATTTTAGGATGCCATTAGCACTCACCCGATGAGGATCGTTATTGATTTTGGATCCCATATTTGGATATTATTAATTTTGTATCTTTGTGAAGTGTAGTATGCATTGTGCACTCCATCGATGTGGTTGCGTGCAATCGAACTCAACCAATATTAACTTTTGGATCATTAATTTGGAGGTTAGAAACTTTGTACCTCGCCGATGGTAACGAAACTTCGTAGATGGAAAACAAATGCAGCTCTTAAGTTTGAGATGCCTTTCACTGTAAATTTATCCTTTTGCTAAATGCATTGTTTTGGTGAAGTAGATGCAATTCGACATCTTTGAAGACAAGCCGCTAGTGATTTTGTTATTTAGCTATTTTAAAAGTTAGCACTTCATTAATTTGGAGGTTACAACACCAAAAGAATGTGGACAAGTTTAATGGACACCATGCACTTACGAGATCAACACTCAACTAACTGAGGGAAATTTTATCAAGCTCCGATCCTGCGCAGATGTCAAGCGTGAGTCATGGCTTAACAACAGGTGCACTTGTAGATAAAGGTATTTCGAACAGAATTTATTATTAAATTTTTCAAACAAAATTTTTGAACTTTACGGCGTCACGATTAACCCAAGGGTAAAATTAGTGACTACCAATCAACATTTAAATAAATTTATTCATTTAATCAGCAACAAAGACTGTTGAATTTAATTTTACGCGAACTTAAAAATAAAAGAACATTTTACGTTTGCGTTGACAGTGCGTCAACTCAAAAAAGAAGAAAGAAGAGAATCCAGCAAAATTTCAACGAATTTATTTCTTTGTAAGGGAATTTCCCAAATTAAATTTGTAAAATATTGAGTTTGTAATTCAAACTGGTACCAGGTAAATTTTCTATAAATCAATGATACTTCTAAATTTGAATATAAAAATTTCTTTGCAATTACTTTTTATTCGTTGCTTGAAAGTGGGAGTTTTTGGGAGAAATCCACAGTAAAAATTTTTATCATTCAAAAGGTTTTGATGAGTTGTTTTGAGAGCATTTCAAAGTTTTGCATAAATTGTTCATCGTTGGGCTGAGCTAGACCGGAGCAAGGTGAATGTAAGTATAAACAATCATTTAAGGGTTGCTTTGTATGACATTTATTTGACGCTGGCCAACGTGGGGCATTTTAAGGGTCCAGATCATGACATTTATTTGGCGGCCAACGTGGGGCATTTGTATTAAAATTTAGGGGTTGTAGAGTACATTTATTTGGCGAAATCCAACGTGGGGCTTTTTAAGTAATAATTGTGACATTTATATTAGTTTTTGTAACGTGGGGCATTTTAAGGGTCCAGATCATGACATTTATTTGGCTTCCTGGCACGTGGGGCATTTGTACTAAAATTTAGGGGCTGTAAAAACACAATTGGGGTGAAATTAAAATAAAGTTAGGGGTAAAAAAAAAATTTTTTTTTTAAATTTAATACTCTAAATTATGACATTTATTTGGCACACCAGTAACGTGGGGCATTTGTGAGTTTAGAACCGGCTATTACCTGAGAATTCAATATTTTAATAACAAAATGAGTGAACATGTAGATTGGTTTGCTAAAATATTTGAAAAATTAGAACAAAGCACTAGTTCCATAAATAAAGGGTTCGAGGAAATAAAAACTTTAAATAAAAATACAAACAAAGAGGTACGAAACATAAAGGTCACTATTCAAAAAAATGAGTCCAAATTAAATGAGTCACGCTTAGAGGTTCAAAACAAATTAGAAAATTTAGAAAAAGCAATCAAAGGTTTAGCTGAGCAAGGAAAGGTGTCAAATTTAGGGAATGTACAATTGAACGATTCCAATTTTTTTCAAAAATTAAATCAAACAGAAATTAAATATCAATTCAATGTTGCGAGAACAAGAAAAAGTTTAAAACGGTTGCATTTAAAGATTAAGAAATTAAAATCAAAACAAAAATACAAAACCAGAGGGATTAAAATAATAAAGAACAAAAAGGCATCAAGAAAAGCTAAATTTCGAAATTTTAATAAAAATCGAAACAAAAAGAAGCACAAAAATTCAAAAAACTATAAAGGGGTACAAAAAGTCAAAATAAAGACAATTAAGCTTCATAAAGTATTAGATTTGAATAAAAAGGTGCTAATTAAAATCAAAGAAAATTCGAATGGACATAAAAATTTTAAACAACTAAAACTTCCACTAAATAATACAACATTGAAAAATTTAAAATTCAAAAACTGGTTAAAGATAAAAATTCGAATTAAAAAGATACGGTTTGGACAAACGAGATTTAAAGAACTAGTATTTATAAGATTAAAGTTTAAAAGGACCAAATTAAAAAGATTACAAGAAGGCAAAACTCGATTTAAAAACGAAGTGTCCTTCCGAATAGGAACAGAAGTCGCTAGTTCGATAACTAACTTTAACAACAAAATAATAATGAAAATAAAAAACACAGATTGGTTAATGAGAATGTCTTTTTTCAAGCACATTCGTTTCAAACAATAGAATCGGTTAAATTGATTAAAAATTATTCGACGAAGAATTTGTAAATTTGATAATTAGCAGTTGGACCTGGTATAATAGAAAAAAATTATTAACTACATGAAGTTAAAATCTATAAAATTTATTAATTGAAATCTATGAACACTTAAAAAAGAATTTAAATCTGAAAATTATTAATAAGAAACTGTTTGACTAAAAAGATTAAATAAGCGTACAAAATTCGAAAAATTTAAATAACAATGAAATTTAAAAGTAAAACACGGATTAATTGTGAGAATACGAAACACTTAGATGACAAAAGATTTGATAAACAAAAATTGGTAAAAAAAAAAATCATAGAATGGGTTCTAAATGAAAATTAGCTGTAAATGGATTATAAAATAAATGATTGGTGATTTAAAGATAATTGAAAATTGATTACAATAATGGAAGTTTGTTTATAAATAAAGTTGAATAAGATTAAAATTGAGGGGATAATTATAATGATAAATAGGGTTGATAAAATTAAATAATATTAAAAATGGGGGGATACTGATAAGAATTAATGCATGAATAGTTTGAAAAAAAAGGCATATTAATGAATTAAATATTGGGGGGAAAGTTAAAAATAAAATTAAAGTTTCAATAGATAGGAAGATAATAATCAGCGATCAATAAAATAAAATTCAAATACAGAAGTAGAAATGAAAATCCATTAAAATGAAAGGAAGAAATCCAATTAAAATTTGTCACACTATAGTCAACGATTAATCCAAAACTATAATTAAATGAAAGAAGAAGAATAAATAAAACGCTTAAAAAAGGTCAAAAATTAAGATTTCAGAAGAGAATACGTGTACGTAGATTTTAAAAATAAATTAAGAATTAATTGAAAATTTAAATGAGATTTAAAAGCAAATAAACTAAACAAGTTATTTGACAATGATGTAATTAGAGGCAGATTTCATTTATCTGACATTTATGAATTTAAAAGGGGATAACATTTAAAATTTAGAAAAATTTAAATTGATAAGTTTTGAAAGATTTATTTAATTAAAGACATAGTATCTTTAAGAAGTTTATTATTTTATTTGGGTGGTTTATTTTATAAAATTTAAAATTTGGATATAGGGTTTTTGTAAATAATTTGGGATTTAATAAAATGTTTAATAGCCACAAAATAGGCGACTTTGTTAGAAATTTTCTCAGTTTCATTAAGGGTAATAAAAACTTAAAAATTTCGGGGGATATGTCGTATTTTGCTGGGTCCTTTGAAATTCATATGGGTGAAAAGCCTGACAAGCTAATAAGGTTTTTCTCTCATGCAATGACATTTATGTTTTGTACAAACAGGAGCTTTGTTCGGGTCTGGCTGAGCTCAGTAATTAGCAGCACTATGCTAACATGATTTAGCAGCAAAACAGGAGGGGTCTCAAAGGGATACAATTCAAAAATCAAAATCCTGACTTCACACGATTTCTTATAAGTAAAGAACAAAGACTGTGGATATCTTTTAAATGTGTTGTAAGCTCTCTGGTCAATCTCGGGAAGAAATTTGTCACTTCAGATTTCACAAGGGCAAGGTAATTGCAAGGAAAATCAAAAATTCTTGTAAAACTTTGTTATCTCTTAACCTAAAATCACATGGATTCTAAAATGTAAAATTTTGTAACAAATAACAAATCTTGTAACTTGTGAGGTATAACATTCTTTGAGAAATTCTTCATAGTGTTGTTTAAAAGTATTCAGAAGCTGGTTATGTGCGATTTAGTGGCGGAGTGATAAAAAAAAAGGTCATCTGTACAAAAAAATGGAAGTGGCTCGAGTCTCGTCGCTGCATCTCAGTGGAAATGGTGAATTCTGCAATATAAAACATTTTAAAATAGTCTAAGAGCGAGAAAATCACATAAAAACTTACCTATAGACGTTTATTTAACTTCATAGCGTGACATTTGGAAAATTTGGATGGAATTAAGAAGTGAAAGCGGTACCATAGACACAAAATTTTAGGAAATTTTGACAAAATCACAAAAATTTCAGTATGCCATTGGCACTCAACAGAGTAAGTTCAGTGCTGTTAAAATTATTTTAGGATGCCATTAGCACTCACCCGATGAGGATCGTTATTGATTTTGGATCCCATATTTGGATATTATTAATTTTGTATCTTTGTGAAGTGTAGTATGCATTGTGCACTCCATCGATGTGGTTGCGTGCAATCGAACTCAACCAATATTAACTTTTGGATCATTAATTTGGAGGTTAGAAACTTTGTACCTCGCCGATGGTAACGAAACTTCGTAGATGGAAAACAAATGCAGCTCTTAAGTTTGAGATGCCTTTCACTGTAAATTTATCCTTTTGCTAAATGCATTGTTTTGGTGAAGTAGATGCAATTCGACATCTTTGAAGACAAGCCGCTAGTGATTTTGTTATTTAGCTATTTTAAAAGTTAGCACTTCATTAATTTGGAGGTTACAACACCAAAAGAATGTGGACAAGTTTAATGGACACCATGCACTTACGAGATCAACACTCAACTAACTGAGGGAAATTTTATCAAGCTCCGATCCTGCGCAGATGTCAAGCGTGAGTCATGGCTTAACAACAGGTGCACTTGTAGATAAAGGTATTTCGAACAGAATTTATTATTAAATTTTTCAAACAAAATTTTTGAACTTTACGGCGTCACGATTAACCCAAGGGTAAAATTAGTGACTACCAATCAACATTTAAATAAATTTATTCATTTAATCAGCAACAAAGACTGTTGAATTTAATTTTACGCGAACTTAAAAATAAAAGAACATTTTACGTTTGCGTTGACAGTGCGTCAACTCAAAAAAGAAGAAAGAAGAGAATCCAGCAAAATTTCAACGAATTTATTTCTTTGTAAGGGAATTTCCCAAATTAAATTTGTAAAATATTGAGTTTGTAATTCAAACTGGTACCAGGTAAATTTTCTATAAATCAATGATACTTCTAAATTTGAATATAAAAATTTCTTTGCAATTACTTTTTATTCGTTGCTTGAAAGTGGGAGTTTTTGGGAGAAATCCACAGTAAAAATTTTTATCATTCAAAAGGTTTTGATGAGTTGTTTTGAGAGCATTTCAAAGTTTTGCATAAATTGTTCATCGTTGGGCTGAGCTAGACCGGAGCAAGGTGAATGTAAGTATAAACAATCATTTAAGGGTTGCTTTGTATGACATTTATTTGACGCTGGCCAACGTGGGGCATTTTAAGGGTCCAGATCATGACAATATAGAGGGTCAGTTACATGTTAAAAATGGAATTAAATATTTTGTACAGTTTTCTTGGTAGAGTAGTACAGTAAATTGACATCTATTGAGACTAATTGGAAGGATAAATAGTCTTAAATAGCTTAAAAATTTATCAATAGATTCTAAGAGTCTCCAAATGTTTTTAAGCAATTCCTCAAATTTTCCAGGAATTATATTAATATCCAAAGCATTAATAATCAAGGAATTGCTAGTGATTTTTAAGAAGTCAAAAGTAAATAAAACTCAGAATTCCATTAATTTCGAAGGAATTTCAAAGATTTCCAATGATTTCAAATAAACATTCCAGTGATTTCCAAAAAAAAGTACCCAAATTTTTAGGATAGCCGATAGATTCACGGTTAATATGGTGAAAATTGATATTTATCATATCTGCATTTTTAGTTTAACCTAAAATAAATGCGCAAACCTCGTTTTCAGACTCTAAAGAAGTACAAAATTTCCACAAGTAAATTGTACTATAAAATATAATTCGCAAACATTTTCGTCACTGTGACATCTTCAGGCGTAAAGACTTAAAATCTCATAGTCTTCGTGACCATTTCAGGGGCTTAGCCCCACACCTTATTTATCGCATTTTCCCCATCTGCGTTGTGGCAACGTGAGGGAGGGAAATTTTGTGCTTTTGCAGTGTCCTAAAATTTACGCATTTTTTTTAAATTAAACTAAAAATACAGATATGGAAAATTTTTGGGGATATTTATCTTTTGGCCCAGCGCCACTGTCGCTAAAACAACAATTTACATAGGTAAATGAAAATCAATTTGAACTATTTTAACACATAAACATATAACAAGTTCAATCGGGTATTAGGATTATTGTCAACTTCTTGCTGGAAATCCACCATAAAGATTAAGGCCGCTCTTGCAATTACATATTTTATTACCATGGTGTTTTCGAGAGTTTCCTAGCATTAATTGAAGCTCAACAAAACTGTTTTGAGATAGTTCTTAAATAACTTCATACAATTTTAAGCACTATTTACCAACCCCCCCCCCAATTAATTACATTGTATCTCAAAAATGTACCACCCATCCATTATTACTTTATATATACTTGTACCCCCGTCGATTCTACTAAAAATTCTGAAAGCTTAAAATTTCACAAAATAATAAAAAATAAGCGCTTTGAGGACACAATTTTAAAAGCTCACCTCGCCTCAACATCACAAAAAAATGGTCTCGCAGATCTGAAACCCCACTCCCGCCTCTTCTCCGTGCGTTCTGTAATTTATGAACGGCCCCTTAAGGGAGTATAACACGATACTTATTCCATCAAAATCTGCGCAGTAACAAACTTAAAACATCTGCGCAGTGCGCACTGCATTCTACACAAAATTTCACACAATTAAGGATGAAAATAAGGACCGTATCATATGGACCTTAGATTAGTACAAAACTAGGTAAATTAAATATTTTTTAAGTGTGCGAAAAATATTCTTTTTAGGCCCTATAAATAAATTTTGCGTTTCTTTAAATTTTTACCATCTTAGCCTTTTTACATACTATATTTATTATCCTTTCAAATCGGATTACAGATTAGCCGCGCCGCAGTTCGACTCTAAACTTTTCCATAACCCCGCCGCAGTTGACTATTGCAAAAAGGTTAATTTATTTTTAATACGAAGGGATTAATCGCGCCGCGGTACGAATTGGGCCGGGTAGTGGCCTAAGCACAAGGCAAACAACAAGTAGTTAAATTAAAAAATAATTTTCATCTTACGTTGGGTCTGGAACCTTTTTTAAAATTGGTTTTTACATCTTAGGTCCCCCCCCCCAGAAGCACGGAAACGGTCAAGAAATTTTAAACTCAAACTTTGAGTTGAACCGGAAAACCTTACGTTAGCAGTTGATCGCACTATCAAACCATGACCACCGTTAAGCAAAATAATCACAATTGGTTTACCTAACGAAAGAATACATAAAAGATATCTCCTACGTTATGTATCTACTACTGACGCGTACGTATGGATTAACGAAAAGCTCGGAGAAACTGTATATGAATGAAGGGAGTTTGCATGCGGGATGATTAAAAAAGAAATTGCGGTTTACGTTAGCCTAAATATTGTACAATTTAAAATCAAATTTTTAATTTTATTTAGTAATGATAATTTAGGCTGGGGTTTAGATCTTTGAAATAATTTGTGCAGTTGGGGGTAGAAAGTAGTTTCCTAAATTGGAGTTTCGCGGTGAAATTTAAAAAACATCATTTACAAAACTCCTTTGAGCTTTCTATTTATTTTTATTATTAACCTGTATCAGCGACGGATTGACTTTGCGAGGCTCCAGGCGCAACCTAATTAGGAGGCCCCATAAAAAAACCTCTTTCCTATGGAGGCCCCGAAAATAAATAAAAAAACCTCTCTCTTTTTTTTCAAGCGAAAAATTCACACGATTCCGATGATTCTGAGGCCCCCAACATTGCGAGGCCCCAGGTACCTGTGCGGTGATCCGCCACTGGCCTGTATGTTTTTTTGTTCCAATTTTGCGTGGACATAGGTTCTTTTTAAGCCTACCCGTAAATTGGGCCAAAAGATTATAAGGGCCCCATGTAAATTGGCCAAAAAAGGTTCTGTAATTATTTTAATCCTTTGCCTTTTGTCCGTGTATTTTTTATTATTTTGTGATACTTATTGATACTTATTATTTTTTGATTCTACTTTGTAAATTACATTTTTATTAAATGCTTTTAATAAATGCCGGACTATTGAAATTATTATTTATATTCCATATAATAAATTAATTAGAAAACAAAAGAAAACTGGTGATACAAAATCTTTCCTTACTGCTCTAATGAGAAGTCAGCTCGGAAAAGATTAAGTCCACGCAGAAGGATAAACCATCTACTTTAAATTTGCGTGGGGCCCTGGTGTTAGGTTTTAAACTAGCTCGTTTATTGCGGCAGCGAGAGTCGTGGATCGTGTGAAAGAAACACCCCGGAGAGATCAAGGAAACAGCTTTGCTAACACAACACAATTAAAATTAACAATAAGAAGTTCA
This sequence comes from Podabrus alpinus, assembly GCA_932274525.1. Lineage (NCBI taxonomy): Eukaryota > Metazoa > Arthropoda > Insecta > Coleoptera > Cantharidae > Podabrus > Podabrus alpinus. Next base: position 68,481,420 of record OW026456.1, on the reverse strand, counting down.
TTGTCAGAAGGCAAAGATATACGCGATGTCGGATGTAAGAGGTGTTAGCCGACCAAAACAAGCACAGTAGCAACGACATTGCCACCGAAAATCACTCCCAAACATAAACCAAGGGCACATTCGAATGGTTATATAAAAATCCCACGATAAAGTGGAACCATATCGAATCCCCAATGATAAAACAAAAGACAGCAATCTCGGTGAAATGCCGCACCCTGTATATGGGTCGAACATCGCAGCCTTTCATAAAAAAATAAACATAAAGCAAAATAAACACACAAAAAAATGTTCAACATAGAATTTCAAATATGAAATTCGAACGTACTACGATCATTTTGGAATTCCTCCGTCAATGCATTTTACCATAAGCTATTCGATGTTATAAGTGGAAATAAATACCCTGAACAAGTTAATTAAATAAAACACAAATATCAATAATTAATAATTAAAAGTTTATTACATATCAACCTGAACATTCGATCCATTTCACACTTGCGAGTGCGAACTGGATAAGATAAACTGATATCACCTCGCCGCAGGAATATAAAATTGCAAGGCTATCGCAATCTTGGCGACCACTCTAAGAATAAAAAATGCAAGACAAAAAGGCAAACCAAAATGTTACACATAAAAAATACATAAATTGGTCAAGGGTGAACTCCAACGTCATCGTTCTCCAGGTGTACGGAAGAACATTTGGCCAAATTAATTATCACGTAACTGTGAAGCAATTAACAAAATTATTAGGTGACTTACCATTGTGAAATGAAGTAATATTTCACAGGAAGTATTGACCATGGGTCCAACAAAAAATGTACGATCCGGGAAAAATCAACCATCCCTCAAACCACGAATGTAACATCCCCATGACGGGTTTGGAGCGCAAGATCCAAAAAACCATTCGTATTGATGGATGGGAACCCTCACAAAATCGAATCATCCCTCTTCAAAATTTTGAACCAAATTTTAATGATAAATTACCTCACAGCACTTTAAAACATGACCGGAGCGTTTTTGAGCTCACCAATGAATTTTTATCATAGCATGCGCGAGTTTTAATCTCCGTCAAATACGTTCGCTATACAGAGTGCTACGAAATATGTCGCTAGATGTTAAAAGTTGAATTTATAAATTCAACGTTGTTGCGAAAAGTGAAAATTTTTCGTAACACTGGTCGCAGTTCTGAAAGGCTCTCGCACACTGAGAAAACTGCCATGGTTAATTTTTTTTTATTCGATTTTTTGGGGGTGAAACGTAAAAGTTTACTGCCCCATATCGCTACTATACTTTTTAATGCTATTTCAAGGTTCTCTAAGTTCCCGGTTTCTTTTATCCCGGTTTTCTTGATGGAAGGCGCTTCTAGTATGTTTTGCTCAGTAAACCAGAGTCAAAACCGCTCTGGAGGGGTGCAACGCGGAGCGGAGCGGCGCCCCGGAATAGTAGCTTTTGACGATGGATAACCCTCCTAATCGAATGCACACCTCAAAAATCGGAAAAAAACACCTAAATTTACGTACTTTCAAAACTCAATTTTGGGGTTGTTTTTAAGGATTTCTCGAAAAATATTTTTTCTATAGACTATATTAACCATGTTCTTTAGTGTGTAGCACACGAAAATTATTTTCTTACTTGCGTTTTGCGATACTTAATATATACAATTGAATATTATTTAATGGCTTTACCTTTAAGCTGTCCACGCCGACCGCTGGCCCAAATTACGGGTTTTCTTAAGCTACCCACCAAAATAATTTTAAAATACATTGACCGCTGGCCCAACTTACATGCGTCCGGTTCCGTATTGTATATTCGAAGAAAAATAAAAAAAAACTTAAAACGTTATCCCATTTTCATTTTAGAGGAGCAGCAATATTTCATGAACGGGCCCTCATAATTCCTTTATTTATCGGAGAATTTTTGATACTTGGGTTCATTTTGTTCATTTATAATTCAGATTTACCTGTACCTAAAAAAGTACGTAATTTTACTTTTTATCCATCAAATTTAAATTTAAACTGTTTGGTAGAAAAAATAAAGTTAAAAAATCTTTAAAAATTGCCCCGTATGCATGTGATGGATGGATACCCCGAATTTTTACCGTCATCCCTCAAAACTGTGTTATTTATGGTGGAAATTTAAATATTTTGGTTTTTCAGTGCTCCGGGATAAGATCACGCATTTCTTTAGAAAAGTATATATACAGGTCCTCTCTTACTTTTTACCTTTTTTTAAATTAAGGATTTTATAACCTTTTTTGGTGCTGTTACGATTACTTCTATACGCACCAATAAAGTAAACTAACGATCATCATGGAAATGAAACGAAGAAAAAATATACGATCAAGCACGGAATTTCAAGAAGAAGTTATAGTAATAATGATTTGTTACCCCCTCCCCCCTAAGACTGCTACCGGCTACGTTAAATTTTACATTTTGGATTCTTATGAATCTTGTTAATCTATTCATACGCATCACCCCCCCCCAAAGGAGATCATATTAAAGAGTTTCGCGCACCTGAATTGATTTTGATCTGAATTAATCAAATTTGATCTATCCACTATATGCTAAGAAACGTTCCTCTTTCGTTTTACGGGAAAAATATGTATAATTTATTTATTAAGACATCCAAAGGTGTTTAAACTCCTTCCTCGACATCATTACTAAGATCCATGACAGATGTGCACCGTATAATTCAGCTAAGGTTCACGAGGTTAAAAAATGGAATCTGCGTTCAGCACCGAAGTCTGACACAGGAATTTGCTCCGATAAAATGCACTGCTATAAATTATAAATAAAAATAGACTACAAAAGCTTAAAATATCACTGTCAGATTTAACACAAGTCGGAAAAATAATTTACCCGCGAATTACTAATTGTGGTCCTTTTAAACGATGAATAAATCAGGAAACATCAAATTTTGACTGCCACGCTTTTACACATTATCGGAAAACTCATATGTGAAAGTCGAATCGCTGGAACGCATCTTGATTTTTTTAATTCGAGTATGCAGGTTGGTGAAAAATAAAAGTATAACTTTAAACAAATATTTAAACTTGTGTTAACCTATTTTGATTAAAAAATTCAACGATTAAAAAATAATTTCCTTATGCGGATGAATTTTCTTTCCAGAAATTGTCCCAAAGGGGATTTTGTACTTTAGATTCGGTACCGTCGACAAATGCGACAGGGCTGCCCAGACCGGTTGGGAAATTAAGTGCGGCCTGTTGCATGGGTAGTTTTTAATTTCAGACTAATTTTGCCAACTATTCAAATCGGGTTGATGTAATTACTACACAGGCGGCTTAAGTTATAACTTCGTAAACCATAACTATTTCAATTTTCGACGACTTTGAGGTTCGCATATTAACTTTACTCATAACTGCGTTTCATCACGCAATTCGGGTTTTCTTGCAATGTTGATAGACAACCCTAAACTTAAATTATTGGTAAACAAATAAAATTTGTTGTGTTGTGTTACAAACTTTATTAAACCCCAAAGTTGTCGTGGAAACTCCAAATATATTTTCATTCGATTCCCATTACTTAGAAAAACATATGCGATCCTTGAAAAGAAAATAACAACTGTTTATTTCTATTTTTTTAGTAATAACTTATTTGTATAATCGAATTAAATTTTGGAAGTCGTTTGGGATAATCAGAATGAAAATATGGGGGTTATACAACTTAAAACGTAAATATTTAAATAGTCCGAGGAAATATTGAATGCAAATAGTGGCGGATTTGGAGGGTTATGCCAGGGTTGTAGGAGGTTCACGAACAGGAAAATCCTCCCCTCCTAACTCACATTTCGTTCCGCACCTCAGTGCCGTTGCAAACGTCCTTTATAACGCGCGCATTTTGTGCGAGCCCCCTCACATCATTAAATTAATTTTAATTGGCTTGTTTTCGTAATTTGCGTAATTGTTGTTAATTTGGGACCAAATTACACACCGTTTATTAATTTCGCGTTTCGAATTTTTTTAACATTCTCAAGGCCTGTCAAATGTGTTCAACTGTGTTAAATTGTTCTGGAGAAAACTTTGCTGCAAAAAAGCCAATAAATTGTTTGAGTTAACAATGCGTAGCAATAAAAATTATTAAGAATGTGGTTAAACTTGTTACGCTAATAGAAACCATTGCACTTGATTCTACTTGGCTTAGAAACGCTGTTAGAAATACAGGGTGTTTTTGTGATAAAGAAAGTGTGCGACCAAATTTTCAATATCAAACGTAAAAGGGGTAAAATTTCATTCCTCTAGTTTTCAAAATTTTATCTTTTAAGTTGCAGTAGCGATTCGAATTTCCATCCGTAAATTTTGAATTAAATTTTGAATATTCATTAATTACTTTGAGTTTTCTCTTTTCCACTTTACTTTTACCTACAATTAAATTGTATTAATTAATGATGCAAAATTTTTAGAACAGCTGTGGTGTAAATTTCCTCATTTACTTATCAACCACTTAAGACTCGTAAACTGCTGAAAATTTAGAGCAAATATCCTCGAGATTATTTTATTAAAAAAATAATTACATATTTCGCTCTCGTTATTTTAAAACATTCATAATTGTCTTTTCAAATGCAGTAATAACCTTATTTGCATATTTATTGCATTTCTATTCGTGTCGACGATTCCAATTTAATAGTAATATCAAACTTTCACAACGCAATTCGCCCCATTATTTTTTTGAAATAGGAAATCATTTTTTAAGGATGAAATTTCGAATTTAACTCTTAAAAGTATACAACGAGTATTAAAATGATTGTGAACAGAATACAAAATGATCGTCCACTGGAATCCTAAGATTTTCAAAATGCGTACCAAATTTAAAAAATTTGTGAATTAATTATAGTAATGTGATAGTGACAGTGTCAATCTGGCAGCTTTAAGGCCCACATCATCCTCATCACCCCCAACTCCCACATATTCATTATCCCCCTCGTCCCCTCCCGCAGATTTATCTCTATCCCACAGAGGCTCGTTATCCCGTTCTGCTATCGGAAATTGTTCAAGTCCATCGTTACTCATGACATCCCCACCGCCCCATGCTGACCCATTAATGACTCTACCAAGAACACTTTCAACCTCCGTGTTACCAATTAAACCACGAACTTCGTTTTGGGATAAATTCTGGAAAGAAAGGACTAAACGTTGCTAGTAAGTTGAATTTCTGTTTATTCAAAAACTTGCAATGCTAGGACTAAAAATAGTGAAATTACGCTGTACTTTTTTATTTGTCCCATTTAAAGCTACAACATGACGAAATATTTATGAATCCTTGAATCGAATTCGATTTTTAACAGAATTGGGGAAATTACGTTCAGTCAACTTGAACTTAGTTGGAAAACTGAGGAAAAACTAGAATTATTTAACTTCGTGATTACAAAAAGGTTTATAAAATTAGGTTTGTTGGGCATCGGCATTTTCAATAAATTAATATTAAAACTATCCATTTCTGATTACACTGGAAAATCGATTACATTCATAATGAAAATGCGGTCAAAATTTTATAAAGCGCGAAGAGCATGAAAATCCAATAAAACACCACAAAATATGACTATAGAAATTAACTCATCCCGCTTTCCATTCGTGCTGCTAGAAATTGAAGCGAACAGGATGTAATTAATCCAAATTTGAAATCCAAACTAAGTGGGATACGAAAAGGGTTCAATGGGACGCGTAAAGGGCCTGACAGCTTCGAATTTAGTAATAACGGCCGGTTTTATAATGAACTCTTAAGGCATATTGACGTAAAATGGACTTTATGCTGAAAATATTATCATACTTGATAACAAAAGTTGGCTTCTCAAAGTATTTTTTGTAAAAGTGGCGACTAGCTTTTCCAGTTCGGTGCGAAGGGCTTGGAGCAAGCGGCACTTTCGAGTAAAATTAAAACAACAGGTTGTAGAGTGAACATTGAAAGTTGCCCTCGCAGAAAATACGACATGCAAGCATACCAACAGAAATTAATTACAATTCATAAGGACATTAATACAGCATCAATAAAAGTTTAATATTCTAAAAGCTGTAATACATCATGAGAAATAACTCCTCTCTGAAAAAAGGTTACGTAAAGTTGGCTACTCCAAGATGCACTCCAAGTTCACTGCAATCTTATTAGAGGACATACAGGGCGATTGAGCAAACGACTTTTTACTTCCTGGAAAATAAAATTTCATTTATTTTATTACCCTTTAGGCGGATACGCCACAGTCTCAAATATTTTTTCAACAAAAGAAAACCGCTAAAAGTAATATTCCTGAGTGGTTACTTGCTAAGGGAAGATTGCATTGAAGGGTAACGGGACATTTTGAGGGAACACAATCCTAAAAGAAAGAAAATCGCTTTTATAGCAGCGTATTGATTAACGAGAAGAATTTTTTTTTATCTAAACTGCTTTTTAAACATCAGCGAATTTTTTTTCTAAATTTAAATTTTTTGCAGGCGAAGTGTTTGTCATTTACCCCTGATATAATTTTTAATTAAAACAACCGACATTACTTTCTCACCAGACGAACAAAATTTTACGAGGTAATAACAAAAAAAAACTGAAAAACGTACAAGTCGAGCTTAATTAGAATTTAAAAAAAAGATTCAAGTCATTAAAAATAATTTTGTAGATGAAGTGATTTAATTGCCCACTTTATGATTTAATTTTTCATTTTCGCTTGAACTTTATCGGCCGTTAAAAGGAAATTAATACTTGCAGATTTACAAAATGGCGGAAACACGTTTATGTTGTTTTGTAGCTTTCAGCAGACGTTCAAGTTTTTCCTTTCGGCGAAGCAGCATTCAGAATTTTAATTTGGAATCAAGTTTATTTAATTTTCTTCCAGATGATTAAACTTGGAAATTCATACCTTTGAGAGCTTTTTCAATAAACTTTATTTATGGAATGTTAAAGTTTTCCGAACTTTTCCAGATTTTGAAATTTATATCGAAATTTCCTGACAACTTGTTCCAATGGACCAAAACAATAACCATCAGGTTATTCGCCTTGTAGGTATTTGAATACATCGAAGCCCAAGTTCGATCAAATTTTTTGTGCTAACTTAAACGAATTCTGGTGACTTCGTTAACTATCCTGAATTTTATAACGACGCAAACTCAGAAAGCTCGGTGCTTTTTAATAAAATTCCCGTTTTCAAATTTTTAAGCTCTTATTCGACATTTTTTTGGTCTATAAGAATTTTTGTGTTATCCTGAACGATTTTAAGTCGTGCGTTGGAAGATTGGCCGCATATTTTATAATATTGATAGGAAACTCGGCGAGGGCCCTGATCGAATTTCATATTAATATTTTTCGACAATTGGTTTATTTTGATTTCATTAAAGCTTCATAATATATTTTTTAATTGACCTCACAGTTAGTAGATTATTCTAAATTTAATATATTGAAGGGTTCAATTCGATTAATGGATCAATGAAGGTAACTCTAAAGCAATGACATTTTAATCCTACGCATTAAGTAAATATTTTATTCAAATTGTTTTGGAAAATTTATTTTTAGAGCAATTGATAATTTTATCTGCAAATCAAATACTCGAAAATAAAAATAGTTAACTCTGTTACATTTAATTTAATTTAACTTGACGCATCCGAAGAAAACCTCAATTGATTTACGTATGCGTGGGCTGTCAGCGAATAAAGGATTTCCGTGTAATCTTGAAAATTTAATTGAGGCTTTACAAGATGGAAACATAGAAATTGTTATGTTGTATTGTATTACGGTGGCGCATTAACCATTGATCCGTCGTTTACCAATACGTCTTCTACGTTTATGGTTGGCATGGTGCAGGTGAAATGCGTAGGAACGATAAATCAATTAAGGGCTTGATTTACTTTGATTCACTGTAATTGATGTTATCTTTTTCGAAAGAACCGATCGATACTGTTATTTTTTGTTTATGAATTCTCTCTGGAAGAAGTAAACATGCCGCGTTTCTAAAATAAACAATGCTAATTAAATCTACCAAATGGCAGAAATGAGGAAAATAAAAATGTAGCCGGTGCTTTATTTATTTAATATTTTATTTATAGAAATCGATAAGTTAAATTTAATTTTGAGAGAATCGGTTTACTGCCTCATTTATCGGATACTTACACAGCACGGAAGTCGGCCTCCTATCAACTTAATAGCTGCGAAGTGTTCTCGATTTCCTATTTTTCAAACGTTGCTGTGTTTTGTGATTTTGTAAAAATGAATTCAATTTTGATACTGCTAAAGCTGTGTACACACAGCAAGTTTTCGTTAAGAGCGAACAAAGGTGGGAAGTTTACTTTGCTTAGCTCGCTATTCTGGATAATAGTAGGAGAAATAATGGCTATAGTTGCTTTCCATTTAAATTACCTAATAAGATTTATGGGCCGTCGCAGCCGTCACTAAAAGCACGACTTGCATAGGCAAATAAATAAATAAATAAAATAAATAAGTCATTTAACTATTTTATAATAATAAAAAATTGTAATTGTTCAATTAGGAGGAATACAGAAAATAAATAAAATTAAAAGCAGTAAATTTGTAAAAAGAAACAATGTTTAGCTTACCCAAATTGCAACGACAGATCTCATTAAAATGACCGTCCAATGCTAAATTGAGTTATTCGCATTATGTATTCATTTATTTCCAAAACGTTGCAAAAATTTAAATGATCTAAATTTAAATGGCACAAATCTTTAAACTGTTATGCATGAAAATATGAAACAAAATATTACCTAGCGTTCAAAATAGTTCGACTATATAAATTTACTTTTAACTGGCCCCGGCCTCTCCTACTCGTTCAGCAACAGATGCAATGGACCTCTATATTAGCAAAGACAGAGCAAAACTGAATAAAAAGTACTCTTATACTAGTTTTTATAAAAGAACGTCATATTGATCAAATAATTATTAATAAATCAAGTAAGGGTCGAACTTTTCATCTCCAGCTAAAATTCCAGGTAACTGATTGTTAGTTAAAGGTTTTGGTTGCTTAGTAACCTTAGGACTGATCTAGCTTTCACCTCCAATTAAAGTTCCAGATAACCAATAGTGCGGTTCTCTAAATATTATATTACAGACTGTTAAAATAATATTGTCTAACTGACATAGTTCTGTTAGGTACATCTTAATAAGTCGTTTTAAGGAGTGCTTGCGATTCTGCAGGATGAGCTGTTAGAGCCACTGCAACCATAACATAACACTGTACCTTTAATCTCACCGCTGATTAACACAGATTGTTAGCATCAAAATGTTAGTAACAGTGCTGTTATTTGCTTAGAGAATCGCCAATTTATAGCATTATATTATTTACAGCGTAACAGAGCTTTAACAGAACGTTAAACCTTAAGCCCGTCTTACATCAGGACATTTCTGGCGTCATTTCTTGCGCCATTTCTTGAGCCAAATAAATTGCCTAGTTTAAAACAGCAAATGTCTTGGAAAATGTCCTGACTCGGATTGTAGGCAATATATTTGGCGCGTGCTCTATTTTTGAACAATTTTCCTGTGAGCGTGCGCAGTACAGATTGAATGCGCTGGTAGTAATTGTCAAATGTAAATTGTCAAATAAACTAGCAAACAAATTTATATAATCAGTTAATTATTAAATTATTAAATACAATTCTATTCAATTTAAATTCTATGTAGCCACTTTTCCTGCCAATTCTTTCGCACCCTCGGTTTTAATTTGTTTTCCAAACATCTTTTCAGTAATTTTTTTAATACTATTATGTTTGCTGCAATCACATTTTCTGCAATTAAATCGCTTTCTTTATCCATTTCAATTTTTATGTGTAGCACAGTTTCCACAATTTACATCAACACTAAATTATCGTTCGTTTAATCTTACTGCACACGCTCGCAGGCAAATTGCGTTGAAAATTGCCTCAAAATAGAACACGTTCTATATATTTGGCCTACAAAATGTTTCACGTAAGTTGCTAAAATTACCTACTGCGCAAAATCAGCGCAAGAAATGGCGCAAGAAATGGCCTGATATAATACAGGCTTTATTTTTGGAGCAAGAAATGGCGTCAGAAATGACGCCAGAAATGACGCCAGAAATGTCTCAGGAAATGGCGCAAGAAATGACGCCAGAAATGTCCTGATGTAAGACGAGCTTTAGAGAACTGCGCTAGTTCAAAATATGATCAACAGATGGCGCTACTAAAGTGAAAGGCGTAATCGATTGCTTTGTTCTTGTAGTTCTTGTTTTCCATTAGGCCTAAATCAATTTCAAACGTCGCATTTAGGTAAAGAAACCTTAGTTATCACTACTTTACTACTAAAATGTGCCACGCTGAAATTTTTAATTCTATAATTTTTTTCCCAATTTAAGAAAATCAAATTTTGTTGTAATAGAATTACACCTTTGTGAGGACAGTAACAGCTCAAGGACTGTCACCACAGAGTCGTAACTGTATGTAACAGCCCAAGCGCAATGGTATTCAAATGGATAATATTTTGGATATTTATTACACGGTCTGTTTGGGAAATAACAACCCCGATGTGACAGTCCTCGGGCTATTACACTGTCCACGCATGACTGTCATTATGATAATATTCAGCGTCGTTCTCTTTTTAACAATTATTTTACGTGATTTGTTACGCAAGCTAATCGATATTCAAAATGCCCGACATTTATAGTCCCGATTAGATGGTAATGTATGTAAAAGTCCTAGTGGAATGATGATATTCGAATGTTGCCAGACGACAGTCACTTTGACTATCCATTTCCAGAGGGCTGTATGTAGCACAGAGAAATCTGCCTCACGTGGCCGGTAATAGCCCGGGACTGTAACTGCCAGCTGTCATCTACATATTTATAAATGAAAGCCTTAATTTGTGTATGTGTCCGGCACGCTCAGGAACGCATCTCAAACCGTGCAAAATGAGTATGTCTTTTTAAAAAAACGTGGGGTCTGGGGTACCTCAAATCTACATAAATTACAAAAGAAAAATGTACCACATTAAGGCCTTCGGTATCAAAAGAATAAAGTTTTAAAACAATGCTTAAAGAATATTGCAATATTATTAATGTAGAATAAACACTCATATGTACCTGGGGGGTATTCCATACCCCCCAGGCCCCCCGGTCTTGAATCATACTTTTTCAGTACAGTCGCCTGCTTTTATATTTCCGTTTATGTGCTGAACGAAAACATCCTAATTTACATATTATAAATAAAAGCCTTAATTTGTCCGTACGCTCAAGAACGCATCTCGCAATCATAATATATTAATTTTTGGAATACCGGGCCTAGCCCATACTTCCTTGACATAACTGGTGCTCCACAGCACCTGAATTTTAAATTGCAGGGTTGGATTTTGAGCCCCCCTTGCAAACTAAGACCGTCCCCAAGTAACACCAACATCGGTTTTATACCGGTATACTATTGATACTATACCATTTCAATGGTATACCGGTATAAAACGGATGTTGGTGTTACTTGGGTCGGTATCCAAGGTTGGTTTTTACCCCCCTCCCTTTTGGTTAGCGACGGCCATAGCTTTGAGATTATGTTGAAAGGAATATACGCAGTTGCCTTTCTGTAGTGCTAATTATGCAGATTTAACGTCACTGTCTGGACGGTAATAGCCCGGGGACTGTAACTGAGGTCAGAAAGGTAACGATACTCGGTTGTTGGCCAAATTTCGAGTGCTTTAACGGGAAGTGACGAACATTTTGAGTTACCTTTGGCAGGACGGTAACAGTTCGAGGACTGTCTTCCCTAAAGACTTCTGAAAATCTATGCTTAACATAACTCTCGTCCGGCAACATTCAATTAAAATTCCTTAGGACTACTGCATACAATAAAAATTTTAATTTCAATAACAGCTAGCCAATTCGTTAGTTTGTTTGAGGAAGAGCACGTATTTTCGATCGGAAGATAGGATGTTTACCGTTAAAAACTGAATAAAATTAGTTGGACAACATTAAAAGTAAGCGAATAAGTACGGAGGAATTCGATAGCCCCTATAACTTTGGCAATAATCGATATTGAAAATCGTCGAAAATCTTTCATTTTAAAAGCTGTTGACGGTCCGTAGGGTTTCACTACCATTTTAATGGCTGTTTTGGGGGGTTAACCATGAATTTTCCGCAATTTTTGTTTGTTTATTTATACTTCATAGACCTTCAGCTTTTCGAATATCTATAGAGAATTGTTAAAAACGCGGTCGAAAAATTCGTGCTACTCCGGTTTTTTCAGTTTTTTGTTTGTATTATAAGTGATTTAATAGTTTCTTCCTAATTTTTTTCAAGGTTTTTTTATTACTGAAAGGGTAATCGGCCTCTTCTGTGATTGCCATAGTTGTGCGGCCTAAAGGCCGCACTGAACCTTTTTGAGTTTGGTAACTAAAAAGCGAACCTTACACACAGATACACAGATCTGGACTTTTCTATTATAGATATACAATTTTTAATAAATTGTTATTTTTAATCATGTAATTAACATCATCAATCATAATATAATAATAGCGTAAGTGCAATATCTGTCTGTAAAGTGAATTAGTGCGGCCTTCAGGCCGCACAACTTATGCAATCAAGTACTAATCAATTATTAATGTAAGCATAATATATTAGCCTAAATTTATTTGTGTAACACTGATCAGTGTTGCTTTCAGGCCGTATAACCCAGGCAATCGCGAATTAGTACGGCATTTAGCCGGTAGTTGCAGTCGCGTAACCACGTAACCAAAATCTCATGTAATTACTGGGCAACCATATTAGCCCACACCTGAATAAACGTCCTTCTGGGGCTTTTTTGACTTAGTGTTATTAATTACTGATCAACAGAGGGTTATTAATTAATTAGTGGTAGAAATTGTCATTTCAGGGAACGCATTATTTCATGAAAAATAAAGATGAAAAGCTAAACAAAAAAACACCTTTCTATTTGTATCTTAGTTAAAAAGTTTACATACCACGGGCCTAGGGAATTAGACTTTGGACTAATGTTGGTAATAAGTTCGACTTCCAGTTGTTAACAAATTATTTGTGCCGTAGTTTGCCAGTAAGCAACTGCTGACTTATAATTAAATTTTGCTGTTTGATCCCGATTGTGAAATGTTTAGGGACCAAGTGAGAACTTCATTCTAACTGCCTCTCTTTGGAAGGCAATGCCAAACCACCGAGGTAATCTGCCATAGAGCATTTCTCGAAATAAAATGTATTACGCTTCCTGTAGTTCATAGCCCACGTTGAACAATGGGTCCCTAATGTATGTGAAAATACTTCGAATGCATATCACAGGCTTTGGAAAGTTATGCACGGTTCACCCTTAACGTTTTATTCGTTGAACAACATACTTATTGGCTTTATAGAGCTAAGGCTAGACCCTATATATTATTCATCAGTATTTAGGAGATGTAAACCTATGTTAGTTCTGGCCGGGGCTGGATGGTAATAACCTGGGTTAGGGAGAAAAACAAATATAGTTTGTACGAACCATACGAACTTGTCGCTGATGTTTATGAAGGAGCTGCGGGAAAGGTTTGAACAGCATTTGGACTGCGTATATATTTTTAACCTAAAAGAAGACCTCATAACTACGTTACTTCACTGATATTTTATGCAAAGGGGGACTAGCTTTTAACGGCATCAAAGACGTGGGATATTCTTGTGGTTGTTTTGGAACTGAAAAAGTAATTCTGGTGTTATTGGACTCTAGGTGAGCAATTCTAAAGCAATAGAAAGGACAAAGAGCCTTGATTTAGGGTTACGCCAAAAGAAATATTTAAAAACAATGAACTTGGCGTAATTTTAATTACAATATAAGAAATCATACTATTTTAAAGGATTAATTACCTGAAGACTATAAATTTATTTAAAGCCTAGGTAATACCCTTAATTTGCACAGAATAAAATTTGATAATCAAAATTAACCGAAACGGATGCCAACCTTGAAGCATCAATATCATGAAAAAAATATTTCAAGAGTTAAACTGGTGTCAATAATTTCGTAGTGTAGCCATGATATCATTTGGCACGCTAAAAGCTTGGTTGATGGATCCGGGATGACTTTGAAACTGCGATAATCGGCAACATGAAATCGGAGGGAATATTTTTTGCTGAGGATTACAACCCGCACTTTAAGAAATGCTGCTTTAAATAAATAAGTCACTTACATAATAGGTTTCGATTTGTTATCCCAAACGATTTTTGTTTCATTTCTGTTATATTACGCTAAATAAACTTTTCCGTTTAAGGTTTGTTTATCTAAAATCAATATTAAGTTCTGCAACGAAGTAAAGTTTTTTTCGCGTACATTAAGGCAAAATGCTTTCTACTGAATTCCTGAAACTTCAAACGCTTCAGCCATAAATAAAAAAAAGACAAATTAATGAACACTTGAGTTTTATTTGTGCAACATCAACACGCTGGTATTGAGTGCACAAAGAGGGTAATTTATGATCAAACCGAATGGCTACCAAGATATGCTAGACCAGCATAAAAACCAAGTGGGGAGAGTTTTTATCTTTTAATTAACGCAACTTAAGGGTGAGTTAAAAAACCAAAACGCAGTTAGCACTACGCTCTTCAAAATATTTTTTATTCTTTTGACAAAAAAATCGCGTTTGAAATTTGGGTTCATTTTAAAAAGCGCTATTTACTTCACTGCGTGCTTGTAATATCATATAATGATGTACCAGCACTTCAGCTAAACAAGAACAAAATAGGTCAATGGATTTTGCTTTATTCTGAGAGAAAAACTTCAAGTAGGGCTCTACTCTTGTTTTTTCTCGAGTTGCTTCTTCAACTTTAGCACATTATTTTATAATTTAAGCAGCACAGTTAATACGGTAAATTTATTCATATTTATATTGTTTAAGACGAAGGGTACAACAGTACGATTCAGTGTTTTAATTATTTTTGTTATTAATCTTCAAAATTACTTTTATTGTGTTACGTGAATGAGAGAAATTTTATTTTCAAATGGCTTCGTAAATTTTCTTCCCGCTTTAATTTCAAGCTTTTCAACGTCGCTATTTCGAAGGAATTAAATTGAAATATTTTTGCATTATTCCTCGTAACATTTTAAATAAGAACTTCTGCCGTTCTAAATTAAGCAGGACTAAAAATTATTGTTAAGGCCTAAGAGCCTACTTTACTTCTGGCGCCCAACAATAAATATCCTAATCAACTGATTTATTTTTTGCATTTCGTTTCTCAGGGAATTTGTACTAAGCGCTTTAAGTTATAAATTTTAGATCAATTTGATGTTATTGTTTTTTAGCAAACCTAACGGAAAATGTTTTCGAGCTATCATGCAGAAAATAATTTAATCATTATTGGTATTCGGAATTGCAATTTTGCATATTTCGTAAAACAAAATTAAATTTATGAAATTTCACTTCGGCAAAATAAAATTTCTATGCGGGGGAGCTCCCGGCATCAGCGATATTTTTGTAAACAAAAAAATTAAATTTAAATAAAAACGAAATGGATGCAAAATCGATTCGGAGTCTTGAAACACTACGCTCCTAATTTGTTTGGCAATATAATGTCTTCTTTTCTTAACCAACCCTCGTATCATAATACTTGACGTGAAATCATACATCATTTTGTTGAAAAATGTAGCGGAAGAATTTTTTTTACAAAAAGTCCGCTTTTATTAAAGTTTTTTTTTATATAATTCAATACGTGTCTACTAAAATCCTAGCTTAACTACGTTTTCTACCTAGGATTTGGTATTTCATGTCGAAATTTGAACTTGAATAGAATTTTGTGATCGACATTCAGCAAAAATTGAATTTTGAAAGTCGATGCATTACAAAATAACAAAAACGAAGCGGGATTTCCGTTGAGTTTGATTTAGAAGGGCTTCTTGTATTATATAAATAAAATAGCTTGATTAAACCAAACCTTTACCTGTTTTCAGGTTCAGATTTGGTGTCTAAAGATTTTCAGAATTAAATTAAACATTTTTTTAACGTAATCGTTTTTGGGACTTGATAATAGTTGCTTTCATTTGACTTATCGTAGATTAATTGTCTTCTTAAGTTAACTTTGCAGTTAGGCGACAGATTTTGTTCAGAAATGAAACCAATCTTTTATTTCTTTCAGGAAGTTTTCTCCGATTGTGGAAATTATTTTTTCCGGAAAAATTATCAAACAAAAATAAAAACTAAGGCAACAATAATGCAAGTAAATCCCAAAGATTTGGAGATCTCGTGTTGTTCAAGTTCTTTACATTGATTCACAACGGCGGGGGGGGGGGGCTCGAACTTCTTCTTTTATGTTTTGATTTGTTTTGCCTTTTGATTCCGATGTCAAATCGTGCAGTTAAACTGTATGGTTTTGTTCAGTGACTCGCCTAGTCTTCCATGGGAAACTTTTAGTATGAATATCTGATAGTAAAAATGATCAAAGTGAATCGTTGAATGATGTGCTCTTCATATTGAAAACCTTTTTAAAAACATCAAATTGTTAAAGCTTTATTAGGATGCTTTATTTAAAAAGAAATATTACTACTATGTACTGCGATTATAAAAATTTCAATACCAATTTGTTGCTTTAATTAATTTCCATTCCGGTGGAAAAATAAGCCCCCAATTACTCCGGAGCAGAAGATTTAAATTCAAAGAATAAAAATAAACCTAAAAAAATAATATTTGTAGAGTAATTGCCTTTTTTGATTAATTATAAAATTTTTATATTAGGTATAGGTCTTTTAATATTTTAATAATATCCAACGTTTCAGGCCATTTAAATTTGTTCAATTTTCAAGGCTAAAAATTAATGAACTATTAATTATTTTATTATTACTTTTGGATTGAGAATAATTGACATTGACAATAAAATAATAATAATATAATTAATAGTTTATTTATTTTAAGCCCTTGAAAATGGGCCAAATTTAAATACGTTGGATATTATTAAAATATTAAAAAAACTAACAAAAAAATTAAAATTGTGTTAATAATAATTAATAGATTTCTGGTCAAATGAACGCAAAACCATAACATTTGTTTGAAGTTTTTCTGTTTTCCCGTTAACTTTTAATAGAAATACTGGGCCTACGAACATGCAAATTTTTAATGTCCCAGCTCTAATTGTTAAGGCTTTGGATTTTGAATTATCAAGTATTCGTTTAAAGGCAAAAATTATGTAAACGGCAAGTGAAGACCCAATTTTGTTATGGATTGTTCAAGATCTAAAGGAAATCAAAAGATTAAAAATTCGTAGGTAAATTAATATTCTTTTTATTCATTCCTGCTCGAACACCGATTTTTTTTCTCTGTCACATATTTTTCCTTATTACTAAGGTTAAATCGAAGGATTAATCGATAGGGAATTCTTGTGTACTACAGTCACTAGGAATTCTCAGGAATCTCCTAGAATTATTAGGAATCCCAGGAATTCTTTGGAAATTTTCAAGAATTATTTAGGAAGTCATAAAATATTCAGGAATTCTTACGAATTCTCTTGAAAAAATCGACAAAAGTTTTATGATATTAAATTATATAATTTTTATTGCTTATTTTTCATTTTCAGGCCGGAAACCTGAACCAGGGTTTATTGTTTGAAATTCATTGATTTTCATTTTACATAACATTTATAAATGCAATGAAGGAATTGAGTATTTTTTTAAATTTTTTATTTCTTTAGATTTTATTATTTTTAAAGTTTTTATAAATACAATGAATTTTTGAGTCCGGATGCCTTCCTTCCTCTTATCGGCGCCGACTACATTTAGATATGCTTCTAGAAAAAATTTTCGCCTAGATTGTGCGGCCTAGAGGCCGCACTGAAAGGAATTATTATCGTAAGTATAGGCAGTAATTATTCGGCCTTTCTTTTACTTGTTTCATGTGAAATATCATAGCACTTCGAAATACCGCAAAATCTTCTCAAATTATATTATGGATTGCCCCCCCCCCATCAATACTAAAAAAGCACTGCATAAAGTGCCTGCTATTCGTTTAGCATTCGTAACGTGCATACTCTAATAAAATTAATAGAGTATACCATTATCGTAATTTTGGGACTGATTACCTTGAAAACTTTTTTCTTCAAGGTCAGGGTGTTTTTATAAATTCGTATGGGTTACCATTTAAAATAATTTACGATGATGTCACAACTCAAAAACAAAACACGATAAAATATGTCAATGGCAGAAAAAAGTGACATTTAAAAAAGTAAGGTTGACGTGTTCGGGAATTTTCTGAGAAAATCTCTGTAAATTTTTTATTGAATTTGTTCCAAACTTTATCAGCTCACTGTATATTTTAAACAAAGGGACAAAAACAAATGGAGAAACAAAGAATAAAATCACTTTAACACTGACTTAGATAACTTAGCTTTTTAACTCGGATGCTGGTCGTTAAATTTGGGAAAATTCACATGGGAGGTAAAGAATCCAAACTATTTCATAAATCCCCCGATTTGGGTACAATAAAGAATAATAGTAAGCTGAGCTACACTGCTGGAGGCCAGCTTTCGTTGTAATGTGGGTTGTCTAAAATCTGAGCTGTAACTGGCTAAATAAAGTTCTAACTACTCAAAAAAAGGCCTAAAACAATGGGAAATTATTACACTTTACCATTATGACAGTCTCCCTCAGTGCGGCCTCTAGGCCGCACAACCACGGAAACCACGTAGTGATGGTTAAAAGTGGCGAGTAGGAGAATTTGAAATTTAGAGCTTATATTTTAAGTATTTAGATAAATATTACGTAATTGCACAAAATAATGTAAAATATTTGTTTAACTCTCCGAAAATTTCCCTAAAATTCCCTGTTGCCTTCTTCTGCAATTTTGGATTGTAGTTCCAGAACAAGAAATTTTTCCTGTTTTTTACTTAATTGCATTATCACGGAAAATTCTCCTCGGACCACAATTAGACAACACGACATATGTACAAACTACGACGTATGCTTTTAAGAGTTTCTAATGCACCTCTGTCTTTCAAAGTTTCCCTAAAATTCCCCGTTAGTTTCTTCCGCAATTTTGGATTTTATTCCTACAACAAGTTTTTTGCCTGCTTTTTGCTTAATTTCATTTTTACGGAAAATTCTCATCAGACCAAAATTGGAGAGCACAAAATGCACATTAAGCCATGTGCATTTGAATGTCCTAATGAAACTCTATCTCTCAAAATTTTATTAAAATTCTCTGTTGCCTTCTTCAGCAATTTTCATTTTAGTCCCAAAACATGGATATCTGCTTGTTATTTTACTTAATTGCATTTTCACGGAAAATTTTCTTCAGGCCAACAATAAAAGTCGTAATGAACCTCTCTCTTAAAATTTCCCTAAAAATTCCCTGCTGGCTTCTTCCCCAATTTTGGATTTTAGTCCTAGTACAATTCTTTAGTTAAAATTCTTATCAAAGCACAAACTTATCTACAAATTTTGTGTTTCAGAATTTTCCTAGGTCATCTATTATTGAAATAACAAGCAATCTTTGAAAGAGGGCATGCATGCATTTTATTGTAAAAATATTGAAATTGCAGCCACGTTTTTATATAAATTTTATTCAGAATAAAATTTCTTACATTTCAACTGCATTTTCTGCAGTGAATTGTGAAACTGCTATTTGGTAGATAGTTTTCTGCTAATGTTAATGATAATTTTTCGTGAAAATGAAAAACCGCATTGAAGGAAATAAAATCCCAATTGGAGGAGAAGCCGACAAGGGATTTCAGGGCACTGTTGGAGGATTCATTAGGACAATAAATACACATGTCTGCCAAATCTCTCTATACCCGAATTTTTTCCGAATTAAAAATTTCCTTTGTCTGGATTAATTACACAGAACCAAAAGTTTGTGTAAAAATTAAAATTAAATTTTAAACTCCTAGAAATTCGAAAAATGTTTATAGTATTACATATAGTTCACCGTAAACTAATAACCGTAATTTTATTGACTGGAAAGAATGGTAATCCGAAGGGATAATCTCGGCCGTGTATCGTAATCCTTTTTATATTCAAATCAAATTTATCAGGTCTCCCCCCTTGGGAGAAGATTAGGCCTTACCATCTCATTTTAGGTAGTGCAAATTAATTTTTTCGTTAATTTACAGCTTAATTGTTTTCTTCTGATTGATGTTTTTCCGGTTAATCCATTAGTCAATTTCTATTTGTTCTGGCTACTTTCCGGTTTCCGTTTGTTCTATCTTAAAGACCAAGAAATCTTTAGAAAGTCGCCTGTGGTGCAGTTCACAGATAACTGAAAGTTATATTACCTTTTTATTAACTTCTAAAATTTTTGAATTTGTGAAAAGTCATGGATATAACTAAGAGGTCATCGTCATGAAAGGGTGCTTAAATCTTCTCCGCACTAAATTGCAACTGCCAGTCCGCCCAAACCATTGTGGTTAGGTTCCAGGAGTGGGTTACGTAATTTAACAAAAAGAGACGAATGTTCGTTTACATTGTATGTAATTTAAATCGCCATCATTAACATAACCACAACTTTGTTTGCAGTTAACTACAGCAAATTTAATGCAGGTTTTAATTTAAAAATACAATTTGTTACATCCCCACGGTGTAATTACATCGCTTTGATGTAGCATCAGTTGCAATAGTTGCTTGATTGAAAAATAAATCCTCACACCTATTTACTCTTTTAAATTAAAATATTCAGAAATAATTATAAAAATGAAACGAAGCTTTTTCTGAAAAGCGTTTTCATTTTTGAAATTGTTTAAGTGAAATTATTATGTAAATTAAGAGATAGAAAATCTCGAGTGTAGCTTAAAATAGGATGGTAGCACCTTGATGATATAAATTACCTGAACTGGAAACGCACTTACTTAGAGCAGTTTAGTAAAGAAAACCAACTTCTCATTAATTTTCCTAACCCCCATCGAAAACTAAAATTTATCTCTGAACTTGATGTAAAGTTCAACAAATTTTCAGCACTTAGAGCTTTTAGGGAGTGTTTTATTCTCCAGCTTCATTAGCAATTCCTGTATGGTGTGTGTGTATGTTACGTTACATTTTTAAGATATTATTCGAGCTGAAAAATCGGAAAATGGATGCACAAGCGTAAAGTCGTTATGATATGCAAAATACCTTGCAAACTTTCTAGATAACTTCCACTTTTTTAGCTTTATAGTCGTTTCGTGTTATTAACTTGATCTTATGTAATTTTTCAAAACTGCTTTGCGAGATGCGGTGTAAGGTTAAAGTTGAAAAAAATGTAGTCTAGAAAATAGTTTGCATCTTCACAAATTTCTATTAGAATATATAACGAAAAGGTCAAATATTTTATTGGTGGTTAAGTGCTGCATTTATTTGAGGTTCATTTTTGGTCAAATGCAGATGTACAAAAGAAAGGTGTGAATAGTTCCTAACCAGGATGCGCCGTTGTGGAGATCTCGGCTGATTGCTCCTCTCGGGACCGTCGGTATTGATGCTTAAACACAATTTCTCTTACAATCGGGAAGTTACATAAATTGTGACTTCTTTGTTCTACAGAAAACAAAAGGAATAAAATCTCGGAAGTCAGCAATGAAATAACAATTCACACTGAAATTAATAAAAAAGATAATAAAATGAAACTTGCATAGAATTGCGTCCGAGCCAGCATAGAACCACTACTGTAATAATCAAGCGACCGCAGAGATGTCGATCTACATCAAATTACAACAATGTAATTTACAGGTGGTCAATTACCAATCTCATCCCCTATAGATTTACCATAGATTAGTACCCATTCAGACACCTACACAGTATGGAAAATTTTATCAGGACTTGACAGGTACGCTTGTCTACTTGTAATGAATTAACGATGTGCGTAATATACAGGATGTTGCATTACATTTTGTTCAGCAAGGAAGACCAAAACCAAAGGGGTCATTCTGGGGGTAGATTTAGTAATACATAAAAAATTTGAACATAAGGTTAATTAACAGGGCTAGCCCTAATAAAAAAAAATTTTTAGTTTTTTTTTAATAAAACCCGGTTGTGGCATTTGAATATCCTGTATGTAAAAGTCAAGCAACGCGAATTTTTCCTATAATTATTTACTCCATTATATTAAACTATTAGACAATAATTATGTAATTTATTGGCAGTTATATTCCCATTTAGTTTTTTTTTATATTTTATTGCTAATTCAACAATACAATAAATTGTTTATCATAATAGTATTTATGTTTTATTACATAATAATTTATATTCTATTGTAGAAAACCATATAACTTTCCTATTGTTTTATATGACATTATCTAATAATTCTCGTGAAGTTAGTACACTTTTGCTACATTTTTTCAAAAAACCTGTCCAAGTCTTTCAGCACAATGGTAGTAAAACAAATATTATATTATTATTATTAATTAATTTTAACATTATATTTTGTCATGAGATGAAAATCAAATTAATGCTTCGTTTATGCAGGGAACTCATTTAAACTGCAGAATAAATTCTGTCAAGAAGTTTTCAAGTTACTTATCGACCACAGAAGCCGAAATATAAACTGTACTAATCCGGAAATATACGAGATTTATATCCCCAACCTTAGGAAACAATTTGCAGGAAATGTATAAAAATGTATTCTTCACGGCTCCATATGTTGCACTATGTTTATCAAAATTAGCGTTTCATAGCCCGTTAATATAGCATAATTTATGCACTTCTTTTTAAATTTGTTGTTATCCCAGCAAACTCAGTATTATTTGCTGGGATACCAATATCATTTTTCTGATTGTACAACAAAATTGAACGCTTTTCTAGTTGATATCGCACTCGCATATTATAAGCTCCATCGTTAGCGCATCTTTTGTTTCATGTTTATGTATGTTTGCGAAAATTTTACGTGCTACTGAACTTCACAATAACGCGGTAGTTTTGTTATCATTTAATGAACTCCCGTTTCGCAAAGAAACCAAAACGGCTCGTTTTATTAATACAAATTACTGAAAAGAAAATCCACCTTCCTGAAAATTAATTAGTCTAATTAAAAAGATTTAATTAATAATTTTATCTAAAAAGTTTTTTTGTTTTTTTAATTTTTTTTTTTTGGGTCAAAATGAAGTCTACTGTAAACGCAATAGTTCATTGACGGATTGTTTGAAATGGTTACAAAAGAAGATTATGCCGTTTTTAGCGGTTGGAAGAGCAAACATAGAGGTTTCACGAGTTGATGCTCTCCAAACATGTAGTTAAACAAAGTTTCATTGATGTTGCGTTTCATGTTGATCTGGTATTTTTAGACAATTTGTTTAAATTGTAAATCTTTTTTCTCTGAGTGATTGATTTTTTGTTAAATCACATCTGGTGCATCGAGAGAAATTTCATAAAGAAAAAATTTAATTAACGAAATCAACTCGGCTAATGTAATTAGGATTTCAATGGGGGGAGGGCTGAAAACTAAAGGGGTTGATTAACACAAGAAATGCGTCTTGCCTGAAAATTGTAAAATATAAAAGCAACGTGAAGTGATTGAGTCACGTGTAGGGTTGACACTAAAGAGATTCACATGGACATGAAGGAAAATTGACGGCCATTATTGAATATTTAATCGTTAAAAGTATGGGGTAGGTAATTAAATTGTTTCTCCTTTGAATCTTTATAGACCTTTAGTTTTGGTTTATTATTGCGTTAAGGGTTGACAACCTGGAAACTGAATTTTCATCTACTTTATTAAACATTGTGTGGGATGTTATATAAACTAATTAACACTGTTCATCTGTAGGTGTAGGTGCATTAGGCACATTAGGGAAATTGCGGTTTATGTGATAACCTGAAAATTCAAATTTTACACAATGATTCCGTAACCCTACATAAAAGTCTCTTTTAGATAAACTCTAATTAATATTTTGCAGACGTGTTCGTATTATGGAGGGTAAAATAAAAATAAGTCATGTGGCTGGGTTTTACACTGCTTAATCTAAGATTCAGCGTTCACATCTTGAAAGGTATTTTCAAAAAATCTATTTTTTTGATACGTAAATTGCTATAGTATACTATTGAACAGATTGTAAGGGTTGTCATATTTTTTTTTATCTATTTATATAATTTCCGGCTTAACGCCATTTAAAACAGCTTCTGGACATCTCTGGCTGTGCTTGGTGGTGGTTGAAAATGTATAACGGGTACAAAGGACCTACAGCTTAATGTGGATTACAAACCACCGAATATGGTTCCAGAAGATAAGCATTTAAACGTAAAATAGAGTCCAATTCATAATTCTTACCGCAATTGTTTTACTTACTATCAGAGTCTTCACTCGCTCACTGATTCATCTATATAATTAAATCCCAGGGTGTGACTCTGTCTGTTCACGATCTCCACCTTAACTTAAGTCACGTACAGGCTCACCAGAAATATCAATGAAAGAACAAATTTTCCACGTATATCACAGGCTACTTGCGAGGCCGAAGGCCTAGCTAATTATTTCGATCTCAGGTTGCCAGTCTCGCCTCGACTCGACTTCTCGACTTGGACGTTACATAGTTAAAAATAAAATTGTTAAATAGGATATTATATTATTCGCAATTTACATTAAGCAAACGCCACCATGTGGGAGAATTTCAAATGACTAAGTAACGTATTAAATGAAAATAAAAATACGTTCTTTAGGCTCGAGATATAACAAAGTTAATTTAATAACGAAGGATATTCCAATAAATTTAACAATGTGCTAAAACTTTTGTAAACTTTTACCAGAAAATGACTTTGAATTTTGAGATATACGTCCAAACACAGCCATGTTGTTGTTGTTGGTTGTGCCGCCAACGGTAATGTAAATCGCGAATAGCTGGAAAGGATAGTGGCGGTACGATTTACATATCAAATTGATAGGTGATGGGCGAGTGATGGAATGACAATAGACCACTTAATAGTTTCCCTTAAATTATTGGATAAAATAATCGCCCTGAATGAGACAGAATTCGAACATTCACGGTATTCCCTTACTTAAACCTCTAGCGTGTTACTGATGATTACTTAATAACCATGGCAGATGCTATAGGAGTCAGGACGTCGATAGTTAAACCGGTGAGGATTACCTAATGTTGGTCACTCCGAATGAGTTGAAACTTTGCAATCGCAAAGAGGAAGGTTTATATAGTATACTGACATAATTTTCACAAGCGAAGATATAATCAAAATTTTGAGAAAAATCAATTTGAAAAGTACGGAAAAGTAGCATCGTGCATGCTGTAGAACCGGTCGATGCCACTACTTCGCCCGGCCGGCGCGCATTTTGTTGACGGTACGTGTGCTGGGATATAGTCTAACACTTAGAATATTTCGCAGCGGCAGATGCAGCTCGACTGTCTTACATGCAACATCGATTATTTTTTGTTTTTAGGCGATTTTTAGGGGGTGAAACGTAATAGTTTACTGCCCCATACCGCGACTATACTTTTTAATGCTATTTTGAGGGTCTCTCGAATCCCGATTGCCTTAATCCCGGTGTTCTTGATCGGTGGCGCCTTCTCGTTTCTTTAGCCCTGCCGCGTTAGCGGCTCAGAGCACGAAAAACCGCCCGGAGCCCCGGAGGGGCGTAGGGTAGGTTTTTTGATGCTCGTAGTTCTGGCCAAGCCAACGTTTATTATGTTTATTTACCCCAAAATTAAAAATTTTAATTTTTTCACTTTTTCGGCAATACACGGGTTATTTTCTATTTTTTTGATTTTATTTATTACTAATATCCACTAATCACACCCCCATCTATCCGAATTTCAAAGAAAAATTCAAATCGGAGCGAAAAAATTTTACGCATTTTCATCGAAGCACGGGCGACTGATGTCGCATCGACCCGGGTCGGAGGCATATCGGGTTACATTCCCCGTTTTCAAATTGATTTTTCTCGAAATTTGAATATATCTTCGCTTGTGAAAATTATGTCATTATACTATATAAACCTTCCTCTTTGCAGCGCCATCTTTTTTTTTAATTTTGGGGTGACCAACAATAGGTAATTCTGCCCGTTAAACCTATTATAAACCATAAGTAACAACTGACAGGTCGCCAACGTCCGGGGGACCGGATATGGCACAAGAAAGAAGAAGAAACAACTCTATTGCCAATTGAGGATTTGTTAGGTTATTCTACAAATACCGATATGATCATTATTAATTTTCACCTCATTAACCGCGAATCCATCGAATAATTGGTTCGAATTCAACAGTAAACAGTGTGTCCCATTTTGGTTAAATATTTCGAAATAACGCCAATATATTAGCGCGTGACTACCGTGGTTGTGCGGCCTAAAGGCTTGTTAACTCTAACTTTATTTATAATTTTTGGTTACTCTCTCTAAAAAGTCTATTATATGATAAAGTCTATTAATATAAAGAGAGTAACCAAAAATTATAAAAAAAAATTCAGAGCAAAATCGAGCGTTTTTGAAATTTTCTAAAGTGTGCTCTATTTAACAGTGCTGGCGCTCAGCAACTATTAGACTTAGAGTAAAATACCTTAGATAAAAGTTGTAGTAAATTTTATTCTCCATAAGATTTACAGCAGTCATTTTCGTCCTAAAGTCAACTGGTAAGGAAATATTGCGAAAAAACATTTTGTTTTCGCCACTTTTTTTTAAAATGGCGGCACTTCCGGGCCGTCGCCGAGGTCGGCAACTCGGAGTTTTTATTAGGACCTCAAACCTTAAAACATATCAAAAAATCAGAACCCCCTGACCATTTTCAGGAAATTCTTCTTTTCATGATTTCGAGGAGGTTGTTAAAATATTTTAAGTGTTTTAATTTTTTTAATGAGTTATTATGATAGCAATCAATATAGCTTAAATAAAAATATTTTAAAAATATTTGCCGATAAACATAATTTTCACTCCTTTATAAAAAATATCAACTTCAGACGAAGAATGCGGTAAGAAGCTCAGGGTTCTGAGAGGACGTTTTTTAGTATATTAAAGTACGAACAATTACTTAACGAAATCCGTCGAAAAATCGCAGAAATATGCCCAATTTTCTTACACTATACCGTAATATCGCCATTGTGATAGCAGATCACCATATTATGCTGCGGGGAGGGGGAGACAACTATTAGGATAAACGAGAATATTTAAGAAAATTAGGATTACGATCTCAGTGCCGAGGAGGGGGGGGGGTAACATTGTTTCTGTAATCTTGAGCGACCCGACTGCTTACTGAATGAAGCTACAACTTCTTTTATTACGAGTACTTAGAAAATATTAATACTGGTCATTGTCAAATTATACTCAATATTTAAGTCAACAATAGGGAAGTAAAAGTAAACGTAAATTCATTGCGTTTACGGGGTATCACCCCAACATATCATCATTTACAAAAGTAAAATAGGTTAATTAAATCACTGTTAATAAAATGGTGCTTAAAATAATTTCTGTTATCTATAGGTCCTTATTGACTGTTGTAAGCATTGTGCGAGGCCAAAGGCCGAGTCGTGTTATTGACTGGATACCCATTATACAGTCACACATTCTTCTGGTGTACAAAAATAAGTGCAGTAGAGAAGCGACTCAAGATTTTAATTATCCGTTCTAAACAAATTTATGCAAAAGTTTACCACAGAGTTAACTTTTAATAGCAAAATTGTAAATTAAGGAATGCAAACTCTACCACTGATTAATATTGACACTTTATGATCAACTGCATATCTCTCTATCTATCTCGTAGCGCATCTCTGATTGATTAATTTTTCAGTTACCAACTTAATAAGACACAACCATGGCGATCACGTTGTGACCAATACAATATTATTAATATGAGTAGTTAATTTTAATGTAGTTAATGCATGCAAAGATCCAATTATTTTTTGTATATAAACCACAGAGGCGGTTCCATGTTACCAGTTAATTTGTCAAATTAAGTACTCAGTCAACCATAAGGTATATAGTAAAAATTTGAAAGCGGGTGGTCTGGGGTGTGTGAAAACCCCTCAGCATATCACCATAGCCAAGAAAAGTAAAACAGTATCATAAAGCTAATTTGAATGTTTCTCGGACAGATCACCATCTACTGGGGGGTATTCCATACCCCCCAGACCCCACGGTTAGGGTAACCGTCAATTTTTTGTAACTTCATTTTCAGTAACCGCTCATCACTTTTACCGACGAAACAGCGCCAAATTTAAAGAGAACGGAATAATATAAATTTACCGAATTTTCATTTAGATCCCTACTTCAAATTATTGTTATTGTGGAATTTTTTCCACAATGTATTGTGGTTTTGGATAAGAGATCACGAGCCCTGTGTGCTTTTAGGACAAGCCGTGATGAGATTCTTAAATTTAAAAATAAGTTTTTATTATTGTTTGCTGAAAAGGTTTTACACATAATTTTAAACAAACTAAAATTTTTTATTTTATAATGTTCTACTTTTATAATATCCAAAATTTAACTTATAATAAAAATTTTTTAAATTTTAAATTCGAGTATTTGAATTCACTTGAATTTCCCGTTTGCACACATTCACTTTGTATCAAATTACCCTTGCTAGGTAATTACGTAATTCAATATCGATTGCTATATCGACGACACAATTTTCGATCCTCCTATTCTGCAGATCGAACGGCTTTTTTAATATCGACCCACACTTTATGGCGGTCGATCGTGGACTCACAATTTGACCCACACACTACGATGGTCAAACGTGGACTCTTCGCTCAATAGTGTTTGTTCCAGTGTGGTTCTCGACGCAAAACTCAGAAAACCAACTCGGTTCACCATAATTTATCAAAATTGTCAGACCTGATGACACCAATTTACAAAACCCTCGCGCACAATTTTCAAATTTCACGATAACACAGAAAAATACAATATCAATGCCATTTACAATATTCTAAATAAAACTCTAATTTCAAAATTGACTTTTCGTTTTATAAAAATTTTCTCCAAAATATGTAAAAAAATTATGACTCCTTTGAAATACAGTTCAATATTATATAAAGCTAAAAGTCATCACTAACTCGTAAAATATAACTAGTGACTTCTTTTCAATGGATCTATGGGCAGACTTCAATTGTTTAAATTGTAATAAGACATAAATATTAAAAAAATCTCGATTAAAGAGAACGGTTATTGTCCATCATACTTAGCGCCCGTTGAATGAGGGCGATAGGCCGAGCAACTATATCTAGCTATAGTTATATAAATACTAGGTACGGGCAGCCTAAAAGCCGCAGACACCTTACTACTTAGCTCTGCGAGGTTGCTCGGCCTTCGGCCTCGCACCTGCGATATGCATAGAAAATTGATCTTGCCATTTACACCTGTGGTAATCCTAGACGTATTTTAGTTAAACAGGGAGTAGCGGACAGAGTCACAACCTGGGATTTTATTACATCGATACTACGCAAAACTGCGAGAATTCTGACCTACTATCGCAAAAATTTGCTCGGCCTTCGGTCTCGCACTTAATCTATCTCTTCTTCTTAGTCGTGTTGTTCGTTACCGAACTTCGTGACCCATCTCTTTCTATGCATGTGATGTGCGTTCTAAGTGTTTTCACATACATAGAGGACCTACTTGTTTAACGTGGGCTCCGAACCACGGGAAGTGTAATACACTTCATGTTGAGATGGGCGCTCTTGGCAAATTACCTCGGTGGTTTGCCGCTGCCTTCCGAGGAGAGACGGCCAGAATAAAGTTCTTACCCTGCCCGGATTCGATCCGAGCGTTTCGCATTAGCAGTAGACGCACTTAACTGCCAAAGCTATGACCATCATGACTTAATCTATATCACAACTTAACTACGTTATTTTCATCATATTTTACCGAATGAACCAATCAGAGATGTCCGCTTTGCAGGTGGTGCAATAGTTTTTTTTAACGTTTTAATTATCCGCATGGCTAGAACGGATCCAGCCAAACAGTTTATGAGGGAAAGGGTAAAGTAAAAATTTCTAGTAAAAGTAGTACGTCTACAACTTACACATTATAAAAATAAGATTTATAAAGAAATAAATATTCGGCCACTTCTAGATCACCTAAAAAACTGAGACCTCTGAGTGGTTCATTCCTTTATTAACAACTTGAAATAATCTTTATGGTGACGACGTCACTTGGCCGGAAAAAAAGAACAAAGAGATTAAGTGCCAGGTTGAAGGCTGAGCTAATTATTAGGGCCACTAATTTATACTAAAAAGTATATAGGTTAAGTGCCAACGTTAAATGTCAACAAAAATTTTAATCGTAAAAACCACATCGCTCAAGTTTTATTAAAATGCCTAAAAATTTTAAGAGTTTTTTTTTTAATTGCGGACAAATGTAAGTCAGTACAGAAGTTACTAAACTGTAGGCTTATTAGGATGGTATTACTGTTTTAGAATCTAATGATCCGCCCTAATTTTAAAAATCCCTTGTGAAATCCCTTTGATGTTGATGTAAAACTATTAATTATATATTTTGGAAAGATATGTAATTTTGTATCATAATAGTAAAATTTAACAGTTACGGTTAGCTGAGCTGTTCATCGAAAACAATTTGAAACTGCCATATTATATTTAATATGTTATTTCATTTTGTTATTTAAACCTCCCCCCCTCCCCCGACCTACTTCCAAACCAGGAAATCCACTTCTGAAAGTATGGATTCTCATTGACAAGGGTGTAAATCTATCGGCTGCAATCATCTACGAACACTACAAAGGAATACTTGAAATAATTTATAGCAAATCTCGATGTTATAGGAAGAGCTAAAATAAACGCGTTATAGCTTACCCTTCATCCTTATTAGTTGCCATACCAACTGAAAATCGTGTAGGTGGCTCTTACATTTAAGATTAAATTAAAATTTTCACATAAAAGATGACAGTAATGAAAAATTGTTATCCTTCCCATCTTTATACCATTTCGTGCAAAATCCTTGATTTGTTTCATTGTTATCCTATATAATAATAAAATTTTTTAATTTAGACCAACTGGAGTGCTATTTTAGATTTTACAGTTTTTCCTATAAATAAAAAGTTGAGCCCTCTTTCATTACCTACTATAACTTTAAACTACCAAGGAAACGTCATTTAAATTTTCCCTATCTCTTTATAATGGCATTCTTCCATTAGATTGAAAATCGCACTCTCCTGCAGTCTCATTTAACTTCCCTGGGGCAAAATTAGGCAATTTTGCAATTGATGAAGGCTTGGGAACAGCAATTTGTACTTTAACTTAGTTACTGGTATTTTTCCCCCCTAATTTTCCCCCTGGTGCTTTTTAAACGAACTTCCTGCTTCTGGAAACTAAGAACATTTTTTGTGTGATTTCCTAACAGCACCATTTAATGGTTTTAGCACATTATTTCATGGTTCATGTAGTGTATTAAATTAATTCCGAAAATATAATGAATTTTTTATTTTTAGCCATGGAGAAGATCTCATAGTAACACCATTTGCACAAATTCTTGCCAGTTTACGAAGCGTGCGAAACAACTTTCTAAGTCTCACCAATGTGCCCACCAATAAGTAAGTATTTCCATTTTTCTGTCTTAAATTTTAAGAATATTTTAACGTCATATTTTTATTTCTACACCGTCGCATAGTATTTGTTAAACCGTCAAGCTACGTCGACGGTTTTTAAATTAAAGTTTTCTTTCAAATTCAGAAACAAAAGAGCGGATTGATTAAAGAAGTTTGTTCGTTTTCGAGAAAATTAAAGACATCGGTAAACACTTCATCGTCTGCGAAGGAATTTTATCTCGGGACGTAATTGTTAACAGGAAATACTTTCGGAAACTGATGGAACGATTACTTGGAAGAATGTTACCTGTTAGATCAAGTCTTGCAAAAACTCTAAATCAATCCTGCTAAAATTACAATGTGGATCCATGCTACGGAGATCTCATAAACAGTAAGAGATTTTGTTAAACGGGAAGAACGGTTCTTCATTTCGAATAAAACAAAGATAATCTTGAAAGGCCCAGACATCATTTCTTAGTTTTCAGTATAGACGGAAAACCATATTTTTCAGTTATTTCCCGAGGCTGTGAAAGCGGTCTGTTATTAAGAATTGTAAAATAATCTGCGAATCCGATAAGCCAATCGCAGTCGTAGAAGATGCGGATGTCATTATATTTTATATTCTTTCGAATTTCATAATACTGATAAACTGAAATTCTTTACAATGAATATATTATGAATGGAAATTTGTAAGTCCTTGCATTATGTAATTAATTTTTTTCAAATTTTTTCCTCGCAGAGAAATTATATACTTAACCTTTTAATATAAATTTTTTATTTACAAAATTGTATGGTTTCATTTTTTACTTTTTAATATCAGATAAAAGCAATATTCAACATGGTATTATTTATACTGATATTATGAAAAATAATACTAATGTAAAACAACAACAATTTAATTGCAGATTTTTGAGTACCTGCTTGCTAAAATATAAAGGATGTAGTATGCAAATTAGGGGTGAAATTGCAGAAAACCCGTAGGTATATTTTACAAAACCTTCGTGGGTTTGTAAATGAAAATTAAAATTATTTATCTTTCAATCTTCAACACGCTTGAAGGTAATTGAAAATAAATTAATTACATAGTGACTTACAGGTTTTCCTGTATTACGAATCCAATCGATTGGACGTAAGACGATATAAAAAGGTATGGTGCTGAAAATAATAAGTTAAATCACATTGACAGTCATTATTTCAGTATAATATTATTCTTTCATTTATTTGTTCCGCGTCCGCGAGTAAAACTGCTACTTTAGTCTTATCAATTTATGATATAAGTATATTTGGTAGTTACAAAAAATATATTTTATTGGGAGATATTTTTAGGTAAACAAATTTCTAATTTTAATTAAAATGATCAGTTTTGGACTTCATAACTGGAGTTGGTTATTCACAAGGCGATTAGTTTGAGCACCTCCAGCTGCTGGCAATTGACTTGAAAATTTATTCTTCTTTTGGTGCCTATCCGAACGTCTACCTGGATCTCTTCTTCCTAACTCGTTGCCCCTTTCTGTTTATCATTGTGTTACCCAAGTAGTCCAGTTTTTGAATTTTAACTGTTTTATCTGAATATCCTGTTTTATTGAATTATATCTTAATTATTTTAACTGAATATCCTCTTCTTAATTCATTCTTTCCAGTATATTGTTGTTTGTTTCATACTGCACCCAGAAGATTCTCAGCATACATCTATAGAGCCACATCTCGACTTTCTCCAGCTTTTTGCTGAATCCATCGGCCAGGGTTCAGATCTTTGGCTCAGATCGCTTCCACAAAGGTGAGAGGATGCAGTCCTGGCTGACTCCGGGTTGGTTGGAAATTTGCTCTGTGTTATCACCATCAAGTCGAACACTCACAGTCTGATTCCAGTACAGGTTCACGATGATTCTTAACTAAGAAGCCAAGTTCTTAGGAAAGGTCACAAAAGTCGATGTTAACCACAGAAGTGGCATTTATCCAGAATTTTCGTGAGCCACTCTAAGCCATTTACAT
Organism: Podabrus alpinus; assembly: GCA_932274525.1. Taxonomy (NCBI): domain Eukaryota; kingdom Metazoa; phylum Arthropoda; class Insecta; order Coleoptera; family Cantharidae; genus Podabrus; species Podabrus alpinus. The sequence goes on along the minus strand of OW026456.1, from coordinate 68,448,105 downwards.
CAAAAAGTTTCAGAAACTCCTAGTGGAAATCGTCGGGGCCAGGAACTTTTTCATCCTTCATGTTTGAAATTCGTCATCTCTGGTTATTAATGGGCTCGATTCACAGTCTTCATCATCAAAGAGATGTTTTATATCATTTTTCCACATCTCTTTATTTTTTTTATCAACTATGATTATTCCGCTACATCAATCAGTCATGCCAATGTGTGGCGATTGTTTTATCTTTTTATGCAAGTTAAACACGTCACGATTTTCTTCTAGAATTTCAATCTTTCAGTCAATCTTCACATCCCTCTCCTAACCATTTCTGCTATGCCCCTCGAAACGTTTTCCTAATTTGTTTTCAGATGTTGTTATATTTCGTTAAATTTACATCTTTAAATCGTCTTATTTCATCCATTAGCCCGAGGATCTCATCAGTCATCCGTGGTTTACTTTTAGCTAAATTTGGTTTTCGATGTTCTTCACCAATTCAATTTATCACTTGTTTGTATCACCTGTAGTGTTCTTCTATTTAGCCACTTCTCATTAATTGATTATTTGTCCCACTGTCTCATATCTGCCTTCTTTTTAACCTTTTTAAGTTATAACTTAAATGAACCTAGTAACTGATTATAATCTTATGAAACTTCAGCACAAGTGTGGGATATTAATTAGATGTAATTAATTAGAAGATAATAATAATAGTTTATTTAATTAAAATAGTTACATTAGTAAAATCGTATTGAAAGATTGCACATCTTTCCGAGTCAAACGTTCATAACAGACTGCCTTTTAAAAGATTAAAAGCGGTCGGTCCCTTTTTGCTACCTGCTGGCGAGAAGGGAACCCTCGCCCGTTCGAACCGCTATTCATTCACACACAGTTTATATCACATTCATACATTCAATTCAATACGTAATTTAGACATCATTACAATATTATTACATATATTACTACATTGTATTATTACATTCCACACTCGGCCCTTTCTGACACACCAGTGCCGCCCTCGGCACTTCGAATTTTAAACCTGGACCCAATTGTGTTCGTTTTAGTGCAATTAGGTTACCCTCTTCGTAAGCTCTTGCCAGCTTTCGCTTTTTATTATACCCCTTTCTAGGCGTTGCATTTAAATACCTTTGCGCCGTGTCGAGGTATTTAAACCATTCGTCGGGTTTTGGTGCCGATAATTTTGTTAACAGCGGTATGATTGTTCGGTTCACCCGCTCTACCTGCCCGTTTCCCCGCGGAACCCACACTGTTATCGAGCCATGCTCGATCGATTCCGATTTATTATAGTCTTTCTTCATTAAATGTTCAGTTAACCACTCTTCACTCTCGATTTGTTTGTCAATTTTCCTTTCACTCACTTCAACGTTTGGTTGTTCCATAAATTTCACGACCTCCGGTGTTTTGTGTGTAGCCGGTTGTACACTCCCATTTTCTATTATATGTTCAACTTTCGTTTCGCACTCGTAATTTGACGCTGATTCTTTAATCTTCCCCGTATAAATATGTGTGACCACATCTGCTACACAAATTTCGTTCACATCCTGTGCGTATTCGATCTCGTATATGTGAGGTCTTTCCCTTTGTGGACACCGCTCGTCGTTTAACAATTTATGAATGTTTACTTTGCCTCGCCTGACCCGCAATTCTACCGAATTAAGAAAGTCAGCCCCTAACAACATTTGGAAACTCATAAATCTACTCGAAACGACATGCACTTTTAGCTGATACGCCTCTTCGTCGATCGTTGCCACAGTTTCAAAATACCCCATCGTTTGTACCTCTGTCGCCGCTGGTCCAATCCCTCGAAACAACATTTTATTTTTTGTGAGCACCGGAGCTCCGATTTCAACATATGTCTCGGCTGTAACCATAGTTAAATCACTGCCTGTATCCACCACTGCAACAACCCGATTATCGTTCATTATAATGTCTTTGACAAATTTCCCGTCGATACCCCGTAGCGTGTCACACGTATTCACTGTAAATTCTGCCGCCGTCTGAAGTCTTTTATCACATCCGGATGCAATATGTCCGTACTCATTGCATTCGTAACATTTTATGCCTTGTGTTTTTGTAGGACACCGCGCACTTAAATGTTGATCCGATCCACAATTGTAACATCTCTTCGGAGACCGCCAACTTTTTTCACGCACATTCCCATTACATTGTTTTTCTGCCATCGGATTTAATTCCACTACACTCCGAACTGTCTTTTGTTTTAGTGAAATTTCCGCGAACGCTTCCGCTAAGGATCTCGTGGTGTTATACCGTTGAATCCTTGCCTGATTTCTCAAAATCTCGTCGGGTATGCCGTCGATTATGAAGCTAATTAGCTCATCTTCGTCGATCTTTACCTGATTGCCCAGGATTATTTTCTCGTGCATGTAATCGCTGAAGTTTTCTTCTACTTTCCACTTTCTAGCTTCGAATTTCCTCCGCAGCACCAATTTGCTCGGTCTGTGGTCAAACATTAACCGCATTTCCCTCAACAAATCCGCAATTGGCATTTCGAGACACTCCGATTTCGAATTAAACCAATTACGAGCCTTTCCACTTAGTCGCATACCAATTAGTATCCTCGTTAACCCTTCGTTCAGGTCGTACGTTTTTTTCAAAAGCTTAACCTGCTTTTCCCATATTCCGAAGTCTTCGCCGTTACCTTCGAAATAATTCAAAACGTCTGCAATCGCACCGATGTTTGCCTTAGGCGTCGTCGATTCACTCCGTCGTTCCCGATTCGCACTCACCATAGCTCGCAGGTCGTCCAATTCACGTCGCATCATTCGTAATTCGCGTTCCGCTAACTCCTTTTCACGTCGAGTCAGTTCCAGCTCGCGCACACCGTGTATTCCGTCGTTCGATTCGTCGTCATTAAACTGTTCGTTTTCACCGTTCGTTATATTATTTATTGCAGCACTTCCGCCGTTGACAGTGTTGCAATCGCCATCGTCGTCTTCATCGTTTATTACATCATTTGTTGCAGCACGTCCACCGTTGATAGTGTTGCAACCGCCGTCGTAATTACACCCATCGTTGCTTGGTAATTTCCATGACCCCGTCGGGTCATTCGTCATTAAACGATCGAATAAAACTGCTTTGGATCCCGTCGTTCGTAATCCACTTCGTCGTAGAATTTCCTTCAAATCGTTTAACTTGAAATCACTCGCCGTCGTTTTGGCCATTTTAACTGATGCACTTTTTGATCAAAATTTTAATTATTGATTAATCTTCTATCCCGGACGAGCCCCCAAATTGTGGGATATTAATTAGATGTAATTAATTAGAAGATAATAATAATAGTTTATTTAATTAAAATAGTTACATTAGTAAAATCGTATTGAAAGATTGCACATCTTTCCGAGTCAAACGTTCATAACAGACTGCCTTTTAAAAGATTAAAAGCGGTCGGTCCCTTTTTGCTACCTGCTGGCGAGAAGGGAACCCTCGCCCGTTCGAACCGCTATTCATTCACACACAGTTTATATCACATTCATACATTCAATTCAATACGTAATTTAGACATCATTACAATATTATTACATATATTACTACATTGTATTATTACATTCCACACAAGGGTATGCTTTAACAGATGTTCAGCTATTTATGAACCTTTCATTGACCAGTATGTAATCTATTTTATTTATAACTACACCTTCTGATCCATCATAAGGTGAACTCCATGTGTATGGTCTGAATGGTGGAAGTTTGAAAATTTTATTCAAGATCACAAGCTTGCTTTCTGTAGAAAAGTCGTTCATTTGCCCTCCCCGGTCATTTCTCTGTCGTCCCAACCCGTAAGTACCAACAAATTTGGCCCCATTTTATCTTCCTATGTTGGCGTTAAAATCGGTCATAGCTATAGCCATATCTTCTTTCCGAAACTGATTCAAAACTATAGAGATTGACTCGTAAAGCTACTCAATTTCCTGATCGTTCTGGTCAGCCGTAGGCGCATATATTTCTACTATATTAAGGTTTACCTATTCCATGTACATTAATGGTTAATCCGTTAATTTTTTACAATCTCCGATCGTTGAGGGTCTTCTGGGGACTGCGGTTCCATTTTCTCCGCTTCTTCCTCGTAGCGGTATTCAAAATTGCCCCCCTCCCTCCGGAGATCCTATTGGGGAGCTTGATACTCCAAAAAAATTTGAATTAAATGAAGCCATGGTGGTTAAACTAGGAATATCTATTTGAATCTGTAAAGCAGTGGTTTTCCGTTGCCTTTTACATTCTATGCCGTTGACCATCCTGTTTGGTTCATCCTACTTTAGGATAGATTTATCAATCCAAAGGCAAGAGACTACCCTATACTTGTTGGCTCATCCACCCAAAGCTGTTGGCCACACAAAGGGGTTGCTTTATACCGGCAATCACTCAGTCACCATTTCCTCGTGAGTAAAAACAGGATGTACTATGCGGCTCTACGCTGCAGCTCGTGAAGGTGAGATTGGCATTTGCATTCAAGAGGATATTCGCATTACAAGCCTTGTTCCCCTTGAAAATTTAGAAATGAGAAAGTAAACTTTACATGCAGATTTTAAATCTAATTATATATTTTAGGTTCATAATTCAGTTTTCAATATAATAAAAGTGCCTCAAACCGATTTTCGGTTTTTGAGACTTTGGTTTAAGTTTTTCGACAAACTTGGAAATTAATAAATATAGACTACCCAAGTTATATTTTACAATTTTCCTATGATTTTACCGTGCGGGTGACGAATGTGAAGCTCTGATTTAACGACGTATTTTCAATTTTGAATCGCCTTTGGAAACGTAACGCGGTCCTTTCTACAAGTCTATCTATTGCTTTTTTCTTCTTAAAGTGCCGTATCCGCTGAGCCAACGTTGGCTATCAACATGACCGAAGCCAAGAAGACTGACCAGGGAAATCGGGATAGACGTTGGCCTTCAGATCGCTGCAATGTATCCGGCGCGAACAGGTATAGAACCGCGGTTTTTCGCTCGCTAACCTGCCGGTGCATGCTTTATACTACGCTGCTTTTTATCACGAAACCCGCAAAATGAAATCGAAATTTAAAAAAGTTATTTTCGAAAGCAAAAAATTTGATGACGGAAAACGCGCTATAAAATTATCTTTCTTTATTGCAGACTTTGATAGAAAGTATACAGTGCGAACAATTTTAGTGGGATGCTGAAAATAAAAAATTCCCCGATCATCTGCAGTCAAAATCCTCGGACAAGTCAACTTGCATCGTTTTGATAGTTTTAAATGTTTTTACCCCCACCCCTTTACTCAATGATGACATCTTGAATTTTTTTTTGGATTGTGATTTTCTTAGAAATTCTTCGTAGAGAAATATGCAGTTCTATGATAGTGATAACAATAATATCGCCACTTAATATGTGAATATCATGCAACCACATATTTCTGTATCCAGAGTTTCAAGAAGAACCAGAATCAGTAAAAAGGGGTGGGTCATTTAAAAACAATGTGACGTCATTATGGAAACGGGAGATGAGGTAATAAATTGAAAACTACCAGAAAAAATATGACCTATATCCGAGGATTTGACCGCATTTGATTAAAGGGGGAATTTTTTATTTTGGCCGTTCAAATTAAATTGTTCGCACTGTATATTTTGATAATTTCAATAAATTAATATTAAATTGTTGCAATTTGATTTTTTTTATAGACGCTAGGGAGTTTTGAACTAATTGGTTTTTTGTTTTTTTAATAGAATTGGTTAGGGGTCTGAAAAACATATAAAAATGTGATTACCCTTGAGTCGGAGGATTTTATTAATTGTTTGGTTTTTACTAAAGAATGCATGCATTTGAAGTGATGATTAAAATTTCTTATTATGACATTTGATTATTGGCTTCATTTTTGAAAATATTTTTATTTTACTCTTAATTTTGTAAATTGAAAACCAAATTTGGTTTTTGTGCCATAACTCGTTTTCTTTTTGCGTAAAATGATGTTGTATAAAATTAAAGGTAATTAAATTCTCTACAGAAATTTTTCCTTAGATCAATGCTTTACGAATATTAGCAGCCGGACGAAGAATGAAATGGAAAAGAAGAAAGGGCCAAATCGGATTTACTTTTCAGTTTTCACGTCAATTTATAGTACAGATCTTCCGTAATGTTATTTGTTTAAAAAATTTATTGTTGGATAGTAAGAAATAGACATGGACGAATCCAGCCGAAGATTGGGGTTAAGGGGAAGAAAATCTTGTAAATTTGTAGAAATTTTGTTCACTCAACTATTTGTGATAATTCATCCTTGGGGGGGGGAGTAATCACTTATTCCTTTACTGGAATCTATTTTACTGTCTTTATTGGCACCTCTAATAGGACATACTAATTTTTCACCCTCTAGCGAACCCAAATTTCGCGGAACCTCCGGAAGTACAATGTACTTCATTTCAAGATGGGTGCTAGTGGGAAATTACCTTGATTATATCCCATGGCCGTCAGAGAGAGACGATCAAAATATTGTTCTTACTTTGCCCAGAGTCGAACAGTAGACACAGAGATTTATGCTGTGTGATTGGTTGATCCACCAAAAAATAACAGGGTTAACTTTAACTTGGGGTTGATCTTCTGTTATACAACTGGCCCTTAACCGCAAAGCTTTGACCGTCTCTCGGTTAAATTCAATATTCGGTAATTATGTACATATTTTTTATGAGTCATAATTTCTATACAATGCCATTCTAAGACAACGCACATTCGTCAATTATTTTACTGAAATTTGGCAGTAAGGAGCTGCCATGGTGTACAAAAATGGGAGAAGCTGGAATAAACTTTATTATCAATATTAAAACCTCCATTTGAACGTTAAGAAAGATATGCATGTGGATGGGGACCGCTGATGACTAATTTAAATAACTCCGATTTTCGATGCTCCCCTACCGACCCGCACTGGGCTACCGTGATAGGCTATGGCCTTAACCCTCCTTTCAACGGAGAAGTGTCCTAAAGTTCAGGCTGTAGAAGAAGAAGAATCGATCGGTTGTGGAGTTACAGTATACATTTTCTTCCATGTTCTGTGCGCCCCGAAATAATTTTATTAACCATAATTTCACTCTTGTGTGCTCTATCACTTGATGGTAAACCAAAAAAATGTTAACATCTTTTCTCTATATAATTTCATCTGCTTTAATTTCAATAACTTAACATTTTGCTCAACTCAACCAAGATATTCACGAATATTCGTAAATTGTCATTTTTTGGGTGGTGGTGAAATCCAGGATCGCTAATTTATTTCAGATTGCTCTCATTTTTTTTCAGAATGCTTTGTAGACTGGCCCTAATTTATTGAAACGATGCTGGTTTTTGAGTGTTACGTCGTTCTGGAGAGGGAGACCTATGATGAACTGTTGTTCCAAACGTTGATGTGAGAGGATTTATTTTCTATGCTCAATTGTTCATCGTCAAATGTGTCTTCCTTTGCACATTGCATTTCACAAAGTTCCAATAGCATTTCGACTGAGAGTTTCCTTCTTTCTCAATGGGATTCATTCAATGTTTCATTAGACACTGCACAGAGCTTTGATGAAAGACATTCCTGCTAAGTACCACAATTAGATCTGGAATCTAATATTGTGATGTTTCTATCTTACATTAATAATGAGAGTCGGTTTATTCGGCAGCAAACTAATTATGAAGTTGCTCAATTAACTTGGATGTGAGGCGACTCTTATTCTTCTCGTTGAAACTTTAATTGACGGTTTAGTAGTGTATTTTATCAATATATGTGCCTCAATTCCTTAATTCTCTGAGAAATTATCCCGTTGAAGGAATATTTTTATTAGGAATCGTTTTTTACAGATTATTTTTCTTTTAGCTTTAATTCAAATTATTTTGTTTAATATCCAATTTATTTAAAGAACCTATATTGAAATGGTGGCCTAATCGCGACCAGGTGCAATTTTATTTATTGGCTTTGCTCAAATTTTTAACTTCAATTTCTTATAATTTTATCATTTATTATATTTATATTTTGTTGTTTCCCTAATTTTCTCTTTATTATTCATGCGATTCGTCCGGTTTTCAATCGACAATAATTAAATTTTCACTTTTCTTCTTAATCGTAGCTTTACAAATCTTCAATTAAATGAAATTTTTACAAATCTAATTGTTATCTTGTCTACTTTAGGGCTTAAGAGCAAATAGAAAAAAAACCAAACAAAAAATTAAATTTATAAAATGGTAATAATTTCAAAACAACTTTTAACAGAAATGCTTCGACCACCCCTTAGGTTTTTTTATCCTTACATATAGGGTATTAACCCCGCCTACCAATACCAAAACCACCCACCGGATGATTCGCCCGGAATCTCGGCAAAAAATCGTGTCAAAAGGTCTTCTTCGCGCAGGCCAGAAATCCACTTTGAAAAATATTGTCGGAGTCAGTCCCTGCCCCCCCCCCCCCCCGCAAATAAACCCCGGATTCGAAGCTCATATAGGGTTTTTACGCATCCACTTTGCGAAATGTCACTTTAAGTATGGAACTATGCTCACACAGTTTCGCGCAGTTATTGCTCGGAAAATGTTGGTCTGAGGAAAAACATCAATAGAAGTTTTCTATAGAGAATTTAATTGTCTTTAATTTTGTATACCAACATTTTGGGCATACGATGAAAACTAAACGAGTTATCGCGTAAAAACCAGATTTCGGTACATAATTTAAAAAAAATTCAATTAACGTAAAATTTAAGAATTTTACCTTTTTTATAACTATTTGGACACACACAATTTAACTATGTATTTACTATAATAATATAAATTCTAGCCTAGCAAGTGGCCACTCAAAGTCACGTAGAAAAGTGCCTTACAAATTTAAAACGGTTTTGGCCAACATTGGTGATAAACGAAATATACAAAAAAAAACCAAAACTAAGAAGGATTTCATGGTTTTTTTAAGATAATCTTTGTACTGTTTCAAAGAGTGAACAATGTTAGCCATTGTTATGCTGAACACACAGTATAATATACATTTTTATTATTGACATGCTCCTATAACTCTGTTTATCCGCATTTGCATTAGAAAGGTTTAGTGTAGCGACCAAAATTCCTCCATCTACGCTCTTGTTGTTCTATGCATGAGATGGAAATCTTGAGATATTCATCACCATCATACCGAGAGTATTCCAATATGCAAATACTTTAAACCTACCATTCAAGTTTTGTCAATATTGATCATTGTAGGTGCAAATCGGAGACGATAAGCACCAATTTTTGTTAGTTTTCACCCGAAAAGATGGAAATATTCGATTTTCCGGCGAGGTGAAATATTTCGACTTCTTAATTGCCAAGATCTCTAAAAATCTCGTTCCGTAAGGATCTTGAAGTTTGGGCTTAATTAGCCCACTTCTATGACAGCATATTGATTACAACATAGCAAATGGCTTTGGAAACTTATAATATCACATTTCTAAGTTAATAACAAAGTTTCCCGATAATTTCCATCTCATTACTCCCGAAAAAGCATTTTCTTGTTTCCACCACCGGACATAATATAACCTCACACCTTCGCTTTATTCCTCGGTAACCCGGCTCGATTATTTTGAAAATAATCTAGGTGGCTTTTGTAATTTTCTGATTACGTGTGCCACGTAATGAAGTTGATTTTAACTTCTCTAATTAAAATTTCAGGTCCATAATTACAAGTTTCCAAATTAGTTGGCACCCGACAAAGGGTTAAATTTCCTCTGTTCAAGTTTCACGATCAAAATCTTTAATATTCCAAGTTTAACAATCAAAAATTTTAGATATTTTTTTATCAACCTTTGTGGTATTCAGCACCCAAAGCGACACAACCCGAATCGTTTCTATATTGGATACTTCTCAGTAGTTGGAAACATCATTAAAATGTTAAATAATTTAACAACTTAATTAATTATATTTTGCTCGATGAAAAGTCGAGGGGCGATGTTTATATTTATTTATTTTGTTGAGAAAATTAATGTATTAGTAGGATAAAAGTTTTTACAATTTTGCTTTTTTATTAATTGCTTTAGCTAGAAATTTTCAATTTTTTTTTCGTTTTAGATCTCGACGCTCGTCAGGGGCGGCGGTTGGAGCGACCCCGCAAGCCAGGAACGTCAATCCTGGAGGTAAGTTCTATTTATAGCGATAGCGGATTCCTTTTTGCTCTTTCTTTCCCTACCTGGATCAGATTAATCGTCCTGTCTGTTTTGAAATTGCAATTTCCACTTTATATTATTTTCTGAAAATTTATTAACTGGCCCAAATGACAAATATTTTATAAATAAATTGATTACAATTTTCGCAGTTTCATGTTCAAAAATAATTTACGGTGACTGTTACATTGTTATTTAAATTTTTTTAAATTTAATATGCACGACTTGTTTACATAATTTTGGTTTAATTATTACGTCGAGTAATCAATAGATTTTTAATTTTATTTCGGTGGAAATTAGCCAGCCTAGTAACTAAACATCAAAAGTCCAGTCAGAGTAGTCGTTTGAATAGACTAATTGGAAAAAATTTGCCATTTTATAAAAAAAAATTAAAAATGATTACTTTTATTGGAAAATATTATCATCTTGGCTGAAGCTGAAACTGAAGTAATTAATGAAGCCTGTTGGGTAGGCAATCCATATTACATCAATGCAATGTTTTATTATAACGTCCTCGTAAATCCTCTTTTGAGTCCTACGGGAATAAAAAATTAAGTCATCGTGTCGTTTCTTATTCAGTATTACTGTAGTAACTTTTCTTTTAAATTTAATTTTAGTCTTTGCAGCGACTTCATAAATCTTCATTTTAAAAAGTTTTTAACATTCGTTTCATAAATTTTATTGCTGGAATCAGTTAAAAGTTTCGAATTTAAAAGCTATTTGAGTTTGAAAAAATAATTCATGAATTTTAAAAATAATAACAATTAATTGCCACCGTGGAGGTGTGCAGCTATAATAGCAATATACGGGCCGAAAGCCCTGGGTGAGGGATTTTTCATTTTTATTTCTTGAATATGTGCCGGAAATACAATTTAACATAGTAAGTTTTTTGTCATATTAATTTTGCCCCCCTTCCAAATTTTTTATTAAAATTTGTCAGTCGTTTGAACTTCCACAAGCTTCCATTCCAATGATGCGGAAATATAGATAAATTAAATACGTATGGAATAGCTGCGGGATTCGGCTTAAACTTTATAACTCTCTATAGTCACAGAGGAAAAACAATATATTGGATTTACAATCTACAATAATGTGACCTATATACAGGGTGTCCCCGTGACCGTGGAGAACTTTTGAGGTAGTGATAAAGGACACTTTTCTAAGACAAATTTTCAAATAAAATTTTTGCCCAAGTCCAAACCCTTGGGGGTACCTCCCTTTAAAGCAATTTTTTGAATTTCTGATTTCAAACGGCCATCGCTCCGATATTATTGATTTTTTAAGGTTAATGGATTAAAACTTTTTTAAAGATCATTCGCTTGTCTACAAATTAGGTTATAACCCCTTATCGTCTAGAATCAACGGATTTCGAGTTATAAATTAAATTAAGGGAAAAAAATTTTTTAAAATTCAGGTCTTTTTTTAATTTTTTTGCGAACCCCGTATCTCTTAAACGAAACGTCTAAGAGAAAAACTAATGGCCCAAACCGGATAGGGAATTTAACGGGCTACAACTTTCGTCAAATAAATTTTTTTGGGCAACCAACCGTTTTCACAGAAACTCTGAAAATAATGAACAAGGTGTAGGAAAAAAATATAAATTCACATAATTACTAAAAATCTCAATTTGATTTATAGCATTTGTTTTAATGTTAAAACATTGTTAAAACGCTACAATACGTTTTAACAATGTTAAATTGTTAAAACGTTTTTAACGTGGGACACGTTAAAACACGGGGACACCCTGTATATTATGGCTTTTGAAGAAAAAAATTGCTGTTTGTTTTCTAAAAATTTAAATTTTTAGCTGAAGGGTTAATAAAGTCCTCCGCCCTCTAGTGGTGGATTACACAATTTCATCATCGTACTTGAAAAATGCGGTGTGCGAGGGTTAAAACAGTAGTTATAGTGAAACAAATAATCAAATAGCTGAAGGTAAAGTTAAGGTTTACGGCCTATAATAAAAACGTCTATTAATAGATATAACAAGAAAACAAATTCAAGTAAGGTCGACCTACAGAAAAGGTCGTTAGATTTAACGATAGAGGTCGCAGCGACGTTCATATTTAGCACAGAAAATCAAACAAAAATTCTTAATCATTATATTGCCCGATCAGGGACAAAGTGGTACTTTTTAAACGCCATTAATTTACATTAAGAAATGACGAGTCCAGAGACAAGTTAATAAAAAAAAGAGCCCCAGGCGATTTTCCGATGAAAATTCTTCTAGCTATCTTCTTAATTATATGGTCGGAAAGGAAAGGAAAAACATGCAAAGAGCGATGAAAAAAATTATGTGCGATATTTTATGAGTTCTTTTACTCTTAAAATATATTTAATCAATAAAATAAATAATTTTCTATTAAAATAGACGAAATATTTCAACACGACAGCGACATAGATAACTTTGAAACGAGTGTGTTTAGCTTTATCATTTTTTTTTGTATGTATACTTAGTACAACTTTTTATCTCTCTTATGTAACACATAATAATATTTTGCTTTTAGTGTGTGTTTACTTTTGAAATTATGAATTTTTTTTCTATTTTGAGAACTTATAAACTTAAATTTTTTCAGTTCACGTTTCAATTTTGTTCTTTTATGCTTTGGCTTTTCATTTCCGTTCGGTAATTTCTTTTCGAGGTTAACTTTAGAAATTTTTTAAGGGTGGCTCTGGATCTCAGGAAAGCTTATTTGAGTCATTAGTGATAAACTTATCGGTTCATGTTAATCAGTTCTTGCTTCATATTCAAAATAAAACATTCAGTTTGAGACTGGAACAGCATTAGGACGACATCTTTAGCAGAAGTTCTAAAAGTGGTAGTTTATAAGACGAGGCGTAGGCGAGGCCTGCAAGTCGACGAGATACATTACAACCATCGATCTACCGTGCAGCGTTACAACTCTGGATGGGGTGACTTCACAACCTCCTTCCATCATTCTTAATGAGTGTCTCCATCTGGTCTTCATTTATTCGTATAATTTTGATATTTTCTCGCCATGTTAGGCGTGGTCGCCCCATGCCATTTTGATTAGCCTGCCATCCATCCCCTTTTCACTTCTGCTAGCATTATGACTTTTTCAAAAATTATACGGAATAAGAGTGGCGAGAGGGCATCCCCCGGTTTCAGACTATTATCGATTGTATTATAGCTTTACAATTTTTCGATTCTCACTTTAGATTTGGAATCACTAACGCACATTTTTATGAGCTGGATGAGTTTTCTAAAGTTCGTGATAGGCCTTTCAAAAATTAATGAACAGATGATGTAGGGTTTTGCTACATTAGTCCCAACATTTCTCAAGTAACTAAGGTTGATCCTGCACACTTTATCAGTTCTGACGTTATTTAGTTCAATCCAGGAGCTTTAAAGTTTTTAAGTTTCTTTATTGCTATTTTTACCTTTTTATCAGCGACTTGGTAAATTTTTGGGTAGGAAGTTTCCATGCTCCAGACGTTCGGTTACTCATTAAAATGCTATCACCATGTTTGTACGACTTCCTCCACAGCTGGTGATTGGTCTCGATTTACCCTTTTGAGAAAGGTTTTGGATCTAGTTTTGAAAACCAAGTTTTGGTGGTTTTAGATTATGTTTACCTCCATTTCTTCCAGTATTTTCTGTTTGTATTCCCTTTTTTTTAATTGTTATAATCTTTCTTCATCTCTTTCTGGCAGTTGTATAATTTTGTACATTTTCGTGCGTGTCTCTCCGTAACATTTTTCTTCTGAGCGCCTCTTTCTCTCTCAGAACTTTCCGACGTTTATTATGCCATCATCTTTTTGGTTTCTTCTTGTTTCTTCTACCCAGTATAATGTCTGCTGTTAGGTTGTTACTCAAAAATTTCTTTCTATGGGTCTTTCACGTCTTCCATGTCATCTTGGGGTGCACATTGTTCGAGTTGTTTCTCTATGGCTTTTTTTTCTACATTCCATCGTGTGGTTTTACTTCTTTTTTTTGATTTATTGGTAGATATTCGAAGTTGTACTTTGATCCTTACCAGAAATGTTCCGTGTCTGCATCCGTGGCCCTGAAACTTCTACTTCGCTACTGTATGGTCAATCTGGTTCCTAGTTCTACCAGAATTAGATCTCCAAATTTATATACGTATATATTTTTATGATCAAACATTATGGACTTACTCGTATGTGTAAACTGAACTGGAAAAATGCCCAACCTAAAGCTGCATCTCCATCTGAGCATTTTGACGCGCACGAAAGCCGAAATCTGTGCACATGAATACGTGCAATAAAAATTACGCACACCTTTTTCTGGCTCCGCACGGCTTTCTTGCGCTTAAAAATGCTCGGATGGGGACGCAGCTTTACGATCATCAGTATCGGGGGATCAAGAGAAGACATCTTGAAAAGAATGGTAAATCTGGAATACTTTTGATAAATAACATTTGCAACTGGGGGGTATTCCGGGAATGGGACATTTCAACGCCGCCGGTTCTTCGCCGCCGTTTCAACGCCGGGACGGTTCTACACTGGGCGTTTCTGCGCCAGCCGTTTCTACGCCAGAAAATTTTTTTTAATGTTTATATTGTTATTGTTTATATTGGTTATATTGATAATGTTAATTTTAAGTACATAAAGATAAGTAATAATTCAAAAAACTAATTTTATTTGTCAGAAAATTATATAATTTCTAAAATCAATCGTAACACTTTTGGTTACATTAACCAAACGTAACGTAACGGGTGAAACGTAATAGTTTACTGACCCATAACGCAACTATACTTTTTAATGCTATTTCAAGGGTCTCTAAGCTCCCGGTTTTTTAGATCCCGGTTTTCTTGATCGAAGGCGCTTCTCGTATGTTTAGCTTAGTAACCAGAGTCAAAACCGCCCTGGAGGGGTGCAGAGCGGAGCGGAGCGCAGCGACGCCCCGAAAGGGTAGGTTTTGACGATGGATAAACCTCCCTATCGAATGCACACCCCAAAAATCGAAGAAAAATTCGACCGAAAAAAAGACCGGCTGGTGTTGAACCGTCTGGCGTAGAACCGTCTCGGCGTAGAAACGGCGGCGATGAAAGGGCGGCGTTGAAACGTCCTAAACCCGGGTATTCCATACCCCCCAGACCCCCCGGTCAGTGTAGTTTATTTGTATATGTTTTAGAAGGTTTTAATCAGAATGTTTTGAATTTATGGAACCCAATTGTCCACGTAATCAACAAGGCTAAGAGAAGGGAGATCTTACATTAGTGTCTCGAAAACTACATGGAAGATTGTTTGAAGGGCTTCAGATCTACTGTAATAAAAATTAATAACTCGTAGTTCAGAAAGAGTCTACCTGCAGACGATAGTTTTTGAGGCCGGGGAGTCTGGAGGGGTATTGAATACCCCCAGTTATGGGTATGGGTGGTTATTGGGGGTACGGAATACCTGCATAAATTGGACAAATAATTTATAACCTTATGTTCCTCAGTATCAGGAGATTAAGAGAAGACATCTTCAAAAGAACTTTGTCAGTAGTTACCAGATCAATCAGCCATATTCCTTTCTCATTCGATAGGCCATGCAGATTGTATTTGCCGGTATTTTCCAATCGTTGGTCTAAAATTTTGCTGTTTGCCTATTTTCGCATTAAAATCATCGGATTTCTTGTATAATTTTGACGAACAGTTGGTATAATGTATCTTTCTCTTCCTCGCTGCTTTCTTTGGTTGGCGCATGTACCGCTAAGAAGGATTAATTTGAGATACATTCACTTATGACACACCCCGTTCTTCGCGCTCATGTCTGTCGTTATCACCACAACCAAATTACCGTCTTGGCATTACCTGTATTAAGTAATCTCATTTTTTGGATTGATGTAATATCCATTTTTAAATTCTCAAGTTGTTTTATTGCTTGTACGGAACCTCCTCTTCTATGCCAACTTAAGACATCCCACGTGCCCCACATACAAAAACTGTTTATATTGCTGATGTTTCTCATTTTAACATCCAATTGCGAGGCTTTGTGTAAGATTTCAAAATAAGTTTTGTTTTCCGAGGAGGGATTGTTGGCCCCTTGCTCGACTCTCCGGGCTTCCGATCGATTTGGGACCCAGTAATGGACAAATAAATTCACTACGGCTATAATCTGTTCACTATGTTCACTATACTACACAATATTTTTCAAGTAAAACTAAGTTTTCAATCGAAATTTCAACTGAAACCCCCTCCGGAATACAAGACTAAGCAATACTGGCGTTACAAAAGTTAAAACACAAGTTTACTTACAATCGCAGAAGTTACAACAGTTTGTGTAGCCTTTCAATCTAATCAAACAAACTTAAATTAAAAGAGATCTCAAATAAGGTTCACGAAATTAATAATTAATTTTTTTTCTTTTTCTTTCCAAATTGACCTCTTCCTTTAGCTGCTTCTATATTTAACATATTGTTTTGAAAATGTCCTTTTAACAAAGCAATTTTAAATTACTTCTCTAATTTTCCCGAAGATGTCAGAAAAAAAGTAATTCAATTTTGTAAATAAATAATTTATTTTGTTGAGTATTTCTCAACCAGGTTTACGCTTTGTAAATACATTTATGATAAAAGCAAGAAACTAATTAAATTTTAATTAGAATCTGAAAATCGTTTTGCATTTTCCCACTGTAAAGTTACCTACTTAATATAATTTTTTTGCTTTTATTTTAGAAAAATATTTATTATTTGTTTTTTGCCAGTTCCGCTTGCTCTTTACGGAAACTTGTAGTATTTATTTTGATCTTTCAATTTCAAACTAGAAAATTTTAATAAGAAGATGCTTTCCTAGGTAAATAATTAAATTTTCTTCAAGAAATGGCAAGGAAGGATCAAAGCAATCATGATATTTTTGTAAAGAAAATTTAATGGTAATAATAAATTGTTGTTCTTAAAGTGTCCTAAGATGTTCAGTTATTTGCTATGAAATTATGTTGTTTCGAGTTACTGGCCTCCGTTTTTGCAATTCAATGGATTGTTACTGCAGTTTTAAGTGTTCTACTTAATTTTTATATAAACTTACACATAATATAAATTTTTATGATTTATAATTTATTTATCTCATTGGACTTGCGCGTATAATTAAGGTCGAGTCTCCATAAACAACTCATGCTGTACCTTGTTATATATTCATTCAAATATTTAGAGGATCTGTTACAACGTTGTTAGAAACTTCTAATTTCTCAAGTTAATTAAGTGATTAAACCTTTCAGGTTAATTACTTATACAGTGCGCACTCCAGCTTCTGAACTGGAACTCTTAATCAAAGAGTAGATATACTAAGCCATCCTTCGGCAGTGCAGCGGTTGTTTGATTGTTAGTTTATCATACTTAGTTTTGCTTTATATAAAAAAATATGTTACTTCTTGTTATGATCGGTAATTTGCGCATCCGTTGCTGGAGGGCGTCATTTCACAACCAGTGCCGTGTACTATCGAAGACCATTTGGGGTGAGCGCAATTCGGCCGTTAAGGTGGTTAGTGTAAAAAGTTGTTCTGCATTTCGGATATCAGTTATATTAAAGCAGCTTTGCTCCCATCAGGATGTTACTATGATAGGTGACCTTCTACGTTTCACTGTTCTGAGCAATTCGCGATCAGACCCAACTCCTTCTAAGACGCTTTCATTAGTGACTCGCTCCACCCAGGATATTCGAATAATTCTTCGCTTTTTTTCACTGAATAGTAATTTCATCTTGTTGAATATGGCGCGGGCAGTCTCAATTCGGTACTTAACTTCTCTGTCGGGGTTCAAATGTTCCGTAGTAAGGCAGCGTAGGTTTTTATTTTAAATACCTTTACTCGTTCGATTATGGCGGTTCCGCTAAGATGACAGTGTAATACGCGTACTCCATTATGTTAATTCGGACGCCGTCAATTCTGACTCCCAAATCCAGTCCATCCAAAGCATCTTTGAAAACCCTGTCTGCATGTAAGATGACTAATAGTGGAAAGAGCGCACGTCCTTGCTGAACTCCTGTTTGGATTTTCAGTTCTGATGCTATGGAGTCCTCAATTCTGACCTCTTCATGTTGGTGTGATACGTTAATGTACTTACTCGAAAATTGAAACACGATGATTTATTGATGATGACTTAAAACCAACAGTTGTTAAGACCCACAATTATACAAAATCAATAACTTTTCTTGGTAGTATTTGAAATTTATGGTACGTGGCGAGGCCGAAGGCCGAGTCGTATTTAGACAGCTCAATATTCAGTTTTTCAAATTAAATCACCTCCCTTTTGATATCATTTCAAAATTAACAGCTCTGAAGGTGGTCCAAAATAATTTGAAAGAGACACATTAAACACCTGAAATTTTTGTTGAGGTTTGAGTTTTTAAATTACCCCCCCCCCCTTTCGATCTAGTATAATATTAATGTACATATTTGATAATTTAAGAACGGTGAGTAATCGTTGATAACTCTTAAAACTCAAAAATCGTTAGAACCTACAAACCGGAACAATAACTTCTCTTGATAGATTTTGAAGTTTATGTTGTGTGGCGAGTCCGAAGGCCGAGTCGTATTTGACAGCTCAATATTCAGTTTTTAATTAAATCCCTTCCCATTTTGTTACCATTTCAAAATTAACGGCCCTGAAGTTGGTCCAAAAATATTTAAACAAAAAACATAATGCATTTGAAATTTTTGTTGAGGTTGAGAAATTAACTTCTTTTGGTAGATTTTGAAGTTTATATAGTGTGGCGAGGCGCAAGGCCGAGTCATGTTTAGAGAGCTCAATATTCAGTTTTTCAAATTAAATCCTCCTGCCATTTCACTATCGTTTCAAAGTTAACAGCCTTGAAGTTGATCCAAAAACATTTAAAGAAAAACATGAAGCACCTGAAATTTTATTGATGTTCTGATTTTTAAAATCCCCCCTCTCCCTTCCGTTGTAATATAATATGTACATACTTGAAAATTTCAAGACGGTGAGCTATTGATGATAATTTAGTTAAAACTCAACAACAGTTAAAACTGCAATTATAATTAATTATAACTAAACATTTATTTCTCTTGGTGGATTTTGATGTTTATGTTTACGCAGCTCAATATTCAGTTCTTCAAATTTAATTCCCTCCCATTTCGATATCATTTCAAAATTATCAGCCGTGAAGTTGGTCCAAAACATCTAAAAGCAAGACATAAATCACCTGAAATTTGTATTGAAATTCTGATTTTTGACCATCCCCCTCCCCCTCTCCCTTTCGTTCTAGTAAGATATATTATGTAGATAGTACTTGAAAAATTAAAGACAGTGAGTTATTGACGATAATCCAAAATTCAATAACTGTTAAAAGCTACAATTTATTACACCGAAACAATAATATTTTCTTGGTAAATTATGAATGCTGAGTGGCGACGCCGAAGGCCGAGTCGTGTTTAGAGGTTTATACAGCTCAATATTCAGTTTTTCAAAGTATCTGCTCTCCCGTTTGACTTGAAGTTGATCTAAACAATTTCTAAGAATAACTCTTGATTCTGAAAATTTTGTTGGACGGTTTTGTCGATGTTTTGGACCCCACCCTTCCTGTTAGTCCTAGTGCGATTAGTACATATCTTAAAATTTTACGATAGTGGGCTCTCGATTCCCTATACTGGAAATAAGTTAAAATTCGATAAGTGTTGAAATAATTAGTCAATCTGCTTGCTAGTTCATTCCGGATTACTTTGATTGTATATAATGGACGTTCTGGTAAGTTAACCCATTAATTGCTTATCACCAAATCCGTTTCTTTAAAGAACTGGTATAATCTGTCTCCTCTTTCGTTGCTTTCGCCCAAACCATAATCACTCGCTATATCGTCGAGTAGTCCCTGTCCGATTTTTGCAATAAAATCTACCATGATTAAATTTATTTCCTTATTTTTTTATACTGATTAGCATTTCTTGACCGTATTGTAGAACCTTTTGACTTCGTCATCATACTTTTTATCGGAGGTTGGCGCCCCTGAATTTGACCCTATACTTCGTAAGCTCTGTGTCAACCAGGATGCCCTCTCCGTTACGATTATAGTTATCTATCTTTGTCGTTGCTTTCTGAATAATAGAGCGTTCCATATTCAACTGGGTACGTTCCCACACTCGGGCATCACAGTTCGTTGATGTCCATGATCTTAATTTTTTTCATTTCCTTTCAAACAAGCTTCTAACATTCCACGTGCTATTTATAACTATTTTGAGCCGAGAGATTCTTCACACCTCCTGCCCATTTAAAGAACGACCGGCCATTTGTATTTTGTGATTTCCTGAAGATTGTATACCAAAATGGTTTCCTGTTGTCTTCTCCAGCCCATAATCTGGGAAACAGACTCTGTTGGTAGCTACCCATACCTGGATACTCTCACTTAGTTTAGCCTGAAAGTTAGAGTAGGGTGCCCTACCTGAAAACCATCTCATGCAATAAATTAGCCTAGTAATAATCAGAGCCAATCGATATAGAGAGTATACTTCATTATTATTCGCCAAGGATTACCAGCATTAATTTTGACGTATCAAAAGAATGCTGATTGGACAAATGTCGACAATGCGGCCCATCTTGAGTCCTTGGAGCACAAGAATGCGGTACTCTCTATAATTATCCACTAGCTCCGGTAAGAATGTGGTATCGGCGCCACTATCAGTACTTGACATTTAATTTTTTAATTAAATCTTAAATATTAAAATTGACTCCTTTTTCAATTAAAAATAAGTAGCTTTATATAAACTACACAGCTACTCCTCCTCCCAGAAAGTAGCTAAGCTTCAACCAGAAGACGAATTAATTTTGTATTATCCTTCGACCTTCAACTGAAGTTCAAATGACATAATCATTTAGGTCTATATGGTCACGTCAAAACTGACCGAGGGTGTTTCTAGGGATTACTCGATCCCCCTTGCGTAACCAACTAATTTGAATAGCATATAACCAGGTCGTCGCCACCGAGTGGTCAGCTCTAATCCTTGCAAACCGACCATTCGGCGAACAATAATTGAAGTATTAATCACTGCAGAATAGTAAACGTCAACGGTTTTATGTTATAATAGAAATTGATAATTTGAAAGTCATCGTTTTTTTTTGTTAAATGAGGGTCGAGGTTACTATCGAATTATAATAGAAACTTCTTAAATGTGAGAAGTTGACGTGAAGTATCCAACACTTGATATTGCACTTGTCCTACTTTTCCAATTTATTTTCCTCCAAGCTTTGAAAACAAAATTGTCGCACGAAATCGCTCATCAAGTTTTCATAACTAAACGAATTTCCTTTTTTCAGATGAGTCTTACATGAAAATGGCACTGGAGACAATGGAAGAACTGGATTGGTGCTTAGACCAACTGGAAACGATTCAAACGCACAGATCGGTATCAGACATGGCGTCCTTAAAGGTAATTCGATTTAAGTGTGTTACTCCTTGCGAAATCCCACCACGCGTTGCTCTTTCATATAAAATCCCAAATTGGATGGAATCATGAATGCGTGACAGCACGAAGTTAAAATATTAAACGTAGTAATTGTTTAATCAAACAAAACTATGTCAGCTTGTCAACACTTCCTGAAACTCGAGCCATAATTTTCATTTTATCAGAAAACGATTTATTACGGGATTTACACTTTTTGGTCTCATACCAGTTTTTTTTTTGGGAAAATACATTTTTGTTTGCTTTTAATCAAAGTTAGTCGAAAAAAGTTTTAATTGCATTTTTGGGCCGATATTAGTTACGCTTTTTAGAGTTTCGAGTTAATTAGCGCAGCACCGGATTAACTAATAAATGTAGTATTTAAATAATGGAAATTTTATGTTGTATAATTTCACAATTTGAATAAACGGTCAGGTCTACTACTAGCAAGTCACGTAGACAGATTTTACGCAAGTTTTACCTAAAAGCTTAGTTGCTGTTATTTTTAAATTAATGATCAAAATTTAGTTCGCACTTGTAATTCCGCCTGAACAAAACAGCCAACAAACAAATCTTAATAGAAATAAATTAATAAATTTTTTATTGTTGTTATTCACATCATCGCAGCTTCAGTTTTATTTAACTTCAAGTACGAGTTAATTTTTTTGCTCAGAGATTAATCGACGATGTTAATGATTTAATTTGCCAAGTATGAAGACAATCTGAATCGAGAATAAATTCCTTACCGACATATTTTTAAATCATTAAGCATTAAATCATTCAATAAATTTCATGGCCGTAAACATAAAAGCAATTGCAAAATAGAGTAGTTTTGTATTTAAATGTTTGCTGACTTGATGAATGCAAACACGATAACTGGATTTGAAGTAGTAATTGCATTTCCTTTTTACGATTCAAGTTCAAAATTTTAAATTGGAGGTAGAAATGAATTAACAGGACGCAATTTTTGTTCATTGTAGCATAATGGAGAGCATAAACTCAGTCGAACCGATTTTTTCAGACCAACTTTAAATCCTGATGATAATTTAATTAAACTTTTTAATTGGCTCAGTTAGTATCGGATTTTGCTATTTAGTATTTAATTTTTCTGGGAACTCGATACCTATACGTTATTTCTAAAAATATTACGATGTGCAGAAAAATATGTTTACTGCGTTAGAATATCGTTTGCTCGAGGAGGTGTAACATCCAAGACTTTGTATTATATTAAGTAAAATAGTAAATTATTGATATTAGCATCTGATGAAAGGCAGAAATTTTCATCACCAAATGTATGTATGCTTTTCCCGATTTTCCTCTTTTTCCGGGATAATTCAACTTCTTTATTTTTTGATCCACATCTAATTAATTAAATATGGTAGACAGGGTCTTCAACCTTCTACCAACTGGGAATTCATTACCCGAAGCAAAAGCCAGCGAAATCACAAAAGTTTGTTATTCAAAAATCATATTAATTTTTTGTGTACTTTAATAAACATTTATAACATTTAATAGCAATTTCAATTTAATTTTACTTCAATAAATTCGTGATAATAAATTAGTTTACATACTATACATTATTATTATTATTATTATTATTACGAAGCATTACATTCATTAAGAATACAGCTATCCCTTTGCCGGGATTTACAAATCCG
The DNA here is from genome assembly GCA_932274525.1 of Podabrus alpinus. NCBI lineage: Eukaryota > Metazoa > Arthropoda > Insecta > Coleoptera > Cantharidae > Podabrus > Podabrus alpinus. The sequence continues at coordinate 68,424,980 of OW026456.1, read as the reverse complement.
TTTGAAGGGGAGGATTAAGCCCCATATAATACATTTTGTTGTTAATGTTTTTTCCTTCCTATTTTTTTTCATAACCTTGAATGTTTTGCGGCATCACTCACAATCGCTCTCCATTCTCGCCTATCGTGAACCCTGGACATCCAATCTCTCACGCCCATCTCCTCTAAGTCACTGGTCACCTGGTCCCACCACCTCACCCTCGGCCGCCCCCTTGTTCTATCCTCCGTTGGCTTCCATAACGTAATCTTCCCTACCAAATCTTCCTTACTTCGCATGATATGGCCCAACCATCTTATTCGCTGTGATTTCATGAACTTCACGACATCCTCCCCTCCTTTTTTCTCCATTTTCAGACAGTGGGCCCAAGATGGTTCGCAAAACTTTCCTCTCGAATACTCGAATACTCAACCTTTCGGCTTCACATTGTGACAATCATAGTGTCTCCGATGCATACGTCATCGCTGGTCTTATTATGGTCTTGTATATCTTAAGTTTCGTCGCTCTTGTTAGTTTCTTGTCTTTTAGCATTGCTTTGTTTGCGTAGTATGCCTTGTTACCTATTTGCACTCTTCTTCTTATTTCTTCTCCTCTATCACCGTTTCTGTTTATCTGTACTCCTAGGTAAACAAAGTTATCTACTTCCTCGAATGTGTTCCCACCTATTTTTAGGTCTTGCCGTAGACACGATTTGTTTCTGTTACACTTAATATATTTCGTCTTCTTTTCATTCACCAACAATCCCCTTCTTTTCGCTGCTTCGGCCATTTCCTTAAACATTTCTATTATTTTCTTCCGTGATCTTGCTACAATGAGTACGTCGTCTGCGTATGCAATCATTTGTCCTTCTCTTGTTATTATTGATCCTTTCTCACCTATTTCTCTGAATATTTTTTCTAGTAATATGTTAAACAGCGTTGCGGATAACGCATCACCCTGCCTTACACCACTATTTATCTCAAAGCAGTCAGTTACACCTTCCTGTGTCCTAACGCATGCCGCTGTGCCTTCAAGCGTCATTCTTATAAGTCTGTTCAACTTAGTTGGTACCCCCAGCTCTTCTAACGTCTTGTATAGTTCCTTCCTGCTGACCCTATCAAAAACCTGCTGGAAGTCCACATTCTTCTTCTTGATGTGTGTTCAGAAGCTCCTGAAAGTGTTTCACCCAGATCTGTTTTATCTTCTCTGCACTGTATTCTAGTTTTCTTTTTTTGTCTTTCATTCCTCTTTGTGTCATCTTTCCGTTTGTGTTTTGTTTCTTTATGAGCTGGTAAAACATTCTGGATTCATTATGCCTGTTGCTTGTTTCTATTTCCTGCATTTTTTTCATAAACCATGCATTCTTCTTAGTCTTGTATAACTTCTCTGCTTTTCTTGACAATTTCTTGTAGTTTTCCAAATCTTCCCCTCTTCCAGTTTTCAGCCATTCCAATCTTCTCTCTGCTTTTTTTCTGCTGTATTCCATGCATTCCTCATCAAACCACACTTTGGTCTTTTCTCTACTTCTGTACCCAATTATTTCCTTTGCGCTCGTGTATAAACTCGATAAACATTAAAAAAACTTTACACTTGCTTAATTCTTTCGACTGCGCTTTTTGAACTCACTTTTCCGACTTATAAACACTTTTTAAGTTCATGCCAAGTTAAATAAAAGTTTAAATTTTATTTAAATTACCGCATTTACATAAAAACCCGAGAAATTAATCGTTTAGTTGATTTAAATGATTGACAATTCTAATAAATTTTTTTAATTTTCATAAAAACTAATCACTTAATAGAACAATAAATTATTAATTAACGCTCAAAAATAAAACAATTTGCAACGACTGTTGACCTAGGATACCGCTGTCGACACTCGACCTCGAGATCGACGGTAGTACAATTAATTTTCAAATACTATTTTTGTCGCGGAGTGTTGAGTATCATTTATAGCTCAAAAAGTTTTAGACCGATTTTAATCATTTAACAATCCTGCAAATCCCAGCATAGATAAGATTCTGCATGCCAAATTTAAAGCCAATTGAATAAACATTGCGACCATTAGCTAAGTACATTACTTAATAATGTACCTACGACCCTGCAATTTTAACACGAGTGGTCTTACGTATCAACAAATTAATGTATTTTGCTTTGGTTCTATTTTGAAACAGTATAATTTATTATTGTTAAGTCTAAACACGAGTTTAGACTTGAGTTTAGAAAATAAAAAGTTAAGGTTTGTTCATTCTTAGGCCCAGTTGTTCAGTTTCGGGTTATTTTTTAACCTGGGTTATTTTCCATAGAAATGATTGTTTCAAGAATTGTTTCCATGGAAAATAATTCAGGTTAAAAGATAACCTAATACTGAACAACTGGGCCTAAGTCCATTTAAAGTCACTCTAAAAGAGTAATTAATATTGAACATAATATGAAAGAGTGAATGCACAAATCTCTTACAATAACAGTTAATTGTAAATTGTTCACCCCCCCCCCCCCCATTGATTACTTATACTGGCTCGTACATTTTTTATTATTTGTAAACCCAAATTATTGAATCTTCCATTTTAATGACAAAATTAAGGCACGTTTTTATCTTCCTTAGGCCCAGTTGTTCAGTATTAGGTTAGCTTTTAACCTGCATTATTTTCCATGGAAACAATTATTGAAACAATCATTTCTATGGAAAATAACCCAGGTTAAAAGATAACCCGAAACTGAACAACTGGGCCTTAAAGCGGTAAACGATAGGAATTAATTAAATAAAAAATTAGTTTTCATTTTAAAGAAGACATGAGGGACCTACAGTTTATTTGAATGCGCATAAACTCACTAAGGGCCGAATTAAGAGAGTTGAGCTGAATGGCGAAGTTGACTTCGTTCAAAAAATGTAGAAAATACTGAACTTTTTGTTGAAGTTCTGATTTTCCCCCCTTCCAGCGAAAATACAGCGGAATACTCTCTATTTGGTGATATCTTAAAGTTCAACAATTGTTGAAATTTATAGTTATATATTTAATTATGTAGATATTATTATACTACAACTATAATCATAAGTAACTTTTCTTGATTAATGTTTTTTATTCGAGATTAAACGATGCCAATCAAATCCATCTTGCATGTTTTCTATCGGGTACTAATGAAATTTCGTATTTAGACACCCCAAAATTTACTTATTTAAATCAAACCCACCCGTCTTGATATCATTTCAAGATTAAAGGATGAGTTGACAGAGAGTTGCGAGGCCGAAGGCCGAGTCGTGTTTAAAGAGCTCAAGATTTAATTTTTCAGACTAAACATCTTCCTTTTGATATTAGTTCCAATAATTAATAAGAGAGTTAAAATTGGCATCGATTGGTGAAGCCAAAGGCGGATTCTTGTTTAGACAGTTCAAGATTCGGTTTGAAAAACTGAATCCCGTCCGCCTTTTTGATATCATTTAAAAGTTAACAACCCTGAAGTTGGTTCAAAAAGAAAAAGCCCTGAAGCACCTGAACTTAACTTTTGGTAGCGGTGAGGCCGAAAGCCGAGTCGTGTTTAACCAGCTCAATATTGAGATATTCAAATTAAACCCATCTCCTTTCGATATCATTACAAAATTATCAGGCCTGAAGTTGGTCCAAAAAATTTTAAAAGAAAAATATAAAGCACCTGAAATTTTTGTTGAGGTTCTGATTTTTAAAATTTCTTGTTTACACAACACAAGATTCAGTTTTTTTGATTAAAAACCTTAAACCAAAAACTTTGATATCATTTAAAAATTAAAAGAGCTGAAGTTTATGGCGAGTGGCGACGCAGGGCTCCCACTACAAATTTTAACAATTTTAGTTAGGAATTTAGGAATTTTTATGCTAAAATTTTAGGAATTTTAGGAATTTTTATGCTAAAATTTTAGGAATTTTAGGAATTTCGAAGTCTTCAAATAGCTTTCGAAGACTTTGAAAATCCTTCGAAAAGACTTTCAGTTTTAAAAATCTTTCGGGAGGCTTTCCAAGTCTTGAATATGATGTTACATATTTTTTGTCAGAAGACTTTGTCAGAAGAGAACGACAACGTTGATTGATTCGATTTGCCTTCACGTACATTTTCTGATTGCTTGTGTTTTTTGGAATTACCATGAGATTTCACTTGGCCCACACCACTTCCATCAATCCGAAATTCAACATTACATAATGTGCAAAACGCAGAATATTCACTTTGTGCGACACATTTTAACCATTTATAATTACTTTCCCACTGTTTACAATACTTGGTAGCTGCAGGTGGCATTTTTAAACTTAATTGTATTTATTTTGATTTTTGACTATTTTGCGAGTGAAGCTTTTACCAAACAGTTTAACAATGTAAATTAATGTTTAAGAATCACTAGTTAACAAATCCACACAATGAGTGTGTGGGTAAACCCACTTTAATTCCTAAAATTCCTAAAATTTTAGTGTAAAAATTCCTTTACCAAACTTAAAAAAAAATTTTAATGTTTTAAATTAATTTTCTTTCATTTAAATTATGAAAAAACATTGAAATATTTAAATAATTTTAGGAATTTAGTACTTTTTGCAATAATTTTAGGAAAATTTTAGGAATTTAGGAAAGATTTTAAAATTTTAGGAATTTTAGGAAGAGTGGGAGCCCTGGGCGAGGCCGAAGGCCGAGTCGCGTTTAAACAGTTCAAGATGCAGTTTTTGTAACTTATGTCCCCATATTGATATCATTTCACAATTAATTGAGTTAAAGATTACATTGATTGGCAAAACCGAAAGACCAAGTCGTGTTTTGACTAATCAAAATTTACTTTTTCAAATTTAATCCCGCTCCTTTGATATAATTTAAAAGTATAACTTTTGTTGATTGATTATATTGATTTTCTTTGGAACGAATGAATTATTTTACTTAGCTTTTGCTCACAAGATGAGAAAATTAAAATTTGTTTGCAGACAGCACAAGATTCAATTTTTCAATCTGAATATCTCTTTAATATTTCAAACTTAATAGATTTGAGGTTGGGTGCGAGGCCGAAGGCCGAGTCGTGTTTGTATGTATTAAAATTCAGTTTTTCATACTAATCCCCGCTTTTGACATCATCTCACAGTTTAGAGACCTAAAGTTGACAAAAAATTTCAAGCACCTTATATTTTATCAAGATTTTGATTTTTAAAATACCCCTCCCCCCATTCAAATGCAGTAATGTACATACTTGAAAATTGACTAAAACAACTTGCAGATCTCCACATCTTTTCAAGATGCCAGAATTCTCAATAAATAATCAACTGTTATGAACTATGATTTAAACAAACATCGGTGTTCAAAATTTCATCATCTACCCAATGAAGGGCAATCTTAACGAAAACTACATTAGTGCTTTCCAAGTTAATTCCATTTGATTACAATAAGATATCAAAAAACAATAAAAAAAAAATATTTTGTAATTAAAAATTATCCCCCCCCCTCTTTAAGCAAACGAATACTTTGTAAACTTTCCAGCAAATTCAAAAAAGTAAATATTCAAGCAAGTTTATAAATTTTCCTTTTTTCTGCAAATCTATTTCTAAATTTAAGAAATTTCTAAACGACAATAGCAATTACATCCCTGCGAGGACAGTAACAGCCCGAGCACTGTTACTTCCGGCCACACCGTGGGAAGCCATAAATATTCGGCATCAAATATTTTACAGTAATTTTATGCGATTTCCCACAGGATAAAGCCCTTTGGAAATCGATATTTAAAATACCTGTCGTTGGGCAACATTTGAATATTTTCATTTCCCTAGAGCTGTTACATATAAATACAGCATTTTGCTTTTGAAAATGATTTCTGTATGTTCAATGTCTTAAAATAAAATTATCTGCCTCTTTCGCGATATGGGACTTCTTAATGAGGAAGGTGGCAGATCGCCCATGACTTCCCTACTGCGTTTTGAGATAATAACAAGTTTTTCTATTATAACAAAATTACCTTTTGGTAGTTCCATTAACTGAGATGCATTTTTTATTTAAACGCTTGATGACTTTCTCTCTTTGTAGTATCAGACGAAAGGATTGGCTTAATTTGTCTTTAATCTGTTTGAATTTCAACTAACAAAACTTCTAGTGTAAATATTAATCATATCTGTATTTTTAGTACAACCTAAAAATTGCACAAATTTCACAAGTAATAAATTACACTGTATACAGTTTTTACACAGAATTACTTGGATATGTAAACTCGTAGTAACAACGACCCCAAATTCTGTTACAATTAGTTTTACAATTCACGGTTCCAAAAATTAACAAAACAGGTTTTTGTCGTAACTTGCTCGGAGCACTTCAGTAGAGGGGCTATGGACAAATCGCGATTTAGATTCACGGATTAATTAACCCTTTTTCACGGTTTCAATTAATTAGGATCTTGTGCTGACCTCTCCATAGGCAGAACATCCATAGCTCCTCTAGTCACTTGGATGGACTTTTTTGAATTTGTATATGTTATGTAAATCTTATAAAACTTAATCAATCACGCGTCACGCCCTAACTTTGCTGTTACAATTTTTTGCCATGCTCTTTTGATCACGAATCGTGTTAAAATAAACAAAGAAAATCTTCATTTGACGTAATAAAATCCGTTCGTTCCGTGACGTTATTGTTCTTAGGTTCAACGTCTGTGACAAGTTTGTAAGAACGACGATTTCGCTTGGAAAAGCCTTCACACACTGATACTTCCTCCGTAAATCGCATTTGACACTTGAAAATTTCATTTTCTTTGTATTTTCTCTTGTACAAATTTAAAAGTTAAAATATTAAATAATCATGCAGTGACGTAGAGGCTGCAAAAAAATGTAAAGCAGAAGACGTGTGCGTAAATTGGACACCGTTAGGATTCTTCTGGATTAATTTGTTAAAATGTACATAATTGGTAACGTAGGCTGTCTACCATTTCAAAAACCGGTTGTAGCGTTATATTATTACAAAATTCATTCATAACAATTATTTAATAATTTTAGATTGTACTTGTAAAAAGCTGCAACTCCTCATCAGTACAGACGCACCTTGAACATTCACAAGAGCCACCTTTGTCTAGGTGGATGTTATTTTTTTGTCACTATCACCTTGCTATCACCATAGTAACAAACAAGAAACTTAAAAAAAAATTTTAAATCAATAACAATAACTATAAAATGATTTTTAAAATTTTTTATTAGTTTATTGGTTTTTATTGGTCGGATTTAATTTTTATAACACGATAAGTCTATTTGAGTGATTATTAATTGTTTAAGGATTTCTTTATCTATTATTTCATTTAACAGATGGAATATTAATAATATTAATTGGTTTAGCCTAATTTATTAAGTTGAATCATTGAACTTTCGTGAACGCTGCATTTATGTACTATTTATGCAGTATTTTTCATTTCGAAATTTTAATTTTCCAGCGATTTCACTCGCCGGAAGTAAATTACCCTAATGGAGATCAGTATTAATTAACTTTTCGGAAAAAAAAATGCTCAAATGGCATCTAGAATTTACGTATATACCTTAATTACAACTACTAAAGCTAAGGAATCACTGATTCATCTAATAATTATTTAATTGCAAAAGTAGAAAAATGACTAACTCAACATTTTTGGAATGAAGTTACAATAATTATTATTATGTATTTTTCTAGCGTCATCGCCACAAATCACAAATCACAAATCAAATATACGTAAATTACGACAAATCATCCAATTTGACTAATAAAATTTTTTTCTATATTTTCAAGAATATCGATTGTAAAATATGGACCTCAATCAATATTTAGCAGGTTAATTAACGAAATATAGTTTCCTAATGTTATGTAATTTTTATGTCAATTATGAACTCATGTTTACGTTGTTATCGTATTGACGTATTTTTACAACTTTTCATACAATTTTAACCTTTGTGAACGAAAAATTAAAGGTGCAAACTTTTTAGCATTCAAAAAACCGATACCATCAATAACGGTTTCGTATGCCACCACGTTCTACGATTGAGTAACCTTGCCCAGTTTAATTTTCAAAAAAAGTTTCTTTATTGGAAACCGAAATCGAAAACGTTATCCTACAATCGGAAACTTCGAATCCTGCTTAATAAAAGTTTTCGGAAGAAATTAGACACAGACGTTTCTTTGATAATATCAAAGTGCACTTTTTCTTTATAATAAATTTTCATTAAATTATTTTTATATCACGCTTGTAAAATTTCGTCCTTGTATAAGGAAAAATTGCATTTAATTTGGTTACAAAATTATTATTATGCAAAGGGAAAATTTTCATATTGAATTGAGTTTAAAATTAGTTGGAGTAGTTTTGTACTGAAAATAAAGTTGATTACTTTTATTTTATGTAATAATGAAAGTAATTAAATTCTCGAGTGTTTTTGATATAGTGATGAGATTTTTTTGCTCCTAATGGCGTAGCTTCAAAAAGTACTCATAATTTATTTTAAAATTTAGTTTATATGCCATTTCAATGACGTCCTTGTATTGTAGCGGTGACATAGTACATACTTGACTTAGGTCCCTCATGATTTGACAACTACTTTTACAAGATATGAGTGATAAAGAAGATAAAGAAAATACTTTAAGAGTTTATACTTTATTTTTAACTCTATGTCTCGAGAAATTCTAAATTTACTAGTGATAATACTCACGTACTACAAAATTTAGGAGATAAGGCAGACCAAGTTCCGGTGACCGACAATTTGGCGCGATCGATTGGGCGCGATCGATTGGACGCAACGACAACTGGGCGCAGCGACAACTGGGCGCAAATACAATTGGGCGCAAATACAATTGGGCGCAAATACAATTGGGCGCGAGGGAGATTTATCTATTACGTATTAATTATTATAACTGATTGTAAGAATTTTTTTATAAAAAACTAATAGGTATTTACGTATAAAAATGTTTTAAATCTAGAAATGTTTATTTAGACAATAAAAAAAATTATAATTAAAAATTTAAACTAAATGTTTTTAAAATGTTTAGTCCTAACAATTACAAATAATAAAAATGCCTATTAATAAAGTACCTAACTAATCATGGATTCATTTCGTAATTATGGGAAATTCCCCGCAAAAAGTCTATAATATTTCTATGGGGTCGTCCATAAATTACGTTACGCTCCTAGGGGGGGAGGGGGTTCCGACCCTTGTGACGATGGGGGCGGGGGGGGGTTCAAAAATTGTGACGTCACTAAAATTATTATTGCTTTTATTTCTCTCTCTCTCTAAAAACGTAAAAGCTTCTTGAAATGTCGAGTTAGTAACAGGTTGCCAACTTGACAACTTAAGATAAAAGTATGTTTTACACATGCAATAATTGGTTTCTAACGTCCTGACATTGGTCAGGACCGGCCCTCGTATAATTTGGCCCCTCGTGTTCTCCTTCTTCTAACAAGTATTTCAAAAATACTATTTTTTGAACTTTCAAAATGATTTTTAAAATTTTAAAAAACGTAAAAAGATTAAAAGATTAAAAAACTTAATTTTAGTTGGTAATCTGTACGTGTATATTTATGTATAAATATACAGAGCCGTCATAAATCTATTATAATAAATTGTTATAAAAATCAAAATGAAACCGATTGTAAAATTTACTAAGAAGTCAATAAAACTACATTGGGGAGGGGGGTCAAGAATATGTGACGTAATATTTGGAGGGATGTCTAGGTTTGTGTGACGAAGTGTGGAGATGGGGGGAGGGGGTTAAAAATTGCTTAAAATTGCGTGACGTAATTTATGGACGACCCCTATGTGGCGTAATCCTCTACTAGATTTTTGATGCGCGCATCAGCCTCCGACTATTTTCTTTTCTTAATAGGTGGATTGTTTCCGGCAACTAATTTTTCATAAAACAGATCTCGCCCACGTTGAATAACTTTTAAACTAGAAATTAATTTCCAAATGTTTCCATACTTAGCTCCATACTTAGCTTAGATCCATACTTAGCTCTGCCTCTAATCGTCTATGTGCCGCTTCAGTATGATTGTTTGTTCCCGTGTCAGTTAAGACGCGATTATACACTGACCACAAATCTGGAGAAATCATTGCCGGCCGCCAGCAATGGAACAAAAGCTAACGATCAACCTTTTATGATAAAGTTTGGTTTAATTTTCAAAAATAACCGTGCGCCAAACAGGCATACGCTGGCCCTGTATTTAAGCCGTTCTTAAATTTCAATAACCTTAATCTCCTGCTAACAACATAAGGTTAAGGTTATCAGCCTCCATTACTTGGAGGCTGATTCGCGCATCAAGAATCTAGTAGAGGATTACGCGAATAGAAGTGTTATAGACTTTTTGCGAGGCATTTCCCATAATTATGAAATGAATTCCTGATCAGTTGGGTACTATATTAATAGGCATTGTTATTATTTGTAAAAGTTAGAAGGAATAAACATTTTAAAAACATTTACTTTAAATTTTTAATTATAATTTTTTTTATTGGCTAAATAAACATTATTTCTAAATTTTAGTGGAAGTTAGAAGGAATAAACATTTTAAAAACATTTAGTTTAAATTTTTAATTATAATTTTTTTTTATTGGCTAAATAAACATTTCTAGATTTAGTTACGTAAATAATAGTTTTTTAGAAAAAAAATTCTTACTATCAGTTATAATAAGTAATATGTAATGGATAAATCTTCCCTCGCGCCCAATTGTATTTGCGCCCAATTGTATTTGCGCCCAGTTGTCGCTGCGCCCAGTTGTCGTTGCGCCCAATCGATCGCGCCCAATCGATGGCGCCCAATCGATCGCGCCCAATTGTACTAGACCGGACCAAGTTCTACCTGATATAAAAAATTTATATAAGTGGTTTTATACATTTTTAAATAGGGCACTTCGTATAAATTACTTTTTATAAAAATATTTTTAAATAAATATGTTATCAAATTAAAGTGGAAAGTAAAGGCCAACCAATGGTTGAGATTCAAACTTCTCAGTTTCAGAAACATCAGATAATGGTAACAATAATTATACAATTACACAGTGCCCCACGTTGGGTGGCGCAATAATCAATTATCGTTAGGAAAAGTCGTGAAAATTACTTTTGCTTTTTAGATTTAAGCACAAATTCGTTTACTTTACATCCTAACTCATGCGTTTTTCTCCTGGAATGCATTAAATACGAGTAAATTTAGTAAAACTGAGACTTAGAAAACGATCCTTTCAAAAGGGATAAAAAGTTATGAATTTTTAAAGCTACCAGCTGAAGTTCTATTAATGCTAGAAAATTGTTCTATGTGGAGATTTATAGAAAATGTAATGTCGGATTAATAGGAAACAAATTTGATATCGAAAAAGAAAACTACTTTTCCTTGGGCAAAAATTGAAAAATATTGTCCCTGTTCTCGTTTGAGCCTAATGTTGAAATTATAGGAACTCACCAAAGGGTTGAAGTAAAAATGACCCTTTCTGAACCTTGCCTGGGGCGTTAACATCCTTAATACCCGACTGCTTAATATATCCAGTTCAATTTCACAAAATTTGTTTATTGACGCAATTTATTGCTATAATAAAATGTTGCTAAGTGTTATTCAAACTTCGAGTCGTCTAGATTAATGAACAAAAACGTAAATAATTTAAAAAAAAATCAAAGTGATACCTAGATTACTTAAACAAAATTTGTTTATATAGACAACAATAATTTTTATAATGTGTTGCTAAGGATTATTCAAAATTCGAGTCATCTAGATTAGTTTGATTTAAGTTTTAACAATAGTATATTATAGGCCAAGGTTGTGAAGGCCGTCATTATTGCCCTATAAACAATCGGAAGGCATAGATCGATAAGCCAGTTCAACTTCGTTAATCGAAGAGGTGAATCGAAGTGGTATACACCGTATACACCGTATACACCGTATACCAAGGGCGGCTGGTGCGGGGAAGATGACGGGGCTCTGATTTAAAACACTTTACTAAAATGTTAAAAGTTTTGCTTATAGTCGTCGCCCCCTTCCCCCATTATAGCAAACCACGAGCTTGCACAGATGAGTAAGTTAGTCGAACAACCCCCCTCCAATGTTATAGATTCGAGCAATTACATTATTTTTTGACATTCCGGGGGTAAAGTACTCGCTTTTTACCCCGATTTGCGGGTGTAAAGGGGCACTTTTTTACAGTAAAGTTAAAAAACAGGGGGGGAGCGGGAGAAAAAAACTTTTTTTGCTTTAGGGAAATTAAAAAGTCACTAGATTGCCACGTGATGACTGATAAAAAAGTCACTAGATTGCCACGTGATCGATGGGGTTTTCTTCGCCGTTCTTAATGACGAAAGTGCGCCCCACACCGGTTTTAGATTTTTGAATCGTGCATATTAGCGTGGAAGAATCAAATTCTTTCACATCTGCCATGCTCAAATTTATTTAAGACAATGAAATAAATTGATGAGTCAATAAATAAATAAAAAGTACTTACTTTAGCTACCACATAATTCTCCACGAGGTGCCGTTTTTAAAAATGTCGCCATGTGGTCAGATGTTAGGACGCGCGATTTTTTCGGCAATTTCTAGGTTCTCGCTCATGGTACGTCTTGCTGTTTTCAAGGCACAAATGTAAATGAACTGAAATGAACCATTGGTAGAATCAGGGGTGCCAACTGCTATTTCCTAGTACTTTTTGTTAGTAGTTCGTAATATTACTAGTGCTATTTTGTGGTACCATCGAGCACGTGCTTATTAAAAAAATGCTTTAAATTTTTGCTTTAAGTTTCTAAATTGGCGAAGTTCCTACTTTACCTCCCGGAATTGTAAAAAACAGTATATGCACGACGGGAGTAAAGTGACTTTTGGCCCATGGGTAATTGTTTCACGAGGCGCAAAAAAGTGTCACTTTGCTCCCTTGGTGCATAATGTACTATTTTACCTCCCAACCTCAAATTTAAATTAAAATTTTAATTCAGTATTTGGTTCACAACTTCACAACTTAATTATCAAAACATCAGATTTAGCCTTAACTTATTGAAGTAAAAGTTTCTAGGTAAAGACCTACAGGCCACACAACCAAGGCAATCACATTCTTGCAGTTTTATTTCTTGCATTCGTGATTTTAGAATTTCTTTTGTAATATTTTAAATATCGTGGTCGCCTGAAGATCCTTAATAAGGACGAAACGATGTCGTAGTGTCCTGTATTTAAACAATTTAATGCATTTACAGAAGTTAGATTTTGATATGAATTATTTTCTCATTCATTACTTTTTACTAGTGCAGAATTGGCATGGTTGTGAGGTCTAAAGGCCGCACTGAAACCTTTTTAAGTTAGTTACCGAAAAATAGACCAATAAGGATGCGTTATGCACATGGGGTGGTATTCCAAGGCCGCACTGATTCCTGATTGCCCCGGTTGTGCGACCTGAAGGTCGCACTGAAGGAGCGGATCATCGGTTCCACTTAATGTAACATACAGGAAGACACACTCACACAGAAAAATTTTTTACACAGATATTACATAAATCGACAATGATGATGATATGGCTTTTAACACCCTAGGAATCCTGAGTCCACACAAAAACCTAATAGTGTTCCCCCCCCCCCATACTATTTACTTAAATAAACAAGTTCATTCTGACTGGACAGTCAAGAGTTTTAAGTAAATATAAAATATAATATTTTTCCTTTCTCTTAAAAATTATTTGTGACCTCCATTGAAAAAAGTCACGATCCTCCACTGCAAATGAAGTTCTAAATAATAGGAAACTGCAGAGACCCTCGCAGTTGGTGATCAGGCGATAAAAAATGTTTTATGAACTGCTTTACTTTTTTGCTGGGCGGCATTCTATATACATTCCGGTAGCAGTAGCTCGCCAATTAAATAGATATTATATGTTTTACATTAAAGGATACTTTTTAGGTTAAATTTCCTATGACAGTAAATTTATTAATTGGAGGCCATAGGGTTTCATATTTTTCATTTTCATATGCAATTGGGAGGCCGAAGGCCTACCCGTATTACTAACGGCAATGTGGAGGCCAAATGCTAACCAGGGTTTAAATAAACTTTGAGAGGTCAAAGACTGACAAACGAAACCGATGGTCGCCGTTGTATAGGGGCATTCGATTATGGATGTAAATAATCGGGAGGCCGATAGGCCAAAATCGGTGCTATAAGTTAAACACGAAAATGGGCCGGTAGGTCGATTATCAGTAACTAGTTAAATATTCAAATCAATAATAGAAAATGAGATATATTGATCAAGAAGTCCGGTGTGAGAGGTTTTAATTGCAGGGTCAGCGCTAAAACATTGAAAAATATTTTCTTAGCTGCGATGATATACAGGTATTCCATACCTCCCAATCTCTAGTTAACACTTCCTATTTTAGATTTGCGTATTTAATTTGTGAATAAAGAGTTACAGTGCGGTCTTCAGGCCGCACAAATATGGAAATCACGCAGTAGTCTATACAATATTATTAAAATAGTTAATGCATGCAAAGATCCAATTGTTTATATATATTTTATTGTCAAAAATTAATCGGAAGATATGCAATTACCCCCCCCCCCCCAACAGCATATCAATATAACCAATAAAAGTAAACACGTTATCATAAAACATTTTCTAATACATATTTAACCGCCTGATCGCCGTATTCCGAAGGTATTCCATATCCCCTCAGACCGCGCGGTCAATATAGCCATCAATTTTTACTACTTCATTTATTATCAGCGAAAAAACACCAACATCTGAGCCATAACCGTGTATTTGTAATCCCAATAATTCCTAGCCCACCCTACACCGACTGAGTTGTAAATAATGGCTTATACCTCCATCCCACGGGACCCGAAGGGTTTTAACTTCGTTACAACATTGAAATCCATGTTTATTTTACTTAAATTATCCCAATTTTATGTTGTAAAATCACTGAACTAATAATATCAAGAGTAATCGCAACATTAATCACGCACAATGTTTACAAATAAAATTGGAATAGGTACCTTGAAAAGTAGAGTTTTAATGTGGTGAACATTAACTATAATACGATGTTTATTCATACATTTAATGTCGAACTTGGATTTGTATTTGTATTACATAACGCGCGATAAACGTAGTAATTTCATTTTTTCTGGGTATTCGTTTACATTTTTAGCGTAATTATTTCAAGCATGTGCGATGTATTTAGTGAAAATCGGTCAATATTGTAATAATTAAGAGTGGATATCCGCAGGATCATTCGCGACTTATAATATTAAATTAAAAAAAATTTTTTTCCCCGAGCTGCCTCTTGGGATTTAGAATCGTCAAACCGATATATCCAATTGCTCTAATCCAATTACATACCGCAGATGTCCTAGGTGCTGTTTAATTTCCAAGGAAAAAAGTTCCCGATGTTTGATAATATTTAGTCTGGGAAAGTTTTTTGACCCAAGCCCATAAATCTCGAACCAAGTTCTTTATTTTAAGGCAATATCGTCCACCTTGTAGCGATTGATTTAGGGAGGGAAAGTTAAATTAAATAAACGCTTACACAATGAAAACTTGCTTTTCCTTCTAAAAATATCTCGTTTTACTGAATAATAGAAAAGTTTCTTTCATGCGTCAGAACGTCTGGTGGTGTGGAGCATGCAAGAGGCCACGGATAAAGAATATTTGATAAAAAGTGATAAGAAATGAACTCAAAAAGTTGAACTGTACCACAAATAACCGGATCCCTTCTATCTAAAGAAAAACATTCAGTTGTGTTATTCGGATTTGAAATATTCTAGAGAACGGAGATTTGCTGGGAGGAAGTGAAGGCTTCGGCCTGGTTGATATAAATTTTTTAATTATTACAAATATTAATTTATTGTTATTAGATTAACTTGTAATGACAACAATAACTGATGTTACACAAAGTTATCTTATCGCGTTGTAATCCGTAAGGCTAATATTTGATTATATCATACCTCATACGACAAAAACAACTCCAGCTTTTCATTTGGTGTTTTTTAAACAATTTTTTAATTCTTTATCTTGCTTAAATTAATTCCTGCAAAATTTAATTAAATGTTACAGAAAGGTTAAGGAAAAATGTAAAGCTTTCAACAATTACACGTTTAATCATTGTCAAATTTTTCAGTCCCACTTTCTTTTTTCTCTAAACGACAAAAACAATCCTCGTTCACTTTGACTTTCCATCCCACAAACGAGTGTCCTCAGGGAAATGGTTAAATTTTTGGGACAACAAAGAAGAAGAAATTTTAACATATACTTAATCACCAAACAAAACCTTTTAAGTGAAGAACCATTTAACCGCCGCGTTGCTGTGAACCAATTTAATAATTTATTGATCATATTTCTATTTCAATTATAACAAAGTGCTGCTCATGTTAATCATGCTGGGCGGTTGGCCCAGTTTTGATTCTACAACTTGTAAGCTTCTATTTGATTTTCTTAATTATAGTAATTATAAATAATTCCTGGGATGGGATGACCTTTTCGGGAAGCAATTTTAGAGGGCCATTAAGTTGGGCAAGTTTTGGGCTGCTGGCTCTGATATACGTGGTTGGAACCTTCGAAGGCTTCCGAATTGCAGATTTTTATTATTTTTTAGAAGTAGGACTTCTAAGCATTTCCAAGGTAGGAAGTATTGCACTTCCGGTGTAGCAGGAAACTGTTTGTGTTGGTATGTTTTTACAGTTACACAATCAACATTTTTATTTACGATAATCCAATCCATAGTAGGAAAGTTGAAAAAACTGCGCTAGGAGTTGAAAAGTTCTGACAAATCATAAATTAAATGCAGAATTTTAAAATCGGCAAAGGTAAACAACCCAGGATGTTGTTCGTCATTCCTAACCTAATTTCTATTAGTTTTTCTGTACTCAGCACGATTTCCTAACCTTAATACGTAATAATTGTTGACCACCAGTCGTTCTATATGACCAGGCATTACAAAAAAGTGCAAATAATTAATGTGCCGTAATCATAACAACATAATTTATATACGAGTTCATGCAGAGATTTGATGATCAGACGACCTTTATCCCAGAATTATATAAATTTCTATTTTGCTCTCTAGCAGATATCAATGTTATTGTTTATAAAAATTATGTTAGGTTAAAATGTCACTCCAACTATTAAGCAAAATAGCGCTATCAGTACTTTTTATAGTAATTTATCTGATAAGTTGGTTAAATATGATACAAAGATCGATAATAATTGCTACAACATTGTGAAAAAAATCCATGGTGATAATTTTGTTTATCTTAAGTGTAAATCTTTCGTTTAAAAATCTAATTTTGCGAAATTCAAAATCCAAATAAGCATCCGTGACGAAACTGGAAAAAACCTTATCAAAATAGATAAACAGTTCTGACCATTCACTTCAAAATCATCTTGAGAAAAATTAGCATTTCCATGTTGTTTACGTTCATAAACTTGCTGGTTAAAGATTTAATTAGTAAAATTTAAAATTCAAATTATCTGGGGCGTTTGTTTCGAAGAGAAAGTGGTTAACCAGACAGCGATTATTCTAACCAAAGCATCAACACCCATCTTTTTTATTTTTAAATTCCTTGAGATTATTGTACGATTCTAATTTTAGATGACAAGTCTTCAAGTGAATAATTCGAAAACTTAATCTAAGATCGTTAAGAGCGAACATTAACCCTAAGATGTTTATTGCAATTATAGTCGCTTAAAGCATTTCCCTCTTATTCGATTTTCTCGATTGTAGTTCTACTATTTACTTTTTTATTACCCTTCGGTTATTTAGACTACTCTTATCTTTAATGCAACAGTTCTTATTTAAACTTGTAGACACATCAAACAAGTTGTAAATTGTTGGTACTCGGTACTATAGTACTGAACCGTGTTTTATTAAACGTTTTAGAAGTTTTAATACCCTTATTAGTCACTTTCCCAAGAAGCTGCGTTTCTACGACATTATTTTCTACTATGCCCTATATGATTACAACTGATACAAAATTTACCTACGTGGGCCACTTGTATAGGTTTAAAGTATTACTCAAATTGCGATTGTCTTATAGTATTACGTATTTTATTAAAGCGGTTATCTTTTATAGACTAGGTTTCAGAGATCACAATAGCAGCCAGCTTGTCAACAAAGTCGTCTTGGGGACAGTTGGCACATTGAACGCATGGCAAGCAGCTTCGGTGCGAAAACTTACTGGTTATTACGCCAATTATTTTTCCAGTTTTTGTTTACTTTATTTCCAGTAATACCACAATGTACAGACTGCTATAATTGATATAAAAGCATTTAAAAGTATTTTTTTATAATGTATATTATGTAAAAACATAAAATGCAGGACAGGTATAAGTGTAGTATTATAATAACAATAACAAAGCAATTAATAGTAATTTAATAATTATTAGTTTTTTAACGGTTTTAGACGTTGTAGCAACTTACCCCATACGTAGGGTAGGTTGGCACACATTTACTCTGTTGTTCAAAGTTCCACAGAACTTGACCCAATCGAGTAACATATTTGAAAATTTGGAAAAATATAGGTCAAGGCTTGTACTTTCGATCAGCTTTTATGAAATGAGCTTCAAGTAAATTATAAATATAAAAAACTGATAGTGTTCGAACTAACGGTTTTTTCGGAGAACTATTATCTTTTGTAGTGGCAACTTCTCGAGACTTCCCACGTATCAATATTATCTCATATTAGGTAAAATGTGCGTTACTAGAATAAAGAAATAAGACTCTTCCTTAAAATTAGGTTAATTGGGTGTTCTGAGCCAAGTCGTGATGCAGTGGCTCATTCGCTTCAGAAAATTCCCTAACTTTTCCATTCCGTAAAACCTTGCCGTAACATTTCACGTTATACGCGTCTGTGAACATAAATATTCGATCAACCTTTAGAGCATTGCTATATTTTGGAAATAATTAGACTGCTATTCAAGAAATTCAAATTTCAGCCGAATAAAGTGATCCAAGTTTCATTTTTAATAACGACGCCGTTTTAGCCGCAAAGTAAATTAAATTAATTAGTCTGATATCCAAATTGTGAAGTGAAGTGGGTTTCCATGAAAGTACTCATCGGAGGTTTCGTTATCAATATTCCAAGTGGCTTCCATTTGCCACTACGTAAAATTCATGTCACATTAAAAATTCTGATTTGTTTATTTTGATGTGCCAGGTTAAAACCGGATTTCAAAAAAACTTCGAGTTTAACCCAATTTAAAGTTTTTGTTAGAGAAAACAAGTATCACTCTTGTTAACTTTTCCATATGATTTATATACAAAATACCATTAACGGAATGTTGCCCAGAAATATTTTCAATATTTACTTTTCAAATCCTTACAGCAGCAAAATTTACAAATGGCGGTACGCTCGTATAATATCTTTTTGTAAATATATTTAATATAAGTTATTTTTATTACTTTAAACTTTAGATAAATAACTTTTGAGTTAAGTAGATGATTAGGTAACAAATAATAGTCTAACTGCATTAGCCAAGTATGTATAATAATCGAGGTCATAAAATTTAATACGCTGTGCTTAAGTATACTTTATGATTTAAATTGTATTTCTAATTTGTCTAAATATTTTCTAATTTGAATTATATAAAATGCGTGAAAATATAAAAACGAACACGTGGAAGAATTATAGCTTTGCGTTCATCGGCAAATTTGATGGTACACAAGTACTTACCAAGCGTGACACGCTTGACTTCCGTGATTTAGCGATAATCTTGTTTATTCCATCTATAAATTCGAATTTTTGTTTAATGCACTGTGCGTTCAAAATTTCCGCAATAGTTGCGTGGAGGTTTTTAAAAATTTACATTTAAGTACATAACAAAATTTATTACTTTCAATTTGCTTTTACTGCAGTAGGAAATGGTTACCTAATTTCTGGTGATATTTACGAAGAAAATTGTAACGTTCTAAGTATTTTGTGGGTTGCGACCCACAGTGACATCAAAATTTAGAATTCAACTATAAAATTGGAACTGTAATATACGGGGTGTCCAAGTTAAGTAAATCACCGGTTATGGTTCTACTGTTCCAAAAATAGCAATTTTATGTTTAATGTACAAAAGAAGCAATTTTGCGCTTTTCTATTGATTATGACAACATAATATATAATATTTTGTCTTGCCTATTTATTGGTTTCCAGAAATATTTTACTAATGTTGACCAAGCTGGAACTCGGGGTGGGTAGTCATCTACTATTTATTATAAACCCTCAAAATTTTCCAATAGTTTTTCTGTTTCTCGGCAAGATTTTCTTGATCAAACTGCGCCACCCAGATCAAGGTCAGATGATGAAAAATGAGAGGCAGCTTCCAGTGAAAGGAAATATATATGAAGTCTCTTAGTTTCCTTCAATTTCTCCTTTGAATTCAATAGAAGGAACACCTATACAATTCTTCAAACTGAAGATGATCTTGATGATGCTTAACTAATAGTTTCTTTTAAGCCTATTCGCCATCTAAACTTCGCAGGGCCCTACCAAATGGTAAAAGTTGGCTGAATCCAATTAATATATTCCATCCTTTAGCGTTAGCTTGTTAACTCTGAGTTCCTAAAGTGACTAAGCCCATCAGACTCTTCCGGTAGTATGACCAGGATTGAAAATTAAAAATTTCTCGAGTTCAATCCCTGATCAACATTACCACTTATGCGTCCTTCGGTAAAACGTCTTAACTAACAAATTGGTTTTAGGTAGAAAATGACATTATGTATGTAGATGTTACAACGCTATCTTCATTATAAAATATCCCTCTTGTGCTTATTTATTGGTTATAACATCATCATAATGTCATTGTTTTCCTGGAGACCAATTTGTTAGTTAGGACGTTATAACCGAGAGGTTACAACAGAGTAAAGGTCCTTCTTGATTTCTGAAAGTATTGTGCGAGTCCGAAGGCCGATTCGTGTCATTGGCTGAATCTAACATTTTCTAGAATTGTCTGATGGCTCTACTGATGTACAAAATCAGTGTAGAAGCAAAGCGGCTTAAGGCTTTGGTTATCCAACCCAATCAGATTCATGCGGAAGTTTACCAAAAGGTTAGCTTTTAATAGGAAAATTGAAAATTAAGGAATATCCAGAGTTCCAACATCGATAAATATTGACACTCTATGATCAACTGCATATCTGTCTATAAATCTGTAACGCTTCTCTGATTGATTCATTTTTCAGTTACCAATTTAAATAAATCAATTACGGTCTACAACCTACAAAATATTGTTAAATTTATAATAATTAAAACATGCAAAGATCCAATTGTTTGCATATAAACCACAGTGCCTCAATTCTTATTGTAAAAATCAACTGAAGTCAACAATAGAAAGTAAAAAATTGAAAGGGGGGGTATAGAAAACCCCCGAAATAATCATAACCCCAGACCCCCCCGGCTTGTAACCGCCAATTTTGAGAACTTTATTTGCAGTAACAGCGGGTGATTTTTTTCAATGAATTGGAGTGCATGAAATTTAAAGAAAATGGAAAAATACAAATTTGGGATTTTCAATTTACTTAAAAGTATTGTTTTTAAACTTAATTTTGTATAATCGGTGTGGGGTTTGGATGGCAGGTCACGTGACCTGGTGCTGTTTAGAGCAAGACGCCACTGATAAACCATAAATATTATGTTTCGCTTTCAGTTAAACTCTTCGGATGATTATACTTATTAAATTATTGTGAAATGTGGCGGTGTTATAATATCATAATAAAGCCATTTTTTCCTGGAAACCAATTTGTTAAATAGGAAGTTTTAACTATAAGCACGGCAGACTAAAGGTCCTTATTGATTGCTATAAGTTTCATGCGAGGCCGAAGGCCGAGTTGTGTCCTTGGTTGAATACCCACTTAAAATTCACAGATTTAAACTTCTTTACAATTGCCTGACGGCCCGACTGTAAGTCAGTGCAGTAGAGAAGCGGTGGAAATATTTGGTTACCCAATTAGATTCACGCGAAAGTTTACCGCAAAGTTAGCTTTCTTTAATTGAAGGATTAGAAATTAAGGAATGTCTAGAGCTTCACCACTGATTAATATTGACACTCGATGATCAATTGCGTATCTGTCTATTTATCTCGTAATGCACCTTTGATTGATTATTTTTTCAGTTATCAATCTAAATAAGTTACAGTGCGCCTTTAGGCCGCACAACCATGGCAATCACGCAATATACTATACAATATTATTAATATAGTTAAATCCAATTGTTTATATGTAAACCACAGTGACGGTTCTATGCCGCCATTTTGATTGTCAAATTAAATACTCAAGTCAATAACCGAAAGTGATAAACTTAAGGGAGAAGTATGGAATACCCCCCAGCAAATCATCACAATCGAGAACAGCAACGACGTTAATATAAAAAAATGTTCGTCACCATATGCCTGGGGGGGTATTCCATACCCCCCAGACCCCCCCGGTCTGCCACCGGTAGCTTTAGAACTTTATTTGCAATGGCGGCTGGTGTTTGTCGCTATTAGAGGACATAAAAGTTAAAGTATAAATATAAATTTATCATATTTTTATTTACTTACCGATTTAAAATTGTTTTTATTACTTAATTATATTGAATAATTGTTGTCTGTTTTGGGTGAAATGTCACGTGCCCATCTGATTTCAGTTAAGCTTATTCGGATGATTATACTTATTAAATTTGTTAGTTAGGACGTTTTAGTTAGGACAGGATCCAATTGTTTGTATGTACATACTATATAAACCACCGTGGTGGTTCTGTGCCGCCATTGTTATTTTATCAAATTAAATGTTCAAGTCAACAATAGGAAGTGAAAAGTTAAAATATTCAATTTTTGGAGTGTGTTTATCTTTTTTATACTATATTTTTTAATTAATATCTATAATCGTTTTGTACATAATTAACAAACAATACGTAAATGGTGTGATAACAAGTTAAAAAATGTAGAAAATATTCCGTTAAAAATTTTCCTAAAACAATACACAATTCAATATTATAATATCAACAGAATTCAATTGATTGGACAAATCGAGTAGCTAAATCAGTTGTTTTGAAGCGTTTAGATCGTATCTTTCACTTGCGTTGTCCAGTAATTTGTTGGCGAGTTCATTAGAATGGATTTCCAATCTGTTGTGGTATTTGATGTGGTACTTGTGGATTTCTTCACGAATGGAATTTAAACTTACGATTGTTCTAATTACCTTATTTTGAAATCTCTGCAAAATTTCGATATTAGATAAACTGGCGGTTCCCCAAAGTCGTACCGTATATCCATATCGGTTTTGTTGTCCAGGAATAACTAAGATGTTTTTCCAATTAGCCAATACATTTGTTCGAATTTTGTACCAAGCAGGAAGAGCACGTTAAACTTAGTCAGAAGATACGATGTTTTGCGTTAAGAACTTAATGGAATTGGAAAGCAGAATGATTTTTTTAATAAATTGGAGGGCATAAAATTTAAAAGAAATATAAAAATTATTCATTTTAAACTTAATTTTGAATTATTGATGGCGGTTTTGGATTGCAGGTCACGTGACCTTGCACCCTTTAGAAAAAGTTTCCACTAATAAGATATAACTAACTTAAAATATATTTTGTTCTAAATTTGAATAAATTCGAGGATTATAAATTTTTACACTGATTTTTTGAATATTGAAATTATTCAACAAGCTTGAATAAAAGTGAAACGTTAATGTCATGGTTTATATTATGCAAATTAGCGTTTACTAAAGTAGTACTGTACTGGTACTACAGGACGTACCAGGTTCGATTCCGGGCGAAGTAAAACAAAGGGGCTTCTAACCCCCATGAATATTCAAATTCGAAAAAAAGACCGAAAACTGTAGGTAGTAAAATTTCTTAAATAAAAAAAAGTATTTTGCGATATTATGCAATACATTACCCCCCCCCTCCAGGAACTTTATCTGCATCGACCCTTGAAGTAAGAACTTGGTTCTGATCACCTCTTTTCGGAAGATAATGTTAAACAACCGAGGTAATCTGACCTAAGAATCTTTCTCGAAATTAATTATAGTACGCCTTCTGTAGTTCGAAACCTATATTGAATAGTAGGTCCTATAGGTGCCGTATTTTGAAAAATCTTTACGACGCACATCACAAACATAAGAGAGAGTCACGATGTTTCTGAAAATTTCTGTAAAATGAAATGAAAACGGTGGGCAATGTTATAACATCATCAGAAAGTCATTGTCCTCCTGAAAACCAATTTGTTAGTTAGGACGTTCTAACTAAAGACGCAGAGTAAAGGTCCTTATTCATTTCCGAAAGCTTCGTGCAAAGCCGAAAGCCGAGTCGCGTTATTTGCGGAATATCCACTAAACATTCACAAATCCTCTGGCTGGTTCATCAATTTGTTTGTAAATTAAGCCAGAAATGTTCGAGTGCGGCCTTACGGCCGCACGATAATGTAATTTAAATATGTATTATATAATCATGGCGACTGTTAAATAAGGTGTCTGTGAGGTATTTATGATGAGTTGACTGTTGGAAGACCCTCCCGAGGCATAATGCCAAATCGTTTCAAATGATGTAACCTTACGTTACAACCGGTTATACCCAAATTCCAGATTTACACTAATTTGGAAAATTATCAACGAAAAGTCAAAGACAAAAAGTATAAAAATTATTTACTGTTAACGATAGAAATTCAATAAAGCTCGATAACAAGAGCGACATTCGAACATTTAGTTTATGGAATGCTGTACTTTTCGTCCTGTCCGTCAACCAGTGGTCACACGAAGCATTCAATTTCTTTTTCTTTATGTTGTGTTAGAACCGCTGTCGGCTTGAGTTTCTTTTATATATTTTTGAATTTCATATGGCCTATTAGCATAACTGAATAGTGAGCACTCTATAAAATACCCAATATGGAAAAAGGTGAAATTTAAAGCACAACTAACAAAATGTTTGAGTATAACATGTACAGTAAGGGAAATATGAAATGCCCGCCTAAAAATTCTGCATATGATTGGTTTAATTTGAGGGATTAGGATTTTTGTTAAATACAGCATGGTACCAACATAAGTAACAATGCCCAGGTACTATATAAACATTAAAATATTTTGAGATTTTAGTTGAATAAGGTAGTGTAAGCGAATTGTGTTAAAAAAATGGTTGGAAAGAAAAATTTAAGTGAAAGTGATAAGCAAAACATTTTATTGTTGCACAATGAAAATAAAAGTTTTACGTATATAAGTAAAATAATAGGATGTGACAGACGTACAGTAAGTAGGTTCATCATAAAATATAGCCATTCTGGCAGTACAGAACCTCTGCCAAGGGGAAGACCGCAGCGAAAGACTACGGCCGCTCAAGATCGCATTATACGGAAATTGGCATTACAAAATCGATTTAAATCGCAACGGCACATAAGGTCTGAAGTTACCAAACAACTTGGTATCAATATTACGAGACGCACAATTGGCAATCGGATAAAAGAATTTGGTATAGGCACGTTTACTGCAGCAAAAAAAACCGTTATTAACAAAAAAAATGAAGAAACGGCGGTTAGAATTTGCAAAAAAATATGCAAATTGGGATATAAATGATTGGGACAAAGTAATCTTCTCCGATGAATCAAAATTTTTAATCCATGGTTCAGATGGTAAAAGATACGTGCGACGATTTGCAGGCGAACGATTTAAGGACGAATGTACCGTTAAGACAGCGCGCAGTCGTCTTGGCATAATGGTCTGGGGCTGTTTTTGTAATCGGGGATTAGGAAATCTTCATTTCATAGAAGGTACCGTTAATGCCCTTAAGTACATTGGCATCTTAGAAAATCATTTAGAACCATCGCAATTAGTTCTAGAATATTATACAATAACTTTTATTATTTTTTTATATTATTATTATTTATTAAAAGTTTATAAGCGGGCATTTCATATTTCCCTTACTGTATATGTCAAGACAGGATGTATCCCAATTTATAAAACGTCGAATATTGAAAATGAAATGCACATGTGGACCATCAAATAAATGGCGAAAACGCGACTACAAAGAAGGCTGCATTATTGAATAACATCAAAAACGTTGGATAACAAAACTTCGCAGGCTACACGTGAACAGTGGAATAATTTAGAAATTTTTATTCGGCGTGATCAAAGATTAATTAGAGTAAGCTTAAAAGTTCAAGTGTTATTGGCAAGTGTATTAATGGATGATTCATTAATCATCGGTTTTGCATTCGATTAATAATATTTACATCACATCCTCTAAATTTTCCAATATTATCTTCAACCGGTATTTTTTAAGTAAAGCAGACGTTTGTTATTAATTTGTTGATAAAAAAGTATCATTGATCACGTTCCTATAGTAAGACGTCGTGTAATTATCGATCCCAATAATCATCCTAATTAAATCGCCAGAATTGTTCAGTTTTTATTTACAGTCGTTAATTTTTCTCGGCCCACGTAACGAATATTTTGTTTTCAAATTTCAATTCCTTTTTTATCGCCAAAGTTTTGCTACCGCTCTTATTTTTTATTGTTTCGCTCAAAAGTACGGATGATGATATCGTATAGGTACGTGACCGTGGTATCGTGTGCTGACATGATTTCGCATCGTGTTTAGGTACTTCTAAAAAGTTCCCAAATTGTAATAACAGCGGGCTACATCACGCAGTTAAAATAAACCACCCGACTTTTTTAACTTTAAAATAAGATCAAAGGGAGCAGCGAAAGAAATTGTAAATATTTTTCATTTTAATGACTTTTTAGGACAAGGTTTTCGGTTGTTTAAGTTAATTTTGAATTAAATGCAGGGTTAAAGTTGTTAACACGAGAAACAATTTTAAACATACCTTGGAGTAATAATAAAGAACGATTTATTGCGAAGGGAGATACCTACGTTATTATGAGTCGATATAATTTCCCAAAAATTAGCCAAGAATGTAGGATATTTCTGATGTGATGAGTTTTTCTGCATACTTGGCCGACTTGGCAGATACTTTAATAAGTGACAGACTGATGAGTAAGGTTTTAATGTTAGAGTAATTCATACAGCACAGATTATCGAAGTTACAATTATTTAGTTCACAGATTTACCAGCGAAACTTGCTCGGAGCATTTTCCGAAAACTCGAGTTATCCCGAATTTTACGTATTCAAAGTTTGTTGAAGACATGTTTCTGGCTAAGTTCGATTTTCTATCAGTTTTCATGTGCCAATAATTTTTGATGCATGCTTTCACTGGTTTCCTTGAAACTTTTTCAAGTTTCCGAATCGAACTAATTTTTGGCATAACTTCGTCTCACCGACAAGAAAAACAATCGGACCGATATATTACAAAGTTTTGACTAATTGGAATTGGAACTCATTTTGCCAAACTTTGTTATTTGTTTACGAAGTCAAAAAGTTGAGACGCGTTTCGTATTTATTTACGAGATGACGTTCGCTTTTATGCAAACCTAAATTGTTTTCGTCTCGATAATTTATTATTGTCTGACACTATTAAAAGTTCCACTTATTCACTGTTTGGGCATGAGGTTCCTTAAATTGCGCAGTAGTCATCATTACTATTATTGTGGTGGCTAGGTACTCACTTTCGATTCGATTCGATTGAGAACGTTACTTCTTGATTGCACCTCGTAACTATTCTGAAAAGTTTAAATCTGGATTGTTGAATATTCTTTACTAAATATTCGGGCAGGAATAATTAATTTAAGTTTCTCGAAGGCCCTGCTACCTTTTCGGTCTCTTATTTCGTTCTATTATCAAAAAGCTTTTAGTGCGTACCGATTTTATTACTAAAGCCTTCAATTTTTCAGATAAACCGAGGTCGTTAACCAAAACATAACTTTTAATTATTGCTTGTTTTTTATTCTATTAGAGCTGTTTGTAAAAACTGCAAAAGTCAAGGACACGTTAACACACTTTGTTATTGTTTTCACCAAAAAAGTGCAATTTTATAATATAAAACTACCATAATAGCAGGATTAACAGACTAATCAGACAATGGCGATATTAGACATTAGCAAAATTGCTTAGATTATCAATCTGTAATCATTTCGTGTTATTGAACTGCGTGTTTATGATTGTAACAAATTTACTCAAATTTATCAACAGAAATATGAGAGAAACGACTTAAAATTGTTTACCCTTTCAAATTAACGGATTTCGTCGGTGGTGGTTCCTGGTTCCTTATCGATTTTCAAAATTACTTGTTCGTTGATTTATTATGTCGCTTTTTATGAACAGAATTATTAAAACGCAAATGTAACAGTTTAGCATCTTTATTTCCATACAATTCAAATATAGTGGCAATTTCAATACCCAAATTTGGTGATGACCCAATGCTCGTCACCTTACAGTTTTTTTTTATTCTGCAGTGGTCGCAATTTTTTCTGTGAATTTTTATCCAACATTTCTTTTTCTAGTCATAACTTGTTTTTTATAATACAACCATCTTACAACTGGTACCATCGCGTAGGTTTCGAAACCTATTTTGAAAATTTTATGCAGATTTTCCACCCCACGCAAATATTTGTATTGTTTTTTTTTTAATTAATCGTCGCATCTCCTCTTATGATTTAATTAACAATCATTATTCAAAAAGAGCGACATATTGATCGTAATTTGTAAACAATTGATTATGTAAGATGTTTTCTTTGTGATGTTTTTTTCTGCGATTTCAATTAAAATTAATTATTAATTTGACTTGTTTATATAAGAATTCTATGTATGGCTCGGTGGAAGACATCAAAAAAAATTATAACCAAATTGATTAATAAGTTTTGGTGGTGCGACACGATTTTCCATTAGAATTACTTAGGGGGAATTTAAGCTTTTAACTCGGTGAGCTCAAATTACTAAAACAAAGTTTAAACCCGAGATGTAAGCGTGTCCTCATTTAATGCAATATATTAATTTTAACAGCCTAATCGTTTCAATAATTTTAATCCTTTTCGCAATTTGTTTCATCTTGGTGGTGGTATATGATATTGAAAACAAGTTTTCTTGATATCCAATTAAACGATGCTTTTAAAGGAAATGTTCTGAATGGTCAAGGAAATTGATAACTTTTTCATTTCTGGGTGTTTTTGAGAATTTAAAAAAGATTAAGTGTAGCGAGGATCGAACCATGCAACAAACCACACGGTGATCATGTTCACTCCTTTGTTAAATTGAATTTTATTTTTAATATTGATTAAAGATATTTCATGGTCTGTAGAAATTGGGGTGTCTAAGTTTCTCTAATTTATTTCCACCTATACATTTATTAAATCGAAGCTGCTACAATAGAGGAAATCCCATCGATAAAATTAACTTTGTATTTCCCACAGTGAGCTCTTCATTTTATTATCTAATTATAATTAACACGCATGACATATTAAAAACTATATAATAATTAATCCGACTTGACAAAATTAATCTAAATTCTATAACTAAATTTAACAAAGAAAGAACTTCGTGGTATAAAGTCAGATCTGTTCGTAGAGTGGACTGCTTCGTTGCTTTCTTCCCTTTGGGTATCCAATTTGGGTTCCAAAAAAAATTTTGAATTTTGAATTCGAAACCATTCATTTATTTCATTTTTGCTTTAAATTTTCCGCCTAAATGTAACCTAATAATTTCTAAACTCAATAAGTTGTGCTCCTAACCGAAAACCACGTTTTCATGTACGTAACAAAAGACGTTCATGTCTGGTGGGAGGGGGGGGTTATTTTTTTTTACAAAATATTACATAAAAAAGATATTTAAACACAATTTTCTTAGAAATACCAAAAATGGGATTTTTATGCCGCCGTCACATTTGTGCGAACTCCTCCTCACCATGGTAACACTGTGTTACATTTTATAACCCCCCCCAGGCATGGACGACCTCTTGAAATATGAGAATCCAATAACTAAATTATTTAATGTACACAATCCAATTATTATCTTATGTAGAAAATCCAAATCCTGTTGTTTCTTAATGGAAATCAAATTGGTGGTTAATTCTAATTTAGTTATCAAAATAAAAACATTCCAGTGCGGCCTTTAGGCCGCACAGTCTAAGGCCTTAGACTCTTAATGACCAATGTTCTTAGAGAAATGTCATATGTAATAAAGTCCAAATTCTGTCATTCCCTAACAAACTTCCCGTTGGTTAAGTTTTTAGTTTAGCAACCTAAAAAAGGATACAGTGCGGTCTATAGGCCGCACAAGTATTGCAATCACAAAGTGGAAGAATCTTCCACTAGTCAGATATTACGCCTAATGAAATATGAAAAGAAAATAATCTAACGCTTTCAATTTTCTTTAAATATTTTTATAGCTCCAAGGTTTCCGCAAGTTTTAAATACGATATTATGAAAGAATTTTCTCTGCCCAAAAAAGTTTGGTAAATGCAGCTTTAGCTCATTTTAAGCGACATAATGTGTTGTTACTTAACTTCCAGTAAATAACCTAATCTCTAATTGTGTTACATTATGAATTGAGTCATTGAAGAAATATGAATATTGTTTATTTTACAGCCCCGTAGCGAGGCTTTTTGGGGGGGGGGTATTTTTTACACCCCCTGGATATTCGTAACCCAGCCATGTTTTTTGTTTTAAAGTATTAAGAAGATGGCGCCGAGTTCTTTCAACAATTTAATTGAGGACGAAACTGAGCTTTTAGAAATTTTCGTTGCGATAATTTGATGTAGATTCTGGTGGAAAACCGTAGTTTTTTTCGGAATCAGTCATAGCGGATACGTGCTCCACCCTCCCGGGCCACGGGATTTGCATTTTACAGATAAAATAAATAACTGCATGGCAATACTGCCACAAATTTGAAGGAAATACACAATTTAAACAAGTATAAAAATACATTATGGATTAATATAACAGCACAACATTGTTTTAAGCATCGACATATTATTATAAATATTAATTAATACTACATTAACACGTATAGTATTAATTAAACCGACGTGATGAAATTAATCACATCTGCATTCGATAAAATATAAACAAATGCCGACTATTTTTACAAAGTGGCTATGCCAACAAAATTGAACAAAGAAATACACAAGGGCGGATTTAACATACCTAGTTTCCTATGAAAAAATCTCCCCCCCCCCACTCTCCGACCTTTTATAAATTTCCATTTTCTCCCATAAATAACAGTTTTGTCGCGAAATTCGTTTGCGGGATTAAACTTGTAGTCTTTGTAAAAATATCGATTCTTTTATGTATTGCTTTTTCCTTATTAGTTGATAAATAAGTGGAACTGACCCCCCCCCCTAGTCAAGCTCCTTTATCGCATGGTCCTAGTTGGCCTGTACGGTAAATCGCAAAATCCACAAACATGAAAACTATTAGGGTGTTATTCTTCTTCTTCAAGTGCCATATCCGGTCTCCCGGACGTTGGCGACCTCTCACCTATGTATGTGTTGTGCGTTTGAAGTATTATCACACACATAGGGGACCTACTGCTTAACGCGGGCTCCGAACCGCGGGAAGTGTATACACTTCATTTCCAGAGAGGCTGTTCCAGGCAGATTACACCTCGGTGGTTTGCCATTGCCTTCCGAGGGGAGACGGTCAGAATAAAGTTTTTACTGAGCCCGGAGTCGAACCAGGCATTCAGCTTTAGCAGCAACGCACTTAACTGCTTTAGCTGACGACCGTCTCCAGGGTGTTATTAGTAATGGTTATTTCCGTTAAGACTCCCTACAGCACGTTGGTTATTTGAGTTTATCTGTAACCGCTCCGCCCAATATTCCGGCGCGAAATATTTAAAATTCGAATGTATCCTTACAACTTTTATTTCTCTCCGACTTCGACTTTCACGAGACATTTAAATCCAATTCAAGTTTATACAATGTAATTTATTTTTCATTTGCAATGATTGAATTTTAATTACGGAAGCAGTAGAAATAACTGCCAACCACCTGGGTAGCCGCATCTTTAAGTAAGATTTCTTACGCTTCGAAGTCTGATTGATACAGTCCACCCTTTAAATTGTGGAATATTTTCAGAGGAACCTTAATTATAACTATGAAATTAGAAATAGAAGTCGAATTTATTACAAAAAACTTTAAAGTATTCAAGATCATGATGTGTAGTTGTTTTATTATTTAAATTCTTATTGAAGCTAATTTTCAACAACGAATTATACTTAAAATATTGGTTACATTGTTAAATCAATGAAGCGGTACTTTATTGTAACTATTTTAAGCGACAATTTTCTTAAATAGAACTTGGAGCAAAGTATGACTTTGTTTTAGAGACTCGAATTGTAACAGTTTACAATTTTAAAATGTCATAACGAATTACTTCCATTAAAAAAAATTTGTTTTGAAGAAAACTTGTAAAATAAAATGCTGCTTTATTTTAACTATTTTAAGCGACAATGTTCTTAAGTAGAGCATTGAACAAAGTATGACTTTGTTTTAGTGACCCAAACTGTAACAGTTTACAGTTTTAAAATGTCATAATGAATTACTTCCATTAAAAATTTTTTTTTGTAGAACTACTAGAAAATAAATAAAGGGCTGCTTTATTTTAACTATTTTAAGCGACATTTTTCTTAAGTAAAGCATTGAGCAAAGTGTGACTTTGTTTTAGAGACTCGAACTGTAACAGTTTACAATTTTAAAATGTCATAATGAATTTCTTCCATTAAAAAATTTTTGTTAAGACAAATTGTAAAATAGATAACGCATTGCTTTATTTTAACTATTTTAAGCGACAATTTTCTTAAGCAGAGCTTTGAGTAAAATGATAAAAATTTTGTCTCACTGTTTTACAAAGAACTGCGCAAACGCTCACGTAGCGTTACTGAGCGGTTAAATTAAAAACTACTTGGGCAGCAACCCAAAGTCGTAAATCAACAACTTGATTCAGTTTTGATTACGAAATATTACAATTTTTAGAAATTAAAATTATAAAATAAAACAATGAACTCATAACTTGAATTTTCCGTAGAACAATGATTACACAGGAAAATTCTGCGTAAATCTAAATTTGAAAATCCACCAATGTTGATAGAAAACATATTATGAAAATCTAAAATAAAAAACTTTTATTTTACATAATACAAGGATTTATATTTAGACTACGATAAGCATCGCGTTGAGCTTAATAGTTTATAGGGTCGCGGATCACTGAGAATATAAAATATTTCGTAGGCGTTAGGAATTTATAAGAAACAACAAAACTTCTTGAAAGGACTTAAAAATAAAATTCTGCGAGGCGCTTCAGCACTTTTAAAACAAAGTTTTCAGGAAAAATCGCAAAGTTACTTTTGTCTCCGAAAATCTCCAAGAATATTTGATAACGTGGAAGACGAGCAGATTTCCATATCGAATTTCACAATCAGTAGGTGTAATTATTGTTACAGTTTAATAACTCTTTATTACCTGCAGTAATTAACGACCTTGCCTTACTGACGTAACGAACAGATGGAATTACAGATCAATTTATTGCTATGATTAATAAAATCGGATTGTTAATAAAATTTTTTCTAGAAATTGGAAAATTCCTGCTAATTATTTCGCCTAAACAAAGTTCACCTCACATTAAAATTAATTCAATGTTAATGAATATAGCTTTCCTTGCATAAAAGTTGTAATAATATACAAAACGGACCCTCAAATTTCCTTCGGCTATAAATATTATGTTTAATTTGTTTTCACTTAAAATAACCGGTTGAACGACAAAAAAAAGTACGTTGGGTTAAAAATAGCGTTTTGACACCAAAACATGGCATGTTATTATTATT
This sequence comes from Podabrus alpinus, assembly GCA_932274525.1. Taxonomy (NCBI): domain Eukaryota; kingdom Metazoa; phylum Arthropoda; class Insecta; order Coleoptera; family Cantharidae; genus Podabrus; species Podabrus alpinus. The sequence continues at coordinate 68,391,411 of OW026456.1, read as the reverse complement.
TAAATTTTTTTCGTCGTGCGTTTGTTGACCAGTTTATAAATTTATATTTTAATCCTTAAAAATCTATAACCGATCCAATTTCCTTTGGAACTTTCATTTAAAAGTTAACTCGATGTTAACTGATTTAATCTTGCAGTTCCAATTTTAAACTTAAAATTAAAATACTACAAAAAATACAATCCATCAATTTTTCTTCAATTTTAAACTCTTCTTTATTGACATTTTGATGGCGCTTTCAAAATAAATTAATGTATTCATAAAGTTAATATACATATTATAAACATGGATTGAACTCGGGAACAGCACAATTTATGAAAATTTTATATTTAAAACGAATTTTTATTTTACGTTGACGTAAAAGATAGTTGTTGATGTTACATAATGGATTAACAGAGAAAAACAAATATTTTCCTTTTTAGTTTCCAGAATTTTTTTCAGAAATAACCAAATTATACGTTTATTTAACAATAACTCATTACTTTTTGTGAGTAAAATATGTTGACAAAGTAAAGGAAGATAATTAATTTGTATTTTAATGGGTAATTTGCATGAAACTTGCGTAGTCGGGTAACATAAAATTTATAAGGAAACAAATTTGTAGGGTTTTTAGTTCGTTATTGAGAATTTCAATCGATAACTTCTGAATAAGTTTTCTCATTTTATTTTTTCTGGGCTCTTTATAAAAATAATTGTTTAGCCTAAAAATTACATCGAGAAGTTTTTTTCTATAAAATGTATAATATTTTTTGAGATACCGCCTGTCAAAGCTAAAAGTGAACTTTCAATTTATTGTAGAAAAGTTTTTAACAAAAACTTAAAATTTTCATTACATCTTCTAGTACAGTGCCAATTTAGTGAAAAAATGTAAATTAAGTCTTTTGATTATCAAAACTAAGGAAAAGTTTTGATTATAATATATTTGATGGAAAAACTATGTAATAAACTTCCTAAGCGTAATAAGGAAGTTATCGACATTTAAGTGACTCAAAATGTACGAACTTCAAAGGTATATTGGTGACTTTCTCCCCCCCCCCCACCAAATTGAATGAATTTTAAACAATAAGAAACTTTTTTCAAATAAAATTTGATATCTCATATTGTAACTACAGCCCCCCCTCCCCGTTTCGTGGGGTCTGCGAGGGCTGAATTGCTGTCATCGATTGTAGGGTAAAGGTAAGATTTCACCTTACTCTACAGTAGAACTAATTTGCAGCGTAATTAACATCTTCAATATGAATTTAAAACTTAAAAAAAGCTATAGCGGTTTTGCATTTTTGTTGCGACGTAGGGCAAAACCTAGACATTTTAGAGAAAACCCTAAGAAATTAAGTGTATTATTTCACAGAATTATATCTTGAATGAGAGTGCAGGCATTTAAATGGGATCGTTTTTGTGGAAGTTATAGCCTTTCGAGTGATTAAAAATGCAAATAAGAAAAAAATTAAATGGACAAATTTTTGAAAAAAGTTAAGAAATTAATGAAAACTTTTAGTTTTAAACTACTTTTACTTTAATGAGTCATGACGTGAAAACTAATCATTTTATAACAAAAACTCTGGAATGTCGTTTTTTAGCATCATGAATATTTAAAAATATTCTAAGAAAATTTAAGTTGAATAATTTTTGTAGAAGTTATAGGCATTTATGATTCAAAATGTGATAAGTCGGCAATAAATTCCAGTTTAGTTCCAGTACAGGAAATGGAAAATTTTCAAATTTTTAAACTTGGTCAGCAATACTACAAAAATTAAGAACTTGGAGAAAAAGTGGTAGATTAAACTTTTGTAGTCCATTAAATTTTCTTACTGAAAATTCTATGAAAATTTGAAGAAAATAAGTTTTTTAAATTATTCAAAATAAAACGATCGATTTTCTGGTCCATATTTTCAAACGGGAGGAGAAGAGAATGGGATAACGACCCCCCCCCCCGCTCCTTTAGTAATGATAAAAATATAAAACCGATTAAATGCACTAAAATTTGTAATAATTTCAGAAAATGTACCTTTTTAAGTTTTTCTACAATCAATCAATTTATTAAACTTTGCGTTTTCATATTTGGACGAACATAAGCGCAAATAATATCAATTTTTAAATTAACCGTTTCGAGTGATTTAAAATGTAAGTAATAAATTAGATAAATTTTTGAAGAAAGTTTTGAAATTGATGAAAATTTTACTTTTTATACTACTTTTACTTTAATGAGTCATAGCATAAAAACTATGCATTTTAGAACAAAACCTGTAGAATGACGTTTTTTAGCATCAAGAATTGTATTTATAAATATTCTAAGAAAATTTAAATTGAACAATTTTTTTAGAAGCTATAAGCATTTACATGATCCTAAATGCGAACTCGAATAAACTATGTAACGGTCTATGTTTCTGAAAAATCAATTTTCAGGGAAAACTATTAAATAACTTTTACAATAAATCAGATAAAATTCAAATTTATGTTACAAAATAAAAATTTGAAATTGTAATTTCTAGAAAAAAAAAAGAAAATTTTACTTTTTTTAAACATCTTTTTTAACGTCGATCAGGAATACTGCCAAAACTAGAGGATTTAGGGGAAAAATTGTAGAATAAAGTTCAGTATTCGGATGAATTTTCTTTCTGAAAAGTCGATGAAAATTTAAACAAAAGAAGTTTTGTAGAAGTTATATGCATTTTAATTATTCGAAATGCAAACACTTATAAATAACGGTTGATGTATTAGTTCATATTTTCAGGCAAAGGTGGATATAAGGGGGGGATAAAATTGCTAAAAAAAAAACCTCCATGAACTTTGACTGGATCCGCCTTTGTTTTCAGGGAAAAAATCACCATTAAACACATTTTTGTTAAATCAGTAATAAATTAAAGCTTATTAAGAATTACAAATTAAAAAAAGTTATAGAAATTCCACATTTGGACAAACATTAGCGCAGAAGATATCAATTTTGGGGAAAAACCTGCGGTGTAAAGTTTCTAGGCTAAAGAATTTTGCTTTGTATAAAATCTAAAAATATTTGAATTGAATAATTTTTGTAGACGCTGCAGGAATTTTAATGATTCAAAATGCACACAATTATAAATTAAGCGCGTAACGGTCGTCTACATATTTGCCAATCCATGTTTACTGGATAAATAAAGCTTTAAAAATATTTTTACAGTAAATGAACAGGGAATTAAAATTTACAATATTAATTAAAATTTTTAATTTGAAATTTAAAGAAGTCTTAAAAAATAATTAAATAATATTTTTATTTTTACACTTTTTGAACTTTGGATCAGGGATATGGCAGAAAAACTATTTAATTTAGGGAAAAAACTGTTGAATAAATTTTTCAGCTTGAAGAATTTGCATTCCAGAAAATGTAATAAAATTCAAATTAAAAAATCTTTTAGGAGAGATTCTAAATGTAAGCGATATTTATGAAATTTTTACATTTCACACTTTTTTAACTTTGACAAGCGATAGCACAAAAACTATACATTTTAGACAGAAGAACATTATATAATATCTTTTAGTTCTATAAATTTTCATTTTAAAGAGTCTAAAAGCATTTAGATTTGATTATTTTTGTAGAAGTTATAGGCATTCAAATTGAAACTTCAAACAAAAATTGTGCGAATACGTTTCATTTTCGAATCATATTTTACAACAACTTTTGGGCTAAAATTAGTCCGATTAATTATTGAAGCCTCTCAAATTTGAAGTGCCTATTGTGATTAACATAAATTTCCCAAAATTCTGAGTTTTCCCAATAAAAATCAACCTGATTACTCGAGAACTCATTCAGTTGGGTTTATTCAATGAAAATAATTAAAAATTTCTCATTTGCTACGATTTAATTACATCGTTTATCTTTACCCACTTGCCTACATTTAATTTTCGTTGAACCACCGTACATAGAATATCGTACCTACCTGTCGATTAGCAATGGAAATTTTACTAATTTGTCTTATCATCCACATGGCAACAAACACAATTAAAAAAATAGATAAACACTTGAAGTTTCTTGTGATCCAACCTCGTATCTACTCTATGTTAATAATTTTGAAAAAGTTGAAAAAAATGTAATAAGACAAGAATTTAAAGAATTTTCCCTGAAAATCTCGAGAGCTTGAAACATTAAATTCAATATTTTATGTTCTTAGGATTTATTCGGATAACTTAGCTTTCCATTAAACATTTTTCAGAGTTTGTTCACTTTACGAGGCTTATTTTAGTTACACAAAGACAAATTATTTTTGCATGAGGATCAACGTTTTCAATTTAAATAAAATTCTTAAAATTTTCAAAATTTTCTTTTTGCGCGGTTTAATTCGTCGAATAATATTTTCTACTATTGTTTTAATTGGAAGAGCAGTTGGCTGGATACCAAAGTGAGTAATCTTCTAAATTGTCAATTTATGTGACGAAAAATCACAATAACCACATTAGCCTGCTGAAATTGATAACAACCTGGAACTTAATTACAACAACACTTGACATATTAATCCTATAATTCCCGATAGGAAAATCAATAAAAACAAAGCCGTCATGAATTTGGAGACGCATTAAAATGGAAACGCTGGAGATGTGGCGGATCGACCGTAAATATTTTTGTGCGCCTGAAAAACTCGGAAAATCGACCCATGCCAGCTTCAATATTTGCTGATACGTAAGTTGGCTTATCGGAAGATTGCGTAGATAATAAAGTAAAATTGTATACGAGGAGGTATGACACATTTTTTTCGATTTGAATCAACAATAGCGACTCGTAGTTCCGATTACTACACGCTACTCTGGTGCGCTTTGGAGGTGGAAAGCGGTGCCGTCTATTTAAGAAAATCGTGACCACCAGCACTACTCATAGTTAAAGAGAAACTCGTCATACAAACTCTACATGCTTACGGATATTATCGCGAGTTACTTTTACCGTGTGAAAAAACTTATTAGTGCGTTAATATTTTTTATAACTTGAAATTTTTTATTGTGAATTATTTTAATGAAAATGGTATCTAATGAAGTGGACGGAAATCGTAGGAAAATGTTTAAACGAAGTGTGTCTACTGACGACGAATTTATGACCCGTATACCACCCGAATCGGAAAAACTATTTGAAAATCTTCCCTGGGTCAGCATTATGTCGGATATTGCACTCACTGCCGCTCTTGCCGAACTAAAGGTAATTTTTAAATCCGGAATTAAAATTGAATTACCGGCGCTCGAATTGTTGACGTGACAATTTTCCCGAAAATTTTTAGGTCAACCTGTCTAATGTACACAAATTTTAATATCTTTTGAAATGTCATTACTGATAATTATGTAATGTCCTGAAACTGCTTGTAATTTCCTCTTGAAACTGTTAGAAAATTCATCAGTTACGTAATTGTTCGGAATTTAAAATAGGGGTGAAATTTTTGATCGTCCTGACTCCCCTTATGTACACACCCACGGATCGACTACTCGATTATTGTTTCCTCACCTTTCGGGATCACGAAAATCGGTTGCAAAAGTTACAAATTGTTGTAAAAATCTTAATTGTTATTGTTGCAATCGATAACACGTGGGTCAAGAGATTGATACATCAATGACGTGCAATGTTTACTTTTTTTCAAGTCTTCTTTTTAACCATGTTACCGATTCGTGATTTTAATAACCTAATGAACTGTCTGCCAAGATTATTTAGATCCAATAAACGAGCAACTTTTTTACGTGGACACTGTTGATACTTTCATTTAAGCGCTCGGCAATTATCACTAATTATAGCTTTTCACGGGTGTTAATTTAATTTTCTTAGTTTACTGTTATTTAATTTAAAATAGAAACTGGAAAAAAACCAAGATAAGTTTTTACGATTACCGGAAAACATGCTCATTTATAATATTGTCGCCTTGATCTGAACGCACCCTCATGTCGTTGTCGTTTCGTCCAGTGTGAGTTACGAGTGAAAAGTCGTTGTTTCTTATCAACTCAAAAATTCATCTTGAACGATTACGTGTAATAAGATAGCTTGATCTTGATATGAATTACCTCATTTCAAATTGTCGCTTTGATATGAACGTACCATCATGTCGTTAAATCCAGTGGTGAAATGTCGATGTTTTATTATATCGCAAAATGCAGTGAGATTAACAAATATTTGCAGACCGGTTGGGGGGAGATAAAGGCAATAATCTCTAATAATTAAATGTAATTATTTTTATCTCCCCCCCTGCGGTCTTTTGTTTACTTTTAATGACTTGATATATGTTAGGAGTCTTATATTATTAGCCCAAATATGCAAATCTTCCAAACTTGTCTTCTATTCGACAATTTATCATATTTTTTGTACCGTGGGCGAACTTAATAAGGAATCGATCCGTTTTTGAACAAGTAAAACGTGCGAACGTTCCCCTATCAGCTCTAAAATTATACAATTTTTTTCTAACAATCTTTTTTTTTTATTTTCAGTTCAAGAGAATGCTAAACAAGGAACTGTCTCACTTCTCCGAGTCTAGTAAATCTGGAAACCAAATTTCTGAATACATTTGCTCGACTTTCCTTGGTAAGTAAACAATAGTCTTCAATTAATTCGCTAATTAAACTGATTACTAACTTTCTTTTACGTTCGTTCAACTTTCGGAAATGTAGAAAAGCGTTCCAATATATAAACGAAAGTTGGTCGAATTAAATGTTTAATTTGTTTAATTTGTTTAATTAATTTAATTATTTCTTTATAGATAAACAACAGGAACTTGATATTCCATCTTTACGACTCGATGAATCAAATGATGGAATTCCGAAAGGAGAACCAAAACCACGTAAAGATCGACCCAGGCCTCCACCCACCCCGATGTCCCAAATATCGGTGGTGAATCGAAAGTCGTTATGCCACACCAATTCGTTTACTGGTGAACGTTTACCATTGTACGGAGTGGAAACGCCATACGAGGAAGATTTAGGCAAAGTTTTATCAGAAGTTGATCGATGGGGAGTGGATATTTTCCGCATTCAAGATTTAAGTAACATAAGACCACTAACTTGTGTGGCTTATACAACATTTACGTCGCGTGATCTTCTGAAACACCTAATGATACCACAAAAGACATTTATAACATTTATAATGACGTTAGAAGATCATTATGTTAAAGATAACCCTTTTCACAACTCCCTTCATGCTGCTGATGTAACCCAAAGTACCCACGTGTTGCTTAATACCCCCGCATTAGAATCGGTCTTTACTCCATTAGAAGTGACTGCTGCCCTCTTCGCCGCTTGTGTACACGATGTGGACCATCCTGGATTAACAAACCAATTTCTTATAAATTCTAGTTCCGAGCTGGCGCTAATGTACAATGACGAAAGCGTACTTGAAAACCATCACTTAGCCGTAGCGTTTAAATTACTTCAAAATGACGGATGCGACATATTTTGCAATATGAGCAAAAAGCAAAGACAAACTCTTCGCAAGATGGTCATTGATATGGTGCTGAGCACTGACATGTCAAAACACATGAGTCTTCTTGCCGATTTGAAAACGATGGTAGAAACTAAAAAAGTAGCCGGTTCCGGAGTTCTTCTGTTAGATAATTACACAGATCGTATTCAAGTCTTAGAAAATTTAGTACACTGTGCTGATTTGAGCAATCCCACTAAACCACTCCCGTTGTATCGTCGTTGGGTAGATTTGCTTATGGAAGAGTTTTTCTTGCAAGGTGATCGAGAAAGAGAAGCCAAAATGGAACTTAGTCCCATGTGTGATCGACACTCGGCGACTATCGAAAAAACCCAAGTTGGCTTCATCGATTATATCGTACATCCCTTGTGGGAAACGTGGGCAGATCTTGTACATCCCGACGCACAGGACATTTTAGATACTTTAGAAGAGAACAGGGACTGGTATCAGGGTATGATTCCACCTAGTCCACCGGCTGAAGAAGTGCAAGATTCTCAAAGACCTGGCAGTATTAGATTTCAAGTAACATTGGAGGAGGGCGAAGCAGAGGCCGAAGCTCCGATGTGACGGAGGCTACTTGGCCTCTGTAGAAAGCTCACCGAAAAGGTGCAGCAGTGGTGGCGTGTGCGACAGTAGACGCTGGCGTCTTCTGTCTCTCTGCTCGCTCCCTTTCCGCGCTGGTCGCGGCGTTTGTTATGTTTGCATCGCTTGACTGATAATCTTTGGGCTTGCAGCCTGTCCCTGCAGTTCCTGGGAGTGTACGTATATTAAGTTTTGGCCTTTCCGTATACCCTTGACATGCCTTACCATAGAGGAGTGACACCGCGACACTTGATCGCCCTGGTGGCGATCTGTGTTCTTTTCTCAGTACTGATACATCTTGTATATAATTTCATTAATCTGTCGGTGTAATACTCAGCCCCGTGTATGTATAGGTTCTACATGTCATGTCAGCTGTGTTACACAAGTAAAGCTCTCTCCATTCTATACTGTGTTTTATTTTTTTACTACCACCTCATTTTTTATTCTTAGCATCTTCCCTAATAAGCTCTGCCAGTGTACATCTAGGTAGGTATTACAAGAATTACTTCGATCAACGTTCGAACCTGTTACCACCACGTGGCTAAAATACAAAATTATTGAACAGCTATTAATAAAAAAATTACTAGAAATGAATTAAATAAATAAACATAGTTCATCTTCCGTGCACAACGTACGCGTTGTGCGCATTCTACGTTGACGACTCGTGCAGCAGAATGGATTTATTTATTTGGCAAGCATTCGTATCAACATATCAATAAACGATGCAAATGGAGCACATTTTCTTTTTGAACTTTTATTCTCAATTTAATCGCTTATCTTGACGTCTGCATCTTCAAATCGAAATAAAAATCGTTAAAATAGAAATTTCGATCTTAAAATTATAAACATCCAATAATTCAAGTTTAACTTATCTATAAAATAATTTCAAGGTTTTCGTATTTTTAGTAATCGAGAATTTTTAAAACGCAAAAAAATTATTTACTTCTAAGCAATTAAATAAACTTATAAAAAGTATGTGCGTTTAAAATTGGAGTACGTAAACGTAAGCATGTTTTTCTGGCGCCCACTTATTGTATGGCTTATGTGGGTTGATAATAATTGTATTGTTTTCGTGAAATTTAATTTAATTAATTGGTTATTAAAACTATTAAAAGTTTTCTAAATTGGTCAAGATTATTTAAGGTAAAATTAATGACTACTTTTCAGTCAAATTAACGAGATTCGAAACCAACTTCAGATGGCTGAAGAATATTTCCAAAAAATTAATAAAATGGACATCTCTCTGGACACGTCTCAATCCACATTCCGTCTTAAAACATTTTTATGTAAATTTATTATATTACCATAGCGCAGGTCAAAAATAGAAACTGATAATCTCAACAATCTATTCATGGGCGTCATTATCACTCATGTTTTCATAATCAGTAATCAACCTTTCATCTCCACTTCCACTTGATACAATTGTAATTAGCATTTAATACAAAATTTGAATAATTATTTAAAAATATTCAACAAAAGTTATAAAAATAGCTTATTTAAGTATTGGCGACAAATTTGCATCCTGTAATTAAGTATGTATTATATGGGAGTATAATAAGCAGTGGTTGTTGACTTTTCAGTGAGAGGGCAAAAAATTTTAAGAAAAAGGAATAATATCAAATTATTGCAACTTATTTTATTTCTCAATAATTCCAACCTTGAGGAGAAACGCGAACATTTAAGAGACATAGGCTTGCATGCAATCCCCATGCTATGGGGATGTAAAACTGTAATCTGCAGTGACCCGACTGTTTATCCAGTCTAGCGACATCTTGTCTTAATTTTAAAATATTAATACGTTTCATTCGGTGCGATTCTGATTGACATAACAATCTTGTTATGATAATCATTTGGTTATTTTGTAACAATATGGTTATTTGAGCCGATTTGCTATTCTGGTTCTGAAGACATAATCATGGGGGTGTGGTTTGTCAACAATTATTGTTAATTATTGTTATATTTCATGGTTACGTAATATTTGAATTATTTATAGTCAGTAAATGCTGTATATTGAACTGTATTTCAATGTATTTAAAAATTTCAGATTTTTCTTTAAAAAAAATTGTATAAAAAAATTTATTTCAAATTTAAACATTTAAAAAAGTCAAAACAAATAAAAAATTGTAACCCACAATTCGTTATATTATTAAACAAAAATTTAAATGCTCATTGCGTCATAAAAAGTCTAAAGGATAAAAAAAATATTCCAGATTCTGAAAATTTAATGGGCGAATGATGGAGGTGAATTTGTTCCTTCACGACCATATTAAAAAAAATTGTAACAATATTGTATGTAAATACTTTTAATACACAAAAAATTAGTTAAATAAAAAATAAAAAACACAAATAAAAGTGTATAAACTGTAAATTAATTAATTAACTTAAAACAACTTTGAATACAAATTTATTTTGAGATACCTACTATATACATATTACAAAATTACAAAACAAAATTAAAGTTTTTAAATCACAACTGATGGAACGATGTGTCATATTTGTAGTATTTTTACGGTACATTTGAACTATTGATAACAAGGTTTGGTTATGCTTAAATTATAACAATCATGATTATGCGTGTTTAAACAGAATAGCAATTTTCGGTAACATTGTTACGGAGATGGTTATAACTTAGGATAGCAATCTAGTCATAACAATATGAATTTATAACCATGTGCAAATCAGAATCGCACCGATTGTCAAATTACGATAAATATTCAAGGCAATAACAGAAAAATAGCGTTGAATAGTAACCGGGGGTCTGGGACATACAATCAACATTGTTATGAAAAGTAAAGACTGTTTGCCACCATATACTGGGGGGTATTCCATACCCCCCGGTCTCTGGAGCCGCCAAATTTTAAAGAGCTTCATTTACAGAACGATTAAGAGTGTGGAGCATGTTGTGAGTGCAGCTCGCTTAATCTCTTTCATCGAATTGCCTTTGAAGTTTTATGAACACATTGGCCCATATAGTGGCGTTGTAACCATGTCGTGCTTTATATTGCCACTATCACTATTAGCCTGTCTTTTTCCACTGTTGGATAAAAGCCTTCCCCAACATTCTCCAGATCTCTCTATCTTCTACCACGATCAACCATCCAATACGTGCCGTCTTCTTAAATTATTCGTCCCTCCATCGTGTTTTCGGGCGTTCGGTGCCCCTTCTTCCAGATCTCGGTCTCCATTGTAGCATCCTCCTTGTCCACCTACCATCCCTCATTCTGGCCATGTGTCCCGCCCAATTCCACTTCAGCTGGGATGCTCTTTCCACCACATCCTTTAGCTCTGTCTGTTGTTTGATCCTGTCATTTATCTTGTGATCTCTTAGAGTTATATTTAACATTTGTCTTTCCATTGCCCTTTGCGTAAATCGAAGTTCCTTCGCGCTAGACATTGTTAAGTTCTAAGTTTCTAAGCCGTTTGTTAGGACAGGGAAAATGCATTGATCGTATACAAGCCGTCTAAGTGACATTGGTATTTTGGACTTCAAGATACATTTTAATTCTCCAAAAGCTCTCCATCCCAGCTTGCATTTTCTAGTTATTTCAGGTGACATATTACCTTTATCAGTTGTTATACATTGCCCCAAATATCCAAAATCCTGCACTACCCCAAAGGGGTTGCCATCAAGCATAATGCGGATCCCGAGGTGATTGTTTCCTTCCGACATAACTTTTGTTTTTGTAATCTTTATACATTTGTAATCTTACCAGTTTAGATGCTCTTTGAAGGTCGTCCATCATTATCTGGAGTTCCTCTTCGCTTCTTATTCCTTTCTTAATGTCTATACTTCTTATTGGTATACAGTGGCGACTGGCACGGGGAAGGTGACTGAGCACCGTCCTCCCAAAACAAAATAGCCACTCACAAAAATGTTGTATAATCTGCTGTATATTGGGCAGTTTGGCGCTTGTTATGGCTTCAACCTTAACCGGTCGTACGGATTTAAAAAAAGTTACCTAAAAAGTGAAAATTTTCATTTGGAAATCGTACCCCCCCCCCAAGTATAGCAAATCACAAGGTCGCCGTTAATGCGTAGGTTAGTAAACCAACCCCCCTCAAGGCAGTAGATTATGCAATTAAATTTATTTTCACTCCTCCCTCCCCAATCGGACGAAGTTAATTATCAAAAGTAATATATATAAATAAAATTTTCCTTTTATTAATTTATCTATCTTCTATTTGTGTGCCTATATGCCCAAATTGAGACATTAATCACCTCTCCAGTGTGGCCTTTAGGTCGTAACTTCTAAGATCAATTTTAGCGCTAAGCTAGGAAAATATTTTAATATCAAGTATGCAAATTTATTTCTGCCAATTAAAAATTATTAAACTTCAAAAAAAATGTATGCTGACGTTGTGCACTGACCTACCCCGTAGAGTCCATTATTGCTTTCTGATTCACTGAGAAAGTCAGGGAAATTTTAATCAAGGAAATGTTAAAAAAGTTAGGGAATATGCTTTAAACTGCCGTCCTACGCTAAAACGCAGTATCTCCAAAATCGTTGTTTCGAGAAAACGCTCATTTAGGTATTTATGGTAGGGCCAACAAAAAATCTTTTTAATCCTTTTAATCCGTTAATACATAATAATAGATGGCGTTTACTGCTTTTTAGCGTAGGACTTGTTGATATTACGTGGAGATACTGCAATATCTAAGGCTATTATTGCATATAACCAGTAGTCTTACTGCTTCTTAGTGTTGCAGGATCACAGATATTGTTGTAATAATCCTAAACAAGTTGGAACGTGCTTCAGCAGCGGTTCCTAGGCTTCTATACATACAACTACTTTTCTGGTGTGAAAAGTTGTTGTTATTTTTGGTCGCCATAATTTTATAATGTGATATCAGATAATCCGATAATTCGGAACCGAGGGCTACCAACTTAAAAAATATTCTATATAAGTAAATTTTAGTGACAAAACATTTAGATTTTCAGATTAGTATCTTTATTATCGGATAAAAATTATTTTTTCAGATACCTATAAGAAATAATCAGATAATCAGCACCAATTAAATTTTTTGCGATTGGTAATTATCATTTACTATATAAGTAATAACAATCAAACTTTTCCATTCTATTAGAAAATTTACTTCTCTGTAATGTATGGTCCATTTTTTGAGGTGGACCAATCCTCTCCTTTCTCTTTTATTTATAACTTAACTTCACTAACCACATCAATAAAAAATTATTTTTTCACATCAAAGTAAAACAACAGATCAACGTATCAACGGATCAACGTATCAACGTATCATCGTATCAACGTATCAACGTATCATCGTATCAACGTATCAACGTATCATCGTATCAACGTATCAACGTATTTAAATTTCCTATATAGGTGAAAAATTATGTAAATAAAATATAAATTATATTTGGTCTGCATTGAAAAAAAAGTTGTTATTTTTGGTCGCCATATTATTATAAGGTAATATCAGATAATCTGCACTAATTAAATTTTTGCGGTCACAATCACAATTTCGAAGGTTCTGATTAGATTTGAATTATGCGGACAGACAGACGGACAGACGCGGAGCCAGATCATAAGGGTTCTTGCTATACTTTGTATAGAAGCCTAACAAGTAGTTTATATAGGGAGACCTCTTTGAAAATATCTTTAACTTAGTAAATTTCTTTCGAACATTCGAACATCCGAAACAACGGATTAACAGATTAACGCAATACTATATAGACGAAGTATTTACAATATAACTACGTATCAGTTGATCAACGTTATGATTGGCTCTGAAACATGCGGACGGACACGAAGCCAGACCATAAGGCTTCTTTCTATACCTTGTATAGAAGCCTAAATAAGGCTTCTTGTTATATCGTACTTTGTATAGAAGCCTAAAAGTAGCGCACTGGCTACCCAGTTCTTAGACCTCTATACACACAGAGTATTTCCAACACGATTTGAAACGCTCTGTATGATTTTGAATTATGCGGACAGACGGACGGACAGACAGACGGACAGACGGATGGACAGACAGACGGACACGGAGCTAGATCATAAGGCTTCTTGTTATACTTTGTATAGAAGCCTAAAAGCGATATAACTAAAATTCGTGAAAAATGGAGATACTGCGTTTTAGCGTTGGACGGCAGTAAAGGCCTATGGGAAGAAAGGCCTATGTGTGTTTTCCGAAAAACTAAAAAAGTCACAGAATATACTTTAATGGCCTATGTGAAGAAAGGCCTATGTTAGTAAGGCACGATTAAATTAATATATAGGTAATAACAACCTACGTGTTACAGTGTAGCCTTAGGCCGCACAATCACTGCTTCCCCTTTCACAACCGTCTCTTTATTATTAGAATTACTTACTATTAAAATTTATTATTATTAGAGTCGATATGTATCCGTAACCTAGCTGCGATTGGTCAATTTATTTTACCAACCTAAAAACATTACAGTGCAGCCCGTAGGCCATACAATAACGGTTTTCCCTCACGTTCGCTGGTATTATTAAAATTCACAAACATAATAAAATAAATGTTCCTACGTGCCTGGAAAACCTGGAGACATCAGACAATTTAAAATTATTAAATTTTGTTCATTTTTAGGGCTAAATATTTTCAAGTTTATAATTTAATTTTTGCAAATAAATATTATTACAAATTAAATAATACATAAAGTATTTCCAAAGCGTTCTGGTTGATAGAAACGACTTTTATTACAGTCGAATACTTGACCATTGCAAAAACAAACGAAGCGTTTAGGAAATGCACAAACGAATATCTCCTTCCATTCAAGTTGTGAATGTAGGCAGGTTATCAAAAAATTAATCGCCATCACTTCACCGTGTGACCGGTTTCGCTGTTATTACCCTGTATATCGGGATTCAGTTCATCAGACACAGACTGATGAAAGCGATGTCATTTTAGATTTACAAACCCACTTTTATATTCATATAGCTTAAAATTTCCAGAGAAACGTGAGTACACTCCAGCACCTTGTAACCTTAGGATACGCTCTCGGCGCCTCCCAAGTTTTGACAAAATATTATGGCCATTATGCCACAAAAATTTCTCGCCTTTAAAATTTTAACATCAAAATATTTTAAAAAGCATATATTTGTAGGTCGAATAATATTAGTAAAAGATCAAGTTTAGAAATTAGCAGACGAAATTATATTTTTCAATCGAGTAATATGTTGAATATTTGAGATTACGAATTGGGTAAAATAATTCTTCGACACGTGAATTATGGATTCATGTAAATAACACAGCAGATTGACGTTGACGTAGCTCAATCTACCATTTGCGGTAATTCTCACAGTCAACAGAAAGCTCTTCATTTCAAGGAAGTTCAAACTTCACACCTATCAATCCCAATGTGTCTATCAAGGATTGCATAGTACGTTTTGAGACTTTTATTCGGGATAGGTATTTTTGTTATAAGTCTGGGCAATATGCCCACGCAGACCTGTCAAAACACTTTGATTTATACGTTTTATTTTGTTATCTGTACAGATGGTACATGTGTTAGACCCAAGTCTAGAAATTTTAACATTGGCTTTATGAGAAGTGCAACAATGTAATGCTTCAAAATATACCTTTTTGCCGAGCAAAAACTATCAAAAACTCGAACGTTTCTATCACAAAAAATGCGATAACACCAGCTGCATTTGTTGAGTTCGGACGGAATTTTGTAGGAAGAAGGATGCAAGCGATGCATTTCATTTATTCCTGGAACCAATTGAAATTCGAGGTCAAAATTAAAGACCAATAAGGTACTAATATTAACACTGCTTTGGTGGGAATCTTATCCCCACACTTGCGATTTTAGGGCAGAAATCATATAAATAGCGTAACGCACCGGCTAAAAGCCAAGATTTTGTGATCAAGTCTTCACACCTAGAACCGCTGTTGGTTAGAACTGTGAAAGAAACGCTGTATGCGGAAGTGAATCGAATCTTATACTAAAGATTTTAAATCATACCTATTCAGTTGTGCTAATCCTCAAGTGTTGTCGCCAGTTAGGTAATAAAGCATCTCGCATTTATTTAAATATTTGAACATTTTACGGAAATTTATTTAAAATTATAACGAACTTTTATTTAAACCACACATGTTCGAGTCGCGCAAGGACATCGAACATACTTGCAATTTTGTGTCGACTTTATTTGAACTTTATATTCAATAATTTTATGTTTAAGTCGGTTTGGTATCGACTTTATTTAAACATTTATCGAGTAATACTTAAACCACTTTATGTGTAATTGAGTTTTGTTTGAACATTTTACTGAGTACTTGGAACTTTATGGAAACCACCTCGCGCATCAACCAGTTTTGTTGCAATATTATTTAAATAAACTAGTTTAGTCGCGAGCATTGGTTAAACATTTATCGAGCAACTTTAAGCAACTTCAAGTTAAACCAACTTCGTTGTCGCATTGTTTAAACATCTATCGAACAATATTCAACTCATTTCGTATTTGAATAATTTCGTGCATTTGTGAATCTCGCTAAACTTTATTTAAACAATTTCACGTTTAAACCCGTATCGGTAAATGGTTGAACCTTAGTAAATTAAATCGATATAAATCTTTATCAACGGTAGTACCGCATCAAGGTTGACTTTATGTACCGCGAGCCTAGAGCGGACATCTGGCGACCCATATTCCGAGATAACGCTCATTCATTAACAGATGTGTTTATTTTACCGAACCATATTTTTATGTAATAGTTTTTATCGTCAAACGCATTTAAAATAATAACGCGTGTTTATACAGTGCCGTATTTAAGTAAATTCAGTTTTGAGAATAATCGTCCAGTGCATTCTTACGAGTGTGATTATCCTTTTGTCGGGAAAATAGGGCAATTATACTACCCCTTACTTATCGGCGAATTTTCTATTCGCATCACAACTTCATTTTGGAAGGAACTGGGATTGGATATCACATTAACCTCGAGGGAATGGTTGTTTGTATCGTTAATCATTTACTTCCGTATGGGAAGGATCCTGCTTCGACGTTCATCGAAATTCTCACTCTGGAAAGCTGCCCAAGGATCTTGCCTGAAGGTCAGCACCAATAAGGAAAGGATACGTAAGAGATTCTTTATTATTTATAAGTTTATTGTGTTAAGTGACCCCATTGGTCACTGCGTAAATTTAACGAGCCCCCTGCTCAACCCCGATAGTCGATCGCAACCCCTGTATTTCTTTTGTTTATTTTTAGGATTTGTGTTTGAAAGTAGCCTAACTTTTACGCCAATAGGGCATTAACTTTCATCCAATTTTAACGTAATATTTTGTACTTAACGTTTATGTTAGAGTTTATTCGCCCCCTTTTTATGGGAATTTGGCATTCAATTGTGCATATAATTTTGCATTCAATTGTACATTTAATTGTGCATTTAGTTGCATTCAATTTCAAAGTCAATTTGCATCAGTTTTGTAGTAGATTACTTTAAGATTTTTATGTGTTACATTCACGTACTAGTTAAAGTGGAGATTAGTAACCCACCTTTCATATTGTTTTACGCTACTTAGGGTACGTTTATGTTGGAGCTGCGATAAACGATAAGAGCGACGATACTAGCGAAGCAAAGAAAATGATGTCATTATTTTATATGCAGGTGTTTATATTGGAGCGAAGCGTTGAGCAACGCTTGGCAGCAGAGCAACGAGTAGGGTACGTTTATGTTGGAGCTGCGATAAACGATAAGAGCGACGATACTAGCGAAGCAAAGAAAATGATGTCATTATTTTATATGCAGGTGTTTATATTGGAGCGATGCGTTGAAACACGCTTGGCAGCCGAGCAACGATAAGAGCGGCGCTAATTGTACTGCCTATTTTCTTTGCTTTTATCAGGTGTCATTAGCCGCTTTTCGGATAAAATTGGTCTACTATGACAATTTCTCCATCTTTTTTCAATCCCATCAGAGATGTGCGAAAGTATGTAATCAAAGGTATCTATTCTCATTCTCATATATTCCATAAATTTTGCAGGGTGTTGCCTTAATTGTTTGCAAAGATGATGATATTCTCCAAACATGTACCTTTGGGTATTTATAGGGTGCGCAGAGCATTTGCGCTTTTTATTAGCACTTTCAACAATATAATACTTTACGGCATTTGAAGTTAAAAGTATTTCTTCTTCAGAATCACTCATTTTTAAACAAAATATTTTTAATTAATTGGTTTGATTTAGATAATAAATTAAACATCACCTAATACAAAGCAGAGATCGTCGCTATTGTCGAAGCTCCACTATAAACTGCATATTATCATAGAAATGAATTTTGCGCTGCTCTTGTCGCTGCTCTCATCATTTATCGCAGCTCCAACATAAACGCCTATTGTCGAAGCTCCACTATAAACTGCATATCATAGAAATGAATTTTGCGCTGCTCTTGTCGCTGCTCTTATCGCTGCTCTCATCGCTGCTCTCATCGCTGCTCTTATCGTTTATCGCAGCTCCAACATAAACGTACCCTTAGTTTCGAATCGTGCTGATAACTTTTATAAAGAGTCAAGTCAGTTGTAGATACTTGTCATTATACTACGACATTTGTAAATTTGAGTGTGTCTTGTACGTATTTTGTCACTATCCATTTTTGATATTATTTCTATTATATTTATTTTGTTACTTATTATTGTGTTTTATTGTTCTTGTGTGTACATTTTATTTAGTTATTTTCATCCAAGGAGAGTCTGCCTACTGTAAAGGTAAGGTCATTGGACGAGACTTGTCCAGGGTGAGAATCATCAAGAATATTCAACAAGTTGTCGCGTACCAGCTTCGAAGGTGTGATATCCCATCCCCTTCGAATAAACGAACGTTTAAGAACGCGTGGCGCCCATTTCACCCCTTGTGTAAATTATCCCCCCCGATTTTGACTATTTACCGGACCACGATTGAGGATTGCCCAATCGTTGGTAAGAGACTGGCAACTCGCGACACCACGTCACAAGACCCTTTGGCTCTTCTAGCCCACCCACCCCCTTCTCGACTCGAGCTAAACACCCTTATTATAGCTGTTCGAAAAGGTGTCTTGCTTGCGGATTGTCAGGTAACAACCTATCGAAAGTATTTTGCAATGGTTCTGTGAGCGTCCTATTTTCTAGGTAACTATGATTACTAAAAGTAATCTATCACATTTAATACATGCCCCGCTAAGGCTGCCGATATCATCAAAAATTACAAGCAGTAAAATGTAAACAAATTAAATAATACATAAAGTATTTCCAAAGCGTTCTGGTTGATAGAAACGACTTTTATTACAGTCGAATACTTGACCATTGCAAAAACAAACGAAGCGTTTAGGAAATGTACAAACGAATATCTCCTTCCATTCAAGTTGTGAATGTAGGCAGCTTATCAACAAATTAATCGCCATCAACTCACCGTGTGGCCGGTTTCACTGTTACCCTGTATATCGGAATTCAGCTCATCAGACACAGACTGATGAAACGCTGATGAAATGCCCAGAAAGCTTTGGAAATACTTTATGTATTATTTAATTTGTTTACATTTTACTGGTTGTAATTTTTGATGAAATATTATTACGCCCGGTTTCATAAAACCTTCAACAAGCCGTTAAAGTTAACAGATGATTTCTATTGGCTTGTTAGTACTGCGATGTTCTTTGCTCTGCTGATTTGGCAAATCAAAGGAGTGAACAAGTTTTAAGTAAAATGTTAAATAAAAGTTGAATTATCGAGAGATCATGGCAAGGCGATATAACGATTGAATCGTTATATAAAATTATAAAATTTATATCATCAAAATTATGTGTTATTTGTTAGTTATAATTATATTAGTAAATATTGTTATTAAAACTAGGTTAATTTAGGATTAGTTGGGTTATGCGCACTGAAAAAGGTTTTCTTGATGACATTGGTTGTAACAGCTTGGTGTGATGAGTTAAAAGGACGATTATTCGCTTCAATTTAAACTTTAAAAGTGTATCGTGTCTCCAATTTACAATCTTTACTAAAAAAAACATTATTTAAATGAAGTTTAAATGTGGCAAAATTTATTAAAGTTACCGGCCAATGAAAAACTAGTTGGATAAAAAAAACAGGCAGGCGTTGAAATCAACGAAAATTGAGATCCTTGGTGACGAGTTTGTTTACCTTAACAACGATAAAATTAACCAAAGTAAATGTACGTAAAATTGGTGTTGTTCCAGAAAATTTGTAAAAAAATGTGTTTTTAAAACCAAAGTAAGGTTAAGTAAAGATGATTTATGCTGGAAAAGTTTAAATGATATCGAAAATGTTAAAAAATATGAATACACTTACGAAAATACAAAAAATGGTATTGATGGCTGAAGAAATAGTTAGATAATTTATGAAATTTAATTGGATGACCACAGAAAAAGGTGAACTGGAGCAAGTTGTAGGTGAACGGCCGGTACAACCACGCGTAAGAACGAATGATGACGCAATTAAAAAGTGGGGTAAGCTTTATTTAATATCCAAGTGCGGGAAATTTAAAACATTAAATATCAGAAAATCTTTTTTTATTCTACAAACATTTATTTAGATTTATTATTTAGAATTAAGAATTTTGTTACATTTAGTTTTAAAGCACATGGTAAAAATTTTCTTTCGTCTCCATGACGATAATTTGTGCAAATTTATTAATTTCATTAAAATCAAATTGCCATGATCTTATTTTATTTGAATTTAAATCAAGTTTATAAAAAGTATAAAAAAAATGAATCTTGTTCATTCTAAAGATGAGCAAATACAGTAATGTAAATTTTACAAACAATAAAAGAATTTCTTTCATATCTTTTGAGCTAGCTGAGGTAAAATACTAAATTTAACCACACGTAAGTTATCATTGTGGGATAAGCATCCAGGTAAGGGTCTCATTTTTAAAATAAGCTTGATTGATCTCATTAACGGGAGGGGGTCATTGCAGTACTAACAAACGTTTTCTATTGGTTAGTGAAATTTAACGGTTTGTTAAAAGTTTTACGAAATCCGGTACCGTTCAGTGCATATTTGTTTTCTGATGTACTGAAAAAGTTTTGGAAATTTTAATCAAGGAAAACCTGAAATAGTCAGGAAATATGCTTTGAAAAATTTAGGGGGGGGGGGAGTCTATACGTATCCGTAACCCACCTGCCTTTGGTCAATTTTGTTACCAACCTGATTATCGTCCTGATTATTAAAGTAATATTGGTTTTGAAGGGGCAGGACCCCTTACTCCTCATCCCTAAAGGGTGAAAAAAATACATGCATATTAATACTAGGTATTATGGTTAAATTAAAGCGGTAATTCAATTATTTGCATTCTAATTTTAATGAAATTGGTTTGTTCCTATTCTAAATTCATAAGTGCCCATCCCCTTCGGTCGGAAGCCATTCTATTCGTCTTGTCGCATATCTCGTTTTCTGTTTGTGTCTTGCATTATTTGTCCTATTTATTTTAAGCGGCCATTTTTGCTACGATTTTATTATCCTCAATGTTAGTCTTAACTATAAAATCTCTTCAAATCAGGATGCATTTTATTGTTGGTCTCTAATCAATTCTCAAATTTTTAATCCCCAAAATATTTTTTTTTTCGTTGTATTAGGAAATTGCTCTTAATTTTAAAATAAAATTCAAAATTTTTGAAATCGATAGGTAATTAAACATTTTCTTATTTTATGATAAAACAATATGGTATTTTTTTACAAATGTTTTCTAAATCCAAAAGGTTTATAACAATATCGAAATTCCACTATAATTAATTTCAAATATTCTACCTTACAATTTTCCTTACGGCGTCCAATTTTAAAATCCAATTTTCTTAATTCTTGAATCATCCATAATACAATCTAATTCCATATTTCAATTCCAATTTTTCCAATTCAGCACGCCTTATCCAGTGCGGCCTTTAGGCCACACATTTAAGGCAATTATGTTCTAGACGAATGGTCGATTTAAAAATAATTTCTTTTGTGGATTCAGAATTAATTCTTTTCATGTGAATTATTTTTTTATTTATTTATGTACTAGCTGGCAGAGGAAGCTTCGCTTCCACTTCTTGTCGCTCCTGCAGTCCATCGTACAGATGAGGTTCATCAATGTTACAGGTAAGATTAGGAAGACCTATCAATTCACAAGATAATCGATGTTGCTTCAACGTAGCATTAATATTATGCAACGTGAAGTTTTGTGCAACATCTTCAATATGACGGTTCAAAAAATAAAGGAACATTTGGTGCGAGTGTTTGTTCCACTCAGATTTGGGAAAATGCTTGTCGCATTTGATTCGGCATTTGGTATGTGGCAGATTCCTCTAAGCAACGATTCCACTCTTCATCCGTTTTACCCTTGAGGCTTTAGCATTAACATGTGACATACTGTGAGTATGTGGCGAATTACCAAAGTCTGTGAATCATTTCATAAAAAATTATACGCACCAATAGATATTGTGTTAAATTTTCAAAGCAATGAAGTGAAAGAAAAAAAATGCAAAGTCAACAAAGAACCCCAAGAAATAGCTAACTTAATTCAAAATTGCTAATAAGTATAATCATTTCTATCCTAAATGGTGGAACCGTAATGTACTTACATATTTATTACAACCAGATCTTACCAACTTAAGAACCACTTATGGACCAGCAATTAAAGGATTAAATTTTAGCACTTCTACCCACCCGACACGGCGGTGAAATTTACATATTAAATTTTAAGGACTCGATCTCTTTGAATCCCTATAGAAATTCAAACGCAGTTAAGTAAACCGACATACAGATTTAACTTCACTTATCCTTATCATCGTCTAGCAATATTGCAAATTGTTGAAAGGCCCATGTTTACAAGGGAAGACATCTGTAGTATTGCTATGCAATCACCTGACAGAAAATACAGCAGGATTCCAATCCAGATCAAAGAAGAAATTATTTCAAAACTAAAAAATAAAAAAAAAATTATCAAGAGTGGTGCTTGTGAAATTTATTCATACAATTTGTTGATATACTTGTTAAGATTAATAATTATTTGATAACCACTCAAGTATTTTATTTATAAAAACTTCAACTATCTCGACACTTACTATTAAATATAATACCACAAACCAAGCTGTATGTTCAGAAACATCTAAAGTAGGTAAGTCAAATTTTGAACATACAACAATTTAAAATATTAATTTTCCATTTTAATTCAGAATGTTTCCGTTAATCAATAATTACGCAAGTTACTTAGGAATAGCGGCAATAGTCGTTCTCTATTTATATTTGAACAAGAAAAAGAATTACTGGAAAACCAGGAACGTGCCGCATAGAAACCCGAAAATCTTTTTTGGACACTTCTACGAGCTTTTCAGAAAACCTGATTTTCCGGGAAATTACTTTAAAAAACTTTATAATGAATTTGAAAGTCCTTACATCGGTTTTCTCGCATTTACCAACCCGATTCTAATCCTTAAGGACTTGGATATTATAAAAAGGATTCTCATAAAAGATTTCAACTCGTTTAAGGATCGCATGCCTTTCAGCGATAAAAACATTGATTCCGTTTTCGCGAATTCATTATTTGGTGGGAAAGGTGAGAAGTGGAGAATTTTAAGATCAAAATTGTCTCCTGCTTTTACGACTGGAAAAATTAAACTGATGTTACCATTAATGAATGAATGTGGCGAGAATATGGTGGAATATTTTGGGAAAAATCTTGGAGGTAGTATAGAAATGAAATCGACTGTGTCAAGATATACAACGAATGTAATAGCTTCGTGTGCTTTTGGTATAAACGCAAATTCTTTTGAAAGAGATGATAGTGAGTTTAATACTGCGGCAAGACAAATATTTCCTCCTACATTCTTACAGAACGTGAAAGCTCTTACATACTTTATGGTACCGGGATGTGTAAGATTATTTAAACATACATTTGTTGTTTCAGTTCCTGCTATATTTCTACGTGACATTTTCAAAGATACCATACAAAAACGAGAAGAGAGTAAATATGTAAGAAATGATTTGATTGATATCTTAATCAATATAAAAAATAAAAATGGTGAAAGTGAATGTAAATTCTTAGTATTGAGTATTTCTTGAGCAGTAAAAATTAATTTTTTTTAGATGGTGACGAACTGTTATCAAGCGCTGTAGAATTTTTTTCTGCTGGACAAGAAACAACCAGTTCATTAATAGCTTTTACAATTCATGAACTCTGCGTTCAGACCGACATTCAAAATCGACTTAGAGAAGATATAGAAGATTGTATCGCAAAACATGGCGGTCTTACGTATGAGGCTATATACGACATGAAATATTTGGATATGGTGGTGTCTGGTAAGTAACTGCTTGAGTCGATTTTAATCATTCTTATCTGGGTTTTTAGAATCTCTGCGAAAATATAGTGCACTTCCATTTTTACAACGCATCTGTAGTGAGGATTACACAATTCCTGAAACTGGGTTACAAGTTGAAAAAGATACCATTATGATGATAATACCTACTGGGTTACATTGGGATCCCAAATATTTTCCAAATCCGGAAATATTTGATCCTGAAAGGTTTAATGAAGAAAATAAGAAAAATATTGTGCCTTACACTTACATGCCGTTTGGTGACGGACCAAGAAATTGTATAGGTAAGTAGAGAAAATTGCTTCAAAATTTACTACTAGTGTGAAAATAAATCAAATTTTAGGAGAAAGATTTGGGCTACTAAGCAGTAAAGTGGGATTAATTTATTTGATAAGAAATTTTCAAGTAAATCGTAATAATTTAACAGTAGAGCCGATAATATTTTCTCCAGCAGCATTACCTACTGCAAAAGGTGGCATTCAAGTTACGTTTTCAAAATTGTAAAATGTATAAATAAGTGGATAATAAAAAATTTTCTTCATTCACATTTAATACGGATCTGTATCAAAGCGCAATTAAGGTGACTTTGTGAGTGATCGTTTAGATTTTCTAGAGGAGTTTTTCAGTTGTTTGGATTCCATTCGATCGTACCATCTTACAGTAACCGGCTGATTTGTGGTGGACAACACCTACTTAGTTATTCTCCATTGGTTGTCTTGGCAGTATCTTCCTAACAGAATTCTCTAGACCAGCGGTTCTTAAAGTGCATTCCACGGAACCCTTGGATTCCAGTGTTGTAACCATCAGTGTTGGAAAACCCTGAAAAATAAAATATATTACTGCCTGTTATTGGAGCCTTTAATACTCGTAACATAAACATATTGATATGTTTTTATCAATTTTTATAAATTTACAATTATAAATTTTAAAGTTGTAAACTTTGTAGATTCAAACTAATATGGTTTTATCGCAACCACTTGCTATATTTTCGTGCGTCGCACAAAGTACACCATCACTTTTTAGTGAATAAAATTAAATTTAGAAAAATGTTTTTAGCATTTGATGATAGGTGAAGTAGATGATAAAAATTTTGTGCTTGAAAAGTGATGGTGCACTTTTTTGCGACGCACAAAAATATTATATTAAATTTTGATAAAAAGCTGAAATATTCTCTTAATAATTCTAGAATAAATGAAAAAACATTTTTTTAAGTTGAAAATAGCTATAAAAATACCGACAATAATTTATCAATTATTTATTGCATATACTCGTACCTATAAATTATATTATCCCTATAATTATTATGAAATAATTATTTTAATTGAAAATGTAGTTGAAAAATTCGGTTGGGCATTGAATCAGTCAATTTGTAATCTTTGGTTTAAGTCCTTTTCGTTCACATAAGTAATAATTCTCGCTTAATTTTATGAAATTGTGTACCTGTATGATACCGATGCCAAATTTTTATACTAAATTTCGTAAAAAAAATTTATATTTTGTTTTTTAAGGTTAATCAACATCTAGGTTTTCCTGTTTTTTGATAATGGTTTTTGGTAGAGTTATTTTCTTGAACATCCAATATGTTTTTAAATTTCATAAATACTTGCCAGTCTTTCGTAACACCACGAAATTGATTTAAAAAAAGTATTATTCAAAAATATTCAACGATAAAAAATTATCATCTTCGATAAAATTTATTGCGACATATTTGGTGCGTAGCAAAAAACTTCGCGTGGGCAAACATTAGCCGATGTTGGAGAAATAATTACTCCACTGTAATTTCATTGTAATATACCAAAAAACTTTGTATTTGATTTATCATCTGTTTTTATACCTATCTACTTCTATGCAGTTTATAGACACAACTGATATAACATCGTGTAAATGCGTTAGTAATCAATACTTTTTTAAAAATCACTGATAACGTTGTTTTACTTTGAAAATGGAAGTGATCTACACAAACAATATTACTTTACTGCAGAATTATATTGTAGCGTTCTTATAGCTATTTCCACCACTGTACACATCTATCAGAATATGCATCTAGTATTTGAGGCGGTCATAGCTTTGGCAGTTAAGTGCGTCTACTGCTAAGAACTTTATTCTGACCATCTCTCCATTCCATTTTGTACCTATTATAATTTTTTAGTAAGATCTGAGTTATCCTATTTGATCCTTTTTTTAGTAACTTGTATTTAATGTGTTGAGTTATCCCCTTACCAAAGCAGCATTATATCAGTATGGGATATTCATTAGGTATATCATTTGGATACGCAGCAGAAACCCTGTGCCTTACAAGAGATGAAGAGGAAAATTTGAGGATATTTGAACGCAAGGTAATTAGAAAAATAATAGGCCCCGTGAAGTTAAGTGGAAATGAACTCAGAATAAGAACAAATGCAGAATTGAGAACCATAATGAACAATGAAGACGTAGTGAAATACATTAAGGCCCAGAGAATAAGATGGATGGGACATGTACTTAGAAGAAATAAAAAGGAAACAGTAAGAGCAGTAGTAGAGTGGAAACCATCTGGTGAGAGAAGAAGAGGAAGACCAAGAATCAGATGGTGTGATGGAGTGGAGGAAGATTTGAAAAGGATGGGAATACAGAATTGGAGGATGAAGTGCGGTAATAGGGTCGAATGGAGGAAGATAGTTAGCGAGGCGAAAACACACAGACACCTGTAAGATTGGAAAGCGATGAGGAGTAATCCACATCAAAATAAGGATTGCGAAGACTTCGTCAGAAGTGGTTATATTCCGTCAGGAATGATACCCGGATTCATTCATTCATATCATTTGGATTATTTTAGTATTCCCTGAAAACGCTAGAAATAATCAAAGCTACTATTTCCAGAATATATTTGAGAATATTTCCAAACAATACTTATAGAAATTAATGGGAATACTCCAGATTCTGTAATCTGGGCTATATTCCAAAAATCTATTACCGACATATTTCTGTGGAACAATACGGGAATATTGAATAATGAAATTGGAGAAATATTCCTTCTAATGATAATGGTTGGAATACTCGTATGACTTTAAAAATTAATAGAGTAATATTTCTTAAATTCATTCTGAGAATATTTTAATGAAAAGTACTGGAATATTAAATAGCACGATTGGAGAAATATCGAATTCCAAATTATGGAAAAATCTTTAAAACCGAGAGGATAATAATATTAAATCAAATTCATTCCCAGATATATTTCTGTCGAAAAATACAGAAATATTGAATATTTAAGATCAATACTACGCCAATATTCTAACTATTAATCCCATGAATATTTCTAAAGAAATAATGGAAGTACCACATTTAAAACAATTGTGTAAAACACAATGAAAATCTGTAACAAGATCGCGGCGATTTATAATTTAATTTCTTTTTAGAAATCATCTATATCTAAATATATAAAAGAGCTTGTTTGCGTGCTTGCGTGTTTGTTTGCTTGTTCGCTATACCGCTATATATACGTTCCTAGACTCTTTGACCGATCTTAACAAAATTTTGCACAGTTATTCTGTAGGTCCAGGCGCAACTATTCGTGCATAAATGGAGAAAAAATTCGCGCGGGGAACAAAGTTATTCGCGTTTTTCGATTTTTTATTGATACACTATACGGATACCTGGCAAACCCTTCGTTTGCCAGGTAAAAAACCCTTACTTTACCTCGCCATTCTTGCTCACTACGCTTTCGCTAGATGGTGCTCTTAATCTATCACATAAGTGTACTGATTGGTGGCCAAAAATCTAAATATATTTTTTAAAAGCGATCAGTTATCCCACCCTGTAGTGTACGGAAAGTGGTTGTATTTTTTAAAAGCGATCAGTTATCCCACCCTGTATGTACGGAAAGTGGTTGGTTGTCAAAATACGCGATGTTCCCCTTTTTATTATATCACTTAGGATTTGTTTCATTTTGTTCCCTTCTATTTGTAAATTTTAAAGACGGCAAAACAAACCTAAAGTATTTGGTAAGCCAAAAAAAACTAGATTAGAAGGGATTGGTCAGGCGATTAAAAATATTCTTACGTCTCCAATTCGTTATTCGATAAGTCTGAGCGAATTAAATGCTGCAGCATTGCAATTTCGTTAGGTAAACTTTCAAGTTTGTTGTCTCGTAAATCGAAAATTTTTAGGTGAGCCATTTCCTCACAAACATCTTTACTTACTTCTTATACCTATATAGAGATATTTCAATTTAAAATTCAAGTCAGTTGTGAGTGAAGTTACCACATTTTTGACATGACATTGTTGTATTTCAATAAAGAAGTAGCGTCGCTTGCTTCATTTTGTGAAATATACACACCAATACCATATCCAAAGAAGTAAATTGTATAACAATTACTCAATATATATGTCAATCAAATGTTTGGAATGGACAGCCTACACCGATTTAGTGTTTATTAATGTTGTTTTGCACTTTGTTTAAGTTGAACTGAAGTAGTTATGTATTTGGGATTTTACTCACTTGAAATATTCTGTATATTACACGTATAAATTTATTAATAAACAGCATTTTCTTGTAGTGCAAGATCTTGCACCTTAGACATTATTTTTCATTCAAGTACTGGATTTTACTTTATCGTTTCAGAATTTAGGTTGAATTTTAGATCAAGTTGGACTTAGCATAAAAGGTGATCCACTCCTGACTAATTTTTGCCTAGCCACTTTAATAGTCAATTATAATGTTCTTTTTTCTCAAGTGCTGAAAAAACTGAAGAACCGTAAATTCCATGCTCCAATTCCGTCGTTGTTTTGCTTTCTTTTATATTAGGTTGATTGTCCTTATCTTGGATTTATGATTCGTTTTTCCGTTATCGCCAGTTTGGAGACTCCATCATTCCATACAAACATCTTTCCGTCGATAAACAGTTTTCTATATCCCATGCACTCTCACCTTTCTTCTATTCGAGGTTCCACTTTCGCTCTCTCTATAATCTTGTTCTGGATGACTTTTTCCTTTGGCGTAAGGACATTCTCTATGTATATGTTTGTTCCCTTTAGCTTATATATGTTCTGCATTACTGCTACTTTCTGGCTGGAATCTCTCAACTTAGCTATCACTATCTCCCTTCCCCCCCCTATTTGAACGCTTCGGTTACATTCACTTGTATCAAGAGTTTTCTTTGTATGTAGTTCTCGACTTTTACCCTTGTTGTTGCTTTCGTTTGGGAATGCTCCTTTGATGACAATGTTGTCCATTCTTCTCTACTTTGAGAGCTTTTCCACTTTTTCTTCCAGTTTTGCCATCACGTTCTCTTACTTCTTGTAAGATTCTTTCCTCTAGCTGAATTCTTCGGTTGTTTCGGCTTTTACCCTTTTTTCTGTACCCTTCCAAAGTCAGGGCACTATTTGATGTACTATTTCTGAGTGGTGGAGGAGTATTATTCATTTGGAGTTGATTTTGCTATATATCATTACCAAAAACACACTGTCGCAAGTTCAAATCTACTCACCCGTGAAGTCATCCGTTAGGTTTCTCTCTTGCTTGCGTCAGTCTGATTTCTTTTGTTACTGCTATTATACAACTACTATCTAAAATTCAACTACTATCTCAGTCAGCTATGACAAAAGACGGATTATTGTAAAAATCTCTTGTGAAATGGTTTTTCGCTTTGGTAATGTAGTGATATCTCTGTCATACTTTTTGGGTTAGTGTCATATCTTACTTTTTGTGTTGATAAACAAAGTTAACCTGAAAATCAGCTAGTTTTACCCTCGATATTCCTGCAAGGATCGCATTTTCCTTTGCCGACATTCCCAGATAACCTCTTGTACTGCAGTATTCATGTGGTCCTCTTAATAGTTCATTATATCCTCCAAATCGCACTTGATAATTCAAAAATCTTCCAATTCAACACTATCGCCTTCTACAGGACCGTACCTGCCCTTAGACCTTGACATTATCTACGGAAAATTCAACGGCATAGAAAACAAACTAAACAGGTTTAGAGGTATACACAATCCATAAACACTTAAAAAATAAAACTACAAAGGATACCCGATAAAATTCTACTAAACTGCATCAATTCCAGCATTGACCTACAAGGTTATGAAGCATGGGTCATTGGAAAAAGAGACGAGATCAGAAGTCAAGCTGCAGAGGTGCAATTCCTGAGAGCTACAAAAGGCTGCACCAGCATTGGTATAATAGGGGCGAAATCATAACACATAGAAGCGAAATAATAATAACCGAAGTGGAAAGATATTATACAGATTTATATGAAACCAAAAAATACCCACTTGCATGGAAATAGAGACGGGGTGGAGAAAGGTAAAAAATGTGGAATCCGAAGATATATGTGAAATATCAGTGGAGGAAATCGCAAACGCTCCAAAAGCTGCAGAAAAGAAATTCGTGAGAACTGTAATATTGCGTTTCAAATTTTTTAAAATTAGCGCGGTTTTATTTAAAAATTCAAATACTTATAAAGTACAAACCGGCAACATCGCGAGAAAGAGAAAGTTGAACGGTTAAGTTGGTCGGTATGTAAAGAGGTGGGAGA
This sequence comes from Podabrus alpinus, assembly GCA_932274525.1. NCBI lineage: Eukaryota > Metazoa > Arthropoda > Insecta > Coleoptera > Cantharidae > Podabrus > Podabrus alpinus. The sequence continues at coordinate 68,360,645 of OW026456.1, read as the reverse complement.
AGGGTGCTAGACTGATAAGCGAGAGGGTAAAGACCACCGGTCACATAAGAAGTTGGGGTGAAAATGGTGGAACGACACGTGCATTTTACCAAGTGAAATTTTAATTTTCATCAAGACAAGATTTATTAAACGAGATGATTAAATAATAACTACGAATTAAGTGCGTAACATGTAAGTTAAAAATGTATGATATATTTATATTTTCGTGAAATAAATTACATAATAGGGGCGAAATAGACGCCTAGAAACACATAGAATAGAATGTGAATAGAAACACCTAGAAGCGAAATAATAGAAGAAGTGGAAAGATATTGTACAGATTTATATGCATCCAAAAAACAACCCAGTTGCATGGAAATAGAAGAGGGTGGAGAAAGGTCAAAAATTTAAGATACGAAGATATACCTGAAATATTAGTGGAAGACTTCCAAGAATACAACGAGTTCATGAGAGAATAATATTGAACATAAAATTGAAAGACCGTAAGACAAACATCTGGAATTTACAGCTGTCGCCGTTTATCTGCTCCCAGTCTTCCAAATTTCTGGCTGGCATTGCTTCATTTATTTCATCTCACCAACTTCGTCTCTTTCGAACATCTTTCAGCCACCATTCTATTCACATGACTAAACTATATTAATGGCCGATTTCGCACCTCGTCCATAATATCTTTGTCCATCTCCATTTTATCTCTAATAGTTTTGTTACGTACCCTATCGAGTCTTGTTTTTCGGCAACTTCGTCTTAGAAAACCCATTTCAGTGGACATCAGCATGCTTATGTTTCTTCCATTTATATTCCTCGCCTCCGCTTCATATAGTATTATAACACTTTGCACCAAAGACTTATATATCTTTTTTGTTGTAACGGCAACAACCGGCTGGGCCGACCCTGATATGTATATATTTCAATATTTGACATTTGATGAATAAAGAGTCATTCGTTTATATATCTTGCAACCAATAAGTTGTTTCATTATATTAATATAACTTATATTGGCGACACAACAGTGGCGACGAGGTAATTATTTTGTTGTAGTTCCAATCCAAATTGGTTCACAAATCAATCAAAATGACTGAACAAAGCGAAGCTTTCTTGAGATTGTTCCAACAATAAACTGAAATGATTAGTACACTCCAAGCAAGTCTCGAGGAAATTAGGAATCAAGTTCAACAAAATACAAAACCAACCTGTGACGAAAATACAGAAGCAATCATGAATTCTTTAGCAAGCAATATAACAGAATTCACATATGATCCTGAAAATGGTCTTACGTTTGATGTATGGTACACAAGGTATGACGATTTGTTTTTATTGGACGGTGCAAAACTAACCGATGCTGCAAGAGTTCGTTTACTTGTGCGGAAATTGAACACCACTTGTCACGAGAGGTATGTAAATCACATACTACCTAAGCATCCACGAGATTATTCATTCCAACAAACCACCGATACATTAAAGATATTATTTGGTCGCACAATATCACTTTTCAACAGTAGATTTAAGTGTTTACAGTTAATAAAGCAACCACACCAAGACATCGTCACATATGCTGGGGTTGTAAACAAAAATTGTGAAAATTTTAAATTGAAAGAATTGACAGTTGATCATTTCAAGTGTTTGGTTTTTATCGGTGGCTTACATTCATCGAATGATGTAGAATTGAGAACTCGACTACTAGTGCAATTCGACAATGACAAAACAAACAGCAAAATGACGTTGGACTCACTCATAAAGGAGAGCCAAACATTGCAAAGTATCAAACAAGACACAGCCCTAATTATCAAAAGTGAATCCCAAACAAAAGAATATGTAAATTCTATTGAAACTGATTCAAACGTATCAGTTGCGGTAGTTCGATCCACACCTTGCTGGCAGTGCGGGCAAATGCATTTCTCAAAGGATTGCTCGTACACACATCACAAGTGCAAGGACTGCAACAAGGTTGGTCACAAGGAAGGTTATTGTGGCTGTTTCCAAAGAAATGTTTACACACGGAAATCATCCTACAAGAAGCAAGGAAGGAACGATCATCGCTCAAATTATGTACGTGTTAACTGTGTAAATATTGACCAAAAGCGAAGGTACATAACAATAGGCGTAAACAACACCCAAATAATTTTTCAAATCGATACCGGCTCTGATTTAACCATTATATCTGAAGAAACTTGGAAAGAATTAGGAAAACCTCAAGGGCATTCACCTACAATAACACCTAAATCTGCTTCAGGAGATTCATTAAAATTTACATCAGAAGTCGAATGTCAATTTTCATTTCGGGATCAAATCATACCGGGGAAATGTTTTGTGTCAACAACAACTTCAAATTTATTGGGAACGGACCTGATAGATGAATTTAATTTATGGAACGTACCACTCAACACAGTATGTAACCAAATTTCACAAGTCCCAACTACGGCCGAAGACGTAAAAACTAAATTTCTTCAGCTGTTTCAAGAAAAATTGGGAGTGTGTACCAAGGTTCAAGTTCGGCTTCATTCTCGTCCAAACGTTCAACCTATATTTCGCAAGAAAAGGCCAGTTCCCTTTGCAGTTATGGCAACAGTCGAAAAATAGTTAAAGCGTTTAGAAGCTGAAGGCGCTATCACACCAGTCCAATTCTCCGAATGGGCCGCTCCAATAGTGGTAGTAAAAAAGGCAAATGGAAATATCAGAATCTGTGCTGATTATTCAACGGGATTAAACGATGCACTTGAACCTCACTGTTATCCACTCCCATTACCCCAAGAAATTTTTTCCAAAATATCAACAGGGAAGTATTTCAGCCACATAGACCTGTCGGACGCGTTCTTACAAGTTGAAGTGGATGAAGATTCAAGAAACCTCCTTACGATAAACACTCATCTGGGTTTATTTAAAGTAAATAGGCTTTCGCAAGGTGTCAAACCCGCTCCAAACGCTTTCCAACAAATTATGGACAGTATGCTTTCGGGTGTTGGCGACACAACATTTTTCTTTGCGTATTTCCTTAGCGCTTTGTCCCACAAAATGGCATTGATGGATCTTATTATACATCGATCTTTCTTTATTCTGCCAGCGATTTGTTCTTCACTACTTTCGTATTTGTTCAATGTGACACCCAGGTGTCATATTCTTTCTGCTCCTTGTATGTGGTGGTATTCCAACGGAAGGTTCTCAATTTCGTTTTTCCGACCAATAGGCTCATACGATTCTCGAAGTTTTCTCACCATATAACTCAATTCATCCTTATCTTCCACCATCACTCTCTGATCAGTTGCATGGTTTATGTGGAACTTTAGAAACCTTTGAAATTTTAGTACTTTGGTATTCGACATAAGTTGCCAAGAGTATACTATTTTATTTGTATTCCAATGTTGCCAAATTCGTCTTTTAAAGCCGGAAAAACCGCCGGATCATGCTATTGGCCAATTTAGAGCCAAATCTGTTCGAGAATATCAAGCAAATGAAGCAAGTACGTGACAAGTTGGATAAGAAGCTCCAGAACGCCATCATGATGCGTGCTGATCGAAGAAAGAGCATAATTCGCCCAAGACCTCAAACTATTCAAAACCGATAAAGTCACCTTCTTACTCGAGCAGAAAATTACTCCCCAACCTAAAAATTATCTATTCGAGATGGGTTTTCGCCAACAATCGGAGAAATTGCCCGTATAAACAGGAAGAAGGGTTGCAACTCTAGTGACCCCCTCACCGACAGATGACCAAATCCGAGTCAATAAGTTTGCCAACCTGGCCCAAACTAATTCCGAAGAAGAAATGAATGGAATCGACCAAATTCCGATGCCAGGATGCAGCCAGCACAGCAGTCTGATCGAGTACCACCAAGGACTGCATCCACCAACTCCAAACTCCCCATCCTAAATCGCTCAACTTTGACACCATCGCTCGTTCTGTAGGATGTCGCCAAAGCTCGCTGAGCAAATGATATTCCAGATCATTAAGTTCTCTAAACACCAAAATGTCGCCAAGGGCATTGCCATCAAGGATTCCATCCCAAACGACTACCGTGCGATGTTTAGGTTTTTTGAGGTCAACTTGAACACTGCATCAGAAAACTGTTTTTTCTCCCACCGACTACAAGATGACAAACCTTTACGCACCGCCCATCAAGGGCATCCACCAAAGCCTGGATTCCAAGTCGTGAATGATGACCTGCTTGCCTGAGGTTTTCCTACCATGTCCATCAGTAGGATGCACCGAGGGCATTACAAGAAACTCCTCCCACTTCTTTGGTGTGAACTTGAAACACGTTTTCAAATTAACTCACATACTGGGCATTGAATTCAAGAAACAGTAGCTAAAAAAATTGGATATCGCAATGCCACCGTTGCCAAACCTTCGGTCACGCTCAACGGTGCTGCAGGTCTCCCCCAAGGTGCGTCTGATTTCACTCCAATCTACATCAAGACAAGAGAGATGCCTGCAGCCTTCGCCAACTGTGGAGGGGCCACCCCGCCACTTTCCAAATATAGAAATATACAAAATTCAACTTTTTTGTAGGAAATTTTATGATCTACAAAAGCTTTTACTTGCAATTTTGTCTATTTTGAATAGTTTTCATGAGGGGCGCGTTGAAAGCGCACGCGGCGGGAATTTTTATTAATTTTATGTTGTTTTCGTCTGTTTATTCTTCTGGAAATAGGCTGGAAATTCCACAAAATTGACATTTTCGTTGGATTGCTCCGTTCAACATAATATCCAAATTTGAAGCTGTTCCAATTTGTGTCATTAGTATGCCTCAATGTTGTGAAAGCCATCACTGGTAATAAACTTGGTTTTTAAACTCCGAGACTCCTCATGCAACTGATGAGATAAGAAATGGTCAACTGTAGTTAATTAGATGTTTAATTTAAAATTAAACAGGTTTTTTGTTGGTTGGTTGGTTTGTCGTTTCCAACCACCCTGTATATAAAGTAAATTAAGCAAAAACGCATAATTGTAACAAACCTACTTAAAGAAGTGCCAATAGAGCAAAATACATACATCGCACTTTTAGTAGGTCAAATTAAATTTATACATGTAATTCATTGAACTTTAATTCATCATAATTGCACTTCCGTATATTAAGTAGGTAAAATTAAAATCATAGTCATCATCAGGTCAATAACTTTAATTTAAAATATACCATTAAAATGTGATAATTTAGCAATTAAGTTTTGTATAAATAGTGTATTTAAAACTTAATAAAACAGTATCAATTTAAACTTACAATTTGAGTTGTTACACACTTCAACGAAGTAGTAAGAAAGAGTGTTATGGACTTAAGTCTAATCCATAAATCTTTGTTGCAAATATGTTGCAGTTCGGACTCGGAATAAAATTACTCACAAGTTTTCAATCATTTTAATATTATTTTATAACACTCTGTTAAAACTTTATACGGATAATATATTTTGGAGTACCAGAACAGAAAAATTTCATTAATTACATATAGCCGAAACAGGATCTTAATAGAAAATTTATTTGTCACTGATTGGGTGTCCCCTTAATGTCCTATATTTTAGGATTGCTGAAACTCGAGGATTGAGCCCGATTTTTCGCTACTTTAGTAGCCAACAGTCTGGTTAAGGAAGTAAGGGGCCAGCTTAATTACGGTATTAATTTGTATTCCCTAAATTGATCTTTTTAATAAAGATGTTATTTTTCTAAATTTGTCCCAAGATTCTATTTATTATACATTCTCAAAATTCATTGCAGCTTGTGTGCCAGTGGCGTTATATTACTAAGGTCCAAATCCAGATTGGGGAACATAATTTTCCGGAATACAAAAAACTAAACAAACAAAGTTAAATAATGTAGCAAATATATATTTCTTTAAAATAAAAAATATAGGTACTTTACATCACTTAAGCAGGTGCTTTGTTAAAACATAAAAACAAATTAATACCCTGACTGAAATAACAATCAAAAATGAATAAAAAAAACAACTTAAAAGGCGTAACTTCAAAAAATAGTGGAATGTTATACAATTACACAAAGATTAATACTTTCTCCCACAAATGGATAAGCGCTAGCCTGTACTTTAACTCAAGACTGTAACTCTGAAAACTGAATATATCCATGCAATTCTGTTAAAAATTAAGCTATAGCTGCAGTAGATACTTTTTATGAGGTCACAAATAACACAAGCACATTCCATGGTAGAGACAGTTTCAAAGCTCAAGAACCCTAAAAATCGACGCGGAACGCTCAAATTCGTATATGTATGCATTTCGTCCTCTTGCGCAGATTAGGGTTCTTGAGCCTTGCAACTATCTCTATTTTAACCTTATTCCTCTTCTTATTCAGTCTGAATATAAAAACAACATAAACCTAATATAATAAAACAACAAAAACAAAACAAGAAATGTATCTTTTATAGTGTATACTTAATGACTAGGCGGCAGGTAACTAAAAATAAAGTAAATTTTATCGCGGTATACGATCACGGAGATAAGCAAGTACAGATTCAGTTCCTTGCTCCAAAATAGAATAGCGTGGCTGCCTAAAACCATTCCCTCTCAGTTCAAGCGACCTTAACTGCTTTAGATTTCCAAGTTGGGGCGGTATATGCTTGATACTGTTATTGGCTATATTAAATGTCGCCAGCCTCTTCAGTTTTTCCAAACCGTCCATATCCAAAATCGTTATTTGATTATCGCCCGCTTGAAGTATCTCTAAACTTGGCATTTCGTACACGCAGTTAGGAATCTGTGTGAATCTAGAAGTTTAACAGTAAAATTAAGCTATAAAAATCTGAAGCTCACCTGTTGTTTGCAATTACAAGTTCGCGTAAATACTTCAAGTTTTCCAAGCCCGCCGGTAGATCTTCTAGTAAATTATTGCCAAGATCCAGGTATTGTAGCCTAGCTAACTCGGAAAAAAAGTCGGGAATTACTTTGATTTGGTTCGAAGACAGATTTAACTCTGTTACGTTTGGCACGATTATTTGTAGGCTACAAACACGAAATTTACTATTGTGATTATGTTATTAATCAATTTACCTTTGTGGAACAGAAACGAATTTATTTTTGCATAAATCAATCATCGTAACTTCAGCTTTTTTCGCATCTTCGAAGACTGTTTCCGGTATGTGCGATAAATTGAGACCACCCAATGATAGTGCTCTTGAATGCCTCATTCCATACCTGTACAATACAAAATTTCAAGAAATCCAAATTTGAGATCATTCGAACTTACATGTCCGGAAAAGTAAAGGAAGAAGAGGGTGCGGGAAGTGGGGCGCCGGTAAGACCAGGAAATTTCTTGCCATCGCTTTCTAGGTCAAACTTTTCGCGTAAATGTTTCAAAATACGCGATGTCCCCCCTTTTATTATATCACTTCGGATTTGTTTCATTTTGTTCCCTTCTATTTGTAAATTTTGAAGATGGCACAACAATCCTAAACTATTTGGTAAACTAAAAAAATAGATTTGAAGGGTTGGTCAGACGATTAAAAATATGCTCACGTCTCCAATTCGTTATTCGACAAGTCTAAGCGAATTAAATGCTGCAGCATTGCAATTTCGTTCGGCAAACTTTCAAGTTTGTTGTCTCGTAAATCGAAAATTTTCAGGTGAGCCATTTCCTCACAAAAATCTTTACTTACTTCCTGTATGTATAGAAATATTTCAATTTAAATTTAAGACAGTTATGAGTGAAGTTAGCACATTTTGCGTTTATTGTTAATCTGTTCAGGTGCGTCACAATTTAGAATATATCCGTGTTACCACTGCCAATTGTTTTTTGCTATTATTATTTAGATCTCTTAAATATTTCGGTTTTCAAAATTAAAAAAATAAATAATCTGATGGATAATGTTGAAATAAGAGCTAATTCAGCTTAAATCGGATGTTGAAAGTTTTTATTGCCAGTAGAAAACTTAAAATTTGATGGAATGGTACCTTCGAAGATTAAATATATTATATTAGGAAGGCCCCTCCCAGATCCTAAACTATCACGCAGCGACCAATTGGATTATTGTAAGAAAAATTAATTAAAAACTTCCTAGGGTGAAAATACGATGAATTACTTTGATTGAAGTTTCTATAATATGTAGGATTCATTTTACTTCGAAAAATTACCGCGGACTATAAAGTTATTAACGCATAATATGAACAAAGAATGCGACGCTATTTGTTTTCTCTTAAACATCTCGAAAATTAATAAAGATATGGTAACAAACTTTAGGTACATTTTTTGTAGAGCATAAAATTATCTACAATAATGAATGGAATAATATTTATCGTCTATCTGCTGGCCACAGGTAACATTAAATATGGCTCAAAGACTTCCCTGGTCGGAGTAGACGATGTAAAAATCGTCTATTCCCGTGGTTCGGAATCCACGTTAAGCTGTAGGTCCTCTGTGCTCGTCACACAGTTTCAACACGTAGCGAGCACAGACAGGGAAATCGGAAGACGGCGTAGAACGTCAAAAACCGATGTATGAATGAATGGATAATATTTATCGTTAAGGCAGTAGTTTACCTTGCACGCGCCGTCAAACTTGAATTTCGAAAATGGTTGATTTCGTTGTTGTGAAGGCAACGCTGCTTCCCTTTTCTTAAATATCTCAAAATTTAAACAAATTTGTGTAACAACTCTAGAGATCTTACGTGTAGAGCGTAAAATTATCTGTAATAATGATTAGAACAACATTTATCGTCAAGTCCGTCGTTTAGCTTATAAATTATGCCGTCGAACTTGCTTCTTCTTCTACTTTTATTAAGAAGTCTCCCTCTTAATATAGGTCCAGGACCTGTTCTTCACTAATTTTTGCAATTAGCTCCGTGAGCATTCTTGTTTTTACATCTCAGGTAGCTTGCTAGGCTTGCCTTTTCGATGTGCCTGACCCTGTTTTTTATAGTTATGATGGCAAATCATTAACACAGGGGGACCGACGGCTTTACGTGCCCTCCGAAAGCACGGAAGATGGTCAAGAAATTTTAGACTGTACCCGGAGTCGAACCGGGGAGCCCTACGTTAGCAGTTGATCGTGCTAACTATATAGTCCAGTCATATTAGACCGATTTTCGACAAATAAAAACATTAATCGGTAAAGATCTGGATTTTGGTATACAAGCTTATTGAGGCTTCCGGATAAACATACTAAAATGCCCAACCGATACCTGTTGCGCTCGAGCCGCCATCTTGGAAAAAAGGTCCACTTTTTTAGTTTTTCGCCTGTATCTTGAGAACTATCAATGATATCGGAGAAATGCTTCAGATAAAAAAGATAGCTTATTAAATTTGCTACGAAATAGCTTTTATACATTTTTTCTCTATCTCTGATACTTTAGCTGTAATTTGCCTTTGAACAGTAGAATAATTTATATTTTTGCCCTCGATCCGCGGTTATAGATTTTCGTACGCTCCTAATAGTGATACAATGTATTTTAGGCAAGTTACTACGTAGAAGAATCGCAAAAAGAGAAGGGGAGGGGTATTGTACGGTGGGCATCTAGCAGATCAAAATGCGTTTAGGGTTCCGCTAGGTAGGCAAGACCCCGAGCAGCAGATGTTCGTTCTCAGTTCGTAGTGAAACGTTCCGCGGTGCACACCCTGCTGCGCCACTTTATTAAATATGGCTGGCAACGAAAAATGTTTTATTTGTGAGGAAAACCTTTCAATTAAAGAAACAATCAATGTCAAGGCGAGAGGACTGAATACTTTTAGAAAAGCAAGTGACCGAAGAGGAGATGGCAAAAAAGAAAAATTGGAGGGACTGTGTGAAGTGACGGTACATGTTCCATGCAGAAAGGAATATACTCGGGAACACAGCATTATTGCTTCATTAAAAAACAATCTGCTAATCAAGCAGTGCCGGCTTCGCCACTAAAATCAAAACTTAGGTCATCTGTACCAAGTTTTGATTTCAAAACTGCGTGTTTCTATTGCGCAGAAATAATAGATTCGAAGTTTTATGAGCGAGAGAAGAAAAAGCATGTCAATAAACGTACCATAGTGCACAACGTTCGTAGCTTATTTGTCAAAGAAAACGTACTACAGGCAGCTAGAAAAAGAAACGACAAATGGAGTCGGGAAGTAACATACCGGATAGAAACTGTTGCAGACTTGGTCGCGGTTGAAGCTTTGTATCATGAACGCTGTTATATCAACTTTTTCAAGGATCCAGCAACAGGCAAAAAAGTTGGACGTCCGCCGATAGACGATGTCCAAACTGCAATGGAGGTCATCTACGATTTCGTTGAGAAGAGCGATGAGTGCCAGTTTGCATTGCCTGATTTGATCAATTTAATCGAAGGCTATGTTCCCGACGAGCGTACAGTCAAGAGAAAACTCGAAGAGAAATACGGCAACGATATAATTATTACGACGAAGGGGAAGGGAAAAACTGAGCCAAAAATCTACTCTTCACATCTTCTACAATCGCGTAAAGGATTTCAGGATATGATTTTGTTTGCACATGCCTTCAGTGGATGTGACACCACGTCATGTCTTTTCGGAAAAGGTAAACGAAAATGTTTGAAATTGTTGGAGCAGCGAGATGATTTGCAAGACATCGTACGAATTTTCAACAACGCTAATTCCACTCACGAAGAAATCGCTCAGGCTGGGGAACGTTTCTTCTTAGCTGTTTATAATGCACCTGCTAGTGAGAGGTCACTGAACCAACATCGTTATCAAATGTTCAAGAAATCCGCGTACAAGAGTAAACCAAATCTAGCACTGTTACCGCCTACGGCTGCAGCGGCGCAGCACTCGTTTCGCGTTTACCACCAAGTCCAGAAATGGCGTGGCTATGAAATATCTCCCGAACTCTGGAGTTGGAAGAAAGTCGAGAATTTCCTTCAACCTGTTCAAACACTGAAGGCTCCTGCTCCAGATTCTGTACTGACATTAGTGTCATGCAATTGTAAAAAGGGATGTACCTCATCTTGTGGATGTCGGAAAGCAGGTCTAAAATGCGCAGCGATTTGTGGACATTGTCAAGGTATCGCGTGTTTCAACTCGAACAGAAGTCTCGATTCCGAAAAAGAGGGTTCCATCGAAACAGAGCTCGACGACGAACCTATGATCACGCGTCACAGCCAAGTTGAGGATGACGATCCCGAAGAATCTGACATCGATGATTCACCTCCTCCGTCAGAAGTTGGTACTTCAGTGAATTCTACCCCTAGCACGAGTCGTATGCAACGGTTTTAATTGGTAAGAATATACGAAAATTCACATATCTGAAAAATACTGCCACAATTCCTAGTCAATTCAATGATTTTTCATCCATTCATGATTTTTTCAGGTAACGAAGCTGCCCTGACGTGTGATAAGGACTTCCACGTCGATCTATTGCGTACAACAGACTTTTCTCAGAACTAAACGGCAAATTACAGCTAAAGTATCAGAGATAGAGAAAAAATGCATAAAATCTATTTTGTAGCAAATTTAATAAACTATCTTTTTTATTTGAACCATTTCTCCGATATCATTGATAGTTCTCAAGATACAGGCAAAAAACTAAAAAAGTGTACCTTTTTTCCAAGATGGCGGCTCGAGCGCAACAGGTATCGATTGGGCATTTTAGTATGTTTATCCGGAAGCCCCAATAAGCTTGTATACCAAAATCCAGATCTTCACCGATTAATGTTTTTATTTTTTCTAATATGACTGGACTAATAGGCCATGACCGTCGAACTTCGAAACTCAAATCCTGAAAATACTCAATTTTGTCGTTTGGTCGAAAAATATTACCGGCACAACATCCAAAACCCGACGATTTTACTTTCCCATTTACGTAGAAAAGGAAAGTATTGTTATCGCGTTAAAATAAAATTTGAGTTAGCGTTTTTCCCATGGTCTATGAGACCATTCAAATCTGTTTAAGTAAGACCAATTTTGGAATGATGTCTCGATGTGTGGTGTTTTTGTCCTCAACGATTACATACAAACGTGTGCACCCCATTGAGTTGAAATTTTATACACTAGTTTGAAGCAGCTGTCTAAAGAACTGATTAGATTTTGGTAGAAAACCGTCCATTTTTAACCAATTTTTTAGAAGAATGAAAATTGCTCAAGAGCATTTCCGCTTCCTGGTGGAACATATGAGATCGAAAATTATATCAATCGAAAGATATTATTTTTCCGCATCTTATGATATCTAACACTTGATATTTTTCTCTTAAATTATTGTTAAAATGCAAAATTAAAATAAGCGATTTTAAAAAATATGAATTACCATGTTATCAACACCATCAACAAATTATAAATTAAATTTGGTAACTTTGATATATCAAAGTAATTTGTGTATTTTAAAGAGTTAAAAATATTTTTGACTTATTGCGACAGCTATCTTCAACCATCATTCGTCTCTAAATTAGTACCTCATATTTTCCACACAATTTATCTTCAGAGCTCTTCTATAGCACAACATCTACAATCATTCCAATCTTTTCCCATCCAATCGCTTTTTTTTCTTTTCATTTCGGTTATCCTGATGTTTATTTATCTAGCACTCCTTCTATTCTTCGTTATAAGACGGGAATTCGTATAGCATTAATATAGTTTCTCCATATTGTGCGTACATGCCGCCCATACCGTTCAATCTTTTTGCATTCCATCACTCGGGATTAATTAAATTAGTTTAATTAAATTAAATTAATCATTTTGGATTAATTAAAATTGAATCCAATCAGATTTCTAATTTATAACGTTAAAACAAAAACCCGAAGTCATGGTAGAATTCTAAAATGTACCTACTCAAAATGGACGTCAAACGCTACCACGTTCCCAAAAACGATTGTGAAGAAACTTTAAACATAGAAATTAATAAATTCAATCGTGAACAAAGGTCAACTACATGAATTTATTACCTGTCATAAAACTGGCTTACCACTGGATCCCCTCTACTTTAATACTAACACAAACTGGGTACAGGAGTTATAAGTTACAGGAAAGAGATGAGATCCCAGCTGTTCGTCATGGACATGATGGTGATGGTTCAATTCGTTGAAAACATGCTACAGCGAATCCTACCACCAAAAACCACTGCCCCCATTCAGGAGCCAGGGTTAGAACAGGAAGAGAATCCCGCCAGCTATACAAAGATATACAAAATCCTCCCCCTGAAACAGCGGTCGAGGCACGCCCTCCCATTATTCCAGAGATGGACCAGCCCCTTCTGGAAACGGAGTTAGGCCCCTCCCCCAAAATAACGGTAGAAGTCCAACCACCTGTTATTACAGGGACGCTCTCGCTCCTCAGTACAGCGGTTGAGCATTCAACTCCCGCTTTACCGAGGAAAAAATCCGGTAGGGGGACCCACCCTCGATACAATTATAGAGCAAAGCGCTCAAATTCTACCGGAAATAGCCCCCCCCCTCAAGGTTACATATGGGCTTTTAGCCATAGTAACAAGAGGAAAAAGCTCCAATCCAGCTACCACGGTCGAAAAGTAAGCTCCCGTGTTATCAGGATAGGAACACCACACCCGGCAACAGCAGGATTCCCAAGTCGCATCAAAGGGAAGCCCCCTATAAGTTGCGCAGAGCATCCTGCTTCACCAGGGAGACAGCCCACCCTCATCCCAACACGAACAACGGAGGACTCCCCTCCTGACGGATAATCTCTCGATTCACTATATTTTATCACCGGCGGTTTTCTGGAAACTTGAGCACGCAGGCTCGGGCTCCGCCTGAGGGGGGCAGCCCCCCCGGAAGTAAAACTAGCCTTGCCAAGTCATAGGTAAAATCGAAAAGGATTCCGATTAGCGGAGCGACTGATACTCCACCGACGCGGAATTCCCGGCCGACGGGTTCTTGACTTTGCCACTTATACGTAAGATTTGCCTTCTTTTTCTCCACCATTTCTCCTTTCAGCGAAATGATCCAGTCACGTTAGGGATCAGTACATGATGTCAAACCTGCATTACCAGCACTCTCTGTCGAAATTAATGCAAAGCCATAACCGTCGCTAATCAAAGGGGGGGAACCAACCTTGATCACCGACGGTCTTTGTTTGTAGGGGGTGAAGCCTCAAAACCCAACCCTGCATATAAAAAACTCCGGTGCTATGGCGCACCAACTATGATGAAGGATGTGATGGCTTGACCAGGTATTCCGCAATTTAATTCACGATTCGAGATGCGCTTATTACCTTGAGGTTTTTGAAAATTTTTATCTGTAAACTGACTTATATCAATAACCAGGAAAACAAATCATGAAGACGGACCGCGAACTGTACATAGGCCCAATTGTACAATCGTAAGTTAAACCAAGCTTAAAAATTAACTTGGGGATTTAACCAATCGAATAATAGTGAAGACGGTCATGGCCTGATGGTTAGCGCGATCAACTGCTAACTTAGGGCTCCCCGGTTCGATTCCGGGTACAGTCTAAAATTTTTTGACCGTCTTCCGTGCTTTCGGAAGACGGTGCTGTGCTGTGTTAATGATTTGCCATCATAACAATAAAAAAAACAGGGTGCAGGCACATCGAAAGGCAAGCCGTTGGTTTCTTGTTCAGTTGAATTGTCATTCTTAATTTGCAGAGTACTAGGTGGTGGTCAGAACCAACGTCAGCTGATCTCAATACTCTCACATCCATTACTTGTGTGGGATGCACCATTTCGTTTGTTATTATGTAATCAATAGTGGACCTTTGATCTCTTGAATTTTCCCACGTGTATTTGTGTTGTACTTTATGAGGGAAGAATGTGTTATTTATGCGCATGTAGTTGTATGCGCAGAATTCGATAAGTTCTTCACCACTTTCGTTGATCACTTCTTCATTAAATCGTTGTTTAACCCCCGGTATTACCTCGTTACCCACTCTAGCATTCATATCTCCCATGATCACCATCTTGTCATTCCTTACAGTCGTGTCTATCATACATTAGAGGTCGTTATAAAATCCATCGATTTCCTCTTTCGATTTATTAACATCTGGAGCATAAACTGTTATTACTTGAATACTAGATTTCCCAAATTTTAGGGTAACTTTAAGAATTCTGTGGTTGATATAGGCAATACCAGTGATGTGCTCGAACTTTTCATGAATCAGTAGACCGACCCCAGAAGAGGCACGATTCTCTTTCTTCCTACCGTTATATACCAATATGTATTTGCCGTATCTGTCCGTTCCACATCCCTTTCTCTTGGTTTCGGATAGGGCACACATGTCAATCTTATGGTGTTCCATCTCCATTACAATCTCTTGGTCTCTTTTTGCAAATGAAGATATCTTTTTTCCACGTATTCAATTTCCGTTTTCTCGCATTAGTCGTCAATCTTAAAAACCGTCCATTATCATCCGAGGCTTGTTTGCTGGTTCTTTGAGCAATTTCTTTTTATCATTGGCAGGTTGCTAACCTCACCTACGAACTTTTTTATTTTTACGTTTTTAATTAGAAAACTAATTAAAAACAA
The DNA here is from genome assembly GCA_932274525.1 of Podabrus alpinus. NCBI lineage: Eukaryota > Metazoa > Arthropoda > Insecta > Coleoptera > Cantharidae > Podabrus > Podabrus alpinus. Next base: position 68,345,283 of record OW026456.1, on the reverse strand, counting down.
ATAAATCTCCACTTAAAGTTAAATCTGCCGCAAAGAGGTGGATCTGCCGTTAGATTAGTGTTAGTTTTTGATATTTATTTAGAAAACTAATTAAAAACAAACAAATCGGTGATAAACCTTAAACTTTACCAAACTTAATAGGAAAAAGTCAATTTCGGAATGCACGTTAGGGTACTTTAACCCGGATTGGAATGGATAAGCTCGAATGAATGAATAAATAAGTTTTTCGCCAAAAATGTTTGCATCGAAATGACTTGGGCCTTTGCGCCGGCCGAAAGTGGTATGGCGCCGAAAAAAGACGTGTGCCGAATCGCTCGCACCGAATAAGTCGCGCCGAAAAAGTCGCGTCGAATCGGCTGCGCCGTATAGTACCTAATCCTCTTATTATGGTCTTAATCTTATCTTAAAAATGATAGCCAAATTATTTGTTATAGAGAAATTACCCATCTTTTCCTTAATTTAACGAACTTCATATCTTTTTAAGATAACCGAGATCCCTATGGTGAAGGTCGAAAATCGGGCACCCAAGTATCAATTTAAAATTTCTATGATTGCAAAATTACATAACGATAACCAATTTACCGAATAACAAATTCGATGAAAGAGATTAAGCGAGCTGCACTCACAACATGCTCCACACTCTTAATCGTTTTCTAATTAAGCTCTTTAAAATTTGGCCTCTAGCACAGGGTTATTCTTTTGTTGAAATTATGAATAACGTTTTCGCATAAATGTGGCCGTATTTCACCAATAACGCGCCGTATTTCCTCTTTAAGATGTTCAATTGTTACAAGCTTATTCGCATACACCGTTTCCTTCACATAGCCCCAAAGAAAAAAGTCCATCGGCGTTATAGATCGAACGATCTTGGTCTGCAGTAACACCATTGTTTCACGTGCTGTGTGGCAGGTCGCACCGTCTTGTTGGAAAAACATGTCCTCCACATCAATTACATCCAATTCGGGCCACAATAACTCCGTTAACATTTCGCGATACCGCACACCATTAACAGTTAGCGCATTTCCAGCCGCATTTTCAAAGAAATCGGCCCAATCACTCCGCCAGCCCAAAATGCGCACCAAACAGTTACTCGTGGTGGATGCATTGGTTGTTCGAGTATCACACGAGGATTTTCAGCACCCCAAATCCGACAGTTTTGCTTATTTACATATCCGTCGAGTTGAAAATGTGCCTCATCTAAAAAAATGATTTTCTTCGAAAACTCCGCATTAATTTGATGATGTTCCAACACACAATCAGCAAATCCACGCGCTGCTCATGGTCCTTTGGCTTGATTTCTTGCACCAATTGAAAGGTCCATTTCCCCCCCCCCCCCCATCGCGAATTTTGAGTTGAATTTGGTGTCAATCGTTTGTGTGTCGTTAGTGTGTGTTTGTGTAATAATTATTTTTGTTTGTGCGGATTTCGTTCGCGAAATATCTTGAATTTCAATGGGGTGGGGGAAATGCTAGCCCCCCTATCGCGAATTTTTGGTTGAATTTGGTGTCAATCGTTTGTGCGTCGTTAGTGTGCGTTTGTGTGATAATTATTTTCGTTTGTGCGGATTTCGTTGGCGAAATATCTTGAATTTCAATGGGGGGGGGGGGAAATGCTAGCCCCCCCCCCATCGCGAATTTTGGGTCGAATTTGGTGTCAATCGTTTGTGTGTCGTTAGTGTGTTTTTGTCTGAAAATTATTTTCGTTTGTGCGGATTTCGTTCGCGAAATATAGAATTTCAAAGTTATATAAACCTCCGAGCAATAATCGTCAGATGTTGGGGATTACCGGTTGGGGTTTAACGGATTATCGTATATCCAACCTATGTAAAACATTATATAAGCAATGAATTACAGAACATTTTATTATTATTATTTGGTAGCGTTACATTCATTACAGTAGAATATAGCTGTTCTAATTGAACTTACAAAATCCGATTCTAGAGGTGGATTAGTCCTCATAATATAACATGGTTACTTATACATAATTTGATTTATAGGTCTTTATGCGTCCTGCTGGTGTAACTATTCCTCTCCATACTTTTCTATCTGTCACCATCTCTTTCCATCTTTTCACTCCCATTCTCTCGAGATCATTCGTAACTCCATCCCACCATCGTATCCTAGGTCTCCTCTCACTCGCGCTTCACTGGGTTTCCACACCGTTAACTGTTTTATTTCTTCTTCATTATCTCTTCTCATTACATGTCCAAACCATTTTATACGTTGTGCCTTAATGTACTTTACAATGTCTTCTCCTCCCATCTCACTGCGGAGTTCAAAATTCATTCTTGCTCTGTATTCACCATTTATCTGTTTGGGACCTGCTATACTCTTAGTACTTTTCTCTCAAAAACTCGCAGTTGGTCTTCCTCCCTTTGGTTGAAGCACATAACCTCGGCTGCATATGTGAGAACCGGTCTTATCAGTGTCTTATAAATCTTAATTTTTGATTTCTTGGATATTTGCGTATCTTTCAAGATGGCTTTATTTGCGTGATATACTCTATTTCCCGCTAGTATCTTGGACTTGATTTCTGTGCTTCTTTCATTCCTGTTATTTATCTGTATGCATAGATATCTAAAGTTTTTGACCTCTTCAATAACAACGTCATCTATTTTTAAGTCTTTTCTATTGTCACCTTCTCCTCGCTGGCATTTCATGTATTTTGTCTTGTTCTCGCTTATAGAGAGTCCCACCTTACTTGACTCTGTTCTCATAATTTTAAATATGTTTCTTATCCCTCTCTACGTCCTTGATATAATAACTACATCGTCCGCGTAGGCCAGTATCTGACTTTCTTTACCTATTATTGTGTTTGTGCATTTGGTACTTCTGATTATCTTTTCTAAGATGATATTAAACAGGGTTGCAGACAGGGAATCCCCTTGCCTCACTCCACAATTTACCCCGAAACTACTGGTTTTTCCTTCAATAGTCCTCACAGTAGCCGACGTATCCGAGAGTGTCATCTGGATCATCCTTATAAGTTTATCTGGTACTGTAAAATCTTTCAGAACGTTGATCAGTTGTTTTCTATCGACTTTATCGAAGGCTTGTTTGTAATCGACAAAAAGCATGCGCATATCTATACCGTGTTCGTAGCTCTTCTTCATAACTTGCTTTATTATGTGTATCGCGTCTACTGTCGATTTTCCTCGTCTAAAGCCACATTGGAAATTTCCTATTATTTTGTTTGCACATTTTACGAGGCGACTGTGTATCAAAGTCGATAATACTTTGTATGCTACATTCAGTAATGTTATTCCTCGATAGTTGTTGCAGTCTTCGGCGTCACCTTTCTTTTTCAACGTTACTATAACTCCCTCTTTCCATTTCAGAGGCATTCTTTCTTGTCTCCATATACATCTTATGAGTTTGTATATTTCTGAATATAGTGCTTCTCCGTTCTTTATGAATTCCGCCATTATTTCGTCTTTTCCTGGTGATTTGCCATTTTTTAATCTTGACTGTTACGAAAACTTCTTCAGGTGTTGGTTCTAGAACTTCTTCATTATTTCCTGGCTCTGTTGGTTTATCAGTGTCTGGTTCCTCTTGCCGTGTGTTCAACAATTTCTGGAAGTAACTCTCCCAGACTTTTTTGATTCTATCTGCGCCAGTTTCCAGGTTACTTTCCTCGTTCTTCATTCCCCGTACCTTCATACTGTATGTTTTCTTTCTATATTTTATTTGCTTGTAGAATTTGCGCGCATTGTTATTTGTGTTGCTTTCTTCTAATTCTTTCATTCTTTGGTCCATCCATTGGTTTTTCTTTCTTTTGTACAACTTGTATGCCTCTGTTCGTTTTTCTTTATATTCATCTAGATCTTCTTGTTCATTTGTTGTTAACCATTTGAGTCTTGCTTCTCTCTTCCTTACATTAATTTTCTCACATTCTTCGTCGAACCATGCTTTCCATCTTTTTTGTTTTCTAAATCCCAGTATTTGTTTTGCACTCGATTTGATAATATCCGCAAGATTGTTCCATTTTGTATTTATGTCATCTTCCGTTTCTGTCTCTTCAATTTTACTTTTGAGTAAGTCTTCATATTGCTTGGCATACACTTCATTGTTAAGTTTTTCTACAGCCACGAACTTCCTTGCTTCATGTTTTGTATCGTTTATTACTGTTTCGTGATTACAAGGAAGTGGTCTGTGTCAGCATTAGCACCCCTATACGATCTTATAACTTTTATTGATGTTGCTCTTCGTTTTGTTATCATCACATGGTCAATTTGGTTTCCATCCGTGTTTCTTCCTCCAGGCCACATCCATGTTATTTTATGCAACTTTTTATGTTTGAATTTGGTGCTACTTATTACTATATTAGTTGATGCCGCTAGGTTGCACAATCTGTTCCCATTATCGTTTGTTTCTTTGTAGATTGTTTCTTTTCCAGCCACGTTTTCTAAATAATTTTCTCTTTCTAAATAATCCAATTTGCGCGTTAAAATCGCCTAGGATCACTGTTGTATCGTATTTCGGCATTGTATCGTATAACTGTTCCAGTTCATTGTAGAATTGTTCCTTCTGGGTTTCGCTGCTGTCTTCCGTTGGTGCGTAGGCATTAATCAACGACAAATTATTTGGTTTCATTTTGATTCTGAGGTATGACAATCTTCCACTCATTGGCTTAAAATGTAATACTTTTTTGATTAGTCTTTTTGTGATCATGAAGCCAGTGCCATTCATTGCTTGTATAATGTTTTACATAGGTTGGATATACGATAATCCGTTAAACCCCAACCGGTAATCCCCAACATCTGGCGATTATTGCTCGGAGTTTTATAAAACTTTGAAATTTTATATTTCGCGAACGAAATCCGCACAAACGAAAATAATTATCACACAAACGCACACTAACGACACACAAACGATTGACACCAAATTCGACCCAAAATTCGCGATGGGGGGCTAGCATCCCCCCCCCCATTGAAATTCAAGATATTTCGCGAACGAAATCCGCACAAACGAAAATAATTATCACACAAACACACACTAACGACACACAAACGATTGACACTAAATTCAACTCGATCAGCGTAAATTTGGTCTGAAATTTTGTAATTAAACACCTCACTGTCGATTCATTTGGCGCATAATTGCGACCGAAAACTTGACGTAATTGGCGAACTGTTTTCGCAAAACTTTCACCATTTTTATAATGTGTTTTTACAATAATTAAACGTTGTTCGTTTGAATACTTCTCCATATTCTTAAATCGCGTGGTCTGTACGTGACAACTATCAAAACAAAATCACCGTACAACTCGTATTGACAAGATGGCAGAAAATTTAAATCCGGCGCTCTTCTTGGGACACCCTTTATATCAAAATAAATTTTTATTCAAAATTGTTTTAAGTTAAATTAATTAATTTACAGTTTATACAATTTTGCTTGCGTTTTTTATTTTTAATTTAACTAATTTTTTGTGTACAAAAAGAAGTTACATACAATATTGTTACATTTTTTATTAAGATGGTCGTGAAGGAACAAATTCACCTCCATCAATCGCCCATTATATCTGTTTATCAAATTGAAGAATCTGGAATATCTTTTTTTCCTTTAAAGCTTTTATGACGCAATGAGCATTTAAATTTTTGTTTCATAATATAACGAATTGCGGGTTACAATTTTTTATTTGTTTTGACTTTTTTAAATGTTTAAAATTGAAATAATATTTTTAAGAGGAATTTGAAATTTTTAAATACTGTAAGACCCCGCTTATGCTCCGCTTAGCGCTGTTTCGGTTTAACGCTGTTTTATTTGAATAGGGTATTCCCCGAAAATCGCACACCGCGTGGGATTCCCCGACATTCAAAGCGTAACGTGGAAGAGTAGTATAAATAACCATATTGTTACAAAATAACCAAATGATTATCATAACAAGATTGTTATGTCAAATTAGAATCGCACCGAAGTGATAACCCTGCCCACCAGGTGGCGTGCAAAAGTTTAAAAGTGAAAAATTGTAAAACACATACATAGGAAATAGGTGGCCTGAACTCTGAAAGCTGGTGACACGGACTCGTTAAAGAGAACCTTTATGATGCTATGGAGACGCACCTTTTTGGAACTCAACCTAACCTAACTTTTTTCCAAAACATGGCAAATACTGTGCAAACTTCTCTCATAAAATTATTTGTTATCTCACCTTAATAAAATTATTTCCAAAGTACAATTCTTCGATATTTTCACATCCACTCATAATTGGTAACTCCTGAATGTCGTTATGTTGCGCATAAAGGCACTGCAATTTTCGTGCCTGACTCAAATGGGGTAAAAATTTGAGATTGTTGTGCGTGACGTCCAATTTCTGTAAAACTGCAAACCACAAAACATGCTCGATACAATCGACCCCCTATATTTCCCAACCTACCTCTCAAACTACAAATATCTGTTGGTAACTCGGTTAGTTTATTATGGGACAAATTTATATCGGTTAAACGCATCAGGAAACCAATTCCAGGCGATAAGTAAGTTAAATTATTGTGAGACACATCCTACAAGGTTAGTGGTTAAAATTGTTAATTATTTCATCGCACAAACTCTTTACCATATGCTGTAACATTATTAAATCGCCTATGTCGTCGGTTATCGCCTCCAACAAATTGTGAGCTAAAGAGATGTGCTGAAGTTCGGTTAACTTGAACAAATCACTAGGAACAGTTACAATTTTGTTGTGACTAAGGTTTAATTTGTTTAATTTTGTTAAACGACTAATTTGTGGTGGAATTTGGGTTAAACTGTTATCTTGCAACTACAATTAATCGAGTCAAGACCAAACCAGTAAAAGTTACGTTAAGTGAAGAAAAGACTTACGTTTAGAACCATTAGGTCTTCAAACATCCCAATTTCACCTGGAATTGTTTGTAAAACGTTCGAACTTAAATCTAAGTAAGTTAACGGTTTAAAATTCCACCACGGTTCTTCGGATGGTTTGCTCAAGTCATAATTGATTTCAATGTCGTTGTCACGCTCATACATCGTGAACATCTTAGAGGGAACTAAAATGTCAAGTAATAAACTGAACGAATGAATAAAATAAAGAGTTACCAGTGGCTAAACCTCGCCCCGATAGGTTTAACTGTCCTGTTTTTTTAACCACCTTAATCATCCCTTTGGACAGGTTACGGTCGTCTTCATCTTTGTTCTGTAAATGAAAAAGGGGGTGCACAAATTTTCTGCTCGTTTTCACTTGTAAATTTTTAGCCATTTCGAACTACGTATAATTTCCAAACAATTAATTCACATAACCTTGATTTAAAAATACCACCATAATCTGCGTCACTTCGAATTTTGACTGCCGCATGAATTAAAATAATTTTAAGGTTGGTTCACTAGGAAATAAACAAAAACAAACGCGTTGCGGCGCCCAATCAGAACGAGTGGTTTCACCTCGCAAAATTTCAAAATCAATAATTCTAACCTCCACGTTGACGTTTGTGTTGCCTACACGGTAGGTTCGAAAACAAAGCGAAAATGTCAACATAACATCTTATGCAATGTTCAAGTCAAATTTGGAAAAAGCCAGCAACTCGCTCATATTTACAAAACCCAGCGATGGTTCAAAATCTAACATTTGTACCTGTGAACCGGATAGATCGTCCATTATAAGCATCGTGTGTCGAATTTGTTATGATGGTGACAAAGACGAATCCATTATCACTCCATGCAAATGCAAAGTAAGAAATTTTGAATTTTTTTAATAACTTTTTGAAAAAGTGTGGTCCGTTTTGTGCTTGAAGTTTCATGTTGACGTTTTCAAAATTTTGTGCGCTTGAAAATTTTGTAATTTTGTGGGCGACGCTAACACTAACCAACAGCTGCTTTAATTTTAGAAATTTAATAATAGTTTTTGTGATTTTTTTAAATATCTGGGAAAGAAAATTTACCAAGAAATTATTACTTAAATTTTTGGAATATTATTATTTAAGGGGTCATACAATTATTTATTTTGCGGACCGGGCTATCAAATTTAGAAGGTTGGAAGTCCTTAAGACCTTAAGTGCTATTCACATAGATATTGATTATATTGCAATAAGGTAGAATACCATAAACCTGTAGCTGTTTTATTCAAAATTAAGGTGCAGGCCAATCTCGAAAGATTGATCACAATGCAGTGGCGGCACGGAGAGAATGTGGAAAATCCTACATAGATCGGCTGTCTGGCGTTTTATTGTTTTTATTTTAACCCTTTTAGGCCAGTCATTGGGGATTTTTACCTGGAAATAAGTCCGGAAGTTTTGAAACTTTGTAGGTTTATAGGTTTGGGGATCTAGAACTAAAATTCACAAAATGCACAATCCGCGACATGCCGCCGGCGCCGCCATCTTGCCAAGATGGCGCCCAAAAACGGTTTTTTGCAAATATCTCCAAAACTATGCGTTTTTCGAAAAAGTATGTAGAGCGCAAAATTAAAGAGGAGGAAATTTCCTATAAAATATGTTCCTAGTATATTTTCGCTAAAGTAAACCGTTAAGGCACAAATGCCCTCGCCAAATTAAAAATTTTGCGTAAGTTTTCTGTAGAGGCGAATTTCGGAAATAATATGTGTAGTAGGGGTCCCCAAATCTAATATTTTGGGACTTTATATAGTATATAACATTACTAGCAAGGTAAGAGGGTTTTTACTGGCGAATGGAGGATATAACTGACGAGCCGCAGGCGAGTCAGTTACCTCCTTGAGCCAGTAAAACCCGTTACCTTGCGTGCATTGTTTTATATTTTATTTGTTTCTCATTTGTAAAAAGGTTAGATAAATTCCAAAAAAATCTCAATAATTTGTCGCAAATGTCGTAAGCTATGGAAGCGTTGCCATGAACATGTCTGTTTATTTTTCTTTACATTTGTTTTGGCGAAAGCGAAAATGAATGTACCAAAAGAAATTATTGAGGCAGCCAGCAGTGTAGCTTCAAGTTTATTACCTGCAAAATCAGCTTCAAGGTACGAGCGAGAATACGACGACTTCAAAAAGTGGCAAAACAAAAATAGTGTGATTGGGGTAACTGAAGATGTTTTGTTGGTATACTTGAATCAACTATCAGCTAGATTCAGCCCTAATACTTTATGGGCAAAATGGTCTATGCTGAAAAGCTGCTTGGAAATGAAAGAAAATGCCCCTGTTCGCAGGTTTGTTTTCCTTAAAAAATTTATTGAAAAATATGACGTTTAGTTGTCATTTGCAGATTTCAAAAGGTAATATCGTTTCTGAAACGAAAAAATGAGCGTTATGCGCCAAAAAAGGCCAAGGTATTAAGTAAAGAAGAGGTTGAACAATTTCTTTTACATGCTCCTGATGACCAGTGGTTGCTGGCGAAAATTGTAACAATATTTGGGATTTTTGGATGTTGTCGATGTGACGAAATTCTCTCCTTAAACATGAATGATGTAGAAGATATGGGAAAATACGTTATTGTGACATTGCGGCAAACAAAAAATTTAACAACAAGAAGATTCACCATAACCGATGATGGCTGCAGCTTCAAGCCCTGCATGTTATACAGAAAATATGTAAATCTTCGGCCTCCTGGAACAGAAAGCCTAAGATTTTTTTTGACATACCGACATGGAAAGTGCATTTCCCTTAATGCTGGCCAGCACACTATTGGTGGTGTCCCAAAGCAAATAGCGAAATATTTAGGTTTAAAAAACCCAGAATTATACACCGGCCACTCTTTTCGCAGAACTGGAGCCACTATGGTTGCGGATTCGGGTGGAGATATTTTAGCACTAAAGCGTGCAGGAGGGTGGAAGAGCACCGAAATTGCGATGAGTTATGTCGATGATTCGGTCAACAAAAAAATCGAAATGTCTAGCAAATTATTTGGTAGTAAGGAGAGTACAAATGTTCTGCAGTCCTCGAGTTCAGCAGTTTCTGAGTCAACAGATGGTTCATCATCATCAGTATCAACTCTTTCATCATCAAAAATCTGTGTTACTGGAAATAACAATTGTACCATGATTTTCAACATATATGACGATAAAACAAAATTTCCTAATGTAAATAATACTACTAACTTGTAAAAATTTTGCAAGTTAACTGTCAGTTTTACAAGTTAGTGACTTGATAAAATAAACTTTCTTGATTAATATTGTGTTTTTGGAAACTGACGTTTACAAATGAGAAACAAATAAAATATTTATCACGAAACAGTGGAATATCTTTTATTCAATTAATCGATTAATTCATTAATTAATCCATGTTAATAATTTATGATCAATTAATTTCGATTTAAAATGCTGTACTTGTTTCCACACCACCCAAGAGGTAAAGTACATGGCGCGTTTTTTTTAACGACCTGGCTCGTTGATTTCCATATCTTCAACGGGGAAAATGGTTACCTCAGCTTCAGAATCGATGTCAATTTCCTTCAACTCGTCGGATTCTCCTTCTGCAGTCGATAAAGAATCATCAAGCAGCGAATGGAGGTCTTCTTCATCGGATTCGTCCAGTGTCACTTGGCTGATATTTTCACAAGTCTTCCCATTGCAGACACCGCAAATCATTGAACATCTCAATCCTGCTTTCCTGCATCCGCAGTCTCTACCACAAGCCGTCTTGCACTTACAAGATAAAAAAGCAAGTAGTGCTTTGGAAGCAGGATCTTTTAAAGTAGTTACTGGAGTGAGGCCTGTTTGTGTTTTCTTCCAACCCCATTCTTCAACTACTTTCGGATAGCCACGCCATAGTTGAACCTGATAGCATGTTCTCAATGAATGCTGTCGTGCAGCTGCGCTTGTCGGTGGTAAGGATACCAAATTAAATTTACTTTTTGTTACCGACTTCACAAAACACTGGTATCGATATTTATCAAGATTGATATCATTTGTGTCTTTGGATCCATAGAGTGCAAGGAGAAATTTCTCACCGGCAAAGGCAACTTGATCAGCGGTGGCATGTTTATTTTTAAAAACTTGAATATGATCTTGTAACTCTTTATGTTTTTCTAATGTTGTTAAAAACTTCATCTTTCCTTGGTTAAATAAGGCCGACGCGACGTCGTATCACACCCACTTATTGCGTGAAGGAACAAGATGTTATCCTTCACTACATCGGTTCCTTTGAAACTTTGCGACGAATAAATATTTTGGACCGTTTTTCTTCTCCCAGGCTTTAGGAGGTAAACATTATCATGAGCCTTGCACAGTGCTGTCAACAGAACAATGAGGTCGACATCCTCCCCAACAACAATGGCGTATTCATATGAAGATGACATCTTGATAGCTGTATTTATTATCAGTGTGTCTGCATCTTCTGTAGCCTGAATTACGGTGAACTGCGCTTCTTCAAATTTCCGTTTCAAGATGGATATAAAGCGATCTTTGTTGCCATCGTTTGACAAGAAATTTGACTGTGGAACTGTGGGAGACATAGACTCGTCAAACAAAACATCTGCTGTAATTTTTTTTTATCTTCGCTGTCGCTCTGCGGTTTTCGTGCCTTTTTCATCTGCGCTTGTGGGATAGCCGTCGAAAACGACTACTGCATTTGACTGATAGTGTCTTTGTACATAATTCACATAACTGGTACAGATCAAAGCAAAAGTTTCCTTGCGGCTCCAAACGACTCGATGCAACAAGTATCCACCGTCAATTATGTACACTTTGTTGGTTCCAAAGTCATTATCTGTAGCTGGCAAAAAAGCTTTATACAGTAGGGACTTCGCTGTTTTACGCATTCCGACCTCAGAAAACAAGGACAATGGGTACGGAGCCAACCCATACTGTAGATGCTGTTCGAGTTCTTCCTCGCTCTGTTTGGCAACACAAAGCCTCTGGAAAATAAGTAGTGGGTCAACGGGCACTACTTTATCATCAATACGAATGCTCGAGTTCACTGCTCTCAGGGGCAGTACTTTGTCCTTGCGTCTCAGAACCACATCGCCGAAGTTTTTCCCAATCATATTATTTATTCCTACTCTCCCAATTTGTTCAGCTTCAAAACAATTTATTGTTTGATTTCCAATAACGCCTGAAGAAATAGACATTATTTCGTCTAAGTTTGGGAAAGGCGGATGTTGCGTTAGCCAAGTGTGCCGGTTAGTCAGCAAGCTATAAATATAACGAGAAACCAATTGAATAGCCCGTTTTATTATAAAAGATAAATTTATACGCATATATGGAGATAGTTAGGGGCAGTTTATAGAAATTAACAGAATATGTTGTCATTCAGTCAGCTCTTGAGCCTAAACGGCTCACTTTAGCAAAAATATGCTAAGAACATTTCTTGTAGGAAATTACTTCCTCCACAATTTTGCTCTCAACACATATCGAAAAACGCACAGTTTTGGAGATAAATGAAAAAAACTATTTTTGGGCGCCATCTTAATAAGATGGCGGCGCCGCACAGTGGGGTATTTGGCCTCAAAAGGTGGCATTTAATCAAATACTATTCCAACGGATTTCTAAGTAGGATATTTATTTTCAGGGCTCTTAGTAGTATCTAAAAAATACTTTGCATAATTCTGGTGCATTTATTTATTAAGAAAATGAATTTATTTGAAAAACTTTGAAAAATTAACATCATCAGCAAAAAACACAGAAATAGTTTTTGGAAGATATGTGTAAATATCATGTAAATATACACTTATCCGAAAATACAGGTTGTGATATCACAATACAACAAATATTTAATGGATACGAATTAAAAAATTCAGAAGAGAAGTAGTTAATAATTTTTATATTTATTTTTCAAGTATAGCGTTAAAAGTAAAAATAAAGCAAACATTTTAAATAATGTCTTGGTCATCATCCATCGATCGCATCATCACGTCATCGTCAGCGTCATCGTCAGCGTCATCGTCACTCTCGGAAATCTGTTTATGATTAAGTATCAATGACTTGGTCAGTAGGGGGTTTTAGTAAATGTAATACCTGCTGAGATAAGTATCGAAGATTTTTTTTTGGTAATTCTCATTTGTTTGTTATAACAGGGTCAGAGGTTAAAATAAATCTGTTCAGAACGTCTCTGTTTGAACTTTCGCGGCTACATTTTCTCGAGTTATGTTCACGATATCTCTTAAAATCCTTATTGCAAGCTTCCTGTGCTTCTTCGCTTAACTGACCTATAGGCAGTTGGGGTAATGTAAACTCCCCTCCAAATTGACCTGTTTTTATTTTCTTCAATTTTGGTTTTTAAGTCGGCATGTAAATTCCTCTCGAACCGTATAATCCCTAGTTATACGTAAGTAGGAGATTATAACAATTAGAATTTAAGGGGCGGAGGTAAATGTGCCACCAGTAATGTTATTCTACCTGCTACGAATTTAGGATATTAAAAGTACACAGGTATTTGTGCCACCGGAGAAAACGGCATCTACCTGATGCATCTCCTACATGTAACATCGATTATTTTTTGATTTTACACGATTTTTTGGGGGTGAAACGTAATAGTTTACTGCCCCATAGCGCAACTATACTTTTTAATGCTATTTCGAGGGTCTCTCACATCCCGGTTGCATTTATCCCGGTTTCCTTGATCTGTCGCGCCTCTCGTATGTTTAGCGCCCGCCGCGTAGCGGCTCGGAGCACGAAAAACCGCCCGGAGATGCGGAGCATCGGAGGGTAGGTTTTTTGATGCTCGCAGTTCTGGCCAAGCCAAAATTTATTATTTTGCCGAGTTGGTCTATGTATTTCCAGGTAGAAAATTTGGACCCGGATTAAATATCTGACCATTTGCCGAGCTGGCCTACAGCCTTATCGAATGCACACCCCAAAATTCGAAGGCAAAAAAAATTTAATTTTTTCACTGTTAGTGGCACAAATACCTGTGTTTATTTAAAGAACCCTTTTGGTCGGTGGCACATTTACCGGTACCCTTTTCTGGTCAGGTACATTTGGTGGCACATTTACCTCCGCCCAATTTAAGTACGGCTTGTTAAATGGACAGGGCCGGTTTAGACAATTTCGTTAATTCAAAATTATTTAAATAATCGAATTTGAAAAGTACGGAAAAGTACCATGTGCATGGACAGGGCCGGTTTAGACAATTTCGTTAATTCAAAATTATTTAAATAATCGAATTTGAAAAGTACGGAAAAGTACCATGTGCATGGTGCACAACCGGTCGAATGCCACTCCATCGCTCGGCGGGCGCGCATTTTGTTGACGGTACGTGCAAATCGATATACTCTTACACTTAGAAAATTTCGCAGCAGCAAATGCACCTCGAGCGTCGTACATGCAACATCGATTATTTTTAGTTCTTACGCGATTTTTTGGGGGGGGTCTCTCGCATTCCGGTTGCATAGATCCCGGTGTTCTTGATGGATGGCGCCTTCTCGTATGTTTAGCCTAGTAACCAGAGTCAAATCCGCCCTGGAGGGGTGCAGAGCGGAGCGGAGCGCAGCGGCGCCCCGTAAGGGTAGGATTTGACGATGGATTACCCTCCTTTTCGAATGCACACCCCTAAAATTCGAAGGCAAAAAAAATTTAATTTTTTCACTTTTTTGGCTATACACGAGTATAGCCAAATATTTTTTTAGTTTTTACGCGATTTTTTGGGGGGGGTCTCTCGCATTCCGGTTGCATAGATCCCGGTGTTCTTGATGGATGGCGCCTTCTCGTATGTTTAGCCTAGTAACCAGAGTCAAATCCGCCCTGGAGGGGTGCAGAGCGGAGCGGAGCGCAGCGGCGCCCCGTAAGGGTAGGATTTGACGATGGATTACCCTCCTTTTCGAATGCACACCCCTAAAATTCGAAGGCAAAAAAAATTTAATTTTTTCACTTTTTTGGCTATACACGAGTTATTTTCCATTTTTTTAATTATATTTATTACTAATATCCACTAATCACACCCCCCTCTATCCGAATTTCAAAGAAAAATTCAAATCGGACCGAAAAAATTTCACTCCATTTGAAGGGACTGTAACCCTATACCCGTGCAGACCCCGTGTTCGACCGGCTACATGAATTTACTTTCCCTTATTAAATAAGTAGGTTATATTTTGTAATTTTTCAAATACAAATATTAACTTAAAAACTCAAAAATGTAGGTTTCAAGTTTTTCGCTAATTACATATTAGGTAGGAAAATGATATGCAAGATCGTGAATTTCAATCGTTCAACAAAAACGCCGTCCGGAAAGAAATCCTGCGTACGGTCCTGAGTTGTTAACGGGAATTTCAATTTATTGGTTTGATTCTGCATGTAAACTCCCCTCATTCTTAATTGCTTAGGAGGGGAGTTTACATGTGAGTTTAAGTGTTGGCCTTTTGCTCGGAGGGGAGTTTACATGCTTTTTTGAAATTTACCTGGCGCATTAGGGGAGTTTACACCTACCCAGGCAGTTAAGCCATAAGCATTCGAATAATCCGAATAATTTGATAAAAACTATATACAGGGTGACTTAGAAATTTTAGAGTTCTCCAAGTAAAACGCGAATTAAAAAGAACCTCGCAAAGACTCGCAGCCAAAAAATTTATTTTAAAGTCTCAAGTATCAGTATTATCCGTAAAAAAAAATAGTAACTTCATTTACCTTCATTCATATTCAAATCTTCTTTTGTTTCTGATAATCTTTTACAAAAATTAATACAATGCATTATATGATTGTAACCATATTTATTTAAAGATCAATTATTACAGACTTTATCTAAGATATTTGAACTTCTTGTTCCATAAGTAAAAGTTACAATTTATAACGATTTCTAGCAAAAATAATCTTTGAAAAGAATGTGTTAACCCCCCCCCCTCAGCAAATTATTAGCATCTTTTCACGATGTAGTGGAAAGTTGGAACAAGTAATGTTCCTATAAATTCACATAATGGTGCCCAAGATAGTGTAGTTTACGAAAATCTTAATAGGGAATATGCATGTAGCATTTGATTTTTGTATTTTATGCCACCTTTTGAGGCCAAATACTCCACTGTGCGCCGGCGGCATGTCTCGGATTGTGCATTTTGTGAATTTTAGTTCTGGACATCCAAACCTACAAACCTGCAAAGTTTCAAAACTTCCGGACTTATTTCCAGGTAAGCCCTATTTTTGATCCCCAATGACTGGCCTATTTGCACTACATAACTAACAAATGTTTTCACATTGCTTACTGAACCAGTTTCTTCAAATTTGTTATTAAATTTACAATTCCGCTACGAGAAGGTGCACTTCTTCTACTTTGGGAATAAAATTTTCATAATTTTGGTAATGTGTTTTCACAATAACTATCCGTTCGGGTATCACGTACTTACGCCTAAAACTTTTACGCCTAACACACTTACGCCTAAGTCAATACGCCTAATCCTTTACGCCTAAAGGAATTTATGCCTGATGGTTTTAATGCCTAAAACCGACTACGCCTAAAACTTGAACGCCTAACGCAATTACGCCTAATCTTTTACGCCTAAAACATTTACGCCTAATGCTTAAAATTTTCTAAAAATCGTACAAACATAAAACCACTGCTCCGATTTTGATGGAATTTTGGCTATTATTTATATTATGTTCAAAACTTGGTTGCTATATAAGACCTACATAACTTTTAGTAATAAAAGTAACTCATTCCTAGCCCTGATTAAATTAAAAAAAAATGGTTCTTATGTTTATCAAAAGTCGAAAAGGGAATGATCAATTACTACACAAAAGCTTCGTGTATACCAAAAACAGGAATTTTTTTGCAACGTTTTTAAAAGTTATTGACTACCATTGTTTTATAGATATTTTAAATTGTTATACTGTTATACACGGTAAATTGTCTGATGTTTTTGTTACAATGTTGTTTATCATGTTACCGAATGACGAGGATCGTGTTTACAAGTTGATCACTTCGTCCTGTTTTATCCCCGATATCCACGTTGCTTGCATGGTCAAACCTTGTCCATCACTTACTGTTTTGGTATGTAGTAGCCGTGCCATTGTGCCTTATGTGTTTAAGTAGCACCTTTGTATTATTTTTTCTAGCCCTGATGATGATCGAATAAATTGATCGAAACGTTGGCTTAACGGTAGTAGTTGTTTGATTGCATTCCCTCATACCCAAAAAGAAGTTATTTTCAAAAACAGGAATGTTAACGATAAAATTTTTTGGAAATGTGTAGAATACAACAAAAGTAAATGTCTAGCCGTTGTTCACACAAAAGGTGAATTAATCGTTTATGTGAGTGCTGAAGAGCACAACCACGTACCACATCAAGGATAAAGCTCGGGACAGTCAAGACACACCTCACCAGATTATTGTCGCAACCAGTATTGGACTTCCAGCTGCGGTAAAAGCCGCACTTCCTTCGAAAGATCGGTTGAAGCGCAACATTCAAAGAGCGCGTCAAGTGGCTGGGGCTGCACTTCCAACACCTTCGAACCTTACGGAACTTGAAATTCAAGATTATGTCACCGAATTTAATTCGAATGGAACCATTCAGCAGTTCCTTATTTTTGACAGTGGACCTGAAGAAGATCGCATTTTAATATTCGGTACTCAATTGGGTTTAGATTTGATGGCAAATTGTAGCCATTGGTACGCTGATGGTACTTTCAAGACTGTGCCGCCATTATTTGAGCAACTTTTCACAATTCATGGTGTCAAGTACCACAATGTGATTCCTTCTGTGTTCTGTCTCTTGCCAAATAAGCGACAGCAGACCTACGTCCGAGTTCTTGAGGCACTAAAGAATATAAAACCAAACCTTGCTCCAACTTCCATCATGACAGATTTCGAGAAGGCTCAGATTAACGCTTCTCAACACGTGTTTCCTAATTCACAGAACAAGGGTTGTTTCTTCCACTTTAGTCAAAGTTTGTGGCGAAAAATTGCGTCAATACCTGATCTCAGAGAAAAATATGCCGATGTGGAGAACCCAGATTTTTCTCTTCATGTAAGAAAGTTGGCTGCACTTGCTTTCGTCCCTCCCGATGATGTAGTTATGGCATTCGTACAATTAACTGAATCTCCATTTTATGTTGATAATGGAGATATTCTGGATCCTTTTCTTGAATATTTTGAGGATAACTGGATTGGCCGGCTTCGTAACAACGGAACCCGAAAAAACTCCAAGATTGGTTCCATCCAACTCTGGAACTGTTACGAGGCCAGTTTGAATGACCTCCCCAAGACAAACAACTCGGTTGAAGGATGGCACCGGAGTTTTCATTCTTTATTGAGTGCATGCCATCCCTCTATTTGGAAATTTATAGAGGTGTTAAAAATGGAACAGAGTGCAAACGCATTGAAAATTGAGCAGTACGTGGCAGGATTGGAACCTCCAACAGGTCGTGTGCGCTACCGAACAACCGCTGCCAACATCAAGAGAATCGTGGAGTCCTATGGGGATGGTCTAGGTCCATTGAACTTCGAAATCGACGTTTACCTTCGAGGCATCGCGCATAACTTTGAGCTTCAAGCTGTTTAACATTTGTACTTTTTTTGCTTGTAAATAAATTATTATTACGATTAATTAATTATTGTGGATTATTGAAAAAATAATAAACTATGAAAATAAGTATCAACTGGTAAACATTAAAAAATTGATTAAGTATAAATTTTTTAGAAGTAAGGGCTTGTACTATTAATAAACTTTTACTATAAATCTCATATTATCTCGGCTTTTATATTTTGTTTATGTTTGTACGATTTTTAGAAAATTTTAAGCATTAGGCGTAAATGTTTTAGGCGTAATTGCGTTAGGCGTTCAAGTTTTAGGCGTAGTCGGTTTTAGGCATTAAAACCATTAGGCATAAATTCCTTTAGGCGTAAAGGATTAGGCGTATTGACTTAGGCGTAAGTGTGTTAGGCGTAAAAGTTTTAGGCGTAAAGACGTGGATCCGTTCGTCGACAGCGCCCTAGCAAGCTCTTCTGGCGCCTGAGGCAAATTTGAATATATGCGCCCCCCCCTCCCAAAAGATTCTTATCATTTTGAAAATCTTAAACTATTATTTATTGGCTTTTGTAAAGGTTTAGCGCCCCCATTGCGATCACCCTTGCTACGGTGCCGGCTTAGAGTAATGAAAACAAATGGATGCTTATCAGTAGAGCCCGGATTTATATGCGGTAGAATACATCAATATAAGTATATTATATGCGGTTAAAATTAGTCGATATATGCGGTAATATTGCTGAAATTTGGATAATATTCGGTTAAATGAAAACAAAGGAATATAATGCAAAATCGAAATTTTTAGTATTGTATACTACATAAATAATATACCTATGTTTATAGTATGTAATTATTAATTTAGGAATTCGCAAAAATATAATTGATTAAAATCAACCTCGCCAAATTTTCTGGATCGGGCGGGCCAAGATGATTAGTTTAGAAGTTCCAGTTTAGAAGTTTAGAAGAAGTAGGTAATATTTTTCAGACCCCAATAAATAAGAAGTGATAATAAAATTTTTAATTTATTGATTTAAAGGTTTTAGACGTGCTAATGCGTTATTTTTTTAAATGTAACATTTTGCAAGAGAAAGAAATGATCCAGAAAACATGTACCCATAAATAAATGTGTTTGACAAGGTTGGATTTTCTACTTCATTTTTAACATTAGGATTTGATTTAAAAAACTTGCACCTACATAAGTGTAATTATTAATCATAATTATGCCAAATATTGGCTATATGTATATGCGGTTATATGGATAATAATTTTATATGTGGTAAAATTCCAAAATATTAAATTATATGCCCAATAAAACTTCGTATTTTGCTTCATTTCGTAGAGAACGGTATAGATACTAAAAATTAGCTTTCTACTATGATAGGCAAATAAAATATGTAAAAACATACAAATCCGGACTCTACTTATCAGGAACTCATTTAAGCTGCCGGGACCGGGGGGTCTGGGGGGTATCGAATACCCCCCAGGTACACCTAATTTATTGCGAATGAAAAATTTTCACTTTTACGTCCCTCGGTATTCAGAAGAACGGTACTGAGATAGTTATGAAAAATATCACCTGCTGCCCCCCACCCGGATTACAAATGAAAATTGCAGAAAAATTTGATGGTTCTGAATAATGGCAAGTGTACCTGGGGGGTATTCCATACCCCCCAGGCCCCCCGGTCATGTAATATCGATTATCATTGGGAACTTCTAAAGATCTTATATAAAATACGCATAGTATGTCAGAATCACTGTTTCCATGGTAACGTAACACCCCTCCCTCAATATGGAGTTTATTTTTATCGATAGGAATTTTTCTTTTCAATTTAAATATATTTGAATAACTGTCGCGATCATAACGTGATAATTTGAGCGAGGGGGAAAATTTATTGAGATTATTAATAAATAATCGTGATTACTTAAGATTATTACTGATTATTGTGATTATTAAGATTAGTTGTGATTATCTAGGATTACTTGAGATTATTCATGATTATACTTGATTATTATTGATTACTTGGTATTATTTATGATTATTATAAAATTATAATCCTTTTAAGAGTAAAAAATGTTAACAACAGATGGCGCTACTGCGTTTTAAATATACAGGGTGTACATAAATATAGTGATTTCGGTATAAGTAATAATAATTTTAGTGTAATCTGCTGTTCAAACGATGGGAATTGCATGAGGCTCATTAGAGCTCAAACGATTCTCGATCGATTGACACCAATTTTAATTATAAACGTCATTTAATTAAAAAGTTATAAAATTATTCGCGCTCAAAAAAAATTCTCGAAATGTTTTCTTTTTTAATATTAAAAAATAAAATCGGTTTTAATGTAATCGTAATCTTTGAAACGCTCTAACTTTTTTATCTTTGGGGTACAAACGATGTAAATTGAAGCTCATTGAACCTTAAACGATTCTCAATCTATTGGTATTTATTGTATTAAAAACACGACATCTTACAAAATTCATTTCTACAGCCTCTCCCAAAATTGTTCTAAAGAATTGAATTTGTATTAAAAACCTTTGGAGTACAAACGATGAAAATTGAACTGCGTTGGAGCTCATACGGTTCTCTATCGATTGACACCAATTTTATAAAAAAAAATGGAAATGGGAGTAGGGGGCTGCCGTTTCTACCCCCCAAAGTTTTCGTAAATCACTTCGCGATGCGTATGGCACAAACAATTTTTATGGAAGTTCATTGGGGTTCAAACGATTCTCTATTGATTGGCACCAATTTTATACAAAAATGGGGATGGGAGGAGGCTGCCGCTTCTACAGCCCGCCCAATTTTCGTAAATACTTTGCGATGCGTATGGTACAAAACGATTTTTATGGAAGGTCATTGGAGCTCAAACGATTCTCTATAGATTGACACTAGTTTTATAAAAATAGATCGGGATGTGGGGGGAGGGAGCTGCCGTTTCTACAGCCCGCCCCCAAAGTTTTAAATAATAACTTCGCGATGCATATTTATGGTACAAACGAGTTTTATGGAAGCTCATTGGAGCTCAAATGTTTTGATAAAAAATTCGCGATGGGGGGGGGTGGCTAAATGTACCCGTTTCAACTTCCTATTTATCTGCTAATGTAGCTATTTTGTGGTTCTTTTCAGAAATAAAATTTTGTAACTGATCTTCGTCTAAATTTTCTGTATAATCTTCGATGATGATATTCGTATCTGATTGTGCCTTGCCATAAAACCAAATGGTGGAACATTGGTGGTCAGGTTTCCTAGAACTGCAAAGTGCTCTGCATCATTGGGTACATTTACAAGATTTTATTGCAAGGAGTCTTTGTGAAGTTGGATCTTTGGTGATAGTTGTAAAAATGTGCCTGCTTCGGGGTTTTCCAATTCTTTTTCTTTTTGTTTCATTTTTGATTCTTTTGTTTCATGAGATTCTTGTTGTTTCATACTTTGATAGTAAGTTTTTAAAGAACGCTATGATGCCGCTGCCTGAATAGAAGGTAAAGGTGCTAGGTTGAAACAATTTTGCTCTAAGGATTTTGCAAATAATTTGAACTTTAATTTATTCAGAATGTCTTTGCTCTTTAAAGAACTTGGTTTTTATTTTAGAATTTTTCCCAAAAACTTAATTTTCAGATTTTGGTGTAATTTTTTTTCTATTTATGTGTAGTCAATTATCTGAAAATCCCCATATTCAACACCCTTTTAGTTTTTGGGAAATCCCCAACTGTGGGATTTCAAACTTGATCGGTTTTGAAGACGTGACATTATAGGCAAAAGGGGAGGTTCTTTGAAAGGCTGAACCTCAAAATATACAGATGTTAGAACAATTTTTTATTGTATATGCGCAGAATTTTACTTGATTTAATTTTTATTAGATCTATTTTGCATTCGGGATGTACATATTAGATAATGCCAATTCGCGACTTTGTGATTTTCGGGAAATTTTCTTCTGTTACTATACCAGCCTGATGTCAAAAAAAATTAATGGCAAAGTAGTAAATAATTACAGATCCGAGTTATTTCTACGCAGACCCATATTTCGCGATGTAATGATTGGACTGTTATTGCATTTGGTTGTGGGAAAATCCAGGATTCTCGCGGCTATAACTCAGAAAGAGCTGACTTTACGAAAAATATGTCTGGGAACTTTTTGTAAATAATTTTATTTTGAATAATATTGATAATAAGTTGATATTTGCGAAAACTCCCATTTCCGTGTCTTCTTTTCAACATAACGTCGAACTCAGACCTCGCAAGATGGGGAAAACTTAGGATGATGAATACAAATTTGATATAAAGCGATTCAAATGATTTTCAGCTTTCCTGGAATTATTTCCGAATTTTATTCCTAGGGCCCAAATACTTGTTAATATGGCACTGCACTAACTTCAACTATTCTTTACATTAACGGTTTTCAACCTGTGGATCGCGACCCTCTGCAGCAGTAGTGGCACCTTAAAATGAGGTGCCTTCCTTCCGCACTTCCCCTTTTTATTTTATTTCGTACCTTTGGCTATATCATTTGTAGGTGCATCTGAATTGCACCACGAAAAGATTAGTCCACAAATCTCATATTCGAACTGCACCACCTTAATTTCAGGTAAACGCCTGATCTTTAAATTTGTCCGAATTGTACCACCTCCATTGTAATCTTCCAAGTAAGGTGGCTTTATTTTTAAAAGTTCAAGCAATGCTGAAGTTTAAATAAATAATTCTTAATCCATCAGTTGTACCAATTGGTTAACAGTTACCACTGATGCTAAATGCCAACATCGTGGTTGGATTTGAAATCCAACAGGGTTGAACTTTTCATAATCAAAAAAGGATTTTTAAAATCGACAATATTTCGCACGGACCACTGCGTTTCCGTTCAAATTATAAAATAGTCAAAGAATTTATCAAGTTGCGTCTGTAAACTGCTAAAATTTAAATATTTTACCATAACCTTACCCAATTTTATTCATTTATATTGAACTTCGCTCATTTATTTAATAATCAGTAATTTTTAGACTTCCATAACTTTCTATAGTCCAATTTACCTGTGTTATGTTATCGTCTCCTTTTAAATAAATAGTCCAGTCAAATTACGGCTCAAAATGGGTTTATTAAACATAAAATTATGTAGTTTGGAGATTATTAGGGATCGATAGGGGGGTGGATTCTGAACATAAATTCCAATTTGAGGGGTTCTCCGAAGGTCAGCTGTACCTCATTTCGCTAAAAACGCGTTTAATTCGATATCTCGAGAACGGTTAGTGTTAGGCAAAAAATTGTAGAGACCTTTTCTCTTCTAAATTAAATTTACTAAATTTTTTATCTGAAACTTTTTTTTTTAACATCAATATTTTTCAACTTATTACTTCCGAAAGGCAAAAATGTTCCTTTTTTTCTCCCTATTTTTCATTTTTCGCTATTTCCTCCCCAACCGTTCAATTTTATGAAATTTTTTCTATTATCAAAGTTGTAGATCTTTTAATTACGAACAACTTTTATCTAAAACTTTTTTCTCTACTACAAATACCTTCGGAGTTATACCTTACTTTACCGAGCGAAATCCGCGCCATTGTCACAATATCATCGACATCAGTGGGTATTCAGTACTTGAAAGAAATATTAAAGTATTCCATGATCATTTATTAGCCAACTTACCTGTATAAAAGGGTGAATCGATTAAACCATTTAAATATTGTACTTCATTAAAATATTAAATATTGTAATCATTTGAATATCATTTAAATATTGTACTTCTTCAATTTGGGTATTTTTTATTGCATTCAATGGGATAATAATGTGAATAAGGATTAGAAAAAGAAGCAAATGAACAATTAAAACTGTTCCACACATTTATTGATAAAAAATAGAATGTAAAATTCGTAAAATTAAGCACCCGAGGTGGATGGAAGTGATTCGTTTGTATCACTAAAGGCCCTGACGGTATCGGGGCATACGTCGTCCTCGTCGATTGCGTCAACAATATTATCGTCCATTGCGTCAACAACATTAGCGATATTCGAACAATAGTTCTCTTGGCAATTAATACAAATTACTGAGCAATATAGGCCGGCCTTTCTACATTGTTCTACATTGTTCATTTGCTTCTTTTTCTAATCTTTATTCACATTATTATCCCATTGAATGCAATAAAAAAATACCCAAATTGAAGAAGTACAATATTTAAATGATATTCAAATGATTACAATATTTAATATTTAAATGAAGTACAATATTTAAATGGTTTAATCGATTCATCTTTTTATACAGGTAAGTTGGCTAATAAATGATCATGGAATACTTTAATATTTCTTTCAAGTACTGAATACCCACTGATGTCGAGGATATTGTGACAATGGCGCGGATTTCGCTCGGTAAAGTAAGGTATAACTCCGAAGGTATTGGTAGTAGAGAAAAAAGTTTTAGATAAAAGTTGTTCGTAATTAAAAGATCTACAACTTTTATAATAGAAAAATTTTAATAAAATTGAACGGGTGGGGAGGAAATAGCGAAAAATGAAAAATAGGGAGAAAAAAAGGAAAATTTTTGCCTTTCGGAAGTAATAAGTTGAAAAATATTGATGTTAAAAAAAAAGTTTCAGATAAAAAAGTTAGTAAATTTAATTTAAAAGAGAAAAGGTCTCTACAATTTTTTGCCTAACACTAACCGTTCTCGAGATATCGAATTAAACGCGTTTTTAGCGAAATGAGGTACAGCTGACCTTCGGAGAACCCCTCAAATTGAAATGTATGCTCAGAATGCACCCCCCTATCGATTCTTAACAATCGCCAAACTACATAATTTTATGTTTAAAGATTTCGTAATTTGACTGGACTAAAAATGTTTTCGGAACATTTGATATCACTGTTCCCAAAATTCGAAAATTATTTACAAATTGTTACTTTTTTAGGGCACAGTCGCCTTCGTCCACCGCAGCTGCTTGGAAACCTGGTTAGCAGAATCCAACACCACTTCATGCGAATTATGCCAATATGTTTACAAAACCGAAAGAACGCCAAAATACACTGCAAGACAATCAATTTGGAGATGGTTTCGTTATCAACCACTAAACATCGGATTTCACGTTCGAGGATTACGTAGTGACGTTTTAGCGTGCACCATTTTAACGCCTTTAGCTATCGTTATCACGTACATTTGTCTATTTTCGGCCGACTATTACAACCAAAAAAGGTTTTCCAATATTCCCGCTGCTAAGTGGACGTCGGTTTCGCTTCTCGTTATGATTTCGATAATGCTGATGGGATATTATTTGTGGGTTTATATGGTGATACGGTATCACGGAAGGGTGTGGTATTATTGTTGGCAAAGGGAGTGCGTGGTGAGATACATCGCGCCGAGTACTCAAAACATTTGCTGCCACCATGTTGTTAATGAGCAAGAAGACATTCAGTTCACGTCTGCCAGTCAAAGTATCGTTTCGGGCGAAATGGCATTCAATAACATGGCGCAAATCGAGGTTACTGATCAACAACCGGTGCCTGTTGAGAGTCCAATTATGAATACTGCACAAGAAGTGGAAGAGCAGCCCGGAACGATACAAATAAATATAGCTAATGATTTTAGTACTCCTGAAGCTGTTGTAAATGTTAGTGACGCGGTTGTGTAATAGTAAATTGTATGTTTTGTTGTTTTTAAAAAATATAATGTTTGTTTTCGTTAGTTTCGGATAGCAAAGAACTAAAAATGGAATTTGTTATATAAAAAGGTTTTGTTTTACGTTAGCGATATTTTAAAATTATAAATTTTAAGGAAAATGTCTTAAAATGTGTCTTTTGAATAAAATTTATAGAAAAAGAACTACTATATAAAAAAAGTCTTAAAATTTTTGATTATAAGAAAATATTTCTTAGCTTTTCACAAAAATTTTACGATTTCCCTAATTGTTCCCCATTTAATTTTTCTTAACTTTTCTCTGATTGGTAAATAAGCATCTTTATTAGTTTACCCGGTGGTGGTTTGGTGTCACAGATGATTGAGTTACAACCAGATAGTTCTGAGTTCGTTGGAGAGAGTCGGACCAGCGACGTTGCACAATGCACATGTCTGTGGTTTATTATGATTACATTACGTCAAGCAAGGTTGCTAGCGGTATGCGTTTTGAATGGGTGACCGCGTGGTGACCAATTTAAAAATAACGCCACTGGTCGCTGCTGCCCTACCAATCTGCACTTGGCCAGCATGGTAAGGTATAGCCATACCCTCTCCCTTCATGGGGATGGAAAAAAAATATCTACAACTTCTTATCCTAGACGGTTTATTACCGTTGCTTTAAAATACCATTATTTGAGTTAGGAGGTTTTGACCGCATGACGTCGATATGCAAGTCTGACCTGAAAAACATCTGAAAAAATAAAACAAGGTAAGGTAAATTTTTGGTACAATTTATTATGTAATTTTATGTGCGACAGGATAGCTTTAAAGTGTAATTGCAGATATAGACCAGTGCCGATAATTTTTGAAACCGAAAAAAATAGCAGTAGGATGAAACCCATTGGAAAAGGAAGACAATATAACAAAAATGAAAGGAAAAATAATTTACGGGCGATCTGAGGTCGGGAAGTGGAAGGGGGTGAGTTTTAAGGGTAGAAAACTGTTTTTCTCGATTTCCAGCAAAACCACAAGTCCTATGGAAAAAAGTTAAATTTGAAAGTTGTAGGTAATAAAAAGATCTACAACTTTTGTATTTACACTTTTTTCATATAACCTCAAAATTTATGTGAAAAATTCAAATAACCAAGTTTTTGGTTTTTAATTTTTATCTTTTACAAAAAAAAATTTTTTTTCACGAAATTTGGTAAAAACTTACCTTTTTATGTCCCAAACACACTGTAATTTTTTTGATTTAAAATATTTATTTTTTCACCTTATTTTGACTTAATATCGAAAAAGCACCCTAATTTTCAATCAAAAATTCTCGCGTCAAAATATCTGCTTTTTTAAAAAACTCGGTGGGCTTTTTGTTCGTTGAAATCTCTACTTTTCGATGGTGTAAAAAAATATACATTACTATGGTAAATATTCTCAAAAATGCAAAGAAACGAAAAAAACTCGAATCCGAAAATTTTAAGCTTTGTCACAATTCTCTTAAAGTAACTCAGCCTTCACGTGTATTTTCATGAACGATGTTGTTTATTTCGACTTGCAATTTTTTGTTTATCAATGTAACACGGAATCTTACGTTTTTCGAGTAATTAAAGTATAAATTTTAATAAATAGCTCAAAATTGTACATGATGATTTAAGAAAAAAAAAATTTCTGATTCGAGTTGTTTACATTTCTTTGCATTTTTTGAGAATATTTACCATAGTAATGTATATTTTTTTTACACCATCGAAAAGTAGAGATTTCAACGAACAAAAAGCCCACCGAGTTTTTTAAAAAAGCAGATATTTTGACGCGAGAATTTTCGATTGAAAATTAGGGTGCTTTTTCGATATTAAGTCAAAATAAGGTGAAAAAATAAATATTTTAAATCAAAAAAATTACAGTGTGTTTGGGACATAAAAAGGTAAGTTTTCACCAAATTTCGTGAAAAAAATTTTTTTTTGTAAAAGATAAAAATTAAAAACCAAAAACTTGGTTATTTGAATTTTTCACATAAATTTTGAGGTTATGTGAAAAAAGTGTAAATACAAAACGTCGGCTTACTGCCAAAACAAGATAACTCCATTTTTGGACAAAATGAGTTATATACATGATTGCATTCAAATAAGAGCAAACTACATTTTGACAAAACCTGATAACTGTAAGTCAAATATTAAAGGAGTATTAAGAAGTTCATTTTTAACTTTTGTTAACTTGTTTATGGTGAATCAAACTTTAAAATCAGTTTTACTCAAAACTATCATTTTGGAGTTATCTTGTTTTAGCAGTAAGCCGACGAAAAGTTGTAGATCTTTTTATTACCTACAACTTTGCCATTTAACTTTTTTTCCATAGGACTTGTGGTTTTGCCGGAAATCGAGAAAAACAGTTTTCTACCCTTAAAACTCACCCCCTTCCACTTCCCGACCTCAGATCGCCCGTAAATTATTTTTCCTTTCATTTTTGTTATATTCTCTTCCTTTTCCAATGGGTTTCATCCTACTGCTATTTTTGTTCACTTTTTATCATTTTCAAAGGCTTCTGCACTGATCTAATATTCAACAATCTGAGTGCAAAAATAACTGGCATAAATCCCGAAAACTATATTGGGCAATCCGTTCCTAACCAAACCTGATTAAAATATTGATAAATTGTTGCACAGTTTTCACTTCTTTGGATATTCTATTGGTACATATACCTCAGCAAACAGAGCAAGCCAGGTAACTTCTTTATTGAAATACGTTAATGTTATTTCAACTTTATATCTTCCATTAGGAATAAGTGGAGGAAAACGTGTTTCATCGACGATAAAATTGCAAAAATGATATTTCAAATCCTGAAAATGAAAGAATTTAGACGCTTGTTTATTTCCAGATATTAACAATACCTTATGAAAGTAAAAATTGGTGAAGTTACCACATTTACGTACATCTCCCAAACCTATTATGTTGGAGTCAACAGCTTTTTTCAAATTTACTTGAAACCTTATCGGAAAGTGACGATACTCATTGCTTAAAAACTTCCGAACTTGTACAACTACCTAAAAATATATAGAATTTTAGTGTTGTGCACATGAATTTTTGAATGGGGATGTTGTCATTGTAAACATAGCATTTATAACATTATTTTTGTCGACAAACCAAATCACCATTTTTCTTTGGACCACGTAATTTTAAGTTTTCTTTCTGCCCGGTCTTATATTAGCTACATAATCATAGGTTATAAACAATAGTTTACAAAAATTGCCATAAACAAATTTTCATTTTTAAGACTGATTTTAGTTTATTCAATGGGCCAGTGCTTTTAAGATTAATCCACAAAAGAGATCGCGAATGGCCGAAACTTGGTAGGTAAGTGTAAAATAATATAGAGAAGCAAAAAGCAGAGCCAGAACGCGCCTGCCAGAACGACGCCGGGTTTTCGTTAACACCGACACGCACGGGACGGCAAGAGACCCCCCGACGAGGAACGCCGGTCAGGTTCCTGCAGGCCAATCTCCATACCTCGAGGGCGGCCCACGAAACGGTCCAAAGACTAAAAGTGGACGTGGCCCTCGTTTCCTAGCAGAACATTAGTGCGTCGGAGGGCTACGTCAAGGACCGTACGGACAGGGCGGCCAACTACCTGCCCGTTGCCGCGTTAGCCGAAAAAAGCGGCAGAGGAGACGGTTTCGCGTGGATTCGAGCCCGGGGAGTAAAAATTTTCAGCGTCTACTACTCCCCAAACGAGACGGCCGGGGTGTTCGAGAGGAGGCTGGACGAGCTTTCCGGCGAAGTAAGGAGAACGACGGAGATTGTTATCGTGGGCGGCGACTTTAACGCCAAGTCACCCGAATGGGGGTCGCCGTCCGAGAACGCAAGATGGGAGGTGCTCGTCGAAGCGATCAGCACGCTAGAGCTCGGCGTAGCCAACGTCGGCACCGCCCCGACGTTCGTGGGTAGAGGGTACAAGTCCATTCTGGACCTCACCCTGGTTTCGACGCGGGCTCTCCACAAAATCACCGGGTGGAGAGTTCTCGAGGAGGAGA
The DNA here is from genome assembly GCA_932274525.1 of Podabrus alpinus. NCBI lineage: Eukaryota > Metazoa > Arthropoda > Insecta > Coleoptera > Cantharidae > Podabrus > Podabrus alpinus. The sequence continues at coordinate 68,315,370 of OW026456.1, read as the reverse complement.
CCCTCAGCGATCATCTCTACGTCTCGTACCAACTAGAGACGTGTCCCGCACCGCCAAGCCTGCACAAAAGAGTAGACGGTTGGACGAGAAGGATCGACGCGGACAGGCTGAGAACCGCGGTCGAAACCGACATGAGCCGATCAGAGGTGAAGGACTCGGAAGAGCTCTCCGAGGCCCTAAGGCGCGTCTGCGATGCTTCCATTCCCAGGAGGAGAGCCGGTAACCAACGAAGGCCGGTCCACTGGTGGAACGAAGAGATCGCGGAGAACAGACGCGAAGCCTTGCGCCTAAGGAGATCGGCGGGAAGGAAGAGAAAAGGATCAAGGGAGAGGGAAGAAGCCGACGGGGCCTACAGAGTCGTCAAGAAAAGGCTCGTACGCTCCATCGCCGCGAGCAAGCGCCGATGCTGGAACGAACTCCTAGGCCTGCTCGAAGAAGACCCCTGGGGACTCGCCTATAAGATCGTGCGAGGAAAACTCAGGGGTCCCAGCAAGATGACCGGACCTCATCCAGAAAAGGTCCGAGAGGTGGCGACGACACTCTTCCCCACACACCCGAAGACGACCTAACCGAGAAGACCCCCATCGGAGGAGAGGTCCCGGTTCACCCTGGAAGAACTAACTGTGGCGGCGTCCAAAATCGCGCCCGACAAGTCACCCGGCCCGGACTGCATACCCGGCCGGGTCATCAAGGAGGCGGTGACACTAGCAGGACGGACCTTCCTGGAAATTTACAACAAATGCCTCGAAACCGGCACTTTTCCCGCACATTGGAAGGTCGCGAAGCTCGTCCTCATCAGAAAGGGCACCAAACCCCCGAAAGACCCCGCCTCATACCGGCCCATCTGTCTGCTCGATCACGCAGGCAAGCTGTTCGAGAGGTTGATACTTAACCGCCTCGAGAAGAACATCGAGAGCAGCGGCGGCCTCTCCGACAACCAATACGGTTCAGGAGGGGAAGATCGACCGTGGATGCACTTAAAAAGATCACAGAGATCGCGGTCGAGGCCAAGATGGGAACCCGGCGTACCAGAAGGCTTTGCCTACTCGTCACCTTGGACGTCAGGAATGCATTCAATAATGCGGGGTGGAGGCACATCCTGGAGGCACTAAACAACCTGGCGACGATCGAAAACGATACGTTTAATCTCGTCGCCAGTTACCTCGAGGATAGACGCCTCTTAATTTAATAGGCGATGGGGAGCAGGAAGAAATGGAGGTCACCAGCGGAGTCCCCCAGGGCTCGGTTCTTGGACCGACGCTATGAAACCTCATTTACGACGGAGTGCTGCGTCTGAAGCTCCCATACGGATGCACCACCGTGGGCTTCGCGGACGACCTCAACGTAGTGGTCGTGGGCAAGGACGTGGCGGAGATCGAGACATCGGCGACAGAGGCGCTCGAGACCATCTCCGCCTGGGTGAGCGAAAGAGGACTCACCCTAGTTCCTGAAAAGTCGGAGGGAGTACTTCTCAGCGGAAGAAGGAAAGTCTCCAAGGTTTCCCTTCGACTGAACGGAGTTCCAATTCCATCTAAGGACTCCGTAACCGTTCTCGGCGTCAAGATCGACAAACACCTGAACTTCGCCGAGCACATCAGGGACGCGTCCGCAAAGGCAGGAGCAGTGACGACATCGCTTGCCCGCCTTTCGCCCAACATGGGAGGCCCTAAGCAGGCCAAGAGAAGAACCCTCGCCCTCGTGACGCAGTCGATCATACTGTATGCGGCACCTGTATGGCACGAGGCGCTGAGGGTTAGCAGGAACGCGCAGAGACTGCTGAGCGTCCAGCGCAGAATGGCGCTGCGCGTTTCCTGCGCTTACAGGACGGTCTCGCTCGACGCGGCCCTCGTTCTGGCGTCGATGCCCTCCATCGACTTCCTCGCACTAGCAAGGAGCAGAACCTACGACGGAGTGGGGGGTGCCGGAAACGAGGTGGCCGAAAGTTGGCAGGCCAGGTGGGAGGAGGCAACTTGCGGCTTGTGGACCCGCAGACTCATTCCCAACATCAAGAGATGGGTCGAGAGACGGCATGGACAGGTGAGCTTTCACCTCACACAAACGCTGTCAGGGCACGGCTGCTTTGCGTACTACCTGCATCGATTCGGCATATTGGGAAGCCCCAGGTGCAGGTTCTGCGACGAAATCGATACCGCGGAACACTCCCTCTTCCAGTGCTGGAGATGGGAGCGCGAGAGAACAATGGTCTCGCTTGCACTGGGGTACACAATGACTCCTGAAAACCTGGTCGAAGCAATGCTCGTCAACGAGGCCCAGTGGCAGCGGATAAACACCCTCATCACAAACATCCTGAGGTGTAAGGAGGCAGCAGGAAGAGCCGAACAACGGGCCGCCGCTGCCACTGCCCATACGGGGGAGGATACCGACACTGAAGATCAGTGATCCGAGGCCAAACACGGTCGGGTAGAAGAGTGGCATGCGAAAGAGGACACGTAACATCGAATTCCATCTCAATGCCCCCTACCCGACCGTCAAACCAGGAGGCCATACATGATGAGAGGAACTTGGAGGCCCGAACGAAAAAGGCGGGTCTGCACACGATACTGCAGACCCAACGCATCTGCCCGAACATCCAGGGCGGGAGATGTCGAAGATCCCGACATCTCGGACCGAGCATCCCGGAAGAAATGCCTGACGGCGAAACCCGGGTGCTTGGTAGGGAGGAGTTTTAGTCAGTGAAGTCTGACACTATCCAATTCGATTAAGTGGGTGTCTCGCACGAGATTTCTCCTCCCTGCGTCGAGCTAAAAAAAAAATATAGAGAAGCAGAAATGAAATTTTTGGGGATTCCAAATACCCGATAATTTTGTTATAAAATTAAAAACCGAAGAATTTGAGAAAAATTGGCACCAGTTTATTGATTATCGCATACGATACGATACGATACGCATACGAGATTGCGAAAAAATCAAAAGGAATTTTTAAGTTAAAATAAATGTAATTTACACACAGATGCGACTTCGCCACAAAACTTGACATTTCTTAACAAAAATGTTAAGAACCACGGTAAGTGAAATATCATTCTATTATTTAAATGTTAATGAATATTCAGTTGAAATTTTTTTACTAATTTCTTGGAAGAATAAGGATTACACAATTACTTTAAAAATAACCATTATTTTATGTTAAATAAGGTTTTTTTTATGAAAATATTGCTGGCCATACACTTATTCTAAAATTATGAAAGAGTTAAATTAATGCCATACTACCTGACCATAAACGAGTACCTAATTCTAATTATGGCCAAATTATTATTTTGACCCAAGTCAAAGCCTCTGTATCCTAATTTATTGTTAAATTCTGGAATTTAAATACGTAGATAGGTACATATAATACTTTTTAATTATTAAATAATTAATTACAGTAATAATTAAATTTATACACAGTAATGGATTGCGGGTTACTATTATGCGATTCAGGTGGTTAAGGTATTTAATAAGATTAAAGCTTTCGGTTTTCAAGTATTTAACAAAATTGACGTGTATTTGGAATCCCGAAAAATTTGATTTCTATTCTCTATTTTATTTTACACTTCAACTACCAAGTTTCAAAAATCACGTAAAACACAGGCCGATAAATTCATTTACCTCGAGATTATCCTTAGCTTCAACTGCCAAGATCACAGTAGCATTGTGAGCTGTGATGGTACGATTGTATTTAAATGCTTTAAATTCAAAGAACTTGAAAACCTCATGATCGAAATCCATTAGTTGTATTCGAACATCTTTGAGTTTGTACCCAGTTTGATGAAACTAAAAATTACAAAAATTACTAAAATTCATCTACAATCAACGGTGGTTGATATGGAAAGAGCACCACCACCGCCCTTCCAAAATAGAACACCAAAGATGGAATAAGCTATTTACGGGTAAGCAACAGAAATACTTTAGGGAATCTGGAACGAGTCGTAGAGGGGATTCCCATAGTTTGCGAATTAAATAAAGAATTGTTTCAAAAGCGGTACTAATACACTGAACGTGGACATGCATCCAAGAATCTACCTACTAAGAAGTTGCAACGTAAGCCAAATTGTGTGTTGACGTCACAGAAAAATCCGAAATATACGGGATTGAAATTTTCCATAAACTGGGACCTAATTGTTTTGGTGGGCGACTTCAAATGAGATGTCAAAGTCAATTTTATTTGTTCGAGTGTTGAAAGAAACAATAAATAATTTTTATTTAAATTAAATCGGGTTAAGAAAACTTTCGAGAATTAAAATTTAAAAAGAATTCACATTTAACTTAAACAATTTCCCACGATTAATGGTGTAAACGAAAAAAAAATTAAAATTAACATCCCTAATATCGTTAAAAAATCTAAAAGGGAAATTCAAGAAAAGTTAAATTTTACTGACACTAAATTGGTATTTAGATTCTAGATTAATTTAATTCGATTAGGTAAGTGTTTGATAACTTAGTAATATTTTTTAAAAGAACAATTTTATTATTGTATTTTCAATAAGTTAAAAATTCAATTCAGAAAGTGTAATTATGGGACATAATATCTGAAATGTCTTATAGAGAATACGCATCTGATTACACATATTATAAATTTTTTTGGGGGGTCAAAAGTTTTTTATCCTAAGATTCAAATGTTTTAGCGTTTTTGTTAAAATTTATAATTTATACAATGCTTACTAAATTTCCTACACTTTGTCTTCGTTTTCTTCTTTTTTATAATTGATAACAAAGAAAATTAAAGATGAAGTGTCGCATTGTAAGTTTATTATGTTTAAGAGTAATTAAAAAATATAATCAAAACATTTTGCAAAGCCTATATGGACTTTTGTAAAAAAGTTATTTGTAAATATTTAAAAAAGCAAATGTTTTTCCAACACCAAAAATATGTAACTTCAGTTACCAATGTTAAATATCTAAAATATAAAAATGGGAAAAATGGAAGATTATAAAATTGGAAAAATTAGATCAATATGAAAAGCCTAAAAAAGGGAGTAATTAATAAATAAAAATCCAGCTGGGTGAAAATTCTACCGGGGATGGTATTGGCTTGATAATTTAATTATTTCGAGCTTTAAATCCAACACAAGTTGATTGGGAGAATTCAAGTTAAATATGGTAACAACTAGAGCTTGTGCCATGTAAAAGTAGAACCGTCAATTATAATAGTTGGTAACATTATTTTTAAAAGGTTAGGAAAGACAGAGCATTGTATTTCTATGAGTGCATATGAGAGAGTTGCATTGCCGCTTAATAAGCAGTGGTTCAAGGTATGCAAAGAAACGCCCATAGAGTCAACCGGTGCAATAGTCGCGAATATGAAGTGCAAAGATGTTTAAACTTCATATGGTCAATCATTTTTAAAAAGATAACAAATTTGGAATGTAATTTGAAAAATTTATTTTATTTTTAATCTCAATTTAGTCTTTCCGCGTATAAGACTTGTTTGATTATAATTGTTTATTTAGATGATTTTATAATTTTAATCTACGCTGTGAGAACTAATCATTAATTCACTATCAGAAGAATAATATAATAAATATTTATAATAATATAAAACTTTTTAAAAATGAAATAGTTAATTTAAACTTTTTAAAAAATGTTTATTTAAGCTTTCGGTGTTGTTTAACACATCATCAGAAAATAATGAACATTTACATGGAAACAATAACAAGATTTCAACGTATTGTCATCTGATACGATCCAAAAAAAAAATTAATAAAATGTAAAAGCCACGTGTAAATGAACAACCTAATTGGTAAAACGATCCAATTAGGAATGGGGGTTACAATAGACCGTGAGTTAAGGAAACGACCTGATATATGTGAGGCTACTCAGGAAAAAACTTAACTCCAATACGTTGAAAAATGAAAAAGATTATACAAGTAGATGGCTATATATATATAGTGCTAAGGCCATCGATATCAGTTTTTCGGTTCATAGCATTTTTCTCCCTCTTGATGCATATCATCTCATGTAGTAGGCGATCATTGTAGTTCTTAACAGATTTGATAACTTCTGGGTTCTTAAAATCGGCATCATGGTTATCGATAAGGATGTGTTTAGCAATGGCCGTACTTTCTGGTTTATTGCATCTAACAGATGAGATATGCCCACTCATTCTCTTATGAAGATATTGGTTGGTCTGTCCAATGTATACCAGATTACAATTATTACATTGGATTTTATATATAAGATCCGACTTCTTTCTATGTGGTATATTATCTTTCAGTTTACTATAGAATTGTCCAATGTTGTTAGTAGATTTGAAAGTCATATTGATATTATATGGTACTAAGGTCTTTTTGATCTTTTCACTAAGTCCTTGAACATAAGGCATAACCGTGAATTTGTTATTAGATCTAATATAGGATGCGTTGCCATTATATAGCCTATCAACACGATCTTTAATAATCTTCCTTATTAATGCTATGGGATAGTCATTTTTTAATAAAGTATGTTTTGCGATATTAAGTGTTTCTTTTCTAAAATCGCCATGTGTAAGTTTAAGAGCCCTATCGATTAGTCCTATACTGCCGTCCAACGCTAAAACGCAGTATCTCCAAAATCGTTGTTTCGAGAAAACGCTCATTTAGGTATTTATGGTTGGGCCACCAAGAAATAATTTATTAATTTTGAAATTAGCTAGCCTAGCTAATTTCTAGCCTAGAAATTAGCTAGCCTAGCTAATTTCAAAATTAATAAATTATTTCTTGGTGGCCCAACCATAAATTCATAAATGAGCGTTTTCTCGAAACAACGATTTTGGAGATACTGCGTTTTAGCGTTGGACGGCAGTATTGCTGTGCTGATTATTTGGCTCTTATGGTGGTAGGAATGATAATTAAGGTATCTTCCGGACCAAGTAGGTTTTTGGGTCCATTTATATTTTAAGCCATTATTATCATGTATAAGTTCGATATCTAAAAAGGTAATACGATTATGGATTTCTTTTTCCATTGTGAATTGAAGACGTGGATGGAAGCCGTTGAAATGATCGATCATAATATCTTCTTTGTTCTTAGGGATAGCGGTTATAATATCATCCACATATCTTTTATAGAAAGGAAGTTGGAACGGAAGTGCAGCAATTCTGTTTTGTTCTAAAATTTCCATGACTAAATTAGAAATAGTGGCTGATATCGGGCTGCCCATTGCTGTCCCAAAGATTTAATAAATATTTAATAAGAAAACTAAGAAACGATTTAACTAACAAACAATTCGTAACAAGTTTAGTTAAGCTTAGTCTTTTTTGATTAGTTCGCGATATCTTGGAGGTAGGACCTACAATCATAGACGGTTCTACTTTTACGTGGCACAAGCTCTATCTGAATTTTCTTGTTAAATTTTTGGAAAACGAATCCAATACTACTTGATAATCCTCACAACGAATAATTCGATTTGTTTTCCAAAATTTGGACTCGACTAATTTTATCAAATTCTACGTAATTTTTAACTCAACTTCACAAAACAAAACTTTTTTTTATTATTTCTAAAGTCTCACATTATTATTTTTAATCTAAAATTTTGTTGTGCGAACTAGTTTTTCATTTCAAAATTAATATTAAAAAAGAAGAAGGATAATTTAAAAAAAAACATCTAAATTTTTTGTTATTTTGTGTTTTCATTTCTATTACCAGCGTAGGTCGATCTAATTTTAACACCTTGAAGACGACCGAATTTTATTGAGAATTTGAATATTTCTATGCCTGTGGGTTTGACAACCAAAACGACGTTCAGGATTTTTCAAAATTGGAATCAGAGAGGTCGTTAAGACAGTTTTTGAAAAGATAAAAGGTCGATAAAATTCTGTACGACAGACAAGACGTAAAAATTTTGGCTCTCCATGTTTTTTGATAATTTTACAAGGTTTTAAGATGGTGAAATTTAACTTTAAGTGTGGAAGCATAAGTGCATCTGTTTTTGATGCTTCCGGACCGATATCATTCTACCACATCGGGAAAATCCAGACCGCATTTGCTACTGCGACGACCTAGCCAGATGACCACAGGTATGTCGTATCATTTTACGTTTTGTAGTTTTTTTTGCTTAAATGCTTTATTGCTTTTTGCTTTTACTTGTGTTTTACGTTTTGTATTTTATGGCTTATGTCTTATTATTTTTTATTTGTCTAACATCTCGATTTACTTTGCCTCGCACTTTTGCTGTGAACGTTTTTTTTGGCCGAAGTTATCGTCCGTTTGCAGATTTGCACTTTTGTTCGACGAGATAGCAGGCCGATTGAACTTTTGCGTTCGCAAGGCGTCGATAATAAAAATGCGATATGTTCAAACTTTTATATTTTGAAATTATTAATAGATTTTAAACTTTAAATTAATAATTAGTTGTTTGAATTTGAACATGACATTATTTTCGATAATTAGTATCGAACGGCGCTGGTTGAATGCAATAGGCATTGGAAGTACAAACGGAACGTCACACGTTCAAACCCTGAATTTGAGATTTTTACATTTGACATTTTTTATGTGTTTATTTCTATCTATGAGTTTTTTTGAAATTAAATAGTGTGGTAAACCAATACCACGTTAAGGCAACGACCATCTGATTGCCGAATTTATGTATATTTTAATAAATTGTGCTAATTATTGTTTTTTTATTGTTTTAATATATTGGTTTTCATTGTCTTGCACTTTTATTTGAATGTTTGACCGAGATGAATGATACGCCGAAAGTTTCGCATTTCTGCTCGATGAGATATTGTATCTTATCACACATTCGAATATGTGAATTTTAATGCCAATGCTAAGCTTTACTTTTTAATAATTATTTTGATTAATTATATTACATGATTATGCTAAATTGAGTTTTATTTGTGCATTTGAATTTTACTAGATAACATCAACCGGCGTTGGTCAACTGCAATGACTTTGAAACTTATAAGCGTTTAACATGGGGGGTTGGTCGGGTAATGTTTGTCTGCTTATTGGTCCAATAACATCATGGATCAGGTAAATCTGCTAAGGTTCACTCACCTACTGGTTACCTAACACCATAAACCAGATTACCATTTTATTTTTTTTATAACTACGTACCACTACATCCAGGTATTAGTTATTCCACCTTTACAACGGGCAGAGGCTCTGCTTTAGCCTTGGTAGCAATCTTTGTTGGTTAAATTGTTTAACTAAATTTTTGGAATTTGTTCTTTTTTTGTAAGAAGCATTCCGCTTAGCTACCGCGAGCTGTAGCAGAGTCCATTTCGCTACTGTGTGTGCTCAAATATTTTTCGTTTATTTATCATTTTCCTTTTAGTGTAGATTTAATGGACTAAGAGATTTCTGAAATCTGTTATTTCTTCGCTTGGCGCCCGGGCACAGTTATTTTCGCAAAGCAGATCAATTATTTTTATACGAACCCACGAACGCTTTCGAGCGACCCAGCGAGCTCCGACACTGGGTAATTCCTATGAGCTAGCTGCCTTGTACCTTCCAACTACAGGCATGACAAGTGGCGGATGAAGCGGGAAAAGCGACAGGTGAAGTCGAAAGCTTATGCTTTTTATAACCATTTGCCGGGTTATGGTTTTTCTACGTAACACTAATTTTTTTTTCTTTTTTTTTTACACGTAAAGAATGTCGTTCCAACGTGGGGCTTGGGCTACTGCTTGAGCTACTGTTACTGTTTTCTGCTACTGTTTTCAAAAGGCATTTTGTGTTACATAGAAAAGCCATAACCCGGCAAATGGTTATAAAAAGCATAAGCTTTCGACTTCACCTTTCGCTTTTCCCGCTTCATCCGCCACTTGTCATGCCTGTAGTTGGAAGGTACAAGGCAGCTAGCTCATAGGAATTACCCAGTGTCGGAGCTCGCTGGGTCGCTCGAAAGCGTTCGTGGGTTCGTATAAAAATAATTGATCTGCTTTGCGAAAATAACTGTGCCCGGGCGCCAAGCGAAGAAATAACAGATTTCAGAAATCTCTTAGTCCATTAAATCGACACTAAAAGGAAAATGATAAATAAACGAAAAATATTTGAGCACACACAGTTGCGAAATAGACTCTACTACAGCTCGTGGTAGCTAAGCGGAATGCTTCTTACAAAAAAGAACAAATTCCAAAAATTTAGTTAAACAATTTAACTAACAAAAAAAAATCGCTACCAAGGCTAAAGCAGAGCCTTTGCCCGTCGTAAAGATGGAATAACTAGTACCTAGATGTTGTGGTACTTAGTTATAAAAAATAAAATGATAAAATGGTTTATGATGTTATGAAACCAGTAGGTAGACAAACATTACCCGACCAAACTCCCATGTCAAACGCTTATAAGTTTCAAAGTCATTGCAGTTGACCAACGCCGGTTGATGTTATCTAGTGAAATTCAAATGCACAAATAAAACTCAATTTAGCATAATCATGTAATATAATTAATCAAAATAATTATTAAAAAGTAAAGCTTAGCATTGGCATTAAAATTCACATATTCGAATGTGTGATAAGATACAATATCTCATCGAGCAGAAATGCGAAACTTTCGGCGTATCATTCATCTCGGTCAAACATTCAAATAAAAGTGCAAGACAATGAAAACCAATATATTAAAACAATAAAAAAACAATAATTAGCACAATTTATTAAAATAAACCTAAATTCGGCAATCAGATGGTCGTTGCCTTAACGTGGTATTGGTTTACCACACTATTTAATTTCAAAAAAACTCATAAATAGAAATAAACACATAAAAAAATGTCAGATGTAAAAATCTCAAATTCAGGGTTTGAACGTGCGACGTTCCGTTTGTACTTCCAATGCCTATTGCATTCAACCAGCGCCGTTCGATACTATTTATCGAAAATAATGTCATGTTCAAATTCAAACAACCAATTATTAATTTAAAATTTAAAATCGATTAATAATTTCAAAATATAGAAGTTTGAACATATCGCATTTTTATTATCGACGCCTTGCGAACGCAAAAGTTCAATCGGCCTGCTATCTCGTCAAACAAAAGTGCAAATCTGCAAACGGACGATAACTTCGGCCAAAAAAACGTTCACAGCAAAAGTGCGAGGCAAAGTAAATCGAGATGTTAGACAAATAAAAAATAATAAGACATAAGCCATAAAATATAAAACGTAAAACACAAGTAAAAGCAAAAAGCAATAAAGCATTTAAGCAAAAAAACTACAAAACGTAAAATGATACGACATACCTGTGGTCATCTGGCTAGGTCGTCGCAGTAGCAAATGCGGTCAGGATTTTCCCGATGTGGTAGAATGATATCGGTCCGGAAGCGTCAAAAACAGATGCACTTATGCTTCCACACTTAAAGTTAAATTTCACCATCTTAAAACCTTGTAAAATTATCCAAAACCATGGAGAGCCAAAATTTCTACGTCCTGCCTGTCGTACAGAATTTTATCGACCTTTTTATCTTTTCAAAAACTGTCTTAACGACCTCTCTGATTTTAATTTTGAAAAATCCTGAACGTCGTTTTGGTTGTCAAACCCACAGGCATTGAAATATTCAAATTCTCAATAAAATTCGGTCGTCTTCAAGGTGTTAAAATTAGATCGACCTACGCTGGTAATAGAAACGAGAATTGGAAAATAAATTGTTTCGCTGGGCGAAACACAGTAACAATTGAATTGTTACAATTTAACAGTGGTAAATATTTTAAAAAAACAAGGAATTCAAACAATTATTAAAAATAAAGGTAATTTTAAGGTAACGACAAAAATGAAATTGGCAAAATTATGGAACAATCGAAAGAAAATACCTACACAAATTACAACAATCAAATTAAAAATTTAAAATTGCAATAAAATGTAGACACTTATAATATAAAGATTTAAAAACTTAAAGAATGGTTTTTATTATATATACCTTTACTGATAATAAAGGGTGAACAAATCTTTTTTGGCATCACGAATTATACACCGTTACTTGCAATGAAATCTGCAATCTTTTACGAAAAGCCGTAACTGGATTATTAAAAGATTAAATTAATCTGCTAGAATTAAATCGGTGATATTGAAATTTAAACTTATTTTGAAAACATTATGGTTGTGTTGTTTTACCATATTGTTTTCAAAAAAGTGGTTACCTTTCTCCGAACAATAAGAAAAAAAGAAAAAATTTGGCCGAACCATTTTAAATTTAAAAGCTACTTACTTACCTTGGACAGAATATTATCATCACAGGAGACATCTTGAACAATGATGCTCACCATAAATATCCATATAATAGTTTTCATTATTATCACTTTATTTTTATTTATTTTATTTTAGTTAGTATAATACACTTTAATTTTAAACCTATTGAGACAGTTGTAATATGTGGACTAACAACATGCGCTGATGAAAAGTCTTAATATAGGTAATAAAGGCATTGAACATTACACTAAAATAACAAAATTCTACTGTAATAATATCAAGATGAATAATTTGATATGCTATAGATAATATTTTCATTTCGAATTAATGAGCCGTGCTTAATGGAATAAAAATGGGATAAATTAAATTATACAAAAGATACGAGCTGAAGGACAGAAATATTTTTGGATATAAATTAGTACGTTGAACATAAAAATCCTCTAATGTATACAAATCAGACAGATTAATTTTACTTTATGTTATAAAAACTAAAATAACATTAACTTTTTAGTGACAATTTGGTTTAGATGATCAGGGGAAATGGAATTCCAATTACATATATTCCAGCGTCCGTACATACAAAAGAATACAAACGTATAATTATAAATCAAATTTTAGACCACAAACAACCTTCCCCAAAAATAGATTATGTTTCAATTTAATTTTTGATACCAACAAATCGATCCTTACGTCACCGTACGGTCTAGGACATTTTGAGGCCGCCATTTCGATGCGGGGACGTTTCGACATGGAGACATTTCGACGTAGGGAATTTTTGACACGGGACTTTTCGACACACGGACGTTTCAGCGTAAACCTGTTTATTGCCAAAATATATTTCTAGGTCGAATTTCTCAGATGATGCGTATCTTACCCAAAGTTTTTTTAGGGGGCCTTCAGATTACTTCAGGGTCATTCCATATCAAATCAGCCAACAAAATTTCATGTCCCTCTTTGATTTTGCTCAAATTTGACATACTTCTAAGTTATGCCAAATAAGCGGACCTGCATTTTGTTGCTTTGCCCTAAAGTGGCCCGTTTAAATTGTACAGCCTTCCAAAATAATTCATATTTGGCATCTAGAGCAGTATACCAAATTTGAGCAAAATCTAAGAGGGACATGAAAATAATCGCATAAATTAGTTGATTTAATATGGAATGACCATTTAGGTACTTCATTGTACATTTTTACAAGGAAGTTCTTGAAATTTTAACTTCAAACACTTAAGGCTAAATATTATGTTTTAATAATTAAATTGTGAACTGAATATTGAATTTAAATTTGGAGGTGGAAAGTAAAAATCAATTTAATTTCGCGAATCTGTTACCTTGGGAGGGGGTTATTTAAATAGCCTTCTCATCTGTGGCACAACAACGAACATACAAACGATAATGTGCAATTAGATTACAGTAGTTGTAATAACTATAAAATTCATATTGAAAGAGTTTACTCTAAAAACGTTTTTAGTAGATCGATAAACGTCTAAGTAGAATTTTGTTCGATTTTGGTTTGTTTTTAAAGTAATTCCAGCCATTCCTAGGAAAAGTAATTCCGAAGGACGACTGGTAGTTACAATGGTTTTTTCTTTTTCTCACACCGAATCCTTTTCGATGTGTAACAAATGCACATGTTGGGAGTCGTTCAAAATATTAACTACTGAGAATTCAGATTTGCCACTATAACTTAAATCGGATATAGACCTCAGTTTAGCAGTTGAAGGAATCTGTCGCATCGCAGAGAAACGAAAACTTAGAAAAATATGGCAAACCACTAGACTCATAAGTGATATAACTAAACTAAATTAATCAACTGAAAAACTTAAAAATCTTCACGTAAGTTTTCAATACTGCTCTTTATTTACTTGCTTTCCCAGCACAATAGAAAGTGGTGCAGATAATGCAGACAAGAGCCAACTTCATGCTGTAGACCAACGAGCCTCTTATCCTTACTGTCTAAGTTATTTGAGAGAATGTTGCTACGAAGGAGCCAACCAATATTAATAATGAAGAAAATAATGCCAGAGCACTAGTTTGAATTTTAGAAAGCAACATGCTATCATCGAACAAGTACACCGAGTGGTGGAGGTCCTAAACAGAAATCTTCAGAATACAACCTGTTGCAAAATTGCATTCATCGACGTTTCCTAGGCTTTCCATAAAGTTTGGCATGATGATATCTTAATGAAAATTAGTCAAAAACGCACCTAATCTTATATTGTCTGCTCCTCAGGTATTATCATTTAAAAAGAATGTTCCACGTCAAGTGTGGGGAAACATACTCAAATCTCTGCCTTCTGCTAACCTTTGGAGTACTTCACACAGTGATTATGGCTTCACATAGAATGTGAAGCAAGACTTTTTTAGATTTTGTTTATATTGGTAAAAATACTTTAACAACTGCTAGTATAATTTTTACGTCATTCCGATGATTAATTATTGGGAATAATCATATTTGTTTAGATGATTTTTATTTATTAGCACTGTACCGTTTGATTTTTTTTGTGAATGGTCTAAGTGAAAACTTGAGTTTTTTCCAATGGCAATTATTGTCCTTAATCTCATGTTTTGGAATAGCCCGAATTCTGATCTTTGCCTTTTTTGTGGATCGTGATTTGTTGAGACTTACTTTTAAGTAGGTCTTCTTCTTTTCCTTCTTCCTTCTAACTTTCATTTATCCATTCAGAAGATAACTCAGAGAATCACCCTATCCCTGTATTTCAATAATAGGCATTTCTATTTCCCCTAAGATTTCGTAATATTTGGGAATACCCCAACTGTTTATAAATATTACATCATGGCTTTGTATTGACATTTGCATCATGAATATCTACTGTAAGATATCAAACTTACGTAACAATTTGTATACATAGTAGTAGCACGCCGTGGATGTGAGAATTGAAAAGTCTGGCGAATTGACCGAATATTGAGGTAAAAAGAGAAACAAAAAATAACTTACATTTTTGTTAAAATTGATTATTTATTTATATATAGGTATAACAGAAATTCTGAAGTGCTACTGCAAACATTTAATAACTTTTGTGCAAAACCCCACTGGTGTAAATCCTGAAAATAAGGTGCTCGGCTACTCGTTAGAAACCATTCCCGATTCAAATATTGATAAATTATTACACAATTTTCACTTCTTTGGATATTCTATTGGTATATATACTTCAAAAAACAGAGAAATCCAGGTAACTTCTTTATTGAAATACGAAAATGTTATTTCAGCTTTATATCTACCGTTAGGAATAAGTGGAGGAAAGCGAGTTTCATCCACAACAAAATTGCACATGTAATAAGTGACATCCTGGAAATAAAAAAATTTAGACGCATGTTTATTTCCAGAAATTAACAATACCTTATAAAAGTAAAAATTGGTCATGTTACCACATTTACGTATATCTCCCGAACCTATTATGTTGGAGTCAACAGCTTTTTTCAAATTTACTTGAAACCTTATCGGAAAGTGACGATACTCATTGCTTAAAAACTTCCGAACTTGTACAATTACCTAAAAATATATAGAATTTTAGTGGTATGCACAGGAGCTTTTGAATGGGGGCGTGGTATTCAAATAGATTTGAAATCTCCTATGGCTAGTTTTCTTTCGATTGAGTGTGAGGTGTACAGAACACATTTCTCCTTCATTTGACTGTATCATCATAGGGGTTTTCTTTTACCTCGAGGTTATCCTTAGTGTTGACATTGAAGATCGCGGTAGCATTATGAGCCGTAACTGTACGATTGTATTTGAATGCTTTAATTTCCAAGAACCTGAACAGCTCGTGATCGTAATCCATTAGTTGCATTCGAACATCTTTAAGTTTGAACCCATTCTGATGAAACTAAAAAAGGAGTTATTACAATTGATGTAAAAGAATTCCTTCTAGAATAAATAATAATTATATATAGGCAAAAGGGAGCGGTTTCAACAATTTTGGGTAATTTGCCTTAAATTAGGTATTAAATATAAACAGAACAAAACATTATCAAGTGGTAAGGAAATATTGGTGAAGAACCTACATCCAGACGGTCGCCGAGGTCGACAACTCAGAGTTTTTGTTAAGACCCCAAACCTTAAAATATATTCAAAATTCAGAACCCTCTGACCATTTTTAGGAAACTCTTCATTTCATGATTTTCAAGATGTTAAAATATTTTAAGTGTTATTAATATTTTTAATGAGCTATATGATTACAATTTAGCTGAAATAGAAATTTGTTTAAAAATACTTTGTAACAATTTCTGCCACCCCAAAGGAACGACAAAAACTGCCCCGACGATCTTTGTTGATAACTCAGGGGATCGCCGGACAAAGATAGACAATGCCACGAAGTGCTAGCTCAAGCACGGACCATGTAGAAAACGGAACCCTCCTACCCTCGGTTGATGTTACACAATTATACGGGATGACGCTAAGAATACATAAATGTAGCGGAAAAAGGTGTTAATCTGGGCGCCATGTAGTTGTTTTCACCCCGTACAAACAGAGGACTTAGAAACACAAAAACTACAATTTGTGCTTCCGAAAATAGATAACCAAAGGTTGGAGGATGCCCCAGTGACCGGAAAAATATATAACGACTCGTCGAACGACACTACCTCATCTGTGTTAATATAGCAAGATCGACCGCTACCAGAAAACACAAAAAAACCAACCACCAACAATCGATTATAACTCCCGAAGAAGCGAGCATGAAATGCGACGTTAAACGTGATTTGCTAAGAGCAAATCCACAAGAGCAAAAAAAATCCACAATAATCGCACTCATGCAAACCCCTTGATGGTAATCGTATTTAAATATACACAATAAAATACAATGCTAAAATATTTAAAATTAATTAAAATATTTAACATGGGATAGTAATCGAATTGTCAATGCGAACGACAACGTTGTTATCTGGCAGCCAAGCGGTCTATCTTGCTATCAGCATTCCCATTCAAATTAAATTCGACTTAATCAAAAATTGCAGTTTTAAAACTACACCAAAAAAATGGCTCTAAACAACCGTTTATATCAAAAAAATACACAGTATGAGGCAACAATTACTACACAGAACAACTTGTAATTACGCACACAAGGAAACTAATTTCGGGTACCAAGGAGTAAATAAAATAACAATTACGCACAAATTGCGTAATTGCGGGAGCAATACAAAAAAAAACAAAGCCACATGCCCAAATCTGATCAAGAGACGACAAACCAGAACGGAAATCAAATAGAAATAGCAAGAATATCGCACTCACCTACGCGAACAAAAAAATCCTCCAACGAGAATCGCGCAAGCCAAAAAACGAATCCTCGCCACAGCCACCCGAACCACATCCATGGCTATCGCTCCATCACAAACAGGAATTGACTAGCTCCCTAAAATACGACCTTCCTTGGCACTTCCCGAAACCATTCTCTCGAGTCGCTATCGCGACTCCGTTATCAAAAACACAGCAATTCCGCCAACCTTAGAACCAATGAATGAATCCACCATCCACAATACCACCATACCATAAAAAATTAACGATTCAAAAAAATCGTTACAACTTTACCGAAAAACATCAATTTCAATTCTTCATTAAAAATTTCAACTTTCGATGAGGAATGCGGTAAGAAACTCAGGGTTTACACACGAGGACTTTTAGTATGTTATAGTACGAACCATTACCTAAAGAAATCCGTCGAAAAATCTCAGAAGACCGGTTTTGGATTTTATTTTCCGCAATTTTCTTCGCCTTTTATGGGGGCCCAAATATTCTACCGTTACGCACCTACTGGTGGTTATCGAAGGATTTCTAATTTTACATGTCATTTTGTTCATTTCGCTTTAAGATTTTCTTTTGAAAAGAAATATTTAAATTTTTTTATTCTCGGTGAGAAATTGTAGAAGAAGAATTTTCGATGCTGTACTCAGGTGAAGAGTCATAGGGAAGAAATAGAGCAGTTTATTGTAATAAAGAGATTGCACGATGACGTAAGGTGAAAAAGCGCTGAGGTGTGAAGAGCGAAGTAATGACGTAGAACAAGAATACGAGAACATAGCAGAGAGTTTGACAACGAGCGAGGAACAAGTAGTAGGATATGAAGAGTCAAAAAAATACAAAGAGTGGTACGATGAAGAATGCAAAGAATTGAGTAAAGTAAAAAAGTAAAAAATAACTGAGAAATTCTCTTAAAAAATAATTACATAAATTTTTAGAACTTATAATTTTATATACTCGTACAATAGTTTTTTTTTTATTTATTTCTTTTTTTGGTTTATTTTTGGTTGTAATAAAAAAATGTGCCTGGTGATTAGAAAAACAATCATGAAATTACGTTCAACTCCTATTTCAGTTAATTTAATTATATTTTATCACAATAATAATTTCATTACATTCGTGACTTCTTTTCAATTTTATTATTTCCTCAAAAATATTTCAAATTCTACTGGGAAATATGTTTCAGGTACTTTTTGAATAAAATTTCTATGTATTGAATTGTTTTTATTTTTGTACAAACTCGTTTTCGAGGAAATGCCATACCCGATTTTTTCTTAAAATGTTCTTATTTAGTTTTATTAATTTTTAATTACTAATCTTATTTTGTTCTCAATTTTGCTATGAATAAATTTTTTTTTCAATCAACTATTTTCCCAAACAACATAATTATGCATGTTTTTCCAATACAATTTTTACATCTGCCTGTTAGCTTTGCCTTGTTTTTTAAAACAACATGGTTTTGTTATTTTACCATATTCTTTTAAAAAATGTTTCGTTTTACGGAAAGTGATTTTTAAAGGTTAAATTTCGGTTACCTTTACTAATCAATAAGAATTTGTTTTATGTAAAAGTTTGTTAATTTTAAGACTACTGTTTGTAGATTTAAATTGTTAGGGAAGTTCTTAATTTGGATTGTTGATGTTGGCTCGATGTTTGTGCTAGGTGTGCGTGCGGAACAGGCAGTTTTTGTAATGAGAGATTCGTTTTTTAGCTTTGTTTTGAGGAGACATTTATGAATGTTATATTTATAAATAAAATATTAAAAATAGAAAATTTGTTATAATTTTGATAATAAATAAGTTTAATAATTAGTGAATGGGTAATTGTATTTGGGCAGTGATAAGGCACAAGGGGGTTCAAAAGAGTTATAACTCTCAAAAAGATGTAACATTCAGGCACAAAATAGATAATTGGGTGGAACTGTATTAAAATCAAAAACTTCTTACCTTTGACAGAATACCATCATCACAGGAGACATCTTGAACAATGACGCTCACCATAAATATCCAAATAATATTTTTCATTATTTTCACTCTATTTTATATTCTATTACTTCAGTATAACTTATTTTAATTTTAAACCTACTGAGATAGTTGCAATATGTAAACTAACAACGTGCACTGATAACAAGTCTTAATATAGGCAAACGGGTATTGAACAATACAATAACAAAATTCTAACTACGAAGACGAATAATTTGATGTTACAGATAATATTTTTATTTCGAGCATGCGGTTAACGGTTCCGGAATTACTCGGCACAACCTACAAAAGAATTAATTGCATTTGAATTGAATTTACTGAATTGCATTAGATTACCTTGAATTAAATTGAATTGGATGAATAGATTTGAATTGTAGCTGATTATCCTGAATTGGTATAAATTTGAAGTAGATTATATAAATTATTTTGCATTATCCTCCGAACTGAATTTTTTAGAAATACAATACTTTGTCGACGTATTGCCATGATATTTTTCGAAATTTTAAGTTTTGAATTTTCAGTGGAAATGTAAAAGATAAATTTTATAAAGAAAGGTTGTATTTAGATTGTGCTGAAGTATGTGGGAATGTGGTTTTTTAGCCCCGCTAAATTTTAATTTTAGTTTTAAAATGTAATAATAGATGTTAAGCTCGTCTTACATCAGGACATTTCTGGCGTCATTTCTTACGCCATTTCCTGAGACATTTCTGGCGTCATTTCTGACGCCATTTCTTGTTCCAAAAATAAAGCCTGTATTATATCAGGCCATTTCTTGCGCCTTTTCTTGCGCTGATTTTGCTCAGTAGGTAATTTTAGCAACTTACGTGAAACACTTTGTAGGCCAAATATATAGAACGTGTTCTATTTTGAGGCAATTTTCAACGCAATTTGCCTGCGAGCGTGCGCAGTAAGATTAAACGAACGATAATTTAGTGTTGATGTAAATTGTGAAAACTGTGCTACACATAAAAATTGAAATGGATAAAGAAAGCGATTTAATTGCAGAAAATGTGATTGCAGCAAACATATAATAGTATTAAAAAAATTACAAAAACAAAAAATTTTTAAAAAAATTCTAATTTTCAAATTTGATTTTTTAATTTCAGTGAAAAACAAAAACATTTGCGATTATTTAAAAAAAAGTAACTTATAGTAATAAAAGTAACTCATTCCTATCCCTGCATTTGACAATTACTACCTTACTACCTGCGCATTCAATCTGTACTGCGCACGCTCACAGGCAAATTGTTCAAGAATAGAGCACGCGCTAAATATATTGCCTACAATCCGAGCCAGGACATTTTCCAAGACATTTGCTGTTTTAAACTAGGCAATTTATATTGCTCAAGAAATGGCGCAAGAAATGACGCCAGAAATGTCCTGATGTAAGACGAGCTTTACAATAATTTGTCAAGACTTAAAATTTAAAAGTTCGAAAAAGGTACGCGTGAAATGTAGCAGAGCGTTATTCTATTGTACCTAGAAAATATTAAGAAATTAATGAAAGAAATTAATCAAAAGTGTAAAAATATTTATTGGGTCAGAATTTTGGTCAGGATTTTTAATAAATGCTATTATATTATAATACTATTTCTATTTTATACCAACTTACAACCTGTTATGCTTTATAAAGAAATAAGTAATAGAGTTGAAGTAAAAATTAAGTTATCCATAGTTCACACTTTTATTAATAAAAGTGGTCAAAAGAATATAAGCCTTGGCCGTAATAGTGGGGCACCTTAATAAAAGTGTAATATTTTAATAAAGCAAGAAAATATAAAGAACCAAACGATTAAAGTTCATTAAAATATTTATTATAAATTATATTTTAATGTTTTGTGGGTCCTCCAATTGCTTAAATCACAGCTGCAACCCTTTTTGGCATACCGTGGACTAATGATTTGCAGATACAAGGCAACAATTTACACCATTCCATCTGCAATTTTTCCCTCAATTCCGATTTTAACTTACAGTTGTGTTGTCCTACATTCTTCTTTAAAATAAACCATAAATAATCAATTGGATTTAAGTTACGTGACTGTGCAGGCCCATTCACCCCCTTTGACACAAGCCACCCTGCTCGCTCGCGAGGTATGGCAAGGAGCATTGTCCTGCTGAAATATTATACCCTGGGGCCTTTGTTACGAAATATTTTAGCGTAAGATTCCATCAGATTGGTCTCTAACATTGCAGTGTAGGTAGAATTGTTCATACAACCCTCGCACACAAAGATGTTCCCTACCCCTGCTGCTGCCATGCAAGCTCAAATCATGACCCCCCCTCCACGGTGTACACCGTAGGTACGATGCAATCTGGACGATATTCTTCCCTTATTCTACGACGTACGTACACAGCCCCAGGGGTGCCAAAAACCTATGCAAACAAAAAAAAATAATAATAATACAAATGACAATCACAATTTTTGTAAAATCAGTTTAAAATTAAATTTTTATCATCGAATTTATTAAATAGGGGTTGTTTTAACTTACGTACCTCAAAGTTTGATTCATGTGACCAAACTACTTTCTCCCAATCCGCAACGGTTCAATTTAGGTGTTCACGAGCCCACTCTAGTCTCTTTTTTTTGTTTTTTTCCGAAAGCCACGGCTTACGCCGGGCTTTACAACCCCTGTTCTGTAAGCCGTCTTCTAACTGTTCGTGCCAAAATCGAAGGCCCACCGTCTTCACGCATTTGGTTAGCTAGCGCTTTCGACGTCATTTTGCGATTTCGAATACGCACGCGCCGCAACACCCGGTCTTCAGATGGGGTTGTTATCGTTTTCTACCTCTTCTCGTTCTTGATTTGAACGAATTTAGTTCTTCGTACCTTTTAATTGCATTTTGAACCGAATGCCGTGAACATTTAATTTTTTTTACTAATATGAGTTTGATTTAACCCTTACGAATATAAGAGAATTATTTGTGCCCTTTTACTTTCGCTTAAATCGCTATTTTTTGGCGTATTAAATTATTTGCATACCTTAGAAATAATTTTAAATATTTTAAACACAAATATGTACACCAAAAAAATTGAAACTAACTGAACGGTCGCTTTCTTTAAATTAAACAATTTTGAACATTTTAAGATATTTTAATTTTTATGGCCCTCATAAAATAATAAGGGACAAAATTTTCTTTGTATTATATCACAATACCATTCTAGACTACCTGATAAAAATAGATCGGTCAAATATTACACTGAAGAGGAATTTACCGCTATTTTAAAGGGTGCCTCACTAATATGGCCAAGGCTTACAAGTGACAACAATTGAACTGCATCAATGGACAAAATGCTATACCAATGGGCAAAACTGCACGTGAACATTTCATCAGTAATCAGGTTGTGACGGATTTTTGCAATCCATCACTTATGGTCAACCCTGTATATCAATTATTCTTTTAAAAGCGCATTCTATCCGCACCGAGGTGGGGATTGTTCAAACTGCGCAAAAGGATGTTACGGATTTTTGTAATCCATAACTTACGTTCCACCCTATGTATCATTTGTTCATAAAAGGCGCATTCTATCCGCGCCGAGGTGGGGATTTGTTCAAGACTGCGCAAGGAGAGTCTTTGGTGAACCTTTGAACAGGCAAGACGCTTGGGTGTCAATTTTTAAGAAGATAAGGGGTGTGAAATTTTTCACACACCGAGGTCGATTGGGATTCCTACTGTGTGGCAATCATAGACCCCTGGATTACGAATTTAGCAGATATGGAGCGGAGATATGGCTACCGGAACACTTTTCGTTGGCGCGGACTTGATTGAGTCTGACATATCTTCGTTGATGGAAAATGGCGGATTTTCCCCTATCAAAGCTACTTCGTCGGATCTGTTGTCCATGCTAATTTATTGGTGAGTAACGTTTATGTTGCTTAATTGTTTCATCGTGGTTTATTTTGATTGACTTTTCTATTTTATTCCGTCCACCTGGAATTTGCCTTGTTCGAAATCACCATTGGCTGATTTCATGTTTTTTCTTTATTATATTTTTTTAACATTTTGGTTCTATTTTTGTTCTGCATTTTTATTTACAGAATGGTTGCAAAGATATAGATAAGTGGCAGGTTTCACCTTTCTGCACGACGTGATAATATGCAATCTAATCTTACGTTCGCATACGTGGAGTATGATACCAATGTTTAAGTGTTATATTTGATAAACGTAGTAATGACTACTTATTTTATATTATTATGTTTGGTAATTAAACTTGACTTGTGTATTATTTCCATTAGTTAATATCGAACGACGCTGGCTTAATGCATTGGCAGAGAGACTCCGATGTGGTCGACATGAGTTCAAATCTCGTATTTGAAATTTTATGTTCGATATTTTTTTTGTGTTTAATTTTGATTTTATGTTTTTTTTATGAAGGCGGCGATGTGCGACCAATGTACAGTGTGTCGCATTATTTCATCGAGGTCACTACCGTTTGATTTTTATTGTTGGAAGTTCGATGTGACGCCACCGTTTTGTGGGATTTTTATTTTACCACTCGAACGTTTCGTTATTGGATTTTGGGGGAGTGATTCTTGGTGGTAATGTCTTTGCCACTGTACTGGTTCTGGTCGGCTACTACACTGTTAACATCCGACATCGCTTATCACATTGCCTTTCGATAATTTACATCTTATTGTTGATATTATTTTAGTGTATTAGCAAAGCTGCTTCCTTGAGTTTCTCCGGGGCGTTCATTTGACACGACCCGCGGCCTGCCGCCGCTACAACGAGCTAGCTTATATCCAAGATCAGGGCCCCACGCAAAAAAGTAGAGAATTTATTTTCTGCGTGGACATTATCTGTTCCGAGCTATCTTCTCATTAGAGTAGTGAGGACAGATATTGTTTCAAGGATAGTCTTGTGTCAGCGTTCGATCGAGCAAGAGGTCATGTTTTGAGCTCTCGAACAAGCAAGATAAGCTTGGTGAATTTTCAAGCGACATGTCGATTTGTGTGTGTCTTCTTCTTCTTCTTAACGTGCCTATCCGTTACCGGATGTTGTTTGTTGTGTGTGTACTGTGGAATAATCATGGGATTTGGGCTTCTCATTTTAGCGGGATGTGGAACAAGGTATTCTTTTCCGGGACAAAAATTGTTTGCGCAGGCCGTTGGGCGCCAGTGAAACATGATCTGCCCTCACTATCTCTAATAAGACGGTAGCTCGTATCAGATATGTCCACGCAGGAAATAAATTCCTACTTAATTTACGTGGGGCCCTGATGGTACGTATAAGCCAGCTCGATATAGCGGCGTTGAGGCCGTGGGTCGTGTCAGATGAACGCCCCGAAGACGATCAAGGAAACAGCTTTGCTAACACGACAAAAATAAATCGGCAATTAGATGTTCAGTGCCGGAAGGCGATGACATAAGCGATGTCGGATGGAAAGTACGTTAGCCGACCAGGACCAGTACAGTGGCAAAGACATTACCACCAAGAACCACTCCCCAAAATCAATTAACAGAACGTTCGAGTGGTCATTAAAAATCCCACAAACGGTGGAACGACAAACGAACTTCCAACAATTAAATCAAGCGGAAGCGACCCCGATGAAACGCAACACCCTGTACGTTGGTAGTACATCGCTGCCTTCTTAAAACAAAACATATAACTGAAAATAAACACACAAAAAAAGTTCAACATAGAATTTCAAATACAAGATTTGAACCTATATGTTGAACGCGTAGGAATTACCTTGCCAATGCATTTGACCAACACTGCTCGATTGTTACCTAGTGAAAATAATGCATCGTTCAAATTCAATAAATAAAACATTATAATATAATAAATTATTAATTAATAATTTTACAAACATCAAATTTAAAAGCACGCGAGCGTGAAAGATAAGATTGCCTTTAATCACTTCGATGCAGCAATACAAAACCTGCAACTCAATCGTAATCTTGGCAAACACGCTACGATCAAAAATGCAAGGCAAAGGAAAAACCAAAATGTTAAAACAATAAAAAACAATAATTAGCACAATAAAATAAAAGAGAAGCGAAATGATACGTTTTACCTGCGACTTCTGGTCAGGTCCGCTTCCCCAAAATTCTGCATTAGGACCCCAAAAATTCCGGAACGGAAGGAGCCTCGGTGCTCGAGAATTGAATCAGCGGAAATCAACAGAATCCCCAAACTACCGTGGGTGGTTGATCTTCCAAATCAAACTTGGTTCCACTATCGCTTCATCGATGCACTCGAAAAACACAACCTTTCGGCTCGACAGCCTTCACCAGAGTGTTTTATTGCGCCGATTCAAAGGCTTTATCTTATCCCAATCTCTCTTCCCAGTTCGACCGTTAGATGGAGCGAGAAGTACCAATTATATAATTATTGGGAACGAATTTGAAGAAAAAATTCGTTACACAGGGGAGGAAATTAATATTTCGTCACAAAAGAAACTTAAAAATTGTTAGTATGTAAGTTATTTTTCATTTACTACATCAAAAAAGGGTACCTAGCACCTTACAAAGTAACTATATAAATTTTTAAGTAAAACTGTAAAATACTAATTGCGATAAGCAACTTGGAAATGGATAGCGACGAAGATTTCAGCATTGAAGATTTTGATACATATTGAACTGTTATTTTCCTCCCCTAAATATTTATTTTTGTATTTTTCATATTTGTATACCAGCAGAATAGTTTACAATTTAAACAAATTTACGATGAACATTTGAATTTTTCCGCCACAGCTTAAAGGAAGGTAATGGGAAGTGTTGAGGAATATAAGAAGAAATATGTAAGTGCAATCGGGCCCACGCGAAGCGGAAATCGAATTTAAGTTTTGTATTTTTCAGTTAAAAGTAAAATTGAATTGGAAAGATAATGATTGCCTTATTGAACTTACTGAGATAATTAAAAGTTTTTCGAAATTTTCCTTGTGAACCTTTTTAGGGGTCGTATAGAACACAATTTTAAATTGGCTGGCTCAACGTGACGCTATTTTTCATAACCGCGATAAGGAAAATTTGACCATTTTTACAGTAGTGGCTTTACCAATAATTGCGTGGGGTGCGATTAAAAATTGGACTTACTTTAGCACTGAGATTAAAGATATTTTGTTAAGATAAACCTTTAGGGGAAAACACCCCGGAAAAAATGAATGTGGATGCATCGGAAGAAGAAGATTCCTTCAAGCTGCTAATGTTTTTCAGAGTACTATAAATCCTGAAGTTGAATTACAAGAAATGATGAAATTATTAACAAACACAATACAAGAGAGCGTAAACAACATAAACAAAAAAATTATAGACACAATAATAAAAAAATAGACACAACAAATCAAGAAATACAAAAAGATATAAATAAATCCCAGATCGAGTTCCAAAAGGCGATGGAAAATTTGGGTACAGCTCTCCGAGATATACAGGAAAGAGCTGTCACGGAAGAAAAACTAAAAACTAAAATTTGGAAGAACAAATAAAACATTTAAAAGACAGCGTAGAAGAAATAATGAGAGGAACCAACGAAAATTATTTTTAAAATATTCAAGATATTTAAAACTGTCCATTTGTCAGTCTTCATGTCTAGACGAAGAAACAAAAAAGAAATTTCAAGAAGTAGAAATTATAGCCGTAACTACTTGTCATGACATCCAAATGATCAGTCAAGAACTAGTACAAGACAAAAACAAGAGAGATTTGATACAAGGGAAAATAAAAACTTTGGAAACTAAAGCGAAAAATATAGACGGAAAGATGGATGAAATGAATACAACATTTGAGAAAAGAACACCTAAAGTGAAATTGAGCTTCGCTAGTAATAATGGAGCAACGTACAGTTTTGGGGATGAATCAAGTATAATAAAATGCTTCATTCAAGAACTGAATCTAGATTTCAATTCAAATAAACTGATAAAATTCTATGGTGATGGAAATGACATAAGAACGATTAGGTTTAGTTGCATAAAATTTAACAGGATGATCGGCATAACGCCTAAAATATGGACGCCCTTAACAAGAGTTATCTCGTGGAAGCATGTGAGATGGAGATAGACTATGGACTCCGTCTCGGGTCAAATTGGAAAGAAAAAGAACGAAATATTTACAAAACGTGAAGAAAAGAATCAAAAAAAAAAAATATCATTCAACGTCGGTGACGAAGTTATTGTTTAAAAGCCTTGGAGTAGGCAGAGATCGGTAAATTTGTGTGCGAAATTACAGTTTCCATGTGCTGGACCATATAAAATTAACCGCAAGGTTGATGAAAACGCATAGGAGTTTTTCAATTAAGCTACAGCCCAACAAACATTTTAGCTGTAAATAAGCTATTAACGAGCTGAAAGTTAGCTTTTCCTGTTAAATAGCCATTTTACAGCTAATTTACAGCTAAAATGTTTGTTGGGAGGGGCAATTACAGGCAGATTTTATCTGAGTTCCATTTATGTCTATAACAATGAAAATTAGAAGTCATAATAACCAAGGGCGAATTAAAACGTCATCGAACTCCAGATGTTCGGAGGAAAATTGGCCAAGGTTATTAAAATGTGAATGATTGTGGGTTTAAAAGAAAATTTTTTAATTTGTAACAAATTTAATTTAGGGTTGATACTCCACTTAAGGGGGAAAATTTAATTTTACTTTATTCAAATCAAAAGCATCTTATTTAAAATTTAATTGCAATTATAATTTCAAAACTTTAAGTTCATGTAAATTTATTTTTGACTCATACCGGTGAAAAACCATTTATTTACCATCAAATACATTGTTTAAATAATTGTTGTCCAAATGTTGATTAAATAATCCATTCACTTTAAATCAAACACACTTTTACTTAATTCTTTAATTTCTGTTTATTTAAAATCAAATATTATTTTTAAAATTACAAAAATTCACGTAAATTACGACTCACGTCTATGTATTCTCTCTCGTCACACTTGCGTGAGAGAGAATTATAATTTTTGTATTTTATATTAAATACAAAATTTCGAAAATTCTTACGAACATAAAAAAACAAAAATCAAAAACTATCATGGCATTTTATTCTTCCAGGTTTTTTCCTGAAAAACCAAATTTATAATGGTATATCACCCAAGCACTTCCAGTCTTAAATTCAATTTTTCCACAATTCAACAAAAAAAATTCAAATTTAATAAAACACAATCTACTATTTACAATAAACTCAAAATTTAACTAAAACAAATTATTAAAACAAAACCTAATTTCGAAATAATTGAAACTTTATCAAAATTTCCAATTTTTAATCAAATCTATAATCTATATTAATTTAACTATAATTTAAAATCAATTTTAGTGTTGTTTAACGTTATCTTGTATCCCAAATAGTTAACCTGACTTTTGAAGAATTCATATATCTCAATATTTAACTCTAATTCTACTTTTAGTGTTATTAAAATTACTGTATCATTTTAGTCCTCTCCTTTAGGAACGCGCTGAATTCCATCCTATCCATTGTCTCAGTTCCACTCCGGGTGCTCTAGAACTAAAAAAACTCAAAAGAAAACACAAAACTTCAAGCCCAGATTATGTGTTCTTTTTAATACGCCTCTCCACTGTATGGTATTATGCCAATCTTCCTCTATCAATATTTTTATCACGATGCCACGCTTGCAAATGCAATGCACGATAAAATTTTCACATGTAGTACGTTAATTAATGTTATCAAGGCCCACGTTGGATCGCCAATGAAAAGATGCTGTGATACTTAGCCAAAATTTACCTTTATTCTATTTCCAAACCAAATTAAAATTTATTATTAAATTACCTTCAATTAAACACTTTTTAACTTCACCATATAATTTATTTTTATTTAAATCAAAATTAAAATTATGGTCAAAATTACAAACTATTTCATTAAAACATATAGTAACCCCTAGTGCGACTCACGTCTATCTTCTTGAAAATCAAAAAATATCATGGCAATATGATACATATTATAATCAAATAAATTTCAGATCACACCGTGCAAAAACAACTTGAATTACATAAATTTACATTGCTACAAAAATTTTAATCCGTTGGATATTTTAAAGGTGTATATATTTCACAAAACATATGAAGGATCGCAATATTTTCGCCGAAATACAAACCGGTTACTTCAATTTTATATTTGCCATCAGGAATAAGTGGAGGAAAACGAGTTTCATCAATAACAAAATTGCAGACGTGGTATATGTGATATCCTGCAAATTAATATCATTAAGTACACTTTTATTGTCAGAAATAAATTATTAACAATACCTTATGAAAGTAAATACTTGTCACATTACCGCATTTTTGTATTTGTGCCAAACCTAATGCATTTGAGCCCACAGTTTTTTTTAAATTGAGTTTGAACCGTATCGGAAAGTGTCGATACTCATTACTCAAGAACTTATAAACTTGTACAAATACCTAAAAATATACATTGTCTTTTAATATACATATAGATTGATTCAATTGGAGGTAACAATTTAAATTTGAAATAAAACACATTGGTTTTTGATAATTTGCTCATATTTGTATTTTAATATAATGTTAAAATATTGACATTAAATGTGAAAAAATAAATAGTTAAAATGGTTGCCATGGTCGGTTTTCGCAGATTTCCACTCTTTTTATGAAATTTCACATTACTTTTCGGCATAAATCCTGTGGTAGTTCATAAATAATTTGTCGAATTTCGTCTTTTAACTCTGGAATAGTTTGGGGGTCACTGGAATACACTATTTACTTCATATAACCCCAAAGATAATAATTCAACGGGGTGATAACACATGATCTTGGTGGCCAATTTTGGGCACCGAAACGAGAGATATTATGCGGCGGGGAAACTTTATGTGTAATAACTGCATTGTTTCCCGCGTTATATATAGCATTTGGCACCGTCTTGTTGAAACCACATATCTTCAACATAGATGTCGTCCAATGGGTGCCAAAAATAATTTATTATCATGTTCCCATATCGTTTATCATTGACTGTTATAGCAGCTCGTCGCTGAAAATAATTCTATTTGAAAAATTGCAATCAACACGGTGATTCTCTAACATCCAATCAACCAAGTCACGGCGCTTTTTATGATCTGGTAGCTTCAATTCCTGAGTCAGATCTATAGCTAAAATGCGCTACGCGAAGCTGTAGAAAGGGTATAATTGCTGGAATCGATGGCGAATTGAGGTTGAAGAACTTTCATGAAGACTGTCACTCACTGCAGCGATATTTTTGCATAACCAACCACTACGAGGACACACTGGACTTTGCACATCTAAAATTGACCCGGTTCAACTTGCTCGGTTATGTACACCGAAATTATTTCGCATTGCGCGAATCGTGTTAGTGGAATTTTTCCATTTCGAATCTAGGTCTTAACAATTTAAATGCGTTGTTCTGTCGTATACCGCTGCGTTATTACAAATATCAATGCTTAATATCACATGCCAAATGAGGAGTCCATTTACAAAGACGGACGTCTCCATGCAATGTCAATTTTCAGTAGAGACAATTTTATACTGTGACTGTATCATGCACTAAAAGGCGCCGTTTTTTTTTAAATTTATAAATTCGCGCTTATAAAACACGCTTCTAACGAATTAAGATTATGTTTTGTTTTGTTGCACTTTTTTTTACAAGTTACACTCATCAGCATAAGCTTGGTCCTGATTGGTCGAAGTGGAGATGCCCGTTAATGTAGAAAACCGTAGGTGGATACCGTTTTATGTTACGTAAGAACTCACCAGAAGGAATTAAGATGCGACTCATACATATACATTTACCAGATGCCGTTAACAATGACAGAACTGGAGGCGATATTGGACAAATTTGCATTCTTCCGTCGTCGTTTACTGGCAGCCCCCGTTACATGCATGAAAGAACCCAGGACACAATGACCTATGTTCGCACTTATGGTCGTCCTGACCTCTTCATCACCTTTACGTGTAATTCGCAATGGCAAGAACTTAAAGATGAGTTACTACCTGGACAAAAACATATTCACAGACATGACCTTATAGCTAGAGTGTTTCGATTAAGATTATTAAAGTTGATGGATCTGATAACGAAATCCAACATTTTTGGTCCAGTTCGATGCTACATGTACACTATTGAATGGCAAAAGAGGTTATTGCCTCATGCGCATATTTTGATTTTGTTGGTCGATAAAATTCGGGCAGATCAAATTGATTCTGTTACGTTTTTTCATTTGTTTGTTGATGTTCGTTATGTGTTTTATTTTTAAATAAAGAGTTCTTACATTACAACACTGTTTTTTACATTTACTTTTAATAATAATTTACTTTTACCATTAATAATGCTTACGATGCAACTGTTGGATGGGAGTTCCGTAACATGGTGATGAAATCTTTTGCTGACTAAGTTTACGCACAAGGCACTCCATTCTTGGAAAGCGATCAGAAGTTTTTTTATATTTTTACTAGATGATACCCCGTCCGAGGACGGGCAGCTAGAAGGACGGGCAGCTACCCAAGGTAACTTAAGTTGAATGAAGATTAAGGAAAGCTCTCAGTGCAATCCAAAAGCCATATGACCTTGGCTGCCTGCCCGTCCTCGGACGGGGTATCATCTAGTATAACAATAGATTCCCATGTTGATCGAGCGGTTGCGGAATCTTCACTTTTCCTTTATGACAGCAGTTGTTAAATTGTTTATCAACTGGACGCTCCTTGGCGAAATTCTTGGAGCCGCAGAACTGACAGATGGAATTCATTTCTCCACAATCGTGTCGAGTAACGTGAGATTCATTAAATCTCAATGCTCTTATTTGGAGTTGAATTGCTTGACTTTGGTATCGATTTTCTTTCTGTCGATGTATCGCATGGGATCGAGCGTTAGCAGCTTGCCGCGCTTGAGTTTCTTCTAATGTTTCACGTTGTTGACGTGTCGCATGGGATAGAGCGTTAGCAGCTTGCCGCGCTTGAGTTTCTTCTAATGTTTCACGTTGTTGACGTGTCGCATGGGATAGAGCGTTAGCAGCTTGCCGCGCTTGAGTTTCTTCTAATGTTTCACGTTGTTGACGTATCGCATGGGACCGAGCGTCAGCAGCTTGCCGCGCTTGAGTTTCTTCTAAAGTTTCACGTTGTTGACGTATCGCATGGGACCGAGCGTCAGCAGCTTGCCGCGCTTGAGTTTGTTCCAAAGTTTCACGTTGTCGACGTATCGCATGAGACCGAGCGTCAGCTTGTCGCTGTGATCGAAGCTGTTCTTCTGTGTTATTAGCTCTTGTACGTGCTTTTCTCTCACGATTCAATCGCCGTCGCTTTGCAGCAGGATTTTCAAAATTTTCATTATCCATTATGGAAGTTCACATAATGCTTTTTTGGAAATAGCTGTCATAATTTTTCACCGACATAGGAAATTTAAATACGTTGATACGTTGATCTGTTTTTTCAATGCAGACCAAATATAAGTTATATTTTATTTACATAATTTTTCACCTATATAGGAAATTTAAATACGTTGATCCCTTGATACGTTGATCCGATGATACGTTGATCCGATGATACGTTGATCCGATGATACGTTGTGCGTTCGGTTCGGTTCGGTTTGCTTCGGGTATTTCCGTGGGACAGACAGAAAGAAAGAAAGAAAGACTTGGCCTTTTATAATAAGAGATGTCCTATATTTATAATGCTTGCACACTCCGCATTCGCTAGATAGTGCTCTTAATCTATCATATAACCCTATATGAACTGAATCTTGGCCACCCTGTGAGGCCGAAGGCCGAACAACTATGGCCTTCACGGATCTATTATGGGTCTAGATGGCTAAGGGCGGCGAAGGCCGCCCGTGCCAGCTAGCCGTAAATAATAATTTGTGTTCTTTGATTTTTGATAAGTTACAATTAAAAATAAATCGTATGGTGCATATAAATTGTATGAAATTATTTGGTCATAAGAATAATTGTAATTATTAAGATACAGAATGAGCAACAAAGGAGAGAGACAAGAAAAAAGTTTCGTAAATGCTAGCATGGGAGGAGGAACTTCAATAATTTCTAAAAAATGTAAGAGGGGATGACGATCATTGAGATAATCGAAGAATTTGAAATAAAAGAGAAAATGTTACAGGAAAGAATAGATCTGAAATTTCAAAAAATGATTGAAATATTTGAAGCAATGGCAATTAGGGAAGAAAGAAAAGAAAAACCAAACGAAGCAATGCAGAAAATTTGGGAGGCAACACCGAAATGGGATATCTTAAGAACAAACCAGACCTGCTCGACAGATGTTAAAACTAAAATCGCAGAAAAACGTAAACTTCGAAGGATTTGGCAAACAACAAGATCACCTCATGACAAGGCTATTATAAAAATTTAATAAAAGATGAAAAAAATGTAGCCATTCAAAAATATTTAGAGAATTTAACTGCAACCGAACCCACGGAATATTCGATATGGAAAGCAACAAGAAAAATAAATCAGCCTCAAACTCACTTTCCCCCAATTACACTTGAAAATGGTAAATGGGCCAAAACTGACATAGAAAAAGCAAGAACTTTTGCCGAACACCTAGAAAATGTCTTCAAACCATTTCCTTCCGAAGCGAACAACGATGATGACAACAAAATCGGTGAGTTTGGACCAAATGGATTTCCCAATGAAAAAATTCAAAACCAGAGAAGTACATAACGTTATTATGAAAGAACTTAATTACAAAAAATCACCAGGTTACGATTTAATAACTGGTAAAATATTACAAGAACTACCTATGGACACAATCAAACTTATTACGATACTGTTCAATGCTGTATTAAGACTTGGCTACTTTCCACTCCAATGGAAGGTGGCAGAAATTATTTTGATACCTAAGCCGGGAAAGAACCCAGAAGAAGTAACATCTTACAGACCCATAAGCCTACTCCCTGTAGTATCAAAGGTTTTTGAGAAAGCATTAATGAAAGGTCTAAAAACAATGCTGCAAAAAAAAACTTATACCTGACCATCAATTTGGATTTAGAGAACAACACTCAACTATAGAGCAGGTTCATCGAATAGTTAAAAAAATCCACAACGTTTTTGAAGAAAAAAGATATTGTTCGGCAGTATTCATAGATATATCGCAAGCATTTGACAAAGTATGGCACATGGGTCTGTTGTACAAAATCAAAAAGATGCTCCCACATGACGTATATCAAGTAATTAAATCTTATCTTAGTAACAGACATTTTCTTATCAGATTTCGTGAAGAATCTACGGGTATCTACCCAATTGAGACTGGAGTACCGCAGGGTAGTGTTCTGGGGCCAATGTTGTATCTCCTCTATACATCGTATCTACCAACAATGGAACAAAATGTTACGGCAACTTTTGCAGATGACACGGCTTACATGGCATCTCACAGAAATCCAAGGACTGTCTCGGAACTCCTACAAATAAACCTGAACAGTTTGGAAAAGTGGCTGAAAAAGTGGAAAATGCAAGCAAATGAAACAAAATCGACACACGTAACATTTACACTACGCAATGAAACATGTCCCCCAGTGGTCCTGAATGGCAAGAAAATTCCACAAAAAGACACCGTAAAATATTTAGGTATGCACCTCGATGGTCGTCTGACATGGAAGACTCACATTTGGACCAAAAGAAAACAACTAAACCTACGGTTTCAGAAAATGTACTGACTTTTGGGTGCAGAATCTCTCACTAGAAAATAAAGTGCTCATATACAAAACTATCCTAAAGCCTGTCTGGGCCTATGGAATACAATTATGGGGTTCAGCATCCAACTCAAACCTGGAGATACTGGAGAGATTTCAGGCAAAAGTGTTACGAAAAATTGTGAATGCTCCCTGGTTTGTCCCAAATGAAGCCTATCGAAGCGGCCTTGCCATCCCATTGGTGAAAGAAGAAATCGGTGCTTATAGTATTAAATATAGCGACAGGATTAGTGTACGTCCAAACCAATTGACAGCGAATTTGCTAAATAATCAGCCTAACAAGTACCGGCTAAAGAGGTTTAAGTCACGAGATCTAACGAGAAGATTTACGAACTAATTTGCTTAAATATGATTTACGTTTATTGTTATTCCCCGTTTCATAAATAATTCACACTAAATTGAATTAAAGTTGTACATGTATAAGCCAATGGGTTTATATCTAAATATGTTATCTTTTTTGGAAACTGACAAAACATTACTTTATTGTTGCATAAACAGATTGTAAATTTTCTGGGTAAATAAATAAAAAAAAAAAAAATTAAAATTTTACGTCCAATATTTCGTTGCATTTTTGAAATAAATTTACGTGCTCAATGTAATCAAACAAAAATTTGAAATGTACTCCAATTCTTGATATTATGATCAATAGAGTAATAAGCCAATATTGTAATAATTTTGAATTTATTTGTTTAATTATGTACACCTGATAATTAAATGAAATTTTGTAATTATTGTGTGAAAATTTTGAATTTGGTGCACGTAATTCAAAATGGATAGGTACTGCAAGGATTTTGGGTTAATTGGAAATGCGCAAGAATAAAGAAGGAAGCACTCGATCGCTGCATCGTGAGGTCGATTTTTGATGACCAGGAGAATTTTGGATCAACCGCCATTGAATCATCGATTTTAAATTTGTCGATTGGAGATTTATGCGCAGGATTAGTTAGATTTTTGAAATTGGTTGGATTGGCAAATATTGCAACGACGGAAATTTGATAAAGAAAGTTTGGGCGATATTGAAAATTTTACAAATACGAAAATTTGAAGCTACACATAGAAATTTTGGAAAATAAAGAAAATAATACGGAAGTCAGTAGATGCTGTATTAATGGAAGGAATTGGAATTGGCAAACGTTTGAAGATTTAATGGATCTTTGCGGAAAGCAGAAGAATTGGAAATTATCAAGATGGACACCTACAGGAATTATAAGTGAACAATTTTGTAAAATTTTGTAAAACTTTATTTTGATGATGAACTTTGAATATATCAGGTTTAATTGTAATTATACAGGGTATATGGAATTATTTTGATGATGAACTTTTTATTGTTAATTAATTACTGTCAACGAATTAATTTATTTTGTGTAAATAAAAATTATCCTGTTATCAATATCATCAATTTGGTTGTTATTATTTTAAAGTATAGAACAAATTCAAAAAAGAACAAGGAACACAAAGAAATAACTTTGGGGATATAAAATTTCGGAAAACCGCAGGGTTTAATTTTGAAATGGCTTCGTTGTCTAAAAAAAAACACACAATATATTATTAAACTAAGGTTTTAGAAACAGCTGCCTATCAGTAAAAAATTTTATATTTCAAGTATTTTTTGAATAAAATTTTTACGTATTGAAGTGCTTTTATCTTTTTACAAACGGGGATCAAACCGCTTTCGAGCAAAATACCATACCCAAGTTTTTCTTATAATTTTCTTATTTAGTTTTATTAATTTTTAATATCTACTAACCTTATTTTGTTTTCAATTTTCCTATAAATTAAATTATTTCTTAATTAACCAATTTTCCAAAAAATAACACCAAAATTATGCACGTTTATCCAATATAAAATGTTTCGTTTTATAGAAAATGGTTATTCTTGCGTGATTTTTAAAGGTAAAATTTCGGTTTCCTATTCTGAGCAATAGGTAACCTTTTTTCTGTAACTACAACGAAGTCGTTTTTGTTATGTAAAAATTTGTTAATTTTAAAGTTACTGTTTGTAGATTGAAATTGTTAAGGAAGTTTTTAATTCGGATTTTTGATGTTGGCTCGATGTTTGTGCTAGGTAGCGCGCGGAACAAATAGGTTTTGTAAGGTGATTCGTTCCTTATCTTTGTTTTAAATGACCATATATTAATGTTGGAGTGTAAAAATGGGATTAAAAATAAAATATTAAAAATAGAAAATTTGTGATAATTTAGATATAATAATTATTATTAAATGAAGAATTATTATAAGAATAGTTATTACTTATTACTCTCAAAAACATGTAACATTTGCACACAAAATCATTGGACGGAACTATATTAAAATTAAATACTTCTTACCTTTGACAGAATACTATCATCACATGAGATATCTTGAATAATGACGCTCACCAGAAATAGCCAAATAATATTTTTCATTATTTTCATTTTATTTTATATTCTATTACTTCAGTATAACACATTTTAATTTTAAACCCACTGAGATAGTTGCAATATGTAAACTAACAACGTGCACTGATGACAAGTCTTAGTATAGGCAAACAGGTATTGAACAATACAATAACAAAATTCTAACTACTATAATAATATCAAGACAAATAATTTGATGTTACAGATAATATTTTTATTTCGAGCAGGCGGTTTACAGTTCCGGAATTACTCGACACAACCTACAAATGAATTAATTGCGATTTGAATTGAATTTCCTTAATTGCATTAGATTACCTTGAATTGGATGAATAGATTTGAATTGCAGCTGATTATCCTGAATTGGTATAAATTTAAAGTAAATTATATTGAATGATTTTGCATTATCCTCCAAACTGAATTTTTTAGAAATACAATACTTTGTCAACGTATTGCCATAATATTTTTCGAAATTTTAAGTTTTGAATTTTCAGTGGAAATGTAAAAGATAAATTTTATAAAGAAAGGTTTTATTTTGATTGTGCTGAATTATGTGGGAATGTGGTTTTGTAACCCCGTTGTAACAATGTTACAATGATTGTGAGTTTAAAAGAAAAATTTTTATTTTGAAACAAAATAAGTTTAGGGTAGGTACTCCACTTAAGGGGGAAAATTTAATTTTAATTTATTGAAATCAAAAGCGTCTTATTTCAAATTTAATTTTGTTATAATTTTGAAACAAAAATAAGTTCATGTAAATTTATTTTTGACCGGTGAAAAACCATTTATTTACCATCAAATGCATTGCTTAAATAATTGTTATCCAAATGTGGTTTAAATAATCCATCCACTTTAAATCAAATACACTTTTACTTAATTCTTTAATTTCTGTTTATTTAAAATCTAATATTATTTTTAAAATTACAAAAATTCACCAAAATTACGACTCGCGTATATTCTCTCTCGTCGCACTTGCGTGAGTCCTCTCCTCATATTAAATACAAAATTTCGAAAATTCTTACGAACATAAAAAAAAACAAAAATCAAAAACTATCATGGCATCTTATTCTTCCAAGTTTTTAGGCAATTTGAGCATTGAAATTGGTAAAATAACTTCAACAACTGTGCCATGATGTAAATTCAAACCAAATTTCTAATGATTTATCACCCAAGCACTTCGAGTCTTAAATTCAAATTTAATAAAACAATATCTACTATTTACAATAAACTCAAAATTTTACTAAAACAAATTATTAAAACAAAACCTAATTTCGAAATAATTGAAACTTTATCAAAATTTCCAATTGGACATCTTGATATGGCATAATGTTTATAACAAAATCAAACTCGACTACAACTTAAAATCAATTTTAGTGTTGTTTAACGTTATCTTGTATCCCAAATAGTTAACCTGACTTTTGAATAATTCATATTTCTCAATATTTAAGTCTAATTCTACTTCATTTAGTGTAGTTAAAATTACTGTATCATTTTAGTCCTCTCCTTTAGGAACCCGCTGAATTCCGTCCTATCCATTGTGTCAGTTCCACTCCGGGTGCTCCAGAACAAAAAAAAAACTCAAAAGAAAACACAAAACTTCAAGCCCATATTATATGTGTTCTTTTTAGTACGCCTCTCCACTGTATAGTATGCCAATCTTCCTCTATCAATATTTTATCACCGATGCCACGCTTGCAAATGAAATACACGATACAATTTTCACATGTACGTTAAATTTATTAATTTGAAACATTCAAACAAATTTTAACAAATTAATGTTATCAAGGCCCACGTTGGATCGCCAATAAAAAGATGCTGTGATACTTAGCCAAAATTTATCTTTATCCTATTTCCAAACCAAATTAAAATTTATTTATTTATTTAATATAATCTACGGATAAACCAATTTAATTATACATCGTAGCAAGAAATACATAATAATACATAAAGCGATGTAGTAACAATTTAATTTAACTAGGTTCAAGTGCATTAATTTAATCTCCTCATAATGCACTCTTTAAACCTGTGAAACGAGCTGTGGACGATGTCGAAACTTGGGAACTTATTCAATTCATTTGTTGTGCGACACATTCTCGTGATGGGGCTGTTTAAACCATAATTTGTACGGTGATGACTGATTGTAAACACATCGGCAAGTCTTGTATTACGGCAAGCAACACGAAAATTGACGCGATCTCGAAGAAAACTGCAGCTGATTTCTCCATGTGAAAGGCGATGGACGAAACAAAGATCGGTTACGGTTCTTCTGTACTCCAAAGATTTGGTCCTACATTGAATTAGGCTCGCTTCATAAGAGAACTCATCTGCTGTTCTGCTAGATTTGAAGTGGTGGTATTTTAGGAACTTACGTTCGACACGGTTTATCCTCGAAATACTGACCTGATAGTAGGGGAACCATACGCTTGACGCATATTCAAGTGGCGACCTAACTAGTGAAAAATAAAGTAGTTTTACTATGTTAGCAGAGAAAAATCTACTTTGTCGACGTATGAAGCCTAGTGTGCGAAGAGCCTTATTGCATATTATTGCAATGTGACTCTTGAACGACAGACCAGAGTTTAGGTTGTAATTAAATGGATCGCAATTATGTTTTTTATAGGTGATAGCTGAACATTTATCGAGATAGAGCAATAAATTGTTATCGGCACACCACCGATACAGGTTGTCCAAGTCCAATTGTAGTAACCTACAGTCTTCAGCGGACGCGATTGTTTTGAAGATTTTTAGGTCATCGGCAAACAATAAAAAGGAACAATACCTAATATAACGACCAATGTCATTGATGAAGAGCAAGAACAAAATAGGTCCGCAGTGAGAACCTTGAGGGACACCCGAGTGTACCATAATATCCAACGAAAGGAAATTCTGAATTCTCACATTTTGAATCCTATTTGATAAGTCGCTTTCTAACCATTATCAAATTACCTTCAATTAAACACTTTTTAACTTCACCATATAATTAATTTTTATTTAAATCAAAATTAAAATTATTGTCAAAATTACAAACTATTTCATCAAAACTTATAACCCCTAGTGCGACTCACGTCTAGCTTCTTGAAAATAAAAAAATATTATGGCAATATGATACATATAATATATTGTGGTGTTTTGCTCATAAAATTCGAATCCACGACAGATATAAATTTTGGAATTTTATTAAATTTTTTTAACTTTTATTTCTTCGTTACACAAAAATTCTGTTTTATCATAAGTGATAACTTTTGATTGTGAAATAATTCAATTCTTCAATTTTATAAATTTTTTTGTTTAATAAAAAATTTTTTTTACAATTCAAAATATGGGTTAGTAAATAAATGTTGTCATACATAAAGAAATTAATTGCGCCTCTATAAAATTGATCAGTAGATATAAAAAAGTTCATTTAGTTTACAAATAACATATGCGATTGTAGCATGTTTTTTTTTTAAAAGTAATAATTTTCACTGTTCAAATGTTTAAAAAAAATGCAAAATACCTTGTCTTTTGTTTAATAATTTGTTTATGTCACTCGATAAACATACCAATTTCATTCGTAGGTTGATTTCCAAATTTTCAAACCAATTGTTCATAAACCAAATCCACAGTCGTTGAATTTTTCAAATAATTCGTGGTTAATTTTTCCACCATCAAATTTCAATAAGATTGACCACTTTTTATCCCTCTTGCTGGTAATTTTCTTTAGTTTCCACTTTGGAAAACCATATAAGGATCCACTTTTATAATTTGCTTTGAAATTTACTTTCAACATCCACTTTTAAAATCCACTTTTATCAATCCACACATTGATTGGCAAATCACCGCTTGATCGATCTCCTTTCAGCTGAAATTTCCTTTCCACGCGTGCGCGAATTTTGATTTACGCCCTTTGATTGGCTGATTTGGTTTATTTCGGCTCATGATTTCAAAATGTGTCCGATAACTGGACGTAATCGAATTTGCAAATCTCTGCGAGTGTCGTTTCGCGCACTTATGTTTTTTAATTCCACGCATGACTTTAAACACATCATTTTCAATTTTAAAATTTTTAAATACAATTAATATTTTTGTTTGTTTTAATAAAAAACAAACTAGTCCTTTTTGGAACAATACTCCAGACTTTTAATTTAATAAATTTGAAGAATTATTTTGTTTGTTTAAATTTTTGACTAATAAAGATTTTGTGTGACGAAATTATAATTGACATGATAAAAATTATTTTGTTTAAATTTTGAATTTATTTTTTTATTGAAAAATTTTTGTATATCGTGTAATTTTGTTGAAGACAGTTCAACGCCTTCGTGGAATTTTAAGAATTAGTAAAGTATTGGATAATTATTGAAATTTCTAAAATCTGGCTTCAATGAAATTCGTATGGTTATTTTGCTAGTATGAAAATTTTCATATTCCGAAGAATATCCTTTTTGATTATTTATTTTTTTCAAAATTTAAAATAGAATTTATGTTTGCATGGTATTATGATTTTTAACTTTCTGACTAATATTTAGAATTTATTTACAACATTAACTTTAAATTAAAGGTTTCTTTCTTCTCTGAATTTTCAAACTAAAACTTTATTATTTTTAACGAAAACATGAATAGTTAACTGTTTTTAACTTTTTAATATTCTGAAATTTAAACTAAACATAATTCAACTGATTCAACTCAATTCAAAATTTTTATGTACATCTTTTCATAAATCGGTTACATTATTGCACATTCTTTTTTTATGCGTTCATCTGTGTCAATTTTGTTCGCAGGAGTATTTGGTTTCCACGTTTTATCCCATCTCTGGATACTGGTGTGATAAACTACGGAATTTTTGTATCTTACTTTCTTAAATGTAAAATTTCTCCTTTTCTGTTCATTTCCTTGGTTTTTCCTTATCTTTTCAAATTTTACCATGTTACCAATTTTTTTTATTAAATTTCTTACTGCATTTGTTTTTATTCTTCTTCCTTTCGCTAATCTTTTAACTTTAGAGATTTTTTTATTTAATTCCCATTTTGTTTTTCTTCCTAGCCTAACGTAGTGCCTATACTTTTCATTTATTAAATTTATTAAATTGTCGCCTTCGTTGATTTTTACTAATTTAACCGTTGTTTCGTTGTTGACCTCTTTTCTGTCTTTCTTGTCTGAATCTTTTTCTATTTCTATCCATTCCATCTCTTCCTCATGCATTTTAATTTTCTTGTTTGGTACGTCGACCACTATTTTAAATTTTTCCAGAAGATCCATTCCAAGGATACAATCTATTTTCATGTTCGGCATAATCATTATCCCGCAATTGTTTTTAAATTTTCCAATGGTTATATTGGCGTTTAAATTTTTATTTATCACTGTGAAAGCTTTGTTGTTCGGAGTGATTAATCTTATTGGCGTAGTTTTTATAATTTCATCTTTAATTTTTTCTGGATTCATGACTGTTATAACTTCATCAAATTTTTTTTTTAATTCATCTTTTATTTCTTGTGAGCCTTTATCTATCATCTCTTTAGTTTGATCAATTATTTCCTTTTTGTTTTGATCAAATTTTTCATCCATTTTTCTTGCATTTCCTCTAATTTCCATTAATAATGTCAACATGTCTACCGTTTCTGTTTTCTTCTCTTCTGTTTGTTTTTCTTGACTCGTGCTTTGTTTTTTCTCGACCTTTTCTTCCATACTTTTTATTATTTCTTCTTTAACTTCGTCGACTATAGGATTTCTTTCTACTATGTCTTTCGTCTCCGGATCTACTTCTATGGGATTTGCATCTATGAATGCTAACAGCTGTTTTTTCTTACTCATATTGTCGTTTGTTTGATTTAAATGTCAAAAGAAAGCTATATTTTACACCAAGATAATCTGAACGTTTAATTGATTTTGTCTGATAATCAAACTCTTTTATCAGATCGTACATAAATTTTATTGAATTTGTCGAATAAAATGTTTTTATTGACCTTAGAAAAATTTTTGTTTATCGTAAAATTGTTTTTATTTGAATATTCAAAATAGAGCATTAGAATCTTAATATCAGGGTTATCGTGAGGTTTCGTGCCTCGAGTTGGGAGCCAAATTTTTATAT
This sequence comes from Podabrus alpinus, assembly GCA_932274525.1. Taxonomy (NCBI): domain Eukaryota; kingdom Metazoa; phylum Arthropoda; class Insecta; order Coleoptera; family Cantharidae; genus Podabrus; species Podabrus alpinus. The sequence continues at coordinate 68,271,976 of OW026456.1, read as the reverse complement.
GCTGTGGTGTTTTGCTCATAAAATTCGAATCCACGACAGATATAAATTTTGGAATTTTATTAAATTTTTTTAACTTTTATTTCTTCGTTACACAAAAATTCTGTTTTATCATAAGTGATAACTTTTGATTGTGAAATAATTCAATTCTTCAATTTTATAAATTTTTTTGTTTAATAAAAAATTTTTTTTACAATTCAAAATATGGGTTAGTAAATAAATGTTGTCATACATAAAGAAATTAATTGCGCCTCTATAAAATTGATCAGTAGATATAAAAAAGTTCATTTAGTTTACAAATAACATATGCGATTGTAGCATGTTTTTTTTTTAAAAGTAATAATTTTCACTGTTCAAATGTTTAAAAAAAATGCAAAATACCTTGTCTTTTGTTTAATAATTTGTTTATGTCACTCGATAAACATACCAATTTCATTCGTAGGTTGATTTCCAAATTTTCAAACCAATTGTTCATAAACCAAATCCACAGTCGTTGAATTTTTCAAATAATTCGTGGTTAATTTTTCCACCATCAAATTTCAATAAGATTGACCACTTTTTATCCCTCTTGCTGGTAATTTTCTTTAGTTTCCACTTTGGAAAACCATATAAGGATCCACTTTTATAATTTGCTTTGAAATTTACTTTCAACATCCACTTTTAAAATCCACTTTTATCAATCCACACATTGATTGGCAAATCACCGCTTGATCGATCTCCTTTCAGCTGAAATTTCCTTTCCACGCGTGCGCGAATTTTGATTTACGCCCTTTGATTGGCTGATTTGGTTTATTTCGGCTCATGATTTCAAAATGTGTCCGATAACTGGACGTAATCGAATTTGCAAATCTCTGCGAGTGTCGTTTCGCGCACTTATGTTTTTTAATTCCACGCATGACTTTAAACACATCATTTTCAATTTTAAAATTTTTAAATACAATTAATATTTTTGTTTGTTTTAATAAAAAACAAACTAGTCCTTTTTGGAACAATACTCCAGACTTTTAATTTAATAAATTTGAAGAATTATTTTGTTTGTTTAAATTTTTGACTAATAAAGATTTTGTGTGACGAAATTATAATTGACATGATAAAAATTATTTTGTTTAAATTTTGAATTTATTTTTTTATTGAAAAATTTTTGTATATCGTGTAATTTTGTTGAAGACAGTTCAATATATAATCAAATATATTTCAAATCACACAGTGCAAAAACAACTTAAATTACATAAATTTACATTGCTACAAAAATTTTAATCCTTTGGATATTTTATTGGTGTATATATTTCACAAAACATATGAAGGACAGCAATATTTTCGCCGAAATACAAACCTGTTACTTCAATTTTATATTTGCCATCAGGAATAAGTGGAGGAAAACGAGTTTCATCAATAACAAAATTGCACATGTGGTATGTGATATCCTGCAAATTAATATCATTAAGTACTTACACTTTTATTGTCAGAAATTATTAACAATACCTTATGAAAGTAAAAGCTTGTCAAATTACCGCATTTTTGTATTTGTGCCAAACCTAATGCGTTTGAGTCCACAGTTTTTTTTAAATTGAGTTGGAATCGTATCGGAAAGTGTCGATACTCATTACTCAAGAACTTATAAACTTGTACAAGTACCTAAAAATATACATTGTCTTTTAATATACTACATGGAGGGAGATTCAATTGGAGGTAACAATTTAAATTTGAAATAAAACACATTGGTTTTTGACAATTTGCTCATATTTTTATTTGAATATAATGTTAAGATATTGACATTAAACGTGATAAACCAAATAGTTCAAATTGTTGCCATGGTCGGTTTTCGCAGATTTCCACTCTTTTTATGAAATTTCACATTAAATTTCGGCATAAATCCTGTGGTAATTCATAAATAATTCCTCGAATTTCGTCTTTTAACTTTGGATTAGTTTGGGGGGTCATTGGAATACAATTTTTACTTCATATAACCCCAAAGAAAATAATTCAACGGGGTTATATCACATGATCTTGGTCGCCAATTTTGAGCACCGAAACGAGAGATTATGCGGCTGGGAAACTTTGTGTGTAATAACTGCATTGGTTCCCGCGCTGTGTAGCATTTGGCACCGTCTTGTTGAAATAATAATTTATTATCATGTTCCTATAACGTTTATCATTGACTGTTATAGTAGCACCACGAGTGTTTTCGAAAAACTACGACCCAATCACGCTGCCGGCCCAAAATATGCACCAAACAGTGACTTTCTGTGGGTGCATTGATTGTTCCTGAATAACCCGTGGATTATTATTACTCCAAAATGCGATAATTTTGTTTGTTTGTGAGCCTCACCGCTGAAAATAATTTTATATGAAAACTTGCAATCAACATGGTGGTTCTCTAACATCCAATCAACCAAGTCACGGCGCTTCTTATGATCTGGTAGCTTCAATTCCTGATTCAGATTTATTGCTAAAATGCGCTACGCGAAGTTGTAAGAAAGGTCTAATTGCTGGAATCGATGGCGAATTGAGGTTGAAGAACTTTCATGAAGACTGTCACTCACTGCAGCGATATTTTTGAATAATTAACCACTACGAGGACACACTGGACTTTGCACATCTAACATTGACCCGGTTCGACCTGCTCGGTTATGTACACCGAAATTATTTCGCATTGCGCGAATCGTGTTAGTGAAATTTTTTCATTTCGAATCTAGGTCTTAACAATTTAAATGCGTTGTTCTGTCGTATACAGCTGCGTTATTACAAATATCAAATGCTTAATATCACATGCCAAATATCCATTTTTATCTTTAACAGAAAAATAATGGTACTAGATTTAAATTGTTACCTCTAATTGAATCACCCTTTATATTGGTCTTTAATATTATTATTTATTAAATCATTATTATTTAAATTATGTTTCTATTTTACGATAATTATTGTATTGATTTACCTCGATATTATCCTTTGCTTCAATTTTAAAGTTCGCAGAAGCGTTGTGGGCTGTGGTGGTCCGATTGTATTTAAATGCTTTAATTTCAAAATTGTTGAACAAGTCATGATCGTAACTCATCAATTGGATTCGAAAATCTTTAATTTTATAGCCATCTTGATGAAACTAAAAATCAGTTTATTATAGAAAATCGTTCAAGCAAAATTTAATTATGTGATATTTGGATTCGCGGTCTTGAATAATTTTTTCAAACCATAAACTAAATATTAATCAATTTTGTAGCGACTATCAAAAATATATTGCTTCACAATTGTTTTTTTTTAAATAGAAGCTACATTGGACAATGTGTTTTCAATAGAAGAGCAATATTCAACAAAAAAATCCCAGTGTATATTTCAGACCCGAGGAGTTTATGACTTATGTAATAGTTAGCACAGGTAAAATATAAAGCAATATACGCCCGCTTATTATAATCATGGATAATGAGATCATTTGGGTATTGAGATAATTTTTGTGAAGAACCGTATGTGACTGCATGGAAAAAACATCGTGTATAGTGATTAAAATTCGGTTTATGGGATCATATTATTTCTGTTAAAATGCATTCTTTTACATTTAATAAAAAATTATTTACAAGCATTTTATTAATAATAGGGATTCAAACCACCTGACGCTAAATAAACACGTGTCTATAAATAATATTATGTAAAATCATTACGCGTTATTGTGTCAGCAAATAAATTATTTATTGTGCATTTCTTCTAGGATAATAATTATAAAAAAAAATTGCACTGCAAGCATTTTGCAATTGTACCGCTATGATCTTTTGAGACTTAATTATTGTCAACTAAACGTTTATGTTTTAGTTCTATTCGAATGTTTTACAATTTTTATGTTTAAATAATGTTTCTATCGTAAATAAAAATTTTTGATCAGTTTCAATTAAAAATAAAACGTATGGTGATTATAAATTGTATTAAATTATTTGGTCATAATAATAATTGTAATTATTACGATACAGAATGAGCAACAAGGGAGAGAGAAAAGAAAGAAGTTTCGTAGATGCTAGCCTGGGAGAAGGAACTCTAATAATTTCTAAAAAATGGAAGAGGGGATGACGATCAGTGAGATTATCGAAGAATTTGAAATAAAAGAGAAAATGTTACAAGAAAGAATAGATCTGAAATTTCAAAAAATGATTGAAATATTTGAATCAATGGTAATTAGGGAAGAAAGAAAAGAAACACCAAAAGAAATAATACAGACAATTTTTTAAGTCAGGATAACAATAGTGACAAAAAATGAAATCGAAGAACACCCTATAGAAAACAGTGATGTTTCGGGAAAATTGTTGGACGACCACATTGAAAAATCAAAGCCAATTGCAGTAAAAGAACATTATCAATTTTGCATTGTAGGGGGTAGAAAAAGATTCAGTAGCAAAATTTGGTTTAAAAAGAAAATTGCTGCAGAAGCAAATACAAAGCTAGAGGTATAAGAACATTAAAAAAAATTACAGCAAGAAATTCCAAAGTTCGTTTTTCTAACAAAAACTAAAAAACATAAATATTTAAAAAACAATAAGGGTGTAAATAAAATTAAAATGTGAAGCATTGCAAATTAAAGACAAAAACGAAGAATTTAGATTAAAAAATTTAATATTTGGAAAAATACAATTTAAAATTTTGCGGGTTAAAGAATTAATATTAGAAAAAACATGATTTAAAATATTAAATATTGACAAACTACGATTTAAAGATTCAAGATTTAAAAATTTAAGATTGCTACGTGTAAAATTACTAATTGAAAATTGGATAATCTAAATTTAAAAGCAAAACTTAGGAATTGGATGCTAAAGAGAAAGATGATAGGGTGGAAGCGTCGTGTCCGATGGAAACATGCTACAAACAAAAGAAATCAGATTATTTGATAAGAACAATGGATATTGATGTAAATATGATAATTAGCTATTGCACCTGGATTAGAAGATTATGGACATTTTAAATTTTAATCTGTAAAATTAATAACTATGAATTCGGATTTGCTGCAAAATATTAGGCGTGTGAAGATTTTGTAAAAAGGAAGAAAGAAAAAATAAAATATGGATTAATTGGTGATAAAATCTTAATCAAAATGACAATAAGTTTTGACAAAAAGTAATTGGATAACTTGAAAGTCATAGATGGGTTGAAAATTGGATTGTATGTAAATTAAATCAACAAGAAATAATTGGTGATCGAAAAATAATTGGAGATTGATTAAGAAAGTAAAAATATGATATTAGAATAGATGATGAAGAATATTGATGAAATAATAGTGGGAAAATTATAATAATGAATGAGTGAATTTAATGGAGTATGAAATAAAAGGGGGTCTTATAAAATTATTGTTAAAGAATCAATCAAGAAAGAAGCAACGATCAAGAATAATTAGTAAAATAATGTTCATTAACAGACAAAAAAATAAAGAATATTTGTCACAGTAGACAGCGGTTAATTCTATAGTTAAACAAAAGAGAGATTAAAAAAGATAAGCATAAACCAGGCATACGAAAGACAACAGATTTGCGATATTGTACATAAAATTAGAAAGAGTTATTTTTAATTTGATTTTTTTATTTTAATTCGCATAGGTGAAAAACCATATTTAATTTAAAAGTTAAAAAATTATTTTTGTAATTAAATGGACAAAAGCCATATTTTAATTAGTTCTATTATAAGGATTATGATTAAAAATGTAAACTTGATAAAATCATTCCAAAACTGTACAATTTTCATATAAGCCAAAAACTATTTAAAATTTCACAAAGTTAGATCTTTCCTGTAATCTTACAAAAGTCTTTGTAATATTCAATTTAAAAATTTAGGGGAGTGTTGATATGAAATTCAAAGGGGTTGAGGATTTTTACAAATTTCGAAGATTAAAATTAAAATTTTACGTTCAATATTTCGTTGCATTTTGGAAATAAATTTTAATAATTTTAACTAAGTAGATTAAGTAGAATTTTGAAATAAAATGATTTATAATTTTCAATTCATTTGTAAACTCAAAAATGCGACCATTCAGCAACTTAAATAAAATTAAATTTTATTTCAAATATTAAAGATTAATTATCAAACAATAAATTACAAATACATATTTAAATTTTTGTTGATATGAATACATCTACTTAATTGGCGAATAAATTGAAATCAAAATTTAAATTTACAAATATAAAATTGTGTTAATATCGTAGCATCTATTCAATTGTCGGCCCAACATGGAACAAATTCAATCTATAAATTTAAAGTTTTCTTAGATAGATGTCATAGCAATATATATTAAGATATTGTAATTTTATTATGCATTGTGTAAATTTAATAGGAACTTAATTTGATTTCTATTTTTTATAAGTTATATTTTTATATACTCGTACTATAGTTCTCTATTTATATCTCATTTTTTGTTTATTTTTGACTATAATAAAAAATGTGGCTAGAGATTAGAAAAAACAACATGAAATTACATTCCACCCCCATTTCAGTTTATTTAATTATATTTTATCGTAATTATTTAAAATAATTGCACGCCTTTCCCGATTTTTTTCAATTTGATTGTTTCCTCAAAAATATTTCAAATTCTACTCAGAAATATATTTCAAGTATTTTTTGAATGAAATTTTTACGTATTGAAGTGTTTTTATCTTTTTACAAACGGGGATCAAACCGCTTTCAAGGAAATACCATACCCAAGTTTTTCTTATAATTTTCTTATTTAGTTTTATTATTTTTTAATATCTACTAACCATATTTTGTTTTCAATTTTACTATAAATTAAATAACTTCTTAATCAACCAATTTTCCAAAAATAACACCAAAATTATGCGCGTTTTTCCAATATAAAATGTTTCGTTTTATGGAAAATGGTAATTCCGAGTAACGAAGTCGTTTTTGTTATGTAAAAATTTGTTAATATTAAAATTACTGTTTGTACATTGAAATTGTTAGGGAAGTTTTTAATTCTAATTTTTGATGTTGGCTCGATGTTTGTGCTAGGTATGCGCGCGGAACAAATAGTTTTTGTAACATGATTCGTTCCTTATCTATGTTTTAAACCAACAAATTAATGCTGGAGTGTAAAAATGGGATTAAAAATAAAATCTTAAAAATAGAAAATTGTTTATAATTTAGATAATAAATACCTAGGTTTAATAATTAACGAATGAAGAATTGTGTTGCTTGTTATTCCTCTCAAAAATATGTAACATATGTGCAAAAAATACATCATGGGGTGGAACTATTTTAAAATTAAATACTTCTTACCTTGGACAGAATACTATCATCACATGAGACATCTTGAATAATGACGCTCACCAGAAATAGCCAAATAATATTTTTCATTATTTGCACTTTATTTTATATTATATTATATTAGTACAACATAGTACTTTAATTTTAAACCTACTGAGACAGGTGCAATATGTAGACTAACAACGTGCGCTGATGAAAAACTTTAATAAAGGCAAACAAGCATTGAACAATACAATAACAAAATTCTACTATAATAATATCAAGATGAATTATTTGATATGTTATAGATAATACTTTTATTTTGAGTTAACGAGCCGTGTGTAATGGAATAGAAACGAATTTAATTAAATCATACAAAAGATGCGAGCTGAAGGACATAAATATTTTTGGATATAAATTAGTACGTTGAACATAAATGTATACAAATCAGACATTTATTTTACTTTACGTTATAAAAACTAAAATAATATTGTAGATGATTAGAGGAAATGAAATTCTAATTACATATATTCCAGTGTTCGTACATACACAAAAATACAAGCATATATTAATAGTTCTACAGTTTTAGACCACAAACAACCTTTCCCAAATATCGATTATGTTTCAATTATTTAAATTCTTGATATTAATTTAATAATCGTTACGTCAATCTTCAATTTGCTTAAGCCATCATATCGCTTTGCTGAAGGTTTTCTTCTTATTCTTTTGCTCCTCAGGGGTTTTCCCCTGTCATAAATTAACTATATTCTTGTATTCATTTGTGCAAAAACGTTAGTAATTATCGTTTTCATTAAATGTATTGAAGTAATTGATTAAATGTTTTTTTTTGATTACCTTGAAAACTATTCTCTTCAAGGTTGGGATAGTTTTACATTTTTATACTCTGAAAATTGTGCTCTTTCAAAATTCGTAAAATAAAGTATGTAAAAAAATTAAGGATGACGGCCCAGCTCAGAAACTAAACACGATAAAAAATATGTTAATGGCAGAAAAAAGTGATATTTAAAAACATAAGGTTGATATGTTCAACGATTTGCTGAGAAAATCCCTCTTAAAATAAAATTAACGAGTCAAGGTCCTTTTATGAACACTTATTGCAGGTAGTCCTCAATACACGGCGAGGTAAGCTTTCACCTCATCCAGATGCTGCCAGGACACGGATGTTTTAACCACTATTTGAATCGATTTGGAAAACTGTTATTAGGATTGTATAAAATGGTATAAATTATTCGAGACTGAAGCGGCTCTTAATCTCTCGTTCAAAGGGGATTTCCGTGACAGTCGCTAACGTGTGAACCCCCTTCGAAAGTGAGATTAAATGGCTAGCTTCAGTCTCTTGTCATTTAACATACTATTGCCTTCTTGAAAATCATTGAAAAGTATTTTACCTTTCGGTGAAAAAACTTCCGACCTTGGTACGTCGAGTACCATAGCACCATTAAAACTCTTATTGAAAAATAATATTGTGGATTTGGAGTACATTAATTTCCAGTACTTCAGAACTGCGTTGTACGTTTTTGTAAAATGATAAAAAAGGATTTCTTTTATTTTCAATGCATTATATGTAGAAGACAGGAGTTGTTGGTCATGTTTTTATGTACATAATAATAAGTACTGTAATATTATTTCAGGTCCCAAAGAAGCTAAACTTCGTCCTCGATACTGATGCCGATGTCAATCACAAAATTAATTTAATTTATTAATTTTTTATTGCCATATATTTGGATTCCCCAATGTATATTTTCATTAAAATAAGTTTGGCTACGATGTTAAGTTAAGTAACTTTAAGCTCCTTTTCAAACACTTAATATTATGTTAATTAAGGGGAATGGGACTTTTCGGCGCCGCCGATTCGGCGTAGCTAGTTCGGAGCCGCCGGTTCGGCGTAGCCAGTTCGGCGTAATACCGTTTCGGCGCGAGGACGTTCCGGCGTGAGGACGATTCGGCGTGAGGACGGTTCGGCGTGAGGACGATTCGGCGCGAGCACGATTCGGTGTAGCCCATTTAGGCGCAAACCCGATTCGGCGCTAAGACGATTCAGCGCTAATCTTTTTAATAATTTGAGACGCTTTTCAAGAATTTAAAATATCCTCATTTTCGGTCGAAAGAGACTATACATATTACAAAAATTATATTTTTGTAATTTTTAGAATTTCTGTTAGTAGTATTCGTAAGTTTCACTAAGTATGTTTATTTTATTTTAATGTTTTGATGTATAGGCCGTCTTTGATTAATTTATCTACTATTGAAAACTTTTACATTTGTGTGAGTATAATAATGTTACGTGTTAATGTTTTCATTAGATCTTGACGTCTTCAAAGAAGAACTAATTCCTAAATCGCAGTTGCTGTAACGTATCATACCATACCATACGGGATCATTTTTGGTTTTCCCTTATGCACAGATGTTTTCTTTAACATTCACACCTAAAACTTCGTTACCACAAAAGGGCGGGTTTATTGCCCATTTTGCTTAAGGTGGCCGAGAAATCCGAGTAGGAAAGTTAATCCGTTAGTGTGGCGCCTAATTTATTTTTATTTATTACATTGTAACACGGTATTACTACATCTCAGTCTTACAATTTTGACGATATTACCCAAACATAATAAATTCCGGAAAGTCTCGGCACCGACAATATAAACCAGAAATATGCTTCATCAAGGTTTGCTTTGTCGCTTAAAATTTGTACAAAAATTACCTACACAGATTACCTAAACAAGAATGTGGTTTACTATTACATAAATACCTCTAAAATAATCCTTTACAACCTATTAGTGAAAATTATTTGCAATGCCAAAAAATGTTAAAAAAATTTAAGTGCAATTATAATAAAATTTTAAGAATTCTTCTTGTTCTCTTTTCATTTTGCGCGATTAAAAAATGTTCATTGTGAATTTGAATAGCTTATTTTAAAAATTTTAGAGCATAATATTTGCCTGCATATTTTGTAGTTTTTTAGTGCCTAAAATCCGATCGCTACTAATGAGTAATAAATAAATAAAAATATGACACTGAAAAATAAATTTTCCGAAATTTTTTTATGAAAACCACCCACGTTGTAATTTCAAGCCTTTTCGATGGTGTTTTTAGAATATCATTAAATTTATTCGTTTTTAAGATTTGCACCGAACAAAAACAGCGAATTTTTCGGCCACCTTAAAGAAAGCTTAAAGTATAATACAACAAAAATGTTTTACAATATTTCTAAAAATTATTGAATCTCATGATTTACAAATGAAACCATTTTTGTTCTATAAATACAGCTTTGGCGAAAAGTATTAGCCCACCTCTGCATTTAGAATTTGAATATTTTAAATCTACCACATAGAAATGATTCTACGATAAATAATCAAAGGAGAAAATTTCATAGTATAAAATTTAGTAGTTTAATTGCTATACATCAATTACATATTAGTACTGCCGTCCTAAGAAAAAGGGCCTTAACTCCATTTTTTTGCTAAAACGAGTTAGATGTTCCAAACGAACAAGGGTCTATTAAAGTTTCATATTACTAGGTTAAAATACCTTAAAAACTATTTGAAACGCACAATAATTAAAAAACAAAATAATTGTGTCTCCACCGCGTCATGATCGTCAAGGGCTAGAATACCTTAAGTAACAGATAAGAAGCTAAAAATCCTTATGTACAAAATTAAATTAATATAAGGCCTTTTAGCTTATTATTCACTGACGTTATCATTAACCCTCTTATCATCTCCTGTGCTTACGATTTAGTTTACTTAGCGGTGCATATTTATAATTATGCATTCGTATTGTAACTAGAGTGTCACTTACAACTACTAGTTAGTGGAATTAATAAACATATAGGTTAGCTTTATTAACATTTTTGTATAATTTTACGTGAGTGTAGTGTCCAAAATTGACCGAAACTTGCAAAAAGAATTACCAATTATAATATATACAGTAAGTGTTAAATGACTAATTCAATGTCCAACTTATATAGTTTTATAAATTGGTTGTGATTTTAGGCTCATAATGAACAGAACACAAAGAATTATGCACCTTGCAAATGTTATTCATGTCAATCAAATTAATAAGGATAAGTTTGAAACTACAAAACCCACAAAAGATATTAGTAATATCGAAAGTGGTGATCATAATTTCCGAAATTTGATTGACATTGAAAATGCACCTGTAATTCTATTAGATGAAACTTGTAGGTATATTAAAAACATTACATATTCAAGTTAATGATCGTATGTAGTTTTACAAACGTGAATTAAAGTTTAATCTATGATTAAAACCGTGAAATAATGCATTAATTTTCCATTACAAGAATTTAATTATATTTTAAAATGAATCGGAAAATCATTTCCCGCCGAATTGTCCTTGCGTCTAAGTGGTCTTGCGCCGAATTGGTCTTGCGGCCGAATCGGGAATTGGGTTCGCGCCGAATAAGGTTGCGTCGAAATGGGCTCGCGGCGAATTAGTCTCGCGCCGAAACGGCGGCGCCGAATCGGGTGCACGCCGAAAGGGCTACGCCGAACCGGCTGCGCCGAAAAGTCCTAGACCCTTAATATTTTAAATTGCCATTTCAAATATAACCCGGTGCAAAAACAACTTGAATAATTTCTGAAAGTATACAGTGTTAACCATTTTAAAACCATTGCTGCAAATTTTTAAATCTTTTGGATATTTTAATGGTGTATATATTTCGCAAAACATATTAAGAACAGCAATATTTTTTCCGAATTTTAAAATTTCTTCAAAATCAAGCATTACAAGCAAGGTTAAAAATTTTCTATGACAACATTTTTATATATATTTTGACAACAAATTCAAAGTAACGCAGCAAAATTTTCAAAATTCACGTCCAAAATGACTGCAAAGCTACCATTTAAAAATAGCAACACTTATTAAAAATTAAAAATTTCTTCAAAATCAAGCATTACAAGTAAGCACTCAAATAATAGCAGTTAAAATATTTCAAATTTAATTAAAAATGTTGACATCAAATTCAAAGTGATGCCGCAGCAAAATTTTCAAAATATAGTACGTACAAAAATGACTACAAAATTAGCGTTTAAAAATAGCATTATTAAACCCCAATTTCAATTTATTTATTTATAAACTTATCGTAATTTAAAATAATTTCACGACATTCGTGACTTCTTTTTTTTCAGTTTTATTATTTCCTAAAAATATTTCAAATTTTACTCAGAAATATGTTTTATGTATTTTTTGAGTAAAATTCCTGCGTTGAAGTGTTTTATCTTTCTAAAAACCATACCCGAGTTTTTTCCATAATATTCTTATTAAATTTTATTAATTTTTAATAATCACTTATCTTATTGTACTTTCAAGTTTGCTATAAATGCAATTTTTTCTTAATCAACTAATTTTCTAAAAATGACACCATAATTATGCACTTTTTTACATCTTCGAAAATTGCGGTTACCTATTCCGAGCAATAAGAAAAAGAGTAAAATAATTTGTGTTTTTTGTGACTATAACGGGGTTGTTGTTTCATGTAAAAAACTTTAATTTTGAAATTATTGTTTGCAGATTTAAATTATTAGGGAAGTTTTCAATTCGGATTTTTGATGTGGGCTCGATGTTTGTGTAGGGGTATGCCCGGGGAACAGATGTTTTTTGTAAGGAGATTCGATGTTTAACTTTGTTTTGAGCAGGCATATTAATTTTTGAGTGTAATAATTAGATTAAAAATATAAAAGTGTTTATAATTTCGAAAATAAATAAGTTTAATAATTACTGATAAGGCACAATGTGGTGCTTTTTAGAAAATTCGAAAACAGCAATGTGTAACATTTGCGCAAAAATACATAATGGGATGGAACTATTTTAAAATTAAAAGCTACTTACCTTTGACAGAATACTATCATCACATGAGACATCTTGAACAATGATGATCACCATAAATAGCCAAATAATATTTTTCATGATTTTCACTTTATTTTATATTATATTATTTTAGTATACTATACTTTAATTTTAAACCGATTGAGACAGGTGCAATATGTAGACTAACAACGTGTACTGATGAAAAGTCTTAATATAGGCAATATAGGCATTGAACATAACAATAACAACATTATACTATGATAATGCCAAGATGAATTATTTGATATGTTACAGATAATACTTTTATTTCGAGTTAATGACCCGTGCGTAATGGAATCGGAACGAGTTTATTTAAATTATACAAAAGATGCGAACTGAAGGACAGAAAGATTTTGGGTTATAAATTAGTACGTTGATCATAAAAATGCTTTCATGTATACAAATCAGATATTCATTTTACATTACGTTATAAAAACTAAAACAATGTTGTCTTTTTAATGACAATTTGATTTAGATGATTAGGGGAAATGATATCCGAATTACATGTATTCCTACAATACATCAAGTTTTGGACCACAAAAAACCTTTCCCAAAAATTAATTATGTTTCAATTTAATTTTTGATATTAATATAGTAATCGTCACGTCAATTTTCAATCTTCTTACTTCATCATATCATTTTGCTCCTGGTCTTCTTATTCTTTTCTCCGTTAAAATTTTTCCCTGTAACATTTTAGGTGATTCTAGTATTCCATCTCTGTCATTCTTAAGGCTCAATACGTGTTTGGAAGAGTTCCATTTCAGTTGTGATATCAGGTTTGCAATGGAAAAGATTTTCGGAGACGAGAGAAAAGTGGAAAAGTCTAGCGAACTAAAACATGAAGAAAAGCAGAAGGGAGATCCCATTGTAATTATTTAGAAAATTATGAAATAACCACAAACAGGAAGGGCACAAGAAAAGTAAGAAATTTATAAGCAATTTAAAAATTTATATTTTATCTAAAATTAAATTTTTTTATGAAGATCCAATGGTAGTAATTCTACCTTGACGTCGACTCAAATTTTTACAAGATTTAACATGTGTGAATTTGAAAGATTGCCTTTGCAAATTACCAATTTGAGTGATCAATTTTATGTATTAAAGTCCTCGGAAGCTTCACGTAATACGATTAATGAATTTATTAAGTCAATTAGGAACACCAAAAAAGATGTGGAAGTTGAAGATATCCAAGCGGCTTTAACGAAACGGATAAAAGGATTGATCGATAAAGTTTCATCGAAAGAAAATGACCTCTTTACATTAGAACAAGAAATTAAAGAATTACAAGAAAAACAAAGACTAGAAAGGGAATCGTACAAATCGAAACATAAGAATAATGATAATAACGTGGAACCTGCAGAGTCGAAAAATTCTGACGATAATGTCTTTGAAGAAGAAATGAGAGAAGAAGAAATTAATACAATTTCGAAATCGATACTGCAAGGCAAGTTTGAAGGTAGAAGAGGACCCGGACGAAGAAGAATTTCTTGGCTACGAAACCTGAGACAATGGACCGGTATGACATCTACAGCGCTGTTTCGGGCAACGGCTGATAAAGTAAAATGGGCCATGATGATCGCCAACGTCCAAAGAGGATAGGGCACTAGAAGAAGAAGAAGAATGGTAGTAAAAATCATATACTTGATGAAGAATTATATTTGTTCCATTTTTAATTTCTTAAACTTTGAATTGACAGTAAATTATAAAATTTGAACTGCCACGTTTAAATTTGCTTAAATAGATATTACTTCGACCTGTGGTTGTAATAAATCCTTTATATTATTTTTATTATAAATTTTACACAAATTACAATATTTGAAGAAAATACTAACACATTCATACTAATATGATTATAATTAAACTTACTTTGGAGTACAAAGAAAATCATGTTCAGAAATATTCGATATTGGTTCTAATTTAGTTGCGTCGGTATATGTTGCGATGGTCCAAAATGAGTCAATTGGATTGGATGCAGAAAGAACACATTCATTGATAAAATTTAAGTTAAAAGACCACTTAAGTGGGTTGTTTGATCTTTGCCTGAGCCTTACAAGTACCGATAATTAGGAAGAGCTGTTTGTTTAATTACTCAAAAGAAAACTCAAATGAGGTCTAGCCATCAAATGGAGACTTTAGGCCCATAGGACTATTGCCCGTCTTCGGAAAGCTGCTGGAAAAGCTGTTCACCAAGCGTTTAACGTATTTTGGTGTTCAGCGTCAGGCATGGAGTCCTAAACAGTATGGATTCAGGGAACAGACCTCTACGATCAACGCCCTGCATGATGCTATATCGATTATCCGCCGTGAGAAAAGTCGTAATTGTCTGGTACTTGGTGTATCCTTGGATATCAAAGCGGCGTTCGACAACGCTTGGTGGCCAGCGCTATTCAACAGACTGCGAAACATTTCATGCCCGCGGAACATATATAACTTGATTAAAAGTTATATCGCCGATCGGTCTGTTGAGCTGGCCTACGCTGACGGGAAGTCGCGCAAGACCATGACCAAAGGATGCATCCAAGGCTCTGTTTGCGGACCTACTTTTTGGAACATTATACTGGATGAACTTCTCGATGTAGGTTTACCGGAGGGATGTCATCTGCAAGCATTCGCGGATGACGTCCTTCTAATCGTGAGTTCGCCCAGTGTAATGCAGATGGAAAGTCGTGCCAACGCAGCTCTACTTGCGATCAGTGAGTGGGGCGCAGGTGTTAAATTAACATTTAGCGCTCCGAAAAGTCAAGCAATAGCCTTCACTCCAAAAACCAAATTTTGTAGAATTTCCTTAGACAACACTGTTTTGACTTCTGAGCCTCACATTAAAATTCTAGGTATTATTTTAGATCAACACTTGAAATTCAATGAACACGTTCGACACATCATAGTCAAAGCCAACAAAATTTTTAAATCTTTATGTCGGTTCGTACGGCCCACGTGGGGTATTAATCCACGAAATGTTGAGACAATATACCACGCGGTCATCGAACCGACCATTACTTACGGTTCTTTTATTTGGAGTGGAGTGCCACGATACAAGTACGTGCTGGGTTGGCTGCGATCTTTTCAGCGGGCATTCGCCGTCAGGGCTACGCGCGCATTTCATACGATCTCGGCAATATCTGCGTTGGCCTTAGCTGGATTTACTCCAATCGAGCTAAGGATAAAGGAGGTGGCAAGGGTAGAGCAAGTGAAAATGGATGGTACTTTCGATCGACTTCCGGACGACGTCGTCTTGCAAAATCGTACGTCGCCAGCGGAGATGTTACATCCCCGCTACAGACCGACGATCAGTTTCGTAAAAGCAAACGACTTGCTAGAAGTCGATCGAATATGCGACCAGGTCGATGTTGCTATATTTACCGATGGCAGCAAGCAGGAAGGCTCGACCGTGAGGCTCGGCAAGAAACCCACAAGTACCGGTTAAACGGTGCTTGTAGCGTGTTTCAAGCCGAACTATATGCGATTGACGCCGCCCTGACTTGGATCTCCCCCAGGAGACTGCACTCTGTGTGCATTTTCTCCGACAGCCTTTCTTCGCTTGTTACCATCGCTAGTAGGAGTAGCACCGTACCTTTGGTTACCTCCATTCATCGTTCACTGCTCAAACTGAAGGACCAAACGATCATCAGGTTTGCATGGGTAAAGGCTCATTGCGGCATTGAAGGGAACGAGGTTGCAGACCAATGTGCCAAAGACGCGGCTGTTTCACACAGTCGCATGACATACAACCAGTTCCCTCTTAGCTATGCAAGAAGGGTGATTCGTCTTGAGGCG
The DNA here is from genome assembly GCA_932274525.1 of Podabrus alpinus. Lineage (NCBI taxonomy): Eukaryota > Metazoa > Arthropoda > Insecta > Coleoptera > Cantharidae > Podabrus > Podabrus alpinus. Next base: position 68,255,119 of record OW026456.1, on the reverse strand, counting down.
GCATGTACATGGGATACCGAGTACAGGAATGCCGTCCAAGGTTCGACCACCCGGCAGCATTTACCTACGCTACATGATGTTCGCTTGTTCCGAAGTGCCGTTGATACCTCCTTTGAAATGATGCAGGTATTGACGGGTCACTCGTTTGCGCGCGAGTATCTATACAGATTCAAGATCAGTCCTGTTGGCGTGTGCCCCTGCGATTCAAAAAGTAGGCAGACTCTGCATCATTTATTGTCTTCCTGTCCGAAATACGTCCAACAACGCCATACCTACACTTCACATTGTTCCTTTTTAAATATTTCACCTTTTACAATTTCTGAAATAATATCAAATAAATTCATCACCCAAATTTTTATAACTTTCTGTAAATCAATTGTCAACACTCTAAAACAATTTAACACCCCCCCTTAGTCTGTATAAAATGGATTTATGCCCCACTCACGTTACATAAATAAAAAAACTGTTAAACTAACCAAACCCAGTTCAAATTTAAATTTAATTTTTTTTGTAACCAAGCCAAAATTTGGCTTGGGTAGCCAAATTGCCCCTTGGGTAGCCAGGGCTGAGGACGTCTTGTCGATTTCTTTTGACACTTTAAAATTAAACACTCAGGCGCCAAAAGCTTTTTGAAGAGAAAAACTTTAAAACTAAAATAAAAGAATAAAAAAAAAAATGTTTATGTTAAATTTAAAAATTTATTAACTATATTTACAAAAAGAAAAATGGAAGCAATATATTTACAATGAATGAAAATGGAAACAAATTTAATAATTTATTTACAACAAAAGGACGGAAGCAAATTAATAAAAATAAATTTAGAACTGAAAATAAACGGAAGCAAATGACTAATTTTATTGAATTAAAACAAACTTTAAATAATTCCAAAATCTTATTGAATAAGATACTTTCTAATGAAATTTTCTTTCGCACGGCACTGGGATAAGACAGAAAAACATAACCAGCATAACCTTTGACAATTATGTTTGAAAATTATCGGAGTTTGTATTTTTAAGTGGTTTTATTATGCTTAAATGAAACTGAATTTTTCTGGTGGCGGTTAATCTTAACTCAGCAATTACTTAAGGTAGGTTACTGAATTTTCAAAACAAACGGAAGAAAAAAAATAAAATGAAACTACTTGAAGTGACTACTGAACTTTTTAGATTAGAAGATCCAATTACGGAAACAAAAACGGAGGAAGCCAGTGGCTGGCTTCAAATACGGGAGCAGATTGAATCTTTTGAGAACAGGTAAGGGGCAGTCTCGGAAAGTAGTTTTATTATAGGTTATATTATACTTTCAGCTAGAAGCCTAGATCCGTAAGCTTGTCGCTGGTATAATCGGAAAGTTTCCTTCGGCTAGAATCGTAACCAAAAGAAGGTTTAGTAACTGGAAAAATCGCCTAGAATCGTAAGCAATTTAAAGGAAAGCTCGGATCGGAATACGGGATAACGGTCGGTCGGGGGCCGGTGGTCTAAAAGACAACGGACGGATAGGTCTGGTCTAAAAGACCTCGGACGGGTGGTCTGAAAGACACCGGGGATTGGTGGTCCAAAAGACAACAGGGATGGGCGGTCTAAAAGACCGGACGGGTGGTCTGAAAGACACCGGACGGATCCGTGGCCTAACAAGACACCGGGGATTGGTGGTCCAAAAGACAACGGGAATGGGCGGTCTAAAAGACCTCGGACGGATCGGGTTGGTCTACAAGACACCGGGGATTGGTGGTCCAAAAGACAACTTTCTTGAAACTTCAACAAGCTTCCTGCCGTAATGACAAAAACTTAATGAATTGGTTATTTCACTATTGTCATCTACCTTAATGTATCCTAATAAAAATTAGCAAACTGTAATTTTAATTATTTGTTTTAATTCAGTTTCCTGTAACCCAATAATAAATTTGGTTGGTGGTTTAGGCAACCAACAGTACTTTAGCAATATTATGGTGTTTAATTTACAAAATTAAATTTTGAAAATAAATCACAATTAACCATAATATTTACTTCTTTACAGCTCGGGCGGTCCATGGAGAACCGTGAGCTTTGTACTCAAATAAAGGACCAAAAAAACAAAAGATATTATGATAAGACAAAAATCTCTTCCAACTGATTTAACCAAAGAAAAGGATATCGGATAAAGTAGCCGAAACGTCGACTTAGAAAAGCATTAAGTGTTTTATTTACTCCAATGGCCCGATATCCTTTTCTTTGGAAAAGATATTATGGTCTGTCTCACCAGTAATTTGCAAAATAAAACAAAAATTCAATTCGGGTTTTTAGTATCCGGCACGTTTAAGTAGTTGCTTCTTCATCCCATCAGATGATGGACCGATATGGACCTTGTTGTGGCGGTCTACCGGACTACGGCAGGTTTCCTCGGTGATCAGCATACGGTGGGCACGTGTCTGGGCCACTTGCTTCTTTCGGGGGTTGCTGAAACAAAGATGGGTTTAACTTAGACATACCTAATTATATGAGCGGCGGTCGTCCTATCCATTGCACCTCCTCTGATGGGTCTTCTCGTCTCTGTTACCGGGGTGATTCATTGACAATCCAAAAAAAAAATACGGAATCGGCGGAAGATTGTCAATTGAATCCGGATATTGTAACTTGGAGACGGGTCGGCCTTACGGGGTGGAAATGCAATTTCCGTGACGATTTCGCTATCTCGGTGTTATTGTGACTCGGTCGGATTTAGTATATCTGCGGGCAGGAACCTCTTGGTTATAGTTTACGATGGTTTCTCGGTCGCCATTTTATCGCATTGGAACAGGGTCGTCTCTCGGAAAGTTTACCTGGGCGGCGAATGCCGTTTCGTCCACACTTCCCTCGGAGGTCTTACAGTCCCAGTTACCGGGTGATTCGTCGACAATCCCTAAAAACGGAATCGGCGGAGGATTGACGATCGAATCCGGATGTGTAACGGGGGGACTGGTCGGCCATACGCGTGAGAAATGTGGTCTTCAAGCCGGCTCCGGTCGTCCAGGCTCAACTACGACTATCGGATTTACCATTGCGGTCGGCACCTGTCGGTTCAATCGATCGGTTTTATCGGTCGGGCTTCTATCGGTTCAATCCATCGGATTTATCGGTCGGGCACCTGTCGGTTCAATCGATCGGTTTTATCGGTCGGGCTTCTGTCGGTTCAATCCATCGGATTTATCGGTCGGGCACCTGTCGGTTCAATCGATCGGTTTTATCGGTCGGGCTTCTGTCGGTTCAATCCATCGGATTTATCGGTCGGGTATTATCGGATTTCTCTTCGGCTTTTTTAGTTTAACGACTTTTCGGTCGGCATCCATCGGACTTCTCGGATTTTTCTCGGATTATCTAGTTTAACGACGTTTCGGTCGGCATCCATCGGTATTATTTGACGGTCGGGAATTCTCTCGGCGTTTAGTTTAACGACTTTTCGGTCGCTATCCATCGGATTTACTCGGGTTGGTAGTTTAACGACTTTTCGGTCGCTATCCATCGGATTTACTCGGGTTGGTAGTTTAACGACTTTTCGGTCGCTTGCCATCGGTTTTTCTGGAACGGGTTGCGCTAAATAACTCCGGGACGTCAGCTTTATTCGAACTTGTTATTTCCGCTCGGTAACTCCATCAGTGATCACACCAATCTACTTGCTGAGATTTATCTCTGAAACAGAAAACTTTATTTCGGGGATCGGGAGGAGATGGGAAACAAGTTGGATCTCTAATCTGTATTTCAGTAGGAAGGACCTAACTGAAGCTCCGGTAAGTGCCAAAATTGTCCCTGCGCGGGCGCCAAAATTTGTAACGCTTTTACCTACGCATTTACCTACGCTACATGATGTTCGCTTGTTCCGAAGTGCCGTTGATACCTCCTTTGAAATGATGCAGGTATTGACGGGTCACTCGTTTGCGCGCGAGTATCTATACAGATTCAAGATCAGTCCTGTTGACGTGTGCCCCTGCGATTCAAAAAGTAGGCAGACTCTGCATCATTTATTGTCTTCCTGCCCGAAATACGTCCAACAACGCCATACCTACACTTCACATTGTTCCTTTTTAAATATTTCACCTTTTACAATTTCTGAAATAATATCAAATAAATTCATCATGTAACAGAATTCTGTTACTCCTGATCTCACTGTGAGAACTTATTTTTAATTCTAGGGTTTATGAAATTTTAATAAATAATTATGTTACAATTTTAATTATGTATGATTTTTCGACCAGCTTTGTATAACAAAGCTAATTTTATTTTTTTATTATTATGATTACTTATTACTCGCTATAATTACCACTCTAAATTAGCAACACTTATTAATAACTCGATAAAAACCATTGATTAAAATACATCTTTTCTTACTTACTTAATCAATGATCTTTTAATAAAATGTCGGTAGAGTAGGTCGCTAACCGCTAACATTCAAGGTTGCATCGAACGCTACGATTAAAAATCTCTCTCTTGCAAACCAATTTTAGTAACGCAAACACGCAAAAATTCAGCTCCATAAAAATTATTAATTTCAATATTGTTCGATTAAGTTTTATCGACATAATTATCCAGTTTATGACTAATAAAGTCACGCCGAGTGAAGTGTTACTTTTTAGATTCGCTAAGATCAATATATGATCCCGAAAACCGATTTTTATTACGACAATCGAAAATTTGTCGAAACACACGTGCAAAATCGAGCGACTCCATTCTTTCTAAATCCGGAAAATATCGCAAAACACCGCAGCCAATCTATTGAGGTGAATCATTCTTTTATAACATTGATCCTTTAGCAATTATGTTTATTGCTATTTAATTTAATAAAACGAAACAGTTGGTTGATAACTACTTTATTCACACGTGATAATGCCTTGTTGTTGTCGGTTGCTTGCGTGCTCACTTGCGTGTCGCTTGCTCGTTGCGTAGTTAACTAATAATTTTTCCTCTTGGTTTCCCCAATGGTAATCTTGACCATTGGCACCCCTGCAGGAAATGTGTAGCGCCCTCTATACTTGCGTAGGAGAGGTGCCGCGCTAATTGCCGTCAGCGCCATCTCTAGGTGGTACCAAAACTATGGTCGCCACACTGTCCCCCCTCAGTGAGGTGGTCGATGACTGCTGAACGTTGAAGAATACTATAGCTAGATCAGGATGGCGTTACATCAAGGTTACATTGTTACATGGTATTATATACATGTGATTAAAAAAAAATAATAGAAATATTTACAATAGATAACAATAATAATAATATATACAAAAGCGGCTTAATAATTGTCTGTGCACTAATTTAGGACGCGAACCATGTCTTTAAATTTCTGTGGAAATTTCACTGTGCGCCCACTTCGCGTTTGTAGCGGTACGTCGCTGGATGATTGTAGTTCATCTGACACGGGTAGATTGTTTGTAGCTGGTGTCTGTAGTTCATTTGTCACAGGTAAATTGTTTGTAGCTGGTGTTTGAAATTCACTTTCACTTTGTTTACATTCAACGAAAGCGGGTTTTAAACGATCTACCGAAATGTTTTGGGGTTTGTCGCGCACTAACACTTCAAAATATTTGTCTGTTTTAGTTATCACTTGGAATGGTCCGTCATATGGAGCTTGCAAAGGTTTACGAACACGGTCAACGCGCACAAACACATATTTTACTTCATCGAGTGTCTTTGGTATATAACTTATGTAGTTTCTGTGGCATGATGTTTTGCTGTATTGCAGGTCGTTCATCCTTCTTTTAATATCCTCAACGAAGTCTTGTGGCGGAGTTAGTTGTGGTTCTGCTGGCTGATCAATTAAGTCGCTAGGAAGTCGCAGGTTGGTTCCGTATACTAGTTCTGCTGGTGAACATTCCAGCTCTTCTTTTATAGTAGTACGGATGCCTAGCAGTACGATTGGTAACGATAATGTCCATGTAGTATCGTGACACATTAACGATGCTTTAAGTTGCCTATGAAAACGTTCGACTAAACCGTTGCATTGCGGATGATATGATGTTGTTCTGGTTTTGTAGCTACCAGTAAGTACAGCTAAGTTTTTGAATAATGTCGATTCGAACTGTGTGCCTCGATCTGTTGTTATTTTTACAGGGGCTCCAAAACGTGCAATCCAGCAGTCGTAAAATGTCCTTGCACATGTCTCGGCAGTGATATCGGAGATTGGTATTGCTTCTGGCCATCTGGTAAAACGATCGATCATGGTGAACAGATATTGCTTACCTTCTGACGGTGGCAGTGGCCCTACAATGTCGATGTGGACATGTGCAAATCGTGCATCAGGCGTTGCAAATGTTCCGATGGGTGCTTTTGTATGCCTACCGATCTTGCTGCGTTGGCATGGAATGCAGGTTTTGGTCCATTGGGTTACGTCCTTCTTCATGCTTGGCCAAAAGTATTTATTTGTTACAAGTTTGAGAGTTGACCTTTTGCTTGGATGTGAGCAGTTGTGTATGTTTTCGAATATCCTTCTACGAAACTTGCTTGGTACGTACATGCGGTGTTTGTTGTTGGTAACTTCATAATATAGATCTATTTCAGATTCATATGTTGGGAGCCTGGAGAATTTGTATTTCCCTTCATTCAGTAGACCTTTCAGATCCTCGTCATTCTCTTGCGCCTTTCCAAGTTGTTCGTTGTCCAGGTTGTCTTGACTGACTGCTTCAATTCGTGATAGCGTATCGGCTGGTGTATTGTCAACACCTTGAATGTGCCGAATATCTGTAGTGAATTGAGAGATGAAATCGAGTTGCCGAATCTGGCGAGGATTAGTCTTTTCTGATTTTTGGGTGAATGCGTATGTCAGTGGTTTATGATCTGTATAAACGACAAAATCTCGACCTTCCAAGAAGTGTCGAAATTGCTTGATACCACTGTATATTGCTAATAATTCTCGGTCATACGTGCTATAATTTCTTTCCGTCGTGGAGAGTTTCTTCGAGAAGAAAGAAATTGGTCTGAAGGATTGCTCTTCTTGTTGTTGTAGTACGCCTCCAATCGCTGTATCGGATGCGTCTACTGCCAAGTACAGTTTAGAACTGCTGTTGGGAAACGTGAGAAAAGTGGCTTCTACTAAGTCAGCTTTTGTCTTCTCAAATGCTGCGATGGCCTCTTCCGTCCATGTTATTGGTCCGTCTTTCTTGGGTATATTGTCCATTAGGAGATACATCGGGGCTTGGACGTGTGAAGCGTTTGCCAACCATCTTCGATAATAGTTTGCCATTCCTAGGAAACGTTGTAATTGTTTTTTCGTTTTAGGTTGTGGGAAATTGGAGATGTCTTGCACCTTGTTTGGAAGTGGTTGAATGCCTGATTTCGAGATTTCAAAACCAAGGAATGTTACCTTGTCTGCCCCGAAAACACTTTTGCCTGGATTGATTACGATACCGTACTTGCTTAACCTCTGGAAAACCGTCTCGACGTGCTGCAGATGTTCTTCTTCGGATGTCGATGCGATCAAGACGTCGTCGATGTAAGCAAACACGAAGTCTAGACCTCTTAAGACCTCATCAATGAATCTTTGAAACGTCTGCCCTGCATTCCGAAGACCGAACGGTGTTCTTTTGAATTCGTATAACCCAAAAGGCGTTGTAATGGCCGTTTTGGGTCGATCTTCCGGGTTAACTGGTATCTGGTAGTATGCTTTGACTAAGTCGATTGTTGAAAATATGGTTTTACCGTGTAGGTTGTGGCTGAAATCTTGTATGTGTGGAATAGGGTATCTATCTGCAACGGTTGCTGCATTCAAGTTCCTATAATCTCCACACGGACGCCATTCCAGGTTCTTCTTGGGCACCATGTGTAACGGGCTGGCCCACGGTGAAGAAGATGGCTGGATGATACCGGCTTCGAGCAATCTTTGGATCTCCAGTCGAGCGATTTTTAACTTGTCGGGTGCTAACCTTCGAGGTCTTGAATATGTTGGTGAACCTGAAGTGTTAATGAAATGCATAACATCGTGTTTTGGAGCTTCGAAGTCTGGTGATGGCCGAATGATGTTCGGGTACTTTCTGGTTAAACAGTGCAAGTTACTGCTACCCCAGATCGCGTGTACTTCCGAAGAGTTCACAACACGACATTGCCCGATTGTTGCTTGCGAAGTCAAAGTATCCGTTAGTTTTCTTGTTCGTAGGTCGACTGTTAATCCGAAGTGGTGTAAGAAGTCGGCACCGATTATCGCACATGTCACGTCAGCTACCACAAATGTCCAGTTAAAACTCCTGCGGAGACCCAAGTCGATCGTGATCTCCTTGTTGCCGAACACTTTGATTTGCGATCCGTTGGCTGCTTGGAGTGCGAAGGTACTAGGTTCTTGTTTGAGTTGCGGTGGTAAAAGACTGAGGTCGGAACCAGTATCGATCAAGAACTCAATGGAGGTGGCCTTGTCCTTTATGAACACGCGACGTGTTTTGTGGTGAACAGGAGCCGTCGCCTCTACTGTTCGCTTACGTTTTTTGTGTTGAAACTGCAAGGTGGTGTGCACTTCCTTGCTCTTGATCCAAATCGGGAATGGTACCAACAGGTATCCGATGTCCTGGGTCGGCTACTACTCCTGGAATTGCTTCTGGTTCTACTTTGGCTTCGTTCTCGCAGCATTGACTTAATCTCGGCAATTTGTTCTACTAGTTCTCGGATCGTGATGGGTGGTTGCTCGTTTTGTCTCCTCGGAGGTTCGTATTCACCCTTTACGGTACTAGAGATCGTTGGTGCCGTTGCCGTTGGTGTTAGTTCGATCATCTGATCGGCTGTGCTGGCGAGTTGGGTTAGGTTTAATGTGGACAGTCCCACCAAAATCGGCTTAAGGTGAGATGGCATTTGTTGGAGGAATAATTCCTTCAACATCGTCTCGTCGGTTGTTCCCGTTGCTACTCCGGAAGCTAAGTGTTTGAGCTTACGGAGTAGTTGGCTCGGCTTCTGATCACCGAGAGTTTCTTTTTGGAGTAATTTCCTTACCCTTTGCGCGCCGGACATGGTAGTTTCTTTTAAGAGGGCTTCTTTAAGTTTGGTGTACGGTTCCACTGGGTCCGGGTTAAGGAATTCGTACTCCACGAGATCGGAAACTTCAGGTGGAATCGCGGTTACCAGGTGTTGGTACTTTTTGTCAGCTCCGATGTGATTGCTGGGTGTTGTAATGCGAATTTACATTCGATGGTTTTTAGCCATCGTTCTGTTCTGCCCGGCATGAACGGTGGTAACGTAACGACGGATATTGCTGGATTGTACACGTTGTCACCACGCACGTTTTGTTCATTTTCACCACGTGTTGCACTGTCTTCAATATTCATATTTGTACTTGGGGTCACCATTTTAGCAATTATGTTTATTGCTATTTAATTTAATAAAACGAAACAGTTGGTTGATAACTACTTTATTCACACGTGATAATGCCTTGTTGTTGTCGGTTGCTTGCGTGCTCACTTGCGTGTCGCTTGCTCGTTGCGTAGTTAACTAATAATTTTTCCTCTTGGTTTCCCCAATGGTAATCTTGACCATTGGCACCCCTGCAGGAAATGTGTAGCGCCCTCTATACTTGCGTAGGAGAGGTGCCGCGCTAATTGCCGTCAGCGCCATCTCTAGGTGGTACCAAAACTATGGTCGCCACAATCCTAATATCATTGGACAAATCCGGAGAAGTGTAAAATTTCCAATAAGAAAAGAAAACTCGAAAAGCCACCAACACATCTGTTCGTTTAAATTCCAACACGAATAAATCTCCACCATTTTGGGTCAGCAAGCATAGACGCTTTGCTAAACATCTGCCAACCTTTCTAAGTTACATGTGTGTAAAGACAATCGATATTTCAGATACAACAGGAGGAACAAAACACAAAATTGGTGACAAAATCGAATTTAATTGCTATTTCAATAATTCAAATATTCAATTTATTGCTACACTTTTTTATGTTATTACAATATCGTATATCGTGTTTTAACTATATTTTAGATCAAGCTTTGCCTTTCAAAATCCTGACGATTTTGACCAGGAGTGATAAACCATCAGATCTGATTGCGTACTATCCAGTAATAATTTCAAGGGAAACCGTAAGTAGTTATAAACACTATTTACTATATGATTATTGTCTAACAAAAAATACCAAGCTTGTAGCTAACATTTTATCACCTGCTTGCATTATTCTACCCTCAGTAGACGTAGCTAGTACTTCCTGCGTTTTTGGTAGTTTTAGTGCGATTTTTTTGTCGCAAGCATTTGATAAAGCAATTAAGTTCGTAGACACGACAAACCAAGTGCGAAGGTTCTCTCCGTTCGACATTTCAACCGCAACCAAGCGACATCTATTGATCCGCTCTGTGTATTTTAGTATATGTATTTGTGTTCAACTTTTATTTGTAAATCATTATCAAATTTTATTTTATTATACAAACATTCACTATTCATATTATCTGTGTAAACAAGAATTCTTTTACGTTAATTATGATTAATCCCAAATTAATTTATATTAAAAGTGTGTGTTCAGAAACGAGTCAGTCTTTTTTATTTTTCTACTTTGGTTTATTTTGTATCGATAAGGATAACTAAGATTATCTGAAAGTTCTTAATTCGATGCTGGCGCCCTATCCGGGAATATTACTAAGCAAAGAAGAACCCAATAAAGAATCCACGAAAGCGATATCATCGCTACCCAGCTCTCGAGTACTCAGTACAAAACGTACAAAGCTAAGCCGCTTCGTTAATTACATCGACGAGCATAAAAGAGGCAGTTGTGACTGGAAGCACCGTTTCATCAGTAGTGCACTACCAGGCCACAAAGAAGTGGCGCCCACCAGTGGTGCTAGATTTTCACTTCATAAGTGACAACCAACTACGGGGCATCGATTATTTTTCCCATCTCTTCGTTACCTTTGCTAGTAATTTTTCTAATTTTTTACATGAACACATACATAAGTAGAATTCTTGTTTTACAATTTGCTATTAAGCACAGATATTTTAACGTTGAACCAAAATACAATACATATTTTATCTCCTTATATTATTATCTATTATTATCAAGCGTTACGACCTACTACTACATATCGTTATATTTTACCTTAATTATCAATCATTGAGCATCATACTCTTATTTTTTATACCACCAAAATGCGTCACATAAATCGTTTATTAGCTGATGAGCTAACGTGGGAACTCGAAGTACGAGGTAAAGACACTACAGATTTAACTGTAGATGAAAAACGAGCACTTCTAAGATTAACGCTTAGGCAAAAAGTAAAGAAAATTGACCTACCGGTAGAACAAATAAATCTAGTCGAACAAATTAAAATTTGTCAAGACAAATTTAATCAAATCGAACCATTAGTTCGGAAACTAACACATTCTCCTAATACGAGAGCGTGTGAAGGTCATCTTGCCAGGTTAGATCACATTTCTTCTCGATTAGAATTTTATCTCGAAAAATTATCTCCACCGAACCCATATGAGCAAAAAGCTCAAACTTTAAATAACGAATGTATTCAATTGATTGAGAGGGTTGAAATTTTATTAGATTCGCCAGAAACAGGCCGAAACGATATTAGTGAGGCACTAAGTAATTTGTCGATAGACGAATTAAATAATGTACTTGGTCAAGAGCAATTGCAAGCTATTGTAACCACGCGCCCGTCCGAATCTCAGGAAGCCGTGGGTTCGACGCCGACAAGGCCCGAACAAGCTCAAAATTTAGTAACGATAAATCCTCTTCCGCAATCGGAAGAAGCGCAATTTTTAAATATTCCTCAAACCTTAAATTATCAGCCACAAAACGTTAACATTCCTCATAGAAATTTTGATTATAATTCACAAACGCCTGTTTTCAACACTAAACCCGACACCGTTAGTAGGTGGAATTTAAAATTTTCCGGTGACGATAAGTCACTAGGATTGAATGCATTTCTTGAACGCATAGACGAGTTGAGAATTTCTAGACGTGTTTCGGAACAAGCATTATTTGATAGTGCGTTCGATCTTTTTGAGGGCACAGCTTTACCATGGTTTCGATCCGCTAGAAAGCACGTTCGTTCTTGGCGCGAATTAATTCAATTATTAAAAGAAACTTATCTACCGTCGAATTATGACGAATCTCTATGGCAGGAAATTATTAACCGTAAGCAAGGCGAATTTGAGCCAGTGCGCGACTACATCGCCGCGATGAGTAATCTCGTTTCGAGACTATCAAATCCTATGGATTCAGCAAGAGAGTTGTACTATATAAAAACAAATTTGTTACCAATCTATCAAAAGCATTTATTATTTATGAAAATCACTACTGTGTTAGATTTAGTAAAAGCTTGTAAACAAGTTACCGAGGTTTTCGAAAACGAAAACACTCGAAAGTTCCACGTACCTACTGTAAATCCGTTAGAACCTGAATTGGCAATGCCAAAAGTACGTCGCCCAGATCTTTGTACCCACAAGAAGCATGAAGTTCATACCATGCAATCCAACGTCAAGAACTACAGTTCTCGAACGTTTGGAAAAAGAGCGACGCCTGCCAACGCAAAATGTTTTAATTGTGCACAGTCAGGACATTATTATCATACTTGTCCAGCCGAAAGGCGCATTTTTTGTTATATTTGTGGAACTCCCGAAGTTACTTATCCTAATTGCACTAAGTGCTCAAAAAACGCAAAAAGGCGAGAATGAGCAGTAGTCCTCTCATTCCTAGCCCTTTTATTATGAAGGCTACCTGTCCTGAATGGCAGTATTGGTTGGCAAACGTCAAATCATTTTGTAGAGCCAAACCCTCTAAAGTTGAGACGCTTTTCGCTCATCGTCCTTTCGACAACCGAGCTTATTTAAATATCAACATTTTGGGGATGGAAGTTCTTGGTTTTCTAGACCCTGGCGCAAACCAATCAGTATTAGGCCGTGACGGGCTGTATATATTAAAAAACTTGAAATTACATGTAAATAATAGTAACATTGACTTAAAATCCGCTGACGGCACATTACAAAATGTTTTAGGTACCAGTATTCTACCGATAACGCTAGACGGCGTAACCAAAAATTTAAATATAATTGTCTCCGATACAGTAGTATATCCACTTATTCTGGGTTACGAATTTTGTAAACTTTTTAAAATTAAAACCGATTTTGGTACTGATTCTTACACAATTCCGTCTACGTTAACTGCACTTTCAACAGAAAAAATTATTCACTCTAGATCAGATTTGAGTTATGATCAAGTTCAGAAATTAGACCAAATCATTTCTTTATTCAAAAAGCTCGCTCCTAATAAATTAGGACGAACAACTCTGGTTGAACATGTTATAAATACAGGGACAGCAACCCCCATAAAGCAGAGACATTACCCTCTTTCTCCGGCAATGTTGGCTAAAGTCAACGCAGAGGCAGACGAGATGATACGTCTAGGCGTAATCAAAAAATCATTCTCCGCTTGGAACTCGCCGACTGTAATGGTTAAAAAGAAGGATGGCACTTTGCGTTTTTGTTTTGATGGGAGGAAATTAAATGAGGTCACTAAACCCGACGCTTATCCGCTTCCATATATTAATGACATTCTAGACCGCTTACGCGATGCCAGGTATCTGACATCAATAGATCTGCGTAAAGCTTTTTGGCAAATTCCGCTATCTCGTGACTCACGCGAAAAAACTGCTTTTACCATTCCAAGACGTGGTCTCTTCGAATTCAATGTTCTCCCTTTCGGTCTAAATAACAGCGCACAGACACTCCAACGTCTAATGGACTCAATTTTTGGCCCAGAATTCGAAAATGTCTTCGTCTATTTAGATGACATTGTTATAGCGTCGAATAATTTTGAAGAGCACCTGAATACCCTGACTCAAGTCTATAAAAGATTGAATAAAGCTGGCCTAACGATTAATTTAAAAAAATGTGAATTTTGCCGTGATTCTCTCAAATATCTAGGTTTCGTGATTGATGAGAAAGGTCTTAGAACCGACCCCAGCAAAGTTGATGCTATTGTTAACTACCCAATTCCTAAAACGTCAACAGAAATAAAAAGATTTCTCGGTATGGCGGGTTGGTACAGGAGATTTATCCCGAATTTTTCCTCTGTTGCTGCACCTATTTTACACCTCGTTAAAGGTAAAGCCAAAGGCCAGAAAATCTCTTGGTCCGAAGATGCTCACCGAGCCTTTTTAAATCTGAAAAATTTATTAACGACTTCACCGATATTGACTAGCCCTGATTTTACTCTCCCTTTTATTATACAGACGGACGCAAGTAATTCCGGACTGGGAGCCATCTTAGTTCAAGGCACTGGGGAAAACGAAAAAGTAATAGCTTACGCTAGTCGTACCCTGAACAAAAATGAACTCAATTATCATGCTATGGAGAAGGAATGTTGCGCTATTCTCTTTGGAGTAGAAAAGTTTCGACCCTATATTGAAGGAACCCGATTTACGGTCATTACCGATAATCAAGCGTTGAAATGGCTGGGTACAGTCAAATCTCCGCTGGGAAGAATCGCCCGTTGGAGCGTACGATTAAACCAATATGATTTCGGTATTGAACATAGAAAGGGGAAATTCAATATAGTGGCCGACGCTCTATCTCGAGCACCGGTGAACATCCACTTAATTTCTGTTGCACCTGACGATATAGACTCTTGGTACCAGAAAGTCATAAATAAGATTCAGGAAAACCCAAACCTTTATCCTAGTTTTAAAATCGAGGATGGGTATATTTTTAAATTTGTTGCCAACAAGCATAATATTATTTCTAATCTTGTTGAATGGAAACTCCTTGTGCCAAAATCTCGTCGTCGAGAAATTATGATGGACTGTCACGATAACCCGCTCAGCGGACATTTCGGCATTTTCAAAACGCTCAATAAAGTTAGCGAACTCTACTACTGGCCTCGAATGAAATCCGACATCACAAAATATGTTTTAAAGTGTGATATTTGTACTGCCAGTAAGGCGTCGAATCAATTGAGACCAGGCCTCATGGGAAAAGAGAAAAAGGTCAAACACCCTTTCCAAATCATTTCTATCGATTTGATGGGACCTTTCCCAAGAACCAAAAAAGGTAATTCCTCATTATTAGTTATATCTGACTGGTTTACCAAATTTGTGTTGGTTCAACCCTTGAGACAAGCCACAGCATCGGCTATAGTAAAGTTTGTAGAGGAGACTTTCCTGCTCTTCGGAGTGCCTCAAATTGTCACTACCGATAACGGTCCCCAATTCACTGGTAAGCTTTTTAAAGACCTGATGACGCAATACAAAGTTCAGAAAGTTTGGCCTACGGCGAACTATCACCCACAGGCTAATTCAGTCGAAAGAACAAACCGTGTCATCGGTACCTGTTTAAGATCATTTGTGGAAGACGATCACAGATCGTGGGATCTTCATATCCACAAGATAGCGCATGCTATCAGAAATGCCGTGCATGAAGTGACCGGGTATACTCCATCATTACTAAATTTCGGTAGATCGGTACCAAACAGTGGCGACTACTATGGTAGATTGGACTCGGCCGAGCCGAGGGAATTCTCCATAGAAAACCGTGAACAATTGGTAACCGACGTTAACAACCTTAGTGATTTGCACCTGAAAGTAGTGGAAAAGATAAGAGCTGCTTATAATCGCAACAAAGCTCGTTATGATCTCCGCAAAAGACCATTATCTTTTAAGCGTGGGGATATTGTTTGGAAGCGAAACTTCGTTTTATCCAGCGCACCAGACAAATTTTCAAAGAAATTAGCTCCAAAGTTCATTAAATGTAAAGTGGCAGAGGTTACAGGTTCCCTCACATATCGTCTAAAAGACGAGAAGGGCAAAGATCTGGGTATTTTTCATATCAAGGATTTAAAATCCAATCCTGTATAATTCCATTTTATTATCGGTGTTGTAAATAGTTGTAAATAAACTTATCATTAATGTAGTTAATTTTAACTACCATTTGTAAATACTTTCCTTTTTGTCGTTGCTACTATATGTAAAGGTTTGGAAGACCAATTTCAGGAATAGCCTGGGAAGTTGTACGGTTCTAGGTCTTTTTTGAGTCTGCAAGATTTTTAGACAGATTCGACAATTCGATTCATCAATAGATGACCATTTGAGGCATTTTGTTTAGATTGCATTTTCATTGGTGATTTTGTACACACAAAATTAGGAGTACCAGCTCCCATCTACATTTTCTTCGATGTTGTATGTTATTGCCTCAGAGCAAGACAACATCTTTCTTTTCCTCTTGTGATATGTCCGACGCTTATGGCTACAGGAATATTCACTCGTTTCCTGTTTGTCCTGTCGAACAATCATGACTTCTGTCCGGAGTTTTCCGAGAAGTAACCATTATGGCCCAAATTATTTTTGACCATAAAAATTATGAACCTTTCTGTAAGGACTGGATGATCCTTAGGTCCACAGACGAGTAAATTCAACTTTTTGTATTTCTGAAGACAGAACGATACGTCCTGTCACAAACTCGTCGACATTTCCCCAATTATCCAATTCTAGGTGTTTTGAGATAACGCTAAGTTGTTAATCCAAAACGAGCCGGGATAATCAATCGAATCGATATCCGTAACCGACAACTAAACCAGCTATTTCTATTATATGTTTTTATTTTCTTTCTAGGTATTTGTTATATAATTTCATGATGTACAGGGGGGACACAAAAAGATTCGTAGAATCTTACATTTCTTTCTACAAATTGTCCCAGAAAATGTGTGAAATTAAATTACTGTTTAAGCATTGTTTCTTTCCATATATTTTGTTTTAAATTTGAATTTAGGTCCGAAAAAACTAATCTTAGCCAACCATCAGAGCATAGCTCGAAGATCTATCTAAGAGTTTCCTCTAGCTTTTCCTTATCAGGATTTTTTTGATTTTCTTCTTTCTTTTTTCTGCTTTCATACAATAGCTGGATGCAGCTATTGCCTTGGCGGCGGGGGAATGTAACAGAATTCTGTTACTCCTGATCTCACTGTGAGAACTTATTTTTAATTCTAGGGTTTATGAAATTTTAATAAATAATTATGTTACAATTTTAATTATGTATGATTTTTCGACCAGCTTTGTATAACAAAGCTAATTTTATTTTTTTATTATTATGATTACTTATTACTCGCTATAATTACCACTCTAAATTAGCAACACTTATTAATAACTCGATAAAAACCATTGATTAAAATACATCTTTTCTTACTTACTTAATCAATGATCTTTTAATAAAATGTCGGTAGAGTAGGTCGCTAACCGCTAACATTCAAGGTTGCATCGAACGCTACGATTAAAAATCTCTCTCTTGCAAACCAATTTTAGTAACGCAAACACGCAAAAATTCAGCTCCATAAAAATTATTAATTTCAATATTGTTCGATTAAGTTTTATCGACATAATTATCCAGTTTATGACTAATAAAGTCACGCCGAGTGAAGTGTTACTTTTTAGATTCGCTAAGATCAATATTATCATTGGACAAATCCGGAGAAGTGTAAAATTTCCAATAAGAAAAGAAAACTCGAAAAGCCACCAACACATCTGTTCGTTTAAATTCCAACACGAATAAATCTCCACCATTTTGGGTCAGCAAGCATAGACGCTTTGCTAAACATCTGCCAACCTTTCTAAGTTACATGTGTGTAAAGACAATCGATATTTCAGATACAACAGGAGGAACAAAACACAAAATTGGTGACAAAATCGAATTTAATTGCTATTTCAATAATTCAAATATTCAATTTATTGCTACACTTTTTTATGTTATTACAATATCGTATATCGTGTTTTAACTATATTTTAGATCAAGCTTTGCCTTTCAAAATCCTGACGATTTTGACCAGGAGTGATAAACCATCAGATCTGATTGCGTACTATCCAGTAATAATTTCAAGGGAAACCGTAAGTAGTTATAAACACTATTTACTATATGATTATTGTCTAACAAAAAATACCAAGCTTGTAGCTAACATTTTATCACCTGCTTGCATTATTCTACCCTCAGTAGACGTAGCTAGTACTTCCTGCGTTTTTGGTAGTTTTAGTGCGATTTTTTTGTCGCAAGCATTTGATAAAGCAATTAAGTTCGTAGACACGACAAACCAAGTGCGAAGGTTCTCTCCGTTCGACATTTCAACCGCAACCAAGCGACATCTATTGATCCGCTCTGTGTATTTTAGTATATGTATTTGTGTTCAACTTTTATTTGTAAATCATTATCAAATTTTATTTTATTATACAAACATTCACTATTCATATTATCTGTGTAAACAAGAATTCTTTTACGTTAATTATGATTAATCCCAAATTAATTTATATTAAAAGTGTGTGTTCAGAAACGAGTCAGTCTTTTTTATTTTTCTACTTTGGTTTATTTTGTATCGATAAGGATAACTAAGATTATCTGAAAGTTCTTAATTCGATGCTGGCGCCCTATCCGGGAATATTACTAAGCAAAGAAGAACCCAATAAAGAATCCACGAAAGCGATATCATCGCTACCCAGCTCTCGAGTACTCAGTACAAAACGTACAAAGCTAAGCCGCTTCGTTAATTACATCGACGAGCATAAAAGAGGCAGTTGTGACTGGAAGCACCGTTTCATCAGTAGTGCACTACCAGGCCACAATCACCCAAATTTTTATAACTTTCTGTAAATCAATTGTCAACACTCTAAAACAATTTAACACCCCCCCTTAGTCTGTATAAAATGGATTTATGCCCCACTCACGTTACATAAATAAAAAAACTGTTAAACTAACCAAACCCAGTTCAAATTTAAATTTAAATTAAAATTCAAACTCAACTTCAAATTCATTTTAAACTTTAATTTTTGTCTTTTACACGCTGCCGTTGTAATGCTCGTTTGTCTTTCTGGTTATAATTTAATAGTTATCCAGTTATTAATTATCATATTTAATTCATCAACATTAATTTCACCAACATTCATCACCACCATTTTAGTTTAATCAATTATTGTTAAGTTTTTTTTTTTATTGTTAAGATTGTATCGAATTGCATGAATATATACTCTCTCTCTTGAGAGAAAACAGGGAAAAAAATGGAGCTTCACAAAATATGTGAGAAACAAATTATTAAGGGTTAATCATTGATAATGAAAATTTTTGAATAAACAAATTAAATAAGAAAAGTTTGTAAGTTAAACAAAACAAGTGATAACGAATTGAATTAAAAAGAGAAGTGAAAAGTGTACGAATACGCCGACTCATAAAATAATTTTGGTAGGATTAAGAAATGAGAATTGTGGAGAAGAGAGACTTCCCGTCCGTTGAGAAGTACGGACGTGGATTGATTATGGAATTGATTTGTTAAGTTACATGGTTTAATTATTTTTGGATTTGAAGAGCGTCCGTCAAGCGAAAAGTCGTATTTTTAATTATTGGGAAGACGTATTATTTTATTATTGGTTTGATTGGCTTGCTGAATATCCGCCATAGTACTAGGTGAATTATTGATTATTGGACGTATTTTTTGAAATTGAGATTAGTTTGGAGCCCGTCAATGATAACGACGATTTTGTTTTCTCTTGAATGGAAGATTTTGGATTGGAAATAATTAATGGTTGATGATTGCTGTATGATCGAAATGGTAGTTCGAGGATCCCAAGTTGAACCACATTACGTAGGCGATATAAAAACAAGGATATATTTTCTTCAACGACAATAAAACCCGGGTAAGACGATAATTTGTGCGTGATAATTAATGATCGTTAAACAATATTTTTGAAAATTTTATTAGTGCGATAAATCGGGGAATGTTAGTTTTTAAGAATAATTTAAGAAAAAAAAAGAAAAAGATTAAAACAAAAAATCTGCTGTTTGAAAATTGAACAAACCAACTATGATTTGGATGTGCTGTTTTTCAAAAGGCGTAGGAAATTTGTTTGTAATTGAAGGTGTATGACTGCAGATAGCACATAATCATATGAAGAGCATTATTCTAAAACTATCTAAGTCCAAAATACTGATTTCGAGACATAGTCGATTTTTGTAGCAACTTGCTGAAAGCACGGTAAATTTGCAAATACTCTCCACACATTTTTATTTATTTTGCTCAAGTGGAGATTACAGCTTAATATTGATATTTCTTTTTTGGAGGGATAATTTTCCCACACTCTCCACTGCATATTTAGCAAAACTACGAATGGATGAAAAAAGAATTCCTGGAAAAAATTAAAAAGTAATTTGAAAAAGAATAAAAGACGGAGTATTTTTGTTATAACGATAAACATTTGTTATCCATTTGAAAATGATTTAACCTCAGTGTAAACGCTTCCGACCTTGGTACGTCGAGTACCATAGGACCATTAAAACTCGTATTGAAAAATAATTTTGTGAATTTTGTGTAATTTAAATTTGAAGCGCTTTACAACCGCATTGTGAATTTTTGTAAAATGATAATTTTATTATCATTTTTTATGCATTATTACATGGAAGATAGGAGCTGTTGGTCTTGTTTTCATGTCTATAATAATAGGTACCCCAAAAAAGCTAAATCCATCGTCGTCACTATTTTCGATGTCAATCACGAGATTAATTTAATTTAATTTGTTAAATTTTTGAAGCTTTTAGCATAAAACTATCTCATTTTAAATTAAACACCCAATATATTGTCATAGATTTTAATTCCCTAATGCATATTTTCTTTAAAATAAATTGGCTACGATGCTATGTTGTAACTACAAGCACCTTTCAATACTTCAATATGTTATAAGTCCGATTTGCAATTTCGTAATTAAGTTACAAATTCTCACACTACTGAGTGAATTTTTAAATTTGCTGTCTTCTAGACATTACGGAGTGGTCCAACAGTTGCAAAAATTAAGAATAATGGGGCAAATCTATATAAATAAAAATGAATGTGAAAACCTTTGTCACGGCATCACATGATAACGGCTGGACCGATTTTGTTAATTTTTTTTAAAAAGTGTTTGTAATAGTCCGTAGATGGTTCTTACCTAAAAAAAAATTGGAAAAGTTGCCCGGGAAGTTGGAAAATTCGGGAAAAATTGAAAGTGCTTTTTATACCGTCAATAGGTGGCGCGACCTTAAGTACCTTAAGTACCTACAGAAGTAGGTAGGTAATTAAAGTACCTACTTTATTTCTATAGTGAAAGCCATTGTCAAGGCATCACTTGATAACGGCTGGACCGATTTTCTTGGAATTTCTTTTTAAATTGTAATAGTCTGAAGACGGTTTTTACGTAATAAAAAATTGAAAAAGTTGTCCCGGAAAGTTGGACTGAATCGAGAAGGCTGCAAGTAACTTATAAAGACATTGCAAAAGGTCTATATAAGCTGCACAGAATAGATTGTGAATCGTAGCTTTTGTTCACTTTGTACCACAAAGTGAATCAATTATCCGTTGGTTCAAAAATGGTTCATCGTTATTGCGCCGATGAACAATACTATTTTTTCATCTATACTATGATTTTTTATCTACAGTGGCGACTTGGACCGATTTTGTTATTTTTTTTTTAATGTTCGTAATATATACTCCGAATAAGGTTGTTAGGTAATGAAATGCTGGAAAAGTTGTTCGGAAATTGGAAAATTCGGGTAAAACTGAAAGTTCATTTTAGTTAAATAAGTGATCAACAGATGGCGGCTCTAATTTGGAAGTCATAAAAAAATTACTTTAAAACCAAATGAAAACCACGAATAAATTAATATATTACGCCTGTCAATTTATTTAGTAGCGCTATCTATTGATAATATGTTTATATTTGATCCGGTGATTGATATAAATCAGGCAGATAATGCCGGTGTAGCATTACAAGGTTTGTTATTTTTTTTTAATTAATTTGTAATTTGGTTATTAGGTTTTGATTGGCGACACGATAACCGTTAGTACGGCTCTGTCACATAGTGAGGTTTGATAACGTATTTTTGTTTTGTTCGCCTCAATACTGGGGTGATTTAGAAAAAAAGCAAATAAGGAAAAAAGCATTTTGCAAAAATTTACCTCGCGTAGGCGGTTCTCCCAGGGTGAGGCAATTGCTTTAATTCAATTCGTCTGTCGGGTCACCTTATGAAAAACTGAAAGTGCTTTTTTGATTCGACAGTAACAGTCACTCACCAACTTAAAGAATCAAATTTTGGTTGGTAATATTTCTAACTGGCATGTAGCTATATAAGATATACTTCATTGCATGGAGTAAAATAAAACCAAAAGATTTAAAACGCTCAAAATAATACCGATAATTAAAACGAACAGAATGCCGCAAATAAGACGGAGTAATTTAGGTCGCAGAACTCGCAATGCTGCAACCCAAAGATATATTCGAAATAATCGAACTGCAGTGCAACGCGAGGAAAATGAAATTGAACGGAATAGTGCAAGAAGGCCAAGAAATGTTGCGTTGAATACTCTTCGAGCTACTTTCCGTTACAACGTGACAATTGATTACGGTGCAGACCAATCCGTTGCTATTGGATCCATGAGCGTTGTGTGCCCACATTGTAAGGCATTGAAATACAAAACTGAAGCCCCTGGATTGTGTTGCGCAAGTGGAAAAAGTCAAATTGGCGAAATTGGTCCCCCCACCAGTACCATTGCGCTCATTGGTTTCTGGAGCAAGCACAAATTCCAAACATTTCCTAACACAAATTCAGAAATACAACAGTTGTTTCCAAATGACTTCATTTGGCGCAACAAATGTGGTGCGGGATAATTTCATGCCCACTTTCAAGGTAATTATTACACAATCTTATTTAAACATTATTTAACAACAACACTATTAACATACATTAACATTTACAGATTCAAGGACAAATATGTCATCGAGCAGGTTCGCTATTGCCGCCTCCGGATGCAGGCTTTAAATTTCTGCAGATTTTTTTCATGGGAAATTCACCACAAGAAGTAGATCAACGTTGTGCACACAACAGTTCGGTGAAAAGACCAATCGTGGAACAACTTCAAACTTTTTTTCATCAACACAATGAATTGATTGCATTGTTTAAAACCGCACTGGACCGCATGCCAACTGATAATCACAAAATTGTAATCAGAGCCGATAGGACGCCTGCGGGAGAACACGCAAGACGTTTCAATGCGCCAACAATTGATGATGTCGCCATTGTCGTCGTTGGAGAAAATTTGGAATCACGTGATATCGTTCTGCAACGGCGAAACGATCAGCTGCAGCGTGTGTACGAAACGCACCGATCATATGATGCGTTACAATATCCCATCATATTTTGGCAAGGTGAAGACGGTTATGATTTCTCGCACAAGATGGTAAATCCGCTTACAGGCACTGAAACGAGCAAAAAAGTCAGTTCAATGAACTACTATTCATATCGATTGATGGTTCGTGAAAATGAGGTCAATCACATATTGAAATGTCGCCGTCTATTTCACCAATATGCTGTCGATATGTACGTCAAAATTGAAACTGAACGGTTGCGATTTATCAGATTGAACCAGACAAACCTCCGTTCTGAAGAGTATATTCACCTTCGAGATGCCATCAATACTGACGGAAACGCACAGAATATTGGCCGCATGACGATTCTCCCAGCAACGTACGTCGGAAGTCCACGACATATGCATGAATACGCTCAAGATGCCATGTCCTATGTTCGTCATTACGGCACACCAGATTTGTTCATCACGTTCACTTGAAATCCGCAGTGGATAGAAATTCGACACGAGTTATTCCCTGGCCAATCACCCATCGATCGCCATGACATCACAGCGAGAGTCTTCAAACAAAAATTGAAATCATTGATGAATTTAATTGTGAAGCATCGCGTGTTCGGCGAAACGCGCTGTTGGATGTATTCAGTGGAGTGGCAGAAACGCGGATTGCCACACGCACATATTCTCATTTGGTTGATTGAGAAGATAAGACCGAATGAAATCGATGATGTAATATCAGCAGAAATTCCCAATGAAGAAGAAGATGCAGTCTTGCATGAGGTTATTACTAAGAACATGATTCATGGCCCCTGTGGAACATTAAAATAACAATTCTCCGTGTATGGTCGACGGAATTACATTTGAAAACTGCAAGTGCTTTTTATATCGTCAATAGGTGGTGCGACAATTGCAAAATTGTAGCTACCCCTGTATTTCGTCCTGGAAAAGTAAATGACATTAGTTTTTACTTTTGTGTTGTTTCGCGATCTGTTCAACAAATTAATGATGTTGCGTTGAATACTCATCGAACTGCATTTCGTTGCAACGTGACAATTGATCACAGTGCAGACCAATTCGTTGCTATTGCATCTATCAGCGTTCTGTGCCCACATTGTAAGGCATTGATAATTAATCATTTAATCCAATTATCTTATTACATAAATGTTTCATTAAATAAAAAAAACTTTCTAAATTCGAATAAAAAAGTTAAAAACGAGTTGTAATATTAATAGGGCTGAGCAAAATACAATTACATTTGATTTTGTTAATTGAATGGTTGTATTATAACAATCATAATTTGATTTTATCGTTTTGGAAAGTGAATTATTCTATGTTGTATGTTGTGGAATGTATGGAGCTGTTCCTACACGGTAGGAACCTTCCAAATTGCTGGAAATTTCGACTGGCACCATTACATTCCCCGTCGATTTTTGCCAGTTCACCGAATCAAAAACCGAACTCATCCGAAAGGTTTCCCAAACATTGCTCAAAATTACAAAAACCATATTTGGTTGAGAGAATGTGCTATATTGGCTGCGAAAAATATTGATGTCAACGAATTAATTGTAATACGTTTGGTATTTGCGACGACCAAATAAGTCGCAAGGTCATTATGCGGATTGGATCTAAAAAATTCATGTAGGCAAATATAAGAAATTTGGGCAGGACAACGTCTGCCGGGTCAGCTAGTTAAGAAATAATAAACACAAAAAATATTTTTAATATAAACTACATACAACAAAATTTTAAAATGCCATTTCAAATACTTAAAAATTTGGATTTAACTTTAAACACAGTGCAAAAACACCATAGAATACATTTTGTAAGTAAACAGTGCTAGCCATTTCAAATCCATTGCTACAAAACTTTTAATGCTTTGGATACGGTATTGGTGTATATATTTCACAAAACATATTAAGGAGTCCAATATTTTTGCCGAAATAAAAACCTGTTACTTCAATTTTATATTTACCATCAGGAATAAGTGGAGGAAAACGAGTTTCATCAACTACAAAATTGCAGACGTGATATGTTATATCCTGCAAATTAATAACTATAGGTACATTTTTATTGTCATAAATTATTAACAATACCTTATAAAAGTAAAAGTTTGTCAAATTGCCGCATTTTCGTATTTGTGCCAAACCTAACGCATTTGAGTCCACAGTTTTCTTTAAATTGAGTTGGAAACGTATCGGAAAGTGTCGATACTCATTGCTCAAAAACTTATAAACTTGTATAAGTACCTAAAAATATGCAGTATATTGGTTTTTAATATTATAGAAAACCAACAATTTAAGTTATATTTCTATTATATGATAATTACGTGTATTGGTTTACCTCGATAGCATCCTTTGCGTCAGTTTTCAAATTCACAGAAGAGTTATGGGCAGTGGTAGTCCGATTCCATTTAAATGCTTTAATTTCAAAAAAGTTGAAAAAATCATGATCGTAATTCATCAACTGGATTCGAAAATCTCGAATTTTATACCCGTTTTGATGAAACTAAAAAACAGTTTATTTTAGGAAATCGTTCAAGTGTAATTAAATTATATGATATTTAGATTTGCGGTTCTTGACTAATTTTTCCGAACGATAAGCAAAGTACTGAACAATTTTGTAGACTGCAAAAAATATGTCGTTTTGTAATTGTTTTTTTTTATGTAAAACCAACCTTGGACAATATTTCCTCATTAGAAAATGCATCTTGAAGAAAAACTCCCACTGCGAATACCAAAAGAACATTTTTCATTATGTTGATTTTCTTTAGAAGATACTAAAAATTTCAACTGTTTGAATTCATAAATCGCTGAACACTGATAAATATATTATTGAGTTTAACAAGGACAATTTAGTACGGTTCATATATTTAGTGATTTACTAAAACTATTCATGTTACTTTAAAATGCGAATTTTTTAAAAGATTAAAGTCATAATTACTTTATCCCGTCAGGTAAATAACAGGAAACTATAATAAATCAAAACAAATATGGGAAATATGATGGCCTTAGGTTTATTTCAAGCTGAAATTTTATTTTTGGATGGATGGATGAATGTTATACTGGACCAGCGATGAAGCATATTGTATCGTACAAGAGACTGATAAAAACCGAGTTGCTCAACCCTCAAAGGTGTGATCATTTGGTTCAGAAAATGATCGCGTGTAACAGTCCGAGGAGGTGAAATAATGTGAAAAGTGGATTCAACATATCCATAGTCGTGTGCTCAAAATAATAATAAACTACATCGCCATAGGCAACAGAAATGCGAGGCGGCCAAAAATGCGGCGGAATGACCAACAAAGATGAAGTGTGAAGTCAAAACAAGCCAATAACTGTGACTTAATCCACGTGGATGATGATTGCTTCATGAAGCTTGGTTTATCTTGGGGTGCTCTGCTACCTTGCCAAGAATTTCGTAATTTACGTTTTTCTGTTGGATATGTGTAGGACAGTTGTGTCAATGTGTATGAGGGACTCCTGAGTATCTACGGTTGAATTCTATGCCGCTTGTTGGATAATTTGCGTTAGGTATTCAGTTTTATAGCATAAAAGTTTAGTAAAAATCTCTTTTAAATTTTTGTCAGTTTGATCCTTACTTCCATGTAATGGGGGTTTCTCAATCACTACTATTAATGTGCTCAGAATGACAAGTATGGGAGATTGAACTGATAACAGTAGGTCCAAGCAGGATTCAGCTTTAATGATCCCATGAAAAGATTGGCGACGCGACGATTGCAATATGGGCGATGGTTGGTGCGACACTGAGAATTTTATTTATCGTTTCATGAAGTTCTGTAGTGTGCCTTTTCGCACTTAAAGAAGTTTAATTTGAGTCGGCTATATTTTCAATATGGCCGGCTATAATTTAAATAAAAGGAGTTGAAATAAATTGTAGTTATCGCTAAGATGAAAACCTGTCAACTTGCTGTAATTGAGAACTTGGCGCGATACTGTCTTAATGCACTTTATAGCAATAGCGAAATAAAAAGAGTACTTGTCAGTTTGCTGGCCGCGAACAAATTTATAGTAACCAGTGAAGTAACCTGTGAAAGAGTCCCTGGCAAATTCGCATCACAGCAAACTTGCAGTAATTTGTAAATGAGTACCTACCATATATGTCTGTAGTAATAAGCTTATAGTAAGCTGTAAATGAATACCCGTCAGGCCCCTGTAAAAATAACTTTATAGCAATCTGTAAATGAGCACCTGCCAGGCCCCTATAATAAAAAAATGACAGCAATAGCCAAGTAAACTGTAAACGCCGCCTGCCACTTATCTGCCAGGTGCGTACCAGCAAAATATAGATTTCACAGGTAATCGCCAGCAAAAATTGTTACTTGGGAAGAACAAGCTAAAAGGGCACCAAAACGTATATAGAAAGCGGCATGACTAACCAAGAGAAGGAAATTAAAAATAAGATAGGGAATGTGGCTAAGGCAGAATTGAAAACCAGAAACAAAGTCAAGGTTGGTTATCAGAGGATGAACAAACAAGACAAAATGTATGTGTGGGATAGGAAAGAAGGATGTCTGAAACTGAAATCAGACATGAAACAACCAACAAAAACTAAAGAGTGGAGAAAGAGTTTCTGTAACATCTCAGTCAGAAACTCTAGAAGAATAGTCTGAGAAGGACAGGACGACGATGCGGGGAACAGAAATAAATGGCACGAAACAATTAAATAAAGCAGGCGACATAGGTGAAAAGAGGAAGGTAAGCAAGAAGATCAAAAACAAGGAAAATAAAATAACCGGAGTAGCCACATGGAACATCAGAACTCTCCTGAGAGTGGGCAAGGTGAAAGAAATTGCAGACGAATTATTAAGATATAAGATAGAAACAGCCGCGCTACAAGAGATCAGATGTAGGGGCAAAGGAGAAGTAACGAGTAATGAATATACGTACACAGCTATTCTCAGGTAAAAACGAATATTCATATGAATATTCATATGCACCGACAGAAGACGGAGACGAAAAAGACTGCTTTTACTGATAAATAGAGGATTTATGCGAAAGTATTGAAAAGAAAGACATACTGCTACTAGTAGACGATTTCCACGCCAAAATAGGTAGAGAGTAGTACATTGGCGGAGTGGCTGGAAAGTAAACAGTGCATAATGAGATAAGCTACAACGGAGTCACACTTTGTAACCTGGCGAAGACAACAAATATGGATATATCCAGCTCATGATTTAAACACAGCAAGTTACATAAAATAACGTGGGTGTGGCCAGGAGGAAAGAAGGAGGATGAAAATGAAATTAACCATGTGCTAATCTCAGGAAAAAAGAAAACAATGGTGAGAGATGTGAAAACATATAGAGGAGCAAACGGAGATACATCGATACATAGGTTTTTTAGCTCCCGTTGTAATTCAAGTTCTTTATTGTTGAGGCCTCTTACATTCCACGTTGCCACTTTTATTATGCTTGATACACCTAGATTATTATTTCCGAACTTCACGATTCTGTCATCTTCGTTAGTTGTCCCCTCCCGGAGATCCGAATGGGGGACTGCTTTACCTCCGGATATTTTAACTTTCAAAGATCCCATCACAGTAAAGTATGAAGTAATGAGTAAATGTGAGGAACCTCCAAGTTAGGATACCAGTCTAACGTTGAATAGATTTTTGTTCGACCTTCTCTGGTCTAGATCCGTCGTGTTCAGCTGGACAGGGCTACCTCTAGTAGGATGTGACGAGACGAGAGTAGGGAGAGGCTAAGGACCTTACGGCATCTATATTGTGTCGCTTTACATACTCCTGAGGGTATCCCCTCTCAGCCTCTTTGCGATATATCCTGAAGTATTCCCACTGCCCCCTTCTGCTCTGTATTTAACCTCGCAGAAGACTACATTCTTATAACTTGCATAGGGTTCCTAGGTATCCTCTTTTAGAAAGGACAGTCCGCACTGAAGGTGTGCTGAAAACGCTATTATGTTTCTGTGCACCTTAAATTTAACTGAAAATTCCAAGCTATATCTTAAACATTTCACCTTGTACAATTCAAAGCATGTTGAATTAGGGTCAACCGCAAATGTCCTTGTTTGATTTCACAAAAAGAAGTCAACTCAAAACATTACAGTGCATATTTATGTAACACTCATGAGTCATGACACTACCAGGAAATATACAAACAGTATATTATATTTTGAAAATACATCAGTTTTTACCTTATTTTAATGTATATTTATAATATCGACAGTTTTTATCAATTCATGAAATTTTGTCGTTCCGTTTTACAAATTAATCAATCCTCAACGATGTCAAATTTTAATACGGAAATTTGCTCAAAAATTTAAATTGAAAGCAACTATATTGTAAAATATTATTTTGTTATCTTCTCGAAGTTTATGAAACAATTAATTTACGAAAATAATATGATAATTCCTGTAAGCACTTGGTTGTATTCGGGATACATAGGATTAACCGGAAAACCAATTAACAACCATTTCTTTTAATTTATTATAATATAATTATTTAGTTTAACGATACTGAATTTTAGTTTCATCAAAACGGTTACAAAATGAAGGATTTGCGTATAGAACTCATGAGTTGGAGTAAAAATGATTTTTATTCACTGCAATTTAAAGCATTTAAATATAATCGAACTACTACAGCCCACAATGCGACGTTTATTTTTAAAAAGGACGTTGGAGATAAAGTGGAGGTAACTAGTAGATATATCATGTACTCGCGGGTTTCGTCCAACTGGTTGATTATTTACCGATCCTCTAATATCATGTTGTAAATCCATTAAAATTTTACATTTTTAGATGCTCTGTCAAGTTACGAAATTTTTGAGTAACGAGTATCGACACTTCCCGATTCGTTTCCAAAGCAATTTGAGAAAACTAGTGAATGCAGATGTAATGGGAATGTCAAAATTGAAAAATTGTGGTAACCTCGGCGATTTTGTTTTCTCTAAGGTTTGGAAATGCTGTTCCTTATATTCAAATCATACTAACATAATTTTTTTTTGTAGAACGTCACTTATTACGCATGCAATTTTGTAATTGATGAAACACGCTTTCCTCCGCTTATTCCGGATGGAAAATATAGAATTGAAGTTCAACTGCTGCATTTGGATAAGGAAATAGTGTTTGCTCACATATATACTGAAATATACACACCAATACCCTATCCGAAAAAATAAAACAATAGGGTTAGCCATTCTGCCGCTCTTAGTTAAAACGCCGTAATTCGCTGTCTGGAGAAAATTAACTTTATTTTGATGTCATAACGCCTTTTAATTATATTTCAGGGAAATTTGGTAACACCATATATTAAATAAAGGTCTTACAAACTATTTTATAATAAGGACAGCGTTATAATATTTACATAGTCATTTTTTCTTGCAAATCAATTTGTTGATTTGTTTCGATTTGAGTTTTTGAAAATGACGTTTTAGCTAAGGACGACAGTATTATTATTGTAATCTTTTAACATGGGACCACGGTATAATTTTATTGTTACTTTAGTTGTTAGTAATATACTATTATCTTCAGATTAGAAGCTGGTGAGGTTGTACTTTGGGATTATCAATAAAGTTATGTTAACTAAACTGACTGTTTACTGTTTTATTATATACACACTCATACATACTGATATGTCCTTCCTGTAACAATTTATACACGTCTCAGTTTTGTTGGGCGCCACATCCAAATGGATGAAATAAATTCAAAAATTATAATTATTAAGTAAATTACGTGCATAAATTACCATCAGCACAGTTAACACTTTTGCCCCTTCTTACTAGTCAGTCTGAGATTCTCTCAAGGTATTGCAGGTAGTGTGAAAAATAAGGGTGCTAGCAAATGATTTATTAAAACTTGAAGATATGATCTTGAGAATGATGCAAAATTTTTGTTATGTAGATTAACTTGATATTCGGGAGATAAATATTTCGCTCCTTGTAATTGATTAATCGTCAAAATCTGAGAAATAACTTGCAGTTTTGATTAAAAATAAAAGATGCAATTAGTTTAGAATTAGTTTCTATTGAATCAAAATAATCGCACTGCGCCAAATAAATGTAAATAAAAGTTAACAATCAGATCGAAATCTGTACCAAATTGGTTTACAAATGAAACAACCAGAAATAAATCGAAGATTCTTCCTTCTTCTTAATGCTTAATAGTGCACTACCATTAAGTCTTTTCGTTGTATGATAACGAGTTAAATTGTATATTATTAAAATGTTTATAATCGAAGCGTTGAAATTAAAATAAAATGTTTTGTTATGAAATGCTAGCAAAAGGGTAGTTTAGGCACCGTTCTTGAACAGTTTCTCCACACCCTACGTTTAAATGTTGAAGACCAAGTTCTAATTTTAAAATAATAATTTACGATACCTTGCTAATAAATTTTAATCCGACTACTTAATTAGTCTGATGTGAACGGAGCTTTATGTTGACGTCCTTGTCAGCTGTTTATGGTGGTCGTGGTTGATGTAATGCACGTCTCACTTGATTTTATAAAGAAAACACATAACTTCACTGTATTTAAATAATTTTCACCAAATATTATTTTCCTTAAAGACATTTAGCAGGTAAGTGTACGATTAAACTACTTAATCAGATATCGCATAAGTCGAGTTGTGTTTTTATCATCTTGTGTTTACAGAATTTCAACTAACGTTGCCATCTTGGATTTATGTTGTCGATAAAATTATTGAATTTGGATCACGTTTAAAATCGACTGCATTCCTCGAATGTTAAACTTCAACTGAATTGAATGCGCAAATGTCCATTTTTGGTGAATTTTCGAATTGCTAGTCAAATTTCGAAAATTTTTGGAAAAATTCTGTTCACCCTAAAATATTTTTATATGCTGGTGAGCTTCTTTATTTCATCAGATTATGTTTGCACTAATTACTTCTTTATTCTGTTTACAGGGGCCGAATTAACATCATTTTTCAGAACGTATTGCCATGTTTTGCTACTGAAAAACTCAAAATTTAACTTATATAGCGGGGAATAATAATGGCACTTAATTCAAATATGCTCCGACTAGCTTTGCACGAAACTCAAAATTAAGGGTCGTAAATTGGGTTCATCAATGTGGTCAAAATACTCATATAAGCTACCTTAAATTAGTAACCTCAAGGTAACAAAAAAATAAACTTATTGTACCTTACACCTGCTTGATCTGGACTTCACTGCTGTATAAAGTTAAATCAAAATCAAATGTAATTATTTGTAGACACAATATTGTAATTTATTAAATAAAATATTATCATTAAAAAACAAAAGACTGACTTTTCTTAAATAGGAACAAATCAAATTTACAATTATTATATAAGAAAAGTTTATAAACCCGTGTTTAAATTCACGCGCAAACTTATTTGTCTACCGATAGATTTTATTAAACTTTGTCGACACAAATTTGGCTTACCGAAGTCTATACTGTCGTGTCCCATCGATGTGGAGTGAAACAGGCAGCGTGGAAGCGATTATAATTGGATCCAATTTCCATACAATGAAAAACTCCAAAGAAGGTTAAAGATAGATTTATTTTCTTCGTCTTACTGGATAGATGTTCAGGTAAGTTCATAAAAAATATCTTCAATAATTTTCTAATCTCCGAAACATAACCATCAAAAACGTAACCATAAAAATTGTCAGCGGTCACCAAAATTTTCCAAATATCATTCAAATAACCAATCAAAACTTTGATAAATTTTCTTAATGCTTTTTATACTTCGTGAATCATCAACAAACATTTGACAATTCCGAACTTTACAAAAAAAATTATTAAACCATTTCCAAATTTTAACCTTCTTAAAAATCACGTCCTTACTCTCTGACGACTCGTTCGCTTCTCTCTACGCTTCCTTATCCATTTTTCATCCCACCAAATTGTCTATGAGCCCGCGCACTAATTCTTTTAAACGCAAAACACTTTTCATTATCGCTTTCCTACTCTTTTACAAATAAATTAATATAATTCAATTTCTTCCCAAATTCTCTTTAAATAAAACAAATAATCCTTCTTTTGCTTTTTTACATTTTTTCTCCAAATATGTGTGTATACAAAATTACTTTTATTATATTTCTAGATTGAATTGATCTTTCAAGCAAGCAGTTCATCACTCGGAAGTGCCAAGAAGATTCAGGTGTAATTATCTAACTACCATAATGGTCTTTTATTTGAATGTCAAGTAATGAGTATTTTATTACAAATTAAACCCAATTACATCAGACCCCCATCTCTTATAAACAGAACATGACAGTATATTGACCGTTGATTTCTTATCTCTGAAGAAATCTTTAATTTCTCGCGATTTTGATCTTTATGCTATAAAACAATTCCCGTACATAATTTTATGATGACCTTATAGAATAATACATGATCGAAATTTTGGTGTAACTCATTTTACACAAAACATGTTTTTAACAAAGATGTTTTCATTACAAATTGATAAATCGATAGGTTATGTTTTACATGTAAACAAATTTTACAAATTGACTCTTTAAAATTAATTGATCTTCTTTGGAGATTTTTGACTTGACAAATCTCAAGATTAGTTTTCATATCAAGTTTTCAGTATATCTTTCAGTTTTTAACGATTTTAATTAGCTCATGGTTAGAAATTTGAGGTGGATATTTATCTCTTAAATCAAATGTTTTATGAAACCTTGTATTTCTTAAATTTTGTAGTTAAATGATCATTTATTGTTATATGACTGACTGTCGTAAGATGGTTTCATTTTAAGACACAGCAATACGTACATGGTGGCAGGGCGTAGGGAAAACGATAAGGGCAGCCATGATGCATTAAATGTCAAATTTAAAGTTGCTGACCATGTGGGTAGTTTTTATTATCAAAATTAATTAATAGCCAAAAATTACATATTGATTTAATAAGACTTTCATATTTCGTATTTTTGTAAAATGTTAAACAAAATGATGTCTTTTATTTTCAATGCATTGCATGGAAGATAGGAGCCGTTGGTCTTGTTTTTATGTCCATAATAATAGGTACCTCAAAGAAAGCTAAATCCGTCGATGTCACTGTTATCGATGTCAATCACGAGATTAATTCAATTTAATTTGTTAAATTTTTGAAGCATTTAGCATAAAACTATCGCATGTTAAATTAAACACCCAATATATTAATAATAATAATAATAATCTTTATTACACACAGAACAAAAATAAATCCTACAAATTTACAATAAACGTTCAGATGTAAATGGTGGAGATCAGCGTATGCCGGTTTTCATCTCAACGCAAGTAAAGAAATCCCTAAGGATAACTTGAAAATTTGATAAGAATATATCTTATCAAATGTTGGTGGAGCAGTTATTCAAACAATGTTCAAATTAAAACTCGCTTTATTATCAATTAAATTAGTCTTATATAATCAGTCTTTTGCTTATTCATCAAATTCCTACACCTAGTTCCTATTTATAATTGTTACAATTCATGTTTAGCTTTTTGTAACCTACATACATACATATTATTGTACTGTCAACTTAGTTTTAGTTGACTAAGTAAATATTCTTTATTTATAATTTTATTTCCGCATTATACATTGTTACCTTCCTATTTTTATTTAATTAACCAATTATTTATTTACTGTATTTATAGTAAATACCTCTGTTTAATTATGCGAATTAAACATACTGGCGACCGCGGGAAAACTAATGTGCTGGTGCTGGAGGGGTTAGTGGTTTTGGTTCCACGAATGACTGCATCTCAATCTTCTCCTCTTGTGGCGGTTGAACCATCTTCTTTGCTGGTCTTGACCTTATCCAGCAATGATAACATATTAAGATTAATCCTATTATTAGTATCACAATTATTCCAGTTAGGATATTGGAAATTGTGGAATGATGCTTCAGTTTTCTCCAGTTATGTTCGTCCACTTCTTGTGATATTTCGTCTTCCATGGTTACCAGGTTCTGAAGTTCATCTGAATGTTTAAGGACTGGTTCTATTGTTTCTATTGGTGTGCTGTCCTTGACCTTGAACGTATTGTTAGTCATTAGTAATGGCTTGCTGAATGATGCAATTATTGGTACTGCATTGATCCTTTGTGGTGTTAACACATTCCATTTTGTTTGGATGATACACTCTTGGGATATCTGGATAATACATGTTTGATTGATGCTGAATTCTGATCGTTGATCATTGCATATTACAGCTGCTGTTACCGGAGTTGGTGCTACTACCATCCATGCGTTTGTAGTGTATAATTGTTTCCATATTGTACTATTAATATTCTTTCGAATGCCCTTGCATGGTGTTGGATTTGGTCTGTGATATATTTGATCAATGAAGCAGTTTGAAGTGGTCTCAAAATTTTTGATTGATGCTGGTGAAAATACTCTTGTGGTTTCTGAGATACTTATGGAATTCTTGAACTCTCCTTTGTCCATTTCAAAATATAGCTGTTTGTTATAATTTACTGCCAAGAAGTTCCGTGATATCTCTGCCATCCAATATGAATTGTTTTCCTTCTTTGTTGGAACTGGATTAACCTTGATCATGTCATATTCGTTAATGTCAGCTAGTAAGAAATAACTGAATATATTGCTGTGTTTTAAGCTACCAGGGCTATGCAAATAATTAAATTTCTTACTTATACTCAAAATTTACATAGAATTTGACCTCGTTAAAACTCTAAAGATAAGAAAGATGAACGAATTTAGCAATTTCACGTATATGAACCAATTAAAGATCTTTAAGTAAAAGGAAATGACATTAAAAGCTGAAAGAATTATCTCACAGAGGTTATTATCACCTCAAAATTTCAAAATAAAGGATTGTTTGGCTTAAATATAGTAAAATTACTGTGTATCTTATCAGAAATGAACATAACCTCTACGATACTGTACAAAAATGGAATTTATTCCGTGAACTACAATTATTGTGTAAAACTGATTATATGAAAATTTGTTAAATGATTTACTCTTTCTAATAATAATAATTTGCAACCGAGAATCTCCAAAAGTGTATATAAAGGTCATTTTCGCTTCAATTTGATAACAAAATTTGTGATAAAAGGAAAGGTATGGAACTTCGCTAAACCTTGCTCATATAATTGCTACTGTATCCACGGAAGTTCGGGGAAACACACGGTTGATCAACTCATCATAGAAGAAGCCGCTCCTGAAAATTTAAACTCAATTAGTAAACATAAAATACAAAAAGGTGTCGAACTCCACTTGCAGATAACAAAATTTCAACGAAATTGAGGCACAGCGCATCAAAATTCGACAGTCTTCTTCGAATGCTCAAAATGGTCGGACGTGCGGCTCCGTAAAATGAAAAGTCTTCCCACAAAAGTGAAAGTTTTCCAAGAGTGATCGAAATGGATGGACAGGTGTCTCCATAAAAGTAAAGTCAACTTTTAGTTCTTGAAGAAGCAAGACGTGTACTTGCAGAGTGAAAAGTTTAGTCCAGAACACCCAAATGTGCGATCAACTCCAAGTTTATCTAACTAGATAAGAAAATTTACAAATGGCTACCCTTCAGTAAACATCTACACAATCAAAGAGTTAGAAGTATGACTCACCTTCTTATAACTGGAAATTAATATCAATTAATATTCACTGGCACTCCACGAATACGATACGCAAAATCAACAGGTGTCAACAATTAAATCAACTCCGCATGATCACGAAACAGAAGCGAATTTTTGTCAACAATGCGATCAACAAGAAGCTAGTTGAGTGAATGCAAAGTGACCGCGCAAGTTAAATTGTGTTAGTGCGCAAGCTTTATGTACAGAGCAGGATTTAAAAACAAAAAGGTATTTGAAACATTTTTATTAAATTTTATATTCCAATATTGTAATTTGTCGACGACCCAAGAAGATATTTCTGGATGTTTTAATTTGATTTATGTTAAATATTGTCTATCTTTCAGATAAAAATTTATCTGACATTTTTGTGCGCATTGCGATTAATTTGAAAATTATTTTCTCCAATATAAAACTATTTTCGATACAAACAATCTTTTATTTACGTCTTGATTCATTAACAGCAAGCATTACTGAACTTAAAGATCATAAAAAATAAGAAGCAAATCAGTTCATCTCGATTATTTTAACATCAACAATTTTAATCTACGAATTCATTTTAACCCTACAAGCATCCCTTAATTGAGTTAATTCAATGAACCTACCACACCTTGAGTGGAATCTCCAGACTGAGCTAGACAAAAAAGGGGAAAAGGATGGTGAATTTCTGAGTAATTTGTAACCTCTGAAGATTTCAATTAATTTTATAAATTTTACTTTCACTTGAAAGTTGGCGCCTGACAAAAACCAGAGTGGTGCAAATTGCTTAAGAAATTACACAGCAATATGTATGTCCATTTCATCTATTTTCATTGTTGTTTTGGTTATTGGCTGTTCTATTATTTGTAATGTTGTGGGAATCTTAAGTTGCGCTTCTTGTAGCATTTTCTTTACATGGATTGGCGACGTCAATTCATGTAAGCTGCCACCCCCAAATTTGATTTTTAAGATATTTGTATAATATTCACAAATTTCCGTTGCGTAAATGTTTGCTAATTGAAATGAATTTAATACCTGCATTTCTAGTTTTACTACTCCTTCATGACTTTCCCATGTTTGTATTCTTTCTACTGCTTGATTTATCTTGCTTCTAAATTGTTCCAATTTCTTGTTTATTCTTACTTCCGTCTCATTGAATGTCGATATCGCTGATAACATAAATTTTGTCTGTTGATGGGCAACTTTTTTCAGTTCTTGTTGATTTTTTTGTAAGTCGTCTATATCCTGATACACCTCATCATTTACGCCAAATATTGATGTCATTACTTCTCCTAAAAATCCTCTTCTCTTTCTCGTCTTTTCATTTTTTAACCCTTCTACAATCCACTGCATTTTTCTTTGTTCGTCTTTTAAATGATGCGTAAATAGGTAACAATCTGTATTTAGATGCCTATCTTTTACTTGATTGCACAATTGTTCGAATTGATTTGTCACTTGGTTTACTGATTCCATATCTTGATTTAATTTTTCCATCCTGTATTTTATTTCCATTTTGAATAATCCCCTTTCGACTATTGCATCTCCTAAGTGTTCTACATATATTCCTGCTTCCAATTTTGTTAGGTTGAATTTTTCTGCCCGTACGTTCACTATGTTCATTAATAATACCAATGCTATTAAAATGTTACTTGTTTTCGTTGTTGACGTTGGTCGTTTAATTTCTTTTGGTTTGTCTTCTTCAATTAGGGGTATCATGTTATGTACACTTTTCTTTGTTATTGGTCCTGCGTAGTCCACTCCTGTATGATACAATGGAGGTGCTGGTGTCACTCTTGGCGCCGGTAAATTTCCCATTAATTGCTGTGCCGTTTCTGCCTTGTATCTGATGCACGTGGTGCATTTTTGTCTTTCTGATGTTACGGCTGATTTCCCATTTACTATCCAATATTTTCTTCTTGTATAGGACAATGTTTGCTGGATTCCTCCATGCAATGTTTGGTGATGTGCATCTCTTATTATTAATGTTGTTAGATGACTCTTGTATGGTAGAATCATTGGATGCTTCTGATCATGTGGTATTGCTGAATTTTTTAACCTTCCTCCTACTCTTAATATATTATCTTCCATATATGGATTTAAGTTGATTAATTTGCTTTTCTTCCGTGTATTATTTTTTGTTAATGCCAATATGTCTTCTTGTAATGTCTCTTGTTGTATCTTTTTGATGATTTGATTTAACGTGTATTGAATTTCTTCATTGCTTATCCTTTGTCCTGGCTCATTTATTGTTCTTTTTCCAAATCGATTACAATATGCTAACACTCTTAACATTCTTGTCAGAGATGAAAATCTTTCTATTGTCTCATTTGCTTTTCTTTCTATCATTATTTGAAAACACCTTTTTTCTTCAATTTTAGTTTTTTCAATTTGTTCTGTTTGCTCTGGTATTATTTCATCTTGTAGCCACGTTGGTCCATTCCACCATAAATTATTGTCTTTTATTTTTGACGGTTGTATTCCTCTTGATAGTATGTCTGCAGGATTTTCTTTTGTTCTTACGTGTCTCCAATTTTCTGCAGGTAAATTTTTATTAATTTCACTAACTCTGTTTGCTACAAATGTGTTCCATTTTTCTGGACTGCCCATTATCCATGCTAGCGTAATTTTGGAATCTGTCCATGCTGTCTGCTTAATATTTGGAATTTCTAATGCTTGTTTTGTATATGCCATTAATTTTGCTAGCAAAACTGCCGCACATAGTTCTAACCTTGGGATCGATGTTTTTGTTTTGATGGGTGCTACTTTCGATTTTGCAATAAGTATTGTAGTTCTAATCTCTCCATTTTTCTTCGTTCTTGCATATATTATTGCCCCATACGCTTTTTCTGACGAATCGCAGAATCCGTGTAGCTGGACTTCTGTATCTGTTGACGTATTTATCCATCTTGGAATTTTAATCTTCTCTACTTCTTTTAGTGTTGAATAGTATTCTGTCCACTTTTTCTTAATTGTTGCTGGCACTGGTTTGTCCCAATCTAAATTCTGTTCCCATAATTCTTGTATCATCAACTTTGCTGTAATTATAACTGGTGATAACCATCCTAATGGGTCAAATATTTTTGCGACTTCTGATAATATTGTCCTTTTTGTTATTTCTTTATATATTGTTGTTTTTGTTTTAAACTGAAAATTATCGTTGTATGGTGCCCAGTATATTCCCAGCGTCTTTTTTATCTCTTCTTCAGTTATTTCTGTAATGTTTTTGTTTTGTTGATTTTCTGATATTTGATTTAACACTTCTTGATGATTACTTGCCCACTTTCTAAGATGGAATCCTCCCGATTTTAATAATTCGGAAATTTCTAATTGTAGTTTTATTGACTCTTCTATTGTTTCTGATCCTGAGATTAAATCGTCTACGTACATGTCTCGTAGTACTATTTTTGCTGCTTGCGGATATTTATGTTCTTCATCTTGCGCTACTTTTTCAAGGGTTTTTACAGCTAAATACGGAGCTGACGCGGTTCCATAACTTACGGTTGTTAACCAATACTCCCTTATTGGTTGACTGTTGTTGAATCGCCATAATATCTGCTGATACGGTTTATCTTCTTCGGAGATTCTTATTTGCCGGTACATTTTTTCTATGTCTGCACACAACGCTACTGGATATTTTCTCCATCGTAATAGAATATCTCTGAGTTTGATACGGGGTCAAGTTCCGTAGGCGATTCAGAGCGGCACCTACTTCTCTTGATATGACTTTTCTTCCTCAGGGTGTGGATTTCTGCAAACTTACCTCGAGCATATGCAAAAGAATAAAAAACATCGTCTCCCTTTTTATACATTTAATTCAAATCAAAATATACATCCTTATTTAATTGGATAATACGATACTGTTATTTCTTAAAATTAAAATGCATTCATCTCATTCATTCAATTAAAATTAACACAAAATAATATATCAGACAACATACAAAAAATTATTACATGAGCACGATACCTTTTTTACCACGGTTTAATACGCCACTGTATTGGAATGTGCAAACATACCATTTATTGCAATGACGTGTTAAGATGAATAATTGATTTAGGTGGGTGGACATCAATTATGTCCTTGATCTTGCTTGAAGCTCGAGCTCTTGACAACTTCTTTTAAAAGCGCATCATTATCGTTTGAACATATTGTTCGATTGTTTATTCCGATATTTGTTTCGATATTGAGAACTTTATTTTTGCGAATAACATACTGCTGTGTCGTTTCTTAAGCAATTTGCACCACCCTGGTTTTGTCAGGCGCCAACTTTCAAAGTGAAAGTAAAATTTATATAATTGAATTCTTAATTTTCAGGGTGTACAAATTACTCAGAAACTCACGATCCTTTTCCCCTTTTTTGTCTAGCTCAGTCTGGAGATTCCACTCAAGGTGTAGTAGGTTCATGAATTAACTCAATTGAGGGATGCTTGTGGGTTGAAATGAATTTGTAGAGTAAAATTGTTGATGTCAAGATATCGAGATGAACTAATTTGCTTGTATTGATGAACTTTAAGTTTGGTAATGCTTACTGTTGTTGAATCAAGTAGACGAATAAAAATTTGTTTGTATCAAAAATGGTTTTGTATTTATGAAAATAATTAATTAAATTCGCAATGCGCATATAATTTTTTAGATAAATTTTTATCTAAGAGAAATAGACAATATTTTGTAACAAAAATCAAATTAAAACATCCAGAAATATTTTCTTGGGTCTTCGACAAAGTTATCATAATAAAATTTATAAAAAGTTAAATAGACAATATAATTTTTAAATACCTTGAATTCTAATCCACCCTGTATGTAAATAGGGTCTGCGTACAAACACAATTTTAGCTCACGGTCACTTTGCGGAGATGCACAAACCTGTTGCTTGTTGATCGTGTTGCTGACGAATTTCGCTTCTGTTTCGTTTTTTAGGCGGAGTTGATTCAATAGTTGACACCTGTTGATTTTGAGAATCGTGCTCGTGGAGTGTCAGCGAATATTAGTTGATATTAATCTTCAGTTATAAGAAGGTGAGTCACTTTTATTTCATTGATGGCGTAGTTGTTTTACTGAAGGGTAGCCATTTGCAAATTTTGTTATCTATTTTTAGATAAACTTGGAGTTAATCACACATTTGGTGTTCTGGACTAAACTTTTCAACCAGCAAATACACGTCTTGCTTCTTCAAGAACTAAAAGTCGACTGCTTCAAATTCCTGCGCTGTACTTCAATTTCGTTGAAATTTTGTTATCTGCAAGTAAAGTTTCACACCTTTTTGTGTTTTATGTGTACTAATTGAGTTTAAACTTTCAGGAGCTGTTTCCTCTATGTTGAGTTGATCAACCGTGTGTTTCCCCTACTTCTCACAAATACGGTAGCAGTTTTATAAGCAACGTTTAGCGAAGTTCCATACCTTTTTGTTTATCACAAATTTTCTTATCACATTGAAGCGAAATTGACCTTTATATGCACTTTTGGAGTTTTTTGGTTTGAAATTATGAACATTTGATAGAATAGATTATTTAACAAGTTTTGACATAATGGGTTTTACACAATTATTGTAGTACATGGAATTAATTTCATTTTTGTACCTTATCATTAAGGTTATGTATATTTGTGATAACATTCACATTAATATTACCATATTTGAGGCAAACAATCCCTTATTCTGAAATTTTGAGGTGATAAAAACCTTTTTAAATTTATCTTTCAGCCTTTAAAAACATTCCCTTATACTTAAAGATCTTAATTGGTTCATTATACCCGAAATTGCTAAATTCGTTCATCTTTCTTATCTTTTTGTTTGTTAACGAGGTCAAGTTTTATGTAAATTTTGAGTATGAGTGAGAAATTTAGATATTTGCATAGCCCTGGTAGTTTAGAACACAGCAATACGCACCGTTCATTATTGATGAGGTTATGTTCATATTACGAGTTAAATAGACGATTATTATTTGTTTGCATTAAACCAAATTAAATCATTGTCTTAATACACTGCTTTGCTGAAGTGAATCGCACGTGTTAACTAACCACGTAATTTATTTGATGTATCGTTGAAATATTTGGCATTTTATATCTTGAAATACTTTGTGAACAGTTTGGATTAATTAAAACGATTATTTCTAATGCCAATGCGCCGATGATTGTTGATAACATACTTTATTAAACTTTTCACTTGATGCGTATTTTCGTAATCATTATAACACTTATAATATTTATTTAAATATATTTTTACACTAATTAACTTATTGATTATAATTACTTGATTAAATATTTTATTAGATATTTGGCTCTTTATTAAAATTACTTAAACTTAACTAAAATGAGTGACTCCTTCATGGCCATTTCGAAGTACACTGCCTTTGCATGATGCAATCTTTCTTTCTTCCCTTTCGATCAACATGTAGATCCCGCGTGATTCGTCAACCAACCAATGGGAGAATTTACATTTGATCCGAATTTTATTAAACTGGGAGACAAGTATTAAATATTAAAGAGATGCAACTAGTTCTTATATTTATGCATTATGATGTCACCATTGGTAACATTTTAATACGAATGCATGGTAATCAAAGTTTGTTACTAGGCGCATTTAAAAATAACAATTTACGTTGTAGGTACAGTTTAAGAAAAATTATAATCTTTCTTGTACAAATTTATTACATTTAATCTGTAACTTTGATTATTTTCAGTTAACATTTTGTTAACTAATTAAAAATGAACAAATATACAGCGTGGATTAAAATTTTTGAACCCCTTCATAGTGGATTAAATCGGTAACCGTAACAAGTTCTTGTTGTAATCTTGGACCTGTGTACATTTTTTCATTCAAACTTATTCCGTTGGTTGTTTTTGCTGATGCATCAAATACCACTCTTAATTTTGTTGTTGTACTTTCTTCTCGAATTACTGGTTGGTGAGGAATGTAGTATTTTCCTTGATTATTTTTTGGCACTAGTTGCATGTGTCCAAGGTCTATATATTCTTGCATGAATGCGTTGTATTGATTGCGAAGCTCATTGTTTCCTGCTTTGTCTAACTTCTTCTCTAATTGATGAAACCGTGCAAGCGCTCTCTGTTTCGATTCTCCTAATTGTGGTGGTTCTTCTTTGAATGGTATTTTCACTGTATAACTGCCATCCTGGTTTCTTTTTGTATTTTCTTCGTAATGTTCCTCACATATTTCGTTTTCCTTTGACATTGGTTTTTTATTCGTGATTTCTTCTAATTCCCAAAATTTTTGTATTTGTAGATCATCTTCGTAACGACTTATCATGCTTGTTATTTGTATTCTTTTTTGTTCTGTTTGTGGGATGCT
The DNA here is from genome assembly GCA_932274525.1 of Podabrus alpinus. Classification (NCBI taxonomy): domain Eukaryota; kingdom Metazoa; phylum Arthropoda; class Insecta; order Coleoptera; family Cantharidae; genus Podabrus; species Podabrus alpinus. Next base: position 68,211,258 of record OW026456.1, on the reverse strand, counting down.
TCCTGACAATATCCACCCAAATTTCGTATTTTGACCTATTATTCCTTCATTTTCTTTTTGTATCCCCTGTTGCATGATTTTTCCTATTTCTTCTGCACCTAATATAGCATCTATTGGTCCAGGTCGATTAAATGTTGGGTCGGCTATTAATTTGTTTTCCCATTCTTTACTTAGTTCCATCTTTATTTCTTGGCTTGGATGAGCTTTTGTTAACTTTGGTAATATATAGAAATTAACCTTCAATGAAAATTCACTTCGAAATCTTGGCACGATTTCACATTGTATCTTGTATTTTGATAATTTTGGGCTATCGTCTGATATTCCTGTTATTTCTGCTGAAATTCTCTCACGAGGATATCCTAATAATTGCGCAGCTTCTTCGGTCATGAATGCTGCTTGTGATCCAGAATCAATTAGTATTCTTAAATATTCCACATTTCCTTGGTATGATGTGGTACGTACTAAAGCGGTTGCTAGTAACACAATTTTTTCTTTATTCTCAGCTGTGTGACATGTTTTTTCTATGTTTTGATTGTATGTTTTTTGATGCACTTCATTGGTTTGGTTGAATTGTCTTCCTGTTGGTTGAAATGGCCTTTGATAATTTCCAGTTCTCTGCATGTTTGCTGGTTTTCCATTGTTCGAATTGAACCATCTTGAATGCGTTTCAATTTTTACTGGCTTTCCTGACCTTGCGTTGAATGGCCTTGAATAAACTGCTGCTGGTTGTTTTTCTTCATGTAGTAACGTATTATGCTGCATTCCGCATATTTTGCAACTTCTATTACTATAACATTTTTTGCTAATGTCATGAGTTAAACAATTTCTGCACTTCCTATTTTCCATTGCTAATTGATTTCTTTGTGCTGGACTCATTTTTTCGAATTGTTGACATTGATAAATTAGATGTTGTTGTCCACAACACATACATTGCTTATTATTATTGGAATTATTCATTTGATATATTGACCTGTTATCATATTTATTTTCGGATGTTGATTCCATTGCTTGGCACCTTTTTTCTAAGAATTCCATTAAGTTTGGCAATGATTGAACTTCATGTGGATTTAATAATGTTTGTTCATACAATTTATTGGTTTCTTGATCCCATTTTTCGGAAACAAATTGTTCGATCATCGGCCCCCAACTTTCCGTATTGATTCCTTGATTTTCAATTGCTTTTAAGCATTCGTGAACGGTATTATGCATTTGCCTTAGCTGTGTTACATTTTCTTTCTGCATCACTGGTAACTTCGTAATTTGAAACATCAGTTTTTTGATTATTAATCTCTTGTTTTGATACCTTTTAACTAATATTTCCCATGCGGTGTCGTAATTTTCTTCCACTATAAGTAAATGTTGGATTAATTTACTGGCTTCCCCTCGCACGTGTGTTTTTAAATATTGCATTTTCTCTGTTTTGGTAATAGATGTGTTCGTATTTATTATTTTCTGGAAAATGTCGTAAAATTGGCACCACTTTTCGTATCCTCCGTTAAAGATCGGTAATTGTATTTTCGGCAATGTAATATTGGGCTTACTTGTAGATTTGATCATTTTCTTTTCAAGTTGTGTGATTATATCCTCATATTCTCTTTCCATGACATGAAATTTGTCATCTTTGAAATATTCGTGTTCATATTCTTCCTCGTACACGATCAATTCTACGTTGAGTTCCCTGATTTCAGACCATTGGGCTTCAAGTTTCTGTTTAATTTTACCATACGTTATGTCTTCATCACCTTCTAATATTATTTTCATTGCATCTTCCATGGTTTTTTGTAGGTATGCTATTTTGACTTTTTGTTTTTTCAGACGAATACATTGGGCATCCATTTCTTTAATATTCTCTTTTTTGATTTCTTCTGTAATGATCTGTTTTGATGTTGTTATTGTTGGATCTTTTCTCTCTTTTGCATTTGAGTACGTTTGTAGATATTTCATAGTTTCTTCATATTTATCTTCCATGCTTTTAAAATAATTTCCAGTAATGTATGGATGTTCAGGCACTTTTAATTTTTTGAAGTTGTCGTCGTTTGTTGTAGCTTTTTCCATTAGTTGTTGTAATTCATCTTCCCTTTTTCTTATATATTCTTTTGTTTTTCTTGTCTCTGAATCTTTTTTGGCATTAGTTAATATCGATGAAATTCTCTCCCCAATTTCCTGTTGTGCTATTGTTATCTTGTTGGATGCGTCTACGATTTGTTGGTCCATTTCTTTTTCTTTTTTCTGTACTCTTGTGGTATTGGATGCTTTTTATTGTTGTTGATTATTGTTGTTTGTTGCTGTGGACCTGTATGTTGATTGTTTGGACCGTTGTATTGGACCGTTGTTTGCTTGTGGCGTCTTCTTGACCCTTGTTTGACGTCGCTGTGGACTTGTTGATTAGTAGTTGGATGTATGGTGTTTGATGTATATGAATCCGTTGTTTGGACTCTGGATGTTATTGTTTAATGTATGTAGATCCGTGTTTTTTGGACCCTTGTTTGCTTGTGGCGTCTTCTTAGACCCTTGTTTGACGTCGCTGTGGACTTGTTGATTCGTAGTTGGATGTATGGTGTTTGATATATATGAATCCGTTGTTTGGACTCTGGATGTTATTGTTTACTGTATGTAGATCCGTGTTTTTGGACCCTTGTTTGCTTGTGGCGTCTTCCTGACCCTTGTTTGTTGATTGTTTGGACCTTTGTATTGGACCGTTGTTTGATATAGGTGGTTCCGTTGTTTGGACCCTGGTTGGTTTTGTTTGATGTAGGTGGTTCCCTTGTTTGGACCCTGGATGTTGTTGTTTGATGTAGGTGGATCCCTTGTTTGGACCCTGGATCTTGTTGTTTGATGTAGGTGGATCCCTTGTTTGGACCCTGGATGTTGTTGTTTGATGTAGGTGGATCCCTTGTTTGGACCCTGGATGTTGTTGTTTGATGTAGGTGGATCCCTTGTTTGGACCCTGGATGTTGTTGTTTGATGTAAAGATAGCGATGAAACCAAAAAGAATAAAAGAACGAAAAATCAAAGGAAAAAAGATAGAAAGCGAAAAATCGAAGAAGAATACGAAAAAGAAGAAGAAATAAAGAAAAAGAAGAAAGAAACCCAAGAAGCCGAGGAGAACGCGAGGGTGAACACAAGCCCGGAGCAGACCGTTAAGTCTACTCCGGACTTGGCCAGTAGCCAGACGTTGGACGAAGGTTTAGAAATATGGTCGGACCGCAGATTGAAGGAAGCCTCGAAAACGGCAATGAATAACGTACACGAAGTGCGTAGATTTTTAATGAGAAGTAAGGAGGCCCTCAACTTCCGAGAAGAGGCCCTCGAGAGGATAAAAGACGTGGAGGGACTGATACAGGAGCTGGTCCAGGAAGGGATCAGAAGGAATAGAATGGGGACGGGAGCGCCTTCAGCCTCCCCTCCTCATACAAAAGAAATCATAGAGGAGGTGGTCAAAGCCATCAGCAAGACCACCCCAGCCATAACGCCGACCCTTCAGGTCATCGAAAGCAAAACAACTATAGAAACAGACAAGCAGAACCCCCCCAGGGACTACCTGGAGGCGGCTAAGAAGGTCGCCGCTGGCGGCCCTCGCAGCATGCCCGCCAAAAAGTACAAGGTGATAGTGTACCCTGACGAAGGGAACACTATCAAATCCGCTGAGGAAACCAAAAGTCAACTCACTAGTATCAAATTAGCGGACCTGAATATAAAACCGGACAGAGTATATCCAATAAAGAATAACGGAGTGATGGTCGAGTCATCTCAACCGTCACTCAAAAATCTCATCGGCAATTCTCTCCTAAAAGAAAAGAAATTGGTGGCCCGGGAGCCCTCAGCTACCTGGCCATCAATTTCCTTACAAATGGTGGACAAAACATTGTCCAAAGAAAGGGTGGTCGAGGAATTCGGCGCGAATTTCCCTGAAGCAATTAAAGCGGCCGGGAGCTCCTGGCTCAGGAACATAAACCCGGTACACTCCAAAGGAAAGACCCACAACAAGTGGATCCTAGAAGTTCACCCCCTGGTCAGGGAAGCGGCAATTAAGGACGGGAAGTTTAGGGCTTCCTGGAAAAGTTATCGCATCCATGACCATATCACGATTACGCGCTGCTACAAGTGTCAGCGCTTCGGGCACACGGCAAAATATTGCAAAGGGAGTGAAACATGTGCGTTCTGCTCCTCCACGGAACACGCCTCACGTGCCTGTGGGGTGCAGAACGACCGGGCAAAACATGTGTGTATAAACTGTGTCAGAGCCAAATACAGCGATGCCAGTCACACCACGGGATCTAACTTCTGTAGGGTCTACAAAGCAAGACTCATGGATTATGCCCATTCAGTTTTGACGCTTACAGACATTGCCAATGAGTAAGCCACTCAAAGTCTTGCAGGTAAACCTGAGGAACTCGGAGGCCGCCACGGCCGACGCGCAACGCTTTGTTGCCCAGGAAGAAATTCTCTTGGCCATTCTTTCGGAACCCTACTGCTACCCCGCGGCAGCAGGAGGGTTTCGTCTTCCCTTCTCCCCGAACACTCGGACGGCAGCAATCTTCGGCGACCACTTCCGAACTTGCATCATGGTTAACGATGCGGTAGGAAATGAATTCACGTTCTCCTTCCTCCCGCAAGTTTCCAGCAAGTTTGTAACGGTCGTGTCAATTACCTTCAGTAACAAAGTGACCTACTATTTCATAGGCACGTATTTTCCTCCCTCAGAGGATATACAAATTCCACTCGAAGACCTCCGGAAAGCACTGGGTGTTTGCGGAAAGGGGAAGACCTATATTTGCGGAGACTTTAATTGTCGATCAAGGGTGTGGTATGACACCGTAGATTCCAACTCCAGGGCACAGGCACTGGAGGAATTCATTGTGCAGCACGAGCTCTTCGTGTTCAATCGACCTAACAAACCGCCTTCGTTCGAGGACTCCCTCGGCAGGAAGAGCAACATAGATCTAACGTTGGGCACTTGCGACACCGTCAATATAACCCACTCATGGGATATTGCGGAACATGTCATAATCACAGACCATAGAACAATCATTTTTGAAATAGGAGCACCTAATAATCCCATCAGGATTAGTAGGAATAGAAACCCAGATACAATCCAACCGGAAACCATTGAGACGGAGTTAGCTCGATGGGTAGAGGAAAACGGCCCCAGGTCGGACAATCTAACCACCGAAAACGAAATCGAGGACATGGTTTCCGAATTGCACGGAAAAATCCAGGATCTAATCAATAGGAAAGCCCAAATGAAGAAGATCTACGTTGGCCGGCCTGACTGGTGGACCGACAATCTCGAAAGAGCGCGAAAGAATTATCTCTCGCGGAAGGCGGCCCTGTATAGGAACCGCATTGAGAACGAACAGAACGGGCTGTACATTGCAATGATGGAATCCAAGGAGAAATTCCTGGATATACTCAAAAAAGCAAAACAGGCGAGTTGGCAAAAGTTCGTCGAGGACGACCTTGTACCCAACCCCTGGGGGGTTACCTACAAACTAGCGGCTAGAAAATACAAAGGCAAAAACATCCTTACCACCTTCAGTGGTGGGGACGGGAAGGTAACGGAAACGCCGGAAAAGACCCTGACCTACCTCATGAACGGTCTACTCCCCGACGACGATCGAAACTCCGATGCAACGGTGGATCACCAAACCATGCGGTCGGATTTCGAAAATCTGAGGGGCGTGCCGGACATGGCGCAGGTCAGGGAGGTCGAAAGCGACGAGCTGGATGACCTAATCAGGACGACACAAGCCAGAAAGGCACCGGGTTTTGACAACATTCAGGGATCTTTTCTTAAAAAACTCTATGTTGTCATCAAAAACGTGCTAATGGGTATATACAACGCGTGCATTAAGGTTGCTTATTTCCCCAAACTGTGGCAGAAGGGGGTCCTCAAGATCCTACTCAAGAACCCAGATGGGGAAACAAGCAACATTAAGAACTACAGGCCGATCACCCTCTTGCCGGTGTTCGGCAAAATTTTGGAAAAAATCATGAAAAAACGAATAATCGAAAGTAATACCCCTTACCACGATCGGTGCCAATATGGCTTCGTGGAAGGTATGAGCACCACAACAGCCCTTAAGGCATTTTATGCAAAAATAGATACTACGGAGATGAAGCGAAGGAAAGCCAAGGGTTTTCTCGCGGTAATCTTTTACGACATCTCCGGAGCTTTTGATAACATGTGGTGGCCGGCTCTTTTCCGCTCGCTGAGCGAAAAGGGGCTCCCACACAGGTTAAAGGTCATGATCAAAAGCTACCTTTCAGCTCGGGAAGTGACTCTCACTTCCGGGGTCTCAAAGGTAGGGAAAAGATCCACGAAGGGATGTCCCCAGGGCTCGGTCCTCGGTCCGATCCTGTGGAACTCACTTCTGGATCACTATCTAAAGCAAGAAAAACAAGAGGGTACTCATACCTTCGCGTACGCGGATGACATCGCGACGGTCGTCACGGCGTCTTCCCGAATCGAATTGCAAAGAAAACTACAAACGTGCGTCAATCAACTAAGCGGATGGTGCAAGGACATGAAACTCGCTCTCTCGGAAACGAAGACGAAGATCATGTGCTTGTACCCGAAGCGAGTCCATAATTACGACTTAGACGTAAAACTAAACGGAAAGAAGATAAAGGTGGCAAGGGAATACAAGTACCTTGGGGTCCTTATTGACGAAAACCTATCGATGCAACCGCACGTAAACTACGTTTGCGGCAAAGCCAGTAAACTGGTCCATGCGCTGCATCGAATGGCCAAAAATGGTTGGAACTTGGACACCTCGAACTCTATGCGAAGGATCTATCAGGGGGCGGTGGTCCCCATCTTGGCTTACGGAAGCGAGATCTGGATACATAGAATAAGGGATAAGCACACGTTGGCCCGGCTGATATCGTGCTATGGATTTTGCTGTCGAGTGATAGCAAAATGTTATAGGACTGTGTCGGCCTTAGCCGCGGGTGTTTTGGCAGGTATCCACCCAATCGACTTAGAACTCTTACGACTACTGTCATGGCGTGAAGCCAAAAACAAGAAAGTAACCACCTTTATGGGGGTAAGAATAGACCCAAACGAATATAGATACAGAGTAGAAATGAAACGGAAGATGGAGGAGATTATTCAACTAGAATGGCAAAAAAGGTGGGATGATGGAGTGGTAGGTAGAATTACCTACCAGTTCATCCCCAAGGTAGCTAATAAAATAACTAACAATTCTTTTCAGATGACTCAAATGCTAACCGGTCATGGCGAGTTCGGCCGACACCTCAAGAGATTGGGGAAATCGGAGGACGGACTATGCCCGGCCTGCGACGTTCTCGATGAACCTACACATCGGATACGGGAGTGCGATTTGTACATGCAAGAACAGTTGGAGTTGGCGGCCTATCATGGCATCCATCTCCCTGCACAACTGGACGAGCTGTACGAAGAAACACCACCCGACCTGATGTGTAAATTCCTCGAGAACAAGACCGTTGTTATTACCGAGAACTAATCATATAAAACCAATAACCCGACATGAAATAAGGTCTGGGTGTGAATAAAAAAACGACATACTGGAATTGAAAAGAAAAAAAAATGTTTAATACTTACCATGAGACCTACCAACAAGCGAAGAATGAATAAACGCCCATACAAACCGGATTCGGAAACCTGAAAAAAAAACAAAAATCATTAGAAATAACCTATAAAAATCATGCAGATTAAATGTATGTTACAATACCAACCAACGAATGCGGTTTGAAACCCCATCAAAAATTCATACCAAAGACCCCGAAACAGATAATTTAAATTTTTGAGACAATTTATTTTTTATTTTTTTATGACAACATGAAATCTCTGCCAATTTGCAGATTATCTTTTTGATTGGCAATTGCCAACCTGTTTTTTATTATATATAATAAATTAACTTCAATTGTTGTTTGATGTAGGTGGATCCTTTGTTTGGACCCTGGATGTTGTTGTTTGATGTAGGTGGATCCCTTGTTTGGACCCTGGATGTTGTTGTTTGATGTAGGTGGATCCCTTGTTTGGACCCTGGATGTTGTTGTTTGATGTAGGTGGATCCCTTGTTTGGACCCTGGATGTTGTTGTTTGATGTAGGTGGATCCTTTGTTTGGACCCTGGATGGTTTTGTTTCGGTGCTGGTTATCTTCTAAAGGTTCGAAGGACCATAAAGAAATCCCTAAGGATAACTTGAAAATTTGATAAGAATATATCTTATCAAATGTTGGTGGAGCAGTTATTCAAACAATGTTCAAATTAAAACTCGCTTTATTATCAATTAAATTAGTCTTATATAATCAGTCTTTTGCTTATTCATCAAATTCCTACACCTAGTTCCTATTTATAATTGTTACAATTCATGTTTAGCTTTGTAACCTACATACATACATATTATTGTACTGTCAACTTAGTTTTAGTTGACTAAGTAAATATTCTTTATTTATAATTTTATTTCCGCATTATACATTGTTACCTTCCTATTTTTATTTAATTAACCAATTATTTATTTACTGTATTTATAGTAAATACCTCTGTTTAATTATGCGAATTAAACAGCAAGAGTGCCATTTCATCGTCTCAGAAAATCCTCGACGTTGTATAGTGCTTTTTCTATCAACTCTTCTTTTATTTTTCTTTTAAACTTGGGCAACGCAAGATTTTTCACTTCTGTCGCTAGTTTGTTGTAGAGCCTTACTTTCATGTTTTTATTTTCGGAACATTTCAGTCGACATCTCTCGGTTCTGATCTCGTTACATTGTCGCGTGTTATATTTATGTGTGGCGATGTTTTGTTGTGCCTTTTGATCGCATCTTATTTGCAGTACACTGGCATACACGTATGCTGATTAAAGAGTCATTATGTTAAGGGAGCGGAACAGAGGTTTGCAGTGTGTTCCACTCTGTGCCCCTTTCAGTGCTCGTACGGCTCTTTTTTGTATAATGAACACCTTATTGATTTGTGCATTGTTACCCCAGATCAGAAGACCGTACACCATCCTAGCGTGAAACATAGAAAAGTACACGATTTTTGCTGCCTCTTCTCCGGCCGTTTCCTTTGTCCTTTTTATCGCATAGACAGCTTTCCCCAGTGTCTTAATTAGATAAGATATGTGGTCGTTCCAAGTTAATAAAGTATCCAGAATCAGGCCTAGATACCTCGTGGAGCTCCTTTCCTCCTGCTCAGTTCTTCTATTTGTTGTGAAGTTTATTTGTTGTGTTTTGTCAGGGTTCAGCAGTAACTTGTTGGATGAGAACCATTCCATCAGCTTGTGCAGCCCTTCTTGTACGGTTTCATCTTTCTTCATCATGTAGGCAGTATCGTCTGCATAAAAAACTATTTCACCCTCCATGTTTATTGGTAGGTCATTAATAAAGAGAACAAAGAAGAAGGGACCCAAGATACTTCCTTGAGGCACCCCCGAGACGATCTGCTTTTCCTCACTGTACTCCTGATTCCAGAATACCATTTGTTTTCTGTTATGGAGGTAGGATTTTATTATTTCGTATGCCTTTCCTCTTATTCCATAATGTTTAATTTTTTCTAGAAATGCTCCGTGATCCATCATATCAAATGCTTTTGATAGATCACAAAACACTGTCTGGCATTTTTGTTTCTTCTCCAGCATGCTGTGTATGTGAGATACAAGAGTCGTCATCGCGTCAATGGTGCCTCTTTTCTGTTGGTACCCAAATTGCTTGTCCGAAAAGATTCTATGTTTGTGTAAAAATTTTGTGAGTCGATCATATAGGACTCTTTCGAATATTTTGGACATTATAGGTAGTATCGATATTGGTCGATAGTTACTTTGGTCCTCCTTATCTCCTTTCTTAAAAATGGGAATTATTTTGGATCTTTTAAGAGTTCATACATTTGTCATACATTTGAATTCCCTAATGTACTATATGTTCTTTAAAATAAATTGGCTACGATGCTATGTTGTAACTCCAAGCACCTTTTCAATACTTCAGTATGTTATATGTCCGATTTACAATTTTGTAATTGAGTCACAAATTCTAACACAAATGAGTGAATTTCTGATCGCGTTGGCGGGGGCTAAAACCTCCGATTAGGGGAGACGCCGGCACGGGATTTTAGGGGATATAAATAAATAATTAATTAAAAACAGCTTAGACTGCAACGGGCGGGGCGTATATTTAAATGGGCGGGGCCTACAACGCAATTGGAGGTGCTTAGACTGCAATGGGAGGCCATAAAATGAAATGGGAGGGGCTTGGGAAAACGACTGATTATAAAACTTTTTTTGCAAATCTCTTATACTCGCCAAAGCAAACTGAAAATATTTTATAACATTTTTCTATAAACTACTTTGAGTTGCTTAAAATTGAACCTAAATAAAGATGAGGACAGTCATCAGCTTAAATGGTGAACTACGTTGCTGCTAATGCTAAAGCTCTTCGTGGATCTGAGAAAAGCGTATGATAGCGTTACAACACCTAAATTGGGAGAAACCCTGGAAAACACAAGCATAAATGAAGACAAACAAAAAGCTATAAAATGGTTATGTAAAAATTCTAAATCTTCAATACAAGCTGGAAATTAAACAATGGATTTTCCAGCAACGAAGAGATTACTGATTGTCAACTTCCCGATTTAAAATTTGTCTGGAACAGCCATTAATGAAATTAAAACAAAAATGGGTATCTCGATATCAGAAGACACAAAATTGTATTCATTACAATTTACAGACGATCAGGTTATTATGACGCAGGATTACGAGGATATGGAAAATTAATAGAAGAGCAATGTACAAAAAAAAAGTATATGTGCATAGGTGGAATGCATCAGGATCTACAACTAGAAAACAACCATAACATAAAGTAATGCCAACAATATAAACGCCTTCGGGGTGATAATGCCTCAAGATGGAAGAAGCCGCTTAGAAATCCGTAAAAGGAATCAACTAGGAAAAAAGCGATCTCCGGGTTAAATTCAATACTATGGGATCAGTCTGTGTCCAAAACTAACAAGACCATTAATGAACGTATGCTTTAGAGCTATGGTAGATGGGGAAAACTGAGTAAACAAATGCATTGTATAGAGATGGACTTCTGGAGAAGATCAGCTGGCAGAATTAAATTAGAAAGAATACGAAATAACCACATCAGGCAAATTGTGCATATAGAACTTACAATAGGGGAAGATATAATAACATCACAACTAACATGGTTTGGTCAAGCAAAATGCAGGGACACAAATATATTACCAAGAAAAATCCTGTTCTGGAAACCTTCAGGAAGAATAAAAGGAGGTATTCTTAGACGGGTATGTAAACTGCCCTCATCCTCCAGGTAAATTTCCAAAAATCATGTAAGCTGCCCTCCGAGCCAAAAGGTCAACATTTAAGCTGACCTGTAAACTGCCCTCCAAGGTTAAAATGGATGAGGGGAGTTTACATACAGGATCAAACCAAGAATTTGTAAATACCGTTGACAACTCAGGACCGTACGCAGGATTTATTTGCGGACGGTGTTTTTGTTGAGCGATTCAGATTCCGGACATTTCTGGTGCTTCTAAATTTTAAAGTTCAACTTACGAAAACAAAATCGTTTACTAACACTAACCTAAGCTCGACCCGGCCGATACACCTCTGAGCAGCCTATTTTACCTTTTCCGTCCAGTAGTTTTTGGCGAATAACTATGCGACCTTTGAGACTCAAACGAAAATAATGGAAGCTCGTTCAGGTTCAAACGATGCTCTAACGTTTGACACCAAATTCACCCAAAAATTTGATATTGGGGGCGCCATCATGTCTACCCTTAGTTTTTTGCGAATAACTTCGCGACCTGTGAGACTCAAACGAAAATAATGGAAGCTCATTTAGGCTCAAATGGTGCTCTAACGCTTGACCCCAAATTCACCCAAAAATTCGATACTAGGGGGGGAATCATGTATACGGTCCCCCAAAAGTTTTTTGCGAATAACTCCGCGACCTTAGAAGCTCAATCGAAAATAATTGAAGCTCATTCAGGCTCAAACGATGCTCTAACATTTGACACCATTTTTATAAAAAGATTCGAAACTGAGGGGCCACTGACATGCACCCGTTTACATGCAGGATCAAACCAAGAAATTGTAATTACCGTTTACAACTCAGGACTCGACGTAGAATTTCTTTGATGACGGTGGTTTTGTTGAGCCATCCAGATTCAGGACGTTTCGGGTGCTTCTAACTTTTAACGTTCAACTGCGAGAAAAATCGGTTTCTAACACTAACCTAAGATCGACCAGGCTGATGCACCTCTGAGCGGCCGATTTACCTTTTCGCGCAGCAGATAGTGGGTAGTTTAATTTAAAAAGTAATGTCCCTATAATGCATCACAGGTAAAGTGAACGATGAAGTTCTGAGGTGAAATTAGCGATTTTCACTCGGTCACTGCACCCTACAATTCCCCGTCTAAACCGACCCTGTCTATTTAATAACCCGTTCTTAAACTCCAATGGTTATAATCTCCTACTTACGTATAAGTAGGGATTATACAGTCCCAGGGCAGTTTACATGCCGACTTAGAAACCAAAATTGAAGTAAATAAAAAAAGGTTAATTTGGAGGGCAGTTAAATTACCCCTCTTATAGACTGAGTTGGAGAGAGGACATTAGTAATAAGATGACAGAGAGGGGACTTGAGGAGATGCAATGGTAGAGGAATTGGGAGACGTTGGAGAACTTTATAAAGGTAAATAGATGATATTTTATTTACAAAAACAGGTATTAGGCATTAAAATAATAAATTGTTTTCAAAAAGTCCATTTTTGAGGTTAAATACCAGGTAAATTTATGTAAAAATAGTGCGTTGTTTTCATCATAGTGTCTTTGAATGCAAATTGTCCATCCCTTCTTATAAACACTAAACGAGAAACTAAATGCTGAAAAAATTAATAAACAAGAACTAAGTATTTAGGTGATTAATCAAATTACGAACAAGAAATATCTATCTTTTATTTCGTGCGTGACAAAATAATTATTAAAATACAAATCATTTCTGGTTAAAGTATTGATTAATTGCCAGGCAATTTTTTCTTCTTTGGATAAGGTATCGGGGTGTATATTTCACAAAACATATTAAGTATGTAGTGCAATATTGTTGCCGAAATAGAAACATGTTACTTCAATTTTATATTTACCATCAGGAATAAGTGGAGGAAAGCGCGTTTCATCGATAACAAAATTGCAGACCTGGTATGTGATATCCTGCAAATTAATATAATTTAGGTACATTTTGACTGTCAACAATTATTAACGATACCTTATAAAAGTAAAAACTTGTCAAATTACCGCATTTGTGTATTTGGGCCAAACCTAATGCGTTTGAGTCCACAGTTTTCTTTAAATTGAGTTGGAAACGTATCGGAATGTGTCGATACTCATTACTCAAAAACTTGTAAACTTGTACAAGTGCCTAAAATATAATAAACAATAATTTACTAAAATAGACATAACCCCAAATTATCCACGGTTTAGCCCAGATTAGTCAAATTACGGGCTATTTTTTTATCAACTTCTATTAGGTTGGCAATGGATTGTCAGTTATCATATTGACATGGCGCTTGCGTGATAGTGTTAAGTCATCTATCTGTCAAAACTTCCTAACCGGGTAAGCCATTGCGCAGCGTAGTTTTTATGTGAGTGTTGTTTTATCATGGCCACTATACTCGAAGCTCCCGCCAAATGCGAGATTCGATCTGTGATCCGTTTTCTCCAAGCTGAAGGCAGTCCTGCGGCTGAAATTCATCGAAGATTGTCTGTAGTGTATGGGGAAAAGATTATGAGTGCAAGTGCAGTGCAAAACTGGTGCAAGTTTTATCGGGAAGGACGAACTGACGTTCATGAAGATGGGGGTCAGGGACGGAAATCCGTAGCAACAAATGAGATTATCGAAAATGTGAACAAAGCGGTTCAAGAGCGCCGCCGGTTTACAATCTCTGAGCTGTCTACTGATTTTCCTCAAATCTCTCGATCAGCACTTTATAACATTATTACAGTACAATTAGGCTACCATAAATTTTGTGCACGATGGGTATCCAGGCGGCAACATTTTATGAGGAGGGTATACAAAAGCTGGTGCCCCGTTACGACAAATGCCTCAATCTCGGTGGCGACTATGTTGAAAAATAGCTGACATGTATGAGCAACTATTGTATATATTAAAATTTTTCCTATTTGCCTTATTTGCTTTTACTAGCTTAATGGAAGTTGATTAAAAAATAGCCCTCGTATTTTACCTCGATATCATCCTTTGCGTTATATTTTAGGTTCGCACTACCATTATGGGCCGTGGTAGTACGATTGTATTTAAATGCTTTAATTTCAAAGAAATTAAAGCATTAATTTCAAAGCAAATTAATTTCAAAGAAATTAAAGAAATCTTTATCGTATCTTATTAGTTGGATTCGAAAATCTTTAATTTTATAGCCTGTTTGATGAAACTAAAAATCAATATATTTATAATAAGAATTTCTTCTAGAGTAATTAAATTATCTTAATTTGATGAACGAGGTATATCAAAAAAGTGACGGGGAAGGATGGAGTAGATAGAACCTAACAGTCAGAAACTCCATATTATATAACATCAGAAACAAAGGCGGCAACAAAGCAACTCAATAGGAAAATTGAAATGGATTACGGGATGCTATTACCAAGAAAATGAAAAATAAGAGAAAACATAATGAGGATAGGTGCTGAACGTTCTGATGTTCCATGTGTTCCAGAATGATTAAGCGAAATAACAAGGAAGAACTACAATATGTTTAACTCAAGCGAACAATCACAGGGAAGAAATGGTACTGGTTTTGTGGTAACGAAAGATATGGTAAATAATGTAATGCGATTTAAAGCAATAAACGGAGGAAATCTCAGGAATTCTTAAGACTTCTTTAGAAAAATTGATGAAAGTATTATGATTTAATGGTCTTTGCCGTTTAACGTTCTTTGCGATACACATTAGGTAAAAATGTAGATTGGACTATATGGCATTGACATTAAATTAAATAATATTCGCAATAATGAATCCAAGTTTATTGTTTGAAATTCATTGATTGTGATTTTATAACGTTTTCATAACTATAATGAACAAATTAATCTATATATATAAAAGAGAAGATCTGTTTGTTTGTTTGTTCGCTATACGTTCCTAGACCCTTGGACCGATCTCAACCAAATTTTGCACAGTTATTTTGTTGGTCCAGGCGCAACTAAGCGTGCATAAATGGAGAAGAAATTCGCGCGGGGAGCAAAGTTATTCGCTTTTTTCGAAAATCAAATCACAAGTTTGACAAAAAATTTAATTTGTCAAATAATTAATCTGACGTACTGTCTGTGATTCAAAATACTGTCAACAGATGGCGGGGATGGCGGCTTTAATTCGAAAAATGCAAAACTAACAAAAAACCACTAACAAATTAATCTGAAAATACTGTCAACATATGGCGGGGATGGCGGCTTTAATTCGAAAAATGCAAACCACTAACAAAAAACCACTAACAAATTAATCTGAATGCCGCGAATAAGACCGGAGCACTTTATATAGGTCGCAGAACGTGGAAGATCCACCTCTTTGCGGAAGATTTAACTTTACATGAAGATGTAACTTTACGTGAAGATTATGTATGTATGTATGTATGTATGTATGTATGTATGACAGATGACAGATGACGGATGACAGATGACGGATGACGGATGACGGATGACGGATGACAGATGACAGATGACAGATGACAGATGACAGATGACAGATGACGGATGACGGATGACAGATGACAGATGACGGATGACGGATGACGGATGACGGATGACGGATGACAGATGACAGATAAAGGCCGAACAACTATGGCCTTCACGGATCTATTATTGTCCGCCCTGTGAGGCCGAAGGCCGAACAACTTTGGCCTTCACGGATCTATTATGATTCGGTCTGTGAGGCCGAAGGCCGAACAACTATGGCCTTCATGGATCTATTATGGTCCAGTCTGTGAGGCCGAAGGCCGAACAACTATGGCTTTCACGGATCTATTATGGTTCGGTCTGTGAGGCCGAAGGCCGAACAACTATGGCCTTCACGGATCTATTATGATCCGGTCTGTGAGGCCGAAGGCCGAACAACTTTGACCTTCACGGATCTATTATGGTCCGGTCTGTGAGGCCGAACAACTATGGCCTTCATGGATCTATTATGGTCCGGTCTGTGAGGCCGAAGGCCGAACAACTATGGTCTTCACGGATCTATTATGGTCCGCTCTGTGAGGCCGAAGGCCGAACAACTATGGCCTTCACGGATCTATTATGGTCCGGTCTGTGAGGCCGAAGGCCGAACAACTTTTACCTTCACGGATCTATTATGGTCCGGTCTGTGAGGCCGAAGGCCGAACAACTATGGCCTTCACGGATCTATTATGGTCCGGTCTGTGAGGCCGAAGGCCGAACAACTATGGCCCTCACGGATCTATTATGGTCCGGTCTGTGAGGCCGAAGGCCGAACAACTATGGCCTTCACGGATCTATTATTGGCCGGACTGTGAGGCCGAAGGCCGAACAACTATGGCCTTCACGGATCTATTATGGTCCGGTCTGTGAGGCCGAAGGCCGAACAACTATGTGTAACATTCCAGAATGTCACCATGCCAACCCTGTTGTCAATTTACGACCAATCAACGCCTCGGTCAAATTTATTCCGAATTTTATATTTTTATTTAACTATTTTTGTCGAAAGACCTTTCTTTAGTTTTCCTATCCTGTATATATTTATTATTTAGTATGAAAAGATCGATAAAATCAAATGCCACCAATTTTATATTAGTACTACTTTTCACGGCGTATTAATACGTCGAAGTTACTCGTCGGTAGGTTTTATGCTCAATCCAGGTGAGCGTTTAGCAAGTCGCAAATAATACACATACTATCTTGTGCTCCTAGTTTTTTGAGTATTTTTAAAGTAATTAGTGAAAATTACGAACCAAGTTTTAGTGTAATACGTTCACCGAATGTCAAGTGACAATTCGAGCTAATTATTTCAATTCAACAATTTTTTCTATAATCAATAATATCGATTTATAAAAATTGGAAACCCAATAAAGACGCCATCAAAAATTTTCATCGATAGACGCAGTAGTAAACGGAATTATTCTGGCTACGCGCAGTCGAATTAATGGTGGCTTATCAAATAAAAATCACAACAAACTTTTGGAAAATAGTAACTGAGAAAGACTTTGACGATAAAGACAATTTCAATCAATTGAAGCAGAAGCTAATTTCAATTATCCATCCAATTGGAGGAACCAACATCAACAAAACGCAGTATCATATTTTATTATTTTTTTATTCAAATTTCAGAAAAGAACTCTAAAGTTCGTTGTTTGCTTGTTAACGCTTTGTTTATCGATTTGTATAAGTGTTGTATTCTTTTAGAACCTTATTCAGAAATTGAATGTACCGAGAGGGGAACCTACAGATCTGTGGATTCCAGCTACGTGCAATTTGTATCCATCGTAAACGTGAGTAATTGCTTTACTCA
The DNA here is from genome assembly GCA_932274525.1 of Podabrus alpinus. Taxonomy (NCBI): domain Eukaryota; kingdom Metazoa; phylum Arthropoda; class Insecta; order Coleoptera; family Cantharidae; genus Podabrus; species Podabrus alpinus. The sequence goes on along the minus strand of OW026456.1, from coordinate 68,193,732 downwards.
CAATATAAGATTGGTTTGCTTTGAGTTAACAACCTTTATTTCTGGTAGTTTGCTAACAACTTGTACTATTGCTTCCATTAACATTTTTGCTTTGGTTATTGGTGGCTCAGTTAAATAATATATGATCTGTGTATCAATTCATTTTAGTGAATCGTCACGACTTCGTCAAGACGAGGCTACGATCTTTTCAGACGAACACTCAATTATTTGTAAATATATTAAATATTGTAGTAATAAGTTTTTCAAATTGTACCAAGAGATTTCGTTACGTTCCAATTTAGTTATTTTAAGTTACACAAAGTGTACTTGTTACTTGCTGTTCACTCAAGAATTTTATTTTTATGTTTTCTTATTAAATGGTTATTGAACAATTAAGCATCGGTGTTTGTTTATTAACCCTTTTGGCGCCCCGAGCGTTTAGTACCAGTAAGCTAGAGAATACCGAACCCCGAACACTCGAATTACATCAGAGTAACCCTCGCTCTACGACTAAGGCAAAAAAAACCAAGAGCTAGCCAACCTGTTCAACATCTACGGTTATCAAAGTGGACTTTGTAACAACTAACGAGGAAGTGGTTATCCTTAGGTAAATTAATTAAGTAAAGTGGTTACATATGGCCTTCACGGATCTATTATGGTCCGGTCTGTGAGGCCGAAGGCCGAACAACTATGGCCTTCACGGATCTATTATGGTCCTCCCCCTGTGAGGCCGAAGGCCGAACAACTATGGCCTACTCGGATCTATTCTAGGTCTAGATGGCTAAGGGCGGCGGATGCCGCCCGTGCCAGCTATAAATACAATAAAGAAATATATAAATTTAATCAACAGTTCGAAATTCATTGGATTTCTTATTAGCTGCTAGATATAAAGTGATTAGTTAAAAGAATTAAAATTGTTTACCTAGTTCAGATAAACGAAAAATTTAAACAAATTAAATAATTTCATGACAAAAGGATAACAAGATGGAGGGCGGATGTGTAGTAAAATAATTGTGGGATTAAATATCAAAAGGTGGTCTCGTTGAAAGTGGTTTTGCCGGAGAGCAGAGACAGGTATAGATTTATCTGTATGGAAAAGCCGAACAGATTTTGAAGTACATAAGGGACAAACCGGGCTTTGCCAATTTAGCGCTAACGGTAGGTGAAATTTCTACAGCAGAAAATTCGAGATCGAGAAATTTTGTCGCTACGCCTCCTTTTGCCAAAAACGATTACCTATATGACACCAATTTTAGCCGCAAGATGTGGGAAGGAAAAGATTTAATTTGGTGGTAGTTGATATATTACACATTTAACACATTAACAACATTTAACCGAAAATAAATTAACAAATTTTTTAACGGTTTTTTGTTTTGCTCAAGTGGGGGTTGCAGTTTAACACAGGTTAAATATGTTGTATTTTTATCATAATGGTTTTTAGGCTTCTATACAAAGTATAGCAAGAACCCTTATGATCTGGCTCCGCGTCTGTCCGTCCGTCTGTCCGCATAATTCAAATCTAATCAGAACCTTCGAAATTGTGATTGTAAACACATCGTGTACCTATATATACTTAAATAAAATTTGTTTTAAATTTAATATCGACTTTCTAGCCACGTTCTGTAAAAATTTTTTTTGGAACTCGGAACTTAAAATGCTATTTTTTGTTTTTATGTGAAAAAATTATTTTTTATTTATTTTAACCATAGCAGTGGCTTGATGTGATTAGTGAAGTTAAGTTGTAAATAAAAGAGAAAGGAGAGGATTGGTCCACCTCAAAAAATGGACCGTCCATTACAGAGAAGTAAAGTTTCGAATGGAATTTAAAAGTTTGATTATTATTACTTATATAGTAAATGGTAATTACCAACCGCAAAAAATTTAATTGGTGCAGATTATCTGATTATGTGATATTACATTATATGGCGACCTCCAAGAATATTCAATATTTACTTAGAGTATGTCTTGGGACAGTGGAGAAGAAGCTGGGGTTAGACATATAATTCACCAAGTTTAGGAAGTTGATCGTATCGATGTCAAAAATATTCGCAAAAAGAATTTAATTCCAATTTGCATTATTATTATATAGTATTTTAGTTGGCAATGATCACCAACTTAAAAAAAACAGATTATCCGTTAATTTAGGGCTCTATACAAAGTATACACCGAGAAAAAAAAATTAAGTAGGAATTTGTCTTGCAACAATTTGAAATAATTTCTCTTCACAGAGAAAAAATTGTTTTGATTTGAAGTATTTTTTTACTTCAAATTGAAGTGCAAATTTGTCTCGCATCAATTTGATGTCAATTTTACAAGAAGTGGAGTAAATTTGACAACAATTAATGTAATAATTATTTCAAATTGTTGCATAACAAATTCCTACATAATTTTTTTCTCAGTGTGTGTAGAAGCGATATAATCAAAGTATAGAATCTTATCAACGTATCATCGGATTAGCGGATCAACGTATCAGCGGATCAACGTATCAGCGGATCAACGTATCAACGTATCAGCAGATCAACGTATCAGCGGATTAAAAGTTATATAAGTGAACGTCGATAAAACAAACGGTATAATTATTAAATCTTCAAGCTTATTACTTATTATTTATATAATATAAAGTAAATAACACACAAAAAAAACGGATCAACATAACAACGGATCAAAGTATCAACGTATAAGGTTTATAACAGGTAGTAACTTATATAACCAATTTTCTCGCCCTTACCCATAATGCACCTAAACATTTACCAACCGTAAAAATCGTCATAGTCCTCAAGATTTGCGTGGAAATCGTCATTATACGCTCAGCTGTCATACCGCATAGACCGCTTGGACAAAAGTGTGCTCATCATTATAATTTCGCTACAGCTATTTTGTATTTATTATAAAGTAGGTTATTATAAATTATCGAGAGTCGACTGTATAAGGTTCATACAGGTACTAACTTATATAACCAATTTTGGCGCCATTACCCATAATGCACCTAAACATTTACCAACCGTAAAAACCGTCATAGTCCTCGAGATTTGCGAGGAAATCGTCATTATACGCTCAGCTGTCATACCGCATAGACCGCTTGGACAAAAGTGTGCTCATCGATATAATTTCGCTACAGCTATTTTGTTTTTATTATAAAGTAGGTAAAACAACACAATTTCATAATGCCTAGAAAGCAGTTGACACCTGAAGAGCGAAAAGCAGCAGCTGCCCGTCGACGCCAGAAGGACGCTATCAGGAAACATACCATTAGACAAGATCCTTCGTTTCGTTTACAGGAACAAGTTCGCGACTCCGAAAGCCATCGTCAAGCCCGTCAAGATCCTTCGTTTCGTTTGCAGGAACAAGTTCACAACACCGAAGGCCATCGTCAAGCTCGACAAGATCCTTCGTTTCGTTTACAGGAACAAGTTCACAACACAGAAAGCCATCGTCAAGCTCGTCAAGATCCTTTGTTTCGTTTACAGGAACAAGTTCGCGACACTGAAAACCATCGTCAAGCCCGTCAAGATCCTTCGTTTCGTTTGCAGGAACAAGTTCGCGACACCGAAAGCCATCGTCAAGCCCGTCAAGATCCTTTGTTTCGTTTGCAGGAACAAGTTCACAACACCGAAGGCCATCGTCAAGCTCGGCAAGATCCTTCGTTTCGTTTACAGGAACAAGTTCACAACACAGAAAGCCATCGTCAAGCTCGTCAAGATCCTTTGTTTCGTTTACAGGAACAAGTTCGCGACACTGAAAACCATCGTCAAGCCCGTCAAGATCCTTCGTTTCGTTTGCAGGAACAAGTTCGCGACACCGAAAGCCATCGTCAAGCCCGTCAAGATCCTTTGTTTCGTTTGCAGGAACAAGTTCACAACACCGAAGGCCATCGTCAAGCTCGACAAGATCCTTCGTTTCGTTTACAGGAACAAGTTCACAACACAGAAAGCCATCGTCAAGCTCGTCAAGATCCTTTGTTTCGTTTACAGGAACAAGTTCGCGACACTGAAAACCATCGTCAAGCCCGTCAAGATCCTTCGTTTCGTTTACAGGAACAAGTTCGCGACACTGAAAACCATCGTCAAGCCCGCCAAGATCCTTCGTTTCGTTTACAGGAACAAGTTCACAACACCGAAAGCCATCGTCAAGCTCGTCTTGATGAAGACGTGCGCATCCACGAACATAATCTCCGTAGAATTCGCGAGCAAGGCCCATGGCAAGATGAAATAAATCGATTTGAAGCTGAAATTCGCAAAGGCTGCACTCACGTATGTCATTCATGTGGGGGACTCTTTTTTCACTACTCCATTAAAACTCACAGCATGACCGAACTCCTTTTAGCTGGAAAGCAGCAATCCTTCATCGACTCAGTAATTATAGTTCCACCCACTTCAGACCTCGCTGAATTTTGCTCAACTTGTCACAGAACTATCCAACAAAACCGGATTCCACGTCTCTGTCTCTCCAACGATCTGCAGTTTCCCTATGTTCCACAAAGTGTAAAGAATCTGACACGTTTGGAAGCCCGTTTGGTCTCAGCTCGACATGTGTTTCAGTCCATTTGGGCTATATATGGAATGCATGGACAGATGAGAACAAAAGGACGAATTATTAACGTCCCAGTCTCCATAGACAATACCATTCAATCCCTTCCGAGACTCCCGAATCAGGACGATGTTTTACACATCCGACTCGCCCGTCAAATTGAAGTTCCGAGAAATTATACAGCTGGTAACATTCGTCCGGCTTGCGTGATGGATGCCGCTAAAATTCTTACCCGATCTCCGCTTTACCGTGAATACGGAATCACTCTTTCAAGCAATTGGACCGAGATATGTCAGCATCAAATTGATGTGGCATTACACGAAAACCCAGAAGAAATTGCGATGGATGTTCAAGAGGAAGAGGAAGTCGATGACGTAAATCCTGGCAGAGGAGAGACTTTAATTACTAGTGATGAGGGAATCCGGATGGCTCCAGCGGAAGGAAACCAACCAATCTCTATTCTATATGATCCTGACGTATTTTCTTACGTTTCCTCAAATATTTGCCGGGCACCGAATGAAGCCATCCGATAGTAATGGTAAATTACTAAGCCGCTCCGAATTTGTCAAATCAATGGCGCGTAACAGTGATCGCCGTGCCGTTGAAAATGTCGAGTTCTTACTGTTTTTGGCCAAATCGCTCGAAATTCAGAGAATTTCTGATAATCGCAAGGTGTGCCTTCGTAAACGAAGACGCAATGGAGAGTTAATCCGAGTCACTGCGGAACAAATTAGTCATTCTAATTTTGTGGATGGGTTAGTTAATGATGATAATGCTTTTAAGGTTTTACAAGGAGTACGAAACTCATGTCATCACTGGCATCAAGAAGGCCTTAAAGTCCGAAGGATGGTCAGTCAGTTCAATTTGCCTCATCTCTTCATCACTATTAGTGCCGCTGAGCTAAAATGGAACGAGTTGATTGTGATTCTCAAGCATATTCTTGACAAAATTACAATTTCTGAAGAAGAAGCACAAAATATGTCAAAGAATGACAAACAATTACTTATTCAGCGCGATCCCGTGACTTGCGCTCGTTATTTTGAACATCGCACTTCTGCTCTTTTCAAGACCTGGAAAAACTCTCAAGGCCCATTTGGAAACCGATCCATTAGGCATTCCTATCATCGCATTGAGTTCCAACATCGAGGAAGTCCACACGTCCATATGATCTTGTGGATTGATGGCTCACCAAACTTTGATGCTTCCAACTCATCTTCTACTCAAGATGTTTGCCGGTTTGTTGACGAAATTATAACTTGTTCCACGAACTGGCCTGAATATGATCCCATTCACCAGCTTTTGTGTTTTCAAACTCATCGACACACCCACACATGTAGAAAGAAAAGCCACAAAGGAGTCAAATGTCGGTTTGGAATTCCATTTTTCCCAATGGACGAAACCATTATTCTCCATCCATTCGAGGAGCAACAGGAGGAAATTGAGATTTTCCAACGCGATTACAAAAAGATTCGTGACTATCTTGATACGAATGAACTGCCACTTTCTTCAGATATGACATTTGCGGGGTTTCTACAAGATTTATCCATGACACGAAATCGTTACATTTCTGCTATTCAAAGCTCCTTGAAAAAGCCTAAAATCGTCATTCGGAGGCGGCCGTGTGAGACTTACATAAATCCATATAGTGAGAAAATCCTGAGACTCCAGAAATCTAACATGGATATTCAGTTTATTTTAGACGCCTATGCTTGTTGCTGTTACATCATTGACTACATTAACAAGAGTGATCGTGGAACTAGCGACCTCTTGCGTAAGGTTCTTGAAGATGTCAGAAGCGGTAACAAGTCTTTGGCTCAACGTCTTCAGGCTCTTGGTGCGGCTCATCACATGAACAGTGAACTCTCTGCTCAAGAGGCTGCTTACAACGTGCTTCAGATTCCAATGAGCCGATGCACAGAGGCATGCATTTTTATACCAACAGGTCCAGCCGATCAACGAACCAGAATGATTAAAACTAATATTCAGTTAGAAAATCTCAGTCCGGACTCTGAAGATGTCTTTGTAGACGGACTTTTACAACGATATAGTTCACGACCAGAAGCATTATCTAACCTTAATCTTGCACAATTTTCAGCTTGGTATGATTTTTCATTAAAACGAGGAAGTACACAGATGGCCCAAGAAAACGATGATATTGTAGAAACTGAAGACTTACAAAGTATCGATAAATATTTTCCGCTAAAGAATGGCAAACCTGGATACGTTTGGAAGCGAACATTTCCAAAAATTATTCGCCACGTCCGCTACAACAAGAATAAAGATCGTCACAACTTTTTCCGCGAACAAGTGATGCTCTATCTTCCTTGGAGGGATGAGGAAACCGAAATTATAAATCAAGATTGCGAGAAGATAGCGACTGATAATATAGAAGCAATTTCTGCCAATCGTCGCGAATTTAATGCCTTTCAAGAAGATATTCTGGATGTCGCTATGGATAGCGCATTGAGTGAGGATCGTCAATCTGACGATGACAAATCTGATAGCATACCGGAAGAGATTCAGGAGGAATTCGAATTAATCGACCCCGTTGCTGCTGGTGCCATTGACTTTGGTGGTGACGTGATACGCCCAATGTCTGAAAAGTTTACGCTTCCTAATCGAATTCCCAATAAAGAGTTTGAAGAATTATTCGCATCGCTAAATACTCAACAACGGGATTTTGTAACTCACCTGCTTGATCACTTCAAAAGGTCTCCCGATATCCCCATCTACACCTACTTAAAGGGAGGTGCCGGTGTAGGAAAGTCTCATGTAATTAGAACTCTATACCAAGCATTAATTAGAGTGTTCAATGCTAAAGTTAATTCGAATCCTGATAAACCTTCTGTCCTTCTGACGGCTCCTACCGGATTAGCGGCATTTAATATCTTCGGACTCACAATTCACAACGCATTCCAACTTCCCGTGAACCAAAAAGAAGCTAGCAAGCTCTCAGACAGCGTCTCTAATACAATGGCCACTCTCTATTCAGAACTTCGTGTTCTTATCATAGACGAGATTAGTATGGTTGGTCAACATATTTTGGAAATGATCGACAAACGATTGAGAGACCTATGTGACGGATGTAAACCTTTCGGTGGTATATCGGTCATAGCCGTTGGCGACTTCAGGCAGCTGCCACCTGTTATGGCAACATCCCTTCTGGCTGGAACAATGTCGAATTCGATTTCGTCGCTTTTCAACAAACCCTTATGGCACATGTTTACAGTTCATGAACTGACCACAATTATGAGACAACGCGATGATGCAGCTTTTGCTCTTGCATTAAACAATATGGCGTCAGGGACGATGACTGATGATGATTTGAAACTGTTCAAATCCCGTGAGTTTCCAACTACGCCTCAAGAAATAGTAAGCCGACGCCCTATTAATCTTTTTTACACGAATGAAGCAGTTGATGCCCACAATAGTTTTGCGTTATCCTGTTTGCCAGGAAATCAAGCCATCTCAACCGCCAAGGATTCCCTTTCTGCTTACACGAGCGAGGCATCCAAAGTTGCACTCCTCAACTGGATAGCATCTGCACCTCTATCTAAGACACAGGGACTTCACACAAGCCTCTTTCTCAAAGAAGGTGGACGTTATATCATGACAGTGAATGTAGACACAAGTGACGGTTTGGTTAACGGTGTGGGATGCATTCTGAAAAGAATTGACTTTGGTATTAGTACTTTGGATGCATCTAGACAAAAGCCTCTCCGTCTCTGGGTGAAGTTTGAAAATTCCCGAAGTGGACAGAAGCTTCGTTTGCGCAATATTAACCTCAGTCAGCAACTTCAAATTGATTCGGAATGGACTCCCATCTCACCATGTACGGTCGTCATCCAGCCACGATCGAATTCGGCCACAAAGGTAACAAGGACGCAATTCCCACTTAATGCAGCTGAAGCTCAAACTATACATAAATCCCAAGGATCCACATACGAGCTCGTTGTTGTCCATTTTACTCCTGGAATCAAGCGTGCTCTTCTGTATGTCGCATGTTCACGAGCAACAAAAGCATCAGGATTATTTCTTATTGGAATCATTAAAAAGACAAAAATGCCGCAAGAGAATGATCCGATATCTATTGAATTCAAACGACACCAGGAGATGAAGCTAATGCCCTCATTTGAACATTTGCGCATTAGGAATGATAGCAACAGACAAATACAAGTCATCTTTCACAATGTCCAGTCACTTCCTGCTCATTATAGTCTCTATGTATCGGATGAGGTCTATAAGAGTTCGGATATCATCCTTATGGCGGAGACATGGACGCTCTCAAGTGACAATTTTCCGCTAGGAGATCATCTTCTTGCTGCATCAGTACATAGTAACGATGTCCGTCGACCGATTGGTGTACGTGTGTATTGTTGTCCGTCTGTTCATGAATGTATTATAGACACCAATTCCGAAATAGAATACGACTCACGAGGTTCCTGCAGTGTTTCTTCTATTGTCTTCTCTAACATCCGAATAATTGTCGTTTACAAGTCACCAGGGTTTAATTGTAACACAATGATCTCTTTAATAAAAAAGCAGATGTCTTGCTTATACTTAGTACCACGTACTCTGGTTACTGGAGATTTCAATGAGGATTTCAGCAAGGAAGAAAGTAATGGCCTACAACATGCACTTAGAGAACTAGGACTCCAAATTCGGTCGCCAGCGATACCCACTACGCGGAATGGCACGCAAATTGATGCGATTTTTTCCAACTTTGAAGTGTCAGCTACCGGAATCTACACATCGATTTCCTCTTACCATGAGCCGCTTTGGGCCAGAATTAATATAAAGTAATTTGCAACAGACATCTTCGGACGTGGAATGGATGTTGTGGGTATAAACACCATCATCAATTACTATATGCCATCCGATGCACATAGTTATTTACATAGTGTTGCTCGTGCAAGTCGTTTTGACTCTGTGGGAAGAGCTATCACGTTTGTCTTCAGCGATGAAGTGCCAAATTATCGAACAAAGTTCAAACTCGGTTCCAAGTGAAAATTCAAATTTTCGATCTAACTCTATGTCTCAAAATGAATAATAAAGGCTCCCGATGCTAAAATGAATTATATATTCAAAACAAGCACAAAATTCTAAGTCGGAAGACACTTTAAAAATTTGCTCTACGAGAAATTTTTATTTTTCAAAATTTCAATTTTCTAATTTTATTTGAGTCTCTCAGGATGAACGAAACATGACAAACATTGCTAAGTTTAAACAAATTGATGATTGTAACATCAGAAATGAAACAAAATACTTAATTAGCTCAAAATTTGTAAAAATGTATTAATCATAATAACCTAGAAAAATGTAAGAATTTGTAAACCAATTTACTCTATAAATAACATTCTTTGTAAAAATGTAAGCATATCAAAAATTATGTAATTGTTTCATGCATATAATGTGTATAGTTTCAAAGAATAAATTAACAAATTAGTGAATAAGGGTCAAATTTGTGTAACGCCTAAGTAAACAACCAAGATGGAGAAAATGAGTCAATAAAGAATCCAAAAACTGATGAAAACGTAATGTACCAGTCAAACTACTCGTGGAGACATCTCAAAGGAAATCGAGATTGATAGAGAGCATGAATCTACAACAAAAATAATTTATTAGAAAGAAATAAATTCGTAAATACATGGATTTGACTTACAAAATTCGAACAGGCGTGCCAATAATATCGAATTTCGATGAAAAATCAGTTGACCTCGGGCTTCTCAACAAAGTGCACGCAATTTCAATGCTCTCCGAAAAATATTATTTACCAAAATTTGGAGGTTAACCAAATTCAAGTCGACTTCGTAGAGGTTAGAAATTTCTGTTGGACTGGACCAATTCTAAAAATATATGTCAAGGACATAATGAATGCTGATAATGGAAAACATGTAATAATTTACAAAAAAATCGACTCACATAAACTTTCTGGATAATAAGAAAATTATTGTAAATTAATGAAAATAACTTACCTCAACGTTTTTGGAAATTTTCAATAGGAAATATGCAGCAACAAACACAATCTCTAGCACCAGTCAATGTAAAAGACGACCTCAAGTGACATCAAGCAAGGTGATAATGACAACAGGGAAGTTGAGTCATTGCAAATGCAATCTAAAGTAGGGCACACACACAACAACAAAACCATATCCTTTTAAAAATAAAAACTTCGATTTTGTCAAGGAGACAGGTACAGTGAATTTATGATTTTATAATTTGTTACACTTTGGCCTTCAGCGTATTAAAAATAGGATTTGAGGAAAAGACTTCTAACAGAGTGCATTCTTCATTACCCTCAGTGATAAGTTTAAAAATAAAAGTTTTCTAATTTAGTTAAAATTACTTCAAGCTTTGAATAAGCAAAAATATTAATTTAAAAACATTTAACCCCGCTAATGTAAAGCGAGAGACTTGATTGGTCAAACGATCAAGCACCTTGGGACGAAGAGTGGAAGCCTCTTTGTTTCGAATCATTATTTGTATTTAGTATTAAAAATTTTAAAGGTTCATTTACATTGGATTTTAATCCAAGATATTTTGTACAACTATTTCTTTCATGAAAGACATTTTGATAGGTTTTCTTTTTAATTATAATAAAATTTGTATGGGATCTGATGAAAGTTTTTTTATTTCTTTATTTTTATAAAGAAAGGAAAGCAATAAGATATCCTGAGAGAGCCAATAATTATTTCGAACCATAAGGGACCCACCCCTGAACGACTCATCACCGAGAGCTTAGTAAGAAGGGGCAATAATGTGTGTACCTTCCTGTACCTAACATTTAAAAGGGGGGAGGACATAGCACTATCTATCTTTTAATCAAATATATATTTTGATTGTAAATATTTCTATTCAAACTTATTTCTATTCATTACCTTATCCGGGAGGATAAGGTAAAGGGGTGTAGGGGTTATGCTGCAGAGGTAGTACTTAGTACCGGGACGGTCACATCGAGCGTGATAACGAGAGATGGTCCTTGGTAACTGGTCCTTGCAGGATACCCAACTCTCACTTATGGCTCCACGTGCCACACCCTGGGAACTGCGTTGATCAGCAGGCGAAACTAAGTGAGGGGAGCCAGATATGGCAATAACCGAATGTGGTTGCCGGTATAAACAACTGCATTAATTTTATTGCCAATAGCTTCGGATGCATGAACAAGCAAATATAGGGCACTTTCCTGTACTTGGATAGAGAAATCATTCCTAAACGCGGACGAACCAAGCAATATGGCGAACGGCATAGAATGAAGATGGCAACGGAAAACTTTCTTCTTCACTTCGCGGTGTAGGCGTTATTGCTTGTTTTTATTAAACGTGTGCATTCCATTTAGTCAAGTTTTATTTTTTTAAGTTCAATTTTTGTCTCGAGAAAGGCAACTAGGTAACGAAAGCCCTATTGGGGCATGGCGCCCACAAGGTAATAATTATTGTGCAAGGAAAGGTTCCGTTTAAGTACTCACGAATCTCTTAGGAGAACCCCGTCTCTCCGACGCGAGGTAATTCTCAAGGGTTAGCCGATACGTACCGTCCATCTACGATCATAAAAAGCGGCAGGTGAAGCCGAAGACTCCATTTTAGGCTTCTATACAAAGTATAACAAGAAGCCTTATGATCTGGCTCCGTGTCCGTCTGTCCGTCCGCATAATTCAAAATCATACAGAGCGTTTCAAATCGTGTTGGAAATACTCTGTGTGTATAGAGGTCTAAGAACTGGGTAGCCAGTGCGCTACTTTTAGGCTTCTATACAAGGTATAGAAAGAAGCCTTATGGTCTGGCTTCGTGTCCGTCCGCATGTTTCAGAGCCAATCATAACGTTGATCAACTGATACGTTGTTATATTTTAAATACTTCGTCTATATAGTATTGCGTTAATCTGTTAATCCGTTGCTTCGATTCGCTAATGCAATTTATAAATACGCAAATGTTCGAAAGAAATTTACTAAGTTAAAGATATTTTCGAAGAGGTCTCCCTATATAAACTACTTGTTTTACTTTGATGTGAAAAAATAATTTTTTATTGATGTGGTTAGTGAAGTTAAGTTATAAATAAAAGAGAAAGGAGAGGATTGGTCCACCTCAAAAAAAGGACCATACATTACAGAGAAGTAAAATTTCTAATAGAATGGAAAAGTTTGATTGTTATTAATTATATAGTAAATGATAATTACCAATCGCAAAAAATTTAATTGGTGCAGATTATCTGATTTTGTGATGTTACATTATATGGCGATCAAAAATAACCAGATAATAACAACTTTCCACACCAGAAAGGTAGCTGTATAGAAGCCTAAGAACTGCCGCTAAAGCGAGTTCCACCTTGTTTTTATTTATTTTCCAGGGCACTTTATCCAAACTAATAAACAAAAAATTGAACAATGTACTATGAATTCAATTACCTTGGACAAAATTTCATCATTAGAAGAGACATCTTGAACAAAAAATCCCAATGCAAATATCAAAATAATAAACGACAAAATAATAAGATGGCAAATTCTACTCCCAGTTGGTAGGTTCTGGTATGGGGGACCCGCGCAGCCCCATTTTCGCTAGCTTCGTGATGCACGACCTGTTGATGAATTTTGTTGGATCCATTCAGTTTGCCGTTCCCTTCTTGATGCTCTACGTTGATGATATGTTGATGGCCATACCATCTGACCGGGTCAATACATGCCTAGAGGTCTTGAACGGTTACGACCCGTTAATTAAATTCACGTGTGAATTGGAGGTGGATGGCAAAATTCCGTTTCTGGATCTATTGGTGTGCAGGGGGATAATGGATCTGTGTACACTGCAGGGTAAGAACTTTATTCTGACCGTCTCTCCTCGGCAGGCAATGGCAAACCACCGAGGTAATCTGCCAAGAAAATCCATCTCGAAATGAAGTGTAGTACACTTCCCGTGGTTCGGAGCCCACGTTAAACAAGTAGGTCCTCTATGTATATTTGAAAACAATTTGAACGCACATCATATGCATAGAAAAAGATAGACGAGATGGGTCACCAAACCCTCATTAGGGTAAAAGGACTGAGAAGGAAGGAAGGTGTGGTATACAAAATTGTATGTGAATGCGACAAGACTTACGTGGGACAAACCGGTCAGTTGCTATCAAAACGCCTAAGCCAACACAGATATGACGCTGAAACCGGCTCTAATAGGACCGGTATCTCAGAACATCTTAAAGTTTGCAACCATTCCTTTAAAGATGATGATGTCAAGATTCTGGCGGATGAAGCCTTTTTCCCTAGGAGAGCGTTCTTGGAAGCTGCGTATATTGGTGAGGAGGTCAACAACGTTAATAAGGTCACAGATTTTGAGCCGATTAGCGGTGCATATAAGGCACTCTTGACTGTGTTCAACAGCAAAACAGGGCAACGTAGTTGAAGTGTTTCTCGCCGGTCCGCGGCCTGTTTGTTTTGATGTCCATTTTAACTACTGCAGTTCAAGATTTCTAAACCGTTTAGTTCTAATGCCATCGGCGGGAAGTTTGATTTATACCAAGTTATATTTGCTTTGTTTAGTTACTTTTGGGTGCTTGACTTTGATTTTGTTTACCTGGTTGTTACCATACGGTTTGATTTTTAGTGATACGACTATTGTATATGACAAGCAAAAATTAGTTTATTTGTGCCCGCCTTTGTTACATGTTTGATGTGCTGATTTATTTGTTTCTTTTGTCCTCTTTTGATGTATTCGATGTTTAACATGCACCCACTACTCCCCACATAATATCTTGTTATGCTACAGAATAACATTTCCATCTAGATGAAGAGGTACGATTTACTTGTATACATACCGTTGTAACCTGATATTGACTTTGTCATGGCGATCCTTATTTGTATTTTATCTTGATTACAGTCCCGATGATGGCGGAACGTTCCGTCGAAACGCGTCGATGATTTAATCTGTCGTTTTCTTGCATTTGCTCCCAATGCCCAAGATTCCATTACATTATCAAAATGATAGTTTTCATTATTTTCACTTGGTTTAAGCTACTTAAAATTGAAACCGCTGAGCACTGATAACAAATTTTAACGATTGTCATTTGCCAGGAAAATCCTTTTCGGTTCAGTTATTTATACCTTGGTGATTTCTTAAATAGATTAATATTTGTTAATGGAACTTTTTTAATTTATGTAGTAACTATCAAAACTTTTTGTTATTTTAACAATTTATAACCACTTTGTACTTGAATCTGCAAAAACACATTTATACCAAGGGGTTATCGAAAAATCTATATGATTTACTGGTAGGTCGGTCGATTTGAAACCATTTGGCACGAATACCAGATTTATGCTGCATATAATGCGCGTTGGACGGAACGAGCTGAAGAAGAGGAAAAGGCTAAACGAAATTTTGAAAAACAGCTGGCAAGTTTGACCATTTAATATGCTGAGGCGAAAAAGAAAATAGAATACGAATCTGAACAATCGGTAAAAGAAATAAACGACCCGGCACAAGAAACAAAAATAAAAATGGATAATAATTCACAAGGAACATTTTTCGATAAACCACTTCGATTTGCTTAAAATTAACCATAAATATTTAGATGCAGAATCGTCAAGATTGAGATTGGAAATTTTTTCAATTTTGCCTTTTACCAATTTGTGACCTTCACTGACATCCCACAAAAAGAATATTATTATACCTAACGCCAGAAGGCATTGAGTCGGAAATTTGGTAATTTTTTTCGACGACCGTAGCGTCCTTATTTACCGCCGGATTTTTTATTTTCTGCCGGCAACGAAATCAGATCTCGGGGCGTTACAAATATAACATTACAACTTTTTTTCGTATTTCGTACCGAACGACAATAAAATGCAAACGAAAATTTCAAACCATATTACGCTATTAAACTATTTACTGAATTTCTAGAATTTGGCGTTTCAGAGCTATTTTCAGTTTAAAAGAGTTTTATTTTTCGGCAATTTCGCACATAATATTCAAGGTTTATCTATCGCTTATTTAAAAAAATGAATAAAATATTAATAATAAAGTTGTGAAAAGAAATGGGAGGGCTTATGCTGAAATGGGCGAGGCCTAGACAGCAATGGGAGGGATTTTCACAGAAATCGAAGTGTCTTTGTTTGCCATGGGCGGGGATTAGCTCGAAATGGGAGGGTCATAGGCGGGGCTTGGACTGAAATAGGCGTCACTTAGGATTGACGGACGATTATTCGAAATCTAAATTTTTTTAAATGGTTTTTAATTATTTAAATTATTTTGTAATAATTAAATAAATTAAATTGGGAACAGCTTAGACTGCAACGAGCGGGGTGTATATTCAAATGGGCGTGGCCTATGACGCAGTGGGAGGGCTTAAAATGAAATGGGAGGGGCTTGGAAAAACGGCTGATTAGAAAACATTTTTTTTGCAAATCTCTTATACTTGCCAAAGCAAACAGACTTTTCGACTCCGGCCTAAGTAAAACTTGATTCTGACTGTGTCGCCTCGGAAGGTAATGGCAAACCACCTAGGTGTAATCTGCTTGGTACGGCGTCCTTGGAGATGAAGTGTATACATTCACGACTAAAGCATGTGTGGTACTTGGAGAAGAAGAGAAGAGGAATATCTATAACAAGTACATTTAGTCGATTAACTATATGGACGTATATTGAAAGAAATATTAGAAACTGTATAGGCGGACATGGAAACGGAAGAACAAGCTGGATTTAGAGCGGGTAGATACACGACAGATAATCTATTCTGTGTGAAACAAATGATTTAAAAAGAAATTCGCATTTAATCAAGAGGTACCCATGCTCTCCGTGGATCTAAGAAAAGCGTATGATAGCATTACGATACCTAAATTGGGAGAAACCCTGGAAAACACAAACATAAATGAAGACAAACAAAAAGCTATAAAATGGTTATGTAAAAATTCTAAATCTTCAATACAAGCTGGAAATTAAACAATGGATTTCCCAGCAACGAAGAGATTACTGTTTGTCAACTTCCCGATTTAAAATTTATCTGGAACAGCCATTACAAAATTAAAACGAAAATGGGCATCTCGATATCAGAATACACAAAATAATTGTATGCATTACAATTTACGGACGATCAGGTCATTATGGCGCAGGATTACGAGGATATGGAAAATTGATAGAGGAGTAATGTACAAAAAAAAGTATATGTGCATATGTGGAATGCAGCAGGATCTACAATTAGAAAACGACCATAACATAAAGTAATGCCAAGAATATAAATGCCTTGGGGTTGATAATGACTCAAGATGGAAGATGCCACTTAGAAATCCGTAAAAGAAATCAACTAGGAAAAAAGCGATCGATCTCCGGGTTAAATTCAATACTATGGGATCAGTTTGTTCCAAAACTAACAAGACCATTAATGAACGTATGCTTTATAGTTTAGAGCTATGGTAGATGGGGAAAACTGAGTAAACAAATGCATTACATAGAGATTGACTTCTGGAGAAGATCAACTGTCAAAAGTAAATTAGAAAGTATACGAAATACCCACATCAGGCAAATTGTGCATATAGAACTTACTTAATGGTTTGGTCAAGCAAAACAGTTGGACACAAATAGATTACCAAGAAAAATCCTGTTCTGGAAACCTTCAGGAAGAATAAAAGGAGGGATTCTTAGAGTGAGTTGGAGAGAGGACCATGATAATGAGATGACAGAGAGGGGACTTGAAGAGATGCAATGCTAGAGGAATTGGAAGAACTTTATAAAGGTAAATAGATGATATTTTATTTACTAAAACAGGTAGGCATTAAAATACTACATTGTTTTCAAACAGTCCATTTTTGAGGTTAAATACAAGGTAAATTTATACTTACTGTGGTAAAAATACTGCGTTGTTTTCATCATAGGGTCTTCTTTGAATTCAAATTGTCCATCCCTTCTTATAAACACTAAACGATAAACTAAATGCTGAAAAAATTAATAAATAATAACTGGGTGATTAAAAAAATTACAAACAAGAAATATCTATCTTTTATTTCGTGCGTGACAAAATAATTATTAAAATACAAATCATTTCTGGTTAAAGTATTTATTAATTGCCAGACAATTGTTTCTTCTTTGGATATGGTATTGGTGTGTATATTTCACCAAACATATTAACGAGCGTAATATTTTTGCCGAAATACAAACCTGTCACTTCAATTTTATATTTCCCATCAGGAATAAGTGGAGGAAAACGCGTTTCATCGATAACAAAATTGCAGGCCTGGTATGTGATATCCTGCAAATAAATATAATTATTAGGTACATTTTGATTGCCAACAATTATAAACAATACCTTATAAAAGTAAAAACTTGTCACATTACCGCATTTGCGTATTTGGGCCAAACCTATTGCGTTTGAGTCCACAGCTTTCTTTAAATTGAGTTGGAAACGTATCGGAAAGTGTCGATACTCATTGCTCAAAAACTTGTAAACTTGTACAAGTACCTAAAAATATAATAATCAATAATTTACTAAAATAGACATAACCCCAAATTATCCACGGTTTAGCCCAGATTAATCAAATTATTTTACCTCGGTATCACCCTTCGCGTTATATTTTAGGTTCCCAGTACCATTATGGGCCGTGGTTGTACGATTGTATTTAAAAGCTTTAATTTCAAAGAAATTAAAGAAATCTTTATCGTAGCTCATCAGTTGGATTCGAAAATCTTTAATTTTGTAGCCTGTTTGATGAAACTAAAAAAATATATATATTGTGGTGTTTTATTTTTCAATTCCAAATTCAGGAGAATACAATTAAAATCTTAATTCAACAATATGGTCATTTAAAATAATTGTTATCATTAATTTTTTCAATTATAATGTACCTGGTTCAAATTGTCTGTTAATACACAAATCCGCACATTTGTGTGTCCCGAAAATTTTATAGTTTATTTTTTTGTTTAGCTTACTCGTGATTATTTCTAGATGTCCTTGTCGTTATTTCGGGTGACGGTAAATTGCATGAACGACTGCAGGTAGCCGAAAAAAAAGTAGTAAATTGCACTCCGGGTAAACTGCACGAAATTTTGCAAACTGGTAAACTGCATTCCGAACATTTTCCAGGTAAAAATAAAATAAAAATATTTATTTTTATAATCATGAAATAGTAACGAGTTCGAGGGAGCGGTTAATCCACCTCTTTGCGGCAGATCCACATCTCTTTGTGGCAGATTTAACTTTACGCGGAGATTTGTTTTTTTAATTAGTTTTCTAAAGAAATATCAAAAACTAACAATAACCTAACGGCAGATCCACCTCTTCGCGGCAGATCCACCTCTTTGCGGCAGATTTAACTTTACGCGGAGATTTATTTGTTTTTAATTAGTTTTCTAAAGAAATATCAAAAACTAACACTAACCTAACCACTAAAATCACAAACTCGACGTTGTAGGTATTTCTGATTTTAATAAAAAAATTTAATAAAAAAACCTGACAACACGGCCCTATACTGATTATCTCACAAATCTACTCTAAAGCTTCGGTAGTTGTTTTTTGAGACACCCTGTATTGCTTGGAGTGCAGTTTACCATTTTTATTTTTACCTGGAAAATGTTCGGAGTGCAGTTTACCAGTTTGCAAAATTTCGTGCAGTTTACCCGGAGTGCAGTTTACCATTATCAGGTGGTTTTGGAGTGCAGTTTACCTTATCCCGTTATTTCGGAACATCTGTGAATTGGGATGTCCCTTTTTACTTTTACACCTTTTTAATTTTTAATATGTTAAATGACCAATCGTGTACATTAATTTTTACAAATTTATTAACTAGCCGTAAGGAACAATTATTATACCTCACATAAATCGACCAGTAATAATTTTTTTTATTGTTAATGAATTTGGAAAATTTTTTTATTAGGCTTGACTTGTATAACATCTTTAATTTTGAAAATTAATTTTTTATAAATTTTTTTTTAAAATGCCGAAATTTTTGAATCATTGAAATACGGTTCAATATTTATAATATGAATTTTTTCTAGAGTAATTAAATTATCTATTATTTTGAATTTTATTTTACTAATTTTCAAGGTCAATGTTTCCGAACTATCGTATAAGCAAAAAATTTAACATGTTTTCAATTCACTAACCTTAGACAAAATGTTCTCATTACAAGAGACATCTTGAATTAAAAAACCCACTGCAAATACCAAAATAATATTTTTCATTATTTTCACTTGTTTTTAGCTACGAAAAATCAAAACCATTTGAAACTATAAACCGTCGAGGACTAAATAATTTTAACCATTGTTATTCACCATTAAAATCTGTCTCGGTTCAGTTATGTAATACGTGGTAATACCTTGGTAATTTCCTAAAGAGCTTAATATATGTCTATATGACTTTTTCAACTTTGTATCTGCTATTTTTGTTATTTAAACAATTTAAAAGATATTTTCAACTAGAATATTAATATTTAATGGTTACATTTTTAACTTATTACAAATTATTTGATGATACCTACTATGAGGAATCCTTTTTGTAACATATTATATTATTAATTGTAATTTTAATTAATAAAAAGAAATGAAAACTTATGAATGTAAAGGAACATTTGGGAGGGGGGTTTTAATAGTATTAAATAAGTAATTAGTAAAATTGATACCTTACCCCATCTAAATTTCGATCTCATATCGTAGTCCGTATGTTTAATTCACTGAAAGAATACAATAAAGAATGATAAGCGAAATTTAAAATTATATTAAATTTTGTTATAAAATAAAAAACAAAAAATTAATGAAAAAAAATTGCAAAATTAAAGTTCAGAAAAAGTAATCATCATTAATCATCAATTATTATCATCGTAAATTATGATCATAATGTGCCAAGTTTTAAACTCGTGTCTGTGGTAATAATTATTGAGGTGTAAGACGGGTTTTATACCATAAAGATAGCAATTATGAGACTTACAAACACTTCCTTGCATAGGCCACCTTGTGTATTTCAATATTTCAATTAAAAAGTCTTCGTAGAAAGGTAAGATTTTTCAAAGTTATCTACTTTGCATAGAACTGTAGGAGGTGGGCTCGTTGAGGATTTATTCCAGTTTCAATGACTGGATTCTCGATGGGTTTTTCTAATTAATAATTATTTTTATTGTGTTATCGAATACACAATAAAGCATTTGATTTAATTTATGTAATTTAATTTTTATTTCAGTGAGTTGATATGATAAATTGTTGATGATTACAGCATAATACGTTATTTGATCTTATCTCTCAAGACGCGTGCTCAACACGGTTAGAACGTTTCGGCGCAGCCGGTTCGGCGCGACCGTTTCGGTGCAGCCGGTTTTTTTTTCCTGTTTCCCCATTGGGTTAAACCACCCAACGGGGGAGTATACTCTGCTATTGGATACAGACCTAAACTTAAAACTAATTAATTAACATGTAATCAATGTAATACAAACGCAAACTTATAACTAGGGAAAAATGGTAACACTTATTTGGTAGAACTATTAAAACTAAAAATTGATAAAACATGGTAATGAGAACAAATAATTACACAAACACATATTAAGGCAAGAGATTGACTGTCCCTGCCCTGTATATGTTTAGTGTTGGTGTTTTTGTAGAGATTCGTCAAGGTGTGAGCCATGGCCAGAACGAGAGAATGAAATATAAGAAAAACAAAACCGGGTTTGAGCATACAATGGCCCTTCAATATTTGATGTTGGTATGAGCTCAAGCTCAGGGTGGAGTATTAAAATCTTTAAGTGTTGAAATTATATGCTTTATGAAGGTGGTGAAAGAGATAACTAAGGTTCGGCGCGAGGCCGGTTCGGCGCAAACCCGGTTTGGCGCGGGGCGGTTCGGCGCGATGCCGGTTCGACGCAAGAAAAGAATCGTTATGGAAGTAGTTTTTTTTTTATTATTTGACTTCTATCTGATCATGGTTAATTAATTGTTTATTTAACTAATCAAAAATTTATTTTTAATATAATATTGATAGATAAATAATGTGGACAATAAATTTATTAATGTACAAAAGAAGAGGTTGTTATAGCTGTAATGCTGCAATGATTGTTTTCCTATGCACTCATCTCGTAATTATAAGACAATCCTCGCAGATAGTCGATTATATCCCGATTCGCATAATCACTCACAATGATTTTGATACGTTTATCAGCATCACGATATTTCTTTAATTTTTTTGGTGGCTCGTGACCTGCTAGTAGGTGTTCATAAAACATATCACGACCTTTCTGAATTTTTTTCAATCCGTCTATAAAAATTTCCACAAAATTGGATGATCCATTCCCATTTCCAATTGGAGGCGTCGATGGGCCGCCTCAGCATGGTTATTTATTCTATCCATGTCGTTCAAAACGCGATTATATAAAGACCACAATTCTGGGCTGAAAACTGCAGGCCTTCTACCATTTCCTCGACGATTCATTCGGCCAACATAAAAATCTTCAAACCATTGCAACAGTGGTTGTAGTTCGATAGGCAACACTCCAGCTAACCTGTCTATTGCATGATCTAAATCTGCAGTTGGTACAAATGCAAGAGACACCACCATTCTAGCATACAAATCAAAATTAGAGTCTGTATTGTACTTCCCAATTACATTGAAATTTGTGAGTTGTTTTTTCATATTTTTAGTCAAATGAAAAAAGCATCCCTGCATTTCCGCTGTAGGAAATGCGTTTCTAAACGCAGAAATCGCAGCCAATTCAAAATCAAATGAAATATGTACTGGATTCAAATTTGGTTCCAAATTTTTCAACATATCTAGCATTGTTGTGTATGTTGCAGCTTGTTTGTTAGGAAGAAGCGCGTATAACAATGGATGAACTCCTCCATATTTCTGCGCCAAGATTACATACACCTGCGAAAATAACGGTGGCGTAATTTTAAAGGTCCCATCTATAAACCAATGGTCACATTCGCTCAAAATGCGAAGGTTTCGTTCACGACCAAAAATAAGAATTCTTCCGGCAACTTGACCACTATCAGCCAGTAAAAAGTTTTCTTGAATACCGGGCTGGAGATCGTAAATTTTATATTTTTCAGGAATTATTAAATCTTGTACATTTTCAGGCGCGGGGGGAACAGCTTGCACAACATTTCTCGTCCTTCGGATTACTTTTCGTAATGCAGCGTGGTTTGGCATAGCGGCTAAAGCGCCTTCGGATAATTCGCCGAGGCAAGCATCAATAATTTGCGAAGTTCTTTCCGAAACATCTTCTTCAATTCTTCGCTTCATTGCAGATACAGCTACATCAACCTCAACTTTAGCTGCCGAACTGTCATGAGAATGATCGTTAACCATTTTGACTACAATACCATTTTCAGTGTGAATTCGACCTTTGCAAGAGTCTTTCCTTTCACATCGCCAAAATATTTTCGATCCGGAAGCGCTCATACGATCAAAGATATATATGAATCCATTATTCGAGAACTTTACCTTCTGGCGTTTACTTACAATATTTAACATTTTTGGATTAGCGAAGAGATCAAAATGATATTTTGAGTCACTACAGTTTTATAAAAATTTTGATACTGACAAAGTGTGGTGCATCATTTATATAGGTAAATTTTTTATCAGAAATACCAATCCAAGAACATTTTCGGATTATCAGATTAGGGGCCAGCACGCCAACCCGGACCGCTTAATAAAAAAATTGCTATTGATAACGTGGTGGTTCCTAATGTCTGCCTGATGAAAATTCAAGTTAATCTTTTAACTCCGAGGCGTTGAGCCGGGTGCTTGTGCTATATACGAATAGAAATTGAAACGCGCAAAAGGCGTAAGGAGGAAAATAATGGCGAGGTCCCGTAAGAAAATGGAAGAGATGTTTGTAAAAATGTAATCCTCCCCTTCAAACGGATTTGTAAATCCCGAAAGATTGGGATAGCAATATTCAATATAGAATATAAATGCTACAAATAAAATAAGGCTCGCGCCGAACCGTCTCCGCGCCGAACCGGCATTGCGCCCAACCGCCCCGCTCCGAACCGGCTCGCGCCGAACCGGCTGCGCCGAAACGTCCCATCCCGTGCTCAACACGTCTACTCGAAGAGTGAATTTAATATTGAATGAATGAATGGGAAATATAAACAAACTTAGTTCAGCTACCAAAAGAAAAGAAATTCGTAACCAAGTAAACAATGCTTCAGGAATTTTTGTTGGAATTCTCTAGAAATTACATAGGGAGTCGGAAAAATTCTCAGGAATTCTTGAGGAAAACAGATAAAAGTTTTATGATTTATGATAAATTTCATGAGTTTTCTTGTATTTCGGGTAAAGAACATTTTTAGGTGCGTTTTAGTTAAACCGGGCAAATTAAAAGAAAAGTATCTACTTTGCTGTTCAATTTGGATACTTTGAAAGTATCAAAGAGGAAATCGAAGAATTGAAAGCAAAAATGAACAGAGCGGAAGAATAATGGAAGATGGAAAGACAGAAACTAAAGAGAAAGGTAAAGGAACTCGAAAACAGAATAGAGGAACAAGAGAATAACGACGGGATTTGCAATGCAACTGGAGAAATACGAAAAAGAAAGAAGGAAGTGTAATTTTATATTGTCAAGGGAATACACACCAACGAGAAAGTAACCGAAAAAATGGTGGAGGGACTCGCACAGAAAGAACTAGCAGTACAAGTGAAAGTGGTAGAAGCATATAAAATGAGCAGAGTACCAGGAAGAGACCCAATAAACATTTTAGCCTGCGAATAGCCTGTAAATAGCCTGTCAGGTACTTTACAGGCTATTTACAGGCTATTCGCAGGCTAAAATGTTTATTTGGGAGGTAATAGTTGCAAAAGTGAGTAACCTTAACGACAAAAGAACAGTGATGGAGAACAAGAGAAGACTGAAGAGGATGAAGCTGTATATAGAGAATGACCTCACGCAGAAGGAAAAAGGATACAAGATCAAATTATAAAACGCGTCAAGGAGGAGAACAGCAACGTTTTCATAACTACAATGAACAAATTAATAAATACAATAAAGAAATTTATAAATTTAATAAACTTTTTCTATCTGTATTTATGTAATTGTGAAATCTGTAGATTCGGTTGTAAATAGTTTTTTTTATTGTTTAATGAAGCTTGGTTTTATTTTGAAGTATACTCTGGTACTTGCCAAATCTTTTGTAATTTGGGTTTTTCTGAAATTTCCTGTTAGATATGAGCTGGGAAGTTGTTTGATGGTGTGTGAGTGACTACTTTGTGTTTAAGGTTGTATTTCATACCACTTGCTAGATAATTTGCATTAGGTATTCAGTTCTCTAGCCTCAAAGATTAGTCAAAAATTCTTTTCATTTTTGGTCAGTTCATTGCCTTACTGGCAAATGATGGGGGTTTCTCAATCAATATTATTTGTGTGCTCAGGGTGGCAATTATGGGAGTATGACCTGACGACAATAGATCCAAACAGGATAGGAAAAACGGCCGATGTTTGGTGGCGATACTGGGAAACCGACCGTTACCACCCAACGTTGGTGCTGAGCGTTGGCCAATGCTATTTGCCGATGCCTATCATAGGCTCAGTTCAACAGCGGCCAATTTCAACAACAACGAACAACAATTTTTATCATGAAAATTCTTGAAAAACATTTAATCTTAGAGAAAACCAGTCGAGTACCATAGCACCTAAATTTAGAGCACTTCAAAACTGCATTATATTTTTTGTGTAAAATGAAGACAGAAATTGTTGGTGAATGTTTAAAGGCCGGTCCAGACGCTACGTTTTGCACAACCTTTTGTCTGCACAGTTCAACACGTTGCAGATAAAATGTTGCGTGTAGATAGGAAAAGTGCGCAGTTTTGAAATAGGCGCAAAGACGGTACAGTTGCAGCGATAACTGAGCTAGAGAGCATAGATATCCTTGAAGTGTACGGACAAGTCGGCGCATGTAGACGGTAGCTCCGTTTTCCGATTCAGCATGCCAAACTTTATCAGAGTAGTACCTCCTCCATGACGATGGCACTAAAACTGTGCGAAATATACAGATATCTCTGCACCATGTAGACGCTCTAAAAATTGCAACGTTTTCATTCCGTCTTAAGACTGCGCAAACAAAATGTTGTGCAAAACGTAGCGTCTGGACCGGCCTTTATGTCCAGACCATAATATTATTTCAGGTCCTCCAAAGCTTAATCCGTCATCGTCACTGATGTTGATGTAAATCACGTGGTTAATTTAATTTATTAATTTTTTGAAGCTATTAGCATAGAACTATCTCATTAAATTAAACACCCAATATAATTTCATAAATTTGAATTCTAATACAGAACGAGTGAATTCTTGAATTACTAAATGCTGAAAAAATTAATAAATAAGAACTGTGCGATTAAAAAAATTACAAACAAGAAATATATATTTTTTATTTCGTGCGCGACAAATTAATTATTAAAATACAAATCATTTTTGGTTAAAGTATGGATTAATTGCCAGACAATTATTTCTTCTTTGGATATGGTATTGGTGTGTATATTTCACCAAACATATTAATGAGCGTAATATTTTTGCCGAAATACAAACCTGTCACTTCAATTTTATATTTCCCATCAGGAATAAGTGGAGGAAAACGCGTTTCATCGATAGCAAAATTGCAAACATAGTATGTAATATTCTAGAAACAAAAAATTTAGATACATTATATTGTCAAAAATTGTTAGCAATCATAATTATTACATAATTATAATTATTATAGCATTACGAAGTAACAGAACTCCCGCAATTTTGTTAATAAAAATGCTTATAACTCAAAAAAAATTCTAAAAATGTCTAAAATTACTATCTGGAAAGCGAGGAAGGCGACTGAACGAGATTAAGAGCGGAATTTGGAGATTTTTAGAAAAAAAATTAAATTGACTAACACTTGAAAATTTTAATTTGGATTATTTGATTTTTTTTGCCTATTTAATTATGAAATTGAGCAATCTGATCTGTCAGTAGGGGCACCCTTGTCGAACAGATCAAAGGTGAAGAATTAGGCGTTAGTTAGGTCGTATGACCACCAAAATTACACTTGTAAAAATTTAACCGCTAAAAAAACCCAGCACCATGCCTCGGAATTTCGACAGAACAAAAACAATCGAGAGAAATGGAAACTGGGGACGGAGAAGCGGCACTAGCTGTGAATAAATCCGTTATATAATATTTATGTATTAGCAATACCTTATAAAAATAAAAATTTGTCGTGTTACCACATTTGCGTATTTGTCCCAAACCTATTGCGTTAGAGTCCATAGCTTTTTTCAAATTGACTTGAAAACGTACCGGAAAGTGTCGATACTCATTACTCAAAAACTTATAAACTTGTACAAGTACCTAAAAATAAATATCAATTTTTATTTCTGTGGTTTACCTATCTTATAATATTATAATAATAATTAAGTGTATTGATTTACCTCGATAGAATCCTTCGGGTCATCTTTAAAATTTGTAACGTTACTTTTGTCGTTACATACTCAGCAATTCAATTCTCCATATCTATCTCCATAAATAGTTTTTCTTTCCATCATTTCAATTATTCCGTCCGAGTAATTATAACGCACTCGGTATAAAAGCGGATAGGAGATAAGAGGAACACGGCGACTCGAGGCTTTTTGGTTTGGTTAGCATAGCGATAGCACGCATTTTTAGAAAACAATATTTTTGACAAATATTTCGAGTGATTAACCGCAGATTAGGCCCGAATCCTTATTAGGAAGCTAATTAGTCTAGCTACCGTTATTTGAGTGAATGTGGAATAGCCTACTAACTATATTTACCGTCTCTATTGGAAAATTTTGACAATTTTAAATACGTTGGAAATTTCGAAGTCGGTATTGCTGATAAGAACACCTTGGGCTGTTGATACCATATTATCTAGGTAATAAATACCATTTGATTTCCCATATTTTTGGAAAGTGGCTTCCGTTATTGGAATCAAGATTGGAAGATAGTGCCAATTAACAAACTATCTCTGTTTTATTATCAACTGGATCAACTCTGGGAAATTTTCCATTTAGTAATAATTGTCAGTTGGCTGTATTTTTTTTGATATTTTGAGTAAGGCTGTAGTATCTACTTTTGCTACTGATTATTTACATCAATAAACTTAGTCGGATATTTGTTGGTTTTGTTTGCTTGTGTGTGCTTACTGTTGTAGCGAATTTTCATCAATAAGTGGCCATTATACTGGGAATCCGAGATAGGGCTCTGTCACGGAGTTGCAGTTTGCACCAAGGTCCAGACGTTTATTTCATTAATCCAGCAGCAGGGTAAGTTGCACATTTGTATCCATTATCAACTTGTATTTGACAACATTAAGCTTTGCTTTATTTACCGCACTCCATAGCATTTTGGGCTATTGCCAGTAGCAATTTGTTTATGCTGGGGCCTTGCTTCAAAATAGTTAAAGGACCTTCAGTCCAGACTTGTTAATTTAGCCTTCAGCGATATTTTTGTTTGGGACCTTTATGGTCCGTGAGAGGCACTCTCACCATTGTAACCTGTGTAGAAATTGCTTAACCAGATTCTATTTTTTCCTGGTTCTGAATAAACATCCCTTCATTCTTACTGTGAGTTTTATTCAGGCCTGGCGCCTGCTGAGCACTTTTATTTTCAGCTGGGCACTGCAGAATACTTTGGAAGTACATAATTAGCGTACGAACCCACGAAGATTGCTAAAATCTCCCAAGCTCTCGGTCTGTATTTCGGAAAGAATCAAGCTACGCCGCCTTAACATCGAAGGCATAAGAGGTTGCCTTGTCAATAGTACGTAAAGTTGCGACAAGAGTTTGACGCCCAACTAAGGAGCCATTTTTTTAGAATTTCAGTTAAAGAAATTGTACGCTTTTTACTTTTTGATTTATACGATTTTAATAACAACATATTTGCTTCATTTATTCAAATTCTGCTTTACGACTACAGTGCTCAGCAAAATCTATTTCTTCTTTCTATCCCCTCTCGGTTATTGCATTTTCATACAGTTATAGTGGTAATACCAATATTTATCAAATTAATTGTGACAAATATAGATTTTAAAGATGATTTCGAAACATATTAATCGTTTGAAATCAGATGAATTGAAGTGGGAATTGTCAGTACGCGGTAAAAATACTGATAATGCAGGGGTTGATACTTTAAGAGCAATGCTTCGTGAAGCAATAAGGGAGGCCAATTTAGACCCCAGAATAACTACCACCTACCCTAAAGTGAAAATTAATATAGGTGATCAGCTAATAATATGCGATGGGAAGCTTCAGACACTAACCGATAAGGTTGAAACTTTCAAAAAACAACCCACCACGAACGGGGGTGAGGTTCTAACAGCCCGTCTTACGCATCTATTAACACGGTTAGGGTATTATTTACAAGACGAATCTTCTACTAAGGAAGATATCGTTGTCATCAAAGGAACACAGGAAATAATTGTTAAATTGCTCGATGATATCGAGATAGCTTTAAATTCTCCGATCACGGCAGAAAATGATCTTACCCTAGATTTATCGGAATCACGAATTAGACTAGGTAACCAACCTAATAATGATCAGATTATTGCGAGTGCAGGTGGCTTGTTATCACCTAACAATGCCGCTTGTGCTAATCCTCCTGATTTGTCTGCGGAAGACAACCCATTACCTTCGAATTATTTTTATAACCCTATGATTGACCATCAGTCAAAGCAGGTCATCAGTCAGCCTTCAGCTGCTTACCTTGGAACGGGACCTATTGGTATGTCTAGTCCTAAGAACGCGCCGAATATCGCCAAAGACCATCATTATCTGTCACCTAGCGCTAATACCCACTCCTACGGTTGTAAACCGGACACGGTCAGTAAGTGGAATTTGAAGTTCACTGGTAACCTGGCAGTACTTGGAGTTAACGAATTTTGTGAACGGGTGGAAGAATTAAAAATTTCGCGAAGGGTTCCTGATAATATCTTATTTGACAGCGCATATGACCTTTTCGAAGGCAGTGCTCTAGTATGGTTCCGAGCAAATAGAGCCTTGGTTAGCACTTGGCAAGAGCTGGTGTCCTTGCTTAAATATACGTATTTACCACGTAATTATGATGAATCACTATGGGATGAGATTAGGAGTCGGAAGCAGGGGCAAAGAGAACCGCCTCTTATTTTTATTGCATATCTGCAAAATTTAATGGGTAGATTAAGTGAAAAGCCTTCGGTACCAAAACAAATTCGCACCATTTTACAAAATCTTCAACCGAGATATAGCGATAAATTAATTTTTCAGGAATTTCATTCAATTAAGTCAATTTTATCAGCTTGTAAAAGTATAGAAGAGGCAGAAAGGCGAGCAGAACTTTTTAGATTACATAGACCCACGCTTAATCCTTTGGAGCCTGACTTAGCCGTCCCTCACAATTATGCCGGTGGCCCAAAGCAAATCTTTACGACACCTTTCATGCAAGCGAATCCGAATAACTATTCTCATGCAGTGCCTTCTCATAATGCACGAGTAATTAATTCATTACAAACCAATACTCATGCTTATAAGTCCCGTACATTTGGTAAATCCATTAGCGCGAATACCAAATGCTTTAATTGTAGACAAGCGGGCCACATTTATCAAACTTGTGAGGCAGAACGAACTATATTTTGCTATATTTGCGGAACACACAATGTTACGTATGCAACCTGTCCCAAGTGTCAAAAAAACGCCACAAGGCGGGAGTAAGCAACAGCCGCTTACCTCCCAGTCCTTTTCGTATTAAGGCTGATAGTCCGGAATGGCAGCACTGGTTATCTCAGGTCCACACATTTTTTAAATCTAATCCTACAAAGGTTAATTCACTATTCACACATAAACCTTTCGATAATAGGGCATACCTCTTTGTAGATATTATGGGAGAAAGAGTTTTAGGTTTTATGGATCCTGGAGCCAATCAAACCGTGTTAGGTCGTGAAGGGCTATATTTATTAAAAACCCTTAATTTGACTTTAGATAATACCCAAAGAGTACCACTGCAATCAGCGGATGGTACACTTCAGAGTGTCAAAGGTACTGTCCTATTGCCATTGACCATTGAAGGCATCACTAAGACTGTTTCTGCTATAGTTACTGATTCCATAGAAAATATTCTCATTTTAGGTTATGATTTCTGTAAGTTGTTTAAATTAAAAACTGACTTTGAAACAGATAGTTATATAGTCCCTAAGGAGGTTAACGAGTTAACCACGTCTAAAATTATTCAATCCCGTGCAGATCTGACCTTAGACCAAGTACAGAAACTTGAGCAGGTTATAAATAAATTTAAATCCATTGCTCCGTCTATATTAGGCCGAACTAAACTGGTAGCTCATGAAATTAACACCGGAGATGCATTACCTATTAAGCAGCGACATTTTCCCTTATCTCCTGCCATGTTGGAGAAGGTTAATGCTGAGGTGGACGAGATGTTACGGTTGAACGTGATTAAGCCATCGTTTTCAGCGTGGAATAGTCCCATTGTTCTCGTTAAAAAGAAAAATGGAGATACCCGTTTTTGCTTCGACGGCCGACGTCTTAACACTGTCACTAAGCCGGATGCTTACCCTCTTCCATATATCAGCGATATATTAGATCGTTTGCGAGATGCTCGCTACCTGTCTTCCATAGATTTGAGAAAGGCATTTTGGCAAATACCTCTTTCCGCAAGTTCTTGTGAGAAAACAGCTTTCACCGTACCTAGGCGTGGACTCTTTGAGTTCAATGTGCTACCGTTTGGTCTAAATAATAGCCCTCAGACATTGCAACGTCTGATGGATAGTATCTTCGGCCCTGAGTTCGAAAATGTGTTTGTCTATCTTGATGACATAATTATTGTGTCAAAAACATTCGATGAACATTTAGTCCTTCTTACTCAGGTTTATGAACGCTTGAAAAAGGCAGGTCTGACCATTAATTTAGACAAGTGTGAGTTTTGCCGGGACTCATTGAGATATCTTGGTTTTGTCGTCGATGCTAAAGGTCTTAGGACAGACCCCAGTAAAGTGGAGGCCATAGTGTGTTATCCGACTCCTAAAACTTCCACGGAAATAAAACGCTTCCTTGGTATGGCAGGGTGGTATAGAAGGTTCATCCCAAACTTTTCCACGATTGCTGCACCAATTTTAAAACTTCTTAAGGGTAAAGACAAGCGTCAACGTGTGTTGTGGGATGAAGACGCCGAATGTGCATTCCGTACTTTAAAAAATAAATTGATAACAGCTCCAATTTTGAGTAGTCCAGATTTTACGCAACCCTTCTACATTCAGACGGATGCCTCAGATGCCGGTCTGGGTGCTATCCTCATACAAGGGAAGGGGGAACATGAAAAGGTGATTGCTTATGCCAGTCGAACACTTATTAAACACGAACGCAATTACCATGCCATGGAGAAAGAGTGCCTAGCAATTTTGTTCGGAATCGAGAAGTATCGACCATACATTGAGGGAACTAAGTTTACTGTCATCACTGATAATCAGGCTCTCCGTTGGCTTGGTTCTATTCAATCTCCTTTAGGAAGATTAGCCCGTTGGTCAGTTAGACTGAACCAATATGATTTTGATATCGTTCATCGGAAGGGTAAACTCAATGTTGTGGCCGATGCTCTTTCTCGAGCCCCGATGAACATACACGCGATTTCGTTAAAACCCGAAGACAAAAGTATATGGTACCAACGTGTAATTGATAAAATTCATTCTCACCCTGATCGCTATCCGAATTTTAAAATTGAAGACGGATATGTTTACAAGTTTGTTCCAAACAAACATAATATCGTTTCAAATTTAGTGGAATGGAAATTATTGGTACCAAAGTCTCGTCGTCGCGAAATCTTACAGGATTGCCACGACAATCCGTTGAGTGGGCATTTAGGCGCTTTTAAAACGTTCCACAAGATCGCCGAACTTTATTATTGGCCTAGAATGAAATCGGATATTACGCGTTATGTCCTGAAATGTGAAGTTTGCCTTGCCAGTAAAGCTTCTAACCAATTGCGCCCTGGCTTGATGGGAAAATCTAAGCGAGTGGAGTATCCATTCCAGATTTTATCTATAGATTTAATGGGTCCTTTTCCGCGTACTAAAAAGGGAAATTCTTACATTTTGGTAATCTCAAATTGGTTTACGAAATTCGTGATCGTGCACCCATTAAGACAAGCCACAGCTCCTTCCATTGTGCAGAAAATAGAAGAAACCTTTTTACTGTTTGGTGTGCCACAAATTGTCATGTGTGACAATGGGACCCAGTTTACCGGTAAACTTTTTAAAAACCTAATGGCGGAATACCAGGTTCAAAAGACGTGGTATAATGCAAATTACCACCCGCAAATTAATTTCGTCGAGCGTTCCAATCGTGTAATAGGCACTTGTCTGCGTTCATTCGTAGAAAACGACCACCGATCTTGGGATCTACACGTGTACAAGATTGCTCACGCCATTAGGAATGCAGTGCACGAAGTCACAGGGTTTACGCCATCCTTTTTAAATCTGGGTAGGTCTGTTCCTAATAATGGTACCTACTATGGTAAAATAATTCAGGCGGAACCAGGTGAATTTCAGGTGGGTGACCGTGAGCGCTTAATTTCTGATGTTAATAACATCAGTGAGCTACACCAAACAGTAGTTAAAAGATTGCAAGTAGCATACGAGCGTAATAGAGTCCGATATAATCTACGAAAAAGACCGTTATCGTTCAAGCGAGGCGATACTGTGTGGAAGCGTAACTTCGTGTTATCGAGTGCAGCTGACCATCTATCTAAAAAGTTAGCACCAAAATACCTTAAATGTAAGGTTGCCGAGGTCACCGGTTCGCTAACTTATCGACTAAATGACAACCAAGGCAAATCCCTCGGGGTGTTCCACGTGAAAGATCTGAAAGCTTCTCCAGATCTAAATGAGACAAATTAATCTTACCAATTAAGCCAATGGTGTGTGTGAAGTGAGTTGATCTCCTCTTATAGGGTTATACAATTTTTACGATTAAAGTAAAATTTTCATTTGATTCTCTGTCGGGTGTATATCTATTTAGATAGATTGGATTACCAGATCCCACCAATTTTTTATTTTCATTAGCTGCCTTAGAGCAAGGCAAAAATTTATTGAATTTTGTAATTGTGTTTGGCGCTTGAGGCTGGTAAGGATTTTCTTTTATAGCGTTTGCCAAACCATTTATGACTTCCAAGGAAGCTGTTTAATTCGATATCGTTAATTAAACGATGCAAGTACACCTTTGTAAAGGAACTGGAGTTTTCCTGGGTTTTTTAGGAGTTATTGCCATTTTGGGATTTGAGAAATCATGATTCATGTTTTCATAAACTCGATATTTTTTTTCACACATTTTCAATTTAGGTGTTCGCTGGCAATCAAATGGATTGTTAGTGACTTTACCGGAAAATGTAAATTATAGAATCAATCGCCTGAAGGACAAGTTACTTCATTACACACAATGGGGGGGTTGCATCTTGTTTTTGAGTACGCATTATGCATCCGTAATAACCATTTCGTCTATCTTCAGCTTAGACCAATACTCTATTATTATCTACATTGGAGTCGAACTACTTATACTCCATATCTAACATCTAAGTAAGGCAATTGAAATTAACAAAATACAAATACGATATACCATCCTGTGTTCCTAGTTTTCGATCTTATAGGGACGAATTTCATGCAAATACGATATCCATCCATAGTCAATCACTAGATACTAGCTATATGACATTTATCTAAGTTCATTACAGGGTAGCCATAACTACGGCGTTTAACTTTTTGATACTGAACCGACCCCGGTTCATAGTTTACTGGAGGGGGTGTGTAACGTTACTTTTGTCGTTACATACTCAGCAATTCAATTCTCCATATCTATCTCCATAAATAGTTTTTCTTTCCATCATTTCAATTATTCCGTCCGAGTAATTATAACGCACTCGGTATAAAAGCGGATAGGAGATAAGAGGAACACGGCGACTCGAGGCTTTTTGGTTTGGTTAGCATAGCGATAGCACGCATTTTTAGAAAACAATATTTTTGACAAATATTTCGAGTGATTAACCGCAGATTAGGCCCGAATCCTTATTAGGAAGCTAATTAGTCTAGCTACCGTTATTTGAGTGAATGTGGAATAGCCTACTAACTATATTTACCGTCTCTATTGGAAAATTTTGACAATTTTAAATACGTTGGAAATTTCGAAGTCGGTATTGCTGATAAGAACACCTTGGGCTGTTGATACCATATTATCTAGGTAATAAATACCATTTGATTTCCCATATTTTTGGAAAGTGGCTTCCGTTATTGGAATCAAGATTGGAAGATAGTGCCAATTAACAAACTATCTCTGTTTTATTATCAACTGGATCAACTCTGGGAAATTTTCCATTTAGTAATAATTGTCAGTTGGCTGTATTTTTTTTGATATTTTGAGTAAGGCTGTAGTATCTACTTTTGCTACTGATTATTTACATCAATAAGCTTAGTCGGATATTTGTTGGTTTTGTTTGCTTGTGTGTGCTTACTGTTGTAGCGAATTTTCATCAATAAGTGGCCATTATACTGGGAATCCGAGATAGGGCTCTGTCACGGAGTTGCAGTTTGCACCAAGGTCCAGACGTTTATTTCATTAATCCAGCAGCAGGGTAAGTTGCACATTTGTATCCATTATCAACTTGTATTTGACAACATTAAGCTTTGCTTTATTTACCGCACTCCATAGCATTTTGGGCTATTGCCAGTAGCAATTTGTTTATGCTGGGGCCTTGCTTCAAAATAGTTAAAGGACCTTCAGTCCAGACTTGTTAATTTAGCCTTCAGCGATATTTTTGTTTGGGACCTTTATGGTCCGTGAGAGGCACTCTCACCATTGTAACCTGTGTAGAAATTGCTTAACCAGATTCTATTTTTTCCTGGTTCTGAATAAACATCCCTTCATTCTTACTGTGAGTTTTATTCAGGCCTGGCGCCTGCTGAGCACTTTTATTTTCAGCTGGGCACTGCAGAATACTTTGGAAGTACATAATTAGCGTACGAACCCACGAAGATTGCTAAAATCTCCCAAGCTCTCGGTCTGTATTTCGGAAAGAATCAAGCTACGCCGCCTTAACATCGAAGGCATAAGAGGTTGCCTTGTCAATAGTACGTAAAGTTGCGACAAGAGTTTGACGCCCAACTAAGGAGCCATTTTTTTAGAATTTCAGTTAAAGAAATTGTACGCTTTTTACTTTTTGATTTATACGATTTTAATAACAACATATTTGCTTCATTTATTCAAATTCTGCTTTACGACTACAGTGCTCAGCAAAATCTATTTCTTCTTTCTATCCCCTCTCGGTTATTGCATTTTCATACAGTTATAGTGGTAATACCAATATTTATCAAATTAATTGTGACAAATATAGATTTTAAAGATGATTTCGAAACATATTAATCGTTTGAAATCAGATGAATTGAAGTGGGAATTGTCAGTACGCGGTAAAAATACTGATAATGCAGGGGTTGATACTTTAAGAGCAATGCTTCGTGAAGCAATAAGGGAGGCCAATTTAGACCCCAGAATAACTACCACCTACCCTAAAGTGAAAATTAATATAGGTGATCAGCTAATAATATGCGATGGGAAGCTTCAGACACTAACCGATAAGGTTGAAATTTTCAAAAAACAACCCACCACGAACGGGGGTGAGGTTCTAACAGCCCGTCTTACGCATCTATTAACACGGTTAGGGTATTATTTACAAGACGAATCTTCTACTAAGGAAGATATCGTTGTCATCAAAGGAACACAGGAAATAATTGTTAAATTGCTCGATGATATCGAGATAGCTTTAAATTCTCCGATCACGGCAGAAAATGATCTTACCCTAGATTTATCGGAATCACGAATTAGACTAGGTAACCAACCTAATAATGATCAGATTATTGCGAGTGCAGGTGGCTTGTTATCACCTAACAATGCCGCTTGTGCTAATCCTCCTGATTTGTCTGCGGAAGACAACCCATTACCTTCGAATTATTTTTATAACCCTATGATTGACCATCAGTCAAAGCAGGTCATCAGTCAGCCTTCAGCTGCTTACCTTGGAACGGGACCTATTGGTATGTCTAGTCCTAAGAACGCGCCGAATATCGCCAAAGACCATCATTATCTGTCACCTAGCGCTAATACCCACTCCTACGGTTGTAAACCGGACACGGTCAGTAAGTGGAATTTGAAGTTCACTGGTAACCTGGCAGTACTTGGAGTTAACGAATTTTGTGAACGGGTGGAAGAATTAAAAATTTCGCGAAGGGTTCCTGATAATATCTTATTTGACAGCGCATATGACCTTTTCGAAGGCAGTGCTCTAGTATGGTTCCGAGCAAATAGAGCCTTGGTTAGCACTTGGCAAGAGCTGGTGTCCTTGCTTAAATATACGTATTTACCACGTAATTATGATGAATCACTATGGGATGAGATTAGGAGTCGGAAGCAGGGGCAAAGAGAACCGCCTCTTATTTTTATTGCATATCTGCAAAATTTAATGGGTAGATTAAGTGAAAAGCCTTCGGTACCAAAACAAATTCGCACCATTTTACAAAATCTTCAACCGAGATATAGCGATAAATTAATTTTTCAGGAATTTCATTCAATTAAGTCAATTTTATCAGCTTGTAAAAGTATAGAAGAGGCAGAAAGGCGAGCAGAACTTTTTAGATTACATAGACCCACGCTTAATCCTTTGGAGCCTGACTTAGCCGTCCCTCACAATTATGCCGGTGGCCCAAAGCAAATCTTTACGACACCTTTCATGCAAGCGAATCCGAATAACTATTCTCATGCAGTGCCTTCTCATAATGCACGAGTAATTAATTCATTACAAACCAATACTCATGCTTATAAGTCCCGTACATTTGGTAAATCCATTAGCGCGAATACCAAATGCTTTAATTGTAGACAAGCGGGCCACATTTATCAAACTTGTGAGGCAGAACGAACTATATTTTGCTATATTTGCGGAACACACAATGTTACGTATGCAACCTGTCCCAAGTGTCAAAAAAACGCCACAAGGCGGGAGTAAGCAACAGCCGCTTACCTCCCAGTCCTTTTCGTATTAAGGCTGATAGTCCGGAATGGCAGCACTGGTTATCTCAGGTCCACACATTTTTTAAATCTAATCCTACAAAGGTTAATTCACTATTCACACATAAACCTTTCGATAATAGGGCATACCTCTTTGTAGATATTATGGGAGAAAGAGTTTTAGGTTTTATGGATCCTGGAGCCAATCAAACCGTGTTAGGTCGTGAAGGACTTTATTTATTAAAAACCCTTAATTTGACTTTAGATAATACCCAAAGAGTACCACTGCAATCAGCGGATGGTACACTTCAGAGTGTCAAAGGTACTGTCCTATTGCCATTGACCATTGAAGGCATCACTAAGACTGTTTCTGCTATAGTTACTGATTCCATAGAAAATATTCTCATTTTAGGTTATGATTTCTGTAAGTTGTTTAAATTAAAAACTGACTTTGAAACAGATAGTTATATAGTCCCTAAGGAGGTTAACGAGTTAACCACGTCTAAAATTATTCAATCCCGTGCAGATCTGACCTTAGACCAAGTACAGAAACTTGAGCAGGTTATAAATAAATTTAAATCCATTGCTCCGTCTATATTAGGCCGAACTAAACTGGTAGCTCATGAAATTAACACCGGAGATGCATTACCTATTAAGCAGCGACATTTTCCCTTATCTCCTGCCATGTTGGAGAAGGTTAATGCTGAGGTGGACGAGATGTTACGGTTGAACGTGATTAAGCCATCGTTTTCAGCGTGGAATAGTCCCATTGTTCTCGTTAAAAAGAAAAATGGAGATACCCGTTTTTGCTTCGACGGCCGACGTCTTAACACTGTCACTAAGCCGGATGCTTACCCTCTTCCATATATCAGCGATATATTAGATCGTTTGCGAGATGCTCGCTACCTGTCTTCCATAGATTTGAGAAAGGCATTTTGGCAAATACCTCTTTCCGCAAGTTCTTGTGAGAAAACAGCTTTCACCGTACCTAGGCGTGGACTCTTTGAGTTCAATGTGCTACCGTTTGGTCTAAATAATAGCCCTCAGACATTGCAACGTCTGATGGATAGTATCTTCGGCCCTGAGTTCGAAAATGTGTTTGTCTATCTTGATGACATAATTATTGTGTCAAAAACATTCGATGAACATTTAGTCCTTCTTACTCAGGTTTATGAACGCTTGAAAAAGGCAGGTCTGACCATTAATTTAGACAAGTGTGAGTTTTGCCGGGACTCATTGAGATATCTTGGTTTTGTCGTCGATGCTAAAGGTCTTAGGACAGACCCCAGTAAAGTGGAGGCCATAGTGTGTTATCCGACTCCTAAAACTTCCACGGAAATAAAACGCTTCCTTGGTATGGCAGGGTGGTATAGAAGGTTCATCCCAAACTTTTCCACGATTGCTGCACCAATTTTAAAACTTCTTAAGGGTAAAGACAAGCGTCAACGTGTGTTGTGGGATGAAGACGCCGAATGTGCATTCCGTACTTTAAAAAATAAATTGATAACAGCTCCAATTTTGAGTAGTCCAGATTTTACGCAACCCTTCTACATTCAGACGGATGCCTCAGATGCCGGTCTGGGTGCTATCCTCATACAAGGGAAGGGGGAACATGAAAAGGTGATTGCTTATGCCAGTCGAACACTTATTAAACACGAACGCAATTACCATGCCATGGAGAAAGAGTGCCTAGCAATTTTGTTCGGAATCGAGAAGTATCGACCATACATTGAGGGAACTAAGTTTACTGTCATCACTGATAATCAGGCTCTCCGTTGGCTTGGTTCTATTCAATCTCCTTTAGGAAGATTAGCCCGTTGGTCAGTTAGACTGAACCAATATGATTTTGATATCGTTCATCGGAAGGGTAAACTCAATGTTGTGGCCGATGCTCTTTCTCGAGCCCCGATGAACATACACGCGATTTCGTTAAAACCCGAAGACAAAAGTATATGGTACCAACGTGTAATTGATAAAATTCATTCTCACCCTGATCGCTATCCGAATTTTAAAATTGAAGACGGATATGTTTACAAGTTTGTTCCAAACAAACATAATATCGTTTCAAATTTAGTGGAATGGAAATTATTGGTACCAAAGTCTCGTCGTCGCGAAATCTTACAGGATTGCCACGACAATCCGTTGAGTGGGCATTTAGGCGCTTTTAAAACGTTCCACAAGATCGCCGAACTTTATTATTGGCCTAGAATGAAATCGGATATTACGCGTTATGTCCTGAAATGTGAAGTTTGCCTTGCCAGTAAAGCTTCTAACCAATTGCGCCCTGGCTTGATGGGAAAATCTAAGCGAGTGGAGTATCCATTCCAGATTTTATCTATAGATTTAATGGGTCCTTTTCCGCGTACTAAAAAGGGAAATTCTTACATTTTGGTAATCTCAAATTGGTTTACGAAATTCGTGATCGTGCACCCATTAAGACAAGCCACAGCTCCTTCCATTGTGCAGAAAATAGAAGAAACCTTTTTACTGTTTGGTGTGCCACAAATTGTCATGTGTGACAATGGGACCCAGTTTACCGGTAAACTTTTTAAAAACCTAATGGCGGAATACCAGGTTCAAAAGACGTGGTATAATGCAAATTACCACCCGCAAATTAATTTCGTCGAGCGTTCCAATCGTGTAATAGGCACTTGTCTGCGTTCATTCGTAGAAAACGACCACCGATCTTGGGATCTACACGTGTACAAGATTGCTCACGCCATTAGGAATGCAGTGCACGAAGTCACAGGGTTTACGCCATCCTTTTTAAATCTGGGTAGGTCTGTTCCTAATAATGGTACCTACTATGGTAAAATAATTCAGGCGGAACCAGGTGAATTTCAGGTGGGTGACCGTGAGCGCTTAATTTCTGATGTTAATAACATCAGTGAGCTACACCAAACAGTAGTTAAAAGATTGCAAGTAGCATACGAGCGTAATAGAGTCCGATATAATCTACGAAAAAGACCGTTATCGTTCAAGCGAGGCGATACTGTGTGGAAGCGTAACTTCGTGTTATCGAGTGCAGCTGACCATCTATCTAAAAAGTTAGCACCAAAATACCTTAAATGTAAGGTTGCCGAGGTCACCGGTTCGCTAACTTATCGACTAAATGACAACCAAGGCAAATCCCTCGGGGTGTTCCACGTGAAAGATCTGAAAGCTTCTCCAGATCTAAATGAGACAAATTAATCTTACCAATTAAGCCAATGGTGTGTGTGAAGTGAGTTGATCTCCTCTTATAGGGTTATACAATTTTTACGATTAAAGTAAAATTTTCATTTGATTCTCTGTCGGGTGTATATCTATTTAGATAGATTGGATTACCAGATCCCACCAATTTTTTATTTTCATTAGCTGCCTTAGAGCAAGGCAAAAATTTATTGAATTTTGTAATTGTGTTTGGCGCTTGAGGCTGGTAAGGATTTTCTTTTATAGCGTTTGCCAAACCATTTATGACTTCCAAGGAAGCTGTTTAATTCGATATCGTTAATTAAACGATGCAAGTACACCTTTGTAAAGGAACTGGAGTTTTCCTGGGTTTTTTAGGAGTTATTGCCATTTTGGGATTTGAGAAATCATGATTCATGTTTTCATAAACTCGATATTTTTTTTCACACATTTTCAATTTAGGTGTTCGCTGGCAATCAAATGGATTGTTAGTGACTTTACCGGAAAATGTAAATTATAGAATCAATCGCCTGAAGGACAAGTTACTTCATTACACACAATGGGGGGGTTGCATCTTGTTTTTGAGTACGCATTATGCATCCGTAATAACCATTTCGTCTATCTTCAGCTTAGACCAATACTCTATTATTATCTACATTGGAGTCGAACTACTTATACTCCATATCTAACATCTAAGTAAGGCAATTGAAATTAACAAAATACAAATACGATATACCATCCTGTGTTCCTAGTTTTCGATCTTATAGGGACGAATTTCATGCAAATACGATATCCATCCATAGTCAATCACTAGATACTAGCTATATGACATTTATCTAAGTTCATTACAGGGTAGCCATAACTACGGCGTTTAACTTTTTGATACTGAACCGACCCCGGTTCATAGTTTACTGGAGGGGGTGTGTAACGTTACTTTTGTCGTTACATACTCAGCAATTCAATTCTCCATATCTATCTCCATAAATAGTTTTTCTTTCCATCATTTCAATTATTCCGTCCGAGTAATTATAACGCACTCGGTATAAAAGCGGATAGGAGATAAGAGGAACACGGCGACTCGAGGCTTTTTGGTTTGGTTAGCATAGCGATAGCACGCATTTTTAGAAAACAATATTTTTGACAAATATTTCGAGTGATTAACCGCAGATTAGGCCCGAATCCTTATTAGGAAGCTAATTAGTCTAGCTACCGTTATTTGAGTGAATGTGGAATAGCCTACTAACTATATTTACCGTCTCTATTGGAAAATTTTGACAATTTTAAATACGTTGGAAATTTCGAAGTCGGTATTGCTGATAAGAACACCTTGGGCTGTTGATACCATATTATCTAGGTAATAAATACCATTTGATTTCCCATATTTTTGGAAAGTGGCTTCCGTTATTGGAATCAAGATTGGAAGATAGTGCCAATTAACAAACTATCTCTGTTTTATTATCAACTGGATCAACTCTGGGAAATTTTCCATTTAGTAATAATTGTCAGTTGGCTGTATTTTTTTTGATATTTTGAGTAAGGCTGTAGTATCTACTTTTGCTACTGATTATTTACATCAATAAGCTTAGTCGGATATTTGTTGGTTTTGTTTGCTTGTGTGTGCTTACTGTTGTAGCGAATTTTCATCAATAAGTGGCCATTATACTGGGAATCCGAGATAGGGCTCTGTCACGGAGTTGCAGTTTGCACCAAGGTCCAGACGTTTATTTCATTAATCCAGCAGCAGGGTAAGTTGCACATTTGTATCCATTATCAACTTGTATTTGACAACATTAAGCTTTGCTTTATTTACCGCACTCCATAGCATTTTGGGCTATTGCCAGTAGCAATTTGTTTATGCTGGGGCCTTGCTTCAAAATAGTTAAAGGACCTTCAGTCCAGACTTGTTAATTTAGCCTTCAGCGATATTTTTGTTTGGGACCTTTATGGTCCGTGAGAGGCACTCTCACCATTGTAACCTGTGTAGAAATTGCTTAACCAGATTCTATTTTTTCCTGGTTCTGAATAAACATCCCTTCATTCTTACTGTGAGTTTTATTCAGGCCTGGCGCCTGCTGAGCACTTTTATTTTCAGCTGGGCACTGCAGAATACTTTGGAAGTACATAATTAGCGTACGAACCCACGAAGATTGCTAAAATCTCCAAGCTCTCGGTCTGTATTTCGGAAAGAATCAAGCTACGCCGCCTTAACATCGAAGGCATAAGAGGTTGCCTTGTCAATAGTACGTAAAGTTGCGACAAGAGTTTGACGCCCAACTAAGGAGCCATTTTTTTAGAATTTCAGTTAAAGAAATTGTACGCTTTTTACTTTTTGATTTATTACGATTTTAATAACAACATATTTGCTTCATTTATTCAAATTCTGCTTTACGACTACAGTGCTCAGCAAAATCTATTTCTTCTTTCTATCCCCTCTCGGTTATTGCATTTTCATACAGTTATAGTGGTAATACCAATATTTATCAAATTAATTGTGACAAATATAGATTTTAAAGATGATTTCGAAACATATTAATCGTTTGAAATCAGATGAATTGAAGTGGGAATTGTCAGTACGCGGTAAAAATACTGATAATGCAGGGGTTGATACTTTAAGAGCAATGCTTCGTGAAGCAATAAGGGAGGCCAATTTAGACCCCAGAATAACTACCACCTACCCTAAAGTGAAAATTAATATAGGTGATCAGCTAATAATATG
Organism: Podabrus alpinus; assembly: GCA_932274525.1. Taxonomy (NCBI): domain Eukaryota; kingdom Metazoa; phylum Arthropoda; class Insecta; order Coleoptera; family Cantharidae; genus Podabrus; species Podabrus alpinus. The sequence continues at coordinate 68,150,378 of OW026456.1, read as the reverse complement.
CGATGGGAAGCTTCAGACACTAACCGATAAGGTTGAAATTTTCAAAAAACAACCCACCACGAACGGGGGTGAGGTTCTAACAGCCCGTCTTACGCATCTATTAACACGGTTAGGGTATTATTACAAGACGAATCTTCTACTAAGGAAGATATCGTTGTCATCAAAGGAACACAGGAAATAATTGTTAAATTGCTCGATGATATCGAGATAGCTTTAAATTCTCCGATCACGGCAGAAAATGATCTTACCCTAGATTTATCGGAATCACGAATTAGACTAGGTAACCAACCTAATAATGATCAGATTATTGCGAGTGCAGGTGGCTTGTTATCACCTAACAATGCCGCTTGTGCTAATCCTCCTGATTTGTCTGCGGAAGACAACCCATTACCTTCGAATTATTTTTATAACCCTATGATTGACCATCAGTCAAAGCAGGTCATCAGTCAGCCTTCAGCTGCTTACCTTGGAACGGGACCTATTGGTATGTCTAGTCCTAAGAACGCGCCGAATATCGCCAAAGACCATCATTATCTGTCACCTAGCGCTAATACCCACTCCTACGGTTGTAAACCGGACACGGTCAGTAAGTGGAATTTGAAGTTCACTGGTAACCTGGCAGTACTTGGAGTTAACGAATTTTGTGAACGGGTGGAAGAATTAAAAATTTCGCGAAGGGTTCCTGATAATATCTTATTTGACAGCGCATATGACCTTTTCGAAGGCAGTGCTCTAGTATGGTTCCGAGCAAATAGAGCCTTGGTTAGCACTTGGCAAGAGCTGGTGTCCTTGCTTAAATATACGTATTTACCACGTAATTATGATGAATCACTATGGGATGAGATTAGGAGTCGGAAGCAGGGGCAAAGAGAACCGCCTCTTATTTTTATTGCATATCTGCAAAATTTAATGGGTAGATTAAGTGAAAAGCCTTCGGTACCAAAACAAATTCGCACCATTTTACAAAATCTTCAACCGAGATATAGCGATAAATTAATTTTTCAGGAATTTCATTCAATTAAGTCAATTTTATCAGCTTGTAAAAGTATAGAAGAGGCAGAAAGGCGAGCAGAACTTTTTAGATTACATAGACCCACGCTTAATCCTTTGGAGCCTGACTTAGCCGTCCCTCACAATTATGCCGGTGGCCCAAAGCAAATCTTTACGACACCTTTCATGCAAGCGAATCCGAATAACTATTCTCATGCAGTGCCTTCTCATAATGCACGAGTAATTAATTCATTACAAACCAATACTCATGCTTATAAGTCCCGTACATTTGGTAAATCCATTAGCGCGAATACCAAATGCTTTAATTGTAGACAAGCGGGCCACATTTATCAAACTTGTGAGGCAGAACGAACTATATTTTGCTATATTTGCGGAACACACAATGTTACGTATGCAACCTGTCCCAAGTGTCAAAAAAACGCCACAAGGCGGGAGTAAGCAACAGCCGCTTACCTCCCAGTCCTTTTCGTATTAAGGCTGATAGTCCGGAATGGCAGCACTGGTTATCTCAGGTCCACACATTTTTTAAATCTAATCCTACAAAGGTTAATTCACTATTCACACATAAACCTTTCGATAATAGGGCATACCTCTTTGTAGATATTATGGGAGAAAGAGTTTTAGGTTTTATGGATCCTGGAGCCAATCAAACCGTGTTAGGTCGTGAAGGGCTATATTTATTAAAAACCCTTAATTTGACTTTAGATAATACCCAAAGAGTACCACTGCAATCAGCGGATGGTACACTTCAGAGTGTCAAAGGTACTGTCCTATTGCCATTGACCATTGAAGGCATCACTAAGACTGTTTCTGCTATAGTTACTGATTCCATAGAAAATATTCTCATTTTAGGTTATGATTTCTGTAAGTTGTTTAAATTAAAAACTGACTTTGAAACAGATAGTTATATAGTCCCTAAGGAGGTTAACGAGTTAACCACGTCTAAAATTATTCAATCCCGTGCAGATCTGACCTTAGACCAAGTACAGAAACTTGAGCAGGTTATAAATAAATTTAAATCCATTGCTCCGTCTATATTAGGCCGAACTAAACTGGTAGCTCATGAAATTAACACCGGAGATGCATTACCTATTAAGCAGCGACATTTTCCCTTATCTCCTGCCATGTTGGAGAAGGTTAATGCTGAGGTGGACGAGATGTTACGGTTGAACGTGATTAAGCCATCGTTTTCAGCGTGGAATAGTCCCATTGTTCTCGTTAAAAAGAAAAATGGAGATACCCGTTTTTGCTTCGACGGCCGACGTCTTAACACTGTCACTAAGCCGGATGCTTACCCTCTTCCATATATCAGCGATATATTAGATCGTTTGCGAGATGCTCGCTACCTGTCTTCCATAGATTTGAGAAAGGCATTTTGGCAAATACCTCTTTCCGCAAGTTCTTGTGAGAAAACAGCTTTCACCGTACCTAGGCGTGGACTCTTTGAGTTCAATGTGCTACCGTTTGGTCTAAATAATAGCCCTCAGACATTGCAACGTCTGATGGATAGTATCTTCGGCCCTGAGTTCGAAAATGTGTTTGTCTATCTTGATGACATAATTATTGTGTCAAAAACATTCGATGAACATTTAGTCCTTCTTACTCAGGTTTATGAACGCTTGAAAAAGGCAGGTCTGACCATTAATTTAGACAAGTGTGAGTTTTGCCGGGACTCATTGAGATATCTTGGTTTTGTCGTCGATGCTAAAGGTCTTAGGACAGACCCCAGTAAAGTGGAGGCCATAGTGTGTTATCCGACTCCTAAAACTTCCACGGAAATAAAACGCTTCCTTGGTATGGCAGGGTGGTATAGAAGGTTCATCCCAAACTTTTCCACGATTGCTGCACCAATTTTAAAACTTCTTAAGGGTAAAGACAAGCGTCAACGTGTGTTGTGGGATGAAGACGCCGAATGTGCATTCCGTACTTTAAAAAATAAATTGATAACAGCTCCAATTTTGAGTAGTCCAGATTTTACGCAACCCTTCTACATTCAGACGGATGCCTCAGATGCCGGTCTGGGTGCTATCCTCATACAAGGGAAGGGGGAACATGAAAAGGTGATTGCTTATGCCAGTCGAACACTTATTAAACACGAACGCAATTACCATGCCATGGAGAAAGAGTGCCTAGCAATTTTGTTCGGAATCGAGAAGTATCGACCATACATTGAGGGAACTAAGTTTACTGTCATCACTGATAATCAGGCTCTCCGTTGGCTTGGTTCTATTCAATCTCCTTTAGGAAGATTAGCCCGTTGGTCAGTTAGACTGAACCAATATGATTTTGATATCGTTCATCGGAAGGGTAAACTCAATGTTGTGGCCGATGCTCTTTCTCGAGCCCCGATGAACATACACGCGATTTCGTTAAAACCCGAAGACAAAAGTATATGGTACCAACGTGTAATTGATAAAATTCATTCTCACCCTGATCGCTATCCGAATTTTAAAATTGAAGACGGATATGTTTACAAGTTTGTTCCAAACAAACATAATATCGTTTCAAATTTAGTGGAATGGAAATTATTGGTACCAAAGTCTCGTCGTCGCGAAATCTTACAGGATTGCCACGACAATCCGTTGAGTGGGCATTTAGGCGCTTTTAAAACGTTCCACAAGATCGCCGAACTTTATTATTGGCCTAGAATGAAATCGGATATTACGCGTTATGTCCTGAAATGTGAAGTTTGCCTTGCCAGTAAAGCTTCTAACCAATTGCGCCCTGGCTTGATGGGAAAATCTAAGCGAGTGGAGTATCCATTCCAGATTTTATCTATAGATTTAATGGGTCCTTTTCCGCGTACTAAAAAGGGAAATTCTTACATTTTGGTAATCTCAAATTGGTTTACGAAATTCGTGATCGTGCACCCATTAAGACAAGCCACAGCTCCTTCCATTGTGCAGAAAATAGAAGAAACCTTTTTACTGTTTGGTGTGCCACAAATTGTCATGTGTGACAATGGGACCCAGTTTACCGGTAAACTTTTTAAAAACCTAATGGCGGAATACCAGGTTCAAAAGACGTGGTATAATGCAAATTACCACCCGCAAATTAATTTCGTCGAGCGTTCCAATCGTGTAATAGGCACTTGTCTGCGTTCATTCGTAGAAAACGACCACCGATCTTGGGATCTACACGTGTACAAGATTGCTCACGCCATTAGGAATGCAGTGCACGAAGTCACAGGGTTTACGCCATCCTTTTTAAATCTGGGTAGGTCTGTTCCTAATAATGGTACCTACTATGGTAAAATAATTCAGGCGGAACCAGGTGAATTTCAGGTGGGTGACCGTGAGCGCTTAATTTCTGATGTTAATAACATCAGTGAGCTACACCAAACAGTAGTTAAAAGATTGCAAGTAGCATACGAGCGTAATAGAGTCCGATATAATCTACGAAAAAGACCGTTATCGTTCAAGCGAGGCGATACTGTGTGGAAGCGTAACTTCGTGTTATCGAGTGCAGCTGACCATCTATCTAAAAAGTTAGCACCAAAATACCTTAAATGTAAGGTTGCCGAGGTCACCGGTTCGCTAACTTATCGACTAAATGACAACCAAGGCAAATCCCTCGGGGTGTTCCACGTGAAAGATCTGAAAGCTTCTCCAGATCTAAATGAGACAAATTAATCTTACCAATTAAGCCAATGGTGTGTGTGAAGTGAGTTGATCTCCTCTTATAGGGTTATACAATTTTTACGATTAAAGTAAAATTTTCATTTGATTCTCTGTCGGGTGTATATCTATTTAGATAGATTGGATTACCAGATCCCACCAATTTTTTATTTTCATTAGCTGCCTTAGAGCAAGGCAAAAATTTATTGAATTTTGTAATTGTGTTTGGCGCTTGAGGCTGGTAAGGATTTTCTTTTATAGCGTTTGCCAAACCATTTATGACTTCCAAGGAAGCTGTTTAATTCGATATCGTTAATTAAACGATGCAAGTACACCTTTGTAAAGGAACTGGAGTTTTCCTGGGTTTTTTAGGAGTTATTGCCATTTTGGGATTTGAGAAATCATGATTCATGTTTTCATAAACTCGATATTTTTTTTCACACATTTTCAATTTAGGTGTTCGCTGGCAATCAAATGGATTGTTAGTGACTTTACCGGAAAATGTAAATTATAGAATCAATCGCCTGAAGGACAAGTTACTTCATTACACACAATGGGGGGGTTGCATCTTGTTTTTGAGTACGCATTATGCATCCGTAATAACCATTTCGTCTATCTTCAGCTTAGACCAATACTCTATTATTATCTACATTGGAGTCGAACTACTTATACTCCATATCTAACATCTAAGTAAGGCAATTGAAATTAACAAAATACAAATACGATATACCATCCTGTGTTCCTAGTTTTCGATCTTATAGGGACGAATTTCATGCAAATACGATATCCATCCATAGTCAATCACTAGATACTAGCTATATGACATTTATCTAAGTTCATTACAGGGTAGCCATAACTACGGCGTTTAACTTTTTGATACTGAACCGACCCCGGTTCATAGTTTACTGGAGGGGGTGTGTAACGTTACTTTTGTCGTTACATACTCAGCAATTCAATTCTCCATATCTATCTCCATAAATAGTTTTTCTTTCCATCATTTCAATTATTCCGTCCGAGTAATTATAACGCACTCGGTATAAAAGCGGATAGGAGATAAGAGGAACACGGCGACTCGAGGCTTTTTGGTTTGGTTAGCATAGCGATAGCACGCATTTTTAGAAAACAATATTTTTGACAAATATTTCGAGTGATTAACCGCAGATTAGGCCCGAATCCTTATTAGGAAGCTAATTAGTCTAGCTACCGTTATTTGAGTGAATGTGGAATAGCCTACTAACTATATTTACCGTCTCTATTGGAAAATTTTGACAATTTTAAATACGTTGGAAATTTCGAAGTCGGTATTGCTGATAAGAACACCTTGGGCTGTTGATACCATATTATCTAGGTAATAAATACCATTTGATTTCCCATATTTTTGGAAAGTGGCTTCCGTTATTGGAATCAAGATTGGAAGATAGTGCCAATTAACAAACTATCTCTGTTTTATTATCAACTGGATCAACTCTGGGAAATTTTCCATTTAGTAATAATTGTCAGTTGGCTGTATTTTTTTTGATATTTTGAGTAAGGCTGTAGTATCTACTTTTGCTACTGATTATTTACATCAATAAGCTTAGTCGGATATTTGTTGGTTTTGTTTGCTTGTGTGTGCTTACTGTTGTAGCGAATTTTCATCAATAAGTGGCCATTATACTGGGAATCCGAGATAGGGCTCTGTCACGGAGTTGCAGTTTGCACCAAGGTCCAGACGTTTATTTCATTAATCCAGCAGCAGGGTAAGTTGCACATTTGTATCCATTATCAACTTGTATTTGACAACATTAAGCTTTGCTTTATTTACCGCACTCCATAGCATTTTGGGCTATTGCCAGTAGCAATTTGTTTATGCTGGGGCCTTGCTTCAAAATAGTTAAAGGACCTTCAGTCCAGACTTGTTAATTTAGCCTTCAGCGATATTTTTGTTTGGGACCTTTATGGTCCGTGAGAGGCACTCTCACCATTGTAACCTGTGTAGAAATTGCTTAACCAGATTCTATTTTTTCCTGGTTCTGAATAAACATCCCTTCATTCTTACTGTGAGTTTTATTCAGGCCTGGCGCCTGCTGAGCACTTTTATTTTCAGCTGGGCACTGCAGAATACTTTGGAAGTACATAATTAGCGTACGAACCCACGAAGATTGCTAAAATCTCCCAAGCTCTCGGTCTGTATTTCGGAAAGAATCAAGCTACGCCGCCTTAACATCGAAGGCATAAGAGGTTGCCTTGTCAATAGTACGTAAAGTTGCGACAAGAGTTTGACGCCCAACTAAGGAGCCATTTTTTTAGAATTTCAGTTAAAGAAATTGTACGCTTTTTACTTTTTGATTTATACGATTTTAATAACAACATATTTGCTTCATTTATTCAAATTCTGCTTTACGACTACAGTGCTCAGCAAAATCTATTTCTTCTTTCTATCCCCTCTCGGTTATTGCATTTTCATACAGTTATAGTGGTAATACCAATATTTATCAAATTAATTGTGACAAATATAGATTTTAAAGATGATTTCGAAACATATTAATCGTTTGAAATCAGATGAATTGAAGTGGGAATTGTCAGTACGCGGTAAAAATACTGATAATGCAGGGGTTGATACTTTAAGAGCAATGCTTCGTGAAGCAATAAGGGAGGCCAATTTAGACCCCAGAATAACTACCACCTACCCTAAAGTGAAAATTAATATAGGTGATCAGCTAATAATATGCGATGGGAAGCTTCAGACACTAACCGATAAGGTTGAAATTTTCAAAAAACAACCCACCACGAACGGGGGTGAGGTTCTAACAGCCCGTCTTACGCATCTATTAACACGGTTAGGGTATTATTTACAAGACGAATCTTCTACTAAGGAAGATATCGTTGTCATCAAAGGAACACAGGAAATAATTGTTAAATTGCTCGATGATATCGAGATAGCTTTAAATTCTCCGATCACGGCAGAAAATGATCTTACCCTAGATTTATCGGAATCACGAATTAGACTAGGTAACCAACCTAATAATGATCAGATTATTGCGAGTGCAGGTGGCTTGTTATCACCTAACAATGCCGCTTGTGCTAATCCTCCTGATTTGTCTGCGGAAGACAACCCATTACCTTCGAATTATTTTTATAACCCTATGATTGACCATCAGTCAAAGCAGGTCATCAGTCAGCCTTCAGCTGCTTACCTTGGAACGGGACCTATTGGTATGTCTAGTCCTAAGAACGCGCCGAATATCGCCAAAGACCATCATTATCTGTCACCTAGCGCTAATACCCACTCCTACGGTTGTAAACCGGACACGGTCAGTAAGTGGAATTTGAAGTTCACTGGTAACCTGGCAGTACTTGGAGTTAACGAATTTTGTGAACGGGTGGAAGAATTAAAAATTTCGCGAAGGGTTCCTGATAATATCTTATTTGACAGCGCATATGACCTTTTCGAAGGCAGTGCTCTAGTATGGTTCCGAGCAAATAGAGCCTTGGTTAGCACTTGGCAAGAGCTGGTGTCCTTGCTTAAATATACGTATTTACCACGTAATTATGATGAATCACTATGGGATGAGATTAGGAGTCGGAAGCAGGGGCAAAGAGAACCGCCTCTTATTTTTATTGCATATCTGCAAAATTTAATGGGTAGATTAAGTGAAAAGCCTTCGGTACCAAAACAAATTCGCACCATTTTACAAAATCTTCAACCGAGATATAGCGATAAATTAATTTTTCAGGAATTTCATTCAATTAAGTCAATTTTATCAGCTTGTAAAAGTATAGAAGAGGCAGAAAGGCGAGCAGAACTTTTTAGATTACATAGACCCACGCTTAATCCTTTGGAGCCTGACTTAGCCGTCCCTCACAATTATGCCGGTGGCCCAAAGCAAATCTTTACGACACCTTTCATGCAAGCGAATCCGAATAACTATTCTCATGCAGTGCCTTCTCATAATGCACGAGTAATTAATTCATTACAAACCAATACTCATGCTTATAAGTCCCGTACATTTGGTAAATCCATTAGCGCGAATACCAAATGCTTTAATTGTAGACAAGCGGGCCACATTTATCAAACTTGTGAGGCAGAACGAACTATATTTTGCTATATTTGCGGAACACACAATGTTACGTATGCAACCTGTCCCAAGTGTCAAAAAAACGCCACAAGGCGGGAGTAAGCAACAGCCGCTTACCTCCCAGTCCTTTTCGTATTAAGGCTGATAGTCCGGAATGGCAGCACTGGTTATCTCAGGTCCACACATTTTTTAAATCTAATCCTACAAAGGTTATTTCACTATTCACACATAAACCTTTCGATAATAGGGCATACCTCTTTGTAGATATTATGGGAGAAAGAGTTTTAGGTTTTATGGATCCTGGAGCCAATCAAACCGTGTTAGGTCGTGAAGGACTTTATTTATTAAAAACCCTTAATTTGACTTTAGATAATACCCAAAGAGTACCACTGCAATCAGCGGATGGTACACTTCAGAGTGTCAAAGGTACTGTCCTATTGCCATTGACCATTGAAGGCATCACTAAGACTGTTTCTGCTATAGTTACTGATTCCATAGAAAATATTCTCATTTTAGGTTATGATTTCTGTAAGTTGTTTAAATTAAAAACTGACTTTGAAACAGATAGTTATATAGTCCCTAAGGAGGTTAACGAGTTAACCACGTCTAAAATTATTCAATCCCGTGCAGATCTGACCTTAGACCAAGTACAGAAACTTGAGCAGGTTATAAATAAATTTAAATCCATTGCTCCGTCTATATTAGGCCGAACTAAACTGGTAGCTCATGAAATTAACACCGGAGATGCATTACCTATTAAGCAGCGACATTTTCCCTTATCTCCTGCCATGTTGGAGAAGGTTAATGCTGAGGTGGACGAGATGTTACGGTTGAACGTGATTAAGCCATCGTTTTCAGCGTGGAATAGTCCCATTGTTCTCGTTAAAAAGAAAAATGGAGATACCCGTTTTTGCTTCGACGGCCGACGTCTTAACACTGTCACTAAGCCGGATGCTTACCCTCTTCCATATATCAGCGATATATTAGATCGTTTGCGAGATGCTCGCTACCTGTCTTCCATAGATTTGAGAAAGGCATTTTGGTAAATACCTCTTTCCGCAAGTTCTTGTGAAAAAACAACTTTCACCGTACCTAGGCGTGGACTCTTTGAGTTCAATGTGCTACCGTTTGGTCTAAATAATAGCCCTCAGACATTGCAACGTCTGATGGATAGTATCTTCGGCCCTGAGTTCGAAAATGTGTTTGTCTATCTTGATGACATAATTATTGTGTCAAAAACATTCGATGAACATTTAGTCCTTCTTACTCAGGTTTATGAACGCTTGAAAAAGGCAGGTCTGACCATTAATTTAGACAAGTGTGAGTTTTGCCGGGACTCATTGAGATATCTTGGTTTTGTCGTCGATGCTAAAGGTCTTAGGACAGACCCCAGTAAAGTGGAGGCCATAGTGTGTTATCCGACTCCTAAAACTTCCACGGAAATAAAACGCTTCCTTGGTATGGCAGGGTGGTATAGAAGGTTCATCCCAAACTTTTCCACGATTGCTGCACCAATTTTAAAACTTCTTAAGGGTAAAGACAAGCGTCAACGTGTGTTGTGGGATGAAGACGCCGAATGTGCATTCCGTACTTTAAAAAATAAATTGATAACAGCTCCAATTTTGAGTAGTCCAGATTTTACGCAACCCTTCTACATTCAGACGGATGCCTCAGATGCCGGTCTGGGTGCTATCCTCATACAAGGGAAGGGGGAACATGAAAAGGTGATTGCTTATGCCAGTCGAACACTTATTAAACACGAACGCAATTACCATGCCATGGAGAAAGAGTGCCTAGCAATTTTGTTCGGAATCGAGAAGTATCGACCATACATTGAGGGAACTAAGTTTACTGTCATCACTGATAATCAGGCTCTCCGTTGGCTTGGTTCTATTCAATCTCCTTTAGGAAGATTAGCCCGTTGGTCAGTTAGACTGAACCAATATGATTTTGATATCGTTCATCGGAAGGGTAAACTCAATGTTGTGGCCGATGCTCTTTCTCGAGCCCCGATGAACATACACGCGATTTCGTTAAAACCCGAAGACAAAAGTATATGGTACCAACGTGTAATTGATAAAATTCATTCTCACCCTGATCGCTATCCGAATTTTAAAATTGAAGACGGATATGTTTACAAGTTTGTTCCAAACAAACATAATATCGTTTCAAATTTAGTGGAATGGAAATTATTGGTACCAAAGTCTCGTCGTCGCGAAATCTTACAGGATTGCCACGACAATCCGTTGAGTGGGCATTTAGGCGCTTTTAAAACGTTCCACAAGATCGCCGAACTTTATTATTGGCCTAGAATGAAATCGGATATTACGCGTTATGTCCTGAAATGTGAAGTTTGCCTTGCCAGTAAAGCTTCTAACCAATTGCGCCCTGGCTTGATGGGAAAATCTAAGCGAGTGGAGTATCCATTCCAGATTTTATCTATAGATTTAATGGGTCCTTTTCCGCGTACTAAAAAGGGAAATTCTTACATTTTGGTAATCTCAGATTGGTTTACGAAATTCGTGATCGTGCACCCATTAAGACAAGCCACAGCTCCTTCCATTGTGCAGAAAATAGAAGAAACCTTTTTACTGTTTGGTGTGCCACAAATTGTCATGTGTGACAATGGGACCCAGTTTACCGGTAAACTTTTTAAAAACCTAATGGCGGAATACCAGGTTCAAAAGACGTGGTATAATGCAAATTACCACCCGCAAATTAATTTCGTCGAGCGTTCCAATCGTGTAATAGGCACTTGTCTGCGTTCATTCGTAGAAAACGACCACCGATCTTGGGATCTACACGTGTACAAGATTGCTCACGCCATTAGGAATGCAGTGCACGAAGTCACAGGGTTTACGCCATCCTTTTTAAATCTGGGTAGGTCTGTTCCTAATAATGGTACCTACTATGGTAAAATAATTCAGGCGGAACCAGGTGAATTTCAGGTGGGTGACCGTGAGCGCTTAATTTCTGATGTTAATAACATCAGTGAGCTACACCAAACAGTAGTTAAAAGATTGCAAGTAGCATACGAGCGTAATAGAGTCCGATATAATCTACGAAAAAGACCGTTATCGTTCAAGCGAGGCGATACTGTGTGGAAGCGTAACTTCGTGTTATCGAGTGCAGCTGACCATCTATCTAAAAAGTTAGCACCAAAATACCTTAAATGTAAGGTTGCCGAGGTCACCGGTTCGCTAACTTATCGACTAAATGACAACCAAGGCAAATCCCTCGGGGTGTTCCACGTGAAAGATCTGAAAGCTTCTCCAGATCTAAATGAGACAAATTAATCTTACCAATTAAGCCAATGGTGTGTGTGAAGTGAGTTGATCTCCTCTTATAGGGTTATACAATTTTTACGATTAAAGTAAAATTTTCATTTGATTCTCTGTCGGGTGTATATCTATTTAGATAGATTGGATTACCAGATCCCACCAATTTTTTATTTTCATTAGCTGCCTTAGAGCAAGGCAAAAATTTATTGAATTTTGTAATTGTGTTTGGCGCTTGAGGCTGGTAAGGATTTTCTTTTATAGCGTTTGCCAAACCATTTATGACTTCCAAGGAAGCTGTTTAATTCGATATCGTTAATTAAACGATGCAAGTACACCTTTGTAAAGGAACTGGAGTTTTCCTGGGTTTTTTAGGAGTTATTGCCATTTTGGGATTTGAGAAATCATGATTCATGTTTTCATAAACTCGATATTTTTTTTCACACATTTTCAATTTAGGTGTTCGCTGGCAATCAAATGGATTGTTAGTGACTTTACCGGAAAATGTAAATTATAGAATCAATCGCCTGAAGGACAAGTTACTTCATTACACACAATGGGGGGGTTGCATCTTGTTTTTGAGTACGCATTATGCATCCGTAATAACCATTTCGTCTATCTTCAGCTTAGACCAATACTCTATTATTATCTACATTGGAGTCGAACTACTTATACTCCATATCTAACATCTAAGTAAGGCAATTGAAATTAACAAAATACAAATACGATATACCATCCTGTGTTCCTAGTTTTCGATCTTATAGGGACGAATTTCATGCAAATACGATATCCATCCATAGTCAATCACTAGATACTAGCTATATGACATTTATCTAAGTTCATTACAGGGTAGCCATAACTACGGCGTTTAACTTTTTGATACTGAACCGACCCCGGTTCATAGTTTACTGGAGGGGGTGTGTAACGTTACTTTTGTCGTTACATACTCAGCAATTCAATTCTCCATATCTATCTCCATAAATAGTTTTTCTTTCCATCATTTCAATTATTCCGTCCGAGTAATTATAACGCACTCGGTATAAAAGCGGATAGGAGATAAGAGGAACACGGCGACTCGAGGCTTTTTGGTTTGGTTAGCATAGCGATAGCACGCATTTTTAGAAAACAATATTTTTGACAAATATTTCGAGTGATTAACCGCAGATTAGGCCCGAATCCTTATTAGGAAGCTAATTAGTCTAGCTACCGTTATTTGAGTGAATGTGGAATAGCCTACTAACTATATTTACCGTCTCTATTGGAAAATTTTGACAATTTTAAATACGTTGGAAATTTCGAAGTCGGTATTGCTGATAAGAACACCTTGGGCTGTTGATACCATATTATCTAGGTAATAAATACCATTTGATTTCCCATATTTTTGGAAAGTGGCTTCCGTTATTGGAATCAAGATTGGAAGATAGTGCCAATTAACAAACTATCTCTGTTTTATTATCAACTGGATCAACTCTGGGAAATTTTCCATTTAGTAATAATTGTCAGTTGGCTGTATTTTTTTTGATATTTTGAGTAAGGCTGTAGTATCTACTTTTGCTACTGATTATTTACATCAATAAGCTTAGTCGGATATTTGTTGGTTTTGTTTGCTTGTGTGTGCTTACTGTTGTAGCGAATTTTCATCAATAAGTGGCCATTATACTGGGAATCCGAGATAGGGCTCTGTCACGGAGTTGCAGTTTGCACCAAGGTCCAGACGTTTATTTCATTAATCCAGCAGCAGGGTAAGTTGCACATTTGTATCCATTATCAACTTGTATTTGACAACATTAAGCTTTGCTTTATTTACCGCACTCCATAGCATTTTGGGCTATTGCCAGTAGCAATTTGTTTATGCTGGGGCCTTGCTTCAAAATAGTTAAAGGACCTTCAGTCCAGACTTGTTAATTTAGCCTTCAGCGATATTTTTGTTTGGGACCTTTATGGTCCGTGAGAGGCACTCTCACCATTGTAACCTGTGTAGAAATTGCTTAACCAGATTCTATTTTTTCCTGGTTCTGAATAAACATCCCTTCATTCTTACTGTGAGTTTTATTCAGGCCTGGCGCCTGCTGAGCACTTTTATTTTCAGCTGGGCACTGCAGAATACTTTGGAAGTACATAATTAGCGTACGAACCCACGAAGATTGCTAAAATCTCCCAAGCTCTCGGTCTGTATTTCGGAAAGAATCAAGCTACGCCGCCTTAACATCGAAGGCATAAGAGGTTGCCTTGTCAATAGTACGTAAAGTTGCGACAAATTCGCAGAAGCGTTATGGGCCGTGGTAGTACGATTGTATTTAAATGCTTTAATTTCAAAGAAATTAAAGAAATCTTTATCGTATCTTATTAGCTGAATTCGAAAATCTTTAATTTTGTAGCCTGTTTGATGAAACTAAAAATCAATATACTTATTATAAGAATTTCTTCTAGAGTAATTAAATTATCTATTATTTTGAATTTTAATTTACTAATTTTCAAGGTCAGGGTTTCCGAACTATACGCAAAAAAATTTAACATGTTTTCAATTCACTAACCTTAGACAAAATGTTCTCATTACAAGAGACATCTTGAATTAAAAAACCCACTGCGAATACCAAAATAATATTTTTCATTGTTTTCACTTGGTTTTAGCTACGAAAAATTAAAACCATTCGAAACTATACACCGCCGAGGACAAAATAATGTTAATTATTGTGATTCACCATTAAAATCAGTTTCGGTTCAGTTATGTAATTACTAAAAAATAAAAATTACCTTGGTAATTTCCTGAAGAGCTTAATATTATTTTGTTTACCTATATAAATTTTCTACCTTATTTAGTATTTTTGTTATTTGAAAAATTTTAAAAATATTTTTGACAATTTCGTTCATAATAATTCAACCAATAGGATGTTAGAATCTCATCAATTTGAACCAATCATAATCTACTTCCTTTGACAATACAGACCACGGTGGTGTATTGTCGCGGCAATACGACCACCGTGGTCTGTATTGTCAAGTAACGATGGAAACTACGTAAACTCATACTATAAATTATTTGTTGTCAGAAAAAATTGAAATTTTATTTACGAAATTGTCAAACGAATTCCATACGATACTATAAAATTGTCGGTTAATTTTTAAGCCATGGAATCTTCGTGTTTGTCGCCCTTAAAATGACCATTCGTGCTAAAGCACTCATGATGATTTTAAGGGCGACAAACACTCAGTTCCAGTTTCAAAAATTATTGCCGACAATTTGATAGTCTCTTGTGGTATTATATATGAAAATATTGTAGGTGTTGTTTCGTTGTCTAGGTTCTTTTATTTTAAATAAACACACTGATTGAACGATTTAATTAATATTAGTTGAATTATTATACAAATAACTAATACCACTTAAATAAATGATTGATTATACAAATAAAAGATAACACTTAAATAAATGATTGATTACACAAATAAAATATCGTATCGTCGTTCGTCCGGGTTAGCGGTTACTCGCTGACTGACTTCAGTCAGACCCCCTCTTCTATTACCATTCCCACAACTCGGCCTTCCTGGTATGGATCCGTCTCGGATTCACCATCGTCTCGGATGTTAATCCATGGCTTCATGTATTCGGCGCACGTCGTAGTTTTGTGCGGCCCTTCGTGGTTGCCATCTATAACGACATCATAGGTGGCATTGGGTTTCTTTTTTGTTACAACATAAGGTCCCAAATATCTCTTTCTTAACTTCAAACCCGGCCCAAACTGGGTTCTTTTTATGGCTACTAGGCTGTTTACTTCATAAACCTTTGGTAACCGTCTTCTCAAATTGTACGTGTGGCGGTTCTCTTCCTGAATTCGCTGTATTTGACCTTTTTTCACTCTTCTGAGGTCTTCTCGTCCTTTTTCGAATTCATTTTGGATTTCGTCATGCAGCTCGGCTTCCATCAATTCTTTTATTCTCAGGACTTCTTTGCTTTTCATTTTGACACCCGTCATCAATTCGAATGGATTGGTATCAATACTCCTTTGGTACGTGGAGTTAATCGTCTGCTGCAATTGGTTGACATGTTTGTACCTTTGCTTGGTTCTTCGATAGACAACTTCGACAGGACAGGGATTATTATGGAGTTGACTCTCTCAACTTGACCGTTAGCTCTAGGTAAGCCTGTAGTTACTCTGTGGTGTTCGATGCCTTCTTCTGCACAATAGTTCTCGAATTCGCCTGCTGTAAACGCTGTGCCTCGATCGGAGATAATGCAACTGGGATTGCCGAATATTTTCTTTTGATTTTCCAGCTTTTCTACTTCTTTGGCGGTGATGGACTTCGTCGGATATAGCCATACGAATTTGGTAAATGCATCAACCACTACCAAAATGTGTTTGTAATTTTTGTTTGTCGATTCTAGCGGCCCCAAATGGTCTACATGGTACGTGTGAAGAGGAAGGTCACCTTTCGGAAGTGGATGTAGGAACCCTTCCATTTTTCCTCTTTTCCTGTTAAACAAAATACATTTTATACAGTTTGCAATACATTTTTCGATCTTCTTTTTTAATTTCGGTATGTAATATTCGCGCATCACGATTTCCTCCGTTTTTTTAACACTGAAATGTCCGTTTTCGTGCGCACTTAATATTACATTCGTTTGCATACCACTAGGAATTACGATTAATTCGCGCCCGTCTTTGTATTTATATAAAATGTCATTCTTTAGAAAATAGTCTTCATATTCACTTGATTTTAATATTGTTTTTACACTTTCTATTAGATCGTCTTTATTTTGCGCGGCTTTAATTTGTGCACTTAGATTATTGTGTGTCTCTATTATCATTACGGGATTTCTACTAGGGCGTCTACGTGTTTCATTCGCTCCCCCGGTCGATGTTCGATTGTGTACTCGAATTCTTCGAGCATCATTGCCCACCTGGCAACTGTGGTCGTCAAACTCTTTTTATCCATAGTTTTCTGGAAAGCTGAGCAATCTGTCACGATCTTAAATCCTAGTCCAAGCAGATATACCCTGAATTTTTCTAACGATCTTATGATTGCTAATACTTCCAACTCATAGCTGTGGTATTTTTCTTCTGCTGGCGTCGTCTTTTTACTCATATAGTAAACAGGGTGTAATTTACCATCGTCGTCTGATTTCTGTAGTAGCACAGATCCGTACCCATGCTTACTTGCGTCCGTATGTAATTCTGTCTCGCTACCTCGTTGATAGATTTGTAACACAGGTTCACGGCTCAACAAATGTTTTAAGTTTACAAACGATTCTTCTTCTTTCAATCCAAATGTAAAATCACTTTCCTTCTTCAACAGGTCGCTTAGAGGCTTCGCTATTAGAGCATATGACGGCATAAATTTTCGGAAGTAGCCTGTTAAGCCTAGGAAACTCTGAACTTACTTAACGGTCGTAGGCTTCGGAAAATTTTTGACTGCGACAGTTTTAAGTGGTGACGGCTGGATAGTTCCATTCTCAATTACATGTCCTAAAAATTCTACACGTCTCTTCAGAAATTGGCACTTTTTCTTCCTTATTTCTAATCCGTATTCTCTGGCAACATCTAAAACTTGCTTTAGATTGCGGATACCTTCGGCTTCATCTTCTGACGGTATGATTATATCGTCTATGTATAGGATAACAATTCCTTTATTTATTAAAGGTCTAAATACGTGATAGATACGTATATCTTTGGAACACTGGTGGCGAATTACATAATCCAAAAGGGACTTTCAGGAACCAATACTGTCCACGATGACAGTATTGGTTTAGCTTTCTGTAATTCGTCCAATTGTTCTTCTATTAATGGCAACGGGAAACGATCTTTAACAATCAACTTGTTAATCTTCCTGTAGTCAATGCAAATCCGCGGAGTGCCGTCCTTTTTCTTTACGACTACTATCTGACTCGCATATTCCGATTCGCACGGTTCTACAACGCCGTTTCTTATCCATTCTTCTACTTGATTGTCTACTACGTCTCGTTCGGTGAAAGGCAATCTTCTTGGAGTGTTAAATATGGGTTCGTCATTTTTTTAAATTATTTTCATCGTTACATTCGTGGTTTTAGTTTTCTCTGGTTGGTATTCCTCCAACATCTGGTTGATTATCTTCTTGTTGTGTTTCTCAAGTACATGGCTTAAATCTGGAGTTTCTTCTGTATCTGGATTTAGTGAAATCTGCATCAGAAGGTTATTCGGCTCTTCTTTGTGAATAATAACGCCGTCTTGGTTAATACGCACCTCAGCTTGTCGCAAAATTTCATTTCCTACTACAGCTTCGTACTGACAGACATTATCTGGCACGACATGAAACGTAAGTTTAAAATCTTCGTTATTAACTGTAACTGTTTCTGTAAATTGACCTAACGTTCTTGTAGTCTTGTTGCCTAACCCACTTAATGTCGACTTGGAATTTGTGATATTGGGTTTTGACTTACATCTTTTAATCAATTTTTCCGCTATTAGGTTTATGTCGCTACCGGTATCAAAAAGGGCTGATATTGCAATGTCTCTTATTTTTAAATTTAGTCTGTTTGTAATTTTAGTCGTTGCCAACGTAATGGTGTTGACTTCTCTGGTTGGACAGCTTGTAGCTATGTGGCCAAACTCATTGCATTTGAAACATCTTGTTCCCTTTTCTTTGGAACGACAGTTTATTGATTTATGACCTTTACCGCCACAATTATAGCAGCGCATCTGAATTGCTGTTCTCGAAAAATTTGTCGACGATGCATTTCTGGGCTTCATTTCGATAGGGCTGGTGTTCTTTGCAGTACGCACCTCATTCTTCAATTTAAATTTTTCGTAAGCTTTTATTTTTTCCTTGATTTCTGCAAACGTTACCGCTCCATATAATGCGATTTTGGCGGCTGTTTCATCGGTTACTCCATCAATAATATATTGGATCACAGATTCAGTTTCAATATTTGCTCTGCTGGCAATTTCTCTCATCACCAAAACATATTCTTGCATGGATTCATCTTTTTTCTTCTTTCTTGTCATTAGCATTTTATGGATTTCGGCACTGCTAATCTTTTCGTCAAATTCTTCTTTCAACGCTTTTTTAAGTTTATTCCACGTAGTAATACCCTGTTCGGCTTGTACTAACGACTTGGCTGCGCCTCTTAAGGATTTCTTCTTCTACGTCTCTAAATGTTAATGCAAATGATTTTTCAGATCTTCTTTTATTTCTGCGGACGTCTCTTTCATCGTCATCGTCTTCATTTTCGTCTTCTTCGTCTTCGCTTTCTTCATGTTCGTCCATTTCGCTTTTATTTTCTACTTCATCGTCTTTACTGTCGGCGTCGTCTCGTTCAAACTTATTCAGAAACGAACAAATTTTTTCTACTACGGCTTCTTCTGGTCCGCTATATTCTAAATTAAGAATTTTGCAAATCGGTTCTAAATTTATTGTTTCTAATCGTGAACAAATGCTATCAATTTTACGAATTAGGTCATCGGTGTTTTCGTCAAATTTAAAACCAGTAAATGTTTTTAAGTTTCTTCTAACACGGCGTGCTTGCCCTTCATTTTCAAAAATTAACGAATGCAGTTCCTTAACGACTTTGAAAGTGCTATTTGTTATATTTTGGCTAATTCTGAAATCATCTTCCAACGTTTCCATTTTTTAAATTTTAAGTATTTTATAATTTTATCAACACAATAAATGAAACAGTTAAAAATAAATTTTAATATTATCGTCTGATTATTTGAAAAGAATTTTACAAACGTCTTTGTTATTTTAAAGATTAAATTTATAAAGGCAGCCACAGACTATCGGCTTTGTTCGACGTACTTGTTCGACTGCTTTGTTCGACGAGCAAGTCTGTGGGTGTGTAGCAGTAACTCCGTCGTACTTGTTCGACGAACAAGTCTGTCGAACAAGTACGTTTACCCCACACACTGACTGACTTTTCGTCGAACAAAGGCGTCGAACAAATCCGTCGTTCTTGTTGGCGAACAAGTACGACGGAGTTACTGCCACACACCCACAGACTTGCTCGTCGAACAAAGCAGTCGAACAAGTACGTCGAACAAAGCCGATAGTCTGTGGCTACCTTAATATGTTTCATACGACCTGAATGCTTATCTTATCTACGGAATGCAAGGTTTGCATATTATGTGCAGCTGCGTTCACTCACTCTATATTAAAAATAATTTTAACGTCTTGCACTAATTTATAGTTCAATGTCACTAAACGTTGTAATGTTTATTGTTAATTTGTTTAATCGTTCTAACGTAGAATGTTTATTGTTAATAATTCCGGATCGAGCGCCCAAAATTGTAGGTGTTGTTTCGTTGTCTAGGTTCTTTTATTTTAAATAAACACACTGATTGAACGATTTAATTAATATTAGTTGAATTATTATACAAATGAATAATAACACTTAAATAAATGATTGATTATACAAATAAAAGATAACACTCAAATAAATGATTGATTACACAAATAAAATATCGTATCGTCGTTCGTCCGGGTTAGCGGTTACTCGCTGACTGACTTCAGTCAGACCCCCTCTTCTATTACCATTCCCACAATATTTTGAGTAGAATATTAATATTAAATGGTTACATTTTTAACTTATTAAAAATTATTTGATGATGCTATGTGGAATACTTCTTTTAACATAAATATTATATATTATTAATTGTAATTTTAATTTAATGTTAAACCAAAAAATTATAAAATCCAGAAAAATTGAAAACTTAGAATGTTAAGAAAATTGGGAAGGGGAAGGGGTTAATAGAATTAAATAATTAATTAGTAAAATTGATACCCTATCGAAATTTCGATCTCATTATACCATAGTTCATAGGTACGAAATTTAAAATTATAAATAAAAAATCAAAAATTACGAAAACAATTTGCGAAATTCAAATTCAGACAAAATAATCATTACATCATCAATTATTATGATCGTAATTATTGTGATCTTGATGTGCAAATTTCTGAGCTAGTGTCTGTGGTCGAAATTATTATTAAAGTGTACGATGGGTTTTATACCATAAAACTAGCAATGAAAAGACTTACAATCACTTCCTTGCATAGGCCACCTTGTGTACTTCAATATTGTAACCTGACAAATCGCAAACAAGACACCTTCCGTACAAAATTAATGGGGTGACTAGCTCTAGCCGCGAAGGGGTGGGTCGATTGAAGGAGCAAAAGGGCTTGTGACGAAACGTCGCGATTTGATGGTCTCTCATCAACGATTGGGCGATCCACAATCGTGATTCTGGATGTTGTCGCTAACAGGGGGGGGGGGTTAAATTTACACTCGGGGTATTTACATGGGCGCCACGTGTACTTAAACCGGGGTTTATTCGGAAGGGATGAAGAATCACCCTTCCAAGCTGGTACACGACAGCTTTCTGATCAAACGCGTTGCCTCTCACACTGGTGACATCTCTTTGGATTACATTACCTTTACAGCTGATAAGTTTTACCTTAACAAAAATAGCTAAACAAAACATACACATAACGACAATAAAACACATTGACAACATATGCGTGGTTACACCACGTCCAAACATATACTAATACACAAAAAGGGAATACAAAATGGTACGAATTCGGCTTATACGGTAGGACTGAAGGTTCTTTGAAATATGGTGGTCAAACTGACCACAAGGTACAATAATACTTAATAATACTAAAAGAATGCTTACATAATAGTTTACAGGTATGCTCCTATGGAGGCGATCGTCCAAGTAGATATGGTCCAGCGTGAGATGGCTATTTTCGGTAGGCAAACTCCTTTCCAAAACTCGAGATGACAAACAGGTTCGATAAATCGGGAATGCTTCGGTAGTGGGTGTTCGTTTATAAACACGAAAGGGGGATACTTCATAATTCGTTAAAAACTTGACATCAATACGGTCCTGTCTTTCGACTTTAAAATTCGCGCTAATGGTACGTAATCCAGCTTCAATAGATTGTATCACGAAACAAACCAAAACGTAATTTACTTGAAAGTGTCCGATAAAATTTGTTTATATTTAAACAATTCAAATTCCATTTGCTTAAAGTCGGCACGAAACATTTGGTTTAAACCCGAAACTGATTTCAATTAAAGTCAATATGCGTGTATTTAATTTACACTGTGAACTGATTCTTAGGTTACACCCGTAATAGATATTTGATTTAAACAACGGAACGTCAATGAAAGGGTAAATAGTTATAAATGACGTCACCAATAGTTAATTTAAATAACTGATAATTCATAAAAATGTCTGTTAAATGTTGACTTTAGAAGCCCGGTAATAATTTAATGTCCAGGAAATATTTAATTCGAAGCAATCGACAATTCGTAACATATTTTATCCACGACCACTATATTATGAAGGTTTAATACGTCCGTTTTCCGTGGATTAGAGGCCTTTTAATACACTAGTGTATTAGAATTCATAATACACTAGTGGATTAGAATTCATAATACCATTATTATAATTGGTATTCTTTATCAAAATAAATTTGTCAAAACTGACGTTTCTCAATTTTATTTAGAAATATTAATATTAACATTCACATTTATATCAATAATTTTGTCACTTTGACCTGGATTATTATTCAAATTCGCTCGATAAGTACTTTTTGAAGGATTGGGATTATTATTCAAATTCACTTGATAACGATTTTCTGAAGGACTGGAGGGGCCGACAACTTTGTCGACATTAGATAGGACCTGGATTTTTTCAGCAATTCCCATCTTGCTGGACAATGAATCTTCAATATAACCTTCCGCTACCGTAGTTGATTTCCAGCCACCGTGACGCTTGACAGTGGTAATATCGCCCCCAGCATTGGCCAATAATGTTGCCGAAGAACGCCTCATTCCATGTCCGGTAAAACTTTCTGGATCAGGGAGCCCAAGAAATGAAGCTACTTTTGAAAAGGTTTTCGAAATTGTGTTGATGCCTATATGTTGTGTAGTACATTTTCCAGCTGCATATCGTAAGAAAAATCTCCCATCGGCAGTTTTAGGTCGCAGGTTAATGTACGAGGGGTCGTTTTTATATTGCCGGACTAGGCATGAAAACAAAAGACTAGAGCAACAACAAAATTTTATTTTTCAATATAGTTCCCCTGCTTTTGAATACAGGTATAACACCGTTTCAATAACATCTTTAATCCAGTATAAAAATATTCATTTGGTTTTTCCGAAAAATGGCCCTCAACAGCTGCTATAAGTTCGTCATTGTCCCTAAATTTTGTCCCCCTTAGTGTTTTTTTTCAGATTCGGGAACAAAAAATAGTCACTGGGTGCTAGATCTGGACTATAAGGCGCATGTTCAATTTCTTTGAAGCCACAATCAGCTACAGGAGCTTTTGAAAGTCTAGACTTGTGCATTGTCGTGGAGCAACAAGACACCTTGCGTCAGTTTTCCGCGTCTCTTCACTTTAATAGCATCTCTAAGGCGATGCATCAGGTTTGCATAATACTCTCCCGTTACCGTACTACCCTTATTCATATAATCAATCAGCAAAATTCCCTGAGAGTCCCAAAAAATTGTTGCCATTATTTTTCCTGCAGAAGGGGTGACTTTAAACTTCTTGGGATGGCTGGAACCCTTAACATGCCACTGCATCGACTCTTGTTTCGATTCAGGATCATAATGATGAACCCAGGTTTCATCTCCAGTGACAAATCGATTGATAATTAAATCTGGTTCATCTCCACAGCGCGCCAAGAATTGTTCACAGGTCTCGATTTTATTCATTTCGATACATATACAACGCGCGACGACACAAACTGACAGATAATAAAATTAATAATGATGCAATTGTTTGGTAAATTGCCACACAGGTTACCAAGGCATATGTGATTAAAAAACAGCATAATGAAAAATTGCTTCAAAATTCAAAACAGCCCAGTCCGGGAATATAAAGACGACCCCTCGTATTTTCGAATGTAGAAAACATTTCTACAACATTAACTGAAAAAGCTTCTTCCATGATCGTGAAACTTCTTGAAATATTTGTTTTCGTATCAGCAATGAGTACGTACAGGTAATTGCCCATGTCTTGGACATGGCTGATATCTAAAATGGTTAATTCATTGCATCGACACGCACCTGCGACTCCCAAGATCGTTGCAACCTGTAAAACGTTCAAAATAAAAACCTCAATGTATAAATTTATATATTGACATCATGTACTTCCTACCTTAACTTGCAAATATTCCTCATCCGATGCTTTTTTCAAAAATTCTTCGATTTGGTTTCTCTCTAGTATCTTTGCCTTCTTTGGTTTATAACATCTTGATTCGGCTTTCAAATATGAAGTAAGTCTACCATACTTCGAAATATCGATACATTTGTGCACTTTCAACATTGATTTTAGCATTGAATACTTTGTCCACATTGAAGAGGCAGCAAACCGCTTCTTTACATGGAAGAAGTAGGACAGTAGCACCTCTTCTGTAATTGCTTCTTTACCGACTCCCCTTGATTTTCGCCAGTTGTCGAATTCCATCAATTCCTTCTCGTATACAATTTTGCTTTTTTTTGGTAACAAACGTAATGTTGCTTCTTGAGCTTCTTGCTGGATTTCAGCCGGAATGAAGAAATCATTCTGAGAATCAGCATTCTCAC
This sequence comes from Podabrus alpinus, assembly GCA_932274525.1. Lineage (NCBI taxonomy): Eukaryota > Metazoa > Arthropoda > Insecta > Coleoptera > Cantharidae > Podabrus > Podabrus alpinus. Next base: position 68,125,848 of record OW026456.1, on the reverse strand, counting down.
TCATTTTTTGTGTCGATTTTGCAAATTTTGTCGCTCTTGTTGACAAATAAACAAACGCACGTCATAGAAACGATTCCAAGACATTCTAGTTTATAGCTCAAAATCAGTATTATTGATCAAAATAAATTTGTCAAATCTGACGTTTCTCAAAACCAGAATTTATACTTGTGGTTTTGACCATGGTCGTGGATAAAACGTTGAATTACATTCGGGAATTAACAAGCCTCTAATCCCCTCGGAAAAATGTGACTCTCGGCTACGCCTCGAGTGCCCATTTTTTCTCGTGGATTAGAGGCTTTTTAATCCCCTTATATAATTAATAACTATAAGAAACGGCAATATTTTAAAGTAATATTTAATTCGAAAATAATTTGAGATAATATTCGAAAAATGTTTAATTCGAAACAACCGAAAATTTATAACAACGTTCATTAATATTTAATTTAGATCGACAAAAGTAATTTTAAAACAACGTCAAACTTGCCTGTATGTATTATAAACACTAATTTTTAAATGCACAAGACTCGATAAATTAAATTTACTGTGGTAAATATGTTAATTCCGCTTTTAAAAGCGTTTACCCGCGGTCGGGCATAGTTACTAGTGGCACTTGAATGATCGATGAATCTCTAAAAATTACATAACTTCTCCCGAAAAATGTGACCAAAAGTTGTATTTCAGGGGAACGTAAATTTCTCCTCAAGCGGCGGTTCGATATTCTAATTGGTCCCCGCTTTTGAAAAAGATCGAAAAATAAAAGACAGCATAATATATGCAATTGATTTGCATTGGTTCAAATTGACATACGTTTCTTTCCTGCTTACCATCCAAAATCTTGCAAAGAGACGCAATGTTTTGGTTAACACATGTCTGCACGTGTGATATTTCATCGTGAAGTTAAGTCGCTATCTACAAATGCAGCTGTACCTTTTGCTCGATTTAACCATTTTTTGCTCCTTTTTATCGGCAAATTTCAACATAAAATACAAAATAAAGCTACAATTTAACACGTGTATGCCTGAGAAACCAAGCAAAGCGACCACTTGCGTCAGCACGTGTTCATTCGACAAGCAGTTGATTCTATCCCACGTGAAAATGTCTATACGCGAAAAATTACTATGTTTGTTAATGCATATAAATTAACGGCGTGAATATAAAATCAATCTATATTTATTAAATGTAATGTCAGCATTAATTTTTGCCATTAGGTGTGTGCCACGTCAACTTGACTGCGTTACTCCTTATGTACCGATTTTAATGGCACGTGTGTTGGCATTCTCACACCTATCTTTAGTAGCATTTGAACGCTAATATTTTCGAACGATAAGACTCAACTCAGACATCGAGTTGTATTTATTTGAATTTAAAATATATCTTGACTTACGATATTTGATTTTTAAATGTTACAAAGACGGAAATAAATTTTCTGATTTTACCGACCATCCTACACAAAAATTTACCTTGCGCGCGAGCGTAAAAATCCAGGTAACAATATTTAAATTAAAAAGTCTTCGTAGAAAGGTAAGACTTTTCAAAGTCATCTACTTTGCATAGAACTGTAGGACGTGGCCTCGTTGAGGATTTATTCCAGTTCCAATGACTGGATCTCGATGGGTTCTTCTAATTAATAATTATTTTTATTGTGTTGTCGAATACACAATAAAGCATTTGATTTAATTTATGTAATTTAATTTTTATTTCAGTGGGTTGATGATTACATCATAATACGTTATTTGAATTTATCTCTCAAGACGCGTGCACAACACGTCTTTCTTAAAGGTGAAAATAAGCTGAAACAGATTAACCTTTAACTACTGGCGCTATGATTTATAACACAAGTACTGGCGTGGTGTACTGTGTACACCAACATCAAAATGTTTCCCAAAAGCTATAATCAATAAATTCTAGATACATATTTGCTTAATAAATGTTTATTAAACAATAATAAACATAATATTTACAAAATATTCTGAAATTTTTGCAAGATCTTCGTGCTGAGTAATTGTTTATGTATGTAACATCGACAAGAAATTTGTCGACAAGAAAATTAATGCTTATAATGCATTTATACGATTTTATATTAGTGGAGTGATAAATTTCTGGAAATTTTTTAATAAGTGCCGCAATCATTACGAGGGGCCTAATAGAGATCGCATGAAACTATATCGCACTTTGCTGTATATCGAGCTTTGCTGGTGGCAAAGAAATTTCATAAACCATAAAAAAATTTCAGATTTTTTTCTGTTTTTTTTTCGATAGCTGTTTCGTTGAATACTTTAAAATATATAGCGATATAGAAATCAGCGATAATAATGGTGATTTTTATTTCTTTATCTTGCGCCACGAGTGTAACAAAGTGCGATATAGTTTCATGCGATTACACAAGTACTGGCGTGGTGTATTCTATACACCACGCGCAACCACATAGAAATTAAAAGCAAATATCCAACTTATTTGTACAGCTATAACAACGAAATTGACTAGGGTTGTTCTGAACACCTCAATAATAGGTTAGGTGGATAGGTTAGATCATATTAGGGCATTTAACACAAATGGCAGCTTCTTAAATGCAAGTGGTGTACTGAGTGCACCAACGCCAGCAGTTAAAGGTTAAGAAAAGGCAAAAGATCGCGTTGGCGGGGGACTAAAACCTTCGATTGGGGGAGACACCGGCACGGGATTTTAGGGGAATTCTGGGGCTCATTGGGATACTCCAATATATTGCTGTTATCTTAAAAAATTTAAGAATTATTAAATATAAACTGATATTTAATTGAAAATAAACTTTTAATTCCTGTTAACTGACATGGTTTTACGAAATACTTGGTACAAATAGAAAATTGAAATGTTTAAAATCTTTGCCGACATTTGGTGGCCGTTTTTTTTATTATAACTAGATATTCTACCAATAATTTTCAATCATCTCGCTTCAGATATCTGTGGTGTTCCAAAATTAAGTTCAGCTGCGTTCCAGTTGTTACCATTTCTTTAGGCTGCGTCTTGCAAAATTTATAGTATTTGATTTTATGTACCTTCTTTCTCAATCCTTTTACTCTAATGAGGGTTTGGTGACCCATCTCGTTCTATGCATGTGATATGCATTCGAAGTGTTTTCACATACATTGAAGACCTACTTATTTAACGTGGGCTCCGAACCACGGGAAATGTAATACACTTCATTTCGAGATGGATTTTCTTGGCAGATTACCTCGGTGGTTTGCCACTGCATGCCGAGGAGAGACGGTCAGAATAAATTTCTTACTCTGCCCCGTCTTAATTAAAGACTTAATTAAAGTTATCAAAAGTCTTTTGAATGTGGGGGCCCACTTCCAATTTACCATAAAATTTTTATTTAAAAGTATAGTTACAAAAAATACAATTTCTGTAAAAACACCCGTATAACTTCAAATTTTATGTTGACAGTTTTATTATAATTTCAGTTTATTTTTGTACTTCGTTTTACATAAATTATCTTATGATTGTTGACATTTTTTTATATTTGTAAAACACTACCGTTTAAAGAGAAGGAAAGAAAAGAGAAGAGCCACCGGAAGAGGATGAGACAAGAATATTTCAAAGAAGTAAGAAAACAAGCAAGTCACCGACCAGAGACTGTGCAAAGGAGGAAAACAATTTACCCGCATAGTTAATGATGGCTTTAAAAGTATCAAAGAGGAAATCGAAGAATTGCAAGCAGAAATAAACAGAGCGGAAGAATAATGGAAAATGGAAAGACAGGAACTAAAGAGAGCGGTAAAGGAACTAGAAAACAGAATAGTGGAACAAGAGAATAACGTGAGGGGATTTGAAATGCAACTGGAGAAATACGAAAAAGAGAGAAGGAAGTGTAATATTATTATCAAGGGAGTACACAACAACGCGAAAGTAACCGAAAAAATGGTGGAGGGACTCATACAGAAAGAACTAGCAGTACAAGTGAAAGTAGTCGAAACATTACGATACAAGATCAAATTATAAAACGCGTTAAAGAGGAGAACAGCAACGGTAAGAAAACCAGAATAGGATATAGAAAGCTATATATAGACGGCAACATGTTTGAATGGAGCGATGGTGAGGGTAAACTTAAAACAACTCCGGAAGATCGAGACATAAAAAAACTGACGGCGAAGGATGGAGTAGATAGAAACTCTCAGGCAAAAACTCCATATATGCATGATATCAGGGATAAAAATGTGACAACAAGGCAATTCAATAGGAAAATTGAAATGGATTACGGGATGCTATTACCAAGAAACTGAAAAAAAAGAGAAAACATAATGAGGATAGGTACATGGAACGTCAGAACGTTCTATGTGTTCCAGAATGAGAAGGCGAAATAACAAGGAAGAACTACAATATGTTTTATTCAGGCGAACAATCACAGGGAAGAAATGGCACCGGTTTTGTGGTAACGAAAAACGTGGTAAATAAGGTAATGAGATTTAAATCAATAAACGGAGGAAATCTCAGGAATTCTTAAGACTTCTGTAGAAAAATTGATGAAAGTATTATGATTTAAAGGCCTTTGCCGTTTAACGTTTTTTTCCGATACATATTAGGTAAAAAATGTAGATGGGACTATATGGCATTGACATTAAATTTAATAATAATCGCAATAATGAATCTACGTTTATTTTTTGAAATTCATTGATTGTAATTTTATAACGTATTCATAACTACAAAGAACAAATTAATAAATACAATAAAGAAATTTATAAATTTAATAAACTTTTTCTATGAAATTTTCATAAATACGGTGAATTTCACTGACACAATGAAAATTTTCATTGGATTTATGATAGATTTTAGTTCAATGTAGCCATCTATTACATGATTCCCTAGGTTGTGCGGCCTAAAGGCCGCACTGACTGAGATTATTATCATAAGTGAAGACCATAATAATTATGTTATGCACTGTGAATTTGCACTTCAATTTTTTTCTCTCTGTGCGGCGTCCCCCGATTAAAATTCAGCCGGATTATATGATGTCCATAACAATTTTTGCACACATGCCTTCCTTGTAGATTAAAAAACCAAATTTCTCAAGTGTATAATTTTTACAATTTTTTAGGAAATATGTATAACATATCTCTGGCATTCATTAGAATTCTTTAGAAAATTTGGTGATCAGTTTAATTTCCTATAGGTGAACTCAATAATTATAGAGAATATTGAATGGCGAAATCAGCATTTTAGCTGTTTTTTCATTTGAACCATTTATCCTGGAATATCCCATATGTGCCAATTTTTCATATATATTTTAGATGTTTAAGATAAAGCCTTTGGACCTACAGTTTAATGTGGAATTAAGCCTCCGTCGAACCACGACTAAATTTGAGCAATGATAAATTTTATAATTTTTTTCAATTAATTTTACATTTGGTTTTGATTCTGAAGACGGTCCTTGCCGTTTAATGTTCTTGACTATGCATATTATGTATAGAAATAAATCTAGATGTAGATTAAAAAATCCGATTCCTCATTTATATAATTTTTATAATAATTAGGAAGATTTAGGAACTCTGAGGAAATTTCAGGATTGTTCTAAAATCTAAATAAATAAATGTTTTTTTATTATTTTATTTTAAGAATTGTTGCCCATATATTTCAGGAATTCAAAAGCAGAAGTTAAATAGAAAGTCTCAGGAATTTTTAGGAAGTCCCAGGAATTAATTGTTTAAGAATCCACTAAAATTCTTTACTTAAAATTTATTTATTAAAAATTTCAGTAGGTACTTCTAAATAATACAATATTGTAGAAATATAGGACTTCGAAAATCCATATTTTTCTATACGAAAAATACGGGGATAAATCGCATTCAAAAACCCCTTTTGCTTCTTTACACATTTGTATTCTAATATTAAGTTTTTGTTTATTTTTGGCACTAATCTCCTTTGTAACTTTCAAGCTTCAGTTAATTAATTTATTAATAACAATTTCGATCTGCTAGAATCAGACCTGGATTGATAATAGCTTAATTCCATGACAGCTATTTCGAGCAGCCCCGCTTTTCAACAGGCACATTTCGCCAGCCCCTACCATTTACAATTTTGAATCCAAAATAGCTTGTACCTCGTTTAAACCTACATATTTGTACTTCTTCTATTTCGTTTTTGAGATATTTCATAATTTTGTTGGGAGGCTGGAGAAATGCTAGCCCCCCCATTTCGAATTTTGGATCCCAAGATAATCTCTTATCTGGTAGTGCCTCTTTTATTTTATTTTGTATCCCTTTGGGTTTGGAGATATCTTAAAAATGGCGGGACAGGGGGGGGGGCTGGCGCAGCATTGAGGAAAATCACCCTGATGCGCATGTTAGATTCTTCGCTCGCTTGTTCGTGGCAAATTTCATATACGGTTGTTTAACGTTAATACTTAAGAGTTTCTTTTAATTAAATCACAACTTTTCTTGGTTTCCACAATTTTTATAATTTTTCACATTTCTTAGGCATTTATTATAAATTATGTTTATATTCACAAATAATATATTGATTGCCTTTTGTACAGCTTCTAAAATCAATATCGTTAATATTTAAAGTTATCAGTTAGGTGCAAGTCGCTGGTCCTAACCGAATTTGGGGGGCGGGGTGCAATTTTTGTGTGATAGAACACCATTTTAGTTTCAACAAGCTTCTATCATAATCACTTTATTCGGACTTGTTTACTTTTTATTATAATTAATATTTGTTATCTTCTGCAGAATATTAATGTATTAACGTTAAACAACCGTATATAAAATTTGTTATGAAAAAGCGAGCAATGAATCTCGTTAATGTAACGTGCGCGTCAGGGTGATTTTCCTGAATATTTCGAAAGCTTAGGAGGTACTGTGACGGACAACTCGTTGAATAGGAAACGAATCCCCAAGTTCCAACAAATTGCCCCATAGACGGCCGAATTCCCAAATAAAGGGGAGGGAATTGGTGGAAACCTCCGCAGAAACAGCTTGCCAACTAGCCAGTGGGAGGGGTGGGTTTATTGAATATAGAATATTCCACGGACACTGTACTGCAGAGGGGGGGTCGAGATCGTGAAAAAATGAATAAATAAGGGCGTCACTTAGGTCTTATTAAAAAGGGAGGAACGTAAGAAAACTTACCTTAGAGGTCGATCTTGTACTTACGCCGGGATTCGTTGTTGAACCGGATTTCCAATCGAAAGGACCAGGACAATTCGATGAAAACCTAAATAAGGCACGACGTACTCCCAAGGAAAGGATTTCGTAAATAATACCCGCATAAATCGCGTGGCACATTTATTGAACAACAAAAAAATTAAAGTAATATTTACGGCGAAATTAATACGCGTCTTAATTCGTAAGAAGCTAACGTGCTTAAAACAACAAACTGCCAGCACACGCGTTAAAACCCTTACTTACTAACAAAATACACTTAATTGCTAAAAATAAAATAAAAGAAAAAGGAAACAGTAATACAAGTAATAACTAAAACAAAAATTATACTAAAACGATTTAAAGTAAACAAATAAGTTAATGTGGTGTAAATAATCGCACTTACTTAGTGACTTTATCGTAAAGTCCGTTCCTACAGGGTTCGTCGTTGTATTTGAACAATACCTTGGTCGTTTCGATTGTACCTCCAACGCTTGACGGTCCCAGCGGAATTTTGAATGGCACAGGATTTATAGATGTAATAGTGGGTTTTCTACAAATGGCGATTGACGCCAGCCTATAAACATATAGAGGCGAATCTTTTCCCAATAGAGTATCCCACCTAACAGATGCAATAAGCAAATAAGCACAGCTCCGGCGAACAAATAAACGTAACGGGATCGAACTGGCTTCGGGATACCTCCAGGAAATTAAAAAAACACACACACCTTTTCACCTTGCTTGTAAGCTACCACACCCAAAAGCGTTCTCGCTCGACAATCTATATTATCGACCATCATCATTACCGACCGTGATTACTATCGACCTAATGCCATTTAGCCAGTCCCCTCCAACATTTTGTAAAATATCTTCAAACCCAAAGAGGTACAAACAAAATAAAAGAAGTACAAACGATTAAGCCTATTTTGCATCCAAAATTTGAAATGGGGGGGGGCAGCATTTTGCCAGCCAGTAAAGAGGTACAAACGATTCAGATTATTTTGGATAAAAATTCGATATTTTTCAAAATATAAAAAAGGGAAAATTATTTAATTATTACTAAGATGATAACTTTCCAAACTTCTGCGAAAAACAACTTTCAAACCGCACTACAAAAGCGCCTGATCGATGACTTTGTGACTGTTTTGGACACTTTGAAAGGCAGAACTGTGGTGAGAGCACATGACAATAACTAAATATTTCGTTCCAAATTTTCAAGAATCCAGAAAAACGAAATTTGGGGTACTGTATAATAAGGGGACGTCCGTAATTTTCACCCCCCCCCCGTAACACCCTATGGCCAATAACCAAACCCCCCCCCCCCCCAGTTGTCTAAGATCTAACTTTACCTTTTCAACTAAAATACGTATCCATTCATTTTTAATTTTTTTTAAATTTTTATGACTAAAAAAATTGGAATCAAACAAGCAAGAATTTAGTTATACTTTATTTGCCTATTTTATGCCAAAATCCCAAAAATGGGATTTTTATGCGGACGTCACATTTGTCTAAGCCCCTAGACATGGATATCCTTTATGTACAACCCCTAAAGTAACCGCGAAGCTCCAAAATTCTATGTTATTCAAATAGGAAAATTGGATTGATTTTCTTTGAGGTGTTTAGAATCGATGTAGGAACAACCACATTTTAAAACATTTATTTGAAGACAGTTTTGCAGGTATAAAATTCGAATATGACCAAAAGAAAAACCGCTCTAAAATGTTTACCAGAATTTCCATGCGATGCCATCAATTGGTAATATAAGAATGAGTTCTCATCATGGACGAAAAAAATGATTTAATTGAATCGATAATTAAAAAACACGATAACTTACGTATTGATGTTTCGGTCATCATCAGGTAAACTCAATCTAAGCATAAATTAATGATATTATTGTTTTTTAGTCAATTAATTGTTAATTGAGTTTACCTGACTGTTCAATGAAACCAAAATATCGATGTGTAAACTAAATTTTTTCTAATTATTCAATTTAATTTACCATTTTACATTCATAATTTTAAGTTTATTCTGGATTTAATTAATTTTTAGGGTTTATAGTCCGGGTAACAGCCGAAATATTCCGGCATGCTGAAATTTGGTAGACATGAATTTTTGTGTCTGAATGAACCCCCCAAAAGGGAGAAGCTGCTGGCTTCTCCCCAATTGATAATTTTAGTTCCGCCAGCGGTGTTTTTCATCTATAACTCGCTTAATTTCATTTTTAGGGAAAATTATCAAATCATAATTTACGAACACAAAATTCTTTACAAAATAAATTTTGCTAGTCCTCAAGGCAGTCGAAAAAGTGGTTGCAAAGAATCTGGGTAAGCAGAAATTTTACAAGTAGGTACCCTCCAGAAAGTTTTGAAATTCGCTTGTTGGTTTCTTCCCTTACTCGAGATTTTAGCCCTGTTCATGTAGTTTTTCGCCAATAACTCTCTTAATTTTTGTTTTACCGACAAATTTCACTAGACTAAAATTAAAGAGAATAAAATTTTCTACAAAATATAATTCACAATTTCCCTAAGTGATACCATTCCTGAAATATAAATCAATTCCAGAAAATCGAGATGTATTTAATTCTAAAGCATTGAAAATGGTAATTTTGTTTTGAAAAATTCGTAATAATAATTCATATTATCGGAAGTGAATTCTGAAAAAAGTATTTTGTAGAAAATTTTGTGCTCTTCAATTTCGGTCTCATGATAATTTTTCGTAAAAGTGAAATTAAACGTGTTATAGATGAAGAACCATGTTGGAGGAATTAAAATTACCAATTTGGGGAAATACCAACAGGAAATTTTAGGGAGGTCATTTGGCCAGTTTGCCAAATTTCAGCTTGTCTGAATTGTTTGCAAGTTTATTATTTATTAATTTATTGCAAGTGTTTATTATCTAAAAAAAAAGAAAATATCTTTTTTTAATGAAAAATTACATTTTAAAATTATTGTTTTAATTTGACCCTTGAAGAAAAAGAAAGCACTGGAAGAAAACTTATACTCAGAACAGGTAAAAAGTAAAACACCAAAGTGCACTGCACACAATGAAAAAAAAAGTAAAACCGACTTGAGCAAATTCTCACGAGCAATGTGCAAATTATACTATTCTATGCTAATAAGAACAAGGTTATTTAATCCAACTAGAAAAACTAAAAAAATTGCTAGATGTATAGAAATTTATTTTCAGTTCATAAATATAACAAACAATTTCACGTAATAAATTATACAAAAACAACACATAAAAATGGCAATAACGGCACAGATTTTTGTCACAATACAACCAAAATGTTATAAAAAAATATGAGCGGTAAAGAAATAAAAAAAAGTTCTTATTTATTTTTTAAAAAATAATTTGTACTTAAAATAAGGCATTAAAATGCAAATACTTCAAAAAAATAAAATATTCTTGTTAGACCTTCACTTAAATAGCTACCACATTTTTTAGATGTGTTATTGCACCTAAAACTTCACAACATTTTTTATTCTTACAAATACCAGATCCAGGATGCAGATAAAATTTAAAAAAAAAATAAATACCCTGCACTTTACATAATTTTTTTCAATTTAACAACCATCTACAACAAGAATTTCAAGATAAAATTTATTTAATCGAGGTGTAAGGTCAAGTAAAGTGAGTTCAGGAAGTACAATTGCTGAGAAACATTGAGAATTCGTTGGGCGTCGAGTAAAAAAAGTTTTAAAACCCAGTAAGTTGCAATTGCACCCACCTTATCTACCTTCCACTTTCAAAAATTGAGATTATGTAATATTTTGAGGTTTTATATAAAAGTTGTACAATTGGAAAGGTTAAACAGTTCAGCCATCTGTCATCCAAGCTGTTACATTTTCAACCCATCAATTTTCTTTTCAAAACTCTCTTTGCTTATAATTAAATTGCAAAATATACACAGGATGTTACAGGATTTCACTGTAAACAAAAACAAAGAGATGACTTACACCTTTTCACTTTTTTGGTCAATTTGCCCCTTGTAATCCTTCAAATCTTTGGCGCATTCCTGCATCAGCATCATGTGATCCAATTTATCGACCGTGTTCTTCAGTTCAGACTCCCAAAACTCGTCGGTACTTTTTCCCTCCCCCCCATCGATGGGGCGAATAGCCAACTCTTTAACTTTCAATTTTAACACGTCCAGGCATTCGACATCTAACTCTTCATCTTCGTCCTTCTCACTGACAGCAGAACTTGTGGTTCCACTCACCGACCCCATACTGCGAATTTCGCACTTATCCAACTCCAAATTGAAATCCGGTAAAGGTGACTTGCTGATAAAGTTTCCAGCAACATTCGAGTGTTCACATAATTCGGCACCAACGCCTGGTTCCCTAGGCCTTTTCAAAATATCACATTCAGCATCCGACATCCCCAAACTTTGACGTTTCATGTGAATTTCGTTCGAAATTCTCTCCAATTCTTTGAGCGCTTCGGAATAATTAAACTTGGTCTTGTTAATTTGTTCCTGCAAACTCCCAATGCGTTGTTTCTGAGTGTTCAACTGATCCTGGCACAACGTTTTTTCTTCAAAGTATGGTCGAGATTTTATTATGTGCCTACGAAGACGATCTTCCAACTGTAGGACCTGAAATGAACGCGAAAATGTGAAAATGTGAAAAGTGAAAAATTGATGTTCAAAACTTACGTTTTGTTCAGCTGCATTGAAGAGTGTCGCGCGTTTTTGATGCTCGCGTCCACTTTCTGCTTTCTGATTTTCCGCATCCATGACCTAAAAGAATACAAAACAATTCAAGTGTAATGCGTAACGTATGCGTAAATTTGAGTTTATTATAAACAATGCTAAATAAAATTACAGTTATGTATCTAAAAATTACGAATGGGTGAAAAAAATTTGCCAAGTAAATATTAAAATAAAATATATGTTGTTGTTTTCAGATCTAAAAAGTTTTTTATCTTCTTGATAAATCCTTGGAACAAGATGAGCAAGATGAGATTCACTCTTCCAGTGAACAAAGCTTCCGACCTTGGTACCTCCAGTACCATAGCACCGTTAATATTAAAAACCAACAAAGGTGAATATGGATAAATAACAATACGAGCACTCGGGACTGCATTATCTTTTTTAAAATATTGAATGAAAAACTAATTCAATAAAATTACGTGAAAGATTCTCGTCGATCGAAATGCTGATTTGGTGATAAGCGTATTTTTCAAGGTCGGAATTTACATAAATTATCGTGCGATAATTGGTTAATTAGATTATCGTACATGTTGACTCACGAGTTATGACAAATTTTAAATTCCAATATTAGCGAAGCGTTAATTTTTTCTAATCTGATAAATACAGTAAACTTTGTTCGAGCTAAAAATCGGATTTTCTCAAATTTAAATATTTACGACACTGCAGTGGTATAAAAATTTGTTTTGATGCCACTAAAATATTTGGAAACATGATTTCTAAAAATATCATTTAAGTGAGGGGGGGGAGAGTTTTAATAATAACGAAAGTTTAAAAACACTTTGGCTATACCTGATGGGTAACTTTTAAATTTTTCAAGTTTGATTTGACCAAACTAAATATTTAATAAAAAGTTTTCATTTGCAATTTCGGGTGGAGACAGAAAATCACCAAAATTATTTAGCTATAGCTGAGCTATAAAACTCCTACTCATTAGCTAATGAAAGCCACGGACCGCACCTTAAAGAAAACTTACAACTTTCACCTGAAGGTCGAAAGTATACACGCATCACTGAGTCGCATAGTAAAAGGATCTAGAAATTACCGTCACATAAGTTACTATTTAAAAAAAAAACGATGTCAGTTTTATTTAATTTCTTTTAAAGGTCAAATTTAATAATCTCAAGATCAAAGTAATGTCTATGCAGTTAGTTTTAAGATAGAGGGATCACAAAGGTTGAGGACTTCAATATTTAGATTGACCCATAGGTTTTCACCAACGCGAAATACTCTCAAGTCGTATCGCATAATATTATGTAGATTAGCTGTATTCGCTAATTTCGATGTGAATGGAGTTGGACCTAAATTTATGCGCAACTTCAACTTGTGCAAAATTATAATAATTTTCATGTATTAAAAAGTTGAACGCTCAAATGTTAATGTACTTCGTTATGTGCTTCTACAAACGATTCACATACCTTAATTTAAAAAAATTATAGTTTGGATCAATGGACCAATAAGTTCATGGTCTATAGTCTATATAGCATAATGAGACCGTGGGTTTCGAAATATCCATTAGGTTTACTTGTTGCATTCCGAGGCAAAATTATTACATTTTCAGGAAATTTTGTGGACAAAAATTCAATTGCGCCTACACACGACTCCACCTGCGACCGCATAATAACGGGAATAGAATTTTGCAAAAAAATTAGAAATACTTCAAAGAACAACATAACTTAACAAAAACTTAAGCGAATCCAACCGATTTTGACTATGAACCGGACTATGATGTTTGAAAGAACATCGAGCTGATGAAGATAAGAGAAATACAGAAAACACAAAAGGACAAAAAATTCTTAAACATCTTGACACAAAATTCTAGCAGTTATAGGTAATTTCGTCTTAGCAAATCGGTCCTAAGATGCAGATGACTGATGCAATTGATTCGAGTCTGAATTTGGAGCAGAAATTCCGTGTTTTGTAGCTTGACACCCCCCCCCCGCGGTTCAGGCAAAAATTAAGGAACTTCTTAATATATTAAAATTTTTAAACTCGCTTTATATTATCCTGAAGTAATAATCAAAAGTAGATGCCGTTTTAAGGTTTAAAACGACTGCGTTTCTAACCAGCTATGTAAAACCAGATCACACGATTCGACCTCGGATCTGTGATGTGAAACAACCCAGCCAATAAACATAATCATGCTAAAAGCGTTAACCTGTATTATACGATTACATCCATAAATTACCCAAGTAAAAACCTTAGAAAAGGACGCCGAAAGGCTGGCAAAAATCCGGGCAAGCTGATTTTAGCAGATATAAAAATTCATCCCCCCAAAATTCTCCCGTCGCGTCGGCTTCTCCAATTGGGAATATCAGCCCTCTAATGCGCTTTTCACTTTGAACTTACTTAATTTCACCTTTAGGGAAAATTATCGTCAAAGCAAAATTTAAGATCGATATAAAAGTTACAAATTAGATTTTTCCGAGCTTGATGCTTACGTTACAATCAAAATTAATAAAAAAATTGAACTTGGAAGAATAGTAATTCTTTTTACGAATAAAAATCTGTAAATTGTAGATAATTTTATACTTTTCAATTTTGATCTGATGATAATTTCCTATAAAAATAAAGTTAAGCGAGTTATAGACAAAAAACTGAGTTGTTAAGTCACATTAAAGTTTTAATTTTACTTGTCCAATTATAATGGAATATTTTGAGCTATTGAACTTTTGAGCTTTTGAGGTTCAAGAACGAGGTGGTGCAGAATATTTTAAAAAGATGGGTAAGAAATTAATGATAATGAAGCAAAAGAAAATATCAGTCAAGATTGAGAACCAAAAGCTAGCGTGAATAAAAGTAAAACTTTAGTGGCTACAGATAAATCTTATTTTAAACTTGATGGAAAAATTGCTATCTAAATATAAAATTCATTGCACAAAATTTTTCAGACGTTTTGAAACTGTAAATTTCAAAAATCAATAATGCGAATCAATCAAACAACATTTAACATATTATATAAAAAAAATCAATGTAATTTTTAGGTTCTTTTGTTAATTAAATTTGCTTTTAAAGAATTTTTCCTGACCAAAATTTGAATTTCCGACTTTCATTAAAAAATTCCCCGACTTTCCATGCATGACCAAATTTCGACATTTCATAGATTCCCAGACTTGTGCAGAAGCGTGGGAACCTCTATGGGTTATTCCTTGCCAAATATGTGCTTTTTTTACTTTATATCTCTAATCGCTCATGAGTGTTTAAACGGATGTTTAACAATTGATTACATTAAAAAATACATAAAAATTATTGGCACCTTAAATATTGAATATTTTATGACCTTGTAGTTTTATATTTTAGAGCAAAATTAATTTTTTTCAAATTTTCTAAAAAGCTATTGTCCATCCTATCAATTTTAAGCATTGTTCGAGCACAAAATCGCTACTGATATTAAAACAAACCATGCTGTAAAAATGTTTTTGATCTAAAAAATTAAAATCAGAGGTCAAATAAGTTCCAATAATTTTTTACGCAGTATTTTTCTTATCAACAAGCGAAGAAAAATGACCTCCCATTTTATTTATTCGTTATTTTTCAGTAAAATTCATTATAGATACAGTCAAGTCGCGAAATAGTGAACACAAAAATTTTAACATGGAGTGTATATGGGACTCCTATATAACGAACAGCGGTAACCCCGATACAGCGAACTGCGTACTAAATCGTGCAGTTTGAATGACATCATTTATAGGGACTTCCCCCAAAGATTGAGAATTTACGAATATTATACAGGGAACGAAATTCAGATCGATTCTGAATCAGAAAAGGAAGACGAGGATGAGATGGAAACTTATTTCAATAAATCATGCATTGACATCTTTAAATGATGTTATTCAGTGGAGTGAAGGAAATGCAGAAGAAGTTGAAATATTAACTATTAAATTAAATAAAAAAACAAGTACAATCAAAAATAACATAATTTTTCCTACCCATATTGTAATTATGTTTGTAGGTAACTATCAATTTTCTTTAAAATAAAGCTTTCATTTTCAAAATGTGATTTTATTGTAAATTTTTTAATACCGAAATAGTGAACAACCCCGAAAAAGTGAAAGGTCTTTGCCATATTTAATTCACTATTTCGCGACTCGACTGTATTTGATCAAATTTTTAAAATTTCAACTTATAAAAAAAATAGAACAAATCATAATTTATTAGAAAAATTACAAATTCTCTGACTTTTCCAGGTTTTCTCTGATTAAAATTGAAACTTTTCCCAGACTTTTCAAAACGTGATAAATTCTTAAAATAAATGTAGATCGACTAAACGCAATATTAGAAAAAAATTATTGCATTTGAATAAATTTAACTGATTTAAATTCTTAATAATTCTTTCAAAAATGTGAATTACGGAGGCCGTTATAAATTTTTTTCATCTAAAAAATGAAAATGGAAGGTCAAATAAGTTCCAATCATT
Organism: Podabrus alpinus; assembly: GCA_932274525.1. NCBI lineage: Eukaryota > Metazoa > Arthropoda > Insecta > Coleoptera > Cantharidae > Podabrus > Podabrus alpinus. Next base: position 68,109,608 of record OW026456.1, on the reverse strand, counting down.
TCTTCCGCAGTTTTTTTTTATCAACAAACGAATAAAAATTATCCTCCCGTTTTATTTATTCGTTATCTTTCAGTAAATTCATTACAGACATATTTGACCAATTTTTAAAATTTCAACTTATAAAAAAATAGAGCAAATCATAATTTACTTGAAAAATTACAAATTCCCTAACTTTTCCAGGTTTTCTCTGACTTTTCAAAACGTGCTAAATTTTAAAATAATTGTGCATCGACTAAACGCAATTTTCCAAAATAATTATTGCATTTGAATAAATTTAACTGACTTAAATTCGTAGGATGGAATAAATTCATAAAGAATTTTTTCAAAAATGTGAATTACAGAGGCATTTTACCAAAAACCTGAAAGCTTTCGGTTAGAAATTTTTATACTAAAATTGCATTGATTAATTGATTGATTCGTGATGGCGTTGGTTGTGCGGCCTAGGCCGCAACTGGCGGCAGCGGATCATCGACTAAATTTAGCGTTAAGGACACACACCCACAGATAGTTTAGGCTATTTTATAGTAGATTACGTCAAAGGGGTGGGGGTGGGGTTCCCACTGCATTTTCCAATCAAAATTCCCGGTTTAAAATGGAAAATTTCACCTAAACTTGGTGAATTTCGCAAGAACAAAATACTGTTGTGTCCATCAATGTTTGGCTGTTGCGGTATTAGATTGTTTATCGTGCAGTCAGAGAAAATATGGCATGAGAAAAGATCATCAAAAACAATTTATAAAAAATGTTATTATGTTAGTATAATTATTATGTTATATTTTAAAAAAAATGTTAGTAGGCAAAATGTAGGAATGATAGATAAAAACGGGTAACCATAGCAATAAGAGGAGAATAAACAACGGTGATAAAAAGGCAAGACGTTATCAGACGCAGGACCGATAAAACGTGTTAAAATCTATCTATAAAAATCTTGAGAAACAAGGATTTTAGTCGCGGGCAAGTGAACGAGAAAGTGCGTGATTGGAATAAATAAAGTCGTTTATCAAACGGCAAACCGTTTACCAACCAAGAAAACCAAGAGTATATAGGCCTGAATTGAGTTAATGCCGAGTGGAGTGGATATTTAAAATAAGAGAGGAAGACAAGAGCTGTTTATTGGTCAAGATAAGCGCTGTTTATTTGGATACAGAAAGAAGGTGTAAGGCGAGGGGTGACTAAACCCTGCATCAAGACGTAAATAGGAAATTAGGATTGTGTGGTGCGACCGCGAATACAGTGCGTGTGCGTACAAGAAGAAAAGAAAAGGTAACTTTAAATCTTTGTTTATTGTTTATGTTTGTCGAGTTGCTATATTGTTTCTGTTAATTTTATGTTAGTTGTTCATTATATGTTTTTAAAAATTAGATTGGCGTATTTTCTTTGACTGTGTGATCAGACTAATTCCACCGTAAAAGTCCAAAGAACCTGCAGCCTGAGATAAAGAGCAAGTCGTGTCAGTACCGAAATCTGTGAGAAGCTATCACAGATCTTGAAGTTCACGGTGGACATAGCAATACATAGCAGAAAAACAAATTCAATAGAAATTTAAGAGTGCTTGGCCAGTGTTATATTGAATAATTCGTGTTTTATGTATTTTACTTCCAAAATTGTACAAAAATTGAAATAATCGCTAGTCACCAAAAATATTGAAACTTCTGTATTTTGTCACGTGAATTTGACGCTCGCGCGCACTTAAAATTTTTACAGCTTGGGATTGTTTAAATAACGTAAAACATTTTCGTTGTAATGACGTTTTAAAATTTTAATATTATGTGGTTAATATGAAGTCTTCTTCTTCTTCTTCAAGTGCCATATCCGGTCTCCCGGACGTTGGCGACCTCTCTCCTATGTATGTGTTGTGCGTTTGAAGTATTATCACACACATAGGGGACCTACTGCTTAACGAGGGCTCCGAACCGCGGGAAGTGTATACACTTCATCTCCAGAGAGGCTGTTCCTGGCAGATTACACCTCGGTGGTTTGCCATTGCCTTCCGAGGGGAGACGGTCAGAATAAAGTTTTTATTGAACCCGGAGTCGAACCAGGCATTCAGCTTTAGCAGCAACGCACTTAACTGCTTTAGCTGACGACCGTCTCTAATGAAGTCAGTATTTTTAAATTAACATCTATGCGATTAAATATCATAGTTGAAATTTTCCCGCTCAAATATTCTATCGACAAAGTACATAATCTAGATTTAATAATGTTTATTTACACATTATTGAAATTACGGGTCACTTAAGGATAACAGAGTGTTGACGGAGCACCATTCCATAGTAAAAATATTTCGCTGATAATGCACATTTTAGAAATGTCATGATGTTGTCTTCACATAGTTGAATTTACATGTTATTCTAGAGACATAAGGTGCCGACGTAAGGACGCTTCATAAATAGGATATAGCTATAGACACACAGTTGTCTGTACACGTGCGCTTTGCTAGCCATGTTATTTCAAATTCTATAGATAAAAAGTGCTAAAATCGGGTCTTATCTTGTTAATATGTCGAAATCTTTCGTTTGAAAACGACAAAAACCATCAATTTGCAGCTGCTTTCTGAGATAGCGAATTAACTTGAGCGACAAAAAATGGATCTGTGGACCACATGTCCCACGGCTCTTTCTACATTTTATTTAGTTTTACGGGGTAAATCGTGACATCAGGCCGGCCCAATCACGTGCGAGGACACACATCTTGTCTTTGTTTCACGTCGAATCTTCTAAGACAATAGCCAATTAGCATTTCGCTATACCGTGTAAGGGGAACGATAGAATCTCCCAAATTATCCGCCGTTGCCTAAATTTTTCGGGAGAAACCAAATAAAAGCCATGCATTTCGATGAAATTGGCAGCGATTCACGAATCATCCAAGTGCCGCGGAACCAACAATTGTTGTTGTAAATTTGATGTACAATTGTTGCGTAATTTGTCAAGAAGTCCTTGTTTATTTCGTTTTCATTATATCTATTTTATTGTTTATTTATGTGTTTTATTGTCGCCGTATGTATTACTATGTATCGCGTCTCTTCTCGACGGGATACATGTAAATTTTTTTATAAAGTTTGAAATGGAAAAGTCGTAATCTTTTAGAAATTCTTATTCACTCGTGCTAGCTCAGTTATCAATGTTTTCTTAATTAGCATGAAATTCACTCCTATCTCAGTAGTAAGTTCTCCGAGGGTGACTCTTTGCTTAATCCTGAAAATTTTAAAGTGGACGGGAAATTTCTTCCCAATGATACGCTACTGGACTTTAGAAAATTTGAACAATTTATTTCTTTTTTCAATATAACAAATGAAAACCCCAAACTTAAACTAATTTTATAATTAAACATGTAACAAATTGAAATACTTAATACTACGCACGTTTGTGTTTAATTATCGTTTTTACGTATGTTGTTGTTGATTTTAATTTTCAACCCGGCACTGTTACGCGTTAAAGTTAATTAATTGTTTCTTACCACTATAGAGGTCATTGTAATTTCTTCCTTTTTCCTTTATCAAAATCACGTTACCAATAACTGCTGATCCTGTTGTATGAATCATCAACTCGTGGTTTTTCAATTTGTGCGTCTCTTCTCATTTACCAAAATCCTGATTCCAAATACCAGTGATCACTTTCCAAATTTATCTTAAGGTAAGCACTTTTTTTATTTATCATTAAATTTTTATATCTCTCGAAATCGAATATTAATTCTTATGGTCTAATCTCAACCTTTTACTTTTAGGTTAACACACTTTTCGTTGGATTTTATCCAAATTAACACTTTTTGGGACGAGAAGACTTGAACACCTCCGCCCTATTACGCATAAGCGCCTCAACTCCGTTTATTATTTATTTATTATCGTTTCCTTGGTTTTTGTGTGATTTTTGAATTTCGTCACTCTTGGATGGTTTAATTTTAAACGTAAGTATCTTGCTACCTTGATAATGTTTATTTTTAATCAAATGTCATTAAATTAATTTGTATCTTTTATTTTAGAGTGGTCATAACAACATCCTGGTCACACGAAAATCGTTCGTCTCGGATGAATTTATCGTTGCACTTGCCGTCACTTCCGTTTCAACAACAACTACGTAATCTCACTGTTTATTTACCTCGCATTTCTTAAAATTAACCTATTCTTTACAATTCTAAAATTATTACTAACATTATTTTTATTAAACAAATTTTTATGAAGATAAATTGATTTGTGATATCCAGTTTTATAGTCCGTATCATTTGTGAATAATTTCTTTTGTCACCTATTTTGAATAACCTGACCTCATTAGAATCTTTCAACTACCTGTCGGAACTTCCTACTGCTGTTAAAAGGTTCATGCAATTAACAACTTAACGAGTGCTCATTTCAATCTTTTATTTATTCTTATTGATATTTATTTCACAACAGTATGTTATGTTTAGCTATTTTTGCCGAGGTAAAATCTATCTACTGTAAAGGTAAGGTTATCCGACGAGATTTTTCCAGTGTGAGAATCAGCGCGACGAATCAGCAAGTTGTCGTAAACCAGCTTGGAAGGGTGATTTTGCATCCCCCTTTGAATAAACCTCGGTTTTGTTTACGTGGCGCCCATTTAAATAATCCGCGTGTAAATTTACCTCCCCTTTTTGCTACAACATCCGAAATCACGATTGTGGATCGCCCAATCGTTGATGTGAGGCCACCAAATCGCGACGTTTCGTCACAAGCCAGGGTTCCCACTAAATTTTTCAAAGCAAATTCCCTGACTTTTCCAGGTTTTCCCTGACAAAAATTTTAATTTTCCCTGACATTTTAGTATATGAAAATTTAAAAAAAATTATTTCAAATTTAAAAATATTTTATCTGAAAATAGAAATTAAAATATTTCTTTGACAAATTTTGTGCTTTCCCTGACATTGGCGCTAAAAATTTAAAATTCCCTGACTTTCCCTGACAAGTTCTAAATTCCCTGACTTTTCCAGGTTTTCCATACAAGTGGGAACCCTGCAAGCCCTTTTGCTCGTTAAATCCACCCACCCCTTCGCGGCTAGAGCTAGTCAACATTTTAATTTTGTTCGAAAGGTGTCTTGTTGGCGATTTGTAAGGTAACAAACAATATTTATGTACGAGAAAATATGAAGTAAAAATCTAATTTGCCCGTAAAAATATTGCTGAAAGTCAAAACTACGATTCGTCGAATCCTAAGGTTAGTTTGGACTTTTCTTCATAACCCCTTCTTCCCAAAAACCGCTACAAATTATTAATGGCCACTACCCGACTAAAATTTGTTCATAATAATATTGAAAATTTCACGTAAAAGTGAGAAAAAATACTTCAAATATTTTTATTTGTCACTTTGTGAGAGGGTAAAACTTAACCTTTATAACTTCAAAAGCAATTTCAAACTAGGACAAATCAATAATAAATTGCACCTTTTCTGAGATGAAAATAAATATCAAATAACTAAAATATATGTATATTAAAAAAAAGTTACGTTTATTGTATTATTAGAATATTAAAATGCATTCGCCGATTTGAATCTTTTAATATGAGCGATATGTGGCATGCGGTCAGCTCCTCACCCAGATTTTTTTTCATTCCTGTATAAAAGACAGGAATTGACTCTGATAATTTTTTTCGAAGAGTAATTTCTCTTCTTCCAGAAATGTTTTTTTTTTAAATTGGCGAAAAATAACTTAAGCGGAGATTCCGATCGAAAACATGAGGTAGGTCTGGGGGGGGGGGGATTATAATTGGTATGGATAATTGTAGATTGGAAACTTCTCCTAAAACAATTGAAGGATCAAGAAATCAAAAACATAGTTTACGGCTTTCATGTTTTGAGTTAGTGAATAGGGGTTAAAATCTCCCCTAAATTATATTGCAATGCTCCACAATAGTTTGTTTCTAGCTAAAGCCCTGATTATTTTCCCCAATAATTAGAGAGCAAAAAATTAAAAATATTATATACCTGTATTTAGCGTCATCGCGAAACAATTACGCCCCCCCCCCCTCCCCAAAGAATTTTGACTAAATCTGCTCTTTAGTAGAGCATATAAAAATTAATATCAAAGTTAAAAATTAAATTGTTTTCCAGAACAAAAACAAACTAAAAAATTAACATTAAAGGGCAAAGTGTCGAAAATTTATGTCTACTAACTGTAGAGTGAAAGTTTATTTTACTCTACTTTACTCCGCCTAATATTTTATGTATCAACTTGTATTACAAAATGTGCCAGTTGCATAATTAGAATCTCAATTTAAAGATTCAATACTCACTCAAAAAAAAATTCAAAAATCACACCCCTAAGTGAAAATTTTACCCCACTTGACTACGCCTATGTATAATTTTATATTACAAAATGTATCAGTGGCGTAACTGTAGGACTAATTTAAAAAAAACCAAAGTACTCAAAATTACTCCCAAGTTTTAACAACATTCCAGTACTACATAACAAAAAGTTTTAGTATTTGACCCCTGTTTGGTACGCCAATGAACCAATTTGTATCTTCAAGTGTCGAACTTAATTAGTAAATGGTAACAAAAATTAAATAAATACCTTGATGGTCGCATGATTGAGCATTTCCTGCCATGCATTATCAAACTGCCACTCATCCTTGTTACTCATAAAGCGTTGCTCCGCAAGAGCCACCGTCTCTTTAGCCGCAGCATGAATTTCTGCGATAAGAAAAAAAAACTAAAAACGAATTCAACCTAACTTTGCATACCGACATACCGTTTGCTCTTTGGAATATAACAGCAGCTTTCTGACAATCCTGTTGAGCCTTCTTGGCTACCTCAACAGAATCATAGTAAGGCCTCGCTCGTTCGATACAACCCCCTAACCTTTTCGTTAATACTTTAAGCCGTCGTGTCGATTCATTAAGGATCATACGAAACGTAGTGTTGGATTCCTAGAAAAATTTCAGGAGTCACAAATAAATTGGTAAACGTGTAGTCGACTTACGTCAAGTTCAATTTCTAATTTATTAATCTCATCTGTGGCTGTGTTCAACTTTTCCAGTTCAATTTGTATCCGAGGATCCAATTCGTTGTCTTCTTTGTTCATCTTAACCACCGGATTGAATTAATTAAGAGAACTTAATATTGCACACCGAATTGCGACTTCACTTTTTGTTATTATTAACACACACGAAAACAAATCTTCTCATTATAATAATAAATTCACTCTCTAGTGACGTGGGAACTATTTTTAAAATGCTGAATTGATGTTCCTAGGATGACCGATTTAATCATTAACGCAAATTTTACATTCATTTGAACCGCACTTCCTTTGTATAACGAAACGGATGATAAAATGTTTGCATAAAGAGTTTGGTATTTAAATAAAATGCCAAACCCTTTAAATAATATTTTACTACAGCGAGTGAGAGAAACGTCAAGAGAAACGTCACTTGTATTTATGTTTGTGTGGTTCTGGTTAAGTGACGACTTACGTTTGTCAAATTTCTCTAGATTAGTTACTGCGGCAACCACCATTACGGCCATGCGCTTTTAACGTTTCCGCTATCTGTTTCATAAATTTTGAATAATTATTGTGTGGTTCATTTGCGAATATTTTAAGATAAAATAAAAAATTCGACGTTTAACAAATTTTCCATTTCTCAAATTTTTTTTTCTATGACATTTTTGTTGCACGAAAACGTCGAAATGAGGATTTTCGCAAATATCTCGTTAAACGTTCATTTTACGGCAAGGACAAAATTTTCCACAAAAAAGATTCCAAGTATATTTTTCGTAAAACTAATCCGTTCCGAGATATACAGGGTGTTTTTTTAGCTGCATGATATCTTTCAATAGGGATAACTTTTGAATGAAGTTCGTCAAAGTGACAGTTCTTTGACATTTGTGTTCAGAAAGGTTTGCAATTTAATCATGAATAAATTAACACTTGAACAACGCTACCAAATTGTGGAAATTTATTTTCAAAGTCAGAGTTCCGTTCGCGAAACTTATAGAGCTCTATAAACTTATCTTATCATAAGATAAGAAATATAAGAAACTTATCATCGATTGCGTCGTGCGTTCGCAGATTGGGCTCACAACCAATTGGAAGTGGATCCATTATTTTACCATCAAATTTTGTTCAGTGACAAGGCACGTTTCTGGTTAAACAAGCAAAATTGCCGTATATGGACTGAGACCAATCCGGAACATTATCTTGAGACTCCCTTGCATCCATTAAAATTGTCTGTTTGGTGTGGAATACACGCCAACGGCATCATCCGTCCATATTTCTTTCGAAATGAGGAAGGAGCTACCGTTACGGTGAATGGTGTGAGATATCGACACAAGCTCAATACATTTTTGTTTCTAAAAATCCAAGAGTTAAACATCGACAACGTATGGTTCCAACAGGATGGTGCTACGTGCCACAGAGCCACCGAAACCATCGATTTACTGAAAGGACAATTTGATGACAACTTATTCTTCTTCCTGCCCTTTGTCCCAACTTATTTGGGATCGGGCCTTCTTGTACTTCTTCGCCAGGATATTCTATCCTGGGTTGTCACTGATTTCAAATACCGTGCCTTTTCGACACTGGTCCACCATGTAGCCGGAGGTCTTCCTCTACCTCGCGATTGCGTAGGGATGTTTAGTACGGTTTTCACGGAGTAGCTGTCGTCTCTTCTCATAATGTGACCATACCACCGGAGCTTGCTTTCCTTGAGCTTTTCGGTTATCAGAGCTACTTTAAAAGATCCCCTGACGTACTCGTTGCGGTTCCTGTCCAGTCGCGTGACCCCACCTGCCCAGCACAACATCTTCATTTCGGCTGTGTGAAGCTGCTGTTCATGCTTTTTGAGTGTTGTCCAGCATTCTGCACCGTACAGCATTGCCGCTCTGACAGCAGTCTTATAGACTTTGCCCTTGGTCTTGAGTGGCATTCTTGTGTCACACAGCACACCAGACAGAGATCGCCATTTCAGCCAGGCGGTGTTTATGCGATGGCTCACATCTTGGTCAACGCAGGCATCGGTTGTTACCATGGAACCGAGGTATTTAAAGTGTGACACTTTTGGTAGATTTGTAACATGACAAATCGCAAACAAGACACCTTCCGTACAAAATTAATGGGGTGACTAGCTCTAGCCGCGAAGGGGTGGGTCGATTGAAGGAGCAAAAGGGCTTGTGACGAAACGTCGCGATTTTACGGTCTCTCATCAACGATTGGACGATCCACAATCGTGATTCTGGATGTTGTCGCTAATAGGGGGGGGGTAAATTTACACACGGGGTATTTACATGGGCGCCACGTGAACTTAAACCTGAGTTTATTCGAAGGGGATGAAAAACCACCCTTCCAAGCTGGTACACGACAGCTTTCTGATTAATCGCGTTGCCTCTCACACTGGTGACATCTCTTTGGATTGCATTACCTTTACAGCTGATAGGTTTTATCTTGAAAAATATAGCTAAACAAAACATACACATGACGACAATAAAACACATAAATAATAAAGCAAATATAATGAAAACGAAATATGCAAGGACATTTGACACTTTACAACAATTGTATAGTCAAATTTACAACCACAAATGCTGCAAGACAAAATATTTACACTGACTTGAATAACAGAAAAGTTAACGAGAAAAATATTGATACTGAAAGTTGAACAGCTGTTCGCCAAAATGGAACAGACTAACTGGTTTAATTTATTAAACCTCAAATATGATACAAAACACAAATTCAAAATATGACGTTACTTCAATAAACAACTTTAAAACATTGACAACATATGCGTGGTTACACCACGTTCAAACAAATACTAATACACAAAAAGGGAATACAAAATGGTTCGAATTCGGCTTACACGGTAGGACTGAAGGTTCTTTGAAAATATGGTGGTCAAACTGACCATAAGGTACAATAATACTTAATATTCATAAAAAGAATGCTTACGTAATATTTTACAGGTACGCTCCTATGGAGGCGATCGTCCAAGTAGATATAGTCCAGGGTGAGACTGCTATTTCGAGAGGCAAAATCCTTGCCAATATTCGAGATGACAAACAGGTTCGATATATCGGGGATGTTTCGGTAGCGGGTGTTTGTTAATAAACACGAAAGTGGAGTGATTCATAATTCGTTAAAACTTGACCTCGACACGGTCCTGTCTCGTTGACTTAAAATTCGCGCTAACCGTACGTAATCCAGCTTCAATAGATTGTATCACGAAACAAACCAAAACGTAATTCACTCGAAAATGTCCGATAAAATTTGTTTATATTTAAACAATTCAAATTCCACTTGCTTAAAATCGGCACGAAACATTTGGTTAAAAACCCGAAACTGATTTGAAATAAAGTCAATATGCGTGTGTTTGTGGTGACCAATGGCATAACAGACGGGTACACTGAATCTATTGCAGTTACGGAAACGTTAGTTTACATCAATAATCATGCGTTTGATTGTACGTTTCATATTGTTAACGAAAATTTTCCAATACCGGTAGATGGTATTTTAGGTAGAGATTTTATTTCAAAATATCAGTGTCAATTAGATTATAGAAACTGGACGTTAACGCTTCATAATGAATTTGTAATTACAACTATATCAATTTGCAATAGTTTAGAAGATGACGTATTAATGATTCCTCCTCGTTGTGAAGTAATAAGATATGTCAATAAATTGAAAAGTAAAGATGATTCGGTAGTATTGAACGGAATTTTGGCGCCTGGTGTTTTCATTGCTAATTCAATTATGTCCGGAAGTAATCCATGCGTAAAAATAATAAATACAACATCTGAAAGTGTGTCAATAAATAGTAATAATATACAAGTTAGGAAATTAGATGATTTTAATGTAGTTCCAATGGCTAAAAGTAAGGTAAATAAAGATCGGCAGGAAATTATTTTGGAGAAATTAAAAGAAAATATTCCGAAATTTGTCAAAGACGACATGAATAAATTATGTAAAGAATTTTCTGATATTTTTGGTCTCAAATCAGAAAAATTAACTACTAATAATTTTTATCAACAAAAACTAAAATTACACGATAATTCACCGGTTTTTGTAAAAAATTATCGAACACCGAGAACGCAAAAACTTGAAATTAATAATCAGGTCAATAAAATGTTGATGGATAATATAATTGAGCGATCGTCGGCGGAATATAATAGCCCAGTATTATTAGTACCTAAGAAATCTGCTGATGGAGGTAAACAATGGCGTTTAGTAATTGATTTTAGGCAACTCAATAAAAAATTAGTAGGAGATAAATTTCCTTTACCTAGAATTGATGATATTTTAGATCAGTTAGGTAGAGCCAAATGGTTTTCGGTTGTGGATCTTATGTCAGGTTTCCATCAAATACCTCTTGAGGTAGATTCTCGTGATATTACATCTTTTAGTGTGGATTCTGGATCTTTCAGGTTTACAAGGTTACCTTTTGGTCTCAAGGTCAGCCCAAATAGTTTTCAGAGAATGATGTCAATGGCATTTGCAGGGGTAGCACCTGAGAAAGCATTTTTATATATGGATGATTTAATAGTAATAGGTTGTTCAAAGGATCATCATTTAAAAAATTTGAGAGTTGTATTTGAAACTTGTAGAAAATTTAATTTAAAATTAAATCCGGAGAAATGTAAATTTTTTAGAAATGAAGTAACATTTTTGGGACATAAAATTACAGATAAAGGAATTTTGCCGGATGATTCTAAATATAATGTTATAAATAAATTTCCAATACCAACAGATGCTGATTCAGCAAAGCGTTTTATTGCATTTTGTAATTATTATAGAAGGTTTATTCCAAATTTCGCTGAAATTGCAAAACCAATTAATAAATTAGCTAGAAAAAATACTATTTTTTTATGGAACAATGAATGTCAGGTGTCCTTTGACAAACTTAGAAATTCACTATTAAGTCCAGAAATATTACAGTACCCAGATTTCGTAGAAAGTAGAAAGATAATGCGGGGGCGGATGCATTGTCTAGAATTAATATTAATGAATTAAAAGACATGACAAATAAAAATAATAAGGTATTTGTTGTTACTAGGGCAATGTCACGGATATATTCCCAAAGCCCATGTAGGGCAGGTTTGCCTTGTAGGGGTAATTAAGGTGAACAACACTGAATAAGATGAATACTTTTATTTATTGTAATCATTATTACGAAGTACAACTACTATACCACAACATAATATAATATTGTGACTACATCTGTTGACTATTGATTAATTACTAACTAACTAACTTCTTATTGCAATACTAGCACTTATATTTATAATAACAATTGACTTACATTTTAATGCATGCGTGTAACCTACATAAATTCTAGACGCTCGTCATGTGGCTGAACTTGGAAACATATTCAGATTCATATTCAGTTTTTTACAGTTGACCAAACATATACTGACGTTTTTGATTTTTACAGTACATTTTCAATTATTTAAACTTTTAACAGCGTATCAGCATAAAATTAGCATTCCTATTGTATATCATAAAACAATAATTTTCAAGAACCCTTAATTTTTACCTGAAATGGGATAAAACGCGAACTCGATATATGTAGAAATGAATCTGTCTTCAAGGTGGTAGATATACTATGTAAAGTACACATGTACTTATAAAATATGTGCAAATGAATTTAAAAAAAATTATTTAATATAAACGACTTTTTGGAACGTAGAATTGATAAAACTACTAACAATACATAAATTTATATTTGAGGTACATAAAAATTGTGGGTTTGGCCGGTTAAAGGGCGAATTTTTATAATTCTCCAAAATATCTGAAAGAAATTATCTTGGGCTAGACGGGCACTGTTACATCACCAAATTTGGCAGAGGGTTACCTGATAGGCTCATCAACAACATGTATTCGCGACACACTAATATTCAGGGTCTGACTAGGTTAAACCGCGGACTTACTAATTTATTAAAATGAAACCAAAATAAATCCAAAAATATATCATGTAGTGCCACACGGGCATTGTAACATCGCCAAATTTGGCAGAGAGTTACCTGATAGGCTCATCAACAACGTGTATTCGGGACACACTAATATTCAGGGTCTGACTAGGTTAAACCGCGGACTTACTAATTTATTAAAATGAAACCAAAATAAATCCAAAAATATATCATGTAGTGCCACACGGGCATTGTAACATCACCAAATTTGGCAGAGAGTTACCTGATAGGCTCATCAACAACGTGTATTCGGGACACACTAATATTCAGGGTCTGACTAGGTTAAACCGCGAACTTACTAATTTATTAAAATGAAACCAAAATAAATCCAAAAATATATCATGTAGTGCCACACGGGCATTGTAACATCACCAAATTTGGCAGAGAGTTACCTGATAGGCTCATCAACAACGTGTATTCGGGACACACTAATATTCAGGGTCTGACTAGGTTAAACCGCCGACTTACTAATTTTATTAAAATGAAACCAAAATAAATCCAAAAATATATCATGTAGTGCCACACGGGCATTGTAACATAACCAAATCTGGCAGAGAGTTACCTGATAGGCTTATCAACAACGTGTATTCGGGACACACTAATATTCAGGGTCTGACTAGGTTAAACCGCCGACTTACTAATTTATTAAAATAAATCCAAAAATATATCATGTAGTGCCACACGGGCATTGTAACATCACCAAATTTGGCAGAGAGTTACCTCATAGGCTCATCAACAACGTGTATTCGGGACACACTAATATTCAGGGTCTGCCTAGGTTAAACCGCCGACTTACTAATTTAGTTAAAATGAAACCAAAATAAATCCAAAAATATATCATGTAGTGCCACACGGGCATTGTAACATCACCAAATTTGGCAGAGATTTACCTGATAGGCTCATCAACAACGTGTATTCGGGACACACTAATATTCAGGGTCTGACTAGGTTAAACCGCGGACTTACTAATTTATTAAAATGAAACCAAAATAAATCCAAAAATATATCATGTAGTGCCACACGGGCATTGTAACATCACCAAATTTGGCAGAGAGTTACCTGATAGGCTCATCAACAACGTGTATTCGGGACACACTAATATTCAGGGTCTGACTAGGTTAAACCGCGAACTTACTAATTTATTAAAATGAAACCAAAATAAATCCAAAAATATATCATGTAGTGCCACACGGGCATTGTAACATCACCAAATTTGGCAGAGAGTTACCTGATAGGCTCATCAACAACGTGTATTCGGGACACACTAATATTCAGGGTCTGACTAGGTTAAACCGCCGACTTACTAATTTTATTAAAATGAAACCAAAATAAATCCAAAAATATATCATGTAGTGCCACACGGGCATTGTAACATAACCAAATCTGGCAGAGAGTTACCTGATAGGCTTATCAACAACGTGTATTCGGGACACACTAATATTCAGGGTCTGACTAGGTTAAACCGCCGACTTACTAATTTATTAAAATGAAACCAAAATAAATCCAAAAATATATCATGTAGTGCCACACGGGCATTGTAACATCACCAAATTTGGCAGAGAGTTACCTCATAGGCTCATCAACAACGTGTATTCGGGACACACTAATATTCAGGGTCTGCCTAGGTTAAACCGCCGACTTACTAATTTAGTTAAAATGAAACCAAAATAAATCCAAAAATATATCATGTAGTGCCACACGGGCATTGTAACATCACCAAATTTGGCAGAGATTTACCTGATAGGCTCATCAACAACGTGTATTCGGGACACACTAATATTCAGGGTCTGACTAGGTTAAACCGCGGACTTACTAATTTATTAAAATGAAACCAAAATAAATCCAAAAATATATCATGTAGTGCCACACGGGCATTGTAACATCACCAAATTTGGCAGAGAGTTACCTGATAGGCTCATCAACAACGTGTATTCGGGACACACTAATATTCAGGGTCTGACTAGGTTAAACCGCGGACTTACTAATTTATTAAAATGAAACCAAAATAAATCAAAAATATATCATGTAGTGCCACACGGGCATTGTAACATCACCAAATTTGGCAGAGAGTTACCTGATAGGCTCATCAACAACGTGTATTCGGGACACACTAATATTCAGGGTCTGACTAGGGTAAATCGCCGACTTACTAATTTATGAAAATGAAACCAAAATAAATCCAAAAATATATCATGTAGTGCCACACGGGCATTGTAACATCACCAAATTTGGCAGAGAGTTACCTCATAGGCTCATCAACAACGTGTATTCGGGACACACTAATATTCAGGGTCTGACTAGTTTAAACCGCGGACTTACTAATTTATTAAAATGAAACCAAAATAAATCAAAAATATATCATGTAGTGCCACACGGGCATTGTAACATCACCAAATTTGGCAGAGAGTTACCTGATAGGCTCATCAACAACGTGTATTCGCGACACACTAATATTCAGGGTCTGACTAGGTTAAACCGCGGACTTACTAATTTATTAAAATGAAACCAAAATAAATCAAAAATATATCATGTAGTGCCACACGGGCATTGTAACATCACCAAATTTGGCAGAGAGTTACCTGATAGGCTCATCAACAACGTGTATTCGGGACACACTAATATTCAGGGTCTGACTAGGTTAAACCGCGGACTTACTAATTTATTAAAATGAAACCAAAATAAATCAAAAATATATCATGTAGTGCCACACGGGCATTGTAACATCACCAAATTTGGCAGAGAGTTACCTGATAGGCTCATCAACAACGTGTATTCGGGACACACTAATATTCAGGGTCTGAATAGGTTAAACCGCGGACTTACTAATTTATTAAAATGAAACCAAAATAAATCAAAAATATATCATGTAGTGCCACACGGGCATTGTAACATCACCAAATTTGGCAGAGAGTTACCTGATAGGCTCATCAACAACGTGTATTCGGGACACACTAATATTCAGGGTCTGACTAGGTTAAACCGCGGACTTACTAATTTATTAAAATGAAACCAAAATAAATCCAAAAATATATCATGTAGTGCCACACGGGCATTGTAACATCACCAAATTTGGCAGAGAGTTACCTGATAGGCTCATCAACAACGTGTATTCGGGACACACTAATATTCAGGGTCTGACTAGGTTAAACCGCCGACTTACTAATTTAGTTTAAAAAAAACCAAAATAAATCCAAAAATATATCATGTAGTGCCACACGGGCATTGTAACATCACCAAATTTGGCAGAGAGTTACCTGATAGGCTCATCAACAACGTGTATTCGGGACACACTAATATTCAGGGTCCGACTAGGTTAAACCGCGGACTTACTAATTTATTAAAATGAAACCAAAATAAATCCAAAAATATATCATGTAGTGCCACACGGGCATTGTAACATCACCAAATTTGGCAGAGAGTTACCTGATAGGCTCATCAACAACATGTATTCGAGACACACTATTTTTTTTTTTTTTTTTTTTGGGTACGTTGGAGGAGGGGAAAAGACTTTATGTACTTACCCCGGCCTTTCCCAAGACCGGGAGTGTGGGACTCATCTCTGGATGGTATGAGATGTTACCCACTAAAAACCCCTCCTCTGACGGCAGCTGGAACGCTTTGCATTACTTCTGGCTGCCGAAGTATCTGAAACAACTTTTACCGCAAATTTTATTCTTTCATTTTACTATACAAACCTTCAGCTTTCATTATATCAATAGGAAATTATCGATTTTCCATCGGGAAAATCCGTGCTCCCTCCCCTTCTTCCCAGATAAAACTTTCAAATAAACATACAGGCAAATTTAAAAAAAACTATGTATATTCACATACAAAAAATATCAAGCTTCTACCTAAATATTCTAAATATCAAAACTACCTAACTTCTAGGCCACACTGCACTACGCTAATTACGTCGAAAATAAGTTGTTTTAATCATATAGTGAAAACATTATTTCTCATAAATAATGATTCATCAAAATATATCAATGCAGATGTTAATAAATATATCTACGCGTGCGAGCGTACAAGGTAAAAGTGCCTTAATCAAAATACACGCAGAAATCATTTAAACAAATCATAATCTTGACAAAACTTGCCAATCAAAAAAAATACCTAAGGCGAGAAAAAACCTGAAATATTAAAACACAAATAAATTAAAATAATATCTACGCGTGCGAGCGTACAAGGTAAAAGTGTCTTAATCAAAATATACGCAGAAATCATTTAAACAAATCATAATCTTGACAAAACTTGCCAATCAAAAAAAATACCTTAAGCTAGAAAAGACCTGAAATATTAAAACACAAATAAATTAAAATAATATCTACGCGTGTGAGCGTACAAGGTAAAAGTGCCTTAATCAAAATATACGCAGAAATCATTTAAACAAATCATAATCTTGACAAAACTTGCCAATCAAAAAAAATACCTTAAGCGAAAAAAGACCTGAAATATTAAAACACAAATAAATTAAAATAATATCTACGCATGCGAGCGTACAACGTAAAAGTGCCTTAATCAAAATACACGCAGAAATCATTTAAACAAATCATAATCTTGACAAAACTTGCCAATCAAAAAAAATACCTAAAGCGAGAAAAGACCTGAAATATTAAAACACAAATAAATTTAAATAATATCTACGCGTGCGAGCGTACAAGGTAAAAGTGCCTTAATCAAAATATACGCAGAAATCATTTAAACAAATCATAATCTTGACAAAACTTGCCAATCAAAAAAAATACCTTAAGCTAGAAAAGACCTGAAATATTAAAACACAAATAAATTAAAATAATATCTACGCGTGTGAGCGTACAAGGTAAAAGTGCCTTAATCAAAATATACGCAGAAATCATTTAAACAAATCATAATCTTGACAAAACTTGCCAATCAAAAAAAATACATTAAGCGAAAAAAGACCTGAAATATTAAAACACAAATAAATTAAAATAATATCTACGCATGCGAGCGTACAACGTAAAAGTGCCTTAATCAAAATACACGCAGAAATCATTTAAACAAATCATAATCTTGACAAAACTTGCCAATCAAAAAAAATACCTAAGGCGAGAAAAAACCTGAAATATTGAAACACAAATAAATTAAAATAATTCTACGCGTGCGAGCGTACAAGGTAAAAGTGCTTTAATCAAATTCATGCAGAAGCATGAAACAAAACCCATGCTTGGCTAAACTGGAAGTCTAGGACGGTGGATCCAACATAAAAAAGACGGTACAAATCATTAAACATCCATGCATCCACCAGCAACGGATTCTCATCCCCGAGATCGGGCCGGACAACACTGTTCCATATTAATTCCATTACTGGATCGCTCCAAATCGGAAGCAACAAGAAATCTTCGAAAACTACAAACACACCCCGCAAAACCAAAACCCGCTTACAAAAATCACATCCGCACATTCAAAAGCAAAAGTCCCTCTCATTTTTCTGATAACTCGCACCTTTTCCATAAAATATTTGTCTTCCAAATACTGCATTGTCCCGTCACCTCGGGAGATGTTTAAAATGTATTGCAGAGATCTGCAATTAAAAATTGCAAAATTCATTTCCAAAATTCAAAACTTGTGACGGAAAAGTGGAACTGTCACAAATATAAAACTATAAAAAATAATAAAATAGATTTTAAATTCATCTCCTTTAGTGAAACTGCTATCTGTATGCTGTGTGATAAATAATAGAATAATTTATCTATAAGTTATCGTATATCACATCCAAAGTATATGGGGACGGATAATCAAAATCGTGTGTGTCAATGCCATGTAAGTCACAGTATTTTTGGAAAATGTCAATTGGACCACCATCTTCCAGTCCGTAATATTTATAAATAATTTTTTCATTAATAATCCCTAAAAGTACGAAGCAAATAAATTCTTTATCCAAAATTTTGGTATGTTTCATGATAGATCTACATATTATAAGAGATTGGTCTTGATCTATGTACGTTACGGAATAATCCCATCGTAAATGTTTGGAGCGATTTGGTACTTCTCTGTAACGTCTACATTTCAAATGTGTATCTCTCGTTTCGTAGATAGTCGTTAGTAATTTTGAATAATGAATGACAAAATATTCTAAAGCAGTATTGCTGAGAGATATAAATTTATTGTGCTCTGTAGATATAAACGGGTCGGTATTGTAGATATTACAAGTATAACATTTAAAGTTAAAATGTAGGTTTCTCATGTTACAAATATTTAATTTTTGATCTTCTGTGGTTAAACACTTATTATCGAGATGTACCCATCTGTAACATATAGAGCACTCGACGTATTCTTCGTCAGTGCATTGACCACACACTAAGCATTTGTCGTACATATTTTCTGCAGATAATAATAAAATGTCTTGTATATCCAATCTGAAACTTTCAGGATTAAAAGGGTCTTTTAGGGACATTGGCGAAAATTCCGACATAGATTTGATATTTGATAACAAAAACATGTAGTACAGCACAAATATACCACAGTTTTCGTTATCTTCATGGCTTTGTTGTGGGTAATCCGTAATTAGTGCCAGCTTCCACTTACGAATATTTAACTTATTGTTTTTTTGAATTCGGTCTCGGATTTCAAAAAACCTTTTTTTAATTTTTATAAAGAGATCTTCTAAGTTAATTTTAATATGTTGGGCTGGATTTAAAATATAAATTTTACTTTCGTCAATGTCCAATAATATTAAAATCCAGTGATTAGCGTTGACGAGATGCGGTAATACAATGAATTTAATATTTTCAAGTGTTCTTACATAAGGTTCAAAATTCTTATATATTTTCTGGGTAGTTCCGGGTACTTTCCTAAATAAAATTTCGACCGAAACAGTGTCAATATAATATATAGAGGGATTAAATTTGAAGAAGGAATAAGCTGCAGCATCTATGGAATAATCTGTTAACCATCTATCTGTGCCCGACGGAATATTTTCAACTGTATTATATTTTGAAATCAGACTTTTATAGTCTGTACTAGTTAATTCTATTTTTTGTGTATTGTACTTATATGACCCAATTTTGAAGTACCCATTCATAGCCGACTGTATATAAAAATCCTTATTGAAAAATAAACCATTCGATAAAGCTCTCAAATTAGGCTTTTCTTCGAAATTTTCTGCAGTTTGCTGTAAATTGCTATTTTGGACTATTTTAGGATTCTCTTTACCGCTTACTTCATTATGACTTAAACCGATTGAAAGAGCAGATTGATTTTCAGTATTACATTCTAAAGTTATAGGGTTCTCATTTATATTTAAAATTTTATTATTTTCTTTATCAGCTTTGTTTCCAGTCTTAAGATTTTTTAGCTGGTATTGGTCAAAATGCCCTTTGCGCTTTTGAGTTTTTTTCCAACTCTCTATTATGTTAGGATTATCGATTTCACTTTTGTTTCTAACTTTATTATCTTTTCTTGGAACCTTACCAATGTTATGCTCTATGGCTTTAAGATCAGAACTTATTTTTAGATATGTTTTTTGAACAAATCGGCCAACTTTTAAATTAGATTGTCCACATAGCACATCTCTTTTTAATATCTTGTACCAACATTCGGCATTCGCGTTACTAAAACGTTCTGTTCCAAGAATATCACACCAAAGTGGTGCAAAAGGTATTAACCGTTTAAGTAAATATTGCGCAAAATCTTCTGACTTATAGGGATTTTTTTTATCTCCTTCTTGGAATTGTTTGCCTTCCTGTCGTAATAAAATCAAATCGTAAATTCGGAAGAAATATAAAAAGAACGGCGATGTTATATATTCGCCTCTAACCGATTCGTCATTTTCGTCAAACGCCGGGCACGTATTTTCTTGGCGTAGTTTTGTTAATTCTTCCGATTTATCGTAATCGTCGGATGCTAAATTACTTAGTGCTTCATCAAGCTCTACGTCCCAAATTGGGTTTAAAAGAAGGACAATAATATTTTCGAATTGAAATGACAGCTCTTCTAGGGTTGTGCATTGCATGAGTACTGCCATACAGTCAGCGATAACTGATTTTGTATCTTTATTGAATTTGGTGGCTGCAAGTTTATTTATAACCATTTTAATAAAATGTGCACAACATACTTTAATTATTACAATATATGAAACCCTACTTTCTTCTAAATTTGTTACAAATCGATAAATTACTTTTAAATATGTGTATAGAGTCATATCATTTAAACTTTTGCAAGCCGATGTCAAAAGAGCGAAACTCCAATCGGTAACAATCACATCAAATATGGGCCACTTTTTATGACATTCTGTTTGCACGAAATGTTTAAACTTCAATAGGAAACTGGCTATAGTGGCAGAATCATGATTTGAACTAATGAGTTCTGTTATAGGAACAATTATACCTTGAACATTTACTACTATGCTATAATACAGCAGACGATTTCCTTTATCGTCCAAATTTTGCCTAACAACAGACCCGGTAGCATCAAAATATCCTATTACTTTTCTACCTTTTCCTGTAAGAATCCTAACCTGTTCTTTGGAATATAAATATACCAATGTTCTTCCATTCGGAAACTGGATATATTTGTCATCGGTTTGCTCTCTATATCTGACTAACAAATCTAATAGGGCATCACTGTTTCGATCATTTTCAGCGATAGCTTCTGATCTGGCTTTTTGATAAACAGGTAAAGATCGCAAGTCTTGCCAGTTTCCATCGTCGACTATTTCCATATCAATAGTGTTAATTTTTTCGCTACGAAATGTATTAGGCAGTGTACTCTTCAGCTCTTCCTTTACTTTCTTCCTTTCTTCGCCTTTTAGCCAATATGAATATTCACCTTTATGGTTTACATCAGAAGGCCCTTTATAGTACAAGCTGATATTGATATTGATACTTTCGGCTTGATAAATTATTTTGTAGGACCTACAATTAGGATGTTTGCATTCTGCATATTCAATAATAGTGCAATCTTTATTTCTGGATTTGCATCTAGTTCTAAAACCTTTGAAAATAACAACACATAATAAATTTAAATTCAATAGATTTTGTTTTAAAATCGTACGTCTCCTTTCCGGATTAATCATTAAATCTATTTCACTTTGCACTCGGGCAATATCAAATTTGAATAAGAATTTAAACTTTGGTCTCTCCTTTATAATCGGGAATTCTGAATTGTCGTCAATTTTAATAGAGGTTGTTAAGGTATTACTTGCTTTTGGACAAAAGCTTTTAGTTACATAATTTGAATTACTATTTTCTAAGACCTCTGCTACAACTGTTAATTGTTTTAAGCTTATCATATCATCTGATTTTACATTTTCATTAAGGGAATCGGCAGAATCACCATTTGCAACATCTTGTGAATATAGTATTTCCGGTAAAGCTTCAGGTTCTGGGTCATTTTGATTAACTGCATTAACCAAGTGTTCCATACAATCAAATTTTCTTGTAATTATCATATAAACAGCTAATCTATTCTTATAAATATTTTTGATTTTAACAAAAACACAAAGTTCTGCTAAAAGAGAAGTATCATTTCGAATTGAAGAATCTCGCAACATCTCCAAAGAACATCTAGAAATTTTAACAAATTCGACGATTTGTTCCACGGATACTTTATTCTTATATATACGCATTTTATTCTTTTATATAAAAATTACTATGTAAATTTAAATTTAGACCTTAAGCAGATACTAAAAACCTAAACTAACGATATAAAAATTAATATAGAAATAACGAAAAAATTCAAAACTCTAAAAAACTAAAATTTAGACCTTAAGCAGATACTAAAAACCTAAACTAACGATATAAAAATTAATATAGAAATAACGAAAAAATTCAAAACTCTAAAAAACTAAAATTTAGACCTTAAGCAGATACTAAAAGCCTAAACTAACGATATAAAAATTAATATAGAAATAACGAAAATATTCAAAACTCTAAAAAACTAAAATTTAGACCTTAAGCAAATACTAAAAACCTAAACTAACGATATAAAAATTAATATAGAAATAACGAAAAAATTCAAAACTCTAAAAAACTAAAATTTAGACCTTAAGCAGATACTAAAAACCTAAACTAACGATATAAAAATTAATATAGAAATAACGAAAAAATTCAAAACTCTAAAAAAATAAAATTTCGAACTTCTATAAAGATCTCCTATTATAAAAATACAAATAAGTAGTTTACTCACCAATTTATTTTACAAGTTTATTTTGCAATAAAAAATTGTACAATTTTTGTTTCACACTAGTTTCAAGTCAATTGCTAAACTACGACATCCGTGCATTTCTTCGTCTATGTTACCTTAGCGGGGAATTACCGACGCTATATCAGCAATGCGTTCACTTGATATCTTTAGCAAACGCAGCATTTTATTTTTACGCCTACGCGTGTACTGCATTTTTATTTATACGTACATTCGTTTGCATAATCATTATATTGAAAAATAATATGATATCAGGCGCTTAATTGCAAAAGCCGACATGTCACAACATTTACCAAAATGAGATTAATACATCAAAAAATTACAAATGCAAAATCCTATATACCCATAAAAAATTATAAGAGAAAATCCCGACAAATACCGAGTTATCCAAAAAAAATCGTTACTTAATTCGGTCGCATAAAGATTTCATGACTTTTTCTGCATTATCTCCTTTTCTATTTGTGGACTTGTCGGCTTTTGCATCTAAGCGCCTGATATGGGAAAAATAATAATCAAATCGACACTTGATATGAATAACATTGTAACTCTATTTTGCTTATTTTACAGGAGAGCATTTTAAAGATTTTTTGCTACATACATATAAATTTGTAGTTACAATGATTTTATTTTGTTAAATTACAATATTTTAATTGTGATACGACGACGATTCGCAAACCAAATTAAAGTTTGTTCTTTGGGGAAGCCGTTTACATTATAGTAGGATAACATTGTAACTTGAGTTACAATGTTATTCATATCAGGTGTCGAAATCATTTACATCATTTTATTTTTATATACCTATCAAAAATTATACAATTATAATTCAATTACAAATTTTGTCGATTTAAAATCGATCAACGAAAACGTTTTACAAAAGTCCACGTTTAAACAAATAGTATTTAATGATAATATTTTCCTTAACAAACTAATTTTAATATTAATTTTCGCTCATCGATTGATATTTCACATTTCTTAGCACCCATTTTTATAAAATATTAATTTCACGTCGGTTTCAGATAAATTAAAGCAATAAAATTGCATTCTTGCTAATCTCAGAGGCCGATTACATTGTAAATACTGCACACGGCAGTATTTGATATCATAAAACTGTGATTTGCAGGTGTTGTGATTTTTGCGAAATAGTTGATTTTTTGTTATTTTCACAATTTATTTATAATTATTCAAGTATGTACTTAAAAAAAGTATCATTAGTTTGGTAAGTATTTTTTAGATTAACCCTCCAGTACACGGGTGGGGCCTGTGAGTCCACGCAATACACAAACATCGCTGTAACTTTTAAAAAAAGAAGTTTACGAACTTCTGTAGACCTACCTTTCAAAAATGTTCAACGACATAATATAATCAAATTGTACAAAATGTAAATATTATCATTTTTTTGCAAAAAAATAAAATGTTAAATTTTGAATCCTATAATGCTTTATATTACATATTTCTAATGCGTTTTTAATAAATCATGTAATATAACAATTTTTTATTGTTGATAAAAACAGTGGGTAAATCTGGTTTTTTATTAAATTTTCATTGATCTTAAAAAGAACTAATCATATAGTTTATATTTTCGAAAAATTTTTTTTTTTTAAATTTTGAGACAAATTTTTTACACGCCTTTTAACTATGGGCCTGATAGGCCTCACCCGTGCGCCCGTGTAATTTCTAGGCCACCCTTGAGCTGGAGGGTTAAAAGAAAAAAAATTAAATTTGAGGTATTAGTATTGTAAATGCGTATTAATATGGTAATAATTTCATTTTGTGATATTAAAACTTAATAAAATTATAAAATTAAATGCTTTTAAATTTTTTCTGATTTACGAGAATTCCAACTAAGCTATTTGTTACAAAAAAAACCAAAAAGTTAAGTTATACTTGAATTAACGATACAAATAAAGCGCGGTCTTGACACCGCATAGTAGTGACAGTGTGACAATAATTATTTGACGGTAGTGGTTAAGGGTTAACATCAATAAATGATTCGGACAGTATTAGACATATTACTTTAATTTTCCAAAAATTTTAAGTTTGACACCATATTTAATTGTAAAACATGTTGTAACCGTTTGGGCAAATTAACAATAATTTTTTGTAGATATTGGATAATTATACAAGCCCATTCCTGTTGCAGTCTTTCGGTATAAATTAGTAAGTCGGCGCACAGTGGAGTATTTGGCCTCAAAAGGTGGCATAAAATACAAAAATCAAATGCTACATGCATATTCCCTATTATGATTTTCGTAAACTACACTATCTTGGGCACCATTATGTGAATTTATAGGAACATTACTCGTTCCAACTTTCCACTACATCGTCAAAAGATGCTAATAATTTGCTGAGGGGGGGGGGGGGTTAACACGTTCTTTTCAAATATTATTTTTGCTAGAAATCGTTATAAATTGTAACTTTTACTTATGGAACAAGAAGTTCAAATATCTTAGATAAAGTCTGTAATAATTGATCTTTAAATAAATATGGTTACAATCATATAATGCATTGTATTAATTTTTGTAAAAGATTATCAGAAACAAAAGAAGATTTGAATATGAATGCAGGTCGATAAAGTTACTAATTTTTTTTTACGGATAATACTGATACTTGAGACTTTAAAATAAATTTTTTGGCTGCAAATCTTTGCGAGGTTCTTTTTAATTCGCGTTTTACTTGGAGAACTCAAAAATTTCTAAATCACCCTGTATATAGTTTTTATCAAATTATTCGGATTATACTTATTTGGGCGGAGGTAAATGTGCCACCAAATGTACCTGGCCAGAAAAAGGTACCGGTAAATGTGCCACCGACCAAAAGGGTTCTTTAAATAAACACAGGTATTTGTGCCACTAAGAGTGAAAAAATTAAATTTTTTTTGCCTTCGAATTTTGGGGTGTGCATTCGATAAGGAGGGTAATCCATCGTCAAAACCTACTAGGCTAAACATACGAGAAGCGCCACACATCAAGAAAACCGGGATAAATGAAACCGGGATGTGAGAGACCCTCGAAATTGCATTAAAAAGTATAGTTGCGGTATGGGGCAGTAAACTATTACGTTTCACCCCCAAAAAATCGTGTAAAAACAAAAAATAATCGATGTTACATGTAGGAGCTGCATCAGGTAGATGCCGTTTTCTCCGGTGGCACAAATACCTGTGCACTTTTAATATCCTAAATTCGTAGCAGGTAGACTAACATTATTGGTGGCACATTTACCACCGCCCACTTATTTATATTAACAAAGTTAAAAATTTTCCTATATATTAAATTATAATATTCCGATAATATAATATATTATACCTATAAAAACAGCTTTTGCGCAATAAAAATAAATAAAAAGAAAAGGACGTTATGTCCCAAACACAGCCCTCTTCATTTCAAGACAACTTTTGGGACCTTCAAATCACAATTCAAATTCCGTTGGCAGAAAGCGTGTAGACCCCAAAAAATTTTTGTTCAAAGTAATCGTAATTGGCTCGAAAAATCTATTTCGTTTTCTCTATCGCAAACGACATCGACACGTGGCCGCCCAGAAACTGCGTTTGTATTGAACTCTGAGCGAACGAAGCGACAAAAAACCATGGAATTGAAGATTTCCGAGAGTGACGATGACGATACTATGCGATCGATGGATAATGACGAAGAAGATGACCAAGACATTATTTATTGCTTTATTTTTACTTTAATAATAGAAAATTAGAAAGAAAAATAAATATAAAAATTATTAACTACTTCTCTCTGAATTGTATAATTCGTATCCATTAAATATTTGTTGTATTGTGATATCACAACCTGTATTTTCGGATAAGTGTATATTTACACATATCTTCCAAAAACTATTTCTGTGTTTTTGCTGAGGATGTTAATTTTTACTTTCCGAACAAGGAAAGTATTGTTATCAGGCAAAATTTGACCCCCCAATTTTTTGACAGATGTTCACGTTTTGAGGTCCCCTGAATCCATTTTTATCATTTTTGGAAGGATGTCTGTATGTATGTGTGTGTGTGTGTGTGTATGTACGTCTGTGAACACGATAGCGTCTAAACGAAGCAAGCAAATCATTCCAAATTTTGCATATAAGCTTTTTCCTGTCGTAGGACGAAGCCAGATGAAAATAAATGAAATCGTGTAACGGGAAAGGGGGGTTTACCTGGAGCTATTATGACATTATGCGTCATAACTTCGAAACGAAATTAAATATGTAAACATATTAATAACAAAAAATTAGCGCTATGGAATTTCCTACATTTTTTGTCCTACAAGTTTTTCTCTAAAATATACAGGGCGTTTCAAAAATTTTTGTATTTGTAAAAAATTTTTGTATTTGTAAATAAAATAGCAAACCGCATTCTACTAACGAAAATAAGATGAAAAGTTTCTAATAACATGGGTCCAAAAATGCTTCGTTTGCAAGATATAGGCATTCAAAAGTTTTTTTCTTCCTATTTTGGCAAAATATGAAATTTTTCATCGATTTATTACTGTTGAAATTATGTAACCATTTTATTTAAAAATATAATATAAAAATTTGCGTCTGTTCGGAAAGTTATGCGATGGCCACATCAGATTTTTTAAAAAGTTTTTCAAATAAATTCATTTTCTTAAAAAATAAATGCACCAGAACTATACAAAGTATTTTTTAGATACTACTAATAGCCCTGAAAATAAATATCCTACTTAGAAATCCGTTGGAATTGTATTTGATTTAATGCCATATTTTGAGACCAAATACCCCACTGTGCGGCGGTTTAACCTAAACTGACCCTGAATATTAGTGTGTCCCGAATACATTTTGTTGATGAGCCTATCAGGTAACTCTTTGCCAAATTTGGTGATGTTACAATGCCGCTCTAGCCCAAGATAATCGTTTTCAGATATTTTGGAGAATTTTAAAAATTCGCCCTTGAACCGGTCAAACCCACAATTTTTTTGTACCTCAAATATAAATTTATGTATTGTTAGTAGTTTTATAAATTCTACGTTTCAAAAAGTCGTTTATATTAAATAAATTTTTTTAAATTCATTTGCACAGCTTTTATAAGTAGGTACATGTGTACTTAACGTAGTATAAATATCTAACCTTCATATTCATTTCTATAGAAAGTACGCGTTTAATCCAATTTCAGGTAAAAATTAAGGGTTCTTGAAAATTATTGTTTTATGATATACAATAGGAATGCTAATTTTATGCTGATACGCTGTTAAAAGTTTAAATAATTTAAAATATAATGTAAAAATAAAAAACGTCAGTATTTGTTTGGTCAACTGTAAAAATCTGAATATGAATCTGAAAAATGAATCTGTCTTCCAGGTGGTACGCTCGTCAGCGTTTCCTAAATAACTTAACTATAATTATTATTATTGCAATGTTACTACATATGAGGTCACCACATGTTTGATTTACACTGTGAACTGATTCTAAAGTTACACCCGTAATATTTGATTCAAACAACGGAACGTTAATGAAAGCGTAAATAGTTATAAATGACGTCACCAACAGTTAATTTAAATAACTGATAATTCATAAAAATGTCCATTAAATGTTTATTTTAGGAACCCGGCAATAATTTAATTTAATGTCCAGGAAATATTTAATTCGAAAAAGATTTGAAGTAATGTTCATAAAATGTTTAATTCGAAACAACCGATAATTTAATTTAAAGCGACAAAATAATTTAAAATAACGTCAATGATAAATGTTCAATTTACCTGTCTCACAGACACTAATGTTGTACACAATTAAGACCCGATTAATTTAATTTACATGCATTAAATATTTTAAGTCCGCTTAAAGCGATTTCACCCATCGGTCGGGCAGAGTTTCTTGTAGCCCGTGAGGTGATCGGTGGATCTCTAAAATTTACATGCAGCTACCTTGCTTATATATAATTTCTCCCGAAAAATGTGACCAAGAGTTGCATTTCAGGGGAACATAAATTTCTCCTACAGCGGCGGTTCGATATTCTAATTGGTTGTAGTATTCAAAAATTCGACCGAAAATAAAAGATAGAATAATGCGCTCAAATTGCATTGGCTCTAACTAGTGTGGATATAATTCCTACTTTTTAATCAACAGACTTCAACATTGGCATAAACTCGCAGAAACGTGTCTATTTTTTGTTCGAAATTTTAAGTTACTATCGTTCATGCAGCTGCACTTTTTAGTAGTTTTTACTATTTTATATCTGGTAAAATTGCGAAATAAATACGAAATAGCATAGGATTGTAACACATGTAAACATGTGTCTCGATAAAGTCGAGTAAAATAACAACCTTTCTCACGTACACGTGCACGACCGTGGACACCTGCAAGCAGTCTATCCTATTCCACGTGAAAATGTCTATACGCGACTCGTTCATATATTTGTTATTGCATACAAATTAACTGCGTGAATATAAAATCAATCTATAATTCTAAAATGTAATGTCAGCATTAATTTTTGCCATTAGGTTCGTGCTATGTCAACTTGACTACGTTACTTCATATGCACAGATTTCTATGGCACGTGTGTTGGCATTCTTACACCTATATCGGTAGCATTTGCTCGGTAATATTTTCGAACGATAAAGTTTAACTAAGATATCGAGTTGTATTTATTTGAATTTAAAATAAACTGACTTTATAATAATTTGCGATATTTGATTTTTAAAACGTTACAAGGACGAAAATAATTTCTATGATTTTAACGACCATCCTACACAAAATTTACCTTGCGCGCGAGCGTAAAATCCAGGTAACAGATTGACGTTGTCGATAGTTATGTGGCAGTCTGTGTCTTCTGTGCCGCCGAAATCGCATTCCATATATTCAGTTTTTGTACGGCTAACTCTCAGGCCGTGACGCTCAAGCTCGCGTAGCCACACATTCAGGTTATCCTGCAGCTCCGAGGCTTTATTGGCTGTCAAGACTATGTCATCGGCGTACAGCAGGCACCAGGGGATCTGGGCCTGGATGCCTCTGGTGACGTAGTCCATCACCAGGTTAAACAGTAGAGGACTTAAGACGGATCCCTGGTGTACTCCTACTTTTACTTGGAATGGGTCGCTTATTCCTGCAAGACCATTTATTTGGGTGTAGGCATCTTTATACATATCCTTGACTTGGGTGATATACAGTTCTGGGATTTTCTGAGCTCTTAGTGCCCGCCATACCAGCCTTCTTGGGACTCTGTCAAAGGCCTTTTCCAGATCAATAAAAACCATGTACAGGTTATTCTTATTATGCCTATATTTTTCCAGTAGTATTCGGATGGTTTGTATTGCTTCTGTTGTTGATCTTCCAGCGGTGAAACCAAACTGGTTTTCCGTGGTTTTGGATATAGCTGATAGTCTGGCCCCAATAACTCTTTCCCATAGTTTGAGAGTATGGGACGTTAATTTTATTCCTCTGTAGTTGTTGCAATGCGCAATTTCCCCCTTGTTTCTGTATATGGGACATAAGAAGCTATTTCTCCAGGAAGTTGGCATGGTTTGGCAAGATAGAATATTGTTGAATAATTTGGTGAGCCAGGGCAAAGCATCGTCTTCCATCAGTTTGAATAGGGCCTAAGGCCTTGTGGTATTCCATCTTGCTTAGTTCTCGTTTTATTTCTTCTGGGTGTATGCAGTTTATTGGTCCTTCTGTTGGTGAGATATTAACTAGCTCTTCGCTGTGGAACTCTTCATTCAATATCTGTTCGTAGTTATACCTTCCATCTGTTATTTATGGACTCGTTGCTTGTGAGTAGCTTGCCCTGCTCGTCTTTAATATATTTATTGAATTTAGTGTCTAGGGTTGATCTGTGTCGCTGTTTAGCTATTCTGTATATTGCATCTTCGTTTGGAGCGTTTTCTAACTTCTCATAAAAGTTTTGCTGCGAGACTGCTCTTAATTGTGCGACTATGGTCTTTGCTAGTGTTTTATATAGTTGCCTTATACTTGTCTTGGTCTTCAGTAAGCTTAGTTTTCTGCCAGGTTTTGAAGGCTTCACGTTTAGCTTTGATTATTTCTTATACGTCGGCGTTCCACCACGTGGTATCCTTGTCTTTCGGGAGGCCACCTCTGGTCACTCCTAGAGTATGTCTAGCCTCTTTAAGACAGAAATTTTTAAAGTCTGGCCACATGCTGTCCGCTGGCTTGTTGCTGTTTAGGTCTTCCTGTAGATATGATTTTAAACTATGTATTAGATGTTGGCCTTTATCATTGTGTAGCTCTTTCCATTTGATACGTTCGGTTTTGTCTCGTCGCAGTTTGGTTGGTTTCGGCAGGCTCATGGTTGCCACTAGCAGTCTGTGTTGGGATGTGAGGGCTTCTTCCGGGATCACTTTGCAGTCTTTGTAGTTCATAAATGATGGGTTATTACAGAGCACATAATCAATTTATGTTGCGGCTTTAGAGCTCTTATCAGGTGCTCCTCTTTTTTCTTAAACTGGGTGTTGACTATCTTAAAGTTGTACTTTGTGGCAAAGTTAAGGATATTCAAACCCTCCTGATTTGGTGTGCCATACCCATATCCTCCGTGGGCATTCTTATGTGTATCGCTCGTTTTTCCCACGTGTCCATTTAGGTCTGCGCCGATGTGTATTGTCTCTTTCGATGGTATTTTTTTGTAGCAGTTCATCGAAGTCTTCCCAGAAACTCTCCTTATCTGATGCCGAACAGCCTACCTGGGGAGCATAGGCGGAGATGATGTTTAATGGCAGTTGATTATTCAGTGCTAGTTTGATAGCAATGAGTTTGTCACTTTTTCTCTCAACATTGATGATTCTTTGCTTCAGCTCATTGTCTAGCGCTATTGCCACTCCGTTTCGTTTTGTCTCTACCCCATGGTATACTAGCTGGTACCCATTTCCGATATCTCGGGACTTCGATCCTTTCCATTTGGTCTCTTGGATGCAGCATATGCTTATGTTTCTATGTAGTAGAAGCATGTTGCTGACCTCCGCACTGCGCCCGGTCATGGTTCCCAGGTTCCACTTCCCCAATCTTAGCTTATTAGTACTCGAAGTTTGCGAACATTTTTTGTTCTTGTCCTGGTCGTCGCTTGGGGGGGGGGGACGCCCTAGCATTTGATTTGCTCACATTCATTTTCGCATTTTGTGCACCAACGTCGCTTAAGGGGGACGCTATTCTATTCGGTTTTGCTTTCATGTTTTTGTACAAGGAGAAGGCATTTGGTTGGCATTTGGTTTTTACGGCAGGTTGCCACCTGACGCCAAGACTATCACCCGCTACGGAGTGTGAGCGCCGCCGTTGGCCCCGAAGGGTTCTTCCGCCGCCATCTCTTCTGTGAGCCCCAGCCCAGACTCGCAGCACTGCTATGGCCTCTGCTCCGGAGATGTCGAAGAAGCCCGCAGCAGGGGTTTTATATCGCAGTGTCCTTCTGCGGCCTTTTGGTCCGCGGGAGCTATTTTATTTCACTCCTACCGTCCCGGTTCTACTTGCGCAGAACCAGGTGAGCCAGGCCCGTAGCCAGGAGGGGGCACCTGGGGGCACGTGTCCCCCCCCGAAATGTTCAAAAGAAACAAAAATTTTGAAAGTAAAACATTTGAATTTCGAAAATAAGGTATATTTTGGAAAAAAAATTTTTTCCAAATTTATTTGGCGTAATTCATTGTTATTTACCTTGTCGGCTTATGGGCCGACCCTACTTATCCCTTTTTGCCTGAAAGCCATGGAATTAATTTAATACAAAAACCATGTAACGGTAAACATAATAGCTGTTATGAATAATAGTCCAAACAAAGAAGGTTTTTAGTTTGCAAAAATCCGGGCAAGCTGAATTTTGGCAGAGATGTACATTGCAGTGTTCTAATGAACTACTCAAAAGTCCCATAAAATCCCACGCCGGCGTCCCTCACAATCGGGGGTTTTAGCTCCCCCAACTCGATTTTTTGCCGATAACTCGCTTATTTATGCTTGTATGAAAAATTGTGATCAGACCATAATTGAAGAACATAAAATTCTCTATAAAATAGTTTTTTTTTCATATTTTTCCATGGCACACTTCCAAAACACGACCCACCCTTAAAATGGTACAATATTGATTCGTTGCAGGGAGAGAAATGTTTTCGGGTACGGGAAATGCTTTTAATAATAAATTAATTGAAATTTTGGCCAAGGTTGGAAAATGAAGAGAAAAAGAGATTTTTTCAAAATTTGCCCAAGTTATAGTATCTTCCAAGTAATGAAACCGAAATTTTGGTTTGAGATTACAGAAGGTCCGGGTAAGCTGAAATTTGGCAAAGATGTATATTGGAGTGTTCTAATAAACCCCCAAAATGTCTCATAAAAATCCCAAGCCGGCGTTCCCCCAAATGAGAATTTTAGCCCCCTGCGTTGTTTGTGCGGTGTTTCGCCAATAGCTCATGTATTTTTACTTTTACGAAAAATTACCATTTAAAAGTTGAAGAACATAAAATTCTCTATGACTTGTGGCGCTGCAGTAGGTAGTACTACAATACATACTGTAATTGGCAAATTAAAATTAAGTATTGATTCCGATATTATAATAAATAATTTTGCGAATAAGAAAGAAAGACGCTTAGAGTTCAAATTATAAAGTAAAGTAGCGAGCAAATAACTGTTTTTATGTAACGTTTGTTTTAAATAAAAATAAATTAAGAAAATAAATTATTGAAAAAATTTGTATGTAATAAAAATTCCCGGAAGGGGAACCCCCGAAAATTTAACTTTTAAAATATTTGTTAAAGTAGTTTAATATATTATAAATAAATAAAACTTAAAAAAATTGTAATAAAAAGGGGAGCACAAATGAAATCCTGGCTACGGGCCTGAGGCGAGCACTCCCCTATCCACCACCTTGGGGACGCGTTCCCATAGGGGTTTAAGGCACCTCCGGGAAACAATTTGATGACAACATTATTTCAAGAAATGGTCCTATCAATTGGCCTCCAAGATCGTGTGATTTGACGCCTCCAGATTATTTTCTTTGGGGGTATGTTAAATCCATGGTGTATGCTAACAAACCAACAACTCTGGAATCATTGGAGGTCAATATTCAGCAAGCCATTTATGAAATAAGGTCAGAAATATTGGAAAAGGTGGTCAAAAATTGGACTCATCGGATGCGCTTTGTAACGATTAGTCATGGTGGTCACATCCTGGAAATCAATTTCAAATCATAAATGGCATTAAATTTATTTATTTATTTATAATCTAAATAATCCTCTTTTACCCGAAGGTGTAGAGGCTGTACTACATTTTATGTTTACAATATAAATCTCCGCCATTCTTCTCTGTTTTGTGTGATACTTCTTGCTTGTTCCCAAGTAACTCCTTTACTTCTCAGAATTTGTTGAATTCCATCATTCCAACCTTGCGTAGGTCTGCCTCTTCTCCTCCTTCCTATTGGTCTAGCCATCCACGTCATATTCACTGGCACATCATCACTCATCCTATTGATATGTCCAAACCATCTGAGCTGCTGTCTCTCTATTTTTGTCTGGGCCGATTCTATTCTCAATCTCTCTCTAATGTCATCGTTTCTAATTCGATCCCTTCTACTCAGTCCCTCGACTCTTCTTAAGTACTTCATCTCGCTAGCTTGCAGCTTACTTTTTGTTCTGGTATTTACAAGCCATGTTTCGCAACCATAGGTCAAAATCGGTAGATAAATCTTTTTATATACAGTAAGTTTCGTTTGTTTCGATATCTCCTTTTTATTTATTATCGTTCTTTTCAGTGCTTGGAACACTCTTTCCGTGGTACCAATTCTATTATTGATATCCGCTTCATATCCCCCTCCACTCTCCAAAATCGCACCCAGATAATTAAACTTTTTGACCTGTTCCACCTGTTTCTCTCCAATTGTTATGTTCGTTGTTATATCCTCTTTACTTACTACCATAATTTTCGTTTTAGAAGCATTTATTTTCATATTTTTCGAACTTAGTTTTTCACACCAACTGTCAATATTGTGTTGGAGATCCTTTTCATTACTTCCAAAAATTACTAGATCGTCCGCGAATGCACATTCCGAAATCTCTATCCTTTTCATATTTCTGTACCCTATCTGTAGCTTCCTTGTACATAGCTTAGTGTCTTTTATTATATCATCCATTAATACATTGAACAGTAGGGGACTCAGCACTCCCCCTGTCTCAATCATTCTATTGTGGTAAATTCTTCCGATATTGTATTACCAGTTCTTACATAATTTCTCGTATTCCCATATATGCTCTGTATTGCTCGCAATAGCACATCATCGACTCCTCTCGCTTTCAATATGTTCCATACCCTTTCACGTGGTACTCGATCAAACGCCTTTTCCAAATCTATGAAACACATGTAGACGGCTCTGCTGTACCTTAGTTCTCTTTCTGAAATTTTCCTAGTTGTGAATACGTGATCGTTAGTGCAGTGCCCTTTTAAAACCGCTTTGCGCCCCATCCAGCGTTGGATCAATCAGTTGTCTTAAGCGGTCTTCCAAAATTGATTCATATAACTTAGCTGTTATACACTGCAGTGAAATGCCCCTATAATTTGCACATACTCTGTTGTCTCCCTTATTAAATATCGGTAGAATAACAGCAACCTCCCAATCTTTTGGTATTCTTCCCTGGCACCACGACAAGTTGAAAATTCTATGTAGTTTCGACAAAACTTGATCACCCATATATTTTATCATTTCAGCTGTGATGCCGTCATGTCCAGCCGCTTTGCCCATTTTCATTCTTCTAATAGCGTTCTTTAATTCATCTACTGTGATTTCGTTGTTTTTCATTTCTGTCTTTTCCACATTCTGCTCTGCCACATACTCTTCACTTGCTTCCAGTAGATCCGCGAAATATTCCTTCCACCTTTTCATTATGCTTCTTCCTTCAGTTAGTACCAAACCATTGCTGTCTTTTATATGTTTCAGTGGGCTTTGTTTATTTTGTCTCAAATTTTTCAATATTTTGTAAAACATTTTTTGGTTTGGTTCTTGTTATTTTCCATATCTCTACCGAATTCTTCCCACGATAACTTTTTATTGTTAAGTACCAATTGTTTCGTTTTTAATCTCTGTTCTTTGTACTTCTGGTAAGATTCATCAGTCTTTTGTGCCAAAAATTCTTCTTTTTAACTTCTTCTTTTAGCTCATGATTCCACCATGGTGTTTGTTTTTTGTTTCTTGCAATTTTTGTTGTGCCACATATTTATTTTGTTGCTTTCAGAATTGCTTCTTTAAATAGCACCCAATTACTTTCAATGTTCTCACTATCCTTCCCAAAATTCTTCCTCCACCCTCTTTTGATATTCCAGTGCTAATGTATTTTCTTTTAATTTGTATGCCCTGATTACTTCCTTGGGATTTACCTCTGCACTGCTGTTTATTTCTATTACCTCCTGGGTTTGGCATTTGATTTTTCCCACCAACAATAAATGATCGCTGCCAATTCCATGTCCTCTACGCACTCTTATGTCCTTCACCAAACCTCTGTTCTTCTTCTCTACCAAATGTAATCTATTACTGATTATTCGTTCCTACTTCTTTCTATGCGTGTATATTTATGGTTTTCCTTGTGTTTGAACCAAGAATTGCCAATGATTAAGTTATTTATCAAGCAAAAATCAATCATTCGATCTCCGTTTTTGTTCAGGGTTGGTTTGCCAAATCTTCTCATCACTCGTTCGCAACCCAGATTTTCATTTCCGATTCTCGCATTGAAATCACTCGCAATATACACTTGACCTGTTGCATTTTCTAGCGTCAATTGTAGTTCTTCCCAGAAACGATCCTTTTCTGTTACTGCTGCATCTTCATTTGGACCATAAACACCGATTATTGTTGTAATTTGCTCCATTTGTATTGTTACTGTACCGGTACCGTGATTGAAAAACTGAACGAATTTAAATTCAATTTTCACCAATAAGAGTTATTTTTTTAAACAAAATTCAAAGTATTCCATAGAGCACGCGATATGAACTTATCGATGTCAATTTTGTTTTTCTCTAATGTCAGTTACAAACATGGTGTTAACTAAAGAGCAACAAATCATAATTTTTAAGCTTTTAAAACAACAATGTAGTTTTGCTATGATACAAAAAAGGTGTAAAGACCAAAATTTTTGTGTTTCGAAAGGTACACTCTCTAACTACAAAAAAAATGGAATCCCAGAACTTAAATCCAAAATTCGGAAGAAAGGCAGCGGAAAGAAGCCAACTCTGACAAATCGACAATTATTGAATTTAAAGAAAATGGCATTAAAAACGAATCCTCCGAAACTACAACATATGGCTAATCATTTCAAAACATCTGAATATATCATTCGGTATAATCTAAATAAAAAATTAAACCTGAAATTAATGAAGAAACCAAGGAGACATCATATTTCTGAAGAAACAATTATTAAACGGCACCAGCGCTCACTAGGATTGTATCACTTACTAAATTGTGATAAATGGCAAAAATACATCACTGTCGATGAAGCATGGTTCCATCTAACAAATGCTGATGGCCAACGAAAAGTTCAGTACTTGAGACGTGAGCAATCGGCAAAAGAATTGGACGTATTCACAAAACAGTCCCATCCGAAGGGAGTTATGGTGTTCATGGGAATATCGAATTATGGAACCACAACGCCAATATTTGTTGAGCCTGGTGCTAAAATTAACTCAGAATATTACATTAAGAATTGTTTGAAGCCACTTTTGACTGACGCAAAAAGATTATATCCTGCTGGTGATTGGATATTTCACCAAGACTCGGCACCAGCTCACGCTTCTAAGAAGACTTTAAATTTTCTTGAACAGAACGGCGTATCTTTTATTCATCCGGATATATGGACGCCATCATCACCGGACCTTTCACCCTGTGATTATTTTTTGTGGGGCTATTTAAAATCTCAGTTAAATAAGTCAAAAGTTACAACCCTTAAACAGCTAAAAAAACTAATAAAACGTGAGATAGAAAACATTCTTCTGGAAATGATACAACGATCGCTCAAATCGTGGCCAAAACGTTGTCTTCAAGTGTACAGGAATCAAGGACAACATATTAAATAAAATTATTGAAAGAAAATAAAAATAACTGTGACTTATTAAATTTCAAAATCGTTCAATTTTTCATTCACGGTAGCTGTAATTATTCTCTTTGATATACACAACCAGCTTTTAATATGGTTCTTAAATTTCTTCCCTATCAGACAACCTACACCTCCCGCCACTCTTTCCTGTATTCTTACTCCGCTATACGTACATCAAAATCAAACCATCTCCAATCTCAATTATTCCATCTCCTTTCTTTTTAGTTTCAGTTATTGTTAATACTTCCAGTCCACAGTTCAAGAATTCTTCTGCCAATTCACGTTCTTTACCATTTAGCCCTCTAACGTTCCAAGTTCCTATTTTCCAATCACAAATTTCTTCTTCGTTTGTCCTTTTCCTCGCCATTGTCGTCAAAATATTGTTCCGTCCATTTTGTTCTGTTAGTTTTTTGTTCTGCTGTTATCTTCTATGGATTTCACAATTTTTTCCTCTTGGCTGTACCAATCCCAAGCTCACGATTTATAAATATCTTTCTATATCCCACCTTTGTGAGATTTCCCTTCTCTCTCTCTACCCTTGCAATAATTCTTAAACCAGCCTGAACTTTTCTTTCTTCCGATGATAGGTCATCTTCAATGTACTTTCTTGTATCTTTCAACTTGTTTTTATTTTTCATAATCTCCATTTTCCTCTTGCCATGAATTCATTTTGACCAGTACAAATGGGTTAGCAACTCCTGGTTTTATCATTTCGGCCGCTTTTATTGTAGTGTTAACTCCAAGTTCTTGTTTTAGGAACTGATCCACTTCCTGCACCAGCCCTTGTTCGTTCATAGGTATTCCTTTTATCACTATGTTATTTTTTCTTTCCCTACCCTCTAGTTGTTGAACTCGATTTTCCAGGGTCCCCAGTCGTACCTTAAGATTTTTATTTTCTTCCTTCAGCTTATTGATTTCTTGTTCGTAATTTTTTTGACCATTTTTTATTTCACTCACATCAGCCATCAGCTGTTTTATCATTCGAGTCAACTCCTCCATTTTTATTCCTTCTACTGTTTTATGTGAACGTGGTGATCTTGATGTCTTTTTGCTTTTATTGAATATGTTGTAACCTGCCGGATCTTTTCTTACTTTCTTCGGTGTTCGATCCGTCGCGTCGCTATCACAGCCCGATCCCCTGAACATACCGTTAGAGACTTCCACCCGGGTCAACCCCTCTGAAGTGGGAGCCTCACTTAATTTTCAGGATTTTTCAAAGTAACTATTTTCAAGTAATTAGCTTACAATATTTAGTTTACCACCTAAGCTTATACCACCAACCATACACCAAATTTTGTATTTTGACTTATCGTTATCTTTATGTTCTAGATTTTACAGCTGCGACACTTTTATAACACTTTTCACTGTATTATTGTTTGGTATCTACTACTGCTTCCACTAAAACACACTATCCACCTCATATCAGCTCTAAATGTTCCTTGAACTACCAAAAATTCACTGTTTTACTACGCGCGAGACACAGACGCATGTATACGTTACTGATATCGCCACCAAAAAAAAATTTACTTTCATAAAAAAATAATCGGCAACTGCAATGACGATATAATAAATAAAATTGGCCAAGGACGAAGAGCAATCAGGCAATTGAACTCAATCCTGTGGAGTGACAAATTAACTAGAAAGGCCAAAATAATAATATATAAATCAATTATTGAAAATATAACAACTTATGAGTCAGAGGTGTGGACCATGAGCGCTTGGAACAAAAGCAAGGTAAGAGTCTTAGAAATGGACTTCCTAAAACGAAGTTGTGGTTGTCCAGACTTGATCATGTTAGAAATGACGATATCCGACAAAGGATGAAAGTAGAGGATTCAATTATGGATACAGTGGATGCTAAGAGACCGAGGTGGTTCGGACATGTTCAAGGAATGAAAAAGTTTTTAGAACTTTAGAAGAAACCGTGGAAGACCTGCTAGAACTTGGGCGCAGGAGGTTGAGGAGGCAATGAAGGATAGAGGACTTCACAACAATGAGTGGACCGACAGACAAGCTTGGAGAGTGGGTTGCGAGAAACGGATACGTCTGTAAAATACTCGCTTATATGTATAAAAAAGTAATTAAAAAAGCATTCCATCAATTTTTAATGCTTAATTTCAATTTGATGCAATTATGCATCTAAAAAACACCCTTTATGATCATAAGTTTCTTACATGCGGCCCGCACAACATATTTAAATTTATAGCTGGCCCGTTGTAAAAACTATCGTACGATATTTGCAATCCATGGGCAAAGTTCAAAAGTGGGGTGTTTGGGTACCATACGTTTTGAGCGGAAACAACAAAAATCAGCTTATTACCATTTGTGCTTCTTTGGTTGCTCGTCATCGTTTACCTCGTCAAAAATATTGGCCGTTTCTGTCCCAAGTTGTTACTGGTGACGAAAAATGAGCCTTTACATCAACATCAAGAACATAAAGGAATGGCTGAGGCCTAACAAACAAGCAAATCCTCGTGCAAAAGCTTGTCACCATCCTCGCAAGGTAATGTTGTGCATCTGGTGGGGTAAAGAAGGCGTCAACTACTATGAATTGCTTCCGAGGAATGTAACCATCACTTGTGGTCAGCGCCGTAGTAAGCTCTTCTGGCGCCTGAGGCAAATTTGAATATATGCGCCCCCCTCGCAAAAGATTCTTATCATTTTGATAATTTTAAACTATTATTTATTGGATTTTGTCGAGGTTTAGCGCCCCCATTGCGATCAGCCTTGCTACGGCGCGGCGCTGACTTAGAGTAATGAAAACAAATGGATGCTAATCAGGAACTCATTTTGGACCAAGAGGTCCCCCTCTCTCTTCGATCCTTACTCTTAAAGAGTGTGGTGGCACTTTTGAACACATTACATCAAATTACACCATTAACTCTTAGTCGCCATTGTTCTCGGTCCTGGGCACGTTGCGATGCTCCCGGTAAGTTCTCGTCAATCAGCGGTTTTGTCTGGTCCACCCATCGCGTCGGAGATCGTCCTCTCGATCTTCTTCCGTCCATTTTACCCTGTACTATGAGGTTTTCCATTTTGCCTGTTCTTCGGGCAACATGACCAAAATATGTGAGATACTGCTGCCGTATCCTGGTGAGAAGTCGTTTGGCTATATTTAGATCTTGTAGTATAGAGATATTAGTTCTGTGTGCCACCCAGGATATTCTCAACATCCTCCTATAGCACCACATCTCAAAGGCATTTATTTTGTTGCTATCCGTTTTCTTAATAGTTCAAGTTTCTGTTGCGTAGTTGGCAATCGGAAACACCAGCTCATTAACAAGCCTAAGTTTGGTATGCTTGCTGATTGTTTGGTCTCTCCATATTATAGTCAATTTGCTCATCGCTGATCTTGCCATAGCTATTCGTCTGCGGATCTCCACACTGCTTCCCCCTTCATTGGTGATTACTGATCCTAGGTATTCGAACTGGTTTACCACATCAAACCCACATATGTTTTGTATACGGGGCTGATTGTTGTTGGTTCTATCTACAATCATTACTTTCGTTTTTTGGGCGTTTAATTTCAGTCCGTACTGGCCACTAACGTTTATTAATCTTTGCACTATATATCCCAGTTCGTCTTCGTTCCTGCTAATATCAGAGTATCATCTGCATATCTCAAATTACTAATTTTTCTTCCGCATATAACCACTCCACCACTCCAATCTTCAAGGACTTTTCTCATTACATACTCTCCATATATGTTAAACAGCATAGGGGAGAGTATGCACCCCTGTCGCGTGCCCTTGCACATTTTGAACTCTTGTGAGACAATTCCTCCAACGTCAACTGCCGCAGTATTTTTCCCATATAACTGCTTTATAAGGTGGATTAAATGTTTGGGACATCCCATTTGTTCTAATATTTTCCATAATTCACTCCATATTATGTTGTCAAAAGCCTGGGTATAATCCACAAAACACATGTATATAGGTACATTGTATTCACGTACTTTTTCTATTATTTGTCGTGTATTTAATATTTGCTCTCTTGTGCCTTTACCAGGAACGAATCCAGCCTGTTCTTCTGATATCTCTGGCAGTAGAAAGTGTTTCATTCTTTCGTTTATTATATTAAGTATTATTTTACTGGCATGGGAAGTGAT
This sequence comes from Podabrus alpinus, assembly GCA_932274525.1. Classification (NCBI taxonomy): domain Eukaryota; kingdom Metazoa; phylum Arthropoda; class Insecta; order Coleoptera; family Cantharidae; genus Podabrus; species Podabrus alpinus. Next base: position 68,067,429 of record OW026456.1, on the reverse strand, counting down.
TGCTATTGTTCTGTAGTTTCGACATTGTTGTGGGGATCCTTTTTTAAAAATTGGAATAAATTTTGAGTGGCACCATTCATCAGGCCATTCGCCAGACTGCCATATTTTCTTGCATAGTTCGTACATTACATCAATGCCTATGTCACCCATTGCCTTTATGACCTCAGCTTCAATATTATCAGTGCCCACTGTCTTATTATTTTTTTAGCTTTCCAACTGCTTTCTCCACTTCTGATCTCAATATCATTGGCTCCTGTTCCGTCGTCTCTTGATCGCTGTAGTGCAAATCAGGCACTCCTCCATTGTGATGATACAATGCACAGCAGTATTTTCTCCATACCTCGGCAATTTCTGTCGGGTCTCGTATAGCATTTCCTTGTTCGTCTCTAATTACTTGCGTGTTCAGCTTAAATTCTCGTGCTAAATATTTTACGGTTCTAAACAGCTCCCGACTTTCGCCTCTAAATGCATGGTTCTCCAATTCTTTGCAAATTGTACCAATATAGTTGTTCTTATCTCTTCTACATAAAGTTTTTATTTGTTTATTTATATTGTGTATTTGGATTTCTTTATCCATAGGATCTATAGTTGATAAATTTATTTTTCTTCTTTGTTCAATTTCTCGATATGTTTCTTCGGACATCCAGTGCTTCTTTTTGGGTTGCCTCCTTGGTGTATCACATTTCTCTATGGCCCCTTTTATCCATATTTTAATGTTATTCCATGTTTCACTATTGTTGTTTGTAAACAGTGGTGTTTCACATTTCTCCAATGCTCTTTGTAGACAATCTGAATCTATTGGATTATTTCTTCTGGTTTTATTGCATTGCACTGTATTAAGGAACTTGATATTGAATACCGCCACCAATAGTCGGTGGTCCGATCCGCAATAAGCACCTGGTTTGGTTTTCACATTTCGGATGGTCGTTCTTCATCTACTTTGTATCAGGATATAATCTATCTGGTTTTTGTTTATTCCATCAGGCGATGGTCCCCAGGTATACTTAATTTATTGCGAAAGAAAAACGTTCACTTTTACGTCCCTCGGTATTAAGAAAAACGGTACTGATGGGATAGTTATGAAAAATATCACCTGCTGTCACCCCTCCCGAATTACAAACGAAAATTGCAAAAGGTTCAACAAAAAATAATAAATTTTGATGGTTCTGAATAATGGAAAGTGTACCTGGGGGGTTATTTCATACCCCCCAGACCTCCCGGTGTTGTGATATCGATTTTTATCGTTGGGAACTTCTGAAGATCTTATATAAAATACGCATAGTATGTCAGAATCGCCGTTTCCATGGTAACGTAACGCAATATCTCCCTCCCCGAATATGAAGATCATTTTTTTCAGAAGGAATTTTTCTTTTCAATTTAAATATACGTATTTGAATAATTGTCTCGATGATAATGTGATATTTTTGCCGGTTACCCAGTTAGTTAAAAGGGAAATGAAGAAGAATGCGGGGGTTGGAATCAACTTTCCTAAAATCCCCTGTCTTCCTTAGTCATTGCACCAAAATTGAAGAGAAGATTCCCTACAAAACGAGGTTTCAGAATTTACTGCAGATCTAAAGTAAATCCTGAAACCTTGTTTTGTTCACCATCGATGGTGAAGTTTAAATGTACGAAATTTTTATTCAGAATAAGTATTATTCAAAACTTTTTTCAATTGTTTTCTCTGGATTTTCTTTTTATTTCATAAATACTTAGTATGATGTAGGCAAATTTTGTTAATCTGTTTTATAGAGAATTTTGTACTCTTCAATTTTGATTTGATGATAATTTTCACTAAAAATGAAAGTAAGCGAGTTATAGACGAAAAACTACTGTAGAGGATTAAAATCCCCATTTGGGGAAAAGGCTAGCAGGGAATTTTAGGCGATGATGCAAATAAAATCGTTGTCAAAATTTGGAATTCAGTCAAATTTGAATATATGCGCCCCCCCCCCTCAAAAGATTCTTATCTTTTGGAAAATTTTTAAACTATTATTTATTGGATTTTGTCAAGGTTTAGCGCCTCACCTTTGCTTCGGCTCTGCTTGTGGTTAACTTATGCATCAACCTGATACATACAGCACTTATTAGCCGATTTCAACCGCAGTACTTGAACAACTATGGAAGGAGTTGTTTGCAATTGTTTCGCATATCAAGTCGATAAAAAGTCGGTTCTTTTTGTAACCCAAATAATTTCCAATTAGGGTTTCTTGATATTTTAATGTACATCTCACTTTTTGCGCTCAACTTAGAAAATACATTCCGTGAAGTCCGAAATTCCAACCCATAATTTCCACACCGTAACTCAACCAGCGATCACACCAAGCCACTGCTATGGACATGGTTATTGTTGCTAGTTTCCACTAGTGAATTTGGTAATGAGTGGAATACTCACAAATACAGACATTAAATGCGGATGTGGCATACGTCTCATTGTTACCCATGGCATTAATTTTTGGGATCAATAAAATATTTTTCATTATTTACTTACCAAAATATGTAGATACAGTATTGTGCTTAGATGTTAAGTTCAAGATTTCTATGAATATCCACTTATTGAATCAATTTTTATTAAATACTCCCTTTTTGTCACAGATATTATTTACACATCGTTCTTTGAAAATTTCTTCTACATTTGGTAACTTTATCGTCAGAAAATGTTCCAAAATTAGTTTTATTTGGCGAATTTCTAGGTATCCTGCTAAATTGAAACTTTATCTACACCAAACATAACTTTAAAAAATCTGATGTGGCCATCGCATAACTTTCCGAACAGACGCAAATTTTTATATTATATTTTTAAATAAAATAGTTACATAATTTCAACAGTAAATCGATGAAAAATTTCATATTTTGCCAAAATAGGAAGAAAAAAACATTTGAATGCCTATATCTTGCAAACGAAGCATTTTTGGACCCATGTTATTAGAAACTTTTCATCTTATTTTCGTTAGTAGAATGCGGTTTACTATTTTATTTACAAATACAAAACTTTTTTACAAATACAAAATTTTTTGAAACGCCCTGTATATTTTAGAGAAAAACTTGTAGGACAAAAAATGTAGGAAATTCCATAGCGCTAATTTTTTGTTACTAATATTTTTACATATTTAATTTCGTTTCGAAGTTATGACGCATAATGTCATAATAGCTCCAGGTAAACCCCCCTTTCCCGTTACACGATTTAATTTATTTTCATCTGGCTTCGTCCTACGACAGGAAAAAGCTTATATGCAAAATTTGGAATGATTTGCTTGCTTCGTTTAGACGCTATCGTGTTCACAGACGTACATACATACACACATACATACAGACATCCTTCCAAAAATGATAAAAATGGATTCAGGGGACCTCAAAACGTGAACATCTGTCAAAAAATTGGTGGGTCAAATTTTGCCTGATAACAATACTTTCCTTACATAGGGGTTCGGAAAGTAAAAAGTAGTAATACGAAATACAACGTCTTACTGTTGCCAATTTTATATTATGTCTCACTGTAACCCATATCGCCAAAATTTTCGAAATTAAAAAAACCTCTAACTTGCGCTTACGTCGCTGTGGATTCGGGAATTCATCATCATCCACTAAAATTGTCCAGTCCTCCCGGTCTTCTGCTCTTTGTAACCAGTCGTACCCGACGACTCTTTTCAAGTCGTCATCCACCTCGTCTGTGGTTCTTCAATACTTCTTCTTCGGCATCGAGGTCGCCGTTAGATTATTTATTTTAGTGCAAGTGTGAGCAGTTTATGTGAAATAGAGTCACCTTGTGTCACTTTGTTGATATTAATTTTTGTAGTTTTTTCGTGTATTAGGATTTGAAATGTAGCACTATTGTAGATGTTCTGAATTAGCGATGTGTAACTGTGGCCAATTCGGTTATTACATAGCGCATTTAAAATCGTCCAGGTATAAATTGCAGATATTCTAGTGTTCCAAATCCCTTTCGAAAGACAGCCTGTTCGTGTGGCTGATAGCTATCCAATTTGATTGTTAATCTTTCCGTTATTATTTTTGTAAAGAGTTTATAGAGCACTGCCAGGAGACTACTAGTAATTAGGGGTGCGCGATTATGGAATTTCATAATCGATTATCGATTATAAAAAATAATCGATTTTTTTCGATTAATCGATTATTAAAAATAATCGATTATTCATAATCGACTATGAGTTCATAATCGATTATGAACTCGTAATCGATTATGAACTTGTAATCGATTATGAACTCATAATCGATTATGGACTCATAATCGATTATGAACCCATAATCGATTATGAATTCATAATCGATTATGGACACATAATCGATTATGAACCCATAATCGATTATGAATTCATAATCGATTATGAACTCATAGTCGATTATGAACTCATAGTCGATTATGAACTCATAGTCGATTATGAACTTATAACTATAATAGGTAGGGCTATTAAGGGTTACTAAATTACTATATAATTTATTATTTTGCTAATTGTGTTACGGTGGTGCTAATAAGAAGTGTTGTTAAGCACCAGTTGATAACACATTACGGTCCGGTATCAATCTGTAATAAGTTTTATAATGTAAATAATAATGAATTTACTACGTCACGAAGAAAGACGGACCCTAACAACCAGACATGACTTTGTAATATTATGTTTATGTAGTACCAAAGATAAACATGTCGTGCAATCTCAAAAGTGCAAAACCATAGTAATTCTACCCACTAATGCACTAATTAACGAACTCGATCAAATTATGAATTGGAATTAAATTTTTATTTAAAAAACATTTAAAAATTATTTTGATCTGGAATTGAAAATATTTAAATAAACTTACATTAATTAGTTAATCTACATACATTAATTTAATTTCGAAAATTTTGTAGATCATTTTATTGAGTTTGAATTCTGGAGATTCGTATTACCGTGGGTTCAAATTATTCAGATTGCAGGATTGCACCACATAACGCATAACCTCCAACCAAGTACCTGGAAGCATATTTATAATGTTGCTTTACGACTCCTTCATAAAAACGCTGATTAAATCTGAAGTACCAAATATTTTGTTTTTAAATTTTAACTGAATGTTACTATTGTATTAGGGAGCGTTCAAGTATTACGTAACGAATTTGGGGGGTGGGGGGGTCTTGTAAAACGTTATGATGCGTTACAGGGGCGGGAGGGGGGGTTTGAACTACGCGTTACGTAACATTGTTTTTGCCACATAATTGTGACTTTTAGGTATAAAAATGGTCACTTGGTGGTTACGTAACGTTTTACTAGGGGGGAGGGGGGGTACATAAAAACGTTACGGCGCGTTACATGGGGGGAGGGGGGGTTAAAAATCTCCAAAAATTGCGTTACGTAATACTTGAACGCTCCCTTATGCATTATGTAATTAATTTATTGTTAACAATAATCCATCTAAAAGGCTTCTAATTAAAATTCATTTTGTAAAAGTATACACTTTCACTCAAAATATCGGACAAATAATTTAAATCCATATTGATGAAAAAGGGTTGCAATCTTTAATTGAAAAGCAAAAAAATATTTTTTAAAAACTATCAATTTTATAAACAAAAATACCTAAAAGTTGAATGGCAAATCCATATTTTGAATCCAAATATCAACTGGTGCTTAACAACACTTCTTATTAGCACCACCGTAACACAATTAGCAAAATAATAAATTATATAGTAATTTAGTAACCCTTAATAGCCCTACCTATTATAGTTATAAGTTCATAATCGACTATGAGTTCATAATCGACTATGAGTTCATAATCGATTATGAACTCGTAATCGATTATGAACTTGTAATCGATTATGAACTCATAATCGATTATGGACTCATAATCGATTATGAACCCATAATCGATTATGAATTCATAATCGATTATGGACTCATAATCGATTATGAACCCATAATCGATTACGAGTTCATAATCGATTATGAACTCATAGTCGATTATGAATAATCGATTATTTCAATAATCGATTAATCGATTATTATAAAATATCATAATCGATTATGAAATAATCGATTATTCGAATTACGTAATCGATTAATCGATTATATGCGCACCCCTACTAGTAATAGGTCTATAATTTATTATTTAGTTTAAATTTATTTCCTTTCTTGAATAATAAGATTATCTAGGCATTATTCCATTCCTCGGGTACTCTGTTTTCCATTAAGCATTTGTTTCATAATTCTTCGAGTAGTTTTAATACGGGTTCTCCTCCATATCTCAACATTTCCGCCACTACATTATTTTCTCCTGATGCTCGAGCATTTCGCAGTTTTTTGAGGAATTCCACAATTTCTTCTGTTATTATGTTTTGAAAATTCTTCAGATTCCACATTTTTGACTATTATTCTATTTTCTTCTGTTTGATCTGGTGGGGGCTTCATTTTTGTACCATATTGTGTTCTATAGAAGTTTTCTGTTAGCTTTACTATTTGTTCTCTCTGTGTAATTGCATTATTGTTATAGTCTATAAGTTTGTCTATAACAGATTTTCCTTGTACCATCGATCTCATTATGGTCTTTAAACTTCTTCCTTCTTCCAGTACTTCCACTTCCTCGATTTTCCGATTCTCATTTCTGATATCAGACCATATCTTATTCTATTTTATTGTTTTATTTATTTCTGCCATTTCGAATATATTCATATTTACAGCTCTTTTAATTTGTTTTCTTTTAATGATTAGATCAATTGTGATGTCTTGGCTAAGTCGCTGTCGTCGTTTTTTGTACCACAATTCCGCTGTTTTCCGATGATTCCAATAAAAACCAGGTAACTCTTGCATTCAAAGAGTCCAGATTCAAACAGTTTGTATTACTCGCTGCTTGAATCTGATATTAGCTCTTGGTATTGCAATTGGACCGATTTCAACCTTTCTACATCTATATTACGTTTTGTAGCTTGAATAAAATTTTATTTTTCAGATTTTGTATCTATATATAGCCTTGGCCATAATAGTGGGCCACCGTAATAAAAGTGTAATATTTTAATAATACAAACGACAATCACAATTTTTGTAAAACATTAAATTTTTATTATTGAATTTATAAAACAGGGGTTGTTTTAACTTACGTACCTCAAAGTTTGATTCATCTGACCAAAATACTTTTTCCCAATCCGCAACGCAACGCAAATTTAGGTGTTCACGGGCCAACTCTAGTCTCTAGTCTCTAGTCTCTTTTTTTGTTTTTTCTGAAAGCCACGGCTTACGCCGGGGTTTACAACCCGTCAGGCCTGTTTCTGTAAGCCTTCTTCTAATTGTTCGTGCCGAAATTGATGGCCCACCGTCTTCACGCATTTGGTTAGCTAGCGCTTTCGACGTCATTTTGCGATGTCAAATACTCACGCGTCGCAATACCCGGTCTTCAGAAGGGGTTGCTATACGTTTTCTACCACTTCTCGTTCTTGATTTGAACGAATTTAGTTCTTCGTACCTTTTAATTGTATTTTGAACCGCATGCCATGAACATTTAATTTTTTTTACTAATATGAGTTTGATTTAACCCTGGCGAACGTAAGAGCATTATTTGTGCCCTTTTACTTTCACTCAAATCGCTATTTTTTGGCATATTAAATTATTTATATAGTACCTTAGAAATAATTTTAAATATTTTAAACACAAATGTACACCAGAAAATTTGAAACTAACTGAACGGTCGCTTTCTTTAAACTAAACAATTTTGTACATTTTAAGATATTTTAATTTTTATGACCCTCATAAAAATAATAAGGGACAAAATTTTCTTTGTATTATATCACAATACCATTCAAGACTACCTGCTAAAAATAAACCGGTCAAATATTGCACTGAAAAGGAATTTACCGCTAATTTATATGGTGGCCCACTAATATGGCCAAGGCTGTACATACTTACTTTAACACTTATCATGCTACGAGCGCTTCCCACATTTGCAGAGTTCAATACTCGTATGCTCGTATGCAAAACTCTCTCGTTTCTCACTCCTAAACTAAAAGGTCCAATTCCATCTTCTCTGTTGTCCACTCGTTGTCCAATTTTGGCGTTAAAGTGATCAACAATTAGCACGTAGTTTGCTGGATAATTCTGTACTGCTGTGTTGATAGCTTCATAAAACTGGTCCACTTCTTCGTTTTCATGTTTTCAAAATACGCTGACGTTGCAGCGTATTTTTTAATATTTACTATTTAAATACTATATTTATTTACACTTATATAAATATAGGTTAGCTAGCCTAAGGCGGTTATTTTTTAACTCGTCCTTCATTAAAGGATCATTTAATAAAAAATGAGTTACAGAATAATCGCCTAAGGCATTGAATACAACGCCAAGAAGGAAATTTATTTGAAATTAATTCGAGAGCTTTGATTGGTTATCTTATATATTTTTCGGTGAATTAGTATACTCCCTAAATTCCAGAAAAGATCTGGAGGACAAAAAACTATCGACCAATTACATGCGGACAATGTCGATTGTCCCAACAAACTCGGAAATGCAGGGAAGTAGCGGCCTGAAATGGTGGGATTGACCTAGAAATTTCCTGAAGAATAAACTGAACATATTTCAATACGCTGGAGCTCGGTGTTCGTAAGATTTTGCAGTACATACAACCAGACATTAATAATATATATTTTGTGCTTTAACTTATTTATTAGATTATTATTTATGTACAATTTAGTAGTATTATAAAAATTTTGTTTCTTTGATGTACATTGTAAGGGTATCCATATATAGTATCTACAAATGCCACCGCTTCTTTTCATAAAAAAATAACAAGCCTTAACTTTTTCTTTTTCACTTTGTAAGGAATCTTTATCACATCTCACTTTCTAGTTTGGTCCGTTAATTATTCCTGGTACCTCAATTTCATTATTTATTTGTTCAGTAGGCTCTGATTGTTGAAGAAGTAACTTCTTCGTCGATCGTATAATTGATTGCATATCCGGCAAACGTATACCAAATTCGAGTGTAAGGGTAGGCAAAGGAATTGAATAAGTTCGCTCACATTTCTATCCTAGCAATAGTATTTTCGTTATGTTGATGAAGCTTGAAATAACAATAAACTAGGATTTTGTTATTTTTAACAATTTTTTATTTCTTTATTTTTATAAATACAGAACTTCACACAATAATAATGAAGGTGTATATTATCGACGTGCAAGGTAATCACACTAAAACATTAAACCGAAAATCCTGTGCACTTCAAAACTACAAAGGAACATTAATTTTAAAAGTAATAATACACCACCAGACCATTTTTATTTTATTTTGGATATTTTATTGGCGTATATACTTCTCCATAACAATTCAACGTTGCTATTGGCTGATTTAAATATAGAAACTGAACTTCAGTATTATATTTACCAGACGGAATTAAAGGAGGTAAATGAGTCTCATCCATAACAAAATTGCACATATGGTAAGTAGTGTTCTGTAAATGTAGCATTTAAAAATTTGTAGTCTTTTAACACAAGTGTTTTCAAAACCTTATAAAAGTAACACTTTGTAAAATTACCACACTTTGCGGCCGACATCAAACCCATAACATTTGCTCTATAAACTTTCTGGAAATTGACTTGAAAACGAACTGGAAATTCTCGATACTCATTACTCAAAAATTTGTAAACCTGCACAAGGATCTGAAAACAAAAGTTAATTTAAATACTCCCCAAAAAGTTTACTTCACCTCAATTTTGTCGTGCGTGTCAATTTTCTCATTAAAAGTAATATTGTGGGCCGTAGTGGTTCTATTGTATTTAAACGCGACGACTCGAAAAAAATTATAATGATTTTTGTCGAAACTCATTAATTGTATGCGCAAATCTTTCATTTTAAAATCATTTTGGTGAAACTAAAATGAGATATTTTAATTTATTTTACCCCTTTTAAAATAGGTTGTTACGCTTACCTTCGATAAGAAATTATTACAACATACGTCTTCTAGGAAATGCATCAGTATGATCAGTATACGTAATAGTAACAATTGTATTTTCATTTTTGCAAAAATGTTGGTTGTGTGAAAGCTCTGAACCAACCTCGAACAATAGTTAAATTTATTTGCTTTAGAACGTTACCTTTTTAATATTATAATGTTATGATGAAGGAAGTGGCAATAAAATCGTTCCGGTATTACATTTTACTATTAGTATGATAAATAAATGGTTAGGATGTCCTTTGCTGATACGCCAATAACGATTGAGTTTGCAGTAAAACCTGCGGAGTTGTAAGGTTCATTTTCCTCCCTGCAAAGGGAGGAGAATTTATTTTTCATCGTATCTGCACTTTTACGAGTTTTTATTAATTATTTTTGATTCTTGTCAATGGGCCGAATTTAGTGTCAATCGTTCGAACTAAACAGAATTGAAGTAAGTCGCCGAAAAAATCTCTTTGGACTAAAATACAATTTTCATTCTTGCCTAAGTTATTTTCATATATTCACTTGTAAGATTACTCCTTTCAGTTCCTTCTTGATAGTTCATTTTTGTTCTGTTTGTTCATCGATAATCTTTAAGCTACCTACAGACCAAAATTTGGGAGTAGAAACAGCTGCCTGGTAAGATAGCAGAGGTCCGACATTTTATGTGGCTAAAGCTATCCTCCTTAAAAGAAAACCTGGTCATCTGTCGACAGCAAGTGCGGTCGGTTTTATTTTCTATAATTATCGAAAATGTGAAAAAATTTACGTACAACTACCTCATTAATAGTACCAGGTTGACGTAACCGTCCAAGTTCAGGGAAATATGAATTGCATCGAGAATATTTAGTAGATAATGCGTCTAATGTTACAAGCGGCTGCATTTTAAAAGCACGACGTGACCCTCCCGATTTCGACGTTAAAGCTAAGTTGATGGTAAATGTAGTATTAAATCCACGTGTCGGGCTTTCATCTCGTTGTTGAAGTTTCTTATAGGTACCTATTTTAATTTTGGTTCCTTGTGAACAAAATGTAGACAGCCATAATATGTGTATGGATATCGAAACTTTTTGGGTAAGGCAATTTTTTATTTAAACCGATTTAGTTACGCCATTTCTAATTCCCGCATTAATTGCACATACTACATATTAAGTGTTAATATACAGTGGCCCACAAAAGTGAACATACACCCTTAAATCACATAAGTGCATTATATTTCAAGGAAATATATGTATTTTTAATGTAATTTTGTGATAATTAATTTGTACAAACCTTATTGAAGTATTACACACAAAAATAGTTTAAAAATTTGTCTCATCTTACCAATTATAAAATGATGAATCAAAAAACACCTATATTATATGTCACAAAAGTGAGCATACACTACAGTTTTTATGTTGAAATATACACAATTTTATGTATGTACCTTAATATTTTTTAAGATATCTATTGGATTGCAGAACCGCTTGCAATCATTTTAGCATATTAGAATGCACTAATTTTTTCGTTATTTCAGGCGAAATTTTCTGCCATTTTGCTAAAAAATTTGATTTTGAATTCTATTTTAATACTGCAATGACTATTTTTCACTTTTTGGGCTAATATAAACCACAAATGTTTTATAGGGTTAAGGTCCGGTGATTGGGGAAGGGGTTTCATTTGCTTGGGTACATGGTACAAAAGCCATTCCTGAGCTAAATAATACGACGAATGCTGAAGGTTGTTGTTCTGCTAGAAATAATAAATGGGTGTCATGTTTAATTTTTCAACAGATGGTTGTAAATTATTATGCAAAATTGGTAAATACTTATACTTGTGTACAATACCATCTATAAATTTTGGATTCCGAAACCAATTCGACCCCTACACGATCAAACTAAAACTGAAGTGCCATCGTGTTTCACTGTTCTACACATGTTTTCTTTATTTCATTCAAAATTCTTTTTTCGACACACAATTTGTTTGCCATCCGAGCCAAATAAATTGTACTTACTTTCATCATTAAAATTTACAGTGTTCCAAAATTATATACTTTTATTTAAGTAAGATGTGGCAAATTGTACACGTTTTAGTCGATTTATTCAGAAAGAAATGGTTTCTTCCTGACTATACGACCATTACACTCTTTTGAATCAAGGGATTTTCGAATAGTTTCTGTTGAAATTGACTTATTAATCATAAAATATACTTTCGTCGTCAATTTTGGTACATTCTTTTAGGGTTCTCGTTTCAATTTCTTTATAATAACATTTTCATCCGCAGCTGTTAAGTTTGTTTTTCGGCTACAACGAGGTTTATTTTTATAATTATTTATCATTTTTTGCACAGTAACATGGAATTAGTCAACTAATTGCCCAACTTGGAGTAAAAATTTTCCTTCGCAAATTAATGTTAGTATCAATTTCCTTTCAGATAAGTCCGTACAACTTCTTTTTGAATTCATTTTGTTAAACTTCGATAAAATTTACTGCTAACGTCTGCACTAGCATTTGTAATACTAATTAGTAACTAATACAACTAAATAATTCAATTATTATTGGATTGTCGCTTCATAACATTAGTAAATCTCCAAGTGTATGCTCACTTTTGTGACATTCAATGTAAGCGTATTGACATATTTCACTCTATAATAAATTAGTAATGTAATATAAGATTACGAATTATAATACATCAAAGTCAACAGAATATAATTATTATGAAAAAATTGAATTAAAAATTCATATATTTCCTTGAACAATAATGCAATTATTACGTGATTTCAGGGTGTATGCTCACTTTTGTGAGCCACTGTACATAATGAATAAAGAAACGTTTTTTCTTCAGTAAAATTCTTTGCTGCTTAGGTGTTTTATAATCGATCCTGCGATTTTTAAGATCGAAATAAATAGCCTTTGTCTATTATTAACGTGTAAACACCACCGGAAGATGAAGCTAAAATCGTAAAGGAACAACTTTACAATGAATTGGGAAGAATAGGAGAGGAAATATTAAAACATGACACCCTATTTGTCATGGGTGACTTGGTCGTTTCCCAAAAAAAGGATTAAATACTGACCATGGGTGCAGTCTACATATCTCCTAATTTTCTGCTGTGAAAGTACCATTATTAGGCATTATATTTTATATCTAAACGCACTCTACAATTTCGAGGGTTCTGATTAGATTTGAATTATGCGGAAACACGGAGCCAGATCATAAGGCTTCTTGCTATACTTTGTATAGAAGCCTAAAATTGGACTTGACCGTAAAGTTAAATAAATAAATAACACCAGACTAACGGATAATGAGATTAACAGATAACGAATTAGTGGATAATGAGATCAACGGATCATCGGATCAGCATATCAATGTATCAACGTATCATCGGATCAACGTATCACCGGATCAACGTATCATCGGATCAACGTATCATCGGATCAACGTATCATCGGATCAACGTTTCATCGGATCAACGTATCAACGGATCAAAAACTTATATATAGGTATCCATTGAAAAACTTTCTGTATCTTTTACCAACGTTTGAAATAAATCTTTATATTTAATATTATCTTATTATCATGTCAACACAACGTACACAATTGGGTATGACTTCGCCGATCTCTACGACCAATCCAACCATCTTCGAAGCTGGAAAGACTGTGGAGCTGCATAAAGTATTGAAGACATTCGATATCTTCGAGTCTGACGAAAAGTCAAAGCATCGCACTTTTGTTGTGAACGCCTTGCTCTCGATGTTACGAACGTGGATCAAGGAAACATCTCTCGAACAGGGTATGCCCAGTGAAAATGTCAACAAGCTAGGTGGCAACATCTATCCTTTTGGCAGTTTCCGATTGGGTGTTCACAGCAAAGGTGGCGATATTGACGCTTTATGTGTAGGGTCTGAACACATAAACAGGAAGGATTTTTTCACTTCCTTCTTTCAACGACTACAAGCCAATTCTGAAGTCACCGAATTGAAAGCCGTGGAAAACGCTTTCGTTCCAGTCATAAAGCTCAAATATACTGGAATTGAAGTCGATCTTCTTTTCGCACGGCTTTTAATGCGGGATATCTCTAGCGACTTGGATTTATGTGATGATAAGATTCTTAAGTACTTGGATCCTCTGTGCGTTCGTAGTTTGAATGGAGGTCGTGTCACTGACGCAATCTTGCATTCGATTCCGAACGAGCAGACTTTTGCTTTTACGTTGAGAACCATTAAGTTGTGGATTAAGCGACGCAACATCTATAGTAACATTCTAGGTTACTTAGGTGGTGTATCTTGGGCAATGCTGGTGCCACGTGTTTGCCAATTATATCCCAATGCGGCTCCCTCAACTCTGATTCACAAGTTCTTTGTTATTTTCTTGCAATGGCCATTTCCTCTTTCAGTATTACTGAAACACCCGAGAGAAGGCGACTTGGATTTGCCGGTTTGGGATCCTAGGGTCAATGTTGGCGATCGCTATCATTTGATGCCTATCATCACGCCGGCCTATCCACAGCAAAATTCAACGTTCAACGTTTCGAAGTCGACCTTTCATTTGTAATTAGCGCATATACGAGCAATTATATCACCTAGCAGAGCACTTTCAAGGAATATCAGCGCTCGTAACAAAGTCCGATTCACGGACTGAGGCTAATGAAATTTAAGTTCATGGTTCGTTATTTCGACTGTTTTAGTGTTATCTATCTATCTATTTCGGGACACTTAGTTACGATACATTAAATTTGCATAGCATCACACCTGAATAATAATTCATCATACAATTGGATATAGTTTACCCGATCCCCAATCTCCACTTCTCTCTATTGGCCGCATCTTCTTCCTTTAAGTTCCGCACTACCACAGCTCTCTGTATACCATCGTTTCGAGACCTGGGAGGTTTTTTTTCATACTGGGACTACCAACTTAAGTAACCTCTATGGCCATCTTTTGTCCTCAATCCTTAGCATATGTCCAAACCAACCCAAACTCCGCTTCTCATTCTTTGGGTTACTTCTTCCATTGCTTTCATTTGAGTTCTGATCTGTTCATTTCTTACGTGTTGTAATCTGGGCACTCCAGCACTTCTTCACAGGTAGTCCATTTCGACTTCCATTAGCCTACTTTGCACGTTCGCATTTAGGCTCCAAACTTCACATCCATAACAAAGAACCGATTCGACCATTACCATTTAATTCGTATGTTATTCAGAAGGATTAGTCTATTGATTTTGTTTATGGAGAGATTTTCTTTGATTTTTATGTTGAAACAAGCTTATCTTTAAGTTTTTTGATAGCTCGATTTAAGTTAGTCTTGTCGATTGAAGAGCGGGTGGATTGCCATCGTTTCTGGGCTATCTTTTTTCTATCAGCTTCGTTCTTATGTCAGTGGGAGTATATCTAAATTCAGATATGACATGTCTTTCTAGAGTGGCACGCCCGCGCTCTACAGCCTATTGAAGTGATTGAGTAAAGCATTCAACATATCATAGACCTCTTGCTCTGATTTTAATGAGATGTTTAGTTGTAGTAGGGCGATGAGAGTTTCCCCGAATTCCTTTTGTTTGTCCGTGTGTGTGGCTTAGTATGCGTAAGTACTTGCGACTCTAGTGAGCCCAAAAGCGGGGTATGATCAGACGAAAGATCATATAGCTATTTTTAAATAGTTGCGTGAAACCTCCATGTTACACGGAAGATGTCAATGACGTTAAGAACTTTGTACCTGTCAGAATGCCGGTATGTAGATTGTCTCGTTGATGGTTCCACCCAGGGTATCTTATGGTTGTTTCAACCAATCAGCGTGCGCTATTTTACATTATACATTATACAGATACACGTCATGTATCGTCGACCCATATCCGCTGATGCAAAGAGCCATCGGGCAATATCTGCTGATACAGAGAGCCCTTGGGAAATATCCTCTAGTACGATGTTGAACAGCGCGGCTTATAAAGGGTCACCCTGTCTTACTACTGCGTTTATGGTGAATTCATCGGTTATTCCTTTTTTTGTTATTACTACTGCTGGCGAGTTTTTAAATGTCATCTGTATTAGTGTTATAAGATTTATAGATATCTCCATTTCTTTTATTAAACGGCTTTTGCTAAGTTTGTCAAAGGCTTGTTTGAAGTCTATAAATAGCATCTCTATTAATATTTTATATTATTCAAACATTGCATCCACTGTCGATCTACCAGGTCGAAATCGTTGTTGATAGTCAACTATATTACTGTTCACATCCTGTTGTAGTCCTGCGTGTATTATTTTCGATAGAGCTTTATAGGTGTTGTCGAGCAGTGATATTCCTCTATAATTTTTCTATTGTCTCCTTTCTTGTGTATTTGGATGATCTTTGCTACATTCCACTCTGTTGGCATTCTCTCTTCTCTTCATACTACCATCATCAGTTCGTACATTCTGCTCAACAGTTTTCAGTTTTGTGTTTATGCAGTCTGTTCCTGGTTTTTTTTTTTTTTTATTGGTATTAACGTTCTATAAATTGCTTCATATGTTGAATCTTTTATTATTTCTTCTTTTCTTGGTGTTGATGTTCTATTATCTATATAGATCTTGTTACGAAATTTAAACCGTGGTGGATTAAATTCGTGCAGCCGCTTATCTCAGGGGCGGCTGGGCAAAAAGAAAGGCTTGCCCCTAATGCTAGCTCACAACAGCAGGGCAGGAGACGCTTACAAAAAAAATAATGATGCATACAGAGCCGATACTCCCTCTAGATGTAGGGGGGGGGGTTATACAGGGTGCGCTAAAAGATGAGCTCCAAAGAGCAAGCGAGAAAGGTATAGTTTGGGCGCCACGCAGCTTAAAACCACCCTGTAAACAAATATAGCAAACACTAGCGAAACTGCGGAATAAGTGTTCCTGCAAAGAAAAGGTAAAGGGGTCTGATGCTTCAAGATCAAAAATAGCGCTGATCAGTTCTAAGTTCAGATTTAATTGATAACTAAAATATATACAGTTAAGCGCAATATTGGGTCAATCTTTTAAACTCGAAAATAATGAATAATTAATAATGTGAGTTATTAGCGTTTGTAATGTAGCTACCGCGTATACGTATACTCAGTTTACAGATAACTACGCGCTTCTGTGACTGGGTCACAGAGATAAAAATAAAGAGTTTAATAAATTTCGTTTACAAAACGTAAATGCGTTCCTAAAGAACGGCCCAACAAATGTAACCCGCGCAATAATGTTAGATAGCCAAAAATATAACAATAAAATCTGACAAAATAAAACAAAGATCTTATCTGAGTAGTTGATGGAGTCTTCGATGTTGAAGTTGATGAAGTCTTCGGTGTTGGAGGGATGGAGCAGTTAGAATCGAGATAACGATGTTGGTTCCATGCAGAAATGGTAGTCGGAGTGGATCGGAATGATGAATCGCAGAATGCTTTCCAGATGGCTTCGGAAGCAGGGTTCAAAACGTTGGATTTCCAAAACCCAAACAAATACTGATCACAGGTGTTGTTGGAGGGTTTTAACAGTTTCAGATGGTAATCGATTTCCTTCGAGATGTTCGGACGAAATGAATCCTTCGAATGAAGTACGGAAAATTCTCCCAAATGCTTACAAAATGAAGCCGGTACGGAAAATCGTCCAAAACCAAGTGACCAAAATATATCCCAAATAATTGGATTGAAATAAACTCAAGTTCAATAAATAATTTAGCCACCGGAACGTCCAAAAAATTAGATTTTTGTTCCAAAACTTGAACACAACGCACTTTTCGAAATCGGAAAATTAACCATCTGCCTATTTATCACAATCGCCCGTGATAGTAAAATTTGTTCGAATTAAATATAAAACTTGCATTCTAATGCCGCATATGAGATTCTCATAAAACTAATTGGAGAAATCTTCAATCTTTCGAAAAATATATCCGTGTGAAAATAGGACCGTAACAATCTCTCCGATCTTGCTTCATTAGGTGACGTCAGATGACGTCATAGTTCAAAAACAAAACACGATAAAAAATGTCCATGGCAGAAAAAAGTGACACTTAAAAAACTAATGTTGACGCCCCCGAGGATTTTCTGAGAAACTCCGGGACTTGTAGTCCGTTACGCCATTCTTGTGTCTTGGTCTACCCATCTTTTCTTTAGTCGACCTACGTTTCTTCTGCCTCTAGGTTTGTATTCAAAGATCTGTTTGGGTATACGGGCGTCGTCCATTCTTTCTAGGTTCTGCACCTAGCAGCTTCTGTACTCATCAATTAATTCACATGCTGAATTCACCTCTTGATATTTCTTCAGCTGTCACCTGCGATGTTGTTGTGCCGTACCCTTATTATTCCGCCCTTTCAGGTCATTGTTCTTCGTTCGGCCGAAATGGGAAAACCACTCCAGCCTACTATCGATGTTCTTGTGCCCTTTCGGTGCTTTTTGCTTCTTTCGGATGGAGTGGGAATACCGCTTCAACCTTGTCGTCGGTACGGATGATCTCAGTTGAGGCATTAGCAACTCAGTCATCCTTTGACCATAGCGTTTCTGCTACTAGGGTGTCGGCCTCAGGTCTTCGATACTGTATTTACTTCTTACTTCAAACCAGTTCGAGCAGTCGAAGATGTTGTGGTATGCGCCGACTTCCTCCTAGTCGCAGTAGAAGCACTCCGGCGATTCCCGTCATTTGAAGCGGTGGATGTAGGAGTTGAAGCACCCGTGTCCCGTCAGGGGCTTGGGTAACTTCGTAGCATCTCTCGACCTATGGTTTTACGTCTGGAATAAGGAGTCTCATCCAGGCTTCTTTCTCCTTATAGGACCATCGTTCTTGCCACGCTTCGAGAAGGACTCTTCTGCTTTCTCTCCTTTATTCTGGTTTTTTATCCGGGTTGCAGTGGTTTCGCACTCTTTCTTCTGCCATAAGATCGATCGGCGGAGTACTCGATATGGCCTCAGCGGACACGGTACGAAAGTGCGACGCGGCTCTAATGTTCATCCTGCGTTGCACTTTCTCGTACTCGCGTCTTTAGCTGTCCACTTCCATAACAGTTATCCAAAGTGGAATAGCGTACAACAGTATGGAGTGGGTCATTGAGGACAATATCTTCCACATTGTTGACCTTGGGGCACCCGACTCTCAGCATCAGCATAGTAAAAAATTGAAGAGCAGAAAGATGTAGAAAATAAAAAGGTATATTTATTATAGTGTTTTTGAGTAAAAATATTTACATGAATATTTGTTATTTAATGCAATTGTGTACGTCCTCAAACATCATTAAGTATACCATAATATTGTTATTGCAGGATATGAGCTTTTTCTATTTGGTAGCATGGAAGATTAAAATAATAGTTGAACTCATAATAAACTGAGATTAGAATCACAATGTCGAATTGAAATGTTGTTCATTAGGTTTTAGGTTGCAGTTACTGTGTTTCTTTGAATCTCAAAGCTGCAATGAGAAATATAATTTTACTGGTAGCGATTAAAATATTTGTCCAAAATATCTACTGCAATGACAGCATTTTATCTAAGGTAATTGTAAATAATTTTTTTAAACGCGATGTACGTACTTCGTGTATCCACTTAAAATTATTTATTTGAATGTTCTAAAACAATATTAATAAAATGTTATATAAAATCAATCTTCATGTTATCGTCCATCTACTATTTAAACAAAAATAGTTCAGGGATTTGGACTTTATTAAGGATATCTAAACTGTCTAATCATTTGTCGACAATTCGTGATTTATTTTTTCCTCTTCAAGACTAAAAAAGAGACACATTCTTTTAAAACTGATTCTTATAATGTACAAATCAATATTACCTTATGAATCTAGTTTTATCGTTTATAATAGTTAAAAATAAAATATTGAAAATCCAAATATTACAACATACGTAATAATAGAAAACGGGAGCCAAAACACTTTTTGAAAACATTTTTCACATTTTAAAATTCTGAAAATTGTATTTCTTTAACTTTTATAAAACGTTATAACGAAGAGCAATCGTTTCGGCAGTTTATACAGATTAAAAAATTGACCGAGGTTTAATTAATGCATAATTTAACTATATACATTATACTAAGTATAATTTTTCTAATAAATGCAGTTTTAGTTTCATCAAAACATCTTCAAACTTAAGGATACTCGAGCAGAAGTAATGAATTACAGTAAAGAAGATGTCAATATCTTTAAAATTAAAACATTCAAATATAATCGCACTACCGCAGCTATTGATATGACCATGAACCTAAAAGTCGAAACCAAAGATAAAATGGAGGTAAAATTGGTCTCACGTTCCGAAGATTTCCTTTGTTTTTTCTTCTTCATGTGCCATATCCGGTTCCCCGGACGTAGGCGACCTCTCTCCTATGTATGTGTTATGCGTTTGAAGTATTATCACACACATAGTGGACCTTTTAGGGGAACCTTAAAGGGGAAAAGAGTCGGTCATAGCTTTGGCAGTTAAATGCGTCTACTGCTAATGTGAAATGCTTGGATCGAATCCGAGCAGGGTAAGAACTTTATTCTGACCGTCTCTCCTCGGAAGGCAATGGCAAACCACCGAGGTAATCTGCCAGGAGTATCCATCTCAAAATGAAGTGTATTACACTTTCCGTGGTTCCTCTATGTATGCTAGAACACATTGAACGCATGTCACATGCATAGAAGAGATGGATCACGATGTTTCTGCTAAGAAGCTAAACGACTGGAGAGAGAGAGAGAGAGGGGACCTACTGCTTAACGCGGGCTCCGAACCGCGGGAAGTGTATACACTTCATCTCCAGAGAGGGTGTTCCAGGCACATTACATCTCGGTGGTTTGCCATTGCATTCCGAGGGTAGACGATCAGAATAAAGTTTTACTGAGCCCGGAGTCAAACCAGGCATTCAGCATTAGCAGCAACGCACATAACCGCTTTAGCTAACGGCCGTCTCTCCCTTTTTGTTTAATTTTTGTAAATCAGACGATTTTGTAATAATTTAAAGTTACGTGACTCTTGCGTGGGGTTTACCTATTGGTGAAACTGAGCTATGTTTTCCAATCGACTGTGGAATTGACGCGCGGCTTTATCGATCGGTTAAAAGCCCACGCAGTGGACGCGGTTTAATAATATTGCAAAAAATTAATTATAGCTAATTTTTAGATCGTCGTACAATGGTATAAGTTTTTGAGTAACGAATATCGACATTTTCCTGTGCGTTTTCAAGTTAATTTAGAAAAAGCTTTTGAAGAAAATATAATAGGATTGGGTAATATCCCAAGATGTGGTAACATCACAAATTTTTATTTCCATAAGGTTTTGTAACCAATTTGTTGTAAAATATAGTTTAATATTTTTTATTTCAGGATATCACATACCACGCATGCAACTTCGTTGTCGATGAAACTCGCTTTCCTCCACTTATTCCCAGTGGTAGGTATAAAGCTGAAATTACATTTATGTATTTAAATAAAGATGTGGCAGTGATAAATATATATTTTGAAGTGTACATTCCAATGATATACCCATGTGTAAAAGGTATTTGTACAACTACTTAATTAACATTAAAATCGATATTGCTTCTCCTACTTATTAAATACAATAAATTTCAAAGATTAAATTGGAATATTAACTACAAACATATATTTTCATAGTTTATTAAATACATGTCAATAATACTTATTTCTGGTATTTTTTTTAGTACAATGTTTAGTATAGACATGCTAGTATATGATTAGTTAATTATTTTTGTAATTATTAACAACTGAAAGCAATTAATTAAGAAATAATTTTAAATATTGAGGTGTATGAATACTTTTTACACTTACTGTATATTATTATTAATCGATGGTGCTGGCAAAAATTTACAGAACTTGTTAACTGGGTTTATTAAAAGTATATATATACTATATACGAGTATATACCTATAAAAATATTACAGTTGTTTAATTTTGTGATGTACTTAAGAATGAATTATAGTTTATTTACATGAATTACACCTTGTTTTATTTTATTTACTTATCGATCCTTTTCATCAAAATTGTCAATGATCGGGGTGAGCGATGATCCATAACAATTGGTTCATTCCTACTTGATAAGGCTATTCTTAGTTTTAAAGGTTCTTCTTTTCTGTACAATAGTTTTACAAATTATATTACCATTTTAATGTTAAACTTTTAAGTTTGAATATCTGACTCCCCCACTTTACAAATCTCAACACTCGTATCGCATTTCAAATAACATCGTCAACCCCGTTATAAGCTCACGATCACTAATGAAATAACCATGTTGTAAATTAAACCGCCGGCATCGTAATCGATTTAACAGAAGATATACATAACTCAGTTCAAAGCAGAAGATCAGCGAAATTTCATACCTATAGTTGACTTATGCTCAAATATAGTGCTGGTTCCAATATGCTACCTTGGGGCATACTTGAGGTTATCAAATGGAAATTCGAGTATGCTTCGCGATACTTTACTTGGAAGTTGCGTAACGTCCTTTTGATTTTTATTAGCAGTCCATTGTACCAAACATCTCAAACACCTTCAACAAGACCGGCAATAGACTTATTGGTCTATAGAATGCAACTTCGTGGGGTGATTTACCAAGTTTAGAGACAAGGATAATTTGAGCATTTTTCCATTGAGCTGGAAAAGTATTTAGTTAAAGCATAGCGTTGTAGATATAGGCCATGGCCTTCACTCCTTGGTCAGGTAATTCCTTCAGAATTTTACCGGTAATGAGGTCGCTCTCCGGCGATATTTTGGGATTTAAATTTGATTGGATTATTTTCTTCAGCTCCGTCACTGCGAATGGTTTGATTGGAGTAGTTTGCTTAAAGGGTGTTCTTATAAGTTCTTCTAGTTGTTTGTTTTCATTTACAGGTATTTCCAAAGAGAAGGACCTAAAGACCCTCTCAAGACGTTCCGCAAATGTGCTCGCTTTTACCTCGTCACTTATCACCCAATTACCATCGAGTTACAAAGAAGGGGATTGTTATCCCCAGTTTTCTCAAACTCCAGCTTAATATTATGCCACACAAAAGTGTGTACGATTAAGGAATGTGCTTTGTAGCCAACTTAATTCTTTCCAATTAATAACTTTGTTACCCGAAGGGATCCCACCGAAACATCACATCGTGTAACAGTTAACTGTCACAGCTGCTGGAAATCTTGCCCGCCTCTGTCGTTAACAGAGAGGAAAGTGCTCCACTGGCCAGTGACGACATTTGAATAATGTGTTCTGGGATTATTTAAGATCTCCAGGTTTTATTTTATTTGGTTTTGTCCGAAAGAACGAAACAGATGTTAATTCTTTGAGAATGTATACCGCTTCCTCTGGTGGAAAAGTATTTGCAAAAATAATAATCTGAAAATTCTAATATAACTCGAAAATAAATGTATGAATTTAAATACTAAAGGTACGATTCCTAGCGCCTAATACGTAGGCAGCTGCTACAGCATGCGATGCCTCGCCGCGTGGACCACTATTAAATATAGAAAATCAAACTATCGTTGGCGTGAGGTTGGCAACAAGGGTTTTTAGAACAAGCAAAAGAGTGCAAGTACACAAATATTTAACGTCCTATAAAAACCAATATTTTTGAATTAATTAAATACAAGTTTGACGCTACGAACCCTATTACAAGGGGTTAGTGATTCGTGTAAGTGGTGCAACGATTATAAAAGTATTTGATCGAAGAATAAAAAATTAGCGGCCGTAGCCGAATTAATGCGGTTCAGCCATTTTGGTGGTCGCGATCCACAAAGATTAAATTGAAGTTGCATCAGTCGGTTCGACAAAGGTCGAAGATTGTGGGTCAAACGAAGGAAAATAGTCATCCGTAGTTTGGGTGGATTATTCTGAACGAGATAACTACCTTGGGTGGATTATTTGGTCACGAGCCAAGAATAAGGATCGTGCAAATACGAAAGGCTGGCTGGTTCGCCATTGCGAATTTCCACTTTAAATGGATGTGTGTGACAACAAAAAAACTATCAGAACAAAATGTTCGACGAAACCAACGACGAGATACGGTGATATCATTTATTACTTCCTTATGTTCAATCAGATTTGCGAGACGAATAATCGCCAGTAATTATTTATGTTCAATCAAATTTGCGGAGCAAATCCCCTCAGCTTTCACCCTCATATAAGTGTGTCTTTTTCGATTGTTTTAGGTCATCATCCCAAGGAGGAATAACCATTTTCCATTCCGTCCTGAAGGTCGATCGATCGCACCCAGAAGGAAATACACCATTCACCACAGAGTAAGTAATCGAAAGAGATTCATTACTTACTATATGAGTGTGAAAATACCAGGTCGTAAATTATTTGATTACTTAATACTGTCAAATTCTCGTTATCATAACTAACAGGTTACTACGACCTCAATCAGACATTTTGAAACCGAACAAAGAACTACCATAATAGTCAAAAACCTAAACCGCTTGGTGTTGGGCATCCACAACCGACTTCGTCGAGCGACCCTACCAGGTTCAAGTAATCATATTTCAGTTCAGACGTTGGAATCGTGGTACCAGTTGATTCCGGTTTACCACCACGGTCAACCTTTGATATCATTAGTGAAGTCGAACCTCATTAAAATTAACCCCGTCAAGTCTTGTCGAAGACACGACGAGACCATCAATCGTAACCATAAGTTTTTCTGTTAGTTAAATATTCCTAGTTCATGGTAATAATTGTTCTCATTGAATTATCCATATTTTAAATTCTTTTGTTCATTGTTCATGATTATAATTGTTTTAATTGAAGTATTCATGTTTAATAATCTAATGTCAGCTGTTCATGATAATTATTGTCTCTATTGAAGTGTTAGTTATTATATTAAAAGAGAATTTTGTCCAAAAATTGTATTATTGTGCCTTTTAGTGTATACTCGAAATAGTTTTATTCAAGTTTTAATTTTTGTTGAGAGAACCAAGTATCAGGGTCTACTCCTGATATCTTGTTCTCAAAGCTGGCGCCCTGGTTTTGTTACAAAGGTAAGGATAAGTCGCAAGAAGTATAAGCGATCCCACGAAGATTAAAAAAAAACAATCTGAACCCCTCTGCTCTTCGACGCATGATTAAATACTATGAGCGAGCCGTCTCGTACAGTCAATCTACGATCAAGTCAAGCGGCACTTGAGGTACAACAAGGCGATTGTGTCCACAATCGTTGAATTAGATTTGTTAAATTTTACCAATTACCGATTGGATATTTTTCAAATAATCCCTTTCAAAATTTTTATGCAAGAAATTACTTCGTGACTCGAGCTGTGTCGAGGTTTCAACACCGCAAAAATATGAAATATTATTTTATAATACAAATGAGCACGATCATGGAAAATTTCAATATAAAGTTTTCGATTTATTTTGACGTTTTTAATAAACTGAAGTAAAAGAAATTTACAATTTTGAAAATTTTTGCATAAAATTCAATATATAAAAACTTCTTCGTCAAGCACCAATTTTTCTATATCACGTTTTTCATTTTTCCAAATCTAACAAGGGCACCAAAGAAAAAGCCAGAAAAACATTTTTCTATTTTCAAAAATTTTCAAAAATAAATTCCAGAAAAGATTTGAAGGACAAAAAACTATCGACCAATTACATGCGGACAATGTCGATTGTCTCAATAAACTCGGAAATGCAGGAAGTAGCGGCCTCAAATGGTGGGATTGACATAGAAATTTCCTGAAAAATAAACTGAACATATTTCAATACGCTGTAGCTTGGTGTTCGTAAGATTTTGCAGTGGAGGAAGGGGTACAGAGGACCGCTTAAGCAATTATTGCTTATATTTCCTAAAAACAAATAGCTAAAGAAGAATATTCATAACGACTTCAAGTATGTATGCTAGTCCATTGATTACACACCGTGAAATTAATTTTAAAAAGGCACTCACAAAATTATTCGCATTTTTGGAGATCAATGCAATGATCCCATGTGCCCCTTACTACTGGGACACAGGGGACCATATAATGAGACACAGAGGACCATATGTAGTGAAATATATTTTGGGGCTAATACATCAAAAAGGCACATTTAATTAATTTCCAATACTTTATTTTTATAAAAAAAAACAATGTTAGGAACACATTAAACAAATAAATTATTCGTTATACTCGGATACTAATAAAAAAAACAATTTTAGGAACACATTAAGCAAATAAATTCTTCATCGTACTCTGATACACCTGCACAAGTATCATGTGCCCAACCTTTGCAATTCTGGCATTGTAGTTGGATCCATCCCTTCCCTGCCTTTGATTGACGATATTTACTAGAGAAATAACTGCATATGGTATCGCTATCTTCTTCGTCTTCACTAACACTACTTGCAACTTTCACAATGTTTTTTTGCCTGATTTTTTAAATTTTTTCCGGGCCGGCTTCTGTTAATTTTCTCTTCACGCTTTTGACATTTTGTTTCTTGTTGGCTTTCTTTGTGATAAGCTCATCTTTAAATGGAGAACTTGTTAATTCTTCAGCATTCTGGGCTCTATTAACTCCTTCGCTTGATTCCTTGCTTTTTTTACGGGCGTTTGACGTTGGTTTAGGGGAAATTTTAAAAAGAATATCCTTAAAAGCGTGACTAGAACTTGGCTGTGGATCTTGATTCACTGCCAATCTTCATTGTCAGGTTGAGAGCTTTTAGAGAGATTTTCCGCGACCACAGATTGTTCAGTTTCTTCCTCCTCTGAAATATCCATGATTTCTGCAGAATCTACGACTTCTGCATCATCTACGACTTCTGCAACATCTGTGACTTCTGCAGGAAGAAATTCTTCACCATCCCACTTGCGGTCCTCTGTGCGCCAGCACCACAACTGATTTTAAAATTGCCGCCACCCGAAGTCATGTTTGATTACATCTATTATCCGAACCACGAAAGAAAAGCTGTGAGTCATCAATAATGCGAGTATGAATTAATACGAGAATAGCTAATCAAATCAATATCATTTTCATACATTGAAACCCCACCACATAATTTTTTGTGTTCTAGCTGTCAAAGTCAAATAATATAATTTTTAGGTTATAACTACAAAATATTTATTAAATTAACAGCAAAATATTTTCAATGTATTTATTGGTGTTATATATTATATTTAATAGCGTTACATTCCTTAAGGAATAAAGCCCTTCAACCGCAGAGTGTATTTGTTCGTCGTAGCAGCAAAGTAACAAGAATTTGAAGTAAAACATAACCAAACAAATACCTACATACGAGTACTACGTTAGTCAAATTCATAGCTTTTGTCTGTAAGACAACTTATTATTTTGCATCTTTGTCCCTCTTACGTTAAACGATATAAGGAAAATATAATGTCATGTCATTTCTAAGTTCATAAAATAATCACGTGGAGCATTTCTTTCGTGGTTCGGATAATATATGACCTTGCTCATTTCAATGCGCAATATTCGTCTTTTCGATGGAAACAATGAAACATAACACTACACTAACAACTACGCGAAAATCACACTTGATTTAGATGTAAAATTTAATATCACTTACCATTAAAACTTGTTTTTTATACACAGAATCCGTCACGTTCGAGATACATCCGTGTTACTGAAACATAGCACACATCGCACGTATAGATTGCTAATTTTGACATAAACCAAAATGTGGCACCTCTAGTATTAAAATAAATTGAGTGGACCTCTGTACCTCGCTGGTCCCCTGTGCCCCCTCCCCCTTACATACAACCAGACATTAATATATATTTTGTGCTTTAACTAT
Source organism: Podabrus alpinus (assembly GCA_932274525.1). Lineage (NCBI taxonomy): Eukaryota > Metazoa > Arthropoda > Insecta > Coleoptera > Cantharidae > Podabrus > Podabrus alpinus. Next base: position 68,039,872 of record OW026456.1, on the reverse strand, counting down.
GGATTAAATTATTATTTATTTACAATTTTGTACTATAAAAATTGTATTTCTTTGATGTGCATTGTAAGGGTATCCATATATAGTATCTACTGTTGCGTCTACTCTTTTCTATGCTCTTAAAGTCGTAGAACAACAAATATTTCTCTCACCTTACTGTTCCAGCAAGCTCTTATATCTCAGGTTATTTATCGGGCTTATCTCGGCTTAGCATTAACATAAAAGAAAACTACAAACTGGTTCAGCTAACATCAAAATTTAATAATCAAACAAGAATTATAAAATAACAAATAACAAATAACCAATCAACAATAACGAATCAAAAACAGAACTTAAAATTATCAAAAAACTCTCTAACCTTGGGTATTAACCGTCGCACTACACTTTCTGCACCGTTGCACCTGGTCCAAATTGATTAATCCAATCCAAATGCTGACCTCAGCTTTTCTTTCTGCCTTGAGGCTTCTCGGGTTATTTACTGGTCACGTCTTAACTCAGTCGTACGGTTTTGTGACTCGGTGAACCTTCACCGTACCTATCGGTGTTCTAATTATCTTCGTTTCTAATTTTCTAATAATTAATTTTCATCGGAACGCAGTCCGGCACGTATATCTCACTCGTCAGATCTAAAGCGAATCAATCTCTGACTAAATTTTCTCGGAGCTCAGTCCGGCAGTTCTATCTTAGACGTCAGATCTAAACTGAATGAATTCTTCCCCGTTGTTTTGCTTGGAAACCGTATTCATTTTCTTTTGATTTTGTTTCCTGTCTGTTCCTGCGGGTATATCCGCCTACGTTATTTGCTTGGTGCTGGTAACTAACTACATGAACAAACTTAAATCTAACAACAATGAACAAACTTAAATCTAACAACAATAAAAAAACAACTTGCACCTCTCCAGATTGCGTTTTCTTTTATCCTAGTGCATATCGATTTCCTAATTGGAATGACGCGAAACACAACACGACAAATGCCACCGCTTCTTTTCATAAAAAAATAACGAACCTTAACTTTTTCTTTTTCATTTTGTAAGGAATCTTTATCACATCTCACATTTTTGTTTGGTCCGTTAATTATTCCTGGTACCTCAATTAAGCAATTCCATGTGACGTCACGAACACTTTTATGTGTGTAAAATTCTTAGGTTAGGTTTACGATTAATTCGGCAAATAAAATAAACGGAAGTACTTACAGTAATAATTTTACACGACACTCTCTACGGTTTATAAAATGTAAAAAAATTCAATTTTCACCACCAAAAAACACGATTTATCACAAATTTGAATCAGTTCGTTGGCAGCTTGACAGCCTGCCGCGAAACACTGTGACGTATTTGGAAACGCCTCATTTCATTATTTATATGTTCAGTAGGCTCTGATTGTTGAAGAAGTAACTTCTTCGTCGATCGTATAATTAATTGCATATCCGGCAAACGTATAACAAATTCGAGTGTAAGGGTAGACAAAGGAATTGAATAAGTTCGCTCACATTTCTATCCTTGCAATAGTATTTTCGTTACAAAGAATATGGCATATTAAGATGTTGCTGAAGCTTGAAATAAACTAGGATTTTGTTATTTTTAACAAATTTTTATTTCTTTATTTTTATAAATACAGAACTTCACACAATAATAATGAAGGTGTATATTATCGACGTGCAAGGTAATCACACTAAAACATTAAACCTACAATTCTGTGTACTTCAAAACTACAAAGGAACATTGATTTTAAAAGTAATAATACACCACCAGACCATTTTTATTTTATTTTGGATATTTTATTGGCGTATATACTTCTCCATAACAATTCAACGTTGCTATTGGTTGATTTAAATATAGAAACTGAACTTCAGTATTATATTTACCAGACGGAATTAAAGGAGGTAAATGAGTCTCATCAATAACAAAATTGCACATATGGTAAGTAGTGTTCTGTAAATGTAGCATTTAAAAATTTATAGTTTTTGAACACAAGTGTTTTAAAAACCTTATAAAAGTAACAGGTTGTAAAATTACCACACTTTGCGGTCGACATCAAACCCAAAACATTTGCTCTATAAGCTTTCTGGAAATTGACTTGAAAACGAACTGGAAATTCTCGATACTCATTACTCAAAAATTTGTAAACCTGCACAAGGATCTGAAAACAAAAATTAATTTAAAGAATACTCTCTAAAAAGTTTACTTTGCCTCAATTTTATCGTGCGTGTCAATTTTTCCATTAAAAGTAATATTGTGGGCCGTAGTGGTTCTATTGTATTTAAACGCGACGACTCGAAAAAAATTATAATGATTCTTGTCGAAACTCATTAATTGCATGCGCAAATCTTTCATTTTAAAATCATGTTGATGAAACTAAAATTAGATATTTTAATTTATTTTGCCCCTTTTACAATAGGTTGTTACGCTTACCTTCGATAAGAAATTATCACAACATACGTCTTCTAGGAAATGCATCAGTATACATAATAGTAACAATTTTATTTTCATTTTTGCAAAATATGTTGGTTGTGCGAAAGCTTTGAACCAACCTCGAACAATAGTCAGATTTGCTTTAGAACATTACCTTTATAATATTATGATCAAATAAATGGCAATAATATCGTTCCGGTATTACATTTTACTATTAGTACGATAAATAAATGGTTAGGATGTCCTTCGCTGAAATACGTAAATAAAGATGAACAAATAAAAGCATATCCAGATGACCTTGTACTAATAGCAAAAACGAAAAAAAGGTAGTAGAAATTATATTGGAATTCCTGATTGGAAAACTTTAAGGAAGTTTTGGATACATTGTTACACGACAATCCACATCCAAGGCACCTTCCGAACAAAGATTAACGGAATGACTAGCTCTAGCCGCGAAGGGTGGTGTTCGTAGGGTGGAGCAGAAGGGCTTGTGACTAAAATTCGTGTCTTGTCGGTCTCTCCTCAGCGACCGGGCAATCCTCGATCGCGAGTTAGGATGTTATCTCAAAATGGGAGGGGGATATATTTACACACGGAGTAATTAGGGCGCCACGTGAATTCTGAACCAAGGTCCATTTGAAAGGGTTGCAAAATCACCCTTTCCAGCTGAATACACGACAGCTGTTGACTAACTTGAACGCGAGTATCTCACACTGGTGGCCCCTCTTTGGATTACATGTACATCTTGCTGTTATTAAACCTTACCTTACATAATCGCTAAATAAACAAACACATAAACAATAATAAAAACACAAATATAAATAATAAAGAGATATAATGTCGAAATATACAGGGGCATTTGGTATTTTATAACATATGTCTAATCATATTTACATCTACATGATGCTACAAAACTCAAATGTGAAAAACTTGACTTGAATAATGATAAAACGTTATCACTAAAAACATTGACTTGAAGTTAATTTGATTCATTTAATATTAAACATGACATAACATTCAATCTGAAATATGAATGGTTTAATTTATTAAACTTAAATATGACGTAAAACATAATTCGAAAAATATGACGCTATTGTAATAAACAATTTAGAATATCAACACACAAAAAGGACATACAAAGAGGTTGCGATCGTCTTCACGGTAAACTTAAGGTTTGTAAAATGCCATGGTCATAACTGACCAAGAATACAATAATGCTTAAAAATATCAAAATAATGCTTACATATAAGGTACTGATGTATTCCAAACGGAATTTCCATAAGATTTGCCGGTAGGAGATACGAGAATATTGTTCTTCCATAATCGAGATGACCATAAAATAAGTTGTAAAAGGCGAGATGATTCGGTAGAAGGTGGTTGTTGGTGATGACGAAAAATAAGGGTTTCCAATTTCGATAAAATCAACTCAATCCGTATCTGACTGTATGTCAGTTCCGCGCAACCGGATGAGTTTCGTTGTAAAAGACACGAACGGGTTTGTTAAACATTAACAACAAATTTAACTTTCACTAATTTAATTGATTCGAAACAAAATATTGAAGTCCGATACTGAACTCTCATATGTTAATAAAAAGTTATCTCGGAAAAGTATCCACACGTGATGAACGTAAACATCTGGATTGCGAGTTACACTTAAAGAATGTTCGATAAAGTTATCCATATCGAGCGGCACTTGCATATCGGCGGTTGGTTTTAATTCATAAATTTAAATAACAAGCGTTGATTGTTCAATCCGAGAACTGGGTTTAATATTCGAGAAAATGTTTAAACTATTTAAATAGCATGTCCGAAAAGAATTAAAACATAACTATCTGAACGAATGATTATTAATTCAAATAATAAATTTTTGCAATCACAAACGCGTGAGCGGCAGACATATGTTTCAAGCTTTTTTGCTATCATCAGTACCGCATACACATGGAAAAACACTACACTTGTAACTGCAAAATGACACTACGGCAAATCGTTCATTCAGGTAAACAGAAGCACAATTTGCCCACTGCAAAACCGTCTGAACTAAAGCCTACGTGTTCAACAACCAATAGGTAATTAAACATTAATTCAAATGTTGCCGTACCATATTGATGAAGGTTCGTATTATCGATAAAAAAAATCTGTTACTTATTATTGCACTGGGTCACATATGTTACACAATCGACTGTTAATGATTTGAGATCTTACGTCGGCAAGACCTATATAATTGACTTGATATTCAATTACACTAAAAAATCCGCCCATACTAGGCGTTATCTCGACGCTCGGAGATAGCCTCCGGCCGAGTTTTTGGATACTACATGGTCGCTGGCCAAACCGGCAGGGGTTCAGACATGAAGATTCCCAAGGAATCTAAATAAAAACCTTTACCTTTACCTTTACCTGATATGTATTTGATGGAGCATCCCGGCGCAGCCGGCCTTCTCCTTCATCTGAAAGAATACATTAATGACATTGGAATTTATAGAGACCGGTGGGTCTCTGGGAATTGGCGCTTGGCGGACTGACTGGTAAAAACCTGAGCTGTGACTGTGAAAATGTAATATGAGAAGAAAAAGAAAATTTTTACGTTTGCCGATATAGTAGAGTCCCTAATTCGAAGAAAGAAATTATGAATTAATTTCTATTGATGACCTCGAAGTGATTGGCTTCTACTTGGAACTAGTCAGAATTGGCGACTAGTGGGATTATAGTGATACTATGGGGGGTGTTTTATCGAATCTTGTGAAAATTGATCGAAAAATTACACAAATCTAGTGAATAAATTCACTTTCGAAGAGAATTTGTGTAAGTTAAACCTGTGAACATACATTAGTCTGTGTGGGGGTAAGTTATGGTCAGGAGTTGTCCGTGGTCAGGAGTGATTTGGGACGGGGAATGAAAAAGTCGGCTGGGTTGTATTGACCTAGTTGATTTACTAGTGGGTTTTCTGAAAATTTGGATTTGTTGTAGAGATTGGTGGCATGTTTACGATTAAGAGTGTTAATGAGGTCTAGTTTGGCGTCTGCATGTAGTCGCCTGTTAGTGACGTAATAGGGGGCGCTGAAAATAGCTCGGAGATTTTTGTTTTGGATGACTTGAAGTTTATTTATGGCCCTGGGGCGTGCATATCCCCAGACGGGGAGGCATAAATCATTGTCGGGCGGATTATGGCTTTGTATAATCTTAGTTTGTTAGCGGGGGACATGGTACTTTTTGCGTTCATGAGGACGAACAATCTATTGAAGAGGCATATGGCTTTACCGGTTGCGGAGGAAATGTGAGCGTCCCATTTGAGGCGCCGGTCCATGGTAATGCCAAGGTACTTGACCTTGGTTTTCCAGGGGATTTGCTCCTCAAACATCCAGACACTGGAGTTGTGAGGCTTGCAACGATTTCGAAACATGATCGCGGAACTTTTACTCGAGTTAACCTCGATGCGCCAAGTTTCGTAACACCTTCTGAGATCGGTGATCGCCTCCTGGAGGCGGGTTGTGGCTATGTCCGGGTGGATTGAGGATGTGTATATTGCAGTGTCATCTGCATATAGTGAAATTTTTGTTGCGGGATCTAAGGGGGTTGGAATGTCGCTCATGAAGATGTTAAACAGTGAAGCTGCAAGGATCGATCCCTGGGGGACCCCGGAGGTGATGGGGCGCTTTGTGGATCTGGTGTTCATGAGTTTGACTTGGAGATTTCTGTCGTGAAGGTAGGAGGCAATAAGTCGGACTAGTGAATTAAATAAAAATGAGATCCGTAGCTCCTTATATGTGGTTTTCGATCGTCGTGGGGATAAACTCCTTCCATAATTTCTTCCAGAAAAGTCCCTAATTGGTTATTAAATTCGACCTCGATACTCGATTGGTCAGAAAAATAAGTGAAACAAGTCACTTGCATCTTTATCATTGCAAATTTGTGTTCAAACCGTGGGAATACAGCTGTATGATATCCAAGTTTTTATTACTTTGAATGTTTACGTTATAAGGTTTTTGTCGAACAAAAAGGTATATTTCATAGTTTTTTACCATCTGCGAATGCAAGACATTGTTGCGAAATTCCCATAAACGCAATGCTAAAAGATTTACACTTGGGTCGAACACGTGTACTTCTGGTCAGATAACAAAATAAAATACATAAATCAAAGTGATTTTGACAGGCCCATATGTGACTTTGGAATAAAATTGCATCTAACATCGCTATCCCAATTTAAAGTTTCTACATGTACAACTAATTCGTTAACTATGCATCTAGGCGGGTGGACGTAAATTCAAAACAGTACTGGGATGAAGACAAAACTGATGACCGATAAGATTGTTAATGTATGCTACGTTAGTCTTGAAATACCATTCCAATCGTATGGATTTGGGATGGACGTAATTAAAAACTATTGCAATAAATTTGTAACTCCAGACATTGAAAGAATATTACACGATTTAAAAATATCGTTCCGTCTAGGTTTAACTTGAAACTATTAGACTGTATTATCCATATTAACAAAATATATACTTTTAAAATATTTTCGTTCGAAAATTTACAAAGACGGAATTTGGTTATTTCCTTGATTCTAATTCTAATTGACCAAGAAATATGTAACTTTTAAAAGTTTGATTTTAAAAATTTAAAAAGACGGGAAATATTGTAGTTTGATTGTAACGGTATTTTATCAAAAATTTCAAGGCTCTGCGAGCGCGATTTCCACGTTACAACATTTTTTATAGTTTAGCCAAAATATCGCAATCAGAAATACCGCAAGAAAAAATACCGCGAATGTTAGATATTTTGTATCATAATATAAAATGAATTATTTAAATAACATAATATTACATATTATTACATGTAATTATTACATATCAAAATACCTTCAAAAACTGGTGATTGTTTGTTTTTTGCTTATATATAAGCTCATCAAGTATCATTTTCTTGTTGGGAAATGGCTGGTAGTCAAAATTTCACACGTGTTTTTGTGTCCAATTGGAAGTTTTAAAAATTCGAAATTTAAAAGAACTTCAATCAAGACATATTAATTGGGGATTTTAGATTGCACCGCGGGTTGAAGGGTCTCATAATCCGTCACGTAGATTGCACCGAGTTCGGTTAGGGGTCATATGTACGTAGACTGCACCGAAGGTCACTTAGTACTTAATCTTATGTTTTGGGTAGTGACCGAATGAAAATCGCATTACACTTACACCTCACAACTTCATCGTTCACTTCACGTGGGCTACATTAAAACGAACAGGTAAATCGGCCGCTCAGAAATGAATCAGCCGGGTCGAGCTTAGGTTAGAGCTTAGAAACAATTTATTTTTGCAAGTTGAACGTTAAAAGTAATCACTATTGCCAAAAAAGTTATACTACTTGCCATGTCCATAGGTGCAATCTGCAAACTATCGGCGGTGTAATCTACTTGTGACCCTCGGTCTTGCCCAAGAAAGGATTAAATACTGACCATGGGTGCAGTTTACATATCTCCTAATTTTCTGCTGTGCAGAAACGCACATAACCGCTTTAGCTAAATGCCGTCTCTCCCTTTTTGTTTAATATTATTTGTAAATCAGACGATTTTGTAATAATTTAAAGTTACGTGACCCTTGCGTGGGGTTTACCTATTGGTGAAACTGAGCTATGTTTTCCAATCGACTGTGGAATTGACGCGCGGCTTTACCGATCGGTTAAAAGCCCACGCAGTGGACGCGGTTTAATAATATTGCAAAAAATTAATTATAGCTAATTTTTAGATCGTCGTACAATGGTATAAGTTTTTGAGTAACGAATATCGACATTTTCCTGTGCGTTTTCAAGTTAATTTAGAAAAAGCTTTTGAAGCAAATATAATAGGATTGGGTAATATCCCAAGATGTGGTAACATCACAAATTTTTATTTCCATAAGGTTTTGTAACCAATTTGTTGTAAAATATAGTTTAATATTTTTTATTTCAGGATATCACATACCACGCATGCAACTTCGTTGTCGATGAAACTCGCTTTCCTCCACTTATTCCCAGTGGTAGGTATAAAGCTGAAATTACATTTATGTATTTAAATAAAGATGTGGCAGTGATAAATATATATTTTGAAGTGTACATTCCAATGATATATACCCATGTGATACAATGAGTGTAAAAGGTATTTGTACAACTACTTAGTTAACATTAAAATCGATATTGCTTCTCCTAATTATTACATACAATTTCAAAAATTAAATTGGAATATTAACTACAAACATATCTTTTCATAGTTTATTAAATACATATCAATAATACTTATTGTCCGTATTTTTAAGCAGGTTATTGAAATTTATTTTTATTTTGCAAAAATTTAAATAATTTCTGGTATATTTTTAAGTACAATGTTTAGTATAGATATGCTAGTATATGATTAGTTAATTATTTTTGTAATTACTAACAACTGAAAGCAATTAATTAAGAGATAATTTTAAATATTGAGGTGTATGAATACTTTCTACACTTACTGTATATTATTATTAATCGATGGTGCTGGCAAAAATTTACAGAACTTGTTAACTGGGTTTATTAAAAGTTTATATACTATATACGAGTATATATAAAAATATTACAGTTCTTTAATTTTGTGATGTACTTAAGAATGAATTATAGTTTATTTACATGAATTACACCTTGTTTTATTTTATTTACTTATCGATCCTTTTCATCCAAATTGTCAATGATCGGGGTGAGCGATGCTCCATAACAATTGGTTCATTTCTACTTGACAGGGCTATTCTTAGTTTTAAAGGTTCTTCTTTTCTGTTCAATAGTTTTACAAATTATATTACCATTTTAATGTTAAACTTTTAAGTTTGAATATCTGGCTCCCCCACTTTATAAATCTCAACACTCGTATCGCATTTCAAATAACATCGTCAACCCCGTTATAAGCTCACGATCGCTAATGAAATAACCATGTTGTAAATTAAACCGCCGGCATCGTAATCGATTTAACAGAAGATGTACATAACTCAGTTCAAAGCACAAGATCAGCGAAATTTCATACCTATAGTTGACTTATGCTCAAATATAGTGCTGGTTCCAATATGCTACCTTGGGGCATACTTGAGGTTATCAAATGGAAATTCGAGTATGCTTCGCGATACTTTACTTGGAACTTTCTTTCTTCAAGGTACGATTTCAGGAACAGGTTAAATTTGGGTAACGTCCTTTTGATTTTTATTAGCAGTCCATTGTACCAAACATCTCAAACACCTTCAACAAGACCGGCAATAGACTTATTGGTCTATAAGATGCAACTTCGTGGGGTGATTTACCAAGTTTAGAGACAAGAATAATTTGAGCATTTTTCCATTGAGCTGGAAAAGTATTTAGTTTAAGCATATCGTTGTAGATATAGGCGATGGCCTTCACTCCTTGGTCAGGTAATTCCTTCAGAATTTTACCGGTAATGAGGTCGCTCTCCGGCGATATTTTGGGATTTAAATTTGATTGGATTATTTTCTTCAGCTCCTTTACTGCGAATTGTTTGATTGGAGTTGTTTGCTTAGGGGGTGTTCTTATAAGTTCCTCTAGTTGTTTGTTTTCATTTACAGGTATTTCCAAAGAGAAGGACCTAAAGACCCTCTCAAGACGTTCCGCAAATGTGCTCGCTTTTACCTCGTCACTTATCACCCAATTACCATCGAGTTACAAAGAAGGGGATTGTTTTCCCCAGTTTTCTCAAACTCCAGCTTAATATTATGCCGCACAAAAAGTGTGTACGATTAAGGAATGTGCTTTGTAGCCAATTTAATTATTTCCGATTAATAACTTTGCTACCCAAAGGGATCCCACCGAAACATCACATCGTTGAATTAGGTTTGTTAAATTTTACCAATTTCTCTTACAAATATTGCCAATTTTACCGAGAACGTTCGTCTCCGTTTCAGGATCGGATTGGGTATTTTTCAAATAATCCCTTTCAAAATTTTTATGCAAGAAATGACTTCGTGACTTGAGCTGTGTCGAGGTTTCAACACCGCAAGAATATAAAATGTTATTTTTTTAATACAAATGAGCACGATCATGGAAAATTTCAATATAAAGTTTTCGATTTATTTTGACGTCTTTAATAAACTGAAGTAAAAGAAATTTACATTTTCGAAAATTTTGCATAAAATTCAATATATAAAAAGTTCTTCGTCAAGTAAAGTTCTATTTTGTAACACTTGAATTTTTAAAAAACACTCGCAACTTTAATTGATTTATTTATTTTGAATATTTAATTTTCATTTATTTATTAATACAATACAAACTTAAAACCAGCAGAGTTTCTGCCTAAACTAACATAATAACGACTTAATAATAATCTTAATAATACTAACTAATTTTACATCTTACATGGATTTTTATATGTTGTTATATTTTGTTGGTTTAGCAAGTCTCACGGTCTTCAGGATGTTCTGGAACATTCGACTTGCTTAACCAGCAATGTAATTTAATAATAACAATGTTCTGCATTTCTCTATCTTACAGAACATTATGGGAAATTCACCGGGTTACATAAGTCTTATGAGAAAAGATAACTCGTCAAGCACCAATTTTTCTATATCACGTTTATCATTTTTCCAAATCTAACAAGGGCACCAAAGAAAATGCCATAAAAACATTTTTCTATTTTAAAAAATTTTATTTACCATTTCATACCGTTTTTGGCAAGAATGTAAAATGGTCTTTTAGAATATCAAATAAGAAGACTTAAAAATGCAATATCAAGTTTTCGATTTATTTTAACATGTGTAATAGAGGGAAGGGAAAAAAGATTTACAATTTAGAAGATTTTAGGAAAACATTTACACAAATACAACATATAAAATGTTTTTCTATAACACTTTTTTAAGTTTTCCTTTTTACACAAAACATTTACACAAATACAACATATAAAATGTTTTTCTATAACACTTTTTTAAGTTTTCCATATCTAAACAGGATACTAAAGAAAACCAAATAATAACAATTTTTCAATTTTGAAAAGAATTATTCTGAACAAAAGTTTTAAAATTGGATATTACAGATTTAGAAAAGGAGAAGAATTTTTAAGCAAAAAGTTAATAAAGAAATTTACTGTTTCTAGGGAACAGAATCTTTTGGATTCCATTACGTTTCTTAGCTTGCCACCGTAATCGGTAGTGCTCACGGACTAGGAAATGTATGTAGATATGCTTCCTGCAGGCCTTGTTAACAAACAAGATCAAATATTAAAATATTTCGATTTAATCCTCTGGGTTTATTTCAAAAGTGCTACCCGTTCTCATCTCACTCAAAGAAAGTAAAACTAACTGTTAATCTGTCACCTGGCTCCTCCTAGTTATAAACTATTTTCATAACTTCTCTCTCTCTCTCTCTCTGCGCGACTCACGTTTATGCTCTTTTCACGCTCTTGCGTGAGTCCCTCCCCCAAATGTAATACAAATATACCAATAATTATTTTTTATTAATTTTTATTAACATTATAAATTCACAAAAAAAGTTAAAAATATCATAGCAATATACATACACAAAATGCATTTGTTTGATACAAGATTAATAAATACGACTTAAAGTGTGAAGTTAAACAAAGTGCAAAACAACATAAACATCAATATAAAAACAACAATAAACACTGTAAGTCGATGCAGGCTAGCCATATCAACTCATTATTGCTTGATATATTGATTTACAATTATTGTGGTTATACAATTCTACTTTTTCGGATATACTATTGGCTCGTATACTTCAAGAAACATAACCATCTGCGATATTTCTCTGTTGAAATACAATTGTGTTCCCTCCACCTTATATCTACCATAGGGAATAAGTGGAGGTAAGTGTTTTTCATCGACAACAAAATTGCATAGGTAATATGTGATATCCTGTAAATTAAAAGCCATAGATCACTTTTATTATATGAAATCATGCAATAATATACTTAACCTTATAAAAGGAAAAACTGGTCATGTTACCACAAGTTTTTGTTGTTTGTCCCAAACCTATAAGATTTGCGTCTACAGCTTTTTTGCGTTTATTTGAAACCGTACCGGAAAATGTCGATACTCATTACTCAGAAACTTATAACATTGTATCACTATCTAAAAATATGTTGCTTTTTAACACTTATCAGAAAAACTCAATAGTTACAACTTTTGGTCAATTTTAATTTTTCATCTGATTCCATATTAGTTAAATTGTTTTACCTCGATTTTATCCTTAACACTGACTTTGAAGTTCGCAGTCATATTGTGGGTGTTGAAATGTACTGTATACTAAAAATATAGCCAGCGCCACCTAGTGTGACTTACGTATTGTTGATTAAATAAAGAGCAAGTCGGTATATAACTTCGTTAACGCAAGCTTTATTTAATAGGTTATGGGCACAGTCTCGTGTTAATTATAAAAAATAAGTCTGTTAAGTTATTACAACATGGCAGTGAATTATTTAAATAATGTGCCAAAGCTTATCGGTCGTGAAAATTTCGATGAATGGTCGTTTGCCGTCGAAAATGTTTTCATACTTGAAAGGTTATCCAAGTGCCTAGATGACACAGAAAAGGATACAGTTCTTGTAGCAAAGACCAAAGCTAAATTGATTTTAACTCTTGATCCATCTTTATTTGTGCATATAAAAAGTGCGGGAACAGCTAAAGACGTGTGGACAAAGTTAACGCATCTTTACGATGACAGTGGTTTTACGAGAAAGATTGGTTTACTGCGAAACCTGATATCTTTACGACTAGAAAACTGTGAGTCGATGGAATCATATTGCTGTGTCTCAAGCTACCAGGCCAGTGCAAATTATTGAATTTCTAACTCATATTAATATTTCACACAAAATTTGACCTCATTAAAACTTTACAGATAAGAAAGATTGTTAGAATTTTCCGCTGATCCGCACCCCTAATGGGAGGGTGCCTAACGAAGAGCAAAAGATTCCTCCACGTGAAGAAGGATTCCTCACTTTTCAAACGTGGGTACCCTAGATGTTCTTTTAAGCTAGCTTTTGATGGTCTCGTCGGTATGCGAGGGCCGCAAGTCCAGGTCACGAGCTTATCCTGCAAGGTTATAAAGTAGTCCCCTCTCTCGAGGAAATAAAATACGATATGTGATTTACTGTATTTAATATAACGTATAGATGTTACACAACAAAACAAAACAAGACAGGTGACAGACAAAATGGTGTCGTGAATAATATTACTGGCTTCTGAAGGAAACCAGCCAAGTTGATCTTCGGCGTGAAACAATCGTCTCCCCGAGAATACCTCGTGAACGGGTAATATACAAACTATGTGCGTAACAAAATTGCACAACTATTACGTTACTAATATTATTCGTAAATAATTAAATGGCAATCCCACCCAAAAGAATACAAAATTTGTCTCACCTAGACGTCCGGTGAGTTACACAATATTGGAGACAGCAACTGCAACCTTCAGGCGGACTGCCTACGAATTCGATCTTGAACTCCTTCACTCGGCTTCCCCAGGAAGTACGACTGCACACCTCTCGGTTGACGATGCCTCAGCGACCCTCGACTGGCGCCGGAACACTGGACTGGACTGGTATTCCAACAGACTGATAACGCTTCGAATGGCTTCTAGCCGACGGAAAATTCTAATGTCGTGGTTCAACAACAACCATTAATCGGACAGGCACAAAGACGGACAGACCTGACAACGTTAAGTGACTCTCGGAATGAGCGATGATTAAAGTTGGATGAGGGTAAAAGCAGTAAGTAACCCTCAGATTGTTGACATAAAATACTTCAATCAATATCCCATAGAGGGCGTCTGACGTCGCGCGCGCGACAAGCTATAATCAGCGAGCAGATACAAGATGGCGATCCCCAGACACGAGGGAGATAAAGAAAAAATGTGCACCCACTTCTGTAAACGCAGAGAACAGGCTTAATCCTACCTCCAACGCACCGGCGAATCTTTAGTACAAAGATGGTATAATATTCTAATGCCTAAGGCAATTAAATTATTCACTAAAAGCACGCGCGACTAGACGACACTCTCACACGGTTTCCAAACCAAAAGTGACTTTTCCAGCTCGCATCCTGCGGCAAGAATACCAACTTCCCAAAGGAAGTGTCTCCACTCCCATCTAAATTATTTCAAATATAAATGGAAGTGGTCGATGTGAAAATAATTTGTTAAGGTTGATACGTGACGATCTCATAGCCAAAAAATCGTCACAAGATAAACCAATTTCGCAATTTCTCTATATTATGAGCATACAAAGATCTTTAATCATTGATAAATGATAAATAAAGCTGTAAAATAGATTCATGAAGGTTATTGCCACTTCAAAATTTAGTAAAAAAGGTTATTTAAGTCAAAAATGGTAAATTTGCTGTGAAGTGTTATCACAGAGAACATAACCAAAAATTGTACGTCACAAAAATGGAATTTATTCCATGAATAACAAATACTGTGTCAAACCAATTATATAGAAATTTGTTAAATGATCTACTCTCTCTAATGGCCATAATTTGCTACTGAAAGTCTATAAAAAGGTAAATAGAGTTCATTTTCGCTTCAAAATTGATAACGAGCTTCATGATAAGAAAAAGGTCAAGAGTCTAACTAAATCTTGCCTACAAACTACTTCTGTATTCATGAGACGTCTGGGAACCACTAAATTAATCAAGTCATCAAATAAGGAAACGATCCTGTAAATATAAAAACAATTGGTTATTATAAAATTTCAAAAAGAATAAAATTTGACTCACTGATAAGAAAATTTGACCGATTTTCATGAACGGCGCAGGCACAAAAGTCAGTCTTCCTCGAACTCTCAAAAACGTAAGATGTGTGTAGTTCCAGAGTGAACAGTTCAATTCAAAAACATCCAAGTATCCAAGACTCCAAATATTTGTTATAAAGTTTGATGTTAGATAATAAAAATGGCTACCGAGTCAATGAAGACGCCTACAAACAAAATGTGTTTAAATTCGACTCACAATAAATATCATGGAAGCAAATAATAACAAAACAGCTTACCAGCATTTCAATTAATCAATTCTAAATGATTAACAACTCCTTTTCGTGTATCAACACCGTGCGAATCACAATAAGGCAGCAACAACAGAACACCGCAATCAACAGTCATCAGCTGATCAGCATGGTTCGACAAGTGTGTGTTAGTGAGTTGGTGTTCTGCGCAACTTTTATATAAGTCGGATACACAAACAAATTTAAAGGTATTTGAAAGATTTTTATTAACTTTTTGTAAATTGTTATTGTAACTTTTTCTACGCCACAAGAAGATTTTTTTTTGAACTACATTTTTGATTTATTTGATATTAAACATTGTCATTTTTCTCAGATAAAAATTTATCTGAAAATTTTGTGTTCGCATGCAATTTAATTATTTTAGTAAATATAAAGCTATTTTTGATTTAATACAATCTTTTATTCATCGATTCAATTCAACAACAGTAAGCATATCAATTTTTAAAAGATCATCACAACAAAAGCGAATTAGTTTATCTTCAAATATAATAACATCAACAAGTTTTCAATATACAAATATTTATTAAACTTCAATCAGCATCCCTTAATTGAGTTTAACCTGAATCCGCCACACCTTGAGTGAATCTCCACCACTGAGCTATAAGAGGGACAAGGATCGTGAATTTCTTGAGAAATTGCACCCCTGGAAATTTAATTTTTCAATTTTATAAATTTGCTTTTATGCAAAAAAGCTGGCGCTCAACACAAACCCGGGGTGTGCAAAATTCGATAGAGATTACACAGCAATATGTTAATCAAGTCGTCGACACCTCGCAAAAATTACGAAGAACGGGATTCAACATTGACGAAAATTGGATTGGTTCGCTATTATTAGCAGGTTTACCTGAAAAATTCGCGCCAATGATAATGGCGGTTGAGCATTCCGGAATTGACATTACCACAGATTCCATTAAAACGAAGTTGCTTGACATGCAAGAAGATGTCACTAGGAGTTCTAATGGAGCATTCTATGCAAGAAGCAAACAACAGTATTCGAAAAATTGGAAAGATGGCGGTAGAGGTACTACAAAAATGTCAAATACGAATAATGTAAACAAAGAAAGCAATGACGATAAAAGCTCAGAAAGAAGCAAAATCATTTGTTACAAGTGTAAACAACCTGGACATTTTATGTCAAAATGCCCAAACAAACAAAATTTCGCATTAAGTGCAGTGTTTACGAACGGTAAATTTGATACAAAGGAATGGTTTGTCGATAGTGGATCCAGTTTTCACTTAACAGCAAACAAAGAGTGGTTAAAAGATGAACGTAAACCAGAAGTGACTGAAATTATGGTGGCCAACAAGTCAAAAATTCCAGTCAAAAGTGCCGGAGATGTAGAAATAAAAACAGTTGTAAATAAGGTTAGTTTGAACGTTATTTTAAAGAATGTGCAGTATGTTCCAGATATAACAACGAACTTATTGTTCGTGGGTCAGTTAATTCGTAACGGCAACAAAGTTAAGTTCGATGAAAAAGGTTGCAAGATTTACAATAAAGACAATGTGTTAGTAGGAATAGCAAATTTAGAAAAGAATGTATATAAACTGAATTTAGAAAAACAAAGCGTGAGTTTGTTAAGTACTTCTTTAATCTCAAGTAATTTATGGCATAGACGATTAGGACATATAAACGCGAGTTATTTAGATAAATTAACAGGTTTAGTGGACGGACTGATTTACAAAGGACAAGCAAATATTCAGAAACTCAATTGTGAGGTTTGTTGTGAAGCAAAGCAAACTCGCTTACCTTTTCCGAAAAAGGGTAGTAGAGCTGGAGGATTGTTAGAAGTGATTCACAGTGATGTTTGGGGACCGATGGAGAAAAGGTCAGTAGGAGGTTCAAAATATTTTTTAACGTTTATCGATGATTACAGCAGAATGTGTTATATTTATTTTTTGAGAACAAAAGATGAAGTAATTGAAAAATTCAAAGATTTTAAAAACAAAGTTGAAAAGCAAACAAATAAACAGATTAAAATGCTAAGAACCGACAACGGAGGAGAGTATTGTAGCAAAATGTTTGAAAAATTTCTACGCGATAATGGAATTACTCATCAGAAAACGAATAGCCATACTCCCGAACAAAATGGAATGGCAGAAAGATTCAATCGAACCATTGTCGAAAAGGCAAAAAGTTTATTATTTGATCAGAACTTAAGCAAGATTTTTTGGACAGAAGCTTGCAACACTGCATGCTATCTCATGAATCGTTCGGTAGCTTCAGGTGTTTCAAAAACTCCATTCGAGATTTGGAACGGCAAGAAACCAAATGTTAGTCACTTGAAGGTATTCGGTAGTACAGCAATGGTACATATACCTAAAGTAAACAGACAAAAATGGGATAAGAAGGCAACAAAACATATTCTAGTTGGGTATGACGAAACCACAAAGGGTTACAGGTTGTACAACCCAAGTACAAGAAACATCATCACCAGTCGAGATGTAATTATAACAGAAAAAGCTAATGAAATAAGTTTTGTTATAGAGAACAGGTTGGAGGCGTCAGACTCAGTGGGGGAAGAAACAACAATTTCAACTGAAGAGTCGAAGGATGATGACGTCGATTATTTTCCAGAAAACAATGAGGATTTATCTCAAGAACCATTGAGAAGAAGTCAAAGGCAACCAAAACCGAAGGTCGATAAAGACTTTGTGTCCTACATGTGTGGAGGGAGCTCAAGCATGGAAGGTGATCCAGGTAGCGTTTCGGAAGCCCTTTCAGGACCAGAAGGCGTATTTTGGCGGAGTGCAATTGAAGAGGAGCTGGAATCTTTTGAGGAAAATAAAGCCTGGGATCTTGTCAACGTAAAAGAAAATGTTACAGTGGTGGATAGTAAGTGGGTTTTTAAGAAAAAAGTGAATAGTGTTGAAGAAGTCAAATATCGTGCGAGATTGGTAGCTAAAGGTTTTAAGCAAAAGCAAGGTGTAGATTATAATGAAACTTTTTCACCTGTAGTGAGGCATTCAACTTTAAGGGTATTGTTTGCTTTGGCAGTAAAACTAGATTTAGATATTACGCATCTTGATGTTAAGACAGCTTTCTTGAATGGTTTTTTAAAAGAAAACGTTTTTATGAAAATACCAGAAGGTTTTGTATGCGCGGATTCAGACAAAAACAAGGTTTTGAAGCTTAATAGAACAGTTTATGGCTTAATACAGTCCTCAAACTGTTGGAATGATAGAGTTAATTCAGTCTTGTTAAAATTAAATTATGTCAAGTCGAAATAAATATGAACCTTGTGTTTTCATAAAACGGAACAATGATTAATTACAGTTGTGACTTTGTATGTAGACGATTTTTTTGTTTTTTCAAATGACGAAAGCGAATCAAGTTCCTTAAAAGAGGAATTGGGCTTTAGATTTAAAATCAAAGATTTGGGAAAGATAAGGGAATGTTTAGGTCATGATACTATAACTATACACAAGATATGCTCTTGCGCATGCTGCTCTGTCTCACTCTAACAATCGTGACGTCGTGCAGTGACCAAATGCATCTCTTTCATAGCGTGAATTACTTAAATTATAATTTTTTCTATCACTTAAGAATTATGATACCTATGTTTCCATGTGAAATGCTTAGTACGAGTAACTTACATTTACTACTTACCCAATTATCTAATAATGTAAAACCGACAAAAATTTACTTGTAGGCTGTGGTCTTTTTTACTTTTATATTATGTTAATAGGAAGATAGTAATAATTAATACCATAATATCATGTATCAACTTACCTACCTACATTTTTATGTTTTGCACACTTTACAACTTTTTCGCACCTTTACTATCAAAAATAAATTACATTTAGGTATTCGTGTGTGTACGCTAGTTTAAATCAGTTAAAAACGTTTAGCGATTACTTGTAATGTTCAGTCATTTGAGTCAACAGAATTAAACAAACAGAGTAATGAAGTTCTAAAATTGAAAAATACGATATTAAAATACGAAAATGAAATTAATATTTTAAGAACACAAAAAGATAAATACGATACTTTGGTTAAATCCGTTACAAAAATATTTAGTACTCGTCAATTAAAAAATTGGAAAATGACTAAAAAAGAATAACTTGGGTCGTGGAAGATATTTCTAGTGCCATTGCTTTGCACGCAGCGGGTCCGCGTGCTTATCGTGGGTTATTAAAAAAAAGGCCACCCTCTTCCTGCTTTATCAACTTTCAGAAAGTGCGCCGCAAAAGTAAATTTTGAACCAGGAATGTTAGAAACTGTTTTTGTAATAAAAATGCGAACCTTTGTGATCTACAGAAAGTGTGCATATTGTCAGCAGATGAAATAAAAATTCAACAAAGTTACGAGTATGACAAAAAAAGGATACCACAATGGCTCCTGCAAATTATGTTCAAGTTTTTATGGCAAGGGGTCTTTTTGGTAATTGGAAACAACCGATCTATTATAAGCAAGGACTTACTATTTATAATTTCAAAAAATATAAAGTTATTATCTTACAACTATGACTGCAAACTGACAAATGAAACTGTCTTGAAAATAATTGAGAAGTTGGAAAATATAAATTATCACGTTGTCGGTCTAGTAACTGATTTGGGTGGCGGTAACCGAGGATTTTGGAATGAATTATCGATAGAAGAAGTGAAGCCTTGGTTTGAAAATCCTGTTACAAAGCAACGAATACATGTCTTTGGTGATGCTCCACATTTGGATAAAATTACTTCGAAATTATTTTTTAGACAGTGGTTTTGTTATATCTGGTCAAATGGTAAATGCAAGCCTACATGAGCTGTTTAGCTATACCTAAAATCGGACTTATCGGAAATAGAGTTATTTTTTTTATTTCAATATGTATCTTATCTTATCAATCTTATAAATATAGTTAATAATTAATATTTCGCTTTTGATTTTTAAAAAAGTTTATGTGAAGAAGTTAAGAAGTTCATACTTTAGAAGTGTTTTTCGTGATAATAGCATTAGCGTATTTAAACGTTGACACTGGGTGACGTCATGCGCAAAGACCGACGATTTAGCGCGTTCGGAGTATCATATCTTGTTAATATAATAATAGTTGTAGTGGTTGTAGTATCATGTGTTTAGGTATAGTAATAAGGCGAGACAGAGAAAAAAGGTATTTTAACTTTAAGTCAGAATAGTTACATTGATAAATTATTACAGAAATTTAATATGACTGATTGTAATGAAGTTAAAACTCCAATTGAAACTAAATAAAATTTTGAATGTGATCAGAATGTAACTGATAGGGACAACATACCGTATCAAAATTTGATAGGCAGTTTAATGTACTTGGCCGTACTTACGAGGCCTGACATAGCTTTCAGTGTAAGTTATTTAAGCCAGTTTAATAAATCGCATACAGAACAGCATTGGAAATGTGCTAAGCGCATATTGAAATATCTGAAAGGTACGAAAGATTATTGTTTGAAATTCTCAAAGGAAGGTACAGAATTAGTTGGTTTTATAGATGCTGATTGGGGTAACAATGTAATAGATAGGAAATCATACACAGGATACGTTTTTAAATTTTGTGGTTCGGTAATCTCGTGGGAAAGTAGTAAACAAAAAACGGTTGCACTTTCTAGCACTGAAGCAGAATACATGGCTGTTTCCGAAGCAGCAAAAGAAGCCATTTATTTAAAAAATTTGTTATGTGAATTGACAGGAGATGATCAGATTATTAAGCTCTATAATGATAATCAGGCTGCTATAAACTTATCAGCAAATCATTCATATCATAAAAGGTCAAAACACATAGATATAAGACATCATTTCATAAGGGAAGTTGTATCTAATAACCAAGTTGAATTGAAATATTTATCTACGAATGTAATGCCAGCAGATATGTTAACTAAAGGCTTAGGCACTGATAAACATTTTCGATTTATGAAGTTGTTAGGAATTGGTAATGAATAAGATTGTATTATAATGTTCATTGTATTTTTAGTAAGTGGGGGTGTTGAAATGTACTGTATACTAAAAATATAGCCAGCGCCACCTAGTGTGACTTATGTATTGTTGATTAAATAAAGAGCAAGTCGGTATATAACTTCGCTAACGCAAGCTTTATTTAATAGTGGGCCGTAGTAGTACGATTGTATTTGAATGGTTTGATTTCTATGAAATTGTAATAGTCTGGATCGTAACTCATTAATTGGATTCGAACATCTTTAATTTTATACTCATTTTGATGAAACTGAAAATTAGTCTGTTATAGAAATTTATTTTAGTGTCATTAATTAAATTATGGATTATACTTTCAAATCATAAAACTAACATATAAAATTATGAACCAATAACTTATATTTGGTTTGTACTTTCCCCATATATGTAGTATGTATAATGGTATATTTCAGATGAATATGGTATTAGAAAAAAAATTACAGCGATACTTTCTTTTGAACCCCTCTATTTGAAATGATTTACTTCATTCGATGCAAGCGAATAAATAGGGATTTTAAGATTATATTTAACGTGTAAATAATAAATTATCAAAGAAAGTCACTTGAATTTTAATCGTATCAATTCAATCGAATTTTGAGAATTATGTCAAATTGCAGGCAAAGAAGTAACTTGTAACTTATAGTCCAGGCAACGAAGCCGAAAAATTGGCTTCAGCTTGCAAAAAATCCGGGCAAGCTGAATTTTGGTAGAGATGTACATTGGAGTGTTCTAATGAACCTCCTAAAAGTCCCATAAAATCCCACGCCGGCGTCCCCTGCAATCGGGGGTTTTAGCTCCTCCAATGCGATTTCTTGCCGATAACTCGCTTATTTACGCTTGTATGAAAAATTATTATCAGACCATAATTGAAGAGCATAAAATTCTTAATAAAATAGATATTTTTCAAATTTTTCCATAGCTCACTAATATTGAAATAATTGACCCAAAACACGACTCATCCTTAAAATGGCATAATATTGATTCCTTGCAAGGAGAGAAATTTTTTCAGGTACGGGAAGTGATTTTAAAGTAAATTAATTAAAAGTTGAGCAAAGGTTGGAAAATGAAGAGAAAAATGGATTTTTTCAAAATTTGCCCAAGTTATAGTATCTTCCAAGTACCGAAGCCGAAATTTTGGTTTGAGCTTACCGAAAGTCCGGGCAAGCTGAAAATTGGCAAAGATGTATATTGAAGTGTTCTAATAAACCCCCAAAATGACTCATAAAAATCCCAAGCCGGCGTTCCCTCAAATGAGGATTTTAGCCCCCTAGTGCGGTGTTTCGCCTATAATAGCTCACGTATTTTTACTTTTACGAAAAATTACCATTAACTAAAGTTGAAGAAAATAAAATTTCTATAACTTATGGCGTTGCAGTAGGTAGTACTACAATACATACTTTAATATGCAAATTAAACTTTGTTTAATGGTAATTTTTCGTAAAAGTAAAAATACGTGAGCTATAGGCGAAACACCGCACTTAGGGGGCTAAAATCCTTATTTGAGGGAACGCCGGCTTGGCGTTTTTATAAGTCATTTTGAGGGTTTATCAGACCACTTCAATATACATCTTTGCCAATTTTCAGCTTGCCCGGACCTTCGGTAAGCTCAAACCAAAATTTCGGCTTCGGTACTTGGCAGATACTATAACTTTGGCAAATTTTGAAAATATTTATTTTTCTCTTCATTTTCCAACCTTGGCCACAATTTCAATTAATTTATTATTAAAAGCATTTCCCGTGCCCGAAAACATTTCTCTCCCTGCAACGAATCAATATTGTGCCATTTTAAGGGTGGGTCGTGTTTTCGGTCAATAATTTAAGTATTAGTGTGCCATGGAAAAATATAAAAAATCACTATTTTATAGAGAATTTTATGCTCTTCAATTATGGTCTGATCATAATTTTTCATACAAGCATAAATAAACGAGTTATCGGCAAAAAATCGCGTTGGGGGAGCTAAAACCCCCCGATTGTGGGGGACGCCGGCGTGGGATTTTATGGGACTACTGGGGGGTTCATTAGAACACTCCAATGTACATCTATGCCAAAATTCAGCTTGCCCGGATTTTTTGCAAGCTAAAAACCTTCCTTGCCTGGACTATTAATAATCTTTTTAATTGGTGTTAAATTTAGTGAAATACGTTTCCAAAATTTAGATTCCATTTCGTATTCCTGTGAAGCTCCTATAATCCTATTAGTCCAAGCTATGAGAGGTTTGCACCTGATATTCTTTCACATCATCAGACTCATCACAAATATCCAAATTTCAGTGGATGACTTATCTTCCCCTTTACTTTTCAACATTACAAATAATAGCTTCATCCAGTTTCTTTATTCTGTATTATTTCGCACTTTACATTTCTTCTAGCAATAATTTTAATATTTATATTTTTCAAATGGTTTAATATTTTTACATCATCAGCATTCTGACGAAGATAAAAAGAACCCAAAAAAAATTTACTTACTCACCGATTATACCCTTTTTACTATTTTGTACTGTTTACCTTGTCCAAGAAAATATCCTGAAAGACGCCCTCTATTAGAATATGTATCAGTAGAAATGGTAACAATTGATTCTTCATTTCCTCAAGTTCAGTTTACTATTTCTTCAAGCAGCTTACTTGGTACCTACGGAAAAATTGGACATAAGATAATTTAATTTGAGTTATTCAACAATTTTAGCTGCACCTTACCTTTTAATGCACCAACAAGTATTGAATTTAAAATACAATAAATACCTAGCACAGACTATTCAACCAGAACATTCTGGTATATTTAAATATAATTCTTTGTTAGTTGTTGACCTTTCATTTGTAATTGGAGTTATATAATATCATAGTTATATCTCCATGCAGAGCAGTTTACAGGGAAAATCTGCAATCGGCACAAAGTCCGAATCACTGAACGAGGTTATTAAAATTTAATTTCATGGTTATTTTATTTATATCATTTAATGTTATCTATCGTATAATCCATAAGAACAATATAATTTTATACAATAAAATAACAATACCACACTACGTCTTCACAACGTAATAAGTCTTCTCTCTAGATGGATTTCCAAGTGTTTGACTTCATCTTTATGGGACAGAAGATGAATGTACAATGTTAAACTTGAAAATGTAAACTGCCCTACTGTTCTTAACTTTGATTAGCCACAGTTACAGCCACCCTTCGATTATATCCAGATGAAATTGAAAAAAGCGAGTAGCCAATGGTGGGTTTATATTCGACGACATTTTGGCAATGTGATCCGCAATGGTGGCAATCTCGTGGTTATAGACAGATCATTCGTAAATAATAGGTATAAAATATACCAGGGACACTACCATCGGGAACACCAGACTAGATTGGAACGCCGGTAGTTTGAGCTTCGCCAGGTTTCAGACATTTCAAGAAATGTCTATTGGTCATGAATTAAGTATTCTGCAGAATCAGTGTGGAAGGCTTACTTTAATTTTGTATATCAGAAGTTGGTGCCAAACCCTGTCGAAAACCCATGAGACGTCGCGAAACGCAACTAGGAAATATCGTTTATATTCAACTCAATGAACTGGCGCATGCTGTTGGTGAAATTCAAATTGATAGTGCGGGATCAGGTTTCTTTCTTCATGAATAGATTTGAGTTTTTTCAAAATTAGTTACTAAGAAACTTTAGAGAGAACTGGCAAGAAGCTGATCGTTGATACTTCTGATGGATCCTTACCAGATTTTTGGACCAATACTACTTGAGCGACCTTCCAATCTGTGGGAAAGTATTATCAAAAATATCATGGGAATTTAATTTACATGCATAAAATGCTGTTTATTGATATAGTATACAAGATTAACAAAGAGTAGTACTTAAAGTGTGAAATTAAACAATGTGCAAAACAACATAAACAACAATATAAAAACAACAATAAAGTACACACTTTAAGTCGATGCAGGCTAGCCATATCAACTCATTATTACCTGATATATTGATATATAATTATGGTTATACAATTTTACTTTTATGGATATACTATTGGCTCGTATACTTCAGCAAACATAGCCAACTGCGCTATTTCTCTGTAGAAATACAATATTGTTCCCTCCACCTTACATCTACCATAGGGAATAAGTGGAGGTAAGTGCTTTTCATCGACAACAAAATGGCATAGGTTGTAAGTGACATCCTGCAAATTAAAAGCTAAAATAATTTTCATTATATTAAATCATGCAATATATTCGTATTTTTTACCTTATAGAAATAAAATCTTGCCATATTACCACATCATGTTTTTGTTGTTTGTCCCAAACCTAGAAGGTTTGCGTCTACAGCTTTTTTTGCGTTTATTTGAAACCGTATCGGAAAATGTCGATACTCATTACTCAGAAACTTATAACATTGTACCACTACCTAAAAATATACAAATTTTGAATGACGCTATTTAACAGTTAACAAATAAACTCAATAGTTACGACTTTTGTCAATTTTAATTTTTTATCTGATTCCATATTTGATGAATTGTTTTACCTCGAGATAATTCTTAACAGTGACTTTGAAGCTCAAAGTTACATTGTGGGCAGTAGCAGTACGATTATATTTGAATGCTTTAATTACGTAGAAATGGTAAAAGTCTGGATCGTAACTCATTAATTGGATTCGAACGTCTTTAATTTTAAACGCATTTTGATGGAACTAAAAATTAGTTTATTATAGAAATTTATTCTAGTGTATCTAATACAATTATTGATTATTCCTTCAAATCATAAAGGTAACATACAAAATTATAAGATATAAAAAGTTATATTTGGTTTTTAATTTCCCCATACGTACATATAATCGTATTTATTATGGAGTTTATTGTATAGTAATCCACCGAAAAATCAAAATTCGAAATTTTGGAATTAAATGATTCGTTATCATAGCATTTTCTTGTGTATGTCCATGTATGTATCAGTCTGTATGAAAAAATAGTATTAATCGTTCAGTTTAAATGGATAAACAATACGTCATGAATTTATGTATGAACGTATAACATGGATCAACTTAGAGGTCAGATGAAAATCGTAAAAATTGCATTAATATTAGGAAAATGATAAACGAAATTAAAAAAATTACAATGATGATTTATTTTAAACCACCATATTTAAAATGCTCTGTTAAGAAACCAAAATTCTCCTCCAAAGCAGTATAATGAAAAAACCAGGAATCTCGGGGATGTGGAAGCAATAAAACACAATAGAGTTGTCTAGTCGACGTTTCGGAGGATATACTCACTCCATCTTCAGGACTATATTAAGGAAGCAAAGTTACAAAGATTACGTGTCAAGGGGCATAAAGTACTCACCAGAACAACAAAAGGTGTAAAACATGTTTATGCTAAGCGGGAAACAAAATAAAGTACGGAAGCCATGACCACATTCAACTGTGTACAATGTAAAAAAATGTAAAAAAACAAACAGCCCGCATGTAACACATGGGGAGACGTCAAAATAATCTCAAAACAATTGAATATAACAGTAAATGTTATATTCATGCTCTGTTTCATTCGATTCAAGCGAATAAAGAGATACACACAATATGGGAATTTTATATTTGACATTTAAGTAATAAATTGTGAAAGAATTTGACACCTAAACAAAGAATCTAATAATCTATTGTGTGATTGAAGAAGGAGTTCATGGTCTATGATCCTGAGTTCGGTTACACATGCTGCTCCAAAAGCAAATCTAGAAATGGATAAGAGAAAAAAATTTTGTCACAGGGACATCATGGCGTCTAGAACGATCTACCTTCACATATGAAAATTTTCAAGAATACGGGCCCAGGATCTTGCACTTTGTGCGTCTTAAGATCCTAAAAGATCCAGCTTGTGCAAGAAATGAAGCCGCAAGACCATCATTTGCGTCGTACGTTCAGTGATTGGGCAGAAAATCAATTGTAAGTTGACTTTATGATTTACCGCAAAATTTTGTTTAGTGATGAGGCTCATTTTTGGCTCAATGGTTACGTCAATAAGCAAATTTGCCGGATTTTGACTGTGGAGAATCCGCAAATGATTAAACAAACACCGATGCATCCAGAAAAATGTACTCTATGGTGTGCATTACATGCACACAAAATGGGCTACGCTTTACTGTCAATGGTGATCGTTACAAAGCGATGATCACTGATTATTTAGTTCCGAATTTACATGGCATTAATCTCGATCAGATGTGGTTCCAACAGGACTATGCCGCATACCATACAACGACCGCGACAATTAATTTATTGAAGGAGTACTTTGGCAATAAAATTATTTTGAGAAATCGACCTGTCAACTGCCACCAAGATCATGTGATTTAACGCCTTTGGACTATTTCCTTTGGGGCTACGTTAAATCCTTGGTCTATGCCAATAAACCAGCGACGACTCAAACATTGGTAACCAACATAATTAGAGTTATTGCGGATATAAGGCTCCAATTGCATGAAAACATGGCCAAAAATTAAACTGAGAGTATTCACTGTGTTATGGGCAGCCGCGGCGGACATTTGCCTGAATTTTTTTTTCAAATGTTAAATATCATCGAATGTTCTTTCATACAAAATAAATAGATAAGCAATATCTCCATTTATTGCGTTTTATTTAAATTTAAAGTTCTGACTCTCTAAAAAATACTCTTTATATTGTTTCTGGTTTCTCCTTCTGTTCAATACAGATTAATTGGCATTCAAGTTTTTCACATAAGTACATGATGTCTAAATGAAATTTGGTCCGGATATTATTTGTGACTGTTGCTTTAATTCGTAGGTACAATCTCCTAATGTTTTTGTTTAATTCTTCCCAAACTGCTTATTAATAATCTTATGGGTAGGTACATCAATAATCAATCCAAATCTGTCTATTAAATCCATTCCCAAAATGCATTCATGTTTCAAACAGCCCATAATTAATTAGAATGTTACCATTTACCTCGTGCTTTGCAGTTTTTAATTTAGCCAACATGTTTCTATTAATGCCAGAAATTTTTTTATTATTAGCAGTTTGACCGGTTCTATTTTTCTCTTCATCCAGGTACAATAATTGTTAAATTTTATCATTATGGTTTTCTTCGAAATTCCTCAGTTTTCTAACCTATGATCCGATTAGTCCATGACATATGAGGTTTCCACCTGATACTATTTCATGTCATCAGACTCATCACAAACATCCAAACTTCAGTAGATGACTTATCTTTCCATCTTATTGTTTGTCTTTTTATTCTCTTCCAACGAAAGTTCGTCTTCATCCTAGTAGATTTCATTTTCTTTATTAACTTTCTCATTGTTAAATCCTCGGATTTTAATTCGCTTCTTCTTTTACTTTGCAACCTTCAATTTTTCAAAATTTGATTGATTTTAAGCCTAATTATGATGTACTTGCTCTTATATTATGTAATTGTTTGTTTATTCTGTATTATTTCGTACTATAGATTTCTTCTAATAAAAGTCGTTTCTATCAACCAGAACGCTTTGGAAATACTTTTTGTATTATTTAATTTGTTTATAATTTAAATATTTTTATTTTTTTCAAATGATTTAAGGTCGTTTACAGTATTTTATGTTATGTTAAAGCCTTCTCGAGAGGATAAAGAGAATCATAAACAAATTTGTAAATGTTTCGATATTCGATATACAAAAATTGGTATTTTGAATCTAGGAGGTTCATTTAAGCAAGTGCTCATTAACTTCGTGGCATTTTTAAAAGAACAATTTTATTATTATATTTTCAACAAATGATAAATTAAATTTATTTTTATTATTATTACGAAATAAACTACAATAAATTTAATCTTACCTCAGTTTTATGTAACGTATCATATTTTCCGCTGAAAGTAATATGGGTCATAGTAGTTTGATTGAATTTAAAAGCGAAAACTAAAATAATGATATTAATCTTTATCGAAACTCATTCATTCTACTTATCTTTAAGTTTAAAATCATGTTAATAAAACTAAAGCACGGCTTACTGATTATACCCCTTTTAACTATTTTGTACTGCGTACCTTATCCAAGAAGCTATCCTGAAAGACGCCTTCTATTAGAATATGTACCAGAATAAATTGTAAAAATTGATTTTTCATTTCCGCAAGTTTAGTTTGCAATTTCTTCAATAGATACCTTACATAAAAATTGGACATAAGAAAATTAAATACGAGTTACACAAAATTTTTAGCTGCACCTTACCTTTTAATGTACCAACACGTATTAAATTTAAAATGCAATCAGTACCTAGCACAGACTAAACTAGAACATTTTGGTATATTTAAATATAATTATTTGTTAGTTGACCTTTCATTTGTAATTAGTATTATATCACAGCATACATTATCACCAAGCAAAACTGCACTAGGAACAAAGTCCGAATCACTGAATGAGGTTATTAAAATTTAAGTTCATGGTTCCTTTATTTCTATTGTTGGGTACGGTAACCTAACCCTGGTCACTCCAAATAAATTTAAAATTTCCCATTGCAAAGAGGAAGGTTTATATAGTTTACTGATATAATTTAAACATGCGAAAGTATTATCAAAATTTTGAGTAAATCGAATTTGAAGTTTGCAAATTTACATGTAAAATTAACGAGATTCCCGCGCGTCGCTCATTCTGTTGACAGTCCGTGCAGTTATAATGACCCTAACACTTAGAGTATTTCGCACCGGCAGTTCCGATCTTGCATCCGAGCTAACCGCACGTCAATTTTTGCGTTCTTTAATTTTCACGAATTAAGTTCAAAAAGTAATTTTCATTACTGTTGTCTAAACGATAATTTAATATAGAAGTGAAAGTGTTACATCAAGCTCCAATTCTATTTAAATTTCGTCGACAAAGCGTTTAAACACGCTTTTAAGTGTTCCTCCCAGTTTCCCGGCAAAAAGATCCCGCCATTTGCTAAGTGACGTAGTTTGCTACGTCACAATTAGCAAACGGTTGCGCGCTCTGTTGCCCCCTACCCCCTTCAAGACATCAGGCGACGTATTCTGTAGTATACGCAACAAAGGTTAGTGAACTGAACTTGACCTAGATTTCTTACAGATTATATTTTATCGCAACCTTACAAAAATTTTGTCAACCAACAAATTCCTTTTCCTTTTAAATTTTTCAAGTTCATTTAGATTTAAATAAAGGTTGATTCACAACACTAAATTTAATTTTCAGACTTAAAAATTAAACTTGCACTCATTAAAATCAGCTGCTTCACAGACATAAATTAATTCAAATTTAATTTTATCAATTTAGATTTCGCAACATAATTTAATTTTAAAAATTTTTATTTTTATTACTTGAATTATTTGTAAAATGACGAATGTTACCGACATGTCCCAAGACAACACTTTCCTTCGTGAACTTGTTGACCATTTGAAAGCCGAAAACCGCGATTTGAAAGCCCGATTCAATGATCAATCCAAAAAACTCGATGACCAATCCAAACAAATCAAAGATCTCACTGACAAAGTCGCCTCACTCGTTCTCGCCCTCCAACCACCCAAGGTCGTACAACCACCTTCGGTCGTAAGACCACCCCCGGTTGCCCAACCTCGCCCGACTGCCCCTTCAGGGAAAAAGAAGGACAAGACCGCCTTCCCCTCTCTTCCGACCACCCCTGCTGTCAAAAAAGCAGAAACTAAACCCAAAGAGCCAAAAAAGCCCGCCCTACTCAAACCCCTGATGGCAACGGCCATCCCGAAACCCCGGCTATCGACTCCAGCAGTCAAGCCTGCGATCATCCCCCGAACATCCCCCCGCATTTCTAAAATTCCATCATCGACTCTCGAAGCCCAAGCTTCCACCTCCACCGGTGGAGATAATTTCGTCTTTCCAAAAGACAAAAACACCCTAAAACGGGCCCGCTCCAACTTAAGTAGCGACAGCCAAACCTCTGAACCCGCTACCAAGAACAGGTTCGCCTGTTTGGACGTAGAGGAACCCCCGACCGACACCCAAACCGAGCGCGACGATGACGGTATGGAAGTCACCGACTCCCAACCCGACACCCAGGGTGCTTCACACCCAGACCGGACCACATACTCCTCCTCCAGCCGAATCCCCCCAATTGTCCTCCGTACAAAGGACAACTGGCCGGCCATCAATAAAATGATTCGTGACCGAAAAATTGCCACCACTAAAATCCGCACGCTCGTGGACGGCATCTCAATTCAGCCGGCCACCGAGACCGATTACCGGGCCCTCAGCCGCTTACTTGAGGAAAAATCCCTCCCCTCACACTCTTTCTCTCTCCCTCAGGACAAACCACTAAAAGTGGTCATTCGAGGGCTCCCAATCACTATCACTGCTGCAGAAGTTAAAGAAGACCTTGTAGAACAGGGCTTTGAAATTCAGTCAGTTTTTCAGATGCGCCAAGGTCGCGACAAAAAACCTATGCCATTATACCTTGTCCATCTAACCCACAACTCAGATGGCAAGAGAATTTTTGACATAACATCGGTCCTGTCCATAAATACCCGCACCGAAACCCCCCACAAACGTACAGAGGTCGGTCAATGCCACCGTTGCCAACGGTTCGGGCACGCCCAAACCCTCTGCCGCGCCCCACCCAAATGCGTTAAATGCGCAGGGGATCACCTCACTCCGGCTTGTCAAAAAATCCGTGAAGACCCAGCCACCTGCGCTAACTGCACATGAAACCACCCCGCAAACTACAAAGGTTGCGTTTCGTTCCCTAAGCCCAAGAGGCGAGAACTTTCAGCCCGCGAAGCAGCTTCCCGCTTCGCTGACCGCCCCACTTACAATTACCCCTCCTCCCAAGGCCCCAATCGACCTTCCTATCTGGGAGTCGCTAGTCGGCATGCCCCTCACAGGGAAGCAACTCACGCCACCCCCACGCCCACCACCTCCTACGATGAGACTCCCTCCCGACAAACAAAGGCAATTTTTGAACAACTTCGTAATTTCAATGCCAATGCCGAACTCGTCCGCAATATTGAAATAATCATGAACGCCAAAGCCACTAATATCACACCCGTTAATGTCTAAACCCAGATTCCAACCCACCACTTTGCAGACGGCTTTTTGGAACGCCAACGGCCTTTCAGCCAAACGAAATGAACTTCTCGCGTTCGCGCACGATCACGACCTTGACGTAATCTTGGTCAACGAAACCCACTTCAGAGCTGGCCAACTGGCAAAACTCCCTTGCTATTCACTTTATAGGAATGACCGTGACGGACGCGGCGGCGGAACCGCAATTTACGTAAAATCATCCATCGAACACGTCGCAATACCGACCCCCGACCTAGAGTACCTTGAAGTCACCACGGTGAGCATCCACACCGCACATCACGGTTGGTTGCAAATCTCCTCCGTCTATAATCGCCCTCAGCAACGCATCCTCGAAGAGGACCTAGAAACCCTCCTCGAAGGCCCCGACGCGAAGATCATCGCCGGCGATTTCAATGCTAAACACTCCAACTGGTTGTGTAAACACACAAACCATGTAGGACGTGACCTTCTTTCACTAGCAAATGAGCTGGACTTCGCGATCATCGCTCCCACCTCCCCCACCCACTTTTCTAACGCAGGTACGCCGTCCATTCTGGACATAGCCATTTTCAAAGACGTACAACTCCAATACGACATCTCCACCAGCGAAGAACTAAACTCAGATCACTACCCGGTCCTCCTGACACTTGGACCGCTGTTACCCCCAAAAGGCCCTCCCACGAGAACGACAACAGACTGGACCTCTTTCAAAGACACTCTGTCAAAAAACCTTGGACCAATCCCATTCTTTCAGTCCCCCACTGACCTAGACCAATTCATTGCCAATTTCCAAGACAACATCAAAAAATCCGTTGACGAAACTTCATTTGAAGTCAACACCACGGACGTCAGAGACAAACTCACTCCCTCCCTCAAAGATCTTATCAGAGCCAAAAACCGAGCGAGGAAACTCGCCCGGCGAACTCGCAACCCTGATGACCAAAGGTCATACAACCGGCTCAAAGAGCAAGTAGACGTTAAAGTCAAAGAATTTCATGACAATGAATGGTTAGACACCATTAACTCCCTATCATTTAAAGACATGTCCGCATGGCGCATGGCCGCCGCCCTCCAGGGGAAAAAGAAAGTCACCATCCCAATTCTCTCCCGCCCTGACGGCACTATTGCCCGGAGCGATCTTGAAAAGGCTGAAATCTTCGCCGACAGCCTCCAAGCTCAATGCTCCCCCAACACCACAAGATTAGACCAAGACCATATTAATTCAGTCGAAAATTATGTCACCACCACCCTAAACACCTCCGATGACTCACATATCACCCCCGCCTCCCTTCTGGAGGTCACCATTGCCATTAAACGCCTCAAAAAGAGGAAAGCCCCAGGTCCCGATGGCATCACCAATACCGCCCTCAAAGAACTCCCCCAAAAAGCCAAAGTTGCCATCACCGGCATAATTAACGCATGTTTTCGTCTCAACTACTACCCACAAATATGGAAAACCGCTGACGTAGTGGTAATCCCCAAACCCGGTCAAAATCTCAAACTTCCGAAAAGCTATAGACCAATCAGCCTGCTCCCTTCCATCGGAAAAGTAGTTGAAAAAGTCATTCTCACCCGTCTCCAAGAAGCCATGTTCGATAACAGTATTATTTAAAACGAACAATTCGGCTTCCGTGCTGGACACAGCACAACCCACCAAGCCCTCCGATTAGTTGAGCACGTCACGCAGGCACTCAACAAAAAAGAATTCCCCGGCCTAGTGCTACTCGACGTATCGAAAGCTTTCGATAAGGTCTGGCACGAAGGCCTCCTGTTCAAAATGCTTCAATCCAAAATTCAAATTCCACTAGTCCGACTTATTGCCTCCTACCTTCACGACAGAAATCTCCAAGTCAAACTCATGAACACCAGATCCACAAAGCGCCCCATCACCTCCGGGGTCCCCCAGGGATCGATCCTTGCAGCTTCACTGTTTAACATCTTCATGAGCGACATTCCAACCCCCTTAGATCCCGCAACAAAAATTTCACTATATGCAGATGACACTGCAATATACACATCCTCAATCCACCCGGACATAGCCACAACCCGCCTCCAGGAGGCGATCACCGATCTCGGAAGGTGGTACGAAACTTGGCGCATCGAGGTTAACTCGAGCAAAAGTTCCGCGATCATGTTTCGAAATCGTTGCAAGCCTCACAACTCCAGTGTCTGGATGTTTGAGGAGCAAATCCCCTGGAAAACCAAGGTCAAGTACCTTGGCATTACCATGGACCGGCGCCTCAAATGGGACGCTCACATTTCCTCCGCAACCGGTAAAGCCAAATGCCTCTTCAATAGATTGTTCGTCCTCATGAACGCAAAAAGTACCATGTCCCCCGCTAACAAACTAAGATTATACAAAGCCATAATCCGCCCAACAATGATTTATGCCTCCCCTGTCTGGGGATATGCACGCCCCAGGGCCATAAATAAACTTCAAGTCATCCAAAACAAAAATCTCCGAGCTATTTTCAGCGCCCCCTATTACGTCACTAACAGGCGACTACATGCAGACGCCAAACTAGACCTCATTAACACTCTTAATCGTAAACATGCCACCAATCTCTACAACAAATCCAAATTCTCAGAAAACCCACTAGTAAATCAACTAGGTCAATACAACCCAGCCGACTTTTTCATACCCCGTCCCAAATCACTCCTGACCACGGACAACTCCTGACCATAACTCACCCCCACACAGACTAATGTATGTTCACAGGTTTAACTTACACAAATTCTCTTCGAAAGTGAATTTATTCACTAGATTTGTGTAATTTTTCGATCAATTTTCACAAGATTCGATGAATCACCCCCCATAGTATCACTATAATCCCACTAGTCGCCAATTCTGACTAGTTCCAACTAGAAGCCAATCACTTCGAGGTCATCAATAGAAATTAATTCATAATTTCTTTCTTCGAATTAGGGACTCTACTATATCGGCAAACGTAAAAAATTTTCTTTTTCTTCTCATATTACATTTTCACAGTCACAGCTCAGGTTTTTACCAGTCAGTCCGCCAAGCGCCAATTCCCAGAGACCCACCGGTCTCTATAAATTCCAATGTCATTAATGTATTCTTTCAGATGAAGGAGAAGGCCGGCTGCGCCGGGATGCTCCATCAAATACATATCAGGTAAAGGTAAAGGTAAAGGTTCGCACCGGCAGATGCAGCTCGTCTCTCGTACATGTAACATCGATTATTTTTTGTTTTTACGCGATTTTTTGGGGGTGAAACGTAATAGTTTACTGCCCCATACCGCAACTATACTTTTTAATGTTATTTCAAGGGTCTCTAAGCTCCCGGTTTCATTTATCCCGTTTTTTGTTTATGGGAGGCGCCTTCTCGTATGTTTAGCATAATAACCAGAGTCAAAACCGCCCTGGAGGGGTGCAGAGCGGAGCGGAGCGCAGCGGCGCCCCGAAAGGGTAGGTTGTGACGATGGATAAACCTCCCTATCGAATGCACACCCCAAAAATCGAAGAAAAATTCGCTAAATTTACGTACTTTCAAATTTTTCTCGAAATTTTATGTATACTTTCGCAAGTGAAATTTTTACAGTATACTCTATAAACCTTCCTCTTTGCTATAGGAAATTTTCAATTTTTTTGGGGTGACCACGGTTAGGTTACCGTCCCCCTATTGTTTTAGTGTTAACTACTTATAAACTAAAATAAAAAAGTTGTGTCATCTGCAAAGGTAGCAATCTTGCGGTTATGGGCAGTTCATTCGTAAACAATAGGCATAACATTGAACCAAGGACACTTTCTTGGGGAACACCAGGCTGTAGTGAACAAGGGTAGTTTGAGCCATGCCATGTTTGACAAAGAAATATCTATCGGTCAGATATGAGTTAACGATTTTGCAGTATCGGTGTGGAAGGCTTACATTGATTTTGTATATCAGATCTTGGTGCCAAGCCCTGTCGAAAGCCTTTGAGACGTTGAGAAACTCAACTGGGCAATATCGTTTACAAGCTAAGATTATGTTTGCAACTCGATGAACGGTCGCATGCTGTAGGCGAAATCCAAATTGATGATTCCGGGCCAGGTTTATTTTGCTTCAAGAACAGGTTTGAGTTGTTCAAAAATTAGTTTCTCAAAAAATTTGGAGCGATCGGGTAGGAAACTGATCGATGATAAGTGCTGATGGATCCTTGCCAGATTTTTGGACCAATACTACCTGTGCAATCTTCCACTCTGTGGGGAAGTATTTGAGTCTAAGCAGAACCTTAAAGAGTATCTTAATCGTGTTAATGTCAATATTGGGACGTCTTTCAGAAT
This sequence comes from Podabrus alpinus, assembly GCA_932274525.1. NCBI lineage: Eukaryota > Metazoa > Arthropoda > Insecta > Coleoptera > Cantharidae > Podabrus > Podabrus alpinus. Next base: position 68,003,267 of record OW026456.1, on the reverse strand, counting down.
TTGACCAGTAATAAAGTCGTATCCTGGAGCCTTTCTTGAGTTTAAGTTCTACGTTATAACTTTTTTGACTAGAGTGATTTTTACGCGTTTTTGAAAATGAGTGAAAAGGTATTATGAAAATTATACAAACTGCAATGGAGAAAACTATATCACATAAAGCAGAGAAATAAATAAATACTAATTAATACAAACTCCCTTGGGGCTATTAAATTTAATAAATTATAAAGGTTCCACTTTACTCAAGTACTTTATTAAAATGTTATAAACTAGTTTCGACTTGTGCTTATCATCAGCATATTCTACAAAAGAAATCAATAATAATTGATGATGACCACAGGTGAAAACTTGTTCATAGAATTTTAATAAAGTACTTGAGGAAAGTGAAATTTCTTATGTATTAAATAAAAAAATGGTTTGATAAAGCCTGCGAAAAGAAAGTTGAGATCAAAAATAAAGCAAGATCAAATTGGTTAAGAACAAGAAACCAGGAGGATATGACAAAGTACATTGAAATGTGGAAAGAAGCTCATAAAATTTGCAAACAAAGGAAAAATACGATGGTTTGGTCATATAATGAGGTAATAAATAAAATGAAACAAAGAGAAAAGTAGAGGGAAACCGAGGATGAGATGGTGGGATGTGGTTGTGAAGGAAACTGGAGGATGATGTGAACGGTTTGGCAGATGTGGAGACCGATCGTTAATGAAGCGAATGAACACAAAATGATACAATAAAAAATGGTATCAAAGGAGGAGTAATCCACCTCATAAAACAGGATTATGAAGACCTCAAATTAAGGTGATTATATTCTGACAGGAATTAAAATAATCGTTCATACATACATACATTATTGGTGCCAAAACTTTTATTATTGCTTAGTATATTCATAAAACATCAAACAAAAATACAACTGCAATGGATTAAAAAAAAGATAAACAAGAAATTACTTAATTACTCACTCAAAAGAGTTCTTAGACTGACATCCCTTTCATTAACTTTCTTGTGTGCAACTTAATTTTATTATTTTATAATTGTTTGACAGTGCAGTAAAAGTTGAATAGGTAAAGTCTTCTGTTCATTAAATTAATAAATTGAAGTATTTTTTTATTTCCTTAGGTACTATATCGGCGTATATACTTCTGCAAAAATATCCAACGTTGAAATTTGACGATCCATATATAAAAACTGAACTTCAATTATGTATTTACCATTGGGAACAAGTGGGGGGAAACGCGTTTCATCGACAACGAAATTGCACACGTGGTAAGTGATGTTCTAAAAATTTAATAAAAATTGAAATAGGTTTGGCTGATAAAATAATTATTCAAAAAACCTTGTAAAAGTAACATGTTGTAAGGTTACCACACTTTGCTGCTGCTGCTAATCCAATAATGTTTGCTTCATAAGCTTTTAGAAAATTGACTTGGAATTGAATTGCAAATTCTCGGTACTCGTTACTCAAGAATTTGTAAACTTGCACAAGGATCTGAAAAATTAATATACTTTATTTCATCCTATTTGGTAATAAATATTTACCTCTTGTTGATCTTTCAGGTCCACTTTATAATTAAAAGTAACATTATGGGCAGTAGTAGTCCGGTTGTATTTAAATGCGACAATTTGAAAAAAATTATAAATATCTTTTTCGAAACTTATTAGTTGTATTCGAACATCTTTAATTTTGTATATTGTTGTAATATTTTGCAGTACCTTGGACAAAATATTATGGCAGGCAACGTCTTCAACAACATAATATACCATGAGCACAATAATTAACCCAATAGTTTTCATTATAGCCAAGTTACAAGCTACGCGCAAGCTAAATTATTTGTACTATTTCGCTGTAACTTCTAGAAGCTATTTAAAATTATTTGCTTGGATATTTTTAATCCAAATAATGTTATACTCGTGATATCCATAAAAATTGTTCCGGTAATAAATTTCACTAGTAGTAAACATGGATTAAGTACATTGTGTATAATCTATAATGATGTACCTTTGATGAAATTTTGTTTGATACTTTTTTAAGATTAACAAAATGAATAAGAGAGCGATGGAAAATAAACTTTTATATTGATATAAATTTTTTATTTTTTAACTATGAAGAATTACTCATAAATAATGTAATGTATTTTTAAAATCAATATAAAGAAATATTTTTAAAAGAAATCTTTGAAAATCGACATAAAGTACATCTAACAAAAGGTCTTTCTAATCTTTAATCTATCCGAATAGGTTAACGGTACAATTACGAGAACTTTTTAAATATTTGTAAAAACGTTTCATACGCAAAGACTGATAACCGAAAAAAACAACGTACAGTAGAACCTCGATTATCCGGGCCAGTCGGGACCGAGCCTTCGCCGGATAATCGAAAACACGGATAATCCAAAGACCTCATTTTTATTTTTTTAATAATTATTCAAACAAATACATGTGTAAACATTACGTTTACGCTTTTCATTAGCACCGGTAGGCTGCATTTTGTGCGTCTGTTTACGTTTAACAATGGTTTAACTAACGAGTCGGTCGGGAATTGGCGAAAATAATAAGTAAACACATAAACGGGAGATTTCCCGAGCCGAACTTGGGTATTCCCCGAGACGAACGCCTGCACGGTGCATTCAGCGTTCATGCGCCAACCTCTGGCCGTCAGCCATTTTACTCATATAGCAGTTGTCACAAGCTTGTTAGTTCTATCGCAGAATGTAGCGTATACCGTAGACAAAAGGAGACTGAAAAACAATTTGGTACATCATATTGATGAACAGTGATTATGAAATAAAATTCATCATGATAATGGAAAAATCATCAATATGATGAAAGTCATCAAATAAGTTTAAGGTTTGATGAATGCTTACATCAATATATGTAATTCATTCGATTTCTTCAATTTTTGTTCATAAAATTGATGAATATTTTTTATCATTGTTATGAATTTGTTGAAGTTTCTGATGCATGCAAAAGCTTAATGAAACTTATTTAAAAAATTTTTTATAAACTTTTTTTGTGTAAAAATATTTATAGATGTCATTGTGTACGTCCTCAAACATAATTAAATATAACATAATATTGAACACAATATTGTTATTGCAGGATATGATTTTATTTCTATTTGGTGGCATCGAAGATTAGAATAATAGTTGGACTGTATCGAACTGTGAGATTAGAATCACAATGTTGAATTGAAATGTTGATCATTAGGTTTTTCGTCACTGCTAGTGTGGTTCTTTGAATATTGAAGTTGCAATGAAAAATATAATTTTACTGGTAGCATTTAAAATATTTGTCCAAGATATCTACTGTAATGTCACCCTTTTATCTAAGGTAATTGTAATCATTTTTTTAAATACGATATACTTCGTGTACTTAAAATTATTATTTAAATGTCCTAAAAAAATATTAAAAAATATTAAAATTCCAAGTATTACATAGTAATAAAATACGGGGGCCAAAGCACCTTTTTTAAACATATTTTTCATTTTTTAAAATTTTGAAAATTATATTTTTGTTTAAATTTTATAAAACACAATGCCCATGATAATCCATAATTTAACTACATTAATAAGTATAATTTTTCTAATAAACTGAGTTTTAGTTTCATCAAAATGTCTTCAAACTTAAGGATATTCGAGCAGAAGTAATGAATTACAGTAAAAACGATATCAATATCTTTGAAATTAAAACACAGAAATATAATCGTACTACCCCAGTTATTAATGTTGTTTTGAACCTAAAAATTGACACCAAAGATAAAATCGAGGTAAAATTGGGCTCACGCTCCGAAGAATGCTTTTCGTTTAATTTTTCATAAAAAATCTGATAATGTTGTAATAATTTCAAGCCACGTAACCCTTGCGTGGTGTTCACCTATTGGTGAAGCTGAGTAATTCAGTCGACTTCGAGGATTGCAGTATCTGGAATCGCCGGGCGGCTTTACCGAATGGTAAAAGCCCACGCAGTGGACGCGGTTTAACGATATTTCAGGTATTCCAATTTAAGCACATTCTTTTAAAATCCTTAGGTTTCATTTTAACATTAAAATTATTGCTAAATTTTAGATGGTCGTGCAAATGTATAACTTTTTGAGCAACGAATATCGATACTTTCCTGTGCGTTTTCAAGTAAATGTAAAAAAAGCTTATGAGGCAAATATGATTGGATTGGCTCATGTCTCAAGATGCGGTAACATCACAAATTTTTATTTCCATAAGGTTTTGCTACCAATTTGTTGTAAAAAATATTCTAAAATATTTTATTTCAGGATATCACATACCAATATCAATATCACATTTATATGGTAGATATAAAGCTGAAAGTACATTTTTGTATTTAAATAAAGATCTGGCAGTGGCAAATACTACATATTTTGAAGTGTACATTCCAATGGCATACCCATAGATTGGGTTATATTTATGAATTAATCGATATTATTATTAATCGATGGTGCCGGAAAAAACTTACTGGACGTGTTTACTGGGTTTATTAAAAATATTACAGTTGTTTAATTTTGTGATGCACTTAAGATTGAAATATAGTTTATTTACATGAATTACACCTTGCTTTGATTTATTTTATTTTCTTATAGATTCTGTTAATCAAAATTGTCAATTTTGTGGAATGGAACGATGCTCCATGGCAATGGGTCCATTTGTACTTGACAAAACTTCTCTTCCACAGAAAAGGAACTTGTCCAATTTTATATTCTATATACAGGGTGTCCCCGTGACCGTGGAGAACCTTTGAGGTGGTCATAAAGGACACTTTTCTAAGACAAATTTTCAAATAAAATTTTTGCCCAAGTCCAAACCCTTGGGGGGTAATTTCATCAACATTGTCAATGATAGGGTTTAACGATGCTCCATGGCAATGGGTCCATTTGTCCTTTACAAAACTTCTCTTCCACAGAAAAGGTACTTGCCCAATATTATATTCTATATATTATGTAAATGCAGTTTACGATTTCTCAAATTCAATTTCGAAGACGTAGAACGTTGAAAAAACCTACATATTGCTGTGATCTTCTTACTGTGCTGTGATACTTGACTAAAATTACCCTGATTGAGGCACTGATTAATAATTCACACTACAGGAGTTCAGATTATTGGAAATATTTCCTTCAATATCGATTGTCATCAGAAACTAGTGACAATCCTAAGGATTCAAAAATACAGATTAAAGAGTCTCTTCTTTTTCGCTCTCAGAAAATCTTTATTGAAATCATCCGAAATGCAGATCGCACAGAAAGGGCCCTCGGAAATCCTTGCAAGACACCTCCAAGCACACGAGCAAATGTTTCAAAATCCCTCAAAGGTGGCCTAAACAGCGAAACCGCTATAAAATTTTGTATGGGCAATCTAATTGAGCCCATATCTATTTGTGTTTCCACCAATATATCCCCGACCTCAGGTATGGCTTGGTACTCGATTCCATTTTTCAGTAATAATGCCGATCCACGGTGTGAACTCGAGGCTTTCGAGAAAGAAGATGCCACCACGTAGTCACCCAAATCCATTCGGCCGAGGGTCTCATCAGATGCCCAGTACTCTATAATACAAGCAATATTAACTTGTTCGGCTATCAAAACCTGTCTAAACATGTCAATTTTATTATTTATAGATTGAAAATTTACATTTACAGTAGTCAACTTATTATTTGTAATAATTTTATTCTTGAAATTGGTTATTATCTGGTATGGTATAAAAAACTTAAAATGCTTTATGGTTACGTTATTTGGCCAGTTCTTCCCACTGTACAAGTCCTCCATTAAATCTAGGTGGGCTCCCACCTTAATTGCGCAACCCTTTACGTACACCCTCTCTCTCGGGAAGCTTTTCTACTATAAATTGTTTACTTGGAAATTCTCGATTTAGATGACCTTGGAAAGCTTTCTCTGTAGTACTCAGTGTCGCTCTTCCCACATGGATCCATACTCTCGTTTCAACACTGGAGAATGTATCAACGGCCTTAGGACTTGATTCAGTTTTACAAATTTCTTGGGTGTTAGTTTTCGTGCATTTTATCCAACAGGTTGTTTTTATCAGTAATACTACGGTTTTTGGACTCAATCAACTAAAATTAATCGGAATTTATACGATTTAAAATGGTATGTAACTTTTAATAATAATGAAATCAAAAATAAACAAATGACTTTACTCCTATGGTTTGCAATTATTTTAATCTTACTATTCTCAACAAAACAAGTTCACCGGTTTCAGAACTGAGAAATCGCCACCCCAAACTAATGACAAACCAGCTACCTGAATTCTAACCTAAAATTAACAGGCGATTGTGATCTCAATCTTATATACGGAAGAGTGGATCTCGGACGGGGAAACAAAGGTTAAAGGAAACAAAGGGGAAACAAAAGTTTATCGGGGATTCTAAATAAAAATTATCTACGAACCAGTTTATCCTGTTATCAGAAGTTGTCGGTGTTATGGGGAATGGTATGGAACTAATTACTATTTATTAACTAAAAACTTATTCTTTATTCCAAATTAATTACTACTCCCGTCTCCGCCATCTTAACGGTACTGCCAATTCTCTAATATATTTTACACTATGTACATTTTTTATAACACTGGCGGGAAATACAATAATCATATACAACAGTCGGGATGTGCACGGTAGCTTTGAAAGGCTGCCTTGTAAATCCGAAAACATTACTTTCAAACAGTTAATGCTCCTAAGCGGAACTCCGTGTTGATAACAACGAAGTAACTTAAATGCCTTACCAAACCAAAGGCATTTAGATTGTCGAAGATTTTGAGAGTGCTTTGCAAAACCCAAAACACTCTCGGAAGGATCTACGCCTTGCGAACCAAAGACGTACAGGAAGTCGAGATGCCTTACTAGACCGCAATCATCTCATCATCTCGTTTTCCCCATGTGTCATCTAACCTCAGTTTGTATAATTTGCACTTATTAAATTCTTCTTGTAAATTAGTTGGTATTAAAATCATCTAATTTTTACAGCGATCTAGAATAACCTATAAGTTATAATTAGTTAACCTGTAAATATTTACATCGGCTGAAATTTTTTCACCAAATTAGCAAAGCTGATTCTACCAAAACTATTTATTTCATTACTACTTCTATCATGTCCTGTGCCAAGCCTATGGTTTCGAATTTGATTTTCTTGGTTTTCTTACAATTTTCCAATTATTATTTTCCTAAGAACTTTCTACAACTATTCTCTACTCTCTTTTCTTACTGCTTTTAACCAATCTCCATTTATTTCATCGATCATTAATTATTCATTAAATTTTGATTTAATTCCAACCCATTCATGATTTTCATGTTATTCATTTCCTCTTTTGCCTAATATTTGCTTTTATCTTCATGCAAATTTTATCTCAAATTAAGTCATTTTTAATTTCATCCGTTTTTAAAAACTTCATCTCTAATATTTTTCAATTAAGCAAAATTCATAATCAATATTTTAACTTCCATTTAAATGTTCAACATTTTCTTTTCCAGGTACAATAGCTAAATATAATTTTTTTAAATGAATTTAGTTATTTTCTTACTATACAACCCGAGTGCTTGATGTGTTCATAGCATGCTTCCATCGAACACACTTCTACCACATCACCCTCGTCTTTGGCATCCAAATTCTAGTAGATGGCTTCTCCTTTCCTCTACTTTCGAATGTAACAATCAACCGCGTTTCAGTTCCGATCCATTTTATGGTTTGTTTTTCTATTATAATGTTTTGTTTATTTTGTTCTTCTTCTTGCCTATCAATATTGCTGTTTATTATTATTTTGTTTATGATATCTTCTTTTATAGAATATTCATCATCATCAATTTCCTTGATTTTTTTAAAAATTAATTCTTCATTCACTGTCATATCTTGTGGATTTGCCCGTTGTTGTAATATATTAAACATCTCTTTCCGCATATCTTCTTTTGTATCCATCTGCCTTTCCATGCTTTCTATCACCTGTCTCATTTTATCAATTTCCTCCAGAAATATGCTGAACTCCGTCCCCATTTATGGTTGCAGGTTGGAGTGCTAGAAAGACTAAAATAACTAAAAAAATACACACTCCTATCTCAAATAGTCGGTTCTTTTCAATGCGCCGCTCATAATTTGGTATGGCAATCTACATGTATAAAATTTTTTTAGGACCGATGCCACACTTGAAAATGCAATCTTTGATGAAATTGTGACATCGGCCATTTAAAAATTTTTAAACTTTACAGAATCAAAATTTTCTAATGAAAATTAGTACAAATATCACACGTTGGACCCACCATTTAAATAGATGCTGTGTGATAGTAGCAAAATTAACTTATCCATTTTCCAACTTAATAAATTTTCAATTTAATTTTTATTCACTTTTTATTAAACACCTTTTAACTTCATTATTTAATTTATGTTTATTTAAATAAAACTTCACTCAAACTAAAAACTATTTTTAAAAATTCTCACTCCCTGCACGACTCACCTCTATCGTATCTTCACGCTCTTGCGTGAGTCCCTTCCCCAAATGTAATACAAATTTACTAATTTTTTTTTATTAATTTTAATTAACATTATAAATTCACAAAAAATTGAAAACATATCATAGCAATATACATACATAAAATGCATTTGTGTGATACAAGATTAATAAATACGACTTAAAGTGTGAAGTTAAACAAAGTGCAAAACAATATAAACAACAATATAAAAATAACAATAAACACTGTAAGTCGATGCAGACTAGCCATATCAACTCACTATTACTTGATATATTGATTTATAATTATAATTATACAATTTTACTTTTTCGGATATACTATTGGCTCGTATACTTCACAAAACATAGCTGTCTGCGCTATTTCTCTGTTAAAATACAATGTTGTTCCCTCCATTTTATATCTGCCATAGGGAATAAGTGGAGGTAAGTGCTTTTCGTCGACAACAAAATTGCATAGGTGATATGTGACATCCTATAAATTAAAAGCCAGAGATCATTTTTATTATATGAAATCATGCAGTAATATAACCTTATAAAAGTAAAAACTGGATATGTTCCCACAAGTTTTTATCGTTTGTCCCAAACCTATAAGGTTTGCGTCTACAGCTTTTTTTGCATTTACTTGAAACCGTGCCGGAAAATGACGATACTCATTGCTCAGAAACTTATAAGTTTGTATCAATATCTAAAAATAGACAAATTTTCATTAGTGCTATTTAATAGTTATCAGAAAAACTCAATAGTTACGACTTTTGGTCAATTTTAATTTTTCATCTGATTCCATATTAATTAAATTGTTTTACCTCGATTTTATCCTTAACACTGACTTTGAAGTTCGCAGTTATATTGTGGGCCGTAGTAGTACGATTATATTTGAATGGTTTAATTTCAAAGAAATTGTAATAGTCTCGATCGTAACTCATTAATTGGATTCGAACATCTCTAATTTTAAACGCATTTTGATGGAACTGAAATTTAGTCTATTATAAAACATTTATTCTAGTGTAATTAATTAAATTATGGATTATTCTTTCAAATCATAAAGCTAACAAATAAATTTATAAATAAATTAGTTAGATTTAGTGTGTACTTTCCATGTTTTAGATGAAAATGGAATTAGGAAAAATATTACGGAGATAGTTTCTTTTGAAGCATCCTATTCGATTAAAGCTAATAACGAGAATAAAAATTGAAGTAATTGATAAAAACGTTGAAGCCATGGAATGGGTCAATTTGGTAATATTGACACAAAAAGCAGATGGGGTAATTAGAGTGTGTCTAGATCTAAGACAACTAGATAAGATTTAAAATAGATCCAGGTATCAATTATTAGCAGATTATGAAATTATCAGATTAAAATTAAACGGTTCAAAATATTTTTCGGCATTACACGCCAGTACAGGGTTTTAGTCATTAGAGTTAAACAAAGCAAGTTTAAAATTAGCAACATTCAATACGCCTTTTGATAGATTTAAGTACAAAAGGCTCCCATTTGGCCTAAATCCGTTTTCAAAATTTGAATTCCATTTAACAGTTCTGCGTACCTAGCATAATCCTACTATTTCAAGCTATGAGAGGTTTCACCTGATACTCTTTTACATCATCAGACTCATGCAAACATCCAAACTTCAGTCGATGACTTACCTTCTCCGTTACTTTCCAACATTATGAACAATCGCGTTTCAATTTTCTTCCATCTTATTGTTAACCTTTTTCAAAGCTTTTTCTTTACTCACTCCCAGGGTAAAAAACCAACTAAATACTTTTCGTCAATTTCATTACCAACATAAACAATTGAAGGGGCAAGTGGATAAAGGGGCTATGTGACATTTCTTGATTTTATGATATTTTGTCGTGAATGAAGGGGCAATGTGTAAAGGTAACTCATGCACTCTTTAACCATGTGAAATGTGCACTATTTCTCGATATTTTCACTTGATTAAGGGGCTATGTGCCCCTTAATCCCTAGCAACAAATTTTACTAATTGGCTTTTTACTCAATAAACGGTTTTTATCACATAGCCCCTTTATCCACTTGCCCCTTCAATTAATAGAATATATTATGTAGATACAGAAAAATTCCAAATAGAGACCGTATTGAAATATCGGATTATCAGATCATTTTTTAAGGTTCGTAATATAATTTGATCAACTGATCAACGTATTAATGGATTAACTACTTTTTTTTTAAGCTTTGCGCCGGGATGAGGAAATCTCGTGCGATACACCGGCTTGATCTAAGCCGGTAGTGTCAGACTCGCACTGACTAAAACCTCACCCCTATCCTCGACTCCCGGTTTCGCCGTCTGGGCATTACTTCGGGAGTCGCGGCTATTGCGCGTTTCATCGTCCTTGTTGCATTTCCCTCTCAAGCTGTTCTTTCGTCCTCATGATGGAGGTCACGAAGGCCGTGATAACTTTCCAGCCTTCTTCGTTCTCCAACATCTTGAGGACCAAGTTCTCCGGGGAGAGGGTTTCCCCGCAGTACAGCGATGCCGACACTCGCTCACGCTCCCATCTGATGCATCTGAAGATGGTGTGGCACGCAGTGTCTTCTTCGTCGCAATGGCAGCAGGTTGGGTCGTCCAGTATCTTGAAGCGATGGAGGTACTCGTTGAAGCACCCGTGCCCCGTCAGGACTTGGGTGAGGTGGAACGAGAGTTCTCCATGCTTCCTGGCGACCCACGGCTCGAGGCTGGGGACGAGTCGTCTCGTCCAGCTTCCGGTTGCTGCTGCCGTCCATCGTGCTTGCCACTCGTCGAGGGTTGCCCTCCTTCTATCTGGCTCTGCTAGCTTGCCGCCTCTTTCCTTTGCCAGGAGATCTATCGGCGGCATGCTGGCCAGCAGTCTCACCGCCTCGCCTGACACGGTCCTGTAGGCGCACGTTACGCGCAACGCCATCTTCCGTTGGACCGACAGGAGTCTCTTCGCGTTCTTCGCGACGAGTGTTGCCTCGTGCCACACCGGGGCCGCATATAACATCACCGCATGAGCGATGGTGCCGAGCATCCTTCTTTTAGTCGTCTTCGGTCCTCCGACGTTGGGCACCAGGCGGGCGATGGAACTCGTTACCGCCGCCGCCTTTCTGCTAGCTTCCTGTATGTGGGCCGCGAAGTTGAGATGTTTATCGATCCTAACCCCCAGGATGGTAACGTAGTCTTTCACTTCTATTTTTGCGCCGTTCAGTTGGATATTGATGGGCGGGATCTTTCTCCTTCCTTTCAGGACACGGCTTCGGACTTTTCCGGGACCAGGGTTAGGCCGACTCCGGCGGCCCACTCTCTAATCGTCTCGACGGCCTTGTTTGCGTTGCGCTGGATCGTCTTCGCGTCTTTCGCCACGACTATGGTGGTGACGTCGTCCGCGTACCCGACCGTCGAGACCCCCTCCGGGAGCTTCAGTCGGAGGACCTTGTCGTAGTTGATGTTCCACAGAGGGGCCGCCTGCACCGACCCCTGGGGAACGCCGCTTGAGATTTCTATTGTTTCATCAGTTGCCACCTGCAGGAATCTGTCCTTCAGATAGCTGGCGATCAGGTTGAACGTTTCTGGCTAGACGTCTCTTTCCCTCAGCTCATCCAGTATGTGTCGCCACCCCGCGTTGTTAAAGGCGTTTCGAACGTCCAGGGTGACGAGCAGGCACAGGTTTCTAGTTCTCCTGGTGCCCTCCTTGGCTTCCTTCGCGACTCGCACTATGGTCTTCAGTGCGTCGACGGTAGATCTTCCGCTTAGGAAGCCGTACTGGCTATCGCTGAGGTCGCCACTTCTCTCGATGTCTTGCTTGAGGCGGTTGTGGATCATGCGTTCCAGGAGCTTGCCGGCGTGGTCCAACAGGCAGATGGGCCTGTACGAACTGGGTTCGTTCGCCGGCTTGCTCCCTTTGCGGATCAGCACTAGCCTGGCCTTTTTCCACCTCGAGGGGAATTGACCTGACTCGAGGCAGTTGTTGTAGGCCGACAGGAAGGCCGATCCGCACTCTGACACCGCTAGTTTGATGACTCGGCCCGGTACTCCGTCGGGGCCTGGCGCCTTGTCTGCTCCGAGGTTCTTGACCGCCTCGAGCAGTTCCTCTTTCGTGAAGGGGTTCCTCTGAGCCGGGGGTTGCATCCGCGGCTCTTTGAATTTGGCGTGACTTGGGAATAACGCCGCCGCTATTTCTCGTACCTTAGTTGGGCTAGGTCCGGCCATTTTAGCCCCCCCGTCAGCTTACCCCTTACGATCTTGTAGGCCAGACCCCACGGATCTTCTTCTAGGGTGGCCAGGAGCTCTCTCCAGCAGCGCCTTTTGCTGTCGAAGATGGCGTGGCCGAGCGTCTTCTTCGCCGCCTTGTAGTCGTTGGCCTCCTCGACGTGGCCGTGCTGCACCTTTCGGGACAATCGTTTGGCTTCGCCTCTCAACTCGGCAATCTCCGTCGTCCACCAGTGAACCGGTTTTCGGTTGGGGCCTTTCCTTTTGGGCATGGCCGCGTCGCAGGCATCATGAATCGCTTCCATCAGTTGATCCGCGTCCGTCGTCTGACGGGTGCCCGCCAGTCGTTGGAACTCTTCCATGAACTTCCCAGCGTCCAATTTATGTGACGCCCATCCTTCTGCCTTTGTGCGGAAATCGTGGATTTGCTCTTCCAGGCAGATATGGACGTATTTGTGGTCGCTCATGGTGAGGTCTTCCAGGACCCGCCACCCCGTCACTCGTCGCGCCATGTCCGTCGAAGCTAGCGTGACGTCGATTATCGAGACCGAGTTTCCCCTCTCGAAGGTCGGAGTGTCGCCTTGGTTGCAGATTTCAAGGCCGGCAGAGCCTAGGATCTCGGCCAGCGCTTCGCCGCGTGCATCTTCTTCGGGGGAGCCCCAGTCTGGGGATTTCGCATTGAAGTCGCCTCCTGCGACCACGGGCTCCCTCGCTCTTTGGGCATTTCGGACTTCGTCGGCCAGCAGGTCGAGTTGAGTCTTGAACTCGGGAAGCGGATCGTTGGGGGAGTAGTAGCAGCTGTAGAGCTTTACTCCCGCGATCTTGGCCCAAGCGTAGCCTACGCCGTTCCCGTGGCTCTCCGCTGTCGTCGTGCTCGGTAGGAAAATTGCCGCCCTGCCCGTGGAGTTCTTGATCCATTTGTCGGACAGCGCGAGGTTGGGCTCCGAGACGAGCGCCACGTCGATCTTCCTCCTCAACGTGGTTTCGCTCAGGAGGTCGTGCGCAAGCCGTGCCGTGTGCAGATTGACTTGCAGGCACCTTATACTCCGGGGGGCAGGCCTGCCTCCCCGCCACGAAAAACCGTTTGCGATGGCTCAGGAGGGGATGGGAGCTCCCCTCCCCCGTCGGCGGTCACTTGGAGTGCGTCTTCTTGGACTGCATATTCCGGTTCGACATTTGGCACTTCCTCGCCCGAGCCCTCCTCCGCGGACGCCGAGGTGGTTTCTGTGGTGTTGGGGGTGCGGGTGGTGGCGGCTCTGCCGAGTCGGGGCGCTCGTCTTCTTCTCCTTCTCGGCGCTCGTCTTCCTCTCTGTTGTTGTGGTCTCGCAGAGGGAGGACATCGCCCCTCTCTGTGGCCTTCCGCTTGGCACTTGACGCAGTAGGCCGTCTGTCTGGTGCAGTCTGCTGCGTGGTGGCCCTCCGTGCCGCAATTCCAGCAGTCGGCCGCGCGGTCTCTGCCCTGGCAGTTTTGTGCTACGTGGCCGGTCCCCCAGCACTTGTAGCACATTTTGGTGGCGAGCTCCGTGATCCGCATATTCGTCCATCCGACTCTCAGACCATCGATCGCGAGCTTTCTCGCCACTGAGGGCTCCACCGTGACGGTGGCCTTCTGACTATTCATGGCCGCCGGCCGGAGGCTGTTTACTACGACGGTGGCCTGGGTTAACTACTTAAATCTTTTGAACCACACTATTTAATTAAAAATTGCAATCGAATAAGGCACACTTTGCAACACTAAATTAATATATGTAAAAAGTTTAGAGATTCCGCGAAAGCTAAATATGAGAAAACCAAAAAAGGAAGAAACGTAAAGTCAGCGCGAAGCTCGTCTTGAGAAGGCTATTAAAAAGCGATACCGCGAAAAGGTGGAAGCGAAACGTGCTCGTTTAGATAAAAATAATTGTGAACGTAAGAAACAGGAAGCAAGTGAATCTGATGAGCAAAGAAAGAATCGACTTCAGAAAGCTGCTTTAAGAGATTCAAGAATGCTGCAAATGAGGGAGAGAGATTGAAAAGATTGGAATATCAATCTCAAAGACGTGCCAATGAGACAGAAGCAGAGAGAGTTGAACGACTGGAATATTTGAGGGAATCTGAAGCAGATTTAGATCTTTGGAAGGAATAAGAATTGAAGAAATGAATCCATGTTTTTTAATGGGTAAAAAACATGTAACACAGATGCTCTTAAAGAAATGGAACGTTTAAGAAAACAACCTCCTGCATTTTAAACACTTAAATTTGAGCTTGCTCGGAAGTCTGGTTTTAACATTATTGAAGAACAAAAATATGATAAATAGTTTTCGTTATTTAAAGAAAAAAGTTTACTAATGAAAATTCAAAGACTAAAAAGTTGAAAATAAAAAAAAAATTAAAAAAAGCTTTTTATTATCTTCTGAAGAAATTTCACTTCCATCCAAGTAAATTAAATTTTAATTGTTTCTTTATTCTCTGCATTATTTCTTCTTTTTTCTTGTTTCTGTATTTCTCAGTGTACATTTGTTCTAGCGATAATTTTAATATTTTTATTTTTCAAATGATTTAATATTTTTATATCAGCATTCTCACGAGGATAAAAAGAATCCAAAACAAATTAACTTACTTACCGATTATACCCTTTTAAATATTTTGTACTGTTTACCTTATCCAAGAAAGTATCTTGAAAGATGCCTTCTATTAAAATATGTATCAGAATAAATGGCACTAATAATTGATTCTTCATTTCCTCAAGTTCAGTTTACTATTTCTTCAAGAAGCTTACTTGGTACCTACAGAACAATTGGACATAAGAAAAGTAATATGAGCTATTCAGAAATTTTAGCTGTACCTTATCTTTTAATACACCAACAAGTATTGAATTTAAAATACAATAAGTACCAAGCACAGAGTATTCCACCAGAAAGTTTGCAATATTTAAATATAATCCCTTGTTAGTTGTTGACCTTTCATTTGTAATTAGTGTTATATAATAATATCATAGTTATATCACCAAGCAGAGCAGTTTACGGGGAAAATCTGCAATCGGCACAAAGTCCGAATCACTGACAAAGGTTATTGAAATTTAAGTTCAGGGTTATTTTATTTATATCATTTTAGTGTTATCTATCGTATAATCCATAATAACAATATAATTTTATACAATAAAATAACAATACCACACTACGCCTTCACAACGTAATTCTTCTCTCTAGATGGATTTCCAAGTGCTTGACTTCATCTTTATGGGGTAGAAGATGAATGTACAATGTTAAACTTGAAAATGTACTGTTCTTAACTTTGATTAGCCACAGTTACAGCCAAGCCAGCCTTCGATTATATCCAGATGAATTTGAAGAAAGCGAGTAGCCAATGGTGGGTTTATATGAGACGCCATTTTGGCAATGTTATAAGCGGTTATAAGCAGATCATTCGTAAATAATTGGTATAAAATAATTGGTTCGCGTAAATATTTGGTGGCCCGTTGATGTGGTATCGGTTTTGGGACTTGGCACTTGGTTTTAGAAACGCCGAACACCAACGAAAATTGGCAGGGTGGACCCCGCCCAAGTTCGAGCAGGTCGCAGGAATATCTGCCGATTTTATGCAGGTGGAAGTCAAATGTGCACCTGCACACTTGACGCATCTTGGAGACGACCTGCAACATCGTCGAACGTGCCCGAAGGTTTTACAACGGTGGCATTGCGAAATCCAATGTTTGGTATTTTGATAATGACTGCTATGCCAAGGATGAGATCTGATGAGTGGTGGTATTATTTGTGTGGTCCGAATGTTTGCGAAGTGGGGCTGGGGGGATTAGAATTTAAGGGTGGGGTGGTAATGGGAGTTTTGGGTGCATTTTTCCGTTTATTTGTCTGGTTACTGTACCCTAGCGTCGGTTCGTGTTCGACTACAACGGCTTGATTGTCACGACACGACGATTGAAACACTATTATTTTTACCCACTGGTGGTGAAAAGTCACCGGGGTTTAAAACACCCGGGGCTTGTACCAATTTCTGTTCTTTGAAAAATGCTGCTATGGCGTGGAAAAGTTCGATATCCATAGCTTATTGCCTACGTTCGTCTGCAGTTTCTCCGCGAATGGCTTCTAAATTTTTTAAGTAAAGATGGAGGTTGTCACGTATGGCGATCATTTGAACGTTGGTGGCCTAGAAATTTTCTTCCCAAGTTATCAACAGAGTTGATTTTTATTGTTTCCACCTGGAAGCGGCGTTTTAGCGGCGGGGGTGGTTTTTGGCGTGGAATTTGTGCTAGAGGTGGAGAGTGTATCTGTGTCAATGTCCATATGTCGATGGGGGTCGTTGTAGTCAATTTGTTTTTACTTTTACGGGGCATTTTATAAATTTCGGATATCAGGAGCCCAGAAGGTGAAAATCGAATTTCTGTAGAGCACGTCTTACTGTGGCGCACTGGTTTGGTACTACTACTGCTGTTTTGACTTCAATTTGCCTGAAATTGTTTTCAAGTGTGAAATGTCATCGAATGTTCTTTCATATAAAATAAACAGACCAGAGATATCTCCTTTATTGCGGTTTTATTTAAATTTAAAGTTCTGATGCTCTAAAAAACTGTTCAATACAGTTTAATTGGTATTCAAGTTTCTCACACGAATACCTGACGCCTAAATGAAAATTGTCCCTGATATTATTTCTGACTTGTTCTTTAATTCGTAGGTACAATCGCATAATCTTTTTGTTTACTTCTTCCCAAACTGCTTATTAATCTTATGGGTAGGTACATCATAATCAATCCAAATCTGACTATTAAATCCATTCCCAAAATGCATTCAAGTTTCAAACAACCCATAATTATAATGTTACCATTTACCACGTGCTTTGCAGTTTTTAATTTAGCCAACACGTTTCTATTAATGCGAGAAATTTTTTTATCATTAGCAGTTGACCGGTTCTATTTTTCTCTTCATCCAGATAAAATTGTTAAATTTGATCATTATGGTTTTCTTCGAAATTTCTCAATTTTCTAACCTACGATCCGATTGGTCCAGGACATATGAGGTTTCCACCTGATACTATTCACGTCATCAGACTCATCACAAACATCCAAACTTCAGTCGTTGACTTTTCTTTCCATCTTATTGTTTGTCTTTTTATTCTCTTCTAACGAAATTTTGCCTTCATTGTAATAGATTTAATTTTCTTTATTAATTTTCTCCTTGTTAAATCCTCGGATCTTAATTCGCCTCTTCTCTTATTTTGCAACTTTTTATTTTAAAAATCTCATTGGTTTTAAGCCTAATTATGATGTACTTGTTCTTATAGATTATGTAATTGTTTGTATATTCTGAATTATTTCGTACTATAGATTTCTTCTAGGGATAATTTTAATATTTTTCAAATGATTTAAGGTCATTTGCCTGTATTTTATATTATGTTAAAGCCTTCTCGAGAGGATAAAAAGAATCCGAAACAAATTTGTTAATGTTTCGATATACAAAAATTGGAATTTAGAATCTAGAGATTTTAATATATATTTTCAACAAATGATAAATTAAATTTATATAATTTATTATTATTACGAAATAAACTGGAATAAATTTAATCTTACCTCAATTTTATGTAAGGTATCATATTTTCCGTTGAAAGTAATATGGGCCGTAGTAGTTTGATTGAATTTAAAAGCGATAACCAAAAAAATGATATTAATCTTTATCGAAATTCATTCATTCTATTCGCTTATCTTTAAGTTTGAAATCATGTTAATAAAACTAAAACACGGCTTACTGATTATACACCTTGTAACTATTTTGTGCTACGTACCTTATCCAAAAAACTATCCTGAAAGACCCCTTCTATTAGAATATGTACCAGAATAAATTATAAAAATTGATTTTTTATTTCCGAAAGTTTAGTTTGCAATTTCTTCAATATATACCTTCATCACAATTGGACATAAGAAAATTAAATATGAGTTCCACAAAAATTTTAGTTGCACGTTTCCTTTTAATGTACCAACACGAATTAAATTTATAATACAATTAGTACCTAGCACTTAGCAATTAGCACGTAGCACCTAGCACAGACTAATCTAGAACGTTTTGGTGTATTTAAATATAATTATTTTTTAGTTGACCTTTCATTTGTAATTAGTTATATATCACATCATATATTATCACCAATCAGATCAGTTTAAAGGAAAAACTGCACTCGGAACAAAGTCCGAATCACTGAATGTGATTAAAAAAAGTTCAGGGTTCTTTCGTTTATAATAATAATATGAAAAATACATTAAAAAACTACAAATTATTGCACAACATATCACACTTATATAACAACAAAAGAGCTCAACAAAAGAGCAATAATATAAATCTTGAAATCATGCCTGGTCCACGAACATCAACTGTTGGATCAAATTTGTTTTAAAACTTTTAACACTCGGTGCAGTTCTTAATTTCCTCAGGTAACTTGTTAAACCTAACAAGTCCATCAGAGAAAACAGAAGTCTTCATTTTAGTTGTACGAAATGCTTCAACATTAAAGTTGTTTTTCTGACGTGTATTTTATGCCGTTGTACACCTGAGACATATTTTAAATTATGTTGTAAGTATTCAGGGACCAGCTTCATTCTAATTTCAATTATAAGCACCATTGTGTTAAACAGAACCCTCTGCCTAATACTCATTAAATTCAATTTTTGTAACATCGATACAATTGGGGTAGTGTATCCATCACATGACAGTATGTTTCTCACACATCGAGTCTGGATGCATTGCATTTTTTGAAAACGGTATTCTGGAAAACCAAAGTGGTCTTTCATCGCGAAGTCGACAGCTGACGAAACGTCTTCCGATTGTGAAGTCCAAGTTTGCCTCGAAGTACTTGAACATAATTACGATAGTCATCTGGGGTGTAAGGCTCGATGGAAAGGCCTTCCGCGAAGTTTTTAACTTCGGAATAATTTATTTTGGCGGTTTAAAGTTGTTGAACGAAGTGGGGTCATTTGGCTACATCCTTTAGGACGAGTGGTGGTTCTACTTTCTACTACAACGGTTTGATTGTCAAGAAACGACGATTAAAACACTATCATTTTTACCCACTGGTGGTGTGAAGTCACCGGGATTTAAAACACCCACGACTTGTGCCAATTTTTGTTCTTCGAGAAATGCTGCTCTGGCGTGGAAAAGTTTGATATCCATGACTAATTGCCTACGTTCATCGACAGTTTCCCCGCGGATGACTTCTAGATTTTTTAAGTGAAGATGGAGGTTGTCACGCATGGCGGTCATTTGAACATTGGTGGCCTAGATATTTTCTTCTGAAGTTATCAATAGAGCACGACGATTTTTATTGCTTCCAGGTGCGTTTAGTGCCGGGGGTTGTTTTTGGTGTGGAATTTGTGCTGGAGGTGGAGAGTGTATCCGTCTCAAAGTCCATATGTCCATATGTCGATTGGGGTTGTTGTAGTCTGTTTGTTTTTACTTTTACGGGGTATATTATAAATTTCGGATATCAGGAGTGTTTAAGATCATGTGTGTGTTTTAGACTACAACTGTCCATGGCAGCCCCTTTTTAATGTTTCAATTTTATGTTTATCAATTGCCATGATTACGTTTATATTTTCGAGATGAATTTAAGTTACGATTGTCAAAATACATGTTTTTTACTATTATGCTAACCGATTTATTCCATGAATAAAAACTCTACATTACAGTCCACTTGCTTTATACTTGTCTACCAATTAGCATTTAATCATCCGGCTCGAAGCACCACAATGTTTGCTCGGTTGAAATCGTGTTCTTGCAGAATCGATGCAATTCGTTACAAAAAACCTTATGAGCTCTTTACTTCGCCGGACATTACATCAATTTACCGAAAATAAATTTAATAAAGTTTAACGGTGATATTAAATTTTGGTTAGAATTCAAATCAATCTTTCAAAGTCTAATACATGATAATGATAATTTAACCAAAATACAAAAGATTCACTATTTAAAATCAACCTTAACTGATGACGCTAAGTCAGTTAAAGGTTCTCTAGAATTCACAGCCAACAGTTACGATGTGGCGTGGAAAACGCTTAATACAAGGTTTGATCAACCTAAATTAATTATTAAAAATCATTTAAATGCCATTATGGATCTTGAAAATCAAACAAAGGAATCAGCTCAAGGCTTAAGAAAAATAAACGACTCCTTATGTATGCACATCTCTGCTGCTAAATCTCTAGCAAAGACAGAGGCTATTTTTGAAACTCTCTTAGTTATGTTGGTCTCAAACAAATTAGATTCCATAACTCGACGTGAATGGGAATTAACATTCAACAAAACTATTTCCACTTTACCCTCTTTAGAGGAATTTGGTACGTTCCTCACATCACATGCCAACTTATTAGAAGATATCGAAAAGGGGCACACACAGGAAGTAAAGGCAAATTATGTTGATAGAAGCAAATTTAAAACTAAATCATTCTTAGTAAACAATTCGTCATGTTCATTATGCAATAAAAGTCATTACCTAGGTCAATGTTCAGAGTTCTTAAAACTAAATGCAAGAGAGAGAGCAAATAAAGTTCAACAACTTAAGTTATGTTTTAATTGTTTGTCTAAAAGTCATTTAAAAAATCAATGTCAATCAAAATATTCTTGTAAAACGTGTAGGTCACGGCATCACACTCTCCTCCACACTCCGTTACAAAGTTCGAATGTTTCTGTTCAACCGGTAGTAGCAATCTCTTCGGTTTCTCCCGAACCTGAACCCATTCAAACTATCTCTGCTTTCTGCACAACAGCCTCACAAGTTTTACTGCCAACTGCTTCCGCAAAGATTCTTGACGCATTTGGAAACTTCCAATCCGTCAGAATATTACTCGATTCTGGTTCACAATCGAATTTCATTCGCACCGACGTGTGCCAAAGGTTAAACTTGCCTACTCAAAGTGCAAGCATTACAGTTGCAGGTTTGAGCAATTCAAACACTCATCATGTAAAATCAAGATGTGACTTTGAGCTAAACCCAAGTAACATTTTACCGTCATAAATGTACATATACCTTACAGAAATTTCCGTAACGGTAAAGCATTGATTTGCCCCTTTTGCAGTTACTGTATTGATGTATCATTTATGCACATATAAGGTACAGGTATTTTCGCAACGGTACGGCATTGATTTGCCCCTTTTGCAGTTACTGTATTGATGTATCATTTATGTACATATACATTACAGGTATTTTTGCAACGGTTCAGCATTGATTTGCCCCTTTTGCAGTTACTGTATTAGTACATCGTTTTTATACCGATTATGTGTTGATTTTTTATGAACGAGATATTTATTTAATAGAAAAAATAATTTTTATAAAAGATAAAATTTTTGATTTTTAAATATTTCTATTTTTTACATACTGCTAAATTGTTTCCCTGTTGTCTGCGCCAGAATCTGAAAATTGACATTATAAATGTGATAACTTTTACTTACTTTTTTTTTCCGAGGCCAGGTTTTGAACCCAAGCTGTACTGTACCTATACGTCTGAAAACCAACTGCTAAGCCAACTCGACTACCTGGGTATACGGTATAAACTATGATATTTCTTATTTGATGGTCAATTTTATTTTCAATTCATAGATTAAAAATATTACCTAATATTGAATTAAAATAAATCAAATATTTTGCTTTGGTACTTTAAAATTTATTACATTATGAATTATTTTAAATAAAAGTTGTTATTTTGCACGTGTTTTGAAGAAAAATGCTACGACGCCGGCGTCACTTTAATTCGAATCGACAGCGGTGGTGGGATTAAATTTATTATTTAAATTTATTAAATTTTAATTTCCTGACTTTTAATTTCCAGAATTTTTATTTCAAATTTGGAGATTTTCGAAGATTTTTGATTGTTATTATTTGCGCCGTAGTTTTTCTTAAAAATCCGTATTGAAGTAACGAAGTTAGAAACTTTTTCAATATTTAGAAAATCAAAAATTTGATACATAGTTGAAATAAAGATTTATGATTACTAGAAAGACATAAAAGACTGATTCCCCAACTATAATATTATTCCGTTCTCATTATAGGAAAAAAAAATATTGGAGAATGTAAGAAATCTCGATGGCGTAATGGTAAATAGGCACGATGGTACCTTTGGCAATCCGTTGTACAGTGGTTCAACTCCCAAGCCGGCAAAGTTATTTTAAAAATAAATTTCCTAATTAATTAATTTTTTAATATTTTTATTAATAAATATTATAAACACAGTTATTTATCGGTCTTAAAACTTTAAAAGGGCCTTTAGTTAATTAGCTATTAGAAAACATAAAATATTTAAAATACACGTTTTACAAAAGCTAGTTAACTAAAGGGCTTTTTATATGGGTTGATAATACCGGACGTAAGAGGTTTAAAATTTCCGCCCCCAATTTAGAAATTTGACCGCCCTTCTTACCCCAATAATATCTCATATAATAATTATTGTAATATAAAATGCTTATCATAATTTGTAACCAATCAGAAACAAGAGTTTTTCTAACGGCGAAATTTTTTTTTATACATAATCTTGATACATAAATAACTATAATGTTACATTTTTTTACATTTCAATATTAATAAAAATTATAAAAAGCGCGTCTCGAAATTTAATTTAATAAAAAGGGATTTTGGAGAATAAGACGGATTTTTATTTATAAAATTATTATATTATACGAGTATATATTTCATAATATTTTATTATGTACTTATTAAAGTAGTCATGGACAATATCAAAACCGTGAAATAAATATCACAAAGTTTAACTAATAAATCATCTTTACATATTATATACCGGAATTGTAAGCGACTAAAACATTACTATTTAAACTGTACTTTAAGGTATCAAACCGGTGATGGAAATATCGTACCGTCCATCTTATAAAATACCTGTATATGTTAGACATTGCTTTTATTGTAACAAAACGAAACGATTAAAACATTACCTAATCGGTACCGTATGTTCAACTATATTTTAGTTAATAAACTTTCAGTGCCGATCCGATAAAGCAATTGCCTTCAGAATAACGGTGCGAAAATATGTACATTGAAACTATACCTAAACAGTACAGTGTAAATATGAACTAAAATTTATGTGCCGCTTAGGTACCATTTTGGTACTTAATTTTCAGGTAATAATTGTAATATAATAATTTGTAACCAATGAGAAACAAGAGTTTTGCTAACGGTGAAATTTTTCTTCATTCTGATTGGTTACAACTGTTTTAAAACGTAATTAAAATTCATTGATCTTTAAATTACTTATTTTTATAATAAATATTTTAATGTTACGTATGTTTCACATTTTAATATTAATAAAAATTATTATATTATATAATATATTTCATAATATGTTATTATGTACTTATTAAACCTGTCATGGACAAATATTATTATGTTGAACAATATCAAAACGGTGAGGTAAAAATCATAAAATTTAACCAATAAAGCATCTTTACATATTATATACCGGAATTGTAGCAACTAAAACATTACTATTTAAACTGTACTTTAAGGTATCAAACCGGTGATGGAAATATCGTACATTCCATCTTATAAAATACATGTACATGTTAGATATCGCTTTTATAGTAACAAAACAAAACGATCAAAACATTACCTAAACGGTACCGTATGTTCAAATATATTTTAGCTAATAAAATTTCAATGCCGATCCGATACAACAATTGCCTTCAGAATAACGGTCCGAAAATATGTACATTGAAACTATACCTAAACAGTACAGTGTAAATATGAACTAAAATTTATGTTCCGCTTAGGTACCATTTTGGTACTTAATTTTCAGGTATGAAAATATATGTACATATTCGTTATACTTCAATGGTATACCGGTATAAAACCGACGTTGATGTTACTTGGGCCCTTCTTTTAGGTGATTCCTTTCTGACAGCGAAGAGAAGATTTCTCTCTCTGGAACGGTAATTAGAAGCCAATCCCAAACTTCAGGAAAGCTACTGTGCTTTCATGAAAGAATACATAGAGTTGGGTCACATGTCGATATCAGATCCCAAAGTTAAGCTGGTTTATTATCTTCCACACCACGGGGTCCATAAATCCGACAGCTTAACTACAAAACTTCGTGTCGTTTTTAATGGTTCCTCTGCAACCACAACAGGTCATTCGTTGAATAGTATCCAAATGGTTGGTCCCACTATTCAACAAGATTTATTCTCAATTTTAATTCGTTTCCGGAAATATCCTTACGCTTTCGCTGCGGACATCGAGAAGATGTACCGATAAGTGGAAATAGAGCCTAGTCAAAGGCCACTCAAACTAATACTGTGGCGGTCTTCAATCGCAAGCCCCATAGAACATTATGACCTAAATACCGTGACTTATGGAACCGCCTCCTCATCTTATCTTGCCATCCGATCCTGAACACAATTAGGTATCGCATGCGAAAGCTCGCTCCCAGAAATTTCTAAAATTATAAAGCGCGACTTCTATGTTGATGACCTACTTTCTGGTGCTTCCAGCGTAGAAACCGCACGTGAAATATGTTCGCAAATTTCAATAGTTCTAAGTGCAGGTTGTTTCAAACTTAGAAAGTGGATTTCAAACAATCCCAACGTACTAGCTAACATCCCTCATGCTGATCTACACCCCGGTATTCTACAATTTGGAGACCGTGAACAATCACATACTCTCGGCCTCACATGGTTGTTCCGAACAGACCATTTCAAGTTTTCAATTTCACATCAATCGTCTTCAAAAATTACTAAAAGGCAAATGCTTTCTGAGATTTCTCAAATCTTTGATCCATTAGGGTTAATTACCCCTTGCACGTTTGTGGCCAAGATTTTCATGCAAAGGCTTTGGCTTGAAAAGCTTGATTGGGACGAGCAAGTTCCAATCGATATGGAAAAACGATGGCTTTCTTACAAATCTGAATTGTCAGGTCTTAATGACCTTAAAATACCAAGATACGTCACATGTGTCGATCCAATATCCATCCAAATTCATGGATTTTGCGACGCGTCGATGGAAGGTTACGGAGCCTGTATATATTTGCGTTCAAAAAATGTCCATAATCAAATTTACCAAAAATTATTATGTTCAAAGTCAAGGGTTGCACCCTTAAAACCGATTACTATCCCCAAACTTGAGCTTTGTGGACCATTACTGTTAAGTAAACTACTAAAAACTGTTTTAAAAGCTGTAGATTTACAACCTACTTCTTGTTTTCTTTGGTCCGATTCGACCATCGTACTAGGATGGTTAAAGACAACCCCAAACCTTCTTAAAACTTTCGTTTGCAACAGGGTTGCTGACATTCAGAATGTCACTGCTAACGCGGTTTGGCGGCATGTGCCTACGAAATCCAATCCCGCCGATCTTTTATCGCGAGGAGCAAGTCCTCAATTTTTAAATGAATCCACATTATGGTGGGACGGCCCCCCTTGGCTACAGGAAGACGAAACTTCTTGGCCAAATCTTGCGCTTGGTAACGCTGAACTTCCTGAATTCAAAAGGGAGGTCAAGGTTCTCGTTTCTTCTAAACAAGAATCATTTCCTTTCAACAATTACTCTAATTTAACTCGCCTTGAGCGAATATTTGCATTTTGTTTGCGGTTTAGAAACAATTGCTCTGTCTCTAAAACCAATAGAATTTATGGATTTTTAACACCAAAAGAGCTTACCAACTCATTAAGAAAATTAATCAAATTTTCGCAATTGGACTCTTACAATGATGAGATAAAGTTGCTTGCTTTAGGTTTACCCTTAAAGATCTCTTCTTCTCTAGTTAGTTTAAACCCGTTCGTTGATGACGAAGGTTTAATACGAGTAGGTGGAAGACTCTTCAACACTAACTATTCTTACGATAAGAAGCACCCATTTGTAATTGATGGGAAACACCCTTTAGCAAAACTTCTCGCTTCTCGTGAACATTTGAAATTGCTTCACGCAGGCCCCCAACTCCTTCTGTCTACCTTACGTGACAGATTCTGGATTACATCCGGTAGGAATGTAGTCAAACACATCGTTCATAAATGTGTAAAGTGTTTCAGATTCACTACTTCTATCACTAGGCCTATAATGGGTAACCTGCCATCAGCTCGTGCTGAAGAATCATTTCCTTTTCAACAGGTTGGCATCGATTATGCCGGTCCCATAAACATTAAAGATCGAAAAGGTCGTGGGTCTAAAACCACAAAAGTTTATTTTTGCATTTACGTTTGCTTTGCAACTAAAGCAGTGCATTTAGAACTTGTAACAAGTCTTTCAACTGATCATTTTATCATGGCATTTCGCCGATTTGTCTCCCGAAGAGGCAAACCATCACACGTTTATTCAGACAACGGTACTAACTTCGTAGGCGCGAATAACGATTTGCTTGAATTAGGAAAATTTCTTAAGCAACAAGAATCTTCAATTCCAGAAATTGTTGCTTGCGAAGGAATTCACTGGCATTTCATACCAGCTCATAGCCCTCACTTTGGAGGCTTATGGGAAGCAGGTGTTAAATCCTGTAAATATCACCTAAAACGAGTAATAGGTGAGCATATTTTGGTCTATGAAGAACTCTGTACTTTGCTATATCAGGTAGAATCCATTCTGAACTCCAGACCTCTTGCTCCCTTATCAACCGATCCCAACGATCTGCAACCGTTGACACCCGGTCATTTCTTGGTTGGGCGACCACTTACTTCACTTTCAGATTCAGATGTTACATCTATATCTGAAAATAGACTGGATGCTTTCCAAAAAATTCAAGGATTTGTACAGCATCTTTGGCGAAGGTGGAGTAAAGAATATGTGTCTGAACTTCAGCAAAGAGTGAAGTGGAAACTGCACCAATCAGAGCTTTCGTCTGGCACTCTCGTCCTAATAAAGGAAAATAACCTTCCACCTTTAAAATGGAAAATGGGTAGAGTTATCTCCGTGCATCCCGGTTCCGATGGTATAAATCGCGTCGCGACCATTCGGACTTCTAATGGACATGTGAAAAGAGCATTTTCTAAAATTTGCCCTCTACCAAGTTCGGTAAACAAGTGCATCGATTGACGATTAATGTCTTGCTTTCGGTCGCGAGTGTTTATTACCAAAAAAACTAATATTGACTTTATTTATTTTGTTTATGCGTAACATTTATGTGTAATTTTAATATTTAAGTAACTGTTCAATGTTATTATGTTTCGTTTTCTTTCTTGAAATCCCTTAAGAATTTCAACCCGGGCGATATGTTTAAGATCATGTGTGTGTTTTAGACTACAACTGTCCATGGCAGCCCCTTTTTAATGTTTCAATTTTATGTTTATCAATTGCCATGATTACGTTTATGTTTTCGAGATGAATTTAAGTTACGATTGTCAAAATACATGTTTTTTACTATTATGCTAACCGATTTATTCCATGAATAAAAACTCTATATTACAGTCCACTTGCTTTATACTTGTCTACCAATTAGCATTTAATCATCCGGCTCGAAGGACCATAATGTTTGCTCGGTTGAAATCGTGTTCTTGTAGAACCAATGCAATTAGTTACATCGTATCTGATGGATTGGAAGCTCTGAGGTAGAAGCTACCTCCAAAGGAAAAGATGTGAAAACAGTCATCAGCAAATGTATCAGATTTCTCTTGCTCGTTCCAGATATAGTCGCTTTTTTTTACATAATTGGGATATTTTGTTTAGTTACTTAAGTTTTTATGTGAATTTCCGCAAGGAGAAGTCTATTGATTTTGTTGTAGACAGATTTTCCAGAAAGAATTTAATGCCTTGATTTTTATGTTAGTCAAACATATTGCAGTGTTCCCCCGTAACTTACCAATAAATATGCAGTGTTCTCCCGTAAGTTACCCTCTTTTCTGATTTAGCTCCTCGATGGTTCCACAATACTATATTACACACCAAGTAATTAAAGGAGGCCATTTAATCTCGCGTGCGAATTGGGATCCTGCGGTAATGGGGGTAGTGGTAGCTACCCCCTCTACCAGGGGATCCAAATTAGCACCAGAGATTTAATGGCGCTTTAGCCACGAGTTGTGCATACTATCTTATGCAATCCTAATAACTACCGACAAAAAATAGCCGTAAAGAAAATATGAAATAAACAGGTACAAATTAAAGTATATAAATTGAAGTGGCTGTTAAAAAACGCATTGCAAAAGATAACAGTGTATGCAAAAATACTTTGTAATTATGCAGTTTATAAAATTGTCTATTAATGTATCCCATTACAAGTGATAACAGTGGTTGTATGATTAAAAGAAAGAACGCATAATTATATAAAGCTTTGGCGGCGTGCCTACACGTCGAAAGAATATCTCATTGCAGTGTGATAACGCATTCCTTTGAAGGAAGAGATAAATAATTCTAACGTAAGATAAAATAGGTATAGCATGTAGACTTTTGTTGAGTCAATAATTATGAGGTCATACTATGATCCCTTGGGATCAAATGATCCCATGGGAGTAAATTTACTAATAAACAACACATGGGAGTGAAGAAGGTAATTACGAACTGCAGAAGTAGTAATAAATCCTTGAGAAACACGCTAGGATTGCATAAAATTTAATAAATAAAAGGTTCCAATTTCCTCAAGTACTTTATTAAAATTCTATGAATTAGTTTCGACTTGCGCTTATCATCAGCATATTCTACAAAGGAAATCAATAATAATTGATGATGACCACAAGTGAAAACCAGTCCATAGAATTTTAATAAAGTACTTGAGGAAAGTGAAATTTCTTATGTATTAAATAAAAAAATGGTTTGATAAAGCCTGCGAAAAGAAAGTTGAGATGAAACATAAAGCAAGATAAAATTGGAAATTTAAATGTGGAAAGAAGCTCATAAAATTTGCAAACAAAGGAAAAATACGATGGTTTGGTCATATAATGAGGTAATAAATAAAATGAAACAAAGAGAGAAGTAGAGGGAAACCTAGGATGAGATGGTGGGATGTAGTTGTGAAGGAAACTGGAGGATGATGTGAACGGTAAGGCAGATGTGGAGACGGATCGTTAATGAAGCGAATGAACATGAAATGATACATTAAAAAATGGTATCAAAGGAGGAGTAATTCACCTCATAAAACAGGATTATGAAGACCTCAAATTAAGGTGGTTATATTCTGACAGGAATTAAACTAATCGTTCATACATAGATACATTATTGGTACCTACCAAAACTTTATTATTGCTTAGTATATTCACAAAACATCAAACAAAAATACAACTGCAATTAATTTAAAAAAAAATAACAAGAAATGACTTAATTACTCACTCAAAAGAGTTCTTCATAAAATTTCTTGTGTGCACCTTAATTTTATTATATTATAAATACAGTCAACTCGCGTTATAACGAATTGCAAGGGACCGGGAAAAAAGTTCGTTATATCGAAAGTTCGTTATATCGAAATTCAGTTTATATTCTATATAAATTATATTCAAATTCAACAGAACCAAATTTAATTTTAAAAGAAATCACTAATTTTTGTTTGTATGCAGGTGACTGCACTTGTCCGTTCAATAGCATTCTCCAAATTTAATATACTTGAGAAGACACTGCCGTCAACGTCATGGCTCTGCAAGTAACTTCTAACAGCACGGATACCTAATTTTGCTTCCTTTGTAACAATTCTTGCCACTCCAAGGAACGACAAAAACTGCCCCGACGATCTTTGTTGATAACTCAGGGGATCGCCGGACAAAGATAGAAAATGCCACGTAGTGCTAGCTCAAGCACGGACCATGAAGAAAACGGAACCCTTCTTCCCTCGGTTGGTGTTACACAATTATACGGGATGACGCTAAGAATACATAAACGTAGCGAAAAAAGATGTTAGACTGGGCGCCATGTAATTATATTCACCCCGTATAAAGAGAGAACTTAGAAACACAAAAATTACAATTAGTGCTTCCGAAAATAGATAACCAAAGGTCGGAGGATGCCCCCGTGACCGGAAAAATATATAACGACTCGTCGAACGACATCACCTCATCTGTGTTAAAATAGCAAGATCGACCGCTACCAGAAAACACAAAGAAACCAACCACCAACAATCGACTAGAACTCCTATTAGAAGCGAGCATGCAATGCGACGTCAAACGTGATTTGCTAATAGCAAATATAAAATCAACAATCATCACACTCATGCAAACCCCTAGATGGTAATCGTATTTAAATACACACAATATTAATAAAGCTAATATAAGAAAATACAATGCAAAAATATTTAAAATTACTAAAAATATTTAACGTGGAAAAGTAATCCAATTGTAAAAGCGAGCGACAACGTTGCTATCTGGCAGGCCAAGCGGTCGTATCTTGTGCTATCAGCGTTCCCATTCAAATTAAATTCGACTTAATCAAAATTGCAGTATTAAAACTACACAAAAAATGGCTCTAAACAAACCGTTTAGATCAAAAAAACATACAGTATGAGGCAACAATTACTACACAGAACAAACTTGTATATACGCACACAAGGAAAACAATTTTGGGTAACAAGGAGTAAAAAAATAACAATTACGCACAAATTGCGTAATTGCGGAAGCAATTCAAGAAAGACAAAGCCATATGCCCAAATTTGGTCAAGACACGACAAACCAGAATGGAAATCAATGGAAATAGCAAAAATATCGCACTCACCTACGCGAACTAAAAAATCCTCCAACGAGAATTGCGTAAGCCAAAAAACGAATCCTCGCCACAGCCACTTGAACCACATCCATGGCTATCGCTCCATCACAAACAGGAATCCGACTAGCTCTCCCAAAACTCAACCTTCCTCGGCACTTCACAAAACTCTTCCTCCCTTTTCGAGTCGCTATCGCGACCCTGTTATCCAAAACACAACAATCCCGCCAACCTTAGAATTAATGCATGAATCCACCATACAGGCGTTGCTAAAGTTGTCAAAGCAAAGTAGAAAAAGTAACGATTCAAAAAATCATTACACCTTCAGGGTTGCAGGGGCTCTACAGAAGGTTCATCTTTGTCAATATCCTCTTCTTGTTTAAAATCTCATCGTCGGTGAGAACACCAGAGACAGCCAAATCGTCGTCGACTGCGACAAACTCTTCAAACGTTGAAAACTGCGCTTCTATAACAGAGCATAATCTGTTCCATTGACTATCAACTTCGACAGTAACAAGGGATTCGTCTTCTTGCTCATCAATAGTCTTCACAAATCCACACGTTCTAAAACAGTTACGAATCATTTGTGCAGTGACGTTATGCCAAGCTTTATAGCTCATTGTCATTGCTGTCAAAACAATTACTTTCGATATCTCATTTTTGTCCAAACACTTGATACGCTGACCAACGTAATCCTTGAAGAGAAAAAAAATTTTTTCTTCGGCTAGCTACTTACTTATAACTCTTGTGTTTTGGTCCTTCTCAGGGCGTGGTAACGTCTCTTTTGTTGTAATTGAGTGCAGTCGAAATTAAATTCATGTTTCGTTTTATACATATATTACACAAAGAATAATTACACAATCTTGATAAAGTATGGTATCTAATTAAAAACAAAATTATACTTAAATCTAGAAGATTCATACTCGTGCATACTGTAAATCTAAGAAGGAACATGTGAAATTATGAATAATTAAAATTTATAAAATAAAATTGAATAGTATTTGTATCAAGGAAAATAAATTTAAAGTACGATAAATTTTACAAATATGCATTTACAACAAGAAGGTACCTGTATTGTTATCATAGCATAGTGGTTGACGTATGTAATACGCAGTGTTGGATAGTACGCGTGGATACTTCATTTGCCGCTCTTCATATGTAGTAACCCATATGTGAGATGAGGTAATATCGACCATGACATCATAAATTATAGTGGACCCAATTAGGTTTATTTTGATGTTCATTAATACGTAGAAATTTGCGAAGAAATGTCTTTTTATTATAATTTTCGACACTAAATCCGTTATGGTTGAGCCGATTCTTAATTTGCGAATAAAGTTTTTATTATTTTCGCACTATGTTATTATTGACGTCTTGCACCCCGTTAATTTCACTTGAATATTATAATAATAATAATTCTTTATTTACGGAACAATTTCCTTTTAACTATAAAATACACACAATAAAAAATAAAATAAATAAATAATAACAATCACAAATTCAAAGCTGACCTCAGCTGAAGTTTAAATTTCGCTAAAGAATAAGCGAAATTGTCGACCCCTATTGTGTTGGCAAGTTTTTGCGATCTTGTCATAGGCGAGTGCATTCCATAACTTGTCCTATGGAAATCAACCAGGAATTGGTCCGGATTACGGGTTACGCACGGGTGAGCCCAAAGATTAATCCTGAGCAGCAGATCAGGGCAATCAATTAAATTGTTCAATAATTTGAAAAGAAAGCACAAATCTAGGTACTCTCTCCTTTTAACCAAACGAGACAATCCCAAGTAGCCTAGCAACAAGTCGTAGTTGGAGTCCAAGGAGATGTGAAATTTTTTAAAGCAGAGGAATTTCACAAATCTTCTTTGAAGTCTTTCAATACGGGTAATGTGCGTCAAATGGTACGGATGCCAGACCGTTGAACAATATTCGAGGTGCGACCTGACGTAAGCGACAAACAACAGGTTTAAGACTCTTAAGCTGGTGAACTCATGAGCATGTCTTAATATAAGACCTAGCATTTTATTCGCCTTATTTACGATTACATTTACGTGAGATGTAAAACCAAAGTTGGAATCCATAGTTACGCCTAGATCTTTGAAGCTACAAACGGTTTCAAGCTCGTTGCCTAACAAGGTGTACGTGTGATGCATACGGATTATCTTTCGCGTAAAGCGAATAGACTTGCATTTAGCAATATTTAATTGGATAAAGTTAGCATTACACCACGACTCGAATGAAAGTAAATCATTGGAGATCAGGTTGTAATCCTGATTAGAGTCAGCGATTTTGAAAATCTTTAGATCGTCTGCAAATAAAAGGAATTTGCAGTGCTTGAAGGCCCATTTGATGTCGTTGACATAAAGTATAAATAATAAGGGTCCGAGATGAGAACCTTGTGGGATACCGGATGACACTGGTATATCTCGAGAGAAAGTTTTACCAATTTTCACCTTTTGATGTCGATCGGACAAGTACGACGAGAGCCAATTAAGTATATTAATACCAAAGCCAAGCTTACCCAACTTGAATATTAACCGTTTAATATGGACGCGATCAAATGCCTTAGAGAAGTCTGTGTATAAGCAGTCAACGCTAGAGCCAGATTCCAGGTTGTTTATGACATATTCTGAGAAAGTGCATAAATTTGTTGCAGTTGATCGGTGTTTGAAGAATCCGTGTTGTTCTTCAATAATAACTCCTTTAACCACCCAATAAAGCTTATCAGTGATAATCCATTCAAAAAGTTTGGGGATCACTGATAATATACTTATTGGTCTATAGTTACCAACGTGGGAACGATCCTTGCCCTTGTAAACAGGCGTAATTGACGAAATTTTCCAGGCGCTAGGGAAGCAGGAAGTCTGCAATGATTTATTATAGAGCAGTGTTAAAGGCTTAATTAGACTTTCACTACAATTTTTCACGAATATTTCAGGGATACCATCCGAGCAAGGGTTTAAAGATGTCTTAAGTGAACGTAACTTATCAGCTACTTCCTCTTCACTGATCACGATATTCGTCAAATCCACACAATTCGCTAGGTAAGAGTCCCATTCAGTATTGGTAACGTTATCAGGGTGAACGCAGTAAAAATTCTGAAACGAGTTTGCAAAGAGGTTAGCTATGCCAGAAGAGTCTTCACAACTGACTGAAGCGTCGTGCATTTTTGAAGGAATGTCACTATCACTGAATTCAGACTTGCTTTTAATGAAGGACCAAAATTGCTTGGGAGAATTATTTAATATCTTGCATTCAACATCGATAATATGGTTCTTTCTGTCGCATTCAATAGCCGACTTGCAGTATTCTCTTGCTTCGGCAAAATGTCGATATGTGTCCACATTCGGCAAATTCTTATATACCTTGTGAAGACGTTTCTTATTTAGGATTAATGACTTGGTACGCTTGCTTATCCAGATAGGGAAGGTGTCACGTTTCTTCTCGAATTTTAGTGGTACAAAAGATTTAATTACTGAATGAACGACATCGTTAAACGTGTTTACACAATCATTAATAGAACAAAGTTTGTCAATAAAATCCCAATTGACCTGGCACAACTGGTTGTTAATAATGGAGTACGGAGCATTTAAGAAATCTAAGTATTGACAGCGGCCTTCCGTCTTAAGGAGATCTTAAGGAGATTTATTGTTTATCATACGAAATCATGCCGTCTTTAAACTTTTGTCTTTTAAAATGCCGATAATGTTTGTTCACAGGTTTTATTATAATCAATGGCGGACGAATGTGTTACGTTTGAGTTCTCGCGTATTAATTGGATTATGTCGATGTAATACACGCACCCACAACTTGTTATTGTTCCTTGATATTTTTATTAATAGTATTTTTTCATTTAAAATAGTTGATTGAATATTAATTATAAGATAATAGGTAAACTTGTTAATTTCATAATTAAAGATAATAAGATAAACTTGAGTGCATTCTTGTTCGTGGTATCTATAGCACTGCATTTCCGCGGTTCTTCTCCCACCTCGAAAGTGTATCATTGCATTCTCCTGCAAGTATTTTAGCGCGGATATTTAAATACTCCAATTAGATTAACGCATTTTATAAGCGTATGTTTATTAGAACAAGAGAATAATAGCCACGACTAAGATGGGACATCTCGCTACCCATTGCATTATGGGTCCACGTCGAAACGAAAGAATAAATACGTCATTTGATTATCATGCGTATTTAATTAAACGGTTATGATATACAGAGTGTTTTATAATTAATAATACCATATTCAAGTTTAATTAGTTTAAGTTGTTAAAGTTTTAACCTTATTATTGAAGGATTTTCTTTAAAGCCGTAACACACTCTAACAATTCAGAAACAATCTCCTTTCGATACAGAACTTTGAAGTTTTTAATTATTCCTTTGTCCAAGGTTCGACAAGGTTGGTTAGAAGGAACAGGGCGTTGTTATGAGCGGTGCAGTTATCAACAAACATGATAATTTTTCTACATTGTTTTTTCATATCATTGTTGAGGGTTTCTAGCCATTCCTTCCACAGTTCAATAGTCATCCACGACTTTTTATTGCTTCTGTACGTCATTGGGAAGGACTTAACATGTTTAAAGCACCTAGGTTTAGCGGATTTGCCTATTAGTAAGGCCCTCAACTTCTCCGAACCATCCATAAAAAGTAGTGTAACTCGCTCCTTACTCAGTTTTCCTCCATGACACTTTTCATTTTTAAACGTAAGAGTTTGGTCAGGTAAACATTTAAAAAACAATCCCGTCTCATTAGCATTAAACACATTTTTCGGTTCGTATTCAC
Organism: Podabrus alpinus; assembly: GCA_932274525.1. Taxonomy (NCBI): domain Eukaryota; kingdom Metazoa; phylum Arthropoda; class Insecta; order Coleoptera; family Cantharidae; genus Podabrus; species Podabrus alpinus. The sequence continues at coordinate 67,967,252 of OW026456.1, read as the reverse complement.
ATAACAAGTCTTGAAGTTTCACTTTCCAGCCGTCACAAACACCTTCATCAACGCTGGCACTTTCCCCACAAATTTTCTTAAACACCAAGTTATGACGCTTTTTAAAATTAGACAACCAGCAGTCACTATCAGTGAAGTCTGAAATACCAAGCGTTTCGCCATAACTTTTAGCTCTTTCCTTGATCAAGAAACCACTGATGGGAATTTTTTGCTGCCTAACTTGATTGAACCAAGTGAACAAACATTGTTCTAAACGGGAAAACTCACTTGGTCGGGCTTTTTTCCGGCTACTTGCTTCGTCAGTCGTGTTAAGAATGGTTTCTTTCTGTTTCAAAATTGTAGAAAGTGACGAAAAAGGAATTCCAAAACTATCCGCCACGTCTTTTTTCTTTCTGTCACTCTCGACCACCTCAATAATTTTCTTCTTGTCAGAAATTGACAGACACTTCCGTTTTGAACTCATGACTGCATATGAATTCGATCTTGCATTCTAAGCTAATTAAGTGACGTCAAGGACGAGTGTCGACTTTGCATGATAACAGAACTAAAATTGTGTAGATACACATTATGTAATTTGTATGTCTTTTAGAATTGCACAGGATTAGATTACAGTTTCATACTTACATGCTGTAATTCATAGTAAGGAATCAGCAAAAGTTTTATCCGAGTCGGTCTGTCACTTTGATAATGCAGAAATAGCATAACAAGGGTTTTGATTAAGCATATAAAAGACATTGCATTAACAAAAATTAGTAGACTTGGGCCAAAAAACTTCGTTATATCAAGGGGACCAAAGCCCATTTAAATTTTCGTTATAACGCGAGATTTTCAAGGGACTGGCAGTTTTTTTCTTTATATCGAGATTTTCGTTAACAGAACTAAAATTGTGTAGCTACACATTATGTAATTTGTATGTCTTATAGAATTGCACAGGATTAGATTACAGTTTCATACTTAAGCTATGATCAGACTAGGCTACTTTTGCTGCGCACTTTTTTTACTGTGGCTGCAAAAGCTGCATGTCAGGCTCACACACAGAGTCAAAGTAGCCTGCAGCACGCAGCTTTTGCAACTACGGCTGCAAAAGCTGCGTCAAAAGATACAAACCTACTCACACATAGTAGCTGCTTTTCCTTCGGCTGCAAAAATTGCAACGACTGCAACCGCCAAAGTACTTTATAGCTAATTAGACACGTAAACGCTAGCAATGAACACAGAAATATTTTGTTTACCGACGAAAAAATTTTTACGGTAGAAGAAAAACATAATAAACAAAATGATAGGGTGTATGCTCACAGTTCCAAAGAGGCGTCAGAAAAAATTGCAAGGGTTCAACGAGGTCATTTTCCAGCTTCTGTAATGGTTTGGTGGGGAGTATCTTACGATGGGGTAACTCAATTACATTTTTGTGAAAAGAGCGTTAAAACGTCCGCAGTTGTGTACCAAAAAATGTTAGATGTTGTGGTAAAACCACTTAATGACACCTTGTTTGATAGTAAGCGTTGGATTTTTCAACAAGACTCGGCACCAGCGCACAAAGCTAAAACCACCCAACGGTGGCTAGAAGAAAATCTACCTGGTTTCATTCGAGCTGAAGTTTGGCCCTCAGGGAGCCCCGATTTAAATCCCATGGATTACAAGTTGTGGTCTATGCTTGAAGACATGGCTTGTAGTAAACTCCACAAAAATATCGAGCTACTAAAACGCGATTTAGTGAAGGCAGCAGCATCGATACATATTGAAGTCGTACGTGCCGCAATAGTTGATTGGCCACGCTGTTTGAAGGAATGTGTGAAGTCATTTTGAGTAAATTTAATTTTATTTGTTGTCTATAATATACTTAATAAAATGCGTTAAAAAAATTTGGAATTTTTTATTTTTCAACTTGAATACAGCGTTTTTAATATGGGACACAACTTATGGCACGACTAGGTATATTAAAAAGCTGCACCGGTAGTCGCAGCAAAATATTAAACCAAATGAATATTTTTTACTGCGAATAGAATACGATATATGGTTTGTCAGGTGCATTACTCAATTACGTTTACTCAGCGCATGATGTCAGCCCCGGAGCAGCTTATCAGTTAGGTATCAACTTACAGTAGGCAGCTTAATTGCAGTTAATTGATTTGCGAATGCAACATATAAAATTTGCACTCACACTAAGCTGCTTTTAACAGCGTGCGCAGTACACCACATGTGCAGTTGTATCGGCAAATTAAAAAAATTACTTGTTAATCACGAATGAAATAAAAAATTAAATTTTGAAAAACAATTATTAAAAAAATTAAAAGTAACTGGATTGAACAGCGATAAAATTGTAATGATTTTTTTTGTTGGATTGGACAAAGAAATTTAAGAAAAAAATTAAAACGGAAATTATTTTTGGACAATGAAATTAACAAATAAAATCAAAATAAAATTTAAAACATTGGATTGGTCAGAAAAAATTGATGATTTAATCAAAGATAAAACCTACGAGCAACATCGGAGGGTGCCTACAAAAATAAAAAATTATATTTTATTTAAATGTGATAAAAGCTGCACCGGTAGTCGCAGCAAAATATTAAACCAAATGAATATTTTTTACTGCGATTTTATCGGTTGCAGTGGTGTTCACACACAGCTACTTTTTCTGCGCGCAGCAAAAGTAGCCTAGTCTGATCTTACCTATGCTGTAATACATAGTAAGGAATCAGCAAAAGTTTTATCCGAGTCGGTCTGTCACTTTGATAATGCAGAAATAGCATAACAAGGGTTTTGATTGAGCATATAAAAGACATTGCATTAACAAAAATTATTAGACTTGGGCCAAAAAAACTTCGTTATATCGAGGGGACCAAAACCCATTTAAATTTTTTTTTATTTATTTTTTTTTTTTTTTTTTATTTTTTAGTTTAGGCACCCTCCTAACAGTATAAACTAATTATAAGGAGAGTGTTTCTCTTGTTGCAAGAGAAGAGGCACAGGAAAACCCTGGCGAAAGAAATTCCCAGTAAATTATTACTGCGACTGGAGTCGAACCAAGTGCTCAGCATTAGCAGTCAGCACACTTAACCGCTTAAGCTATGCCCGGCTAAATTTTCGTTATAACGCGAGATTTTCAAGGGACTGGCAGTTGTTTTCTTCATATCGAGATTTTCGTTAAATCGAACTTTGTTACAACGCGAGTTGACTGTAATTGTTTGACAGTGTAGTAAAAGTTGAATAGGCAAAGTCTTGTATTCATAAAATTAATAAATTGTAGTATTTTTTATTTCCTTGGGTATATCGGCGTATATATTTCTGAAAAATATCCACCGTTGAAATTTGACGATCCATATAGAAAATCTGAACTTCAATTTTGTATTTTTTTTGTATTCGAACATCTTTAACTTTGTATTGATTTTGATACAACTAAAATTTGATTGTTAATTAAAAATTGTTTCTTGTAATATTTTGCAGTACTTTGGACAAAATATTATGACCGGCAACGTCTTCAACAACGTATACCATCAGCTCAATAATTAACCCAATAGTTTTCATTGTACACAAGTTACAAGCTACACGTAAGCTAAATTATTTGTACTATTTCACAGTAACATCTAGAAGCTATTACAAATTATTTGCTTGGATATTTTAAATCCAAATAATGTTATACTCGTGATATCCATAAAAATTGTTCCGCGGTAATAAATTTCACTATTAGTAATCATCGATTAAGTACATTGTGTATCAAGGATGTACCTTTGATGAAATTTTGTTTGATACTTTTTTAAGATTAACAAAATGAGTAAGATTTATACAGTATTGTATAATAATTGTAAAAACGTTTCATACGTAAGGACTGATAACCGAAGAAACAACGTAGTATCGTAGTATTATAAATTAATTTAGAATTTTTAAATGTGTTAAAAATTAGTTTATAGAAATAAAAATTTAAAAAAACTAGCAAACAAAAATTTTTTTTTCATTTAGTAAAGATTAATTACGGTAGGTTACCTAATTTAATTGTAATTCATAATTTTTTATACGTGGTAACTGCTTGCTGATAGCCACCTGAAACAGCCTGAAACAACCTGAAACAGCCACATGACATAATCTTCTTTTCCAAATTGGGCATTAAAATCACCCAGCAGTATCAAATCATCGCATTTTGGAATTTTTTGTACAATTTTTTGATATCCTTGTAGATTACTGTATGTTCTTCATCATTTACAACCTCCGTCGTATGCATTTATTACTGACAAATTCACGTGGTCGCCTTTAATTTATCTCGAAAACGTTTCTCTTCAAGGTTATAGTTTCTTTACATTTTCAAATTCAGAAAATTGTGCTTTATCCAAATCAGGAAAGAAAAATTGGGCAGCAATTTAAAAAAATGTCAATGGCAGAAAAAAGTGACACTTAAAAAAATAATAACTTAAAAAAAAATAAATTTTTAATTAAAAATTGAAAAGCAGAAAAGGTGTAGATAATCAAAAGGTATATTTATGTCTACCTTATTTTGTGTAAAAATATTTATACAAAAATTACATAAAATATTTGTTATTTGATGTCATTGTGTACGTCCTCAAACATTATTAAATATAACATAGTTAATATTGTTATTGCAGGATATGAGTTTATTTCTATTTGGTGGAATCGAAGATTAAAATAATAGCTGGACTTGATTAAACTGAGATTATAATCACTATGTTGAATTGAAATGTTGTTCATTAGGTTTTACGTCACTGCTATTGTGGTTCTTTGAATATTGAAGTTGCAATGAAAAATATAATTTTACTGGTAGCATTTAAAATATTTGTCCAATATATCTACTGTAATGACAACTTTTTATCAAAGGTAATTGTAAATTATTTTTTTAAATACGATATACTTCGTGTACTTAAAATTATTATTTAAATGCCCTAAAAAATATTAATAAAATGTTATATGTAAAATATTAAAATAGTAACAAAAAACAAGGACCAAAGCACCTTTCTAAACATATTTTTCATTTTTAAAATTTTGAAAATTATATTTTTGTTTAAATTTTATAAAACACAATGCACATGATAATTCATAATTTAACTACACTAATTAATCAATCAAACGAACTTACCTGTGAAGTTCGATTGTAATTATATGAAACGTCTGGTCCGAATACATAACTTGCCTACAAGGTAGTCCACCTTTCTTTCGTGCTTCCCACAATATTTTAAAGATACCAATCACACCCGACTCTCGTCTCCTATCGGGTCGTGGTATGTCGTGATACTGTCACAACCTGTCATTCGTTGAGTTTAAAGGATGTGTAGCAGATTCTTGCAACCTAGCGGGTTGGGTTGGGAGGGTAGTTATGTATTCGGACCGGACGTTTCATATAATTACAATCGAACTTCACAGGTAAGTTCGTTTGATTGATTAATTATATTTCAACGTCCGGTCCTCTACATAACTTGCCTACAAGGTAGATGTTTAAAGATGTTTGGTTGCAAGAAAACATGATTGTATAACTACTTGTAGAACCATTATTTTATTTTGATTATACATAAGAAAATAGAACTCTCAATGGGTTACATCATGTATTTTCAAACCTTAAACTATTATATAGCTAAACACGCTGATCCTTGTTTAGGTTGAGGATGTTGGTAGCAAAAGAATCGTTTTCCACTAAAGGTTGATTGTAGAACCGTGCAAAAGTAGAAGAGTCTTTTGTCCACCCGGCTGTTTTCAGAATGATGTCTACCGACACGCCCTGTTTCAGAGCTGCTGAAGTTGAAGCATGGCGCGTCGAATGCGGTTTAAACCTGTCCGTGTTTATGCCGGCTAGTTTTAGTATGTCTTTGACCCATCGACTTAAGGTTTGTTTCGTTGCTTTCCTGTGTGGCTTTTTGACCGTAATAAACAGAAAATCGCAGTCTTTGGGTCGTATTTTTTCAGTTTTCTTTAAGTATTCTTTTAGGGCGGAAGCCGCGCATAATTTTGGCATTTCGCTGAAGTAAGGTATCGTGAGGCGTGGCTGCGTCTTATTAATTCCGGAGGTCTTTATTCTGTCCGGAATAAGGATTTGAAAGCCTGATTCAGATTCTAGTAGGCCTGAGATTCTTGTTACACTGATAGTTTGTAATCTCTGACCCGTTACTAGTGCCACTAGCGTCACTAGTTTCTTTGAAGCGAACAGGAGGTTGTCTTCTGTGGTATTAATGAATAGATTTAGTACCTCCTGGGGGCTCCAAGTACAATCATACCTTGGTTTCTGAGGTCTCAGTCTAGAGATGCCCTTCAGAAACCGAGTTAAGATTGGATTATTTCCCAAGTTGATCTGGAGAATTAATGCTAGCGCTGATCTGTGAGAATTGAACGATCCATATCTGTTTTTTCCGGTGTCCAGTAGATGTTGTAGAAAGCTTATTACGTCCTCTACTTGACCCTGGAATGGTGATATGTCCTTTTCCTGACAGAAGTTCCACCATGATTTGTACGAGCTATTGTACTGCTGCATGGTGGAACTTGATAGAGACTGTAGGGTTGTCTCCAGCGCGCATTCTGGAGTCCCTTTTAGTTTGAGGGCCTTCCTGATAATCTGGCGGCTACCAGGGTAAGGTTCTCTGCTAGAGGATGTTGATCCTGTCTGTAGGGCGAAAAGAGTAAGTTAGTGTCTGGTGGGAATATTATGGGGGTGGCTGACATTAATTCCCTGAAAAGTGGATACCAAGGTTGCGACTCCCATTGCGGTACTACTACTATACCTGACGCTTTATCTTGGATGATTTTTTGGATAACTCGTAAAATCAACGAGAAAGGCGGAAATGCGTAGAAGAACTGTTTTTCCCACGACATAGTGAACGCGTCTACGGCTACCGCTCCTGGATCTCTAAGCCAGGATACATAGGTAGGACATTTGTAGTTGTCCTTAGAGGCAAATAAATCTATTTGGGGATGCCCAAATTTTGTGACTATTTTTTGGAATGCCGATTGAGCTAGAGACCACTCCGTTTCCGAAGGCAGAGTTCGAGACTCTTGGTCTGCTTGCCAATTGTTTTTGGAGCTAATATAAGAAGCTACCAACCTAATGTTTTGGTTCTCACACCATTGCCACAATCTCTTAGACATATTACCTAAGAGGGCATGTTGTACGCTTCCCATGCGATTCACGTACGCCATTGCCGTGGTGTTATCAGTTCTTATAAGGATATTGCAATTTCTTAGGTCTCGAGCGAAGCATTGTAGACCTAAGAATATGGCATTTAGTTCTAAGAAATTTATATGCCTGTGTTTATCTTCCGCGGTCCACCAACCGTGGGTTCGTTCGTTACCTGAGCAAGCTCCCCAGCCCGAGAGTGACGCGTCAGTAAAGATTTCTTTCTCAAAAGTATCGTATTTTATATCATTATAAACCGTATCGATATTTTTTGCCCACCAAATTAGGTCAGGCATGATATCTTTCGGTTGGTACATGAATGCGTTGTAATTTCCGTTATTTAGTCTTAGTGCCTTAAGTTTTTCGCGCCCGAAAATCTTTGTGTAAAGCCAACCGTACTTAATGGCTGGACATGCTGATACCAAAATGCCAATGAATTGTGCGAATTTCTGAATTTTGAAGCGTTTCTTGGATTGGAAAAAACGAATCCATGCTTTTATTTTTTGTCTTTTTTCTTTAGGAAGTTTGATTACTAAGAACTTTGTATCTAAAATGAACCCCAAGAATTTACATTGTTGTTTAGGGTTTAGTTGGCTTTTTTCTTTGTTTATGGTGAGGCCTAAATTTCCGAGGATCTCGAGGGTCGTTTTTAAATTTTTAAGACAGTCTTCGAAGGTTTTCCCCATTATTAAGAAGTCGTCCAAGTAATTCACGCAAGTGATACCCCTAGATCGTAAATTTTGGACAATGGGTTTCATTAACTTCGTGAAAACATACGGAGCCGACGATAAGCCAAACGGCAGGCATGAAAATTCATATAAGCCGTGTCCGAATTGGAATCTAAGGTATTTCCTGTCATCGGGGTGGATGGCTACGAGGAAATATGCATCTTTTAAATCGATTGACCCTAAGAACCAATCTTTTTGAATTAGTCTTAAGACAGTTCTAGTGTCTTCATTTTAAAATGGGGGGTCTCGATAATTTTATTTAGCTGTTTTAAATTTAATATGAAACGCTTTTTTCCGTTTGGTTTATTTGCCAAAAAGGTTCTAGAAATAAATTGGTTTGGGTGAGCTTTACATTTGTTAATGGCGCCCTTTTTTATTAGTTCGATTATGGCGTTATGCATTTCCGCCGTTTCGGTAGGGGCCCTCCTAGGAACAGTAGGCGCAACGGGTTGCTTCGGTGTCGCAATGAAAGGTAATTTGTATCCCCTAATCCACTCCAAAATTACAGCATTGGAGGTTATAGAGGTCCACTTTTCATAGAAGTGTGACAGCCTTCCCGCAAAACAACTTACCTGATTTAAAACCGCCTGTTGAATCTGTCCCTCTTGTCTTCCCTCGGGGTCTGCCCTTTCAAGGGTCTCGCCTCCCTCTGGCGACGGACCGGGCGATACTTGTTTAACTGTTTGTAGGTGGGTCTTACCTGCCCCCTATTATGGGCTCCCCCCCCTCTTTGGATTCGATCCACCATTTTTGACGATTGAGGACCACTATAAGATTTAAGGTCCTTGCCGGCCGTTTCGAGAGATTTTGCTTCCTTGATCTTTTCGTGTAGGTTTGACCCGTAAAGCAAATCGTTTGGAGGAGATTGTTCCACAATTGTTTTGATATTTTTATTTAATAAAGGAGCGATTAACATTCGTCGGGTCCTTGAAAGATCATAGAACAAATTCGTGAAAATCTGGCCAGAATCGCACAGAGTGGTCAAGATTTTGTCTTTTGATTCCTTCGGAATTTTTTCCCGATTCATTCATAAGTATATTAATGCTTTTAGCTAGAGCGGACAAACCCCTGCCTAATTGGTTTTGTTTGTCTCTATGCGCCTCGTCCCTGTTACATTGGGCCTGGGACAAAATCGCTGAAATTTCAGGATTTAGTAAAGGCGCTGTTAAGCTTTTGCAATTACTAGGAGATTTGTAGGTGTTAGAGAGCAAATTCTGTGACTCCTTATCAGTACCCTTGGTTATTGTGATGGCCCAGCGTTTTGCCAGCCCCTCGTGAATGGCATCTGAGGAATCACTGGATAGGTCTGGGTCTGCGCCCAGTATACGTGATAAATCGTCCTCTGTTTCTTTGTCCTGTAAAATCAGGGTGTCCTGATTTCTATTATCCCATTTAGGACTATTCGATTCTGATTGCTCTGAAAGAGGATCCGAGCCACCCGGGCTGCGATCTCCCCATGCAGTGTTTGCCGCTTCACTCGGAATGCGATCTACACTTGATTCTAACCTATCGCCTGTAGCGAGGCTAGTATGACGTGATCCGCGCTCGATGTTTTCCTTTAAGGAAGGAGAACGTCTACGTCGCACATTCTTGTGCGATAATGGCGAACGGGATCTGTGCACATATTCACTCCTAGTATTTCGTTGTTCCAACATTTTTTCCAGTTTTCTAATGCGTTTAAGCATATCTGCATTAGCATCGTTGTCCCTACTACGGGAGCGATGCTTATGTTTAGATTTACCCATATTATCGAAGGAGAAATTATAATATGAAATTACTTACGTAAGTCGTGTACACACAGTGGAAGCACAAAAAGGCGAATGAATGACAGGTTGTGACAGTATCACGGCATACCACGACCCGATAGGAGACGAGAGTCGGGTGTGATTGGTATCTTTAAAATATTGTGGGAAGCACGAAAGAAAGGTGGACTACCTTGTAGGCAAGTTATGTAGAGGACCGGACGTTGAAATATAATAAGTATAATTTTTCTAATAAACTGAGTTTTAGTTTCATCAAAATGTCTTCAAACTTAAGGATATTCGAGCAGAAGTAATGAATTACAGTAAAAACGATATCAATATCTTTGAAATTAAAACACAGAAATATAATCGTACTACCCCAGTTATTAATGTTGTTTTGAACCTAAAAATTGACACCAAAGATCAAATCGAGGTAAAATTGGGCTCACGTTCCGAAGAATGCTTTTCGTTTCAAGCCACGTAACCCTTGCGTGGTGTTCACCTATAATAGGTGAACACCACGTATTGGTGAATCTGACTAATTCTGTCGACTTCGAGGATTGCAGTATCTTGAATCGCCGCGCCGGGCGGCTTTACCGAATGGTAAAAGCCCACGCAGTGGACGCGGTTTGACGATATTTCAAGTATCCCAATTTAAGCACATTCTTTTAAAATCCTTAGGTTTCATTTTAACATTAAAATTATTGCTAAATTTTAGATGGTCGTGCAAATGTATAAGTTTTTGAGCAACGAATATCGATACTTTCCTGTGCGTTTTCAAGTTAATTTAAAAAAAGCTTATGAGGCAAATATAATTGGATTGGCTCATGTCTCAAGATGCGGTAACTTCACAAATTTTTATTCCCATAAGGTTTTGCTACCAATTTGTTGTAAAAAATATTCTAAAATATTTTATTTCAGGATATCACATACCACGCATGCAATTTCGTTATCGATGAAACTCACTTGCCTCCACTTATACCCGATGGTAGATATAAAGCTGAAAATACATTTTTGTATTTAAATAAAGATCTGGCAGTGACAAATATGTATTTTGAAGTGTACATTCCAATGGCATACCCATAGATTGGGTTATATTTATGACTTAATTGATATTATTATTAATCGATGGTGCCGGAAAAAACTTACTGGACGTGTTTACTGGGTTCATTAAAAATATTACAGTTTAATTTTGTGATGCACTTAAGAATGAAATATAGTTTATTTACATGAATTACACCTTGTTTTGATTTATTTTATTTTCTTATAGATTCTTTTCATCAAAATTGTCAATTTTGTGGAATGGAACGATGCTCCATGGCAATGGGTCCATTTGTACTTGACAAAACTTCTCTTCCACAGAAAAGGAACTTTCCCAATATTATATTCTATATACAGGGTGTCCCCGTGACCGTGGAGGACCTTTGAGGTGGTGATAAATGACACTTTTCGAAGACAAATTTTCAAATAAAATTTTTGCCCAAGTCCAAACCCTTGGGGGGTAATTTCATCAAAATTGTCAATGATAGGGTTTAATGATGCTCCATAGCAATGGGTCCATTTGTACTTTACAAAACTTCTCTTCCACAGAAAAGGTACTTACCCAATATTATATTCTATATATTATGTAAATGCAGTTTACGATTTCTCAAATTCAATTTCGAAGACGTAGAACGTTGAAAAAACCTACATATTGCAGTGATCTTCTTACTGTGCTGTGATACTTGACTAAAATTGCCCTGATTGAGGCACTGATTAATAATTCACACTACAGGAGTTCAGATTATTGGAAATATTTCCTTCAATATCGATTGTCATCAGAAACTAGTGACAATCATAAGGATTCAAAAATACAGATTAAAAAGTCTCTTCTTTTTCGCTCTCAGAAAATCTTTATTGAAATTACCCGAAATGCAGATCGCACAGAAAGGGCCCTCGGAAATCCTTGCAAGACACCTCCAAGCACACAAGCAAATGTTTAAGAATCCCCCAAAGGTGGCCTAAACAGCGAAACCGCTATAAAATTTTGTATGGGCAATCTAATTGCGCCCATATCTATTTGTGTTTCCACCAATATATCCCCGACCTCAGGTATGGCTTGGTACTCGATTCCATTTTTCAGTAATAATGCCGATCCACCGTGTGAACTCGAGGCTTTCGAGAAAGAAGATGCCACCACGTAGTCACCCAAATCCATTCGGCCGAGGCTCTCATCAGATGCCCAGTACTCTATAATACAAGCAATATTAACTTGTTCGGCTATCAAAACCTGTCTAAACATGTCAATTTTATTATTTATAGATTGAAAATTTACATTTACAGTAGTCAACTTATTATTTGTAATAATTTTATTCTTGAAATTGTTTATTATCTGGTATGGTATAAAAAACTTAAAATGCTTTATGGTTACGTTATTTGGCCAGTTCTTCCCACTGTACAAGTCCTCCATTAAATCTAGGTGGGCTCCCACCTTAATTGCGCAACCCTTTACGTACACCCTCTCTCTCGGGAAGCTTTTCTACTATAAATTGTTTACTTGGAAATTCTCGATTTAGATGACCTTGAAAAGCTTTCTCTGTAGTACTCAGTGTCGCTCTTCCCACATGGATCCATACTCTCGTTTCAACACTGGAGAATGTAAACGGCCTGTAACGCTGAAAAGCGCGCTCGCAGCGCATCAAAATTTTTTGGTAAAATATCGTAACAATCATACAACAATATTTCTCGTCTTTTTAAATTTTTAAAATCAAACTTTTAAAAGTACATATTTCTTGGTCAATTAGGTTAATAATCAAGTAAAGAATAAATTTCCGTCTTTGTAAATTTTCAAATGAAAATATTTTAAAAGTATATATTTTGTTAATATGGATAATACAGTCTAATATTTTAAAGTTAAATCTAGACGAAACGATATTTTTAAATCGTGTAATATTTTTCCGATGTCTGAAGTTATAAATTTATGCGATAGTTTTTAATTACGTCCATCCCAAATCTATACGATTGGAATGATATTTCAAGATTAACGTAGCATACATCACCAAATTAACAATTTTATCGGTCAGCGGTAATGTCTTTATCCCAGTACAATTTTAGTTTCACGTCTATCAGCCTAGATATTTATTCAGCAAATTAGTTTGTACATGTAGGAACTTTAAATTGGGATAGGAACCTTCGATGCAGTTTTGTACAAAATGTACATGTGTACCTGTCAAATCACTTTTGATTTATGTATTTTATTTCGTTATCTCGTGCACGTGTAAGCTTGCTTCAACAAGTATAAAATTTTATAAATTACGCTTATGAGAGTTTGCAACAATGTATTGCATTCGCAGATGGTAAAAAATTAAGAAATGAACCTTTTTGAATTAGAAAAAGCAACAAAAACTTGGATATCGCACAGCTGCATTCCCACAGTTTTAACATAAAATTGCATGGATAAAGATCGATGTATCGCGTTTTCACTTATAGTTTTGGCCTATCAACGATCGAGGTCGAATTTAAGGACCAATAAGGGAACAATTTCGGGACTAATGTAGTGGGATTTTGTCCCCACGACGGTCAAAAACCATATATAAGGAGCTGCAGAGGGCATTAAATTTAAGATTCCTTTGGGATCTTCACACCCTGAACCGCTGTCAGTTTGGGTGAGAGATCATGTGAAATCCAAAAACTAAGCCGGAGGCTACCTCCGACCGTCGAGTCAACGCTTAGTATAAGCGGATTTATAGTGTAATTGAATGAAAGTCAATTAAATAGATCTTACTGACGTAAGATCTCAAATCATTTAACAGTCAATTTGTGTAACATATGTGAATAGTGCATCGCAGGTAACATTTTTTTATCGATAATACGAACTTCCATCATTATGGTGCGGCTTTATTTGAATTATTTAACATTCATTCGAGCAGTTATTTTTAAATCTTTTCGGACATTTTTATTTAAATATTTTAGACATTCTATCGACATTTAAACCAGTTCCGGTATTAAATAATATTTTGGACATCTAATTACGCATTTAGTTTCGATTGTAAATCAGTTTACGAGTTATTTCAACCAACACGGACTTTATTCAAAATCATTTTGATATTTGTAACCGAATCAGCGACGTCTCTACCCCCGATCGGTATGGTTAAAATTAAGTATCGATCGTTTATTTTGTTGTAAATTATTGTTACGTATTTTTCGGTACGTTTATCTAGCACCGCTCTCGTTGAATTGTTTTTATACCATCGGTAAAGTATTTTTAATATGGATGAATTGTATGTCGAACATTTTTGAGCGTCACCGGTATCCCGCATGTATACGAATCTGCAACATGTGGTGGGTGCGTTGCCGAATTAACTTTTTATCGGAGTTATGCGAGTACAGTACCGGACTTAAATTAATTATTTCGAGTTAAGTAAATGAATTAAATCCCAAATTGTTTATAACGTTTCACAAATTCGGTTGTGCCGTTTTCAACGCAAACTTACGTTTCGGTGTTTACCGTGGTGTAACCATCTACACTAAAAACTCATCCGGTTGCGCGGAACCGACGTACAGTCAGGTCCGGATTGAGTTGAGTTTACCGAAAGTGGAGAAACCCTAGTTTTCGTAATCACCACCAACCACCCTCTACCGAATCATTCTCGACATTGCAACTCATTTATGGTCATCCCGTCTCTTGAAGAACAACCTTCTCGTATCTCACACCGGCAAACCTATATGGAAATTCCGTTTGGAACACCTTTTGTATGTAAGCATTATTTTAGTATTTCTGAGCATTATTGTATTTATTGGTCAGTTTTGACCATTGCATTTTACAAACCTTAAGTTTAAACCATGAAGACGATATCGCACCCTCTTTGTATGTCCTTTTGTGTGTTAGTATTTACTTGGACGTGGTGTAACCACGTCAATGAAATCTTTATTCTAAATTATTTATTGAAATAACGTCACTTTTTGAATTATGTTTTACGTCACATTTAAGTTTAATGAATTAAACCATTCATATTTTGGATTGAATTTTGTGTCAGATTTAATATTAAATTAATTTAATTAACTTCAAGTCAATATTTTTAGTGATAACGTTTTATTATTATTCAAGTCAGTTTTTCACATTTGAGTTTTGTAGCATTATGTAGATGTAAATATGATTAAACATGTGTTATAAAATGCCAAATGCCCCTGTATATTTCGTTATTATATCTCTTTATTATTTATATTTGTGTTTTTATTATTGTTTATGTGTTTGTTTATTTAGCGATTATTTAAGGTAAGGTTTGATAACAGCAAGATTTACTATGTAATCCAAAGAGAGGCCACCAGTGTGAGATGCTCGCGATCAATTTAGTCAACAGCTTTCGTGTATTCAGCTGGAAAGGGTGATTTTGCATCCCTTTCAAATGGACCTTGGTTCAGAATTCACGTGGCGCCCTTATTACTCCTTGTGTAAATATATCCCCCCCCCCGTTTGAGATAACATCCTAACTCGCGATCGAGGATTGCCCGGTCGCTGAGGAGAGACCGACAAGACACGACTTTTAGTCACAAGCCCTTCTGCTCCACCCTACGAACACCACCCTTCGCGGCTAGAGCTAGTCATTCCGTTAATCTTTGTTCGGAAGGTGTCTTGGATGTGAATTGTCGTGTAACAGGCCTCAGGACTTGATTCGGTTTTACAAATTTCTTGGGTTTAGTTTTCGTGCATTTTATCCAACAGGTTGTTTTTATCAGTAATACTACGGTTTTTGGACTCTATCAACTAAAATTAATCGGAATTTATACGATTTAAAATCGTATGTAACTTTTAATAATAATGAAATCAAAAATAAACAAATGACTTTACTCCTATGGTTTGCAATTATTTTAATCTTATTATTCTCAACAAAACAAGTTCCCCGGTTTCAGAACTGAGAAATCGCCACCCCAAACTAATAACAAACCAGCTACCTGAATTCTAACCTAAAATTAACAGGGGATTGTGATCTCAATCTTATATACGGAAGAGTGGATCTCGGACGAGGAAACAAAGGTTAAGAAAAAAGGGACGGAAGTTTATCGGGGATTCTAAATGAAAATTATCTACGAACCAGTTTATCCTGTTATCGGAAGTTGTCGGGATGTGCACGGTAGCTTTGAAAGGTTGCCTTGTAAAACCGAAAACATTACTTTCAAACAGTTAATGCTCCTAAGCGGGACTCCTTGTTGATAACATCGAAGTAACTTAAATGCCTTGCCAAACCAAAGACATTTAGATTATCGTAGATTTTGAGAGTGCCTTGCAAAACCCAAAACACTCTCGGAAGGATCTACGCCTTGTAAACCAAAGACGTACAGGAAGTCCAGATGCCTTATTAGACCGAAATCATCTCGTCATTTCGTTTTCCCCATGTGTCATCTAACCTCAGGTTGTATAATTTGCACTTAATAAATTAGTTGGTATTAAAATCATATAATTTTTACAGCGATCTAGAATAACCTATAAGTCCTAATTAGTTAACCTGTAAATTTTTACATCGGCTGAAATTTGTCCACCAAATTAGCAAAGCTAATTCTACCAAAACTATTTATTTCATTACCACTTCTATCATGTCCAATGCCAAGCCTATGGTTTCGTATTTGATTTTCTTGGTTTTCTTACAATTTTGCAATTATTATTTTCCTAAGAACTTTCTACAACTATTCTCTACTATCTTTTCTTACTGCTTTTAACCAATGTCCATTTATTTCATCGATCGTTAATTATTCATTTACATTTTGATTCAATTCCAACCCATTCATGTTTTTCATGTTATTCATTTCCTCTTTTGCCAAATTTTGCTTTTATCTTCATGCAAATTTTATCTCAAATTAAGTCATTTCATCCGTTTTTAAAAACTTCATCTCTAATATTTTTCAATTAAGCAAAATTCATAATCAATATCTTAACTTCCATTTAAATGTTCAACATTTTCTTTTCCAGGTACAATAGCTAAATATAATTTTTTTAAATAAATTTAGTTATTTTCTTACTATACAACCCGAGTGCTTGTGTTCATAGAATGCCTCCATCGGACACACTTCTACCACATCACCCTCGTCCTTGGCATCCAAATTCTAGTAGATGGCTTCTCCTTTCCTCTACTTTCGAATGTAACAATCAACCGCGTTTCAGTTCCGATCCATTTTATGGTTTGTTTTTCTATTATACTTTTTTGTTTATTTTGTTCTTCTTGCCTATCAATATTGTTGTTTATTATTAGTTTTTTTATGAAATCTTCTTTTATGGAATATTCATCATCACCAATTTCCTTGATTTTTTTAAAAATTAATTCTTCGATTTTTTGTTTTATAATTTTGGTATGTTGAAAAAAACGTGAAAAACGTATTGGATAATTTTAGCTGATATTGGCTACACAGGTCTGTCATTCTTTATCCATTATCATTTTCCACTTCTTCCGCAAACTGTCCTATAGTATCATCATTATTTCGACCTTTAATTCTGGCATTCAAGTCGCCTCCAACTATTATCTCTTGTCCTGCTTTAGTATTATTTAATACATTTGCTAATTCCCGGTAGAAACCATCTTTTTCCTGTGACTCTGAGGTATCCGTTGGTGCGTAAACTACCACTATTAAAGTCTCATGTCCATACATTTCTATATGCAGAGTGATAATTCTTTCTGATACAAAGTTATAGTCCTTAATATATTTTTGGTGTTGTGTCTTGATTAGTATGGATACTCCTGCTTGTACCCTCTGTGACTTATCTCGTCCAGACCAAAAATGCTGGTATCCGCTCACATTCTCACTTCCATGACCTTTCTTTTTTGTTTCCGTTAGTATGATAATATCTAGATTATATCTTTGGGCTTCCACAAGTATTTCAGGTGTTTTGTTTGTTACTGCGAATGTTCCATGTTCCTAGTCTCATTGTCCTGTTCTTTGCCAATCGTTGCCTTAATTTATTTCCGTCCGAATTCCGAGGCTCGTCATTGGTATATTTAGCAGTAACTTGTTTTTCCAAGTAACGGGCTGCTAACCCATTGCCTTAACCCCCGACTTGGAGGACCAGGTTTTTCTGTAGGGGTTGTCTCCTTTAGCCGAAAGGCTCCGATTTTATGGCGTCGGAGACTCGTCATTCATCCTTTCCCGTTAGCTACAGTCTATTACGACTACAGTCAGGGAGCACGACATGAACGTGAGAATGGGATTTGCTGGCAGAGCTGCTTTAGCAGAGGCATTTCTCGGTTATTTTGGAGGTATACCTATTCGACATCAGTAACCTCTCCGAGACCGTTCCAGCCCTTCGCCCCCCCGAAGGTATGTAGGTGATATTTTAATTAATCAAAAACCAGGGAAGAGAATTATCGAGTATTAAAGATAGTCTTAGATAGAATTAGACAGGTTAATTTAAAATTGAATAAAAATAAATGTAAAATATGCGTAAATGAAATCAAATATTTGGGTCACATTAATTTATAGTGAAAAGGGAACTTCGTCAGATATGAACAATGTAAAAGCAATTAATATTCAATAATCAATCCAAATAATCTGTCTATTAATTCCATTGCAAGTCTCTAAATTTTCTTCATCCAGGTACAATTGCTAAATTTTATCATTATGGTTTTCTTTGAAATTCCTTAAATTTCTATCCTATGATCCGATTAGTCCAGGCCATGACAGGTTTCCACCCGATACTCTTCATTAGTTTTAATTTTGATTATGATGTATTACTAATCGTTTTGTTTTTCCCTTATTCCTTATAATATTCTTTTGAATATCTACGGGTTTCGTAGATTCGCCCTTAAATTTAATTAATTACGTACGTCCCTATTAACGCCCTCTAGTGCGATTGTTCACAATGGCATTAGGTCAATAATAATCACGGTCGGTAATTATGATGGTAGATATAGAGATTGTCGAGCAACAACGCTTGGGTGTGGTCGTTGCTTGAAGCGGTGTGGAAACCGGCGGTGTGTGTGTGTGTGTTTTTCTAATTTCCCTGGAGTTTTCTCGAAGCCAGTTCCCTTTTTCCATTGTGTTTGTTTGTTGGCGGGAACTGTGTTGTTTGCTCGTTGCATCTTTACGTGGGATACTCCATTTGGGAAAGATTTGCCTCTATGGTTATAAGGCCGTCGTCATCGCCATTTGTAGAGAATTCCACCGTCACCTTTATCGATTCTGTACCATCCAAACTTCGTATAAAGGGTATAAACGTATTGAGGGTCGAACGCCTCTAGTGAATTTGGCATTAACACCGGTGGCGTATCCATCTTGTTTTAACACCAGTGGCGGACCCATCTTGTTTGAAACCCCAGTGGTGTAGCATCTACGATTTGGTGTTAAACACCAGTGGCGTGTTTGTTTTTAGACTACGTTTTTTTATTTTAATTTTAGTTATTACTGTTTCCTTTGTTATCTTATTTTATTTTATGTTGTTTTACTTTAGCAATTAAGTTTATTGTGTTAGTAAGTAAGCGTCATAACGCGTGTGCTGGCAGGTTGTTGTTGTCAAGCACAGTAGCCTCTTAGAAATTAAGAAGCTCATTAAAATAATTCCATTATGACCGACACGGTTCAGACACTACCTAAGAAGGGATCTTGCATCGTTTCCGCCATTGAGGATAAGTCCTTCTTCCACCTTCGACGAGCTTCTCTTTACCTGTTATCTTAGGTCGGGGTCCTTAGCTAGGTTCTGATCACCACGGGTCGTTAGGACGTGCACTTGACATATCCCTCTAAAAGATAAATATGTAGTTGCTCAGAATTTTTGGATCTACCGTAAGTCTTCGACAGTATTTTGATCGCTGGACTCTTCTATGAAATCAAAAAATTACCTTACACGTACTTCCTGGTTTTCAAATTATATCTAGTGGATCTATATTTCTTCCTAAAGCTGCTGGATTCGACATCGGAATTGATCCTCATGAGGTCTGGTGAGCCCTAGAGAAGCGTCTTGGAACTAATTCTCTATTTCATTTATGTAACAGAAATGCCGACTGATTTAATATTGTTCTTGCTACATTTACTGACAATACGGCCATAATAGCATACAATACAAAGGTTATCGTGGCTTGTCTGCCTAGTTCAGCCTCTCCTGAGATGAAATGTAAGTACTTCCCGTGTTAGGCAATAGGTTCCCTATTTCTGTAATAGCACTTCAACTTGAAGAAGTTATGGTGTGACAAACAATGCAAAATCACCTAATCAAAATCTACAACTAGTTAACTACAAAGAATTCTCTTTGTCTTCTCTCATGGATAAGTAACTTTCCCATATTATATTCTGCATTAAAAACAGTTTATTGATAGATACGAGATTAACAAATACAACTTTAAGTGCAAAATCAAAGTGCAAAACAACAATCATCAATATTGTAAGTCGATACAAGCTAGCCATTTCAAATCATTCTTACTTAATATATTAATTCACAATTATGATTATACAATTTTACTTCTTCGGATATACTATTGGCTCGTATACTTCACCAAACATAGCTACCTGCGCTATTTTTTTCTTGAAATACAATATTGTTCCATCCACCCGATATTTACCATAAGGAATAAGTGGAGGTAAATGCTTTTCATCGACAACAAAATTGCACATATGATATGTGACATCCTGAAAATGAAAAGCCATGGATCATTTTTATTATGTATATAGAAACATGCAAAAATACAACCTTATAAAAGTAAAAACTTGCCATATTACCACATCTTTGTGCCATTTGTCCCATACCCATAACGTTTGCGTCTATAGATTTTTTTCCATTGACTTGAAAACGTAGTGGAAAATGTCGATACTCATTACTCAAAAACTTATAAGCTTGTATCAGTATCTAAAAATAGACAAACTCAATATTTAAAGCTTTTATTAATTTTTTTCTTCAATTGATTTCATCCTCGTAAAATTACGATACCTCGGCGTAATCCTTAATGGTAACTTTGAAGCGCATAGTAATATTATGGGCTGTGGTAGTACGATTGTACTTAAATGGTTTAAATGGTTTAATTTCGAAGAAATAGTAGAAGTCTTGATCGTAACTCATTAATTGGATTCGAACATCTTTAATTTTATACGCATTTTGATGAAACTAAAAATTTGTCTAGTATAAAAATTTATTCTAATGTAATTAAATTATAAATAAAAATTCGTCTTTTTCTCCAAAGTCCTTTGTAATTAAAATTCGCGACGCGTTTCGAGAATTTATAATATTCTCAACATCGGTCGATAATAGAAGACAAACGTAAGAGATGTCAAATTGTCAAACATGTTTGTACATTAAATACCCTCAGGAGAGAGTGTAATACAATAAAAGAAGTATGCATTGTTCTCCTCTGGAGAAAAAAATCAGGGTAGGAACTGCATCGGTGTCATTGTAACAAGTGTAATCATCAAATATGTAATAACATTTAAAGCAATAAATGGAAGAATAGCATACTTCAGAATACGCACAAAAACAAATTTGTCAATGGTGAACTGCTATGCACCAATAGAAGATAGCGATGACAACGAAATGGAAGCATTCTATAGTGAGCTGGAATCTTTCTGCTACACCATCCCCAAACAAGACATGCTAATTATATGAAACAAGACCGCTAATGAACCGCAAAACAGAAGAGGAAACAAAAGGCAAAGATATTATAAAACACATGCAATCACATGGAAATCAGATGGTTGGGTCATATCATGAGGCAAAGCGACAAAGACATCGTAAAATAAATAACACTATGCAGACCAGCAGAAGACCAAAGATTAGGTGGTGGGACCAAGTGACAAACGACTTGAAGGCGATGGGAGGAAATGATTGGATGATTAGGACGCAGGACCACTGCAACACACGAAAATCTGTGAACAACGAATAAAGAATTTAATACAGACGCAAATGAAACATGTAATATGAGGACTGATCCCCCTCTTCAAACGGATCTATAATCCCAAGATAGGGTAGCTATATTCTAACGAATGTTAAAGCTTAAAATAAATAAATAATTATTTTAAAGTAAAAAGGTACCTTTGACAGAAGAACATCATTAGAAAAGACATACTGAAGAAATAATCCTACTGTAAATATCATACAAATAATTTTCTTAATTATTTTTACTAGGTTCACTTATAATTGTACCAATTTCAATTTGTGGCTCGTGTGTACGACTAAAATAAAATGATAACAAAATTATAAAACTTGCTATTCACCAGGATAATTTGTTGCGGTTCACTTATTTGTACCTTCGTAATTTCCTAAATATATTAAGGATTTATCGAACTGTGACCAACCTTAAAACAGTGTAAACTTAATATTTAATTCTGGAAAAACTAAAAATATTATTTATTTTTTTATTTATTATTAAAATTATGTTAATGAACTTGAAAGGCGTGGTCAATTTTTGCAACTGCTTGAGAAGCTAATTCCTAAACCTTGTAATTATTAAAATTAATTGATAATAATGGGATAAAATTACAAGATATTTGAAATTACTGTTTGTTTGAAATTACTCTGGAGAAAAAAATCAGGGTAGGAACTGTATCGGTGTCATTGTAACAAGTGTAATCACAAAGATGTAATAACATTTAAAGCAATAAATGGAAGAATAGCATACTTCAGAATACGCACAAAAACAAATTTGTCAATGGTGAACTGCTATGCACCAATAGAAGATAGCGACGACAACGAAATGGAAGCATTTTATAGTGAGCTGGAATCTTTCTGCTACACCACCCCCAAACAAGACATGCTGATTATATGAAACAAGACCGCTAATGAATCGCAAAACAGAAGAGGAAACAAAAGGCGAAGATATTATAAAACACATGCAATCACATGGAAATCAGATGGCTGGGTCATATTATGAGGAAAAGCGACAAAGACATCGTGAAATAAATAACACTATGCAGACCAGCAGAGACGGTCGATAGCTAAAGCAGTTAAGTGCGTTGCTGCTAAAGCTGAATGCCTGGTTCGACTCCGGGCTCAGTAAAAACTTTATTCTGACCGTCTCCCCTCGGAAGGCAATGGCAAACCACCGAGGTGTAATCTGCCTGGAACAGCCTCTCTGGAGATGAAGTGTATACACTTCCCGCGGTTCGGAGCCCGCGTTAAGCAGTAGGTCCCCTATGTGTGTGATAATACTTCAAACGCACAACACATACATAGGAGAGAGGTCGCCAACGTCCGGGAGACCGGATATGGCACTTGAAGAAGAAGATGCAGACCAGCAGAAGACCAAAGATTAGGTGGTGGGACCAAGTGACAAACGACTTGAAGGCGATGGGAGGAAATGATTGGATGATTAGGACGCAGGACCACTGCAACACACGAAAATCTGTGAACAACGAATAAAGAATTTAATACAGACGCAAATGAAACATGTAATATGAGGACTGATCCCCCTCTTCAAACGGATCTATAATACCAAGATAGGGTAGCTATATTCTAACGAAAAAGCATAAAATAAATAAATAATTATTTTAAAGTAAAACGGTACCTTTGACAGAAGAACATCATTAGAAAAGACATACTGAAGAAATAATCCTACTGTAAATATCATACAAATAATTTTCTTCATTATTTTTACTAGGTTCACTTAAAATTGTACCAATTTCAATTTGAGGCTCGTGTGTACGACTAAAATAAAATGATAAAAAAATTATAAAACTTGCTATTCACCAGGATAATTTGTTGCGGTTCACTTATTTGTACCTTGGTAATTTCCTAAATATATTAAGGATTTATCGAACTGTGACCAACCTTAAAACAGTGTAAACTTGATATTTAATTCTGGAAAAACTAAAAATATTATTTATTTTTTTATTTATTATTAAAATTATGTTAACGAACTTGAAAGGCGTAGTCAATTTTTGCAACTGCTTGAGAAGCTAATTCCTAAACCTTGTAATCATTCAAATTAATTGATAATAATGGGATAAAATTACACGATAGGTTTTTGAAATTACTGTTTAATAATGGCAAGAAAGAAAAATATGTTTCTTTTCCAGAAACATTTTAAGAGTTAATTTTAAGATAAAAATTTTCAAATAGTCCTTGCCTCAAGGGGTCTCCTAAAGTTCAGTTTCCCTAAAATACGGGTGGGGAGGGGCCAAACATTTCAAATATCATTCTTATATAATTTAAGGAAGCTAAACGTAGTATTTAACACAACTACTGTGGTAGTATTAAATACAACTACAGTAGTAGTACTAAATACAACTACAGTAGTACTATTTAATACAACTACCGTAGTGGACTACGTCATCATTACAAATCGGTGTGCAGCACCTTTTCTCATTAGACAATAAACGAGAAGCTTTGTACAATCTCACGTGCTCAGTAAACTTCCTTTCCACCGAGGTGTTGTGAACAATAATTCTAGTCAATTTTTTGGTAAACTTAGTATTAGCTTTGGTATTAGGGAAATGGACACCTTAGATGAGCGTAGTTTTATACTTCAGAAAAATCAAAAATAATAATGAACATATTTTTTGTAATCAATCTTTTGCTGGGGTCCAAATTTGATTTAAAAAAGTAAAATAAATTTAAATACTTTTATGGTCAGCGCCGATCCCACTTCTGATGAATGAAATAAAACATATTTAAAACATTTATTTAAACTTTGACAGGTGTACATTATATTATTATAATTTATTTTTATTTGTTCACATGCACGCTTTCCATGCTCGGAGCAACAGGCGTCATTTTATTATAAAATAATTTAGTAATATAAAAACCAATCATTTAAAAAACAATACATTAATGTTAGTGCTGATATTTAACAGTGAAAATTATTCTATAAATTTTCGAATTACATTTTAAATAAATAACAGTTTCAATGTACAATTTTACAAATATATAATTTATGTATTTAAAAATTTAATCAAACTATTTTTTATTGATATGTCTACATATTGATGTAGTACTTAAACAAATAAAAGAGAAATATCTATTGGGTCTTTAACTATAGAGATTTTAAATTCCATCGCTCGTTAAACCAGTGGTTCAACCAACAATGGCTATTGTTTGTTAACCCGAAAAATTTCGTTTGGTGGATGGTGTCTAACCATCCACCCCAACTGGGGGTCTATTCCGCTATGGTACGTTCTGTATATTGAAATAACAGTAATTAGTATGTAAAATTCTTATTTAGTTATTGTATTGGTAAATTGAATACTGGCGTTTCCATAAAATATGGCATTAAGCATTAACATTTAGGATGAAAGTGTTGGAATTATTAAAATTCTATTGGTTATTTTGTTTGTTTGACTAGTACCAGTATTAAATTATCACACTGTATTAAACTAATCATCACACTCAGGATTAGTCGCTATAATATCCTATTTTACGTAATTTAAATTTTTCAAAAAAATAGTACATTTAAACGTATACGATCCTTCGATAAAATTAATTTACTAAACTGGAGAGAAACAAACCGGTCACTTCAAGTTTTGGAATCTAAAATAAGTGGTTTTCTTTTGGTTTGAAATGCTCAGTCCGTTCTTCTTTTATCGAAGAACCTTTCCTCTTGATAAAATAAGAATACGTGAAGGTAAAGAAGTCGTGCATAGAAGTACCAACATAATATACAAAATTAAATGTCATATAACAGGTACCTTAAACATAATAATTTAATTATCTAACTTAATTAAATTGTTTATAAAGAAAAAACATGAATAAAATTTCATTAAGCCTACTTACTATTTTAACAAGAAAAACTAACACTGGTCGATTTAAATTTAACTTTATAACTACGACTATATAATTTTTTTGTTTTAAAAACAGCCAACTTATAACTTTTACACAAATCGAATTGTATTACTTTGATTTCTTTTATTATAGAAAATACTCTGACGAAACTACTACAGTTATTATACAATACAACATAGAAAAGTTGAATATTATAGACTAGAGAGACAGTTACAGAGAGATTTTTGCGTAAATGGAGTTAGCTTAGAGTATAAGGAACATTTGATTTTAAAACTGTCACACTAAAATTGTAACTGAATAAAATTCAACAAGTTTTCTCGCTTCAGAATTTACCGTATGCAGGCAAGAAATTTTGCAATTTTACCAATTTTTAAAATTTTGATTTTTTATTACTTAGGCGAGTGTTACGGGCACTTGGTAAATGCTCCAGAATGGTAGTTTTAGATTGGCATTAGTTTGAAATATTTACCTTTATAATTTAATTTCCTAAAATAAGGTGGCAAATACAAAAATTCGAATGGCTTTTCTAAAAACACCTTTCCGGCGTCTTGAGAATTCTGTAAAAATATTGAGGCATCAAGTATAATTATTTTTGTTGTAGATGGTTATTGATTTTGGTTGTGATAATAACATAAACTTAATGGTTTAAATATTGCGGCAATTAAAGCAAAGTATTCCTGCGTGTGACCAGATGAACCATAGATTGCTCCAATTGCACCACAATTAATTTAGCAATACTTTGAAAAATTGCAACATAGAGATTTTAGCAAGATGGTTTGCTGGAAAATATGTTCCTCAACCTGGATTCGAGCTGTGAATACGCGCACTTTAACAACAGCGCTGCGGAGGCGATTAGTTTATATAGCGCGGAACTTCTGTATCATCTTGTTTATGTATAAAACGGTTTGTTTAATGTTGCTATTCCCGGTATTAGCGGTTTATTAAATGACTTCAAGACCGGCATTCCTTTAAAATATGATATTAGTCATTGCATTCTTGTATTCCAACAATGAGATATTCGCACTTTTGTATATTCTTTATCAAGTTTTCTGGTCATATAAGTCAGATCCTGCTCATCTTCCGCCATCACAACCTGATCGTCTGCAAAAAATTGGATGTAGTGTAAGTTCCGTACTCCTACACTTCTTCATCCATCCTTGTCTTAATCCCTTGGTTATTCTGAATCTCTCGGTAATCTTGTTGCCAACCTTTATACTATAATGAAAGGCTGCCTCATTTGGAGTTTTTCTATTCCCGTCGACAGTTGTGATATTGGAATGCTGTCATAGGCTTTTTTCAAATCAATAAGGGCTCTCTGCGTCTCTCGATTCCGCTGTACCCGTTTTTCTATGGCGATTTTTACACTGAACAGGTTGTCAACTGCAGCTCTTCTTCGGGTTAATTATCTTCAATATGTTCTTCCTCCAAATTTCTAAGAACTCGTAAATATATTTAGCCTATACCGCAAGCCCCGCCTTCGGGGCCTTTTTTATGTAGAGTTCTTACATGTGAAGTTCTCCATTCTCTTGGAGTATCTTCTCCGTTGAGGCTTCTTTCGTAAAGAGATCTCAATCAATGTTATGCTAAAGGCACTGCTTCGAATCCGGGAACAGCTAATCTTTTTTCTGACTTTCTTTCATTCTATGACCGTCTCCCCTGCCTACCTGCAAGCGTAGTAGTGTGTGAGTAAAAATACTTCTCTAAAGACGGCTGAAGTGCTCGTTCGATATATTGCATTTTTTTGCTCCAGCTTAGGTTTTTCTTTTTATTAGTGCCCTTTTCACCTTCCTATTGGCCAGTTAATGTTCTTCCTTTGTTTCTGAACCATTTCATTGAAGAAGTCTTCAATATAATTACTTCTTTACTTTAATTTTTTCTTCAATATTCATTTTCTGTTGTCTGTTGCGCCACTATAAGTTTTTCTTTCAATATTCTTCCGCACAAATATTTGGTGCAATTGTGTTTAAATTTAATTTCATTTACATTTCCTTTGTCGTCATTTCGATCATGGGGGTGTATCTATTTTTGATATCAATAAGCAATGGTCGGATCCACAATTCACTCCTTTGTACACCCTTACGTCCTGGATTTTTGTTTTTCTACCTTACCATTTAAATCTCCAGCAATGACGATTTGATAATATTTTGGGATTTTATCTATGGTATTTCTTAGGATATCCTTGAAGTCTTCTTTTACTTGGACTATGGCGCCATCGTTGGCTGCATAGATATCGAAAATTGTTATAGCTCTTCCCCTAATAAGGATCGTCATTTGGGTGATTCGTTCGTTTATTGGCTTCCACAATTTAATATATTTTTCCATTTTGCTTTTGTGCATCATTATGAATACCCCTGGATTTTTTCGATCCCATTATCTTTCTGTTTTGTTTCTGAGAGCACTGCTATGTCTATTTTTCGCTTGATGAGTTCCAAACTAATCTCTTCTTTTTAGTTCTGATGCCCTGAATATTCCATATTACTGGTATTGTTAGGGAATTTAGTTTTTACAGTGAGAGGGTGCTCGCTTATAACCCCCTATGATGGAATAATGTGCATATTGCTCCAATTAAAGCAAAGCTTTGGAATATTTAACCATATGATACACAAATTGCTCCAATTAAAAAAAATTATTTTAGCAGCACTTTGAAAAATTGTAACATTGAGATCACCTTCACTACGTAGGTACATATAGAGTGCTTTTTTCAATGTTGCTACTCTCGGTATTAACGGTTTTCAAATTTTTGATTTTTTTTATTACTTATGGGCGAGTGTTACGGGCACTTAAACGAATTCAATTGCTTTTTGTTGTTGTGTCCCAGAGTGGCCTGTTATGAAATTTTCGTCCTTGTGTGTGTGTTGGAGAATTCTGTAAAAGTATTGATGCATCAAGTATAATTAAGTTCTTTTGGCAAAAAGATTGTACTAATAAATTCAGCCGGAAATTTGAGGTAAATCTCGAGCATGAAACCTTGTTAGAAAATGTTCCCTTTGCGATAGAAGATGCGATTTTAAAATATATTCTATGGTCACTGTTTCTATGTACTTATTTAGGAACTTCTGAGATGTACAATTTGAAGTTCTTGAGTCTTCTTCTTTCAGATCCTTTCGATCCACTGTCGGATGTAGGCCTCCTTAAGTTTTTTCGATATTATTCTGTTCTTTGCCACTCTAATCTGTTCATATCATCAGCCCATTGTAACCGTAACGCCCTTGTTTATTTCGAAAAGAGAGAGGTTTGTTGTTGAGGGGTGAGAAATCCTGGTAGTACGGATTCTCTTTTACTCTTTCTCCTTGAAAACGTTTCAGTCTACTCTCACATTTTCTTCAATAAAACTCTAATTGCTGGCAATGAAAATTTATATATTGAATTCAAATAGATTTGTCACATATCGTCTGTGTAATTCTAATACCTCGTATACCCAAAATGCAAGTTCTGAGATAAATGAAAAAAACTCTTTAATTTTGCATATGCACTTTAGCAAACGAGGTATTAGAAAACCGTTTTAATACTTAAACTAATTTTTTTTTGGGCTAAGTGTAATACTAAAATGGTCGAGTGTGGCTTGCAGCATCCAAAAACATCATAACCCGATTTTCATATTTTTGAGGCTTACGAGGTATTAGAATTACACAGACGATACGTAGGTGATCCTTGCAATTACGTTGTTGCCTCAGTTTTCCTAGTTTTCAGCTCTTGATTCTTCTTCAGCCTCTTGATTTTATTTGTTTGGCTTAATTATTTGACCCAAGATATACATAATCCGAAACTTATTCCAACTCCTCTCCATCAAGGGTGATCACGAGCTCATCCGTGAAGATCCCTTTCTTTTAAACATTTGTTCAGTAGTATTGTCAATATTCGTGCTACATGATTACACCCTTCCTGTAATATTTCCTTCTTGATATTATCCTTTCCAGTAGCTTTGTCATTTTTCATTTCGTATAATTCAGCTGTTATCTCTTCCTTCGTTATTTTAGGCATATATTCGGAGTTGACATTGGTTATTTTTTATTTCAGTTTTTGTGATTTTGCTTCTGGTTTCTCGACTTTGGATTCGTATAGTTTACTGTAGAATTTCTCTATTTCTCTAAGGATGTCGAATCCTTTCTGCAAAAGGTTACCATGTTAATCCATTACTGAAATTATTTGTGGATTTTCCACAGTAGATGTTAATACGTTCACATTCTTATTCTTCGCAATTACTTCTTTAATGGTATTCTCCTTCTTCCTTTCCTGATGCTTTTTAATAGGTTTCTGAATTATTTCACTTAGCTCAGCGTATTCTATGTTTCTCTGCTTTCCGATTTCAACGTCTTTTACCTTTTCATTATTTGCTACTTTACTACTGGTTTCCTGGAAAATCTTCCTAAGATCAGTATCTAAATTCTTTTAGTATCCGGTCTATTGCCTTTTGGTACTTGTCTTGATTTTCATTTAGTATTTGTAGATATAGTCTGAGTCTTTTTGTCCTGATGCATTTAACTGTTTCATATATTTCCTTTATTTCCTTTTTTCTTGCCCTTACGAGTCTACTTCATTATTAGGTTCATTAATTGCCACGTTCACATCGGTAACTATTTCTGTTGTTGCCATTAATTAGTATGTAATCCATTTCATTTGTTGTCTTACCGTTTGAGCTGATCCATGTCCACTTCCTTTGAGATTTATTTTGGAAAATCGTATTCATTGCGTATAGCTTTTGTTATTCAAGAAAGTTATACATTATCTTTCGGTAATAAAAGCACAGATCGCTGGTTGAGTTACAGCGGACTTAAAGGAAGTTCTTAACGCGGCCCTCCGGTGACCATCGATACATCGATAAATTAAGTTGAAAGTAAATGAGTAAGAAGAGGATTGATCCACCTCAATAAATGGATCGTGAAGACTTTTGCGGAAAAGCAGAGTAGCAATATTCCGAATGGAATGGAAAAACTTGATCAATAGAAGCAATAGTGTTTAATGTTCTATTCGAGTCGCCAATTCTATGAGATGATAATATATTATACATAGGTATAATGTAAAATGTATTTCTCAATCTGGATTAAAAATCTGATACTGTTCTCTCCAAAACGTCTAAACCATATAATCCGCTTTTCTGCATTATACGCTTTTCAATTTGGTTTTCCTTGCAGAGCGACCATAGAAATAATACTTTTATTTTGTGGAAATCCCAGAGCCCTTTACGTATCTTTAATTAAATTACTAGAAGATGTTTTGTTTACGGTTTTCAACTATTTTGCTTACGTGATTGTGATAATAACGTCAATAGTGTGCATATTGCTAAAATTAAATCAAGTTTTGCAAATATAATGAGACGAAGCACAGATTGCTCTAATTAAAATAAAATTAATTTAACAGTAGAGAAAAATTGTAATATAGCTATCACCTTGTCTATTACAGACGTATAGAGAATATTTTTTCTTTTTTGATTCTTTATTACATATATGCGAGTGTTACGGGCACTTAAACGGATTTAATTATTTTGCCCTAGAATGGCAGCTTTAGATTGGCTAATTATCTGAAAATATGTGGTAAATACAAAAATTCGAATGCCTCTTTTGAAAACGCTGTTCTGGCGTCTTGGAGAATTCTGTAAAATATATTGAAACATCAAGTACAATTTTGTGTTTAAGTGACAGTTTTAATTTGTTATTTTAGTAATTTTTCAAATTTATCGTTTTACGGAATATGAACGATGATAACCCAAGCACCAATAATTTAATTTCGAATGAGTAGAATTATTAAATTAATAACATTCATGCACATGACTGTACAAACAGGCACACAACAATATAAAATCTAAAAACAATTATTAGCGTTACATTTATGTAATAAGAGAGGTAAGTATATAATGTATTAATTATTTATTAATCACAATTTGATATGTATTATTTATTAATTTTACGATATGTTTGTAAACTTTAAATTTATCTTAACGTAATCGATATGTAAAAGTTAATACGTCATTAAATTTTTGCACATAGTGAAACAAAATTTTTTTTATAAACGTCATAAAAATACTTAAAAATAATATTGCTTCTTTAATTTTCTTTTTTTTGTAAATATATAAATTCTTTGTGCTCCTAACACTGCATCGAGGCTTTTTAAGTAATTTTTCACCTCAAAAATTTAAGACGAATCTAATGTATGGAAAATTATTGCACTACACTTGCATTTATTTAAATAAAACGCGAAATGGCGCGCGCGACATTTTTACATTTATCCTTTTTAAGTAAATTCAAGTGGCTTCTTTACATAAGTAAAATGCAAATGCACCTGTAAGTACAGCAATTCGTGCATTATGCAAATTACCTACAGGGTTTTATTCTGCTGACGATTATTTAAATTTTTGTAGTGCAAAAATTTTTTTGTAACAACGTCCAATATGGATTACGATCAACTAAAATAAGGCACTGACCAATATGATCTAGGAAATATCAGGTCAATAAATAAATTTTCATTTTCACGATATGTTTTGGTTACATTGATATGTATCGATTTTAGACACTTAATTTGCAAACTAAACTTTGCAATATTACAGCCTCAAAAGTCTTTTTCTGCCGATCCGACCGAGTAACGCTAAGTAATGGAGAGTAAGGTAGAATTTGAGCAAATTTTTTAACTGAAGAATGGAACGCCCTCGTAAAATGTTCCAACAAAAAATTTATGCCTTTCCATGTTTTTCGATATAAAAATTTATGAGCTACCCTAATAAAATAATGCAATAAAAATCGTGCACAATCAAAATAATAATTTTGAAATATTCAAACTGAGTTGATTAATAAAGGAAACTGTAAAATGTTTACTACTCGAAACGAAGTTTTACCTGAGTCACCGAATCCAACTTAAAATTTTACACGAAACTTAAATTTTTAACAAGCTTATGACTGACAAGCCTTCAGGCATAAAAATACCAAACGTTCAAGTATAATTTTGACGGATCATATCGTTTTGAAATGTTTATGTGTCTGGTGAACTTTAAGCTAGAAATTGCATTATTGATCGCATAAAAGTTCACTTTTAAATAATGTTATATTGCAGACGATCACGATAAATTTATCGCTAGGGTTATGGTGCTGAAGTTTCACTATTTATTTATATGAAATTGGTGGTCAAGTTGTAGTTTAGGTTTCTTCCCAATTTTACAGAACACTTGAATTGTGAATTGGAAAAGAAAAACAATAACAAAAGACAGGAAAAAGGAAGCCTTTGAACCCAGGGGTCGATTTGTAATGCCGTTGGTTATCTCAATTCCGTCGCCAAGGCACTGTTCTGTTTATGATCCCCAATTTGTTTGCCTTGCCCAGGCGCGAATGAACTTAAAATAGCATTGACATTGGAAGGAGGAATGTCAAAATTTTATGACCTTAGTTAAAAAAATATACAATGATCGGTTTTCAGACTTGCTGTGTAATGGCAAGTGCCTGCTGCAATCGCTTTGCTAATGGACCTTGGTAATCTGTTCCCTATGAAGTTTGCAGAAATGGTGAAGTGCATTTTTTCAATATGGAATAGATTGCCGATAATATTAACTTTTTCAATGGGAGGCCACAAAATTTAAAGAAAAATAAAAATTTACAGCATTTTTATTAAGTTATTTACTTCCAGAGTAATTTAATACCAATGAAGCTTTAAGAGGATTGAGAATCTTTGAACGCGTTTTCTCATAAGTACATGTTCCAAAAAATTTACAGGGCAGATTGACTTCAGATTTTTTCAGACATTTCTGGCTATCGAAATTAAGAAACAGGATATAAATATTTAAAAGTAAAAATTGGAGTGCTATTTTTCTAAATTCAAAATATCAGCTTAATAACTTTAACAGTTTTTTCAATTTAAATTTTTGAAAGTTTTCTTGAAAAAATGTGTAAAAATATTTTTGCAATCTGCTTGCCGAATCGCGGGTCAATTTCTTGTGTTATTTAAACAACAATAGAAAGTGAAAAATAGAAACCGGGGGGTCTGGGCGTATGGAATACCCCCCAGTACGGACAAGAAACTACTAGAAAAGTGAAGAACTACCTATCGTAAATATTTTTAAATGTTTTACCACCTGTTGATTTTCCATATCTCCCCTCCCCCAACCTGACTGTGCAGTTTAAAAATTTTCAGAATTTTGTTTACAGTGGTAGCTCGTGACCTTTTCAATGGAAAGGCATGTGCATAATTTAAAGACATTGAAAAGAAAAGCTGCTGATATTTTTCCAAAAAGTCAAAATTGGGTTGATGTGGGAGACAAAAAAAAGCAAAATTAAAGTAGCACCGATCATAAACATTTTTTAATGTTTTCCGATTGAAGGCCATCTGCCCCCCCCCCGAAATCTAATGTTTACAAATTTCTAGAGCTTTCTTTACAGTGGTGACTCGGGACGTTTTTCAACGGAGGAAAGACGTATTATGCATTTTTTTAATATTTTTAGATCAAAAACATGCTTTCGGTTTTCGTATTTTTTACCGCCTGATGACCATCCATAACCCCCCCCCCCTCCCCCCGGAAACTACCATTTCCAAATTTCTAGAGCTTTATTTTATTTTCCAAGTTAAAATTGGCTTGAAGAGGGGGAGCAAGAAAAAGGAAAATTAAAGTAGTACCAATCATTAGCATTTTGTAAAGTTTTACCGGTTGATGACCATTCATAGCCCCCATTCCCCCAGAATCTGCCGTTTTTAAATTTTTAGAGCTTTATTTACAGTGATGACTCGGGATGTTTTTCAATGGAAGAAAGACATTATATATTTTTTTGTTTTGTTTTTGGAGATTTTAGATAGTAGTTTCTTTCGGATTTTTGATGCGATGGCACGTGCCTTTATTTCGTTTAGGGCAAGTTGCTACTGATATTGTGTGAAAACATGTAACAATTTCCCATTGAAAAAGGGAAACAAGAAAAACAGAAAATTAAAGTAGTACTGATCATAAACAATTTTTAATGTTTTACCGTTTGATTATCCCCCCTGGCCTTTGTAGCCGCCAAAGTTTGAGAATTTCATTTACAGTAGCGGTTCGTAACGTTTTTGAAAAAAAGGATATACAATTTGAAGAAAAAAGATAGACCTAGATTTGTAATTTTTATAAATTATTTTTAGCTAGTTTCTATTTTCGGTTTTAAAGGCGAGGGCTCGTGTCTTTGTGGCAAGCCGCTACTGATATTATGTAAGAACATGAAACATTTTCAAAACACTCAAGAGTGAATTGATGAGGGGAACAAGAGAAAAGGAAAGTAAATTAATATCTACCGTGAAGTTTTTAGGTTTTCATTAATACTTTTCCACCTGATGATTATTCAACCTCCACCCCCCCACCGGACTCTACAATTTCCAAATTTTTAGAATTTCATTTACAGTATTGGTTTGTGCCTTTTATCAATGGAAAAACATATGTACGATTTAAAGAAATAGTAAAGAAACCGATTATTTTTATCATTATTTTTTGATAGTTGTTGCTTTCAGTTTCTGATGCGACGGCACATCCCCTTTGTGCCCTTTGGGGTAAGGCGCTACTGATATTGTGTAAAATCATGAAACATTTTCAAAACAACCAAATGTGGATTGATGTGAAAAATGCAATAGAAAAGAAAAGTAAAGCAGTGTCTATCGTTAGCATTTTTAATGTTTTACCGCCTGATGACCATCCATCCTTCCCTTTCCGAGATTCTGCAGCTCCAATTTTCTAGAACTTTATTTGCAGTGGTGATCCATCACTTTTTTCAAAAGGAGGATACACAATTTAAAGAAATAGGAAATTTAAAAATTATTATTGTTATAATTAATTTTGGATAGTTATTGCTTTCGGTTTTCGTGGGGAGGGCACCGTGGCCTTGTGCCCTTTAGGGCAAGCTGCTACTGATATTATTTAGAACCATGAAACATTTTCTAAAAAATCATAATTAGCTTAATGAGGGGAACAAGAGAATAGAAAAGCAAAGCAGTACCGATCATAAGCATTCTTGAATGGGTTACCCTTGATGATCATATGATGGGGGGTACTCTATATCACCTCCCCCGATCCCCAGGTCTCTGCAGCCGCCAATTTGCAAAATATATGAAATAAAAATACTGATTTGCCCTATTAGGACAAACCGCCACTGGTATCTTCTAAAACATGAAAAAATTGCTAGAAGTCAAAATTGGCTTGATGAGGGGGGACAAGAGATACGTTATACAATTATTGTGCTAATGGTATTTTTGAAATCCGATTTTGGTCCCAATAAATTCTGAAAATGGACCTGTCATATAGATAAGCTCCGAGCAACATCTGTACATACATATATACGGGTTTCAAAGAGACAACATAGATTACGTGAGGGGAATCCTTTATGTTAATAATTCTTCAATATAAAATTTAATTGTAAACATTCACTTCCATGAATGGCAAGAAATTTTAAATACATCTGAAACGGCAATACAATGCGGAGTGAGTATTACATACAGCACTTGGGTTAACTTTCCAACTTCACGTTCATTAGCGATCCTATTGATTTAGGAGACATAAACAGACAAATAGACAAATACAGGCAAGTAAACAAAATCGGAATATGGATCGGTACATTAAGATTTAAACAAAACGGAAGAGATTTTGGCAATTAATCAGACGTTTTGTTTTCTAAAGAAGCGACAAACATCTACTATGTAATATTAAATAGAAGTGCACCTGATTACCAACCCACGTAGTCACGCATGCACTAAATCAAATTATCTCATAAATCAACGTCCATCAAGCCCAATCAAAATGATTTTCATTTCACCAATTACCAGCAATTAATTACAACATTATTCAACATTAAGTAAGGGTCGTTCAGTTTACAAATTTTAGGTCACTACACCACGTCCCAATTTAGTACCAATAAAAAAACCTTGAACGTAGTTTATAATTTACACCGGAAAAAATTAAGTGCAAATAAAATTTGATCCAATTTTTTTATTATTTTCATCAATTCCCGGCGTTATTTCAATTTACACCGAAAAAACTTATATCCCAATAAAAAAATATGGATTTTGCATCGTGGCTAAATAACCGAAATAGCTAATTTAGTACAAGAATGCACGAAACCTTCACAGCTTTAATTATTGATTTAAAATTCCATTGTGTTTTATTATTACATTACATCAATGATTGATTAATTTCTGAATTGATTCTCATTTAATTTCCAAACTACCCTTGACCCAGGCAACAACACCATACAAAAATTTAACTGCGGAAAAATAAACCGAAAATGATAATTACAAGGTACTAAAAATTTATTGTTTTCTGAATAAATCAGTTGGTCGAGGATAGTTGAGGTTTCAAACTTCGAACGAGTTGGACAAATTACAGTTCAACAATTTGACCTCCATAATTTCTCTTATTCTGATTTCATTTAAATGTATACGTATACAGTGCAAATAAATAAAAGGAAGTTCGTTATCCAAATTAGTCAACCTCCTTGAAAAGTTTGATCAAATATTTATGGAAGCTAAAACGGAAGACCAAATTAGATTAAAAAAGAAATTAATAAAATTTAAGGGTCCTAAATTTCTAAACAAGTCAAATCATAATTTAAATCGAAAGCACTGTGTAATTTATAGAAAATTAAGTAGATAATTTTTATTTATTTAAAAAGAAATTGTAGTAAATTAAACGCACGCGTCATCGCTGCGATACCAGAGGGAAAAAAACCGTTCCAGTGACAAACGCCAAGTTAGCACGCAGAGCTTTCAAAGTTCGTCCTTCAGTTAAAAATGGAATCTTTAAAAAAATCTGGTTAGAACTTTTTAAACCCGATAATTTTCATAAAAACGTAATTTAATTAATTTGAATATTCTAATTATTAATTAGCGTTACTCTTCGGGCCAGCCTAAATCCTCACCTATTAGTTCGTAAAACTTTTGATTGTGTTCTCCAAAATATTTCCTAAGCTTAGACACAACAAAAGGGTCTACCCTCGGGTGTCTCCTTCCTTTACTTTCTCGTAAACACCTATCTGAAGTTTCGTTACGTAAACAGTAAAATCCCTTCGTTTCGTTAAAATAAAAATTGTGCGTACCTATCCTAGGGTCTAAACCTAAAAATCTTTCTATTTTTTGCAATTGTGGAACGGGATCTTCGATGAGGAGGTCACCGTTCACGATTAAAATTTGTTCTCTTGGAAAAACTTCTAACCATCTGTGAACGTAGTTGTGATATATGGAAATTGTTAGGGGTCGATACTGCTCGTTGACAGATCCATTTGAAGTTAATGCAAGTTGTTCGAAAGCTCGTGGTGGTGATGTTGGCGCGACTGTGGATGCAGTTGACGCAGCGTGAGTTCTCAATTGGGTGTAATCGGAGATTGCTCTTGTGACAGGTTCCCTGACAATCATCAAAAGCTTGATGCTTGCATTCATCGCTCTGATCCTTTCCGGTACCTAAAAATTAAAAATAAATTTGTATTTCCGATTGAAATGTCAAGGTGTTCTTATATTGTGATAGTTAAGCACTGAAAATTTTATGAACATATATTTATAGAGTCTCGTTAAAACTCCTTACTACATTATTATCTTTATAATTTCAGGTAAGTAGGCAGGTAAACTAATAGGAAAAACTTCCAAAATTAGAATGTCAGATAAGATTATATATAATTTGCATAATTTAGCAAAATCCAGTTTATACACAATTACTTTCTTTTTTGTATGGAAAGTTTAGTAGGAGGTACCTCTAATATGAATATTTGTTCAAAAATAAACTTATATAATTATTTTTATGACCTCACATTTCCCAAATTATTTAATTTAATAAATTCAGAAGTGGGATTATCTTGTGGACTAAAGCCTGGCTGCTAAATCAACGATAAAATAAACTCTCAGGAGCAACCGAAATGTTAAAAAAACTATGGTCGAAAAGTAAAATTAAAGACTGATTCTGAAGTATGTGAAGGTTATAATTGTTCAACCTTCCACCTCACGATAATCTGTTCTGCTATTTACGGTAAGACCCGATTTGTCGTGGTTAGGATTCCACGGTAAACAACATATCCAATTATAAAAGTTGGAAGTTTTGCATACATCTCGACGGTTTAATGTTTAATTAAGTTATATGGAATTAAATCACGAATGAGTGAGGTTATTCCGACCATGTCATGGATAGAAGTTACGCATGTAAAATATGCATTGTAAATTATATTTGTATAAAGGTTTTTAAAAGGTAATAAATAAATAAGAAAATGGCCATGTTAGGCCCTTGTATGTTTTAACACGAAGAGGTAATTTACTTTAACAAAATGACATTTGTAAATGATAGTTGCTTTCGTTTCATTTATAAAAGTCAATTCTTGTCCTGGAATATTATTATTTATAAAATATATTTGGTATATAAATAACAATAATTAATTGAGTTATATTCATTGGTCTCCGTATGTGGTTATTAAATCGCCGAGAAAATGGGTTTGAATGTTATCAAGATAATCAATTCAAATTATTGCTTATTAATTTACATTGTTCCTAATTCCTCTATGTTAAAATTCGTATGTTTGAAGCAACTACGAAGTTTCAAGTTCAAAATTATTATTTAACCCTTTACCCGTAATTAACTGCATTTACGTTCAGTTTAGTTGTGCGAAATATTTTTAACAAGCTTGATTGATGTAATGTTGCGTTTACTAAGGGATACATTTTGGGTTAAATATATACAAGGTGATCTGACTCAGATTTAATGGACTATTTTGAGTGAACTTGTCTTTTAGCATTATTAGATTATATATCAACATCGTGTGATCCTGGCGAGGCGGTTTGACGAAAGATCTCAGGAGCTGTACTTTAGTTTGACCTAACTTACATAGTCGTAAATTAAAAATAAACTGCGTTACTAATAAAAATAGTCATAAATCTTCTTCTTCTTTAGTTAGAATTATCTCAAGTTACATTGCCTTTCACTGGACCAGCTCTGTGCCCTTCTCTTTGGCGGTCGTCCTGGTAGTCCTTTTCTCCAAGGTCATCCAATTTTACAAATTTGGGCAAGTCGTTCTTCTCCTATACGATCCACGTGATTGTGCCACCCTTATCTTCTGCTCTTGATCCATATAACCACATCTTGTAAGCCACATCTTGTAAGAATATCCCGAGACGGTTCTTGGAATTTTCATTTTTACAATTCTTAATCTATTCTCAATACAATGTACAATGTCAGTACAACAACATTTGAATAAATCTTGTATACTTGTTTGAAGTATATCTCCACTATATTTTAATTGCTTGTTATAAATTCTGTCGGAGCCTGCCTCTTTTCGATTCTTTAAATTAGCAATGGCATTCTTTATTTTGCGTCAATGCTATTATCGACAATTATTACTTTTGGAGTGTAAAGTGTTTTAAAACTGTGCTATCATAGATTGTCGTCTATGTTATTTACAGTTACGTACTCGTCTACTTCCTTCTTCTGATTTCAAAGCATTTTTCAGATACCCAGTTAGGTACCGTACATGTCGTATTCTAGGCCCTTAGTGTATTTTGCCCAATCTTATAAGGCAACCTTTGATTTTATTATTTCTCCATTCACTCTATTTCTTGTTTGAATGTAGTTATATACAACTCAATCGGGATTGGGTTGGACTTAGCTATAATAAGGATGCTTTGATCTTCGTAAATCACATTTACTAATAGCAAAAATCGTATAAATACAACATTTTGTTTTACTAATAGTGCGCTGCTTTTGATGACTTTTGCTTCAGAGCAAAAATATAAAACCTGCTATTATTAAACACCACCAGTTATGTAGTTACGACGTTCTTGCTTAATAGAGCATAGTATATCTGCTTCTTGTTTAATTGAAACTTTGATCGAAAGGTAGTACTAATTTTTATATTAATATTCTTATACTTATAGTTATTTTCAATTTACGTGGTAGGGATTTGCTGTTATTTGGACCCTCGCCTAAATCTGTTAGAAGAAACATGTCGTAATCTATGTAAACTTTTCTGTAATGCGACTATAAATTCTACAAGTATTGGATGGCCTACCGCGAAATTTCATTGGATTCTACTAATTGCTCTTTCAACAAGGTTATTTGTCAACTGAATATTAATTTTTTTTATTAAACATCATCTCAATCACTTTAATTTCGCGCTTAAAGAACAGCATGACCTTCTCTCCTATATCTGTGATATGCAATCGAGATGTTTTCACATATGTACATAGGGGGCCTACTGTTTCACGTAGACTATGAAGCACGGAAACTGAAATATATTTAATTTCAGGAAGGATCCTCAAGGAAGATTAGCTCAGCTATTTGTGATTGACTTCCGAAGAGAGATGGGTACACCAAGTTCATTTTGGTAGGTCTTCAAGTTTTAGTATAATTTTCTTGTGCCCAATTTGTGTCTTTTTTCGAAGCTAGTGATTAAGTAGCCCTATACCAATTTAATTTTAATTCAGTTTTTCGCCATATGATTACAGTTTCACTCCAAATTGGATTGGTTTAAGATCAGTGGTTTAGGGAGAGATCGGTGCGACAGCGGGGTGGGCTAACTTAAATTCTTAACCATTAAATTGGCATATTTAAAAAAATTCTTTTTATTTTTAAGATAGGTAGATTTGTTGTGGAGTTATAAAGTCGGAATTGAGCATATTATGGTTATAGGTTGGATTCCTTGTTATTCTGAAATTATATTTGCTGTGGTTCGAATTTTCCCTTAGGGAGCAAATTAATGACGATTACGATTAAGATAATCGATTGACATTAAGGACGACTTATTAAATTTTTGACGCCCTCCCCCTCAAACAAGGGCACGTAAGAATTTTGAGACTCCCTTCTATCTACTCTGCTTCTACACAAGGATTATTTTTGGGAATTTTCAATCCCCTCCTCCTCATTTTATATACCTATGAAGAAGTAATATTGAAATCCGAATATAAACCGGTTTAAATTAACATATT
Organism: Podabrus alpinus; assembly: GCA_932274525.1. Classification (NCBI taxonomy): domain Eukaryota; kingdom Metazoa; phylum Arthropoda; class Insecta; order Coleoptera; family Cantharidae; genus Podabrus; species Podabrus alpinus. The sequence continues at coordinate 67,926,134 of OW026456.1, read as the reverse complement.
AGAAAAACGTACGTAAGGAACAGTTTCGACCCATCTTCCTCTAAATTTTTATTTAGGTAATGCCGCCGGTTTTTGTGGGGATTAGGGTAGAAATTGTATATTAAGGACTTCATCCGGATATCTTAAGTCGTGTAAAAGTTAATGTAAAAGGTGAATTTAAATCGGGGTGACCAAATTATGAATTTGGCAAGTCGGGACAATTGATTAAATAGAAGTAATTTGTTAGGGTCCGTTACTTTGCCCCTCCCCCAGTACATATTTTTTCTCAAAAATCTAGCTCCCGATTCCTTAGAGCGAGCATGGGTTAGCTCCAAAATGTTAAAGTTAGCACCTCCTAGGTTTGTCCAAAAATCAATGTTGATTTTTGGTTTGTTTTGGGTTTTCAATGTTGATTTATGGACAAACTTAGGGGTTGCTCCCAAATATTCAACTTAGCACCTCCTAGGTTTGTCATCAAATCAATGTTGAATTTTTTTTGTTTTTCTATGTCGATTTGTGGACATAGTTAGGGGTTGGTAGCTATAATATTTGGGTGATAGCCGATGCTAGCTCTAAGGAGTCGGTAGCTAGATTTTCGGGAAACAATATCAACTGTTAGGGGGGGAAGTAACGAAGACCCCCCCGTTTAGTTAAAATTTTTTCTCAAATAGCTAACTTCCGATTTCAGCACCCATTATATTAGAGCTAAGACCCTCTAGGTGTGTCCACAAATCAACATAGAAAAACAAAAAAAAACAAATAACATTTTGGAGTGCTCAACATTTTTGAATCTTTAGCCCTCTTCGATCAACTATTTTTGTTGTATCAAAATTACGAACAATAGCACAAATTACAATATTATGAATGAAAGTTTATTTAAACTATTTTTAATGTTGGAATGTGCATTTTTAGCTTGAAAATTAATCCGCAAAGCTGAAATTTGGCAGACCTGTACATTTTAGTGACTATATGTACCCCCACCCATCCAAAAAAAGTCCTATTTTAGTTTTTCCACCGTGGTTTTTCGCCTACAACTTGCTCAATTTTATTTTTAGGAAAAATTATCATGACATCAAAATTATAGGGTACAAAATAGGTTTTTCAAAATAAAACACTTTTTGCCTTTCAAGCTTCTATGCGCTGTGTATCACGAAACAATTGGAATCGATTTTTATTTCAAATTAACTAAAATTAAGAGAGTTATAGACGAAAAACCGTTTCAACGCGACTGAAATTTTAACCTTTATATTGGCATATATTATTTAAATAGTATATTATTCTCCGCGAAATATTAGGGCTTTTTACCGTCACGGATGAAATTGTCACAAGGCGCTTGCGCCGAGTGACGTAATTCTCAATAGTGGATAAACCGAGATGTGATTTATAAAGCTTTTCGGTTATTCTTTGAGGATGCATTGGCTTCTCAAAGAATGATTTTGTGTACATTTTCGGAACCCCAAATAAATAGGTTTAAGAAAGATTCTGATCCTAAGATCGTTTTGTTACCTTAGCAGGATCGGGCTGCTGAATTTTTTATTCCACCATTCAATCGAATTTCTGGTTTCCGAAAAATCTCCGAGGTAGGCATGGTGACAGCCCAAAATACTCTGCAGGCTAAGTAATTATCGGCTAAAAACCGATGAGCGAAATAAAGGGTCAGCCAAATGATCTGTCGGCCAAAAATTGTTTGCTAAAGGAGTTCGGTCAAATTACAGTGAACTCTACTTTTGAGACAATCAAATACACACACATGTCTACCAAATTCAGCCTGCTTAAGCTAAAATTACAAATTGTCGATATTATTCGTAAACATAAAAATTTCAAAACTTCGAATTGATTGTCACCACATTAAACAAATTTCTTTTGAAGTGGCAACACTGTCGAACATTTCTTAGTAAATTTAGCACGGAAGTGTTGCCTAAAAATTGTTAGATTTTGCCTTTGATGTAACTCCAACGACATTAAAACATCAGTAATTGTGTCAAATACGCGCCGAAGGTTAATACTTTGATCGATTAATAAACTCTGAACTCATCACTTTCGGCGGGTTGTAAATATTTGAGATATTGGAATTATCAATAATATACTATTATTTATTAAAAGTATTGTTGCTAATAATACTATTTTTGATATCCCAATGTTTAATTAGTTTTGATCATGCACGAAAAGGTTGATGTTGGATAAGCTCGAGTTGGAAGTCGATGAAAAGAAATATAATTTGAATTGTAAATTTATGGATAAAAAATTACAGTAATGAAGTTAAACTAATGTACTCGTCGGAAAAAAACAAAGAAAAATAGAATCGAATCGTAATAAAACAACATTACGAACATTACAAATGGCGCCCAACGTGGGGCGAGCCGTGAGTTGATGAAAGAAAAATAAATAAGACGCGAATTAGGAACGCAAAAACATTTACAAAGAATTGGTAGCAAAGAATATAAATGAAAGGCTGTAGGGAATACTACAGTTTATAATTAAATTTGATAAAAACAAAGAATACATAAATAAAACGTTATGCAAAAACAAAGAAGAGTTGTAAAAAAATATCCAATAAGAAACAAATAATAGTATGCCACGAATACAAATTAGAGAGCTTAACAATACAGAAATAGAAAATTGGCTAAACGAAAAATAATGAAAAACAATACCATGCATTTAGAAAAACGACAAAACCAACATTTAGCAAATAAAATTAACAATCAAGAAAATGTTGACATTTTGGTAAATGAAATGGAAACAAATGAAAGACTACAACCGGTAGATCCAAAACAAGAACAAAGTTTATTTTTGAAGACAGGATAATTTGCCACAAGGATAAGAACAAAATTGTACTTGGATGTAATATTAAAAAAGTTATTAAAACATGTAAGTAATAATGGGATTTATAAGTGCTAATTATAAAGTATCGTATATTATGTAATCCATAATGAAACGGATAACTAGGAGCAATTTAGACAAATGTCGGACGTGCTGAAAATTATGCTCCTTTACTTAAATTCGAACCCAGGTTCGAGCATCAGCACTAATCAACTGTCGCTATCTGTTGCTGCTGTTCCAGGACCGTCACAGACGAATATTCTAAAAAAATAATGAAATTTTTGCCAGAAACTAATTTTACGCGTATTGGATTACCAACAACCCACTTCCTATTACAAATTAAACAGCTAACAATGGTGAGATAATAACTAGATTGAATCCTCGCTTAGATTGGTGACCCCGACGCAATTTCTGTAAGTATTCTGTTTATTTATTCTCTTAGAACTAAACGGACCTATTTTTGCAGAAAGATTTACATCTGAAGGACCTTCATTAGTTTTTACTTTTGAATAATAAATCATCTGGATTTATTATTTATATGCGAGTTAACATTTTGAAGTCCGCACAATTATTTTTGTTTGCTTTATGTAAATTTTATATAAAATTTATTTATTAACTTTATAAGCTTGCTTTAAGAGCGAGCGGTACAAATTTAATGTTTTATTCAATAATAATATTTCCTTTGATCCGTTTAGCAAACCCAAATTTTGTAGTACTTGAGGATATGTTAATGTTAATGTTTATAATTTATTTTTTGCTATATTTCACTCAAACCATGTTAAAAAGCAAACTGAATTTTGTATTCATAATGCAAAGTTTAACTCGAAAACGTCGGTCGTTAAAATTTAATCATAATGCGATTTCGATTTAAATCGTTAGGGTCGTTTCAACAAAATGTTATGATAAAAATAAGTCATAAATAGTGAATAATTTTAAAATGTGCTGATGACCAAGCGGCTGGGTTAAAACTAAACATAAATATTATATGTATTGAAACAGAATTATTTTTATAAAAATTTAAAAAACCACGTGGTATCATTTTTGTGAATAAAAATTAAGGAACACAATTATTTAGGAAGTAAATCAAGAATTCGCGCATTAAATTAAGAAACTTAAAATGTTTGAATTAATGAACATTTACTTTTTATTTTCGGTGGCAGTCAGCTAGCGCCCACCACTCCAAATAATTTGAAAATTTCCTATTGCAAAGAGGAAGGTTTATTAGTATACTACTGTAAAAATTTTATGTGCGAATGTATAGTCAAAATTTTGAAATAATCGAATTTGAAGTTTGCAAATTTACATGTAAAATTTAACGAGATTCCGCGTGTCGCTCATTCTGTTGACAGTACGTGTAGTATTAATGACCCTAACACTTAGAGTATTTCCCACCGGCAGTAGCATCACGTCTCTGGTACTTGTAACATCGATTATATTTTGTTTTACGCGATTTTTTGGGGGTTTAAGTTCCCGGTTTCCTTAATCCCGGTTTTCTTGATGGTAGGCGCTTCAAATTTCTTTAGCTATCTGGCGCGGAGCGCCGACGTCCATGAAAAACCGGCCGGCCTGGCGGAGCCAGGATGGCTTAGGTTTTTCGATGCACACAGTTATGGCCGGGCCGGAACCACCCTAAAAAGTAATTAGCACCATCAAAACCGGCCGCGGGGCGTTGCCCCCCAAGGCCTAGGTTTTCCCCATAGTTCTTTATGTTTATTTAGAGACCTAATACATGTAAAATTAAGGTACTTTCAAATTGATTTTTCTCAAAATTTTGACTATACATTTGCACATAAAATTTTTACAGTATACTCTATTAACCTTCCTCTTTGCTATAGAGAAATTTTCAATCGATTTCGAGTGGTGGGCGCTAGCTAACTGTCCCCTTTTAAAAACAAGACATTCTGATATTAAACAGGGCAAGTTTCTACTTTAAGAACGATTACCAGCAATTCCTTTTTTAATTTACATTCATTCTTGTTTAAGAACTCCCTGATTGGTTGTAACTCATTTAACGTTTTCATTGCAATTATTATTGGTTATTTTTCAGTTCAAGTTATGTATGTGTTTATGGCGATTAGCAGTGGATTTGATTCTACCGGGCGTTCATTTCAAAAGTGGCCAGTTGAAATAAGTAAATTTGCGATTTAAAAAAAATTTTCATATCACGAATATTTAAAATTTTAACTGAATCTGTCTTAAAACAACCTACCATAAGTTTGAAATAAGAATGGATATACTTAGCTGAAAGTAAAAGTGCCTGTCAGCGTCTTTTCCCCAAGTCGATTTATAATAAAATTACTATTAATCGTTAGATAATAATCGTTCGATCTAGAATTTCTCTCGTTTGAGCACCAACTGTCACGAAGTTATTTTACATTTAATTTACCGAGTTATGAGCGTTTAAAGTTTTCAAAATGAAAAGTTCGTTTTTCTTACTTAATCTGATCTAATTTGATGTTTTTCTTACTTAATCTAATGTAGTTTGTGGAGATGAAGTGACTGGTGCTAGCAGAATTGCCCTATATGGCGTATTTACCGAGTTATGAGCGTTTAAAGTTTTCAAAATTAAAAATTCGTTTTTCTTACTTAATCTGAAGTAATTTGATGTTTTTCTTACCTAATCTAATGTAGTTTGAGGAGATGAAGCGACTCGTGCAAGCATAATTGCTCTATCTAGCGTATTTACCGAGTTTTGAGCCTTTAAATTTTTCAAAACTAAAATTCGTTTTTCTTATTTAATCTAATGCAGATTGACGTTTCTCTCACTTAATCTAATGTAGTTTGTGGAGATGAAGTGACTGGTGCTAGCAGAATTGCCCTATCTAGCGTATTTACCGAGTTATGAGCGTTTAAAGTTTTCAAAATTAAATATTCGTTTTTCTTACTTAATCTTAAGTAATTTGATGTTTTTCTTACCTAATCTAATGTAGTTTGAGGAGATGAAGCGAATCGTGCAAGCAGAATTGCTCTATCTAGCGTATTTACCGAGTTCTGAGCCTTTAAAATTTTCAAAACTAAAATTCGTTTTTCTTATTTAATCTAATGCAGATTGACGGTTTTCTTACTTAATCTAATGTAAGTTGACGTTTTTCTCACATAATCTAATGTAGTTTGAGGAGATGAAGCGACTGGCACAAGTAGAATTGCTCTATCTAGTGTATTTACCGAGTTATGAGCGTTTAAAGTTTTCAAAATTAAAAATTCGTTTTTCTTACTTAATCTGAAGTAATTTGATGTTTTTCTTACCTGATCTAATGTAGTTTGAGGAGATGAAGCGACTCGTGCAAGCATAATTGCTCTATCTAGCGTATTTACCGAGTTATGAGCGTTTTAAGTTTTCAAAATTAAAATTAGTTTTTCTTATTTAAACTAATGTAATTGACGTTTTTCTTACCTAATCTAATGCAGGTTGACGCTTTTCTCACATAATCTAATGTAGTTTAAGGAGATGTTTCCTCCTTCCACCTCTATTAGGACATCATCTGCACTAGTCCTTTCCACTGTCTTAATCGCACCCGGCCGCCTTAATACCTCTTAGTAGAGATAGTTTCAAAGGGCAAGAACCCTAAAAATTAACGCAGGAGGCTCAAATTCGTATATGTATTGCTGTGTAATTCCTTTTGTAAACTGCACTACCCTGGGTTTTGTTAGGCGCCAGCTTTCAAAGTGAAAGCAAAATTTATAAAATAAAATGAAGTCTTCAGAGGGTGCAAATTTACTCAGAAATTCACTACACTTGTCCCATTTATCTAGCTCAATCGTTGAGATTCACTCAAGGTGTGGTGGATTCGTTGAATTATTGAGATGCTTGTAGAGTTTAAATAAATTTTGTTGACTTGAATCGTCGATGTTATGATAATTGAGAAGAACAAATTTGCTTTCGATGATGATCTTTAAATCTTGTAATGCTTACTGTTACTTACTAGAGACGATGAATAAAAGATTGTTTGAATCAAAAATTAGTTTTATATTTAAGAAAATAAGTTAATCAAATCGCAAGCGCACAGAAAAATTTTCAGATAAATTCTTATCTGAAAAATAATGACAATGTTAAATATCAAATAAATCAAATCAATACATCCAAATTTCCTTCCTTCTTCTTGGTGGTTTGAATAAATTCAAAACCTTCTGCTTTCCAGTAGCAGTTTTAAATTGTTCATTGATTAAATGTTGTTTATAAAATTAAATAATCGCAAAAATGTTTATTGAAGTTTCGTTGACGAGGATAGTGCTACTACTTAGTCACGTCCTATTTTTAAATGTTGAAGACAAAATACAAATTTTTAAATAATAAAGTTTTTCAAATACCTGGTGTTTAAAATATCCGACTTCATGAGAAAAAGACCTGCGCACTAACAAATTTTAACTGCGCGTACACATCACTGCGTTTCACCACTTTGCTTCTCGTTGATGTTGTTGATAACTTTCGCTTCTGTTTGTGATCGTGCGGAGTTGATTTAATGGTTGACACCTGTTGATTGTTTTGATCGAATTCGTGATGTGCCAGTGAATTGTTATTGGAATTCGTTTACCAGTTATTTAAAAGGTGAGTCATACTTTTAACTCGTTGATTGTGAAAATGCTCAACAAAAGGTAGCCATTGTTGTAAAATTGTTATCTAATTTAGACAAACATCAAATTGGTCAAACATCTGGGTGTTTTTGGATTGAATTTTCACCCTGGAGGTACACGTCTTGCTTATTCAAGAGCTAAAAATAGACTGTTTGTTTTTATGGAGACACCTGTCCATCCATTTCGATCACTTTTGGAAAACTTTCATTATTTTGAGCCGCACATCCGTCGTTTTGAAGAGTTCGTGGACGACTTTTATTCTACGGAGCTGCACGTCCGATCATTTCAAGCATTAAAGGAAGACTGACTTTCTACTTGCGCCGTTCGTGAAATTTGGTCAAATTTCCTTATCAGTGAGTCGAGTTCGTCACCTTTATGAATTTTATGTTCACTAATTGTCTTTAAATTTACAGGAGCGCTTTCAGCCATGATGAGTTGATCAACTGTGTGGTTCCCCGACGTCTCGTGAATACAGTAGCACTTTTGTAGGCAAGATTTAGCTGAGTTCTTCACCTTTTTCTTATAACGAAGCTCGTTATCAAATTGAAGCGAAAATGACCTTTATATACACTTTTGGAGATTTATAGTTGCAAATTATGACCATCAGAAAGAGTAGATTATTTAACAAGTTTTCATATAATTAGTTTTACACAATAATTGTTATTCATGGAATAAATTCCATTTTTGTACAGTACAATTTTGGTTATGTTCATTTGTGATAACATTCACAGCAATTTTATCATATTTGACCTAAACAATCCTTTATTACCAAATTTTGAGGTGACAAAAACCTCTGTGAAATTATTTTAGAGCTTTTAATGTCATTTACCAATGCTTAAAGATCTTTATTTGTTCATTATTTAGAGAAATTGCTAAATTTGTTTATCTTTCTTATCTTTTATATTTTAATGAGGTCAAATTCTATGTGCTATATGAGTACGAGTAAGAAATTCAATGTTTTGCATCGACCTGGTAGCTTAAAACACAGCAGTATGTATTTCGCCCTCTTGGCCCCTCCTTGCGCAGATTAGGGTTCTTGAGCTTTGAATATAAATCGGCTCAGAAGGCTCAAATTCGTATATTTATGTATATTGCCCTCTTGGCTCCTCCTCGCGCAGATTAGGGTTTTTGACCTTTGAACGTAACTCATTGTTGGCGTAATATTGACCAGGATTGCCTGTATATTTTTTTCTTTCTTGTTCCTCTGAGCCTCTTTTTAATGAAGGAAATTCACGTCCACTTTTATCTTTCGGGTGTTTACTTCCGCCGGTTATCTCTTACATTTCGTCACCTTTCGTTCTTGAAAAAATAGCTCTTCTACGACGCTGCTATGATTGTGGAAATTATCCAAGAACTCATCGGATCCTCTTCGTTGTCCGTTTCGTCTACGCACGTTGCATTCTCAAATTCTGTTACTGTTTCTTCCTACATGTACGCCACCTTTCTTTCAATAAACTTAATTAACGATGTCATATTTGCGAAATTAATCTGCTGTAGGACTTCTTTCCCATGTTTGAGGATCTCCACCTCTATAATTTTTACTTGCTTAAGGATTTCTTCTTGAGTCAACCCAATGGCCAACTGAATGTGGTTATTAAATCTCTGCACCTCATCTCCTATTTTATCCATGGTCTGAAAGATCTTTTCCGATGATATATTTGCCTTTTGCGCACTTCTGCAAGTTTGCTCAAAAGTTGCTAAACTTTTGCTCCGAGTTGTCGAAAATTTCAAATATTCATTACTTTGTATAAAATGCAATTAAAATAATGGTTTTAGATATGTAATCATTGAAGCTCAAACGGAGCTCTATCGATTAGATTTTTACACAAAAACGTAAAATGGGAAGAAAAATAGAAGAACATGTCTCCAACCCCCCTCTCCTCATATATTTCGCTAATAACTGTATTGATATATTTGATTTACATATCGCGAGCCAGCGAAGTACAAAGAATGGCAATAAGGCGAATGTGGACAGTAGATAATGTAGCGAATAACGGCCATCGAGAAGATGAGGTTTTGATGGTAGAATGCTAGTAAGTGAACCGGAAACGATTCAGTATGCGTGGATCAGTCGACGGAATTAGGTTGTGAAGTCGAGTGATTGTGAAATTATTCGATTAATTAATCCGATTGCGCATAGTGAGAGGTTAGACGGGAAGGAACAAACTCCATTCAGCAACCGATATTGATGAGAATCTGCTTAATTTTCTGCTAGTTTAAATTTCGCTCTTTGGTAATGAAAATAGTCGAAGCGTGCAAGGTTCGAAGCACCTGCTTCTTTTGTGTATCCGGGTTTATGATGGTCGACCTTCGATTAACTTGCTTTATTGTATAAAATTTCTTCGAAAACATGGAAATTGCATCTTAACTCAAAGAGTGAGACAATCAAGCAATCAAAATTTTTATGAATTTATAAGTAACCAATTGTTACAACGCTGCTATGATTATAATTTATAATTAATATGAAATTTACATTGTATGAAAAATGCCCTCGTGGTAAATAATGCATTGAATTAAATGAAATTACAAACAAACTGTGTATTATTTTTGTGTACAAGATTATTTCTTTCTTTCCTTTGACTCATCAACTATCCTTGTGTTCGTTTAGCTACACGAGGGACATTCAACGAATCGTAGAGTATTTAGATCTCACAACGTGGAGTATTTAGATAAATAGATCACGTGATTGTAGGAGCCCCGGAGGTCGTGTTTAGGGTTCGGGGAGAGGGAAATTTGAAAAGTTGGTTCCAAAAACGGAAAGAATGCAAGCTCCTTAAGGTTCACACGATGTTCTAATGATTGACACCAATTTTATTAAAACAATCGATTTTGAGGGACCACTGACATATTGCTATGATATCCCTTATATAAAAATTAGACACGTCGATTAAGTTGGGCGCCACATTCAAATGAATGAAAAATATAAAAAAAATGTAAATATTAGAATGTGCGTGCCAAATTTTAATTAGAGAGCTCACCACTTTGTCCCTCTTCTTTAGCTCAGTCTAAGGCTCTCTCAGAGTATTGTAGGTATTAAGATAAATTAGGGGATGTAGCTTATTAAGTTGAAAAGTTTTATTTTTAAATGATAGAAAAATGTTTATTGACTTTGAATAAAATTGCTTAATTGCTTTTACCAGATAAACGATCCACTTCTTTATTTGAATGATCTTTAAACTTCAGAATACTGACCTGTAAATGTTTGATAATAATAAAAGATTGGATTAATTTAGAAATGATTTTTATATTCAAAAATAATATCGCAAAGCGCAAATAAAACAATTTTAACAAATTTGTACAGATATCTTATCCGTTACCAGAATGTTTACAATAATCAAAAATCAAAAATGTAGAATGACGATCCTTTTCTTCCCTTGCTTCTTCTAAATGCTTAAATAAATTTAACCCTTTCGAAACTGCAGGTACACATATTGCGGTATCGAGATACCACGTCAATGGAAGTACGTCATTTAAATTTCAGCAAAAGTTTTGTTATGAATAAAAGCATGTAACTTATCAAAGTAATCAGAAAAACTTCATCCGATACCAAGGAAGTTAACTTAAAGTCAAATGATTCGTTGAAAACGGGACATAAAACAGGTGTGAATAAAATAAATTTGAAATGCATCATTTTAATATTTGTTTTGTTAAAAATGTTAATTAATAGTAAATGAAAGATTGTTAGTAATAAGAAAGGTATTTTAAAAGTTAGAAATGTGTTAATTAATTGATAAATGTAAAAATCCATGTTAGCGTTAAATTTAAAATAAGTTTGTTAAATCGTTACGTGAGTTCGGCATGTCACAACTTAATGAACTGCGTATGGAAATTTCATATCCAGCATCTTTATTTGTCCAACCACGAAACACTTGAGAAGAACACAATCAAATCTAAAAATAGAAAATTTTACTTATAAAATTTCAACGAACCACAATGGGCTTAGTCCATACCTGTACTATGAAACTGCAAATAATATTGATTTTTGATCGACCAATAAAATACGTTTATGCAAAGATCAGGATTGCGTTGAACTTCGTAAAGAAAATTAATAAAAACAGTCGATAAAAGGTTGGTGTTGAGATTCGCACGTGCAAAGTGGAGAATTTAGAATCGTCCTAATAAAATTGATATTACAGTGAAAATAAATAGTGAAATTACGAAATATAAGTGCATAATTAAACAAAATAGTTACTTACCTACGAAAAACCACAATTAAGGTGAAAATCGTAACGGATTGCAAATATTATAAAAGAAAATTAACTCCAACACAAAACGAGGTCAACAAACTGTAGCTGGAAGTTTCTGATGGTAAATGAACCCTTGGAGTGTCTTTGACGCGCAATTGTACCATCTCCAATTCAAATAACAGAAATATTCCTGGATTTAATAAGGTACCGTGTACATTGCAGTAAAATCTTTATAAACTTAAGTGAAATCTCCGGACTTCGTACGACACGTGTTTTGCACCATTTTGCGTTCAGAAATTTTTATATAATAGATTTAATAATAGAACTTTTTGATTTAACCAAATATTTATTTTCATTTGTGTGCTTAATAAAATCATTAATTACTTTGTAACGAAGGATATTTATTTAGACCTGTTCCGCACCATAAATTTCATTTACAGCATTGGTAACGGAGCGAATCCACCCTGCACAAGGTAAGGTACATGCACTACGAAAGAGCTAAGCTGAGGCAACTTGTTTCATTCAATTGTGTTTACAAAATTTCACATACTTTTCCATTGACGGGGTACAATTACGTACACCCATATAAAACCTTAACGATAAGAACCTTTAACCCTATTAGCGAGGGGGTATACAGCACTTTTTGGCGCCCATCGTGCGAGCATCGACAAAAGGGGGGTACCAAGACGTGGCAATTAGTAGAGTCAGTTAGGTTAATTAGAACGAAATTATTTACAATTATTTACAAAACGATTTACATAAAGAAAATTTACTTAAATTTAAAACGAAACGTGCATTACGATTTCACAATAAATAATTATTTCCTAATAAATAAATTAAAATTAAATACATAAACTACGATAATGGAAAAGATAACAGATTGGCAATCGGTGATGGAATTCTTCATTGAAAAAGACCGTAAAAAGGAAGAAGAATATCGAAAGAAAGCAGACGAAGAGCAAAAGAGAATGGAAGAATATCGAAAGGAAAGAGAAGAATATCAAAAGGAAGAAAACGAAAGAGCAATTATAAGAGAAAAGAAAGCAGAAGAAAACACGAGATTAATTATAGAAAACATAAATAACAACACGAATGAGATGAAAAAGGAATTGAACAAGAAATTAGATAAATTGATAAACGTTACAACCAATTGGGTGACCAAAGAAGTGGTGACCGAGGAAGTCGAGAAACCACAAGAAGTTGCGAACGAGATGGCTGAAATGTTAAAAGCCATAAAATTCGAACCATTTATTGGAACGGTAGTTACAAATAAATTGGACACAATAAAAGTAGTGACAGAAAATGTTAACGTAATGGGAAGAAATGTATCGGAAATTAAGGGGCAAACGACATCAAAAATAAATAAATATCGGTCATACGTGATAAATTCGAGAAAGACATTCAAACGGGTGCAATTAAAATTTAAAAAGCTACGTGCAAAGCAAAAACATCACACAAGAGGCATGCGAACAAGCAAGAAAAATGTACAAAACGGTCTACAAAATCAAAAAGCCACATTTAAAACTAGAAAATCTCTTAATTTAAAAGGTAAACGAGCACAACATAAAAACATTCAATATAAAATTAAAAATAATTCAACAAAATTCGGTTCAATATTAAAAATGAAAAGATCTTATAAATTGACTAACTTAAAATTTAAAAACTTAAAAGCTAAAGGGATTAACAATATAAAATGTAAAAACTTAACAGGTAAACGAGTTAACAATATTAAATTTATAAAAGCAAGGGGGTACAACAATTTTACAATCAAGAATTTAAATAAATTAACAAATCGTGATCAAATCGGGAAAAAGAAAAATATTTTACAGAAGAAGAATAAGAAAAGTCGGTTAAAAAGAAAAATGTTAAATAATTACAAAGTGAATTGGACAAGAGAGTCCAGCATGAATGCATGCATTAAAGTTAAAGAAAAAGACTACGTTAATAAGAGAAAATTTTATAAGCAGGTGAAAGTTAAAATAAAAAATTTATCGGAAGGGGAAGAAAAGATTTCTTCTACCATTTCTCAATAAGCGGTGAAGTAAAATAAAACAACAGCGAAACTTAAAATCATTAAAAATAACATCTAAATAAAAAAATTTTTGACCGCTGAGAAAATAGCAAAATAATGAAAACGCCAATAGCGAAACTTAATAAAATAAATAAAATATTTAATAACTTAAAAATTGACCGCTGAAGAAAATAGCAAGAATAAAATAGGACCAAACATGACAATTGTAAATATGATTTGTCTGAAAATAATTTGACCAAGATGAAATTTTGAAAATGCTACGCTTGAAAATAACAATAAATGTAAGAGAACAAAATAATTATTGAAAATTTTAATTTATTCAATGAGATTCAGTTATAAAATGCGCGAAAGTAAAATTATTTAAATAGATCAGTTTTATAAAATGAAATTATTAGGTGACCAGAAATGAAAGAAATAAAATGACAAATAACAGATCGTAAAAATAGGAGTTTTTAAAATAAATGGTATCCAAGAATATGTTAATATTGAAATATGAATAATTATGAATATTAGGAGAAAATATTATTGAATATGATGAAGATTATGTGGAAATATGAATAAATATTATGAAATATTATGGGAGGGGAAAAACAAATGAATATGATAATAAGAATATGATGATAAATAATTTATTAGGGGATACCAAATATAATTAAAAGAAAAGATAATTTAGGTCACAAAATATGATTAAATGAAAATTGAATTAAAACAATTACTTAAACAAAGGGAATCAGAATTGAATAAATAAAGTACATGGTTAACAACCAAATAATAAAACTAATCAAGTAGTTAAAATTTGAAATAAATCAAAAGATGAAACAACGAATAGTATAAACATGCTAGTAAAAAGAGCAATTAAAATTAAAAATTAAAAATAAAAGATCAATCTTGGTCAGATTAGTTAGTTAGGTTAATTAATTAGGATAATTTGAATTTTATAAACAGTTAGTAAATTATTTGAACATTTATTTTAATTTATTTAGTTAAATTTATATTTTTGCATTAGAGTTAATAATTTGATAAAGGTATTTAATAACGCCACATTATAAATTTAGTTTGTTCTGTTTTGAAAAAAAAAATGTTACATTAGAAATTTAAGTTTGTTTATGAATAAAAGCACATAAATGTTAATTGTGTAATTTAACACAAAATTAGGTATTTTTCTTTTAAATTACAAATCAACAGGGGGTAAATGCGGTATCGAGATACCACGTCAATGGAAGTACGTCATTTAAATTTCAGCAAAAGTTTTGTTATGAATAAAAGCATGTAACTTATCAAAGTAATCAGAAAAACTTCATCCGATACCAAGGAAGTTAACTTAAAGTCAAATGATTCGTTGAAAACGGGACATAAAACAGGTGTGAATAAAATAAATTTGAAATGCATCATTTTAATATTTGTTTTGTTAAAAATGTTAATTAATAGTAAATGAAAGATTGTTAGTAATAAGAAAGGTATTTTAAAAGTTAGAAATGTGTTAATTAATTGATAAATGTAAAAATCCATGTTAGCGTTAAATTTAAAATAAGTTTGTTAAATCGTTACGTGAGTTCGGCATGTCACAACTTAATGAACTGCGTATGGAAATTTCATATCCAGCATCTTTATTTGTCCAACCACGAAACACTTGAGAAGAACACAATCAAATCTAAAAATAGAAAATTTTACTTATAAAATTTCAACGAACCACAATGGGCTTAGTCCATACCTGTACTATGAAACTGCAAATAATATTGATTTTTGATCGACCAATAAAATACGTTTATGCAAAGATCAGGATTGCGTTGAACTTCGTAAAGAAAATTAATAAAAACAGTCGATAAAAGGTTGGTGTTGAGATTCGCACGTGCAAAGTGGAGAATTTAGAATCGTCCTAATAAAATTGATATTACAGTGAAAATAAATAGTGAAATTACGAAATATAAGTGCATAATTAAACAAAATAGTTACTTACCTACGAAAAACCACAATTAAGGTGAAAATCGTAACGGATTGCAAATATTATAAAAGAAAATTAACTCCAACACAAAACGAGGTCAACAAACTGTAGCTGGAAGTTTCTGATGGTAAATGAACCCTTGGAGTGTCTTTGACGCGCAATTGTACCATCTCCAATTCAAATAACAGAAATATTCCTGGATTTAATAAGGTACCGTGTACATTGCAGTAAAATCTTTATAAACTTAAGTGAAATCTCCGGACTTCGTACGACACGTGTTTTGCACCATTTTGCGTTCAGAAATTTTTATATAATAGATTTAATAATAGAACTTTTTGATTTAACCAAATATTTATTTTCATTTGTGTGCTTAATAAAATCATTAATTACTTTGTAACGAAGGATATTTATTTAGACCTGTTCCGCACCATAAATTTCATTTACAGCATTGGTAACGGAGCGAATCCACCCTGCACAAGGTAAGGTACATGCACTACGAAAGAGCTAAGCTGAGGCAACTTGTTTCATTCAATTGTGTTTACAAAATTTCACATACTTTTCCATTGACGGGGTACAATTACGTACACCCATATAAAACCTTAACGATAAGAACCTTTAACCCTATTAGCGAGGGGGTATACAGCACTTTTTGGCTAGCCCAACGTGAGGCTACGTCAACACATAGCACTTTTTGACAGCCCAACGTGTGGCTCGATTAATAAAGACAAACCCCGCATAGCAATATGTACCATTAAGTGTTTTCTCAGGACTAAAGGAAATACAAAAATTTGACAAATAAACGTATATTTAGTATTTTTCTTATGTGTTTCAAGTAAGCATATACTACTGTTGGTACATATAAGTACCACCAGAAATGACTGCTGGTACATATATGTACCAGGCTTCACCTTTGACCCCAGACATACAAAAAAATTCTTTTAGGTTAAAACTATATTATAGTCTCTACTTAAGTAAAACAATAACAAAAAACATTAAAATTACCACTCCCCTAATACCGTCTTGAAAGGGTTAAGTCTTTCCGTTGTCCAAACGGGTTAAATGTTTTTAATTGAAATTGTTGCTTTTGGCAAAGCGTAAAAAATAAAATAATAATAATGTTTTGTTGTTGAATTTATAAAGTAGGGTAGCCGAAAATGCACCTGTTACAGTCTTTTCTCAGCATCCTGTATGTAAAATGCTGAAGGCGTAAAGTTAATAAAAATAATAATTGTTTTCAAATACCTTTGAATTTTATAATCCGGACTTTTATATAAGTCTGCGTAGAAAAACATTCTTTTGATAAACACAAGCGCACTATGAGACACTTCCACGATCAGATGTTTCCGTTGATATGACGCTCTGGATCTTCTCGGATCCTGTTTGGATTGTGTTGTGGTAGCAGTAATCATCCAAATTTGACTTTTCAATTGTGTTGTTCAACTAATTAGTATGCCGGTAAGTAATTTTAAATTATGCAATTCTCGGATATTTGAGAGTTGAGTTGAGAAATAACATTTTATTTTGTAGGTGATGCAACTAACTTTGCCATCTTGGATTTTTATCGACCAAAATTTGATTGAATTGTCGGATCACGTTGCATACGTCCTTCCACTTTAAATATCAAAATTCAACTAACTTTTGCTTGCGCAAAATACGAATTTGAGCTGACTTCAACGACTTATTGTAAGTCAAATTTATTCCTTTTTGCAATTTTTATTTTAATGAAATTTCATGTAATTTCCAGAGTTGGTTCCATTATTGAAGAGACCACTTATCCGCTGCTTTCCAGTTGTTTTCCATCACAGTAGTTGATTTGGGAGCCATTTGAAGTAGTACATTTGACTATTTTCATTATCACATTTCACTTATCAACCTTTAATGGATTTTCACCCTTATTTACCTTTTTAGAAATTTTGGAGATGAATTTATGGTTATCACATACAATTAGATATAAAAGAATTTTGGTTATAAACAGATTTTCATATAACAAGTTATTCACAGAGATTTATCAATTCAAAGTTCATAAACGTAAAGGTTATGTTTTTCAGATAACAAATCATAACAAATTTCATCATTTCTAAGATAAAGCATCTTATTAGAAGATTTTGACTTGTTCACCTTCAAATTGAATGTATTTAGCAGGTTTTGATATAGCTTTCTCATCTTTAAAGATATTATTAGGTCTACAATATCATGAATTGAGTTGGATGTGTTTATCTGTTAAATCTAAAGTTTGAAATTAGCTTAATTTTCTTAAATATAACAATTAATTCAGTTTTACAACCATTTGTGTTGTGTGGGGTCATTTTAAATCACAGCAATATGTACCTTGAAAACAATAAGGTAAGGCTGGTTATTCTATAATTAAGATTTATTTGAATCATGGAAATAAGAATTTTTTTCCTTTGAAAAAACTACCGAATTAATTGGTATCAATTATGCTTATGTAACTTTCTTAAGTCTTGATTGGGTAAATTTCCAGCACGTTTGTTCTTTATTTAAAGTTAATTTTTTTTAGCTAGTAGACACGGTTTTCTTTCTGTATACGATATCGATGTTTCGGTTTAATTAAACTATCGCCAGGTAAGTTTAATGAAAGGATTTAATTTTAATTATGATTTCGGTACGTAAGCTATCACTTAAAAATATTGGAAAATTTTTCGCCCACATAATAAAATAATTTTTTAAATTTAAAATTAAGTAGCGGCCACCCACGTAACAGTAAATTTTATTCTGCGTGGGACTATTTCGCATATTTTAAAAATATTTACTCACTTCGTTTGTATTCATACAACAACTTCTACCCCGTAAGTTTTTTATATAAATGCGAGTCCGTTGCGTCTTTGTACTTGAAACTGTAATGTTCAAGTTGTTAACAGAGTTGGTACATCAAAGCGAAAATAGTACGTAATTACGAAAGGAATATAAAAGGTTGCCATTCACATGTAAGAAAGTTTCAAAAATTAAATTAACATTCCTGCTGGAAGTGCTTTACTCCACTACATAATTTAATTAGGATAAGTTCAACATTACGGTACAATACACTTCAATAATTTGCATAAATACCCGCAACATGCACGCAGGGTACTCTACAACTGGTAATTTTACCTCGGGCGTCACAAAGTAGCTCGGACTCTTTTCGATGGTGATCTGTCCATGGTAAGAATGCGGCATTTTCATCCGGTACCATTCCAATCCACGGTTGTAGTTTTCGTCACGATCGAAGAAGTGCACTTCTCCTGCTGCTTTTTGCACCCTAGGATGGAGATAAAGCATCTCTAAAAGCGCCCTAGTTCCGCATTTCCTAACGCCGATGATAATCGCCTGAGGTAATCTTCTCGCGGCGGAAGGATACAACCTTCTAGACAATAACAATAAGGGTGGACGTGGTTGTTCTACGTTAGAAGCTTGGAAAGTATGAAGGGCGCTATCGTAAAGCATGTGGAATGTGAGAAATAAAGATACAAGCATCACCGCCAATATTGTTAGAGCCATTTTTGGTCGAGATACTCCAACAACTAACACACAATCCGAAGGGTCCCCTTCGACGGAACGCATTGCGGCTCGAGGCAACCATCTGAAACAAATAAAATCGTTATTATTGCAATTTTTAAAATTTACTGCTAAATTCAATAAAACACAATTTAAAACGACACTTTCAGCAGCTGTTACATTAACAATAAACTATCGATAGTTTGCTAAAGTTGAGCTTCCACACGCCATCGCGACAGTTAAATTTGTTTCCTATTAAAAGTTTATACAGTTCGTTATAATTAAATTTAGTTTAAGTCGAGTTCGATTACAGTTTTAGTTATTACACAAATTCTAATTTGGTAGGAAAATTTTGTAATGAATAAAAATTTGTTTTTTTCTAACTTTCCGCATCAACATTTAAAAGGTTAGCAACATCTACCATATTATATTATTCTCTAGAGACTCATTATTAATCACAACTTCAGAGACAATATTATGTGACCCTTCTGACGACCGACGTCTTTATACGTCCATAGAAAGGGTGTGAAATGGGTTTGATGGCCGTGCTTATGTAAATTACCGGACATTTCATAAAAAATATATGTCTGGCACTTCACTCATGCAAGTTCAGAAATAACTAAAATTCCAGTTAAAGGTACAACAATTTTTCGTAAACTCTTAGGAATTAAATTTTATGTGCTTAAAAGTGAAAATCCGGAAAAAATAATTATGTCAAACGAAACTTGAAAAATTTAGGTTGAAAATTCGCAGACCAAACACAAAAAAAAGAAAGTTTATTTTTAACTCCGTTTATTATTTACAATCTGTTACGAAAACTATAACATTCAGTAAATTATTTGTCAACAAGTATGTAATCTTTCCAATCTTTCCCATATTAAATTTTTTAAATAAAAAATCTGTAACGTTATGTGGTCAAAATACTCAAACGGACCGAATTATTGCTAAATGAATTTGACAGAAAGCCTTTGATAAAAGCTGCAATTGAGGGAAAAACTGTGGGTTTCATAAAAATGTTCAAGCTCAATCGAGAAAATCATCACAAAAATATATTCAAAGGAATATACATATTATGTATGTCTTGACCGCTGAACTGGAAAAAACATATTTAATATTTTTGAGTTTTCACTTAGAAGTTTCGCTTTAATAAAATGGACACAGATACAAGTAGTACAAATAATTAAATTATTAATTAAACAAAAGCTAGCAAGACCATATTTCGAATTTGCTGTGAAAATTCCTTCAGGTTCTGAAATGTAAAATAAAGTCTCGGGATGTACGTAGTACTGCACGCTAAGGATTGTAATTAAGGTGTTAAGAATTACATCCGAGATTTGGATCCAAAAGACTTACTTTTCAAGTGCCATAGAAAGCTGAAAAATAAAAAAATTCAGTAGGAAATTGCAAGAAGAAAATTACTTTCCGGCTAATAAACATACAATTTACAATTTTCTACTGTACTTTGAATTACAATCTTATTAATTAGAAATATAAGGAAGCTCTCTATATATTTAATACGCTATGTTATAAGTTTGTGCACGCTAATCCTCTCCTACATATTTTTCTCAATCGATTGTGAAGGCTCTTCATGTAAAATTAAAGTCAGAAATTTAAAAATTGCGTTCGGAAAATCATTACGCGTCGAAGAAAGCTTTCAAATCAACCTAGCACTGGATATCAGGTCGGCCGATAGGTCGCACGTTTTACGTAAGTGAGATATTGGTAATTAAACTGCTGAAATTTATGTTATGAATTTGTTCTTTGGATTATTTTACCGATTACCAAAATTATTATTCCCATAGTTCTGTAAAATCGTATTATGGCTCAACAGTTAGCAAAATTATTGTTGATTCTTGATCGAAATAAATACTTTCTTTATTTACCACTTTTTGTAATTTAAAAACTTCAAATTTGCTTTTACAGCATGTTTTTTGTTTTCGTGTAACCGTATATTAACTGAATTTCAGAAATAATACTGCATATTATTTATTTTAAAATAATTTATTATACCTAACCTAATTTATTTTAACCGTAAAATATTATATTGATTTTTTTTTACCATATTTATGTAGATCGCTACTCCAGCCTGTAGCCGGAGAGGGGGAAGGAACTGAGAGCACACCACAATATCCGCCAAAAAGATCCCGAAAAAGATCAGAAAGCTCCTTTTGTGCTGTTAATTTTCAAAAAAACATTTATCCCCAGTCTCCCCCACATTTCCCTTCGCAAACAGCTGCTGGATTCTATCTCTGTTTGCATAAGCCGCGAGTTTAACCCCCCCCCCCCCCCCCCCCCCGAGGCAGGCTCTAGCAATTACTTTTTAGTCGCCTACTTGCGTGATTGCCATAGCATTATTACTACTTAGATAGTACAGTCAAACTAACGGCCACCATATTACCTGGTATTCCATAATTAGCTCGGCCTTCGACCTCGAACTCCTCTCTCAAAAGTTCGTTAACTTCGTCATTTTCAGCATATCTATGTAATTTTTCTAGGTGGCTTAAAAGAGGTCCAACATTTTTTTCTTTAAGGCCCATCGTATTTTTATTAAAGAAAACACCGATGACTTTTAACCTTAAAAAAGAAATCGCTCTCGTGAGGGATGTAGTAAGCGCCCGCCCCCCCTTGATTAAAACAAAGGGTTTTAAATGAACTACACATTACCATATAATTACAAGTTCTATAACGGATTTTGGATTCTACATCCGTCATTATCAACCTTTTACAATCAATTTGTTTGGCCACTGCCATTTTAATTCAAATTTATTGGGATGGTAGTGGAGACACTTCCATTTTTATCTTTTTTCCTGAGCGCATCCAACCTGCGCGAGGTATCAAGAGTCTTGGGTGAATTCTCGAACGAGAAGGTCACGTTTGATGTACTGTGAGGTGATTATGGGGTTGATTTCGATTTTTACAAGATATGGTTACGTTTTGTGGGGATTACAGTCCGACAATCCGAATATTTTATTGGAATATGTTTGTTTTCCATCCCAGTAGGGGATTTTGATTCGTGGTTGTAGGATGATGGATTTTTTTTTGCCGTACCGTATTTTCTTGTCGGACCACCCTTGCCCATAATTTCTGGGAAGGATTTTTATCCGTTGGCATTGGTAAGTCATCCAATTCTTCTGCTAATTACTTCACAGATACTTGTTATTCAATTGGCCGATTTTTTGCTCCGAACAACAGGAGCTCGATGACGATCAGATTCGCCCTTGGCTTATTCATGTTTTTTTATTTATTTATGTGTTACATTTTGGTTTTTCTTTTTGCCATGCATTTTTATTTGCAGAGTGGTTGCCGAGATTACGATTGCGTTGCAGGTTGTGTATTTCTGCATCGTGGTGATTAAGGCAATCTAATCTAATTTTGCGTTCGCATACGTGGAAATAGATTGAGGTTTGAATTTTTATGATTGATATAATTATTAATTAATAATTATTTGATATTATTATGCTTTGTTTTAATTAAGTTCGAACTGTATATTGTTTCCACTTAGTAACATCGAGCGGCGTTTGGTAGAATGCATTGGCGAAGGGACTCTAGAGTGGTCGTCGTACGTTCAAATCTCGTAATTGAACTTTTATGTTTCTTATTTTTTTTTGTGTTTATTTTTTGGTTTTATGTTCTTTTTATAAAGGCTGCGATGTGCGACCTATGTACAGGGTGCTGCATTGCATCGGGGTCGCTACCGTTTGGGTTTATCGTTGGGAGTTCGATGTGGTTCCATCTTGGTGGAAATTTTAATATAACCACTCGAACGTTCCGTTGGTGGATTTTCGGGGGGTGATTCCTGGTGGCTGTGTCGTGCCACTGTTTGTATTCTGGTCGGCTAATGCACTAACATCCGACATCGCTTATGTCATTGCCTTCCAACAATGCACATCTTATTGTTTATTTTATCTTGTTGTTGATTTTATTTTTGTGTGCGTTAGCAAAGCTGCTTCTTTGAGTTTCTCCGGGGCGTTTTTTTACAGGACCCACGGCCTTCGCAGACCGACGTTAACATCATACGAGCTAGTTTACCTAAGATCAGGGCCCCACGCAATTTAAAGTAGAGGGTTTTACCTTCTGCGTGGACGTTATCTCTTCCGAGCTATCCTCTCATTAGGGATAGTGAGGAAAGATTTCGTTTCAGTATAAAATAAAAAATTATAATCAGCTTCATATTTTTATTTTTAACATTTAGACATTCTTGATCTTTATCCCCCCCCCCCCTTCCATTGACTAGTTTCTTAGATATTCCCTTTCTATGTAGATAAATAAAAATGTTAGGTTAATCCTAAACTATTTAGAAAGCTGCTACATTTTATTGATAAACTATTCTTATTTGGTAAGTACTTTTTTCGCAAGAAAAACTATAAATTACTTTTTGCTACCGGTTTCGCAACTTTTTATTGCATCTTCAGGCAAAAAACTACACAGAAATCCACATTAGATCTATATTAAATTGTCAGTCATTCTAAAAAACTCTTACCAGTCCTTGATTATAAAATACCCTCTAAAAACATATTTACATTTTTTGCAAATGTAACATACAGCAAACATGTAGCAAACATACAAAAAAATGTAAATTATGTTTTTAGAGGGTATTTTATAATCAACGACTGGTAAGAGTTTTTCAGAATGACTCTGACAATTTAGTATAGATCTAATGTGGATTTCTTTGTAGGTTTTTGCCTAAAGATGCAATAAAAAGTTGCGAAACCGGTAGCAAAAAGTAAATCATAGTTTTTTATTTGCGAAAAGAGTACCTACCAAGTAAGAATAGTTTATCAATTCATTTTCGCTTTATAGTAACAATTGAATATTAATACATTTTATTGGTTCATTCATTTCTTAAAAATCTAAAATAATAATCTTTTCACTGACGATGATGTCTTTTAGCCCGCGAAGTACAATAAATAACCTACAAAATCTTAAAGGAAACGTAAGTGCGATGCCGAAGGTCGAGCTTATTATGGCTGCCATAGGCTCCTCATCTTGCAGAGTTATTTAATTACTTTTGTTTTAAAATAAGTGCACAGAATTTTCTTTCTGTATTAGGTTCTATGTGCATTACCTATGCTAAAGCTGACGATGGGGGGGATTAACTGTTCTGAAATTAAATAATGGCAGTAGTTAATCACTTTATTCTTAGATTCGATGTCGTGCCCTATCGAAGTATTTGGTCCAGCCGCCAGCCCCCCGCAAATATTTGAAAGTAACGCTCCGAGAAATTTCGGTATGGGACATCTTCAGGTTGTCTATTAGGAGTCCTTCTGGACTATGTCCTTTTAGTATTTGTTACCAAACAGATATAGACGTGACGTTTAAACATTTTAACTTTTTGAAGTTTCCACCCTATATGAGACCTTGCCTTAGCTTCAAGGTAGAGATAGTTTCAAATCTCAAGAACCCCAAAAATCAACGCAGAAGGCTAAAATTTGTATATGCATGTATTTCGCTTTCTTGGCTCCACCCAACAGAGATTTGATACTATCACCATTATGGAATACCATCCTTGATTGGGCTAGTCTTGATCGGACTAATGCTGACATTAGTAAATTAGGGATTGTGTCCATGTGATACAAGCAAGCCAAGGCAGGCTCGGTCATTGAGTACAAAGTAATTGGACGTACGGTTTAAGATGGAATTAGAACCACGGCATGGCATCGTATCTATGGTTAAGAATGTCCATACTAATTGGTGAAGCTCTTTTTTCCTAGGGCTTAGCCCTAGATCTCTTATACGAGCTGAATTTCTCCTGAAATCTATTCAATTTGTACAAATTTTATAAACATTTTACGCTGTGCCCTCTATGTTCTTCTTATTCTTCTTTATTTTTACCTCCCCTTTTTGGTATAACTTTACCAATAACTTTTTCTGCGGGGTCAAATTTACAGTTTTACGATTATTCTCGGTTTAAGGAATACCGAACCTATGTTAGTGCAAAATATCAGTTTTCGCGGTGGTCTGGAAGTGACAAAACAATTAAAACGCGACTGAGATCTGAGTTTTGCACGTAATTCTTATATTTAGTAAAATTTAATGAAAATAAGTTAGCAGCTTTCAACCGCAATAATTAGTTCGGCTTCGGCCTCCCTTCTTAATCTCCATCAAAGAAAGCTCTGCACACCTTTTCCTTTCTGTTATTTTGAGTTCCAAAATTTTGGGTACTAGTTTATTTGGAATAATGGCTGCCCAAAAATAAAGTTGATTTTCAAAATTTTCAAACACGTTTTGTTTGAAATTATTGTACATTTAAACAGTTTTACTTTAATTATGTTAGTGTCATAATAACAACACAACATTGCAAAGGAAATTTATTTATTTTGAAAGAATTGCCCTTGATTATAATTTATTATACCATCAGTCGGCCTTGGCTGTGCGGCCTAAAGGCCGCACTATGTGAATTTCAACAGCTATCTATGTATCTTCTATATTAATACATTGATTTTTCACGTCTCACTTATCATTAAAATTTACACGACAGATGGCGTGACATTCGTTGCTCCCTATTATACTACAGTATTATATTAAACCAATGAGATGCGTTCCACAAGAATACAAACTGTTCTTACAGCGAGGTATTCCAGACTACACCAAAGACTTTTGACTTTTGCGGTCTTTGGCGGTTCTTGATTACCAGCAGTCGCAGGTGGCAGGTGGGGGGATATTTTTAGCGGATCCACACGAAGGATATTATATTTTAACTTCTAGCGATTATATTTTTCTCCGGCTATATTCAGGAAATTCGAGCACGCAGGCCCGGGCTCCACTCGGGCAGCTAGCGAGATCTTCGACATTTGGAGAGACTGATACACCTCCGAATATCCGGGCGACTGGCTCTCGACTTTTACCACTTGTGCACAAAATTTGCTTCTCTTTCCTGTTTCCTTCTTATCACCAAATTTAGACCCAATTATGTTTGGGATCAAACACTGCGGAAAGGTAACTAAAGTCATTACCACGAAAGGTGACGTCTCGTCATAAAAGCATAATCGTCTGAACTAAGCTAATACTCCCAATATAAACGTGCAATATATTTTCGTGCTTTGTCATATCAATACAAAATGACTGGTAATGCTCATAAGTAGAGATGAGATTTTTAGGTCGTATAAATGCTATACCAGAGAGCGTTAAAGGGTTAATTGATACACGGCCCCGTTTCTTCTTTCTTTTTCATACAGCATAACTTTCGAACGGGGCCGTGTATCAATTAACCCTTTAACGCTCTCTGGTATAACATTTATACGACCTAAAAATCTCATCTCTACTCATAAGCAATACGTCGTTACTATATTCGGTCAATCTATGATGAGATGTCAACTTTCGTGGCAATGACTTTACGTATTGTCGTGTTCCGTTTATATGAGATAGGGGGTATGAAGTAATTGGGTCAAATTATCATAACACTCTTAATTTAATTAAGTAAATAAGACCATAACAGGCAACTATTAGATTGTTTCTGGATCTTCTTTGATTGAAAGATTGGTTTACTGATTCTGCCTCACATTTCCGAAATTTGCAAACGTTGTTAAATCTGAAAAATATGAAGAAATTCTGAAAGATAAAATATTGGTGGTTGTTTTGATTAATTGGTAATAGGAGAAACAAATTAAATTGATTTGCTGTATTTGTTAAATAAGGAATTTCGTTTTAATTAAAATAAGTGACGATTCGTGACATTAGTGCATGCGCGGGTTGAACAGTACAATTTGGTGGGGTTTGAAAAATGATAACGGAGCGAAAAGGATTCTGATGTCAGCCATCAGGGTATTAAGATGTGCTGTTGGTCGTTAGTATTTTTGAAATAAGTTTTGGATTTGGATTCTGATACTAGCCGTCGGAGTATTAAGACGTGCTGTTGGTTGTTAATTTTTTGAAAATTAGTTTTTGGATTGAGATTCCGAAGCGAGTGTTCGAAGAGTAAAGACGCGCTGTTCGTATGATTATTTTGAAATTGAGTTTTGTATTTGGATTGGGAAGAATTTTCGAGTCAGTCGTCAAAGAAAAAGGACGTCTTTATATTTTTGGATGATTGGAAATAAATCAGAAGCTGTTTTTCAACGAGTATCTTCACGCTTCCATGCTCCACGCAACATCGGCCGCATCGGAAAACTACGGTAAGAGTTGTTTTTTGTGCCGCACTAACTATTTGATAAATCGACAAGTCGTTTTAAAATTCGGGCGCGAATAAAAACTGTGGGGGATTTTCATTATGAATGTTTAACATTGTAAAATTTAATTTGTTAGATATAAGAAAACCAATATTTTGTTTAAAATTATTTTATTGTCTTAAATAAATTCTATTATTTTTGTTTAGATAACGTTTGCGTTTAATTTTCATCTATTCATAGCAGTAATAAATTGAAGAATAAACAGATACAATTTTCGATTTTATTAAGTAGTCTTTATAAGAAAGACCACTAATTAAGGTGAAGTATAAGAGAGTATTGAATAATTTACATGAACTCAAGTTTCGACCCAAAATTACAGAGTTTTTCATGCATTGCTGACCGGAGCATTGTTTAATTAAGTGCCATTTAATTTCTCTCGCTATATAAAAAAATTCTTTGTCTAAACAGTAGCGATACATGGTAGTATATGCCTTTTAACATAATTTCAAAGCCATAACCGTCGCTGAAACCAAACTTGGATACCGACGGTCTTTGTTCGTAGTAGGGGGCTCAAAATCTAACCCTTCAATTTAAAATTTAAAGTATGGGCTAGGCCCGGCATTACACAAATTAATATATGATTGCGATTGCGAGATGCGTTCCTGAGCGTGACGGACACATACACAAATTAAGACTTTTATTTATATGTAGTAGATGGTATCAATTAGATTTTGGAAACATCTGCTGGAGTCCAAAAGGTTATCAATAGATGGCCTTTCTACAAACCGTATTTCCAAACCTCCCATGAGGTTTGCCAATCTGAAACTATAGAATCAAAGGTCATCAAAAATAATAATTTGTTAGAAAGCTTCCCCCTGTGTAAATTATAAAAACGAGTTCTGCATCTCTGTGTATGTTCTTATCATTAGCTCAGTTTAATTTAGTTAGCAATTTAAGCAAGTTGGGTCGGAAACAAATTATTTATAATGATTTGATATCTGATTGGTGAAAAATGTTTGTTAAACTAAAAATTAAGTTTTGTGCCGATTATGACGTTATGAAATTTATCTATTTCTCGTGTACCTTCTTCGATTCATTTTTTAGTTCCCAACGTAAAATAGTTTTAGTGCGGCCTTTAGGCCGCACAACCATGACTTTCTAGTAGATAATAAATTGATAAATTAAATACTTTTAATTTAAGGAACTCGTAATCGAAATTGATTTGTGGCTTAGTGAAAAGCGCTGTTTGTTGATAAATCGAGTAGATAATAATAAAAAAGGTGATTATAAATAACAAAAAATTCGATTCAAGGTGGAATATCAAATGAGTTTTTAAACTAAACTCGATAACTTTTTTTGAAGATTTTAAATTTAGATCTTAAAATTTGAAATTTCAATTTTAATAAAATATCGTATTAAGCAAACAACTACTTTATTGTGCTTTAGTCATGAAAAAGTGAAGTATGCTATTTATGGAATTCATTGACTGTTAGTACCCAACTTGGCGTCTGTGTATTTATCGTATAGGAAACACGAAAGATTATTTTAGATTGATAATAAATTAATGAACCTATCAAAGATGCCAGCTTTCCAGGGATCTAAAAGTGACCAAGCATTCTTATTACGGTAAGATGGAATTCTCGGCAGTTATGGCATTGCAAAAGAGAATCAAATAGCAAGTTGATTGGGGGGGGGGAAGTAAAAATATCTAAAGGTTGCGTCTACTTTAGATAAAATAAGATCATCATTAACTAAATAAATGTTTGCTCAGTTCTAGCGTCGCGTCGCCTTGGAAAGCTAAAACCTCATATAGCTTCATTTATTGTTAACCTAAAATAATCTGTTTCGTGTTTATGTTGTTTAGTCCGAGGCAAAGCTTTAGCCGAGAGCTAAAATATTTAAATAATAATTTACGACCAATAATTTGATACCGAGAGAAACTTTTGGAGAATTTTTTCCTTCAACGCAGATGGACTCCATAACTTCCATACATTTTTACATTTACCACTCCCCCATAAACTTTTTGGTAAGACCACTTATTATTGTGGGTCCTCACCTTGTCTTCATGGTCCTAAGATCAGAGTGGTCGTAGTTAACATTGACGTTTTATTTCAATTGTCAAATTTTGCTGATTTTATTTATTTACTTACAAAATTTATTTACACTGATATTTCAATTAAATTTAAATTAAATGTTTAAACAAACATCGATAAGAATGGGCAAAAGAAAATGTAAGCATAATATCGAAACCAAACACGACGACGATTATAAAATTCCAACAAAAAAAGTTATTAGGGCGACAACGATTGGCAATTTACCGGACAATGTGCTTTTGGAAATTTTCAGCTATTTATCTAACTCAGAAATAATTCTGAAAATATGTAGCGTCTGTAAAACATGGTCTGATTTATACGACAAATCAAAATTTCGCGAAGTAGAATTTTCTCGTGATACAACCATAACGGAAATGGACAAATGTTTCAAGATGTGTCCACATTTAATCCATTTTACTGCTAGGTGTAGGTTGGATTTGAATATTATTTTAAATAAAGTAAGTCTGGTAATTTATAAATTGTTTATAAAATAGTTATATCTTAGTTTGACATTTTTTAAGGCGTCAGAATATTGTAAAAATATAGAAAGCATTACTATTGAGCATTGCTCGGGCTTTAGGAGATGCCGCGCGAAGACTCTTCTGCAAGATCGAGTGGTCAAAAAGTTGAGAAAAAATTGCCTAAAATTAAGAGTTATTATGAACAATCCGCCGATAAAGTAAGTCGTTCTAACTAAAAGGTTGATTGTTTTGAATAATATTTTTACAGAATTTCATGGACTACCAGAAAATTTTACGGGTTGGATTGCTATGAATTGCGCACTTACCCTTATCTATCCAAATATAGGGAGTCTATAATCTACTTATGAAGTACCTTATACCTATATATTTATTTTATTTAATTACAATCTACATCATACTAACAATATGCATTATTATTGACTTAGGAAAATAACCTAGATGAATCTGACTCATCAGTCAGCCTCATAATCACAATTGAAAACATTTATGCACTTGTTTTTTTATTATGACTTCCTCGGAAAAATTGAATACAAACTTTGCTTGAAATTCGTCAGGGTGCGGTTAAAGGGTTATACCTCTTCAACTTTTTCATATTGGGGGCGATGAGAAGATCTGAACCCAAGATGTTTGAGTGGTCACTCAGTCGATATTGGTACCGCTTACTCATTGAAACAACCTTTTGACCAACGTTGGGCCAAACATGTTACCATGTAGCACACCAGATTTTATGGGAATTGGAGTGGAATCTTCACCATATTCCACCCGGAAATGCCTACCAGGTAAGATTTCAGTACATGGCGGTAAAGATGAGATAAGCTGTTCTTAATTATGTGAACCAAACCAAAAAAGGCTATTAAGCATTATTTCTGACATTCAAGGTCCTCTCTAATTCCCCTAATAACTCTATGTACCTGTTCGATGGTGGCACGATTTCCTTGTTTTCTTCCAAGAGTGGTTTAAGCTTAGCTATGAAAGTCTTTTTGAATACTATCTTGAACAGTACAGGTAGAAGAATGATAGCACGATAACGCGCAGCTTACGAGGTTTTTTGATCATAATTATTTGGGTTACCTTCCATTGTGAGGAGAAGTAGTTCAATCTAAGCATGGCATTAAATATGAAGAGGATCATTTTTAGTCCATCAAGTTCCTGTTCTTAATTTTGTATACCAAATCTGAGTGCGACACCTAGTCGAAGGCTTGGGAGATGGAATGATTTTGTCGAAACCTTACTTGGTGATTGGGTATTAAATTTTTTTCTTCTAAGAGTGGTTTAAACTTAGCTATGAAAACAGAACAGGTTCCAGGAGACTGATCGGACGATTAAATGCAGTTTTCATTGGATACTTGACAGGTTTTTGGATCATAATAATTTGAACCAACTTCTATTCCATTGCGAGAGAAATCTAAGTACGGCATTAAATATGAAGGTGATCATTTAGTATTCCATCAGGTGACAGCTCTTTCACAATTCTTCCTGTTAGCAGATCATACTCCGAGATCATACGCTGGATTTTTCCTTCTCGGGGATGGTTTCCATTAGGAATATTTGAAAGCATTACCAACATATTCCGTAAATGTCTTCATCTTTTCTAGTCAATTTGCCTTACCTTGCTCAAAGGGGGGGTCCATAAAGGACATTCGCAATGTTTCCGACTTTTAACCCTCCTTCCCCGCACTGTCACAATTGGTCGCAATTTTAAACCCCTCACTCAAGAACATCTTATGGTCATAAATCAATTGACCCCCCTTCAATTGTCTGAAATTGAACTTGACTTTGCACTGGAACTGTTCTTTGTTAGAAAGAACCGCAAAATATTGCTAGATTTATCTTCAGTTGCTTTTTTTAGAGGAATTGTATCTTCTCCTTCACGTTCGATTAAAAAGCAACATCGTCGGTAGCATAGTAGTTCTCATTTCTTTCCATTCATTGTTCAAATCTACTTGAAGCTTATCCTTAGGCCGAGCAGGGTAAGCTCGCTTAAAAGCCTCCCAATAATTACGGTATAGTTGACCACGTGGTCAACTGACTAATTACTGACGAATTTTTTACAGCGGCTTGAATATATTGTAAGGAACGCAGTGGCGGCTGGTACGGGGAGGGCGACAGGGCGCCTCCCTCCCTAAACAGAACATTTCTTCAGAATAATATTTTTAAAGTAAATACACCGCGCGCAACATTGTAGTTATGCTGCGGATTATTGAGCAATCTGACGTCGCTTATTGGACCATAAACGGTGGCAAAGATTTAAAACACTTTACTGAGGCCCCCCACCTCACATTATAGCAATCCACGAGCCTCCACAGATGAGCAGGTTAGTTAAACAACCCCTCCTCCCGACGTAATTGATTCGCGAAATTAAATTCTATTTTAACTCCCATCCTCAAATTTTAATTTGGTTCACAAGTTAATTATTAAAACATAATATTTAGCCTTAAGTTATTGAAGTACAAATTTCAAGAACTTCTTGTGATTCTTGAGAGCATTCATTAAAACAATTGCAGAATTGTCGTTCGGCCTAAAGGCGATACTGAAACGTTTTTAAGTTGGTAACCAAAAAAATAAACCTAAACCAATGTGGATGCGTTATGAACAAATATAAAGGTAGAAGGTGGTGTTCTAAAGTCGCACCGATTCGTGATTACCCAGGTTGTGCGGCATAAAGGCCGCACTGATGTGGGTACGAATCATCAGCTCCATTTAATGCAACAGACAGAAATACACATATAGATAATAATGATGATGGCTATTGCCACCCCAAGAGTCACACACAAATATCTAATAATATCAATAAATATCTTTTTGGTTTATTTTATTCCCCCCACGATTCACTTAAATAAACAAATTAATGTTTGCGGGACAGTCCAGGAATTCGTTTATGTCAAGAAATAAATGGGACATTGGAACCTGTACTTGGTCGATCTGATTGGCTAGATGATGTTGATATTTTGTATTGAGTCGTGGCGATTTAGTTTAATGGGGATAGTGGCACGCGATCTATTATCCAAAATTGGAAGAAAACTATACACAAATAATTAAAAATATAATTCTACGTAGATAAGTAAATTAAGGTACAGCAAATGTGCCCTTCCATTGAAAAAAGCCACGATCCGTCACTGCAATAATAGTTTAAAAAGAAGCTTTTCGGGGATTAAATTATTTTGTAAGAAATAAGCAAATTTATAAGTTTCCTTTTCATTTAAATTTTGTGCCCACCCATTGGAAGGAGTCACGAGCTGCCACTGAAGGGAGGGTATAGTTCTCAGCTATACCCGGGTAGACGGTTTCTACCTGGTTAGTCATACAAGCACCCCTTCATAAAAAAATGCGAAAAATGTAAATTATTATAATTGAAATTGCAATTTTCTCAGAAATCACTAAACAAAACAATTGTATCTATTTAATTTGCATATTAACTACGTATATATGTGAATGTGTTCTCATTGACAAGGCAATATAGATTTATCAGTTAATCCATTAATCATTAAATTTAAAACACGCAAATATGTGATCAAAATCTCTGCATTTTGTCAAAAAAGCTGCATGCACACTGATACAACGAGACAAAACGTTTTACTGCATTAAAATGCATTTTTTTTCATCTAAAAGCATAATAGAACAAAACGATTTGAGACAAAATGTTTTGTCTCTGGAAACGTTTTATCTTGTTGTTGCAAGGTAAAACAAAATGTTTCGAGACAAGACAAAACATTTTGTCTTGTTTTTTGCGTCAGTGTGCATGCAGCACAAGTCATTACGAGGCACTTCCCCACCTTCTAACAAAAAGCTAGCAACTGTTCAGCGAGCGGATCTACGAGCGGCTCGCAGAAACCCTCACCGGTTTGCTCGCTTGTGTTTACGAAGCATAATAATAGGTGAATTTATGGTTTGGGGTTGCTTGATTTTCCTCTTAACTTTTCACAAGGAGTAGCCTGTTGATTCTGTACATTTTCGAATAATTTCTTAATAACTTAATTTTTGTTATCATTAACATCTGTTTTTCTTCGAGTTTCTTCTTAATATTGTCTTAGCAATATCCTGGTTGATCAGTTTTCTCCACTCATGGAGTAGCCATCCACGGAGTTTGTTGTATTGGGTAGTTGAACTGTTCAACCGCTTCATCAACGCCTTCTTCCGATTTTAAAAGGATATTCAGATTTGGTTATTTTGTTAAGGTGTTACGGAGTGATAACCCCCTGGGATGACCTTAATTTCCCGCTCTCTTGATGCTGAATATAAAGGCTAGTCAGCCTCATCTTAAAAACAACGAAAAAAATCACAAAAATTTAGCTCTCGTGTTTCTGTTACATAAAATCAAACTCTTTCTGTCGTTAAAATACAGAACCGCATTCAAAAAATTAGAACTGAGACAAAACCTTTGTTTGCAAGCAAAAATTTAACTTGAAATACTTAATATTAAGTATTAGAATTTTGTGCGTGCTGCAAATCTCCATAATCTTGTAATTTATATTGCTGATATTGTGAAATTTATGCAAGTTATTTGGAAAACTTTTGAACTCTGCAGTCGATATTTCAAATTTCACTATTCGAGAAATAGGTAGGTGCTATAAGAAAACGGGAAAATTTTTCTTGATAAGTCTAATAAATTGCACACAAAACGCATTCATTCTGTTAAAATTGAAATAATTCTCACAGCAAATGCAAATACAAATTATCTTGTTATTTACACAAAAATTTACTTCCTGAGTAATAAAAATAAAATTTACATTTTTCCGCTGTATTTTAAATTGTAATTGTAGTAATTAGAAATGTAGCAAATTATGTCAGGTGTTTTCGTGAAACCTACAATGAAGTTACTAGGTTTCTCTTCTGTTTTCGTTTAAACGAATCGAAGTAATATAACTGTTATTAAATATTATATCTAGGTATAATAAATTATATATTACACACACTCTGAATAAAATACAATATTATGAGCATAAAGCGGAGAAAGTTTAAGTTAAATTCTTTTTTATTAAAAAAGTTAGGTTATTACGCAAATTCAAAATATTTTAGCAATTTTCCCGATAAATTTCCAGTTCTGTCCTCCTCTAACGGGCACACTTCTGTTGATATGCTAAAACTGATGTGGTTTGAATTAATGGTTCTGTTTATCTCATCCTAATTTGAGTTTGATTAATTTAGCTGGCTCATGAGAATAATTATTCCGCTTAACTATTTTGAGAATTTAGTACAAGTAAATTACATTTTTCTTTCGTCGTGTCCTTTGTACACCCGATTTTCTCAAGTTTTACGACCATATTTGCTGTAATTTTGTACTTTTTATTTGATATTTTCAAAATTCTAAACTCTAATGGCTTCTTAGGTCCATTATAAATAATTTAGTAAATTGATTTATAACTGATTTGATTATCAATTTTTAATTGCCCTGCCCTTAAGACATAACCTAAGCCCAAACAAAATGAAAGCAATGGGAATGATTTTGGGTAAAGCAAATCTCATCCCCAGAAAAACTTAGGTAACACAGAACACAATAGTATTCTTTGACCAGATGAGTGAAGAATCTAACCCAAGAAAACTGTTAGGTTACCAGAACAAAGTTCATGTGACAAAGATGGACGAAATGCTAAAGATTGGATTAATGGACCAATGGAAAATTTAAGACCAATGAGAGTAGATTATTAATGGATGGAAGAATGGTTGAGAGACATTTTAATTTGACTTGCCAAAAATTTTATTGAATCAAGAAATCTTTGAACATTTTTTAGTTGTCAAAAAACTAACTTTCAGTACAATTTAAATTAAACGTGTAAAGAAATGCCATCGGCGAGAATGGGGACGTACAACAAAAAACGTAAATATATCGAAACCGAACACGCTGGTGATGAAATCCCAAGTAAAATGAAAATTATAACGACAACAATCGACTCTCTGCCGAAGGAAGTGCTTTTAGAAATTTTTAGCTATTTATCTAACTCGGATAAAATTTTGAAAATATGTAACGTGTGTACAAGGTGGCGTAGCTTATTCGACCATTCAAAATTTTACGAAGTAGAATTTTTGAATGATATATCGACAACTGAAGTGGATCAATGTTTCACGATGTGTAAAAATTTAAAAAAAATAACAGTAAGGCACAGGAAGGATTTGAATTCAACTTTAAGCAATGTAAGTGTGGGAGCTGCGTTGAGATGGTTTAATCTTTCTTTTTCATTCAAGGCGGCAAAACATTGTAAACATTTGAGATCAATTACATTGAATAATTGTTGGGGCTGCCCTAGAAAACGGTCGCTCTCAAAGAACGTTATCGATAAAATTTACAAATATTGTCCTGGATTGAAGAGCTTAAAACACAACGGAAGTAAATCTTTCATAACTAACAGTTTTATTTTTTAAATAACTTTTTTATAGCATTTCGTATCCGATGTGTAAAACAAGGCAACTGTTTTTACCGTAAAAGATGTAAATATGGCCAACGAAGAATGTAGATAAAAATGTAAAAATCTTATCCTGAAGCTGAAAACCTTTCAACCTTGCGGTGTAAAATTTTTTTTGGAGTTGGTTAATTTCTGTGTGTTCTTTAGTAGATTTCCAGATATTTTCGCCTAGTTCCATTCTATTCCACTCGTCTTTGTAAACATAGACCATCTCTGTCCAAGCTCTCCTCGGTTCTATTTCTTTCCAGCTTTCGGTTTAACTCAATTTTCTTTCCGATTTTTTTAAATATATTTTTTTAACTAAGAACTAAATACTTTTAGGATATCTTGGACCTCCTTTCCCATCCATTCAAACATCAGCAGTGCATATACTCAAAATACTTATCTAGTTCAGATATAATTCTGAATATATATAAAAAGTATGTCAAAGATAACTTGAAAATCAAGAAAAATACTGAAAAATGTAATAAAGCAATATAAAAATTCGTTTCAATGATCTTTTTTGTATTTAATTTTTGTTTTCTGGAATATCTCTAATTGTGCTTCTGCTCCATTAAACTTGGATGCTTTTGAGAGAACCCCGTTACAGGTTCCCCTGAGGAACGCAAAAAGAGATAGCCAAACCCAATCCGAAAAATATTTTAGCAATTTTCCCGATAAATTTCCAGTTCTGTCCTCCTCTAACGGGCACACTTCTGTTGATATGCTAAAACTGATGTGGTTTGAATTAATGGTTCTGTTTATCTCATCCTAATTTGAGTTTGATTAATTTAGCTGGCTCATGAGAATAATTATTCCGCTTAACTATTTTGAGAATTTAGTACAAGTAAATTACATTTTTCTTTCGTCGTGTCCTTTGTACACCCGATTTTCTCAAGTTTTACGACCATATTTGCTGTAATTTTGTACTTTTAGGCTTCTATACAAAGTATAGCAAGAAGCCTTATGATCTGGCTCCGTGTCCGTCTGTCTGTCCGTCTGTCCGTCTGTCCGTCCGCATAATTCAAAATCATACAGAGCGTTTCAAATCGTGTTGGAAATACTCTGTGTGTATAGAGGTCTAAGAACTGGGTAGCCAGTGCGCTACTTTTAGGCTTCTATACAAGGTATAGAAAGAAGCCTTATGGTCTGGCTTCGTGTCCGTCCGCATGTTTCAGAGCCAATCATAACGTTGATCAACTGATACGTTGTTATATTTTAAATACATCGTCTATATAGTATTGCGTTAATCTGTTAATCCGTTGCTTCGATTCGCTAATGCAATTTATAAATACGCAAATGTTCGAAGGAAATTTACTAAGTTAAAGATATTTTCGAAGAGGTCTCCCTATATAAACTACTTGTTTTACTTTGATGTGAAAAAATAATTTTTTATTGATGTGGTTAGTGAAGTTAAGTTATAAATAAAAGAGAAAGGAGAGGATTGGTCCACCTCAAAAAAAGGACCATACATTACAGAGAAGTAAAATTTCTAATAGAATGGAAAAGTTTGATTGTTATTACTTATATAGTAAATGATAATTACCAATCGCAAAAAATTTAATTGGTGCAGATTATCTGATTATTTCAAGTGAAGCTCGTGATGGTTTACAGTTTCTTCTTCAGGTATGTTGAATTTTAATATGTGGAGTTCTACTTGAAATAATTAGTTTACTTCTTGTTAGATTTAGATCAACCTATATACAGATGATTAATCTATTAATCCGATGATACAATGATCCGATGATACGATGATACCATGATACGATGATACGATGATACGATGATACGATGATACGATGATACGATGATCCGATGGTACGATTATCCGATAATCCGATGATACGCGTACAACCAATTATGATTCTATGGTTTTCTACAACCGTTAAATGTTAATTAAACATTGAAAATCAAGTAAAAATATATATATTATTGCGTATAATATTCCATATAAATATATAGTGTCAAATTAAGAACGGTTATAATATAGAATGTTTTAGTTATCGATTAACAGATGATGTGATAATTTCTTATTGCGATGTTAAGTCACCTTAAGGTCGGTTTTACAATTGTCTCTCGACAACCTTGTTTGAGGTGGATCCATCCTCTTCCTTCTCTTTTATTTACAACTTAACTTCACTATCCACATCAAGCCACTGCTGTGCTTAAAATAAAATAATAAATAATTAGTGCAGATTATCTGATTATGTGATGTTACATTATATGGCGACCAAAAATAACCAGATAATAACAACTTTCCACACCAGAAAGGTAGCTGTATAGAAGCCTAAGAACTGCCGCTAAAGCGAGTTCCACCTTGTTTATTTAATATTTTCAAACTTCTAAACTCTAATGGCTTCTTAGGGCCATTATAAATAATTTAGTAAATTGATTTATAACTGATTTGATTATCAATTTTTAATTGCCCTACCCTTAAGACATAACCTAAGCCCAAACAAAATGAAAGCAATGGGAATGATTGTGGGTAAAGCAAATCTCATCCCCAGAAAAACTTAGGTAACACAGAACACAATAGTATTCTTTGACCAGATGAGTGAAGAACCTAACCCAAGAAAACTGTTAGGTTACCAGAACAAAGTCCATGTGACAAAGATGGACGAAATGCTAAAGATTGGATTAATGGACCAATGGAAAATTTAAGACCAATGAGAGTAGATTATTAATGGATGAAAGAATGGTTGAGAGGCAATTTAATTTGTCTTGCCAAAAATTTTATTGAATCAAGAAATCTTTGAACATTTTTTAGTTGTCAAAAAACGAACTTTCAGTACAATTTAAATTAAACATGTAAAGAAATACCATCGGCGAGAATGGGGATCTACAACACAAAACGTAAAAATATCGAAACCCAACACGCTGGTGACGAAATCCCAAATAAAAAGATAATTATAACGACAACAATCGACTCTCTGCCGAAGGAAGTGCTTTTAGAAATTTTTAGCAATTTATCTAACTCGGATAAAATTCTGAAAATATGTAACGTGTCTACAAGGTGGCGTAGCTTATTCGACCATTCAAAATTTTACGAAGTAGAATTTTTGAATGATATATCGACAACTGAAGTGGATCAATGTTTCACGATGTGTAACAATTTAAAAAAAATCAGAGTAAGGCACAGGAAGGATTTGAATTCAACTTTAAGCAATGTAAGTGTGGGAGCTGCGTTGAGATGGTTTAATCTTTCTTTTTCATTCAAGGCGGCAGTACATTGTAAACATTTGAGCACAATTAGATTGAATAATTGTCGGGGTTGCCCTAGAAAACGGTCGCTCTCAATGAAGAACGTTATCGATAAAATTTACAAACATTGTCCTGGATTGATTGCCATTTATGAACCAAATTTTGGAGTTGGTTAATTTCTGTGTGTTCTTTAGTAGATTTCCAGATATTTTCGCCTAGTTCCATTCTATGCCACTCGTCTTTGTAAACACAGACCATCTCTGTCCAAGCTCTCCTCGGTTCTATTTCTTTCCAGCTTTCGGTTTAACTCAATTTTCTTTCCGATTTTTTTAAATATATTTTTTTTACTAAGGACTAAATACTTTTAGGATATCTTGGACCTCCTTTTCCATCCATTCAAACATCAGCAGTGCATATACTCAAAATACTTATCTAGTTCAGGTATAATTCTGAATATATAATTATAAAGTATGTCAAAGATAACTTGAAAATCAAGAAAAATACTGAAAAATGTAATAAAGCAATATAAAAATTCGTATCAATGATCTTTTTTGTTTTTAATTTTTGTTTTCTGGAATATCTCTAATTGTGCTTCTGCTCCATTAAACTTGGATGCTTTTGAGAGAACCCCGTTACAGGTTCCGCTGAGGAACGCAAAAAGAGATAGCCAAACCCAATCCGAAAAATATTTTAGCAATTTTCCCGATAAATTTCCAGTTCTGTCCTCCTCTAACGGGCACACTTCTGTTGATATGCTAAAACTGATGTGGTTTGAATTAATGGTTCTGTTTATCTCATCCTAATTTGAGTTTGATTAATTTAGCTGGCTCATGAGAATAATTATTCCGCTTAACTATTTTGAGAATTTAGTACCAGTAAATTACATTTTTCTTTCGTCGTGTCCTTTGTACATCCGATTTTCTCAAGTTTTACGACCGTATTTGCTGTAATTTTGTACTTTTTATTTGATATTTTCAAAATTCTAAACTCTAATGGCTTCTTAGGGCCATTATAAATAATTTAGTAAATTGATTTATAACTGATTTGATTATCAATTTTTAATTACCCTGCCCTTAAGACATAACCTAAGCCCAAACAAAATGAAAGCAATGGGAATGATTTTGGGTAAAGCAAATCTCATCCCCAGAAAAACTTAGGTAACAGAACACAATAGTATTCTTTGACCAGATGAGTGAAGAACCTAACCCAAGAAAACTGTTAGGTTACCAGAACAAAGTCCATGTGACAAAGATGGACGAATTGCTAAAGATTGGATTAATGGACCAATGGAAAATTTAAGACCAATGAGAGTAGATTATTAATGGATGGAAGAATGGTTGAGAGGCAATTTAATTTGACTTGTCAAAAATTTTATTGAATCTAGAAATCTTTGAACATTTTTTAGTTGTCAAAAAACTAACTTTCAGTACAATTTAAATTAAACGTGTAAAGAAATGCCATCGGCGAGAATGGGGACGTACAACAAAAAACGTAAATATATCGAAACCGAACACGCTGGTGATGAAATCCCAAGTAAAATGAAAATTATAACGACAACAATCGACTCTCTGCCGAAGGAAATGCTTTTAGAAATTTTTAGCAATTTATCTAACTCTGATAAAATTCTGAAAATATGTAACGTGTGTACAAGGTGGCGTAGCTTATTCGACCATTCAAAATTTTACGAAGTAGAATTTTTGAATGATATATCGACAACTGAAGTGGATCAATGTTTCACGATGTGTAAAAATTTAAAAAAAATAACAGTAAGGCACAGGAAGGATTTGAATTCAACTTTAAGCAATGTAAGTGTGGGAGCTGCGTTGAGATGGTTTAATCTTTCTTTTTCATTCAAGGCGGCAAAACATTGTAAACATTTGAGATCAATTACATTGAATAATTGTTGGGGCTGCCCTAGAAAACGGTCGCTCTCAAAGAACGTTACTGATAAAATTTACAGAAATTGTCCTGGATTGAAGAGCTTAAAACACAACGGAAGTAAATCTTTCATAACTAACAGTTTTATTTTTTAAATAACTTTTTTATAGCATTTCGTATCCGACGTGTAAAACAAGGCAACTGTTTTTACCGTAAAAGATATAAGGAAGCCAGCTGTTTTTACCCTAAAAGATATAAATATGGCAAACGAAGAATGTAGATAAAAATGTAAAAATCTTATCCTGAAGCTGAAAACCTTTCTACCTTGCGGTGTAAAAATTTTTTTGGAGTTGGTTAATTTCTGTGTGTTCATTAGTAGATTTCCAGATATTTTCGCCTAGTTCCATTCTATTCCACTCGTCTTTGTAAACATAGACCATCTCTGTCCAAGCTCTCCTCGGTTCTATTTTTTTCCAGCTTTCGGTTTAACTCAATTTTCTTTCCGATTTTTTTAAATATATTTTTTTAACTAAGGACTAAATACTTTTAGGATATCTTGGACCTCCTTTTCCATCCATTCAAACATCAGCAGTGCATATACTCAAAATACTTATCTAGTTCAGATATAATTCTGAATATATATAAAGTATGTCAAAGATAACTTGAAAATCAAGAAAAATACTGAAAAATGTAATAAAGCAATATAAAAATTCGTATCAATGATCTTTTTTGTTTTTAATTTTTGTTTTCTGGAATACCTATAATTGTGCTTTTGCTCCATTAAACTTGGATGACTTTGAGAGAACCCCGTTACAGGTTCCGCTGAGGAACGCAAAAAGAGATAGCCAAAACCAATCCGAAAAAGTTCCAGTCTTAGGTTCCATATTCAGACGGTGTTCGCTTGCAAGCGTCCTCGCGTTCGTGGCTCTTGCGCTGATTTACCTATTTCGGGTATTGCTGGGCCAAAGTGGTTTATTGTAAATAATCCTGCTATTGTCGATGCAGCATTAGGCCATGTCAGGGATATTGTGGGTGATTCGGATGTGCCGTGGGAAAGTTTTAAGATCTCTATTTCGCACTTTCACACCGAAATTCTTGAACGACAGGATTTGGCCAAGAGATATACCACAATCTGCAATTTTTATCATCATGGGCCTGGTGATGGTAGCTACGCTGTAGCGAGGAGAAATGATAATTTCTTATGGGGCGCCCGTTGCGGGGGTCCATAGCGAAGTTACTTTTGATTCGTGTTTTGTGTCTGATGTTTTGTCGGCATGTTTTCACTGTGATGTTATTGGCCCGATCGAGTTCAGCGGTTTTTCTGTGGCGCATATCAACATTTGATCGTTTGGTCTGAGGAAATCAGGAAAAATCTGAGGAACTAGAGAATTATTATTAAACAGGATAGATATACTATATGTCAATTGTACATATTTATATGCTGATCATCGCTTTCCGAGTGGCCTGGAACATCTCTGGATCAGTATTAAGGCGCATGGTGCAGCGATTAGCGTTGGCGTTGTGTAGGTCCCCTTTTATTGTTCTCTTCGTATCTGAGCAAGCTTGAGGATTTTATTTCGGTCGTAGTCTTAGTAGTTAAGTGCGTCTACTGCTAATGAAAAACGCTATGTTCGAATGTAAGAACTTCATTCTCATCGTCTCTTTCAGAACGCACACGCATGTATAGAAAAAGATGGGATACCAAACCCTCATTAGGGTAAAAGGACCCAAAAGGGAGGAAATATCAATTGTCTTACACGCTCGCCTCCCTTGACTCGTTTGAGGGCACTTGGTGATCTTTGTGGACTTCATCAAGTTATAGAAGACATAACTTGTGTCACTTCCACAGTACTATGTAAAAGTCTTAGCACACCAAATTAATTTTTAATTTCCGTTTAATTTTAATTTTGTTAAATACAAAATACTGAAATGCGCATATAATTCACAATTCATTTCATGAGGTTGTTTATTTCTCCATTATTACTGTACCAGTTCTAACTTTTTGTACGATTTTGCTTCATTAACTATAGATTTCCATATTTTTCTATCAGAACATTTCAATCTCCAGTTTTAGATCTTCATATCGTTGAAATCTCTCACAACTACGTCCCACCACTTGGTGGTCTTGGCCTTCCCCTATCTCTCTCCTTATCTGACTTCCACTCCATCTCTAA
Organism: Podabrus alpinus; assembly: GCA_932274525.1. Lineage (NCBI taxonomy): Eukaryota > Metazoa > Arthropoda > Insecta > Coleoptera > Cantharidae > Podabrus > Podabrus alpinus. The sequence goes on along the minus strand of OW026456.1, from coordinate 67,882,800 downwards.
TATTGTTGTTTAGTTCTTTTCTCTTTGCATAATTCTCTGCGCCTTAATAAACCTCACAATATCTTCATTTTTCAATTCTGTTGCTATAGTCATTGCCACCAAAGTTGACGTCTCGTCATAACAGAATAATCGTCTGAACTAAGCTAATAATCCCTAGTCAAATGAAGTGTATTGTAAAATAAGAATATATTGGTATATATATCTTATTTTAAAATACACTTCATTTGACTAGGGATTATTAGCTTAGTTCAGACGATTATTCTCTTATGACGAGACGTCAACTTTGGTGGCAATGACTTTATCTCATCGTTTCTTTTACTCTTAGTTTCTTATGTTCAGTTCTGTTTGGTCCCACAATCATTCGTACTACCTTTCCCTCAAAAACCCCCAAGCGCTCTTCATCCTCTTATCGCACTCTTATCGTTGGTCTTATTAGGCCCTTGTAAATTCTCATCTTCGTTTTCGTCGGCTTCACATGAAAAGTGCATAAGTCTAAAAACGACAAATTTTACAGGAAGAGCTAAAAACTGTTTTAAAGCATTAATTTAACTAGATGGCGCAAAAATCACATTTTCAGCAATTTTGAACTTATGCACTTTTCATGTGAAGCCGGCGTTTTCCTCCTTACGTTTCTATTTTGTAGTGTCTTCTTGTTTGCATAGAAAGCTCTGTTTCCTGCCTGTAACTTTTCATTTATTTCATCTTCTCTGTTACTTTTACTGCTGATTCCGAGGTACTTAAAGGAATCAACTTCTTCAAAATTATAAACCCCTACTTTCAAGTTTGCTGTTAATTCCTCTTCTTCATTTCATATACTTTGTTTTCTTCTCATTAATTTGGAATCATATTATTTCTGTAGCATGTTGGTTCATTTTCTTGTAGGTTTCTTCCATTTTCTTCTATATTCTAGATAATATCACAACATAATCTGCATAAGCTATCACTGGTACATCCTTGTTGATCATTTTACTGTCTTACTCCTGCGTTTATTTCAAATGTTTAGTCTCTTCTTCTTTAATCAGACTGTACTTTGTAAGCTTTCCAATGTCATAACTACCAATCTTATTATTTTTTCTAGAATTTTGAATTCTTACGTTATTCTTACCACATCTCTCCTCTCATATTCTCCATTCCATACTCAAGGAACTTTTCTGTAAACGGTTTCAGTATAAATATTGCGGTATCGAGATACCACGTCAATGGAAGTACGTCATTTAAGTTTCAGTAAAATTTTGTTAATGAATAAAAGCATGTAACTTATCAAAGTAATCAGAAAAACTTCATCCGATACCAAGAAGTTAACTTAAAGTCAAATGATTCGTTGAAAACGGGACATAAAACAGGTTTGAATAAAATAAATTTGAAATGCATCATTTAATAATTTGTCTTTGTTAAAATGTTAATTTATAGTAAATGAAAAATTGTTAGCAATAAGAAAGGTATTTTAAAAGTCAGAAATTTGTTAATTAATTGATAAATGTAAAAATCCATATTAGCGTTAAATTTAAAATAAGTTTGTTAAAATTATTACGTGAGTTCGGCATATCACAACTTAATGAACTGCGTATGGAAATTTCATGTCCATCATCTTTATTTGTCCAACCACGAAGCAATATCAAGAAGTCGATCCAATCTGAAAATATAAAAATTTTACTTATAAAATTTCAACGAACCACAATGGGCTTAGTCCATACCTGTACTGTGAAACTTCAAATAATATTGATTTTTCGATCGACCAATAAAATACGTCTATGAAAAGATCAGGATAGCGATGAACTTCGTAAATTAATTAATAAAAACAATGGAGAAAGGTTGGTGTTGAGATTCACACGTGCAAAGTGGCGAATTTAGAATCGTCCTAATAAAATTGATAATTATAGTAAAAATAAATAGTGAAATTAAAAAATACGAGTGCATAATTCAACAAAATAGTTACTTACCTACGTAAAACCAATAATAAGGTGAAAATCGTAACGGATTGCAAATATTTTTGAAGAAAATAAACTTCAACACAAAACGAGGTCAACAAACTGCATCTGGAAGTTTCCGATGGTAAATGAACCCTTTGAGTGTCTTTGACGCGCAATTGTACCATCTCCATTTCAAATAAAAGAAATATTCCTGGATTTAATAAGGTACCGTGTACATTGCAATAAAATCTTTATAAACTTAAGTGAAATCTCCGGACTTCGTACGACACGTGTTTAGCATCATTTTACGTTCAGAATTTTTATAAAATAGATTTAATAATAGAACTTTTTGATTTAACCAAATATTTATTTTCATTTGTGTGCTTAATAAAAACATTAATAACTTTGTAACGAAGGATAATTATTTAGACCTGTTCCGCACCATAATTTCATTTACAGCATTGGTAACGGAACGAATCCACCCTGTACAAGGTAAGATACATGCACTACGAAAGAGCTAAGCTGAGGCACCTTATTTCATTAAATTGTGTTTACAAAATATCACATACTTTTCCATTGACGGGGTACAACTACGTACACCCATATACAATATTAACGACAAGAACCTTTAACCCTATTAGCGAGGGGGTACATAGCAATATGTACCGCGTCAATCGTTGACCTTCCTTATCTAAATCTCCATTGGTGTTCTCGTAGAACTTTTTCAGTCTGCCTTTTTAATTCCTGCCTAGCGCTTTTCAAATCTTCGTACCTTTGAAAGAAATTTTCATCGCTTTGGAAATTATTTTATTCGTTTTTCTTTGTTCATGCAGTTTTTGTAGAAAGCTTTTGTATTGTTTCTTTTACATTCTTGTTCCAGTTCATTCATTATATCGCTCAACCAGAGATTCTTTCTTTGCTTAAACTGAAAATTTTTTCCAATGAATTGTAGAAACATGGACTGACATAAATATTAAGCACTTTGAAATATTGGGTAGTGAACGAGGATACTTCAAGTTGCTACCTAGGGGTAAAATTCAATATTTGTATACGTCGGGGTTAACAATTTTAAGTATTCTCATTCGCTACCAAATAAATATATTAAACTGCTTATGCTAGCCCATGTTTACTACATTTGGTTACAAGAGAAGCCTTATTTTGCATGCAAGTACTAGTCCAGAGAGCAAGAGATGTTGACTGCGACGTATACTCTTGCTTCATCGACTTCGAAAGAGCTTTTGACAAAGTCCAACATAAAAAGCTAATCGAGAGCTTAAACAAAACAACGATAGAGGAGAGAGACAAGCGTATCATTTGCAACCTGTACTGGAGACAGACGGGATCTGTTCGGGTTGAGGGCAATACATCAGAAGAATTCCAAGTCCAAATAGGAGTTAGACAAGGTTGCGTACTATCACCTCTGCTGTTTAACTTATACGCAGAAAATATATTCAGGGAAGCTATAGAAGAGTCCGCTGAAGGCATAGTAGTAAACGGAAAAATAATTAATAACCTTAGATATGCCGATGACACAGTTCTCCTAGCGGATGGCCAGGAAGGACTGCAGAGACTGTTGGATGCAATAATAGAGTCCAGTGAAAGATACGGAATGCGACTCAATATAGCGAAAACAAAAGTCATGGTCATCAGCAAGACACCAAATCTCGTCGCCCAATGTCAAGCATACAGAGAGACTCTACAAAATGTCACGTCCTTTACATACCTGGGCAGCTCACTCAATGCAGGTTGGGATCATACACGAGAAATCAGAAACAGAATGGAAAGAGCGAGATCCACATTCATGACAATGAAGAGGATGCTCTGCAGCATGAATCTGAATATCTACCTTAGAACAAGAATGCTGAAGTGTTACGTGTTTTCTGTCCTACTGTATGGCGTCGAGGCGTGGACCCTGACAAAAGACTCTGTCAGACGCCTGGAAGCGTTCGAAATGTGGTGCTACAGGCGTATGCTTAGAATTGCGTGGACACACAGGGTTACTAACGAGATGGTATTGCAAAGAATAGGAAAGGACAGGGAAATGATAGACACAATAAAAGAGAGGAAAATCCGATATTTTGGCCATGTGATGCGCAATGACAAGTACCGCATACTCCAGCTGATCTTGCAAGGGAAGATTGAAGGTAGAAGAGGACCCGGACGACGGAGAATATCATAGTTGCGAAACTTGAGACAATGGACCGGAATGACGTCTTCGGCATTATTTCGAGCGACAGCCAACAAGGTGAGATGGGCCATGGTGATCGCCAACGTCCAAAGCGGATAAGGCACTTGAAGAAGAAGGTTGCAAAAATTTTTTTTAGTGTACATATTTTATGAGCTTCACTTATCTTCTTCGTATATATTCTTCTATCCTCTTCTCAACCATTTTTTCCAGCTTTCTTCTTCTTTTTTCGCAAATTTTATCAGCCTGTATATTTAATTATAATTTTAACATAGAATAAAAATGAAGCACTACAGAGATCTCTCAAAACCTATAAATACGAGTACTGTTAACAAAATATTGCATGCATCATCCAAGAAGTCCCATATCGAATTATCTCGAGAACTTTTGACGTACTCTATCCTCGCCTAAAGCACCAAATGTCGCCTCTGTCATATGAATTAGGGAATCAAGAAATCTCTGAAATTTTTTAGTTGTCAGAAATAATTTAGACTGAAATTTTAATAAATTTAAATTAAAGATTTTAAACTACACATAAATAAATTGCAAATGAAACGTAAAAATGTCGAAACTGATGATGAAATTCCAAGTAAAATACTAATTCAAACGACAGGCATCCACCACCATGTACCGAAAGAAATTATTTTTGAAAAATTGATCAGTTTTGATGCAAACTATGCTGCTGATGATGACCTGTCGAATGAAAAAACAACCATAAATCATTTACCGAACGAAATGCTTCTGAACATATTTAGCAAATTAGATGATGCCGATATAATTCTAACTATTTGTAACGTGTGTAAACGATGGTATGACTTATACGGCCAATCAAAATTTTTTAAAGAGGAATTTTATATAGATACCACCACAACAGATCTTGAAAAATGCTATGATATGTATACTGATGTACATCATTTTTCAGTAAATTACAGGAAGGATTTGAAGTCAATTTTAAACAGAGTAAGTTTGGGAGATGTTTACAGAAATATTTTATCTTTATCGTCCTTTTTTATTTCAAGGTTCCAGTATTTTGCCATCATTTGAGATTCAGTAGTTTCAAGCATTGTTGGGGTTGGCGCTGCAAACCCCCTCTCCCAAAGCATTGCCTCATCGTCAGGATCATCAAGCACGAACGGGTCGGGTAAGTTTTTGTTAACTTCAAATTTTATTTTTAAAATAATATTTTCACAGAATTTCGCCTTGGAAGTGCAAAAGAAGGAAACCCTATAAACCCAGAGTTGTTGGCCTATTTCAAACACCGGTGTCGTATATTTATAAACAAAATTATTGTTCCTAATTGTACTACAAAAATTATATTTATTATTTTAATAAATAACTAAAATTATACAGAAATCATTCGTATTAAAAGATCTTACATGTTTTCGGTGAATTTCCATAATCGTTTGTCGTATCCATCGTATACGTGATCTTCTAAAGTTTTCCGAAGATCACTGCAATATTTGCAATAATTCTGCAAGTTCTTTTTTACATTTTCAAAATTTTCTTCAGCAAGTTTTAATTCCAAATAACGGCTCAGCTCTTCGGTAGCATTATGCAAGTCTTTTTGGTTCTCTTCGAGCAAAACAGTTTCATTATTTTTGCTCAAATAAAATGCCAAAACATACGTATATCGTAACGTTTGACGACAATCTTTCAAAATTTCCAGAGACTTTTCCAAAAAATTGATTTGGATCCACGATAATCCCTGTTCTTCGAATTCTTTCATTTTAAGAGTTATCCCAGACTGTAATTTTTCTTCAAGTTCCGACGAGTTTTTATAGGTATTAAACCCATTATAATAAAAAACATACCGATTTAAATCGGTCCGGCTGCGTTCTTGCTCTTCCCTAGCCAATTTACTGCTTTCCTTCTCGTATTCAAAGCATAGATGGTAATCCTTGTGTTCCGCCCAGGACCCCATGCAAACCCAACAGAAAGCGTACTTGCACTGCGCATTTTTACAATTCATGACGTTACACCCTCCAGATTTCTCGATTACAGATTGACACTTAGGACACTCTTTCGTATTTTCTGATATCCATTTAGAAGTTTCCTGGTCCTTTTCACAACGTTTCAACCACTTCTTCAGCAACCCGCATTTGACCGGGCTGTGCCAATTTTCACCACACATAAAGCAAAATGTGGTACCACAACTGCAAGTCACAGCTTCCATTTCCGAAAATTCGACCTTGATAGCGTTTGTACAATCAGGACTGGAGCACCACGTAAAAAGCAAGCTGCATTCGATAAAACTTTTGGTAATTATCTTTTGGTATACTTCGCGTGCTTTAGAATCACTTAACAGGCTCAAGCAGGTTTGATCGTCGACTAAAATTGGGCAATCGTGTGCTGCGCAAGAAATTGTTTCGCCCATACCAGAACTCATGATTTGGGTGACCAAATATTGATTCCAACATTCGTGACAAAATTTATGACCACATCGAAGACCAGTCAATTCGGAAGATCTGTAAGCACAGTAACAAATTTCGCAGTCTTCTTTGTTAAAACTTTCAGTTTGCGCTGTGTTGGTTTCGATAAAGGGATTGATGACGTTCGCGTCTTTAAAAAGTTTATCGAGGTCGCCGTCGTAAAATTTATCTAATAAAATGTCTTTATCCCATTTAAAGTGACTAAGAAGAACACGTGTAGTAGTTGTTGAGATGTTTGTGATATCGCTTACTTCGTTGATAGTGTCAATCATGTATTGCAAATATTTCACTTGCGGTTAAAACTGTAATTTGACTTTTTTCGGTGTTGTCGTTTGAATTTTCATCACACGTAGGGTCATCGTCTTGATCAAATTCACTATCGGTGCTGTATTCGTCGTTCTCATCAAAATCGTAGTTTTGTTCATTATCGGAAAAGACTTCGGAAGACATTTTGTAATTTTTTTTTTAACTGATTTTATTTTGCTTTGTTATATATAGAAATTTTTGGTTTACCAACCTAAGTTAATCGTATAATCTTGGGAAAAAGCTTTTTGGTTGTTCGTATCTTGTGTATTGAAGCTATAGAAGAGGGCCAGAATAAAGTTCTTTGGCCGGTTACCTAGCATTGATATTCAAATACACAAACCGTTAAGCTATAACATCACTATTGTTTGTTTGTTCGTTCGTTTGTTTGATCTTTTCTAAAAACCTGAAATGGACCATTTGTCAAAGAAAGGAGTTATGAGCGGGATTATTACAGACCCTCTAACACTTGCCTATGATTAAAGTATTATAATGCTATATTTGAAAATCTTAGGAGAGTTCCGTAAATTCCTGATGTAGTTTAAAATTTTATCAACAGATAGCGCTACTAAATTTGAAGCCTTAAAAAGTTAATTCCAAAAGCTTTTGTGAATGAGGTGCGGCGCTAGGTCGAATTCAACGATGTCCTTCATAACTCAATTTTGCCTTCCTTACCTCAATTTAGCGAAACATAGGCCCGTGTTATCAGTGGGGTCCTAAGCGGAAAATTACATATGGGTTGTTAATAATTTTCTAGATGGAAGTTTCAACTTCCATCGCAATATTCCAACCACGCCTGTGGAAAGCAAGGGAACGGCGAAAATCGTCCCCTTGCTGGAGACAGTTCTTAGTAAGAAGTTGAGATGCAAATCTCAATCCGTTAACCAGTTCAGGTGCAGTGGTGCCCAGTCACGACGCAGGAAGTGTGGGCTAGTCCCGGTAGTCCAAATTTCATTCATGATTCCGATTCCATAGGGGTATTCGTAACAGTGGTTCATGGAAATCTAACAGCAATAGCGCTTTACGAGAGAACAATGAGCATTTAGTATAAAACCGTTTTATGAACTCCTGTATAATTAAAAGTTCTTCGCCTTTGTTGTATTTTTGGTGGATCGTTAAACAAAAAACCAATAGATGACGCTCTTTCTTCAGGATAATTATAACCAAAACATCGGTGCTAGACGTTCGCAAGGAAAAAATTTGTTTTAATTTTGAAGTGGAATGCAAACTTTTCTTGGTGGTATTTTAACTTGTGGTCTTTCATCCCGGCGGTATTTTCGCCGCGGTATTTCGGCCGTTGTCAAATGTCCTAGACCGCTATTTTCGGTATATTTCTGAGCGAAATTCAGTAAATGACGTTCTATTTTGGAAAAATTACTGAACAAAACGTGATCAAAACATTAATAAATAAGGTTTTCGGTAGACTGCTAAGCAAAAAACTTCGCTTTATTCGCTAGATTTCGCTCTATTGGAGTTATGTTTAAGAAAAAAATCGGTAGATGACGTTTTATTTTCGATATATAGCCAATCAAAAATTGTTTTATTAGTTTTTGAAGATAATTTCATTTCGCTAATTCTTTTCGCCCGCTGATATGAATCACTATAAGTACTACCAATTAATGGTGAAGTCCATTTCTCCAAGCGTGATTTTTGTCTGATTCGCGGATGACCGATGTCACTATAGTAGTATAAGCAAAAATAGAGGGAGAAATTCAGTGGAAGGTAGACAAAATCTCCAAATCTGGATGAAAGACAAATGCTTGTATTGATCACACAGAAGATATTGCCGCCGCTTTGTTCGGGGTTACGTTTGATGGTTTATCCTCAACAATTCCTTTCGTAATTACTTTCGTAATGAAGTCCGCCACGCGTGCCTCCTTTAAAACAGGGTTTTCACTGTACAGAAATGTACTTTCAGTATTACGACCGTTAAAGAATCGTTACAAATTTTGACGCCCTGTGCAGGGACATTTTTTTGGTCACTTACACCGAGTTTTAAAGCTACTGTTTTCGGTCAAGGGAATCAAGCTGATACCCATCTCCCTCCGATCCCCGATTAAAAATTCTTGTTTTAGAAAATGAATCTCACCGCAGAACCAAATTTAATCGTGCTGAAGACCCCGGAACCGCAAAGAAAGGAAGCCAACCCTCTGGACTCACCGAATCCCGCCGAAACCAACTTCGCATGGTTAAATGGGTTGAAGAAGCCGTCTCTCGTCGGTTTGGCTACCGATTGCGGACTCGTCCCTTACGGTACCATACCAGAATTAAAGGAAAGAATAAAGGAATGCTTTCTAACCGGGAAAGGAAAGAGACCCACCATTACTCTTCCAGGTCAAATCAACAAAACCGCCGAGATAACAAGATCCCGTATGAACCCCGCCGAAATATGCAACACTGTCAGAAAGTGGAATCTCCGATTTGACGGAAAAGAGGATCCCATCTCTTTTCTAGAAAGAGTAGAAGAGCTAAAAGAGAGCTATCAGTGGCAAGAGGAAGAGCTGCTATCAGCACTGCCAGAACTTTTTTATAGTAAGGCCCTGCTGTGGTATCGGAACAACCGAACCGACTGGACCAATTGGCAACAATTTCTGGCCACCTTTCGCCAACATTACTGTCCCGACCACAATCGCTTACAACTGGGAGCGGACATACTCAATAAAAAACATACCACCGAGCCAGTCTTGGACTATATCACGGATATGCTGACGCTGATGAGAAGATATGGCCGATACTCACTGACAGATCAAGCCGAGATCATACATAACAACCTACGGCCCGAGTTCAAGATTACAATAAGGAGGAAAGACTTCTCCACCGTACCCGAACTAATCCTGTTAGCACAAGAAACCGACCGAACGCTACAGGAAGCCAAAAAAAGACCATCTAAAGGCATCCCGGTCTTGGCCCTAGAAGAAACGTCCGACAGAATAGAACCAACCCCGCCAAATCGAACCCACATCCCACCAAGGTATGATAGGACTGCATCCAGAAATACCAACCCTGGCGACAGATGCTTTCGATGTGGAGAGATAGGACACTGGAAACACCAGTGCCAAGGAACACCCCGACTAAGCTGCTCCCGGTGTAGAAAGAGAGGTATTATGACCCGAGACTGTCATTGCCCAGCTCGTTCGGGAAACGAACCGGGTCGAAGGAATTAAGGAGACAATCCTTCCACCGACCGGCCATAGTCTCCTCCCTCCACCCCCGACTGGATTACAGTCACCTGGAAGACCACCGTCCTTACGCCTACGTGACTTTCAATCAACGAAAATACCGTGCCCTAGTCGATACCGGTGCCGCCGAATGTTTTTTAGGAAAAAAAATATTTTCCCACCTAAAAAGAAGTCACACGGGGGATAACCAACCCCACAGACGAAGGGTGGCATTAGCCGACGGAAGGACGGTGCCAATAAGAGCCCGCTTCCAGATAAAAGTGACCATAGGCCCCCGAACTATCATCAGTAAATGGAACTATGTGCCGGAATTAACCACGGAAGCCATCATAGGCGTGGACCTATTAACCCAACTCCACGCTGTCATCCGACTCGAACCCCCCCCGGCTGATTGTACCAGCTCCAGCCCGAACAACGCCACTCAACCCCATCCGATCCGAACCAGAGAGCGAACTGGAACGCCTTAACCGATTTCTAGCACAAACTCTACCCTCACTGGAAGGAGTAGCCGGACCGATTACTACCTCCTATCACCAGATTCGGTTAAAACCGGGGGTCACACCTATCAAACAGAGGTACTACCCCCGTAACCCCAAGATGCAGGAGATAATCAACGCCGAAGTTGATAAGATGCTAAAAGAAGGGGTCATAGAACCTGCACAAAGCTCGTGGAGCTCTCCAGTTGTTCTAGTAAAGAAACCCAACGGGAAATACCGATTCTGCATCGATTACCGACAACTGAACGAGGTCAGCATCAAGGACGCATACCCGTTACCCCATATTCAGGCCATCCTCGATAAACTCCGAGGAGCAAAATACATCAGTACCCTAGACCTGAAAAATGGGTACTGGCAGGTCCCACTAACCGAAGAGAGCAAAGCGTATACTGCTTTCACCGTCCCCGGAAGAGGTCTATACCAGTTCCGGGTGATGCCGTTCGGGCTCCATTCGGCCCCCGCCACCTTCCAACGGCTGCTAGACAACACCCTGGGACCCGAACTGGAACCGCACACCTTCTGGTACTTAGACGACATCATCATCGTGAGTACCACGTTTGATGAACACCTTCAGCGATTATCCGAAGTGTTCAGCCGCTTAAAGAGAACCGGACTCAAGCTACAGCCCGAGAAGTGTGCCTTCTGTAAACCCGAACTAAGGTACTTAGGCCACGTAGTGAACAAAAACGGTATCAGCACCGACCCCGAAAAAGTGGAGGCGATCCAGAAAATTGACCCCCCCGCTACCGTCCGACAGGTCCGCAGTTTTCTAGGAGCCTCTTCCTGGTACCGGAAGTTCATCCCGAACTTCTCCACTTTGGCCGAACCGCTGACTTCTCTCCTGAAAAAAAGGGAAAAGGTTCCTTTGGGACGCTGACCAGACACAAGCTTTCCAAAAACTAAAAGATACCTTAACCAAGGCACCGGTCCTAGCATGTCCCGATTTTTCCAGGCCATTTACCCTACGCACCGACGCAAGCTACCGAGGACTGGGAGCCGTCCTGGAGCAGGAATACCCCGACGGGTACCGACCTATCACATTCATCAGCCGAAGCCTAATCCCGGCCGAAAAAAATTACTCCGTTACCGAGATCGAATGCCTGGCCGTGGTATGGGCGGTCAAAAAACTGCGCGGCTACCTCGAGGGTTGCTCTTTTACCATTATCAGCGACCACCGTAGCCTACGATGGCTGAAAACCCAGAAGAATCCAACTGGACGCCTGACCCGGTGGATTCTCGAGCTCCAACAATACGATTATACTGTTGAATACCAGCCGGGAAGAAGTAATCATGTGGCTGATGTATTGTCTAGGAGCTACCAGGAAGAACCTCTACCCACGATGGCCGCCCTGGAACCTGACCCGACAAGGTGTCGTTGGTACCGATACCTAAAGAAGAATATCCGCCGGCAACCGCTCAAATTTAAAGATTATAAGATCGACCATGACCAGGTCTTCCGAAAATTCCCCACCACTAATAGCACCTTGACCGAAGAATTTGGATCCCCTTGGAGACGGTGTGTCCCTACGTCCGAACGACCGGCCATCTTATACGAAAATCACGACCAGATGATCGCCGGACATGCCGGAATAACTAAAACGGCCGCCCGAATCGGACGCAGGTATTTTTGGCCCGGATTACTACGAGATGTAGCAAAATACATAAAATCGTGCAAATCCTGCAATGAATATAAACCTGCCTCAGGACCACCCGCCGGACAAATGCACCCAAGGATCCCCGCTAAACCATGGCAGACGGTGAGCTCTGATCTGATGGGACCATTTCCCCGGTCCACCCGAGGATACCAATATCTACTGGTATTCCAGGACACCTTTACCAAGTGGGTGGAACTCTGTCCCCTCCGAAAAGCCACCGCCTCCGAAGTTGGCCAAGCCCTAAGGCGACAAGTAATACTACGATTTGGGAGACCCGACCAACTACTAACGGACAACGGTACCCAATACACGGGCAAAGAAATCCGACAATTAACCCAGGCTTACGACATCGAACATTGCTTTACCCCCCCCTACTCTCCGCAATGTAACCCCGTCGAGCGGACTAATAAAACCATCGGCACCATGATTGCTCAAGCCTGCGAGAATCAACATCGGAAATGGGACGCCCTGCTGCCTGAAATCCAGTTCGCCCTGAACACCGCCCAGCACGCATCCACCGGGTTCTCCCCTTGTCTGCTGAACTTCGGGCGAGAACTATACTGTTCAAAAGAGAGGCTCGTCAACGAAGAACCAAGGGATATGGAGCAGACCATACGCCAACTGGCTGAATTACGAGAAATCGCCCAAACCAACCTCGCCACGGCCTTCAACACCCAGAGTCGATACTATAATCGCCGTAGGCGAAGTCGACTCCCCCACATCGGAGACGTTGTATACCGGAGACAAAGGACTTTATCCAGTGCCGTTACAGGAGTAATCGCAAAGTTAGCCCCCAAATTTCAAGGCCCTTTTATCATCGACCGGGTGTTATCACCGGTAGTGGTGGAATTAGTAACCCCCGAAGGAACGAACCGGATCCGGGTTCATGTAAAGGATTTAAAATGGGGAAGGTTGCCGAGAACCCCCATCAAACCGTTGTCCATCCCCGAAACCCCAGTAGAGGACGACTTTCCACTACGAAGGTCCGCCCGAACGACCGAGAAGTCGATAAACTAAAGAAAACCCCAAATGCCGAAATAAATCCGATTGGCAAACGACCGAAAACTCGTTAAACTAAAAACTCCGATGAAAGCCGAGATAAATCCGCCCGAACGACCGAAAAGTCGTTAAACTAACCGCCGAAATAAGTCCGATACGATAAAGCAACCGAAGATTGGAGTTCGACACAAAGGAAATTCTTCCAAGGAAGATTTCCCCTCCGTGTAACCGACCTATCACCAGTTACAAACTCCGGATCCGATCGTCAGCCTTCCGCCGATCCGTAAAAGAAGCTGCCGACGGATCACCCAGTAACAGAGATAGGAAGGCCCCCGAAAAGTGCGAACAAATCAACAACCCGCCATATAAACAAAAATTTCTGAGGACAACCCTGTTAAAGATTTTGAAAATTTCAATCTCATGCAAAAGACCTTGCAAGATAGGATAAAATTTATCGAACAAATGGTGCAAAATTTTTACAAACTACGTAGTTGCTTTTCAACTTTCGAGGGTTTCATTACAAGATGCCACCAATCCGCACCCAAAGGAAGGCGAAACCCAGCCAAAATACCGGAAACCTGTGGAGAAGATCCCAGCGAGACGCCGAGGTATTGAAGAGAAGACTGCAGGTCCCTCATACCGTAGGAGCACCATGGGGTCGCATACCCACCCGACCTACCCTGGTCACCAGCAGGACTTCCACCCCCACAGCCCGACCCAATTTCGAGGAGACGCTGCGAAGGATGGCCAAGCTGGACCTGACCACACCCAAGGTGACGCTCCCTAAAAGAAAGTCGGTAGTCCAGACGACCCCTAGGAAACCTGCAACCCTTCCCTGCACAACAGAGCCCGGTAAGTGTCAAACTTTTAGCCGACAAAATCGGCATGTTTTAGGTATACCCCGGACCATTCGAGTCGCACGGGAAGCCCAACCGTCGGCAAAGAAGGAGGTAGCAGACCTCCTCATCCGAAAGGTTCCCGAGTCCGCCATTCCGGACTCTTGGGTCCTACCCATTCTCCAGGATCAGCCGGAACCTAGGAGAGTGGACCCCCTCATAGCCGTTCCGGAGAAGTCAAGTAGCGCCTCCATCCCAGAAGCCTACATCATCACGTCGCCACCGTTCCTCACCACAATCGGGGTAATCCAACGGATCCTCGATGACGGGATGAAGAAGAGTGGCCCATATCGTTCTATCGTGCTGTGTGATGGAAAGCTCAGGGAGTTGCGCGCCCGCAGGTTGAAACGGCTGCTCAAGAACGCTACGAATTAAGAACGGCAGAGAAATTTTATTATTTTCTTAATTTTTTTTATTTTCTGGTGAAAGGTATGTGTACATACAAAGTTCTTTTTTATTTTTATTATCATTATTGCATACAGTTACGGTCCTTTTTTTTGGGACCCCCCGAGCTGTAAAGATATATTATGTTTTAACTTAAATTCACTTTTAAAATCATTGTATTTTTAAAATATCATTAAACATAATGCACGATTGGTTGCATACCGCCCCAGGCGTTTTTGAAAATTACAGTTTGCTACACTGAGAATTTGATAAGCAAGACATGCAGTTGTGTTTTACAATTAAATATACAGAGGCAGTTGGTGAAATACTAGATTTCCGAAATCTTCGCTCTTTCTACAAGAAGGGTCATTAAAATGTTGTTGAAATTGTCTTAAGTTAGATATCCATCTGACTAAAGATCATCTCCGGTCAGTGCATTGTTTACGTTTCTAAACAAATGCATTCGGCATCCGATCCCCGGGTCTTAAGTTAGATATCCATCTGACTAAAGATCATCTCCGGTCAGTGCATTGTTTACGTTTCTAAACAAATGCATTCGGCATCCGATCCCCGGGTCTTAAGTTAGATATCCGTCCGAAAAATATCCGACTCGAGATCACCTTTCCGGCCGATGCATTGTTTATGCTTCTGGACATTGCACTCGACATTCCGAATCCTCCACTTTCGTTTATGTCTCTAGACGTTAGTAAATTTCCATCACGTGTTTGTTTACGACTCTAGACAAGCATACTCGATGCTCCGATCCTAGCTTGCGTTTAAGTTTCTAGACGTTAGTAAACCCCGTCCAAGTGATTGTTTACGACTCTAGACATTCATATCCATCTACGGAAAACATCCTGTTGAATAATTAGTTCTCATCAAGAATTAATATTTACCTGTGATAGCAAATCTAATTTGCTTCTGAAGTCAATTTATTGACTTCCACCGTACGTAAAACTTTTCAAGTTTCGAGTAAGAAAAATCACTTGTATTGATTTTCCCGTAAAAATCACAGATTGATCTTTTTACCGAATCTTGAAAGCTTGAAACAGATTCCGCCGTCGAATAAACTCCGATTAAAGTAAAACTGTTTTATTTTGTTCTCACAAGTAGCAAACTAATTGATCTAAATTCAATATTAATTGTCAACATTATTAAGGTTATGTTATTTGTATGTACATACTCCAGTGCCGTACTCTGTTAATTTTAAATTCAGAATAAAGTAATTAAATTGTGAAAACCATTTTCTTTAAAGTAAATTATATTGTATATAATTCATTTAATAAATCCTATGTTAAAGTTTCCGAAAACAACTCATTGTTTTATTATTAGTTTAAAGTTTTACCTATATAAAAACTTTTGGCGCCTGAGTTTAAAAGAAGTAAGTGCAAAAATCGACAAAACGTCCTAAAACCCTGGCTACCCAAAAAGGCAATTTGAACGACCGTTAAAGAATCGTTACAATCTTTAATTATAATTTTAACATAGAATAAAAATGAAGCACTACAGAGATCTCTCAAAACCTATAAATACGAGTACTGTTAACAAAATATTGCATGCATCATCCAAGAAGTCCCATATCGAATTATCTCGAGAACTTTTGACGTACTCTATCCTCGCCTAAAGCACCAAATGTCGCCTCTGTCATATGAATTAGGGAATCAAGAAATCTCTGAAATTTTTTAGTTGTCAGAAATAATTTAGACTGAAATTTTAAATTTAAAGTAAAGATTTTAAACTACACATAAATAAATTGCAAATGAAACGTAAAAATGTCGAAACTGATGATGAAATTCCAAGTAAAATACTAATTCAAACGACAGGCATCCACCACCATGTACCGAAAGAAATTATTTTTGAAAAATTGATCAGTTTTGATGCAAACTATGCTGCTGATGATGACCTGTCGAATGAAATAACAACCATAAATCATTTACCGAACGAAATGCTTCTGAACATATTTAGCAAATTAGACGATGCCGATATAATTCTAACTATTTGTAACGTGTGTAAACGATGGTATGACTTATACGGCCAATCAAAATTTTTTAAAGAGGAATTTTATATAGATACCACCACAACAGATCTTGAAAAATGCTATGATATGTATACTGATTACAGGAACGAATTGAATTCAATTTTAAACAGAGTAAGTTTGGGAGATGTTTACAGAAATATTTTATCTTTATCGTCCTTTTTTATTTCAAGGTTCCAGTAATTTGCCATCATTTGAGATTCAGTAATTTCAAGCATTGTTGGGGTTGGCGCTGCAAACCCCCTCTCCCAAAGCAAAGGGTCGGGTAAGTTTTTGTTAACTTCAAATTTTATTTTTGAAATAATATTTTCACAGAATTTCGCCTTGGAAGTGCAAAAGAAGGAAACCCTATAAACCCAGAGTTGTTGGCCTATTTCAAACACCGGTGTCGTATATTTATAAACAAAATTATTGTTCCTAATTGTACTACAAAAATTATATTTATTATTTTAATAAATAACTAAAATTATACAGAAATCATTCGTATTAAAAGATCTTACATGTTTTCGGTGAATTTCCATAATCGTTTGTCGTATCCATCGTATACGTGATCTTTTAAAGTTTTCCGAAGATCACTGCAATATTTGCAATAATTCTGCAAGTTCTTTTTTACATTTTCAAAATTTTCTTCGGCAAGTTTTAATTCCAAATAGCGGCTCAGCTCTTCGGTAGCATTATGCAAGTCGTTTTGGTTCTCTTCGAGCAAAACAGTTTCATTATTTTTGCTCAAATAAAAGGCCAAAACATACGTATATCGTAACGTTTGACGACAATCTTTCAAAATTTCCAGAGACTTTTCCAAAAAATTGATTTGGATCCACGATAATCCCTGTTCTTCGAATTCTTTCATTTTAAGAGTTATCCCAGACCGTAATTTTTCTTCAAGTTCCGACGAGTTTTTATAGGTATTAAACCCATTATAATAAAAAACATACCGATTTAAATCGGTCCGGCTGCGTTCTTGCTCTTCCCTAGCCAATTTACTGCTTTCCTTCTCGTATTCAAAGCATAGATGGTAATCCTTGTGTTCCGCCCAGGACCCCATGCAAACCCAACAGAAAGCGTACTTGCACTGCGCATTTTTACAATTCATGACGTTACACCCTCCAGATTTCTCGATTACAGATTGACACTTAGGACACTCTTTCGTATTTTCTGATATCCATTTAGAAGTTTCCTGGTCCTTTTCACAACGTTTCAACCACTTCTTCAGCAACCCGCATTTGACCGGGCTGTGCCAATTTTCACCACACATAAAGCAAAATGTGGTACCACAACTGCAAGTCACAGCTTCCATTTCCGAAAATTCGACCTTGATAGCGTTTGTACAATCAGGACTGGAGCACCACGTAAAAAGCAAGCTGCATTCGATAAAACTTTTGGTAATTATCTTTTGGTATACTTCGCGTGCTTTAGAATCACTTAACAGGCTCAAGCAGGTTTGATCGTCGACTAAAATTGGGCAATCGTGTGCTGCGCAAGAAATTGTTTCGCCCATACCAGAACTCATGATTTGGGTGACCAAATATTGATTCCAACATTCGTGACAAAATTTATGACCACATCGAAGACCAGTCAATTCGGAAGATCTGTAAGCACAGTAACAAATTTCGCAGTCTTCTTCGTTAAAACTTTCAGTTTGCGCTGTGTTGGTTTCGATAAAGGGATTGATGACGTTCGCGTCTTTAAAAAGTTTATCGAGGTCGCCGTCGTAAAATGTATCTAATAAAATGTCTTTATCCCATTTAAAGTGACTAAGAAGAACACGTGTAGTAGTTGTTGAGATGTTTGTGATATCGCTTACTTCGTTGATAGTGTCAATCATGTATTGCAATATTTCACTTGCGGTTAAAACTGTAATTTGACTTTTTTCGGTGTTGTCGTTTGAATTTTCATCACACGTAGGGTCATCGTCTTGATCAAATTCACTATCGGTGCTGTATTCGTCGTTCTCATCAAAATCGTAGTTTTGTTCATTATCGGAAAAGACTTCGGAAGACATTTTGTAATTTTTTTTTTAACTGATTTTATTTTGCTTTGTTATATATAGAAATTTTTGGTTTACCAACCTAAGTTAATCGTATAATCTTGGGAAAAAGCTTTTTGGTTGTTCGTATCTTGTGTATTGAAGCTATAGAAGAGGGCCAGAATAAAGTTCTTTGGCCGGTTACCTAGCATTGATATTCAAATACACAAACCGTTAAGCTATAACATCACTATTGTTTGTTTGTTCGTTCGTTTGTTTGATCTTTTCTAAAAACCTGAAATGGACCATTTGTCAAAGAAAGGAGTTATGAGCGGGATTATTACAGACCCTCTAACACTTGCCTATGATTAAAGTATTATAATGCTATATTTGAAAATCTTAGGAGAGTTCCGTAAATTCCTGATGTAGTTTAAAATTTTATCAACAGATAGCGCTACTAAATTTGAAGCCTTAAAAAGTTAATTCCAAAAGCTTTTGTGAATGAGGTGCGGCGCTAGGTCGAATTCAACGATGTCCTTCATAACTCAATTTTGCCTTCCTTACCTCAATTTAGCGAAACATAGGCCCGTGTTATCAGTGGGGTCCTAAGCGGAAAATTACATATGGGTTGTTAATAATTTTCTAGATGGAAGTTTCAACTTCCATCGCAATATTCCAACCACGCCTGTGGAAAGCAAGGGAACGGCGAAAATCGTCCCCTTGCTGGAGACAGTTCTTAGTAAGAAGTTGAGATGCAAATCTCAATCCGTTAACCAGTTCAGGTGCAGTGGTGCCCAGTCACGACGCAGGAAGTGTGGGCTAGTCCCGGTAGTCCAAATTTCATTCATGATTCCGATTCCATAGGGGTATTCGTAACAGTGGTTCATGGAAATCTAACAGCAATAGCGCTTTACGAGAGAACAATGAGCATTTAGTATAAAACCGTTTTATGAACTCCTGTATAATTAAAAGTTCTTCGCCTTTGTTGTATTTTTGGTGGATCGTTAAACAAAAAACCAATAGATGACGCTCTTTCTTCAGGATAATTATAACCAAAACATCGGTGCTAGACGTTCGCAAGGAAAAAATTTGTTTTAATTTTGAAGTGGAATGCAAACTTTTCTTGGTGGTATTTTAACTTGTGGTCTTTCATCCCGGGGGTATTTTCGCCGCGGTATTTCGGCCGTTGTCAAATGTCCTAGACCGCTATTTTCGGTATATTTCTGAGCGAAATTCAATAAATGACGTTCTATTTTGGAAAAATTACTGAACAAAACGTGATCAAAACATTAATAAATAAGGTTTTCGGTAGACTGCTAAGCAAAAAACTTCGCTTTATTCGCTAGATTTCGCTCTATTGGAGTAATGTTTAAGAAAAAAATCGGTAGATGACGTTTTATTTTCGATACATAGCCAATCAAAAATTGTTTTATTAGTTTTTGAAGATAATTTCATTTCGCTAATTCTTTTCGCCCGCTGATATGAATCACTATAAGTACTACCACGTAATGGTGAAGTCCATTTCTCCAAGCGTGATTTTTGTCTGATTCGCGGATGACCGATGTCACTATAGTAGTATAAGCAAAAATAGAGGGAGAAATTCAGTGGAAGGTAGACAAAATCTCCAAATCTGGATGAAAGACAAATGCTTGTATTGATCACACAGAAGATATTGCCGCCGCTTTGTTCGGGGTTACGTTTGATGGTTTATCCTCAATAATTCGAGTGACTTTCGTAATGTAGTCCGCCACGCGTGCCTCCTTTAAAACAGGGCTTTCACTGTACAGAAATGTACTTTCAGTATTATTAAAACTTAATAGTTTTTCGCATATTTTCCACTTAAAAGATCCTATCTGAAAAATTAGGGACATTAAAGGGTTGTGAAATTTGCTGTTTTGCACCAATTTTTGCACAAATTTGCACCACCGGAAGTTACTCTAAATAAACTCATGTCCAACATGAGAAGACCTAGAGGTGCCAAAAGCTATTTATTAATTGCAGTTACCAATTTAATAACACTATAGAAAATATTGAAGAAAGCTTCCCCGAGCACAAAAAACTGACATTAGTTGAATTCTGCCCTGGTAATCTTATAGTAAATGCCAATACATCTGAAGTCTGAGCTCCGCATAAAGAAACATCAACCATACCAGACCCTGTAAACGTGGAGGAAATTGTTTTGAAAAAATAACAGAGAAGTTTTGTTTAATTATACAAGGACGATTTTTGACCCTTCTTTGTTATGTAAATATACGTATGATTTTTAAGACCCTTCCCCTTCCTTGCGTTAAGATTATTTTGGAAATTACAAATTTTTTTAAAAAAAATTAATTCAAAAAGCCGAATCTTAACTGACTTCAATTAAGATATTTACAAAAATTCAGCTAAGGAACACTTTGAACCTCGCCACGTAATAAAGGTTTTTAAGATTTTCCATTCTCCCCACCCATAAACCCCTACGTAGTTAATGGGCGCTTCCCATTAGCTACGTGGGATAGATAAGAACAAGACAGGAAGACTGATCCCATAAGAAATTTGTCACTGGTTTATTCAGATTTTGATTGGATGAGAATAGAAGATCGATAAAAATCGGATGAATGGAGGAGGCTTTTAGCCGATGACTGATAACAGAACTATTCGATGATGATCCAGTTTGTCTCCGAATACGGATGCTTCAATAACCTGTGCAGATTCAAAATGAGAGAAAATTCCCGCTTTTCCTGTAGCATAGTTAGATGACGACAGTAGAACACACGATCCTAACTTATACAAAATGGACAAAGCTTGGAGGCCAGGCGGAAAGGAAGGCGGGAAAAGCCTTAACGGTTAAGAACATTGTATCCGGGATGCTATGGAACGAGGAGTGAAGGAAGGAATTCTAGGAGTCAAGGAAAACTTTGAAGGTAGTAGTATGTATCACAAAGCGGGGAGGGGGGGGGATTCGAAGGAATCATGCCCAAAGAATTAATGAGTTAATTGAACCAAGCTTCGATTTTGAAAAAGCAATTTGTTATCTATCTAAAATAAATATATAGCTAAAAGTCCTCACTCACTCATAAAAACTTTAGTAATTGACTAACAGTGCAACATTCAAATGGCAGTAAATCTATTGAGAGGTACAAGGCGCGACAATACGAAACATTTACCATACAAGGTACCATACGATAAACAATGGAATTCAGTTGGTGACTTTGTTCATTTGAATCAAAAAAAATTATATTATAGAAACAAACGTACACAGTAATTAGTTGATTTTCAATTGTGGTGCCACCTGTTGCGATAAATCGCAGCGGTGCCGCTCTTAATCTTTTATAAGACAAATGACAAAAGACTTTTATAAAACAAAATTTTTGTTATGATTCTATTAAAATCCAATATAAGTAGTCTCCTAAGTGCCTCGAAAATGATTTAAATCTTAAAAGTGGCATATGTAGCGACCACTACCCTATAAAGGGTTAAGAAACGGTTATTCTATTCCTACTACAAAATCAAAAATATGCCGAAAGGAATTAAATCAACATTTAAAACGAGAAAAATATATTTACAAAGAAATTATAAAGTAAAAAAAAAGCAAAGAAATTGTAAAGCAAATATAATTTGTTTTTAAATAAATACTTTGTTACTATATAACATTACCTATTTCCTTTATTTATGTAGACTTAATTTTTTTCAGCATATGTTTAGATTTTATCAAAGAGATTATAATAATATTTGCTTAAGGGAGCTATTTCTGAACCCAATTTTTTAATTAAAAAATTGTGAAAAAAAGTATATTAATTTAATAAATAATATAACCAGTTAAAAGTTTCTATCAGACGTGACATAACCGAGCAAAGATGTCACTAGTGATAACCACAGTCAATATTGCTACTGTCGCAAGCATTCTGTGGTCGCAAGACACTCGTTTATCCAACAGCTTCCGCAATCTATTTAGCATATAATCCTAGTAAATTTTAATCGGGGATGCCAGATACAAAAGCTCGAGATAGTCGGAACGCCAATAGGAATTTGCACCCCGGGAAAATCTATAGTATAATTTCAGAAAACTATTGTGTTTTGAAATGTCATAATATTTCACATGAGATAAGTCAAAGAAAAGCCAAACATTTACGGCCTATACTTATGATTACAATTCCCTTCAGTGCGGCCTTAAGGCCGCACAAACTAATAAATCAAAAGTAAATTTAACTATGAAGATAAATTAATTTTCAAATAATGAAAATGAAACTATAGAAATTATTAAATGGATTGAACACTTTTAAATAAATAAATAATAATTAATATAAATTAAATTCTTAAAAATTAGGAACTTACAGTATATCTAAGTGTGGAGGACGAACGCATGATCTTCGTGGGTCTGTTTTGGTTGAATTCATGTTTTGGTTACTTCCGCAACTTTCATAAAAACTGCACCTGAAAATAAAATAAAATTCAGTATTTCCATAAATTGCAGCCTCACGTTTGCAAAGTTCCATAAAGCTGTGATAAATATTTAACGAAGTGCAAGTGCCTTAATAAATAATTTCCACCTGACACCGTGTCTAATTACCCTAGAGAAAATATATCTTGTAGGTCAAACTCACAATTATTTTTGAAAACTAACGATTTGAAACTTTCGGAAATCTAAAAAAAGTTTAAAGATTCACTTAAAAATAATTTATGTAATGTCGCTTTTAAGCAACGTGCAAAAGTTGTAAACTCACAAAACAAAATAAAGCAAAATTTGTTAACTTTTGTGACAAATCAAATTATCCATCTAGGATGTTGGAAACGCGTAGGCTTTAACTGCATAGCGAAATTTATAAAAGGAGGTTAAATTTAAGTGATACGTGATAGTTATTACTTGTTTCATCAATTTCCTCCATTATTTCTGAATTAAAATCTAATTTTGTGATTTTTTCAGCGCCGAGTTTTACGTGCGAACAAAAAGGGCGGTGTTTTACACGAAACTACAAAAAACACTTAAAAATCCACTTCATTTAGACACGTAATCAATATTGGGGTGGAAAACTGTGGCTACTTAGTAATTATGCTATTTTGGTAAAATTAATGATTTTTGTATGTGTCTAACATATAAAATTAATTAAGAATACAGGATAATGTGCACGTATTTATAATTAGACAAATGGGTTTACAGTTAAGTGGCTGCGTCGTAGCTATGTAATATACAAGTGGCGCTCGAGTTTAATATTTGAGATATATAAATGAAATTGATGAACGAGGTTCGTCTTGAACAAACCACGTATTTAACAGTAAATATACTCTTTTAGCCCTCTTACTTTATTGATTTTGTTGTCGGATAATTGGTTACACTCCATGACGGCTCTCGGAGGAGTATTCAATTATACGATATAATCAACTGTACGTTTGCACGTATTTTACAAGAGGAAACGATAATTTACGACGCGTATTCATGTATGCAAACTTTATACACCAAATAAAAAAAAATAAGACACGAAACCAAAGTTTCAAAGCAGATATTATAGAAAAATCTACACCTAATGTCGGTTTTACACGATAGCAATTTACATCTAAAATTACTCTTAA
The DNA here is from genome assembly GCA_932274525.1 of Podabrus alpinus. Taxonomy (NCBI): domain Eukaryota; kingdom Metazoa; phylum Arthropoda; class Insecta; order Coleoptera; family Cantharidae; genus Podabrus; species Podabrus alpinus. The sequence goes on along the minus strand of OW026456.1, from coordinate 67,858,815 downwards.
TTACAAAATTATTGTAAACTTTTTGTGGTTGGATGAAATACCGATGGAGTAACCTCAAAATTTGTAATCCTTTGTGAAACTACCAGACCATCATCTAATTAGGAATTGTGTAGGTGTTTGTCTGCACGACAAAGTTGCTCTAAAGTGTAGTTATAGTTTGATCAAGTGCTCAAAACTTGGGTAAATTACATGGTAGTTAATATACGGGGCGTCACAAAAATCGGTGCTCGACAAATTGTTACCTAATACATCATATAGTATTTAATTAGGATTATCGATTTGATTTCAAAGACTTAGAACGGAGAATGATGTAATTAACAATTTGGAAAAAATTTTAGGAAATAATTTGCACGTAAAAACGAAAATGATAAGGAGTCCTGGCTTATGAAGATGGAAATTATGAATAGCAAGTCAAAGCTAAAATGCTAAGCGAATGTAAGGTACTAGGAGAAATCTGAATCATGGCTCATGTATGAGAGAGAGAAGGAATTACTAATAAGATACAACGTCAGATTTGCAGCGGTACACGAAACAAAATGGGAAAAGGTCACCATGCAGAAGAAGCAAAACAGCGTAGAAATGGAGTTGTGTATTTTGTTGACAAGAAGCTAAAGAACAGCATAATTCATTTAAAAACAATAAATGGAAAACTGACATTTTTGAGAGTTAAACTCCCCATATAAACGCTCCTACTGAGGAAATTCTTCTGTGAAAAGAGGAAGCTGAGTTGAGCTTCCTATCCGGGATCGTATGTCTTTGGTTTGCAAGGCGTATTTTCCTCCATCTACCTTTCCCGCAATCGGTGTGTTATGAGACTGTAAATATGATTTGATCGTAACACCTACAACCTCATACAGTTGATAATTTCACTCAGTCGTGAAATTATCATACAAACTGCAACTGGGGTTCGAAAAATACTTCAAGATTCATCGCTTATAGGTTTTAGTAAGGAGATTGCACGAGCGTAGCGCAGTTAAGTACTCGAGTATTTTCCTCACCCTGGTGCAGTTCCATACGATTATTTAAATTTGTTAAATTACATTAAATAATACTTTTGTTTCCAAACGTTTGATTTATTTACAAGTTTAACCGTCGCCCCCCACCCCCGTAAGTCTCCTATAATAGATAGGAGTGGTGCCCACGCATTTAAGCAGCTCCGTCGCCAAGAGTGAAAAGAACATCTTTTTCGATCAAATAGGTTCCCCTTGAATCCAGCTTCCGTAGCTACCCGTAGTAGCATTCAAATGACTTCAAAATTTACTTGAGGCATTTCGGGTTGTTACTCAGCAAAAGACCAGACCTCCCTCAGGTAAACTGCAAAATGGAGCCAAACATCCTCGTGGAGGAGGTTCAATTTGACAAAAGAATAATGAAAGAAGGCAAAGCACCAAACTCAGACGACGTGCAAGCTGTGTTCCTCAAACTTCTTAATAACGATGGTATAAAATGGAATGGAAAAAATTCTGGAAACATTCCTTATGAATAGCTTACAAAGTAAAGAACAGTTAAACATTGAATGAAAGAAACATCATTTAATTATTACCATCGGACAAGAAACATCACTCAGTTAAACATTGTACCATGTGGGAGGCAGGACTGTGTATTATCACCGCTATTGTTTAATATCTATTCAGACCACATTTTGGGGGTGGCTTTGGAGAACATGGATTTGGGAATTGTTCTTAACGGAGGAAGAATAAATATCATCCGATATGCAGACGATGCAGTCATATTGGCAGCCAGGAAAACCTACAGCTTTTATTGGATATTATATTAGTGAAGGGCAGCCAGAGATGCGGCTTAGATGTTAATCCAAATAAAACAAAACTAACATCCCAGTCTGCCAACTCGAAATCAATCAAAGATCTCTTGAAAGGGTGAGTAAACATAGAGTCGAATTTTTTTAAAATTTACTAAAGTTTAATGGTTCTTTTTCATTCAAAATTATTGTTCGGGATTTTATGTTTCTATTGGCACTATGTTTGTTTAATAGGAAGCGACTTTAAGCCTTACTTGAAGACGTATGTTAAAAATTTTTATGGGAGTTTTTTAGATTAAAGGATTAATTGAGAAAACTGTTTAAATATTAAGTTGGAAAAGTGTTTTAGTAATGGATGATAAGGTAGAAAAAGAAGGAAAAAATGAAATAAAATTGAACCTACTATAACCCGAAGAGAAGAGAAAAAATGGATTGGTTTCGACTCACGGAAGTGGTGGAAAATATAAACAGAATCATTAAGGAAATGAATCAAAAATTGGACGCAAATAAACAAGAGATGAATCAAAAATTGGACGAAAAATTTTAAAAATGTAATATAAAATTGGACGAATGTAATCAAGAAACGATTAAAGATTGGACGAAAGTAATCAAAAATTAAACAAAAATAATCAAAAATTGAATAAAAAAACTAAAGATAAAAATCATATTAAAATAACTGGAAAAGAATGGAAAATGAAAATTGAAAAGTTCTCAGAAAAACAAGAGTAAAATGAAACATGAATATTTTAAAAATGAAAATTTTTACATCTACAGGAGATTTAAAAACGAATATGTGATTAATAGAAAGAATTCACCAGGGAAAGAATAAGCCCTGAATTATTGGAATTTTTTATTTGGTTCAAGTTTGATTATTGATAAAAGTTTGATCATTTGCAATGCACACTTGAATAGATGATTTTGATAAACGAAAAAGGATAAAAATTCAAAATTGATTCAAAGGGTTATAGTCCAGTACGTGGGGGTTTTTTGAATGCAAAAGGTGGGGTAGTAGCGATTTTTTAATATGTTGTTAGGCTTGGGGCCCTAATGAAAAATCCAAGTTTTCGACCTCGAGGCGCATGTGCTCGAGCCGCCATCTTGGATTTTAGGTACAAAAATTTGGTTTTTTGATAATAACTCAAAAACGGTGGTTTTCACGACAAAAGATGTTCTATACAAAGTTAAAGAGGACAAAATTTCCTACACTTTTTGTAGTAAAATTTTTTTTGTAGCACACATATATTAGGAGTTACAGCTCCGTGAAATTGCACTATTTGAAAAAAAAATGTGGAAACTTCATTTTGGTTGAGTTTTATTTTATTATTCTTATTATATATCATTATATTTTTACATAATCATAAAAAAAACTAAAAGGCACTTGAATATTGTCATTTAACAGTATTATACTTTTCGTAAACAAAGTTAAAGGCGAAAAGTATATCGCACTTTTTTTTAAATTTAAGAACAGTAAATTACGATTTTAGAGCGTTACAAAAATTAATTTCTACTACATTTTGGTACGTTTCGATGGTCCGGGTTGGTTATTGTCGGTGTCCTGGTCGTAGTTGTCTGTCTCCTGGTCGTAGTTTTGGTCCGTAGCCTGAAATATGTCGTCATCCTCGTCCTCACTTTCAATGCAGATTTCTGTCATTTTGGTTCCCACGCAATTGTTGTTTTTGATGGATATCCAACTGATGGTGGCAATACAAATACAAAGACCGCAGAAAGACTTCGTCGATCAAAAAAGCACGTGTCAAAGCAATGGTGGTGGAAGTTTCGCAGGAGCGATTTTTAGCCAATGAAAAAAATAAAGTTCGTCTCATATCGATGCTGAAGAACAAATTTGAGCTGGCTGCATTTACAGTTAAACAAGCTGAAGATGATGCCGATGTGCTAATTGTTAACACTGCAATTTCATTATGCAGTGAATCAATATTTGATGCTGTTTTTGTGGTCGGGGAAGACGTTGATCTTTTAGTACCTACTTCTGACAGCCTTAGCACCAGCCGAAAGTTCTATCTACTTCCGTAAACCTGGAAGAGGAAAAACTGCTGAGAGGATATATTCAGCAAGTAGCCTCAAATACTCGTACGAAGAAGCAACCAAGCACATTCTGTTCTTGCATGCCTTCAGTGGTTGTGACACTACGTCATCCCTATTCAATCAGGGAAAAACTAAATTTTGTATGCTGATAGAAAAGAACATAGCGGTTCATGAAATAATTGAAGTTTTCAACCAACAAGATGCCACGCCAGAGGAGATTGCCGAGGCCGGAGTACGCTTTCTTGTAGCTTTATATGGTGTCAACATGGATAAAGAGAGTTTGGAAGAGATTCGTTTCCAACGCTTCGCCAAATCTACGCTGAAAAGCAAATTTAATCTTGCCTCTTTGCCACCTACAAAATACGCGGCGCAATTCCACACCTTTAGGACGTACCACCAAGTACAGAAATGGAGAGGCATAGAGAAAAATCCTGAAGACTTGGGTTGGAAGCATGGCGCTTACGGGCTCACTCCCATAACAATGGCGGAAAAACCAGCTCCCGATTTATTATTAAAATCGATATCTTGTAACTGCAAAAAGTGTGGTGGGGCATGCAGCTGCCGAAAGGCTGGACTTAAATGTTCGGTTGTATGTGGCTTCTGCAACGGAGAATCTTGCGGAAATATGCCGGAAATCTGCATTGAAAGCGAGGACGAGGATGACGACATTTTTCAGGCTACGGACCAAAACTACGACTAGGACACAGACAACTACGACCAGGACACCGACAATAAACAACCCGGACCATCGAAACGTACCAAAATGTAGTAGAAATTAATTTTTGTAACGCTCTAAAATCATAATTTACTATTCTTAAATTTAAAAAAAAATGCGATATACTTTTCGCCTTTAACTTTGTTTACGAAAAGTATAATACTGTTAAATGATAATATTCAAGTGCCTTTTAGTTTTTTTTATAATTATGTAAAAATATAATGATATATAATAAGAATAATAAAATAAAACTCAACCAAAATGAAGTTTCCGCATTTTTTTTTCAAATAGTGCAAATTCACGGAGCTCTAACTCCTAACATATGTGTGCTACAAAAAAATTTTTTCTACAAATTATGTAGGAAATTTTGTCCTCTTTAACTTTGTATAGAACATCTTTTGTCGTGAAAGCCACCGTTTTTGAGTTATTATCAAAAAACCAAATTTTTGTACCTAAAATCCAAGATGGCGGCTCGAGCGCATGCTGTTTATGCTGTTTAGTGCTGATTTAAAGGCGAATTGAATTTAATCTGCTATTGCTAAAATTTTGAAATTAATTTTTATGTTTTTATGAATAATCTGTTTAAAACAAAAATGTGTAAACATGTTTTTATACGAACTCTTGAAAGTTGGAATTTATTTTATAAATTTAAGGATAGGGTTTGTTATTAATTGTGATGAGATGGAGAAACGGAAGATGTGAAGAAGTAGAAAAACTACGAATTTGCCGATTTTTCCCATATTAATCTTGAAGTATTTACATACTCAAATATGTGAAAGGGGCAACTGCCGTGATTTTTAATAAAATTTACTAGTGTAGGCAAGTTAGCATTTGAAATCGAAATTTCGTTTCCCGTGTTGTGACCTATACCAATCGATAGATTAGAGCTTCCTGAATATCATATTAAAATGTATCATTGCAGAATTGATGGGAAAAAAAGTTATTTAATAAACAAAATCCGAAAATCGCAATTTTTGACTTTAATCGCTTATATCTCGAGATTTTACACTGACTTTTGAAAAAGTGAGGGCACTATTTTGTAGAGCAGAAAATTCTCTACAAAAAATGTGCAACAACCCCTATCATATAAATAATAATAAACCCGCTATAAGCGTTCAAACATTTTTGGAGATTAATTAACTCATAACGATCTTCTACTTGAACTTCTTCAATGGGAATCACATTTTTAGTTTTCAACAAACTATAACGTACTCGACACTGCGCATGCACTTGTACTTCAGTTAATTTCTCAAGAGATTGCCACTTATTGTCTTTTTTCTCTTTGCTTTTGCGAATTAAGCCATCTATGCCCTTGTTTTTAACCTTTTTCACTAGAAGACCATTATTCAAATCTTCGTCACAGATAAAACAAGTCTCCGCATACGACATTCTGAAGGTTTGAAATGAAAAATATAGACAATTCAACACAATTCACAATTCAATTAACGACTAAAAGAATCCACACAAAATCTGAACTGTCACTATTATATCAGCTGTCACAACAGCTGATGAAAATAAAAATTAATCTCCAAAAATGTTTGAACGCTTATAGCGGGTTTATTATTATTTATATGATAGGGTTTGTTGCACATTTTTTGTAGAGAATTTTCTGCTCTACAAAATAGCGCCCTCACTTTTTCAAAAGTCAGTGTAAAATCTCGAGATATAAGCGATTAAAGTCAAAAATCGCGATTTTCGGATTTTGTTTATTAAATAACTTTTTTTCCCGTCAATTCTGCAATGATACATTTTAATATGATATTCAGGAAGCTCTAATCTATCGATTAGTATAGGTCACAACACGGGAAACGAAATTTCGATTTCAACCTTTTTTTGAGTCTAACTTGACTGCACTATACTAAGGGGTAATTTTTACCTATCTTTTTTCTGACTTTTCAACTTCCCCTCCTCCCTGTCTCAGTTGGTCACAATCTTCGGACCCTATTCCCCCCAGGAACGTCCTGTGGTCACAAATCAAAGAACCCCCTTCATTTGTCTGAAATTGGAATTGACCTTTTAGATTAAAAAACCTATTCATTAATTTTTATTTACATTTTTTTACAGTTTTATGGCTGTAATAAAAATTGAATTAAACAAGCAAGAATTTAGATAAACTTTATTTTATAAACTTTTAAAATATTCAAACGCAATTTTCTTAGAAATACCAAAAGTAGGATATTTATTAACATTTGTTCAACCCCCCTCCCCGCAAGGCGTGGACGTGCTTTATGGACGATCCCTAAAATTTAAATGTTATTATTAATTCAAAATTATTTTTAAGAATTTTATGTTTCTATTGGCACTATGTTTGTTTGATAGGAAGCGACAGCAGAGTCGAATATAATACTGGAGTTACATTTTGAGATTTCCCGTAACCATATGGCAACATCAACCAAAAGTTATAATAATTCGTTCCCAGCGATTATTGTACTGTTTTGGACGCTGTAGGCACATGGCACCAGTAGGTCTGATGGTAATGCGCATAAATTTTGGCGTTTATTATTTTTATATTTCTATATATTATCTCTTTTATACTTTTTCGTTTTATACAGTAAGAAAAATAAGCATTTCAGTGATCAGAAAATTGCCTATATTCCATGTACAAATGTTACAACCACAAATGGTTAATGTTGTCATATGGCTACAGTCATTGTACGAGTATACCGTAATCGATAGGTAATCGATCAATTTAGCCATATGGTTACATTCTCAAAATCCACTTTTTTTGTAAGTATTTGGTATTTTTCTGTAGAAGTGCATTATTTAAGCAGTTATCGTCACACTATACAAATATTAGATTTTTCTGAACACGTTTAAGCATTGTGAACCTTACAGGGTTAAATAAAAATAATAAAAGATTTATTATTTAGAAAAGTGTTTAAATATTAAGTTGGAAAAGTGTTTTAAGATTGAATGACACGTGAAATGATAAGAAAAAGATAGAAATTTTGTGTTTGAAAAGTGATTTTGCATATTTGTTGCGATAAAACCATATCAATTTGAAGCTACAACGTTTAAAACTTATAAAGTCACTTCAATTTGACTACCTAATACAAAGTAGGGCTTCTTATAAAATAAATAAAATCATCTCACCTAAGTATTACTCTTTGAAATTGAATTGAAGAGGCAAGAGCCGTGTTTAACAAAATGATGGACATATTTAAGAACCACGACTTGACAATAAACACCACGGTGGATTTCTACGATGCTGTGTTGTCGGTTCTCTTATATGGTGTGGAATTATGAACGCCAACAGAAGCCATAAGTAAGAAATTGGAGTTCTTTAAAATGTGGCTTTATGGCAGGATACTGCGAGTGACATAGACAGACCGTGTCATAAAATGAAGTGATCCTGCAGAGAATGATGAAAGACACAGAGTTGTTGATCACCATTAAGGCAGAAAAGCTACAATATCTTCGTCATATAATGCGAATTTATCAAAATGGTCATGAAAGGTGCCACAAAAGGCAGGGGTAGAAGATGGTTTGGTGAAGAATGCGGGGGAAAATCTAAGAGTAAGAGAAGAGCGAGAGAGAAATGGATTCAAATATACAGAGGCAAATAGAAAATACAGAGACAAAAAAATACATGGTGATGAAAAACACAAGACTTAACAGTAGGTATGATAGGAGATTACCAGTGTAGAATCAGGGAAGGAAGATCAACAGTAGATGCGTTATATATCATGAAAAAAATTATAGAAAAGTCACACGAGCATAACATGGAGTACATATTTATGCTGTTTATGGATTTACAGCAGGCATTCGATACGGTGAGAAGAGGAGGGTTGTGTAAAGCACTGAGAGAGATGGAAATCCCAGCAAAGTTGAAAAGGCTTATGGAGATGACAATGAGGACTCCAGCAACACGGTTAAAATTAGAGAAAACCAGACTAGTAATTTTGAAAATAATAGTGGGGTTACACAGGGAGATGCCTTGTCGGCGTCATTGTTTATCTTGATACTTAAGAGCATAATTTAAGGAAGATCAGAAGGATAAAAATAAAGCAACTATTAGGACTCAAGGTAAACGAAAGAAAAGACAAAATATATAAATTTGAAAAAATTGAAAGATAAGAGGACATGGAAGAGACTCCAGATTGTTAACCTAAACTTCGAAGAGGCGGAGGAATGAAATTATTTGAGAGTTTAAATCAACATTAAAATTCACCGCTCACCTAAAAGTGCTCAATTTCGATTCGTGAAAATATTAGTCTAATTTTTTAATCAATAAAATCCAACAATATTATTATAATCTTAAATGTATCTCAAAGCCTCCTCTACAACCTGTACTACCGAAATTCTAATTAGTTTGAAATCGACGTTCCTTATACTATATTATATTATGTAAAAGACCCTGTAGTTATATTAGAGCAGAAAATGATAATAGAGAAAATTGATAGTTCAAAACGAACAATCACATGCTAATTTATTCCAATTAACTTATCTAAATCGCCCTCTAATGCTTAGTAAAGTGTGCTATTACGTTAACAGAAAAGGATTTATAATGCGTACTTAATTCTAATATAAAGAAAATAAGCGGAAAACGCCGAAAACATATAAATTTGTCCAAATTGATCGCAAAAAACAAAACAAATAAAAATTGCTAATCATCTGATAAAATCTAATTTTTAACCGCCATAATTATGTTAAGATAAAATTAAGATAAGGTGGTCGGTTGAAACGAAGAGTTCGTGTTTGTTGCCAATTTCTTCATCAGACTTTTTACCATACCAATTATCGAGTAGTTAACGTTGCGTTTTCAGCACAAAATTTGGCTTCTAGGATTCCCTTCCCCGAATTTCATGTTATATTTCATGAAGTAGGCATACATTTTAGCCCTTCCAATTTGCTGCGAGTACTTCAAATTGGATTACTATTTGACTTTTTTACGAATTACGAAAAGTAAATTAAATTCTGTTCCATTAACTCTCATTCACACAAATTGAAATTAATTTGATCAAATTGGGGTAAAAAAAGTGCGCGGCAAAAACAACTGTGAAGGGTTTTTCGATATAAATATTAGAAATTACTACAACTTGTGATTACGATATCAAAATTTAGGTTGAATTGCTTGGTTGTTTTAAACAGATCAATAGGAAAGCTTATTTTGGCTTTATGATTGCGGAATTTGTGCTCCGAATTACGGCACTGTTTCCAATGAAGCGGTGAAAAAGCGCTGGCTTTGGAAGTAAACTATGCTTTACTCTTGAAATTAACAAGAAAACCGGAGGAAAACTACCGACCGGAGCAAATAAACTAACCGTTGGATATTTTCTAAATGCAGCCGCCTGTGTAGCGATGAAGTCAATTATAAGAAGTTTAAGTGGTACAAAATGGATATTTCAATTTGTAGAGTACATTTTCATTAACAAAAACATTCTAAAATGCCAATGACGAGAAAATTAAATGTCGAATTGCAAACTCTCATTAGGCAGTCAACTGTGTATTGTTAATGGCAGAAATTTATTACTACTAAATAATGTAGGTAAAGTAATCAACCTTGTCATTGTGAATTGTATAAAATGAAAAATGCAATGCAATTTTCATATTATGATTCAGTCATAAAGACTAAAACTTTTTTTTTTTTTCGTTTGTAGTCTTGCATTTATGCGCAGAGGTGCATTTTAAATTTTATCTAAGCAATTTATTGTTCACCTAGGACTTGTGAATAATTAGCCAGTTATTGCACTCAGCAATTTTATATTCATGTTGTAACAAAAGTAGCAAAAAATGAAATGAACTATAAAGGTCACTCTTTGATTAATTACAGGTAATTTTGATACTGAATAATATAAAATTTTGAGACATTGTGTCGTTAATTAGTGTCTAGCATCTAGAAAAACTGCAGATATCAATATTTTAATTTTAGTGCAGGGAATAAAGGAAGTAAAGCACCTCCCATAATTTTTTTTAAATCCTCTGTCGCAGTCGGCTTCCTCTCTAATTGGGGATTTTAACCCCGTTTACGTAGTTTTTCGCCTATAACTTGCTTAATTTCAGCTTTACTGTTTTTTTCTCATCAGATCAGAATTGAAGATCATAAAATTCTCTACAAAATAGAGGTGTTCAAAAGTTGGCTACGCTATATTATTCCAGAAATAAAAATTAATTCCGAAAACCGAAATGCGTTTTATTTTTAAAAATTTAATTTTTAATAATTCTTATCTTCTAATAAAATTTCCTTGCATGTTCGTTATCTAAAATTAATTGTAAAATATCTATTTTGCAGAGAATTTTCTGCTCTTCAATTTTAATCTGATAATAATTTTCGCTAAAAATAAAGTTAGGCAAGTTTTAGACGAAAAATGACGCTGATGAAATTAAAATTACGAATTGGGGAAAAAATCGACAGTGTAATTTAAAGGACTTTTAGGAGGGGGGGGGGTCATTTGGCTAACCAAATATACATGTCTACCTAATTTCAACTCGCCTGCAGTTTTTACTGAAAAATAGGCTTCGATTCTTTTGTCAAAATTTTCTTTAAAATTTATCTCAGCAATTACGCGTCAAATATTGGTTATCAAAGCTTTAATGGATTATGGATTATCTGCATAGATTAAATCTTTCATATACCCCACAAAAAATAATCTAACGGCGTTAAATCACATGATGCGCAGAATTAACCGAAATTATTCGATCGGGAAATTTCCTTTGCAAGAAATTCAATGTTTCAGTGGCAAATCTTATTGAGACCACATATCACTCACATCCATGTCATGTAATCAATAATACTACAATTATTTAGCTCAAAGGCTTCTTCATTCAACCTCTCTCCCTTAGTTATAAATAATAGGACAAAAAAAACTTTATCAACATGTCCCGATTATACAACCCATTGATAATAACGCAAAAATATGCGGTCCAATCACTCTTCCAGACCAGACGGCGCACTAAACAGCAACGCGATTGAAATGTAAAGGCTTCTCAACAACCGCTCTTGGATTTTCTGAAGCCCAATGCGGCAATTTTGCTTGTCAACGTAACCGTTCAAAAGAACATAAAGCTTCATCTGAAGAGATGATTTTCTCAGAAAACCAACACGCCAACAGATAGCGTGACATTCCTTGCTTTATTTATCAAATTTCGTTGCTCCCTTGTTATGTTTCTTACCATATAGTGTCTACATACAATATTATGATATTAAACCAATGAGATGCGTTCCTGAGCGTGGTGGACACATACTACATACGCAAATTAAGGCTTTTATTTATATTTTTGTAGTTTATAGACAATCTGCGTGACCTATGTCAAAAACAGAATAACAAAACTGTCACCACATCCAAAATTGCCCCTATTAAAAATCAAAGTCTCTGTAGTGAAGCCCTATATTTAATGTTGGTTTTATTATGATTGTAAATGTATATTTGGCTTTATATGCATATTTTAGCTAGTAGTTTACATCGAGAATCGCGTATAATAATAGTAAACAAAATCGTACTTCTTCCCACGTATGGTGGAAAATATCGCTTATGGATATTTTTAAATTACTCACAGAATGATTTTGAAATTTGTAAATAAAATTTTTTTCGGCATTTGCTTATGTAAGTCGTTCTATTAGTGACGGTAATAATACGCTACAATTCGTAGGTAATTTTAATTAAAAGCAACTACTATTAATTATACTTTTACTTCATTTGAAAATTATGCAGCCAGAGTTTTATGAGTATTTTTCAGAGTAATTTAATGTCAAAGTAGCATTAAACGATACCCATTAGGATAAATACGATCTTTTAAGCAGTTTAGGTATGCACGCGACTTCCGTATTGTGGGGTGTAGAAATATTTCTGGAATATGTAGAGGCTATTCCAGGATTAGGGTTATTATGGAAATGATTTCTACTTCCACATATTCAACTTGAATCCACTTTAATAAATTTTAGAATACACAATTTACTTCATGGTTCTATAATAAGTAAGAATTGGGTTCAACCCAGAGTTGTAATAGACTACTTTTTACATTTTCAATTTTAAAATGCACAATTTACATCAGGGTTCAATAATAAGAAAGGCTTAGATCCGGTCCAGCGTTGTCATGGAAACTGTCCCTACTTCCATACGCTAAACTTCAATCCACTTCAATTTTAGAATTCACAATTCATTTCGCGATTTTATAATAAGAAACAAACTGTTGAAATCAAAATAAAAACCTATGTTTTAGCATGTAAATTTACATAGGAAATTTTTGTAAATTTACAATTTTGCATACATTTACAATTTAAATCTAGATTTGTCATGTAAATGTACAAAAGAAATCATTGTTGCTTTTTATTTTGATTTTAAAATGTAAACTAATGTTTCATCATGTAAATTTACATCGTAAATTTTTTTAATTTTACAATTTTGCACAGATTTACAATTTAAATTTAGCCATTGCTTTTTATTTGGATTTTTAAAATGACAACTGAAGTTTAATTATGTAAATTTACAACGTAAATTTTTGTAATTTTACAATTTTGCATAGATTTACAATTTAAATTTAGATTTCTCATGTAAATTTTCAAAATAAACTTTTGCTTTTTATTTAGATTTTTAAAATGACAACTGAAGTTTTGTAATTTTACAGTTTTGTACAGATTTACAATTGGACGTAGTTATGCAGAAACGGTATATCCCACAAAAAGTATAAAAATGAGTTTAACTCGCCTTTGGGTACATTACATCAAAATTTGTATTATGGTAAAACGATCTTAATATTATTGCTAATAATAACGGTAATATTGACGATATTATTTACCCACACGCTTATGCAAACTAAAATGTTTGATGTTAAATTACTGAAATCTTTAATTATGTGGGTTGGATCATTTCTGAATAACTACGTCCAATTTAAAATTAGATATTCCATGTAAATGTACAAAATAAACCATTGCTTTTTATTTGGATTTTTAAAATAAAAACTATTATTTTAATGTAAATTTACATCGTAAATTTTGTAATTTTACAATTTTGCATAGATTTGCAATTTAAACCTAGATTTGTCTTGTAAATTTACATAATTATCCATTGCTTTTTATTTGGTTTTTAAAATGAAAAGTAATGTTTTATTATGTAAATTTACATATTATTTTGATTTTTAACAATGTAGCCCAGAGTTGTAATATGTAGAAATGATTCCTATCTTCCACATCCTGAACTTCAATCCACTTCAATTTTAGACTTCGCAATTCATTAATCAGTTTTATAATAAGAACGAATTAGATTTATGCACTTAAGAGCGGATACAAAAATAGGAGGGAATTACCTTAAGTCCACGAATTTTCATTAAAAAAAAAATTAATAAGAAATGTAAAAAATTTCGCTTTTTTGCGGTATTATGCAATAAATCCCCCCCGGTTCATCCGCAAAGCGTTGGGTAAATCCTCCTGTGACCCCATTGCTGTTATCATGGAAACGGTTTGGACTGGATCCATTTGTTCCGTTCATTTTTGCTTGTTCCGTTTCGTTCCAATCCGACAAATCGTTACCTGAAAGCTACAGTGAGATATAACGAAATAGTCAATTTGAGATACTTCATGTTAAAGATTTAAATTGCAATTAGAATTTGAAGTGTGAATATTTCTTTTGCATTTTTTTTTGTTCTATACAAATAAAGGAATATTATATTGAAATATTTCAATGTGGTATTAAATAAAATGGGCGATAGCAATTTAATTCAATAACTAACTGAAAAAAAAAATAAATGAAAATTTTTGCATGATATCTCACTGTAGCTTTCAGGTAGCGAAATACGCAACGATTTAGTAGTCCATAGGGATTGGGGATTCGAACCGTGAGCTGATATGTTTGAATACCAGTGACTACAAAATTATTTATGCCGTGATCTGGATTGCACCTTAAGTTGTACACCCTTGCTTATTACTTTGTATTTGTTGTTTATTTATATTCTACGACATACTAAATATAATAGCTAAATTTTCTAAATATATTCCCATGTGCGACCTTTAGGCCGCACACCAAGGCTGGTTTTAAATAATTAAATTAGAAAACATATCTCAAGACACATTAGTAAAGAACAGGTCTGGACCTATATTAAGAGAGACTTCTTAATAAAAGTAGAAGAAGAAGAAGACATTTTTTTATATAACCTTAACTATGGAATGCCGTTTTACTATTTATTCGCATACATATCAATGTAACATAGAAACCAAACAACATTTTAATATAAGCCTATTTTTAGGAAACTTAATTCTTTTCTTTCCGATTTAAATTATATTTTCATATTTGTGTTGCATATTATCTTTGTATAAAATATTTTGTAACAATTTATACGATTGTTAATTAAATTTGTTACTTGAAATAAATTGGTATACGAAATTTTATGGTAGTTATATTTTTACGATTTCATTTAAACGGTTGTTCATTTCGACGATGTATCAATTAATACGGTGTACAAAAAATTTTTTGTATTTCCATTATCGGAACTAGTACCACCTACTGCCGCATACTGAAACCACCAACTCCATGAGTTGACCTCAAATTTGGAAACATGCTTATAAAAAAGTAGCTTAATTGTACAAATGCTGCCCCATCCGTCATTCAGATCGCGCTACGCCTATGAAAACAAGCATCTGCGTTAAACAAAATTCCGCCCTTTCGACACTAGATATAAAGGCTAGCCACCCTTAACATGCATGACTTGGTAGGGAGAGTGTAGAAATATTTCATTAATATACTATTATTTAAATATAAAATGTTACATTGTTACTGTGCCTCCTTTCTACATTATTAATGGTAATTTTCATCGACCCAATGCAGGTTCACTTGATTTGATATGTTTTATATGATAAATTTAAAAATATATTATTTATTGTCATCATTTTAGTAATGGGTTTTCTATTCTAGTTCATTTTTCTTTCTGTCTTCATTATCGACATTTTCAAAAATATTGATAACATAGTCATTATTTCTGGACGGCAGGCAATCGATTAATAATTACTTCGATTATGATAAATATATCAAGGCACGTACTTGCACAATTGAGAAATTGAGTTTTACTAATGGAAGGTTACAAAAATAAAATGACCAGTTAAATAAAACGTGCATTTCTCTGAAGTGAAATTTTACACCTAAATTAAAATTCGACCAATGGAATGTTCCTATTTTGGTGCTGTTGTCTAGGTCTGTAAGGAAATCAAGGAATATATCCAGTTCCCTTGCCCACGTTACTTCTCCGCTACCAATCAACATTTCATACGAAGTGGACTAAAAGATATCAGAATGAGCAAAAATATTAATTTAAGTAATTAAAATTATTTAATTCAGGTAATGCGATTGCTTATGTTATTATCTTATATTTGTTAGCAAAATATTTGAAAAGGTAAATTTTTGTAAGGAATGTTTTCATTCAATGTATGTAGGCGTTCAAGTCCCGCAGGCGTTATGTGCTGGAAATGTAAATCTAATAGACATATTGGTAAACCTTAGAAGTCTGAACGTATAGCTATATTTATTTTCCTATAGTTACTTATTCTCTAGGCATAAAACGTATTTAGGTTGTCTACATCGTAAGTGTAAAGACGGAATACCATTGTTTGCTAGTAGCGGTACACGAGTTAGAAATGTTGACCCTTAAAGCAGACTTTTTAGAGAAACTTTTTAGGTATATATTTCTGTACAAATCTTCTAGTTTACATTATAATTTTCTTACGTCATAGCAACCCTAGAGTAACCTTTTTGTAGCCACAATGGATCACATACGATATATCCAAACAGTAAAGTCAAGTAAACACAGTACGGCCTTCGGCCTCGCATTAGTAAATAATGTTAAATGTAGCATCAAGCATTGTGAAGATTTATTGGTTATTGTTAAGGCTTTATGGGATCTTAATAATACTCGGAGTGGGGAGGGAGGGAATAAATTTATTTCTTAATAAAATTCCGACTTTGAAAACATTAGAAGTTGTAGTCACTTTTATTGTAACTCCAATAATTATATAATTATTAAACATTTTGTTATATTAACACGCAGGTTCATATTGATGTTCAAAACTGGTTAATCTTTTCATGCGCGTCAGTGGTGGCATTGCGACTATTTATTTTTTCTCAAATATCTCGAAAAGTAAGCAAGATAAGGTGACAAACCACACGTATCTTTTTTGTAGAGCATAAAATTATGTACAATAATAACCTGAACAACATTCATCGACAAATCAGTGGTTTAGCTTGCACCCTCCATCAAACTCTTTAACTCGGATCCTAAAACTGGTGGGTTGTTGGAGATTGCGCCGGCCATTTAGAATGGAATTAAAAATCCCCAAAAAATCACACATCAGCTAAGAACTTTAAAGAATGTTTGTAATAGTGCCATCAATTTTTCCGACAGATCTTTGTTTATTTTGCAGCTATGTTAATAAAAAAAATTAAATTTTTAGAGTACTCTCAGTTTTTTTGCTGATTTCATGTCTGAGAAGAATCTTATTAAATGCATCTTATTGGGGACAAAATTCTAACAAAAAAAAGATTGTTGCCTTTTTTTCCTACAATAAATGTAGGATTGTTTATTGACGTCGAAACTTAACTGTTTTCCTACCTGTGCCCAATATTGGATAACTTCGTTCCTTAATAAACAATTCGACGTTTATTGTAGAAAATAAATGCAAGGGTCGTTTGGTTACAATTTTGTCACCAATAAGATGCACTTACTAAGATTAATCTAAAATGAATTTTTAATATAAAAATTATATAGTATACAACAAAACCAATTCCTATTAGCTGCTTCACTGAGCGCATGTTTGGATTAACGGTATTATTAAAAAACTTTAATCAAATCAGTGAATTGTGATAAACATAAACTGCCAAGTCAAATTGAAAATTAGCACTGGTCGGGGGAGCTGCAGAACCAATTTATTTAAGAATTTTTAAATGAACGAAATTCAGAAATCTCGTAAACGACGCGCATGAATGGATTAACCAGTAATATGCACATTTTAAATTTGACTTCATTCGGATCATTTTCAAAAACGTTCAACATAACGGATGGAAGATGGCGGTCAAATTTATTAATCTCCTATAGCATATAACGATTCCGTGGGTTGATATCATGAGATATAACTCATGAAAGAGTTGTAGAGGAACACACAAACAAACACACGAACAAATCTTTGTCGGGGGTTAAAAAGTATTCCAAAAGGAGGCAAATTAATATTGTAATAATTATTATTAAACAGACAGAGATATCGGAAAACCGGTATTGAGGTATGAATCGGCTATATTAATATGTAATTATTATAAAATATATTAAGTTAAATTTTTTTAACACCGGAGCTACTCCTACCACGTTCTCGAGAATATTGAAATTTTTGAGCGTTTCAAAGGTGTTTTTATACATACATTAATTTATTTGAACCTGTTTTACACCATCAATAAATTCGATCGTAATTATTATGGTCATATTGGACTAATGACTGGACTAATGGCTGAACTAATGACTGGACTAATTACTGGATTAATAGTACAAAACAGACAGAACTGTGCATGAGGGATTAGACCGTTCTCGAATAAAACATTATAGGCCGGTCGGACCGTTCCCAAAAGAAACATCATTACGTGGTCGGACCGTTAACTATCGTTTAACCGATAGTTAAATTAAAACAATATAATTTAGCTTGTATTTTTGAGTTTATAACAAAAATTCCTCATGGTGATGTAAAATGTTATATTATTATTATTATGTACAGGGTGATTCAAATGAAAGGGGTCTGCTTATTATTTTATTGGTAATTAAGGGCCAATTTATCGATCTTGAGTTTCAGTTATACTTATCTGACAGGTAAATGATGTTTGACTCTTTCCATTGGTCTAAAAGACGTCACGTGGTCGATTTATCTGATAGGTACGTTTAACTAGAGATTGATAAAGTGGCCCTAAGGGCCAAAAGAAAATTGCGTAGTCGCGATATTTTAATCATTTTGTTTCAAGTGTAAAATACAGGGTAATGTTTAATATTGGGAATTGTCGTTTCTACAGATTTTGGTGTATTTTGGTAAAATTTTGGGTTCATATTATATGATTGGTAATTTATATGAGGACGGGGCTTGTCCTAGGTAGTGTAAATTTAGATTTCGTTGGGCTGTCGGTATACCTAATAGGGTTCTATCTTTGAGGTAAGGTAATATTTACGAGCTTATTGTATGAATGTGAATTTAGTTTTTCGTGTACTACGGGCTACTATCCAGAAACTAGGACAGGAAACGAAAGGAAACATGAAGTCGTAAAGGTAAAATTTGTATGAATGTTTATAAAGTGGCCGTATTGCAACCTCCCCCCCCCCTTTAACTTTGTGTGGAGCTTTAAAATGTCGCTTTATTTTATAAATAAATATTATGTTTTTCTTCAGGTTATAAACTTAAGACAAATCTTTCTAAATTGAATACATCGACGTCGAAGACGAAATAAAGTCCGACTTGCGCTGAAACTAATTTCTTTTTCTTCAAGTGCCGTTCCTGATTTCAGACGTAGGCAACCTCTCTCCCATGCATGTGTTGTGCGTTTGAAGTATTATCACACACATAGAGGACTTACTGCTTAACGCGGGCTCCCAACCGCGGAAAGTGTATACACTTCATCTCCAGAGAGGCTGTACCAGGCAGATTACACCTCAGTGGTTTGCCATTGCCTTCCGAGGGGAGACGGTCAGAATAAAGTTTTACTGAGCCCGGAGTTGAACCAGGTATTTAGCATTAGCAGCAACGCACTTAACCACTAAGCTGGCGACCGAAACTAATTTATTATTATAAAAATAATAATATAAAAAATTCTCAGAAGAGAATCTAAATTAAACATGATTACAATTAATCTCTCTCTACTAGTTTACCTATTTCCAATATTATGTGTTTCAAAGATATGATTTTATTTCGCAGTCGCAATTTGGGCTGTGGAATATTCTCTAAGAAAATCTGATTGTTTTACAATTAATTTCAATTGTTATTAAACTTATTATCATAAATGGTGAATTAATTACCAATAAATATGAACAAATTAATGCGAATATCACAATATCAATAAAATATTGCAATCATTTCTATTTTGGCTGTTGTTCCATTCCGCATTTTTTTTCCTTTCTTTTTAAATAATATAATAAATAATGTAAATTAACATCCAATTTGGTGTTTTAATGTTTTTATTAAGTCGACTAGAATTAAAAATGTAAACTTCGTTTACAGTCTGCTTCGAACAGCCAAGGTATTGCAATGATATTTAAAAGATCGAAAAGACCTAAAACTTTATCAATTAAACATCATTTAAAATACACAGAACTCATTTTTATTAACATTTTCATTTTAATTAAAATTTTAATTTAATCTTTGAAATTATTTCCTAATATAGCATATCAATGAAATTACATTAAAACTTGTAATTTTCATTTCCTCAAATGAGTCATTCTTGGAGGTAACGTCAATAAACGGGTAATGGAAGATGACAGTATGTCATTTTTGCCCCTACGAAGGCAGCCTTATGAAAGAATTTCTTAATTTAGACAGGTTTTCACCAAGTTTGTATTTACGTTGGAATCTGTCTAAACCTATAAAATTGTAAAGGAATTAATTTAAATAAGTTAAAAATAATAATAGGGGCTGAAATTTAGCTACTGGCTTATAAAATGAATTGACGGAATAGAATTAATGAAAAGGTGTATAAGACATATACAGAGCCGGGCAAATTAAATTTTGTAAAATCAAAGTAGTTCAAACAATCAAGTAATTATTTATCAACAAATATTAATTGACGACCAACGTGGGGCTCGAATTTCAAGTGACGATTATAATAATTAACGTCAATAAATATTTGTAGAAGACACTGCAGTATCTTTTGTTGAATCAGTGTGGCATACGTAGGTATGCCAAATATGTTTTTAGAGGTATGCAATTTTCACGAATCGAACTTTCTGGATTACAGTTCTGGATGAATCGGAGCGGGAGATTCAAATTCAAAGTTCTATATTACAGCTGTAAGTAAACTTTATAAAAATTTTGTTAATAACGTGGATTGTTAGTTGTATAAACTGTAGTAAAGAGTTTTATTAAACATACTGTTGCAACATCGTTGCTCTCTCTGGTTCCGGTCAGGAACTCTGTATTCGTGCGGTTTCTATAGAGGAATGTTTTATGTCTTCCCCAGGCCTCGCAAGTTTTCAGTCGTATATCATCCATAACTTCGCTTAAAGGTAAATTCGATGACAGTACTTAACAAATTCCCAAGACCAAATAACAGCGTTGGCATAGCATTGAAGTTCTCTGCCGTATCACCTCATCAGTTACTCTTCTCTTTAACAGTGCGATTATTTCTTACAACTGCATCAGCTTGATTTTTCCTCTCAAGCATACTGGAATTAGCACATATTTGTTGTCTTTGCGATCCGTTACAAGAGCTCTTTTCATGATGTTGGCTAGGGACAAATAGAATATTTACAGTCTAGCCAATTAAAACGAATGTTAATTGCTTCTTTTAATTTTTATGCTTTATTACACAACAATGATGATGCTTTACATTTCCTAAACTTTTGTTAGATACAATGTAACGTATGGTCACTGCATATACATGCATACTGCATTCCCTTTGGCTAGTTTTTTCATTAAATGAAAAATAAATACTACACCTAGCATTCCACCTACATCACTTATTTTCCTATTTTGTAAAACTACGACAATTTTTTAATAACTTTAGTTATTTATGCTTATAATTACATTTTTACATTTCCGTAAAAAGTTTTAAGTATAATAGATTACTTTGCAGGTGAACACGGTTTCTATTTTTATAAAAATAAATGTAATACCTAAAGTTTAAAAGACTTAATTTGTAATTTTCAGTGTAAAGGGGACTACAGACTTACGGCACTCAATGTTCACGTTCTGTTACAAAACATGCTGATCTGTAACGCCCTTAAGCTTTCCAATAGGAAATTTAAATTTACGATACCGATTAAAAATAAATTTCCTTATTTTTGAATTTTTGTGTAAAAATTATTATTGGTCGCTGTTATTTACTTAAAACGTGTTAAAAATTGAAGGTTGTGCAGAATCACGAAATACGGGCGATTAAAAAGCAATTTGCATTAATACAAAAGTACGTTGAAATTTGGCATATACCAAATTTAACATGAAAGCTTTAATTTGTAAAAAAGTTCTCGTCAGAATAATGAAAATATCAAATGTAATTTACATCGAATTAAATATTAATGCGGGTTTTGTTACGTAAGATTGAAGTGAAATAATAAAATAGAGCTGTTGAGTTTTTCTTTCAATTTCCTGACGATTATTGAATAATAACAATAATTATATTTATTACTTCCACCCATTCAAGCTTTCTAAACTTAATGGATTAGGTAATTATAAGGAATATTTATTATTGTGTATTTATTAAGTGAATTAACAATTCGAAGTACTTACGATAAAGAAAACGCATTGATCGTGGTTTTCAAAATATGTTTAGGTGTCAATTTGGTGGAAGGATACAATTTGATCCTTTTAATTTTAAATTGCCATTCATAAAGAGTTGTAATAGTTCGCAAAACCATTTTTAAATACTGGAGGCACAGATTGCTCTAGTTTACATTTCACTATGTAAATTTACACAACGTAAAAGAACAACAACATATTATTTGTTCAATTTATTTGGTACTTATTGAATAATAACAGGGATTACTATTTAATATTTACCTATTCCTAATGAAGCTTTTTGCTGAAAATCGAAAACAAACCCATTATTAAATAAATGAAAACTTATACTAATACTACTAATAACCCTTCTATTTCACAATAAAAACTATGGAATTGATATTTGAATTCAAATTACACGCGAGTATTATAATAATACTTTAATGTAATTATGCCATCGCCATTGAAGTGAACGGTATAGAAATGTCATAATAGAGGGAGCGAAGAGTTTATTTAAATTTCTTATTCATTCTTAAAAATATTCTGTTCGTATTATTTTAAATGGATGAAAGCATGAGCTAATATTTCGAGCTTCTTACTTGAATGTCGTGATCTACAACAACAGTTTGAACAATAAGGAAGGCAAATTAGCACCTCATTGTAGACGTCCAGACTACTAACTTGGTAAATCACGAATCGTAGGGAAGTTATTACGGTTTCTTTGCAGCGTGCAATTAAGTAATGCCTCTTCCCATATATTACTTACGACGGGCTTCCCTAGTGGAAGAGTCCATGTTTTGGTGCTGCATGAGATCGACGCGCACCACAAGACTATTTGTAACGAAATTTTGCATTACGTTACGGAGAATTTCTGCTACGCTCGGTATATGGGTTTTACCAATTTGTTATATATCTGCTAGGTTACGTGAATAGCGGACATCCTTTGTTGATTGATAGCATAGGTCATACGTAGATATTTGTTCAGTCCTTTGATTCTGGAAATATCCCGAAAATTTTTTGAAGTAGGGTAAATTTTGGCATATTCGTTGTTCGCGCCTAGCAGATAAAATTTTGGATGACTTAGCTGTGAGTAGCATTAATTTTTTGTGATGTAATGTAATTTTCGTTCATTTCTTATCAGGCTACAAAATTATCAACGATAATTTATTTTGTGTCGAAGCTGTCAACTTTGAGTTTTAAAACCCTAAAATCACCAACCAATTTACATTTACTGTCAAATTTTACCACAACACGATTTACTTTGCAACAAGGAGTGGTGTTTCGTTTGGTGGAACCAAGCCCCTTTTGTCATCCATTGCCAGTTGAAGCTAAAAGTCGCAGCCTTCAGTTCATTAGTGGTGGCTGCAACCCAGAAAACTCAAAGGGTTTGCGCCAAATATTTTTTTCTTTTAATTGTGTGCAGATTTTGAAAACTGCACCTGTTATTGTGCCAACAATTAACCTCCGTAGTTGCGAGGTTCGATTGTACGCCGATACAGGTATATATTATACATTCATTTTCACAATTATTTGTGTTATCCAATACCATATCTTTATTGTATCAACTGTCGGCGATTATACAATTTTTTTAAATATTACATCTTTTATTTTATACGCGATTTCCTGAAGGTTTCCGAATCACGACTTGCCTCCGACGTACTGGGAGCTGGCTTATACCAGAACAGCAGGGTACATTTTCTCATCGGTTTATTTACTTAATATGGATTGTTTGCGATCAGATGTTAACCATAAAATTAACATCAATTCGAGAAAGTGCAAATTTGACAGTCAGTATTGTTATTATTTGTGGTTGCCAACGTTTGCAACTCGTACTTGAGTTTGGTACCTTTTCGTGGGAAATAGGAAGGAAGTAGTTGCACATCAGCGGAAGTGAAGACCTGTGCTTGCAATCGCGTAGTACATTATTTCAACAATCTTAAAAGAAGCAACACCAGAAAAAAATATTTACCATATTATTTGTTATTGTTTTGTATTAAATAATCAATTCTGTTTTATCTCTAAGTACACAACTGTTGTACTCGTTACACTCATTGCATACATCGAATTTAATGCTTGGGACTTTGCTCCAAGCAGGTGACATACATAAAGTTTCCATTAGTAATTCTCTCGAGGGTCGCGAAGAAGAGATGTTAGATACATTCAAAGTACTATTTTAAACATTGATCTAAATATTTTACCGCGATGTGTACTTATTAATACGCTATTCGAAGACGGAAAACTTGATTGAAAAATTGTATGAACAGTTATTCTTAAAAATCAAAATTTTACAGAAACTTTCAGCAGGAACTTGATCGGTGGAATACGGGAGGTTTGATTTAGTAGGTGGAGGAAATAGGGCAGGGGTTTGCAGGCTAATAATTAGATTCCACCTTAAATCCACCTAGACGCAATTTATAATTTTTTTAAGCTTTAACTTATGTGAAATAGAAAATCAACCAATCGGTGCAAGTCAATTTTATTCGATCTATAATGAAAATAACTTTACTATTTAAGAATTGTATTTCGTCATGATTACTACTTGTCGAAATAAGTCAATCACAGATTCTCCACAATCATTCAGTTCTTTTTAGACATATCGCACTTGAGTGTCTAAATTGCGCGGCCTATTGGCCGCACTTATTATTTTGGGTTTCTTCAGTGTTTCGTTTACCTGTTCTGTGTGAAATATTGTGAAATTTCTAAATACATCAGTCTTCATAAATTATAGTATAGATTATCCCGGTTCAGATTCGTACCTTTCGTCCCTATCTCGGGATGTCGTATATGATGGTGTCCCCGAATCGAATTCCACCAGTTAAAAAAGGCGTATCTTTCATAAAGGACGTCCACTCCTAAAGGGCTGGGAGGCGGGTTGCACAAATGTGACGTGTTTGAATGAATATACGAGTATAAACATGTAAAATATTTATTTACTCCTTAAATTCCAAATGTCGTGTAAACAATGTTGTGCTAAGTTCTATTTTAGACAAATGGGGGGGGGTCATTAATTTGTAACCATAGGACGTTCCTGGAGGAGAGGGGTCCAAACATTGGGACCAACCGTGATAAGAGTGGGAGAGGGAGGGGGCAGAAAAGTCCGCAAAAATTGCTGAAGTCCTTTATAGACGACCCCTAACCATCGCGACAGCTACCTTCAACCTATAAGATTACCCAAACTTGTAATCCAAACCCAACTTTGTATATCAAATACATAAATACAAAAAACCCAAAATAAAAATTTATTTATATAAGGGATCGTTTATAAATGAAGTCACGCAATGTTAAGCAATTTTTACCCTCAAGATGCTGCATTTACGACCCCTAGTAGTTGGTAAAATCATTGATCTTATAATATTTACTAAATAAGACAGACGCATTTCTGCGGTTTGGAACCAACGTAAAATTAGTAGATCTTGGTAGGTAGCGCTCGTATAGCGAATAGTCCTCCACATACATGGATGTATGTGGAACATAGTGCGCTGTACTGTGCGAGTTTGTACAGCCCCGTTCCAGTGGTTCGATAGGGAGACAGTGAAATGTCATTCGAATTTATACTCTTTCAGACGCTCTACCTTTTTTAATTTTGGCGTACAAATGATTCTTATGGAAGCTCATTGGAGATCAAACGATTCTCTATCGATTGACACAAAATGTTATAGAGAAATTCGCGATGGGGGCTTATTGCTTTTTTTATCTATTATTTATCTGTTTGATACTTTTGTAGTCCCATTACTTCGGTTGTACCAGCGAAGTTGTCCTTTGATCTTCATTGGGCATTTATCTCGAGAAAATCCACGACTCTAGCTCGCCGCTAGAAAACAGCTAGTTGACTTAACATCAGGGCACCTCACGCAAAATTAAGTAGAAATTCATTTTTCTGTATGAGCGTAATTGACCAGGGCTGTCTTTCCATCAGAGATAGGGTGGTCAAGTTAAGTTGCACGGCATAGCTAGTATAGCTATTAATTTACAACATAGGTGTTATGTTTTAGTGACGATTATGAGCTTATAGCAAGATTGACGATGGTATTTGAATTTCTTGGCTTTGAATTTCGTAACATGAAGTTGAGACATTCAAATTTCTAAGTTCAATATTACAATGCGTTAATAGAAGTGAAATATTCATTCTACAAAAAATTTTATGTTGTTTCTTGAATGTTTCTTTTTAGTCAGATTTCGCAATACAAGAACTTCATCTTTGCTCATGATCAAGTACCACAATATGTACATAATATGTAAATTAGATGTCGAATTCTTTTTTTTTGTTTGATTTAATTTTTAATAATTGATAATTATTTGGAAGAACTCCATTGATAAATAAATAAAAGTATGTAAACAAATCTAATGGATAAAATAATAATATAAACAACTTGAAATTTATTGTACATTATTAACCTAAAATACTATAGAATAATAAATCATTAATAGTGGCTTTGAAAATACATTTGAAAGAAACGTCAATTTCGTGGCCATTTTTTATTTTATGCTCTTCAAAAAATAATCAAAAAGTGTTTATATGTTTAAGCTGTGTTTAAAAATACATCAGCACGTGAGGACCATTAAAAATAATAGTTTTTCTCATTTTCCAACTACAAACTTTTCTGTAATGATATACAATATGAGGCAACTTTAAATAAGTCAATTATGTTTAAACTTTGCTTGTTATAAATTATAAAATATTACACTTTAAAAACAGTTTGGAGCAAATTTTTGTCGAATAATAGCTACTCCACAATTAAAATCCTGATTAAGTATTACGGTTTATCTTCCCAAAAACAAACAAAAGCAAATTATAAAACTTTTGTTTTTCTAATGAAAAGTTGTTGCGAAATGTTGTAAAACATGCAATCGACGCTACTTTAATTATGTACCTATTACAGGATTATTTGTGTTGGAAAATTTCATAAACATTTGTGTTCCGCAATCATTGTGAAATAATGAAGAACACCCGACGATGATTGAAGATAATTTTCATGTTGCTGGCGTTATACCGAGCGTTTCGACAGAACCAAATGTCCTAAAAGGAAAATGTAATTTTATGTAATTTTCTTCTTGTAAATTAAAATTGAATGATAAGTTCGAATGATACATAAAACCGTATTGATTATGAATTATGATCGTAAAGTAATGTTTAATGTACGTGAAACAATTCGAATCGATTTCAAATACTTTAAATGGTACCTACTCAACAATTCCATAAATAAAATTAAAATTTTTTCCACTCGTGTGTGATTTATTGGGTTAACATTATTTGTTAGAATTGATACCATCGATGCGTAAATCTTCGTAGTAAAAGATTAAAGTAAAAATACGACCGCAGTTCTTTTCCGATTGTTGATAGCCAATTTTTGTTAAGCTTATTGGCAATCAAACGTACTAATAGCTTTAATCTTAAAAAAGTTTAATCGTTAAATTTAGTTTTCCGGGATTTTCACACTTTCCTTCGACTTTTTATGATTTTAAATGCTTTGTTAATTTTTTGCGCTTTGTTTCCAAGTTTTGTCTTGCTAAAAAAGTTAACGCAATTAGAAAAAATTTTATGATGATAAAAAATTGATTTTATACTCCCAACATTAATTTATTTTACGAGAAGCTTTCAAAATTTAAATATGTAAATATTATGAAAAGATCTTTGTCGCATTGTTTTAATAATTAATGCTCGGAGCGCTTAAATTGATATTACAAAAAAATTTTGCTAAAATTTGCTATTCATTATTTAAACAAATTATTTTTTTCCAGCTCGGTATTATTCAGGTACAGATATTTGCCTGGGAGGCTGCTGGGCCTGAGAATTATTTAAACAGAAGATTTTCAGAACAAAAATCAGCATTCTTCTAAGCACTTAGAGCGAGAGAAAAAGAAATACTGTAGTTTTAACAATTAGCATAAAAGAGTAATTTTAATAAAAAAAGGGAAAGAGGACTTGCTTACCTTGAAACTTTCTTTGCCACAGTGCTGAAGTTTTTTTTAAAAAGCACTAAAACATTTATTGTGTATTGAATTTTGGAAATTTTGAAAAACGCTGCAGGATAAAAGTATGTCAACAAGCCTGACTGCATGAGTGGTCAAAAAAAGACTCAAAACTCGACGCAGTATCCGTTGGGCACGAACTGAATTTAAATGACTTTTAAATTAATTTATTATCATCGGTTTGATACATTTATATATTTATTAACTGTGTGTTTCCATTGTCTAATTTGATATTTTCGGTATTTTTTGTTAAATTAATAAATATGAGCAGTGGCGGCTTGCCGTGAAGGGCACTATGTTCTACAACTAGAGATTGAAGTAATACTTTTAATCTCGCATAAATATGAATGTTTTTCCCAAGGTGTCAGCCGCGGACAAAAGCTCACATAAGAGATTGAAAGTCACTTCAATCTGGATTGAATAAATTTAACAATTTTTCTTAAAAATAAAAAGAACTTTAAAACCAATATGGGTCTGAGGAGATGAATTCAAAAATGATTTAGATAACAGCGAAACTCATCACTCATTAAAGGCATCTTAAATTAATGTTTGCTAATTTTTTTATTTTTTCTAATTTTCTTATTAGTTAGCCTAAATTGTTATATTCTTTGCTATAAAAATTAAATACTATACATCTGTCGTATTCGAAACAGCAAGTAAACGCACGAAAATTTCCAATGGTGCAAAAGTTAATTAACTATCTGGCACAGTCCATTAAATGGGGTAATCCCGTGCAGTCACTAATTTAATTTTGACGTATAAAAACGAATTTCTCTTACTGGTAAAATACATAAAATAATTACAAATAAATAATTTAAAAATTCTATAGTACTAATAAATTATCTAAATTGAATATATATATAACAATCGGTACGCTTTTGAAAAGTTGAAATTTAGTGACGTAAAATCGGTGATTTAAATCACAATAATTCCCACGTTTAAATTTAATATTTCATGATATAATATATTTATATATAAATGAAAATTTCGTCCTCAATGTTCAGATAGACAAACCTTATAGGAGTTTTGGTAACATCTGGTTGTGTTCAAAAGGTTATCAAGAGATTGAGCATCAATCGCGAACTTTTTAAAAGTTCGTAGCACACACCTGAATGAAGGATTACAATAATAAAGCAATTTATTACGATTTCAAATTAAGTAGGGCCATTTATTGATTACCCTTTCAACTACAACAGATATTTACAAAATTCTCTTAAGGTTTACCAATCTGATATTAATTTCTAATGAAATGGCTATCCTGAAGTTGGCCATCCTGAAGTTGGCCATCCTGAAAACTATCTCTTTAAAGTCTTTAAAGTCGTCGTTATTAACAATTAAAGCTTTTGAAATAGGCCGAGGTAATTATATTATTTTCATAGTAGGTGACTGCTTAGAAACATCGCGTGCCGCTGCCCATCCTAGCACCCAAAACTGGATAACAGTGGTAAGTGTGGCTAGCTAATATAATAATGTAGTAGCTATCACAGGCGCCATTCGGCTGCTTGTAGTCATCTAGTACGTGACTACCAAGGTGTGCGGCCTGAAGGCCGCACTGCAGAGAGGATAATCACCAAACGTATAAATATAGGCCTTACGTGTTTGATTCCTCGGATAGAAGCATATTTCCGCGATTTCCATTCTTAGTCGATCCCAACTACACATAAACAAAGCCACGTCAAATTTTAGCTTTATAGGTAGCTGGGTTTTCGGGATAATGTGATGAATAAGGGAGCGAGTGGCGTTATTACGGATCTAGGCGTTTATTTATATAATTAAAGCCCTGCGGGGACGGTAACAGCCAGGGCTGTTACCTGCGAACTATAATTCCTCAAACCCACCGCGAAAAGTAGTAAATATTCGACGTGTTACTCTTTAACAGTCATTTTGTGCGATTTCCCTTGAGCTAAGCTTTCTGGAAATCGATATCCACCACGGCTGTCGTCGGGCAACATTTATTTGCATATTGTCATTTCCCTAAGGATGACAGTTATACATCCGAAAGTTTCCGGTCTCCGTTTGATAAAATAAAATATAATATGTATTTTCTAATTTGCTTCGCACCAAAATGGTACCGCAGTTGTAGGTCTACGCCAATAGAACGTAAACTGTGTGCCAAAAGACAATGCAATATTTTTGGAGAGAATTTGATTTCCCCGCAACTGTCGGAATTTGGATTCTCGGTACTCATAAGGTTGATTTTCTAGACCAGCGCTTCCCAAAGTGGATTCCTCGAGTAAAACGAAGGTAAAAACTATAGAAGTAAACATGTCATTGTCCGGCATTGGAAATCGTTTTAACAATTTTCCATCCTTAATTAACAAAATGCAATACCTGGGTTCAAAATCTATTTATTGGAGATAAACCAAATGGAGTTTCTCCTGTGGATTTAGAAAATTTGATGGAAATTACTTCAGAGAGCCAACTAAATCAAAAATTTATAGAACTGTTCTTTATTACTTTTCATAGCGAATTGATGGAAAAATATCCAGAGATGTCGAGGTTAGAAATCCTTATATCGTTGCCGTTCACCAGAAAGTGTGGAAGCGAAAGTTTGGATTCTCAATGTATTTAGAAAGAAAAATAAAACACCGGAATGGATTTCACGCAGTGCTAGACATGAAATTCCAACTATCTTATACAAAAATCCATATTCCTATGTTACCTAACTAATTTTTTAATTTCCGACCTAAAATGGTCCAGTGCGACCTTTAGGCCGCACAACCATAGAAATCACGCACTGCATAGTGAGATTCATTCTCATAGATTCTGAGAATAGATTGAAATTCACGGTTTTATAAAGCTTTCGTAATTTTTCATTTTGTTCGACTCTTCGTTGACTTGTCCAATCTAAAACTGATTTTCCCTGATGTTCCATTCTTAACGGTGAATAAGTGAGTAAGTGGACGTTATCACGGATCTAGGCGTTTATTAATACAATTACAGCCCTGCGGGGACGGTAACAGCTCGAGGACTGTTACCTTCCGAGCTGTAATTCTCCAAACCAAAATGTTTTTTTAAATTTAGTTTTTCACCAAATTGCAATATTTTTGATGAGAATTTGAATCCTCGCAACAGTGCAAATTTGTATGCTTGGTACTTTAAGGTTGATTTCTAGATCAGCGGTTCCCAAAGTGGGTCCCACGATTAAAATCAAGGATTTCGCCAGAGAATTTAAACCTAACGAAATAAAAATATGACATTGTCCGGGTATTGCGCAGATCATTTTAACAATTTTCTATCCTTAATTTAAAAAATGCATAGTTGGTTACCTAGGTTCAAAATCCATTCATTCGAAATAAACCAGATAAAGTTTCTTTTGAAGTTCAGAGGGTCAACTAAATCAAAAATTTATAGAATTTTTCCTGTTTACTTTTAGCAACGAATTGTCGGATGAATATATCTTGAGTTTTCGAGACGCGCAATCTTTATATTGTTAGCTTTCGCCAGAAAGTGTGCGAGCTTGGAATCTCAATATTTTTAGGAACAAAAATAAAACACCAAGCTCGACTTAATGCAGTTCAAGACATGAAAATCCAACAATCTTATGCAAAATTTCCTAATCCTTTTGTTTTCTAACAACTGAATTGTTTTTCAGGTTCTGTTGCTTGTTGTTCTGATTAATTAATTATTTAGTTACCAACCTAAGAATCTTCCAATGCGGATTTTACGCCGCAAAGCTGTGCTGCCGTCTTAGTTAAAACGTCCTAACAAACAAATTGGTTTTCGGGGAAGAAAATTAGTTTATATGGATGTTATAGAGTCATTTTCATATCATTTAACAAAAATTTGATATAATCATATATTTATTATAGATGGCATTAAATACAATTTTATAATTATGACAGCTTTATAACATCTACATGAAGATGTTAGTTAGGACGTTTTAGATAAGTACGGCAGTATGGCCACTAGACACTGGAAGCCATCTCATTAGCATTGAAAAAGATAATCTTCATAAAATTACTCACAATTTTTATAATTCTTTCATAAAAGCAATGAAGAAATTGTGTCATTCCCTAACGCGTTATCCTGAAAACCTTATTAAACTAAAAGCGATCCACTTCGGCCTTTAGGCTGCATAACTTTGGGAATCACCCACTACAATCTTCTAATTTATAGATATTAATCTAAGCATAACAAGAATGTGTTAAAAAATAAACAATTTCATTAATCTCATTAAAAAAATACTACCGTTAACTTAAAAACGTCATTAACCAAAAAGCCGTCCAGTGCGGCCCTCAGGCCGCACAACTAAGAAAATCATTCCCTAAATGTTTTACTTGATAGATTTACGCTAAGTATAACAATGATAATATGCAAAAAGATAAACAATTTCATTAATCTTGTTAAAAAGTAACATTAATTTAAAAATTGCATTAACCAAAAAGGTGTGCAGTGCGGCCTTTATCATCCACTAGAATGTTCTAAGTGACAGATGTTACGCCATGTATAACAATGATTTTTTTTTCATAACAGCACTCAAGGCCTAGTAGGCCCATGGCTTGTTTAATTACTTGGTTCCACTTCTTTCTAACCCGGTCTTCTCGTACTTCATCCTTTCACTTGTTTATGGGTCTTTCCCTTCTTCTTACCCCGCCAATATCCACTCCCCACATTCTGCTTGGTACTCTTCCATATTATCTATACTGGCGTGAATTCAATTATCCCTGATTTCATCCTTTTACTCACTAGGAATCATGTACCTAACCTTCTATCTCTACAACCCCTCTTAAAAAGGGTGTAACCCTCTATATCTATGATATCGTTATTTTCCTGCTTCGTTTCCTATAATGCCAGAACATCAACACCATATCTGTTCAAAACTCCCAGCAATTGCTTCACTGCTCCTCCCACAAATATCCCTCTCACGTTTTCTGTTTCTCGTTATTTCATTTCCTCGTCGATCCATCAACCTCTTCACTCACGCCTCCTGCTCATTCAGATTTTTGCCCGGGAGTTTGGAACCTTTATCTCGTCCTCCCTCAGTCTTACCGTTTGTACATCCCAGACCATTTTCCCCCATCCGTTATCATCTTCGTGTATTCCACCGTTACACATTTTCCGCTGTCCCTCTCAACTCTTGCCCTTTCTCTTATATTTTTTATGATTTTTCTTTCTGATAAGACCTTAATCTTATCGTTCCAGCTGAGCATTTTTATCCCACAGCGCTTTTCATCTATTCGGTAAACGTTTTCTACTTCCAATTCGACTCCCTTGTCTCTATGAAGAAACTCCCTCATTCGTGATTTCAAGTCCTAGGTGTTGTTACACTTTTCTTCTATACCAGTTATCACCATGTTATTTCTGATTCTATCCCTTTCGAATCTATTGAGTCTACTTTCTAACATATCATTTTTCTTCTCCAGCATATCCACACTTTCTTCCCATTTCTTGAGCTTTTCATTGGTATCGTTCTTCGGATCCTGTACTTCTTCTTGTGCTTGTCTTATCCCACTCCTCATTTTCTACATCTCGCCATCGAGTTCGGACATTTCATGTTTTATTCCCCTCATGTCGCTCCTCATTTCTTCATGAATTCCATCATGTTTTCGAATAACTTTCCTTTCCATTTTTCCCTATCTCCCCCTTTTGGACGTCTCGACGGTGATCCAACTAATTTTCTATGTATTGTTCCTCTCCAAATAGAGGAGATTCAAATTATTTATTCCAGGGGTTCTCAAAATTTTTGGGGAAATTGAAAATTCTCCGAAGATTAAAGCGAAGTTTTGTAAGGAAATAATTAAATGTATTTTTTATTTAATAATATTCTTTAAAATTTGTCAATTAACAAACTGTCCCCAATTTAAAATTATGAAGATTTGAATTAGAAGTTATTAACTTCCAGTTCTTAAGCTAATATTTATCTTGAAACTATGAACTTGAAATTATGAAGATCTGGATTTGTGTTTATTAACTTTTCAAGTTTTCAAGTTAATATTTATCTCGCAATTCTAAACTTGAAAGTTATGCAACTATTTTTTAAATTATATTTCATTAATGTATTTTGTCAAAATATCCGGGCCCAAATTTCCACTGCGATTTAAAATCGCAGATTTTAGTAGTGTAGATGAATGAGGCATGCAAGTCGAAATGTGCAACATCTTAGTAACTCGTTAACTTGTAGTAACACCGAAACCGTGGTCATACAATAAGACTAATGTGATCCATGTTTTTGTCCGGTATATCCTATGCTGATGGCGCTGCTGCTTAAGCCTTGGTTATGTACTATGTGAAAGGCATATCCGCATAATGTAATAAGTAAGAAGGTTTTCAGCAAATGCTCATAAGATACAATTAATTTTAAAACCTGATGCAGCACAGATTTCTTCAAATAAATTATTAAAGATCACAAAATGAGTTTTCTTTTTATTTATTTCACTAGAAAATGTTATTACGCCGTTATAAAATTGAAATTTTAACGAATTTGTGTACTTAAGTGTTCCACTCTGTTTTTATTGAAATTTATTTTACCCATGCTGCATAAAAATCTGAAATGGTATCCGAGTAGCTACAGAAAAAATACATTAGAAATGCATTAAAGTAGGAAAACTATAGTATTTAAGTTTGAAAAGTTATTTCAGCATCATGACATTTTTTTGCTTATTTAATATTTAAATCAATAGTTTAATTTTGAATTCAAACGAAGAACATGAATAAGCAAATGGTTATAATATCACGTAACAAATTTTTCATTCATATTCTGAAATATAAAGTAACAGCATTGACCTATCTTAAAATCAATACATCCTTGTATTTTTTTTCGTTACTTTCATCATGCAATGTAGTTTATTTTAACTTAATTTCTTAGAAATCGACCTAATTTGACCTTCAACCGTTATTACAAAATGTTAATTTAAATTATTGGGGTTGAATATAATTGTTGCCATTTTAGTTCTACAGGCTGGCCCTGAAGTTTTCTTCACTTGGCCAAAAAATTATTCAAAATCTATTATGTAAACTTCCGAGGTGATTCAATACGAGGTGTCACGGCATGACATCATTCTATACGTTCGTCGATCGTGTAACGTCCCATGATCAAGTCGCATTTTGTTGATTGAATTACCCTTTGTAAATATTAAAATCTTTTGTTTTGCATAAATAATTAACGACCCGAACTGCACGATTCGATAAAAAATAAAATTGCATGAAAATGATAATGAAGATAATTATTTAATCCGACACAAAAATTCATTTCAATTTATAATAGGAAATTAATTATCGATTTCATTTTGAAAGTGTAATTAAAGCTACATGTAAACACGTTTAATTAAACAAAAAACACTTTTATTATTATTAAATGCGCCAAATTGTTGTGATAAATAAGCTCACTTGTGTTCACTTTCTGACTTCAACAAAATAATTTATCTGCGCCATGTTACGTGTATATATAGGTAGGTACAACACGAAATTCCTGTAAGCTTCTCAACTTACCTAATGTAAATTTTATTTATGTTGCTTGAATTCCATAAAATTGTAAGTTTAAGCTCCGGAAGGTAAGAAAACCTTTTTGGATGACGTACTAGGCATTATTTTGCAAAATTATAATTAAATGATCCATAAAATTAAAAAAATTTCGCAGTAATTTAAAAATAATATGCGAATCAGCATGGGAAATATTAAACTTCAGCGCTGCAGTAGAATTAACTTACACTAATTGACATAAAATCGTAACCTCAGAAAAGCATCATAATAACGTTACGAAGTTATAAATCGAAATAGTATTTTCATTTTAATACTGCAAAAGTAAATTACATGATTTGAACATATCTCTGCCAACGTAGCATCTGCTTTGTATAATTTCCTGTGTTAAACTTTAAAATCGATTGATATATGAATTTAATTAACTTCCCTACAAACTTATTACTTTTGCAATCTCGACATGTGATCGCCGAAACAGGAATTAGATACACGTTTGAAAACGTATCAGTAGAATTCTGACAGTACTACATACCGATATGTATTAATTTTTTTTTTGAATGTCCCGCCACGTCTCCGTTAAGACTCTTCAAGTAAGAAACTCGTAAAGAGAGCACGTAAAGTTTTCAGGTGTTTGTAATGCGTGAAATAACTCTTGACAGTTGTTTTTTCAGTTTATTTATAGAAAGTTATTATTTTTCTCGTTTTTTACCTTGCAGGAAACTTTGTTAATATTGTTATATTTCAAACAAAAAAATTTCAAGTTGCTGCTGTTATTTAAAGTTTGATTAGGCTAAGTGCAATTCTGCTAAAAAAAATTAGGACAGTTCAGTTCAATATCAAAATGCCCAGTGGGCCGCTACCTTTTGAGGGCTCACGTTATGGCCTTTGATTTCATTGGCAACTGTGATTGGTTACACATTTAAATAGACCAAATCTCGTTTGTGCAGAATATATATGAAAATTTTCTAATAGTTTAATCAATATTAATCCTCATGTGTTCCTTGGTTGTGCGGTCTGAAGGCTGCACTACGGAGTCAAATCTCAGTGCTACGGGGGGGGGGGGGATTTAGCGTTATAGATACACAGAT
This sequence comes from Podabrus alpinus, assembly GCA_932274525.1. Taxonomy (NCBI): domain Eukaryota; kingdom Metazoa; phylum Arthropoda; class Insecta; order Coleoptera; family Cantharidae; genus Podabrus; species Podabrus alpinus. Next base: position 67,822,447 of record OW026456.1, on the reverse strand, counting down.
AAATTTAGGGTATTATAAAATAGATGTAAATACACTGTTAATAAAAATAAAAACAATTATTATGTAAATTTACATGGTAAATCTATGTTAAGTTATAATTTACATAGTTAATATAGGCAGAATTATAAAGTTACAAATATTTGCTATGTAAATTTACATGGTACAACATTGATTGTTATTTTAAAATACAAAATAAAAACCCGTATTTTATTATATAAATTTGCATGGTAAATGATTTTACTATGAAAAAGTTATAAATTTACATCATATCATTACTTTTAGCTTAACCTAAATATTGCACAAAAACACTTTTCAGTCACTAGAAAGGCACAAATTTCCACAAGTAAATTAAACTTTAAATATAATTCGCTAATGTTTTCGTCACACTGTGATATCTTCAAGAGAATATTATTAGCCTATTATTGGCGGTATATTATTAACACATACCTCTGAGGATGTCACAGTGTGACGAAACCGTTTGCAAATTAAATTTTGTAGTATAATTTACTTGTAGATAATTATTTGTGCCGTTTTTAGTGCCTGAAAGTGTGTTCATGCATTTTTTTATGTTAAATTAAAAATATTGATATGCTAAATACTAATTTTCTCTACATTAACCACGAATGCATCGATTAAATTTACATGGCAATCTATGAAAACTTAGGAAATAATTTACATGATAAACCAGAGTTTTTATTTTGCTTATTAACAGTGCATAATAATATAAAAAGTATCTGTATGTCTGTAATGATAAATTAATCCGTCGAAGTACATCCGGTGCGGCCTTTAGGCCGCACACCAAGGCAATCACATTCCGGGTTCGGGTCTGGAAGAGTTATTTCTTCCATTTAAAGAAAATGGCACTGAGGTGTTCACATCCACATCTGTAAATGAATCTCAATTACGCGAATATAACCGTTCTCATATCATTTAAAATTTTACTTAGTAACTGTATGCTTAAATCGCTGCATTAGGTCAAATTTGTCGAAGCCATTTTCGTATATGTCTTAATTAGAAAAGAGGGAAACGGAGGATTAATACCGCATGTTACCTTAACAACCACAAAATCTAATTTCATCCACAGTGATGAAATCAACTGAACGTACATTTGACCGTTTGTTACCACATTTACAGAGGCTCCGTTGTATAAATTTTATGAAACGTGTTTATTTTCACCTTATTAAGGCAAATTCGCCTATTTAACCGGAAAGATTATTGGAGAAATAGTAAATGTTCTGTAATAATCCAAAAATCGTAAGTTCAAAGTTCGAAATATTTTTTATGTTACACCAAGACTCTCCTACAGAAAGAATTAGAAGTCAGTACCCGGCACAAAATAAAACAATTATTTAGATTATTTATCCATCCGTATTAAAATTCAACTAAGTACCCACACAGTTCTATCTTTTTATAGTTGACTTGACAAATCACACCAAACTTCAAGTTTGCAAGTGTTAATTTTTGAACAATGTTTATTTAAACAGAATAAAAGTTTTCGAACAAAGTTAAGATTTTATTATATCTTGCAACAAAGAAAATATTACTTTACTACTTTGTTATAAAATTTTCAAAGGAAAAAATTAATATTCCGTGAACACGATAGAAATACGACAGAAAGAAACAGCGCAATTAATTATCAGAAAGTTTTGATTACAAAACTGGTTTTATGTCACCCTTGGTTGAACATTTTAAGATAGGGTTGACGAAAAATCATCAAAAGAAGAAGGCAGATGTTAAGATTACCAATAATTATTGTTTTTCGTTGCTCTTTTTCTGTTATGACGCTGAGGTTGAGCATGGGGTACCTACTGTATAATGTTGAATCCAAACGACTTATGTTAAAAAAAAGGTTAAGCATTTAACCTCCAAGGCTGCTTCTGTGCCTCCTGTACCTCATTTTGCAATACTTATAAAAAAATTTAAAATGTTAAAAAAAACCCAATCATAGGCTTCGTAATAGGACGGAAAGATTAAGACGGACTAAAGAAGCGAAAAAGAACAATGAATTTTGGAAGATGGTATGCACAGGGTCTCTCTCGAAAGGTAAACAAAATTATAGGTGTAGGGAAAAATGGGCGGATTACTCTGAAGAATTACCAAACAAGCCAGAAGAAGAGAGGGATGAAATAAACGATGATGAAGTACAAGCACCAACCCAGGAAGAAATTGCAGAAGTGTTAACAACCCCAAAGAACAACTGAAGTCCAAGGGAAGATGGGATGTAGGCAGAAATATTGAAATATGGAATCCTTTAATTACCCTTTAAGCCTTTAATGAGATAATTAGCGAAATAATAAAGATAACTATCTGGAAGAAGGAAAATAGAAAGAAGACAAAGTAGTTAAATTTGAGGAAGTGAACAAGGAGACCACGATGTGAAGAAGAGATTAAAGCAACAATGGCAGCTGGTATGAGAAGTATCTTTGCATTGAAAGAAATCTACATATAAATAATAGCCTTAATTTGTGTATGTAGTGTCCGTCACGCTCAGGAACGCATCTCAGAATCAGAATCATAAATTAATTTGCGGAGCAAATTAAAAGTAAGTAAACCAAAAACAAAGACCATCGATGATCAAGGTTAGTTTTACACCCCCCCTTTAATTAGCGACGGCCATGGCTTTGAATTTATCTTGACATAGAAACGCACTTGCTATCCCGTATTGCTAATAATGCAGGTTTATTCACATCTACTGATTCCAAAACATAACTGGGTCTATTCGATGAAAGAAAAACCTCTGAAGGAAAGGAAGGCAAATCTCACGTATAAGTGGCAAAGTCGAGAACCCATCGGCCGGGAATTCAGCGTCGGAGGAGTGTCAGTCACTCCGATAGTCAGAATCCGCTCCGATTTCGCCAATGACTTGGCCAGGGGCTAGCTTTACTTTATGGGGGTTCCCCCTCAGGAGGAGCCCAAGGCAGCTTACTTAAGTTTTAGGAAAACCGCTGGAGATAAAATATAATGAATATTGATATTTAAATTAACACATCCCCCGTTTACATCCGTCTAACATCTCCCCTAGGCCACTCAAAACGCGAGCAGGAAAATACCTCCCCCCCCCCAGGAACGCATCTCATTGGTTTAATATCATAATATACTATATGGTAAAAAACATAACAAGGGAGCAACGAATGTCATTTCATCTGTTGTGTAAATTTTAATGATACGTGAGACGTGAAAACTCAATATATTAATATACAAGATAGACAGCTGTCGCAATTTACTCAGTGCGGCTTATAGGCCGCACAACCAAAGGCGACTATGTGTCCGTCATGCTCAGGAATGCATGCCAGAATTAGAATCATAAATTACTTTGCAAGCTTAGCCCACACATCCATAGCATAGCGGGTGCGCTACGGAATCTGAATTTTGAAATGTAGGGTTGCGTTTTGAGCCCCCCCCCCGCATACAAATACCGTTGGTATCATGGAATTTGATTTTGTTTTGACAGAGAAATCGCAGTCGCTGACCCGTAGTGCTGGTAATGCAGGTTTATTCATGATTGGGTCTTTTATGGAAAGCATCTGATTGGTTTAGTATCATAGTATAAATACTATACTGCCGCCACTAGCAAAATGGCGGTAACTGCATTTAGGTCAGTTCAGAGAAAATGACGAAACACATTAAGCGATTGTGCTGCGAACAAATGTCGTATAATAGAACTTTTCAGTGCAATAGCTAATAAGTTGGTATATAATCTAATTTTGTGTAGATTTTTGCTTTAAAATATTTGAAAATAGCATAAATAATGATGTATTGCTAAAAACGTAAAAATAAGTAGCATAAAAGCGGCAACTGTAATTATTTCTACAGCACTTTTACCGCTTATTTGCTGCTTGTTTGATATTGGGTTACCAAAATTCATAATAAGTTCCGTTTATACAATTTTTGCTTATTTTGAGTTAAAAAATCATATATTTAAATATTATTTTTTTCTGTAAATCCATCTAAAGTTAATATTTAACGCCTCAGATGAGTAAAAATGGAATCATTAAGAATTACTTTTTCCTTTATGTTGTTAATATTAATAATTCTGTTTGATACCTTTGTCTTTTCTTTTAATGCTAATGATATTCGTTTTACTTTAGGTAATCAGGAATTACCTAAATTACAAGAACTAAACTACTATAATACTGTAACATGACCGTAACTCATAATAAAAAGGCGGCAAGTGTTAACAGATTCATATGAAGTTACCACCTTTTCACTAAATATTTGGTATTTGCCGCTTTCCTTCTTTTGGAAATGATGACGTAGTGTAGCTAGCGCTATTTTGTTTTAATGATTTTAAGCATTTTGAGATGTTTTACAGCTTTTAAACTACGTGGGAAGACGCATAATACTCCTACGCGCCCAAAAATAATAAAAACAGAAAATCTCAAAAAAATGTAGTTACCGTTCTTTTACTACGGACGGTAGTATGATATGGTAAGAAAGATAACAAGGGAGTAACGAATATCACGCCATTTATCGTATAAATTTTGTCGTAATTCACTCAGTGCGGCCTTCAGGCCGCACAACAAAAGCCGACTAGTATTTAATAGTAAGGTATTTGCAAAGTCTGTAAAGAAACGAGTTTACAAAATGATCATAAGACCGTTGGTGATGTACGGATGTAATGTGTGGACAATAAGAAAGCGAGAACAAATTATGCCCGAAGTGTGGGAGAGGGAGATTTTAATGAAGATATAGGGTGGAAAGTGTTTGAACGGTCAATGGGCTATAACACTGTAAAAATAGCGCACTGGGTACCCAGATCTTAGACCTCTATACACACAGAGTATTTCCAACACGATTTGAAACGCCCTGTATGATTTTGAAATATGCGGACGGACGGACAGACAGACGGACAGACAGACACGGAGCCAGATCATAAGGCTTCTTGTTATACTTTGTATAGAAGCCTAAAAGCACGTAAAAATACAATTAAATATGTGTAATTTTTACATTCAAAATTATAGTAAAAATACATCTTATGTATTATTACATTGATAATAATGTAATTTCACACAATTATCAATGGAATAATACTAAATATGTATGTATTTTTACTATAATTTTGAATGTAAAAATTACGCGTAAGTCTAAAAGAAAGAATCACAAATAAAGAATAAGAGTAATAATAGACGTCTCCATACAATAGTGGAGAATATGAGAATAGAATCTCTGCAATGGTTCGGTCACGTGCAGAGAATAAAGGAGGAGAGTATGATGCTCAAAGAAATGCTGAACTGGACTCCAACAGGGCGTAGAAAGAGAGGGACACTCAAAAAATTTTGGAGAGACGGTGTAGATGGAGAGATGGTAGAAATAAACCTGTAAGATGAACCTTTCGATGAACATCTCCATAACCAATGGAAATTGGGTATCGGAAGACAGGCTAAATGGCACTCCTTTAGCCACATCTCTTAAAATGAAATTATAGTAAATAAAAGCCTAACTATTTTGCATATTCTTCCTTTTTCTGTTAAGTCTGATGACATCTGGAAGTTCGGTGAAAACTTTCATGTAAAAATATTGTAAAACATGTATTTTTGATTCTCATAAACAATATCAAAATTAATGTTTCAGATGTAGGTCTCATAGCGAAGAATTATTGCGAACTTGATTCCCTCGATAGTCAACGTCGCGTCGTTTTTAATCGATAAAACGCCAGCAACTTATTGAAAGTTTAAAATATAATAAGCTAGAAATTCTGAAAAAGCACAGCAGTACCATTAAATATGGCCGCAGGAAAAGTAAGAGCTTCATAAACTATAGAATTAACTTTTAGCGGTCAGGGTCGGCTTTAATTTTTAAATCCTGCAATTTGAATTCAAAACTTCAAAACTGCCTGTGTACCAATAAATTATTCGTGCAAAACAGACTTAATAGATTCATCATGTTAAAATAAATTAAGGGAATATATCAAGACAAGACGAGTTCAAGAAAACCATAATTAGGTTATGCTAGAATAAGTTGGGTTAGGTTAGGTACCACTGTGTTCTCGAATTATTTAGACTCATTTATCCATTTCATTATTTATAAAGTGGCGTGCCCAACAATAGTACCCAATAATATTTTCACCATACATAATTGAACCGTATTTACAGGTTTATCAATACTACGCTTATTAAAGTATGATTAATAACCCCTTATTTTCAGTTTATATTGTCTGGTTGTGTTTTATAACAATCGATTTAAGTAAAAGAGAAAAACAAAATTAATATTTGATACGAAAGAATCCCCTGTTCGTGATAAATTACAAAAGAAACCTTGTACTAGGTTGAGAAACATTTTACTAGTCATGGATGCTTACTTCAAACATTTAAAGAATAAATTTCAGGGCAGTAGTGACGGCGTCTAGTGACGTCACGACGTCGACTAAAACGGGGGTTGTGTGTCGTGCCACGGCGCCGTACGAGTCAAGGTTACCAATCGACCTGACCTCGGTCGGTTTATTCGAAAACCATGCAATGCATCCACCGAACTAAATTCCCACGTCACATTCGTCTATTTAGTGTCTCTTTATTATTTCAGTAGCTGTTGCTGAAACTCGTTTGAGTTTTTTTTTGGCACTTTAACCATATTTAAAACGACCGTTCCTCATTTATTATTTACGCCGAAAAAAGTTATTATTATTTGAAAAACCTTGCGAATAATTTAATTATACCACTTGTTACACAAATTTGGCAAGGTATCTTTCGGCAAGCTTTAACTGAAGTCAAACAAGCAGCTACGTTGGGTTAAATCAAATTTGAAACGGGAATCAGAATTAAGTATTCATTGAAAACCTCGATTGTCCTGACCCAAATAAAAGATCAATTAATTTAGATTTGCTTTATCGCGTTAAAATTAAACCGTGCTATTTATTCAGGTTCTAATTTTATCCACAATTAAAATGTTAACGGAATCCGAATAAGTAAGACGAACTGACATTCATATAAGGTATGTACGTGACACAGTTTTGCCATGCATACTGCGAGTATGCAACTAAGGGTTGGACTGGCGCGCAAGGTTTGTGTGGGAAATTGTCCCTGCATAACGTCGGTGTTTCGAAAATTTATGTATGTACCTACTAGGTCTCGGCTAAATTTTGACCAATTTTCATGAACGAAGGGTAATAGAATATTTTGTACCCGTGGTATATCCACTATTTTTTTTTCACTACCACTTCTAAAGTGAAATTTAAGTACCCAATTATCCCCATTGTCACTGTGTTTATGCTGTTAATTTATACTGACGTAAGGTATAATTTAAATAGAGGGTCTTAGGTAAGTGCAGGAGACGGTCGTTAGCTGAAGCGGTTATGTGCGTTGCTGCTAATGCGGAATGCCTGGTTCGACTCCGGGCTCAGTAAAAACATTATTCTGACCGTCTCCCCTCGGAAGGCAATGGCAAACCACCGAGGTGTAATCTGCCTGGTACAGCCTCTCTGGAGATGAAGTGTATACACTTCCCGCGGTTCGGAGCCCGCGTTAAGCAGTAGGTCCCCTATGTGTGTGTTAATACTTCAAACGCATAACACATGCATAGGAGAGAGGTCGCCAACGTCCGGGAGACCGGATATGGCACACGAAGAAGAAGAAGGTAAGTGCAATATGTTAATAAATTAGCAATCTATGCTAGCCCTTCACGTGCCAACCTGGTTTTATGGTTTAAAGAATATAAAACAGCCAATTTTATCGCTTTTTCTTGAGCACTTGACTCTTATTGATCCTTAATAAGATCAATATTATGTAAACAAACTTTCATTATTAAAAGCGGAAGTGACTTCAGGCACGTCAAACGTGTCGTATATTTAAATTAAAGACACGTCGGACCGTCAAAATATTTTTTAATTAAATGAATAAAAATAATTATGGACCATCAAGGGCGATATATTATGAAGTGGTGTTGCTTTAGGGTGTTCAGAAATTCTGAAGTTTCTAATCTCTAACGATGTCGGCGTCACCTTTTACGAAGTTGGAAAGGGGGCCAGAATAAGTTTTTCGGCGATTTCTTGTCTTTCTTTCAACTTCAACAAGATAAAAGGTTTTATTCAAGTTTTCCGTTCCAAGTAATGGCCGAACAAAATTTGGTCTAAATTACGTTCCACAGGGAGAATCACATTATAACGGATATGAAGATACGATTTTTTGCGTTAAGAACTTAATGCAATTAGTTAGACAACATAAAAATTAAGCGAAAGGTAACCGTAAAACGCTCGATTCATTTTTTTTACGAATTTGTCGGTCTTGCGATCTGCTGTGCTCAGGCAAATTTTGCAAAGCTTGAAGAACACATAAATAGTTAGAGACCCTAATCGGAAATTATTTGGGTTCTAAAAATACCGCTTTTATATCGACCTGACAAGCGAAACAATTGCGAGCTCCTTCCATGATATTTTACGTACTGCAGTAGAAATTGTCTAAGTAAGTCCAGTATTTAAACAAAGTAGAGGTGGGACGTGGCCTATGAGTACTAACAGCCAATGGGATACCACTGTTTCGTTACGCTTTTAAAGGCTGTTTTGGGGGGTTAAACATGAATTTTCCGCAAATTTTTTTAATTACTACAACATAAGCCTTCAGCTTTCCTAATATAAGTATGATATTTTTAAATTCGCGGTTTCTTATAGCAACATAGGTAGAACTCCAAGATATTTTCACAGAAAATGACAATGATGAATCTGTAGATATCAAACCAACCGACATTGACTATGTCGGTGAAAACGCTCAAATGACTTCTTCTTAAGAATATTTATAGAATGTCATGTAATACCTAAAAACCTTCAAAAACTGAAGATGTCTCATTCCTCGCCTCTCGTTGGAGGAAGGGAATTTTGGATCTTCTTAATGACACCCCAAAGAACCATTATATGGAAAAAATTATTCTGACTTGGCGCCGAGCCTACGCCGAAACGTAGAAAAGTAAAGAAATATTTAAATTAAAAAAATATTATTATAAAAGTTGCATTTTGTTCCTAATTTAAATACGCGACACGTCCGATGTGTCTGGAGTTACTCTCTTATTTAAATATGCTTATTAAATTATATATCATGTTGTAGCAGTGCAGTGTTCGATTCTCAGCAGTTTCTTTCAGTCTTTTTGTGACCTCTGCCGCTTGCTGACTGGCATTGAGCTAGCAAATATCCTTATGTATTTTTGAACTAGTAGCATAGTTACTAGTTTGAACCGTTTATATTTCCGGACCATCTTAGTGGGGAAAGGAAGGATATATGTTTTTATATTAGTAAACGTGTAGATCCATATCTCCCACTGGATAGCTAAAATTTTACGGGCTTGTTACTTATGTAGTTGTACTCATATAAGAAGGGAAAGTCCAGAATTATTTTGCACTTATAATAATAATCCCTGCAGTGCGGCCTTCAGGCCGCACAATCTTGGAAATTAGATGTGCTACCAAAAAATAGTTGCATATTAGCATTTGAAAGAAAGGAGAAAAGCATTTGTTCTAATTTATATTATTCAACCGATGAAAGCTATTAAAAGTGATTTAAAAATTTATATTGAAAAATTCAGTGGCAACCCTTTGTTGCCTTTATTTTTATTTGTTTGAAGTAAAACAAATTTTAATTTATAAATTAAAAAAAAACATTTTTTGAAGAAAAATAAGTCTGGAGTCACTCTCGTTAAAATATTAGGACCTGCTTTCCTATTATCTATCCGGTACTTACGCGCATAAATGGATTAATTTATTGTCCTCTGGTGAAGTTGGTTATAACATGAATTTAAAAAATATCCTATCACACATAACTTCACCAGACTTAAACGAATCTCTTTAATCCTTTTATTCAATAATTGTCAGAATCTCATCAATCCATTCATGCGCGTGAACGATAGGTAGATAATCTCCCATTGTTTTTCTCTTCAACTCACGCACAGACTGGTAATAATTTAGTCACCGGGAAACTCTTTTGAGTGTCACCACTCTTCAAGAAATTTTTACGACAAAGAACAAAATTCAAAAAAGTACCCGCGTACTATAGTATGAATATTCTGTAAATACTGCTGTGATTCCCCTTAATTTATTTTTAATAATATTATTAACAAATTTACTATTTATGTTATTATTTCAAATGTTACCTTCTAGTCTAAAAATTATTTTATAATTTCCAATGTTTCCCTTCCCCTGCTACCCCTTAATTCTAATTTTGTTATGTTTCGCTCTTGTCCAATTACTAACTATAAAATTTTACTACAGTTTTTCTCTGCTCTTTGAAGAGAATTGATTCTCATAAATGTAGAAGAAACAAAACAGAAGATTAATAACCCGATAAATAAAAATAAACATAAATTTAGGGGAAAATGTCTCGCCCCCCTCCTAGACATTAGAAAACAGCATAAATCCCCTTTGAACAATTGGTGAGCATTTATAGATCAATATCAGGCTCATAAGAACCACAGAAGTTGCCTAATATAATGTTTTATTATTAGTAAAAATAACAATTCATAACTTCACAGTAATTTTACGAACTTCTTATTGCAACGATATTATCCCAAAAAATCAATTATAATATGAAGCTACAGAAAAGATTAGGTACCAAACAAATTCCAAATAATATAAAAAATTAGCATTGGTTACATTTACACCTGGTAATTAAGTTAAGGGTTAATAACGAAATGAAACGCAAATATTACTTGTCTGAAAGTTGCATTAACCAAAGTGGTGATATGGATCTTGTTTTTCTAGGTGAGAATAGAGATATTAACGAGAATTTTACACAAAACATGTAAAGATTTCAAACCCAATCCAGAACTTGTTGACGCGGTAATTGCAGAGACAATTCTAAAGAAGTGATTGATGCTATGAATACCGCAGATAGAGAAGGAATCCCTATTCCATACATGTACTTATGACTTTATATAATGGCAATGTCGTTACGAAAAGAAGTTCAGACCTATATTTTGTTCATATTATCGCTTCCTCGTTATTATTTTTGTAGGGACACAGAAATCAAAGTTACAAAAATCAAACTGTATGATGAATAGAAAATATGTTCTCACGTATAATAATCGAAAAACCAAGTAACTCTAAATTTGATGTGAAAAAGCACATTTATTTACCTTGTCCTTGTCGATGGTCTATCTAGTAATTATAAGATCGCTGGAATTTGCAAATTTCGCTAAAGAAATGTAACATATTATGACTTTCATTTTTTTTCTAATCAGAGCCATATGATACCACATAATTTGCAGTTAATCACAACGCTCCAAACTTCCAAACACCTATCAAATCAGAACGCTCCAATTTCCTGGCCAATCAGACTGCTCCAAATTACTATTTTTTTAATTAAATTGGAAGACTTTACCTTAATTATTGTTGTTCAATGATAAAAATTTTATTGGATATACATAGGTTTTCATAATATTTTCAAGGCTTTTAGAATGGAAAGTAAATGACAATGACAATTAAATCACAATTTAAAATTGGAGTTTTTTTTCAAAAAAAGGTCAACTAATCAAGAAATATAGGTATACTAATTTATTATTTTTAATAGACTTCATCTATATCCAGTATAGCGAGAAGCCTTATGGTCTGACTCAAAGTCCGTCCGTTCATCCGTCCACATAAATCAAACTCCTCACGATTACGCCTTCTTCTTTCTCTCAATATGACTTGGTCTTTAACTGATTTATTTAATTGGTCCTTGAGCATTTTTTGTTTTTACACCTTATGTAGTTTTCTAGGTTGCCTTTCGTTGTGCCTACATCCTGTTTTTCATTGTTATGGTGGAAAACCGACGACTTTACGTGTCCTCCAAAGCACGGAAGACGGTCAAGAAATTTTAGACTGTACCTAGAGTCGAACCGGGGAACCTTGCATTACCAATTGATCTTGCTAACATTCAGGCTATGACCTTCATCTCGTGATTACGTAATACCAAAGGGGTGTATTAAAATTATACAATAAAGAATTAATTAGTGCATATCTGATGGTTGTCATTACGGAGTTAGCCAATCAGAAGGGTAGCTGTATAGAAACCCCGGAACTGCGGTCCTCCAAGTTCAACCTTATTAAATTTCATTTCTCACAATTTTATTACTACAAATAAACAATTTAACCCTCTATTGCATAAATTAATTTGTAACTATTTTTAGGTTATTCAAAAATTAAAAACTCTGAAATTGACGCCTAAGGGGGTTGTAATAATTTTTTTTGTTTGGCCAAGTGGGAACATTACGCAATAGAGGATTAACATTGAAATTGGCAAAACACTTTGCTAACTTTAATAACCAATGTAATTGGGTAGATTGTAGTTCATAAATTCATTGAATTTATGAATTGATTCATTGTATTTATGAACGCTTATAAAATCAAGTAATTTCAATTTATAACATTTTTTAAGGTGTTTCGACACAAAATTTTTAGCCCGTTAAATTTTTCAGCCGGAAATATTAATGAAAATTTTGCGAAACGTTTCGTTTAAAAAATACAGAATTAAAAATAAAACCATAAAATTTTTTTAACATTTCTTTGCTTATTTTAATTTATAACTCGAAAATTGTTTACTATAGATCAAAAAAAGTTAAATATACTTTGTAGGTAATTTCCCCCTTTTTCGAAAAGCACTAAATAAATACTACTAAAAAATCAATAGCTTCGGTGCTATGGCCATTTTAAGCTAGAAGTAAGATTAAATGCTTTAAAGGGTGACAATTGGATATCCAAATCTGTCACAGTTGATTGTTTGTTTGTTTAATATTAAATCAATCCCGATTATTTGATGAGCTAGTGAGGACTCTTATAGACGACTCCTAATTAATTGGTCGTACATTAATTTGGAATGACGGCAATTAATGATGCTGTAATGACACGAATTCGGATATTCTGATAATATGGGAATGTAAGGTAGATGGAGGGGATTTATGTCATTAATAATGATCGTGTAAGGTAACATCTCATTAATGATGTAATTAATTGATCATATAATAATTGCAGGGCCGTTGTTGGAAATTCTCCTGCGACAAAACCGGCAATGTAGCAGAAAATGAGAAATTGGAGGATTTATGTAATCGGGCTATATTTTGCTTTTACACAGATCGTCGTGAGTGATATTATTTTTATTTGTTTTAGTTAATTTGCATCCTGCAATTATGCATTTACTTAAGACGACATGTGAATACTTATCACTTTTATCCCTCATGACATTTCGTTCTTAAAGCTAAAATTATAATATAACTCCACTGCACTGTTACCTTTTGTTTGCAAGGTCATTAAAAATTAGATAATTTATAAATTATAATCATTGTTGTGGTTAGCATAGTTTTAAATTGTCGCAAAATAAATTTTGAAGATGGTAAATTGAATTTGTCGGCTTTTGCCTATGTAAAGCGTTCTTTTAGTGATGGTGGCGCAGCATCATAATACGTAAGCATTTTTAATTTTAGTATGATTTCATATTTGATAACAAGGTCGCTTGACAATTTAAATAAAAGGTGAAGTAAAGTTCTGCATATCAAATTCAAACTAAAATTTCCCGCTCAGAAAGGAGAACCGGATTCAATTCCTACTTCTATTTGTTTTTCTTCTAGTGCCTATCCGCTTCGACTTTATCTGCCGCAGTTCTGAAAAGATCCAATGTTCTCAGATTTATTTAGCCACTGTATTCTTCTTCTTCCTGGTCCCCTTCTTCCTTGCCTTTTTGAATGAGCTAACGAATGCCTTTTGATAATCAACGAAACAGACAAAAATATCACATTTGATATATTTTCCTGCTGTTTTGCAGTTGTATATTCCAAAAGCTTCTCTGACCCTTCTGTGCCTAATAAATAGATCAGTTTTTCTTTCAAGCTCTGATATTTCCAAACATGGTATTCTAAGGGCCGGTTTTACAATAGGAGCTTAAGCTCCAAGTTCATTGGATAAAACCCAATAAACTTGAACCATGATTGGGTGCAAAGTTGAGCTGAGCTTAAGCTCCTATTGTAAAACCGGCCCTAAACCATTTTTCTTTTGCTGCTCTCATATCTTATATGCCATTTTGTTGTATTTTCTTTCTTCCTGTATAAGTTGCAGTATCTCTTAGGTCATCCCGCTTTTCCCTTTTTACATCTTTGTTTACCAAGCGCTCGTCTTCAATTTCGTTGAAGATCTCCGATAGCTCCTTGTCTATATTAACTAGATCTTTTAGCTTTCGTTTCCTGTTCCTTTAGTCTTCTCAAGTCCCATCGCTTTCTAGGATAGGCCTACATTTATTTACTATTAATTAAATTAAAAAACCCTCAGGTCAAATCGTGCGAAATTATCCCCTTTATCAATATAGCCAGTCCGCCAGTGGCGAAGCATCGTGGAGAAAACAATCATAAAATAATTTTGGAGTGATTGACGACTCACACGTTAGACGTGTAAATTTGGTTGGAAAACGGAAATAACCCTGTCGTATTACCATTACAGTATCGATTCCCTTCAATATCGCGTCTCAGTTTGAGTTACGAATTTAAATAATAAAAAATGAATGATAATCCCGGAATCGATGTTTTCGTTATGAATGAAAACAACAACCACGAACGAAGGGTAATCGCTGTCTCAATTTATTTAAATTAAAAAACATCGAACAGTCTTCTATATTTTATCACATTGCTCGTAAAGAATCAAACCGATTTTCACTTTTTGTTGCTACAAATGTGAATTCAAACATAAAAAAGAATTCAATCATCGCAAACTCTCATACATAAATTTACGTTGCCAACATTTTGTAAGGCACGTGTACGATAATAGGAAAACCTTGTACCGAAAATGTTATTTTGATTATTTGAAGGGTTAAATTTTAAAATAAATTATGGAATACAATTTCGAATTTATTTTTCTGCGTGAGCTTCATGTGGAAAACTATTATAATAGTAATCGTGTCTATCAAAATAAATTGCTTGTTTATGTAGTAAAAATAAGATTTTATGTATTCAATGAAGGTTTTCTAATAATAAATAATTAATTCCAGACAAAAAAATGTCCCACAATCCATAAATAAAAGCAATTTATCAACTAAAGCAGATCTAACCTACAAAACTTTGTGTCAATAACGTTACCAATTATTGACGAATTTTAGTGCAACACTCGGTATATTTGAATTTTGAACTTTTTGAATTAATTTTAAAATTGTTGAATAAAGCGAGACATTTAACTGCGCTATGGCGTGACCAACCGTTTTATTAGTCAAAGTGGTTTGTGAAACACTTCTGAAATTAATTTCAAAAGAGCATCCTCGAGTTCTGATTTTAATTTTTTTCTTTGGTTCCTTCAGAGGAAAATCTTTTCGGTTGGTTTCCGCGCTAAAATTAACAAAATTATAAATGTTTCGTGTTTCACTTTTATAAAGTTTGATAATCAGGAGTGGTTTTTACCCGAAATTTCGGTCTTAATGTCTACTTAACCTTTCAATTACGTGTAATACGTAATATGTTTGCATTAAGGAAAATGTTTCATATTTTCATTTTAAAATATGCTTATTGGAGCGTATTAATTAGGTGTGCGTAATTTTTATTTAATTACACTAAAAGCTTTCTATTTTGGTTGCACCTACGCAGGTGTATTATTTTAAGTAAATTTAATGAAATCAAAACCAGGAAAAGGGAAAATATTGATGTTTTTATATTAAAACATCCTCTTTTGTTAACATAACATAATAAATTATTAAACATTCGCAAGACAAAGGAGTCGACTAAAAATATATTTAAATACACTGAAAGAAACGAATAACGGTGAACATTAACAAAAAATATTTCTCTTTGTGAGTTTCTTATATTTTATTGGATGGAAAAACGGTGATTTGAGAATATATTATATAGGAAATTTTAATACGGGAATAAAAAAATATTTCAATTTGCGTCGCAAAATTATTATCTACAAAATTATTTTCTTAAATAAAAAATTGCTACGGCGAGATTCGAATTGTAAACAATTGGGTATATATTAATTTTAAATAAGTATCAAATTTAATACAATAAAATTATTAAGTCGCCCAACGTTGGGCGCCAAATGGTAGGTACATATTACACTGCATATCCAAAAGTTCTCTGAGTAGCAAAATCACCTAATAACGAGCAACGCTTTCACCAGCAGGGACGAAGTCTCTGGAGATCACATCCACGTAGTGCAAGTTTAAGAACAACTAAGAAAACAACAATCACAGTTTCACATAGAGCAATAGCAGGACGTGGTACATGAACAACTCACATTTGTAACATTTCAATTTAACATTTGATTTGAACATTTGAAAAAGATACGCAAACTTACTGGAAAGTTGTGTGGTAATTTATTTCCAAAATTAGACATTTTTGTAGAAGTTGAAATAATTTGTGAAAAAGCTTTAATTGGAGGCAAGCTGGAATAAATGTAATTATCTTGATTTGGGCCTCCAAAATAATACGCTAATTTTGCAAGCTGTAGACATCTCTGATTTGGCCGCCATATTGGAAAATATCAAAATACTTTTTTTTATAAATATTTGTGTATATCTCGGTGTGCATTTACTTAAGAGAAAATGTGAAGAAATTAAAGAGAAAGGGAATAAAATCCTTTACATAACACATCTTATAAATTTTTTAATCGATCGGTTGTAGCGTTAGAACCAACAGAGCGCGCAGTATTTATTTAGCATTTATTATTTTTAATTTCATTATTTAATATTCTTTTGTCTGATTTCACGAACGATAATAATTAAACTTTAATTAAGCTAATACAATGCAGTTTAATTTTTGTTGCCATGGTCATAGTTTTAACCATCGATCTTATATTTACTAGATATGATATAACCATATACATATACCACAAGTACGTTGTTGGGAATGTTTTCCCTTTGCATAGCCGCTGCAACGGCTGCAACTGAATATACACTGTTATAAAATTTATAGCAGTGTGCTACTGTGTTACATCCAAAAACGAAAGCAAATTCTGTAACTTTTATTATTTTCTTCACAACAAATGCGTGTATGTCCTACCTTGTAAATAGAAGATCGATAGTTTTAACCGTAGAACTTAATTAATGTTTGTGACAACGGCCTAAAATATTATTTAAACCATTTAATCGATTTACATATTTATATGAGACGAATGTTTAAGAAATTATATTTTTACATAGATTTCCCAATATAGTGGTCAAATCCGCGATAGTTGCACCGTACAATAATTATGGAAGTTATTATGCTGAAATAAATTTTATTATCTCTATTTGAACCTCTAGAAAGCTATGCTCATTATGCATCATCCAACGACCCCAGATTTCATCACCATCTCTGGCTCGTCAAAAATATCAACCACAGACCATATGGAAAGCTAAAATTTTTACAGCTATGTAGGTTTGACATTTCATGAACTGAGTAAAATCAGAAAACTTTCAATTTCATCACGCGGAAGAGGCTATCGGCAATTTTCCGAAATCTTAGACATATCTTAAACGTCAATGCGAAATGCATTTTAGTTACTGAGTTACTGAGAGTTTTTGAGAGAACAGTCACAAAAAAAACACTGGGTCTGTAAGAAACTGTGTAAAAATCAATGAGAAGAGTTACAGAAGAAAGACAAATATGAATGACAAAAAATATTGGAGCCCTAAATTACACTGAAAATGTTTTGAATAGATTGGGCTCAGATAATCGAAGTTTTATTATACTATAAAAAATTCATAATAGTACAGAAAGTGTCTATATGTAGACTATAGTTTTAGAGACCGGGGTGTCAGGGGGGGTTATGGAATACCCCCCAGGTACAAATAAATAATACAACAGAAAAATTTACAGCCTTATGCTTTTTAGTATCAGGTGATGAAGAGAAAAAATCTTGCAAAAAATACAAAGTGAAAATTGCAAAAAATCAAGGAGGATCGACAAAACTTGAATAGTTTTAAAAAATAACATTATTTACTACTAGAAGCTATTCCATACTCCCATACCCACAGACCCTCCGGTCAAGGGGATCTATTTTATCGATAGAAACTCGAAAGAAAAAACCTGATTTGTCTTGATTTTATGATGAGTGAGTGAGGGAAGATTCGTAGCTTTATATCTTAACTACACCGAAAGAAGTAATATCCATAATATTAATAAACGCAGGTTGATTAGTTGAAAATTATAGATTTTATAAAGCTTTCATAAATGCAATAAAGAAAATTTCGTTAAAATTTGGCCGCTATTAGCCATCTAGTAATATGTGATTACATAAGGTTGTGCAGCGTAAAGACCGTTAAGCGTTAAGGGTGAAACAGAATGGACGTCGCTGAATGACAAAAATTGTCAAATTTAAGTTGAAATGCTTGTAAATAGGTTACTGTGCACACAATGGTTCAATGCCGTACATTGTGTGCACAAGTATTTCAATTATTCGAATATTTGAATAATCCAATTGTTTGAATAATTTGAATATTTAAATATTCGAATAATTTGAACATGGGAATTAAATATCGAACGAATATTCGAATAAAAAATTTAAAAAATTCCCAGCCCTAGTATTTACAGGTTTAACGTCGGTGTATTAACAAAGTTACAAAATTTTTAGGCAAAATTTAATTTTCATCCTTTAATAGAAACTACCCCGTAGTACTTAGAATTTTTACCGTATCCATCAGACCCCCCCCCCCCCCGGTGTGTGATTTCTTTTTTTATTTTATTTTTAGAAAATCTTCAGGCAAGCATATTCAAGAGCTTTGATAAACAAAGCATACATAATTTGAAAATAAAAAACCAAAAGATCAAAAAATGATCATTTAAAAAAATGATGTAACAAAACTGGAAATGGAGTTAAAAAATATTGCAGAAAATATTGTAAAATATAAAATTAAGAACTTATATTTCATTACTAAAATTTATGAACGTAATATTTATGAATATACGCTTGAATTATTTTTTAAATATTTTTGGAAGTCGCAAAAGCTTAAAAATTACCTTGGAAATTTGAGAATTTCGAAAAAAATCGAACACTTTCCGAAGCGTTTGTGACGTAATCCTTCCTTCACAGTCCTTTTACCCTAATGAGGGTTTGGTGACCCATCTCGTTCTATCTCTATCTATGAATATGATGTTCGTTCAAATTGTTTTCACATACATAGAGGACCTACTTGTTTAACGTGGGCTCCGAACCAGGGGAAGTGTACTACACTTAATTTCGAGATGGATTTTCTTATCAGACTACCTCGGTGGTTTGCCATTGCCTGCCGAGGAGAGACGGTCAGAATAAAGTTCTTACCGGTCAGATTCTGATCAAAATAATTGTCATACGCTACGGTTATCCTAATTTTCATTAATTTATGGCATTTTAATCCCCCCCCCCCCCCCATCTGTCCTTGTAAAATTCAAAATCTTTATTTTTCAACTTCAATTTAAATTTTTCATTTCTGGAATGTCTCGAAGTGTATTTTGCTTAAATCTCCATGTATTTATAAACTTACACAGCTAAAATTGTTTATTTTGATCGCTTATGCGATTTATTCAAATTTATTTGTAAATAAGACATTTCAAATCATTTTTAATGTATGCTTATGAACGGCAAAGTTTGTACATATTATGTATGCCCAAAAATTGTTTACCCACTTCCACAACAACTAGAAACTTGAAATTTTACAGTGCTACTCAGCATGCTCAGTAAACGCGGTCGCAAAAATAGGACACCCGTACTGGCTAAAGCTTGAAAAATATATTATACTCTGTGTTCGGATGGCTGTAACTCTTCAACCGATCGATTAACAAGAAAAAAGTATGAAACCTTTTCTGTGGATAATTTAATGTGATTTAATTTTACTTATGTAATATTTTGCTCTAAAGCAAACCTAAACCGAGATATTCATGAATATTCACAAAAATGTACTTTTTTGTGTAATTTTTTCAATATGGCGGCCAATTCCGGGGTAGCAAAATTAGTATGCCTTTTTAGAGGTTCAAATAAAGATAATAAAATTAATTCCAACTTTACTTCCATAATAGTTATTTTTATGCTAGCTGCAAAAACAAACCAATATTTTCAAATGGCATAGCAGTGATGTTAGATGCGAGCAAAGAGACTTTAATAATTTAATAATACTATTAGCACGTCTCGATGACGTTATTCAGACTTGAATGTTATCTTCCGCTTTTTACTGTTGTGTTTTATCAACCTCGAAATACTCGTAAACGAATATTGTATTATATACGAGTACCTTACTAGTTTAACTTAAATTATATTATTGTCTCGTTATGGCACTCGTTGCTCCACTAGGTTATATCCTTAAACACGTGAGCTGCAATCAATTTGATTTGTCGAGTAAGTAAATTTGTACTTTGAAACTTTAACCACCAGTAACCTCGTGGGTGAGGTTAGAAGGATTAGTTCTACGCCAAATTTGGTTTCATTCGAACTCGGTGCCACTCTTGCAACTAATTTAAATCAGGATACCATTTCTAACAATTCCGGTACCTTCCGTATTGTCTCTCTCTCTCTATCTCTTATGACTCTTCTCTTCTAGCCTATTAATTTATACTTAACGACTTACGATGTGACGTGGGCTCCGAACCACGGATAGTCTAAAGCAATTCCTTTCGAGTACAGTTTTAAGATACAGATACAGATATATTTATTCAATATAATCAATATTACATGAAACGTCAAAATTAAAATTTCACAATTAAAGATAAAATTCCACAGACATAAATATACAAAATGGACATATAAATATTCAATACACAAATTCAAATGTACAGCTAGCTTCAACCACCAAGTTACAAGTCACAGTTATCATTATAATAAATCAAAAATGATCAAAAACCATTCAGCCCAACGCAACGTTAGAACTCATGTTCTAAGTACTCCTGTATGGAGTAAAAAGCATTTTTTATTAATATGTCCCTAATCGTTTTACTAAATGACTTTGAAGGTAAATCCTGGATGCTCTTAGGTATTACATTGTACAATTTGACACCCCAATAATCAAGGCCTTGCTGGGTGGTTTTCAGTCTATGGAATCGAGTCAACAAAAAATCCTTTTGCCTTGTATCGTGCGAGTGTACCTCCGATTTTTTTTCCAGTTTTTTATATTATTATGCACGGATTTCAAACAGTTCAACACAAATATGCACGGCAAGGTCAGTATTCTTTCTCTTTTAAAGGAGTTCCTACATGAATCTCTACACTTTAAGTCGCACAAAACACGAACCGCTCGCTTCTGCAGAATGAACACCCCATCAGCCCCACACGACGATCCCCAGATAATGATCCCATATGAAATGCGGCTATAGAAGTAAGCATAGTAACATGTCATAGCCGACTCAAAATCAGCATAACGCTTAATGCCAGCTTAATGCCAGATTACTTTGGTTACTTGCCATTTCCTCACAGTTCAGATGCTCGAGTTACGCTGTAACCGTCTCTTCCGTTCTCAATTTATATTTTTTGAACTTCTTAAAATTTTCCTGAAATACCAATTTATTACAGTACAGAAAAAGTTCCTACCTCTGTGAACTAAAGCTTTATTGACCGGGGGTCCGGGGGTATGGAATACCCCCCAGGTACACAGAAATTGTAAACGAGAAATTTACTACATTATGCTTCTTAATATTTAGAATATAAACCCGGATAATCGGGGTTTTACTGAAATACCAATTTATTATAGTATAGAAATAGTGCCTACCTGTGAACTAAAGTTTTATAGACCAGGGGGTCTGGGGGGTATGGAATACCCCCCAAGTATACAGAAATTGTAAACGAGAAATTTACTACCTTATGCTTCTTAATATTTAGAATATAAATCCGGATAATCGGGATTTTACTGAAATACCAATTTATTACAGTATAGAAAAAGTGCCTACCTGTGAACTAAAGCTTTATAGACCGGGGCGTCTGGGGGTATGGAATACCCCCCAGGTACACAGAAATTGCAAACGAGAAATTGACTACCTTATGCTTCTTAATATTTAGAATATAAATCTGGATAATCGGGGTTTTACTGAAATACCAATTTATTACAGTATAGAAATAAGGCTTCTTGTTATACTTTGTATAGAAGCCTAAAAGTGCCTACCTGTGAACTAAAGTTTTATAGACCAGGGGGTCTGGGGGGTATGGAATACCCCCCAAGTATACAGAAATTGTAAACGAGAAATTTACTACCTTATGCTTCTTAATATTTAGAATATAAATCCGGATAATCGGGATTTTACTGAAATACCAATTTATTACAGTATAGAAAAAGTGCCTACCTGTGAACTAAAGCTTTATAGACCGGGGCGTCTGGGGGTATGGAATACCCCCCAGGTACACAGAAATTGCAAACGAGAAATTGACTACCTTATGCTTCTTAATATTTAGAATATAAATCTGGATAATCGGGGTTTTACTGAAATACCAATTTATTACAGTATAGAAATAAGGCTTCTTGTTATACTTTGTATAGAAGCCTAAAAGTGCCTACCTGTGAACTAAAGTTTTATAGACCGAGGGGTCTGGGGGGTATGGAATACCCCCCAGGTACATAGAAATTGCAAACGAGAAATTGACTACTTATGCTTCTTAATATTTAGAATATAAATCTGGATAATCGGGGTTTTACTGAAATACCAATTTATTACAGTATAGAAATAAGGCTTCTTGTTATACTTTGTATAGAAGCCTAAAAGTGCCTACCTGTGAACTAAAGTTTTATAGACCGGAGGATCTGGGGGTATGGAATGCCCCCCAGGTATACAGAAATTGTAGAAGATAAATTTACAACTTTATGCTTCTTAATATTTAGACTTGGTTAACGCGGAAGTTCGGATATTTAAAACTGAAATAATCGGGGTTTTACTTTAAAATCAATTTATTACAGTAAAGAAAAGTGACTACCTGTGAACTAAAGTTTTATAGACCCCAGGTGTATAGAAATTGTAGGAGATAATTTTACAACTTTATGTTTCTTAATATTTTTTTATACTTAGTTAAAGCAGAAGTTCGGATAACAAATACCCGGTTAATCGGGGTTTTACTGAAATTCCAATTTATTACAGTACAGAAAAGGTGCCTACCTGTGAACTAAAGTTTTATAGACCCGGGGTGTGGGGAGGATGGAGTAACCCCAGGTATACAGAAATTGTAGAAAATAATTTTACAACTTCATGCTTCTTAATATTAATTTGGAATTGGTTAATGCGGAAGTTCGAATAATCAAAACCCGGAAAATCGGGGTTTCTCTGAAATGCCAATTTATTACAGTACAAAAAAGTGCATACCTGTGAACTATAGTTTTGGGGGGTCTGGGGGGTATAGAATATATCCCAAGTACAAAGATATTGTAAAAGAAAAATTTACGACCTTATGCTTCTTAATATCAGGTGATGAAGAGAAAAAATCTTGCAAACAATGCAAAGCGAAAATTGCAACAGCATGAACAAAGAACGGTAAATCTTGAATGTTTCTTAAAAATAAGTTATACCCCCCAGACCCCCCGGTCGATTGGTTTTATTTCCATCTCTAGGAACTTTTGAAGATTTTAAATATATCTAAATTACCCTTGCTATGGTAACCTGACAATTTTACAGGTTACCAGATCGTTACTATGCGTTACTGGCATAATATTGGAAGAGTAATGGGAACGAAAACTCATTCAAATAAATGTTCTCAAATAGCATTAAAGAAGACTGATAACTATTTAAATTATCTCCTTCTTCTTATTATGACCTGTTATCTATGACCTACTTTTTGAGTAATACATTCAATTAGTTCCTTCAGCAGTGGTTTTTACATCTTAGGCAGCTTTCTAGGCCTTCAATCTTCTTGTACTCTGTAAAACAATGACCTGAACATTTGCCGGTAAAGCAGTGGTTTACTTTGTACGCACCGGAGAACTTCGAAACTCGGATCCTAAAAATCATCCGATTTTGGATGTTGCGCCGGAAACCTTTTTTGGTCATTTAGAATCGATTTAAAAATCAAAAAAAATCACACGTTATTTTGAAACTACTTTCTTCTCATGGTACAACCAATTTTTCGACCATTCTTTGTCTATTTTGCAGCTGTTACCAAAGAAATTTTAATTTTTACAGAAGTCTTATGTTTTTAATGTTTTCTTGTCTGAGAATTAATTTGAGAAGATCTTGTTATATGCATCGTATTGGGAACAAAATGCTAATCAAAAAATGACCATTGCTAATTTTCCCTGCGATAAATGTGGAATTATTTATTGACGTCGAAATTTATCGGTTATCCAACCTGTGTGCAATATTGGCAACTTCGTGCGTTAATAAAAAATTCTTCATTTGTCGTAGGAAAAAATTCAAGGGTCTTTTTTAGACCCTCTCATTTGGGGAAATGCTGTAGTCCAGAAATTGACTAGATGGATGTTTGAAAGAATATCATCGAACTGATGAAGAAGAACACTATGAAAAGTATTCTTTGAAGTTCTAAGATAATAGGTGATTTTCTTTGCAATTTTAACTCCATTCTAGTGGCCGGAAACCATTTTCCGGACATCAGAAAATGACGAAATTGAATATTTTCGGAATATCAGTTTCAAGGTTTGACGGCGCATGCAAATTAAACGAGAGATTCTACAATAAATTTTTACAAATAATTTTACGCTCTACAAAAAGGATACGTATTTGCTTGGTTTTTGAGATAACTATTTGGGAAAAAGGAAACAGTGTTGCGTTGTTTGTTTACAAGATTGCTGGTAACTTGTTGGCGCCTTAACTTTTGAAGTGAACCGAATCCCACTTTTAGGGTGGTTTGCTAATAATTTAAAAAATATGGCTTAAAGAATTGAAAAATTTTTGCAGCTCGTCCAAATTTGGTGCCAAATAATTTTAGTGTTTTAAAGGATAAAACCGAAAACAACTGGAACTGGATCTAAAAATTGGTTACATCATGAAAAGTATTGTTCGAAGTTCTCAGATAGTGTGTGATTTTTTAAAATTTTAATTCCATTTTAAATGACTGCTAAAAAATTAAAAGCTACTACTTACTTACTTGACTGTAAATATTATTCTAATCATTATCGTAGATAATTTTATACTTTACAAAAAAGATACGTAGGGTTTGTTACCATATTATCTCCCTTAGTTTTCCAGATATTTAAGATAAAAAATTAGCGTCGCGTTCTTTGTTCGTAACTTTTTAATCCGCGATAGTTTTTTGAAGTAAAATAAATCCCACATATAGAAACTTCAACTAAAGTGATTCATTGTATTTTCAACCTGGGAAGGCCTAAAACTAGACATTTGTAATCAAGATATTAGGTTCTATTCTGTATCCAAACAATTATGCATATCACCAGTCCCGGATTCGTAATAATTTCTTATTACTCTTCTAGAAATTATTAAAACAAAGCACAAAATATAATAAAATTCCCATGGCAATACAACGCCCCAACTGACAAACATGATTGGATTAACGAGATTGTTACCAATATAATATGAACATGCATACGTCAAGGTTAATATATAAGCCAATATAAAGAAATGTTTAATAAAAACATTAATCAATAAATATGTTAGAAGCAATGAAATCCTACGAAGGCCGACCCTGATTAATACCTGGACAACACTGATCAACAAGATGGAAATTATACAAGAGCCGACCCTGTCCAATATCAGGACGTTTGAAACAAACAAATTATCAAATGTGTAAACTTGCTTTTATCTAAATTGTCAAGTTGGTAACCTGCTCCAACTTGATAACCCAAGTAAAAAGTAAGTTTAGAAGTTAAGTTTTTTGTGAAAGAAAATAAATTGAAGTATTAACGGTTATCCAGTGTTTTAATTCGAAGAACCATCGCGTCATCCTTACAAATATATAATGGAGTTACAACAAATACGATTACATCTTTTACTATTTTATAAGTCGGATTTTTATTAAAAAATAAATTGAGTCCCCTCAGTGCGGCCTTTAGGCCGCACAACCTAGGCAATCTTGTATACTAGTTATAAATATTAAAATTAACATAATTATAGTAATTATTTAGAAAAAAGTATTCCAAAAGTAGACAAATTAATATTGTAATAATTATTATAAACTATATTACGTTTTATTTGTTTAACATCGAAGCTATGCTGCTACGCCCTCAAGGATATTGAAGTTTTTGGGTGTTTCCACGTTTTTTTTTACACTGACCGACTAAACAAAGTACAAATTAGACAGAACTACGGATTTAGGCGTCAGACTTCTTCTGCGTTGAATCTGACTTACTGAAAGTCTGCATCTTTTTTTTAAACTATCTCAGTCTATCTTAGATCCTGTCTCAGTCAGTCAGAAGGGTCCTGGCATTGTTCCCCCATTATCTAATGATTATAATAAGCCTGGACGCATATACCAATGGTATATCCCAAAATCACCAAGAAATCCAAACACAAATTTATCAGGGCCGGCATAGAAACTTTTTATTGTTCATTCTATTATTCAGTTATTCATTCTTATATAGGTATAAGTGAATTCATTCATGTCTTAATCCCTTTAGAGCATGCCCGAACTTCTCTTGTGAATGGTTAGGTTTACTAGGAGTAAAACTACTGGAACTTTTGTGAACTTACTATGTGATAGCCGGTTGAATTATTTACTAGAATATTAAACTTTTCAAGTTAACGTAAATTTTTAATTCCGTGTTATTTGTTGATCCATCTGAAATTGCAACTACAGTAATCAGTTCCTTTGTATCCGGACGTGTGTACACGTTATGTACAATTACAATTCCATTACAAATTTACTAAATCACCAATAAAACCTCCTTTGTTTTCTTTTCCTGAATGAATTGTGTTGGCCCAAACACCGCAACATAGAAAAAGCAAATTTTGCAACTTTCCATGAACAACAGTCGTCATTAAACCACTTTTTATTTACCTTCAAGTTTATTTTTATTTTGATTACTAGGAGCTACTACGTAGAGGGTGTAGTTTTTCATAAGAGATGGATGCTCTTTAGTGTACTTAAGTACACCCTCAGAAAGGACTAGCCTAAACTCAAATTTCAAAGCAGGTTTCAGCAGAAATGCTTGCTGTATTTATTCCTATAGACATTTTAATCATAAAACTTTTTATTGTGTTGAGCACGCATATTTTTCTTTTTTATTACTTTTCACCTTCGATTGTTGAAAAAGTTTGCCTAATAATAATTTAATTGGTCGATTTCACGGATTACCGATCATTAACTAACAAAGTCGATTGTTATTTTGATGACCCTCATTCCTAATAATGATAATTCTGAATCAATAGAATTACATAATTATAAGTACTTTAATAACAAAATAATCAATCAAAACTAAAAGTTCGTCGCGTTTTTGTATTATATTACTATAAAATAGAAACTTAAATTACCATCAGAAGTGGGATACAAAAAAGTTACTGTGACCAATCAAACGGCTTTGATTTATGAATAAATTTAGTACAACTAAAAAAAGAAGTAAATCGATAAATCATAAAAAAATAGTTGGGAACGCGTAATAATCTGAATGTCTTTATTCGAAGAAAAGGTTTTGTAGCGTATTTAGGTAATTCTCTAAGTGCACTAGATTGCTTTTTAAATGCATAAATCAAAACCAGAAAATAATTTGGTGAGTATAGCTGCGTTATAGTTTCAGGACTACTGAAAACTGAAATTTACTTACTAATGAATTTCAAATGAAACATTCGCGTGTTATACAAATAAACGTATTAATCGTTTTGCTATTTTGTTTATTACAAATTAATGTAAAATACCCCAAAAATTAAAAAATTGTTAACACGTTTAAAAAAAAATTTATCTAATATTCCAAGGAAAATTTAAATTGCGCCGCGTATAATTTCATTATTTCGTAAATGCTGAAAGCAAAAAACGAAATCAAATTAACGAAATTAAAACAAAACATAGAAGTTCTTTCGATGATTTTGTTGTCTTAAGGAAAATTTTATTTCCTGCTTACAAATTAAAATGAAGAGAATTAATTGAAAAAAAAAAAAAAAATGAAATGCTTCGGAAAAATTGGAAAAGTTGCCTCTTAAGAACTTTTTGAAGTTAACTTGTGCGTGTCTATGTTAATTAAATGTTTTTAATTAGGAAATAAACCAACACAAGTAACGTGAATATTAACTGAAAATTATTGTCACGTAGAAAATTGAAATCGGTAACAAGAAATGCATTAAAATAATTTCCCATGTTTATCTTCGCCGCTAACATTACATCATAAGTTAAATTGACTAGTGCATACAAAATTGTCAATAAACTCGAACTAGTTTAAATATAAATTATACACACACCGAGCTAATTTCAATAAGCAGAGAAGGTAGAATTAGAGTGGCGTGATAAGCATGTCGAATTTATATTTGGAGGTGAAGATATTACAAACAACTTCCTGAAGTTGGCTTTTACTTTATGATTACCTACCATGTAGTAAACTATTACATTTTCTATTTTTAAAGTTCACATTTTCATTCAGTTAATTATACTTGCAACCAATACTACAAGTTATATTCTATTATAGAAAATGTTTTATTATACCATTACTTTAGCGTCTCGGGAATTGCCCCTATTCGTGTGAAGGACGACGGACGGAGCCATCGTGACCCCTTTCCTTATATTCATAGACTTTTGTATAAGTACATATTTTGTCCATATTAATTCTCCATATCTCGTTCGATAACCTTAGGACAACATTGACTACTTTCTTTATGGTGTTCCTGGTCACTTTGGTCTTACCGTGTCTGCAAAAATTGCTAAGACAGGAAGAAACGGTGAAAGTAAAGCAAATAAACTTGCACAAAGCAATATTTGCATACCTATATAGCACACATTCGTTCTATGTACGTACAAAGTTTGTATGATGGACGAACGGACGTACTATAAACGAACTATGGACGTACATAGGACAAATGTGCTATATGGGTAGGCACTCCTCTGGCAGAGCATGGGACGAAGAAATAACGACATAGCAATAATCAGCTAACCAAATTGGTCGGAATCTTCAAACTGGTACGATAACGAGACGGAATAAGCAGCAAAATAACTGGATAGTATGTATGGATTATAGTTGCTATCACTCACCCAATAGACTTCTCCACAAGTTTGACGAAGACATCGACCGTCTAATGGAGAGTGCAAGAAGGCCAACGTGTGGTGTCTTGCTGGGCGTCGACTTCAACGTCAAAGACAAAGAAAGGGGGTCTGATAGGATCGACCAAAGATATAACCTGCTATCCGAAGCTATCAGGGTGGCAGTAGTCGTCATATTCCAAATAAGAGCAACGGAACACAGACGTGGTTCCCAGTTAATTATAGGTACATAGATATAACATTAGCCACCCCGAAAGTACTCCCAAGAGTGGTCGATAGGAAAGTGGTGGAGATAGAGAGTCTACACAACCATAATAACCATTCGAAAATCAGCAGCTGAGATGAGTCTAAAAAGCTCAGACGAACTGCTACATCTGTTAACCAAGCTGTGTAATTCTGGCATGTCTCGAAAAAGCAATAAAGGTAAAATAGGTGTATACTGGTGGCCCGAAAATATAGCCATCCTCCGACGCAGATCCATGGAGGCAAAGAGAAAAGTCCAGAGAAGCCGAAGAAGAGGAGAAGATCTATACTAGGAAGAATATAAAGCTGAGAATCGCGCGACATAGTTGAACACGTTCACGAAGCTACAATAAACTAGGAGGAAACTCGACCTTTCACAACAGATCATCTGACCAATACGACAAAGGAATGGCAATGGCAAAGCATCAGGATCGGATGGAATCCCAATAGAAAACATCAAAATAAACAGTAATGAGCACCCAACTCCAATATTGGACTTACTAAACGGATGTCTCAGAAATGGATACTTCTGATCCATCCAAGGGTAACAAGCCGCTGGAGAACCCCAGTTGGGATCATCCCTTGTGCTTCATAGGTGAGATACATCTAGCGAGACTACAAACAGAAATAGAACGCACGCTAGGCAAAAGAGGGTACAGACATGGAGAGTGCGCAGATGATCCTTCCATCTCAATAATCGAGGGTTCTACCACTGCACTGGGTTACTGGAAAACTTTAATAATTTATACAATAAAAATAATTTCGTTTTACGCGATTCGATAACGTCGGCGTATTGCATCTTTATTAATCTACGCTCAATGGAAACAAAAAAACGTTAATCCCCTTCGTCAAATATGCTTTCTCGGCATTTTCGGTTTGAAGTGCGACAAAAATTGTAATTTTAAAATTGTTTTAGGTCGATAAGCTTAAAATTTGTAATTTATATTAGCAGATATGCATTACTTCGTAAAATTTAAAAATATAACGGAAGGGAAAACAGCATTTTTTCATCCAACCCTAATATGTTATTTTATGGAAATTTTTATTTGATCACGCAACCCATCGATATTGCCACAGTTCACCAAATTTATTGATTTATAATTGCAATTTTTCGAGTACGGGGGTGTGGTTGCACGATATTTTGGTAGATAATGTTGAGAAATAAATTCAAGCACTTACTTGTGGTTTTAGTTGAATTGTTCTTCTAAAATATGGAGCAACGCTCTGGAAGTAACCTGAAAAAAAATAATATAATTAATGTCGATTTTAATAACCGAAAGAAGCAAAAATTTCTTAATATCATTGAAAACATTTGCCAGAGGGTGTTAAAGTTCCAGATAACCAACGGTTAGTTAAAAGTTTTAGTTCCTTAAAATTTGTTTAAGTATGCAAAAATAATATGGCCTTCATTTATTATTTTTCTCCTTAAGCGAAACGTTTTGTCTAAACGCAGTTTTCAAATAATTGTCTATTATTAACCCTACTTTCTAATGGATCAAATTAATAACGTTTTTCAAAAACGAAGCTTATTACAATTACCGTGGTTTAGAACCACCGTTAAACTACAGGTGCTCTTTCTTATACAAGAGACAACAGAGAAGGGGATCACAGTCGGTAAAACCTGGGAAGCTGTAAAAATAATTTTTTTATTATAAATTTTAACTTTATTCGTATGGTTAACTAACATCGTCATCAAGGGCGGATTCAGTCAAAGTTTGGTTTCTTCCCAAATTCTTTAAATTCGTCTCTGCGCTGAAACGTTGCAATTTTATAAACGCCTGCATATTGGTTTATATCATTTAAAGAGAATGATTCCATGTACGTCGGATTAGAGACAATTGATTTTTGATTATATGTCATACCAATATGGATCTAAAGATAAAATTTAGCTAACGTCGAAACGCGCTACCCATTATAAGGATATCTCGGATGATATCTTCAGATTACTTCGATAATTTCGATGGGTCCTGTCATTTTATGTTCTTTATGACGTTTGAGGCGTTGAGATTGTATGTATTTATCAGGATAGAACATCACAACTGAAAGCGTTTTTTGCTTTGACAAACATTCGATTTAAATAATTATATGAACTTCATCATTACTACGGTTGTGCAGCTTAAAGGCCGCACTTAAATATTTGGAGTTAATCAATAGCTGAACAGATACACTGACGTGGTGTTTAATTATAAAGACTTATATGTAGTGTATGAGCACCATGGTTGTCACTCTTTAGTATCTTTTAGGATAACACACGCTTTTGAAGACCAATTTCCGCCGAATTCTGAATTGTTTAAACTGTAGCCTCTGGCTCTGACAAATGAAATTTAAATTTTACGCTTACGATTCATTAATTCGCGTCAGGTAAAAATAAAATTAAATAAAAAATAACTAGAATATTATAGGAAACTTAAAAATTAAAGGTAAATATAATTTAAAACTAAATATACGAGTAATTCAATATTCGAATAATTTCTGGGGAGGCTAAGCCTCCCTTGCCGCCTCTAACGAGCAGCCACTGTTACGGCCCTGGACAGGGACTGATCCAGGTATAGTTCAAGCGAGAGTAATTTATTGGATAATAACGCAAAAAGCTAAATTTTTCAACTTTTCAACAAAGTTAGTCGTTATTTATAAATTTATGGGGGCCGGCTAACCCCCCCCCCCCCCCTATTATCCACTTTTGGCTCTCGGAATTTATATGTTTTGAATATATAAAATAGAGCTTTCAATAGAAGTAAATAGTTTTCAATCCTAAAAACTTAGATTTTGATCGATTACGACAACTAAACAATTTTTTTGTTATTCAAAGGAACCCTATTTTCTTTTCGCGGAAAATTACGAAAAATAGAGAAACAGAATAAATTTTGAATAATATGTGAAATGCAGTTTTTAATAGCAATACAGTTTTAAATACAAAAAAGCGTGGATAAACAACTAAAATCAATTTGAACAAAAAAAATCATTTTTCCAAGGCAAAATGTACCTTTTAAAGCAGAAAACTGGTTTAAAATATGTAAAACACAATTCTGAATCGAAGCAGATAGTTCTCAATGCAAGAAACTTAATCGTATCTGTATTTTTAGATTAACCTAACATAGAAACGCACAACAAAGAAATGCACATAGAAACATTTTTTGGGCACTGAAAAGGGCTCAAATTTTCCCAAGTAAATTGTATTATAAAATTAAATTTGTCACACTGTGACATCTTCAGGCGATAAGACTTAAAATGAGAAGAAAATTTGCTTAACTGTTTCTAAGAAGTTATGATGAGGGTTCAGGTGGAGGAGGGTGGAAGGGAATTCTACTGATGTAGAATCGAAAGAGTTTTATATGCGCTGCGGGGGGGGGGTGTAAATTATTTATAAAATATACTACATTAACCACCAATCCATTGATTATTACAAAAAAACTTACATTTCGCCGATTTCAACAACTAAACAATTTTTTAGACAAATTAGAT
This sequence comes from Podabrus alpinus, assembly GCA_932274525.1. Taxonomy (NCBI): domain Eukaryota; kingdom Metazoa; phylum Arthropoda; class Insecta; order Coleoptera; family Cantharidae; genus Podabrus; species Podabrus alpinus. Next base: position 67,789,806 of record OW026456.1, on the reverse strand, counting down.
TGTGTAGAATTAATTGTGACGTCGTGAATTGGAATGGAAAATTTATTATTATATACATTTGGGTGATATGTAATCAATTTTGTATCCAATCTTGCATCTCAATGGTTTGAGGAAATACTTGCCACCGAGAGATCCCCAGTGGATTGCATTAGTGAATTGAAGCTCTTAATTGACATCTGGTCAGGTAAGTTGCTTGAACGATTGTGTTCTCAAGTTACCTTTCGAATAAAATTCCTGCATTTACTTTAATATTCTGACAAGTGAAATCGTTGAAAATAATCCATTTAAGTGAGTAAATCTTTTTTAATTGCTCGTTATCCTTGATAAAGCAGACGAAAAGTGTGTTATTTCATAAAAATATTGAGGGCAGGTGCCCGTTTTTACAACACCTAGCGATGGTATAACACACAAAGGAGTGAAATGATCGGTAATAAAAATATTTCGGGGCGCACAGAACAGTGTCTAATGGTTACCACACGCTTTGACAGCTGTAACTCCATAATCGATCGATTAACAAGAACAAACCATTAGATCATTTTTCTAGATAATTTAGTCTACTTTATTTTCAATAACTTGATATTTTGCTCTAAAGTGCACTCAAACCGAGATATGCACAAATATTCGTAAAAATATAGAGGTCTCTAGGGGATGCAAAATTAATAAATTTTTCGAGACCCTAATAAAGTTAATAAAATTTATTTCAGCTTACCCCCATTTATTTATGCAGTAGCCCATTTAGATTGCGTTGTCAACTTGACTATAAGGACAATCCAATTGTTTTAATCTTTCTTTTATTGAGGGGGTCTTCCTTCAAAATAATTATTTAAACTTTCATTTGTTTTTTAGCAGTGGGGTAAACCTCCACTTGAATACCCATTTGTAAAGGCGAATCCAGCCCAAGTTCATAGAGGGTTTCTTGATTTCTTTAATCACTGCCAATATTCCAAAAACTTTAGTTTTGTAATCCCCGTCCGGTCACTGTCCTAACTCTTTTCACTGTCTCCCTTTTGATAAATTAAAAGTAATATCTTAAGAGTATATTTTAATTAAAAAATTTTAATTAAAAATTTACCAATTACTCAAGTATCATAGCGACAGTTATAACTTATAACCAACTTTTACACTTTTTTATACTTTCTAATTTTCACAATGAATTACTTAATATGAATTTTCAGGAAATAACAGCCCTGTAATATAATTAATTAATAAAAAAACTGTCATCAAAAAAAAAATTAATAAACTTGAAACGAGAAACTAAAAAAACCAGGAAGATAACGTACATCTCAGTTAATAAATAGGAACTATTCAGAGCAAAACACTTTTGAAATTACATAATCATGGTGTAATTAATAAACCCAGCAAACTTTGAAACTCCAGAGAATTTTAATATTATGAAAACTCATAAAAGTGAGGTAAATAAAACCTTGTAGTATTGAAAGACGTAATAATTTACGAACGCCCAAAATAAATAGAAAACTAAAACAACTGCGGTAAATTTCAAAAATGTAAATAGATTAAAAGATAAATTTTAGTAATCGAACAGGCAAATAAAAAAAATTTGTTTAGTTTTTGTATAGTACAAATTTAGTATTTCCGTTCGTGTTAATTTGAAGATTTCTAAATTAAGATAAATTTTGTTATCAAAACGATCATATAATTTGGTGTTAAGGGAAATTAAAAAAGTTCAGGTAATGAAAAATTAAGTAAGAAATTTTACAGCAACATGGATGTACTTGGTAGTTAATCCGAGCAAGTTGCGTTGAGGATGAACAAAGAATCAACAAAATATTGTTAAAATTGGATGACAAGACAAATAAGACGCAACTTCCTCATTACAACATAAATGTCAAATATTTATATTCATGTCTGCAAAGTGCTAGCAATTTTGTTACTCATAAAATTTAAGCATACGTAGTTTCGTTTGCTTTCGGTATTTTAAAAAAATCTTAGTAATCAAGATAAAGAGCCCGCATCTATCATGAGCAGTAAGTTTTTTAAAAAAAAAACGTTGAACATAAAAAAGTAATTACATTACAGCAACAAGAAGAAAGAATTGTACAAATAACATCAATTTTAAAAGTTAAAATGTAAAATCGGTCAATTAAGAAAATTAGGACGACACTTGATGATTTATAAAAACGTTCTATTAGTACAGGACGTCCTCTAAAAAGTTTTGGCGATGCTTCGGTGTATTGTCACGATGTTACTAAATAAATTCAACTTATAATTTTACATCAGAAGTCTCTACGTGGAGGAACATAAATTTTTATTGTAATGCTAAGTACACACAACGACTAATAAAGAATTTTTATTATCCTTCTGGATAATTTGAAACTTGTAACTTTATTAATGACTCCTAAACTTTGCACTTTATTATTCGATTAATTATATTTAAAGATTGATAATGCTTTTGTAACCTGAAACTATACATAAAATATGAGATTAAAAGGATGAACCGATAAAAGGGTTGATTAATTTTATATAGGCAATAAAAGTAAGTGGATTTTAAAGAAGTGTCAATTTCGTGTTAATTATGTAACGCAATAGCACCTACAATGTTTGTGTTTTTTCTATTATCGATACATGGGAACCCTAAAATATTTTGGCTTATAAATAATCGATGAGTCGAATCGACTTTATTTTTCTATTCAGTTGTGCGGTGTGGTCACTTGAGAAAGAAAAAAGGTTTTTGTTTTTTTTTGACGCTGAAAGCTTTCAAATGCTAAAGTTGTTAGTTCCACTCGGAGAGAAGCTTTCTTGCCTCAATAAACTTGAATCAAAGAAATTAATCTGGTGCAAGAAATGCTCCAGACAGTCAGATCAAATTGTTGATTAAACATGCGTTGGGGTGGAAGAATTTTTTCGTCTACAAAAGTCCACGATTGTGGTGATCGGCATTTAAAACTTAATTTTACTCGATCGATGTTACTTTATTCTAACCCCCCCCCCCCCCCTTAATGACTTGTGAAATGGATACATTCACGCGAAATTCTTGTGGCATTATAAATTTATTGCCACGAAAAGTAAACATTGAAAGGCTTTCTTGTCTGCGTAACTTATTTGAAAACCTCCTAGTAAACTTGGAATGAAAATTTTAATAATTGATAACAACTTAAACAAGTACCGGAAACGTTTAGTAAAAAGATTGATATCGTTAAATAGAAACACAAATTTCGACACGATGTGATGGGATGAAGTGTTTTCTTTGAGGGAAATTCAAAGTTTCAAAGTTTTAATTATTAATTGCTAATGCTGTTTTCTCGTAAAATAAACTGAAAGTTTCTTATAATTCAGGCTTTCAGGCTTTATCAGAGAACTGCAATCGATTTTTACTTCTTAGCACATAACTCTTAAACTTTGTGAAAATTAAAGAAAACATTTTATTAATTGAGATTTTAATTGGCGGATTAATCTTATTCCCTAGTCGCGATTTGCGAAATTATGCTACAAGTACGATAGATTTTCAAATTCGCGGAATTGCAAATGTAAAGAGTTTGTTTCTTAAAATCCCGAACACAATTCCGCGAATCAAATTAATCTGCGAATCAAACCGCTAATTAAAATCTCGATTAATCGAATTTGAACTTGAAGTAATTTTAGAAAATAATCTAGATGCCTACTCCGAGTATTAAGCTCGGAATTCTTGATCTTTGAACTTGGGACTCCCCCCCTCCACGAGCCTACTATGTTGACCAATTGCGGGGTGATCAGTAACCAATAACCGTGGTGTCAAAGTGTTCACCGTTGCAAGTTTGACAAGTAAAGTTGGGCTCAATTAAGTTGGCACTCGTGACATGAATTGATGATTAAGTAAATTCATCCTGCATATAATTTAGGATACAGTTAAGCTTTAGTTAAAAAAAAACAGAAGTATTTGCATGTAAAGACAAATAACAGTCGCACATTACCAACATTGTACATTAATAATAAATAACAATGTAAAATTAGTATGTCGCAACTTGTAATGTACATTGACATAAAAACTATAATTGACTCACGCGTTGAAATTAAATTCAACGAGTATAATTTTGATTTATTTGCAATATTTCTTCATTGTTAACATCTTCCATATCAACAGTTTTATTAAATAATCAGTAAATTGTAATTCCATGAAAAGGCATTTATAATAAGGGTATCTTATAAACATTTCTATTACATAACCCAATATTATGACATTGACAGATAATTCAAATTGTAGTAAGGAAAGAAAGTTTTATTAAAATGAAAAGAAAAGATGCATTTAAAAATGTACTTATTTGACCAGTTAGTTGAAGCGTAATTCGTACTGTTTTTACTAATGAATCCAGTCTCCAGGTTACAGTGAGCTTTCATTCAAGATCAATATAGTAAAGTGGCACTTTTGGTACAAACTGCGGGATTATATGCATCAATTGATGGTTCTGATAGGACGCTCACCCATCAATGACTCCCACCCACAGTCGACGCCCACCAAGGATTAACCCACCAGAATTTGAGATCTTATCGTCCCAAAACGTCACTTTTATTTTTTCTACATTTTTTTCAGTGTGTTCAAAAACTAAGTTCAACCGAACCGGCCAGATTCGGCCCAGTGCTGAACTCTGAAGTCAATAGATTTGCAAATCCCTCAGCCAGCCTCCATAATCCAGATGAAGATGTGAGGTTAAGCCTCGGTGCTCCGTTGAAGCCAACAAGTTTCTCGTTCATTGCCGCGAATAAAAATAATGGCTGCCGCAACATCCAGCTCCAGTCGAGTGTTAAGTCCAATTACCCTATTTTAATTTTTCCAATTTAAATTACCCTTGCCATGATTTAGCTCAGGGCTACAAACTCCATGAGGATTTAAAGAACCCCCATAATACTCGCAGTCCACTACACCTGCAAATAAAAAATAAAAGGGGCTGCTACGCTGGTGCTTCGTTTTATGTGCGAACAAGATCTTGAAGCCCGATTAAGGAGGTAATATAGGGCTATGCTATGATGAAAAAGCCTTCGTTATTTAAGATGAGTATTTTGAACTTCTAGCAAATACTAAGACTGCAAGTGATTGGAGTTCCGTATCAAATTAATAATAAAAAAATATCCAACAACAAAATTTTTTTTTCTATATCCATTGAATATTAAACATTTACGGCGTCGACAATACTGCTGCCAACTTCTGCGACGGTATGGGCCTAAGGCCGCATTGACTTTGTCATCATCGAAATATTTACTGCTCTTCTCGGGGGGTTTGACCTGAAAAATGTAGCAAAAATATTGAATACGACGGAAGTTAAGAATCAATTTAGATAGAAACTGAAGATGCGAGATCAAAAGCCGAATTGATAATGCGCCAGATTTCGCAGAGTTAGATAATAGGGTAACTGTCAAGCCGACTGTGCTACCTAGTTCATAATGGAATTCAATAAAATGTAAATGTTATAAAATTTATAAAAGGTCAATAATAATTGAACCTTTGACGTTCAACTTGATTAAGCTGAAGTTCCAGCAGTTATAAAATTTTAATATACATCATTTGTTAACTTACTCCTTATACCCCAAGGGAGAATTTATTTACGAATATATTGCGCTGTTCCAAATGGGGGTCGATTAAGTCAAAAAACACATCTATTAAAAAAAAAGTAAAAGTTAAGAAGATTAACCACACTATTTGTTGGTTGATGAGTTTGTACCTAAAGTCTTACGAGTGCCTTCCAAAAATAAAAGAGCTGTAAAAAGCACCAGATAATCGGTTCCTGAAATATGTAAGAAGCAAAATTGTGAATCATTGGTCTAATTGTTCAATTTTGACATTATGACAAATTAAGTAATATAATTTTGTAAAAGTTAGGTAGACGCGGACAATCAAAATGTAAGTGAAAAAATCAAAAGTGAATTGTACGTGAAAAAGACAAATTGAATGCTTACAAGTTCGAAAAATTGTCAATTACGCCGTCTCGAAAAAGGTTTGGAAGGGAAAGTAAGATAATTTCGAAGAAGGAAGTGGAAGGGACTCGAACGGTGACCAGCAAAGAAAGTAGATGTGAATTTTTGGGGAAAATGAGAATCGCATTGTAAAACTGTAAAACTGTAAAAAGTTTTTGTTGGTTATGAGTAGATTATTGCTAAAAAATTAAGTACTTGGAAAGATTAAGTATTTACCTGCAAACGGATGGAAGATTTATTTTTGGAAAACAACAATTTATTTATGGTTGTCGATTATTTGTATGATTTCAGCGGTAAATGGACAAAACAGAGGCTGGACCACGTCAACGTAAGCGACTTGAGTAAAACACCAGAACTGGTTTCTTTTCGACGGTGGAAAAAAGCGGCAAGACAGTAACTGTGCGCGCGTTATTTAAACGATCGTTAGACGATTTTTTTTAAATTGAATTAGTGCGATTAAATTTGGGGGTGTTAGATTAATTAACTTTTTAGTTTATTTGTACACTTAATTTGTTTATGAGATTTATAATTTTGTTTCACAAATTTTATTTTTGTATTTTAATAAATGAACAGGTTTCTGAGTGAGGAGATTTTATTTGATATAACTTGTTTTAAAATAGATACAGCATTGAGAGGTACAAATAAGTTTGAGGTAGATGCTAAATTCAATATTTTCGTTTGGATAGGTTGCGAATTGTCTGTAACACTGTAAAGTGTGTTTTTACATTTAATCCAACCCAATTTTACGCCCTCATAAGAGTTCTATTGCTGAGCTAGTCGGGGAGGTAAGAAAAGTGCCGTAATAGTTTTTCCCCGCTATACAAATTAAAAATTTTATTCTTATTTCACGGCAATATAAAATTTGAACCTCGCACCTAAGGGGCTTCTCATCAGCTATTAAATCTTGGTTAAAATTAATACTTAAAATAATATGTATTAAAATCACTTCAGAAAGTTAATAAGTATTATCTGGAACCAATAAAATTAATACAATATTTATTTTCGCTATATAATACATTCCCATACTTGGCTATAAAACTAAAACTGACAAGAAAACCTGTTTAATATTACTGGAAAAAATTGTGTTTTTTCTGACAGTGATAGTGGTGGAGGACAGAATGTTTGAAAGGTTGATTTTTGTGTTTGAAGATGAGGGTGAATAATTTTCTAAAGATATTTAACAAAGGCGAATATTTGGTAAGGCGAAAGATTTATATTGGCTTGAGAGTGGGGGGGGGGTTGTTATTTATTAAAGATGTTTAACCAAGACGAATTATTAAGGTGAGATTGCCTTTTTAACAGATTAGTGGAATATTTATGTAGATTTATTAATATTCATAAATTAAGACTTATTAATCATTAAATCGTGTCAGAAAATTTCTATCGGTTTGTCCTACAAATTTTAGGAAACATTCGCATGTGAGTTTGTAGGTATCTTATTTCCACATAAGACATCTTGACAATTTTTTTAAGTCATTCTAAAAATGCAGATATTATCAATATCAATTTTTACTACATTAATCTACAAATTTAACTACAAATTTCAATACGTTATCACAGTAAGAAAATGCAATAAGAAGTTTACGCTTCACCTACTGCTTGTTTAATGATCATAGCTACAACCTCCCAGTTGCAATGCTGTCAGTTAAGTTATATCGTATCCGCTACTTGTAATATTGCAGGCGCGAAATATTTAAACTTCATCATTACACTATGTAAGTTAAAATAAATGTACTTATAAATAAACTCCACTATATCATATTGTATTGTATTGTACTTAGGGGTCGATTGGCCGCAAGAGCCTTTCAGAACTGCGACCAGTATTCATCTTTTGTTCATTACCCTGCTAATTAGGTATTCAGGACTTCAATTTTGCTAGCAAAACATAGAATACTCCTGAGAGGTTTTTGTTGCACCTCTTTGAGTGTTAATTGCGTCTGTCCCAGATATTTTAGCCTGGATCGGGCTAAGACATCACAGCTACAGAGAATGTGTTCGGCCGATTCAGTTTCCGATTCACAGAGTCTGCATATGTCATCGTCCTCCATTCCCATTTTATTGAGATGATATCTCACCTGACAATGTCCGGTGAGCAACCCCGTGATGACCCTTGATAGTAGAAGAAGCTTTTTAGCCTCTGCAGTCGAATACTCTATAAATTTTTTCGCCTGTTTTTGACCTGGTGTACTATGCCATAGGGTTTTTTTGTTCTCTGCTTCCCACTTCCGGACCTCCAACCCCCTGTGTGTCTTGGACAATCCACAGAATGGTTCGGGCCCAGTCGGGACAGTCCTTGAGCCTGATCTAGCCAGTTTCTCATTACCCTCAATTCCCTCATGACCCGGCACCCAGTGGAGGGCAATTTTATTGCCCTTGGCCAGTTTCTTGAGGGATTGTCTGCATTCCCATGTGGACAAAGACTCAAAGCTATTTGCTTTGAGTGCCTTTATCGCAGCTTGGCTGTCAGACATTATATTGACTTTTTTGCCCTTTGTTCCTTCGCAGGCATTCATGGGCACATAGTGCAATTGCAAGTATTTCAGCTTGCATAATTGTGGGATAGGTTCCTAAGGCTATAGATGCCTCATATTTTGGGCCATATATGCCTATGCCTGTTCCCTGTTCAGTTTTTGATCCATCTGTGTACCAGTTGGAGGATTTTGTATCCACTTGTATTTTATGACATCTAGCCGTATTTCGGTCTTGAATGATGACCTCAAACGGTGTTTCAAAATCAAAGATTTTCGGAATGATATCCGAAGGTTTTTCAAACAGATCTGGCTGTAAGAAGTCCAGGATCTTTAGGTGACCTGTCTTGTCTCCTGGTTTGAATTTCTTGACTTGGGTAATTTTTATGGCAGCTTGTATGGCGTATTATGACGATAGGATTACAATTGTATAACTGGACACACAATAAAAAATTTAGTGAAAACTGGGACGACATTGTTTCAAAAGTTTATAACTTCTAAAGTGTTAGGTTATTTGCAATAAAGCTGATTTTTATTATCTACATTTATTATTTACAATATTTTTTTAATCAAGATTTATGAGTTATGCACTAAAACGGAGCTTCTTTTTTCGAGTGAACGGCATTTGGCCTACAGATCGTAAATTTTCCATTCCAAGGATATTAATTAATTATTAAAGTAATCTTTGTTCTAATATAGTATTTGTAGTCATACAAAAAGTGTGCATATTTAAATTTAGTTTAAATATTTCCTAATAAAATTATACAAAACTTGTGTTTATACAATTTCGCGAATTTCTAAAAACGTTGTATTTACCTTTTTATTAGATAAATATGAACTTTTGCACAAATTTTGTTTTAATTTAATTTAAAAGTATATTTAGTGACCCCTTTGTAGTCCGTAAATTAAGTTACAAGTTTGATATTAATAAAATTATGATTCTCACTCAAAAATACAAAACGAGATTAAAAAGTGTTAATTTCTTTACGAATTTTGGTAACTAATAACAAAATTGTTATTAATAATGCACAGTACCATGTATGGTTTGAAAATTACATCGCTCCGTTTTCCATTATTTCAACCTGCTAAAATAATTATACTGACCCAAATTTAAATTTTACTTGTAACTTGTGTGTTAAAATTTGAGATTTTTTAAATTTATTCAAACACAAAGTACATTAAAAGAAAACTCAGTTTAGAAAAGTTTTAACTAAAATTTTTAAATTAAAATGTGATTTAGGCTTTGTATTCAAAAGCGGAAAACATATTTTATACTAAGCGAATTAAGTCGCGAATGCAAGAAAGCTTAAAAATAAAAAACAAACTATCAAATTTTTTGCTAACTTCCTTTTTCTCTTTCGTGTAATTTATTTACGCTAATTTTGGGATTATTTGGTAAACATAATCCGAAGGGAAAGAAAATTGGAAGCTAACGTAGAACAAAGCCACTTATTATCGTAGCGCTACGCAGCGCTGCGATCCAAGATGCTGATTGGTTTAACACGAAATACAATCTCTGATGGTTAGCCAATCAAAATAGTGGATCATGGCGTTGCGTTACGTTATGCCGTTAGTACAAACTAAGAGGCCGGACATTAGCAATTATTTAGGTTTTATGATTTTAATCGTAAATATTAGTCAATTGGGCTTCATGGAAAAAAAAACGCTATACAGCACAAGGATATTTTCTTGAGGAAGTAAAAAAATTATTATTCTATCATATCGGTAGTTTTTTCTGGCAACTGCTCTATTCGAGATTGTTCAGTTCGTTGTACATATATTATTTCATCTTGTTTATCTTCAATTCTATATTTCCATTTAATATAATGGTGAAAAATAAACTTCATTACCAATACATAAATTTTTTAGGTTATAATACTCCGAAGAAATATGTTATTTATTTTTTATATTATTAAAAAGTTCGCATTTTGTGGCGGAGCATAAAAAATAATCAAAATAAATCTAATAATTTCAATTATTAGAGATGTTATTCCACATTGTGCATTCTCAAAGATAAACAATAAAATAGTTGTTTTATAGCATTTCTCCGTTCCAGGCGTGAAGCTACGTCATGCATGGTAAAAGATCTCCTCTACTTGTTTCACACAAGATTTTTTCTACTACATTAAATAATAAAAACGTTACCACCAGGCGTTAAGAATAAATTAGTGCATTGTAAAGGGCATTTCGAAATTGAAGAACTATTATGAACTATCTTCGATTCAGATCGATGGGTATTCAGGGTGGTTTGGTTTTGAAAGCCACGTATGCTGAATATAATTTATTATATTTAATCTATTTATAATATTAAAAAAAATTGGAAACTGGACTTTGGAGGGGAGAACAGATGTCCAAACCATTTAAGGCCTCTTGTTCTATTCCAAGCACTACATCTTCTTTTTGTGCCTTTATGTTTCTTATTCTCTCATTTCTTACTCTTTGTGTTCTCGATACTTTGGCACTTCGTCGTAACATTCCATCTTCACCACTCCAAATCTGCGTTTATCGTGTTCTTTTATTGCCCCTATTTCACTTCCGTAGATAGGAACGGTCTCTAGCATTTGTTCTACCAATTCTCTTTTTATTACATTTAGAAATATTCAGAAAATGTGAAATAAAGTTCAGAAACCGTCAATTGAAAATCAGAAAGCGTCAAATGTCTGTAAATCAAAAAATAAATTAAAATCCATTTAGGGCCTTATTCCGATAAGGTCCACTTTTAAATAGTTCAATAAATAATAGTCCATTAAATCTCAGTTTTAAATAGAGGTCACAAGCGGAGTCCCCCAGGGCTCGGTTCTTGGACCGACGCTCTGGAACCTCATGTACGGCGGAGTGCTGCGTCTGAAGCTCCCAGACGGATGCACCACCGTGGGCTTCGCGGACGACCTCAACGTAGTGGTCGTGGGCAAGGCGTGGCGGAGATCGAGACATCGGCGACAGAGGCGCTCGAGACCATCTCCGCCTGGGTGAGCGAAAGAGGACTCACCCTAGTCCCTGAAAAGTCGGAGGGAGTACTTCTCAGCGGAAGAAGGAAAGTCTCCAAGGTTTCCCTCCGACTAAACGGAGTTCCAATGCCATCTAAGGACTCCGTAACCGTTCTCGGCGTCAAGATCGACAAACACCTGAACTTCGCCGAGCACATCAGGGACGCGTCCGGAAAGTCAGGAGCAGTGACGACATCGCTTGCCCGCCTTTTGCCCAACATGGGAGGCCCTAAGCAGACCAAGAGAAGAACCCTCGCCCTCGTGACGCAGTCGATCATACTGTATGCGGCACCTGTATGGCACGAGGCGCTGAGGGTTAGCAGGAACGCGCAGAGACTACTGAGCGTCCAGCGCAGAATGGCGCTGCGCGTTTCCTGCGCTTACAGGACGGTTTCGCTCGACGCGGCCCTCGTTCTGGCGTCGATGCCCCCCATCGACCTCCTCGCACTAGCAAGGAGCAGAACCTACGACGGAGTGGGGGGTGCCGGAAGCGAGGTGGCCGAAAGTTGGCAGGCTAGGTGGGAGGAGGCAACTTGCGGCTTGTGGACCCGCAGACTCATCACCAACATCAAGAGATGGGTCGAGAGGCGGCATGGACAGGTGAGCTACCACCTCACACAAATGCTGTCAGGGCACGGCTGCTTTGCGTACTACCTGCATCGATTCGGCATATTGGGAAGCCCCACGTGCAGGTTCTGCGACGAAATCGATACCGCGGAACACTCCCTCTTCCAGTGCTGGAGATGGGAACGCGAGAGAACAATGGTCTCGCTTGCACTGGGGTACACAATGACTCCCGAAGACCTGGTCGAAGCAATAATGCTCGTCGACGAGGCCCAGTGGCAGCGGATAAACACCCTCATCACAAACATCCTGAGGTGTAAGGAGGCAGCAGGAAGAGCCGAACAACGGGCCGCCGCTGCCGCTACCCATACGGGGGAGGATACCGACACTGAAGATCAGTGATCCGAGGCCAAACACGGTCGGGTAGAAGAGTGGCATGCGAAAGAGCACACGTAACATCGAATTCCATCGCAATGCCCCCTACCCGACCGTCAAACCAGGAGGCCAACCAATGAGGAGGAAAACTCTAACAGGTAGAAGAGAGGCATGCGAAAGAGCACACGTTTCATCGAATTCCATCGCAATGTCCCCTACCTGACTGAGCAACCAGGAAGCCATACATGAGAAGAACTTGGAGGCCCAAACGAAAAAGGCGGGTCTGCACACGATACTGCAGACCCAACGCATCTGCCCGAACATCCAGGGCGGGAGATGTCGAAGATCCCGACATCTCGGACCGAGCATCCCGGAAGAAATGCCTGACGGCGAAACCCGGGTGCTTGGTAGGGGGGAGTTTTAGTCAGTGAAGTCTGACACGATCCACTTCGAATAAGTGGGTGTCTCGCACGAGATTTCTCCTCCCGGCATCGAGCTTAAAAAAAAAAATCTCAGTTTAGATATAATTTCATCCTGGTTACCTAAGTAATCTGAATTAAATTATTATGTTTTCTGAATTACATTTGACGCTTCTGTTAGATTTAATCAACAAATCTGAATTGCAGTTGACGATTTCTGAATTACTGGTGGAAATGGTGTAGCAACCACAAAATTCACAATGTTGTCATAAAAATCCCCCCCTCCCACACTGCTATATACTAAACCGTTTTCCTTATCTTCCACAAGGAAAAATAGATCCATGTTAAGTCAAGCAAGTTGATGATAATGTTGAAATCAAACACATAGAATCAAATATAACAATTTTCTTCATAAATTGATTCCTTGGAAGTGAAGTCGAAGTAACTCTCAATTGTCATGCAGTTTTAAGAGCTTAATAAAATTATAAATTTGTTAAACAGCGAAATTTTACTACAAGATAAATAAATAAATGATCAATCACAAAAATATACAAAGTAATCCAAGTGTCATCCCTACAAATGAACTTGTTTTTGTACAAAAAGAAAATGAATGAATATACTAAGGCCCAGTTGTTCAGTATTAGGTTATCTTTTAACTTAAATTATTTTCCATGGAAACGATTCTTGAAACAATCATTTCCATGGAAAATAACCCAGGATAAAAGATAACCCGAAACTGAATAACTGAGCCTATGACAGAAAACTTGCGTTACTTGGTGATATTTGTACAAAAGTTTATATATTAATACAAACAAACTTCTTCGCCAAGAAATTTATTATCATTTGTACGTGGAAAAATTATCTTCTTAAAATCCATAGTGATCACCTTCAAAGCTCAACTTCAAAAAAAACAAAAATTATATCCATTCATGGATACATTCCAATATGTAATCAGATAAAATATTAGACTGGGTGGATACTACAAAGATGATTCGTGCACGATTATAGCCAAATCGTTGAAGAGTCAATGATTGTTGCCAAAAGTAAAGAAGATCTATGGATCCAAATCTTTATCTCAAAAAATTATTCGATAACCTGCCTACAATGAATTCAAACTAAAAGGCTGTGCACCAAAATTCTCGAAGTTTACTGAAAAATAATTAAATAATTTTAATTTAAAGGAAAAATCGAATGTTCAAAACATCACCAGCAAATTGTAAAAGTTTGTTATAGTAAATGGGTGACATCTGGGAACGCATTGGTGAGATGAGCAGAAGTCGATCATCTTATCCTTCTGTTTGAAGTAAAATACCAATTTACATTTGGGTCAGTGGCATGGAAGCGTGAATACCATCCAGATCTATGTTTCGTCTTGGCTGACAGAAGAGGCCGCCCCCTAGAGGTTTTACGAAGAGTTCTCCTCCGACTTCCCGCACAGCCAGTATTGTTCAGTTATAGTACAGGCAGGAACACAAATCCCCTTAATCGCCACCGTCTCTTGCCTAAGGTGAAATTTAAAAATGCCAACTGGACGAACTTCTCTAAATGCTTGGATTGGATACCCCCTAGGCCTTAGGAAACTACGGCAGATTGTTGGGCTCCAGGGGCACTGCGAAGAGTACATTCTTGACTGGTCTCAAAATAGTGAGATGTATCAAATTTTCTTGAAACTGACTATCAGGGAGTGACAGAAAATGTGTTGCACAGCCCTGAACTTCCAGGCATCGAGAAGACAGGCATGGACACTGTTGAGGAAGCTAGGAAGTGAAGCCTTCATAAAAAGACAAAAGACAACTGTTGGTCCATATGCCGTTGCTTCACACATAGAAGCCATATCCATAGCACTAAAAGACAGAGAATATACAAAGTCGTAAGCGCAAGCCCAAGGATGGCAAGCCAGGAAGCGCTCCAGGTTTCGACCTTTTAAAGAGTACCTAACGAGAACTGCTGAAAAATTTAAATGTTTTGGTTTTTAGGCTGCAAATCGCTCACACGTAGAAAAATAGACGCCCAATTAAACAACATTATGAAAATGATTGCGGATGTTATCAAGCCAACTCCCACATAATGGTAACCAGTTCTAAGTCACATATTCCCTCTCCTGCGTTGAATAAATGCTTTTACAAACGAATATAAAAGGATTGTGGATAACAGAAGCCAACCAATCCATCAAGATATTGAAGACGCCAACCATGACCGACTCCATTCTAGACGACCACCAACGAAAACGGTAGGGATAGCTGAGGAAGCTGGGCTGCACAACAAAACAAGGACGAAAAGCCATCGGAGTTTGACTTTTTTTTAACAAGTTGTGCGTCTATACTGATACTTCACAAAATTTAAAATACAGTAATATAGTATTTGGACTTCATCTATGATAACTAAATCGATGTATGTTTGTTTATTTACAAGGTTCCATTTAGATCGAGAGATTATTTAAATTACTTTGAAATATAATGAGCCATAAAAATATTTTTGGAAATAATGCATTGGTTCATAAATTCTCTAATCGAGGTGAACAAAAATCTCACATTCTGAATTGGTTATGGTATTTTCAAAATAAATCAGTTGCGATTTGTTTTTGAGGTATTATAGCGTTCTTTATATGCGTATATTATCTATATCGTGATGTTATTAATAATTTTAATCTTTACCATTGCAATATATGTTCGTGATATGTGTTGCATTGATATACTCTCAAAGGTAACAAAGATTAATAATAACTAAATATTTCGTAATAATTTTTCAAATCTTTTTATTTAGTTCCATCAGAGCGACTACATGTTAAGAGATATGAGATCAGAGGTGATTTATCTCAATCCCAATTTAATGTATAATTACCATTTGATTGGGCACAAATATAATCGTACGACCACGGCATTCAATATGACCTTTCGATCAAAGATTGATCTGACAGATAAAATTGAGGTGAGTAATTCAATAAGAGGTGTCATTTTGAATAGTTAAAAAACGCGTACTATATAATTATTGAAAAATTTGGTAAATTTTTATTTTAATATAAAAAGCGATCATACGTGGACCATATCATTGAAATGTCCTCCACGACTCTGCTGGGATGATATTATCATCTATTGGCAAAATTTTACATTACATCCACCGAGCCGGCTTGAGGTTTGTCGTCATACACTTTCGCCCTCAAGTAGCCCCAAAGTCACAACTCTTATTGACATCCCTCTTTATCAAAATACATGTTATCTATTTTCCCTAAACCAAAATATTTGATTATAGATCCTAGTGCAAGCATATAAACGTGCGAGTAATGAATATCGATTATTTCCATTGCGTTATCAAGTTAATTTGTGTAAGTTGATGAATGCTAATATCATAGGATTGAGAAGCATCCCCAACTATGGCAACTTTCCGACCTGCTTTTGGAAAAAGGTTAAAATGCATTCTTATAAATACATCTTATTTTATTTTTATCTTTATTTTTAGGAAATTTCGTATTATGCTTATTGTAAATGCGGTCGGTTGAATTCTTGGACGCAACTGCTCACTTAAATTCGAACCCTTTCTTTCTGTCTTCCTTAAGACAAAAAGGCCTAGTGGACTGTATTTCGTAAGGTTGTTTGGCGATTGATAAATTGTTGTTTTAAGCAATCTGTTAGACGCGTCTGGCTTAAATATTACCGGTTAACGGAATTTACTTCACCAACGCAGTTTTGAAGTTTTATACCAAAAATGAGACGAATCGTAAATTCACTTATTTATTGGTGCAATAATTAGTCAGTATTAATTATAATAAAACTTTAATTTACGCACACAAATACAAATTATTGTGACGGAGCAAAAGAATTTAAAGGCAACGCATGTATATGCTCACCAAAATATCTTAACTTACTAAATTTCAAAAACAAGCGAAGCCCCTAAAACCAACACTTTAACCCTCCTTCCCTCGCACATGCAGCAGGTACCCTTGTAACATATCGAATATACGAGGTTCGATCAAACCAATGAACAAAACTACTATTTTATCCAAGACAAACAAACAATAAAAGCGGCGGATTTATCCATGCCGCCCGCCTTGAAATGATTAAAGCATTTCAACAAAAATGCAATGAAACAAGAATGAAAGTATTCTTAAATGCTAACAAACAAAAGAAATAACATTGTACATAAATGCAAATATTATACAAAGAGCTTAAAACTAAAGAACATTTTTACAGTACACATAAAGTCCAAAACCTGTAAAACACTATTAAAACAGTTTAAGCACTAGCACTTGGGAGGGGACAAATCTTTGCGAAAGATCTACGTATTGTTCCTCCTTCCGTAAGCAAAGTAGCGACACGGTTAACACTGTCCGCACCAGGATGCAAGTCGACGATTCGACCTAACTTCCATTTAAATGGTGGCAAGTTGTCGTCCTTGATCAGCACAAGAGAGTCATTCGCTAACTCGGATTGATGCCGCTTCCATTTTGTACGTTGCTGGAGCTCTGAAATGTATTCCTTGCTCCAACGCTTCCAAAAATGTTGGTACGTTTGTTGAGTACGCTGGAAGTATTCCAAGCGATTCTCGGGAACGCCAGTAACATCTGGGTCCGGCAATGAGACAAGAGGTCGTCCAACGAGAAAGTGACCAGGAGTAAGAGGCTGCAGGTCACTTGGATCAGAGGATAGTGGAGCAATAGGTCGGGAATTGAGGATCGCTTCTATTTGACACAACAAGGTACAAAGTTCCTCAAAAGTAAAACTCGAATTTCCCAAAATTCTTTTCATGTGGTGCTTGCATGATTTGATACCACTTTCCCACAGACCACCAAAGTGGGGGCTGTGCGCAGGAATGAAATGCCAATTTATTCCTTCATTTGACAAATTTTCAGTTATGGAGGACTCATGCTCCTTTAAAAATTTACCCAACTGTATTAATTTTGAATTGGCCCCAACAAAATTAGTTCCATTATCCGAATGGATGTGAAGTGGTTTGCCACGTCGGGCTACAAACCTTCTCAAAGTGAGTAGGAAAACGTCAGTTGACAGACCAGTGACTAACTCGATATGAATAGCCTTACTGGCAAAGCAGACGAAGAGACATAAATAAGCTTTACCGAATCTAGATCCGCGTCCCTTGCTTAATTTGTAAGGTATTGGACCTGCATAGTCGATACCCGTTACATGAAAAGGTGGAGAGGGTGTTACTCTCTCACTAGGTAAGTTACCCATAATGGGTCTTGTAATAGTCGGTGACGCTCGAAAGCATCGAACGCATTCGTGTACGATTTTCTTTGCTAGATTCCTCCCGGAGGTAATCCAGAATTTATCTCTTAGAGAGCATAAAAGTAGTTGTGGGCCGGCGTGCAACAACCTCAAGTGTTCGCGCCTAACAATGAGCTTCGAGAAGTGATGTTTTCCCGACAGGAGAAAGGGGTGCCTTTTATTAAATGAATATTCAGAATTCCGCAACCTTCCTCCCACACGTATCAGATTGTTCTCATCCAGAAACGGATTGAATGAGAACAATGGAGAAGATGTCTTTAAAGAATTGCCCTTTGACAATTGTTTAAATTCTTCTTTAAAAGAGTCCAACTGAGACATCTTGATTAAAGTTCTCAGGGACCTTGAAAGTTCATCAGGACTTAACGGACCTGTCTTTCGCTCTTTCTTAACAAGAAAGCAATTTGCTTGAAATCGTAAACAGTACGCGATTATTCTTTCTAGCCTAGATGCGTTGGAATAATCATTGAAAGGAAAAGGAAGCCTTTCATTCACGACAAGCGCGCGAGTCTCACCTTTGTACTCCGGTAGATCAATGGTGTGCGACTTTGATTTTGGCCAAGAAGATTCGTCTTCAACAAGCCAAGGTGGACCGTTCCACCATAAATCAGAGGTTTTAAGAACCTGAGGAGCTACTCCTCTTGACAGAAGGTCAGCAGGGTTGAACTTGGTGCTGACATGTCTCCATTCGGCATAGGAAGTACGTTCCTGAATATCCGCAACACGGTTGCAAACGAACGTTTTTAGCAGACTAGGACTGGTTTTCAACCATCCTAGAACAATAGTGGAATCCGACCACAGAAAGTATTTAGTTACGGTCATCTTTAAGGACCTTTTGACTGGTTTTAACAGTTTACTTAAGAGAACAGCTCCGCTGAGCTCTAATCTCGGAATGGTGGTTGGCTTTAAGGGCGCAACCCTTGACTTTGAGCAAAGCAAGTTGACGTACGTTACATTACTGGAGTCCGTTACTCTAATGTAGATGCACGCGCCGTAACCGCCTTGCGCCGCGTCACAAAATCCATGTACTTGAACCATGACAGGGTTCGCGCACGTAACATGGCGTGGAATTTTTATGCCGTTTAGACACAACAAATCACTGCGATAAGAAATCCATTTCTTTTCCAATTCAATGGGAACTGAGTCGTCCCATCCTAATTTTTCTAGCCAAAGGCTTTGCAAGAAAACCTTTGCTGTAAAGGTGCAGGGGGATAACAACCCGAGGGGATCAAAGATTTGAGAAATCTCGGATAGCATCGTTCGCTTTGTTATTTTACCGCCTGTTAATTCCGAAATGTTGAAGGTGAAATGGTCGGTTTGATAAACCCATGCGAGACCTAGTGTCTTAGCATGCTCTTGGTCACCAAACGTTAGGATGCCCGGATGAATGTCCGCGTTCGGAACATTTTCCAGTACCTCTGGATTATTGGAAATCCACTTTCGCAACTTAAAGCAGCCAGAATTGAGCACACTTGTAAGTTCGGAGCAGATGTGACGAGCTTCGTCCACGCTGTCTGCTCCAGAGAGCAAGTCATCGACATAAAAATCGCGCTTGATTATTCTAGAAATAATCGGAGATGTGTTTTCACAGTCAATGCCTAATTGAAATAAAGACCTTATAGCTAAATATGAACCAGAGGCAGTACCGTAGGTTACCGTATTTAAACTGTAAGTCCCTATTGGTTCTTCAGGAGAAGAACGCCAAAGAATACGCTGTAGGTGCCTTTGACCTTCGTTGATCTGCACCTGTCTGTACATCTTTTCTATGTCAGCCGAGAGCGCATAGAGATGTTGTCTAAATCTTAACAAGATCGTAAACAAATCTTGCTGTATTGTAGGGCCAACCATTTGAATGCTATTCAAAGAGTGCCCGGTAGTGGTCGCTGATGACCCATTGAACACAACGCGTAATTTGGTTGTGAGGCTGTCCTCCTTTAGGACACCATGGTGCGGCAAATAGTATGAAGTTTCAGTACCTGGGTTAACCAATGTCATATGGTTCAAGTCCCGGTATTCATGCATAAAGGCGAGATATCTGGTTTGTAGCTCGGGATTTGCATGGAGACGCTTTTCCAACGCGAGAAATCTTTTCTTGGCTACAAACTCCGAATCACCTAATACCGTAGGTGATGTTTTGAACGGAATTGAGACGATGAACCTGCCTTCATCATCCCTGCGAGTGTGTTTGGCAAAGTGTGCTTCGCAGGCATTTTCCTCAGCCGAAAGTACCTTTTCAGATGGATAATTATCCATTTCCCAAAATTTCGTCAGTTGATCCTGAATGTCAACTGAAGTTGTGAGATGGCATCGTACCTGCGTTGCTAACGCGGTAGTAGTTGGACCGGACACGACCCAACCGAAATGGGTTTTTTGTAACATTGGCAGATTGGGACCTAACCGCTTCTGCCCAATGCACAAAAGTTGGAAAAATACCGGGGACCCTATAAGAAGATCTATTTCACCTGGCTTGTGAAATAGAGGATCCGACAAGATAATATCCTGAGGTATTGTAAAACTGTCCGATTTAACATGGAAGTTTGGTACACTGCCCGTAATGCGATCGATTAACAGACATGTGACGTTAACTTTAAAAGCTGAATTATGCGCATTCACTTCTAACTCGCATTTTGATTTGACCAATAAATTGGACTCACTTATTCCGCAAACCGTGACGTTTGCGCTTTGCAATGGTAGATTCAATCTTTTGCTGCAATTGTAACTTATGAAGTTTGATTGCGAGCCCGAATCTAGCAGGATGCGTACCGTCTGGAAGATACCTGCTGAATCACGTACCTTGGCGGTAGCCGTAGGTAATAAGACTTGTTTCGAATTTGAGCAAAATGCTGAAATGCTCCTAGTCGGTTCAACGACAACATCCGCTGATGTGTCCATGACCTCTGGTTGCACAAGAGCTGCAACTTGTGTTTCGACATGCAACAGCGAATGGTGTTTTGCTTTGCACGCCTTACACGTATACTTCGAATGGCATTTATTTGAGAAATGACCATTAGAAAGACAATTGAAGCACAATTTGAGAAATTGTACTTTGCTAGCGCGAGCCTTTGGTGTCAATTTCGTAAATTCTTGACACAAACCTATGAAGTGGTCACCCTTGCAATACGAACAGCTCGCATTACTTGCAACAAATGACCTTGAAACGAATTTGAGTTTCTCAGAACGCGGTTCCCGTGAGCTACGCCTTTCTACATTTTCTAAGAAATTAGAGTGTTTTGTTAAGAAACCCTTAAAATCTTTTAAAGTAGGCAGTATTGCTTCATCCGCGTTTAAGATTTTTTCCCATTCCCTATGGGTGTTATTATCTAATTTATTCGACATTAAATAAACAATAACCGCTTCAAATAATTGCTCGGACGTCGCGAGCGTTAGCAGTGTGCTAACATGTTTGGATATGGCATCTGTCATTTTTCTCAGGTCTTTACAAGA
The DNA here is from genome assembly GCA_932274525.1 of Podabrus alpinus. NCBI lineage: Eukaryota > Metazoa > Arthropoda > Insecta > Coleoptera > Cantharidae > Podabrus > Podabrus alpinus. The sequence continues at coordinate 67,768,408 of OW026456.1, read as the reverse complement.
TTCCTGCTTCAATGTTTTTAACCCTAATATTGCAGTTAAATTACCTTTTATAATAAGCTTAGGTTGATCATAACGTTCAAGTAAGGTACTCCAAGCTATTTCATAGCAGTCGGCCGTGAAATTCAAGGATTTTAACGCTTCGGACGGCTCTCCGAAGATACAAGACTTTAAATAATGCAATTTATTTATGTCGCTTAAATCCGCGTTTTCATGGATTAAATTCTGAAATATTGACTTGAATTCTAGCCACGTATCGGGTTCCCCATTGAACTTAACTAAATTTATTTTTGGTAAATTTATCCGATTCCGACTAGCAAAAGAATTAATGCTATTGCGCGAGCCATTTGCACTGTTCTGTGATCGAACGCTTCCGTTAGGCGACGTAGCCCTACTTGCCCCGACTTCCCCCACTGAGATAACGGGTTCTAATTTGCTAATAAGAAATTCTGCTGCCGCCAATTCATCATAATACAAATTTTCGAATTCAATTAATTGATTTTCATGATCTACTACATTGTCTTCCGCCACTGAAATTATTTGCATATGAATATCGCTATATTCTTTAATTAATTCAATGGCATCGCTTAAACGCCTTTGTAATTGGTTAATTACCGTAGGTTGAATAACTTCCTTTTTGTCAAATGAATTTTCAACGTTACGTATAAAAGTTTGAAATCGAGTCAGTTTTGATTTGATTAGACCTCTATCCCTTATTAAATTATTCATTTTAAAAATTTAATATTTGACTGAAAAATTTGAAAATTTGAATTATTTATTGTCTTTGAAGTGACAATCTACTTTGATTTATTTAAAAACAAACCCTTGTTTTTCTTTGTACTAAGCCGGTCCAAAGATGCACATAAATGTAAAAATGGAAAGGAATATTAATGTTTTCTTACTCTCTCCTCTTTGTAGTGGACCTCGAAGGGACAACTGGAACTTGTTGACCTTGCCGACTTCCTGTATGCTGGAATGCACCCAAATGCACCCTAATAATAGCACCCTTGCTATCGTTTGAAAAAATTATAAAATATTTCTCCTTAAAATAGATTATTATATTTTAAGCAAACGGTTTTTCGGTTATTAATTAGCAATTAATAACTCGATACGGTTCTTGAATTGATATCCTCCTCGTATCGATTGATTGAATGGATTAGATCCGCGGAAATTGATTGATATCCGTCTCGAATGGACCAAAATGTAAATGCGGTCGGTTGAATTCTTGGACGCAACTGCTCACTTAAATTCGAACCCTTTCTTTCTGTCTTCCTTAAGACAAAAAGGCCTAGTGGACTGTATTTCGTAAGGTTGTTTGGCGATTGATAAATTGTTGTTTTAAGCAATCTGTTAGACGCGTCTGGCTTAAATATTACCGGTTAACGGAATTTACTTCACCAACGCAGTTTTGAAGTTTTATACCAAAAATGAGACGAATCGTAAATTCACTTATTTATTGGTGCAATAATTAGTCAGTATTAATTATAATAAAACTTTAATTTACGCACACAAATACAAATTATTGTGACGGAGCAAAAGAATTTAAAGGCAACGCATGTATATGCTCACCAAAATATCTTAACTTACTAAATTTCAAAAACAAGCGAAGCCCCTAAAACCAACACTTTAACCCTCCTTCCCTCGCACATGCAGCAGGTACCCTTGTAACATATCGAATATACGAGGTTCGATCAAACCAATGAACAAAACTACTATTTTATCCAAGACAAACAAACAATAAAAGCGGCGGATTTATCCACTTATAATTTTTACGTCGATGAAACGCATCTTCCTCCATATATTCCGTACGGCGAGTACAAAGTAGCAGCAACTTTATATCACCTTGAAAATACATTAGTGGTCACCAATGTGTATGCTGAAATATACAGTACAGCCCTTGGAAAGCGAAACAGAAAGGGATAACGTTTATATAAATCTTTTTCTTCTTCACCCTATCCCAGTCCACTCCTGAATGTAAACCTCTCCAATATTTTCTCCGTTTTGACCGCCTGAAACCAAATAATACTCTGTATGTCGTCGAGCGACCTCTTTCGGGGTCTTCCTACGCTTCTTTTGGTAACTCTTGGTCTCCAGTGGGCCAGTTTGTAATTTATTTAAATGCTTGAATAAATTTCGAAACTAACAAACTTTTTTAGTAATTAAATTGTTTTAAGTATTATTTATTTTATGCACTGTACGATTTTTTTTTAAATTTAACGGCCGTATGCAAAGTCAAAAAATACCACGTGGACAGTACTGCATGAAAATGGTTTTCTCGTTTCAAAAAGGGGCATTTTGATATAAATGATGTCCCACGTTCAGGGAGACCATCCGGCTTTGATGAAGACCGATTCAATGCTTCAATTCGTGATGACCCACGGCAATAAACTCGGGAATTTGGCAATATGATGAATTGTGACCAATCAACTATCGTACGACATTTGCATTCCATGGGCAAAGTTCAAAACTTGAGTCCTTGGGTACAATACGTTTTGAGCGAAAACAACAAAAATCAGCTTGTTACCATTTGTGCTTCTTTGTTTGCTCATCAACAACATCGGCCGGTTTTGTACCAAATTGTTACTGGTAACGAAAAATGGTGCCTTTACATCAACATCAAGAACAGAAAGGAATGGCAGAGCCCTAACAAACAAGCAAATCCTCGTGCAAAAGCTGGCGCCCATCCACGCATGGTAATGTTGTGTATCTGGTGGGATAAAGAAGGCGTCATCTACTATGAATTGCTTCCGAAGAATGTATCCGTCACTTTCGAGGTTTATTGTCAACAACTGGGTCGTCTGAAGGCTGCAATTAAAGAAACAATGACCGGCAAGACGGCATCAAGTGGTTTTGCAACATGATAGTGCCCGTCAGCATACTGCTAACATTACAAAAGCAGCTATTCAAAACCTTAGTTGATAGGTTATTCCACATCCGCCCTATTCTCCAGATCTTGCTCCATCAGATTTTCAACTTTTCCACTATTTATCCAACAATCCCGCGGAATATTTCTTAATAACAACGTTACTGGCTCGACAATTTCTTCACCTCCAAAGCACCGGATTTCTTCAGACGGTGGAATCGAAGAACTGCCAGAACGTTGCGAGTCAATCATAACCAATGCAGGAGAATAAATTTATTATTTATATTTAAAAAATTAAATTTTTAATTTGAAAACACCTGATATTATTTTCATAATTTTTAAGTTTTAAATTTGTTTTTACAATATTTTTCTCAGTTATTTCAATTTCCTAGAATATTTTCACAAATTAATTATTCATTACTTGAGATCTTAAAAATTATATACCCAAATAAATTATTTAACCGAGACTCTATTTTTCGGGAAGGGCGTAATCCCATGGGGGCTAAGAGGCCCGAATGGCAGTCTACTTTATCTTTTTTGAATATCAATCTCATTGTAGTTTTCTTACAAATTGTAGCCGTTCTTAATGAAAATACTGGAGGGATTTTCATTTGCTACTTTAATTTAATTAATGTGTAGGCAGTTAATTTTCTTTTCATTACTATATTTTATTCATATTTCCTTCTCCATTTTAATTAATTTATTAAACATAAAGAAAGTACATATATTTTGTATAAAAAGAAGTATATTTATAGAAAGTATAGACTTCCCTCTGTTTATTGTAAAATCTAATTCGTCGGACCGACCTGACGAAAGCTTGGCGGAAATTAAACAACTCATATAATAAAATTAGGCATTCACAAAAGGAATTCAATAAACTTCGGTTCCCTATTGTAAAATTAATCAAAGGTTTAATTTTTGCGATACAGATCCAAAAGGAGCATTAGGTTACTATTATAGAAAGTTATCTAGCACAATACATATTTGTAGTTGGATCGAATGGTCAATATATGCCCTCAGAATTATTTACACTCTGCTTCTCTTTTGTGTAAAGTGAAATATCAAAATGTGATTAATTATGGGTGAAAAATTATTATGGAATATAGGCAGGCATGAACCGGCAATAATTTATTTACTGGGTCCTTTCGGCGACCCCACTTTTCAAGAAATTTTTATAACAAACAGTCAAGATATAAAAACATAATTCCTATTATTTACCCTCCACCGATGCGCATGAATGGATTAACAAGAACGAATTTTTCATTGTAATTTGTGAATGAAAATATAAATATTTTAGTAATTGAAGTGCGGTTTTTTATTTATATCTTGTTCCCTTAATGCGGCCTTCAGGCCGCATGACCTGAACAGTCAGATACTATAGTAATAATATAAATTTAATTTAACCTGAATATTTATTTCACAAACCATTCCTAATGTTGTAATTAAATATAAATTAAGGTATTTAAAAACAGGATCAATTGTTGCCCAGCAGTATTAAACACGAAGTCCATGCAACTAAAGAAAATTTTGATATTTAAAGGCACCTAATTGCTGAAATATTTAAAAAAAACAAAGGCTAATCTTCGTATTGAAAATCGTAAAATTATTATAAGATTTGGTCATGTAATCTACTAAGTAGAAAAATTTCAACAAAACAATACCACAACTCACTATTCAAAATATCGTACAAGCGTTGAATCAAATTCCATTTGGATTTAAGGTGTACACGATGAAGGAATTGTAGAGAATTACAAGAAATTGTGGGAAATAGTGAGGAATTGCAAGGGATTGCAGTAAACGGGTGAGGAATCGTAAAAATTAAATACAGGGGAATTGCGGGAGTTAAAAACAAAAAGGGGATTTCTGTGTAAAATTTTTGTCACAAACAAAATTTGTTTCCTTCTCATGGTTACTATTGCAATTTTCAAAATTTAAAAATTATTTTAATATTGTTCAATAAACTCTTTTTAATCTGATTTTCTTCAATTGTCTTTAAGTGCCCTAGTCGATTTTTTAAATTTTAAATCAGTAATAGGTCACACTTGGTATTTGTACAGACAAAGGTAGAAGTGAAGTCAACTAAAAATATGAAGGTTCTGTTATAGGACAACATATCTTTGTATCCCTTCTATCCTTCAGCATTTATTAACAAGCAGCTTGGTTTTAATTATTAAATCAGAAATAATTTCTAAACGATCTATTCGAAAAACTTTCGTAGAAAATTCGGAAAACAAATTTTTGTATTCAGTATTCATGTGGTCTCAACAAAACGTCCTTCCATTAAGCTTTTAGATATCTCATCTTTGCAACTCCCTAACTACTTCGATAAAACAAGAGACAGAAACCTGGTAAAGCTTTCCTACCAGGTAACCAATTAAATTAATGTATTAATTTCAGATTTATCCTGTAGTGAAAGTTTAAGACCATTAAGTTAAATAGCGTCTCAATTTTCCAATGGTATTTTTTTCAGTTCTGTGGTGATGCTAGAAATACATTTATTGGAGATGTTTGTGTAGGTTTGGATTAATAATTATTAAAGTAGAGCCTTCATTATTCGAATCTCGGTTAGGTATATGTAAATAAAACATTAAATGGGCTGAAAATAAATGATGAGCTTCAAAACGTATTTTAAATAAGAACATTTTTATAGTTCTCTGATTCAAATAGTTACAAAATGATTAATTAATTATAATAATATGGAATAATTTGTTTCATTATTCCTTTACTTATTTTTTTAATTCCTTTTCCTCTATTTATTATATTATTATGATATGGTATGGGTATGACTAAAAACCTTTCTCTAATATTAGTCGTTCTGAATCGATGTTGTTAAATAGTAGGTCCCCCATACTCTAGAGTATGCGCTAGAGAAATTCATTCTTTTTATACCTTTTTAACCTTTCGCCAAAGCAAATATAATGAAGTAAAAAATACAAAGCGTTCATGACAATTCATATTTTGTCCAACTTAACATTTATTCTCTCTTCCGTCCATAACCCCTCCGCATGATGTGGTAGCTAAAATTAAAATATTCGTCGCCATCGATGCAGCGTGTCGGTGATCTTCTCTTCAAGTGACGTCCTTCTAACTTTCCTTCCATAATCATCCATTCCATTTTGTCTGCTAAGATTCTTCTTGCTGCCTATCCTAAATATCCTAGATATCTCTGGTTGACTGTTGGTTGGCTCTGGTTGAATCAATTTTATGTTTATATGAAGTTCCCCTGTCCAGAGTATACATAGCAGTCTCCTATACTCGTAATACATAATTATAGTCCTGAGAAGACGGTAACAGCCCGGGAACTGTTACCTCCAGCTGTAATGCCCCAAACATACCGTGGGAAGTGATAAATATTCGGTGTGTTGCCTTTTGACAGGCAGTACATCAATTCCCATTTCCCCATTGCTTTCACTATTTCCACTGTTATATCATCTAGGTCTGGAGATTTTCTATTTTGAGTTTTTGATGGCCTTTTCTACTTCACTTCTGAGGTTATTTGGTTCTCTTTCATAGAGTATTTTGGTCGAGCGCGGTGTATAGTTATCATGATTGGAAAGCTCCTACCAGTAGTTTCACCAGATTTAAGGGATTCTTTTTATATCACTTATAGTTCTTCCATGTTCATCTTGTATAATTTTAGTTTTTAAAGCTTTTAAGCTTGAACTTACGAAATAGATATACCTAACATTTTGTCACGAGTGTTGTTTTGTTCTACATGGGTTTGAGTTCTGCGTTCTGCCCAAAGAACCCAAGCCCCAGTGCTACGTAACAGCCAAGAACTCCATCTGTGATATCGATGCTTATGCCTACGGGTTTGTCTTTTGATTTTACAGCTAATGTATGGAATTTTGTATGTCACCTGTCCGTTTTAAACTGTACATTAGCCATATTTTTTCTGTCATCCAATTTTTCTCTTTTCTCTGATTATTGAGGTATTCCATGCTTGTTCTGCCTCTTTTATTAGCTTTCAGTTCTTTTCCATAATTTAATACAATAATTTACCTCCTCTCAGGTTGCTTCATCCTATAGAAGACCTCCTGGTTGACCTTGAAATTTAATTTATTTCTTCTTTTTGTTTTCTTAGACATTACGTTCGTTCTCAGTTTTAAGAAGAAATCACCAATATAATGGTTGACGATCAATAGGCGATCGTCAGATCCACATTCCGAGCTGAGTTTGGTTTTACGTGCTTAAAACAGCTTCTCCATCTCTTGCTAATTAAGATATTTTGTGTTCCCATCTGGAGACATCCACGTTGATAGGTTAGGGATGTGTTATTATTCCCCGAATGCCCCAATTCGGAGTTTTGAAAAAGGTCTGCAAGCGTTGGCAAGAAGCATGAGAGAAACCCCCACGATTATGGCCAGAGATTATAATTCAAATGCCACGGAGTGTGCAACGAAGGCGATGCGTTCACCTTCTGTAGGAGAGCGAAAGGATCCGTGATAAATGTGATGTTTATTTCAATGACCGCAAGGCAGTGTGTTTCCGATTGGAGAATTAGAGATGAGCTGACACTCAGCGACCACCTCCACATATCGTACACAATGAATCCTGGCTTCTAAAGTCCCCTTCAATTACAACTTGCTAGGGGATGGGCAATAAAAAGGATGGATAACTCAATACTGAAAAAAGGCACGTCATGGAATAAAACATCAAATCCAAAGATCATCTAGGGCTGGCAGCTACAAAGATTTGCGACCCCCCGATTTCGCCGAGCTTTGCTAAAAGAGTCTGCACGCGAGAAGAAAGTTCCACGAAAGCTGGGCAGGAAAGATTATGACCAAGTGAGAGAGGAAGAGGATGAGGCAAAGATGATGAAGAAAGTCCTTGCAAAGTCCATTAAAATCAGCAAGAAAACGCACTGGGAAAAGCTAATAAGCGAAGTTGACAGCGACGCCTGGGGGCTCGGCTACCGGATTGTCGCGAAAAATAAAATTAAAGTCATGATGCTAGAACAAATTCGGTATATAGTTAACCTAATCTGTGTGAGGAGGAGCCAAGAGGGCGAAATGCATACATAATATACGAATTTGAGCCTTCTGCGTCGATTTTCATGCAAAGCTCAAGAACCCTAATCTGCGCAAGGAGGAGAGCCAAGAAGGCAAAGCCTTCCGCATCGATTTTTAGGGTTCTTGTGCTTTGAAACTATCTCTACCAAGTCACTCGGTTGCAAGAGGGGAGGGGCTTTAGAGGGTAAAAACTCCACACTACCACCCAAAACAGCTGGGCGGTGCCTTTTTAAAGATTTCCTTTCCCCCAACGTACTATAAAAAAAATTAATATATGCTGTTCCAAGGAAGTATTCATGACTGTCATATGATTTTCTGTCGAAAGTTGAACGATTTTCTCGCCTCTCTTGTTCCGATTACCCCATCGGAGTACGGTTGTAATATCTTTAGATCCGTTTGCGATTAGTATTTAATCCTTCTATTAGGCCATACATATGGACATATGTAGACTGCGCCGATGGTCAGAAATTAATCCTTTTTTTTGGGTAAATGACCATGGGCAACCTGTAGATTGCGCCGATGGTCATTAAGGGTAACATACAGATTGCGCCGATGGTGTACCTGAGGGATTAAAAAGTATTACTAAGGTATAATGGGGTTATTATTGTAAATCAGTTTATTGAATATTAATAAAAAATTAAATTGGGGTACCTAATTATCATTAATATGACAATACTTATTGCAATACTTATTAGTAGATATTAATAATAAATATTATCAAAAAAATGGAAAATAACCGGTGTATTGCCGAAAAAGTGAAAAAATTAAACTTTTTTTTCTTCGATTTTTGGGGTGTTCATTCGATAAGGAGAGTTATCCATCGTCAAAACCTACCCTTCCGGGGCGCCGCTTCGCTCCGCTCCGCTCTGCACCCCTGCAGGGCGGTTTTGACTCTGGTTACTAGGCTAAACATACGAGAAGGCGCCACCCATCAAGAAAACCGGGATAAATGAAACCGGGATGTGAGAGAACCTCGAAATAGCATTAAAAAGTATAGTTGCGGTATGGGGCAGTAAACTATAACGTTTCACTCCCAAAATTATAGACCAACAGAATCGTGCACAAATTGTCTCGAAATTGCAAATTTCTCGTAGTTATAAATTTGTGTTATAAAAGTTTTTAATAATGAAAGAATCAAAATAATGCAGTTATTTAAAAATAACCTCGTCAAATTACTAACCTAATTAAAAATCGCACATAATGTATAGTAGGTACTCCTGTAATAAATTAAGTAGGTACCTTAATCCTCTAATGGGATTTTCACTCCGTCGTTACCCAAAAAAATTACCTATTAATTGGCCATCGGCGCATTCTACATACTAACCCTAACCGAACCCGGCGCAATCTACATGCTAGATTATGAGACCCTTCAACCATCGGGCGCAGTCTACAACCTCCCATACATATCATCGACTTCTTCCCCTAGTGCCCCAATTGTAGGGAAATACACTTGTAGAAATACCTACAATATTATTTGTTAAAGATAAATAGCTTATGTATACTCGATGTTTGTTCTAAAATAATCAGAGCAGCAGGAAATTTCAGAGGTGTAATTTTACATGTTAAGTTCCCATGCACTACCGCATAATTCAGAACCTGGTATTTATACTAAGTCTGTTGCACTTTCAAACAGCTCAAATTAATTTTAATTTAATTATTAAAAATTTAATGAAAATTTTCATAAATTATTAATCTTTTTGTAAATAAAGAGTAAACGATATTTCCGACGAAAGGGGGTAAATTTAATAATAACTTAGAAATTTATTAGTAAATTCAAGAGTAATGAACTATTTGAAAATATCGTATAAAATATGTTATACGAAAAACTAACTAAAATTTATATTTTTGTATGTGAAAATAGAAAACCTTCGTTGCTCGTAGCATTCCCACTATTGATAACAAATTCTATTACAATTTCAGTAAATGCTCTGGTTCATTAATAATTTATTTATGTAAGTATCTATTACTAAATCTGGTTGTATCAACAGAGAATTAGACACAACAGTATAAGATTGTAGACAAAACAAGAAACAACCGTAGTATAGCATCTTGCAATTTTCCCACTAATTAAAAGTGATTTGCAGCATCATAGTGTTAATTTAATTATTTTTGGTGAAATTTCACGTTAAACTTAATAATCGCATCTTAGTAATCGAAACTTTCCTTCCAAAAATTAAGACGTAAATATTTACGCGGCTAGGACTTAAATGGGTGACCGTTTGGCTACATCAAAATATCTACTAAGGTTTGCACCCACCCTACTATATAATAAATCATAAGTGCTCATAGCACCAATTGTGGAAAAAACACAAACAGGAAATAGAAGAACAATATGGTCCAAGTAGTGGGAAAATCTTGTTGTTTTCCCAGACTTGTTTACCTTCGGAAAAACCTAGCAAAGCTATTATTATTTATATACCAAACCAATGCACAAACAGATGTTGTTTGCATGTTATGCATCATTACTGATTTTTTTCGACCATGCAAAATTGCTTTGTTGATATGCACTGCCATCACGAAAAATAAATCGATTTTTTTTGGACAACAAAGTGTTCCATTTAGATCAAGAGATAAACGGGGTGGTTATGGTTTTGACTTGCATATTTTTTCATTTAGAAATCAGCCAACCAGATGTTTATGCATTGTATTATTTAATGAACCACAAAAATGTTATAGTTCATATATTGTTTTGAAGCAAAGTTAAACGGAAAGGTCACAATCTGAAATGATTAAGTTATTTTCCTAATTCAACAGTTGCTGTTGGTTCTTCGGGTATAACACTCACTGTATTTGTATATCGTTATGATGTGGTTAGTAATTTCAATTTTCAAAATTATAATTTTTGCTCACGATGCGTACTGCGATGATTTGCTCTCAAAGGTAAGAATGGTCAGTAATGAGAAAATCGTTAAAATAATTCTTTAAATTTTTTAGTTCCATCAGAATGATTACATGATTAGAGATGTGAAATTAGAAGTGGTGCGTTTTAATCCCGATTTAATGTATAGTTTCAATATGATTGGGCATAAGTACAATCGTACGGTTACCGGATTCAATGGCACTTTTCGATCAAAAATTGATCTGGAAGATAAACTTGAGGTAATGTTAAATATTTTTGAATATGTTATCTAACCATATTTTAATTACAGGCCCTAGTGCAATTATATAAACGTGCGAGTAATGAATATCGCTTGTTTCCGGTGCGTTATATGGTTAATGTGTGTAAGATGTTAAGTATAAATATCATAGGTTTGAAATCAATCCCAAACTATGGAATATTTCCTACCTACTTTTGGAAAAAGGTGAGGAAATTTTGTTAAAATTAATGTTTTTATTCACAATCAGTTGCGAACGTCAGTAATAGAAATTTAATTTTAAGTTATGTTATTTAAATTAATAGTCAGGACTACTGATGATTTTACGCAAGAAATCATTAATTATTTGCTAAGTGCTTTTTAAAACTAAATGATTGTGCATAAAATTGTGTAAAGATAGTTTCAAAGCTCAAGAACCCTAAAAATCGACGCAGAAGGCGCAGATTAGGGTTCTTGAGCTTTGAAACTATCTCTTCATACTTAACCTTGGCAATAATCTGCGTTAACCAACGGTTGTAATGAAGGGTTTCCTACCTCGGTATGTAATGTGCTATTATTACTTATTTCTCTTTTAGGACATTTTTTATTACGCTTACAATTTTCCTGTTGATGAAAAGTATCTTCCTCCATATATGCCGCATGGCGAGTATAGATCTGAAGCAACTCTATTGCACCTTGAAAGAACAGTAGCTGTTATAAATGGGTATGCTGAGGTATACAGTTCAGAAATTAAAAATCAACCCAAAAATGGATGATATTTTATTAATATGATGTAATACAAACTTCTTAATTGATTAAAAGTTGAAGTACTTAAACAGTTTTATGTTTTTTGTGCAATGTTTAGTTTTTTCACGTTTTTTGTTTCATACCTCTTTCTTATTCGTTATCGTAATTTTTCGACCCATTTAATACGCATAAAGTTATCTTTTTACCTACACAACAAAAGGTTTACATAAGAAATAAATCAAGAATCCGTGCATTACATTAAAGAACGATAATCACGATTCCTTGTTAATATACCTACATCCATTCTTGTTTTAAGAACTTCTTGTTTGATTGTAACTTATTTAACGTTCAACATATTTTTAAAGCGATTATTAGCAATTTCTTTTTTAGTTCACCTTATGTTTATTGAGAATTAAACACAATAAAATTATGTTAGGATGCACATAATATCATATAATAAACAAATAAATAAAGAATTGCATATATTATAATTTTACATACTACGCACTCAAAGAAAAGTTAAACAAAGAAATGGCTAAGATAGTTTCTGTAGATAATTAAGGCTACTTTATTTTTAATTACTTAACATTTTTCTACAAAATGATCTCAAACCGATATATTCGCAAATATTTACAAAAGGGTCTAAGATTGAGTACATTATATAATATCGTTCGACCAGTAAGGCATTTAATTCTATTTTTCTATTTAAAATTGATCTGGACGATAAACTTAAGCTAAAATTATTAGAATATAAGGTACATTGCAGTGACTGATCTACATTGAAGCTTTTGTTGAATTTTTTTAAGTAAATATTAGTATAGTATCAACTGCTAAAGGCGGCCATCCGCATACCATTCACCATCTGGCACATGATTATCTTAGTTGTGAGGCCTGAAAGAAGTGGCGGTTTTCAAGAATAGGCAGGATATGCCCGTACTTCCTATTTTTTAGGAACATATTTTTTATGTTTATCATAAATAAAGATAAATCTTTCACCACCTACTAGCTTTGTATTGGTCAATAGGGCGGCTTTTATATTACGTCAGAAAAGAATCCCCCCCCCCACCTTTTCTACCGTAGCTTTTATGTTAAGAAGCTGCTGGGTTACCCAGTATTATTCTCTGCGAGCCGGACTTAGAAGAACTGATCAATTAATTCGTAGTAACAGCCCCACTGAGCGCGGACCTGGAGTCTGCAAGAATGGAACAAGAAAATGGGAAACTAAGAGTAGGGTATAAAAAGTTACTGTGGAAGGCAAAATTTACACATGGAATAAAGAAAGGCCGAACTGACAGCAACAGCGGAGGAAGAAGGATCAACAAGAAACTAATTATTGGAGTAGGAGTAGCCGCAATGTCTCAGGCGGATGCTCCAAATATAGAAACTGAGACGTATACAAGGACAAGGCAAGACAAATGGAACAACGAGAAGAGAAATGCTTGATGGTAAAAAAAATAAACGTAAGCGGGATACATGGAACATATTGTATTGTATTGTACTTAGGGGTCGATTGGCCGCAAGGGCCTTTCAGAACTGCGACCAGTATTGATCTTTAATACATGGAACATAAGAACTCTACTGAAACCAGGAAAGCTGGATGAAGTTGCAATTGAAGTTTTTAAGATACGGAATAGATGTGATAGTGTTGCAGGAAGTGAGATGGAGCGGACACGGAGAAATACAAAAGAAGAGGTATAGACTATTTTACTCAGGAGACGACAAGCAAGGAAGAAATGGCACCGGTTTTATTGTGAAAGAGAGAGCAGCCAAATGCGTATTAACGTTCAAAAACAAACATGTCCATCATAAACGGATATGCGTCAACAGAGGAAAGCAGCGAAAACGAAAAAGATGCGTTCTATGAAGAAATACCCGTACCTAGACAAGATATATTAATTATTTTGGGAAACTTCAACGCCAAAATAGGAAAAGAAGATCACATACCTCAGATCGCTGGAAAATACACCATACACGAAAAACCAGGTAGACCACGTGCTAATATCTAAAAAGAAAGAACATATTGTATTGGATACAAGAACGTATAGAGGAGCCAAAACGGACGTGGTGATAGTGAAATTGAGACAAAGAGCACCGAAAAACTTACTAATATTGAACTAAGAAAACGATATGAAGAACGAGTTAAGGAGGAAATAAATATGAGAGAAAAAGGAAAAAATGTCGCAGAAAAATCGAGTAATATTATAACAAACGCCCGATCAAATGCAAAAGAACTAATAGCCTACAGAAGAAACAAGAGAGACAAAGATTGGTTTGACGACGAATGTAATACATGTAACAAAATAAAAACTCACAGGAGATTGAAGTGGTTACGAACAGGACATCAAGAAGACCCACGCAAATACACAGACAGTATGAAAGAGGCAAATTCAATGTACAAACATAAGAAGAATACATGGATCATGGAAAAAATGGAAGAGATAGAAATGAACAGCAAGTTTAATAACTCAAGAATTTTCTATCAACTACTACAAAACGCTGAGATCAAATTAGGCTACTATATTTCTATAAATTTAGTTACTTGTACAAAAGTAGCCATTAGCCATTTAGTATCTGTTTCCAGTGGTAGTGCGGCCTAAAGGCCGCACTGACTCTTCATGGCGTTAGTTAAACGGATGATCAAAACTGATGAATCGGAACGGATGAGTCAATGACTTTTATTTAGCTTCAAACCCCGAAAGCTAAGATAAACCTCTTCCATTGTCGTTCTGTTGCTTAAAATAATCTATAGCTATTTGTTTTCAATTTAAATTATCCAAAGAAATGTCGTACTAAAATTTGACTTCCTTCATGATAGGTAAATTTTATAAAATGTCTTGACAAACTTTTAATAAACTTACGCTGATTACGGCTTAACTATTTGGAAATGTTTTTGTGTGAAATGTAAAATTTATAATTAAAAATTTGATATAGTCAGCATCGACATAACTTTCCGAGCAAAAGTAAATTATAGCAATTATATTTTTTAACAAGATTGTTACATACTTTCAACATTACAAATAGTATGAAAATTTGCTGGTTTTAAATTTTAATGATTTGCTAAATATTTTTAAGATAAGTTCACAGGATGGTTTACGCTAATGACCTGCTGTTAAAATTATACAGATCTCGTATTATATATAATAATAGTTCATTGTAACGTTGTACAATTTAAATCTGTTAAAAAAATTAACGATCGGTTTATAAATAAAGGTGCTATATGCCCGTCATAAAAACGTATACAGGAAGAGAAACAGAAAACATGTTATTAATAACTTTCATTTTCTGTTTATTAGTAGAATACGTCAGAAAAATTTGACGAAAATTTTTGAAACGTCCTGTATATTTTTATTGCAGGTTTATCTCAACCGTAAATTTTAGAGAATAACTCATAGAATAAAAAATATAGGAAATTTCATACCATTAATTTTTGGTCGTTAATATTTTTACGTATTTAATTTCATTTCGAAGTTATAATGCATTATGGAACTACAACTTCAAGAACCCCCCCCCCTTCTCTTGAGGGGCCCTATTCTTGAACTCACTCGAATTCATTCGCATACGAGACTTCGTCACTTGCGCATACAAATGAAGGATTCGTATTCTCGAGTAATCGTCTACGAATTCTTTTGGGTTTAAATTACTCGTGTACGTTACTTTTGCATTCGTATTCTCGAGCAATCGTCTACGGATATTTTCGTACGAAAACCACTCGAATTACAACGTCTGGGGTTACCCTTGCGAATCTTTGATCGTGTACGATAATGTTTGTTTGTTCGCTATACATTTCTAGGTTCCTTGACGGATCTGAACCAAATTTAGTACAGTTATTTTTGAGATCCATGCGGACATACCCATGTAAAAATGGAGCCAAACTTCGAGACGGGATATTCGAGAAGAGAGACTATAGGGACGCGCACGACAGGTGATGGATTACCGAGATTCCCCATCCCCTGATTTTTTAAGGAAGTTAAGGGTCCTAAACCTTTTAAAGCCTTATAAAACTTGATGGTATTATTTACAGAAACATGCTACAAACTTGGATTGCTAAATAATGATCATCAATAGGACGCCACTATTTAGGGGAAACAGCCATAATATAGACTTATTTGCAATATTACTCGAAACCTGTGATGCAGAACACTCCTCCGATTTATGGAACAAATACAAAGATGATTTTGGTGATCTCACCAAAGGCTTGGTGGGAAAGCGAGTGACAGACCCTAAATAAGGTGAACCGATAACTTGAAGAAGCATGCAGAACTAGTTTGGAGAAGGCCTACATTCAGAATGGGATCGAAACAGGCTGAACTATTAACTCCACAAAAAAAACCTAGGGGATTTATCGAGATTGCGACAATGAACTTGTTAATGTGTTGGCGTTTTCGATTATTACATGTATTCTGTAGAGATATGGACTTTCAAGAAAGTAGATAGCAACAAAAAAATACCTGTTAGATGTGGTGCTCTGGGTGGATGTTGAGATCATCCTGGGTGGCGCAAAGAACCATAATCTCTATATTACAAGAACTGAAAATAGGCAAGCTACTACTAACCAAAACATTTCGGCTACGATGCCCGAAGAACAGGCAAAATTTAAATGACGACGGTCCTGACACGATGGGTGGACGAGACAAAACCGCTGATTGATGAGAAACTACCAGGAGCATCGCAGCGTGCTCAGGACCGAGATCCATGGAAGCTAATAGTTTACAATATAATTAGATGTAATGCATTCAAAAATGTCACCACACTCTTTAAAAGTAAGGATCGAAGAGAAGAGTAGGGTTGTAGACAGGAAAATTTCATTAAGGAAGTTTGGGTGGTCGCAGTGGTTAAAGATGACTTCGCTTTCTCATCACAATCGCCGAAGGAAAAAATTCTGTAACCGTGTTCTTGGCTCCATCAGGCGGATTTAATTACAAGTTAATGTATTCTTTTACTGTGTTTGAACACAAGTCGAATCGAACGACGACGGAATTCAATTGTAATCATCGGTCTAAAATTGATCTGCCAGATAAAATTAGTAGATTTTAGTTAGAAATTTACGCATTAATTAATATTTATTTGCAGTATCACAGTATCAATTTAATTAATTTTGGTGAAACTTCACCTTAACGCATTTGATAATCGAAACTTTTCTTCCAAAAATTCAGACATAAATATTATTTATGCGGCTATGACTTGAAAGGGTGACCATTTGGCTACATCAAAACATTTAGTAAGGATAGCGCCTTATTATAATAAATCATAAGTGGTAATACACCAATTTTTACAAGAACACGATCGACTTTAAAATGAAATAAAGTAGTGGGAAAATGTTTTTGTTTTTCCAGACTTGTTCACCTTCGGAGAAACCTAACAAACCTGTGATACACTATAATAATAATAAACCAATGCATAATCAGATGTTGCTAACATGTTATGCAACATTACTGATTTTTTTCGACCATACAAAATTGCTTTGTTGAAATGCACTGCCATCACAAAAACTAAATCGATTTTTTTTGGACAACAAAGTCTTCCATTTAGATCAAGAGATATACGGAGTGGTCATGGTTTTCACTTGCATATTTTTTCATTTAGAAATCAGCCAACCAGATGATTATGCATTGTATTATTTAATGAACCACAAAATGTTATCGTTCATAGATTTTTTTGAAGCAAAGTTAAACGGAAAGGTCACAATCTGAAATGGTTAAGTTATTTTTGCAATTCAACAGTTGCTGCTGATTCTTGGGGTATAACACTCACTGAATTTGTATATCGTTATGAAGTTATTAGTAATTTCAATTTTCAAAATTATAATTTTTGCTCACAATGCGTACTGCGATGATTTGCTCTCAAAGGTAACAAAGGTCAGTAATAAGAATATCTTTATAATAATTCTTTAAATTTTTTAGTTCCGTCAGAGTGATTACATGTTAAGAGATGTGAGATTAGAAGTGGTGTACTTTAATCCCGATTTAATGTATCATTTCAATATGATTGGGCATAAGTACAATCGTACGATTGCGGCATTCAATGGCACTTTTCGATCAAAAATTGATCTGGAAGATAAACTTGAGGTAATATTAAATATTATGTTTGAATATGCGATCAAAACATATTTTAATTACAGATACTGGTGCAATTATACAAACGTGCTAGTATATAATGAATATCGACTATTTCCAGTGCGTTATATGGTTAACTTGTGTAAGATGTTTGCTATCAATATCATAGGTTTGAATAACATCTCAAAGTATGGAAACTCTCCTACCTGCTTTTGGAAAAAGGTGAGGAAGGCTTTGTTTAAAATTAATATTTTTATTCACAATCAGTTGCGAACGTCAGTAATTGGTCAATTACTGACCTGTCTACTTTCCAACCTCCAGAAAGTTCGGAAAGTGATCATTTTCTGAACTGGTAATTTATTTTAGTCACGACTATTGATGATTTTACGCAAAAAATTATTATTTATTTGTTAAGTGCTCGCTAAAACTAAATGATTGTGAATAAAATTGTGTACATACTTAGGTGGAAGGCTTCATTACCTCCGTGGGCTATATCTGACCTCGGTAATCTGTGTTAACCACAGTTTGTAATGAAGCATTTGGAAAATCAGTATGAAATATGCAATTAATGATTTCTCTTTTAGGACGTAGTGTATTACACTTATAATTTTGCTGTTGATGAAACGTATCTTCCTCCATATATGCCGCATGGCGAGTATAGATCTGAAGCAACTCTATTGCACCTTGAGAGAACAGTAGCTATTGTAAATGGGTATGCAGATGTATTCAGTACAGCAATTAAAAGTCAACCCAGGAATGGATGATATTTTATTTGAATTATAACACAATCACAACTTCTTAATCGATTAAAAGTTGAAGTACTTTAACAGTTTTTTTTATACAATATTTTGTTTTGTTTCGTTCCTTTTCTTATTCTTTATCGTAATTTTTCGAACCAATTCCTAATCATAAAGTTATTTAAGAAAAAATCAAGAATCCGTGCATTAAATTAAAGAACTCGTAAAGTTTTTGAAAACACATTTTTAATTATTAGAATGAGTAGGTATTTTATTAATAATCCAATTGTTATTGCAAATGTTTCTTCATTAATTCAAGAATATCTGCTATCATGGCGTTCTTGTATCAAACTCGACAAGTGTATACTTTAACAATAATAATCAAGAATTTCCCTTTTAATATACCTACACCCATTCTTGTTTTAAGAACTTCCTGTTTGATTCTAACGCATTTAAGATTAAAATTATCTACAAAATATGCAAAATTCAATTCAACATAATATGGAAGTTTTCATAACCAATTATTATCAGTTTCTTTTCAGTTCAACTTATATATTGATTGCGATCGGCAGTAGATTTTATTCAATAGCCATAAGTAATGACTACTTTTTCTAAATTCATTTTATTAATAAAAGTGACGGAAAGGCATATTTTATGTTAATAAATGACTTAAACACATTCATTAAAAATATATTAGGATACACATAATATCAGATAATAAACTAATAAATAAAGAATTGCATGTAACTCGGCAACCGATCGATTAACAAAAAAAAAAATATTTTCTATACAGAATTAAGTCTACTTTATTTTAATTACTTAAGAATGAACCCAAACCGAAAGATTCACAAATATTCAAAAACAGTGAAAAAAGGTCTATGATTGGGCATATTATATTATAATCGTTCCACCAAGGCATTTAATACTACTACTTATTGTAGAACTTATTGTAGGTTCTTATTGTAGAAGTAGCCGTTAGCCATTTAATAACTGTTGGTAGTGGTTGTGCGGCCTAAAGGCCGCACTGACTGCTCATGGCCTTAGTAATGCAACTTAAAGGCTGCAATAAACGCATTGATCAACTGATAAGTCAATGACTTATATTTAGCTTCTGACCCTACAAAGGCAAGATCTGCCATTGATACATTCTCCATAGTTTCAGCGTTCTTCAATTTAAATTAACCAAAGAAATGTACTAAAATTTTACTTCGTTCGTGATTGGATAATTTTCTAAAATGATGTGACAAACTTTTTTAGCGTAAAATGTGAAATTTATTAATAAAACAGTGTTAGATAATTGTTGTAATTTTTATAAGGAAATTATGTTGTTTTAGTGGTGTTTATTAGCAGATGACTAACTGCAATGATTAAAATGGCTTTAAATTGTTACAAGGTAATTTAATTGAAAATGAAAATTTAAGTTTTCTGCATTTGCATGTGTAATTCGTAAATGGTTAGCGACTGGGTAACTGAATAACTAACAACATTTATTATATAAAATTATAAATGTTAACTATTTATTTTCTGAGCATATAATAATAATTGTATTATACTGCATTTGTATGTAACAGCCCTAGAGAAGTGGTTATATTCGATTGTTGCCCGACAACCGGCAATCATTTTGAATATCGATCGGACAAAATTACTCTGAATGGCCACAACTTCGAATATTTATCACTTATTGCGGACTCCTTACCGAATAACAACCACGCGGTGACAGTCCTCAGGCTGTTACCGTCTTAGCAGGAATGTAATTGTTAAAGAGGCCGCAGAAGTTATAAATATTCAGAGTAATGAGCTTTGATAGTCAAAATTACTGTTGGCGGCAACAATCGAATATTAAAATTAATATGTCGAACCATTCGAACCCGTTGTGACGTAATTGGTCATGATAACGTGACAAATACACGAACGAATTTAATTTTGCATTTCACGCTTCATTTAACTTGGCGTAAAAATTTGATGTTTATTTGATTTATTTAAATTACAATATTTTTGTAAAAATCATCAACTTATTAAATAAGACTTTTTTGAAATGTTAGAAGAAAAACTACTGTAAAATAAAAAAATCTAAAGTTGTCACCTTTCTAGATGGTGAAAATTTAAAATTATCATTGTGATGATGATGTTGTAAGTCCGAAAAGGGCAGCAACATTTGGATGCAGTAGGGGCTTGGTATAAGAAGCCAAGTTAAGCCACAATAACTCAACCTCAAGAATGTTTAAATATTTTTAATTTAAAAGTGGTAGGTGGCAATAACCGAAGATTGTCTTCGTCTGACAAAATCATCGCGATCTTGAAAATAATTATGACACCACCAAAAGTGGATACAAAGGGGTTAATGAATTTCCAAAAATGGACACAAAATCGGGTAAATTCATTAAAATTGCTACCAATTTGTAAAATTGACCATTTTTGTCGACGGTCATAGCTTAAATGTTAGCGAGATCAACTGCTAAAGCAAAGTTCTCCGGTTCGACTCCGGGTATAGCCTATAATGTCTTGATCAGCTTCCGTGCTTCGGAGGGCACGTAAAGCCGTCATCCATCATAGTAATAAAAGCGAAAGGCAAGCCTAGTAAGTTACCTAAGATGTAAAAACTAATTAAATAAATTAGTAAGGAGCAGGTCATAGACCTATACTAAGAGGAAACAGAAGAAGGCCTTTTTTATGTTGTTTTTATTTAATACTATGAACTTCGAGCGATTACTGGGAGGCTTCAATGCCAAGTTGGGAAGAAAATTGGAATTCCAATCAACAAAGAATCCAACGAGAATGCAAGACTACTGATCGGTTTTGCAACACAGGGTAATTCACAAAGGCACCTGGACGATATCGGCCAATCAAATTAACCATGAATTAATAGAGAAGAGAAGTAGACATAAGAAGCTACAGGGGAGCGAGCGAACAAGGATTCCGATCATTTCCTGGTGGAAATTAAGTTTAATTAAATTACACAAATCAATGACAGAGAATGAAATAATAACTCTTAAAATAGTTAAGATAAGAGTTTATAAAACGATAATAAGACCGGTATGATCTTAAGAAAACAGAACCAGCTTATGTTAAGCGTGTTGAAAATAAAAATTCCATGGAGGATAATTAGATGAAAGGTAGTAAGAATGGCGTTTGCCAAAAAAAAAAATAATCAGGAGCTAAGGAAGTTTTACGATGAACCATCCATAGTATGCGTAGTGAAGGCCCAAATATTCAGATGGCTGGATCACCTGATCAGAATTGCTTTAGATAGCGTGCCAAACAAGATATGGAATGGTGAGGCGGGAGGTAGGAAACGACGTAGAAGACTGGTGGGACCATGGAGAGAGGAAGTGCAAGAACACCTGGAACTGCTCAATATAAAAGAGATTAGTTTAAGTTATTAGCACCTGTTTGTTTGTTAATTTTTCAGTTCTCAAGAGTTTTTTAGTAAGGTTGATCCACAACGCATCGATGGTCACCGTAGGGCCGAGCTAATAATTTCTTGAGGTTTGTGATTTGAACCCGAAATTTTTGCCGTTTACATTCAATTAATTATTATTTTTAAATAAACCACCGTATATTTCTATGATTTCAGAAGTTCTTGACATTAATTTGAAATAGTTTTAGAGTTTGTATTCATTAAGTTATTAAAAGTTATAAAGCTTGATTAATTAATTACTATAAAAAGTTACTTTAAACTATCTTTTGCGAATTTCAGGTTGTTTGCGATGGATAAAGTTTCGACTAAGTAAATTTAATGCAAAAAAACGAAGCAGCAATAAAGCTATTAAAAAAAATTAATTTTTTTTTCTTTTCGTTGTTATTTTTTACCATTACATATTTTACATAAAAAATACTTAATAGATTTATGTGACCATGAAACCAAGCATTCCTATTCATAACAAATTCTATTACTACTTAATATAAACTACTCTTGTCCATTACTAAATCATTTAGGTGAGTATTATTAAATCTTAATGCTCATCAACAGGGAAGTAGACAAAAAGGGTTGATAAAAGTTTGTTATTGTTGATAGAACACTCATCTGGGTAAGAAGATTTTCTCTTCACAATTGAATTACTGCAACCTACAAAAGCTACTCTTTGTTTGAAATCGTTCGATTATTGGAGATCGTCGAATTATTTATGATATTTATGCTGCTTTGTTATCCATTTACTACTGATTTTATTTCGAAGCAAATATTAGCTATTGAAATGTTATTTATCGATTGAAAACTTTTTTATTATTTAGCATACTTTTTTTTAACTCGGTATCTTTTAAATGGTATCCATCATGATGGATGTATCGTTCCAAACTGAGGTCCGTCTTACACGGAGACTTTTTGACACCAAAAATTATTACAATTGAAATTACGAATGCTTATACTTTAATGCCCTTTAGTAATCTCAAAATTCGCTATAAATGGTCTTCAAAATTATTGCGAAATATAATTTTTTTTTTATAAAACTCAAATCAGATTTGAAAATTGAAAAAAGGTTATTATAAAAATATCTCAAATTACATATTTTAAAATGGTGACAACCGTCGCGACGCCTTGCTGTTACATAATATACAATTCATCGACTCCTTGGTTTGATCGTAAATTATTATCTTGTATAGCACTTGAGAGTAAAAACCATAAAAATTCCAGAATGCTGATGTAGTAAAAAGAAACTCAAGTTACTTTGCATTACTGATCAAAACCTTTCGAGTTTAAACGATTAAGTCAAGTTGAATTGCGTCTTTTCCAGAAAATGGAAACCATTTTATTCCCTGCAAGAATTGACATTTGCATTATTTCGTATTACACAGGTACTATCGGGAATTATTTATTAAAATAGCTTTCAGCATTAATGTTTAAAACCCCCGAAGAAATTCCATTAGCAAAATGCCCGTCACTAACCTATAGCCATTGATATAATCATTAGACACCTGTAATTTTTGTGAAATGTTTTAGTTACGTGTTATTATAATCTCATCGAATTTGCGATAAATATAAACAGGGGAAGTACGGACGCTATTATTTCCATAATAATGAATTGCGTATAAAGAAAAGCTCTTAGTCTTTCAGCGGTTGAATGCATGGACGGGCAGAGGGTACGAAGAGTTCCTGGGATATGGCAGGCTGCCAAAAACGACATAAAACGTAACAGCTCTATCAGCAGATCAAAAATTGATGGAGATAGAGGAGGAACTAGAAGACATTAAATAAGACATCTTTGGAATTAGCGAAGTAAAGAGAAAAGTGAAAGTCAGGCTAAGCTGAAATCTAGAAACCAATTTTATTGCAAAGAAATGGTATGGATTTCGTTATCCATTGAAACCAACTTAAAAACATCTTGAGTGTGAATTAGAAACAGGGTAAACAGATTTCGTATCAAGAGTTGAACAGACCGATCAGAATATCACATCGAATTGATTACAAAAACCATATAAGAGCAAATAGAAGTGTGAAGGTCAGTCAAAACTTGCACAAGGAAGAAAAGAAATATCTAAGCCAATAGATGAAAATGGTGAAGTAGTAAGAAACAAGAAGGATATTCTCAGGATTGCAGAAAAATTCTAAGGGACCTTTATCAAACTGCTCTGAAAGGATATTTTGAGACTAAACATTATAAATGGAGACCTGGAAGAGGAAGAAAAATCGTCAATTAGCTGCTGATTTCAAAAGATACGACTTTTACTATAGGCGCGAATATTTGTGGAACAAATGCAAGGAAGGTCAGACAAAAACCATGATTTTTAGAGATTTTGTTACGTTATCAAATTTTAATATTATTTTTCGAACAACGACAATTTTCTGTGTCCAAATGTTGTAATATTCAATTATATCCCACAGTCATAATTTTTATTTTATTTCAACATTCATAGAAACTACCCCTATTATAGTAATTTATTTGTTCCGATTTTGACAAGAAGTAAACAATTTTAAAATTAAAAAGTGTTCTGGGAACACATGTTATATACAAAATAATTTTAGTGAATAGGAGTTTATAAGTATTACAAAAAATTCAATTATTTTTCACAGAATTTTTAGTCGCCTGAAATAAGTTAACGTCATATAGCACCATTTGGAGACCATAAATTAATCTATTTATTGTCAGTTTTGAACGGTTTATCGTTACGTTATATCTTGTTCAATTCAATTTTCTGTTACGTGTAGAACCAATTTCTGTGATTGGCTATAAAGAAATATGTTAATATCATTGGTTCTTCTATTTTAAAAAAAAGATTTCTTAAATTTTAAAAAGAAAAGAAAGAGGCATTAAGTTGACAATCTCTGTAGAGGTGAGATGTAGAATTTGTACATCTTACATAAAAAAATCAACTTAGTCAATTTTATAGAATTCTAACTATTTGTTAATAAGTTAATCAACGACTAGAATAAACCAATTATAAGTAATCAACAAATGTGCAAAACGCCAAAATATAATAAATTTATATTGGCTAATAAAAACGCGTTTCAAATGGTAAAAAAGGAGATCATTTGAATTTTTCCTAATTGAAGTGAAGCGAGAAAATTATAAATTAATAATTAATAAATGTGCGCGACGCTAAAATAATAATTTAGTGGATACAAGTGCGAAATAAATAAATAAACAATATTAATTAAAAATATGTTTCCATTGTGAAAACAAAGACAATTTTAAACTTTTGCGTGTTGGAATAGTGCAAGCAATAAGAACTTTCGATTAATGAAAATTATTCTAAGTTACAACATTACAAAAACTTACCAAGGTAAATTTTTAATTTAATTTTAAGATATATAGTGATGATAGAACATTTTTTTAATAATTTTTAATATTAAATAAGTAAGAATAGTAAGAATAGGATTTATTTGTGCCGGCTGAATAAATTCGGCCATGTTGGAGCAGATATATTATAGTCTTCGATGGCAAAACTCTTTGGAACGAAAAGGAGCAATATTTTAAAAAGTTAATGCTCCCTGTCATGCAGCTCGTCAAAGCATTGCATGGTTTTACAGCCCAGATCTTAATCCAATTGATCATCTGGAAGCTCTTGTAAAAAACAATAGCCACTTCATTTGTGACCTTAAGAAGGTGGTGCTGGAAGCATAGGAGATAACTTCTATGTGCAAAAGACTGATCCTATCCTTACCTAAATATAGCAGTAGTTCTAAAACAAAACGGTGGACCAACAAAATATTAGTTTTTAGTAACCTTTTAGAAAATAAATGTTACATTTATAAATCTTGCATTATTTATTTTTCCGTATAATTTCAAATAATGGTTAAACAAGTATTTTTTCGTAAAAGCTTCGACCTCACGGTAGCTCTAACTCGAAGGAAATTCAAATCAGTTAAATGGTTTAAGTTATTGAGTATTATCATAGTTATTCTAAAAGCTTCAAACATTTTACGATGTGGTTTGCTGAATGTTTTTAAGAAATTGACAGTAAGTAAAAGTCGATAAAAATTCACATTTTTCATTAAGACTGAAGTTTTTTTATGAATAAATATAAATAAAATACCAATTGTAATTATTATCAAAAATAGTTCATTCAGAAAATTATTATTATTATATTGTTTTTCCAAACGTGACACTGTCATCATTCGTTAGTTAACGATTTAAAAGCGAGGCTATTTCAAATATTTTGTTATTACAATATAATAACTATATTTTTGATGATCCCTTGGTATTTAAATTTTATGTTGTTGCTTATTAATTCCATTCTAAATTTTGTTCAGATCAGTTGATATCACATTCGGTTATAAGAAACAGTTGAAGTATCTGCTACGTATTTAATATCTATTCGGTGTAAAAGCACATTGTACGATGGTGAAAATAAATTGGGTTTTCCTAATTTTCATATTTATCTACCGCGATGTGTCCTGCGCTGATTTCCTCACAAAGGTAAGCCAGCAATATTCGAATTATTATTTCGTCAAAATTAAAAAATAAAAACATATTTTTGGAGAATTGTTATTAAACAAATTTTATGAAAATAATTTTTTAAAAATTTCAGTTTCATCAGTCGGACTACAAACTGAGAGATTGGAGATCAGAGGTGACGTTTATGAATAAAAGTATGTTACACGACTTCAATCTGATTGGACACAAATATAATCGTACGACCACGGTATTCAATTTTACAATTTGGCCCAAATTTGATCTGGAAGATAAAGTTGAGGTAAAATGTTAATTGTTTAATCTATTCTTCAAAATATTAATTATTCATTTTAGGTTATAGTGCAAGGGTTTAAATTTGCAAGTAATGAATATCGATTGTTTCCCCTACGTTTTCAGATTAATTATTGTAAAGGGATTCTGTCAAACGTACTAGGAGTGAAATCTCTCCCATCTTATGGAAACTATTCTACCTGCTTCTGGAAGAAGGTAAGAGTTATATCAGGTTATCTCAAAACAAATCTTCATTGTGTATATTTTTCATTGAAATTTTATGTAATTATTGTTTTTTTAGGATGTTTATTATGCTTCTTACAATTTTCTTCCCGATGTATCACTGCTTCCTCCGTATTTGCCACACGGATCATATTTGGCACGATGCGAATATTTCTTTTTTAAAGATAAAATGGCAGTAGTAAATGCATATGCCGAAGTATACAATCCAAATGTTCCAAAATACAGGAAATAACCTATTTATTTGTGAAAATGTTTAATTTACATACAATGTTAAATAAAATTTGTTGATTAAACGAAAATAAAGTATTGAAATAAAATTCAACAAAAGTTATGTAAACAATAAATTTAAGTGTTGACAACAAAACTGTGGAAAAATATCGAAACTGTTATAATGTTAATTTATTTTTTCCAAATTTGCCTATATGTAAATCGTGCTTTTAATGACGGTGACGACGCACCATAATTGTTGGTAATTTTAATTTCAATCAGAATATAAAAAGTGGGGTCTGGTACAGGGAGGGCGATGGAACACCGCTCCGTCCTCCTAAAACAAAATTATTCTTGAGCTTTAACTTGTTGAGAAAATAAAATTAAAAATTAAAGGAAAATTTCAATCACGAATAAAAAATATTTATAATTAATTATGAAAACACAAAATATCATAATAGCCCATGTCCCGGGTGATTTTTGGTTCCAATAATTGCCGGAGTGATGAAACTTTCAGAGATGGTGTTTTCCGATGTGAAAACAGGTAATTCATGTTTTGCATACAAAATTTTGATCGGGAACGGTCGCCATATTGAAAAAACGTTGAAAAAATCGCTTATTTTGGAGTTATCCGGAAATAGCTCTAAAACTTTTCATTTTTCGAACTTGGACGTTAAATACGAAAATGTCGGTGCTGAAATTCTGCACAATTTCGTTTTTTATTCATCTTTCTACGACTAATAGAACCGAAGATAGAATTTTTTGAAAAATGGTCAATTTTTTCACTTTTCGAACAACTGCGATCTCTTTGCTCTTTACGCGCAAATTACTGTATGATCGCGGCTCGTAGGCAAAAAATGCTTTCAATAACATCGATGGATAATTAATGTATCTACAAAATGCTTTTTTATACAACCTCGTACGACCAAAACTTGCTGAGATACGGCCGATTGGAACAAATTTTGACGCAAAATTTTATGAAAAATTTTCATTTCCTCTGGTAAAAAGTGGACAGCGGCTACTTCTACGGCACAAATCATTCTTAGATAATCGAAAGGTATTTAAATTTGCTACATTTTGCGCCCTGTCACGTTTCTTTGCTTAGCCGTATATTTCCGAAATGTACCTACATTAGCTAAATACGATGGTTTATCCGTATGTATATATTCAATTATTTACATTCGGGTGATTATTTAAATGGCAAATTGAATATTTGCATAATACTAAATGTACAAAAGTAAAAAAAAATTGTAGTACCGTCTACGTCTGAATATTGTCGATTTATAGCCTTTACAAATTCGTTAATTTCTTTAATACATTTAACAAAAACGGAGTCATCTGTAAAATAAAGTGTAATAATGTCGTTGGAAAAATTATGTTCTATACTTTTTTACTACTTTAAACAACTGTCTAAACGACCCCGAAGTTTAAAACGAGCCAGATGTAATCGGATTTTACATATTGTCATTGAATAAATGCCACTTTTTGGCCAAATTGTTAAAAAACCGGATATTTTTTCGTTTTTTTCGATATAGCTCTGTTTCTATGAGGTTTACGTCAAAAATGCTCTGAAGCAAAGTTGAAGCTTAGAAAATTTCCGATAAAATGGTTCCCGTGTCATTTAATTTCCGTACTTAACTGATGAGCTACAGCCGTGCAACAGAAGTATATTTTCCGATGATTTTTACTGCACAATTTTAACACGTACGAAAGTGTTAAAAAAAGAACATAACAATTTTTTTTTTTGGAAATGTAAAGTATGGAACTCAATCTATATAATATTGAGATACATTTGCCACAATTTCAGATTTTTCGAGGTGATATTACTCGAGAAATGGTAGAATGTTCCCTCTGCGGCGTGGCACCGCTGGGCACCGCGTACTGTGAGGGTCGCCCAGGTAGCTTCAATTCCAATATTTGGCGGCAACTGTGTAATTTTCGGGCCCCTTTTTATGATCTGGCAACATTGCATGTCATTATACGATACATCCTCTACCTGAGTAACACGCGTTCCAGTCTAACGTACTTTTCACGGCAGTCAGTGTCAGTAGGCGAAATGGCTGAAGAAGTAGCGGAAAAATGTTTTATTTGCGAAAATCTTCTGACAGAAAACGTCGTGAGTGTCAAACAGAGAGGAATCGAAACATTTCGCGAATCAAGTCGAAAGAGAAAGGACGGAAAATTGTCATTTTTAAAAGAAAAAAATTCGGTATCTGTTCACGACGGATGCCGTAAAGTGTATCTCGGCAAGTTTTGGTCGTACGAGGTTGTATAAAAAGGCATTTTGTAGATACATTAATTGTCCATCGATGTTATTAAAAGCATTTTTTGCCTACGAGCCGCGATCATACAGTAATTTGCGCGTAAAGAGCAAAGAGATCGCAGTTGTTCGAAAAGTGAAAAAATTGACAATTTTTCAAAAAATTCTATCTTCGGTTCTATTAGTCGTAGAAAGATGAATAAAAAACGAAATTGTGCAGAATTTCAGCACCAAAATTTTCGTACTTAACGTCCAAGTTCGAAAAATGAAAAGTTTTAGAGCTATTTCCGGATAACTCCAAAATAAACGATTTTTTCAACGTTTTTTCAATATGGCGACCGTTCCCGATCAAAATTTTGTATGCAAAACATGAATTACCTGTTTTCACATCGGAAAACACCATTTCTGGAAGTTTCATCACTCCGGCAATTATTGGAACCAACAGTGGCAAAAAATCACCCGGGACATGGGCTATAACACCGACTTAAGTTGACAATACGAACACAATGTAAAAAAATATTGTTTAAAATATTTTTTATTCGTGACTGAAATTTTTCTTAGGTTTTTAAAAATTTACAAACACCTGACGAGTTCCAATTAAAGCAAAATTACGTTCTAATGTTTTATTTTTAACAATTAATTGCATGTAAGTTACATTTCATTAACTTGGTTTTTAAAAGAAGTAATTAATAAAATTTAATTTATTTAAGTCTAAAATATGTAAAAATAAAACTTGACGAATAAGTAGGTACCTAAAGTTACCCTTTTATTAATTTATCTATCTGTCTATCTGTAACGCTAAATTGATGAACAATCTTTCCACCAGTGCGGACTATAAGCCGCACAATGAAGACAATCGCGTTATTGTGATTCTTGAGAGCGTTATGTCCGTTATGGATTCAAAGAATTTGTCAAAAATTAGAAAGAAAATCAAAAAGATGTGGATTATATCCACATTAAGAGCATATAACCATATGATTAACGGCGTAAAGACCGCTCTGAAATTTGTTAGGTTAATAACCGAAAACTAAACCAATCAGGATGCGTTATGAATAAATAATAGAAAGGCAAAAGTGGTGTTTAAAGGCCGCACTGCTTCTTGATTGCCTGGGTTGTGCGGGAATGATGATAGGATTATAAATGAAAAATCCTTTAAATTTATTTTATCCTCCCTCCTCCCAAACGATTCACTTAAAGTCATGTCATGTAAAGCGATGCAAAAATTTAATGGAACCCCCGGTTAACATAATAGCATAAAATATGTTAGAATATTTGATTTTTTAACTATTGATACTTAATATTTAATATTATATTCAAATAAATGTTTGTGATGATGAACAGAAGACATAAAACAGATAGCAGACAAAACGAGGTTACAGATGGCCTTAAATGTAATGGAGTGGAGCGAAGAGGAGATACAGTGGACAGAGAACGGCCGAAAAAGAAGATGATGATGACGTTGGTGTTTCATATTGAGCAGTGGCGGCTTAACTATAAAGAGCACACTAATACGCACCCGCCTATCCGATATCAGAAGCAACTATCCAAAAATTGTTAAAAATAAATTTTAAGTAAACAGGAAAATTAAAATTATACCTGCATTAAATTCATATTTTGCCATTCCCTTTGAATGATGTGCCCTACGATTGAAAAAATCGCTATTGGAAATGAAGATCTAAAAAATTGAAGACTGCAGAGACCGGGGGCTCTGGGGGGTATGGAATACCCCCCAGTATATATGTTACGGTCAATGGTGTGAATTGGGCATTGACGTCAATGGCCGGACAATGTCGTCAATGACCATTTTTGCTGGACATTGACGTCATTGTCCCGTCTTTGACGTCAATGCCCGTTCACGGTGGACAATGATGTAAATATTTTTATCTGATTGTAATATTTACGTCCTTGGCCGGTCAATAACGTTATTGTCCAAAAGTGAACGGACAATGATGACATCAAAATTTAATGGATAGGAAGCAAAACCAAATATGTCGAATTTTGCTTATTTTGCGATATTTATTTTTACAGATCGTCCATCAGTGAAGTATTATAATGTTTAATAATTTATTAATAACAATTTTTAAACATATAATTTTTATTATCAATTTTATTATCATCGCGTTTTGTTTGAATCGTTAAGTTAATGCTCTCATTAAATCGCCTACGCATTTCATTGAGATCCATGGTATACATTTATCTTCTGTTCGTTAGGGGTCGTCCATAAATTACGTCACGCAATTTTAAGCAATTTTTAACACCCCCCCCCCCGATCGTCACACAAACCTAGACCCCACTCCAAGTATTACGTCACATATTCTTGAACCCCCCCACCCACAAATTTTTCACATTTAAAATTTATATAATAAAAAGAAACACGGGGCGGATTTCATGGGTGTCATCCCCACCTCGGCTGATGACCATTATTTTTTAGGGGTAGCACCCCAGAAAATAATTTTTTTTAAATACTTATAATAAAATATTTGATCTATATATTTTGTTGCGTCACAATTTTTGCACCCCCCCCCCCCCCCCCCCCCAGGAGCGTGACGTAATTTATGGACGATCCCTTATGTCTTTGTAATCGTTAAAGTTGTGTGAATGTTAGATTAAATTTAGTAGCGACATTAAAGACGAGCAGCGCACCTAGCAACGAAGAAAATACCTAGGCTAAAAACAAGCAGGATAACATCCAGAAATTAGGAGGGATCCAGAAAGAAGAAAACAAAATAAAATAATTTGGTTTCTATGATCAATAACTGTGAAGCAAGGAGTCACATACGAGGTCGCGAAGAACACAGACGTGTTTCATTGCGGGATAAAATAAATTCGTATCTCTGAAGAACAAGTACGTAAGTCGATTACAACACAGAGGTGGACTACTGAACTCGGCCGAGAGTTCTTAGTGGGGAATCAGAAAAACTTGCCAAAGAAGACAACAAGTGACGATAAAGGTTTTATCGAATCACTAGCCAGTGACAACCAATCAAGAAGCGAATCATGTTAGCAGCACGAGAAGCTGCAAGGGATCCGGAGAACCGAGATCAGCATTTGGGCTGGTTTAAACCATTTGGACCAGGCGTTAGACGGGGAGCAAGTGTAGTGCTACGTCAAGTACCCAAGAGGTACAAAGGTTAGCGAGTGTTTTATTAGATTTTAAGTTCTGTTTTTCATTTGTTATTGTTATTGTTTATTTGTTCTTTTGTTGTCTGTTGATAATTCGTGTGTTTATTTAATAAATTTTATGTTAACTGAACCAGCTAGATTTTCTTTTATGCTTTTGCTAAGCGAGATAAGCCAATAAAAAAAGAACCTGAGATAAGAGCGTGCAGAGAACGGTAAGTGAGAGAGATTTGTTGTTCAACGTCCTTTAGAGCTTAAAAAGGCGTAGACGCAACAGTACATGCCCGATGGAATAATATCATCATCGCCCGCTCTGTATTGGGCAATGACGTCATTGCCCGGACAATGATGCAAAAGCCATAGATATATTCTTAAATGTCAAAAGTGCCCAATTTGCATGGGCATTGACGTCAATGCCCGAATTGTCATCATTGACCGTAACATATACATAAATAAAACATTAGAAAACTTTTTATGGTATTGCTTTACTTTTGTGCATGGAGGTTATAAAGGTTTAAATTTCCGCTAAAAATTTTGGTTGTTTGAAATGTTTAAGTGAGAGTGTTGACGGCGATAAGCTGAACTATGCTGCGAGAGTCGAAGGAGTCCGGCTTACAGTGTGAAGGCTTAACTCTTCAGGGCATCTCTTTAGCGCCCTTTGTATTACCCCGAAAATATCTAGCCAGAAGTGGTGGCACTTGTCTTTTGCTCTCTAGAACTAGCCAAAGGGGCAACCCATCGTCTGATTAGACCAATTTTGTCTCCCCAGATTTTCCGGAGATGTGTTGGTGTCAATAAATTTTTACCGTTATATGGCAAAAATTGGGCCGTTGCAAGGTTCCCTTCAGACATCAGACCAACCCGGGACCGCATATTTATGACATTTACTTCATCATTCATTTTTTTATCTATATGTCCAATTTATGCGGGATCTCACGGTAAGGGTGGGGCAATTGTCCGAGTCATCCTTTCCGAATCAGGAATTTGTAAATTAAATCTAATAGGGATTGTAGTCATTTCATAATTTTTCTAGGTGGATGGCCAATTTGCACTTTATTTTATTATGGAGTACAACTACATATGGAATCCGGGGGGGGGGGGATTGTATATACTGATTTTTTGGTCATTTTTGAAGGTCAATATCTGATTTGCAGCGCATTGTTACATTATAGTATTACATAAGAGGCCCTGTCCCGCCCTGACTTTCAAAATCAGATACATATACGCATTGTCGTGCGTTTTCTATAAAATTTACAAAAATTTGAATAATATTTGTAAGTCAAAATTATTATTGGGGATTTTGTATTTCTATTGGCACTATGTTTTCACGATGGGAAGCGACAGCAGAGTCAAATGGCGTGGAGTGTGTTGTTGATCCTTGCCGGGGCAGGCACGCTAATATTTGTAAAAAGTTGATTTTCGAGCCTTGTTTAAGAAGATATGTTTTAAAATTTGTATGACAGTGTGTTGTTGACCGTTACCGGGGCAGACACGCTAAAATTTGTTAAAAGCTGTTTTTAAGCCTTGTTCAAGCAAGCATGCTTTAAAATTTGTACGGGAGTGTGTGAAATAAAGGATTCGTTTTTAGAAAAGTGTTTAAATAAGAAGTTGGAGTAAAAGGTAAATTTAAAAAACCTAATTATGATACTAGGAGTACATGCATTTGCTTGATGGCGACTACCTTAAGTGTGAATTACAATACGTGTAATTACGCCTCCTGTATCTACCGTACGATGGACTTCACTTATGGAAGAGTCCATGTCGTCGAGATGCGCGAGATCGTGGCGTCCTATGACGCTCTTCGGGGAAGAAGGAAGAAATATTTATGTACGTTTATCTTCGATATTAGCGAATACTCTTGCATTATAGTCAATTTAAATTATAATGAAATTATTAAAATCGACGTATACAATCCGCAATTTACTCTCACATACGCCAATTTTAAAACAGGTATAGGTAAAATTGTTTATCAGTATAATATAAAGAACACCAAGCTGATAATTAATTGATTAACCGTGAAGACTTCATCAAAGAAATATATATTTTATTGTTGTCGCTAAATCTCTTCCGGTAAAAAAAAAGATATTGGCATGTTTAAATTTGAATTCTAAATATTTGGCGCCGTAACAAGTAGAAGTGGAAAAGACGAGGAATACAATAAGAGCGCTACGGAAGAATAAAATTCCACTTGGCTAACGGAGCTTTTATAGATAAGACGTTTGCTACTTTTCTGCTTTACATTGTGAAATTTAACTTTGTTGTTTTTGTTTAATATTTGCTCAATATTCCTTGTTAAGTAGCAATTTCAGGAAAGGTAAATATTGCTTCAATTTTATATTCTCCAGGTACAATCTTGACATTCCGGGAGTGGAGATGTAAAATCGGACATGTGCTATTTTCATTAATAATTTATTGGATTCGGGTGAAAATAATTTTTTCCTTGTTAAGACAAAACCTGAAATTCAGTTCCACTTGCAGAAGTTAACATACATCCCGAGCAGTTATTTTTAAAACTGGAAAAATTCATCCAAAATTAAAGAGAGATGCGGTAGGTCTTTTCAGCGAGGCTATCAATTAGTTAATTAATTGTTGATTCATCGTATAGGAGGAAGTTAGATGCTACTAATTTATTTAAACGCTGGAAAATGTAGACATCAATTTCAACTTTTCCAAATGAACCGTGAATCCGTTACCCTTTGATGTACATCAACAAAAAATCCATTCCGCATACCGGAATGCATTCAGCTAATCGCTGAAAACTCCTCCTTAATTTCCTTGACATTTTCTTCAGATTCAGTTTTACTTGAAATGTGAACTTTTTAATTGAATAAATTTAATTTAATCTACTAAATAATTTACAGTGTTTCGTACGAATATAAGTATGAATAATACAGAACCCAACAGAGTTGGTTCTCACTCTGCATTCAAAAGGTTTTCCCATTTACGAATGTACTTTTTATGTTTTCGATTCATAATATTTGAGTTTCCTCTGCAGTTTGTTGTTATGGTCGACTGAATCAAACGGCTCTTCCGAGACTCTTATTCTTTCTACCTCAACGAAGCCTTACACTCTAACTTAGATTTCCAATTATAATTGATCTTTTTTAATGAGTTACCTTGTCAGGATTGTTTGTAAGATTTTCCAGCAAAATTGTTTAAATTTGAGACTTCATCTAAATTTCACTATTATATAATTTAAATTATTATAATTTCGTTTTTTTGTTGAAGGTTACAATAATAAAATGGTATGCTTTTCTTGCTTCAGTAATCCCCATAATGATTATATTTTGGGTCAAATGTAGGCAGGAAGCGAATCAACATTGTAAATACCACGGTTTTTAAGATATCAAAAGTTCCAATGATCCAAAGTTACAGCTTCTAAAACGTTGCACGTACGAAAAAAAGTATGTAGTGAAAATTGTAAAGCGTAAAATTCTCTGCAAAAATATTTAACAACTTTTTTGTAGATCCATAAATAGCGGCGTAAAGAAGCATTAAAAAATTAACTTCATTGCGATGCATTTTTAAATGCTTCCTTTCGGTGGATCCAGAAAAAAAACCTGTAACTGGAAATTTTACGCTCTAGAACTTTGGTTTACGACCAACGGTTTACATTGTTGCACAAAGTAAAGAATTTTACTATATTTTATTAATACTGGCGATTGGGAAATTCGACGTATTTGTAGTCGATTCCCTGCTGAGGTAATCCTTAAACGGTAAATTTGAAAAGAATGCAAATGTAATTAAAAACTCAATAAAATATTCAGAGAAATGAAAGCTTAATCGCCGATCATTAATACAAACAGTTAAAATTAATTTTATTTTACGTTACCTGAATTTTGAAAATTTTGCATCTAAACGTCGGAATTAATTAAAAAAGTTATTAAATTACCCTTTTCGATGCTCTCAGAAGTCCCTAAAGATTCAACTTTATCGCGTCACATTATCGTAAAGCTTAAAAAATCACAAAAAATAATCTTGAGCACGAAATTTAAATTTTTTGTCTTTCATTATTAATTAAATCTTCGATAAAAGACTAACAGGTTAATGCTCTAACGAACCCCTCTTCAGAGAAATGTATTATTCAAAAAATCTTCAGTGCCGCTTTATTGATAAGTGCATCCGCGTTAACGAGTAATTTTTATAAAACGAATTTTAATGCAGGAAAGTTCATTTTAGGGTGACCTAAAACCAAGATTCCTTTGTATAAAATGCTACGAAATAATTTTTTTAGATTTTATATACACATATAATTAACTCAGTGGTGGTTCGATATACTGAGCCAAAGAGCCATGGCACCACCTCAATAAACCAGCCCCTAAGTATTTTTTAAATTTTCAATAAATATTTAATTTTATTTAAAAAATTTCAATTAAAACTTTTTATTGTTGAAAAATTGCATAATATGAAATTATCACTACCCGAATACCATTAACGAGAGCTGTGACGAAAAAATCGAAGAGGACTGAAATGAAGGACGATAAAATTCAAAACAGTCTATTCTAAATTGAATTGCAAATTTTTGTACGGGTACCCCAAAATGAAACCTGGAATAACAGCGTTTTCTCGCTATGCGTTCTGAGGGGCTTCCAGTAAATGAACTGTCTCGTTGGATCCAAATAAAAGGAGTTAATCTACTCTTTTATTTGAGACTACCGGAAATATATTTGTACTAGCAATTCACTCTCGGAAAGCATTTTCGGAAAGCGCTACTATTTCAGGATTTCGGCGAAATAAAATCCCTGTATAAAAATCTGGAATAAAATCTAAAAATGATTACTTAAAATTATGTGGTCTTTCATTTCGGCAATCTTAAATTTTTTCGTTAAAACTTTCGTTTATGAGAATCATGCAAATGAAGAGGCCCCTAAACAAAAATTCAGATTTACATAATTTGTTCAAGGTTTCATAGCAACTTCACCTGGAAGGCCTTTTTTTTCAGTGCAGGGGAGGGGGGAACCTTCATAGGCACCACCCCAATCTGGGATGGTAGTGTGAAATTCGTACTCACTAAACTGAAATCTGTTTACATAAATGTCTTATTGTAGACTGATTCCTCTTTCCCAGTTTTAGAATTGTTATTTTTTTTATTGCGTTATCGATACTAATAACATATTTAATTAAATTTATAATTTACAGTTTGTAATTGATTGATACGGTTAGGCCGCACTATAACTGTTTTAGGTTGGTAACTAGTAAATGAACACTTTGAAATATAGCAATCTTCGCAAATTAATTTGGTTATACGACAATACTACAATGATCCGCTAATCGTTTAATTTGTAATCTTATTTTATTACCTTAATTTATCTGATTTTCTATAAAGTTAATTATATTTTTTAAATAATGTTTCCTTTGTTTAGCTTACAATCCCTTGATTTTGAATCTCAAAATCTGTCGCCTTTTAAGTTACAAAAAAGTTATTCTTATTATTTCTTCCGAAACGTTATTTATTTACTGCTGGATGTAGGCCTCTTCCCATCAAGGGGGTGGGTATACCCATACTCTACCATGCTGGCCAAGTACGAGTTGGTAGGGGAGCAGCGACCAGCGACATTATTTTCAAGTTGGTCACCACGCGGTCATCCATCTAAGTGCATACCGCTAGCAACATTGCTTGACGTTCGATAATAAAACAACCACATAGTACATTAGGATTGCGATATGTCGCTGCTCTTATGGATAGATAGTGACTTATAATTTTAAAATAATTTTTAATAACTATCTGCCTATACTACCTTGATCTTCTATAACGTGCAGGGTACCGGGGCTAAGACCCTCACCTTCTTCATCGCAATCGCTTCATCAGCTCGTGGCTGTCACAGTTTTGAGTGGATATTTGCACATTCCACCTTTTTAATGTGTCACCGGCACGTCGGAACCTCATACGGTCTGTTAGCTACAAGAGCTACAATATGAAGGACTAAACAAAGTCCTTTTTTTCAGGTGGAATCCGAACCACGGCACCCGTTGTTGTCTCTCTGTATAGGATCACTTCCGAACGCTTGGCATCAGGGATGTACAAAGTCATCACAGTACACTACACCGACCATGTATATATTCAAGAGCGGCCTTTAGGCCGCACAACTATGGAAATCAAGTACTGCAACGTCTTGGCGATTGTGTTAAGCCTAAGCTGCCAGATACCTAGCAGATATCTGCCAGGTTAAAAATGTTACTTGGGCGACCCATCTCTTTCTATGCATGTGATGTGCGTTCGATTTTTATTTTCACATAATACATAGGACCTACTTGTTTAACGTGGGCTCCGAACCACGGGAAGTGCAATACACTTCATTGCGAGATGGGCGCTCATAGCAAATTACCTCGGTGGTTTGCCATTGCCTTCCGAGGAGAAACGGTCAGAATAAAGTTTTACTCTGCCCGGATTTGAACCGAGCATTTTGCATTAGCAGTAGGCGCACTTAACCACTAAGCTATGACCGCTAAACTAATAATTACTTTATTTAATAATTTAATAATTTAATAATTACTTATGGTAAAATTAAAATTGAGGGTTAAGTGGCCTAAGTTGCTCGGAGTTTCGAACCTGGTGATTTGTGCAATATTAGCGATCGGGAACTAGCAATTTTTGAGAAAAATATTAACGGGGAGGGGGCTAGCTAGCACTCCCTAGTTTAGTCCACAAAGCAAGACTAAAAAACCTTAAATAAAACAAAGATCAACATTGATTTTTGGACAAACCTAGGAGGTGCTACCAGGTGGGGACCTGGTGAATAAATATTGATTTGTGGAATATCAGCAATCGGGAACTAGCTATTTTTGAGAACAATATTAACGGTGGGGGGACTTCGTTGCTTTGTCCCCCTCCCACAAACCCAGCACCCCCTAGGTTAGTCCACAAATCAAGACTAGAAAACCAATAAAAACAAAAATCAACATTGATTTTTGGACAAACCTAGGGGGTGCTAGCTCTAATAAATCGGGAGCTAGCTAAACAATATAAACGCGGGGGTAGCGTTACTTTGCCTCCCCCTAGTTGATTTTTGTTCTCAAAAATCTAGCTGTCAATTCCTAAGACCTAACACCCAAATAATATCAAAGTTAGGACCCTTATAGTTTGTCTACAAATCAGTATTTTTATCGGAAAGGGGTTAACGCCTGTTGCTCAGAGTTATCGAAAATTTCAGATATCCACAACTTTTGTTAGGTAGTACATATATAAATTTAATTAAAAAAATTAAAAACAAAATAAAGTTACATAAATCATAAAACCCTTACCCGCATATACGTATGGCATATTATATACACGCAAAAAGTCACCTCGATTAAAAAAATTCCCTATAGATATTCGGAAAGTTGAAGGTTTATATAGTAGAAATAAAGAAAAAAAATGCGGAATATCCACATTAAACCACTAAAAAGTAGCTCTCAAAATGCTAGCTCCCGATTTCTTTCATATTCTTTAATATTTGGGTGCTATCCGGTGCTAGCTCTAAGAAATCGGGAGCTAGCTTTTTGAGAAAAGATATAAACTAGAGGGGGGTTAGCGTTACATTGATTTGTGGACAAACCTAGGGGGTGCTTGCTTTAATATTTGGGTGCTAGTCGGTGTTAGATCTCAGGAATCGGGAGCTAGCTTTTTGAGAAAATAATTAACTGGGGGGGGGAGGCAAAGTAGCGGACCCCAATATGTTATATGATATAAATTATAACGCGTAGATAGACAGAGTTACTTATAATTTTAAATTAAGTTTTCAGAACAATCTGCCGATGTCTATTACTTATATGTGAATATATCCGCCGATATCAACATAATGTACAAGTCTAAGTGCGACCTTTAGGCCTCAAAATTATGGAAATCACGCACCAAAACGTCTTAGCGGATGTTAGGCCTTGTGACGTTCTATAGTAGTTATGATTACAAAATATGTCCCATGTACAAATTAAATTTTATAATCCCATAATCTGCCGCCATATATCTTTTAAATTCGCAAAATGCAATTAATCAGATATGTTATTATAATTACTAAGTTAGGCTATTCTTGAGGTACCTAGCTGGCACAGGTGTTATAGTTGTCGAAAGATCTACAAGTATCTTATTTGAAGCAGAACTAAGCTTTGCAAAATTTTATACCACAACAAAAAAAGCATTTATGGTACGTACATAAGTGGAGTCACTTCACTGATTTGCCTACATTAGAAGTATATTAGAATATGGATCTCTTGTTTGATATACAATCTCCTATTTATATGGTGGAGTCGAATGCAGCATACTCCGCAACAAATTCAAATTCGCTAATCAAAGAAGCAATAATCGAAAATACAAACTGTGTTATCCAACAAGCAGCAGCACAAACGTATTCACTTGCCATGAGTTTAATGATCTTAATGTGTAACAACCTTAATGAACTATCACATCTATGCGATATTCGAGAAGACAAATTAATTACAAGAGATCAAAAATGCCGCAATCACATACAAAACAGAAATTACCAATTGATTTTTGTTATCTTTGTTACAATTAATTTGGAGTGCGTTTTATGCAATCCTATTTTACTGAAATTTCCCTGTTATAGGGCGAAGGCTATTTGATGTAACGATTATTATTATAGAGCAAGTTTCAAAGCTCAAGAACCCTAAAAATCGACGCAGAAGGCTTAAATTCGTATATGTATGTATTTCGCCCTCTTGACTCCTCCTCGCGCAGATTAGGGTTCTTGAGCTTTGAAACTATCTCTACTTTTCTTCTATCATTTCTATCATCACACACTACCATTTTTTTTGTTTGGAAAAATACAATTGATCAATCAGATGCGTTACATAGCGTAACAAACAGTTGATCAATCAGATCCGTTATATAAGAGTGATGTGGTATTATTACTATTACTATTATTAACTACTAGTCGGCCGTGGTTGTGCGGCCTTAGGCCGCACTGAGTAAATTTCTGCTGATATCTATCTATCTTTTATATTAATATATTGAATTTTTCACGTCTCACCTATCATTAAAATTTACACGGCAGATTGCGTGACATTTACGAAAATGTATACAGGTACAAAAATTTAGGTTATTATTTTGTCGAATAACTGGCACAGGCAGTCTTCTGACCACCCTTAGCCATTTAGTATATAATTGCATTGGATGTGCGGCTTAAAGGCCGCACTGAAGGGTCATATCAACGGATTAGTTTAGAGTTGGATATAAGAATATTAGGAATGAACTCGCAAAATGAATTACAAGTCCTTAACCATTACTTATTGACGAAATATAAATAAGTACCTACAGCCTTCAGCGTGGAATTAGAAGCGTGGTAGAAATAATTTGGCAGCAACCGAGAATCGAACTTATGCAATGCAATACAACTTATACAATATACTTGCAATACAAGTATATCTGCTCTATAGCTCCTCCTTCTTCTTAACCTCTTTGACAATCAGTTTTCACCACAAACTGTTTAACTGCTAGTTTC
The DNA here is from genome assembly GCA_932274525.1 of Podabrus alpinus. Lineage (NCBI taxonomy): Eukaryota > Metazoa > Arthropoda > Insecta > Coleoptera > Cantharidae > Podabrus > Podabrus alpinus. Next base: position 67,726,541 of record OW026456.1, on the reverse strand, counting down.
GTATAATCTTTATCTTTTTGTAACAATCCAAATGTTACTAAGGATTGTTCTAAAGTTTTACATTTTAAACATTAGTTTAAAGTTGTAGCTTTATTTTGCAGCCCCATCTGTTGGTGTTAAGATAAAGCAACATTTATACCCTTGTTATTTATTTTGTTTTATTTAATCCTATCTGGCTTCCGACTACATTAGCATTTTTGATTTCACACTTAAGTGCAAGCCAGCCACCTGAATTATTAAAGAACTTACGAGACTCCCTCTTTCGACGTTGGATATAAAAACTATTCGTCCTTAACAAAATCAAAGATTTTCTATCCTAAAATTTTAATGCTGCAAACGTTCCCACTTATGATACCACTTGGATAAAAATTCCCAATTTAAGTGAAATTTTGAAATTTATGAAACTTTCATGCATAGGCTAAACATAAGATTTTTAAAAAAATTCATATAAAGCTGCAACGTCACGAAAGTCTTTGGTGTGTTGCGGTAATTCAAGTAAAAAATGGAATGCTTACTTTGCAGATCAAAATTTATATGAAAAAAATGTACATAATGTATGAAGATAAACGAATTTTATTAAAGAAGAAGCTGTCAATTTAAAAAAAACCGGAGTGAGGGAAAAGTGAAAGCGACTCCATCCTTCAAACGTAATTTTGAAAAAAAAAACAAGAAATGCACTCATTCGATTTCTTCCATTTAATTTCTGTTTGATCCACTCGTAAATGCTCTTAGCTTTTATTGGATTATAAAAGTCAAAAATACCTACATTTTACAATCACCATGGCGAAAAATGGCAAAACTGTGTAACGTGTAAACTGAGATCCTAATTCGACATGTGATGTACGACGTTCTTTAAAGGAAAGGTTGCGCATTTAGAATATTCGCCACTTTACAGTTATAGAAAAACTTTTGAAATTTACTCACTTTAGATACAAAATCCCGCGAGTAAACCAGGTAAAATAGTGTGCCGCAAAATATGATTTCAATTTATCGCTTAGCTTTTATGTATTATGATTTCTGTAATAATAAACAAATAATAAACCAAAAAATTCAATACTTTAAGTGCTCCTTTTTGTAAAAACGACTCGAAGTGATGGAATTCTCCGATGCTTTTATTCAAATATTTTCGTCTTCCGTTTTTTTTATTTAAATAAAATCTATTCAAATTTCAAATTCTATAAAAATTTTTGCGTGATTTGCTAAAACCGACCGTCCGGTAGTCTTCAGCCTTCCAGCATCGATGGAACAAAAACTGGAAGCTTAAACGAAATCACACTTTGCGGATGCAGTTTTCAATGAAGGAACGTATAAATTAAAAAACAACATTCGGGGGAAATGGAAATTTAGTGGAAAATCGAAAAAATGTAAAATTTTGATAAACCCAATAAAAAACCGCTTTAGTTTAAGCGATAGGATAAAGTGCTAAGAAAATCCGGTAAGCTATTCCGACTCATCCTATACACAAAACGCATTAGCATAAATTGAACGTTCCAGTTTGGTTGAATTAGTAAACAAAGTTTACCGGCTGTACAAACTATAAAGGAGAATTATTTGGCTTTAATATAAAATTTGAAGCATTTTAGTTTGGTCGTTGCGGAAACCGCCGATGCGTCGCGACGCTGCCTGAGATCCCGCGATTAAAATCATAAAGTTGAGAAGTTACTGCACACAATGGGTCTTTTGGGGCTTATACTGAGTTTTCGGGGCTCTTCGTGTGTTTTTGCTTTAAAAGAATATACATAATCAAAGTATACAAAATTTGTCTTTCATATCGTGATTATAATTTTTAAATTTATTATGAAAACGTCCTTAAGGAAAATTTCTTGTTAACATTTACATTTTCATCATAATAAAATTTATCGATTGTAAATTTTTCCAGTGCTTCTAAAACGTCGTAAAATGTATCCCTCAGGTAGTTGACCAACCTGGTGGTGATGGATACAAAATTACGCCGTCGATAAACGTCAAATTAATATAAATTTATACTTGAATGAAGGGACATACAATGACAAACCAAAATAAACTACTACTCTGTAGGACCTTAAATCACCTTATAAATTTTATACAAGACCGAAATAAATTCAATAAAACAGGTTCTTTTTTGTTATTAACTTTTATTGATTTACTGTTATTAAAATTGCTTCAAATTCCGTCTAAGTAGATTTCTATTGACAAAGGTCAGTATGCTCAACTAGAAAAGGTCAAAAATATAAACCAATAAATGTTGGAATCCTAAATTGATAAAGGTTATGTAATACATACTTGAAAATGAAGGTGTAAAGAATTGGCGGCTGCAGAGACCGGGGGTCTGAGGCGATCAAGCAGTAACACATTTAAAAATGTTTTATGGTACTGCTTTGTTTTTTTTTGCTACAATTTAATACTAAGGTATTCGATACACCCAGACAACCCGGTTTCAATTTTGTACCTTTTATTCTTGACTTAATCGTCGAATATCAGACGACGGTCATGGCTTAAATGTTAGCGAGATTAACTTCTAATTCAAGATTCCCCGGTTCGACTCAGGGTAAAGTCTAAAATGTTTTGGCCGTCTCCGTACTTCGGAAGGCATTAAATCTCTCTTAGCCCCTGTTGTTAATGATTTGCCATCATAACAATAAAAACAGGGTATATGCGTATCGGAGGTCAGCCTAGCAAGAGATATAAAATCCAAATGCTCATGGAACAGATCATAGACCTACACTAAGACTTAATTGTCTACATAAACAAGTGAAAGAAACGGAAAGCGTTCGGAAACCAAGAAATGTGGCAATACTAACCAACATAGAGGGAGAAATACTAATAGACCATGACCAGGGGAAGCGAAGATGGATGCAATAAATGGAGTAACTGCTTAGAGATGATGAACCCGGAGAATTATCCACAAATAATGCAGCAGACGGTTTGTCAATTACCAAGACTGCAGTACAGAAGGCAATAAGAAAATTAAAAATCAATAAGGTAACATTCCCAGACAAAGTACATGGAGAACTCTTGAAGATACAGGAGGAGGATGGGACTGACTTCTGACTAATAAAATGCCTCAAGACTGTCTAACATCAACATTCATGCCGATAACGAAGAAACCCAATGCCAAAAGATGTAAAGACTATAGAACTATTAGACTCAGGAGCCACATGTTGAGTATCTTCCAGATGGTGATACATGAATGAATCTTCTAAAGAAATTCAAAAACCACAGTTTGGGTTTAGGAACGGTATTGGTACGACACCAGCTTTGTTCTGCATGCAGGTACTGGTTCAAAAAGCAAGAGATGTTGACTATGATATGTACGGTTATTTATTTGACTCTGAAAAGGCTTTCGACAAAGTCTAACGTAGAAAGCTAATTGAGAGGTTAAACGAAAGAACTATAGATGACAAGGATAAACGTATTATTAGCAATCTTTACTGGAGTCAAACAGGATAATTATGTTCGCGTCGAAATAAATATATTGGAACACTTTGAAGTCCAAAGATGACACAGTTCTTCTGGCAGGTAGCCCGAAAGGATTACAGAATCTGGTAGACGCGGTAACTTCTTCCAATGAGAGATATGGGATATGGCTCTATAAAACAAAAACGAAGGTCATGGTGATTAGCTAGACGCCAAATCTTAACGCCCAAAGTACACGGAGGCTTTGTAAAATGTCACATCTTTCACAAACGTGGGCAGCACTCTGAACGCAAACAGGGATCACGCCCAAGAAATTGGAAGCAGAGTAGAAGAAAATAGAGATTGTGCAAACTATAAAAAAATCTTAAACTAAAATGGTTTTTCACTCATGTGAAATTTTAACTAAATAAAAATATTTAATATTGTTTGCATGATTTCAGAATCGGGCAATTGTTATACAAACTATTAAGAGAACTACTGGATCTGATCCGAACACGAAACATTGAATCTGACTGAAGGAAGCTAACTGAAAGTTACAAAATATGTTCAAACAACTGGAACTTGCATCAAATGGTTGTAGGGAACGAAGCTCCTGGATTTCAAATCGGAAACTGACCGGCAAATCTCTCCCCGCTCAAATCAAAAAGAAATCTTCCATGGTGTACATACGTTTATATACGAGCTTTATGATGACAGTTTTACGGATGTCCTACACTCAACTTACTGTTGCATAGTCTGGTATTAGCTCCCATCACTTCTTTTTCTCAGGTAATGAACGGAAGTGGTATTTCGAAGGAACACCGATAATCTGATACAAAGCCATTTAATAGCTGATCCGCTCGGCAAAACGCACTATAGACGGGATATACAATATTACAACCTAACTCATTTTCAGTAGCGGATCGTAATTGGTTTCAATGGGAGGGCACAAAATTTAAAACAAAGAACAATAAAAATCGTTGTTTTTCCTGAAAATTTGATACTCTTCATTCCTGATCACCATGTCCTGGGGGGTATTCCATACCCCCCAGACCCCCCGGTCAGGGCGATTGCCTATTTTTTAAAACGTCATTCACTTTCAATGGTACGGCATAAAATTTAAAGAAAAACGAAAATAATAAATAATTTACTGCATTTTTACACACTGTCATCTGACCAATCATAACGACAAAGTACAAAGACAAAAAAAATTCCTGTCTCCCATTTGTTTCTTCACATGTACTCATCTGTTTATTTAAATGAATCACTTGACGGTGCCGGGGGGAGGGACCAAATAAAACAAAACCAACGGGGGTTTTGAAGGTTTTATTTCATATTTGCAGGTAAAGTCAACATTGTGATTAACTTTGATTATGTAGTACCAGATTTATTAGATCAAAGTTATTACGTATTTGTGTGGACCCAAGATCGCTCTAAGTAAGGATGCAAGTGTTTACCCAAATGACAGAACCCCTGGGGCAGAAACACCCTGAATCATCATCATTAAATTTAACTGTGTTTGTCTAGAACTTAAAATTGAACCGATGATCCCGGTCCTCAGTGCGGCCTTTAGGCCGCACAACTTTGGTAATCACGAATTAGTCCGGTCTTAATACACCACTTTTGTTTATTTATTTGTTCACAACGCATCTCTGTTTGGTTGAATTTTCAGTTATTAACCTAAAAAATTTCAATACGACTTTTTTCCGGCCTGGCGAAAAACAATTAGATTTTTAACGTCTAATGGTTGTTAATTTTTAATATAATGTCATAATAATTTATATTATAATCAGATTTGATAAAAAATTTAGCTACTGGTTTTCTAAATAACATAATAATATTAGCACGTATGTAAAGACTTCATTCCAAATCAAAACGATAACGAACGCATTTGTTTATTCCGACTGGGACGACGGGGGGGGGTATAAATCAATTTAATTTTGCGAATCTACTAATCTACTACCTCATAAGCAGTTAACTAACTTCACCTTAAGTAGCTGCTCATGATTTGCTGTAATGGGGGGGACAACTAAAACTGATATTTTTCACTTTTTATCACAATGGTTTCAACCTTTGTAGTTTACGATGCGACGCCGACGGTGCGAAGCGATGTCGTAACTTCACAATAAACAACTTTATTTGTTTCTCTTTTAACGCTCCTTCTTCTTTTTTAAGATTCCCTGATTGGTTGATAGTTTCTTAGTATCGAACAAACTATGGGCAGCAGTTATCATTGAATCGAATGATTGAAACTATAAATGAGGTGGTTGATTACGATAGCGATATGTTTAATAATTCATTGTTTTCTTTTAAAAACCATTATGTTCTAAAATGTTATAACTCCGCATTGTTACCACTATAAAGGTTTTATTTTTGTTATGTTTCAGTCATTCAGTCTTTATCAATTTTTCATGTTGGAAATGTTTTTTTTGTTACAATAAATATGTAACATTATACGAAATTATATGTTATGGATTAATTAATTGAAAGGAAGTTCGTTAATAAATGTTCTTATTATTATTCCTAAATTGTTATTCTGTTATGGGATTTTAAAAATCAAACTTTGTAACGTCATAATTTTGAAAGCTTCCTCACCGATCCTCACAATGGCGTGATCTTCCCTCCCCCAGGCAGGGGGAACTGAATTTAAGAAAAGATCTTGTCATCATATTTAGAACTTTGCGGAACGATTGGAGCTACAAAAATATCTAAATAAAAATTCGACCGGGTTCGATTAATTTTTTAATATATTTCTTTTTAAATACACAATTAAACTGCCAATTTTTTTGAGTTGAATGAAATTGTTTATGTATGTTTTGCCATATCCTTTGAAAAATATCTGTACGTTATAAAGTTACAAAATATTTGTAATTGTGCGGCCTAAGACCGCACTGATCCGCTCCTAGGTTAATAACTAAAAAATTATTGAATCAGAAGGACGTTAGGAAATGACATAATTTTGGTTTTATACACTGATTTTTCTAAATTTCCGCAATAAATACATTGAATATGTTTATTAATCAATGAACTTCAATTAATCAAGAAAAATTAATTATATTCTTGGACCTTTTTTAGTAGTATCAATAACCAGTGTTTATTAAAGCTTTATACAATCTGTGAATTTCAATGAACTCGACTTCATTGATATTATGAAGATTATTTTTTTCAGTATTAAGTTTTCCGTATAAGACTGAATAAAACTTCCACGGTTGTGCGGCCCAAAGCCGCACTGCAACTCTTTTAGGGTAGCAACTAAAATATTAAAGAATCAGAATTATGGTAGCGAACAACAGAATTTGTATTTGTTACATAAGATAACTGGATTTTCATGGTTGATTTTATGAATGTTAGGAATCAAGTCGATTTCGGTGCTTTATTTTTGTTATTTCTGAATATGTTCAGAATTCAACGCAGCGTCTTGGCAACTCAGGGTATTCTTCGCGCAATTCTCTCCAAACAGTAATAAGAAAAATTTAAACAAGACACTCCGTTTGTTTACTTTGAATGAATGGAATTTGAACCCAATTTTGCGTTTTTTCAATATCGTACATGTCATAATATATTTATTTCCTTATTTTTTCACTTTTTTATGACGAAATTGTTGGTTTTACTGGCGGAACCCGTTTTGGGAACTGCAGGTCTAGAAAATCAACTTGCCGTGTACCGATTATTTTCTTTATTTTATCGGCTACAAAGATTCCAGGTCTTTGATTTCCAGGTCGCCTAGAAGTGGCAGAACATTTTTACTTATACACACCAATAAGAGCGAATCTACTCAAAACTTTTATGTACGGGAGGGGGGGGATGAAAATTAAATCAAATTTACGTCTTGGAAATTGTGAAGATAAATTGTAAGTTTTCTCCTATAAATGTAACATGTGGGCCTTTAACAAATAAAAGTTCGACTACTTCTGAACCACATGGAAATAAGCTGACACCTCTGAATGGTTTATTCATTTATTACTAACCTAAAATAATTGTGGTAACAACGTGGCGTAATTTTAACCAAGAAAGTCAGCAAATACATTGAGCATGATGTAATCAAGAATTAATTTTGGTAGCAGCTAAAGATGCGAGGCCGAAGGCTGAGCTTATTACTGTGCCCTTAAACCTACATAAAATCTTCTTCTTCTTCTTCTTCTTCTGCTTCTTCACTTCTCGCATTAGGCCTTATGGCCCGTTACGGTGCCCATCTCTTCCTCGGTCGTCCGACACTTCTTCTCCCTTTTGGATTATAGAGTCTTATTTGTGCTGGTATTCTTTCTTCCTTCATTCTGGCCAGATGTTGCGACCATTTGCTTTTATTTTCCTTTAGTTTGTCTCCAATACTGAAGATTCACAGCTCCTCTCTAATCTCGACGTTTCTCAATCTGTCCTCTCTCGTGCATACCTTCACCGCTTTCAAAAATCTCATCTCCGCCGCTTGAATTTTACTTTCTTGTCGTGTATTTGTTATCCAGGATTCACTGCCGTACATCAGTACTGGCACCGCCATAGTCTTGTAAAACTTCAACCGGGTGTCCTTCCTTGTTTTGTTCTTCAGATATCTATTTATAGTTCCACAAATCTGTCCAAATCTTCCTATTTTGTTTTCAATATCTTTATCGTAGCCGTAGGATATGTCACAGCCTAAATAGTTAAAATGGCTAACTTGTTCGATTGTTTTATTATTGACTACGATTTTTGCTCGTTTAGGTTCACTTCCCGTGAACGCCATGACTTTAGTTTTATTTGTGGCTATTTTCATATTGTAGGACTTGCAGATCTTGTCAAGCGCGTAAATTGCCCTTTGTAAAACCTACATAAAATAAGTAGAGCTTTTAAATCTTGGGTATTTAATTATTAAAAATCCAAATAAATTTTATTAAATTTCCTCCTAATTGACGACAAATAAATTAATACGGAACTTCAATCACTTCCAGTCTAAGCAATGGTCAAAATACGTTAATGGACAAGCCTTTTCTCGCCATGGTGCAGCCCTATACCTCTGAGGTCTTTGGTATTTAAAGTATCTGAGGCCTGCACCTCACTGTCATCTACTCCTTAAAGTCGAGGAGATATTCGAGTACCCCTTCCCCATTTGAACTAACGACGAGCTTACATCCTCCGATTTGATAGCTACAGGAGAGGCCTATCGTATTTTAAGTGGAATCCTAAGAGCTGGCACGGAGATATAGGAATAAGTTGGGTTAAAATTTAATCGCAAACTATTAACAGTTTTACCTTAAAAGTGGTGCGAGAGTACTAAATCCCATCTCAAGCACCACCGAATCCATGTAGCCCTCATACTGATCATATTTATTGTTAACAATACAATGTAACAATTATTGTACATTCGTAGTTACATATAAATAATTTTATGATACATCAAAGGATTCAAGAACGTAATTAATGGGCAAATTATATTTGCGCAATAATGGGATTTAAATAATTAGAAGTAATAGGACTGTGTGAAAAATTGAATTAACAAAACATAAATTTTACCCTTCATAACTTTTGCAATTATCGCAGCTTTGCTCATCTCGATCATTGTTAGCGTAGAACTCTATTCAAATATTACCTAAAAGAAGTATAATTAAGAATTACCAATGTAGTGTTGAATAATACTAAAAAAATAGCTTTATGTTTTAATTAAGTGCTGGAAATTTGAGAAATTTTTAAATCTCTTCAAAATCATTGAAAAACAAAGTGGCGTCCATCAAAATGTCTATGGCTGAGGTTCCCAGGGTGGAGACTTTGGAACTACCGACGTATACGGGATACCAGCGGACTACAACTTTAATTCGGCGAACTTCTTCCACCTTTGGTCAGGAACCTGTTTCTGTTCGCATGCCACATCACTACTCTACGGATGACGAAAAGCAACTTGGAGTCCATCTTTTGGAAGGTCGTCCTGATGTTTTTTTCCCTATCGGTCATCGATTTTTACAAATGTTGACCAGTCGATAGAAATAGTTTTTCCTTTTTGCTTTATTTTTTCAGCTCTTGTTACTTATTTATTTCACGCGCTGGTGAGTTCTGTGCCCAAAGATATTGAACTTCATGACCTATCTTTTCAGTTTACATCGGGCCAGTTCCTTTGAAATCACCATTGTTTTTCTTTCTTATCGAGATCTCGGAATATTGTTTGACTGTTATGTTGAATTGGAACAGAAGTCTCTGTACGTTGTACTTCCTATCAGCTTTCAACACTGCATCGTCTGCGTCACAATATTGTTATTTTATGGCTTGTATATTCATGATCAAAGTAAAGAGAAAGGAACCGAGGGAGTCTCCTTGTCGTATTCAAATTTTAATTACAATAGGTTTTGTGAAGTTATTTGATGTTATTATTTTTATTGTGTTATTTGTATTTGTCTCCCTGTCTGACTCGGTTCAAGTCCTTTGTGAGGTCTACAAAGCACAAATATCCTGGGTTATTATATTTTATAGATTTCTCAACAATCTGACGAAGTATGAAAAAATTGAACCCACGAAAATTTTTTGATCCGAGAATCTGTAGAGCATAAATCCAAATTCGGATTTAATTTTACTCAAAGTGCGCCAGATCCTGTATAGTTTATCTACTAGCAATAGTACTACTACATAATATTATGTTATTGCATGAAAAGTAGATATTAATTCAGTCAATCGTCAGTTCTTGAGCAAAAAATCCAATAAAAAATTATTTGTGTTTGGTAAATCACAGATAGTTAATTTATTAATAAATAAATAATACACTGCTAAAATTATGCAACACAACAAAATCCAGTGTAGTTGTTTTTCAATTCTAATTTCACTAATCCAATTATTGTAAAAGGAAAAATGTATTCATTAACGCAAGGCACGACATGAATACGGATCAAGTTTGCAATTTATTCCTCCATAAAGTTATTGTTATTAAAACTAAAATGTAAATAAATTTTATGGTCTTTGTACCATGCATATACAAAAGCAATATCGTACAAAAAGTAAATTTAATAGAAGAAAATTGAATAGAAATCCCAAAGAGTGAAATAAATTGTCTACTATACAAACTGCAACTTTGTTGTAAGAAATTGCATATATTTTCCAGTAATTTTTTTTAAAAAGTTACGTTCTGCATAATTAATATTTCTGTTTGCTTATTTTACCCGACTTTAAAATTTAATTTGCTTCATAAAATGGCAGCGATAATTTAAAATTGAGCTCGGAAAGTTATTCGAAAGTTTTCCTTTGTGAAGAGGCTGCATTTTGATTACCCAAAGCCACCTTTTACTGAATTTTGAATCCTTAGAGATAAAAATCTCAAATGTACTTAAAGCTCAAGTATATTCCTAAATATTTTTTTATTAGGAAGGAAAAAAACAAGATACAACAATATTAAATTTGTACGTGCAAAGATTTTAAACAAATTGTAAAAATTGTTTGTCGAAATGGAAGATATCAAAAAGGTTCATTTTGTTTCAATTTCATTAAAGGAAGGATTCGATTATTAGAAATAATAAACGAGTAAACGAACGCAAATTTATCGGTGCTTTTAAGTTCTGTTATCCTGGTTGTACACTTTGTTAGCTTTCGAAGATGGTCTTGTAAAACATGTAAGTGTGGATATGAAACCACTTAAAATTCTACCCAAGAATAAAATTTTTATACAAGAGCCCTTACTGTAAGTACTCCTACGTTAAGTGGCGACTTCCATACAAAAAAGCACACAAAGGGTGATATACCTACAAAATGAATTTGACCTTGAATGGTATCAAAAGAAATCGCTTGTGGCGCGATTCGTTATGATTACGGCATGCTGGATAATAGTGATAATCAAATACATTTAATTCAGATTTTAAACCGACTTCAAATGTCGATATTTATAGTAAATACATATACATGTAAAGGAGGCGAGAACATAAATATCAATATATTTATCATTCGTTAAATATTGGAAACTACAGCCAGACCGCAACATTTACAAACTAAATGCACTTAAGTGCGCTACAAAATTAAATGAAGTGGTATAATTGGCAGTATGGTAGTATTCACATCAATCCGGTAGTAGTGGAAATAAATTGATGCTAAGAATTCTCAAATTGATAGTACAAAAATAACATATTTACCATCAGTAAGTAACTGTATACCAAACAATAAACTAACAGTTAAGCAGCAGTAAATCTAAAAGTAAGTGAAAGTGTGGTAAGAGAAAAACAGTACAATATATGATGCAATTTGTATGTATGTGACAGTATTCTAAAGCAAAAATACAGTAGGTGGTAATAAATCGGTAGTATTTGCTAGCGCATCTGTCAGTAAAAATAGAAATCAGGAACTGAAAGTGATAAAAGAAAAAGATTTTGGGGTTTAGCAGATTAGGTAGCAGTACTTGGAAAAAGTACTTACTTACTTCGAGACTCTACCATGGGAAAGTAAAGAATTATTTGCAGAATCGATGTTGCAAGAGCTAAACAGGGCCAAGAGAAGGGTAGACCTGAAAAATCTGGATAAGATCATGAGTCCCAGCAATGCAACAATTTAAATAGATAGCTATACAATGCAGAACGTTAACCAGTACTCTGGGCAGACTTGGGCTGCATTTGGAAGGTTTGTAACAAAATATGTCTATTTCGTTTCATAAAATTTAAATTATTTAAATTGTTACTCCAAGCGCCATCTATCAACTCACTTTTGCAACGAACGAGATAGCAGAGGATATAGACGCGCGCCGTTAAGAAACCAACTTTGGCTTTGAAGTGCGACGAGGCAGGTCGATATTATTGATCGCGTGTGAATCAATTACTTTTCAGTTGATTTTCGTTGCAAAATTAGTAGTACGCAGTAGTTAATCTCACCGTCATTACGGATTTTGTGAAAACAGTGCGTAACGATTTTTTTAGAAGCCAGTTCAATTATTTCGAAATATTAAAAATTTGTTATCTCAAACCACCATTTTTTATCGTGGTCTACAAAGTAATACCAACCATATTTTTATTGGTAACATTCGCATGGTGATATTTGTGACAACCAATCTAGTTCACATTTTGGAAGTTGATTGTTGTTTATCAATCACAACATCAATTAGTTTGGATAATCATAATAATTTTGGACGATCATATTGTTTATTTGGATTGCCAATCCGTATTAGATCATCCACACAGCCGAGTGACGCCGTCCCAGCATCGCTGTTCCTGCCGAAACCTGTTGTGCCGAGATTTCACGTCGGTGATCCGCTTTCGAGGACCCCAGATTGCCGCCGTTGCTGTTTCAAAACCAATCACCGCCCATCCTCACAGGAAGTAGCTGTCGTATTACCATTTGTAATCTTATCGAGCTCGGGTAAGACCTTTTATTATTCTTGTTTGGATTTTGGTGATTTTGTGGTACATTCATTAAGTCAAGATTTGTATTGACTGGGCTGCCATTCTGGTGATCCCGTTTTGTTGACACCTTTGACGTGCCGTTTTTAAATTTCAATTAAAGTGCATATAGTTTTTAGCACGCCACCTCCACGTACGTTTGTAGTTGTCGGTTTGACTTCATTAAAACTTTGTGATTTAATTATTGTTTTATTTCATTTCGACGAAGCGTACCCTCATTATTTTTCAGGACAGCACAGAGTGGAAGTCACGACCATCGCTTCCAGCTATAACGAGCTAGCTTTATACGACCATCAGGGTAACCACGCAATATAAGTAGTAGGGATTTTTATCCTTTCTGCGTGGTTTGTTTACTTTTCTGATACGTTCTCCCATTAGGGACGAGTAAGAAGGTAAACATATCAGGTTGAATCATATTTTCAAAAACCCAAAAATTCCGATAAACCTGATAAGGACAACACCTACAACTAAAGTAAAAGCAGCCAAATTGAGAATAATGCAGGGAGTAATGGAGCACGAGATGTTATAAATCAGCTTAAGACACAGAGTTAGCAATAAGGCTATAATAAAAAGAACCAAGGTCACCGATATAATGGGATGAGTTACCGAACTCAAGTGGCAATGACATAGTCACCTTAAATGGACATGCAAATTGACACATTGGAGACTCCGAGATACCAAGATAAGTCTGACAAACCCCTCCAAAAAGTGGTTGGACGACAAAAATAAATGTGCAGGAAGTAATGGTATCAAAAATCTCAAGACAGGCTGGAATGCAAGGAGAGATTGGGAAGTCTTCAGGAGTAAATGGTACCAGGCTGATGAAGAACAAGGTTTGGAAAAAAATAGTCACTTTAAATTTCCCACTACAATATTTGTTCATTTTAAATTTTTAACTGGGGGCATTGCCGTGGCAGAGCCGGAAACTATGCTGTGACAGTCGAGAAAGTACGTTCTGGAGTATCAAGGCAAGAACCTCAAAGCGTGATGTGTTCGAGAAATTTTAGTGTTAGTGCGGTTAACGAGGTTATTGATTTTTAATCACCAGCCACTGTAAGTGAGAGATACCTACTCGTTTTTGCTGTTTCTTTTCCTGGACTTCCTAATTTATTTACCGGTTGGCCATTGACGACAATTTTGGGGAAGTTACGGAAACTTCGTTGGAAGGATCAAGAAGGTGCCATACTTTTTCGTCCACATATGCGTAGAGGGGTTTGCTGCAACCTCCCTAATATTCTGCTTACTAATATCAAGATATTTAGTATCGTTTCAATTTTAAAATTGCCTACATTTATTTAGAAGTTAAATTTGATTTAATAAATTTTGCATTGTAGATTTTGTTCGACAATCTTGTTTTGTAAATTTTTTATCGCTTTATGTCGACATTCATTTAAGAATTTATTAATTCTTATTTTTTTTATCTTTCTTTTATTTTATTTAATCTTATTTCTTAATTAATACTAATTAAGAAGAATAATTGTTACATTATTTTAATGTTAATCTAGCAACAGAAAGGAATTTATTTGTTTAATTTGGCAACAATTAATTTGTTGCTTTTTAAGTAATTTTGTAATTATATTTATTCCAAGTGATTGATTTATTAATTGATTACACAACATTCGAGTTTCTGTTCTTTGAATCATTTATGGTAACTGTCTCTCATTGCTTTTTGGTTATCGCAATTGGGAACCAGAATTTCATAGTTTTGTCGATGGTTTCTGATTTTATGGTGAGCAGCGAGGTAAATTTTAACTACGTGGGGCTCACTTTACTACCTACTTCGCTTTGCTCTTCAGACCATCTCTTTAGCGCCCCCTGTATTACCCCGAAAATATCTAGCCAAAAGTGGCGGCACAGTTATTTTGTCTTTTGCCGTCTAGAGCTAGCCAAAGGGGCAATCCATCGTTTAAGACGATCGTCTTATTTTTTCGTCTTTATGGTAAAAAACACAATCTTCTCTACAAAATAGATTTTTCCAAAATTATCAAAAATAATCCAGAGAAGGAAGCCAAAAATATTGTTCGTGTTTGCATAAAAATGCGAGCGAGCTAAAATTATGCAGGCAGGTGTATTTGGGTGTCCTAAAGGAACCGTTCAAAATTTTTGTTAAATCTTCTGACGGTTTCTTTTCTAATTAGGAATTTTAGCTCCTTTCGCCTATTTTAAGCAAGCCGAAATTATTGTTCGTGTTCATACAAAAAATGAGGGTAAGCTAAAATTATGATGACAAACAAACTTCTCTACGAAATAGATTTTTCCAAACTTTACCTATTAATCCAGGCAAGGAAGCCCAAAATATTGTTCGTATTTGCAACAAAAGTACGGAGAAGCTAAAATTATCAACGCAGATGAATTTAATAGCCCTAAGGAATCCCTCAAAATTTCTTTAAAATCCCCCGTGCAGTTTCTTCTCTAATTGAGGATTTCAGCTCCGCTTTCGCCTATTTTGGTCAAGTTTTTCGTCTTTATGGTAAAGAGCACAAACTTGTCTATGAAATAGATTTTTTCCAAACTTTACCTATTAGTCCAGGCAAGGAAGCCCAAAATAGTGTTCGTATTTGCAACAAAAATACGGAGAAGCTAAAATTATCAACGCAGATGAATTTAATTGTCCTAAGGAATCCCTCAAAATTTCTTTAAAATCCCCCGTGCAGTTTCTTCTCTAATTGAGGAATTTAGCTTCGCTTTCGCCTATTTTTTGTTTAGCTTTTCGTCTTTATGGTGAAGAGCACAAACTTCTCTGCGAAATAAATTTTTCCAAATTTTTCTAATAATGCAGGAAAGGCACCCGAAAATATTGTTCGTGTTTGCATAAAAATGCTAGCAAGCTAAAATTATGTAGGCAGATGTTTTTGAGTGTCCTAAATACCCTTTAAAATTTCTTTAAATTCCCCCGTCAGTTTCTTCTCCAATTAGGAATTTTAGCTATACTTTCGTATACTTCTAGTCCATTTTTCGTTTCTTAAGTAAAGAGCACAAACTTCTCTGTAAAATAGAATTTTCCATAATTTTCCTACTAATTCAGGCAAGGAAGCCGAAAAACCAAATCCAAGTGTGCAAAAAAAATTAGGCAATCTGAAATTTTGGAGGCAGATGTATTATTTGAGTGTCTTAAAGAATCCTTTAAATTTGCTTTCAAATCCCCTGTTGGCTTCTTCTCCAATTAAAGATATTAGCTTTGCTTTCGTCTATTTTTATTGCAGTTTTCCGTCTATAAATATTAAAAAGCACAAAATTCTCTACAAAATTAGTTAAGGAAAAATAGTTAAGTATACAACAAAAATTGGTAAGCCTTAATTTGCGGATTTTAGCTCCGCTAATGTAGTTTTTCGCTTATAACTCCCTTCATTTAAGCTTTACGGAAAATTTTATCAGATTAAAACTGTAGAGCATAAAATTCTCTATTAAACAGATTTGAAAAATTTACTTGGTTAGATATGGTTAGATCATAAATCGTGAAATAAAAATCAATTGCAAAAAACCAAAATGCGTTTTATTTTAAATTCGTACGTCGAACAACATTTTCTTACATGACGTCGTCATCTGAAGTGAACTATGAAATATTTATGAAATTTATATCATTCCATTTTAGTCTAATAATAATTTTTCACGAAAATGAAATTTAACGAATTATAGACGTAAAACCACGTCAGAGGAACTAAACTTACTAATTGAGGAAGAAGCCAAAATGACATTTTAAGGAGTTTACTCGGACACTCAAATCCGTATGTTTGCCAAATTTTAGCTTTTCCGGTTTTCTTAAAAATCTAAAAGTATTCCTTGCCTGGACAATAAGCAGCATAAGGATGAACTCAGGCCTAGTTTTATACAGTAGACAAATGAGGCGACCTTTTCAGGGGGCGCCAATTGAACTTGGATTTTTATTTTTTAAATAGGTATACAGTGAAAACTATTTATAATACTCTTAATGGGGTACCGACAACGACAAAAAATTTAGTAGTGTTTTGTGTGGATGAATACCCCTCCCCCGCCCTCACAAAGCGATTTTATAATTTTGTTAATTTTTGTCAAGATTATCAGATTTTATAAAATGGTATCTGACGCAGTGGTAGATCATTTCTCTAGCAATGAGTTCTTCGTTTTGGACTATTTTAAGATGTGTAAACAAGGACATTAAAAAAATTGCCTGCGGCGTAGCGCTTTTTCATTTTGTATTTATTTCCATGGATGGCTCAACCGAAAGTCCTTTCAGAAAAACAATCTTGCATTCAGTCCTGAGGCGTTTCATTAAACGTTCAAAACAATTAAGTTTTTTTTAATAATCGATTGCATGCATAAACGCGTAAGTAGATAAACTATGCGATTTCTGGCGCAGTTTTTCCGAAACTCTCAAAGCAAATGTAAGAATTTGATTAATTAAATTTAATTGGCGGATTCATTTCATTAAGATTTTAATTGAACTGACTCGGTTATTGATTAACTCGTTGATCTAATGGGTGATTGCATGCATGTGGTTAATTTATGTAATTACCATTTTAAGTAGTTTTATTTAGGGCTATCTTCCAGCCATTTTCAAACCTATCTCCATTCGACTGATCATACGCGTATAGAATTGCAAGCGTATTACACTTTCTAAGTGTTTTCAGTTTAAAAGAAACGTCTGCACTACCGCTGCACTACAAGACTTCCTGATAATATTCAACTCTAAAGTTGGCAATAACCATAAACCTATGTAATAAAAGATCCATGTAGTTGAGATACAAACACCTGCCCGAAGGTACTTTAAAAATTTTATTCTTGATTGAATTTATTCTGTAAAATTTATAATTTATTATGGAAATTATTACAATGTTGAAATGTTGAGACTTCCTTGAATTTTAATTCGTAGACTGGTATAAAAATAAAACTTGATGTTATATTGCAAATTCCATGCTGCAAGTTTTGTTCATAAATAATCAATCGTTTTATTTTCTTTCGAACAGACCGAGTGGAAAACTTACACAAAAATAGTAATTTAGGAAAATATATTAAATGGGCTATCTGTAATAAATTATGTATACTATTAATATGATTGCACGAATTTAATTTAAATAATCGTAGGTAATCAATAGTACTACCATACTACCAATGCCTAACAAATTCGTTTACTTCAGGAGCTTGACATTGACCGTCTCTTGCAGTTACATACGTATTGCATAATATTATTATGTATCAGATTTTATACGAACGTGTTTATGAATGCTGACGTCTCGCGAATGGACAGTGTGGAATTTAGGTCAGACATGCTTTATCCTATAATAAAGGCCCATGTTATGATTCTGTTTAATATCTCCTCCCTAAGTAAAAAATGTAGAGGATCGCCAAATCACTTTCAATGGAAAAAGAAGTTTTCCGCTCATGCCATATACTATTTGCGAGGCCGAAGGTTGATATGATTGCATTCTAATAAAATTATTTACGATTGTCCCAATGGTCCTTCAAGTAATTAGGCCTGGGCGATGATAAACCAAAAATCTGTACAAAACATAAACAATTTTCAAACTATATTTTACAGCAAAACGGTGTGCGAAAAATGCAGTTTTTAGAGTTAAACGGTATGTAATTGACGGGATTCAAAATCAAATGGGTAGTAAATAACATTAAATCGGTAGTTTTAGCAGTAAATTTTCCAATAAGTGGAAATATTGCAAAAGAATGGAAGATAAAAGGTTTTTCGAGTTGAACGGCATAATAACTGATCGTATTTGGAACCAAAGAGACGAATTAACAATGAATTTAGTAGTTAAGTGACAATAATTTGTTCGTAATTCTAAAATAAATGCCATCATTTGGAAGCAAACAGTATAGCAAAAAATTAGTATACAATTATTGGAAAGCAAACGGGTAGTAAATAGCAGTAAATCGGTAGTTCTAGCAATGGATGTGCCGCATCCATTGAAGGGGGGCTTCATCATCATCAGCATGTTTTTCTCCACCGTGTGGGTTTGGCCGTCTGGCCTAGTGTGGGTTGGTAGAAGAGCAGCGAAAAGCGGCGTTATTTTAAATTAATCACAAGCATTGCTGGATATTCCGTAATCAATGACCACAAACATTTGCACTTCGCTACGTCACTGCTCTTAGCAGCTCTTCTCTTAGGGTGGGGGAGGCTTAGCCTCTACAAAAGCAAAGCACCATAAGATAAAAGACACTTTCTTTAGTTTGATGTTAGTGAAAAATCACTCGAGTTTTTTACATCATACTAACTTGGAAACAGCGTAAAATTTGTCCAAGAAGGTCCCAAAACCCACAATATCGTGAATTGACAGTTTCTTATGCATACTATACCCAAAAGAGTATTTTTCAGATTAAACACTAAGAAATTAATCTTTTAGCCCCTATAGTTTCCGAGAAACAGCTCTCATAAGATGTTTCTTACAATTTGGGCCCCAAAATAACGTAGTTTTTTAGATTTCCAAGTAAACCTTTTGTAGGCCGCAGATGAGTGCAACTATCCTCAAATTATGGAACAACCTTCTAGTCCAAGACTGTCCAACTTCTTTACGCCCTAGGTCATTTTTTCTTTTAGGAATGTATTGACTGGTCAGAAAGAGAAATAACAATATATTGTTCTACTAGAATTATGAAGTGAATACCATTGAGAATAATTACTATACTAGTTAATTCGACATTAGTAAAACACGTACAGTTCGAGGTATAGTAAGAAAATTTGTTGGCTATTATTTAAGTAAAATGACAATAACAATAAAAACACAAATTTGGAGCAATTACATTTAAAAACAGATATAATTAAAATGTTTAGTTTTCATATTATGACAAATAAAAGTTAAGATATTAATTTTATCTTGTATTCTGATACCCTTGTATGACGATGATGATGACTTATAATATCTAACATTTAACTGAAGCTATAATTTGCTATCATTGCACATTCCAAGTATTTATTTCCCTAGACTAAAAGAAACGGACTTCATAATAACAAGCTAGAGCAATAATAAGTGGGTGGTAATGTGATCCTACGACCGCTAGAGACAGATATGTAATGCATCACTTGCTTAATTAGTAGCGAACAATAGTATATTACTATGGAAGAGCGGTAAATCACTTGCCGACCGAGTGTTAATAAGATATTTCGTGCGTTACTACTTAAGTAAATTGACAATTAAAATAAAACACAAATTTGGTGTAATTATAACATTTAAAAACACACATAATTAAAATATCACATTATTAAAATATGGATGGAATATTATTGGGATAATGGAACTCAATCAAACAAAATGTTGTTCAGTCGACGTTTCGGATGATTTATTCAATCCATTTTCAAGACTAAAAAGACTTTTGGTAGGTTAGATTATGTTTTTTGGGTCCCGTCCCACACACAGATATTGTAATTGCTGTAACCATGTTTATCTATCGTTTCGTTTTTTAGTGTTGAAAATGGATTGAATAAATCATCTGAAACGTCGACTGAACAACATTTTGTTTGATTGAGTTCCATTATCCCAATAATATTCCATCCATATTTTAATACTTACTTGGTTTGGACGAGAGTTTCTGTTTCATTATATCACATTATGTTATTATGATAAAACAAATTAGCACGGAAAAAACTCGCAACATCCACTTTCAAATTATTACTATTAATTTTACGTTTTACTCGAGTCTCAATTTGAAATCTGAACATAATATAGCACATTACCGCCATCTTTAAACCGGTATTTTTGTGATTATTCACCTTATTTTTCTCTTAATATTTTAAACGTTTTATTATAAATTACGTTCTTAACCCATTAGTTCCCAAGGGTAGAAAAAAAAAGTAATTTTATGTTTTTACTGCATTTTATTACTTAAAATATACTCATTAAGAAATTTATCAAGTTAAAAAAAATTATACCTTTGTAGTATTTCGGAAAAATAATGTTGCGTATACGCAACGTTGGGATTAGCGGTATTTATTATTTGGTGTGGAATTGTTCACAGCAAGTTGAGTGAAGATGTATTGACACTTGACACACATGTATATAGTGTTGTTTTTATTTATGTTTTTATTTATTAAATCAAAAAGAGTTCTTAGTTTGGAAAATCTGTCATTTTTATCAAGTTGGTCGTTATCTGATAAATGTATGTTTTTCTTTATGGAATCAAATCTGTTCCTACTCATGCTGTTTCTAACTAATGCTACTCCTTTATCCTCATCTTTAGACCAATACAGTTTTGTAGCTGGTAACGTATGATACCCTGAAAAAATAAGTATGCCAAAAAATCGCTTTAGGCTAGTTTTGTCAATTGTAAATGAATGTCGATTTTTATCAAAAGCATATTTTTTTTGTATAAGAAATTATTTTTTCCCAAACATCGTCACTGAAAAACAATGAAAAAACATCGAAAAAGGGTTTTACCGATAATTCTAGTTTCAATATGATCTAAATTTTTTTTCTCTTCATTCTGTGGTACGGTTGTATATATTATATATTGGAACCTCTTTTCTCCACGTTGGAAGAGTTGTCTTGGACTTTTTTAGTTTTTTTACTAATCTTTGCTTTTTTCGAACTTGATGGTAATGTATGATTATCTAAGTCTTCAGAAGTATCAGGTAATCTTGCATGTATTTCATAAGTCCCCGCGATATCTGGTAAATATCTCCCGTTCTCACATAATATATCGTCATCCAGTTCTTCTTCGTCTGTAACTTCGTCTACCGGTGGCGGAATGTACACAGCATCAACGGTATAAGCCTTCAATAAATCATCATCCTCTTTCAATATAGGCAAGAGCTCAGCAGTTGTCATAGGTCTTTCGTTTTTCCAAGACATCACTATAACGAAACAAATTAGTTTAGAAAAAAAGTTTACCAAATAAATAAATTGTGTAATTTACTTACTTCAATTCAATATTTTTTAAAACAGCACTTCACTAATCAATACTGATCCTTTATAACTAATCCGTATAACCATTCACTATGAATAACGACGCAAAATTGACGTAACTTGCTACCCCATATGTTAGAAGATAACAGTGCGACACATAGGCACTTTCTTACTAGGAATCCCAACGTTGCGTAAACGCAACAATAATAAAGCCAGTCCGTCATGTAAAAATTATAAATGCAAAGTCAAATTTTATGTTATATCTTCTTTACTAAAGGCCTTGTAAATCTAAATTGATAATTTGGAAAATCCCATTGTATTCTGTGTCCAGAAAATAGATCGATGAAAATATAGTGGAAGAAATTCAAAATTTCGTCATAGTTTATAAATATGCAAAAATTAAATTATGTGATTATATAGACGTATTTCATAAAAAATGTAATTATTGTTCTATTGAGAAAAAATTGTAGCAACTAAAAAGTAATTTCGTTCAATAACATAATGAAAAATTAATAATTTTAAAAATGTTTCGTTTACGCAACGTTGGGTATTAATGGGTTAAGTATGCGGGCCATACAAATTATGAAGCCAAATTTAACTTTTTTACAAATAACACAAATTCAGTGCACCATAAGTATAAATTGATTATATATTAAAGTACAGGCAATACAATTCTGCATAGAAGTAAAGAAATATAATTTTTTTAAACCGAATATATTTTCAGATACGGGTTTCTAAAAACCATTACTTTTCAATCAACGTTCGCTGAAAATTTTAAAGTTTAGATATTTCTGAAATATGTATTTCTTGGAAATCTTATGAAAACGAGTGATAAATTGAAGTTGTAGTGTGTGATTTCTGTAGTTGTGCGGCCTAAACGGCAAGAAAAAACTATCATGAGTCGGCTATTATTACAAATAACTAAATTTCAGTGCACCTGAGGTATAAAGTGATCATCACTTCAAGTGGAGAATAAAATTCTAATAGAAGTAAAACCAATTTAAAATCCTTGATTTAGAGATACGGTTTTCTAAAGAAAAACAGTCATTTTCTATCAATTTTTCCTGAGTTGTGAAATTTGGCTTTTTCTGAAATAATTATCTCTTGAAAATCCTATCAAGACTATTGATAAACTGAAGTTGTAGTGTGTGTGGCCTAAAGGCCGCACTGCAACTTTAGATTGGCGAGGAAAAAGCGATCATGGTTTAATTATTTTTACAAATTACTAATAATTAATATAATAATAATTACTAATAATAAATTACCTGAAGTATAAAGTGATCATAACTTAAAATACAGGGAATAAAATTCTACATAGAACTAAACAAAATCTAAATATTTTAACCCGAATAGATGTGAAAATACGTTTTTCCAAAAAATACCCTAATTTTCAATCATTGTTTGCTGAAAATTTAAAAATTTAGCTTCTTCTGAAATAGCTTTTTCTTGGAAATCCTATCAATACCAGTGATAAACTGAAGTTGTAGTTTGTGCGGCCTAAAGGCCAATCTGAGGTATAAAGTGACCGTAACTTAAAGTATCGAGAATAAACTTCTACATGGAACTAAACATCATCTAAATATTTTAACCCGAATTGATTTGGAGATACGTTCTTTTAAAACAACATAATTTTCAATCAATGTATCCTGAAAATTTTAAAATTTGGCTTCTTCTGAAATAGTTATTTCTAGGAAATCCTATCAAAATTGTAGTGTGTGATTGCCGTAGTTGTGTAACTTAGGTTCAAAAGAAATGATCATGGGTGGGTCATTTTTACAAATAACTGAATTTTACTACACCTGAAGTATAAAAAGGGGGCATAACTTAAAGTACAGAGAATAAAATTCTACATAACATCAAAAAAAGCAAAAATTTTTAACCCGAATAATAAATTTCAAAAAACACGCCAATTTTCAATTTTTGCTGCAAGTTTTAAAATTTGGCTTTTTCGGAAATAAGTTATTTCTTGGAAATCCTATCAAAACGAGTGATACAATAAAGTTTTAGTGTATTATTGCTGTAGTTGTGCGGCCTAAAGGCCGCACTGTGACTTTAAATTGACAAAAAAAAGATTATGGGTGGGTCATCATCTAGAAATGAATAAAAACCTTAATTTGTGTATGAGTTTTGTAATAAGAAACTAAAATGAAATAAATAAAGTGTTTATAATTTTGAAATATAAATTAAAGTTTAATAATTGAATTGATTAAGAAAAATTTGTGTTGGTTAAGTTGCGCCATAAATAGTACACATTTTGTGTGAATCAGACTCGTTGGGTTTGGTTCTGAGCCCCCCTCCCTGCAAACAAAAATCGTCGTCATCCAAGGTTGATTTTACTCCCCCCCTTTGGTTAGCGACGATCATGGCTTTAAAATTTTTTATGAAAGGCTTTATGCAGTTACCTTTCTAAAAAAGCTTACTACTATGCTTATTTAACGTCACCAACTGATCTCTTACTTAGCTGAGTCTGAATTTGGTGACAAGAAGGAATGAAAAAATGGGAAAGAGAGGCAAATTTTTGCAAAAGCGGTCTTCGTCTGGAGCTCGGAGCATCGGAGATCCCACCAGATTACTCCCGACAGTGACCACGTTGAATTACTTTCCGTGCCCCCTCCCCTCAGGTGGAGTCCGCGCCTGCGTGCTCGAATTTCCTGCAATTAGCCAGAGAAAAAATCCAATTACTTGAAGTTAAAGTAGAAAATGCCCCGAGTGGACTCGCACTGACTAAAACCTCACCCCTATCCTCGACTCCCGGTTTCGCCGTCTGGGCATTACTTCGGGAGTCGAGGCTATTGCGCGTTTCATCGTCCTTGTTGCATTTCCCTCTCAAGCTGTTCTTTCGTCCTCATGATGGAGGTCACGAAGGCCGTGATAACTTTCCAGCCTTCTTCGTTCTCCAACATCTTGAGGACCAAGTTCTCCGGCGTGAGGGATTCCCCGAAGTACAGCGATGCCGACACTCGCTCACGCTCCCATCTAATGCATCTGAAGATGGTGTGGCACGCAGTGTCTTCTTCGTCGCAATGGCAGCAGGTTGGGTCGTCCAGTATCTTGAAGCGATGGAGGTACTCGTTGAAGCACCCGTGCCCCGTCAGGACTTGGGTGAGGTGGAACGAGAGTTCTCCATGCTTCCTGGCGACCCACGGCTCGACGCTGGGGACGAGTCGTCTCGTCCAGCTTCCGGTTGCTGCTGCCGTACATCGTGCTTGCCACTCGTCGAGGGTTGCCCTCCTTCTATCTGGCTCTGCTAGCTTGCCGCCTCTTTCCTTTGCCATGAGATCTATCGGCGGCATGCTGGCCAGCAGTCGCACCGCCTCGCCTGACACGGTCCTGTAGGCGCACGTTACGCGCAACGCCATCTTCCGTTGGACCGACAGGAGTCTCTTGGCGTTCCTCGCGACGAGTGTCGCATCGTGCCACACCGGGGCCGCATATAACATCACCGCATGAGCGATGGTGCCGAGCATCCTTCTTTTGGTCGTCTTCGGTCCTCCGACGTTGGGCATCAGGCGGGCGATGGAACTTGTCACCGCCGCCGCCTTTCTGCTAGCTTCCTGTATGTGGGCCGCGAAGAACAACTTATATTGTTGAAGCTGTTGAACCAGACATTCTGCAAAAGAGTGACAAAAAATGCTAAGCCCGTTCCTGTAGCTGATGGCAAATCGAATTAAATTGAAAACTTAGGCTCATTTTGCAATCCGTGTCTTGTTATCAATTTAGTTTGATTTTTTAGCTTTTTAATTTGAAAAAATAACTGGTGTCTGTTTAGGGGGGGTGCGGCGCTAGGAGAGCCGTGGGTCTTTTGAACCTTAGAAAATTGTTAGGTTGGTAGTTACCCAACCCTCTGTTTTTTTCCTGAAATTTTTAAAATTTGACTTTATCTGAAATAGTTATTTCTTGGAAATCCTATCAAGACGAATGATAAACTGAAGTTGCAGTGTATTATTTCTGAAGTTGTGCGGTCTAAAGGCCGCACTGTAACTTTAGGTTGGCAAGAAGAAACGATCATAGGTGGGTTAATTTTACAAATAACTAAAAACTAAAAGTGATCATAACTTAAAGTACTGAAAAACAATTCTACATAGAGCTAAAACAAAGCTAAAATTTTTAGCCCGAATAAATTTGGAGGTACGTATGGTTTTCACAAAAAAACACTAATTTTCAATCAATGTTTGCTGAAAATTTTAAAATTTGTCATTTTCTGAAATAGTTGTTATTTTTTGGTAATCCTTTCAAGACGGGTGATAAACTGAAGATATGGTGTGTGCGGCCTGAAGGCCGCACTGTAGCATAAGGTTGGCAAGGAAAAACGATTATGGGTGGATAACGGACGCATATTATTGTATTGTAGCCATATCACCCAATGGAATTCGAGGAATGTTTTAGTAGTAGAACCACTACTTACTTGGTGTTGAAGACGAAATCAAATCTTTTGATATTTCATACGTGAATAAAATTTTTGTAATAAACAAGTGATTATCCAATTGTTGAAGGGGTGTAAATATTGGTCATCATTGAAAAATTTTGGGGTAATAAAAGAAAATAATTATTAATTTGAAGCTGACAATAGATAAGAAATTTTCAATAATGAAGGCAAAGCTATCACGAAGCTGTTTATATTGGAAAATATGGGATTACGAATTAAAATTAGAAATTGATCCAGAGTGAAGCTGATAACTAACAAAAAGTTTAATAAAAGACGCAGTGTACTTGATTACAAAACAAATCAAAAAAGGTATACATTTTTAATATTTGGTATTCGCTCGCAAGTGGTTTCACCCCACCCCCACTGTTTGTGAAGAGAAAATAATATCATCTTAATACCCTTAGGCTATTATTTATGAAACAGTTTTAAGTTTTTAACCACTGAAAATTAATTTTTTTTTTCGTAAACAATATTTCTTATATTTCTTGTTTATTTCAAAAGGCAGCAAAAACTCGCCTACGGCGCTATTCATGATCGAATACCATCGCGTTTAAAAATAACAAATTATACTATTTACAATTTTATATTTTTTTAATTAAATTTAAATTTTTTTGCAATTTGAAAGTAAGGAAAACTGTCTTTGTAGTTATCTACTAGAAAAACACGTTTGAAAATTGGAAAAAAAAAGTTCTTGAATTGTTTTTTTTCGTTGTAAATTATTCTTATTTTTTCGAATACCTCAGGCGCAGTTATCATACACACAGAGGTTGGTTATTGAAATTACAAACTTCTATTTAAATAAAAATGCCACGTTCAACTGGTTCAACTCCCCTATTTGTACTAAAAATAAAACCTTAAGTACGCCAGGAGGCAATATATCAAATTGAATACTATTGTTTTTCAATAAAATCAAATACGGATGTCCTCTAGTTCGGTAATATTTGCCGAAAATGAGACTTGTAAAATATTAACCGCCACCATAGGCGTATCTGAAAGTAAACGTTATAAGTCGTACTTTCTTAAGTAATCGTTAAAATTGCGTTGTTAAGGGAATTTGACAAATAATGGTCCGAAATTTTGTTTTAAAATTTTTTTGGTTATCCGATCTTCCGCGTTAACCGAGTCGAACGTCTTGTAGCGGTCCTAGAATTAGTTCACGATAAATAGAAGTTCCGCGCTACATAAACTAATCGCCACAACAGCGCAGTTGTTTAAGCGCACGTATTCACAGCGAATACGTCTGGGTTAGAATTCAAGTTGAGGAACATATTTTTCAGCATACCATCTTGGTAGAGTCTTAAGAAAATCTTCGTTGTTATTCGACGAACTAATATAAAATCCCCTTTTCTGATCCTTACCGATTACAGTAGATCCTAATCTTCAAATGTTATTTGTTATCATAGTAACGCTCATCCTGAAAAATTTGTTATGGGATTTATGAATAACTAGGGGTATTTCGTGTACCTGGGGGGTATTCCATACCCCCCAGACCCTCCGGTCTGTATTACTATGGTATCTAGGTTGGCACTTTCTGTATTATTATTTATTTATAAATATTATAGCAAATCCAATTTTGCGCATTTACCGATCCGAACCTCTAAAAATAATCTGCCGTGATATTCGAGGCACCAATATGAAATATTTACAATACAGAGGCACTTGTATACTTTTTATTTTTACACATTTAAAAAAATTCTGGAACGGTCAAAGAAGGCCCCAAAATCCACAACATCGTGATTTTGGCCGTTTCTGATGCATTCCTATACCTAAAATAGTAATTATCAATACTAGCTAACAAAAAGTTATAAAAATATTACTGTTTTCTATAAACAGCCCTCATAAGAACTCAATTTTTTTAGGATTTATCCCTAAACAACGTAGTTCTGTTCAGATTACAAGTAGACTTTTTGTTTGTTCATCATCAGATACAAAAGTGGTTCGCAAATCTTATTTATATTGGAATGTATTGGCATTTTCTCAAACAGTCAATGCAGGTCAGAAATGGACAATTAAGACACAGTGGGCACCTACAGTTGCACATATAATCCGAACTTGATATTACTTGAATGTTTTGCGACATTCTTTTTTCGGTCCATTACGATTAGGAATAGTTTTAATGATAAAATACATAGCTGAACGGAATTTCACGAAAAGTTCTTCTATAGCAACACCCTGTGAGAATCAAACCCACGAATATGAAAGTGCTCATACGTAGTGTCTTTTCCCTTTAAAATCATATGCACCCCTTTAAAATTATTATGATCGATTTTACGTTTTATTAGAATTTCAATTTGAAATCCTAACTTAGTACAATATAACATTATCTCTGTCGTTCAGCTGGTATTACCGTCATTATTAGCTTGATTAGACTCTCAATATATTTCATCCATTTTATTACAAATTATGCCCTGTTCTCTCCTAATAAGAACCTGGCTATTAGCATTCAAAGTTGATTAGTTTTATCTCTTTTTTTATTTATAAAAGATTTTCCGTGTACAAGTTAGTGTTTAAGGATTGGCTGTTTATCCCACTTACACGAATTTTGTTAAGGCTTTCGATCGGGTGGTCCATCGAGGTGAGCGATGCTTTATTGCATTGACTGCACTCTATATTTCAAACGCACAACATACACGTAGAAAAGGAGTCGCCAGGAACGGCAGTTGAAGAAGAGGACGATCCTTAGTCGTTAGTCGTTCCAGGGTTCCGCGAGCTTCTCACATGGGTCGTTTTGCTTTTCAACGTCTTTATAAAAAATGATATTGCTCTATGGTTTTGGCATTCCCAAGTCTTGTTTTATGTGGACGATATAAAGGTTTTTACTGAAATCAACAGCAAAGGGTCAGTCATTGAGATGCAGTCTGACATTGATCGACTGGGTCTATGGTACGAAAAAAAGTAGACTCTTCTGAAATATCAAAAAATGTAAGCACATTTTCTTCAATCGCCATCAATGCAGAGCTCCAATTAACTATTAATAAGCGGCGTTTCTTAAGGGTCTGTTTGTAGTTTGTTTGTCTGATTTGGAGATTGAGTCTGTTTGGAGCCTTGAAAGCTCTTGGCTGCATTAATAAGAACACAAGCGATGCCTATGATATTTTTTCACTAAGAAGCTTATATGATTCTTTCGCTAGCGCCATTTGAACTAAGCCTTCTGCGTTTGGTCTCCTTAGTATCAGTCTGATTTTGATAGAATGAAGAGGATGCACAAGAGATTTTTTTTAGTTACGCCGCATACAAGTTGGATATTTCACATCGAGAAGTCGGTTACGATTGTATAATGCAAAGACTTACCACCCTCTCAGATAGAAGGAAGCTAACAAATGCCAATAAATTTTGACTATTCGGAACTTGTAATATTCTTTTGAATATCTACGAGTTTCGTAGATTCGCCCTTAGATTTAATTTAATTAGTTACGTACGTCCCTATTAACGCCCTCTAGTGCGATTGCTTCACAATGGCATTAGGTCGATAATAATCACGGTCGGTAATGATGATGGTCGATAAGATAGATTGTCGAGGAAGAACGCTTGGGTGTGGTAGCTTACAAGCAAGATGTGAAAAGGTGTGTGTGTGTTTTTTTAATTTCCTTGAGGTATCCCGAAGCCAGTTCCATTCCGTTACGTTTGTTTGTTTGTTTGCGGGAACTGTGCTACTTGCTTATTGCATCTGTTAAGTGGGATACTCGATTGGGAGAAGATTTGCCTGTGTGTATAAGGCGGGCATCAATCGCCATTTGTAGAAAATCCACTATTACATCTATAAATCCTGTGCCATCCAGAATTCCGCTGGGACAGTCAAGCGTTGGAGGTACAATCGAAACGACCAAGGTATTGTTCAAATACAACGACGAAACCTGTAGGAACGGACTTTACGATAAGAAACTCAAATATCTTTTTCGGCAGTCAAGTTCTGTTGTTTTATGAAAGTTTTGGTTCAATGATGCTAAGTCTGACCAGAATAATAATAATTGTGTTATTATTTGGAATGAAATTTTTGTTCTAGTCAATTGGTATGAGTAAACTATTTCTCCAATGTGAGATTTTTCATCTTGTCCATTGCTTTGCCACTGGGTATATCTTTGTTTCTTTTTGTAGTAATTTAATTTGGTATTACATTATGTTCAGTAAACCGTTGGATGTAGTATAGATATAAATAAATTTATGATATCGTGATATCCTATAGGACGAAATTTTGCAAGTCTAATAAATTGTCGTATGTAATATAACGAAATTAATTAATAAAGTTTAGAGTTTTAACATGAACTTTAATAATCCTTCCAATGAGCGACCGCAATGTGCGAGTTGGGTTTACAAGTTTATCAAAAAGGTAATTTCCAGCTTTCTATAAAAAGTTCAACTCTTGTTTTTTCATATTTCTTCTTATAATTAATAAATATTAATTTATTTATTGTCGCGATTGAGTTAAAGTTATTAAATATACAAAATCACCTACTATGTTGTTTCTGCAATAAATGATTAACATGTATGTAAAGCTTCATACAAAAGTAATGACATCTGCGTTCTTTGGCTATTTTTAAATTGAACTTATTCTCTTTGAGCTAAAACTAAAAAAAAAGCTGAAGCCGAATTGAATACTTCATTATCGCACCCCGTGCTGAACGTTCTGGCATGTTTTATGTTTATACATTTATTTGGAACCTGGTAGCATATTTAATTCAAGACGAGAAAAATTTAATTACTCACCTATAACACCTTCCTTCAGCAATACGCACTAAAACAAAAACAACAATTAAGTTAACTGTCAGAGTATCGAAAGGTAAAACATAATTTAAGACGAGTGTGGTGTGTTGAATTGAAAAGGAGTAAAATTAAAAGCTTTCAGTCAGAAGTGATGTTCATGGTTTTTCACATTTACTTGATTCTATTTAATACATGCGTGACTAACATCAAACATTTTTATTTGAAATGTAACGTACGCCACGCTACAACTTTTTTTTATTACTTTAATGAATGCAAACTCGAAATTATGAAACGTCAAGTTGTCACAAAAATTAACAATGTTGCATTAAAAACGAAGGAAAAGAAAATGGGTGTTAATTTCCATCACATCACATTCAACAATTTTTTTGCGGTTTTGTAAACGAGCTTCTCGTTATTTTTATAGAATAAAAAATTTAATGGAAGAATCGAAACGCGATAAAATGGATACAAAATTTCCAATATTTTTAACATAACAAAATAATTACATAAAGTTGCTGTTGCTATTTACAGGAACTCTTTGTTGTGAAGCCGATTTTAAAAATTTAGAAGCCTTGTACGCGACCGGCGTAATAAGCTTTTGTGAAATTCAGCTTAATAATTGATTTCTGGTGGAAAAATTGTTAATTGAAAACATAAAACTTAAAAAAGATCGCTAGCTTTAAAACCATGCGATAATATAATTAGTATACCTTTAGGGTATTTGTTTGAATTTATTTAATATCTCGCTTAGTAGTAAACAGCCAGGTTCGGTTCAAGAACATAAATCGTCCGAAATAACAGGGACAGTACTGTAATATAATTTTTTTTTTAGAGATCCACCTACTTTTTGAGATATCAACAAAAAAACCAAGTATATATTTGCGCGAAAGGAGGTTGGATATGTTACAGTTTCTAAGACGCGTCTTAAAAATTTATTCCAGTCGAGTCGTTTGTTAGCTTTCAATTTACTACGTATAAAAGCATTTTAATTTATTTTCATTTAATTAACGTTTAAAAATAATGGCAAAACTGCATTGTACATCGTAGTGCGGTATAATGAAATCTTTGTTCTTATTAATTTTATCTTGCGCTTTATTTAAAATTCAATTTACTTAATTGCCTAATTAGAGCAATTTAGCCGATAAATATGGAAGCATAAAAGTGAAGCGGTCTTTAAAAATAATACTAATTTTTTTTAATTAGCACATCCTTTACCTACAGAAACAAGTGTTGTTAATCATATTATGAAGTTGTTAAGCTGATTAGTTCAAGATCATTTTTATTTTTTAGCAAAGACTTGAAAATGTAAAAATTTGTAATTTAATAAATTAAAAAATTGGATTATTAATTTTCCAGCGTGATGATAGCACGCTGAAAAAATTAATGTTCATCGATCTGATTTCAAACCCTGGTTTGGCTGCTGTGAACATAAGCGCTGACAAACTTTTATTATAAAACCCAAATGAAGCAAGGATTGCACCAATTAATTTCATGCTGAAATGAAATTTTCGTGCGTGAAACGTAAAAGTATGCGGAAAGCAGGAAAGGGACTCTATATAGGTACTTTCCGTCTAAAGTACTTGACAAAAATACCTGTTGGGTAAGCCTATCGATCGGTAACAAATATATTCCCACAGGAAAATTTAATAATTCACTTTTTCGATCCCTATCAGATTTACCGGTTAATTTCGAGTCGTATAGATAGAATCGCAAGGTGTATAATTATACTGAAAAAATGTTACTGATAAATACTTAAATATTACCAAAATAGCAAAAAATTATCACTTTTATTTTTTATTACATTTTACGTAATTACGACAATCCATTGTCGGAAATTTTTTTACATAATAATTTATTATTATATCAATTGGTGCAGTTTACTACATTAAATGATTATTTCGTGCAATTTATTATATCATTGGTCGCTTTTAGAATTCTAGACACATACATTGATTTATTTAAAATTTCTAAATTTATATTTTGTAATAAAATATTAAAAGTCGTAAGGCTAGCACGTAGATCAAAATAAACTCACATGTACATATACCTATTTAATAGTCCATGCAACTCGCATCAGTTATACCGTATTACATACGTTACTTCCACAACTACGTCTTTACAAATTACACCAAACAGGAATATATGATTCGAGATACTTTTAGAAAACTATTATAATAGTAAACTATAGTTTCTTTCCATTAAAATTACCTAAGAATTGTGGTGCGTCACCACTGCCGCTAAAAGCACGATTTGCGTAGGCAAATGAGGAAAAACTGAAATTTTCAAACGTTAAAATAATTATAACTATTTTGACCACAACAACCAGTTATAGTTAATATATTAACACTTAAGAACACAATTCGATAATTTCAGTCTAATTTTAGTTCGGAAAGCATTTCAATATACTGAGTGCTACCAAAAATACCGCCAAACATAATCCCTATAGCAACAAACTCAACCAGACAAAATATAGGCAATACAGGGGAATCCCGACAATTTCATAATCTCAACAGAGTTAAAACTCAGCGGCGGCGGTTATCCGGGTTTAGGTTGGAATCAGTTCTATTTGGTTAGGTTAGATTAATGAGAGGGGGTTTTACTGGGTAGAAATCTCACCCATTACGAGCTGGCGATGTCTTCTAAAGATCGGTAAGAGTTAAGATGATAGTGTCTATACTATACGAGTCTATAGACTTGATTTGGTTAGGTTAGGTTCAATAGGGACCAGAAAATATTCTGGAGCAGTTAGCAAGTATATCATTATGGGCAATTAAATCCAACAAAAATAAGATGGCGTACAAGTAGAAAGAGGATATGATATGGGCGACTCGAAAGGAGTTAATCAATGTAGAAGCACAGACTGAATTTAACAGTGTAGTGAATGGAAACGAAATGGTCACCGGCGAAGAAGACGTCAACACCTTATTCAGGTTTCACGACCACAACATTGCCGTAGAAGAGCCAGCGTTGCAAGAATGCAAGGTTGGAAAACACTCGGCTACCGAAAACTACCAAAACTTGAAAGTGAAGACCGAAAATACAGGCCATCCTAGTCAAACCTTTTTTTTTCTCTTGCATGGGAAGGGGGAAACCTTCATAGGCACCACCCCATCAGGGGTGGTAGTGTGAGATTCTTACTCACTAAAACCCCCTCCCCGACGGCAGCGGGATTTAACCTTCTCGGCATCACTTCCGCTGCCGTATGCGATGTTGTAAGCTTGGTGTCTGTTGAGTGGTTTGTGCCCCCCCCCCGGGGTTTGCACGAGAGTTTGTGTCCGGGAGGGCGTAGCACTGACACCTGTTGGACTTTAAGTTTTTCGGCGACCCGGTAGCACCACGCACTGTGTTTTAAATGTCTCGCCGGGCCGCTTAGTAGCTTCTGTGGTTTCTGTGGTCGCTGGCTTGGCCAGTCCACTTGTCTTTGGGCACTTGTTAGCACTTAAAACGTTTAATTCGCCCCTCGGATTAGCACGAGAGTTTGTGTCCGAGGGGGTCGTCGCACTGCTTACGTACCAACACTCGCGTCTAAATTAGTAGGGTTCGTCACTTCGTACCTCGAACCTGCCGCGCACTATGTTTGTGTTTTGTCGATTCGGAGTACTTGGTGACGACCACTTGCTGGCTTGTCGTCTTCTTTTGTTGTTGTGGCTTCTGTGTTGTTATTGGTCTGGCTGTAGGGCGGGGACTAGAGCTTCGGCCTGTTTGGCTCTTTCGTCCCCCTTCTTGGTCTTCATAACGGTGACTATGAAGGCCGCTGCAGCCAGCCATTCGTCCTCGCCCTTCAACATGAAGGCGATCATGTTGTCGAGACTTATGGCTTCGCCCATCCTGAGCGATGTCGTCACTCTCTCCCTCTCCCATCGTAGGCATCGGAAGAGAGTGTGCTCGGCGGTGTCCTCCTCCCCGCAGTAGCGGCAGGCCGCTGACTCGGTCAGACGAAACCTGTGGAGGTAGAATTGAAAGCATCCGTGCCCGGTGAGGGCTTGCGTGAGATGAAAATTCACCTCACCGTGCTTCCTCACTACCCAGGGACGGAGGTCCGGGATTAATCGTCTGGTCAAGGCGGCACTTTCGCCTGTCGACCATCTCTGCTGCCAATCGTCAAGCGCCCTTAGCTTGATGTTAGTGTCCGGTCCCGCTCGTGCGTCCGCTCTCTCTCTCGCCAATAGGTCTATTGGCGGCATCGACGCCAAGACTCGGACGGCGTCGCCGGACGCAGTTCTGTAGGCGCAAGTGACTCTCAGGGCCATCTTGCGTTGGACCACTAGCAGCTTGTTCTTATTTCGCTCGACGTTGACAGCTTCCTGCCACACCGGAGCGGCGTACAGCATCACGGAGTGAGCGACGGTACCCAGCATCCTCCTCTTCGTTGGCTTCGGGCCGCCGACGTTGGGCATTAGCCTCGCGAACGATGACACTATGGCCGTCGCCTTGCAACATGTTGCACGCCGTCCGGATGTGTTCGGCAAAGTTGAGATTCTTGTCGATTATCAGTCCTAGTATGGTGACGGAGTCTTTGATTGCAATTGGGGAACCGCCCAATTGCAATCTCATACTAGGAGCCTTTCTTCTGCCGCGGATTACGACTGCCTCGGATTTCTCCGGCACCAGCGTAAGTCCGCGGCTGCCCGCCCAGTTGTTGATGCTGGCGATCGCATCGTTAGCCTTAGCTTCGATTGCCGACGCCTCCCTGTCGATCACTATTAGGGTGAGGTCGTCGGCGAAGCCGTAGAGCGTCGTTCCTGCTGGTAACACCAGCCCGAGTACCTCGTCGTACATGATGTTCCACAGGGTCGGCCCCAAGACCGAACCTAATCTAAGCTAAAAAGGAGTTACGTCGAAGTGCTAAGAGTCATCAAAGCGGCATCATATTGGAACGGTATGGAGGATCAGGGCAGTTGATGATGTCCTAATGGAAACGCGGAAGTGTCACCGCTGGAATCACAACTACGAGGTAAGGTGGGAAAGATAAAACCCCTTACAGAAAAAGGCAACATTGCAATTAAGGACTTGAACGCCATAGCCAACAAAGAACAAGTCAAAATGATAGAGAAAGGGTTGTCGATACAGGGGCAATAATTTTCCGAATAAAACTGAAATGAAAACAATTGAAAACGGTATAAGCATAACGTCGCACATCCTTTGAGCACGAGAAGAATGCAAGACTGTGCATTCTAAAGACTCCTTTGAAGGGGGGGGGGGTAAGTGGGTGAAAATTCCACATCACCACTCAACTCGGGCTGGTGGTGTCTTTTAAGGGTTTTTCTCATCCTCCGTAGAAAAATGGTTAGGTTCAATTAGATTTAATTAGATTAGAAGAATTTTTTTCAATTTTCGTGAGGAAAACTTCCCCCTTGGAAATTTTTTTTTCGTAGCGTGAGACATTGGGACATCTGCAGATGAGGCTTGAGCGGTTGAGAGCAAAAGACTCTCATCTTTCTCAAGCGGAGTATATAAATTTTGACATTTCTTCACGATTTTAAAAGCCAATTCCCTAAGTGGGCATAGAAATTCTTATTGAAATGCTGAAAGGAAGATAGGGTTTCAACCAAGTCGAAGTTGGTTCCTTGTTTACAAAAATGCTTGACATGAAGTAAATGGAGAAGCAGATTGTTAGAAATCTACAGGAAATTCTCAATAAAGTCATGTTTGTCGAACGACCGAACAAGAAGACAATTAGCGAACTCCAAAAACGTATGACTGAACTGCAGGTACATGGAATTGTCACAAACAAGTTTGATGAAAGGAAGAAAACGGCAAAAATATAGTAAAATGTATTCCCAAACGACACCGAGTCCGAAGCAAGACGCAAGATCAAGCTCACTCCTCTCCAAGAAGAGGAGTCCGATACGACCAGATTATGCATGAAATAGCAGTAAGTTCAGATTTCCCAGATGGAGATCTAAATTAATAAAGAACAAATTATCGTCAATAAAGATACCTCTTTCCTGAGAATGAGGAGAATAAATACCGCGAAACGAATGGCAAATTATTATTTCGGAAATGCCAATGCAAGAAGAAGGCATAAGGACAGAAAATGCCAACCCCGATCAGAACTATTTGAATATCTTCGGAAGGGTTTGGAAGAAGTGATCACGTCAAACTTGGTGAAACCCAATTAGACCAAAACCGGCATGGAGTTAACGATCTCACCGACATGAAAACGGCGAGATCAGAGACATCGATTCACTTGCCAACGAAGACATCGGAAGAGTTCTGGTAAAATTCATCGGAACAAGAGCCTTAAGACTGTCATTAATAAGCAGCGACTTAGATTTTGAATAACGAATTGATTCAGGGTCACCAGATGCGTCAAGTGTGTTACAGGTGCGGAGCTTCTAACCACAAGTTCGCCTTGTACAATGACTTGGAGAGGTCAAAGAAGTGCTGATATAGCTATTATAAAATCGGTCACTACGCCAGTGAATTCACGAAGGACGCATTCTGGATGGAATGCGGCCTTAAAGATCATGGGGTGGGCAGCAGACAGCGCTGTGTCTTAAATGCTGACGGTGAATGAATTAGGAAGAAAGAAACAGTATTCCATTATTTTAAAGGTAGAAAATGTTAGTTCAATTGGATAAACAAACAAGAGAAAATCCCAGAAGGGTTGCAAAGATTAAATGCCGATTCTGATTGCACACTGAAGATTGCGATACCCCTTGCAATCGTGATAGAAGTGGCTGGAGGGTAATTTAGTGGATAGAAACTCCGCAGTACCATCAGTACTCAGTATTTCAGTGGTACCACAGTACCACCACAAAGCATACAAACGTCAGGTAGATTTTCTTTATCTGTTTTTACTTCTTCATGTCAATGTTTTTAATCGAGATATATACATATTTTATACAAATCGTGTTAACCATGATGAGGTGCTGTCGGCGAGCCCTCGGATTCGAGATCTAAAGTATATTAAATTAATGTAGGTACATATATCATATTTATAATATCCGCTTAGAAGACAATAAGTGGGGTAAGATCACTCCCAACAATTTAATTCCGGTTAATTTAATTTACATTTGTCTGACATTTGCTATTAAAAAATTTAACGATCACCTCTTGACAAAGTTGATCTGTCCGGTTCGCTTATACCTGATTTTTATTTCTTTATGTACTTTTGGAATATTTGGGACAGATGGGTGTTCAACTAAATAAAGTTCATAACAATAATTTGTATTTAAATTCACTAGCGATTTTGGCGTCATAGATCGTTCATTAAGTTTTTATGGAATTTGAATAGCTCTAAATTTAAATACAGAAAATTTATATTTTTCTTTTCTGTTTAAATGTCCTCCCATTGAAGAAAGTTACGAGCTGCCACTGAGAAGCATCATACAAACATTACAATATTCATTTTTCAATTCTAATTTAATTAATTTTCTAGTAATATACCAATTTTCAAGAGTACATTTACCTAAAGTTTTTATCACCTTCCCACGAC
This sequence comes from Podabrus alpinus, assembly GCA_932274525.1. Lineage (NCBI taxonomy): Eukaryota > Metazoa > Arthropoda > Insecta > Coleoptera > Cantharidae > Podabrus > Podabrus alpinus. Next base: position 67,688,444 of record OW026456.1, on the reverse strand, counting down.
TTATATTTTGTACTTACGAATTTGACTTTTTGGTTTAACATAGAAGCAACCCAGAACAATAACCCAGAAAATAAGGGACCGTTATTTCTTCAATTATCGAAAAAGGAATTATTGGAACAATATAAAACAAACCTAGAGCAACCTGGAACAACTTTCAAAAATTATGTTTCCAATAAGTCAAAGGCTACGAGGGGAAATCGATAAGTTTGGTATAAACGGTATAAGGAAAGGAGTTATAAAAATATCCCGAAAGTGGTTTGTAATAAAATCAAATAAAAGGTCAGTAGTTTTTCTACATTAATTCGATCCAAGCAACCATTGGATTTTTATTCAATTTTTAATAGTAGTAAGTTGTGATATTTTTTTGTTAAAATTGAGAAACTCAAACACTGCGCTGTGAAGAGTAAAAACAATCGATGAGATGTGGATTTATTATTATGGACTTCCCCCCCCCCAGAATCCAAGCAAGAGTCCATGCAGTGGATAGAAAAGGGAAAACGATGCCGATGCCGATGGGATGCAGAGGGAATTCTATTAATTGATTACCTGTGTCATAAAGAGAGTATAAAAGGCATCTATTATGCAAAATTATTGCAGAAATTAAAGGAAGCTATTCAAGGAAAAAAGAAAGGGCAAAGTGAAACAAAAAATTTTGCTTCGCCATGACAATGTACCAGTTCACAAGTCGAAAGTTTCACAGACACTGCTATTAAAAAGTGTGGATTTGAAGAAATAAATCGCCCACCTTACAGTCCAGACCTGGCCCTAGGGATTACTTTCTATTTCCAAATTTAAAGAAAGAGTTACGAGGGATGAAATTTAATACCGATTGCAAGGCAATCAAAATAATGTTTTTGCAGTAGTTAAGAAAAATTAAATCAAAGGAGTACCAAGTGCCTTGAGTGAAGATCATAAAATATCGAAAAATAAAATTTATTTCATAAAAACATATCGATCCTTATACCATTTTTTTACCGAACTTATTGATTTCCCCTCGTAACTTCAAAGAATAATATATTTAAAAATCTGATGTGGCCATCGCATAACTTTCCGAACAGACGCAAATTTTTATATTATTTTTTTAAATAAAATGGTTACATAATTTCAACAGTAAATCGATGAAAAATTTCATATTTTGCCAAAATAGGAAGAAACAAACTTTTGAATGCCTATATCTTGCAAACGAAGCATTTTTGAACCCATGTTATTAGAAACTTTTCATCTTATTTTCGTTAGTAGAATGCGGTTTACTATTTTATTTACAAATACAAAAAATTTTTACAAATACAAAAATTTTTGAAACGCCCTGTATATTTTAGAGAAAAACTTGTAGGACAAAAAATGTAGGAAATTCCATAGCGCTAATTTTTTGTTATTAATATTTTTTCATATTTAATTTCGTTTCGAAGTTATGACGCATAATGTCATAATAGCTCCAGGTAAACCCCCCTTTCCCGTTACACGATTTAAATTATTTTCATCTGGCTTCGTCCTACGACAGGAAAAAGCTTATATGCAAAATTTGGAATGATTTGCTTGCTTCGTTTAGACGCTATCGTGTTCACAGACGTACATACACACATACACACATACACACATACATACATACACACATACATACAGACATCCTTCCAAAAATGATAAAAATGGATTCAGGGGACCTCAAAACGTGAACATCTGTCAAAAAATTGGGGGGTCAAATTTTGACTGATAACAATACTTTCCTTACCTAGGGGTTCGGAAAGTAAAAATCTGATGTGGCCATCGCATAACTTTCCGAACAGACGCAAATTTTTATATTATTTTTTTAAATAAAATGGTTACATAATTTCAACAGTAAATCGATGAAAAATTTCATATTTTGCCAAAATAGGAAGAAACAAACTTTTGAATGCCTATATCTTGCAAACGAAGCATTTTTGAACCCATGTTATTAGAAACTTTTCATCTTATTTTCGTTAGTAGAATGCGGTTTACTATTTTATTTACAAATACAAAAAATTTTTACAAATACAAAAATTTTTGAAACGCCCTGTATATTTTAGAGAAAAACTTGTAGGACAAAAAATGTAGGAAATTCCATAGCGCTAATTTTTTGTTATTAATATTTTTTCATATTTAATTTCGTTTCGAAGTTATGACGCATAATGTCATAATAGCTCCAGGTAAACCCCCCTTTCCCGTTACACGATTTAAATTATTTTCATCTGGCTTCGTCCTACGACAGGAAAAAGCTTATATGCAAAATTTGGAATGATTTGCTTGCTTCGTTTAGACGCTATCGTGTTCACAGACGTACATACACACATACACACACACATACACACCTATACGCGTGCGAGCTATACTTTTGGCATATCGACCCTGAAACTCAATTGTGGCACTTTGAAGGATGACTATTGATAAACTTCCGTATAAGTATTCTAGATGTCGACATTAAATCAGATTTTGAATACACACCACCAGTCGTACAAGAACTCGGCTTATACGAATATGTCACAGTTAATGAAACATAGAATGTGTGTAAAAGTATGCCACAATGCGGTAAAAAGCTATGAAGTGGTGCAAATCTGTGTAAATTAATGTGTGTAAATAATATGCCGTACTTATACCATTCTTATATTGTGTGTAACTTTCCACGAGGTATTTCTCGGGCCCAGTCGGCCCTTTTCGCCAACTTTTACAGAATCAAATGAGCGGCGATTTTGGGAAAAACTGTCAACTTTGATAATCTTAAAAATGTTAGAGAAACTATTTTGAGATATGTATATTATTTGATGAAGACAATTTATTTATTGGTCCATTATTTATTTGAAATATAATTTGGAAGTTATTTATTTATGGGGTTTGGGGGATCCGCATAATTTAAATTTAAAGCAGAAAAATAGAACACCACTTGCGTTCAACGCAACGTAGGGAGCAATACGTAGGTGACGTAAGTATCACTTCTCACTTCGTTTTTGAACTTGAAGCGATTCACATCTGAGCGATCTGCGCAAGATATTGCTCGCTCAGTTTCTCGCAGTGTCGCTCAACTCGTTGAAAGGACCGATACGAAGCCATTCGTCGGTCGAGTATTGGTTTGTTCCAAGTCCTAAAACGCTAATTATGAGAAAATCGCAATTGAAATTTCTAAATAATCTTTGTTTGTAAAATGATACTTAATACACACATACTCTGCTGTATGACTACTACAGATACATCAAGATACATGAGAAGGAATTTGCATAATTATTATCCAAGCTATGTAGGTGGGAGATCAAAATTTGAAAACGCAGCATTTTCATAAAATATTCGACCGCCAGCGCAATTACGCCGGTCGTCATAAAAACTTTACGAAAGGTTTTTTTATGTATAGATACTAATACTAGGTAGTTCTCCTTTATCAAGTTAACCCCCCTTTAATCGAATTTTTAACTTTTTCTTATACAAAACGTTTGGTAATCGATAGATAATGTTTGCAATTTAAACAATTTTTTTAAAACCTTTTTATGCCTATTTTAGGTTTGGTAGTCCGATTAATTAAAAGGTTTAGTAGTGAATTTTTTTAATTGAAAAGAGGCTAAATGAAATATTATGTAGAGCGCAATTTGAACATTTTACATAGCCAGGGCCGACTTATCAATAATTAATCATTGATACCGTTAAATAAATAGTATAGGTACTAACATAGTACGTACATACATACCGACGACATGCGTTCAAAACCTCCTAACTCAAATAATGACATTTTAAGTAACGTCAAAAAAAACGCATAGGATAAAAAGTTGTGGATATTTTTTTCATTTTAACAAAAGTTACAATGTACTTAATTGCCAATAATGTAATTAATTACCTTCATTTTATATTACAATCAGAGGCGTACCTAGGGGGGGGGGCGGTCCGCCCGGGCCCCTTTACTAAGGGGGCCTCCAAAAGGAGGCTATTACCAGAACTTCTTGTTTATTTTGTCTTTACTTTTGACTTTACATAGTCATATGTTGAAAAAAATGGTTATTATATTGTTATTATAATTGATGACCTCGGACTGCACGAGTTCACGAATGCTAGCCACATTAAAAAGTGATAAATGACCTTTTTTTGAGGGGGGGGGGGGCTACAAAATAAATCCGCCCCGGGCCCCAAGTGGTCTAGGTACGCCACTGATTACAATGAGTAATTTTTTGATTCTTTAGTTGGGACAATTTGTAGTAGAAAAATGTAGATAGGATTTTCGTGGAAAAATGAATTTGGCGATAATGTTTTGCAATGGTTATAACAGTTGAGACGTTTTGCCAGCATGTGTATTAAGTGTAAACATATCTTATGGTGCTAATATCTCATTTTCAGTATAATTATAGTTTTTAGAGGTTTTGAACGCATGTCGTCGATATGTGACCATACGTCCCATTTTGAACTAGACTTCCTTTTTTTGGTACTCCGTCCGGTGTCCCTGAGGAAAGCTTCGAGACACAGAATTGTCGCGTTTTCAGTTAAAGGTCAACGACAGACTATTTTTAATTGAATTTAATGCACTGATAACAAATTTATTTTTCTCAGTCAGTGTTGTACGAGTGTGATAAAGAACGTTGCATTTCGTTATTTGAGTGCGAGAATGAGAATTGGTTCCGTTATAGTTTAGGCGCCAACTTTAATTTCAAACAATTTTTAAAATGATTGAAAATTCGAAAAGATATTAATCATTTAAACTTTTTTATTTCAATTGACCCCAGTCTCGTTGTTGTCCCATTTTGGGTAAAAATAAAAATGGTCACGTTATGTATACTTTTTTATGTATAATAAGTTAATTTTTATGTATGTATGTATGTACATATAGTAAGTACCTGAAACGTACTGTCATTATAAAACTGTTAATAACGAGTTCTTTATTACCAATCTAATCCATTTTAAATAAATAAGCACTTTATACTACTGCAAAAAATGTCCTGATGCTTATTACATTTTTCATGTTTGATGTATGTAGTTCTTTTGTTCACCAAATTTTTTTTTTAGTTGTACATACTAGGTTTTCTAGTATTTTAAATCACATTATTTGAATAATAATATTATACTGTAGCCAAAATAAGACTTTAATAATTTAATAATATTTGGAAATTTTTTAAATAAATCGAGCCGTCTGGGGTGCTACTTGCTCGGAGATATTGAAATTAACTAGAAGCTCATTGTGATTTAATTTGTTATCCCTGGTATTAAAAATGACGTTTTCGCTGTATCCTAGAGAAAAAAATTATTATGAAGTATCAGGTTTACCAGTAGGTAATTCGTTGCATCAACAAACTAGTATTGTAATTTCAGATTTCATAATCGGACACCTTTATACATTATTTTCTACTCCTGTTATTATAATATAGTAGTAAGCATATTATCACTTTTGAATTATTTTCGATAACCGTTTATTGAGCAGAATAATATGTTTTGTATATTCTTAGACATTAATATATTTCGGTTTGTTTTTTTCTCGCCTTGAAACCGTTTTTAGTTTTATTGTCAATCACCCCAATCACCATTTCGCGTCTTGATCCGAATGTTCGAAGTTTTAGAGTGTCCTGATGAAAAGTCCCCTATAATTCCCTGTCGGTTTAATGCCATTATGTGTACTACTTAATATTATCAATATTAGTAACCAAGTACGATAAAATAATATGTTGACACAACATAATATAACCGACATAGTATTTTATCTCTGTCTCCGTCAGATACGTATGTACATATTCGCTTTTGCATTTATATCTTCTTCCATACGTCCTAATTCTGTTTTTTTGTTGGCGGCAATTTTAAATTTGTAATTATTTTTATCTATGAAATACATATTATTTATTAAAACATCAATTATAAAGTATGTATGATCTAAGGTTTAATGTCATTTTTACGAAAAATTATCATCAGACCAAAATTGAAGAGCACAAAATATCTTCAAAATAAATTTTGCAGAATTTCAGATGATAAAATGTAAGAAACTTTAATTCGGAATAAGATCAAATTATTCAAAAACTTCGTTGTAATTTCCAGGTTAATAAAACTCATTTCTTAGGGTTTGATTTTTATTTTGGAAATACATACTATAACGACGCATGCAAATTTTAGAAAAAGTAATATTTTAGTGTCACATTTTGTAACTTGCAACCAGGGGCTTCATTTCCCCGGCACCCCCACCACAATATATTCAAATTGGACTTGGTGGAATCGTTTGTACTTCGTTTGTATCGGTTTGTACCGCAAAAATTTTCGTTTGTACCATCAAGACAAAAAAGTTACAGCACTTTCAAAGTGGGGGTGCCAGGGAAATGCCAGCACCCCCACCTCAAAATATTCAAATCGGACTTGGTGGAATCGTTTGTACTTCGTTTGTATCGGTTTGTACCGCAAAAATTTTCGTTTGTACCATCAAGACAAAAAAGTTACAGCACTTTCAAAGTGGGGGTGCCAGGGAAATGCCAGCACACCCACCTCAAAATATTCAAATCTGACTTGGTGGAATCGTTTGTACTTCGTTTGTATCGGTTTGTACCGCAAAAATTTTCGTTTGTATCATCAAGACAAAAAAGTTACAGCACTTTCAAAGTGGGGGAGCCAGAGAAATGCCAGCACCCCCACCTCAAAATAGTGAAATCGGACTTGGTGTAATCGTTTGTACTTCGTTTGTATCGGTTTGTACCGCAAAAATTTTCGTTTGTACCATCAAGACAAAAAAGTTACAGCACTTTCAAAGTGGGGGCTCCATTTCCCCAGCACCCCCACCACAAAATATTGAAATCGGACTTGGTGGAATCGCTTGTACTTCGTTTGTATCTGATTGTACCGCAAATATTTTCGTTTGTATCATCAAGACAAAAAAGTTACAGCACTTTCAAAGTGGGGGAGCCAGGGAAATGCCAGCACCCCCACCTCAAAATATTCAAATCGGACTTGGTGGAATGGTTTGTACTTCGTTTGTATCGGTTTGTACCGCAAAAATTTTCGTTTGTATCATCAAGACAAAAAAGTTACAGCACTTTCAAAGTGGGGGAGCCAGAGAAATGCCAGCACCCCCACCTCAAAATAGTGAAATCGGACTTGGTGGAATCGTTTGTACTTCGTTTGTATCGGTTTGTACCGCAAACATTTTCGTTTGTATCAAAAAGACATAGATGAAAAGCTGAAAGCAAGCTAAGTAGAAAAGTTCTAGACCAACGCGCATACGCCGCTTTTACAGGGGTGGCTTGAGTACATAATAAAAAAACTTTTTTCCCCCCTCTATTAAGGAGAATAATGAATTATTATAATAAATAATAATGTGCAATCTATATTAAAGAAAAGTTTTTACAAAGTTATGAGTATTTCCAATTTTAGAGAACTCCGAGCAAGTTACGCTTGGTTACATTTCATTCGGCAGAAAAGATGAACAAGAGTTATTTTAAGTAAATAATTTTATTATATTAATACGTATGTATAAAAGATTATACTCAAAGAAATACAGTCTATAAGTCATGAGTTTAAGCTACCAACACACATATTGTTTGTCGACTTTAAGCAGGCATACGACAGTGTCAGAAGAGAACAATTATATATGGCACTTAAGGAGTTCAAAATACCCAATAAACTTATAAAGTTGGTAAAAATGACGCTTGAAGAAACCACCAATAAAGTAAAAGCAAATGGCAAAATATCAAGAGGGTTTAAGATTGAACGAGGGTTAAGGCAAGGAGATCCTCTTTCGGCAGTATTGTTTAATTTTGTGCTGGAAAAAGCTGTAAGAGACAGCACAATCGGCGGTAAGAGCATAATATTCCGAAATAGACAACAAGGTCTTGCCTTTGCAGATGATATAGCAATATTGACGCGAACAAGATATGAACTGCAAGAAGCTACAAAAATGTTATTGATGCCTCAAAAAGAATGGGACTGGAGGTCAACGAGGGAAAGACCAAATATATGCGATGGGATGATGGACCTTTTGAACAAAGCAAATTTTTCCGGGTGCAGTTGAAAAATAATAGAACGGTTAATTTCGAGGAGATAGAAACATTCACTTATCTCGGAACATTGGTGACAAGAGAAGTAGGAAGTAACGAGGAAATAAGAGCCAGAATCGCTGCGGGGAACAAAAGTGCCTTTGCCTTAAAATCAATATTAAATGGTAAAATATTTTCAAGGCCGGTTAAACTTAGAGTTTACAAGACGATAATAAGACCAGTAGTAACGTACGCAAGCGAAGTTTGGACGTTGAGAAAACAAGAACAAATAATGTTGAGTGTATGGGAACGAAAGATATTGAGAAGAATATTTGGAGGAAGACACGAAGGAGAAAGATGGTTAAGAAGAACCAACCAAGAATTGTACGAAATATATAATGAACCTACTATAGTTGGGGTGGTTAAATCGCATCGTATAAGATGGTTGGGTCATTTGGTACGAATGAGTGAGGAGAGAGTGCCAAACATCTTGTTGAGAATGAACATGGGTGGAACGAGGAGAAGAGATAGACCAAAGACAAAATGGAAGAAAGAAGTACAAGATGATTTAGACGCCCTACATATCAAAAAGTGGATGGATGAAGCTCGAGATAGAAAGAAATGGTCCAGAGTGGTCAAACAAGCCATGGGTCTGCAAGGCCCGTAATGCTATCTTATATATATTTTATATATAATCGAAAACAATCGATTATTTTTTATAATCGATTATGAAATTTCATAATCGCGCACCCCTAGTTATAACGGCCGAGTGGCTAGAAAAAATCCGTTTATTAGTGAAGTCAATAGGCTAAAACGTATTCATTACACCAAAGAGCCAAAAACTTCAAAAACAAAGACGTGTATCATGGTGGAACAATGTCAGATTAATTTTCAGACGTTTTACCGTTTGTTGTTGCTCGGAGTTTTCGAACATTTCCAACATCTGTGAATTCATTTTCATAGAGTTTCAAATGAAATTAGAAAATTATAAATTTTATTATTTTTAAATGTGTAATAAAAATTATGTTGATTTTGGTATACGATATTTTTTCTAAATTGTTTTAGAAAATTAAAATTGTAAAATTTGCAGTTGTGATAAGGTATCACAACTCAAGGATGTTACGTAGTACAGTACCTGATGAATCATGTCATAAAGATTTTATTATGCCCGCCACTTTGTTTCAAAAGTGCAACTATTGCTAATTATTTATCTGCTATTATATTATGCTAGTTATTATCACGATACACTTATAACGCTATGCCGAATTTGAAACCAAAACTCGTTTCGTTTGGGCATCGACGTAATTGGGAGGAAGATTTTAAATTCGCGTATAGCATTGTATTAATTTGGTGGGTATTTGTAATTTAAATCTGTTATTTTTATTAAATTTGAAAATATTGTATTTTTTGTATTATAGAACATTTAATAAATGAAATCGAAATTCAAATACGAATACGAATTAATTTTATTTCAGTATTATAAAAACTGTTTAAAAAGTGTCTTTTAAATAAAATTTTGAATAATTTAAAATTTAAATAAAACGCACAAACTAAATACGCACAGAAGGCAAAATAACGTTTTGAAGAATTAAATCAAACTGAAAGAATATTTAACAAATGTTTAGGAAATATAAAATTCACACCAAAATATGAACCGAATTGTGGTTTTACAAACCATCTGTTTCATTTATTCGCTAGGGGTGCGATAATCGATTATTTCATAATCGATTATGATAATTTATAATAATCGATTAATCGATTGTGAAAATAATCGATTTTGAAAATAATCTATTGTGCAAAATAATCGATTATAGAATACTTTATTTTTTATTGGTAACAGGTTTATTGTGTATAAGCATAATATCTTGTTTTAATAAATACAACTTTTTAAACTTAAACGTAATCCCAACCCCAACAGCAATTAGAACGACCGAATTAATCGATTATTCGAATTACGGTGATCGATTATATGCGCATCATAATCGATTATGAACTCATAACTCGATTATGAATAATCGATTATTTCAATAATCGATTAATTGAAAAAAATCGATTATTTTTAATAATCGATAATCGATTATGAAATTTCATAATCGCGCACCCCTACCTATGACACACAATTTTAGTGCTTGACGATATCTTTTAATACAGCGGCAAAAATGCAGACTAGCATAAAAGCAAATAATGTAAATTCTACATCCTTGAAATATGTACTACCTACACGCTATCAAATTGATAGCGAGAAACTGAAATGTAGTTAAGAAAACTAATGTGCGTAATAAACAAAACTTGGTATTAACAATGTTGAATGTTGGTATGAATTTTGATTATTAAAGAAATTTTGGTAATTTTATTGAATTGCATAACGGGAATAAAAATCGAGTTCAAGTTGTAAATTCAAGTCGACTACGATGTATTAATTATTAATACCAACAATGTGCTTTAACGTGATAATTTAAAGAATAAAGCCTTGCAAATATCGCTGACACTTTTTAACCATTAAAGCTATCAAGGACAAGCAATGGTGTTGATATTTAGACGCTCAATGTAGGTGTTGGAACTTCGGAGGGGAGGCTCCATTAATCGTGTATTATCGTAACGTCGAGTGATCCATGCCACAGTTAATTGCAATCACCCTCTCCAAAACGCTCAACAATGGCATATTAATTTAGTATGCCGTACTTAATTGCACACCTGTAAGAAATACCCAAGTATAGAGGGCGCTTTTATCACTAAATATCTAGTAGGTCACAACCATAGGAATACCTAACTATTTACCCAACCGAGTGGTTGTAATCGTTGTGGCATATTTTTATAAAATAAAAAAAAACCTTACCATAGTATAAATTAGAGTGCCACAATCGTGTTGCAACGATAAAAAATTTGTGGCATACTGAAAAAATATGCCACAGTTGGAGAATCTGCCACAGTGCAGCTCTATTCCTACACAATATGTCATAGTTAATGCAACACATACACACACATACACACACATACACATACACACACACTTACACGTCTCATAATATTTGTGACATATCATGAATAACCCTCAATTGTGGCATTATCGTTAAAATTAGAACTGGGAATGCGCCATCTCTTAGTAAATGCATACATTCGGAAAATTTCAAGATACCTTCCATAGGAAGAAATCTGCAATATACTTTTAATGTGGCTACTCCGCCACACATATGTGGTTACATGATCTGTGTATTGAAGTAGCCACAAATATTTGTACACCAGAATCGTGTTAAAATGGGACGCCAGAAATATTACCATACATATTCGTGTATAACTGCTATGTTGCCACGTTTATTAAACTAAATTATTGAAATAATATAATCTGAAATATTAACTTTACTAATTTTTTAATTTATCTATCGAGTAATTTCTATTGATTATCTTTTTAAATAAATTCAATTTCGTAAATAATCGAAGATTTAATGTTAAGTAACTTAAGTTGCTATCGTCGCCGTCGGTCTAATACCTCAAAGCCCCAAAAACTATTTTTTTCAAGAAGAGGGAAAGACGTTTACCTACATATCATTATTATAAATATTTACTATTGATTTAAACCAATATTAGGGTCCCCCAAGACTTTACTCATTATTTTGTAGAATATAGTTTTTCTTTTTCTTATGAACTAAAATTCCTTTCCTCAAAAGTCTCAAATGTAGAAGACAGTTTATAGTATCAATCTATAATAATTTAAACTTTTAAATTATAATAATTTTTCTTGTGATACTTACTCGTATATGTTTTTTTACTAAGAATAAATTTTGTACATATTACATACATTATTTTTTTATAATTCGCCATCCTTAGACAACCGACCCCCCCCTCCCCCAATAATATGCTACATGGGGCCCCTGAAATGTAATTAGCATCAGACCTCAAAAAGTCACCATCCGCCACTAGAGTAAAATTCAAGTAAAGTTGGACCAGGAATTTTCGGTTTTCGCTGCATAGTTCTTTTTCTGTTCATCTGACGCGAAAATAGTCTATAGATAAGTGAAACTAGACTCAATTATCTGTAATTCCATTCATAAAACAACTTGGTAGCTATATTAGGGCCCCAGCTGTAAGCTTTCGAACTTAATTGACAGTTCCATCTTTACTTGAATTTTACTCTAGTACCAAGTTGTCGACTTTGTACGTGATTGGTATTCATCCTTCTTCTTCTTCTATGTGCCATGCTTCCATTCCTATGCTTGTGATGTGCGTTTTTAAAATTTATCACAAACATAGGGGACCTACTGGTTAACGTGGGCTTCGAACCACGGGAAGTGTAATACACTTCATTTCAAGAAGGCTTTTCTTGGCAGATACACCTCGGTGGTTTGCCATTGTCTTCCGAGGGGAGACGGTCAGACTAAAGTTTTTACTATGCCAGAATCGAACTGTGGCTTTCCGCTTAGCAGTCAAACGCACTACTGCTAGGCATACGACCGTCTCATTCATCCTATTGAACCTAAATCAATTCAGTTTCTAGCGAAATATAGTTATGGGCAGCACTCTAGAAAGAAGAATGCTGTCAATAGTTCTTTCATGTGTTTCTACGATTCATACAATGCAAGGTAGTACTGTCGATTATGCTGTTGTCTATTTGGGACCAAAATTATGTTAGTTTATTAACTCGTGATAATTATTAAATAATATTGTTTTAAAATATTTCGAGTTATAATTAATTCATTTTTTAATTATTTTCTGAAGAACGGAATATAGTTCGAAAGCTTAATAAAATATTAAAAAATGAATTAGGTAATTATAATTCAAAATTATTTAGGTACCCAAGGACAAGTGTATGTCGCACCAAGTCGAGTTCGACCATTAGATGGCATTCAAATTGAAGAACTCGATTGCACAAAATTAACAGGCAAAAACAACCATGCAATCAAGACTTTAAAAGAAATGAATCACTTAAAAAATTTGTTTTAAAGTTATGAATAGGTAGTACAGTGAAACTTCCCCTAGCAGATACGACGGGGAATGATATTTTGTCCGTTAGAGAAAAGTGTCCACTAAAGGCAGAAAACAGATTTTTGAGAAAAAAAAGTACAACATTATAATTACAAAGTTTAATAATAAGTTTTTATAAGTTTAGTATAATTATTATTTATTACCTAATTAAAAAGTACAAAAAATCAAAAATCTTGAAAATTCAAATTGAAATTCTTGGAAAACAAGCGTAATAAAAAAGGAAGTAAAAAGTAAACATTTCAACATATTAAGTGCAAAAAGCCATTTATTTCTTAAGCGTTTTTTTAATTTTGTCAATTTGGTTTTTCACACAAAATTTAACATCAGTCCAACTTCTGTTATTCAGTGAAGAATATTTTTGTATGCAGTTAGTACAATCTGCCTTTCCTGGTACAATGCCTTTTGTAATTTTCCCTTTGAAAAATTTAAAAACGGCATCTTTTTCTTCACTTGACCATGGCCGTTTAACTCCTTTTTTTGATAATTTTTTTCCTGTAATAAATTTGATTATTTTTATATAATTCAAAAATACTATAAGTACCTATGATTTTATACTTACTTTTTGTCACAACTGCTGGCGATGTCAATACCCGATCTTCATCAGCATGTTTGTTATCGTCATGTGAATCTTCATTGTCATATGCATCTTCATCCTCCTCTTTATCATTTTCTACTTCATCCACATCTGGCATATCTGTAAATAACACAAGAAATAAGTATAAAAAAAGTAATATTGTTATATAAAATTACCGTTCAAATTTATTTCCTCGAGTTTCTTCCCAGCAAATTTGTTTGCCTGACCTTCGTCTACCACCATCAATAATCGACTTACTTTGGTCAATTCAACCGCACTTTCGTGGAGGCGATAGTAATCTCTATGCACTCTAATATTTATGCTTATTTTAATGTGATGCCAAATATGCTTCTTCAACATAAACCCTAAACAATTAGGACAAGGGCCATAATCACTAAATTTGTTAAATTTTAATTCGTCTTCGGTAGGACGTCTAACAAGAATAAGTTCGCCCTGTTTGGTAGATAATACGTTTACATTGTGGTAGAAATCTCCCGATCTTATGAGGGTTGCAAAGCCATTTCTTCTAGATTTAGATTTTTTTGGCATTGCCAACAATTTTGCAACGCTATTTTCTGATCCATGCATTACCTCCAAATGCCTTGCCGAATTTAAAATTATTTTTTGGCAAAAATAACATGAATGCCCCTTATTTCTAATACGCTTTCTATTTGCTTTTCTTGCTGCGGAAATGTTAACTTTATTAGGTTGCATAGAAGAAGTACACACTTGTTCATTTTGTATTACTTTACTTGCTTCGGAAATGTTAACTATATTAGGTTCCATGGAAGAAGTACCCACTTGTTCATTTTGTATTAATTTATTGTGGTTGGGGGCATATGACAGTTCATTGAGGTTTATATCTGCAGGTGGAGGGTTGGAGGTATGTTCATTAGAGAGTTTCAAACTTTCTTCAAATTTCAGCGACTTATGAGATTCTTCGTCACTTTCATTTTGATATATTATGCTGCAATCCGACGGAAGATACTCACTTCCACTACTTTTGTCTTCAGACCAATCATCTAAATCTAAAATTTAAGAGAATTCCGTGAGGTTTAAAGAATTGTTGTCATCATGCTTACACAGAGAAAATTTTTTGGTGTTTTGAAGTAATTTTTATTTCAAATTGAACCCCAAATCAATCTCACACCAATTTGAAGTAAAATTTATTTTAAATTTACTAAAAATTTTTTAAAATTATTTAATTAAAATTTATTTACTTCAAATTGGTGCGAGTAAAAATTTTTCTCAGCGTAGTTTTACCATTTGCTGAAGAATTTTCATAATGCGAAGTACTCGTTATTTCTTCCAACTGGCAGTTAGTATCCGATTTCGAAACATCCTCCAAGGAATATGGTTGGCTTTTTTTGATAATAACTTGCGAAAGAATCTTTATTTGATTAGGGGCATCTGAAATTCAACACATATTTAACATTAGTACTTCTGAAAGCTGTATTATTAGACGCTCACAATTTTTTTTTAATTTTAAAAATTTGGAACGCTGTGGATTGAAATAAAATCCAAGTATTTCTTCATGCTGCACAATCTTTAAATTTTGAAATTGCATTTAGCAACAAAGTAAATAATAGTTTGGTTTAAATATGTTAATTATTTTTGTCATAAATGTTATATTTATCTACATATTATTATTATTATTTAAATGAAATCAATTTATGACAAAAATAATTAATATTAAAGTTTAACAAAAATATGTATTAGTTTCCTGCATTACTAAACACAAAATTAAATTCCAAGATATCAGGATAGTTGCAAAAATACTTTTGTTTTATTTCAATCCATAAGGGTTGTGCAGTAGCATAACCAGAATGTCATTGGGTGGGCATAATTCTTACGATGAAAAAGAATGCCACAAGAGAATTTTTTTTAGAATTTAATATTTTCCTATATTATTTTTTGATATGCTTGGCCCTCATAGCCCTCTCTGATTATGCCACTGATGATGTTCACCTAATGTAAAAAAATGGTGTAAACAGTGATCTGAAATATCAATTTTCCCCCAATTTTAAAATATTTTTATAAAATATCCCCCCCCAAATTCTGACAACCAGAACATTATATACTGAAAAAACTTACTTTTAACGTTTCCTAGAGGCTGCCTGCTAGATCCTTCATTAATCCTTGCGGGCGCAATTCCATTACTGGATAACATACGCATTATCTTTGAGGATCTGGTGTTCATGGTGGATAAAACTGAAAATTTATAAATACTTTACTTTAACAGGAATCTATAGCAACACAATCTTATAAACCGAGATCCCAGCTTCCCATGACACAAGTAATTTAGGCAAAGCTGAAATATTGTGAATCAATAGTTTAATATGCAATTAAGAAGGTATGCGTATTTGCTAGTTTGAAACCGGCAGCCTATTATGGGTAGAAGGGACTAAAGGTACATAAAAACCTTACCCACTTAAGTTAAAGTAGAAAAGCTGGTTTTTACATATATGTTTTACAGAATATTGTCAAAAACCTACATTCATTATTGCCAGACGCTTTCCGAGCGTCATAACTTCCGACAGACGCTTTAAAGATCGTTCCGAAAAAAGTTCCGCTTTCACGCTCGCACTCACAGCGGAACTTTTTTCGGAACGATCTTTAAAGTGTCTGTCGGAAGTTAAGACGCTCGGAAAGCGTCTGGCAATAATGAATGTAGGTTTTTGACAATATTCTGTAAAACATATGTAAAAACCAGCTTTTCTACTTTAACTTAAGTGGGTAAGGTTTTTATGTACCTTTAGTCCCTGCTACCCATAATAGGACCTCCATCAAGTTAGCCCCCCTTTAATCGAATTTTTAACTTTTTCTTATGCCAAACGTTTGGCAATCGTTAGGTAAGATTTGGTAGTTCGATTAAAAGTTTTGGTAGTTCTTTGTTTTTTCGTAATTAACCAATCAAATTTTTTTGTCAAGTTAGCCCCCCTTCAATCGATTTTGTAACATTTTTTTAGCTCATTTGATCGATTATAATACGCAGAGGTTTGGTACCCCAATAAAAAGTTTTGGTAGTTTCTAATTTGGTGGTAAATAATTAATTAAGTTGGAAGTTTACTTATACGCACGCGCTAAACTTCACGTGTATACAACAATAATTGTTTATTGCCAATTTGGTCTAATTTAAACCTTTTTTTAATGCCAAGCGATAGTTCATCGTCATGGAAGGTTTATTACTTCGATTAAAAGTTTTGGTATTCTTTGTTTTTTCGTAATTAGTTAACTAATTAAATTTTTTTGTCAAGTTAGCCCCTTTCAATCGATTTTTCAACTTTGGTTTAGCTCGTTTGATAGATTATAATAATATGTAGAAGTATAGTAGCCCTATAAAAAGTTTTCGTAGTCACTAATTTGGTCAAATGATTAATTAATTTTTAAGATGAATCATTTATACAACAAACATGAAAAATGTAACTATGCATTATACAAAAAGTTTGCGCTGCATTCTAATAAGATGATTTAATAAGATTATAACGACACTTGATATGAATAACATTGTAACTTTATTTTGCTTATTTTACATGAGGGCATTTTAAAGATTTTTTGCTACATATAATTTGCAATAAGAATGATGTTATTTTGTTAAATTAACAGTATTTTTAATTGAGATAGGACGACGATTCATAAACCAAAATTATAGTTTGTTCTTTGGGGAAGCCGTTTACAGCATAGTTGGATAACATTGTAACTTGAGTTATGCTCAAGTTACTGAATTATTTAATCAATTAATTAATTATTTGACCAAATTAGTGACTACGAAAACTTTTTATAGGGCTACCATACTTCTTTCTACATATTATAATCTATCAAATGAGCTAAACAAAAGTTGAAAAATCGATTGAAGGGGGCTAACTTGACAAAAAAATTTGATTAGTTAACTAATTACGAAAAAACAATGAACTACCAAAACTTTTAATCGAACTAATAAACCTTTCATGACGATGACCTATCGCTTGGCATTAAAAAAAAGTTAAAAAATGTTTTAAATTAGGCCAAATTGGCAATAAACAATTATTGTTGTATATACTACGTGAAGTTTAGCGCGTGCGTATAAGTAAACTTCCAACTTAATTAATTATTTACCACCAAATTAGAAACTATCAAAACTTTTTATTGGGGTACCAAACCTCTGCGTATTATAATCGATCAAATGAGCTAAAAAAAAGTTAAAAAATCGATTGAAGGGGGGCTAACTTGACAAAAAAAATTGATTGGTTTATTACGAAAACACAAAGAACTACCAAAACTTTTAATCGAACTACCAAATCTTACCTAACGATTACCAAACGTTTGGCATAAGAAAAAGTTAAAAATTCGATTGAAGGGGGGCTAACTTGATGGAGGTCATAATAGGCTGCCGGTTTCAAACTAGCAAATACGCATACCTTCTTAATTGCATATTAAACTATTGATTCACAATATTTCAGCTTTGCCTAAATTACTTGTGTCATGGGAAGCTGGGAAGCTTGGCCTGGGGGGAAGGCCAACTTCAAGGACGTCAGTCAAATAGCGGGAAAACATTTCAATTTTGTAACATCTAATATCTATGTTTTTAAGTAAATAATGTTTTAATTTACAGTAGAATTCGCTTATAATGACATTGAAGGGAGATTAAAATTGATGTCATAGTAAACGGACAAGCTATACAGCTCCACCAAGCTTATTTTTGAATGTACATTTTCATTTTTTGATAATCGTTAATCGTCGAATGACTAACGCCAAGTTCTTTTGCAAGAGACGAGTTTGATTCCATTTTCCAGTCTGCATAATATTGCACCTTTTTCTGCAATGGTAAATGCTTTACGACGTTATCACGCCGTCGAGGTATTTTTCGGGTCAAAACGCTAAACTATGTACTTCACAGAAAGAACCGACGCGACGGTTCTTTCCCGCCTAGATATTTCTTGGCATATGAAACAATCGCAATAGGTATTACGCAATCGTTATTATGACCGGATCAATTTTCATGAAAGCATGCAAAAATGGGCAAATTTAAGCGATATGTAAGTTCCTATATATGAATACCAAACTTTACTCCAGTTGCGACATACATAATAATAAACGGTAGGTTATTTTAAGCGGATTCTACTGTATATAAACGAAAACCTTCAACCAACACTATCTCCTAATATGAATTTACATAAAATAAAACTTAAAGAATTTTTATGATAACTTAAAAACTTAAAATTACACTTACCTTATACTTGTCTTATGAGAGCGATGTACAAAACTATATAAATTCACTAAAATGTAGCTTCAATTAACAACAAAACTACTGATGTCACTCGTTCACTAGTTAACAACGTATGAAGTTAGAAGTATCACCGTGTATCACGAAGAAAAAGTTGCTTTCTGTGCAAAATCACCCGATCCACGCCTACGCGACGGCGACGCCACGGCCGGTTCAAGACGGTGTGATATTTAATTTCAGATAAACTTGATTATACTATTAATATAATCGTATAATGCAAAGCTACGAAAAATAAATTATTATTTTACAAAAATTAATATTCTGCGCTAGAGAAAACCTCAAAAAATTGAACCAAAACGAAGCAATTATTTTTACGTCCGTTGGTAATTTTTATTCTTATTACGTAGCGTAAAAAACGTTGGTTGATGATTAACAGCTGATGTGATAACATATGCTATTTTTAGAACAATAACGAATATGCCTGTGTCTAGTCCTGACCGCTACATGCTCGGAGCTCATCTATTATTGCAATTCTTGGACACTACTTTCTATTTTGCAATTAGAATTCATTTTATACCTAATCAAAAATTCATCATCTATTTATGCTTAACTAATTTATTGTTCTATGTCAGGGATGGCGAACCAATGGCACGCGTGCCACAAGTGGCACGTTTGAAAATTTTGATGGCACGCACAAAAACAAAATTTTTTTTTTTATAAGTTATCTTTTTTGATAGAAATGAATTAAAAATTATTAATCTACACTTAATTTATAATTTATGATATAAATTTGTAGTACTGAATACCTAGTATGTATCTTAGTATGTTAACTAGAACCGTGAATTAAATATAAAACTACAAGGTGTTAATAAAACAGTCATTATAATGTTTGACTTAATCAAAGCGTTCGAAGTCAAATTACAGATTTTTAATCGTGATATTCTTTCAAATTCATATAGTAAATATTTTAATATTCTGCGCTAGAGAAAACCTCAAAAAATTGAACCAAAACGAAGCAATTATTTTTACGTCCGTTATTACGCATTATATCATGCCTAAGAGACGAAAGAGTTACAAAATGTGAGTAACCGGTGAGGTGAGAATTAGTAAAATCAGGGAGTCAAATGTGATGTCTGCATAAAATCTGATTTTCAAATAGCCATAAAAATTATAGGATAATGAACAATTTTCTGTATTTTTACAAAAGACATCAAGTTTGATTAAAGATATATGAAACAGGCGCGGATACAGGATTTCGTTAAGGGGGGGGGGATTCCGGATTTCGTAAATATTCCATAACGTCAGATCGGTACCAGCTAATTTTCAAGAAATGTTATTCTAATTTTTATTAACTACAAACCTAATGGCGAAATTACGTCAGACGACGGCGATTAGATTATTTATTGCCGTGTTTTAAACCTACAGCAATATTATTTTTAATAGTTTTCTCACGCCTTATTTTAATGCACAAGTAAAGTAAACTCAAAATTTAATCATAACACTTAAGCGTGCTTAAACTTACCACTTACTTACCAGAAATACAAAATTAAAATTACTAGCAATAATTATTCTTTTTTTTTCGTAAAAATATGCAAGCATAACTTTATCGCGTTCGTTTACCACGTTACTCTGCTTATATTATACTTGTAAACATTTTCGTACTGATTTTGATTTTCTGCTACCATCGCAACTTGTTCCATAACTGCGAGGTTTTGTTATAAATTCTCCATTTTTGCCAAAATCGTTCACATGACTGCTATAAATGCAAAATGAACCGACTTGATCTGGCTTACAGCTTATACGCTTAGTAGAGCTCGTGTCAAGTAAAGTTGGATCAGGAATTTTCGGTTTTCGCTGCATAATTCTTTTTCTGCTCATCTGGCGCAAAAATAGTTTACCATATAGATAAGTGAAACTAGACTCAATTATCTGCAATTCTATGCATAAAACAATTTTGTAGCTATATTAGGGGCCAAGCTGTAAACTTTCCAACTTCATTGACGGTTCCAACTTTACTTCACACGAGCTCTATAGTACAGGTGCAAATTAGATATAAGATATAATATACCAATCTTCTCAACAGTCATTTACCAACTAAAAAGTACCACAAATTTTTTTTATAAAATTGAGTTACCCATATACAACCCAGCAAAATTCCCGAAAGCAAGTTGCTCGGAGCAGAATAAATTACAACAAACTGAAAATAATCCTTACGGAAACTAAAATCATTTGCAGTTTAATTATATCGGACAGTAATTAAATTACTTACGGTATATTAAGTTTTATTAAAAAGACCAACGAATTAAGAATGCTTTCACGGGACAAACACTTCTTTGTCCCCTTAAATAATTCTAAAAGCAAGGAGCTATGATTTTTTGAATAATTAATTATTAAATAATAAGAAGCAAATTAAACATTGCCATGTACTTAATAAAATTTCAATTCTCGGTAATGTAATATAATATATACTAGTACGCAACTAATATGGTAATTATGTAGCAACGTCGATTTTAGGATCATTAGTCATTACTCATTACATTTTCGTTTCCATTATGGTCAAACGGCCCTTATTTTTGGTTCTCTTCGATAATTCAATCCGGATCGGCTCTGATCGCAATTGATCCGGATTATCGACGTTCTACTGTAATAAAAGTTATTGCTGATCATTATAATCTTATTAGTTCAGTCAAATTAGATTAAAATATAGCGAATAGAAAAAATAACTGGTAAAAAGCTATAAATTGGTGGATGCCTTTACCTTGGCATACTATTGAACATACTAAAAGTCCTGATGTCTATATGCACGGCTCGATCCGCCATCTTGGAAAAAGGGTGCTCCAAGTCAGGTTATTTCTTATATCTCGGTAATCGTTGATCCTATCGCATTTAAGGTTATAATAAAAAATAAAGCTCATTAAATTCTCTATAAAAATAGTTCAAAACATTTTTTTCATATGTTTAATAGTTTCTTTGTAATACATCAGTGAATACGTAAATAATTTTTATGTCTGGGCTGTACTCTGAAATCTATGATTGTACACGTTAGAAATATCAATAAAAAATGTTAAAAGAATTTCTGGGCAACGCAAAAAATAAGACTCGACTGATATCAATGTTATCGAAAAAATTTGAGGCCAAAGGTTTTATCGTTAAACAGGCTAAAGACGATGCTGATACTCTTATCGTCACAACAGCGATAGAAGTATTTTCTTTCGAAAAGGCTGTGATTGTCGGTGAGGATATGGACCTTCTCGTTTTACTAACTGCTCTAGCTCCACAGAAACGGAATATTTATTTCCTAAAACCAGGAAGAGGAAAGTCCGAACGTAAAATATACTGTTCTCGTACTTTACAATCACATGGAGGACTTCGAGATAGAATACTATTTGCACACGCTTTTAGTGGTTGTGATACAACATCGTGTCTCTTCCAAAAGGGCAAACTAAAATGCTTTCAACTATTGAGGCAACGAGAAGATTTACGTGATATCATAACAACATTTAATGACAACAACGCTTCTCATGATGATATTACTCTAGCTGGAGAACGTTTTTTTATGGCTATATACGGTGCACCTGCAATTGAGACATCTTTAAATCGACATCGGTATAATGTTTTTACGAAATCAGCGTACAAGAGTAAACCGAATTTAGCTTCGTTGCCTCCTACAGCTGCAGCAGCTCAACAACACTCGTTTCGCGTGTATTACCAGGTAGAGTAGATGCGAAAGGTCAAAAGTTATACTGTCATCGGCGCATTAACGAAAACACGTTCAAACACTAAAAAGCCCAACTAGAAAACATTCGTTGCATGTTTACTTTCGTTTACTTTCAAAATAAAATAAATAACATTAACTTTTTTATTAAATTACATGCCTACTGATATTTTTTTCATATTAATTTTCAAGAACGAGTAATTACGTCTTTTTTTATTCACATTTTTTAAATTTTCGCTCCAAGCTAATGTTTTCACGTAACATTTATATGTATGTATTTCGCCCTTCGCGCATTGTATAACTTTTGAGCTTTTGCACGCAGTCTACAAAAGTGGCGCGGTAATGAGAAATGCCCTGAGCTGTGGGGTTGGAAAAATATCAATTAGTGTCTAAAACCTGTACCGACACTCAAGGCACCAGCTCCGGATTCATTGCTTACATTGATCTCGTGCAATTGTAAAAAAGGCTGCACTTCTTCCTGTGGGTGTAGAAAAGCAGGACTGAACTGCGCGGCTATAATTATGTGGCTACTGTCATGGTACATCATGCCTAAATTCAAATTCTGCTCTTGACGAAGATAAGGAGAGTTCCATTGAGCGGGAGTTTGACGAAAATGATTCCGATGCTGAAGATCGAGATGATAGCCCTGTTAGGAAGAATTTTATAGATGACGCCACCCCCAGTACTAGTAGTGTACTACAACTTTAAACAGTAAGAGTTGCCAAATTTTCATAGGTATTATGTCTTTTTATATTTTTTTTGCAGATTTTACACTGGAAGTGATTTTTATATGTTCAACTGTGTATTACAGAGAAACTAATAAAGATATAAAAAAAATTTATTGAACCTTCTTTATAGACAATTTAATGAGCTTTATTTTTTATAATAACTTTAAATGCGATAGGACCCACTATTATCGAGATATGAAGAAAAAACCTGACTTGGAGCACTTCTTTCCAAGATGGCGGATCGAGCCCTGCATGTAGACGTCAGGACTTTCAGTATGTTCAATACTATGCCAAGGTGAAGGCCTCCACAAATTTATAGCTTTTTACCGATTATTTTTTCTATTTTTGCTAATTTGACTGAACTATATGCACTTTGTATAATTATTTACTTCAGTCTGCCACTCTATCCCAGGAATGAGTTGACGTACGTCATAATATAATTAACTGCACGCAGTTTGGCTTGTAGCGTATAATCCTATGGTAATTTTTATTCTTATTACGTAGCGTAAAAAACGTTGGTTGATGATTAACAGCTGATGTGATAACATATGCTATTTTTAGAACAATAACGAATATGCCTGTGTCTAGTCCTGACCGCTACATGCTCGGAGCTCATCTATTATTGCAATTCTTGGACACTACTTTCTATTTTGCAATTAGAATTCATTTTATACCTAATCAAAAATTCATCATCTATTTATGCTTAACTAATTTATTGTTCTATGATTCTATGTAAATTGTATAACGCATGTACATAATAAATTGATGTCACTTTCCGCCAAACTAGTGCAAATTTGAAGAAATATGTTCCCTGATAGTATTGTGTAAGCATAACGCTAATTATTTATTAAAATTTTTAATTTATTTTATTTAATTTAAAATTATTAATTTATTAAAATATAGTATTCAACGCTTATAGTAATCTTTAATTATAATCAATCACACAAATACTATTGGAAACATTCTTACGCCTCCGTTTCAATTTTATTTTTTTTTGACTACGTATGTACATGCATAATAGATCTCTTTCTTATGATGAGACCGGAATAGCATTTATACATAATATTATTATGTATACTGTTGCTGATTATTTTGAACACAATACAAAACAAAACAAAATACTATGTTTAAAGCTTATAATCCGGTCTCGACTTAATATTTCAATATTTATTTGGTAATTTTTAGTATTACAAAACATGCACACGGAATTAAAAATTTTCAACCGAAAAGGCCAAATTACGTTAGTTAGCAAGTACTTCTAAGTAATTAAATTTATTATTATTTTTTTTTTTTTTTTTTATTAACATCCTAGATTTTAATACAATCTGTTACATGAATAACAATAAGTATTATTATTTGGCTAAGGAAATGACATAGATGAAGCTGACCCATCGGTAAGCCTCATAATGACTGCTAAAAACATTTACATTGTTTTCATTGTGATCACAAATAAGACTTTAAAGTCACTAGGTTCGCTGGGGCAGGTCTAGAGGGTCAAACCTCTTTAATCTTCTAAGATTGGGGGCGGTAAGAAGATCGGAAGCCAAGATGTTTGGATGAGCGCTAAGTCGGAGTTGGTATTTTTTGCTTCTGGATGCAATTTCTTCCTTGACCGTGACCATGCACATGTCACGATGTATGACTTCGTTTGGAATGTACCAAGGTGCATTGCAAATCGCCCGCAATATTTTAGACTGGAAACGCTGTAATCTACAAATATTTGATTCACTAGCAGAACCCCACAACTGTATGCCATATGTCCACACAGGTTTGATGATGACTTTATAAATTAGAAGTTTGTTTTCGATGCTGAGATTGGAATTTCTACTCATCAACCAAGACACCTTGCGGTAGATAAGGCCCAATTGCAACCGCTTCTTCCAAATGTGCTTTGTCCATGTCAGCCGTCTGTCCAGATGAAGACCGAGGTATTTGACTTCCTCACTTTGCGGGAGCGGAATGTTATTTAATGAGACCACCGGACATGTCCCCCTCCTCAAGGTGAACGTTATATGGGTTGATTTTGTGCAGTTGGCTTTGATTCGCCACATCTTAAGCCATTTATCCACTTCGTCAAGGTGTTTTTGTAGGAATCTAGAGGCCACGTTTGGGTCCTGATGTGAGGACATTATTGCGGTGTCATCCGCAAAGGTGGCTATTTCGGTGTTGGTGCTAGTTGGCAAATCAGAGGTATATAGAATATACAAGAATGGGCCAAGCACACTGCCTTGTGGTACCCCAGATTCTATGGGAACCAAGGTGGAATATGCGTCCCCACACTTTACGAGGAAGTGTCTGTTTGTCAAGTAAGACCGCAGTAGTTGACAATATGGATGAGGTAAGCTGTTCTTGATCTTGTAGACCAATCCTGCATGCCACACCTTATCAAAGGCCTGGGAGATGTCCAAAAAGGCCGCCGAGCAGTATCGCTTATGTTCCAAATCTGCTCTAATCCTCCTAACAACTCTATGTACCTGTTCTATGGTGGAATGATTCTGTCGAAATCCAAATTGATGGTTTGGTGTTAAATGGTTTTCTTCAAGGATTGGTTTGAGCTTGGCCACAAAAGTTTTTTCAAATACCTTGGATAGAACAGGCAAGAGGCTGATCGGTCGATAAGAGGCAGCTTCCGTTGGATCCTTTCCAGGTTTTTGGATCATTATTATTTGGGCCACCTTCCATTGTGAAGGGAAGTAACCCAATCTAAGGACGGCATTAAATATGATTGTTATCATTTTTGTTCCTACTGGTGGTAGCTCTTTCAGGACTCTTCCTGTTATTAGATCATACCCCGGTGCTTTCTTTGGGTTGATGCTGTTTATTATGCACGATTTGACCTCTGCTACTTTTATGGGCTTAATGGGAAGGTCCATTTGATAAGGTGCTTCTAAGAACTGATGTATGAATTTTTCCTCCTCTGGTAGTATTTCCATTGGGAATGGTGTGAATACATTGCCAAGATGTTCCGCAAAAATATTGACTTTTCCTTCATCACTTCTGGCCCAGCTGCCATCCCGTGTTCTAATTGGTGGTCGTATATTTTGGGGTTGTTTGATTTTCCTCGTAACTTTCCACAAAGAGTAGTCTGTCGATTCTGTGGGTGAGAGATTTTCCAAAAACTTTTTAATAGCTTGATTTTTATTATCGTATAACATTGTTTTCAATTGCCTAGTAGAACGATTTAGACTTGTTTTATCTATCGGAGCATGAGTAGTCTGCCAGCGTTTTCTTAATCTTCTTTTTTCTTCGAGTTTCTTCTTGATATGGTCGGGGCAATATCCTGGCTGATCGATTTTGTGCTTTGATGGAGTAGCGAACCACGCGGCTTGTTGTATTGTATGATTTAATTTTTCTACTGCTTCATCTACATCTTGTTCTGATTTTAATCGGATATTCGTATTTAGTTGTTCTGAAAAAATTTTACGGAACGCCTCCCAATCAGTATTTTTACTTGACAGACTAGGTGGTGCAATATTTTCAGTTACTTGACTTTCATAGGTGACTAGTAGAGGGGAATGATCTGACGAAAGATCCAGGCAAGCCTCTATTTTTAAGTAATTGCGTGCAATGCTTTTAGTGATGCAAAAGTCGATCACGTCGGGTATTTTATTTACATCCGTTGGCCAGTAGGTTGGATGCCCTGAGGAGAGTTGATGCAGATTTTTTCTCATCATTGCTTGATATTTTATTATTTGAAATAATTTTTTTTTGTTCAAAAAAAAATTCAAAAACGATTTTAATTTGTATTTGAAATAATTAAAAAATTTATTTCAACGATTCAACATGACAGTTCATCAGTCAAACCGAAAATTTTAATAATATGCTTATTGAAACTTATGATTTTAAAATTTTTTATTTTTTAATAGCACATAATGCATAATTATTTACATCAATAGTTTTCCCGCGTTTTTTTATTATGATATTAATTTATGCGTAGGTGTGGAGGGTCTAAAAATAACTTATGAGTTGTTCCGTACTTTGCTCTAACGGCACTGCTTACCTTTCAAAGGGGGTTACCGTTCAAAACAGGTTTAGTCATAGTCCCCCTTTTACCAGCCCATAAAATTAAAATTTGGCGTTCCGTATTGTAGTGTAGATAGGGGCGGTTTTAGTTCGGTTGCGGAGGATGGGGATTGGTGTTGCTTCTTCGCTAAATAAAACGATTTACCAACTCAACTACTACTTCCACGAGTTTATAGTATTATAAACAATGTACAAGATGAATGAATTAAAACAATAAATCATGGACAAGCCGTTCAATGTACTAGTACCTTAGTACATCATAAGAACATAAGATTTAAAATATGCAAACAGTAATTTTTGTAACATTTTACAGTCAAAAATTAAAATTGTTAATATAAAACTGCGCACAAGACTGCCGTCCTTAAATACTCGTAAGAACCAAAAATGAAAATTTTACTAAATCTTAAATTAAAATATCAAAATGTTTAACCGCCATGGTATGAGAACCGCAAACGTATAAAATGTTAAATATTTTGAAAATGCTTACGCCGCGGATTCTTTCCTATTCAGAATACCTCAACCGACCGACCTCTGAAGCAGCTAATCTGTTGATAACAACGTAAATGATGACATGCTGCCACTGTTTTTTCTAAAATAAGCTCAATTGGTTGTTTTTCAAAAATTTTCTATAAGTAAATGAATGCTTTTTATTGTATTTAATAGTTATTATTATTATTAATTATATAAAGGGATTATAACAAGTTAATTCCCGAATGTAATTATTCAATGCTTTATCAACGACTATAGCCAAAACCGCAGGTGAAAAGTTCTGGTTTTGAGAAACGTCAGATTTAGACAAATTTATTTTGACCGCAAATATTTATTTTGAGCTAAAAACTAGAAAGTTTTTGAATCGTTTCTATGACATGCGTTCGTTTATTTGTAAACAAGAGTGAAAAAATTTGCAAAATAGAAAATGCTATTCTAATCCACTAGTGTATTAAAAAGCCGCCAATCCACGGAAAATATCAGACGTATTAAACCTTCCTAATAATATGGTAAGACACGATCGTAGATGGATTCGTGCTGGGTTCGAATCCCTGCCAAGTACACCGAAATTTTCCGATCGTGTCTTCTTCCCAACCCGCACTTGGTCAGCGTGGGAAGATTAAGATTATGGCCTGCACCTTCAAGTTATGAACAAAAGTAACTTGAAGAGGCCTACGACGTTCAGGAGTGCACAGAATGGCTGAAGAAGAAGAAGAATAATATTATAGTGGTCATGGATAAATTAAATAATAATGCACTAATAACCTGGACTTTAACGGTTTTTCATGAAGTTTGAGCTTCGCCCGGATTTCATAATCAAAAAGGTGAATGGAAGAAATTCTATTATGACCAATTAAAAAAACTGCTGTGAGCGTTGTAATCGATATTTATGCTTAGAGCGCACATATAAGTTATCTGTTTTGAATGCTATCACCTTGAAATTGTTAAATGAGCTTAGCTCAAAAATTGAAAAATTTTTAATTTAAATTAGGTCTATTTTTATATTAAGCTTTTAATTTTGCTTAAATTTCTTATCAATATAGTTTTTTAGAAGAGCATTAATTTATAGATATTTTGTTGCTTTTGGTACGAGTCATTGGGTACGAGTCAGATTATATTTTTCCAAAGAAATGAAGCTAATTTTTTTTTATTTCTCAAATAAAGCACTTTATTTAAAAATGTGGTATGGAACCGCCGCGTGTTATGGTGTATTAAAATTTGGCGCGTGTTCTGAAAGGTTAAAAAAATAGGCGCCGATTTTATTAAAGCGCCTAAATTTAAACATTAAAATTAAAAAGATTAAATGAGGGCACCTAATTTTCATTTCCTTGTTGGCTAGACTATGATAAAATAACCTTTTAATATAAAACAACCCATTATATTTAGCAAAATTGTGATGAAATTAAATTTTTTTAAGTTAATACCTATGTATTTGTTGTAGGTACATAGAATAGGCAACCCATTTGATTTAGCAAAACTGTGATAAAATTAAATTTTTTTAAAGTTAATATTTGTTGTACATAGAATAGGCAACCCATTTGATTTAGCAAAACTGTGATGATACAGAGTGTTAAATATTAAAGTAGATTTGGCAACAGCGCAATACTTTGCAGAGGGCGCCACGCGAAAGGCAAACTTGAAGTTGTCATATATATCAAAAAGCATGTAGTTGCAATGTCCCATATTGTGGCACCTCCAACACAAAATAGAATATCTTTTTTAATTTTTCATCTACGTTAAAACAAATAAACCTATATAATACGTAAATAACAAACAGTATAGGTAGTCCCCAATTGTGGCGTCTTATATAAATTAATTACGAGATATTCTACTTTAAAATTGTGGCAACGCGTGTAAGTTGCCACAATTTTTGGATTTGCCACAGTTCAGGCGTATTCACACACAAGTTGCCATAAATATAGTGAAACCTACACACACATACATACAGACATCCTTCCAAAAATGATAAAAATGGATTCAGGGGACCTCAAAACGTGAACATCTGTCAAAAAATTGGGGGGTCAAATTTTGACTGATAACAATACTTTCCTTACCTAGGCGTTCGGAAAGTAAAAATTTACGTTTATGACAAAACAACCGCATTTATTAACCCTTTCAGGCTAAGTGGTTTCAATTTTGTACCACACCTTTAACATTTTTTGTAATTATTGCAGTGGTGTCGAGAGAAAAAACCATCGCGACAGATGATTTTTTAAATTTTCCAAATTTAATTAATGTGTGCCTCAAAGGGTTTTAAATAAGAGTGAACAGGAAAAACATAATACGATACTTGTAGTAAAAACTAGGAATAGTTTTCTTTCAAATTGTCCTGTATATTTATGTAATAGTTTAGTATCAAGTACACAGTACATAAAATATTAAACAAATAATGTAAATAAAAATAATCGACCACATTATGTAGTACTTATATGTATGTATATTAGTTATGTATGTACATAATATTGATGTAGATTATAAAAAATATTAGGTATAATAACAACATTACACAGGTTTCCCACAGCGTATGTTACTCGGAGCTTAGCCTATTTCTTATAAAGAAAACCAAATTGTTTATTTAGTAGTATAATTAATTAGGTAACATAAATTTTAAATTATTGGTAATGTTACAGTTTTTATTTATTTTATATTGATAAATATGATAATTAAGCTTCTTTTAAATGCTGCGGGTAATTAAAATAAACAAGTTTCTTGAGAATAAATTACAAGATTCAAGCACTTTTTTAAGGGGAATAGGTCACGCAATTTTAAGCAATTTTTATAACCCCCCCCCCCGCGTTGATTCCATAATATTCTATAAGTTAAATAAAATTAACAAAATAATAGATTTCTAAAAATGAAGTTATATCATCCTTGCCTTACCACTCGACGTCTAAAATTCGACGTGACAAAATTTATGAACGGCTCCTAATCTGTGATTACCTAACCACAAAGAAGAACTTTTCAGCGATTTAAATCAGATTAATAGCAGAAAGCAGCAGAATACAAATAATCCACAAACTCCTTTTAAGATCATTTGAATTTCAACGTATGTTACTCGGAGCTTCATTTGCTTCAGGAATAAGAATTAGTAAGGAAAAATATCGGATTAAAATTCTTTATATCATTAACAGCATTCGCCAGCATTTTACGAATACCCTTAAATCATATAAAGCAAAACTGAAATTTCGAAAACATTAATTTGAATAATAGTCCAGGCAAGAAAGGTTTTTAGCTTTCAAAAATCCGGGCAAGCTGAATTTTGGTAGAGATGTACATTGGAGTGTTTTAATGAACCTCCTAAAAGTCCCATAAAATCCCACGTCGGCGTCCCCTGCAATCGGTGGTTTTAGCAATTTTTATAACTCCCCCCCCGCGTTGATTCCATAATATTCTATAAGTTTAATAAAATTATCAAAATAATAGATTTCTAAAAATGAAGTTATATCATCCCTGCCTTACCACTCGACGTCTAAAATTCGACGTGACAAAATTTATGAACGGCTCCTAATCTGTGATTACCTAACCACAAAGAAGAACTTTTCAGCGATTTAAATCAGATTAATAGCAGAAAGCAGCAGAATACATATAATCCACAAACTCCTTTTAAGATAATTTGAATTTCAACGTATGTTACTCGGAGCTTCATTTGCTTCAGGAATAAGAATTAGTAAGGAAAAATATCGGATTAAAATTCTTTATATCATTAACAGCATTCGCCAGCATTTTACGAATACCCTTAAATCATATAAAGCAAAACTGAAATTTCGAAAACATTAATTTGAATAATAGTCCAGGCAAGAAAGGTTCTTAGCTTTCAAAAATCCGGGTAAGCTGAATTTTGGTAGAGATGTACATTGGAGTGTTCTAATGAACCTCCTAAAAGTCCCATAAAATCCCACGTCGGCGTCCCCTGCAATCGGTGGTTTTAGCAATTTCCCCCCCCCCCCCGCGTTGATTCCATAATATTCTATAAGTTTAATAAAATTATCAAAATAATAGATTTCTAAAAATGAAGTTATATCATCCCTGCCTTACCACTCGACGTCTAAAATTCGACGTGACAAAATTTATGAACGGCTCCTAATCTGTGATTACCTAACCACAAAGAAGAACTTTTTAGCGATTTAAATCAGATCAATAGCAGAAAGCAGCAGAATACAAATAATCCACAAACTCCTTTTAAGATAATTTGAATTTCAACGTATGTTACTCGGAGCTTCATTTGCTTCAGGAATAAGAAATAGTAAGGAAAAATATTGGATTAAACTTCTTTATATCATTAACAGTATTCGTCAGCATTTTACGAATACCCTTAAATCATATAAAGCAAAACTTAAATTTCGAAAACATTAATTTGAATAATAGTCCAGGCAAGAACGGTTTAGTAGTATTACAAGACAAAAAATTAGTAAAATGGCCCCTCATCACGAAAGGGTTATAGGAACCACTGGTCCAAATGGAGCGATATCACTCCATGTCCATCTTTAGATTAAACTTGCAGCGATCGCGATGTCAATGCCATGCATCATCCTTGACCACCATCACCGGTGGCTGCATTACAATTTAATAATAAATTGCAAACTAGCGTTATTTTTAATATAAATTGAATTTCAAGTTCAAGTGTTGAATTCAAAATTACAATTTATTAAAGGCACAATTTCAATTCAAAACCGCTTCGACCTTAAAATTAAACAATTTTGAAAATAATTGTAAATCCGTGTTATTCAAATTGCACGGTTTATTATTACCGTTATGATTTTTTTGATTTTTTAAATTTGTTTTTATTTGATTATGTTCCAAAACGTTCCTAGTGGTAATTAATTTTTGTTATGTTTTTGTATAATAAATTAGATAGTAACTTAGTAACCCTTATTATGAGTTCATAATCGACTATGAATTCATAATCGAGTTATGAGTTCATAATCGATTATGAACTCGATACGATTATGATCGATTAATCGAAAACAATCGATTATTTTTTATAATCGATTATGAAATTTCATAATCGCGCACCCCTAGTTATAACGGCCGAGTGGCTAGAAAAAATCCGTTTATTAGTGTAGTCAATTGGCTAAAACGTACTCATTACACCAAAGAGCCAAAAACTTCCAAAACAAAGACGTGTATCATGGTGGAACAATGTCAGATTAATTTTCAGACGTTTTACCGTTTGCATGTTGCTCGGAGTTTTCGAACATTTCCAACATCTGTGAATTCATTTTTATCGAGTTTCAAATGAAATTAGAAAATTATAAATTTTATTATTTTTAAATGTGTAATAAAAATTATGTTGATTTTGGTATACGATATTTTTTCTAAATTGTTTTAGAAAATTAAAATTGTAAAATTTGCAGTTGTGATAAGGTATCACAACTTCACAACTCAAGGATGTTACGTAGGTACAGTACCTGATGAATCATGTCATAAAGATTTTATTATGCCTACCACTTTGTTTCAAAAGTGCAACTATAGCTAATTATTTATCTCCTATTATATTATGCTAGTTATTATCACGATACACATACTATAACGGTATGCCGAATTTGAAACCAAAACTCGTTTCGTTTAGGCATTGACGTAATTGGGAGGAAGATTTTAAATTCGCGTATAGCATTGTATTAATTTGGTGGGTATTTGTAATTTAAATCTGTTATTTTTATTAAATTTGAAAATATTGTATTTTTTGTATTATAGAACAAATAAATGAAATCGAAATTCAAATACGAATACGAATTAATTTTATTTCAGTATTATAAAAACTGTTTAAAAAGTTGTTTAAAAACTGTCTTTTAAAAAAATTTTGAATAATTTAAAATTTAAATAAAACGCACAAACTAAATACGCACAGAAGGCAAAATAACGTTTTCATGACGAAGAATTAAATCAAACTGAAAGAATATTTAACAAACTAGATGATACCCCGTCCGAGGACGGGCAGCTAGAAGGACGGGCAGCTACCCAAGGTCATATGGCTTTTGGATTGCACTGAGAGCTTTCCTTAATCTTCATTCAACTTAAGTTACCTTGGGTAGCTGCCCGTCCTTCTAGCTGCCCGTCCTCGGACGGGGTATCATCTAGTTTAAAATAAGTAAAAGAATTTTAAATATTGATTAAGTTTAATTTAATTTAAAAAAATATATGTAAGTTTTTTGTTTATTTATTTAATGTTGTTCTCATCTCTTATCTCTTATTATAAAAGGTCAAGTCCTTCCTTCCTTCTGTCTGTCCCACGGAAATACCCGAAGCAAACCGAACCGAACGCATAACGGATAATTTCATAACCAATCGGATGAACGTATCATCGTATCAACGTATCATCGTATCATCGGATCAACGTATCATCGGATCAACGTATCAACGTATCAACGTATTTAAATTTCCTATATAGGTGAAAAATCTCTTATTATAAAAGGCCAAGTCCTTCCTTCCTTCCTTCTGTCTGTCCCACGGAAATACCCGAAGCAAACCGAACCGAACCGAACGCATAACGGATAATTTCATAACCAATGGGATGAACGTATCAACGTATCATCGGATCAACGTATCGCATGGGACCGAGCGTCAGCAGCTTGCCGCGCTTGCGTTTCTTCTAAAGTTTCACGTTGTTGACGTATCGCATGAGACCGAGCGTCAGCAGCTTGCCGCGCTTGAGTTTGTTCCAAAGTTTCACGTAGTCGACGTATCGCATGAGACAGAGCGTCAGCTTGTCGCTGTGATCGAAGCTGTTCTTCTGTATTATTAGCTCTTGTACGTGCTTTTCTCTCACGATTCAATCGCCGTCGCTTTGCAGCAGGATTTTCAAAATTTTCATTATCCATTATGGAAGTTCACATAATGCTTTTTTGGAAATAGCTGTCCTATATAGACAAAATGATACGATGATACGTTGATACGATGATACGTTGATACGATGATACGTTGATACGATGATACGTTGATACGTTGTGCGTTCGGTTCGGTTCGGTTTGCTTCGGGTATTTCCGTGGGACGGACAGAAAGAAAGAAAGACTTGGCCTTTTATAATAAGAGATGTTTAGGAAATATAAAATTCACTCCAAAATATGAACCGAATTGTGGTTTTACAAACCATCCGTTTCATTTATTACTAGGGGTGCGCACATAATCGATTAATCGATCACCGTAATTCGAATAATCGATTATTTCACAATCGATTATGATAATTTATAATAATCGATTAATCGATTATAGAAATAATCGATTGTGAAAATAATCGATTGTGGAAATAATCGATTATTTCAATAATCGATTAATCGGAAAAAATCGATTATTTTTTATAATCGATAATCGATTATGAAATTTCATAATCGCGCACCCCTATATAGCTACAATTTTACAATTTTAATTTTTGTTTTAGCTTACTTCACTTCTTACGTCAGTCAGATTTTATGGTTAAACTTCATATGTCAAAGACAGTTTCATTTTCTGTTTGCGAACCCCTATTCGCGAGCCGCCACTGATCAATAAGTCAGTTTTGTTTTTTCTGTTTTTTTCTTGGGAGCAGGAATTTTTTATTTATTTTTTCAGAAATGACTATATAACAGTGAGGTAACGTCAGATATCAATTTTGGTGATGATCGATGAAGTTCAAAAAAAAACTTTTTTTGTGCGGATAATTTAAACATTTTTTTTTCGTATTATTCATTTAGATGATTAGGGGGAATCAGATATCAATTTTGGTGATGATCGATGAAGTTCCAAAAAAAACTTTTTTTGTGTGGATAATTTTTAAAATTATTTTTCGTATTATTCATTTAGAATATTTAGATGATTAGGGGAAATCAGATATCAATTTTGGTGTTGATCGATGAAGTTCCAAAAAAAACTTTTTTTGTGCGGGTAATTTTTAAAAAAATTTTTCGTACTATTCATTTAGATGATTAGGGGGAATCAGATATACAGGGTGTCCCCGTGACCGTGGAGAACCTTTGAGGTGGTGATAAAGGACACTTTTCTAAGACAAATTTTCAAATAAAATTTTTGCCCAAGTCCAAACCCTTGGGGGGTACCTCCATTTAAAGCAATTTTTTGAATTTATGATTTCAAACGGCCATAGCTCCGAAATTATTGATTTTTTAAGGTTAATGGATTAGAACTTTTTTAAAGATCATTCGTTTTCAATTTAAAATTTAAAAATCAAATTTGTTTTCAATTTAAAATGGACTCTCTATTTACTTCAATGTGAAAAAATCATTTTTTATTTATTTTAACCAACCATAGCAGTGGCTTGATGTGGTTAGTGAAGTTAAGTTGTAACAGTTGGACATTACAGAGAATTAAAGTTTCGAATGCAATGGAAAAGTTTGACCGTTATTACTTGGTGTAGATTTTCTGATTTCTTTGTTATATAATGTTTTTTAATACCTTAATACGATGGATGATCCGGGGGTTTAAGTCGCTTCGCGATGGCCCCGAATTTTGATTTGCATTTCCACAAAAGAATACCTAGGTCGTATTAGATCGTATCCGGCCGGTATTTGGCCTTATTAGGCTTGATTAAAAATTATGTTATTAATTATATAGTAATTTGTGAATAATCTAATCGGATAATCCGTAGACTTCGGATTATCCGTGTAGACTTAACGGATTAATTTAATACTTGGGTGGCTACAGTTGTGTTACCACCATAAAACATAAATATTATCTAAAGGTAAGTGGTAATGATATCATGGCAAAAACAGTTTGTTTGAATATAATAAACAATTTTATTTGAATGTAACAAATTTCGTTTTGATTTAAATAAAATTATTTCCGTCAACAAAACTAAATTTGATATTTCAAATAAAATTTATTTGATACAAGACTTTTAACTATTGATAATATTATAATAATATAAAACTTTTTTAAATAAAATAGTTAATTTAAACTTTTTAAAAAATGTTTATTTGAGCTTTCGGTGTTGTTTAACACCATCATCAGAAAATAAACATTTTTTAAAAAGTTTAAATTAACTATTTTATTTAAAAAAGTTTTATATTATTATAAAATTTATTTGTAAAAATTTGCTATGCAGTGCAGATTATCTGATGATCTGATATATATTATATGGCGACCAAAAATAACTAGCTAATAAAAACTTTTCAAACCAGAAAGGTAGCTGTATAGAAGCCTAGGAACTGCCGCTAAAGCGAGTTCCACCTTGTTTTGTATATAAGATTTGTAAGTTATGTATCCGTTATCAAAAACTTTTCAAGCCGTAGACTATAGAAAAATATGTGTACTAAGTGATTACACCTTGGTTTATTTCAATATTTATCTTAATTACATATTATATAATTATATCATTATTAAACGTTTAAAAACCATGTGCATGTTTGGTTGCCTACTTCAAAACATTTAAAATAAGCCTTATGGCGTATGCCAGAAGGAGGTTCCACAAAATATTCGAATAGTTACTACAGACTTTGCACATGCACTCTTAAGTTAGTTATAAGTAAAAAACTGAAAAATGGTACCTTTGGGGGTGGTTTTAAATCAATCACCCCTCACAGAGGGCGGTGGGATTTCACCAGTTATTACTTGTTACTAATACTAAAAAGATGACATTTTGAAAGTTTCATCTATATACTATGCAGTTATTTCCGAGTCGAACAGTATTTTGACTGTAGGTACTATTTAGTGCATCGAGGGACCCAAAAATGATCGCATGTTACATACAAGCAAATATACGTTTTATGTTTATTATACAAGTATCACTAGGAATTTTTTTAATGTTAGTATTACACCAAAAATTTTACTATTGTTTTGGAAAATAATATAAAATTGATGAAAAAGTTCACGAACTGATGTAATCCACCGGGTGGAAATGATAAGAAATTGTTGAACACTACATGATGCTACTGTTATTTTATGGGTAAGCCTGTTATCTGTAGGAAATACCATAACATGCAGATTTTATTAATTTTAAGAAAATTGTCACAGTTAATGTAACATCGCAAATCGTCACAGTTATGTAATCAAGCAAATTGTCACAGTTAATGTAATAGCGCAAGTCGTCACAGTTAATGAAACACCGACGACAATAACACTCCGCTAGGGGGCGCAAAAATCAGTAAATTTTACATCAGCTACAGTTAATGCAAAATGAGTAACACTAACACAGTTCACATTTCACGGAATTGTAACGGATTTTCTCTTTCTAGCGTAATAGTGATAAACAATACGTTAGAAGTTGGTATATGAAGAGAAAAAATTGTGACGGATCGGAAAATCCGTCACAATTTTCGGAATCCGTCAGAGTTTAGTGATATGCACACACAAATCGTCACAGTTAATGTAACACCAACACATACACACATACATACATACACACATACATACAGACATCCTTCCAAAAATGATAAAAATGGATTCAGGGGACCTCAAAACGTGAACATCTGTCAAAAAATTGGGGGGTCAAATTTTGACTGATAACAATACTTTCCTTACCTAGGGGTTCGGAAAGTAAAAATCTGATGTGGCCATCGCATAACTTTCCGAACAGACGCAAATTTTTATATTATTTTTTTAAATAAAATGGTTACATAATTTCAACAGTAAATCGATGAAAAATTTCATATTTTGCCAAAATAGGAAGAAACAAACTTTTGAATGCCTATATCTTGCAAACGAAGCATTTTTGAACCCATGTTATTAGAAACTTTTCATCTTATTTTCGTTAGTAGAATGCGGTTTACTATTTTATTTACAAATACAAAAAATTTTTACAAATACAAAAATTTTTGAAACGCCCTGTATATTTTAGAGAAAAACTTGTAGGACAAAAAATGTAGGAAATTCCATAGCGCTAATTTTTTGTTATTAATATTTTTTCATATTTAATTTCGTTTCGAAGTTATGACGCATAATGTCATAATAGCTCCAGGTAAACCCCCCTTTCCCGTTACACGATTTAAATTATTTTCATCTGGCTTCGTCCTACGACAGGAAAAAGCTTATATGCAAAATTTGGAATGATTTGCTTGCTTCGTTTAGACGCTATCGTGTTCACAGACGTACATACACACATACACACACATATACACGCATTGCATTAACTAGGACGGGCATACCTGTACACGTAATTGTGACGGATCGGTATTTTTACCACCCAACAGATGCTCATTGTATCCACTAGATGGTAGAACCGATCGGTTTTTAAATACACACCGTAGTAACTTCAAAAAACTCATTTTAATCAAGCCGTCTCAATTAATGCAAGACTTACCGAGTGTTAAAATACGTCACAGATAATGTGGTATTACACGTGTGTTAAAAATACGTCACAGCTAATGTAGAATCTAACGTGTGTGTTAGATGTGTGAATTTGGGTGTGTTAAAAATTCGTTAGTTAATTTAGAATACGGAATGTGGTAGAAATTCTTTAGAGGACCGGAGATATATGTAAAAAAACAGTTTTTGCGATACCTACACAGAAGTGACCATTATTAACAAATTTTTAAGGTGGCCGATTTACATGCTATTTGCAAACAACGCATTGATTTAATTAATACATAATTTACAGCTACAAAAATTACACAGAGAATTAGCCGAAGCTTCATGCATAACATAATTGGACACTTTAGAAAATCTGTCGATACAAAGTTAATTAAAACTTTATTTGTAGACGTAGAAAATCATTCATACGTAGAACATGGTAGAACTAAAAGAAAGGTACAAATATTGGTCTATCATAGCAATTTTCATATTTGCTCATTGTTATATTTTTTTAAAAAGTTTCTAAAAGAAGCAAAATTACCTAAAAGTTCATTTATTGGCCAATATTTGCAGTTATTGGACACGTCAAGTTTAGTTATCCAACAGTGTTGCACCATATAACTAGCGATAGCACAAGATAGAATGAGTTAACAAGAGAGACAGCGCTTCACTAGTTCTTATTTCATTGCTAAGGTACTCGTATTCAACGTGGGTAGTAATTTCTTATTAGTCATACATACACTTGTAATTTTCTTTAAATAAATTAATGCATAATATTTGTACATAAAATGAATTATATTTTCATTTTTTAAATTTCAAAAATTAGGAGAAGGATAAATCATTGATATCTAAAATAAATCATATGAGACACAAATAGTTAAAATCTACTAAATTGCTCTTTAAAAACCAAACTTATTAAAACGTTAATTTTCGAAATTTCCAATTTTAGCGCTTAGGTTTTTAATGTAGTTAAGTGTGCGAAACATCAAAAGCATAAATGAAGAATTCCAGCGATAAATCCTAATCAAAATGAAAAATTTGCTTTTCGATTTAGCAATAAACAAATAATTTTAAATTTGAAAAAATTTAGTTTTTCTGAAAGTTTTTCGTTCATTATTTTGGACCTTGATGTTGCAAAACAACTTCAAAACTATTGATTTTTTTTTATTAATATGTAGTTTCATTAATTTTTGAGATTAAAAATCTCAAATGCCTATTATATTTGTACTTACATTTCGACGGAGTAGAGATTTAGTATAATTTTGATGGTAATCACGTAGAGAGCGGATTTTAGTCTATTATGCCTATCTTTAATATTGAAGGCAATGTGAAATTTTCTTAAAATGTCCACGATTTAAGAAAAATGTGATAATTTGGTGCTAAGTTTTTTACGCTATTTTAGCTTTTTTTGGTTTTTTGTACTTATTTTAAGTTTTTGTGCCTATTTAAAGCCTTTTTTGTCTATTTTTCAACGCGACTTAAAAAATTTCTTTTTAACAGTAATATTTATTGCGATCCACTACCCCGAAATTTAATAATTTAATATAAAAAAAGCAATTGGACAAGAATATGTCTTATCATCAGTTATATTCTATTAATTTTATGAATCCGTAATTAGACAAGTTTATATCAGATCACATTTCAGTGAGTAATCACAGTAATTCTAATTAGTTTAGGAAACTAAAACTGCAAAATAATTTAGTTTTCCTAAAAACACATTATAATTTTGTGAGCTAGTCCATAAAATTCTTTAGAAAAGCAAGAAATTTCATTGATTGAATCTGTAAATTTGATCAATGAGACCGCATCAAGTTTAAATTTATGTTTATTTTACGCCTCGTTCAAAATTAGTCGTTATGGGTTTTAGTACCTTTAAGTTACATCACTCCTAATATGTTGACAAACGAGGGTAGTCGAAAGTTGCCTTATTTTATTTTTAGAAAGGGATCAAATAAGTTAGCGATCACTGAGACCGGCGGGTAGTGATAGTGTTACTTTTTTGTTTCTAGTAAACGTCTAGTAAACGTTTGAAGATTATAAACTATCATTATTATTGTTCATCAATATACCGATTGAATTAAGAGCAAACATCAGGAGAATATTAGGAATTTCGGATAACCCAATTTCATCCAGTTATCCGAAAAAAAAATTG
The DNA here is from genome assembly GCA_932274525.1 of Podabrus alpinus. Lineage (NCBI taxonomy): Eukaryota > Metazoa > Arthropoda > Insecta > Coleoptera > Cantharidae > Podabrus > Podabrus alpinus. Next base: position 67,647,435 of record OW026456.1, on the reverse strand, counting down.
GAAAAACCGCAAACATGCTATGTGTGTCCTTCCAAAATTAAAAGGAAGACTTCTTAGCTTTGTGTTTTTGTGCCACAAAGCAATATCTTTGCAGGAACTCTAAAATAATGAGAACTTAAATGCAGGATTAACAGCTAAAAAAAAACTAATAATTGATAATGAGTACATTTTTTGATTTTGTTCGACTCGAACAAAATTCTAAAATGGTGACGAGTTTATACAGAACAAAATTGACTACCTTAATAATAATGATTAAATTTTAGTACTATTAATTTGTATGTGGGCAAATTTCAATTCAGATTAAGAGACCTACTACTAACTCTGATGCAACTTTCTCGGAGCAATGAGTTACATCGACAAAAACTAAAGAATCAATTAAAATAATTCAACCATTAAAAATATCAGTGTTTGAAGTTGTATTGCAATAATGAAGTAAAGATTTCCAGGAAAACCATATTTTTTCTAATTTAAAATTTGCTTATCCACACCAATATTCGATAAAATTTGAATACACACCAATATTCGATAAATAAACGCATACCTAGTCAACCAACGAGATCTCGTTACAACAATAAGAGAAAATTTTATTATTCTAAAATAATCGTGGTCAGTTAATTTAATAAAGCATTGCACTTTTTCTTGCAGTGACGAAATAGCAATTCAGAGTTTTGCGTTTTGTGCAAAGGTAAGCGTTCATTTGTCGGCATCGGACGCATCGGACGTATCGGACGCATCGGAATAAAATATTCTTTACATTGTTTTTAATGAACCATCGTTCATTATATCGCATCGTACGCATCGCATCTCGGTAAATCCGATCAGTATTCTTTGGAAGGCAACTTTTCCGATGATGCGATGCGTTCGGATGATGTCATCGACAAATCCGAGAAATGAACGATAGGAATCGCAACGGCTCGACTGCAGTGTTCGCATTTCTCACAGTATTTGTTGCAAACATGGATTTAATTTCGTTAGTGCAAATTTTGGGAACATATGTAAAACACATTTAGGCACAAAATGGCATATTTTATATTTTATAATTTTTAAAAACAACATATTTTTTGGCGAAATATCTAGTTTTCAATTTATTTTTTTCAAATCAAAATAATGCATTGTTGATAGTGATTACAGTGATAAATGAAAAAAATTAAAAAATTTAAATTTTTAACAAATATCAAACACGGTTCTTAGTTCTAGTACGTGCAGACTACGCCGTTTCATACGATCCGAACAAGTGAACGAACTCGACGAAAAAGATACGATTCGTCCGATGCGTCCGATGCGTACGATGCCGATAAATGAACGCTTACCTTAAGGCTATTAGTTGAAAATTGTATCGATAACTCAAAACTTTAAAAAGTTATTTAAGAGCAAAGTAGGTACAGTGCTACTAAGCAATTATCCAGAGATGAGTGTGATCGCTAGGAACTCTAAAATAATGAGAATTAAAAAAATTAATTATACATTTTAGATGTTTATAAATGTTACAAAATTAAATTAATAACATTAAAGGGGTATAATAATAATATGCTATAGGTAACAATAAAAATTGAATTAAAATCTTTTAATTAAATACAGCATTATTTGGACGGTGACGTTCAATAACGTAACAACACAACAAATCGAATATTTTTTTTCATTGGAATGAAAAATTTTGAAATTTATTTATAATAATTGAAGAAACGGTATAAGTGCATAGGTAATTAAGAATTTAATGTAAGACCATTTCAGAGTTGATTTTATTAAAAAAGTAAATTATGATCAAACTTTCACTTAAACAAACATAGGCAAGGACGTTGACCGCTCGCATTACTAGATGCGGGGAATTCCCGGAAATATGCTTCGTTTTAATAATGTACTGAACGCAATTTTTTATCTTTTACTTACATTATTATTTAATGATTAATACATTTTAATGAAATTACTTGTTCATAATAAATAAGGCTTCTTGTGATACTTTGTATAGAAGCCTAAAATTAATAAAACAAATCAAAAAAAGCCCTTAGAAGGTAAAGTTGAAAACTTAAAAAAAAATTCTTACGTATGAAAAAGTGAAGGGGTTGCCAAAATCTTACAATAAATGAATAGAGATGGGTCTAATATTTAAAAAGCATCCTTTGTGATTGATAAAGTTTTGAAATCTCGTCTAAACAAATTGATTTCGTTAGGATTATAGGATTCCCCCATAATTAACAACGTAATTTTTTCAATGTTTTGACGTGTTAACTCCGAACAAGTACCATAGTAAAATTTCCATAACAAATTCCTCAACATTTATGCAATTTACAAAGATAAATCTATAATTTTGAGCATTTTTATCACCAAAATTTTAGTTGATTTAAGAAGTTGAAATCGTATAACATTAATCGGCAAATTATTCGCACTAAAAATAGTAGGTCATCTGGGGTAAATATGAAGCAAAATATAAAACTCTCAATTTTTAAGGCACTTGGAAATACAAATTAAATATTCTAATTGTACTATCCCATGCAGTTTTTCGTAATCTTAACAATTATGCATAAATATTTGTATAATTACTCGAAACCATGTGCTGCACTTCTTAGTTTTTTTTCGGTAGGTAGTAAATGAAATGCATCTGTAGGTGATGAAAATTAAAATAAACGCTCCAATTTTATTAAAAAGCAATTAATTTTATTGAAAAAATCGGATTAATTTATAAAACAAACAGCAAATACATAATAACAAACTAAAACTAACCGTTAAAGAAGAATTCTAAATTCGGAAAAAATCTTAATTTTAAATAAATCAATTAATTAAAACAAAACACAAAATACATTATTTAACAATGGGAAAAAATGAAACAAGATACAAATTACTTTTACCACACTTTTACTATTATACAGGGTGTCCCCGTGACCGTGGAGAACCTTTGAGGTGGTGATAAAGGACACTTTTCTAAGACAAATTTTCAAATAAAATGTTTGCCAAAGTCCAAACCCTTGGGGGTACCTCCCTTTAAAGCAATTTTTTGAATTTCTGATTTCAAACGGCCATAGCTCCGATATTATTGATTTTTTAAGGTTAATGGATTAGAACTTTTTTAAAGATCATTCGCTTGTCTACAAATTAGGTTATAACCCCTTATCGTGTAGAATCAACGGATTTCGGGTTATAAATTAAATTAAGGGAAAAAATGTTTAAAAAATTCAGGTTTTTTTTTAAATTTTCTTGCGAACCCCGTATCTCTTAAACGAAACGTCTAAGAGAAAAACTAATGGCCCAAACCGGATAGGGAATTTAACGGGCTACAACTTTCGTCAAATAAATTTTTTTGGGCAACCAACCGTTTTCACAGAAACTCTGGAAATAATGAACAAGGTGTAGGTAAAAAAATAAATTCACAATTTTTACAATTTTAAAAAAACAGTTAAAAACTGCCCGAAAAAATCTGAAATTTTACACGTACGCTCACCATTTTTGACCGCCCATAATAGCAATTAAGAATCTACAAAAATATCAATAAATTTTTGAAATTTGAATTTGTAAAAATATTCGAATAATTTAAAAGTAAAGTGCAATACTAGACAATTTTAAAAAAACAGTTAAAAACTGCCCGAAAAAATCTGAAATTTTACACGTACGCTCACCATTTTTGACCGCCCATAATAGCAATTAAGAATCTACAAAAATATCAATAAATTTTTGAAATTTGAATTTGTAAAAATATTCGAATAATTTAAAAGTAAAGTGCAATACTAGACAATTTTAAAAAAACAGTTAAAAACTGCCCGAAAAAATCTGAAATTTTACACGTACGCTCACCATTTTTGACCGCCCATAATAGCAATTAAGGATCTCCAAAATTAACAATAAATTTTTGAAATTTGAATTTGTAAAAATATTCGAATAAGGGAGCGTTCAAGTATTACGTAACGCAATTTTTGGAGATTTTTGACCCCCCCTCCCCCCATGTAACGCGCCGTAACGTTTTTCTGTACCCCCCCTCACCCCTAGTAAAACGTTACGTAACCACCAAGTGACCATTTTTATACCTAAAAGTCACAATTATGTGGCAAAAACAATGTTACGTAACGCGTAGTTCAAACCCCCCCCCTCCCACCCCTGTAACGCATCGTAACGTTTTACAAGACCCCCCTCCCCCCAAATTCGTTACGTAATACTTGAACGCTCCCTAATTTAAAACCATCAAAGAGCAAAACTTGACAATTTTAAAAAAACAGTTAAAAACTGCCCGAAAAAATCTGAAATTTTACACGTACGCTCACCATTTTTGACCGCCCATAATAGCAATTAAGGATCTCCAAAATTAACAATAAATTTTTGAAATTTGAATTTGTAAAAATATTCGAATAATTTAAAACCATCAAAGAGCAAAACTTGACAATTTTAAAAAAACAGTTAAAAACTGCCCGAAAAAATCTGAAATTTTACACGTACGCTCACCATTTTTGACCGCCCATAATAGCAATTAAGGATCTCCAAAATTAACAATAAATTTTTGAAATTTGAATTTGTAAAAATATTCGAATAAGGGAGCGTTCAAGTATTACGTAACGCAATTTTTGGAGATTTTTGACCCCCCCTCCCCCCCATGTAACGCGCCGTAACGTTTTTCTGTACTCCCCCCTAGTAAAACGTTACGTAACCACCAAGTGACCATTTTTATACCTAAAAGTCACAATTATGTGGCAAAAACAATGTTACGTAACGCGTAGTTCAAACCCCCCCTCCCGCCCCTGTAACGCATCGTAACGTTTTACAAGACCCCCCCTCCCCCCAAATTCGTTACGTAATACTTGAACGCTCCCTAATTTAAAACCATCAAAGAGCAAAACTTGACAATTTTAAAAAAACAGTTAAAAACTGCCCGAAAAAATCTGAAATTTTACACGTACGCTCACCATTTTTGACCGCCCATAATAGCAATTAAGGATCTCCAAAATTATCTATAAATTTTTGAAATTTGAATTTGTAAAATTATTCGAATAATTTAAAAGTAAAGTGCAATACTAGACAATTTTAAAAAAACAGTTAAAAACTGCCCGAAAAAATCTGAAATTTTACACGTACGCTCACCATTTTTGAGCGCCCATAATAGCAATCAATCTGTAAATTTGATCAATGACTTTAAGAGACCGCATCAAGTTTAAATTTATGTTTATTTTACGCCTCGTTCAAAATTAGTCGTTATGGGTTGTAGTACCTTTAAGTTACATCACTCCTAATATGTTGACAAACGAGGGTAGTCGAAAGTTGCCTTATTTTATTTTTAGAAAGGGATCAAATAAGTTAGCGGTCACTGAGACCGGCGGGTAGTGATAGTGTTACTTTTTTGTTTCTAGTAAACGTCTAGTAAACGTTTGAAGATTATAAACTATCATTATTATTGTTCATCAATATACCGATTGAATTAAGAGCAAACATCAGGAGAATATTAGGAATTTCGGATAACCCAATTTCATCCAGTTATCCGGAAAAAAAATTGGAAAAACCGCAAACATGCTATGTGTGTCCTTCCAAAATTAAAAGGAAGACTTCTTAGCTTTGTGTTTTTGTGCCACAAAGCAATATCTTTGCAGGAACTCTAAAATAATGAGAACTTAAATGCAGGATTAACAGCTAAAAAAAAACTAATAATTGATAATGAGTACATTTTTTGATTTTGTTCGACTCGAACAAAATTCTAAAATGGTGACGAGTTTATACAGAACAAAATTGACTACCTTAATAATAATTATTAAATTTTAGTACTATTAATTTGTATGTGGGCAAATTTCAATTCAGATTAACTCTGATGCAACTTTCTCGGAGCAATGAGTTTCATTACATCGAGAAATAGCGGCAGTTCTTAGGCTTCTATACAGCTACCTTTCTGGTGTGGAAAGTTGTTATTATCTGGTTATTTTTGGTCGCCATATAATGTAACATCACATAATCAGATAATCTGCACTAATTATTTATTATTTTATTTTAACCACAGCAGTGGCTTGATGTGGATAGTGAAGTTAAGTTGTAAATAAAAGAGAAGGAAGAGGATGGATCCACCTCAAAAAATGGACCGGAAATTACGCGAATTTCGAAAGCGAAAGCAAATTGCCAATATGACGTCAGAACAAATTATTCAACATCGCGAAAGAAATCAAATTGCCAACATGACGTCAGAACAAATTGAACAAAATCGCAAACGAAAGCAAATTGCCAACATGACCCCTTCGAAAATATTACATCGTTCACGTAGTCATGCAATTCGCCGACAAAATCCACGAAGTAAAAACGCAGCTGTTCTTGAAGTAGGTAACGTTGTAGAACCAAATGTCGACGTTCATAACGGTAGTTTTACACTACCAGAAAAGTACACTACCACAACTACCAGAAAAGTAGTTGTATTTTATTTTACTTTGATGTGAAAAAATAATTTTTTAATGATGTGGTTAGTGAAGTTAAGTTGTAAATAAAAGAGAAAGGAGAGGATTGGTCCACCTCAAAAAAGGACCAAACATTACAGAGAAGTAAAGTTTCGAATAGAATGGAAAAGTTTGATTGTTATTACTTATATAGTTTTAGTCTTTTATTTTTAAAAAGTTAAAAAAAAAGTTACTATGGGAGAAAAAAGGTATAAAAATTGATGGTTCATACTTGAGCCATCTAAGATTTGCTGATGATGTTGTTCTAATGTCTGAAGACCCAGATGAGCTTAAGGACATGCTCCGCCAACTCAATCAAGTATCCAAGGAAATAGGTTTAAAAATGAATATGAATAAAACCAAAATTATGAGCCCAGATGACGTAAATATCGTTATTGATAACCACATAATCCAGAATGTCCAAGAATACATATATCTGGGTCACCTAATAAAACTTGGCAAAGACAACCAAACTGCGGAAATAACACGTAGAATTGGGCTAACTTGGGCAGCCTTTGGAAAGTTGGGACACATTTTAAAGAACTCAAACATACCAATTAACTTAAAACGCAAAGTGTATGACATGTGTGTCCTACCGGTAGCCACGTACGCCTTGCAGACGATGGCTATCACCAAAAAGATTGCAAACCGCCTCAGAGTGACCCAGAGGGCAATGGAAAGAGCCATGCTCGGTATCTCTTTGAAAGATAAAATAAAAAACGATAGGATTAGAACAATGACGAAGGTGACAGACGTGATGCGACGAGTGGCGGAGCTGAAGTGGCGCTGGGCTGGACATGTGGCAAGACAGGAGAGAGATCGCTGGACACTGCGGATTACACAGTGGAGACCAAGAGAGACCAAAAGAAGTGTGGGAAGACCGCAAAGAAGGTGGAAAGACGACATAAGAGAGACAGCGGGTACGGGCTGGCAACAGTTAGCACAGAACAGAGGAAAGTGGAAGGAAAAAGGAGAGGCCTACGTTCAGGAGTGGACAGAGAACGGCTGAAGAAGAAGAAAGAAGAAGACTTATATAGTAAATGATAATTATTAATTACCAACCGCAAAAAATTTAATTGGTGCAGATTATCTGATTATGTGATGTTACATTATATGGCGATCAAAACTAACCAGATAATAACAACTTTCCACACCAGAAAGGTAGCTGTATAGAAGCCTAAGAACTGCCGCTAAAGCGAGTTCCACCTTGTTTAACTATTTACACTTTATATTTTTAACTTAATGTGACAATTCAAATTTTTACATTTTAATAAAATTGACTAGCCTGTACAAAACTGAAATTAAAAATTTTCGCCCAACGCATAGGCGTAACAAAATTATACACAAAATTCAATTTTAGAAATTGTACAAAAAAACACGACAAAATAATATTACTTAATTCGATTTACCAAAAGTTATGTAAATTTTAAATGAAAACCATAAAAAACTTTATATTAAAAAAAACGTCAATTCACAAGTGTACTTTAAATTGGTTACGAGTATTAATTTTGATTTTCCATTCTTGATATTCTCTTGTCGTAGTTACGGCTTTTTTACGTTACATGCTGCAGTTACGGCCTTCTTACACTGAAAAACCATGATTATTTGCGAATTTCCTAATATATTTTCGTGTTTTTCTTTGTATAATTTGTAAAATTGAATTTTGTGTATAATATTGTTACGCCAATGTCTTCTTTCCATTAACTTTTTAGTTAGTATCATTCTTAGTCTGGTCTCTTCTCCTGTATGAATCGAACCCACAATACATTTTGACCGACGGATGAATGGATCAACGTATCAACGGATCAACGTATCAACGTATCAACGTATCAACGTATCAACGTATCAACGTATCAACGTATCAACGTATCAACGTATCAACGTATCAACGTATCAACGTATCATCGTATCAACGTATCAACGTATCAACGTATCAACGTATCAACGTATCAACGTATCATCGTATCAACGTATCAACGTATCAACGTATCAACGTATCAACGTATCAACTTATCAACGGATCAACGTATCAATAGGTTTATATAGGTAGATGAAATACTGTTACTTTACATATATCATTCTGTTGTGAAATTCTTACTTATTAACTATATTCCTAATTCTCATTTTGATAAAATGCCAAACCTATATTATAAATTCAAAACTGGGGTAGAGATACACACTCTAAGTTTTGAAGGCTTATATATATCGGTGAAGGACGCCAAAGTGAAAATTATGAAAATAATGGGTATGAAACTAACAGACCTTAAAGTTATCAATAAGGAGACTGATAAAGAGTGCGACAACGACATGTTGTTATCGGAAAATCAACGTATAGTTGTTATCCGAAGTACTCCAATGGAGAATAAATCAATAAAACAACCTTACTTTAAACCTTCGCAATCCAAAACCGCTACTGTTAAAGCGCCATCTTTAGCTAAGGTGATTGATTTTTCATCCGTTAATGCGCCAGAAGAAGACAAGATTCAGGCAATGATATTTCAAAGTACCATAATGTACCATCCCACCACTTACGTTCACGTAAGAGGCGAGAAACCTACAGGTGCGGTACCAGAGACTTATTGTTGTCGAAAATGTCATAAGCGCGGCCATTGGATTCAAGATTGTCCTCGTGGAGATATGGCCAGTATCAAAAGAAGCTGCGGTATTCCCCGTAGCATGCTAACGGAAGTCGATGGCCCCGATGTGGAAGGTGCTATGATAACCGATGACGGTAAGTACGTTGTACGAAAACCGCTCGTCAAACATCAAGCAAACCCTCCTCAATCGGAGACCAGCTCGACTGTATCGTCAGCTTCTTCTTACCATGGGCAAAACTACCGCTCACAACAACTAAGTTGGAAAAAACGCGATCATAAGTATAGGAAATTTAGGACCAACGTCTATTAAGTATAGAAGCGTCCTTTTTTCCTATGTTATGACTCACGAAAGTAGCAGGGCAACTTATTTGTTGCCAACAAATAAGTTACCCTGCTATACCTCCTCGATGTATCATCACCTTGACGAGGTGAGGAGGCTTGCGTGTCTCGATGATCCCATCATCCATATGCATGGATGTAGGAGAGAGACCAGACTGAGAATGATACAAACACGAATAATTTGTTAACTATTAAATATATTTATTTATTATATTTATTTTGTAATGAACACACATACATTATCTTCTTTTTCTTAAGTATGTCTTATTATTATGATCATGATCTTATTAGCAGCTGCTCTAAATAGACCGACTGACTTCTTCCACTGTCTCAGATTTTTCAGCCAGGAAATACGACTTGCCCAATATACGCTAATTGTCGTTTTTTCACGATTCCAATAATTTCTTTTTACTTTCCTAATCCTCCAAAAACTCCAAAAAACAAGGTGGAACTCGCTTTAGCGGCAGTTCTTAGGCTTCTATACAGCTACCTTTCTGGTGTGGAAAGTTGTTATTATCTGGTTATTTTTGGTCGCCATATAATGTAACATCACATAATCAGATAATCTGCACTAATTATTTATTATTTTATTTTAACCACAGCAGTGGCTTGATGTGGATAGTGAAGTTAAGTTGTAAATAAAAGAGAAGGAAGAGGATGGATCCACCTCAAAAAATGGACCGGAAATTACGCGAATTTCGAAAGCGAAAGCAAATTGCCAACATGAACCCTTCGCAAATATTACATCGTTCACGTAGTCATGCAATTCCCCGACAAAATCCACGAAGTAAAAACGCAGCTGTTCTTGAAGTAGGTAACGTTGTAGAACCAAATGTCGACGTTCATAACGGTAGTTTTACACTACCAGAAAAGTACACTACCACAACTACCAGAAAAGTAGTTGTATTTTATTTTACTTTGATGTGAAAAAATAATTTTTTAATGATGTGGTTAGTGAAGTTAAGTTGTAAATAAAAGAGAAAGGAGAGGATTGGTCCACCTCAAAAAAAGGACCAAACATTACAGAGAAGTAAAGTTTCGAATAGAATGGAAAAGTTTGATTGTTATTACTTATATAGTAAATGATAATTACCAACCGCAAAAAATTTAATTGGTGCAGATTATCTGATTATGTGATGTTACATTATATGGCGATCAAAACTAACCAGATAATAACAACTTTCCACACCAGAAAGGTAGCTGTATAGAAGCCTAAGAACTGCCGCTAAAGCGAGTTCCACCTTGTTTCTTTATTACAGTCTTGAAAATGACCCCGATAGAGGGTCGCAACTAGTCGATTCAAAACGTAGTCTTTCTTTAACACGTCCCCTAATATCCAATATCCTAGTAAATCATATCCTTGGAACAATAGCTTATCTTCACTTTATTCTGGCCGTTAATCCCTGCGGCAGTTAGACCAGTAAGCCACGTATCAAAGAATAATTGAATCAACGGACAATCGTATCATGGTATAATCGTATCAACGGATCATCGTATCAACGGATCATCGTATCATCGTATCATCGTATCAACGTATCATCAGATCAATTTGCTTATATAGGACATCGCCCTATGAGTATAGTAGATGTAACAGTTTGGCTAATTTTTCGCGCGTTAAGTAAAAGTAAATTATTAACAATGGCAATAATCGAAAACAAATCTGCTTTCAAAACTGTAAAGAATGTGCAATTTGGCATTTTTAGTCCGGAAGATATTCGTAGCATGTCTGTCGTCCCAGAAGGTATAAATCATGTAGAAATTATGGAAGGAAGTCTTCCAAAAGTGGGCGGCCTGATGGATCCGAGGATGGGAGCGTTTGACAGCACTTTACCATGTCAAACATGCGAAGGCGACCGGGACCCGTGCCCCGGTCACTTTGGTCACATCGAATTGGCCAAACCGATCTTTCACGTTGGCATGATTAAAGATGTCATGAAAGTTTTACGCTGCGTCTGCTTTAATTGCAGTAAATTGTTGGTGACCCCAAAAAAACAAAACCACTTCGAACACGCTCAGAAGATAACTGCAGACGATTCCAAGAAACGCTTAGAACTAGTGTACGGTTTGTGCAAAGAACAAACAATATGTCACGCGGATGGTGGATGTGGAAATCATCAACCTGTAATTAGAAAATCGGGTCTCGATTTGACGGCCGAATGGAAGGAATCCGACGGAAAGGTTCCACAAGAAAAAAAGTATTTGTTGGCGGAAGAAGTGCTGCATATCTTTAGACAAATTAGCGACGCAGATTGCAGCGCCCTGTAAATGGATCCGAAATACTCACGACCCGAGTGGATAATCGTGACGGTTTTACCGGTTGTTCCTCCTTCCGCGATACCCGCAGCTTTCATGGGCGATTCGCCGAAGAAACGTCAAGACGATTTGACAAATAAATTGGCCCTAATCATAAATATACCTTGTCTAGAAGCCTAAAAGTAGCGCACTGGCTACCCAGTTCTTAGACCTCTATACACACAGAGTATATCCAACACGATTTGAAACGCTCTGTATGATTTTGAATTATGCGGACAGACGGACGGACAGACGGACAGACGGACAGACACGGAGCTAGATCATAAGGCTTCTTGTTATACTTTGTATAGAAGCCTAAAAATCGGGTCTCGATTTGACGGCCGAATGGAAGGAATCCGACGGAAAGGTTCCACAAGAAAAAAAGTATTTGTTGGCGGAAGAAGTGCTGCATATCTTTAGACAAATTAGCGACGCAGATTGCAGCGCCCTGGGAATGGATCCGAAATACTCACGACCCGAGTGGATGATCGTGACGGTTTTACCGGTTGTTCCTCCTTCCGCGAGACCCGCAGCTTTCATGGGCGATTCGCCGAAGAAACGTCAAGACGATTTGACAAATAAATTGGCCCTAATCATAAATATACTTTGTATAGAAGCCTAAAAGTAGCGCACTGGCTACCCAGTTCTTAGACCTCTATACACACAGAGTATTTCCAACACGATTTGAAACGCTCTGTATGATTTTGAATTATGCGGACAGACAGACGGACAGACAGACGGACGGACAGACACGGAGCCAGATCATAAGGCTTCTTGTTATACTTTGTATAGAAGCCTAAAACTAAAGAATCAATTAAAATAATTCAACCATTAAAAATATCAGTGTTTGAAGTTGTATTGCAATAATGAAGTAAAGATTTCCAGGAAAACCATATTTTTTCTATTTTAAAATTTGCTTATCCACACCAATATTCGATAAAATTTGAATACACACCAATATTCGATAAATAAACGCATACCTAGTCAAACAACGAGATCTCGTTACACAACAATAACAGAATATTTTATTAGCCTAATCGTGGTCAGTTAATTTAATAAAGCATTGCACTTTTTCTTGCAGTGAAAAATAGCAATTCCGAGTTTTGCGTTTTGTGCAGTTTAAGGCTATTAGTTGAAAATTGTATCGATAACTCAAAACTTTAAAAAGTTATTTAAGAGCAAAGTAGGTACAGTCCAATATTTGGACTTGGTCCACTTTAGCTGTGAACCCCTCATTGTAAACCGACAGTGTTAAGACACTAAATTTTACTTTTAAAATTTTCTATATTTCATAATTTTAGGACAAAAACAAACAATAATTACCTATACATCTCTTATTATAAAAGGCCAAGTCTTTCTTTCTGTCCGTCCCACGGAAATACCCGAAGCAAACCGAACCGAACCGAACGCACAACGTATCATCGGATCAACGTATCATCGGATCAACGTATCATCGTATCAACGTATCATCGTATCAACGTATCATCGTATCAACGTATCATCGTATCAACGTATCATCGTATCATCGGATCAACGTATCATCGTATCAACGTATCATCGTATCATCGTATCAACGTATCATCGGATCAACGTATCATCGTATCATTTTGTCTATATAGGTAAGTCTATTTCCAAAAAAGCATTATGTGAACTTCCATAATGGATAATGAAAATTTTGAAAATCCTGCTGCAAAGCGACGGCGATTGAATCGTGAGAGAAAAGCACGTACAAGAGCTAATAACACAGAAGAACAGCTTCGATCACAGCGACAAGCTGACGCTCGGTCTCATGCGATACGTCGACAACGTGAAACTTTGGAACAAACTCAAGCGCGGCAAGCTGCTGACGCTCGGTCCCATGCGATACGTCAACAACGTGAAACTTTAGAAGAAACTCAAGCGCGGCAAGCTGCTGACGCTCGGTCCCATGCGATACGTTGATCCGATGATACATTGATCCGATGATACGTTGATACGATGATACGTTCATCCGATTGGTTATGAAATTATCCGTTATGCGTTCGGTTCGGTTTGCTTCGGGTATTTCCGTGGGACAGACCGAAGGAAGGAAGGAAGGAAGGACTTGGCCTTTTATAATAAGAGATTTTTCACCTATATAGGAAATTTAAATACGTTGATACGTTGATCCGATGATACGTTGATCCGATGATACGATGATACGTTGATACGATGATACGTTCATCCGATTGGTTATGACATTATCCGTTATGCGTTCGGTTCGGTTTGCTTCGGGTATTTCCGTGGGACAGACAGAAGGAAGGAAGGACTTGGCCTTATATAATAAGAAATGAGAACAACATTAAATAAATAAACAAAAAACTTACATATATTTTTTTAAATTAAATTAAACTTAATCAATATTTAAAATTTTTTTACTTATTTTAAACTAGATGATACCCCGTCCGAGGACGGGCAGCTAGAAGGACGGGCAGCTACCCAAGGTAACTTAAGTTGAATGAAGATTAAGGAAAGCTCTCAGTGCAATCCAAAAGCCATATGACCTTGGGTAGCTGCCCGTCCTTCTAGCTGCCCGTCCTCGGACGGGGTATCATCTAGTAATAATATAATTTACAAATTACAGCAGTAAATAAAACAAAAATAAATACTTTTTTAATTTTATTAAATAGTAATCTGGGCAATTTTCAAATAAAAGATAATTATACTAAGCCTTGTCTATTATTAGTCATGCATGTCGGTGTAGTGTAACATGATCCACCATTGCGCTGTTGCCGAGAGTATTGCAAAAAATTCGAAATTTGGAGACCAAAAAATGCTATACATACGCGGAGGCTTCTTAAACCGTGCGACATATTCTCTTATGCGAGTTACCGATGGTGGCGAACCTAGCGGGAGTTAATATGAACCTTATTGTATAAAACTACAAGTGTACATGACCATTTGGACTCTGAGCGAAAGTTGGCCATTCGACTCGTAGCGACTTCAAGATTCATAATCCTAGTTTTTAATGGGGAAACGTTTTCGACTCCGATTTCGGAGTAAAAATCGCAAACTCGGAGTCGAACTAGATATCTTGATATACTTATTGGAGGCGTATTAGTACTAAATGCACGTATACGTATTATATTTATTACAAATACTACTAGCGCAGGGGTATTTTTAATGCTAGTATTACCTACTCGTACATCAACAATAAATTCTATTATTGTTTTGGAAAACAACATAAAATTGATGAAAAAGTTCACGAACTGATGTAATACAGTGGATGGCAATGATAAGGAATTGTTGAACATTATACGACGCTACTGTAATTTTATGAGGTGTATAATAAGCTTGTTATATTTGGGAAATAACATGTAACATGCAGATTTTAATCCTTTTAAGAAAATAGTCACAGTTAATGTAATATCGAAAATTGTCACAGTTAATGTAATAGTGCAAATTGTCACAGTTAATGTAGTATCGCAAGTTGTCACAGTTAATGTGACACCGACGACAATAACACTCCGCTAGGGGGCGCAAAAATCAGTATATTTTACATCAGTTATAGTTAATGCAAAGTGAGTAAAACTAACACACTTCACATTTCACGGAATTGTCACGGATTTTCTCTTTTTGGCATAATAGAGATAAGCAATACGTCAGAAGTTGATATATGAAGAGAAAAAATTGTGACGGATCGGAAAATCCGTCACAATTTTCGGAATCCGTCACAGCTTAGTGATATGCACACACAAGTCGTCACAGTTAATGTAACACCAACACATACACACATACATACATACACACATACATACAGACATCCTTCCAAAAATGATAAAAATGGATTCAGGGGACCTCAAAACGTGAACATCTGTCAAAAAATTGGGGGGTCAAATTTTGACTGATAACAATACTTTCCTTACCTAGGGGTTCGGAAAGTAAAAATAAACTAAAAGTTTCTTTTATTGGTGCCGCATTTTTTGCACCCTTGTAATTATGAAAACACCGATAATCGATATTAGATTTTCAATTCAACTGGATAAAAAAGTACACGAAGGAGTATAATAAAATTTAAAAAACTTTCAATTTCACTAAATTTCTTTATTATTAACTCGATTATTTTATAAAGAAAGTTGTTGATAAACTTCTTAATCGAAATTATATAATCGTTTAGGAAGTTTTGAGGAACCCACCTCTTTATATATCCATTTATAAGTCTTGATAAAACAAAGAATATTTTACAATATCTTTTTCTCACTTCTCGTGGGATATCACATCGCAGAATTTTTATTCATCTGCAATATTACCTTTGGGTTAAATTTTGTCTGTGCGTGGCTTCTATCGGTTAGTGTTACTCGTGCGTGGGTTAAATTTAAATATCGGTTTTATAACGCTGCGGAAATTGCACCAGGATAACTACGCTGATGTGTATTAACATTTTATCTTTATTCAAAAACCAATTTTCAAAAAGTTTCACTTTTAAATAATAAACGGCTTTGTACTAGTAATCGCAAACCTTCTCCGCTAAATTGGCCAGTTATTAACCCTTAACCGACACTTAAATTATCTCAATTAGGCAGCCCACACTTTACTGTTTTTTACCTCGACCTCAAGAGGTCCCCAGCTCAAAACATAAACAATTCAGAGTTTAAACAAAGCGTCGTAATAAAATAATACAAGTTATTCAAAAATTCGCAATTAGTCAATCCAAATAACGTGGGTTCCTTTATTTGTTTTCTGAACCCTTCCAAATGTATTTATATTGTTTAAACCATCCCTTTGTAGTCGTTCCCGAGAGATCAAAGAAACTTAACCGTTTCTCTACTAAGTAAGTATATATTAACTTCCACAGACTAATTGTTAAATCACCCTGTATGTATTGTAACAATCTTATTGTAGGTGTAGTAAAACTAATACTATTATTGTGTTTGTGTTTTATGTTTTAAACATAAATTTACATTAAAATTTACAGCAGCCAGTTCTACATGTTTGACAAATAAACAAGTAAAGCAAAAGTAATTCGACGGTAAAATCGGTTTAGATACAAGCAAAAGTTAACTTCGTTTTTCAAATAATAAAATGAAGTTTGAGTTGGAAACAAATTTGTGCTAATTAGTAGTCAGCAAAAAATATCTCGCGTTTCAAGAGCGCAGCAACTTGGAAATGTAATCTTTCATTTTCTAACCAGTCAGTCAGCATGAGGAAATTCGTTATTACTTAAATTAGAGCTTGTAAAAAGGCATACCGTGACATGATAAGGTTTAAATGTTTATTAAATTAACACTGACACATTTTTTTATTTTGTTAGCTAAGTGGGACGCTACAGGCTGTTTTATAGCGGAGCGCCCCTTTGTTTCGCTTTTTATTATTTGTGGTTTTTTGCGCTGCTATTTGACTGATTTTCCGGTTTGGTGGATCGTAGATTATTAGTTTATTGCAGTAGTAGCTTGCTCTAAAGTCACAAAAAAAAGACAAGCCATTCAAAAATTTAAGGAGGTCACAACCAGAGCATTCCAAAAACATGGTTCGATCTTACTAGATTTCATCAGTGGCGTATATAAAGAAAAACCCTGGTTGTTGCAATAATTTGCTCTTTAAATTGTTAAAATCCTTGCAAGCGGGTAAGTTCCTTAAGCCCAACCCTGTATAATTATGATTATGAGTAAGTTTCAATGCTCACCGAAACTTTTGTAATGAAGTCATTTATAGGGCTGATTTGGCATTAGGACATCCTTTCTACATAATTTCAGCTTAATCTTTTAAAATGCAGTTTGTCTTCTTTTGCTATGATTTATGCTGGAACCTACAATTTAACGTGTAATAAGAACCGCGGCACAAATAATTTGGAAGTTCAACTGTGACCGAATATAAAATATAGCAATGTAGTTTTCTTCCCTAAAATTTACGGGGTGATGAAATTTCAAAATGTAATTCCTAATTTTCAATTTGGTTTATTTCATTTTATTTAACCCTTGCACCTTCCTTTGAGTTCCTTTACAATAATAACAATCTTTCACTCCCTTAAGTTCCGTTTTCTTCAAAAAAAATACTTTCCACGGTTTGCTTTTGCAATCTTCTCTAAACCTTCCTTATTAACATTTATTCAATCAATTATATTTTATTAAAGAACGCTCTTTCATTTAAATCATTTTTATTTTTATTTAAACTCTGCACAATGCAATAAATCACTGATTTTTTTCTCAATGACCGAGCATGAATGAATTTGTTAAAAAAAAGTTTTGCTTTACAATAGCCGATTACAATATTCCCAATATAAAATCGAATCAAACTTTTCTACACATAATTGAAATTTGAAAACAATAATTTAAAAAATACAACATTTTTACACAAAAACCAGCACAATATGCAAACAACTGACCAATTAATACAAAAGCCTGGGGGATCTGGCGATTTACCATGACTGTAATTATCTCAAGTAAATATGTCTAAAAATTTGTCTCTACAGGACTCACAATTAACAAAATTTTCAAGGAATTACAAAAATTATCAAAGGATTATATAGCTATCCCAGGAATTCTAAGAAATTCTCATCAGTAATTTTAAATGAACTAAACAAATAAATGCACAAAACTCTGAATTTTAAAGGTTTCCCTGGATTTCCGAAATTTTTTTAAGATTCTCAGAGAATTCTAAAGCCTTGCAAAGAATTACAAACAGTAATTTTCAAGGAATTAGAAGTAACTAATACACAAAACTCGGAAAAACTTCTGAAAATTTTCGATGAATTCCAAAGATTTTCAATAAATTCTAAAGATTTGATAAGAATTACAAGATATTTCCCATAATTATCGAGGAATTAAAACTAAATAAATACACAAGACCCTTCCTATCAATTTCAAGGATTTGCAATAACTTTCAGGAATTTCTAAAACTTTCCAAGGCATTACTAAGATTTTCCGAAAATTGCAGTGATTATTAAAGAGTTCTATAGATTTCAAATGAATTCCTAAACATTTCCAGTACATCTAAGGGTGATAAAAGTAATTAAATACACAATATTTGCAATTCAAAAGATTTTTAATAATTTTCAATGATTTTCAAAAATGTTCAACTAATTCCAAAGATTTTAAGAGAATTCAAATGTTTTGAAAAGAATTTCAAGACATTCCAAGGAATTAAAAATAAACAAACACGCAAAATTCGAAATTTCGAAAATTTCCAAGAATTTCCAAAGATTTTCAAGGATTTCCAAAATTATCCACGAATTTCAATGATTTTCAAAAAAATTCTAAAGATTTGCAAAGAAATACAAAGAAATCCGATCAATAATCATCATTAATTATAATTAAAATTAAATAAATGCACATGAACCTCGTATCAATTTCAACGATTTCCAAGGATTTGAACAAACTTTTACGAATTTCCAACAATTTTCAAAGAACTCCAAAGATTTTCAGAAAATTCCAGTAATTATTCAAGAATTCCATAGTTTTCTAGTAATTGCTAAAAATTTCCAGTGATTCTAACGGAATATTAAAAGTAAATAAATAAAAAAAACTCAGATTTCTAAAGATTTCCTATCAGTTTTAAGAAATCTTCAAGAATTTTCAAAACTTTTTTAGGAATTTCAAAAATTTTCTTAAAATTGCAGTGATTATTAAAGAGTTCCATTACTTTAAATACGAATTCATAAATATATTTCCAGTAATTCCAAGAGTGATGAACGTAAATAAATATACAACCCTAGGAATTGAAAATATTTGTAATAATTTTCATCGATTTTCAAAAATATTCATCGAATTCCAAAGATTTTTAGAGAATTCAAAAGTTTTGAAAATAATTGCAAGATATTCACAAGGATTTACAAGGAATTAAAAATAAATAAACACACACAATTCGCAATTTTGAAGATTTCCAAGGACTTCTAAAGATTTGCAAGGATTTTCAAGGATTTAAATAAAGATTTTCAAAGAATTTCAATAATTTCCAAGGTTTTGAAATAACTTTTTTAGTAAATTTACAACAATTTTCCAAGATTTTCAGGAAGTCCAGTGATTATTGAAGAATTCTATAGATTTCCTAAAAAATTTCCAGTGACTAACGGAATTAAAAGTAAATAAATACACAAAATTCGGATTTCTAAAGGTTTCTATTCAATTTTAAAATTTTTCAAGGATTTTCAAAACTTTGCTTCATAATTAAAAGATTTTCTGAAAATTGCAGTGATTATTAGATAGTTTTATTATTTTCCAATGAATTCATAAATATTTCCAAGAATTCAAATAAGGGTGGTAAAAGAAAAAAATGCACAAAACTTGCAATTCAAACGATTTGTAATAATTTTCAATAATGTTAAACGACTTCTAAAGATTTTCAAAAAATTCGAAAGGTTTCCAAGGATTTTCAAAAATTTTCGAGCAATTCCAAAATTTGCGGTGAATTCTAAAGATTTGAAAAGAAATACAAAACATTTCTAATGATTATAATAACAGAATTACAATTAAATAAAAAATATAAAGCACTTGTAATAATTACAAAGATGTCCTATCAATTTCAACGATTTCCAACGACTTTTCACAAGGACAAGAATTTCCAACAATTTTCGAGGAGTTCAAAATATTTTCAGGAAATTCTAGTAATTATTTAAGAATTCTTTAGATTCTTAATGAACTCCAAAAATTTCCAGTGATTCAAACAAATTAAAAGTAAACAAATACACAAAACTCGGAACTCCAAAGATTTGTCATAAAATTTCAAGAATGTCTAAAAGAATTTCAAAACGTTCCAAAGATTTTCAGAGAAAAGTTAAGATCTGTAAAGAACTCGAAGAAATTCCCAATAAATTTAAAGGAATTAAAAGTTAATGAATACACAAAAATCGTAATTCGAAAGATCTCTAAAGATTTCTAATAAGGAATTTTAAAAATATTTCCAAGGATTTTCAAAAATTCTTGAGAAATTTCAAAGATATTCAAAAAATTCAAAGCCCTCAGTGATTTTCAATGACAACTAAACTAAACTCGTAATTCCAATAATTTTAAATAAATTGCAATGATTTCTAATGGTTTTTAAGGAATTCTAAAATTTTCCTAATGCCCAAGAATTTCGGATAATGTTCAAGATATTATTAATAAATGCACATAACCCGGAATTCCGAACATTTTCGGAGATAAATGTGGTTTTTCGCGTTGACCTTCCACCTTAAAAAGGATGTATTAACTATTTCCAAGGGTGCACAAAGAATTATAAAAATTTCGATGGAATTCTAAGTAATTTTCAGTGATGCCAAGGAATAAAAATAAATAAATACGCGAAACTCGCAATTGCAAGGATTTCCTAAGATTTCAATAAGTGCTAATATTTTCCATACAAATCCAAAACTGAAGGAGGAATTCCAAAGATTTTTAGTGAAAGTATATAAATACACAAAATTAGGAATTTCATAGATTGCTAAGAATTCCAAAGATTTAATTGGAGTTGCAATAAATTCCAAAGATTTTCTAGTAGACCAAAACTTTTCAAATAATTCTATATATTTCCATTGAATTTTTAAGAATTCCCAGCGATTTTCAATGAATTAAAAAATTTAAATACACAAAACTCGGTATTCCGAAGATTTCCTAAGAATGCTCAATAAGTGCTAATATTTTCCATTGAATTATAGAAATTTTCAGGCAATTCAAAAATTCTAAAGATTTTCAAGAGATTCCAAACATTTTTATATAATTCTACATATTTTCAAGCAATTCCTAAAATTTCTTAGTAATTAAAAATATATAAATAAATAAAACTGGGTATTCCGAAGATTTCTTACGATATTCAATAATTGGCCATGTTTTCCACGGAATTCTGAATATTTTCAAGGCATTCTAAAGATTCAAAAGAATTTGCCAGAAATTTCAAATATTTTCCCTACCCAGTGATTTTCAAGCAATTTAAAATAATTAAATGAACGCTGATTCTTAGCGCGGCCCTGGATTGATCCACTTCAAAAAATGGATCATGAAGGCTATGAAATCTTGATCATCATAATATGGATGTCAACTCGTAATAGCAGCTACGAGGAAACAGTTGTAGCGGCAAGCTGTAAATATCAAGTAGCATCTTCTTCCTTTTCTTCAGCCTTAGTGTAATCTAATACTGAACGTCAGTTTTTTTTTCCTGTTTCCTCCCTAGGTTAACCACCTAGAGAGGGAGTATATTTATGCAATGGGATACATAATAATATAATAAACAATAACATAACAATTAAATGACACAAGAATGGTGGTGATACATAGTGGTGAAAATAATGTTGATGAGTTTATAACAATTTTTATTAAGTTAATAAAATTAATAAAGGAACAAATGAGCGCTACTACGGCAGCGGCTAAATAGAGAGAAAATGATAATAAAATTTAAATATGAATGAGTGAATTGAATTAATAACTTTAACATAATTTTTTTTATTTTATTTTATTTTATTTCTTGATTAATTTAGGTGATGCATAAATCCATTTTAGGCAGACTAAGGGGGGGTGTTAAAGTGTTTAAGAGTGTTAATGATAGACTTACAAAAGGTTATGAAAAGTTTAGTGATAGATTTATTTGCAATGATTTCTGAAATGACAAAGGGTGATATATTTACTAGCGAACAATGAGAGGTGTAGGTGTGGCGTTGCTGGACGTATTTCGGGCAGCAAGACAACAAATGATGTAGAGTCTGCCTACTTTTTGAATCGCAGGGGCACACATCAACAGGACTGATCTTGAATCTGTATAGATACTCGCGCGCAAACGAGTGACCCGTCAATACCTGCGTCATTTCAAAGGAGGTATCAACGGCACTTCGGAACAAGCAAACATCATGTAGCGTAGGTAAATGCTGCCGGGTGGTCGAACCTTGGACGGCATTTCTGTACTCGGTATCCCAAGTACATGCCGACTCAAGGCGGATCACCCTTCTTGCGTAACTTAGAGGGAACTGGTTGTATGCCATGCGACTGTGTGAAACAGCCGCGTCTTTGGCACATTGATCTGCAACCTCGTTCCCTTCAATGCCGCAATGAGCCTTTACCCACGCAAATCTGATGATCGTTTGGTCCTTCAGTTTGAGCAGTGAACGATGGATGGAGGTGACCAAAGGTACGGTGCTACTCCTATTAGCGATGGTAACAAGCGAAGAGAGGCTGTCGGAGAAAATACACACTGAGTGTAACCTCCTGGGGGAGATCCAAGTCAGGGCGGCGTCTATCGCATATAACTCGGCTTGAAACACGCTACAAGTACCGTTTAACCGGTACTTGTGGGTCTCTTGCCGAGCTTCACGGTATATGACGATTGCCCCGCCGACCTCTCCACCTTCCTGCTTGCTGCCATCGGTAAATATAGCAACATCGACCTGGTCGCATATTCGATCGACTTCCAGCGAGTCGTTTGCTTTTACGAAACTGATCGTTTGTCTATAGCGGGGATGTAACATCTCCGCTGGCGACGTACGATTTTGCAAGACGACGTCGTCCGGAAGTCGATCGAAAGTACCATCCATTTTCACTTGCTCTACCCCTGCCACCTCCTTTATCCTTAGCTCGATTGGAGTAAATCCAGCTAAGGCCAACGCAGATATTGCCGAGACCGTATGAAATGCGCGCGTAGCCCTGACGGCGAATGCCCGCTGAAAAGATCGCAACCAACCCAGCACGTACTTGTATCTTAGCACTCCACTCCAAATAAAAGAACCGTAAGTAATGGTCGGTTCGATGACCGCGTGGTATATTGTCTCCACATTTCGTGGATTAATACCCCACGTGGGCCGTACGAACCGACATAAAGATTTAAAAATTTTGTTGGCTTTGACTATAATGTGTCGAACGTGTTCATTGAATTTCAAGTGTTGATCTAAAATAATACCTAGAATTTTAATGTGAGGCTCATAAGTCAAAACAGTGTTGCCGAAGGAAATTCTACAAAATTTGGTTTTTGGAGTGAAGGCTATTGCTTGAGTTTTCGGAGCGCTAAATGTTAATTTAACACCTGCGCCCCACTCACTGATCCATAAACTGAACATCAGTTTACTTCCCTAATACTGATATGAATTTTATAATGCCCCACGTTGGGTGCCAAATGAAATGAATTTTGATAAATGCACCTGGGGGGTGCTTTAAATTACCCTCGGTGCTATAATCTATTGATTGTACCCTTGATACATAAATAACTATTATTTTCATTTTTATTTTAAAATTAATGTCAACTAAAAATTTTTGACTTGCTTTTTATGGTTCTTAGTGTTCTAAAGTCTTGCGCTAAACATAATTTTACAAGTTACAATTATTCATCGCCTCAGCCATAGGCGTACCAAAATTCAAAAAAGCGCTTCCGCATAAAATGATGTACAAAAAAGAATGACAACACTTTTGGAAAACGGATTTTGGAGTACTCTACCTTTGAGAGCATCAAAGTCCCTCATCTCAAAGTAAACTTTGCTTGAGTTTAGTGATATGACATTAAACAACGTCTTTTCGCTACTTCTTAGCTTAATCACGTACGTAGATGCTGGCTGACAAATCCTACTAACATCCTTACCTTTATTATGGTAGTTACCTGTCTGTATACATTTATCTCATAAAATATATAAAAATGAGAGGTCGTTCATCCTTTAGTTTAGTCGCTTATTATATTACATCAGCTGAATGAATCATTTTCTGCTATAAATACAACACCAACTGATATAAATAGGGTGCTATTGCGCTAAAATATCCGCTAATGACCGCTCTGCTGCTTATTGCGATATATTGTTGCTTGTTTCAGGAACCCTCAATTTAATTAAAAGTAATATTGCTTTTATGTTACCTAACACTGTTTCGGTAATATAACAGCACGATTTTGTACACGAGCGGTGATATTACGCTAAAATATCCGCTATAAGGCGCTTGACTGCTTATCGTGTTAGTGTTGCTTATTTGAACGCTGTCCAATGTAATTGACCGCCTCATTTAATTCTTCAATTAAATTTATTTACTTACTATTCAACAGGATCGTCTCTAATAAGGAAACTATTTGAATCCGTTAAAAAATCAATTACGGAGTCCTTCACCGCTAATTGTTGATGTAAATATATTCGGCAACTAGACAACTTAGTAGTTGAACGTTTTGTGAGTTATTTTGATACTACATTAAACTGATTAAGCTTACAGCTGACTGCTTTGAGCGCTTTGTTTCTAATTGAATTACTTAACGGTTTCTTAGGCATTTATCGTTGCATGTAATGACATAATGCATCAGAAAGATATTATATAAATGTTAAGAAAATATTCCGGTAGACGACAACAAATTGTTATCAGAAATGTATTTAACTGCTTAATTATTAACTATAACTAACTGTTATGGTTAGAATAATTTTGACGTTAGATAATTTAAATTTTCCCATCATTTGCCTATAGAAATCGTTGTTTTAACGACGGTGGTGATGCGCCATAATTGTTTAGAACTACTTAGTTCTACTTAGAATTTTATTTAGCTACTTTATGTTAGGTATAATTCTTCTTATAGTACATGTGCTAAAAAATTTACATCATACTGCTGAAAATCCTGTAGTCGTATTTGAACGCTACCCAATACATTGAAATGTTTCATCGCTTAGTTTCCGTAGCTTACAAGCAGCAGGGTCAAATAATGAAGCTGTTGGGATCCATTAAAAATTATCTACAGATAAATTCACCGCTAATTGTTGTTGTGATACATTCGGTAGCTTCATAACTTGTTTGAACGTTTCGTAAGTTATTTTGATGCTACGTGACCGGTTTAAGCGCTTTGAGGCTAATTGCATTGGTTAACGACTTCTTAGACATTTACTCTTGCATGCAATGCAACGACAAGGTTCACAAATATTATATAAAGTCTTCTGTTCGACGACAATAGAATAAAATATTTCTGTAACTTACTAAACGTATCAGGATAGCTGCTGGAATCCGTTAAAAATTATGACATACTCGGCAGCTGCATAACTTGTTCGAACGTTTCGTGGGCTATTTCAATGCTACGTGCCTGCTTTAAGCGCTTTGTGGCTAATTGAATTGGTTAACGCCTTCTTAGACATTTACTCTTGCATGCAGTGCAGCAGAACGGTTTACAAATAAAGGAAGGAGTCTCCTATGCTGTTTGGATTTCAAAAAACTAGCCTTGGATATTAGGTTCCTTATAAGTTTATTTTAAGGCGACGCGACTTCTAGAAACACTTCCTACCTAGTTCTGGTTTTCAAGTTATTGCTTTCTTAGATTTTTAAACTATTCAGCTACTTTTTGAAGTGTTTTATTACCGCTGGATTAGCTTTAAAATGGGTTAGCAGCCCAAGAGCATGTGATTTTATGCTCTTACCGTTTTCGAGTTACGGCCATATGAAAGTGGGTATGCCAACTTAAATGTGGTTCATCATCATCACGGCACTCCATTCATTGAATGAATATCGTCACGTCGTTGGACGCTTTTCAATCCATTTTCTAAGATGGATTAGTCCCTATTTATTCTCTTAGTTGCCCATTACACTCTTTGCAACCCTCTGTGTGTCTTAGCCTCTTCCACGACCCTTCTTCATGGTTCTCTATCAAGGGCTCTCGTTTACCAATTGTTGACCTTGAAATTTCTTAAGTTCGTCATTCTTGGCCTTACTCTTGACCTCTCCATATCTGGCCTCCATTTCATTCCACATTTGATTGCTCGGTTGATTGTTGTTGATTTAGTTTACTTCATGTTTCACATTTCCTTTTTGGTCAGTCTTATCAGTATTTTGTCAAATTCCTCTTTCAGATTTTTTGTTGCTTTTCTGTTCTCTTACTTTTTTGTACAATTCACTTGGGTTTTTTGCATTCTTTCCAAGTATGTCTGTCATCATTCCTTCAATACATTGTTGTTTAGCACAGTTTCACAGTCCGTCTTCTTTTTTCTTTGTATATTTAATTATTTCCTGTTTTTTGGGAAATTATTCATTTTAATCTTCCTTCTCGTTTTAGTTCTATTATTGCTTTACATTTTTGCTCAATTGTCTCTTCAGCTGATGCTCTCAGTATGCTGTTTCTAATATTGATCCATTATTGTTCTATGTTTGGCTTTATTTATGCACCATCTTTTCTCGTAACACTTGGACATATTTCTAGATTCTTCTTATCGTTCAGTTTTTCTATTTATATTGTAATCCGTATCTATACTTGTACCTATAAATAAATCAAATTATGTGAATTTGCATAATTTCCTTTAAATTTGCTTCTTTTGACCACAAATATAATATGATCAATCAAGCCCGGCTCAACGAGGTGGGTAGAATGGGCTCGGCCCAGGGCGCTTTCTCTCGGGGGTGGGGGGAAAACCATCTTATAATTTACACAATAAAGTTTTTTTCACGATTGCTACATGATGTTCGAGTTGTTTATATTATCAGAATGAAGTAAAAACATAAAAAATATTGTGCGAAATATTTGGAATTCCAATCTTAGGATATCCGTTCTCATGTAAGATACTCAGATCTTTTTTTGTTCAACTTATTTACATCGTGTGTGTATTACCAGTATAACATATTTATCATTGATTAATGATAAAAGATTAAGTGCGGCCTTTAGACCGCACAACCATGTTAATTATACATTAGAAGCTCTGAAGGTTTCGCCTGCAATTTAATCAATATCGCCTTTATAACTGCTTCCATTTCTAAGTCCTGCTCTTCTCTTCTCTCTTCAGTTTGTTTTGCTTTCATAGGTGATTGTTCAGTTTCTTTACTTCGTTGGAATATCGTATCCAACCCTTCTAAGGAATCTTTACTATTTGGAGTTCTCTTTCTTTTTATGCATTCAGACACCTGGCTTTCGCTGTTTGCATGGTTTTTCGCCCGAGTGAAAAGCTGTGACCTGGGTCGACCTTCAGGTTGCTTATTCTTTATCCTTGCCCACTCCCACACCTTTTGAGGTTTATTCCTCTTCAACTGTCTTCTGCTCCACTTCCTGGTTAATCAAATCACTTCAATTTTCCACTTTTATAACCTCTCTTTCTGTCAGCCAACCCAACGCCAAAAGATGTAAACACTATACGATGATCAGCCTAAAGATCTTCCTGAACATGATACATGACAGAATCTTCCGAATAATTGAAAAACATTTGAGCGAGACACAGTTCAGGTTTAAAATCGGCGTGGGTACCAGAGAAGTTTTGTTCTGCATGCAGGTACTGGTTCAGAGAGCAAAAGATGTTGACTATGATGTGTAATAGTTGTTTCATTGACTTACAAAAACCTTTCAACGAAATCCGGCATATAAAGCTAATTAAGAGCTTAAGCAAAACAACTATAGATGAGAAAGACCAACGTTTTATTTACAATCTCTACTGGAAACTAATAGGATCTGTTCGTGTAGAAAACAATATTATAGTAGGTAAACTTTCAAGTGAAAAGATGACTTAGACAGGGCTGTGCACTGTCACCTTTACATACAATTTATCTCGATTGTCAAAATACTGTTTAGCAAGAACAATTTTAAATAATTAAAAACCTGCATGTATAAAATTGACGAACATTACATTTTCTTTATTGACACTATTTAAAAATTCAATTTTAGAATTTTGAAAGAAGATGCGTTTCGGCCATCATCGGTCGATACAAGATTAATTAAAAAGAATTTTGGAGAAAAATACTAATTTTTATTTTAATTTATTACATATCTCCATAAATATTGGGAAAATGATTTTTTATAACATT
Source organism: Podabrus alpinus (assembly GCA_932274525.1). NCBI lineage: Eukaryota > Metazoa > Arthropoda > Insecta > Coleoptera > Cantharidae > Podabrus > Podabrus alpinus. The sequence goes on along the minus strand of OW026456.1, from coordinate 67,619,184 downwards.
TATAAATTTAAAAATTTCTGTAAAATCAAACATCAATACAAATTCAAAATACAAAATGGAGTAGTGGCGCGAAGGATTTGGTCGATAGGATCGGCGTTTTATTAATTGTTGTGTCAGGGGATAGCCGCGAAAAGAGTTTTCTGATTCAGATAATCAGTTGGTGCATTCAACGAGGAAATGCTGCATCGGTTCTAGGATCGATGCGCACAGTAGCGCTCATGAATTCTTTCAGCTTACTGGTTAAGTTTTGCAATTCTTGTTTGATGTTTTTAATTTATGAAGTTTTTCATTTATTTAGAAAGCATTTTTAATTTCGCAAAATATTTTATTCGACAAGTTAACAAGCAGGAGCGATTAAACCTGTTATAGCCTTTGAGCAGTTACAAATCGCTCCGAGCTCCATTGCGTCTTACTTTTGCACTACAAGATTTGCTTATTTGACCGTTAAGTGAGTTATTTGCTGGATTGCGGCTGATTAGCCCACCTCAATGCAGTATAAGGTGACATAAGTTGGTTACTTTAAGACTAAGCAGCTTATTTAACCGCATCTCGGTTTTACAGGCTGCTTTACATTTCATTGAGCGCACGTACCATATTAAATACCACACAGACAATTTAGACGCCAAAAAAGATAAAACTCCATTTTAGTATGCGAGTCGCCTAATTCTGACATTTACCATACCTGACCCACTTCAAATAATATTATTTCAATTTAAAAATGACTTTAAACAAATTTAATTTATTGCGATCTCTTTGGAATATCTTCTTATGCATTAAATTGTTTGAAAACCTCGAGGGCTTGATATCTGATAGATTAAAATCGGATGGACGTCGAATCCAAAGGAAAGAACATCGTGCTCGTGTCCAATACATCGCAGGATAAAAGTTTTAATCGGTAGCACACACTTTGAGATTTATGTTAAATCAATTGCTTTTTATGCTCTCTCTACGTTTACTTCTAAATGTCATTCTATAGTATGTTTTAACTGAGCAATTTAAAAAAAGCTCTCCAGCGCTTTTCAGGATTAAAGGGAAATTTTAAATTAGATCAAAGTATTTTGCGCTGAAATAATCTGAATGTCAGAGGTTCGAATCTGAATTGGAGATTATTTTTTATTTAATGCTCCCGACATAACTTTGGTAAGAAAACGATTTACTTAGAAGTAATCTGGCTTATCTGGTGTAGGTAAAAGTTTGGAAGAAAATCTCCTTTAGTGGAACTTCCAATAAAACTTTAAAAATTTACTGAAACCACATAAACTTCAGGAATATTTTGTTGCACTCGACTAGATAAATTAAATTTAAAAAATATTTTGCTATTGATCAGTTTGAAAGTTTCGTGACTCTTAAAAATTTTTATTCCTGAAGCATCTTCCTAGCTATGTAAATTTGTCAAGTAGAAACTTTTAGAATCTATCGAAGTCTTTATATTTTTTGTATTTCTTGTGGATATAACTCGGAAACTTTATTAAGATTTTTGTACTACTAAGTCGAATTTTTATTGGTTTCATTGTTAAACACAATTTGTGCACTTGAGTTACAATGGTAAAAGATCAAGGATAGATCTGAAAGGGTGTGAGTGATTGTAGCAGTTTCAGGTGATCGTGTGGGATTATCAAAGAAAAGATTATTGAGTGTCTACGAGTAGAAAGTTGCAAGGGCTTTCAAAAGCTTATGCTAAAAGCGTGTCGACCGACCTTTCATTTTCACACAGATTGAATGATTATCGATTTTGAATAATATTGCTCTAGTTACACATTCCAATTTTTCATTTGCCTTAGCTAATTCAATTTCGAAACTGATGAGAAAAGTTGCTTTCGATTAAAAATGTTTGATAAATTTTTCTAATAGCGAAAACTACTTACAACTAAGCCGGCGGCGATAAATTAAGCTTAAAATCCAATAGTCAAATTATTTTTGAAATAACAAATTTATTAAAGTTTTAACTGAACTTTTACATGGAAAATTTGTAATTTAAGAAAACGGAAAATTGGAAAAACCAATTCTTCATTTTGCATCGAGACAGGAGGGCTTGGAAGTTAAATTGAAAAGCTTATATTGGTATTTTGTCATGCAATCAGTTTAATTATTTTTGCGCAACCCTCGTAAAATTATAATTCCCACGAGGAGCTTTGAAATTTGAGACAAAGAGGTTGGTTATTTTTAACAATTTAACCTAAGAGTTGAAAAAATCTCGATATTCTAATCTTGGTGATCAGGTGGAAGAAAGGTATCAGGGTTTATACTGGTCCCTTGACTATATCTAATAGTTACTTGGGAATGTGAATACGCATTGCGACTTAAAGCTCGCTCGATTGTACCAAAATTTATTTAATGAATTTTTTCTTGTGTTCAAAAATCCAATTTGGGTGTAAATTTGCAGGAAGTATTAACAGCGGTGGTTAGTAATAGTGGTGTGGTTTTGCTTTACCATCATGTGCAAAGCTAAATATAGCAAACAGCACGTAAAGCTTTCTTTATTGCTTGTTTGAACTTGAAATTGTACGTGAGTACCGAGCAGATTAAATCAACGAGGTTATGGGTTTAGAATAAAAAATAAAGGTGTAGTCTAGCGCGGGGACTGCCGTATTTTTAAATTTTCGGAAAATCGGTTAAAAGCTTTTGCGTATATGGTTACTAAAAGTGCGTTTCAAAAAACAATAACCCACTTTCTTGGTAAAAGTTTGATGACTTTGATATTTCTTTATCGATATCAACACAATGCTACGGTTAACTTCCATCAACAGGTTCTTAATAAACTTAATAAATTTTACAACAAACTAACTTTTTTATTAAGAAAATAACTTTTTGTAAAGTTGCTCCAAGTCACTTTTCAAGATTTTCCTGGTTACTATGAATAATTAATTCCTTCATACATAAAAAACGCTACACTGTGTTCGAAGTTTTGAAACTAATTGAGTTAAATTATATGAAAACAATTTTAATTACTAATAAACTAATGAGCAACAAAAAACATTTACCGAGTTTTATGTTGTTTGGGAGTAATACTTTTTGAATTTTTAATGGAATAAATATAGATCAACTCCATTCAATAGTAAGATCAAGGTCACAATTTAAGGTTTATGTGATTCTATAAAAATTTAAGTAGATTTTAATAAAAAAATATTGTTAGCCTCGGCCGTGGGCCGAGCTGTATGTTTTCACGAATCCTAAATTTTCGCACTGAAATCAAATAATTTAGAGGACATCGGTTCATCCATCTTTACTGCTGTTAGACACGCAATCCTGAAGAAATTAAGCCAAAGTTCTAACCTGTGATTTTAAGAGCGAATAGAATGAAAACTTTTGAAAAAAAAATATGATATCTTTTTGTTAATGACAAATATATACAATCCATTCCCCCACCCTCAAATCTCTCAAGTCTCTCTCCACCGCATCCTTCCATCGGGATCTTGGTCTTCCTTGTCTTCTCGTTCCAATTGGCCCTCTCCTAAGTACCATCTTTGGCATTCTCTCAGCCGACATTCTTTCCACGTGTCCCAGCCATCTGATTCTGTTCGCACGTACAACCGCCACTATGTCAGGTTTTCCAAATAGGTTCATCACCTCCTCATTTGTTCTTCTTCTCCATCCGTTCTCCGTATTCACTCCACCAAAAATCCTTCTGAGAACTCTCCTTTCCCACACTCGGATTTTATTTCGATCGGTGGCATTCATTGTCCATGTCTCCGAACCATATAAAAGTGTTGGTCGGATGATTGTTTCATATATTCGCAACTTAGTTCTTCTGGTGACATTTTTCGATGTTAGCACTTGTCTCATTGCTCCGATGCTTCTTGTTGCGCTTGTCATTCTTGCCTTTATCTCAGTGTTTTCTTCGCTCTTGTCAGTTATCTGGATGCCCAGGTACGTAACCGTTGATACCTTTTCAAACACAAACCTCTCACTCCCCTCGGACCTCACCTCCATACACCCTCCTGCTTCCCCGCCTTCTCCGACGTATCCCATCACCATATATTTAGTCTTCTGTTGGTTCATAATTAGACCCATCTTACTTGCCTCTCGTATCATGCTTTCCGTCACTTTGCACAGTCTCTCTCGAGACAGTCTCTCTCAAGATCTCGAGATCTTGCTATTAATGTGAAGTCGTCGGCGTATGCCAGAATCTGGTGGTTACCATTATAGATCGTTCCAGTTCGGGTTATTTTAGATCTTCTGACTACAACTTCGAGTGCTATATTGAAAATCAGAGCAGACAGGGGATTCCCCTGTCTTAAACCGTTCGCAACTTGGAAGAGTGCTGAGGTGAATCCGTTAGCATATACCTTGTTTGTAGTTTTCTTTATAGTCATCTTTGTCAGTCGTACAAGCTTGTCGGGGATTTTAAGCTCTTTCATGGCTTCATACAATGTCTCTCTATCTATTCTATCATATGCCTGTTTGAAGTCAATGTACAAAACATGCAGTGGTATCTTGTACTCATGGCATGTAGCTTGTATCTCTTTAATTGTGAAGATATGGTCGGTGGTGGCTCTACTTCTTCTAAAACCTGCCTGATATTCTCCTATTACTTTTTCTGTGTATACCTCAATGCGTTCTTTAATAATTTTTGCCATCACCTTGTACATTGTGTCTACCAAGGCAATCCCTCTGTAGTTTTCACATACTGTTTTATCCCCCTTCTTGTGGATGGGGCATATTATTGCATTGTTCCACTTGCTAGGCATATTTTCGGTATTCCAGATATCAAGTATCAGTTCGTGGAGTCTTTTAATTAGATTTTCACCTCCGTATTTGACCATTTCCGCTGTTATGTCATTTTCACCTGGGGATTTGTGATTTTTTTGACTAGCTATTGCTTTTGTGACTTCCTCCAGTGTGGGTGCCATTATATTTTCTACGTCTTCCTTCGCTTGTTCGATCTTCTCATCATTAACTTCTTCCATATCGACATCTGATCCTAGAACTTCTCTAAAATATTCCTTCCATCTATTTACTATCTTCTCTGGATCTGTCAGTAACTCGCCGTTTTTTTTCTTTAATATACTTGTCTCTTGTGTGTATCCCGTTTTTGCTCTCTTCACTTCTTGGTAGAAGTTTCTGATTTCTCTAGTAGTATATTGTTCTTCAAGTCTAATCATATCTTCTTTTTGTTGTCTTCTCTTCTTCCTTCTTGTGATTTGTTTTACTTGTCTTCTTAAGTGTTCGTAGCTCTTTCTGTTGTCTTCGGTATTGTTTGCTAACATTTTGCTTCTTGCCTTAGTCTTGAGCAGTGTCACTTGTTCACACTCCTCATCAAACCATTTCTTCATTCTACCCTTCCTTTCTTTTGGAATCCCATCTGTAATGACCGCTTTTATCATTCTCTCTATCCTACTCCACTCCTCCTCCGTCTCTGGACCTTTTTCCATTACTTCCAATTCAAAATTCATGCGTGTTTCGTATTGTTGCCTTTTTTCCTTGGTGTTAATACCATACGTATTAATATACGTATAATATAATACGTGTTAATATCATACTAAAATTTTATATTTGGAACTTATCGATTTTTAAAATTATTAATTTAAACAGACATACAAAAAAATTGCTATTTTTAACATTTGTTATAAAAATCTGTAACAATCTGTTCGCAACTTTTTTGTGTTTTTTTAGAAAATTTCATAAAATTTATGTAGTAAAAATATAAAAAGTAAACTCTTTCAGGTAATAAAACAAAGGTTTTATTTTATTTTTTCCAAATTTCTGTTAAAAATGGATTTCTATAAATTTTCATTTTCTTATGTAATACTGATGCAATTTAAACGCTTTTTAGCGTCTCTACAATCCGGTGACTATGCATTTCATCCTTTATTAAACATTTTAAACTGTCACAATTTGATCAAACTTTAAAATTTTGATATTTATTATGTATGTTCAATAGTTTTTGCATAATACATTACAATAACGAAGAGGCCATACGACTTTGCTGATTTTCTCAATATTTAAAAAACTTTGAGAACACTCCTCATATTTTTACAAATCAAAATTTCAAAAAAAAATGCAATTGTTGCTTAAACTGTACATCTTTTTTTAAATACTATAAGTATAACTTTTAGGCCTTAATGCGACCTTTGTGCTGTGGGGATGTAAGAAATTTTCTGTAAACTGCAGCGACCCAACTTCTTGTGTTACTTTAAAAATATGAATACCCTTCATTGTCAAATTAAATGCTCAAGTTAACCATAGAAAGCGAAAAATAGAAACCGGGGGGCCGCTGATCATCGCAGTCAACAAAATTAAGCAACATCCTCAGATATTTTTTGATTCCATACTCCCCAGACTCCCCGGTCTCCACAGCCGTCAATTTTGTAGAACTACTTTAGAAGTGGTGACCTGTGCGTTTTTTCAACGCGAGGGCATACAATTTAAAAACGGAAAATAAGTACGAAAAATTATTATTAGGTATAATTAATTTTTTTTCTTACTAGACGCTCGAGCGGCTAAAATAATGAGTTCTGAGTTTTAGCACGACTGCAAACCGGCGCGCTATATCAGTTACCTTGAGACCTTTTTGTCGTTTGAGAATCTAATGCAATTTTGAGTTTTCTTACGTCATCGTCATTCGTGCCATCGCTTATTGCGGATTTATTAAAGTAACAGTAGCTAAACCATTAAAAGCGCGCGCTTCTATCTTCTTATATTTTACAGGTGCTTGCTTATAAGTTCTCACATACGTAAAATAATCAAAAATATCAAGAAAATTAAAAATTATAACGTAATTTAAATTTAAAAATGGAAGAGCATCGATTATTCAAGATAACTATTTCTAAATCTCTTTAATTAGTTCATAGTAAAATCATCAAATCTTTAACAGGAGATTAAGTCATATAAGTTTTAATCCAAATAAAGAAATATATCTTCCAGATTCCAATGTGCGATTTGTTCTAATCCCTTTGCGTCTGACTGATCAGAGTTAAACTGCTAGTAGTTATCTACTTCCATATTGCATCCCTAAATCTTCCTGATGCTGAAAGATTTTCTTCTATGTCTATATTGTTTGTAACCAGCGTTACTACACTTATAGGGGACCTACTGTTTAACCTCTTGAATGACACAAACATATTTGTGTAAGTTTCGTTTTAACCTGATTTGATATTGCATTTATTAACTATTACAGTAGAGCCCCGGTTATCCCAGAAAATGTGGGGTGGAGGTATATCGGTCGTACATAAATTATAAAAGAATTTTTTGGAATATTGGTCCCTCGAATAACACGGAAGAAGGAGCTTCGGCTCGGTTAACGCGTAACATCGGATCACTAAGACTCCGATAATCGGGGCTCTACTGTATAGCTTAAAATACTAGAAAGTTTTAGAGAAGAACTTAATATGGTCTGCATTGCCTGATACAATTCAGTTCGGTATTAGCAGCAAAATGCTTTACTTACTAAGCTTACGACTATTTCAAACTTTCTAAACTCACCGCAGGAAAGTTTACTGTCATCCTCATTAATTATTCTTGCCACATAGGGAGGTTCTACCACATGATTTTCTATGCAGATTCGGTTCTCAGGATCTGATATTGTTCACATTTTTAACGTTCCAACATTACTCGAGTCGCCAAAAAGAAGAATTTGATTGCTTAAAACCTTTAGTTTGGCATCGGAAAATTGGGCCGAAATTTTGAACATCAGGATCTGACTAGAACAGTGGAAAATTTATCGAGAAAGGTCTCATAAATCATAAACCCATGAATTAGCCGTTTGCTATGCATTCTATGGTCAAAATAGGCATTAACAAAATTGAAGCAGACAAAATTTAGAGCATGATATCAAAAAAGTCGTTGTTCTGACCTCTATAGTTTCTCAAACATAGCCAGCCAAACAACCTCAAGGTTTTTAATTTTTCCTGAAAAACTTAGTTTTTAGTTTTTAATGTAGACTTTTTTCTTATTTATCTGGCGCAAAAGTGACTCAGGAAAGTAGACTGAATTCTCTCTAAATCTCCACATCGAACAACTTTCTAACCATACTAAATCCCTAGCTGTGATAATTTAAAATTGGTCATTTTTGCCCCCTTTTGAAGAATATTTTTCATGACTTGTAATTTTTAATAAAAATAACATAATATAAAACTACGTCGAAGAATTCTCTAGTAATCAGATGGTAATTTAGAAAATTTAACAAAACCTTTATCGAACGCTAAAATATTTAAATTTAACGGTAAGTTTGATGTACATACATACGAAAAAATATTAATCAAAGGACACTAACTTGAAAAGACATTTAATTATTTCCCTTTGTGGCAGCGCCTGATTAAAAACATAATGAAACATAAATTAGAAGAAGATATGAAGGACGCGAATTTTGTTGAAAATATTATATTAAATAATTAAAATTAATACAAGGATATTACTAATAGATTGTTTATACAACTGATTATTCACCTCACACACAATGTAATCGCATTTGAAGCAATGAGGAGCTCTATTTCTGGTTGTACATAAGTGTGGTCAAAAGACGCCATTGCATTATTTTGTATCTGGAATCATGCAGTTATTCTATCAATGCAAGCACTTGGTTTCTACCAGGAGAGCAGCTTTCTTACGCCTGTTACTCGGAGCAACGTGTGTTAAATAAAATAATATATTTTTATTAAATTGAATAACAACGAAGCAGCAGCTCGCGCATGAAAAATCCCATAAACATTCATCTCGGGAATCTCAACTTACCAAAACCCATCCTCGACAAATCAGCGAGTATTTTGCTTGCCCTTGTGCTATTACACCCGAAGCTTGCTACGTATAAGCACGAAATAGTGCTATAATATAATATCAAACACCGTTCTTTATTTATTTTAAATAATTATTAGACATCATCATTTTTTCAACAAATCCCCCCACCCCAGTTTTACTTTCTGGACTCTTTAATGAAATATTTTTAAGCCAACCCTGCCACAAAGAATCATAAATATCTTCAAAGCGTTTCATTTCTTTATATAAAGTTTACACCTGTTTTTTTAAGCCTTCCCTCTATTCTAATTTTATGTTTTGTAGAAATCAGGAACAGAATAGAAAGAGCGAGATCCAGATTCATGACAATGAAGAGGATGCTCTGCAGTATGAATCTGAATATCTGCCTTAGAACAAGAATGCTGAAGTGTTACGTGTTTTCTGTCCTACTGAATGGCGTCGAGGCGTGGACCCTGACAGAAGACTCTGTCAGACGCCTGGAAGCGTTCGAAATGTGGTGCTACAGGCGTATGCTTAGAATAGCGTGGACACACAGGGTTACTAGACAGGGAAATGATAGACACAATAAAAGAGAGGAAAATCCGATATTTTGGCCATGTGATGCGCAACGACAAGTACCGCATACTCCAGCTGATCTTGCAAGGGAAGATTGAAGGTAGAAGAGGACCCGAACGACGGAGAATATCTTGGCTGCGAAACTTGAGACAATGGACCGGAATGACGTCTTCGGCATTGTTTCGAGCGACAGCCAACAAGGTGAGATGGGTGATCGCCAACGTCCAAAGCGGATAAGGCACTTGAAGAAGAAAAAGAAGAGTGTATTTTGCCACTTATTTCTTCTTCTCTTGACAAAATTAATGAAATCTTCCATTCCCTGTTGCGTTAACTTCACTCTTCTCCACTGGTTCTTCTCCTGCATTTGGAATAACAGTTTTAATTTTGTTCCAAGCTCTGTCAATATGTTCATCCTCAATTTCCTTATAGGATTTCCTATTAATGTCTACTCCAGTCTCTTAAAATAAAAAGCTCTTGTAGATTCATCTTTAGTAGATTTCATATTTAGGTTTTTCGCTTCTCTCGAGTTCATAAAAATCAACTAACTTATGGTTTCTTCCAATTTCTGGTGTATCCGGTATTCTTGCATCTAGAAAATTTGTTGATATATTAAACTGTTATTTTCCTTCGCCGTATATTTTCAATATTCCATCCAAGCTGGGGAAATCTTTCTTTGGATTTGATGGCTCAAACTATCAAAATTTTGAAGAATTTAAAATTGGAAGACTAATCCGTTAAGTTATTTTTTGGTTTTATTGCATCTCGATGTATTATAGAGCTTGATATTGAATACTTCTACTAGTAGTCAATGGTCCGATCCTTAATAAATACTTGGTTTGGTTTTTGTAATTGTGGATTGTCGCTCTCCATCCACTTTGGATCAAAAGATGCGATTTTGTGTTTCTGTTTCAGTAAGTTTGATTTTTGTGGCGGTCATAGAATTAAAGGTATAATTTTGTTAACGAGACTTCTAAATTTTGTAATTATAAACTCTGATATTGTGTAACAGTTAACTGTCACAGCTGCTGGAAATCTTGCCCGCCTCTGTCGTTAACAGAGGGGGAAGTACTCCACTGGCCAGTGACGACATTTAAATAAGGTATTCTGGAATTATTTAGATCTCCAGGTTTTATGTTAATTCTTTGAGAAGGTATACCGCTTCCTCTGGTGAAAAAATATTCGCTAAAATAATAATCTTAAAAAATTCCAATATAACTCAAAAATAAATGCATAATTTTAAATACTAAAGGTACGATTCCTAGCGCCTAATACGTAGGCAGCTGCTACAGCATGCGAGGACTCGCCGCGTTGACCGCTATTAAATATAAAAAAATCAAACTATCATTGACGGTAGGTTGGCAACAAGGTTGTTTAAGAACAAGCGAGAAGGTGCAAGTACACAAATAATTAAGGTCCTACAAAAAAACAATATTTTCAAATTAATTAAATACAAGTTTAACGCTACGAACCCTATTACAAGGGGGATTAGTGATTCGTGCAAGTGGTGTAACGATTATCAAAGTATTCAATCGAAGAATAAAAATTAGCGGCCGTAGCCGAATTAATGCGGTTCGGCCATTTTGGTGGTCGCGGTCCACAAATATTAAATTGAAGTTGCATCAATCGGTTCGACAAAGGTCGAAGATTGTGGGTCAAACGAAAGAAGATGGTCATCAGTGGTTTGGGTGGATTGTCCTGAACGAGATAACTACCTTGGGTGGATTATTTGGTCACGAGCCAAGAATAAGGATCGTGCAAACACGAAAGGCTGGCTGGTTCGCCATTGCGAATTTTTACTTTAAAAGGATGTGTGTGACAACGGAAAAACTATTAGAACAAATTGTTCGACGAAACCAACGACAAAATACGGTGATATCATTGATTAATTATTTATGTTCAATCAGATTTGCGAGACGAATAATCGCCAGTAATTATTTATGTTCAATCAAATTTGCAGAGAAAATCCCCTCAGCGTTCACCCTCATATAAGTGTGTCTTTTTCGATTGTTTTAGGTCATCATCCCAAGGAGGAATAACCATTTTCCATTCCGTCCCGAAGGTCGATCGATCGCACCCAAAAGGAAATACAACATTCACCACAGCGTAAGTAATCGAAATAGATTCATTACTTACTATGTGAGTGTGAAAATATACCAGGTCATAAATTATTTAATTACTTAATACTGTCAAATTCTCGTAATCATAACTACCAGGTCACTACGACCTCATTCAGATATTTTAAAACCGAACAAAGAACTACCATAATAGTCAAAAACCTAAACCGCTTGGTGTTGGGCATCCACGACCAACTTCGTCGAGCGATCCTACCAGGTTCAAGAAATCATATTTCAGTTCAGACGTTAGAATCGTGGTACCAGTTGATTCCGGTTTACCACCACGGTCAGGGCCCCCGTAAGGGCTACTGGCGCCTGTGTGCAAAAAAGGATTTTGGCGCCCCTTAAGGCATTTTGGATCATGTTTTTTTATTTATTTTTTTGAAGGTAGGTAGGTAGATAGGTGCTTGAAATAAAGCAAAAAACTGAACTTTAGAAGTCATATTTATTTGTAGACTAAAATATCAAAATGAAACAAACAGAATAAAATCATAACAAAATAAATTCTTGTTCACACCCATTTTAAAGCATTTACTTAACTAATGGGGTACAGACACGTTGTTTATAAATACTAGAAAATAACACAAAACTAAAAATCACATTTTTTTTTAGGAACAAATAACAGAAATATTGCCTAATGTCTACATATATATAAGTACTATTTTCTACTTATACTTAGATATTTTAAAAAATATGCAGATACTTCTGATAACAAATAACTAGGTAACTTCGTTATAAAATCAAAAATGATAGCTAGGTACAATAGAAAAATAAAAAATAGCTATTGTAGTAGCGATATTTTCCGAGACTTTGCTGTTGCAAATTCATTAATTACATCGCTAAAATTTATACCATCAAAAATTTCTTGTTCAATTGCTAATATTGCTAGCCCAGACAATCTTTCTTGAAGCATTGTCGATCTTAAATAATTTTTAATGATTTTTAACTTTGAAAAAGATCGCTCGCCAGAAGCTACAGATACAGGCAATGTCAGAAGAATTCTTAGTGAAATGCTTACGTTTGGAAGGGTGGAGATTAAATTGTTTTCAAATATATTGTAAAATACATAAGGGGTCAGTATCATCAGGTAATGAAAACAACTTTAACGCTTTAATTTCATTAAACAAATCATTGGAGTCTATATCCTTATTATCCTGATCTGTCAGTCGTTCTTCAAGAACAGAGCAACGTTTTAAAAGATCGCTGTCACTTAATTTGAATATGTCGCTAAAAAATCCGAAAATATTATCATACTCATTTAATAAGTCAAATCCGGTTTTTAGAGAGCTTAAAGTTTGATCTATAATTTTTAAGATAAAACTAATTTTAAAGGCGGTTTTTGGGTCATGGGGGTCTCATCTCGGTGTTCATAGTCAAACAGTTTTGGTTTGAATTTCCTCCTGACCGTTGGTAACGGTGGAAAGTCTTCTTCAATTTCGAGAGAGAGTGCTACTTCTTTCGCTTGTACAAGAATTTCTTGAAATGATTGGTCAGATCTATATTGCTGGAAGTGATCAACTAAATTTTTTAGGTAGGTTTGGCATACTTTAATATTAATTGTAGCACTTTGCATTTGTTTGCTGACAATATTTATATGAAATAAAACGTCATGCCAAATAATAATTCCACAAATAAATTGAAAATTTTGTACAGACGTTAAGAGGGAACTCGCTTTATGTCTTGCATCAATGTGAAAGGAATTATCTTCAGCTACTTCTAGAAGACTTTCGCAAACCTTAATTAAATAAAGTTTAAGGGGCTTTATTGCATCAATTCTGCTGGACCATCTTGTCTCACTTAGAGGCTTTAAACTTAACCCGGGGACATTTTTTCTCATAACATTCCACCTTTTTGTGGATGACGAAAAAAAATTATATAACTCTTGCACAAGATTAAAAAAGTTTATTGTAGCATCTGACACCTTAGAAGCGTCATTTACTGTTAAGTTCAAAGTATGAGCCGCACAAGGTACAAAAAGGGCTCTCGGATTCGCATCAAGAATGCGTTTTTGAAGCCCAACATGCTTTCCCTTCATGTTTGCCCCATTATCATAACCCATTATCATAATAAGGAATCGGCAGTAACTGGATGATATACTAATAAAATTTCGTGTGTATTTATACCTAATCCTATTTAATTTCTCAACTTTTATTTTAAAATTAATTTTTGTTTTTTTTGCAAATTTTTTTGCAAGGGTTTTGGCGCCCCTAAAGGATGGCGCCCGTGTGCATTGCACACTTTGCACATATGGTAGCGGGGGCCCTGACCACGGTCAACCTTTGATATCATTAGTGAAGTCGAACTTCATTAAAATTAACCCCGTCAAGTCTTGTCGAAGACACGACGAGACCCGCAATCGTAGCAATAAGTTTTTCTGTTGGTTAAATATTCGTAGTTAATGGTAATAATTATTCTCATTGAATTATACATATTTTAAATTTCTTTTGTTCGTTGTTCATGGTTATAATTGTTTTGCTTGAAATATTAATGTTTAATAATCTAATGTCAGCTGTTCATGATAATTGTTTTAATTGAAGTGTTAGTTATTATATTAAAAGAGAATTTTGCCCAACAATTGTATTATTGTGCCTTTTAGTGTATACTCGAAATAGTTTTATTCAAGTTTTAATTTTGTTGAGAGGACCAAGTATCCGGGTCTACTCCCAATATCTTGTTCTCAAAGCTGGCGCCCCGGTTTTGTTACGAAGGTAAGGATAAGTCACGAGAAGTATAAGCAATCCCACGAAGGTTAAAAAAAAACAATCTGAACCCCCCTGCTCTTCGACGCATGACTGAACCCTATGAGCTAGCCGTCTCGTACAGTCAATCTACGGTCAAGACAAGCGGCACTTGAGGTACAACAAGGCGATTGTGGCCACAATTGTAAACAATTGATTTGGGGTTATAATATTCAAGGGTGGTTTTTTTTGAGAGCATCGCCAAGTTGTTTTTGTACCATTTTTGAAATTTCATTTGTATGGTTAACCGTGCTCAATTTATATTTTTAAACGTATCCTTGTTCAAAATTGACTTGGTGTCAAATAACTATTTGAGATACAGAGAGTGATTTCCTATACGGGCATTTAAAATTTATTTGCAAAAGTTTTTCATAACTTTCCTAAAAGTACCTAAGGACATTGTAGAAACATCTAACTGGACTACCAAATAAATTAAAATTATATTAGTTCATCTTGACTCCTGATATAAAGCAGACACTAACGTATCCTGCATATTCTCATGCCTCGGACGTTTCTGAATATCATCCTGGAGTCCCAACAGATTTTTTGGAGCAGGTAACCGTAAGAATAACTTCCAGATTCAATCAACTCTCACAGATTACTCTTATTTCTCATTTTAATTTTATTGTTATTACTTTAGATTATTCCCAAGTGATACCTTTTATTTTTGACTAATTTGGCATCAGCGGACTTGAAGCATCGAAGCCAACATAAAAATCGATGTCGGGATTATTGAACTCATTGATTTCAAAATTATATTTCTATAAAATGAGTGCATATCAGTCACGCTGCCTGTCAATGGTGGAAATCAACCAACCATAAATAACATTAAACCTTCAACGATTTTGTTTGTTAGCTATATTTCCAAAACAAAATATATTTTATGTTGCTTTACATCCCCGTTACACCTTAAAATATTATAGGCAGGTCCGTAATTAAATTATTTAAAATAAATCTCAGTTACATCAAATTCCAAAAATATTTTTCGATGTGTAATTCGTCAATTTTATAACAACATTTCTGTTTTATGTAGCAAGAGTAATGAAGCTACCAAGACAATAGAAAAAATGAATTAGCAAACTTTTTTTAGTGTGTCATTATTTCTACATTAATTAAATCTTTTAGTAACCCATAAAAACAATATGAAAAAACCGTAAACCCAGACTTAAAAGAAAAAAGAAGATACATTTAAGTTGGCTTGAGTGGTTTTCTTATGTTTTAAGAGAAAATAATATTCTCATGTCTTTTTTAGTCTTTTCAAAAAGTTCGTGTGATGTTTTTCGGAGTTTTAATGGTAAAATAAATTGTCGAAATTGTTGTTCGCATATCCCATAATTTTCCTGATCGAACTTCAAATTTTTTGCGATAATTAAAAACCGATTTAATATTTGCTTGCTTTTTAAATTGGACGTGTTTTGTTTGTTCTAGTTGGATAATATTATAAAAAATTGCTTGAGATTATTTTTATCGATATAATAAAATATGTCTCGTTTATGTAAAGATATAAATATTTAATTTGTTTCATGATGAATTGCTCGAACAAAAATTTGGCCGTAAATAATATCGAAGTACTTTCAATTTTAATCCAGCAAATGCCAAGTTCCAAAAGTTAATAGGAAGATAAGAAAGACAATTTATTATAAAATATGCGGTTTTTTGAATTTTGCAATTGTTTCGTTTAGAAAAAAAAAAATTTGCCTAAAAATCTCATCTTGATAAATCAGGCATTTTAAGGTTAATCTAATTCTAAGCTTCATCTAATCTGGAATCGTAAAGTACGAATGGCCTGTAAAAGTTGATCGTTTACGTCTAGGTCCATTGGACATTCGACTCTTTTAACTCGGAACAGAGATGCAATCAACAGCCTCAGAGTTGGGTAGGAAAGTTAACGTTGTTGTTCGGTGATGAGAAAATAGTTTTTGCGGCGACTTTTTGACGTGCTTTTTGTCGCTTTTCATCTACCACCTTTTTTATCTTAACGCCACTTTTGTGTGCTTTCCATTTGTTTGCGCCACAAAGGACACTGCTTTAAAGTGGAACTAAAAAATTTAATAACGCCATCTTCTTTAAAATAGAAACTCAATCTAAACCCTTACACCTTTTCTCATTCTCAACCAAAAGAAACTACTTTATGATAAATTTCATTTTATTTGTTTCAAGATTTTTTTTGAATGAGAACTTGAAAATTGAACCCACCAATTTAGTGCTTACACCGTTTCTGGATTAAGGAAAAAGTAAATAGTTTCAACACAACTTAGAAAAAATATTACCTACTTTTCCAATTCCTTTTAGCTGCCTCGAGTTTTTTTAGATAGCGGTTTGGTGTGTAATTTGTTTCTGGAAGGACTAAAAAAATATAAATAGTCCCAAATTTACGAAAAAACTTTGTTGTAACCCTTTCAAGGTTGCAACCCTTGTTTACATTTATTCTAATTACTCTTCCAATTTACAAAAAGAACATTTTTTTAATTACTCCCATTATTCGTTATAATCTGTCTTACTGGACATTACATAATTGTACTTTTGGTTTTATATTGATTTACAAAAAGCGAATAATTTCGTTGACGTATATCAAAGGGGAGGCGAGGATAACCATGCCTAGTAAACTGGGATGAACGCTGAAATCTACATTAGGTTGGTTTTCAAGAAAGAAATCAAATCGCTTCTTTTATAAGTTAATTAAGCGTTAGAAAGGAATTACAATAAATAAAAGACTAAATAGTTTCTACGAATAGCGTTTGTGAATAAAGGAGAACAAGAGAGTCGGATATTAATCGCTTGCACGCGCCACACATGGATATATATAAGGGGTGCTCTATAAATACTTGTTCGGAACTACAAGACGAGGAGACCCGTGAATTCTTATTTCTCCAACCCTTTGGTAAAATTTGTCCTAGAGACCATAACGCCTAAAAAGGTATTTATAAATCTACATTTATCTGTGGGTCCCATATATGTAACCACTGCGTTAAGCTTGGCGATAAAACCGACATGTCCAGTTTGACCTTCACTGGCCTGCAGAGTCTCAAACGCCCGCTAAAGCCTCAGGTTAATAAACAGCCCGTTGTAGGAGATTTAGAGCCAATTGCTGGTATTCAGACTGACTCCAACGGTCCTAAACTTTGAGGTTAAATACAGTCATTCTTATGTAAGGTGAATTTAAAACCAGCTTCATGATGGACTGGGTCAATCTCAAGGTAGACCAGTCTCATAATAACGAGTTTATTGCAAGGCTTAATCATCCAAGTTCTAACAATGCTTTGGCGATTTTATCGAATTCGTGAGACTTCCTCGCTGATGGGATCTAATTGTAAGTCATAAGACACCGAACGAGATGATTTTACTAAAACAGCGGTTTAATAGACGGTGTTAAGTGCTTTTATTCCTATAAATTTGACGTCCGGTAATTTGACGACGTTAATTTGATTCCCTGATAATTTTACTCTTTATCTATTTAACTCCTGAAAGTTTAAACCCTGAAACAAGAGCTTTTGGGCCCCAATAATTTCTTTCCTGGAAGTTGAAAACCCTATAATTTTTATTTACGATGAGAGGTTTGTTTAAGCATTTCAGTAACAACTCTATCTCAAATTTAATTGACCTAACCTACACCTAATCTAAACAAAAAATTAACCTAACCTAAGCTTTCATTATGTAGTATCGGATTGATAAACCCTATGGTAATATTAGAAATACCCGGTGGCGTTCAAAATATTATCAACAGATGCCGCCATTAAATTGGAAAAACGAATAAATGGCTTAAGCACCAAAAACCAGACCTCTTAAATATCCGTGGAACCAAAACAAACTAAAAATTACAATAATAAAACTATGTATTATGACTTCAAATTAAGTGGTGCCATCTGTTGATGGTCTTTTCAACTACAAAATGTGTTTCCAAAACTCCCATAAGGTTTGCCAATCTGATGCTATATAACCAAAACTCTAATCTAACGTAACATTTTAATCACCAAACATAACTGAAAACAAAACCATCATAATATCTATGGACAGTGGGGTAACCATAAACTTATTTATTTTTTTAGGGGGGACAAATGTAAATATTTGGTAAAATGTCATTGAAAACTAAATATTTTCTTCTGTCTTTCCAAAATTTTGGTAGAAGCTTAAGGCCCCATAGCCCCCCCACCCCCCACCAGCGGTTACGCTAGTGTCTATGAACCCTAGTTCATTTGTTGAAATTCATTGATTTTATACAGTTTCCTTGAATACAATAAACATATTCATAAATCAATGAATAAATTCATAAATCCAAAAATATTTTCATTACTAATATTTAATTATACTTAACCTAAACCTAACCTAACCTAAAGAGTATACCTCCGGATATATCGGAAGTGTCACGTATTTATATTAGAGACACGTCGGACGGGTTGCGTAGTTAAATTCAAGACACGTCGTACGGATCGCCAAACTTAATTTTCTTCAAAAGGTGTTATTTAAACTTTTTTAATTAGAATAAATTGATATTAATTAAAAAAAACAAAAAAGGGGTCGTCCATAAACGACGTACGTAATTTTTTTCCGACTTTTCAAACCCCCCGCCCGACCTGGTCACAATCTTAGGATCTCCCCAAGAACGTCGTATGGTCACAAATCAAAGACCCCCTCCTCATTTCTCAAATCGAACTTGACCTTTTAAACTAAAAAACCTATTCGTTAATTTTTATTATTTTTTAAATTAATAAAACTTGGAATTGAACAAGAAAGAACTTGGATAAATTTTATTTGACTATTTAAGCCAAAATTGCAAAAATGGGATTTTTATGCGGAGGCCACATTTGTCCAACCCACCTCCCATGGTGCCACTTGGTCACATTTTGCAAAAGAAACTCTCCCCCCCCCCCAAGGCCTGGATGTCCGTTATGGACGACCTAACACATTTTTAAACATAAACTTTGACCTTACGTGCGACAGCTTTTGTTTCAAAATTCAAAGTCCTTACTGTAAATACATTTTTACTCCCGAAATTAAAGAACTTAATACAATTTTTAATTAAAATAAATAATACTTATAAGGAAAGAAAAAGTTTTTTATTATATTTTGTAATTCTTTGGATAAAAATGTATTTGTACATTACGGACTTTGCATTTCGAAACAAAATCTGTCAGATTTGAATTCTACGTTATAAATAACTTTTTAATTTAAGTAAAAATAGTGAAACTTCTTAAGAAATTTTTGGAAGAAAAATGAATTCGACGTCCACGTGTCTCCATTTTAACAACGCGACCAATCCGACGTGTCTCTAATTTAAATACGCGACACGTCCGATGTGTCTAAAGTCACCTCCTAATCTAAATCTAACCTAAACGCCAGAATTACGGGTCTACGGAATATTTTCTATATCTAGGGAATTTTCAATTGTTGAAGGGAATAGGAGGAAATTAGTCTTTAGAGGTTAGGCCAGAAAAATACAAAAAAAATTCTTGGCCATAAATATATTTGAATCTTTCTTGTCGTAACAAAATAATTTATTTACGAAGACATATCGGAATCTGTGTACATAGAATATTATTTGTTTCAGTCTTTGGCCTATTCTCAGATGCGTTCATGAGAGAAAGGGGATCCTTAACCCCTCTAAACCATTCTTATTTTAATGCTTTTTCAGTTTCAATAATTTTTCAATTATTTCAATTTTCATTGAAGAAATACAGAAATATTACCCCCTCCCATCTATACATTAGATATATGCCCACCCTTACCATTTTTTTTTAATTTCAATAATTTTGAACAATATTTTTCAATTATTTCAAATATTATTCAAATATTTCATTAATTAAAAATCTAAAAACTTCACCCTCTAAAGAGGTGAAATCACACCTAAAGAGGTATCTAAATTAAGTTTGGTATCGATCAGATTTTGCCTAAAATCAGTAGAATCCTACATTTTAGGAAAATGTAGAAAATGTAGGAAAATACATTTTAGATTTGACAACCCTACCTCAGCTTAACCTTGCCCAAAAATAACCTAAGCCTAATATTTTTTATCTCAATATCTTAATATAAAAATTACAAGCATTACCACCAACCATTTTCCCGGTTAAGTTGTGATTTAACCTAACCAAACTGAGTAATAAGCAATAAAATTGAGTGATCCATCCTCAGTGCGGCCTTTCGGCCGCACAACCTAAGATATCGTATATTAGATGACTAATAATTGGCGGAAGGCCACTCGTAGCAACTAGTAACTTTTTTGAATTCAAACACATAATAGCATTCAGTTTTATATCTTTGTGCCTAGAACATAAAATTAAACCGTTAATCTGTCCTTAAGGCCGCACAACCAAAGCAATGACGAATCGGTGTGGCTTTAAAACCGCCCAATCAAAGTATAATCACGTCCTAGTGATATTAAAAAATATTAAAACTATCTTCTCTTCGAGTGCCTATCCGTTACCGGATGTTGGCGACCTCTCTCCTATGTATGTGTTGTGCATTTGTAGTACTATCACACACATAGGGGACCTACTTGTTTAACGCGGGCTCCGAACCGCGGGAAGTGTATACACTTCATCTCCAGAGAGGCTATTCTTGGCATATTACACCTCGGTGGTTTGCCATTGCCTTCCGAGGGGAGACGGTCAGAATAAAGTTTTTACTGAGCCCGGAGTCGAACCGGGCATTTAGCTTTAGCAGCAATGCACTTCACCGCTTAAGCTGATTACCGTCTCGTAATGTAATATGTAATACGTATGTAGTAGATGTGTAGTAGAATATGTAGAATATGAAAATATGTAATATGTAGATAAAACTATCTACATATATATTATTTGGGTGTCTACAACGCTAAGTTACCCAGTGCGGCCTTTAGGCCGCACAACCCGGGCAATCGTATACTAGATGTCTAAATGCGGCTAGAGGACCACTGGCAGCAGCTAGTAACCTAATAATAAGCAACAAAATAACAACCCTTTCTACAGTTGACTGCAGTAAAAATTAACGAACCTTTGTTTATTCAGGTAAATCCTGTCGACCACGACACTAATTGTCCACAAAATTACTTTTAAATGCACTTGTTTATTCATTTAACGATGAACCAGTCAGTTAAAACCGCATTAATAAACCGCGATTTATTAAATATTTATCATGTTCGTCAATTATGCAAAACTTTCAGCAATATAAATTTGGTGCACAGTTTTCGAGTTACGCTATCGTAAATATTTAAAAATGGAGCCTCGTGAGCAATACCGCAACAGCGATGCGTTTTAACGCAAAAAATAAAAAAATTCATTTTGCAGATAAAAAAAGAGCGTAATCTTAAAAAAATTTAAATCGGCTGAAATTTGTACAAGTTACTGTGGCGTTTCAGCTGCAAAACGCGTTCACTTAATCTAAAAGAAATAATAAAAGTGGAAAAGATTTTTTTAAATCAAAAACGTATGGGTTATCCGGAAATGCGAATAGTGAGGAATAAACTCGCGATGATCATTTTATATGACATGAAAACTTGAGTTGATGGGGTAACAACTTGATCTTTCAGAAAGCAAATAAATTTAAGTTTTATTTGAATTTGCCATCAAATATATTAAATCCATTGTGATTTTAAGTCGAGTTCGACTCCAACGGGAATTTTATTACACAAAATATATATCTGGAATAGAAATTTATAGTAAGGCCAAATAAAAGTCGGCTTTTGTTTAAATAACACAATAGAATTGTCATTGTAACTTTCAGTCAACTGACGGAGTTATGAAATCCAATAGGTATTCAAGTAGTTGTGGAAAGCTTTCTCAACTGCAATCCGATACTCTTGCTGTGTACCAAACTATTGGATACCTAACAGTTTAGTCCATATAATGGAATGTCAAATAATCCTCATGCAAAGTTTCCAACTTATGAATAAATTTATAGCACCGTGGGTATCTCAGTTACAAATGAATTTGAAGCCACAATTCGCAAATTCGTTTCTCGTTAATTTAATGAAATTTAAGTAACGTGAACCGCAAAGTTTTTCAGAAAAAACATTTAGTTCATAATTTACTCGAGGCTGAATTTTAGTAACTTGATATAAATAATGTTTTCAAGTTAAATAAGTAAAATTTTAGTTGGTACAAAAAATGTTTGGAAAAAAGTTGATGTTGGAACAGGGAAACTTCAGAAAGTTTCAAAATATTAATTTCGTTAATCGCTTTTTCAATTCAATTTAAAAGGATTATTTGCTATACAATGGTAGTCCTATTCCAATCAGGAATTATTTAACAGATTTAGCAGAGGAAAATTAGCGGCAAGCGGCCCATGAGAGACAATATGGAAAGGGAAGATTGGGAAAGCCAAATCTCTGCAGGAGATATATGGCCACCGGAAGTAAGTATTAAATAAAGCTTTATTTTATACACTTGAATCAACCAAAACTTGATATACGAGGGGAAATCGATAAGTTCATAAAGGATTAAAAATTTTTTATTGGAATAAATATTATTTTTCGATATGATCTTCTGGAAACTTTAGGAACTTGATACTTCTTTGAGTTAATTTTTCTAAAGCACTGAAAAAAATGTTTAGATTGCCTTGCAAAATAGCTTTCCACGGCATTCAAAGGCCCTTCATCGGTATTAAATTTTATCTCTCGTAATTCTTTCTTTAAATTTGGGAATAAAAAGTAAAAGCTAAGGGCCAGGTCTGGACTGTAAGGTGGGTGATTTATTTCTTCGAAGCCACATTTTTTAACAGCAGCCTGTGAAACTTTCGACTTGCATTGCTGTGGAGAAACAAAAATTTTTGTTTCACTTTGCCCTTCCTTTTTTCTTAGATAGCTTATTTTAATTCCTGTAATAATTCTGCATGATAGATGCCTGTTATATTCTCTTTATGGTACAAGTAATCAATTAACAGAATTCCCTCGGCATCCCAAAAAATTGTAGCCATAATCTTGCCAGTGCAGTGGTCGGTTGAGATTTGAACTCTTTAAGTGGCGGTTTTCTCTTTTCTATCCACTGCGTAGATTCTTGTTTGGATTCGGGGTAATAATAATTAATCCATGTCTCATCACCTCCTGTTATAATATTATTTAATTATAATAATTTATTTATAATAAATTTTTCTCAGATCAGCCTCGCACGTTTCCAAAAATTGTCTAGAAGTTTCGGCTCGAAATTGCTTCTGTGGAGACAGCAAACTTGGAACCCATCTTGCAATTACTTTTGATACATGAAGATGATCATGTAGAATTGTATGGATAGTACCATATGATAAATTGATGTCTTGAGATATTTTTAAGAAAAATAGACATTTATCATCCATTAACAAATTTTCGACTTTTAGTACAACTGCATCCGGAGGACGACCACTGCGGTGATCATCTTCTAAAGACTCCTGTCCTGTTTTGAAAAACCATACCCACTTGTAAACTGTATTTAATGACGAAGAAATTAATAAACTTAATTATTGCGATTATAGACCCATTTCCCTTTTTCCCGGCGGCACAGAAATCAACCTCAAGGAAAACCAACAACAAAATTTTCTTTCAAATTCCATTTGAAATATATTTGTCGAATTTTAAATAATAGAAATGCCACTTTAATTACGAAAGCAGTGCACATAAAAAGTTTGTACATTTAAATAAGCAGAGCGCGCGTTTTTTATTTTTTGCCCATAAAATTATCCAATTAATTTTGAAAATTTGGTAGTAATCAAAGAAAATCTAATTTATACCTGAAAGTTCAAATTCGTGCATGCTGTAGTAACGAACACCGAGCACGTTCAAAGCTAATATATCATACAGTTCGAATACACCCTCTTCACAAATTTTACCCACAAGACACACTACACTAAAGAAGTATTTTCACCACTTACAAATTAACTTCTGCACGTTGAAAAAAAATAGTGGATTTTATATATTTAAAAATAAAGCAAAATGAAACGAAAGGATTTTTCGCGTGTCCAACCCATAGTATTAAAATTTAAATGAGGAGTCGCAAAAACTGGAAAATGGTCGCATGTTTCAAAAAATGTATGGATGAGGAAGGGTGGAAAGGTATAACTAATGGGATTTGGCCTTCCGTTAAAAAAGGAAAACAAATTAGAGCGCGCCGATACGAATTCGGATACAAAAGATCAGGAAAGTTGAGCGACGTAACAATCTGGATGAAAAGTAGCATAAATTTCTATTAATAGCTCGTGATCAAAAATTTCGGATGGTATGAATACGTAAACCACCCAAGCACGAGGTACAAATTTTAAGCACCCTGCACTTGGCGTTTACAAGTTTTATTAGAGATGCAGAAAGCATTTCCGAGTTTTTAAATTGGTTTATATGGACTTTTCTCAATAAGACATTTTATATGATGTAACTTAAATAAAATTCCAGAACTAAATCAAAATCTTGCAGGGCTTATGACCCCAAACTTCAAACGAGAAAATAGAATAATATTTCGCTTTCTGAAAAAATTGGATAATTTTCATAAAGCTTGGCTTTATCAAATTTATTATTTCCGAATTTTATTTCTTTTGTCAGTGTTTTGTTGTCTTAGCGAATACTGGAACAAACGAAACTAGCATCTCATGAAGGAATGCTCCAATTGAATTTTAACTTATTCGTGCCGTTTGGATTTCCCAAATAAGAGAAGAGTTGATAATGCAATATGTTCGACCATGTTAAATACAAAAATAAAAAATTCTGGGGTAGGCAGCCATGGAGTCTTAAACTGTAGGTCCCCAATCTAATATTTCTTGAATGATATTTTCTAATCACTTACATCGTTTTATTGATATTGACGCTAAATATTTATTCTAAGTGGTTTCAGTGTCGTTTCAATTTTTGTGAAAGGAATCTGAAAATTGTAATCGAGTTCCTCCGGATTGTTAGACCGGAGAGAATAATATTAAATAAAAATCCAAGCAATCTATAATTTTCACATTTTCTATTCTCATTAGAATTTCTTCTGCCTGTAATTTTTTTCGGTTAAAATTGTTCAAAAACTTCCCTTTTCATAAAATAAAAATTTGAAACTACAAAACAGTTAGAATTGACTACCATTTTAAGCGTTACCTTGATCATTTTAAGATTTTTAATTAAATTTATCGATTCCGAATTAACAGGATTTATATCCGCATAATAAAGTCATTCAGACAGAAGATGTTCATGCTTGAAAAGCTAAATACGAATAAGCGGTAATTGCGGTTTTCAGTGTTAATTTTTAAATTCGACCCATCCTGGAGCAACGGTCGCTAAATACTTTACAATATGCTCGTATTTTCTCTCAATGAACTTTTTTTTCAAATATTACAACCAGTTTCTAAATGTTTCATGAAATAACTTTTATCATCAAAGTTTCGTTCAAATCAAAAGCAAGTCAATTTTTGTAATATGATAGCAGTATATGGCGGGGAAATTGCCACTTCAAGCAAATTTCAGTGTTTTTGAAAATCAAATATACGTAGATCGATTTTCACACTTACAGAGTTTCACTCCCCCTGATTGTTACTTTGATTGTTTTATAAGTAAACAACAAATAATGGCGTTGTGGTACGTATAATATTTATTTAATCACTGAATTGTATCTGTGTTTATGTTACGTAACATTACTTGATGTTAATGTATTACTTTGAACCAATAAAATTATTATTATGTAGTATTAGCATCTATCAGCTCGACCTTTGTGCGAAGAAATTATATTTCCATTAATAGGTTTGGTGACCCTCTACGTCACTAAAAGAATGACTTACATAGGCAAATACGGAAATAAATAAATTTTCAAACATCAAAATTATTTTGTGATATAGAAGAGCCTACCAGAGGTGGAACCTCCGAACCCCGGAACCCCTAAACACATTTATTAGTAAATTAATTGTACAGCACATCTTTCAAATATTGTAAAACCCCAGATCGGGGGCCAAATGTAACGGCTGCGTGAGAAGAATAAACTACATTGACAAGCGAAAATATAAATAGATTTAAAAGGATAAGGCACTAACACAACAGAGACAGCATAAAGTAGAATGAACGAGATCCCAGAAGGGTGAAAAGGAGAACTGAGAATTGAGATATACCATAGCACGTACAAAAAAAAGGTCTACTAGAGGTAAAAACTACGACACCTCTCCGAAACGAACCCTGAGAAAACCCAACGCTAGGATTGCGCAAAATGATGCTGTTCGTGATCCAGTATCCTTAATGGGAATTGGAATAGAACAAAGTTTTAACGGGTAAATATCCTACACCATCCTACAAAAAATTTATTTACTGAGAGAAAAACTCTAAGTGTTGCTTTAAAACGACGTAATTCTAAAATTATTTTAATTGTACATAATAGTATCACCATGCGTTATGTGGCACCTGCCCCCCCCCCCCCCAATTATGAACCTCTTATATAATTTTTTTAAATTTGTTTAAGAGGTCCGTGTCTCCAATAGACAGTTGCAATGCAGCGCTCTCATTGGCTGATATACTGAATGAACTGAGTAATCGTATGTAACAAAACCAGGGAAGGGAAAATATTCGAATAATTCCCGAGGACAAACATTTTGCAAGGAGGTTTACAAGGGCGTATTACGTGTGGAATGCGGCACCAAAAGAGTGCTCAGAGTAAAATGTTCGAATATTCCAAACTTAACAAATACTGCATGGTTAATTATTCACCTAGAGTGATTTTGAACCAATACATTTAAAAAAACTTTAACTTTAACAAGAGACTGTCCTGATGGATACAGTATTGAGGTGCCTGTACCTATTAGGTTATCTTTTAACCTGAATTATTTTCCATGGAAACAATTCTTGAAACAATCATTTCTATGGAAAATAAGCCAGGTTAGAAAATAACCCGAAACTGAACAACTGGGCGAAAGGGCAACGGCGGCTCGTAGGACTTATTCTTTTTAAATATCGATGTTATTGTTAGAGTTAAACCAAAGATGTTTTTTCATGACGATATCGTTTAGGCCACGAAAAGCAGTAAGCACTAAGCAAAAGAAAAGCACTCCGGCTTCGCACTATCGCATCTAGGAAAAGCTTTTCAGGTGGCCTAAACATGGCCAAACATATTTTTCTTTCAAGATCTGTTTTATTTTTATCGGACTTTGATGTAACTTTTAAATATTTGACCCCCCCCTCTCTATCATAAACGTGCCAATTTAAAAAATTTAATAAACCAATAGAGACCTCAGCTTTTCAGGTCTATTTCAAAAAAATAGTAAGAAATCTGATCACGGAAGTATAAAAAATAGGGATGCAGATTAACAAGGAAAAGACAAAGTATATGGTCATGTTTTTGAAAGCGTAAAAAGTTTTATTTATTTGGGAATATTCATAACGAGTCATCTTAACAGCAATAAACAGATTGATTCAAGAATAAGTAGGGGAAATAAAAGTTCCGGAAGCCTGATGGGAACAATATTGAGTGACAAGGACATATCACGAAGAATAAAATCACAATTCTACAAGACAGTGATAATAAGGCCGGCGGTAGCATGATGGAAGAGAAAGATTTAAGAAGAATTTCAGGTGGACAAAAGATAGATGGTGAATGGCGCAGATTAAAAAATGAGGAGGTAATGAGTTTATATGGAGAACCGAATATAACAAAAGTGATTAAGGCGCAGAGATTCAGGTGGATAGGACATGTGGGAAGACTTCCAAACGAAAGAATGACGCGAAAAGTCCTATGACAGGGTTAGATATGTACCAAAAAAAGAGGTAGACCAAGAAGAAGATGGTTGGAAGCGGTGGAGGAGGACCTGAAGACGATGGGAATGGAAAGCTGGGCACAGTGTTGGTTAGAGACAGGAAAGCGTGGAGAGAAATTGTTCAAGCCATGGGCCTGCAAGGCCTGTAGTGATCATATTTTACTTTTTATTTCATTTTATCTGAGTTTTGGGTAACTTTTAAATATTTGTATCCCCCTTATAAAGGTTTCAATTTTAAAAATTTTAATAAACCAATAAAGGCGTCAGCTTTTCAGGTGGCCTAAGAACGGCCAAACATTTATTTCTTTAAAGACCGGTTTATTTTTATCGAACTTTTACATAACTATTAAATATTTGTACCTCCCCCCCCCCGCCATCCCGTAAAACGTTTTAATTTTAATAAACCAATAGAGGCGTCAGCTTTTCAGGTGGCATAAGAATGGTCAAACATTTATTTCCTTAAAGACCGGTCTTATATCTATCGGACTTTGACGTCACTTTTAAATATTTGTATCCCCCCCCTTAAACTTTTTAATTTTAATAAACCAATAGAGGTGTCAGCTTTTCAGGTGCCCTAAGAATGGCCAACGTTTATTTCTTTAATGGCGACCGGTCTTATTTTTATCGGATTTTGACGTAACTTTTAAATATTTGTACCTCCCCCCTCATAAACGCTAATCATACTAATAAACGATCTGCGATGCTGACAGAATACCACCGCGTTCTCAACAAATTTATTGATATTCTAGGGCTAAACGACATCGTCATTAGCGCCCTAAGACAAACATACAACTTAATCGCTCTAGAACGCCCGCTAATTATTAATTGGCAATTATTCGCGTAGAAAAATGGTACTTTACGCCCAATCTGACAAAATATACATTAACTAAAGCACTAAACACACATAAGGTGAAAATTACGAAATTTACACTGAACGAAATGATTTACGCTTGGGGTCTAACTCCAATTCGCTGTTTTCTCTTTGTATCTTATTTATGAAATAAAAACTACTGATTCTTCGTTTAAGCTTTAAAAACTGTGAAAAGGCCTAAAAATAATAGTTTCTAAACAATATAAATTATTCATTTAAAAAAAATTGTTATAGTGGTGCCATGGTTAGTTGGCACCTGATAACAAACCACCACTGACTAGATGATGCAAAGATTTACCTAAGATTTTAATGGAATGATAGGCTGATTGCGAAGCTGAAAGCAGAGCTTATTGTGGCGACCACAAGAATCAATGAAATTAATATTATCTCAATAGATAAATCACTAAGTATAGAGAAAAGCTCTAGCGAAATGAAATTTATTGATTAAAACAACTGTTTTCATATTTTAGTTTGCTCCGCGGAAGAAGTTATGGGCGTTTTTACAAAATTCCGAGATGGGGGCTCCAGGAACGATTTTAAACCGGACGAATCTATGTTATGCTACAATTAATTAAACTGCTATTTTCTCAGTGTTCATTTATTAATTTATTAGAAAATGTTTCGGTGCGGCCATCAGGCCGCACATCCACTGTTTTCTGATCGTTCATCTATTAATCTCTAACTTAAAAAATGCTGCAGTGCGGCCTTTAGGTCGCATTTCCAAATAAATCTGCTGTTTTCGGAGTGTTTATTTATTAATTTCCAACTTAAAAATAACTTAAAAAATAGTCATGGAGTTTTTACAGATAATTTTCCGCTTTACAAAAAAGGTTTCTATAGTTCGTTACCCTATCTTGCTTAGTTTTGCGAGATATATGGGAAAATACGAACCGAGTCGCGTTTTTCGTTTATAACATTGTTAATTAAGTACCTTTTAGTATGCGTTAATTTTTTAAAGCAAAATCAATCTCATATAAAGAAACTAACAACCTTGGAAGACCAGTTCGAGGGGGGTTCGATGATTAATACCTGTTAATGTATGCTTCACAGCAAATGTGTTTATGGCCTATCTAGTAAATATAAAATCGATGGTTAATATTGTAACTTATTGGTAACAGGTGCTATTTTATAAGTTTTACAATTATTCTACAAGTACAAACATGTTTTCTTAGTTCCAAACAGACTTCATTTCCTACAAACCGAATCTAACTTTTCGAACTTACTTTAATAACTTTATATTACTTATTAAGCATATATCGTGTGCGATGACAGCTTGCGTGACTTAAGAAGAAAGAACAGATAGTAAATGTAAAGAAACTAAAAATTGGGATGAAACGCGTAGCAATAAAAGGGATGGTAAAACAATTTGTCTTCTCGATAGACACAATCGCCACGACACCTTTTATCGTCCCTTGGTGACAATTGGTAGCCAACTCTCCCTACTTGATAGCTTTTATGATATTTCTGGTTATAATAAGAAATTTGGGAAAACTTTATCCCAAAATGTAAGAAAATCTCAGCGAAGCGCGACAAGTAGAACGCGTAAGTATAACAAGGAAAACAACAAAAAAAAACCTGTCTAAATTCAAAAAATATTTAAATTTGCAATAAAACTTAAAGAAGCTTTGTTCGGAGGAATCTCATAATATTCGTGGTATGCAAATTGGGTATCAACGTCAGTTATCAAAATCTAACCGCTGATTTTTATTTATGTGCTCCTTTGTTTCTACCTTTTTTTTGTTTAATTTCTTGTTTGAATGAAAGTTTTATCGTGACGTACAAATTTCCGGTAAAAAAAATTAAGATCACTTAATGTTAAAGTTAAAGCTGCTCATTTACTTAGCCGTTAAGCAAAACTTTCGAGTTACTAACTATCAAATTTATACAAGAAGTCCATGAAAACTTGGGCAAAGTTTGTTTTGCAAATTGTTAATTATGGCAAGCTCGTTTTTTTAGTAAACATAGACGCCACTATCAGAAATTAGTGAAAAATGGTCTGACAAAAAAGCTCTCAGTAACATTGCAAAAAGCACCTAATACGAGGGGAGGTTAATAAGTTCGGAAAGACGGTATAAGGAATGGGGTTATAAAAATTCCCGATAGTGCTTTGTAACAAGATCGATTAGTGATGAAATGTTTAACAAAAAGGCTTCTCAAAGCAGGCAGGAGCCTTCAAGGACGATGCAGATGCAGTTAGTCTCGAAAATTGACTAGAAATCGAAAATTTGTTAATGGATGAAATATCAAAAGTAAGTAAGTGCAAAATGGGTTCCACGTTTGCTGGGCTTTCTAGGCAATTTTCGGAAATGTGCAAGGCTGATCAAAAAAAAATTTTTAATAATATTATAACAAGTGATAAGACATGGAATCATTATGACGTGAACCCAAACAAAAGTCTATCCGGTGGCTAGAAAAGGGAAAACCGCCACTTACGAAGTTCAAAACTCAACCGTCCACTGGCAAGATTATGGCCACAATTTTTTGGGATGCCGAGGGAATTCTGTTAATTGATTACCTTGTTAAGCAGAATTATTACAAAATTTAAAGGAAGCTATCCAAGAAAAAAAAGGGCAAGGTGAAACAAAAATTTTTATTTCTCGATGACAACGCAGCAGTTCACAAGTTCAAAGTTTCACAGGCTGTTATTAAAAAGTGTGGCTTGGAAGAAATAAATCACCCACCTTATAGTCCAGACCTGGCCCCTAGCGATTACTTTCTATTCCCAAATTTAAAGAAAGAATTACGAGGGATGAAATTTAATACCGATGAAGAACTGATGTGTGCTATTGAAAGCTATTTTGCAAAGCACTCGAAACTATTTTTTTTCGGTGATTGCAAAAAATTAATTCAAAGAAATACCAAATGCCTTGAGCTTAAAGGAGGTTTTGTCGAAAAATAAAATTTATTTCATTAAAAAATATTAATATCTTATACTTTTTTTTAACCGGACTTATTGATTTCCCCTCGTAGCTTGCGACTGTAGTAACCGAGCAAATTGAAGATAAAAGAAACGGAATCGTAAAAAGCATTATAATTTTGTAAAATGTAAGTAAATTATAAAAACTCCATTTTATGAAAAGTAAACTTTAACATTTTGGTAATGTTTGTAGGATGCGTACGTAGGAGGTACTTTACATCTCAATATAACAAACATTTATTTGCATAAAATTTAACTCTCAATATTTAAACGCCCACGTTCAACAAAATAATTTCAATTATGAATTCGGCTTTTCAACAAAATAAAATATTTTCGTAATGAAAGGAGGTTTTTGGGAAAATTTACATAACGTAAATCCACAATAAAATAATAAGTGACGATGATTTGATGAAATTTGTGTAATTTGTTGCATAAATATTTTTTTACGACCGAACTAGAAAATTCCAAATAATATAAAGTTTTTTAAATATTTTAACAAAAGGTCACAAACTGAAGTTTCAAATTAACTTGTGTTTTAGCTTCTATCCCGTATTGTATCCCGGAGGGAAGTTTCTAGTTGAAAGCTAAATTGTAAACTTTCGTCCCACGTAACCGCGACGGTCTGACATGCTAGCATTCCTCACAACAAGAAGCTCAGATGGCATACTGTGAACCACTTTGGCTTTGTTTGATGCTTTGATTTTAAGGATGAGCAAAATAAACTAGAGCTTGAAACGTAAGATCCTTTGACTCTCTATAAGCTAGCTAATTTTCCGGTAGAAAAACTTAAATACCGACATTCCTGATTTGAAGTCGAAATTTACAAACAAAAATTTTCAATCCCGACTTCTTTGGATACAAAGATTATCTCTACGGCGGGATCAATCGATCGGAATGCGGTCACACATCCGACAGCTTCTGCATTAGTGATTGAGGATTAACACCTTCAATCTTTTGAAAGTGTTGAAAATTTCGATCGATTGATTCCGGGACGTAAGAGGTAGAGAATTCGCGGTTGTATTTGTTGCGAAATGCAACCACAAATTTTGAAATTTGTGGAAGCAGGCAAGAAAATGTAAGATCCAAGTAATGGATTTTGTGGCCCAAGTACTTCCTTTCTAAATGTAGTTTACCATGCTATCATCTACTGGAAATATTAAAATTTATTATTGCAGGTCTGTAAAATTGGAGATCCTCCGACTGTTGCTGAGAGGACCTTTTATGTGGAAAAATTGAAATGGCAGTTTTATTAGAAAATTAACCGGTAACCACTCGAACAACTAACCCAGGAAATGCGATTACACCACCCCAATTAAATTTAACAACAGAAACTTAATTTTTTAGCGTTCGAGCGAAATTTTTTAAACTATGGAAGATAATTTTAGAAGCCTCGCGATAATTTGGTTATGTTCATAAAAACGTGTTTAATTTTACCCCTTGCACTAAAATCACAGATCACTTTGCATCTTAATTTCAAATTAATATTTTATTGTAATTTCTTAACTTGAACAGGCAATAATCTAACTACGACGGAATTAACTTGTACGATACCGATGAGCAATTTAAATTCATAAATTATTCACCTTTTAGACTTGTAAATGAATCCCGGCCTTTTTAAAGTTGCAAACAAACTTTGTAACACTTGATGCTACAATACGATTATGTTTATCACAAAATCAAACTTTTACATTTACCTGTTAAAAATTCTGTAGTAACAACAAAGTTTGCAAAAGGAAAATCGTGACAAAATGTCCTTGTGATTGGGGTTAGCAAAAAGGACAAGTGGAAGCAAAGCACAAAATATTTATGTGGAACGCTGAAGCGAAGGTCTCTCTTTGTATTTGAGAAAAAAAATTTAGCGTGGTATTTATGTTTGAAAATTTTTGCACGTAGTCAATGTGCGGTGTTTTACAAGCACATTTAAAGCTTTCATGAAAAAAAATTTAAATTATTTGCAACGTATAAAATATTTTAGACAAAATCTTAATTATTCGAGATAAACTAAGAGGTAAAATTTTGGCGCCAAATTTTACGTGTGGTTTATTGTTCGGGAATTGGGTTCATTAGTATTAAAACGTTAATGATTTCCTTTAATGGAACGTAATATGTTATAAAATTTTACGATTAGTTAGCAAAATGAGTAAAAGTTGAAAATAAAAAAATAAATAAAACTTACTTGGAACAGCCAGCACCTAACGGTTACGATGTGTTGTAAAGTCTATTGTAAATAGACAAACCTTGGTGCACCACTGCACCAATTGTATGAACCACTTCACAACCACGAAGGATCAAACAGATCTGCCATGATGTCACACCACACTTTAGAGTACAACCCCTGTCAATGCCGCCCTCCGTCTGCCGCCTTCCAGAATACAAGCGCGCCGCCGCCAATGGGATCGATATAATCCACGCTACCATTGCTTTTACCCTAAACCAAACAAGGCTCTACATAATGATGCTTCTGATCTTGCCATTCATGATAAAGCTCCATACACAAACCTAAACAATTTTTATACAACATAAATTAGTGTTAATTAACTTATAAAGTAATCACATTTTAATTACTCGAAGTAAATCCAATTGCACAGTTAAAAAATTAATTTAAAAATTTTTCAACCCACCAAAACTATCGAGAAAAAAACCAAAAAGATAACTCAAATTGCATACCGATTCCACTCCGCAAACAAGCGTAATTAAAACGGTATTGAACAAACGTCGTTCGATTTTTTCTAGCCTTCGGTGTCCAGTTTCGTCAAATAAAAATTTTGGCCGTGTGAAATTTTTAAATTAAAAACTAAGAAGCTTAACAAGGTTGCGCAGTTTCAATTTAAATAAAAAATTATAGGACGGGCGTTCTAATTTAAACGGAAATTCAACGTATCTAGTTTCTTTCGTACATTCGCATTGCATTTCTGCCCATTGTTTACCGTTACAACCTACCCTTAATACCTGCATCGCTATGACGGTTTTGTGCTAACATCCTAGAAAATTAGTTGGCAAATATTTGACATCTTTTATTTCTAAAATTATTATAGTGCGCGTTTTTCTTTGTGCGAGGTTATGTAATAAAGATTGATGCTGTTTTGTTTTTATTAAGGACTAAATTAAAAGGTAAATGCAAAAAGTTTTGTAGGGTACAGAAAATTGCTGCTAGTAATTTTTAAAATTGGGCTATTATTTATTATAATGTTATAATTATTTAGTAGTATGTTATTATATAATATTATAGTAGTACATACATACACACGTTGTATCCAATGTAATGTAAAAAATATCACTATTGTACTATTATATTATACATAATAATAATATTTGTAAGATAACATAAATACCATATTGAAATGATAATATAATATAGCATAGTGGCAACAGTGTGTTAAATTTTATAGATTTGTATTGATAGAACATTTATATTGCATAATAAAATATTGCATTGATTTTCTAAGGTTGGTATTGCATAGCATTTTAAATCATTTAATTGTATGTACTGCAATGACCCCTCTCCTTAATGATATAAATAAAGCTTATGATAAGAATGAGACCCTTACCTGGAATGCTTATCCCACAATGATAACTTACGCGTGGAGAAATTTTGTATTTACCTCGGCTAGCTCAAAAGTGAAAGAAATTCTTTGATTGTTTGTAAAATTTACCTTACTGCATTCGCTCATCTTCAGAATGAACAAGATTCATATTTTCACACTGTTTATAAACTTGATTTAAATTCAAATAAAATAGAATCATGGCAATTTGATTTTTTAATGAAATTAATAAATTTTCACAAATTGTCGTCATGGAGACGAAAGAAAATGTTAACCATGTGCTTTAAAACTAAATGTAACAAATTCTTAATTCTAACTGATAAATCTAAATAAATGTTTGTAAATAAAAAAGATTTTCTGATTTTTAATGTTTTAAATTTCCCGCACTTGGATATTTAAATAAATCTTACCCCACTTCCGAATTGCATCATAGTTCGTTCCTAAGCGTGGGTGTACCGGTTGTTTACACCTAGAATTCGCTCCAGTTTACTTTCCTGTGATCATCCAGTTAATTTTCATCAATCATCCAAATATTTCCTCGGCCATTAATACCAAATTTTGAGTTTTTTGTGAGTGTATTAATATTTTAATATTATATAATATTAAACGAAGTAAATACCCAAAGACTCACTAGAATATTCAATAGAATATACAACACAGGCAACATCCCCAAGGAATGGCTAAAATCTACATTTGTAACAATCCCAAAGAAAAGAACAGCTAAAACGTGCAACGAATACAGAATAATAAGTCTAATGAGCCACCTATTAAAAACATTCCTAAAGATAATACATGGAAGATTATACGCGTTATGTGAAGAACATATGGGGAACACCCAATTCGGCTTTAGGAAAGCAACCGGAACGCGTGAGGCATTGTTCTGTACTCAAGTGTTAATCCAGCGATGCAGAGATGTAAACTGCGACGTATACATATGTTTCCTGGACTATCAAAAAGCATTTGACAGAGTCAAACACCAAAAGCTAATACCGATTCTGAAAAAGATAGGAGTGGACGACAAAGACCTTCGCATTATAGAAAATCTATACTGGAAACAAACAGCTCATATAAAACACAAAAGCGAGATATCGAAAGAAATGCAAATCCAGCGAGGAGTTCGACAGGGCTGCATCCTGTCGCCATTATTGTTCAATATATATTCGGAGGAAATATTTAGTAGTGCACTAGAAAATGAATCAATAGGGATACAAATAAACGGACAAAGAATAAATAATATCAGATTTGCCGACGACACCGTAATAATTGCGGAAAACCTTGAGGATTTGCAGGAATTGTTGGACAAAGTGGCAGAAAAGAGCAGTGAGTTTGGCATTGACATCAACATACGAAAAACAAAATATATGACGATATGTAAAAATCCCATACCACAAGGACAACAGCTGTATGTAAATCAAACGACAATCGAAAAAGCGGAAAAATTTACTTACCTGGGTAGTACAATCAACGACCAGTGGGATCACGCTTTGGAGATCAGATGCAGAATTGAAAAAGCAAGAAGTGCATTTATAAGAATGAATAAATTGCTAAAAAACCGTGAATGTAACATGAACACCAGAGCCAGACTCCTCCGATGCTATGTATTCCCGGTGCTATTATACGGCGTAGAGACATGGACACTAACAGAAGCATCATGCAAGAAACTCGAAGCATTAGAGATGTGGCTGTACCGACGAATGCTGAGAATACCATGGACGGCACATATCACGAACAAAGCGGTGCTAGAACGAATGGGAAAAGAAGTCGAAATCATGAATCAAGTCAAGAAAAGGAAACTTGAATACCTAGGCCACATCATGAGAAATAGCCAACGGTATGAGATGCTTCAACTGATACTCCAGGGAAAAATCTATGGAAAGAGAGGTCCAGGAAGAAGACGAATTTCATGGCTCAAAAACCTGAGAACGTGGTTTTCAACAACAACGACTGGACTCTTCAGAGCCGCAGTGAATAAAGTCTTAATAGCCAAAATGATCGCCAACATCCGGTAACGGATAGGCACGTGAAGAAGAAGATTAATATTTTTTAACATTTTCAATATAATTTAACCTTTTCCAGAATAAATCAACTTTACTTTACCCTACTTGGGTTTTAAAAACACATTTTTCACAAATTTTCTGGAGCAGCACAAATTTTGCGTCCATTCACTTTGGGTTATTTTATCGTTGTTGTTTGTTGTTAAGGTAAACAAATTCGTCGCCAAGGATATAAATTTTCGTTGATATTTCAACGCATGCCTGTTTTTGATGCAGCAAGTTTTCATTGGCCGGTAACTTTAATTAAATTTTACCACACTTAATCTTCATTTAAATAATGTTTTTTAGGAAAGAACTGTAAATTGGAGACACGATGCACTTTAAAGTTTAAATTGAGGCGAATAATCGTCCTTTTAATTTATCGCACCAAGCTGTTACAACAAATGTCATCACGAAAACCTTTTCAGTGTGCTTAACACAACTAATTCTAAATTAACCTAGTTTTAATAACAATATTTACTAATATAATTGTAACTAACAAATAACAAATAATTTTAAGATGATATAAATTTTATAATTTCTATAACGAGTCAATCGTTATATCGCCTTGCCATGATCTCTCTATAATTCAACTTTCATTTAAAATTTGCCTTAAAACTCGTTCATTCTTTTGATTTGCCAATTCAGCAGAGTAAAGAACATCGCAGTACCTATGGTATGGTATATTAACATTACCTACATCATGATCATAATCATAAAAATATTTTTTTTATTCCAAATCTAACACAATATTCTTATTATCATGAAACAATCAACAATCGACAATGAAACATCAGAAGAAGGCAGTAAATTATTGTCAAGAGCATATTAAATAAATTTAATAATATTACGATACTTTGATTTTTGCCTATCATTCTGGTACTACCCAAACTTTTTAGTTCCTTTTTGAGTACATAATGTGATTGGTTTTACTAGTAACTGCAGGTTTAACTTTCGCATAGCTTTCCTTTAACCGTAACTATTGCCAATATGTTCATCCTACTTCCAGATTATGGCATTCCAGCATGTTTACTAAACGTTTCCAGCACGTCGATTACATGTTCAGATATTGAAGTTATCAATACGATTAACCCATATTAAAATGATCCTATTCCCTATATATTTTCACCACATATTCAGTTCAATCGTTTTTCTTTCGATGTAGTAAAATTCCTGTCTAAAGCTAGTTCACAAAAAGTAAAGTAGTTCCGATGTTGTGAAACGTACACCGACATTATATTAGGTAAAATTGGAAAATATTATGCAAACACTGAGCCGATGAAAAATGTACCACAACGGGCAATAAAAGCGACTCGAGCAAGATTCATAGCTCTAACTGGCGTATTAACAGAGTTATAGGCGTTCAAAGTTGTCAAAATTATAATTCGATGTTCTTATTTAATCTAATATACCTCGACGGTTTTCTAACTTAGTCTAATGGTTCTTGATTGTTTCTGCCACTTGATCTTATGTAGTTTGATGAGAGGAAGCGACTCGAGCAAGATTCATGGCTCTAACTGGCGTATTAACAGAGTTATAGGCGTTCAAAGTTGTCAAAATTATAATTCGATGTTCTTATTTAATCTAATATACCTCGACGGTTTTCTAACTTAGTCTAATGGTTCTTGATTGTTTCTGCCACTTGATCTTATGTAGTTTGATGAGAGGAAGCGACTCGAGCAAGATTCATAGCTCTAACTGGCGTATTAACAGAGTTATAGGCGTTCAAAGTTGTCAAAATTATAATTCGATGTTCTTATTTAATCTAATATACCTCGACGGTTTTCTAACTTAGTCTAATGGTTCTTGATTGTTTCTGCCACTTGATCTTATGTAGTTTGATGAGAGGAAGCGACTCGAGCAAGATTCATGGCTCTAACTGGCGTATTAACAGAGTTATAGGCGTTCAAAGTTGTCAAAATTATAATTCGATGTTCTTATTTAATCTAATATACCTCGACGGTTTTCTAACTTAGTCTAATGGTTCTTGATTGTTGCTGCCACTTGATCTTATGTAGTTTGATGAGAGGAAGCGACTCGAGCAAGATTCATAGCTCTAACTGGCGTATTAACAGAGTTATAGGCGTTCAAAGTTGTCAAAATTATAATTCGATGTTCTTATTTAATCTAATATACCTCGACGGTTTTCTAACTTAGTCTAATGGTTCTTGATGGTTTCTGCCACTTGGTCTTATGTAGTTTGATGAGAGGAAGCGACTCGAGCAAGATTCATAGCTCTAACTGGCGTATTAACAGAGTTATAGGCGTTCAAAGTTGTCAAAATTATAATTCGATTTTCTTATTTAATCTAATATACATCGACGGTTTTCTAACTTAGTCTAATGGTTCTTGATGGTTTTTGCCACTTGATCTTATGTAGTTTGATGAGAGGAAGCGACTCGAGTAAGATTCATAGCTCTAACTGGCGTATTAACAGAGGTTCAAAGTTGTCAAGAATATAATTCGATGTTCTTATTTTTAATCTAATGAACCTTGACGATTTTCTAACTTAGTCTAATGGTTCTTGATGGTATTTGCCACTTGATCTTATGTAGTTTGACGAGAGGAAGCGACTCGAGCAAGATTCATACCTCTAACTGGCGTATTTACAGAGTTATAGGCGTTCAAAGTTGTCAAAATTATAATTCGGTGTTCTTATTTAATCTAATGTACCTTAATAATAATGCATTATTTGCAACTTTTAATACTATCATTTTACAAGTTTGATTTTATATAAACGTTGTCTATTATTATGTTAAATTAATAATGGCATTATCTTATGTTTAAAAGCTATTGGAAAGAATAAAATCTTGGAAGCAAGCCAAGAAAAAATGTTGAAGCATCTGTTCGCTTCTGGAATCGCATGGGCATACGTTAGAATGACTGATTTTGAACCTATAAAGATAATCTCGTCAAAACCTGCAATAGTTCAAATCAGGTCTCATAATGTTCTCGATACTCCTCGTCCCATTTCTGCTTTGTCTCAAGACTGACGGACGAAAAACGGCGCAAAAATTCGAAAATCTGTTCCAACAAACGTCCGGTTCCCTTTCTCTAAGCTTCACGTCAAAAGGATAAACAACCTGAAAGAAGTAAGGAAAAAAAACACACGGGGCAACTTCACAAGACTCTCGAAATAAATTTCGAAAAAATCGCTCTCGTTCCCACCCCCTGCTGACAAAATTCCAGCTCTCCAAAACGAATTCTCAGATTTGAATGAGTGTCAAGCTTGTAACATTGTTAATTGTGCAACTTCTTACACATATTGCCATGTTTCGCTACTGTTCACATTAAAATTTTTACTTATATAGCGGGGAATGAAATGGCACTTAATTCAATAATGCTCCGACCAGCTATGCATGACAGACTCTATAATTTGGGTCGAAACCTGGGTTCATCTAGATCAATCGAAACACTCATATACGTCACGTTAATCAGTGATCTTTCTTATAAAGACGACTTAAATAAATGAAAATTGTACCTGTTTATTCTTCGATCTACTACTGCTATTAATTGTAATTAAACGCAAACGTTATTGAAACGAAAATAATAGAATTTATTTAACACAATAAAAATTCAAGACAAAATATTAGTTTTCCTATAGCTAAACAAATTAAATTTTACAAAGTGAAACATTCGTAAGAAAAAAACCCCAAAGTTTATGCGAGCCCGAATTTTAAAAACGATTTGTCTATTTATTTAAAATAGTAAGCGCGTCACTAAAAAACTCTTACCGAAGTGTACAGTTCTTCCGGAGTTCTCCGATGCGGCCGGTATGATGTGAAGCGTCGAAGCGTGAATATTACAGTTGACAAAACACTTCTGATCTTGGACCAAACAAAAGCAGGTAGGAACGACCAGTGAATAATTATCCTCCTCCGAATCGTACAATCAATGACAGGTAAGGAATTTAAATGATTTTCTCCAACAAATTCCATTCACATAACCATAAAACATAACCATCAAAATTATCTTCAGTGGTTCCAAAAATTTTCATAAACTTCCTCATCAAACGTAATATTGACTTTTAATCTAACTTAATTTAACTTTTCCAGACAATATTGAACTGATAACCATAACCAAATACTAACACTTCCAATTATTTCTATCTTCGAAAATTATAATTACTTTCGTTGCTGAAGACTGACTCGAAAAATTTCAACTTAATATTCAAAAAAATACTATTTTCAAATTCCAACGTTCCGTCCTTTCTCTCCGACGGCTAACTTGAGAGTCCTCTTCGCTCCTTTATCATTTACAAAACCCCACTAAATTCCTCACTCGCGCATTCGCAAATCTCACAAATCGTCACTTATTTTATTTACAAAAATCCTACTTTAACAAATAAAGCAAATTAATTTAATTTGTTTCCTCTTATTCTCATTAAATCAAACAACCACCGATACTTTGTCTTTTACAAATTTTATGTTCTTCAGATTTCAACAACGTTTGCATCTTCCTAATATGTGAGGCAGGAGCAGTCAAACTATCTTTCAATCAAAGAAAATTCAGATACAATCCAGTGATTGCCTGTTATGGTCTTATTGACTTAATAAAATTATGAGTGTTTCAATAAATCTACCCAATTACTTCATACCCCCTATCTCTTACAAACGGAACATGACAATATATTACTTAATTTATGGCGATTAGGAAAATTGGACGATAAGAGGCAGACTACGAATGACGACTGCGTAGAAATAATTGATTGCAAATAACAAATTGAAAACTTGAAAATTATAATACAAATGCCAATAATACTCCATTTCTTTCATCGTTACATACTATGCTTAGTTTTCTTAAGCTATTCGAATTATTAAAAATTGAATGAATTTAGGCTCAAAGGAGGGTTTAGTTTTTTTAATTGTATATCACGAGAGCTTGCAAGTGGAAATTGCTAAACCATCTGGTACGGAGGTTTTAGTTTGACAAAGAATTTTCCTGTCAGACTTCCTTGTGGCGCCCAAAGAGCTTTTTTTGGTTCGTTTAGTTTCATCTTACACTTTCGCATCGTGGAGTTTCTAGCATTTAGACAAAATTTAGAGCAACGCCTATTTGGCAACTGCAATTATATTTGTAGTGTAATTTTTATCACGTTTGGATCTTTTCGATCAGCTCCCTGCTGCTCTGCTATTTTCCTTTTTTGTGGAAGAGCTCGGAGGGTGTTGATTTACTAATCGATTCTGCAGTGAGTTTGCATTTTTTCAGTTTGCTACGAACATTTCCACTTAGTTTTTAGCAGGGGAGACCATGGAAATATACGAGGCAAGTTCGTCGACGTTACAAAACAGAACTTCGGATTCCTATACCACCCCGTTTGTCTCATATTCGACACGAGAAGTAATTAGAAGCTACGCTCATTTGTAGAAGAGAATCCTCTTGAAGGCAAACACGATCGAGCCGCAGAATTCCTGCATGGGGCGTGCAATGCCTGCATGCCGCCGAAATCTATAGGAAAAACAGGAGTTTACTGGTGGACTGACGAGATAGCGGCCATCCGCAAGGTAGAAGCATCCAGAAAGACCTACCAGAGCCTCAAGAGAAGAGACTGTCCTAGCCAGGCAGCCGAAGAACTACGAAAGATGTACATACGAAGAAAACAAGAAAAACCTGCGCTTAGCCATAAACCGAAGTCAAAGAAGATGCTGGAATGAGCTTATTAAAGAGGCTCAAAATGACACGTAAGAACGACGTACAAAATTGCCACGAAGAAACTGAGGAAAAAATCTGCATTGGACATGGCCGGTAAAAAATTAACAAAACTGTAACCACCCTTTTCCCAAGCCACGAGCCAGGACTGCCGAGACATCAAATCATATAATCCCTGACTAAGATGCAGAACAAGAAGACCCCGGGTCCCGACCGAGTTCCGGCAATAATCCTAAAGAAGCTGTTCAAAATAGACGATATGATATTGCTGATTCTCTTTAATTACCCTCTCAGAAGGGGAGACCGGGGAACTGGAAGACAGCGAGGCTTTTCCTGCTCAGAAAATCAAACAAGCCTCTCGAAGATCCCAGCGCCTACAGGCCAACCTGTATGCTCGATCACGTTAGGAAAGTGTACGAGAGGCTCTTGCACGGAACTCCATGAAGAAATCGAAAGGACCGGTGGGCTGTCGGACAGACAATTCAGTTTTAGCAAAACGAGGACGCAACAAAGAGGATGATTTAAGGCAGACTCGAATTTCATCTGTGGTTCCTTTAGGTGTAATCGACACAGTTTGACGAAAATCTCCCGATAAGATAACTCAGTACTTTCTGGTTTCATAAATCTTGTAATTCATCAAAAACTATTAATTGACATTTTTTTTAAATCGCACCCATGCCAGAATTTTTGTAATGTTTCAAACAGGAACACCATTAGTGGCTAAATACAATATAAGTTAAAATGCAGAATGAGATGTACGACCACCAAGCTGCTTTGGGAATTGGTATACTATGGCCACTTCCCCCAAATATTGGCATCGCATGGATTATCACCTTCTGGCATTCCAAGTGGTCTAAGATCTCCAAAAGATTTAAGGCCCATAACTTCGTGCAGCAACATCCTTAGAAGAAAAGTGGAAGATTGCAAAGCTATCCTACTATGGTTGTGGTGCCCTAGCACTG
This sequence comes from Podabrus alpinus, assembly GCA_932274525.1. Classification (NCBI taxonomy): domain Eukaryota; kingdom Metazoa; phylum Arthropoda; class Insecta; order Coleoptera; family Cantharidae; genus Podabrus; species Podabrus alpinus. Next base: position 67,575,471 of record OW026456.1, on the reverse strand, counting down.
GACCTGCTGGCTAATTATCTATCGGATAGAACCCAACGTGTCAAATGGAATAACGACCTCTCGGATGAACTTACGTATAGCAAAGGTGTTCCGCAAGGTAGTATACTAGGCCCTTTACTGTTCTCGATATACACTGCCGACCTGCCTTTGGTTCTTACGCAGGAGTGCAGCTTTCACATGTATGCAGATGATACTCAACTATATGTATCTGACTATCCTAGCAACATAAACGAAATCATTGGAACTCTAAACCAAAATCTGGATTCGGTGCTCAAATGGTCAACCAAGAACGGGCTGATTCTGAACCCCACCAAAACCCAATGCATCTGCTTTGGTAGCTCCAGTGGATTCAAAGCAGCGATGGACATGAGATCGGTAGAAGTGAAACTCAGCGGGGGTGTTGTTAACTTCTGTCCAAAAGTAAAAAACTGGGCATGACATTGGACAACAATCTCTCTTTCACCGATCATATAAATAAAATTACCAGTACATGTTTCTTCAAACTGAAGTCATTGTATAGATTTAAGAACCTTCTTCCGTCTGATACCAAGTGGAACCTGGCAGTAATGCTGGTACTATGTCATATTGACTACTGCATTACTGTCTATCACGGTTTCCTTACCGAACAGGCAAAGAACAGACTGCAGATCATCCAAAACGCTTGTTTACGATTTGCATACAACATCGATTATAGGGAGCATGTGACTCCCTTCTATAATTCACTGGGAGTGCTCAAAATGGAAGCACGGTTTGAACTGCGGTTTGCCATGCAGCTATTCACAATTTGCAAAACTTCACTTCCAAGTTACCTGAAGTGTCTAACTACCAGAAGGGGCGATTGTCACAACCGGGAATTGAGAAGCAACCAGTGTCTGTCCGTTCCTATCCACAGAACTTCTAAATTTAAAGGATCATTCCAGTATATTGCATATACAATCTATAATAGGCACCTAGATTTGTTCTTGATGTCTAAAACGAAGGCTACCTTTAAATCTAAGTTAATGGAACGCCTTCTGAAAGACCAGTGATCCTTCCTCGCTTCTATGGGTATCTGTCGAAAACCAGCTTTGCTGAACTTTTACCATTTATATTAGTTTTTTAATTATTGTAATTATTTAACCGATTTAATAAATAGATATTATTATTATTATTATTATTATAAGATCGAGATGAGCAATATGGTCTCATCAGTAATCAAAAAAAAATCGGAAAAAATAAATATCATCAGCGACGTAATTGTACCGACGACATCTACCAATGTGGACGAGCCGACAACTATGCAACAAACAATGCCAACGAAAATGCCAAACGTTCCAGAGAAACCGACGAAGAAGAGGAAGAAGACTTTATGACACCGAGGTACCATAAGAAAAAATATAAGAGGAAAAATATCGAGTTCATGGACGAATCATATGGAGAAATAACCTCCGAAGAGGAACAAGAAGAACCGAGAAATATAAGAACCAGAAATAAAAAACCAATATCAGAAAGCGACAACCAATCACGAACAGAATCACCGAAGAATGAAAGGAAACCCACCAAAAACCAAAGAAAACAGATCGCCAAAGCAAAACAAGAAAAAGAACACCAGGAGAAAGAGAAACTAAAAGAAGAAGAAAAACAAAAGAAAGAAAACTAGAAAAGTATTGAAAACGGAAGTAAAACTCAGGAATCGACCCAACAAAACCAAGAAGAAAACAAACTGACTAACGAAATGTTTTACGATTTATCGTATAAAGCGGCCGAAGATGCGCACGAGGTAAGAAAATTTCTAATTAAGAGTAAGGAGCTAATAAATTACAGGTAAAGTGCGTTAGAGCATTTAAGAAGGCTAATCTCCCATTATTGTACGAATTGTTGGATGAAGTTGACTGGTCGTCAGTCCTGAACTGCTCAGAAGTCAATATTGCGTGCGGTGAACTATATAGCTGTATTTATGATGCCCTAGATGTTGCTGTCCCCACTTTTAAAACCGCAACAACCAAACGGTGTTATCCACCATGGTTTTCAAGAGACGTTATTGCCTTAATTCGCCAAAAGAATAGGGCTCACAAACTTTTTAAAAAATATAGAACGACCCATCATTATAATACCTTTAGTTGCTTGAGGCGGAGGGTTAACGATCTCACTAACGCCTGTTATGTGGAGTACTTGCAGCACACTGAGCTAAACGTTAGAGCAGATCCCGCCAAGTTTTGGGCATTTATCGGGAGTAAGCGCGGTGCATCTAGAATACCGGGCAATATTACTGCAAATGGTACAGATTATAATCATCCGAAGGATATCGTTAATGCCTTTGCTACTTATTTCAAAAGCGTTTATCGCGATAGTGAATCACTTGGAACCCGAAAATTAGATGTGGGGGGTTTTGGCACTAGTGCGGCGAGTATTGCTCTTGTGCGGGTGACCGATGGCGACGTGGCGCGTGCAGTTGAATCGATTAAGGGTACTAGAAATAAACTAACAGCTGGAATCGATCAGATACCAGCGTTTATTATCAACGATTGTGTTTCTTGCTTCATGCAGCCGCTGAAGCACATTTTAAATCTGATGCTGAGTACTTCTGTATATCCCGAAGTTTGGAAGAGGGCCCGCGTTGTTCCGGTGCTAAAGAAGGGTGACCCCTCAGTTGTAGATAACTACCGACCTATCTCAATTCTATCCAGTTTCTCAAAAATAGCAGAAATGATTTTATACTCCTGTGTATCCACTTCAGTTAAAAATATCGTTTCCCCAATGCAACATGGCTTTATGAGTCATAGGTCGACCGTTACTAATCTGGCTTGCTTCACGCAGTTTGTTTCCGGGGAGCTTGATGCCGGTGGACAGGTTGACGCCATCTACCTGGACTTTCAAAAAGCGTTCGACCAAATAGATTTACAAATTCTACTACTCAAATTAGAACGGATCGGCTTTACCGATCCTATGCTGAGGCTAATGCAGTCCTACCTAATTAACAGGAGACATTGTGTTGAGTACATGGGTCACAGATCCGATACATTTATCCCCACGTCAGGAGTACCCCAGGGTTCAAACTTGGGTCCCCTATTGTTTCTGATATTTATCAATGATCTTATTGAGGTTGTTGATTGTCGGGTGCTGGTATATGCCGATGATGTCAAGCTTTTTGGCTCAGTGGCGAATGACCGTGATTGCTTGAGACTTCAACATTCGTTGCACATGATTTCGGGGTGGTGTATTGATAATAATCTGAGCTTAAATGTGGCTAAGTGTTTCTCTATGTCCTATGCGAGGACAAGAAATACAATATCTTTCTCGTATAGTATAAACGGTAAAGTTCTTGGCCGCTGCGACGAATGTAGAGACCTGGGCGTATTTTTTGACGTCAAAATGAACTTCATCCAACATGTGGAGAATATAAGATCTAAGGCTATTAAGACATTGGGATTCATAACCCGCAATTGTCGTGATTTCTCTAGTATTGACGTAATAAAAATCTTGTACTACGCCTATGTTCGTAGCACGCTGGAATATGCTTCAATTATTTGGTGTCCTATATACCAATGCCACGTTAACAGCCTGGAAACAGTTCAGAGACGCTTCTTGAAATATCTATATTTAAAATCACATGGCACATACCCTGAGATCGGTTATAGTCATGGCTTGTTGTTGGGGATGTTTGGCATTCGTCCACTGAGTGTTCGCAGGATTGCGATATCGGTTGCTTTCCTTTTTGGACTACTTCATGGCAATGTAGACTGTTGTTGTATCTTAGAGAGCTTGAATTTCCATGTACCTAGAATTACTAGCCGCAGCAGATGGGTATTTTACGTTGATGGTCGTCGCACTAATGTGGCTGCTCGGAGTCCGATAAATTGTATGTGTGATAATTTCAATAAGATCTCGCACTTGTGTGATATTCATGCGGACAGTTTAAAAACTATATACAATGTCATTTTTGACTTTCACTCTCATGTAGCCGCATTGGAGTGAGTGTACCTCGAATATCAGCCTCATTTTTGAATTTGTGAGGCTAAGTTATGTAAACTTACATATTTATTTTGGTACCACATGGTATATTGTAATTGCTTTCTGTAATTGGATTCGTCCGTTGAAAGGTTTAAATAAATAAATTTAAAAGAACTTGAACAAACCGTCCAAACCCTTGGAAGGTATTTACTTAGCAAAATCAATGGACAAGGAACGGAAGAGCCCTCAGCCTCCCCTCCCCCGTCAAGAGAAATCATTGAAGAGGTGGTAAGGACACTGGCCCATACCACCCCTACTGCCGCGCCGACCCTTCAGGTCAGGGAACCCAGGACAATAGACCCTTCCCCTCAGGAAGTATCAAAGAAACAAACCCCCCCCCCCCCCAGGGATTACCTAGAAGCCGTGAAAAGGGCGGCCATCAGCAACCCTCGGAGCACAGTACTAAATCAAAAGAAACACAAAAGAATTGTTTATCCAGCAGAGGGCAGTCCTTGTCAAACCGCGGAAGAAACAAAATCCGCCCTGACTAGTATCAGGCTTGCGGACATCAATATCAAACCAGACAAAGTATATTTAGTTAAGAACAAAGGCGTAGTAGTGGAGTCCTCCCACCCTTCGATTAAGAAGCTAATAGTAGGCAACCAACTGCTAGTGGAGAAACAATTGGTGGCCCGGGAGCCCTCAGCAACCTGGCCATCAATTGCGATCCATATGGTGGACAAAACAATTTCCAAGGACCACATAGTCCAGGAAACGGCAATGGCTTTCCCCGAGGTAGTCAAAATGGCCGGGAGCTCTTGGCTCAAGAGCATCAATCCCGTCCATACCAAAGAGAAGTCGCACAACAAATGAATCTTGGAGGTTCACCCCTTGGTCCGGGAAGCAATAATGAAAGAAGGCAAATTCAGAATAGCTTGGAGAAGCTACAGGGTACATGACCACATCGGAATCGTTCCTTGTTTTAAATGCCAGAGATTCGGCCACACGGCCAAATATTGCAAAAGGGCTGAAGCATGCGCTTTCTGCACCTCAACAGAACACGCTTCACGTGCCTGTGGAGTGCAGGGGGATCATGCCAAGCATGTGTGCGTCAACTGTATCCGGGCGAAATACAGTGACAACAAGCACTCAACTGGATCTAATTTGTGTAGAGTGTACAAAGCTCGCCTCATGGACTTTGCAAACTCTATTGCAACCACCGAAGACATCATACAAGTATAGGACATAACTCACATTATAATAAAAGTTAATACTACGGATGGGTTATAACATGCGAAATACCAAGTCAACGTGAAAAAAAAATGAAGAAAACAGCGTGGAAATCATGAAATCGAACAAAACGGAAAATTAAACCTACCCGCTTTCCAGGGAGGAAAAACCAAGAATACAAGCATGAAATACATACACACCAATGGAATCTTTAAATTTTGAAACAATCCTCCAAGAGAAAACATGGTTTTAAACCCATACAAAAAAATGAATTCCAGTATTCTGAGACACCCCGTACAATACCCAATGAAATGAATTAATAATAATTATGAAAACTTGAAATCTCCGCCAATTTGCGGTTTTATATTAGTAAATGTTATGTTTTTATTTTATAAATAAAGAAAACTTTCATATCAACATCCTTAAAAAGCAGAAGAGCGGGAATCTCATCAATCCATTCATCATTCATGCGGTTTCTCTTTCCGAATTTTCCATGGCGAATTTATGCTCTCTTTTTACACGAATAGTTCTACAGGGTCCTACAGAATAAATGTGTCTAATTTAGTTAATTGGTCAAATGGTCCAAGAGTGTACTGCGAAAAAACCAACAAGCTCTTTTGTATTTTATATTGTCGCGTTTGTTCTGATAATTTAAAATTCCAAAAACTGTATGTGATTTGACAATTAAATTTTGAAATCAAGGATCAACCCTTTTTTGCAATTAACTGCCACGGCTTTAGCTCAATCAGACTGGCCCAATAATACAGACGCGTTCCACATAAAAAGTTTCAAAATTCAAATTTATTAGATACAATATTAATTTAGACACAGGCATGTGCCTCAACAATGTAAAATGAAGCATAGCCAAGCGTACAAATAAAATTCAACTTTAGGATAAAAACAACTTTGCTGTACTTTAAACCGCCCATTTAATTAATTATATTTTAAACTCGAAACAAATTTCATTTAATATTTTAGTGAGTTATAACACTAAATAAAAAAAAAAGTTTTTATGTTCCGCTACACATAAATAAACGTTAGATATTCTACACATTGCGTATTTACGCACTTATAAATTTTAATTATCACGTTTTGTAAAATTTAGATGTGTTCAATTATTTTACGCACATATAATTTAACAAAATCCACTTTCATAGGTCAACATTGAATAATGGTAAATTAAAATTCATCAATAGTAAATTCGTTTATTGGAAGAAGGATGGTCGATCTTTATCTATCGTACCGGGTGTCGCGAGTGAACGTGGACCAGCATTGCATTCTGCCTTATTTAGGTTTTTATAAGCACACAAACTTAATGGATAAAAGGATCCCGATAGCGTGCGCCTCTAACTTCAAAATAGGAGATAATTTTTCATCTATTAAAATTTATTCAATATAAAAGATATATAGGGTGATCGTAATTTGAGGTATGATCAAATTTTTATCTCCTTCCCCTTTAAAGAGGCTCCAAATAAATTAAAATAAACCCTTTGTAATTATTTCAGATTTTTATTTTATAATTTAACCGTTGACCACAGTGCATAAAGTTTTTATTTAAAATACTTAAATTATCGTTCTAAAAATTACAAATTCTAAGAAGATAGTGTAAGAAAATGCTCTTGTTTGGAAAAGAAATTCCAAGCTCCTATCCATAAAATTTTGTATAGACTATCCCATATCAATATGTTATTTATTTTTTTTATTCGTCTGATGTTGCTTAATAATCTATAATATTGTTAGTAATCCATGTTACTCGGTTCCATTAGATTTTTTATGAGATACTCCGTCATTATTTGATTCAGAGAGTCAGACGTTGCCTGTATTTAGACTAGAGCCACTTCAGACCCTTATTTTTCTTCCAAAAAATGGAAGTTCAAATTTATTTTAAGTAAGATAAATAAAATGTTTTTTCAACTTGAACTTCAAATCCGACATATTTTGTTTCAATATGCCGAATGCGTATTGTAAATACATTTTTACTCTAAACATTAAAAAACTTAATAGAATTTTTAATTAACATAAATAATTTCATTTACTGTCCATAATTTTCAATTTGCGATCAAGTAAGGAGGAGCGAAAGAGACTGAAGGACAAATGGAGGAAATCCAGAAGAAAGGGAATAGGAAGATGTCAGCAATGACGGAGAAGGGAGGCACCCGGCTTCCCAATCCCAACCACAACTACCACACTCTAAAGGCAAAACCAGCAGACGAGGACACCATTAATGGTCCAAAACGACGCCGAATCCGCGATAGAAGAATCGAAGGACGAAGAACACGAAAGCGGTTTAAGCCCCCCCCCCCAATCCAAGGATAGGACCTCAGTTTTTGGGTTAAGGACAAGCCAGAACAGGACCAAATCGCCACGGAGCCAATAAACCCCTCAAAGAAGATCAGAATCTCTCCCATCGTCCTCAGGGATACCGCCAAATGGCCATCCCTAAGCAAGGATATGGAAAGGAAGAATATTTGATACTCGAACATAAGAAACTCAGCCGGTGGGATCGCAATCACCCCCGTAACAGTTGAAAAGCACAAGGCAATCCTCATGTTATTTGACGACATTATATTTTTAATTATAATAAATAAATATTTTTATATATTTTTCAAATTTCAACCGAGATTTCAAATTCGATAGGTTTTGTTACGAAATATAAAGTCAAAATATAAATACATTTTTACTCATTAAAGTCAGAAATAATTGCAAGGTTTCTTTTTATTTATTTGGAGCCTATTAGGGCTCGCCAGGAAAAAATTCGTGACGACCCCAAATAACGACAACCCTAATTTATACAGTTGGGCTTAAATAAATTGGCACTTGCGTCATTAGTAAAAAAATAATTATTACAATTTAAATTATCTGTCAATGTCATAATGTTGGGTTATGTAATAATAATTGTGTATAAAGGACCCTTATTATAAATACCTTGTCGTGGAATTACAATTTACTGATTATTATTAAATAAAATTAGAATCAAATAAATGAACTGATCATTTATTCAACTATTAAACTTAAAATTATATTCGTTGAATTCAATTTCAAGACGTGAGTCAATTACAATTTTTGTACAAGTTGTGACATACTAATTTTACATTATTATGTAATATTAATGTACTGTTGTGTCCACTACAAGCTAGCTCCCTCAGAAATGTGTACGGTATACACAATCAAAATAAGAGGGAGGATATGTCCATAGTATTTAGAAAAATTTGTTCAGTATGAATGTAATTATAAAAATTAATAATGTTGCTAGATTTAAGTTTTGTTTGTAACGATAATAAAAAAAATACACGTAGGATCATGCGGCATCGTTAGAAGAATAAAAATAAAACATAAGCAGGAAGAATGCGAGTGGTAACCAGGCCAATATAATAAAGAGCGGAGAGGCAGTTGCAAATTAGATGACCTGCAGACCAGTTGTGTTTGAAGAGTCGCAAAATAGATGATCCGCAGACCGGTCGTGTTTAGAAGTGAATAAATAAATATTATGCAGACCAGTTATATTTGAAGAAGTTAATTGATAAATGATATGCAGACCAATTATATTTGAAGAAGTTCATCGATAAATGATATGCAGACCAGAGATATTTGAAGAAGTTAATCGATAAATGATAGAAGGAGAGTTAATTGGATAGCAGGTCCAAAATAAAGAGTGTTGCAGAATTGGACCAATTTGAAGTAATAGAATTGGGTAATTTGATCCAGAAGTGGATAACGGAACGCGAGAAGCTAGTACGTGGAGCAAATTTGGTCCAGAATTGAATAACGGAACGCGAGAAGCTAGTACGTGGAGCAAGATAGAAGAAGGAAGAAGGTATATAAAGTTCATCAGTGCGGGAGAATACGTGCGGCGAAATTAAAGGTCGGTCTACGAAAGGAAATAAATCAAGGTAAAGCTTTACAATATTATTCAGAATATAAGTAGGGATTTTAAGTTGGTAATTATTTGTTGATTTATTTAGTAATTTAATTGTATTGTTGTTTGTTGTGATATGAGAATGTGTGTTAATAAATTGTGTTCGATGTATCTTGTCTCTTCTTTTGATTGTGTGTCACGTATGAAGAATCTTCACTAATAAGCGACCCTGAGCGAGGTGAGGACACAAAAGTACATATAATGTTGGTAACATACGACTTTTCTTGGTCTACATAAACCAAAAAGACATGCAAATATTTTTGTTCTCTTTTAAATTATATATCGAATTTTTTTCCTCAATCAGATTAAATTATTAATAACTTGATTTACCAAACAAGAATTAATTATTTAGTTGTTTACGCCAAAGAGCTCATATAAAAATAATTTTACTATACCAATGTTTGTAATACCGTTTTTATATATTTACTGTGTCAATTTTCATTCAAACATATTGAATTATTAATCTTCTTCTTTAAGGTCTTCTGTGCCATTGAAATGCCACTTCTAAACCCTTGTAACTCAAACAAAATATTCATAACCATTCAAATTTTTCGAATTATAAAGGATATACGTACTTTGTAAATAATGTAACTGAGAATTAATGTAAATAACATTTTAAATTTGTGGTTTACAAAAGTATTTAAATAATCTCTATATAACATTTAAATATTATTATTCAAATTTAAATAATATTGAAATATCTAATTATTATATTGTTATTATAGTAAATAGTACGTTATTATAAATACTAACAATTGAAGTGATAACAATTGATAATACCAACACAATGAAAAAATAAAAAACTGATAATTACAGAATAATTATAGCTGAGGAATAGGTTGGTATTACTAATGCGAGAAACATATCGGCTTTGTAGATTATAATGACATATTCTTCAACTATAATAATTATTATAAAAACGACGAAATGGACGATAATATGAAGAATAATTATTATATAACGACATTACATGTTTCGATCTTATTCGATCTCATTAGTAGCGTATAGCAGGTAATCCTTGAAAGTGACTTAATTTCTGTTTGCTTATTATAAAGTATAAAAACTTTCCTGAAAGGATTAATGTATTAAAGGTTAATCACACAATCAGTAATTCGCGTAGTGTTTATAAAGTTATAGACTACTACGACCTTATTTCAATGTATGTCATAAGCGCAAGTACATTAACTGTGCAATAAAGTGCTTTCTAATCAGGTCATACGAATATTAATGTATTAAAATAAACTCATAGTATAACTTTATAAACACTACGCGATTAATCTTTACTTTACAACGTTAATCCTGTCTGCAAAGTTTTTAAATGGCAATTAAAGACAAATTTAGTCAATTCCGGGGATTTCCTTTTATTTCGGTTAAACAAAACAATTGCACTTGACTTCCTATGGTTTTATTTAATCTTATTAGTTTTACTTCGCAAAACATAACAGCCACTATTAAAATCTAATAAGATCGAAACATGTATGCTGTTGGATTTCCTGATTTGTTAATAGTATCTCCTTACAAATAGGAGTTTATGCCCAACCCTGCATAGGGTTTTATGGTGAGGTGAATCCTCAACATCGAACACTTACAACCTGATTATAAAAATGCTTCCTTGTACGGTTAATGTAAGTACTTAAATTATTATTATTATGTATTAAGCTGCAAAAACAAGATACAAATTGTTGTATTTTTACAGTATTGCGTTTATGAAATTACATAAAATTGTAGAAGAATTTGCTATAGTACTTTTACAAAGTGCATCCTAAAAAATACCACTCTCTTTTCAAGAACTTTTTGTGGAATATATTATTTATAAAATCAAAAGCGTATTGTTTGTTCATTGTTGTTCGTTTAAATGGATTTTAATCGTTTTAAATCATTTTCTAATAGCATCGCTACAGACAATGTACGAGTATCGCCTCGGGTTAGAAACTGTTGGTAAACAGATACTAGAAAATTTTTTGAATCAAAATTTACTGCACGCTTATTATTTTAAGTTTAAAACATCAAAAGTGTTTAATATTATAAACTCCAACTTGCATATTTTTGTTTGTTTTGGCAGGGTAAATCTTTTCAGTGCATTTTTAATTGTTTCTATTTTATTGCTCAATTTAAATTTAAATTATTTTTACAATTTATCTTTCGAGTTTCTATAGGATAGAATAGTGTACAATATTATGGTTTATATTTTTATTTTATATTATTTTTAAATTTATATTATTTATTTTATCGTTTTCTTAGTAACGAATTGCGTCATGCGATTACAACGACTTATTCATGTCAGCGCGTAGACGTTGAATATCTGCCGGCGCTATTGTTTATGTGCCCTTTATTTTTACAACCAATGTTAATTTGTTACTGTTCGTTTCCAAATTTTCATTTTCGACTATTGTTGTTAGCATTGCATAAAATAGTATACACAACTCGATATAGAAGCGCCTCTTAATCACTTGTGCGATTAAAAGTATCGCATGTGTCTCTGGATGTGTAACATACCAATTATTATTTATTTGAAGTTGCATTGATTTTTTTTTATTTTAAAAACAATTTAATATGAGCTCCAGTAATTTACAATTAATTTACTATGGGCATTTCTCGTTAATATTACGTCATAGAGATGCTGCGTCTTCAAAAACTTGTGTGGGAACACCATGTGCGATGTCCTTCAAAAACGAACTTAGCATAAAAGGGGAATAAATAAGTTAGTTCTATTTTTGCAATCGTCTTTTTTCAAACCAATTTCTTCCATATCTTTCTGTACTTCTCGTCTCCGACGGTTCATAGGTCTGCATATTCCCTTTGTTCCTCCAAATTTCATTCTCCACAACTCACTTTTTCTATCACCCTTAATTCTTGCAAGATGTCCCAACCACCCGATTATACCCGATTCCCCATATACTCTTCAAATTCTTGATTGGTGACATCAGTGATACCTATAGCTTTTCTTCCCAACGTGTTCCTTTCTCTCATAGCCTCCTCCACGTTTGCATTCTGGTGTGTTTCCATCACCAAGAAGCAGGTTTTTATCTTTGTCTGCCTCTTCTCTTTGCTCCTCCAAATTTCTTTCTCCACATCTCACTTGCAGTTCTATCAGCCTTCATCCTCGCAAGATGTCCCAACCACAGCAGTCTCAATTCTGAATTTGTTCTTATAACCCATTGACCGTTCAAGCACTTTCCACCGTATATCTTCCTTAAAATCTTCCTCTCCCATACTTCGGGCGTCATTTGTCACACTGGCAGTCTTATGATCGTCTTTACTCTTTTTTTCTTTCCTATTTTCTTTATACTGACTTTGCAAATACCTTACTATTAAATATTGCTTTCAATACAGGGACACTTCTCGTACCGGCTGCCATTCTTGCCTTAATCTCTTCGTCACATCCTGGTCTCCTTGTTATTGCCATTCCCAGATACTGAAAGACGGTCACGTCCTCAAATTTAACTACTAACTAAAAAATTTAACTACCTGTGTATATCACATATTTCGTTTTATTGTCATTCACCTTCAAGCCACTTTCTTTTTCCGCCTCCAGTAATTATCTTGTGGTTTCCTGTACTTCCTTCTTTGTTCAAATCATGATTGTCAAATCGTCTGCAAACTCAAGGCATTGGTGTCTTAGCCAGAAAATCGTTCCGAATATATTTATTCCTGCCTTCCCTATCGTACCCTGGATGTTAAACAATACTGACGACAACGGATCTCCCTATCTCAGCCCTGTTACTACTCTAAAACTATCAGTCAGCTCACCCATTGACCCTTATTTTATTTTCGATATCACCTTCAATTCTTTCATGGTTCTATATAAATTTTTTCTCACGATACTATCATAAGTCTAATGTACTATTTGTGTTACTATGGAAACTTGCGAAATGAATGCCACTATAAAAGTTAAAAATAAATATTAAAAAAGCAGGTATTAGCGTTATTTGTTTGTTCCGATTTGGGGGGGGGGCTTAAATCAACTTAATTTTGTAAATCTTCCTCCTTGAGGGAGGTTGTTTCACTTTTACGGACCAAACGACATTGGATTGCCCAATATTCAGCGACGTATTCTTATTCTTAATATTAATATTCATATCCGCTTCCGCTTCCGCGAGAAATAGGCAGTCATTCCCATAGCACCATCAATTCAACTCCATATGGAAATTAAGTATTTTATTCCTCCAATTCTCATCGCTCCGAACGGATTCAATCCAAACTTCAAATATTTCCTGTAAATAAACTTTTTAATTCGCACTTTTTCTTATTGTTTCTCCAGTTTCCAATTTTAATTTTTTTCTTCATGGGATCAATATTCATTTCTAAATCTCTTTTTGATGTCAAATTTTTCATTTTCTAAATATTGGCCCATCATTTTCTTCTTTTTCTGAGAACCTTGCAATTTTAAATTTTTCCATCCTTTTCCAGTTATTTTAATGTGATTTTTATTTTTAGTTTTTCATTCGTCTTTGTACTGGTAGTGAATTTTCTTCTTGCATCCCTTAATGGTATTGTCCATTTTAGGTATCTCTTTCATTTGGGTATATTTAGTTTCTTGTTGAAAGTTTATCATTTCTCGTTTCATTTTATCAAATTTTTGGTCAGTTTTTTGATTATATTCATCCAATATTTTATTAAATTCTTGGTTATTTTCATTTATTATTTCTTGTTTACTTTCCTCCAATCTTTGATTAATCTCTTGTTTATTTGTATCCATAGTTTGATATTTTCCTCAAATTTTTTGTCCAAGTTTTGATTAATCTCCTTTTCATTTTCGTCAAATTATTTTTTTATTACTTTCGTCAAATTTTTGATTAATATTTCCTTCATACTTTTGTTCAAATTTTCCACCATTTCCGTGAATCGAGCCCAATCCATTTTTTCTATTCTCTTTTCGCCGCACGGTTTTGGTTTTCCAATTCTTTCTAACATATTAATTTTAATTCTACACGTTGTTGCTTCAAATTCATATGGTTCTTATCGTAATCATCTGCTATATTTTGCATGTCACACAAATGTTCGCCACCACTTTTTAAATACAAAATTTTGATCATCCAATCCTAAAACACTCCTCGAACTTCTTATTTAAATACTTTTTACAAAAAAATCTTATATTTTACTCACTCCCATACTAATTTTAAAACATGCCTGCTTAAACATGGCTAAGAAAGCAAGCAGGGGTTATATAGGAAGTCCTCCATTACATAAAAATATTTTCTCCATTTATGCGCCCTTCGTACAAATTTTTTAACGTTATTTTTAATTATTTAAAGGGGTCATTTTTTATTATCTCTAGGTGTATTCTTCCAGAACCAGACGATTTTCGTAATTTACCTGTTTTTATCAATTCTTCAATTTGTGTCCAGTTCAGCTGGATTGGTTCATTATGTATCCTACCCTCTTTATGCTTAAATTGAGGTCTTTGTTCTAGTACGAAGCCCTAGAAATATTCTTTCCATTGCCCTTTAGTTATTTTTAAAATATTTATTTTGTATATTATAGTCGACCTTCCATTACCCATTTTCATCCCTTCCCAATTCAAAACTGACCGTACCCCGACAGCCGCATCCACATTTGTTGTTATCTTCAAGTTATTCGTTTTTTATTGGTGTTTTTCTTGTCCTTAGCCAACAATTAATAATTTAATCTTACTTATGGTAAAATTAAAATCGACTGTTGAGAAGCGTAAATTTCTCGGAATTTCGGACCTCGTGAATAAATTATGATTGGCGGACCAACCTAAGGCGTGCTAGCTCTAAGGAATCGGGAGCTAAATTTATAAGAGAAAACATCAACTCGGGGGAGGGCAAAGTAACGGACCCAGAAAAAACATTGAAAAGTGTGATATTGACTGATTCGAAAATCATATCACAGCCCAAATAAATTGACACAGAGTCTCGGCTTTATGAATTCTAGTGTTTGCCGTATACTTAAAAAAAAGTCAAGGTTTGCCCTTTAAAGAAAAGTAAGTGCCAAAGCCTCAACGGCGCGTAGAAAAAAGTTAGACTTGTAAGAGCGGAAGTGATGATTCGTATGTTCGATAATGGTCAATTACCTAATTTGGTGTGCTCTGATGAAAAAATTTTCTGTATTGAGCAGCATATGTATGAACAAACAAAATTATCGGGTCTGGCTTAAGCGACGTTTCAAAGACTATTCTGGTGAATTGCGAATTATTCGGCGGCAAAGGGCCGCTCAAGTGATGATTACGATGATTTCCTCTTGTAAATTAATTAAATTATTTATAAAAAAACATTATCAAGGCGCATTTAATCCAATGGACGTAGAAAATATTCGGAAATAGCAAATTTCTATGTTGAACTTGAAAAACAAATTTATACAAAGATTAAAAATTAACAACCAATAAAGGTTAAATTAAAATTAATATATAAATTATGTCTAGAGGCGTTCTGGTTGATTGAAACGGCATTTCAGCCGAATGGAACCATAACCATTGCAAAAACGAACGAAGTGATTAGCGGAAGTAAAAGCGAATAACTCCATCCGTTCAAGTTGTCAACGTAGGAAGCTCATCGAAAAATGATGAATACTGCAAAATGTTTTTGATATGTGGCGGAATGTACTCACATTTCTCTTGAAGTTTAAACTATGTGAATAAACAAGTAGGTTTGTGAATCGATAATGGTATCGCTTTATCAATGCATGCCTGACGAGTTGAGTCCCCATTATATAAGGGGTGACAACGGAACTGCAGTCACACGATAAGGTAAGAATTGTCCATTTTTTGATGAGCTCCCTATGGTCACAACTTGAACGGACAGAGTTATTGGTTTTTACTTCCGGCAAACATCTCGTTTGTTTATGCAATGGTTATGTATTTGGCTAAAATGCCGTTTCGATCAACCAGAAATTAATTTTAGTTTATTCCAAAGTAGCTTCTGGATATTTAAAGAAAAATGACCACCGTATTCGCCAGATTAAAATCCTCTGGACTTTGGAATTTGGAGCATTTTGTAGGCCAAGGTTTGCTCTGCAAAATACATTTCTTTAGAATCTTGAAAGAAATCACTTGTTCGAGAATGGCACCTTAAAAGCCCGGAATTCTTTCGAACACAGTGTTTGGCATTTTGTAAAAGACCTATGCTCGCAGTGAAAGCCAGAGGCGGTTGCATTCCATTTGAATAAACACTATCAAAACTTTGAAATGTTATATTATAAATTATATTTAAAAACAAAAATTAATAAATCGTTTTATGAAAACATTTAAAAAATACAATACAACTTTAAAAGTTGTGTTGGCTATTTCAAATTTTAAAACATAAAAACAAATTAATATCATTTACTTGAAAATCACGTAAACTAACATTGAAAGCAAATAAATTAAAAATAAACAAAAAGCACCTCTAAATTAATATAAAACATTACATACACAATACTTTAATTACAAAAAAACTAAAAAGCTTTTAAATCAAAAATCCCCTCACGAGAAACTTGAAACTTCGTTATCTACCAACTTTTCTTAATTTTGCTAATCATATGAGTTACCTGAAATTAATTCTCTACTATTTACACCTACGAAAATTTAGCATATTATATTTTTGATCTTATAAAGCCTACACAACTTAGGCATTTAACTATAAATTTTCCAGTAACAATAAGTACAAAATTTCAAAATTAACTTCAAAACAAATTCTAGTTTGTGCTTAGAAGGGTTTAAAGTTAAATTAGACAGTCAACAATTTCTAAAAGTCTTGGAAACTTGAATATAGCCGTGGGTGTTTATAAAGTCACGTCTGGTTGCATTTAATTTTGATAATTATTAATCATATGGTTGATTTAATTATTAATATTACACTTCGGTTCATATTAACTTCAAAATTGTGATAATAATCTGACTAGTTGTTTCAATTTATTAATAATCAAATAATCGGTTTGGTAAACAGAAAATTTCTTATGAATTGATTACGGTTTTAAAATTAAGCTTGAAATTAATAAATAGTAATTATTATATTATAAATTAATTCGATATTAAATCAAAGTGCGCAACTCAGCCTAACAAAATTCGACAAAAAGCTGTTTTTGTTTTACTGTTAATAAAAAAATAATTACGCCGCCTCACGTTGGGCGCCATATTTAGAGATGTATAATATAAAAGATATTCTTCTTCTTTCAAGTGCCTTATTAACGTCTATGGTATGTACACCATATAATTATGTATAAAATAAATTTAATTGCTTTGGCCCAGAAAGAAAAACACGCAGTGAAAATTCTCTTTTATAAAATAGTTATAGGCCAAACAATTTTATTTTCTATTAATACAAGTTCTTTACTGCAGTAATATAAAGCGTCTGGATTCAAAGCTAGATTTCTACCAGGCTAAAGAACACCCAGGCTTCGGGAGGAGTTTTGCAATTAACGACCACCTACAAACAATAAAGACCTTATTGTAGAAAATAATAGCATTTATCGATATCGAGACAGCTTTTCATACTGTGGAAATGTCGACAACAATATTAACTCTAACAAAAAGTATCAGAATTGATTATTGATATTCACAACTTATTCATTATACTTCTAGATATTATAGTGACTTTTTTTTCGCTTAATTAATGTGCTTTTATATAAAACATTTTTAAATTTTTGTTATAATTACATTTTCAATTTTCAATTAAGCTTCAACACTCCATTTCCTATAATTGCTATACCAAGTAGTTTTCTTTTTATTTCTTCTTACACTTTTTATTTTTAAAAAATCCTTATATTTTAACAGTTAATTTCAAATTTTGTTCTTATTCGTGGTTTTTATAAAATTTCAATCACATTGCATCCGCATAATTTTTTTCAATTTAAAAACACCAGTGACCACAAAAATTTATTTGTGATCTCACTAATTACGTGTCAGATCTTAATTTCCAAGGTTTCAGTGGATTGTGGATTATCTGCACAAACTTGATCTTTTTTGATTCTGATTCTGACCAGTAGACTTAATTTTAACCAGGAAATTTTTAAATGGTTAAAAGGACGATTGTAAGGACCGCAAATATCCAAAATTTTGTGGATGCTACAACGTTATAATAAATTGTAGACCTTCTATTTGACATAAAATATTTTTTAAGATAATCGGCTGAGAGCTTAATGGTGTCCTAGATATGATAAAATAACATAGATCTGAATCCAGAAACAAAAGTTTTTACAAATCCTTAGATGTATTCTTTGGTTGAGGACCCTCGTTCCAAAATCTTATGCGTTTAAACTTAACCGATTAACAACTTATTTCAAACCGCTATATTAATAATATGTAAACTTGCATATATACCAACATTTAAAATCTCTGCTAGACATTAATTAAATTTTGTTATTACATTAAACCACTATTAGCGCTGCTTTATGTGCTTTATAATAATAAATATGACCGTGGCAATGTCAGTTCCAACAAAGAGCAAAATTTGCTTTATAATAAATTAAAACTGCAGTTTTCATCAAATATTTATCCGGAAGAAATAAACCAGAATTGTAACATTTGTGATATACACCCAACAATGTTCAGCAGGTAAATGCTCAGATAGTCCAAAAAGAAATCATTTATTTTGACTTTCTAAGAATTTTACTGAAAATATTACAAAGGGATTAACTGAAATGTTAAAATAATTTAAATTTAAAATAATAAGTGCTGTGCAGATACAGAAGAACGGGGCTAATTAAAACACTTTAGATTTCAATTTTATAATTTTTTGTAAAAAGATTTTTAAGAAGTAATGTAAATTTCAATTTTTTACTTCAGTGAACCTTAGGTAGGATTTCTTTGAACTCTTATTTGTTTTTAGGGCAACAAGGTTACAAAATTTATGGAATAGCTTGATTTTTCACAACATAACAAAGATGGATATAAAAGCTACATAGGAGATGGGATGGAAAGACTCCGGGAATACTGGGATCAGAAATCCATGGTGTTCTATAGTGGAAATCAATAAGCAAAACATAAGTTTGGTATGGATTTTATGGTTGCTGAGCGCCTGTTGGGTTCGGTTGTTTCGTTTAAACCTATAAACGAGTATGAGATCGAAGGGAAAATTGTATAACTATTCCATCATTTTGGTTCAAGCTTGTACAGCTTAAAAAGATAGTGACAGATGCTCCATGACAAGATATGCTGATTATATGTGGGGATTTCAATTTTAAGGTGGATAAAGAGTCTTTTCTGAGACCACGAGTTGGAGCTTATGGAATAAATATAATATCAAATCATTATAATGGCCGGAGACTCGTGAAGCTGTCTACATCTGCAAACTTGCTTATAAAGTCCATACTGTTTGAACATAAAGACATACACAAACAAACCTGAATTTCAAATGACAGAAGAACGGGAAAACAAATAGATTACATAAGCTTGGATGTAATGTGTTATTTTCCCGAAGGTTCAGAGGGGTGGATGCGAATTCGGATCACTTCCTGGTGAAGGCAAAAGTTTTAACAAGAATATCGACCAGCTTGATGGGACCTTGAAAAATTAAAATATGAAGATGTCGAAAGACAATATCAGCGGATCATCGAGGGCGGACTCCAGTAGGAAGAGTCTGAGAAGGTGGAACAGAATTGGAAAGCAATAACGCTAGCCATTAAAACAGCTGCACAGCGTAAGTTAGGTCAAAAGTCACGGGAGGACAAAAAAAAGTGTTTTGATGAGGAATGTCAGGAGGCGGTGAGAAAAAGAGCGAGAAGATAGTAAATCATACTAAAACATGACCCAAGTAATATTTAAGCCTCGGAAATGGCTGGCAGGTGCCTGGCAAGTAAAATCTAACAGGTCGCTTTTGTAACAAGTTTGTCACGAGCTTGTAACAGCTGCTGTATAAGCAAAATGGCTGCTATAAAATTGCTGTCACAAACGTATGGCGACTTGTGTTAGGACTGCCAATATGCTATCAGGTTGCTGGTAGCAACCTGACACAGGTTTCTGTCATCAAACTGTCACACTGCCCGTAACCTACTTATAGAAAATGAGAACAACCATGGTACAGAATAAAGATATTAATGCTGTATAATATTGAGCAATTAAATTAATATAAATCATTCCTACATCTTAAAGTAGAAGTCATTAAATAACTAGGTACAACTTCAATTCGTCTTAATTTTTGCTATTTAGTTTGCTCCTATCTTTTATTTATTAATAAAAGAGACAATATTCCATCAGAACATCTTAAATACGCTGGGAACACACTGCATCGGCGAGTAGACTGCCCTATATGCGATATATGGAGCAGAAAAAAATTTCCCAACGAATGGAAAGAGACTGTAATACCCCAAATATATAAAAATGAGGACAAAATGAAGTGCGCAATTTATAGAGGAATCAGACTGATTATCACACGCTATAAGATCTTGACCAACATAATACACAGTCGATTAACACCATATATTAACAATGTGGTTCGGGAGATTACCGCTGGAAAAGTACTGGGAATTTGATAGGAATTGGAATATAATACCCACAGACACAAGAATATCATCCGAGAAGAAACAAGGACTGGATAAAATAATAAAGGAATATTATGTGAAAATAAACAAGATATAAATAAAAAATTGAGCGAGAATGATCAAAAATTAAATAAAAATTTGGACAAAATAATCAAAAATTGGACGAAAATAAACAAGAGGTGAATCAGGCATTTGACCGAAAATTTAATGAATCACAAAAGAAGCTTCAATTAAGCGTGGATAATTTTTGTATGGATGCGAAAGGTCTCAGAATACAAACAACATTGACCGGATAATCTTTGAATAAAAGCATAGAATCCTCAAAAGGAGAATGAGACAAAACAACACGCGAAGTCGCTTGCAAATTTGAACAAGGCTTGAACAAAAGAATAAGTAAAAATTTATTGTGTTGCAGAAAATTAATTGAAAAAATGTACAAAACAATGGAACCTGAGCTAAACAACAAAATTGAGGAAGGTTTTAATGAAGAAATTATCAGTAAAATGAACGAAACAATAATTGAAGAAACAAAAAAAATAATACCCAAGTGAAAGAGATTGTTAAAATGGATAAAACATTTAAAGAACGTCAGAGAAAAATTCACCACCAGAAACGGAAGAAAAACTAAAGAAAAAATCATATTGAAATAATAACTGATAAAGGATGGAAAAGTTTTAAATTTTAAAAGAAGAATAACATCAAGCGTGAATGTTTAAGAAATGAAAAACTTGACATTCAAAAGAAGTATAAAACGAATATGCGATAAATGCAGATAAAGAATTGCAAATTGATTCCATGAAGAGAAAATTTAAAATTGGGAACTCGATAAACGAGAAGAAAAAGTGCGAATAAAAAAGTTTATTTATAGGAAATATTTGAAGTTTGGATTGGATCCGTTCAGAACGATGAGAATTACTTAATTTCCACATGGAGTTGAATTGATGGTGCTATGGAAATGACTGCCTATTTCTAACGGAAGCGGATAAGATGGAGATGTACAAATGCGAGGGATGGAACAAGTATCAATCAGGAAGCCCTCAACTATTGGAATTATTGGTTTCATTAAAAATTGATTTTGATAAAAAAATTTATCATTTGCAATACACATTAATTTGTATAGATAATTTTGATAAGCGATTAAAGTATGAAAAATTTTGTTTCATGGGAGTGAAGATACGCCGCTGAATATTGGAATCCGATGTCGTGGCCCATAAAAAGCTGAACGGATTTAAAACACTTGACTAAAAATTGAAAAATTTTATTTTCAATCCCCCCCCCCCACCCAATTATAGCAATTTATAGTTGACGAGTAGATTAGTTAAACAACAAGAAAAACAAAAAAAATTATATTACCCAAGTAAAAGAGCTTGTTAAAATGGACAAAACATTTAAAGAACGTAAGAGGAAAATTCACCACCAGTATCAAGACGGACGAAAAACTAAAGATACTCGTAAAAATCATATTGAAATAACTGATAAGAGATGAAAAAGTTTGAAATTGAAAGGTTCTCAGAAAAAGAAGAATAAAATTAAGCGTTATTAATGTTAAGAAATTAAAAGTTTGACATGTGATAAAAGCAGAGAAAGAAATGCAAATAGATTCCATGAAGAGGAAATTTAAAATTGGTAACCCGATAAACAAGAAGAAAAAGTGCGAATGAAAAAAATTTGTTTACAGAAAATATTGGAAGTTTTGATTGGATTCGTTTGAGGCGATAAGAATTAAGGGAATAGACAACTCGCCTTCCACATGGAGTCAAATTGTTTGATGAGACTGACTGCATATTTTTCATGGAATCAGATAACGAAAAGCACTTATGAACTATTGAATGTAAATAATTATGTGATTCGGGGAAGATTTCGCTCAGGAGATCTTTATGCTTTTAAACAATGCGATTTAATCCAACAGAGAAATCTTTTAAGTTGCTTAAAATTTATTTTCGAGAAAAGGCTAATTCAATGTAGAAAAATTTAATTTTGTAAACAATCATAAATATTATTGTATTTCAGTTAAATTTTAAATAGTTTAGAACGTTTAATTTGAATTGGATAAAAAATATCAAATTGTTAAGATGGTGTACCAGAAGATGTGATGGGGTAGAAAAACCACAAATTTTCTTATTTTTCGCAGATAAATCTTGAAGAATTTAGCTCGAATCTGGAAGGGATAAACTGTCGTGTTTTTTTTTCATAAATTTTTTGTTAAAATACAAGTAATTTGTGCAGAGCAAGAGAACTCGATATGCGATGTGGTCGAGTTAGACGCAATTTTGTGAAGAAAAATTATTTTTTTAAACTTAGAATTATTTATTAGACAAATAATTAGAGATAAGTGAGCGCATCAGACAACAAGGACACGTGTGTGGGTTACATTATTTACATTATTTCTTAAAAATTACATCAATTTTACCTCGTAACGTGAGGCATTTAAAAATTAAAATTAGAATATTAAAACTGATTAATTATAAAAATCATACCAATATATAAAACTTGTGAAATATAGATTTATGAGATCTAAGAATTGATCTGAAAGTTGATGCTAACAACACAGAGGAATACAGAGTCTCCTATGATCTACTATTTCTCATTTTTCATTGCTAAGTGAAACCAAGCTACAAAATACAAAACCGATTGCATCTTATGTAAACGTTGTAATATAAACGCATAACTTTAAATAAATATTCATAATGTGGAAATACATATTAATCATTTTGTAGCGAAACCATGATGACATTTGGCACGCTACACTGAATACTAACAAGATAGAGTATATTATGATAACGAATAAGAATAACATAGCATAACAATGGTAATGGGGAGTACATTACGAGTAAGCTCGCTCTACCTCCTTCATTGGGTGTTCGTATAAAATTACATTAAAATTGCAAATTAAAATTGCAGGTCACATGAAGATCACATTACCACACCGCTCGTGAATGAAAAATAATGCTGCAATAAATTGGAATGAAACCCTCTGATGAAGAATGGATAGTGAAGCAGATCCCTTCTTCCTAGCCACGAATCACTGAATGAGCGACTTCGCATTTCACTTCTAGTGGTAAAAAATTTAAAATGACAGCATCTGTACCCATTCATCCAATAATTACAATAGTATTAATCTAAAGGGATTATTTTCCGCGTATTGTAATACCCAACACTTGATATTTTTCTCTTAAATTATTGTTAATATGCAAAAATAAAATAAACGCTTTTAAAAAATATAAGTTATCATGTATAAACAATATGCAACATATTATTATAAATTAAATTTGATAATTTTGATAAGTCAAAGTGATTTCCGTACTTTATCTTTATAGACGTAAAACAATTTTTCCTTAGCATGTTTATTTTGTATTAATAGTGGTTTTATTTAGAAATTCTTGTCATAAACCAATGCAATTAATAAAAAATAAAAAGGGAAAGTAATCTGTTGTTACATCAGATTTTTTAAAGCATACTAATGCTAAATATATTATTTAAACCGAGATTTGTGAACCCACGCAGACATTTTTTAAGAGTACGTTAGAGAGTAGTTAAATTTTATTATTACATTAAATTACTAACGCAGCTTTATATGCCGGTAGCAACGTCATTTTCAGCAAAGAGCAAAATTTGCTTTTATAATAATTCAAAACAACGTTGACATAAAACATTTATTTGGAAGAAACCAAACAGAATCGTGCTATTCCTGCAATGCACCAACAACGTTCCAAAAAAAAACCGCTCAAGTTGCCACTTCCATTATTTATGAACATTTTGAAATTATTAAGTTAACCCGATGAAATAAATATGTAAATGTAAAATAGTTAAGCAATATCGCCATGCACCTGAATATTATCAAGGAAGCGTAATGGGGTTAAAATTGACTAATAATAATGAAATTAGTGAAATTAGTAATCCTACAACTCGGACTATACCAGGCGGACGACTACCGCACTCATCTGAGATCGAAGTACATCCTCAACTCACCAGTCACTTGACGCCAATCCACCGCACTTTAGCATCTAACGTTTTTCTTGCAAGTTACACCACATTAACAGCACCCTTCAAATGATGTCCCACTCCACAGTCTACGCCCAACGGAGTTTAAGGCCTTTTTTGCGTTCGGTGGGAGTGGAGAAATCTTCAAAAGACACCACCCCGATGTTGTGCGGTGGTAGTGTCGGATTTTTACCGATTAAAACCCCACTCTTTGGTGACAGCGGGATTCGACGTTTGTCATTTCTTCCGCTGCCACGAACAAGTCTTTAGATCTTCACCCTTTCGGGTCTTCTTGGTTTTGTCTTTCAAGTTCCTCGCGGAACTTGGTCTTCATTATTGTTTGGAGTCCGGGAACAACTCGATCCCAAGATTCTTGGTCCCGGATCATCTCTTCTATTGTTGTCTCAGGTGTTAAGTGGCTTATCTCTCGTTCTCTTCTCACTTCGGCCCATCTCGATATGCTGAGTATGCTGAGCATCGTCCACCACCCCCTCGCAGTAGGTGCAGTTTGGTGTTTCTGCTCTTTTAAACCGGTGGAGGTAGTGGTTAAAACACCCGTGAGTTGTTTGAGAGAAAGTTGAGTTCTCCGTGTCTTCTTTCGACCCATGGCTGCAGCGTGGGTATTAGTTTTCTTGTCCAGGGCCCCTTCTGTGCCCCAGACCACCTCTCTTGCCACCTGTCCATGAGTCTTTGTCTATTTTGTTTCTTTGCTAGTGGGTTTTCGTAATTCCGGCTTCTTTCTTCGACCAGAAGGTCGATGGGGGGTATTGCCGCCACCACCGCAAGGCCGTCGCCTGATGTCGTGCGGTACGATGATGTTACCCGGAGGGTCATCGTTCTATGGACCCTCTCCAGGTGGTGCCGGTATTTGGCGCCTTCCATCGCCTGCCCGCACACTGGCGCTGCGTGAAGTATGATGGAATTCGCCACTGATGCCAGGACCCGTCTCTTGGAGTATGACGGGCCTCCGATGTTGGGCATCAGCCGTGTGAGGGCCGCCGCAAGTCTCGCTGCCTTTTTGGCCGTTTCTTCGCAGTGAAGGCCAAAGCTGAGCCGGCGATCCAGATGTACGCCGAGCACCTTAACCGCATTCTGCGGCAGCAGCCGGCGATCCCTCAGTCTTATGTCTAGTTCTTCTATCTTCCTTTTTCCGATGAGGAGCGCCAGCTCGGTCTTTTCTGGCACCAGAGTAAGACCCCTGGTGTCCATCCATCTCTTGATGGTGCTCAAGGTCTCGTTGGTTTTCGTTTCGAGTTCTTCCTTCGTTTTGGCGGTCGCCATCACCGAAAGATCGTCGGCAAAGCCGGTCGTGGTGACGCCTTCGGGCAGCGCAAGTCTCAGCACCCCGTCGTACATGATATTCCACAGTTCGGGGCCAAGCACCGATCCCTGTGGAACACCGCTGGTGATTTCAATGTCTTTACGGAGCATTTCTTCGTCCAGATGTATGACGCGCGCACTCAGGTAGCTCTTCGGAGCGTTGAGAAGATATTTGGGAGTCTCGAGGTACTCCAGCTCTGTCACTATCCACCTCCAACTCGCCGAGTTGAAGGCGTTGTTCACATCCAGAGTTATAAGGATGCAGAACCTCCTGGTGCGCCACGTCCCGCTCCTTGCTGGAGTTTAAGGCCTTATCGTTCCAAAACATCACTTTTATTTTTTTTTGCATTTCTTTTTTCGTTGTGTTATAACTCAGGTTCAACCAAACCGACCAGATCCAGCCCAGCGCTCAACTCTGAGGTGAATAAACCTCCAAATCCTGCAGATAACTTTCGCGAACCAGATGAAAGAGATATAAGGCCAAGTCTCGGTGCTCCGTCCAATCCAACAAGTTTATTGTTCATGGTTTATGAGTGCAATGGTCCTGTAGCTGCTGCAGTTTTCTTTAGCCTCTATTTTATGTATAAGCCTCGGTTCTACGTCCAAGCCAACAAGTTCAACGTTGACCTTAAGTTAAGTTAAGGGGTAAGTCGCCGGAGTCCGCTTCAAAGTACATTTCGTCCCCCCCCCCAAATGATATTTTTTAATGAATATTTGAGCTTCGATAAGCTTCCATTAAAATCGTTTGTACCACACGCATCGCGAAGTTATTCGCAAAAACTTTTCAGGAGGGGGCTGCATAAACCGTAGCCCCCCGCCCCATCAGGAATTTTTGTATAACATTTCTGTCAAGCGATAGAGTATCGTTTGAGTTCCATTGAGCTTGCATAAAAATCGTGTATACACCAAAGATAAAAATGTTAGGGTATTTGAAAGTGTGAAATTGAGTGACATTTCACCCCCCCCCCCCCCCGACGTGAATTATTTTATGAAACTTCTGTCAATCGATCGAGAATGGTTTGAGCTCCATTGTGCTTTCATAAAAATTCATTGAACCCCAAATACAAAAAAGTTAGGGCGTTTGAAAGAGTGTAAAATTGAGTGACATTTCACCGCCCCCCAACCGCAAATTCTTTTATGAAATCTGTGTCTATCGATCGATAATCGATTAAGATCCATTGAACTTTCATAAAAATCGTTTGTACCACAAAGGTAAAAACGTTGAAGTGTTTGAAACAGTATGAAATTGGGTGACATTTCACCCCCTTCCTATGGCGAATCTTTTAAATGAAATTTCTGTCAATAGATCGAGAATCGTTTGAGCTTCATTGATCTTTCATAAAATTGTTTGTGCCTTAAAGATAACAAAGTTATAGCGTTCAAAAGAGTGTGAAATTGAGTGACATTTCAGCGCTCCCCCATCTCGAATTTTTTTATGAAATTACTATAAATCGATCGAGCATTGTTCGAGCTCCATTGTTCTTTCTTAAAATTCGTTTGTACACTAAAAGTAAAAACGTTAGGACGTTTGAAAGAGTGTGAAATTGAGTGACATTTCACCGCCCCCCTCCCATCGCAATATTTTTATGAAATTGGAGTCAATATATCGAGAATCGCTTGAGTTTCATTGAACTTTCATAAAAATCGTTTGTACTTCAAAGGTAAACAACTTGGAGCATTTGAGAGAGTGTGAAATTGAGTGAAATTTAACCCCCTCCCCCTCCCCCATCGTGATTTATTTTATGAGATTAGTGTCAAAAATTTGAGCTCTAATGAGCTTCCATAAAAATCATTAGTACTAAGCGATTCTCTATCGATTGACACCAATTTTAACAAAAATTCGCGTTGGGGGAACTACCGTTCCTACTCTCCTCCCCAATTTTCGCGAATAACTGCGAGAAGTGTGTGGTACAAACGATTTTTATGGAAGCTCATTAGAGTTCAATCAAAGCTCAACGGTTTGACACTAATTTCATTAAAAAATTCGCGATGCGTCGGGGTAGACCGGGGCGGTGAAATGTACTGAGCTCTTTCCTGATTCGTCTCTTATAAGCAGAGCACCAGGACGAAACTTTTGGGTCAAGAGTCTCACCTTGCGAAAAAGGCCTCTAGGCCAGCGGCGGCACATGAAGTAAAAGATTTGGTAGGCCAACAGCTAGTTAAGCATAAACACAAGCTTCAAGAAGGGAATTTTTATAAAGTAATATACAAGGTCTCCCACTGACCAATGCAAAGTTCGTAGGTGGTAAATAGAAGCCGCTTTCTTAAGAGAAAGTTTCAACAGACCGTCAGGGCAAGCCTTCTTAAAATAATTTTTCTTCTGCCGCTCGTTAGTCAAACACACTTCGCCTCCAACTCCTGTTATTGGGATTTTAAGGAAATTCTTCTCGAGTATTTGGAATTTTCTTGCCTAGCACGTTCAAACTGCACATTTTGAGCAAATGTCGGCTTTTCTTTTCTTACTTACAAGCCCGGAATCGCAGCGCCGATCACTACTCGAGTTTTGGGAAATATCTGATTAGGATCCCGCTCCATTCCATTAGCAGTACTTTAACCGTTCGTATTGCTACAGATGCAATACTACGCCTAAAGTAATCTTACAATAACAACAAGACGTACATAAAACAAAATTGAAATTTACAAATCAAAAAATTGAGAATTTTGAGAACAAAAGCCTCCAGCCTACTGGAGGCTTTCAGGATCGAAGGACCATTAAAATAACCGAATGATTTAATTTTATTAAATGAAGAACTCGGCGACACGCCGCTGTTACGAATGGTTTCTTATGTTTGATACGCCGTTGTTTGATATCGCACTATCAATTTTATTTCAGTTCTAGATTTCATTTTGTATTGTGGTGTTTTATGTTTGGACAAGTTGTTTTTACCGCAGAATAGTGTGTTTATTCCAAGATTTATGTAGCCAAAATTTAACTGCCTTTAGACTGCCGTTAGAGTTGTTCCTCGCAGAAAAATAGGATTGAATATAATTTGCAATATTGGTAAAATCCGCAAATAACAAAATATTAATTATCCACAACGAAACTTGATAATAACTTTTATCGCCATGGCTTCAGATGGTATAATACGTCCAAAGGATAAAACAATCCCAGTTTTTGATGGTTCTGGGTTCACAGAGGTAGAAAATATTAAATTCAAATACAAGTGGACTATAGATAATTTCAGCAATCGCTTTGATCAAATCGGGGACGAAATAACTTCACCGACCTTTCCTGAGAAACCTTGTAGTGGCTTCCAATGGAAATTGTTATTATATCCAAAAGGATATGATTTAGAATATAAGAATGATGTATCCCTATTTCTTCAATTCGTTCCAATTAATCGAGATATAGTGGGTGAAGACATTCGCGGTAATATAACATTCAAAATTTTGAACTTTCCTTCTAGAGACATTCTGATTAGAGAATTTAAATTTAATCATCGGAGAAATCTTTACCTTGCAGGATACAAACAGTTCATGCAACAAGATGATTTTTTGAAAGGGTTAACTGATGACAAAATCATCATATTTTGTGAAATCGATATTGCGGAAGATGTCCAACTTAGTTCGATCGATCGTATAATATCCAAAAGGTGTTTGGTGGATGACTTTCAGACTCTGTTTGAATATGAAGATAATAGTGACGTAACATTTTTTGTTGGCACAATGAAACTTACAGCACACAAATTAATTTTGGGAGCCCGAAGCCCAGTTTTCAAAGCTATGTTCGCCCACGATATGGAAGAAAAATTAAAAAATAATGTCACAATAACGGACATAACCTACGAGGTAATGAAGGAAATGTTGCGTTTTATTTATACCGATCGAGTCCAAAATTTGGAAGGAATTGCGATGGATTTGTTAGTTGCAGCCGATAAATACCAATTGGAAGAGTTAAGAACAATATGCGAGAAGGCCTTCGAATGGAAGAATATTTCTATTGAAAATGCTGCTGCAACTTTCATATTTGCTGATCAGCAACGTATATTTTCGTTCAAAACTATGGTTTTAAATTTTATTCAAAGGCATGCTGAAAATGTAATGTCTACTTCTGGATGGAAAAAAATGATGATTGAATATCCACATCTTGTAGAAGAAGCGTTTTGTACTATAGCTCAAAGTTCTTATGCTGTACAGCCTTATCATAAACGGAAGAAGACATACTACTAATCTATTTATCATTTTAAACTGAATGTACTATTATAAATTATTAAATTAAAACTAATCCCAATTTTAAAAGAAACTTAGAATTTTATCAATTTATCTTAAAATAATTACTTTTTTGTATTTCTTTCTCTAAATAAAAGCATTTCTAAATAAACTTTTCTTTATCAGAAGGACCATTGCTCATTTTTTAGGGTTCTATACGCAGAACGACATTTGTCTGTCCACTTAATTCAGAGCCAATAATAATACTCCAAATTCCAGGTACATTTCGCCCCCCCCCCCATCGCGAATTTTTTAATGAAATTAGAAGCACACGTTTGAGCTTCCATAAAAATCGTTTATACCCCAACGGTTTTTAATAAAAATTCAATTCTTTCGATCAATTTTGGGACAGGCTATCGAAATACTTTTTTCGGGCGCGTGGGCATGGCGCGGGTTTCGGTGCAAGTTGCCGTCAGATGGTCTTTTCCACACTTCGCGCATTTAGGGTTGGCCTTGCACAGACATTGGGGGTGCTCACAACGCTGGTCAACCTCATTGGACATTGGTCAATCTCGGTTTTGATATGCGGTGATTCGACTGTAATGTTGATGTTCAATACAGTGGTTACATCAAAGAGTTTCTTCCCTTCGTCATTTCTGCCGAGCACGATGAGGTACACGGGCATTGGGCGGCGGAGTCGCCCGAACTTTATTTGGTGGACCACCTGCACCGACAGGTTTTGCTCCTTCAAATCATTAATGATGATTTAGCAAGAAGCTATGCTGAAAAATATGTTCCTCAACTTTGATTCGAACCCAGACGTATTAGCTGTAAATACGTGCGCTCAAACAACTGCGCTACCGAGGCGATTAGTTTAAGTAGCACGGAACTTCTATTTATCGTGAACTAATTCTAGGAACGCTACAATGACCTTAGTGGTAAGGCAACCTAGGAGACTCCTGATCACCGCTTGCATGTGTTAGTTCCTGACGAGTGCAAAAGAATGGGAATAGATGTTTGATTCCTCCAAGGGTCTGAACAGGGCGCAATAGACGAGTTCTGATGATGGAAAGATGGCGATGCTATCCGCAGTCTATTTTATTTTATGAAACTTAATGTTATTTTCCGTGATAAGGGAATTTGTTGGCGGCCAGTTCTCTTTCGTGCGAATTATTTTCGGGGGTATTCTGGTGTCCAAAATATTTGCCGGTTGGAACGAATTTGTGGTTGGAAGAAACCTAAGCGTAGTCAGTACTACAGAACGGTGCGGAGGTTTGCGAACATCGATTTTTGAGATGGGTGACTTAGCCCTCGCCTGAATTTCCTCTATGCCCTCTTTATCGTCCGTCCAGTCGCTATTTCCATCATCTAAGGTGGAATTCCTAGTGGTGTTACCGGCTTTCGCTCCATCAGCGAGGAGACGAAATTTGTTAGGCGTCGTGAAGTCGTCGGATGAGGAACTTGCGTTGTAGGTGCAGTTCTATTTACCTCAAAACCTCTTGACTATAAGCGTGACATCTGTTCGACAAGGATGACGAAGTCCTCACGCCAGCTTTCGACTTATTTTGTATAATTTGATTATTACTGATTAAATCAATCTTTTTTTTTCAGTTCTGGGGAGTGGGGAACCTTCATAGGCACTACCCTAATCTGGGATGGTAGCGTGAGATTCTTACTTACTAAAACCCCCTCCCCGGTGACAGCCGGATTCGCCTTTCGGTATTTCTTCAACTATCAACCTGCGATGTTGTTGTGTCATATCCTTATTATTCCGCTAATTAAGAAACTTAAACCTTCGAAATCTAACTAAACCTTTTTAAGTTTTTATTAAAAACTTTAAAATTGTAGGGCACTTTTAACTTATTGTTGCAGTGAAGGTTCACTCGCGAATTCACCGCCGGCTAACTCGGTTTACTTCTTTGGTTAGGTTAAAGTATAAGTAGATTATATTTGTTTAATAAGGGATTTGCATATTGAGGTTTCTGTACAGGGGGAACGATAACAATTTTAAGTTAGATTAGGATTGGTTTCGGTTACGATAAGTTCCAAAAATATTCAATGAGAATAAAGTTTAGTCAAATTTAAATTAGATTTTAAGTTAAAATTTGTATTTCAAAATCCGGAAAATGATTTGATACTAACGCTCAAAATTTTAAGAAAAATTTCTTCGTTGCCGGGTTTCATTATGGAATACGACAATATAATTATTTGTTAGGTAAATTTTTTTAGATGCATTCATCCAATAGAGCTGAAATTTTGTAGATCGACTTACAACTCTAGATATTTTAATCTATCAAATTTTGGAGTCGATCTGTATACTTCCTTAGATAAACTTACTTGGGTAAGTTTCAATCAGTGGCGGTTCTACCATAGGAGCTGCAGAGCTGCAGAACCACCAAAAATAACAATGAAAATACCAATACTTGCATAATTAATTATATAATTATAACCTTAATCAGATTTAAATTATTATAAAGAATGGTGCATTATCAGCTTGGCTTTGAAAGCGTGTTTCTTA
Source organism: Podabrus alpinus (assembly GCA_932274525.1). Classification (NCBI taxonomy): domain Eukaryota; kingdom Metazoa; phylum Arthropoda; class Insecta; order Coleoptera; family Cantharidae; genus Podabrus; species Podabrus alpinus. The sequence continues at coordinate 67,543,009 of OW026456.1, read as the reverse complement.
TTTTCGCTAGCATATCAGTTATAATTTAACAGCTAGTCACATAAATAGTGTAATAATAAATACACGTCCAGTCCGCTATCAAAATGTTTGTCTATAACTAGAACGCTATACACTTGTTCGCAGCCGAGCTGTAATGAAACGCAGACTACAATGCTATAGCAATTGGTATACATAGTTTTACGTGGTATATTTTTTATGATTTTGTTTCGAGGTAGTTTAGAATTCGAATTTTGAAAAGAAAAACTAATTTTAATATTAGTTCATCAATTGTTAAACAAATTGCAGTGAAATTAGGGCATAAGCAATAAATTGTTTAAAAACTTTTAATTACACCAAGTTTCTTGCACATATTTATAGCAAAACAGTAGTTAAATTATTTTTTGACAGATTTTGCAACTTTAAATAAAATTATGAATGCATAAAATTAAAATTTATGTATTTTTATACAATAATAATTCTTAAAGCTTGTGGTACGTACACGCATCGAATGTACAGTCGTTCTGCACCCAGATGCAGCCGATTGCAGTTAGATCAGCGCTGGCTTTACATTACCTATTTATACAAGTATATAACCGGACTAGTATTTCATGCAATTATATTTTAAAGAAAGATCTTGTATTATAAACTTTAATTGAAATTATGGATATAATGTCCTTTATACCTACTACTAGATAAAATGAATTCCTAATCCTAATAAAATTTTATAATAATTTTGGACTTGAGATTTTTCTGCATTGTAAAACAATTCTCAAACTATAATTTTCTGTAATAAAATGTAGATCAAGAAATTTGGACTAGGTTTTTACTAACATTACTCATATTATTTATTAACTGAGCTTCTCTCATAATAACCCGTAAAAATAGGATTTTTTCGAAAATTAGTTAACAATAATTACAAAACTTTTTGTGCGCTCAAGTAAAACTTATTGTTACAAAAATGTTTGCGTCGTTTGTTTTATTTCAAACCGAACACAGAGGGCTGTTTAAATTACGAAGTATAAGTTCTATTTTTAAAATAACAAATATGCAGAATTATTATGACGTGATAAGCTAACTAAGGCATTTTATTTAGTCGTTTTTAAAATCTCTTACGAAGAAGGTCGTTTTTAAAAATGAATGTAATTTTTAAATTTAGTTATCAAGAACAATTAGTGATAAGAAATTGCCGGTATATACAAGTCGAGGTAAAATGTATAAAAGACAATTTAATACGAATATTTGCGACCTGCGTACTCCACCTGGGCACCAGTCGTCAAAACTAAATAAAAATATGCCGACCTTACCTGTACTCCCGGTGATTATAATAAAGCGACGCTTCAGCAAGCTCAGCAGCAGAGCAATTTATGGGGGGGTCAGGCGAGCAGGGGATGAATACCCTCTCCCTAGAACTGAATTCAAAAAAAAGGCGCCACACCCTTTATGTCGCTATAAATAGGTGTTTTCCTGAAAGGGCAAATGCTGGTGAAGTAAAACACCGGAGCACAAATAAACATATAATTATTAGTCGAATTCGGTACAAAAATAATCGCACAGTACAAAAAAAAAAATATAAATAGTTGCACCGTACAAGTGGTTATCTGTGTTGGCGTCGATAACAACTGTTATCTTCAAATCAATTACCAAAATATCAAAAATAACATGGGGGATTCACCCCTATCAAAGCAAACAAATTATAAATTAGGTTGATAGTCGGCGGCGCACCAATACACGACGAAAACAATTGTGGCGGTATCGCAAACCCCACACGAAAATTTAATATAGCAAAAAACTCTCACCCTTAACAAAACTCGTGTCGGGACGGCACTGGAGTTCGACCTGGGCGAGAACCAATTTTGTGGTGATGTTGAAATCACGTCGCTGCAGAGGTATGTAGCAGTGGAACAGCAATCAGGCAAATCAACGGTTGATAACGTAGTTGAATGAGCAATACGGGTGACAAACAGTAGCGGTAAATCAAATCGACGATAACATCCAAAATAACAGATCGAAAGATGTGTTCGAAATAGCGTTAAGTAATTGATCGATTGAAAACGTCGTTTTAAACAATGATCCTTTTAGCTTCCTTAATAGGAAAATTAACGTGTGGTACCGATAACTCGCGTACTCCACCAAGTTAAATATTACTGGCCTTCTACGTTGATACCGGACAACACCGAATAAGCAAATTACAAATTACTCAATAAGTCGTAGAAAAGACCCAGATCGGTTTAAAAACTAGTAAACTTTTTCGAAAAACTACCACGAAATTTTCGTAAAACGCACTTGTCTGCTTGCTTATCTCAGACCTCCTCTGATTGTCAGGACGACCTTGCCAAATTATCAAATTTTTAATTTTGAAAATGCAAAAGTTAAGTACAGGGTACTTCGAAAATCTGATTAAATAAATTGGAATTAATAAACAAACTAATGTTGGTCTTTTTAGGTCGCCTGATGATGTTGATGTCTTTTGTAGCGTTCCAAGGTGTTTAAATAGAAAATAAATGCTACAACTCCCCCCTTGCTCTAAGCGATTTTCCTAAAATTGCTACCACCCCAACGTCGGGTGAACTAAATACAAAAAAAATTGGACGAAACTAATTGATTAATCTAATTAAAACGTACGTGGACACGCACTAATGTTAAAAACTAATTTGTTATACTAAGCGCCCTAATCCGAATCGGGTGGTTTCGCTTTTAAATCTTTTGCGTTCCACGTACCGCGTTCTATTCCGTCTCGGTCAACCAGAATGTAAGTCCACGGGGACGTTTTGCGCTTTATCGTGAAAGGGCCCACAAACTTTGGAGCAAGTTTCCGTGTGAACCTGTCGGACGCTTTCGACAAAACATGGTTCGTTCTATAAACCTCCTGACCTACTATAAATTGTTCGGGTCGACGTCTTAAATTGTATGCTTTCTTGTTCTTGTTTGAAGCTATCTGTAACCTACGTTTCACGAAACCGAACAGATCCTTCAAACTCTCATCGCGACTGTTTTCGTGTACAACCTCCTCATCTTTGAACACGTCTCTACGCATAAAATCCTTTCCGGATAGGATCATAGACCTACCGAAATTAACAAAATACGGAGTTTCTTGCGTAGTCTCACTTTTAGAAGTTCTTATTGCGCACGCTATTTTAGCCAAATTCTCATCCCAAGCCGTGTGTTTTTCCTGAACGTAGGACGCAATCATCCGCTTGATTGTCCTGTTCATCCGTTCTGTAGGATTGCTTTGGGCATGAAAATAAGGTGTATACTTCGCTTCGACGTCATAACGATTGAGTAACGCACGATACTCACGGCTGATGTATTGAGGGCCGTTATCGGATATGGCCACCCTAGGTGCTCCATAAACAAGAAAAACTTCGTTTTCCAGTCTTTTGATTATGTTGGTGGCGAGGGAGTTCCTCATTGGGAATACCAACACATACTTACTGAAGTAGTCAGTGACCACCAACATAAATCTATTGCCACTCTTTGACTTTGGTAACGGTCCCATTAAGTCTGAAGAAATGGTTTCCCATGGCTGTGACGGTGGCGTATGCGACAGCATTTGACCCACCGGCGCTCTATTCTGCGATTTGTATTGTAGGCAAATCCTACAACGCCTAACTAACCTCTCGACATCTTCCCTCATCTTGGGCCAGAAGTATGTCTCCGCTAGCCTAGCATACGTTTTGTACACCCCCGTATGACCGGATGTAGGATCATTATGCGCCTTTAACAAAAGCGCTTGACGATCAGCCTTTTTAACAACAGTTTTCCAACGCTGCCAAGCATTAGACAAACCAACAAATTTGGGCGGTAAGTACTTATAAATTATCCCGTTTTCTACTCGCCATTGCGGGTATCTAAGGGGTTTTAAGCTAATCTTACGCTTCATTTCAGCGTACCACCGATCGTCGGGACATTGTTCTCTATCCACCTCAACACTATCTAACACAGGGACACCACGACTTAATGTATCAGGGACTACGTGTTCTTTGCCCTTCCGATGGACAATTTGTACATCGTACCCCTGCATTTTCAAAGCCCACCGTGCCAATCGTCCGTTAACGTCACGGAGATTTCGTAACCAAACAAGCGAGTAATGGTCTGTGACGACTTTTACATTAGGTACCCCCTCAATGTACTGCCTGAATTTCTCGAGCCCGAAGAGGACAGCTAAGCACTCACGTTCGGTGGTGCTGTATTTCTGCTCTTGGCGAGTTAAAGACCGACTAATGTAAGATATGACTTTCTCACCGTCCGGGTGAGTTTGAGTCAACACCGCGGCGATACCCCAGCCGGATGCGTCTGTCTGGACCTCAAATGGTAAGTTATAATCAGGACAGCTCAAAATCGGAGCGGTAACCAATTTTTCTTTTAGGGTACGAAAAGCACTCTCGCAGTTCTCTGTCCATTCAAATTTATTGTTAGATTTACGAAGTAAAGCCGTAATGGGAGCTATAAGAGTAGAGAACTCGGGAATAAATCTGCGGTACCAACTAAAAGTACCAATAATACCGCGAACACCTTTAACATTCTTTGGTGCCGGTAATTCTAACATTGCTCTCACTTTATCGGGATCAACATGTAAACCGTGTTTGTCTACCACGTAACCCAAGTACTTTAATTCGGAACGGCAATACTGGCATTTCTCTTTCTTAACGGTAATATTGGCCTCGCGTAGCCTTCTAAACACTTCATCTAAAATCTCTAAGTGTTTGTCAAAAGTTTGAGTGACTATCACGACATCATCGAGATAACAAAATACGTGTGGAAGCAAATCATATCCCAGCACCCGGTCCATCAACCGTTGCCAAGTAGCCGGGCTTGTGGATAGGCCGAAAGGTAAACGATTAAATTCCCACAAACCACGGTTAGGAACAACAAAAGCAGAGTACTTCTTTGACTCCTCCGCGAGAGGAACTTGGAAAAATGCCGATTTCACGTCCAAAGACGACAAGTATCGCGCATCTTTCAGTTGATCGAGCGTATTAGTCACGTAAGGAAGCGGATAACTATCCTTCTCGGTTACGGCATTGAGCTTGCGGTAATCAACGCAAAAACGTTGCTCACCGTTTTTCTTTTTGATTAAGATGACCGGAGATGCCCAAGGACTACAACTTTTCCTGACGATGTTTTGTTCAATCATCTCATCAAGATGTTTATTTAGTTGCGCCTGTACTATCGGAGACACCGGATAGTAACGTTGTTTGATTGGCTCCGCGTTAGTCTTAATCACATGTTCAACGAGATTCGTACAGCCCAATCCGTCTCCCATAAGATTGTAATTCCTTTCGATTAATGCTTCCAAACGCGCCTTTTCCCCACTATCTAAACCATTAGCATCGCGTATCGCATCGTTAACCGCCAAACATTCTATGGGTTCTGTAGAGAAATCCCAACTATCGCTTCTCACATCGGGTACAATACCCATTGCCTTCCAAAAATCAATACCTAATATGAGGGCATGCGGCACCTCAGGTATAACTGTGACGTCAATTAATTTTGTGTGGTCAGCCACCTTCATAGGAAGCGTGCACTTTCCCACACCCTTAACAAGCTGCCCATTTGCAACTTTACAAACGGTCTCGCCGCTTTTAACCCTGATTCCCAATCTATTTAAGAAAGATAAACCCAGAGAACCAATAATTGTATTGCTCGCCCCCGAATCAAGTAATCCCTTTATCTTTTGACCAAATATAGTGACCGTCAAATATGGACGTTGGTCGTCTTTAGCACTCTCTAGAATGTAGTGCAGAACCGCCTCTAAATAATGGTTCGTCGAGACTGTCCTAGGGGTGGATCTAGCTCGACTGCCTAGATTCGCCCCGAACCGTTTCCCGCACGTCTATGCTGCATCTTCCTACCCCCGCGAACCTGCGCGCCGTTACAAACCGGGCATTGTTCCCGCGAGACATTAGGTTTCCTGCAACCGGAACAGCGAACACTCCCGGTTCCTGTCCTGCAGTCCCTCGCGTAATGTCCCCTCGAACCGCAGTTCCAACATTCGGGGCTGACTGTGTCCAGCCTATTAACGCTCGCTTTCTCATATTTGCTTGATGATGCACCAGCAAATGCTAAGCTCGGCTCCACACAACCGCTTTTGTGTGGAGGCGGCACAAAATTTTTGGCTAAGTCTAGCCTCTGATCGATTTTCCGACAACGATCGACTAGTTGATCGACTGACTCGACCTCGGAGAACACGAAATACGGCTGATAGCGAGGAGCAAAATTCTCCAGCAAAATCTCGAGTTTTGTCGATTCCGGGATGCGCGTTTGCAGGCGAGAAAACATGGTCTGCATGAACGCTACATACATTCCTATTGATTCTCCCTTCCCTTGCGTTCGTTTTTTTATTTCTTCAAAAAGTTTGCGGTCATATAACGGAGGAAGATACTCCTCTCGCAACGCATCGACAAGTTCATCCCAACAACCAACTTTAGACCGTATGTATTTGTACCAAATTTTCGCATCTCCCGTGAAAAGTTCGATCGCTTGGTCGAATAGCTCGGCTTTTGACAAGCCACTCGGTATTCTTTTCTCGTCTACCGAATCGAGAAAGTCGTTTATCGTCGCGTCAGTTTTCTTACCTGAAAACTTGATTCCCCAATTCCTAACTGGATAAGGTTTTGGCCGGCGCTTAACCGAATTGGCTTCAACCTCGGAATCGGATGAAGATTCTGTCTCAGAAACTTCTATTTCGTCGACTCCACGAAGAGTTCTACTCAAAATACCTAGGTCTAAAATGCTCTCACGAGATTTACCAACTCTTTTACCCTTGGACCTAAAATCTTCCGACAACATTAACAATCGAGTGTTTAAATTCGCTACTTTACTTGTGTCATCCTCGGTGACAGCTTTAGCGCGATTCAACCTACCTAATGCGTAAGTTAATTTTGTCTCGATTTTTTTATGAGTGCTGTCGCGTTCTACCCCTGTATATAAGAGCATGAGTCGCCCTAACTCTTCTACGGTGGCAACAACTGCCTCTAAATCTTCCGCGATAGAAAAAGGGTACACCGGTATCGAAGCATTTAAAGATTGTTTATTTTTAAAGATCGATCTTAGTATCTTTCTGAGTTCGTCGACGCTACTACCTGTGTATTCAACCTTCGCTCTGATTCTGATTTCGTAGATCAGTTCGTCCTTCGACAACCTGTCTACGTTGATCTTGCTACCTTCCATCTCCATACAGCAAAAAAAAACAAAGATTGCCAACAACGCAATTTAAATGAATAAATGACTCGCGAGCAAACACTCCAAGGTCAACTTACACCAATGACGTCTCACTAACGAAGGTGAGCAATTGACTGTAAAAAAAAATTCGCTTTCGTCTGTAAGCCGTGCCCAAAATAAACTATTTTAACCACCTAACTGAATTTTAATACACAAATCTACTCTGCGAAAACAAATTTCGCTTTCGCCAACGCAATACCCACTTGTACTTCTGTGCGGCTTAAGGCCTCGCGTTCTGTGCGGCTTATGGCCCCACGTTGGGCGCCAAATTTGCGACCTGCGTACTCCACCTGGGCACCAGTCGTCAAAACTAAATAAAAATATGCCGACCTTACCTGTACTCCCGGTGATTATAATAAAGCGACGCTTCAGCAAGCTCAGCAGCAGAGCAATTTATGGGGGGGTCAGGCGAGCAGGGGATGAATACCCTCTCCCTAGAACTGAATTCAAAAAAAAGGCGCCACACCCTTTATGTCGCTATAAATAGGTGTTTTCCTGAAAGGGCAAATGCTGGTGAAGTAAAACACCGGAGCACAAATAAACATATAATTATTAGTCGAATTCGGTACAAAAATAATCGCACAGTACAAAAAAAAAATATAAATAGTTGCACCGTACAAGTGGTTATCTGTGTTGGCGTCGATAACAACTGTTATCTTCAAATCAATTACCAAAATATCAAAAATAACATGGGGGATTCACCCCTATCAAAGCAAACAAATTATAAATTAGGTTGATAGTCGGCGGCGCACCAATACACGACGAAAACAATTGTGGCGGTATCGCAAACCCCACACGAAAATTTAATATAGCAAAAAACTCTCACCCTTAACAAAACTCGTGTCGGGACGGCACTGGAGTTCGACCTGGGCGAGAACCAATTTTGTGGTGATGTTGAAATCACGTCGCTGCAGAGGTATGTAGCAGTGGAACAGCAATCAGGCAAATCAACGGTTGATAACGTAGTTGAATGAGCAATACGGGTGACAAACAGTAGCGGTAAATCAAATCGACGATAACATCCAAAATAACAGATCGAAAGATGTGTTCGAAATAGCGTTAAGTAATTGATCGATTGAAAACGTCGTTTTAAACAATGATCCTTTTAGCTTCCTTAATAGGAAAATTAACGTGTGGTACCGATAACTCGCGTACTCCACCAAGTTAAATATTACTGGCCTTCTACGTTGATACCGGACAACACCGAATAAGCAAATTACAAATTACTCAATAAGTCGTAGAAAAGACCCAGATCGGTTTAAAAACTAGTAAACTTTTTCGAAAAACTACCACGAAATTTTCGTAAAACGCACTTGTCTGCTTGCTTATCTCAGACCTCCTCTGATTGTCAGGACGACCTTGCCAAATTATCAAATTTTTAATTTTGAAAATGCAAAAGTTAAGTACAGGGTACTTCGAAAATCTGATTAAATAAATTGGAATTAATAAACAAACTAATGTTGGTCTTTTTAGGTCGCCTGATGATGTTGATGTCTTTTGTAGCGTTCCAAGGTGTTTAAATAGAAAATAAATGCTACATATTTATTTACGGAACAAATGGATTTGTGGCTGTAATCGTAAGAACGCATTGTTTTGTTTTCCGTTTGTGTCTTTCGATATTGTCAATAGTAAAAAAATTTATCTCGGGAATATTGAATTTTAACGAAAAAGTTATTGATAAGTTAAGTTTGCCACAAGCAAGCACCGGCGCACGCCATTAATGCTTAAAAACATGCAATAAGTAAGTTTATTTTTTGAGATTAGCATTTTACTGATACCTTCCCTTTTTTATAATGCAGAACAGCCAAACATATTTCTCACGAGCCGCCACTGGTTTCAATACAGGTAAACATGTGGGTAGACGGCCCTGAACCTTTTATACTAGGATGTATTATAAATATACCAGGGGTGGCACAAGGGGGTGTAATGAATATTAAAAAAATAAAATCAGAAAGTTTTTTACGTATAGAACGTAAACTAATGTAGGAATGTACTTTTTAAAAACTCAAAATTTTTTAATAATATTGTAGATCTCAATTAAAATTTACAATTTGAGATAAAAAATTAATTAGATAAATGTTAATAAGGTGAACAATCGCGAATATTACCAAACGCAAGATAAAGTGACAACAAAAAGTGTGTGGGCGTCTAAATCTAAATTTCAAGTTTCGTGAAACGAAATTGTGTATTAATAACATGTAAGAAAATAAATTGCAGTTTTTGGTAAGAACAATTTTAAATACTTTAAAACCTGGATGTATAAAAGTTAACGAACAATTCATTTTTATTAATTGAATTTCAGTTTAAAGATTTTACTTTTAAGTCGCAATTTTTGCTACTTGAAATTAACATTTTTTGTAAAATTCAATGTGCAAAATTTAATACAAGCATTTCAGTCCACATAAAATTTCATTAAAACTAAAAAAAAACTAAAATTTTTATATGCGAGCTTAACACGTGGTATTTCTCAAATTAAATTTACATTTATATCAAATAACATAGTAATATGTTATCAAGGAAGGATAACAGGGGGGATGACCCCCCCCCTCGCTCTCCTATTGAATTTTCAAACATAGAAACAAAATTATTAAATGCACCGAAAAAAAATTTTTTATTTACCTTTTCTGCGTTATAATAACCCCCCCCCCCAAGAATTTAGGCTAGCTCGGCTCTTTCGGGGGGTGTCTAGCGCCCATCAGGCTAGTCAAAAATAGAAAACAGGATACCATTCAAGCGGAAACCATCGAGTAGGAGTTAAAACGGTGGGCAGAGGAAGCACCCTAGGGCGGCCAATCTAAGCACTGAAAATGTGTTAAATAAACGAGGATAATAAGAAATGTTTAATGTGAAACAAATTAATGAAGAGTGAATAGGAGATTGACAAAAAGCGAAATACTCAAAGAATTGGAAGATGAAGACATTTTAAAAAATAATCGAGTCTTCCAGGATCAGGTTTGGGCATGTAATGAAAAAAAGAGAGGACACAGCGATAAGACGGATTATCCAACGGCGGTCAATGTAAGAACGAATGAGAGGTAGACCCAAAGTGAGGTGGCAAGATCAAGTGAAGAGGGACTAAGTAAAATGTGAATAATACAGAGGAATGGAGAACGATAGCACGTCTGTAGATTGTTACATCTTTTATTTGTCTTCCATATTAATCAATTTCATTAGTTTAATTACTACCAAATATCATCCAAATGCCTTTGTGGATTACATTGTGTTCTATTCTAGTTTCTAGTTCTTTTCCCAATTTTCCATTGAAGTCCTCTAGCACTATTTTTAAGTCATGGGGTATATTTCTATATTCGTCTTCCAAAATTCCACAAAAACATTTAAAATTTTAATTTTTTAATTACAGTTGGAGCACATTTAATAAAGAAGTAAATAAGTTAAAGAATCATAAATACAAGAAGAAAAATAAGGAAAGGAAAAGTAGGATTGTGTAGTAAGTAATACATTAAAAATTAAAATTAAAAGGTATAAACATGTTAAAGTCTTCCGTTATAATATAATTGTGAACGTAAGGATGTATAAACTAGCAAAATAATACCTTCCTGTTATCCCAAAACTTTATAGAATTGGATTTCATGTAATATATTATTTACTAATAATACGATTGCTTTAGTGATTAATTGGTCCAATCAAATTTATTGACATTGATTTGTTATAGGTACAATGTAATTTTATTAATGTAATATTCTAAATAAAAAAGGGTTAATAAATGTATTAAATTGATATCATTATGATATCTGTTTTTCTGGTAATCATTTTTAGCTTGTAACGATCTCTTTAAATGTTTCGTTTTGTTGCAGAATGTTTTGTTCCAAAAATATTACAAGTGGTAGATACGGAGAAGAAGTAAAATCGACGCAAGTCTAAATATTATGATTAATTTTGTCAAGTCGGTTTTAATTATTATGCATATTTTAAGTAATGCATGTTAACCAGGGTTGGGCAGTATTTGAAATACATGTATTTGAAATATGTATTTGAAATACATTTTGTATTTTGTATTTTGTATTTCAAATACAAATTGCAAATGTATTTTGTATTTCAAATACATTTTTATTTGTATTTTGTATTTTGATAATGTATTTCAAATACAAAATACATTTTTAAAATACAAAATACAGGGTTTCTTTTAAAATTTAAAATACAAAATACATTTTTAAAATACAAAATACAGGGTTTCTTTTAAAATTTAAAATACAAAATACATTTTTAAAATACAAAATACAGGGTTTCTTTTAAAATTTAAAATACAAAATACATTTTTAAAATACAAAATACAAAATGAAGATGACTTTTTTGTTTTGCAAAAAGCATCCGAGGAAATCAACGAATCTTTCTCTAATGCAGAATTGGAAGTAGTAACATTTTTAAAGGGCCAAAGTAAATGCTTCTCAATTTTTGAAAAGTACCCAAACATTAAGAAAACGTTTATTAAATTTAATACTAGTTTGTGTTCTTCTGCACCTGTAGAAAGATTATTTTCTTTTGCAGGATTTATTCATTCTCCGACTAGGGGAGCATTGAGTGACAACAATTTTGAAAAACTTTTATTTTTGAAAGGAAATCAATTATTTAATAATTAAAGTTTTAATTAATTTTTTATATATTATAAAATAAATATATTTTGTTCGACATAAAAATGTAGTCACAACTACAACTATTTGATTGTAACAAGAATTTACTTCCCTTATATTCACTTATAAAAACAAACTTCTTATTGGTAGACCCTGTAGTTACAAACTGTAACTAAACACGTTATTTTAGTTACACAATGTTACCAATTTTTTTACACTACTGTATATAAACAATATAACATGAATACAGGGCATGAATAAATGTATTTTGTATTTCAAATACTGTATTTTGTATTTGAAATACTGTATTTTGTATTTTGTATTTCAAATACATCTCAAAAATGTATTTTGTATTTTGTATTTCAAATACAAATTGCAAATGTATTTTGTATTTTGTATTTCAAATACATTTGAAATACGAAATGCCCAGCCCTGCCTGTATTCATGTTATATTGTTTATATACAGTAGTGTAAAAAAATTGGTAACATTGTGTAACTAAAATAACGTGTTTAGTTACAGTTTGTAACTACAGGGTCTACCAATAAGAAGTTTGTTTTTATAAGTGAATATAAGGGAAGTAAATTCTTGTTACAATCAAATAGTTGTAGTTGTGACTACATTTTTATGTCGAACAAAATATATTTATTTTATAATATATAAAAAATTAATTAAAACTTTAATTATTAAATAATTGATTTCCTTTCAAAAATAAAAGTTTTTCAAAATTGTTGTCACTCAATGCTCCCCTAGTCGGAGAATGAATAAATCCTGCAAAAGAAAATAATCTTTCTACAGGTGCAGAAGAACACAAACTAGTATTAAATTTAATAAACGTTTTCTTAATGTTTGGGTACTTTTCAAAAATTGAGAAGCATTTACTTTGGCCCTTTAAAAATGTTACTACTTCCAATTCTGCATTAGAGAAAGATTCGTTGATTTCCTCGGATGCTTTTTGCAAAACAAAAAAGTCATCTTCATTTTGTATTTTGTATTTTAAAAATGTATTTTGTATTTTAAATTTTAAAAGAAACCCTGTATTTTGTATTTTAAAAATGTATTTTGTATTTTAAATTTTAAAAGAAACCCTGTATTTTGTATTTTAAAAATGTATTTTGTATTTTAAATTTTAAAAGAAACCCTGTATTTTGTATTTTAAAAATGTATTTTGTGTTTTAAATTCTAAAGAACCCTGTATTTTGTATTTTAAAAATGTATTTTGTATTTTAAAAATGTATTTTGTATTTGAAATACATTATCAAAATACAAAATACAAATAAAAATGTATTTGAAATACAAAATACATTTGCAATTTGTATTTGAAATACAAAATACAAAATACAAAATGTATTTCAAATACATATTTCAAATACATGTATTTCAAATACTGCCCAACCCTGAATACAGGGCATGAATAAATGTATTTTGTATTTCAAATACTGTATTTTGTATTTGAAATACTGTATTTTGTATTTTGTATTTCAAATACATCTCAAAAATGTATTTTGTATTTTGTATTTCAAATACAAATTGCAAATGTATTTTGTATTTTGTATTTCAAATACATTTGAAATACGAAATGCCCAGCCCTGATGTTAACCATGATTAATAGATAGATGTTGTTACGGACACTTTTTTAAACAATTTAATAATTTTTAACTCCAAATTTCTTAAAAAATTTACCTTCAGCAAATTTTTATTATTTTAGTTTGAAAATAATTTAATGGTTTCAAATTTTAATTTACCACATCCTGTTTAAAAACTTTATTTTTCAAAATTCTCAGTGTTATATTATTTCTTGAACGTTTTTTTATTGCCTCAGTATTTGGCACAATACATAATATTCTGATTAACGGTGCTGTTATGTCGTAATAGTTTCCAATTAGTTTGAATTTTCTGATTGGTTAATTTTAAATACCACCCCAAATTTCATTTTTCAAAAAGGGCATGAGATTCTCGGTTCTTTTCTGACACTTTCCTTTACTGTAACGAAATTTATAGCTTAACTACCACCACCACCATAACTATACATTCGTTAATCGTGTAATGTTCCATGATAAAACCGCATTATTTGTAGATGGCGTATTCAAATTTTTTCTTCTTAACAAAAAAGAATTACCAAAAAAAAAAGGCTTGAAAGTAGTACCCATTGTGCGATCATCAACACACTGTTTGATCCTTGCTTTTATTTACGGCAGCGTCAGATGTTTCTCCATTTCTTTGTACTGAATCTTCAAACAATTTCTCAATGTTATTCTTTTCATGATTTTCACTTTTTCTTTAAGGCGGTAATGGTCACACCATTTTTAACCAATAGAATGTTAACATTCCCGCCAACAAACAGCGAGGCGAAGTAATGCCACAATATCGACAGCGGCCCCTCCCTCATGGACATCCACTTCGTAAACAAAGAGGCACCCGTGCGGAGGATATCCGGTTAATCAAGGGACGGCATCCACCTCTCCAATCCCCTACCATCATAACCGTATCGTAAAACAAAGCATACGCAGAGGCAGCGCCGTAGCGAGCTCTTCTGGCGCCAGAGGCAAGTTTGAATATATGCGCCCCCCTCCCAAAAGATTCCTATCAGTTTGAAAATTTTAAACTATTGTTTATTGAGTTTTGTCGAGGTTTAGCGCCCCCATTGCGATGGCGCCTGAGGCAAAGTCTCGATCGCCTCACCCTTGCTGCAGCGCTCGCTTAAGCCCGTCTTACATCAGGACATTTCTGGCGTCATTTCTTGAGCCATTTCTGCGCAGAGACGAGTTCATAGTATTTGCGCGTGCGTATACCGTTGTGCGCAGAAATGGCTCAAGAAATGACGCCAGAAATGTCCTGATGTAAGACGGGCTTTAGAGTAATGAAAAAAATGGATGTTTATCAGGAACTCATTTAGGCTGCCGCGACCGGTGGTCTGGGGGGTATGGAATAACCCCCAGGTACACTTAATTTGCGAAAGAAAAACTTTTACGTCCCTTGGTATTAAAAAGAACGGTACTGAGATAGTTATGAAAAATATCACCTGCTGCCCCCCCTCCCTATCGGATTACAAACCAAAATTGCAAAAGATTCAACGAAAAATAATAAATTTTGTTGGTTCTTAATAATGGAAAGTGTACCTGGGGGGTATTCCATACCCCCCAGACCCCCCGGTCGTGTAATATCAATTTTTATCGTTGGAAACTTCTGAAGATCTTATATAAAATACGCATAGTATATCAGAATCACCGTTTCCGTGGTAACGTAACGGAATCCCCCCCCCCCGAATATGGAGATTATTTTTATAGGTAGGAATTTTTCTTTTCAATTTAAATATATTTGATTAACTGTCGCGATGATAACGTGATAATTTTACCGGTTACCCAGTCAGTTAAAGGGAAATGAAAAAGAACGCGGGGTTGGAATCAACTTTCCTAAAATCCCCTGTCTTATCATTGGACCCAATTTGAAGAGGAGAAAATTCTCTACAATACGAAGTTTCAGGATTTACTTCAGATCTGAACCGTGTTTTGTTTTGTTCACCATCGATGGTAAAGTTTAAATGTACGAAATAATTATTCAGAAATTTTGTTAATCTGATTTATAGAGAATTTTGTACTCTTCAATTTTGATTTAATTATAATTTTCTCTAAAAATGAAGGTAAGCGAGTTATAGGCGAAAAACTACAGTAGTGGATTAAAATCCCCACTTGGGGAAAAGGCCGGCAGGGAATTTTAGGCGATTTTACAAATAAAATCGCGGTCAAATTTGAATATATTTTATATATATTCAAAAGATTCTTATCTTTTTGAAAATTTTAAACTATTATTTATTGGGTTTTGTTAAGGTTTATAGCGCCCCCATTGCGATGGTGCCTGAGGCAAAGCCTCAGTCGCCTCACCTTTGCTACGGCGCTGCGCGGAGGTTATGAGAACATTAGAAACTACCATCCACCCCACTTCCTTGTGGAGATGCCGTTCGACTCCAACAGAAGATCAAAGAGGTCGCAGAAGAGTTCTAGACTAGGTTCTCCCAGAAAAGAAGCCGATCTCAGGAAGGTAATAGGCCAAGCTCCTGTAAGGATCGACATAATCCGCAAGGCTGCATACGATACCCAGGAAGCCGTCATATAGATGGGTCCCAGTACAGCCAATGCCCTCATGGTTTTCCTTCTTTTACTTCTATTAGGTCCAGGACCTGTTTACTAGTTTTTGTAAATAGTAGTTGTATGCGGGCATTTTTCTATTAGTTATTCTATTAGTTCTATGAGCATTCGATGTGTCTGCACCCTGTTTTTTATTGTTATGATGTCAAATCGTTAACACAGGCGAACCGACGGCTTTATGTACCTTCCGAAGTACGGATGACAGTCAAAATATGTTTAGACTGTACCCGAAGTCGCGTAGACTTTTTGCAAGATCTGAAAAGTCCAGGAGAAGCTCCAAATCTGTTACAGGTGCTGTGGGCCCAGACACCAGCTGCGAGACTGCGGAGACCCAACAGAAATCTTGACTGCATCGACTGCGGTTCGGCGGGTCACCAAGCCGCAGCCTACAGCAGATCCAGGCTGTACTGCGGGAATTGTCAGAGGACGGGATACAGAGAATCCTCGTGTTTCCCAAAGGCTTTCCCAAACAGGCTTCAAATCATCCCTCAGTCAAGAAGGAGCGCCCCTACAACAGCCCCTCCGTCGAAGATAAATCGTCTGAATCACTTCGGACGCCGATGCCATCGCGGCAGGCAAATCCAAGACCATTTCCAACGGAGCGGAAACGATTATCGTCCCCCCTTCCCCCTTTCAAAATACGGCCATTTGAATGGCCCCCGGTTTCAGAGACCCGATGCTCTCCCAAAGATCGGGAATGAACAGCAAATACACCCTTCACGACTGAGAGACCCTACAGTATTTGAGAACATCATATTGTACATTGTGAACCTCCATGATCAAAGTAACCTTTACACAAATAGAGGCGAAAAAATTAAGAAAGCGATGACCAAAATCCCAGTGATACAACAAACTCGATCAGGACACAAATCAGCTGAAAGAACTACTCGAACAACATAAAAATTCAAGTATTAGAAACTTCTTGGAGAATCTCTCACCATCTGAAGGTACAAATTATTCGTTATGGAAAGTAACAAAAAAATTTAAATGTTCACAAGAAATTCAACGATCGGTCAGAGGAAGCAATGGCAAAAAATTTTAATAATGTATTCGAACCTTTGACAAGAAAATCTTTCAGACAGAGAAAGAGTCAATACAGTAGCTTGTTGACGCTCCATACCAATTCGATATATCTATTAAATGGTTTAAGGTATTTGAATTAAAAAATGTCATATTGAGTAGCTGAAATCCTAAGCTCCTAGTATAGTCAAAAACATAAAGCAGGACCTTGCAGTAAGAAATATTGCATAGAGCAAAAATGTTTTATTTAGTTAGAAAACAATAATTTTGATTTCTCTCTTTTTCTCTCTATAAATAATATCAAGGACATTTTGACGAAGTTGATCTGCCCAGATCATTATAATATAGTACAAGCTTTTATTTGGGTCTAAATTTGAACATACTTTGCGTATTTACAAAGTTTGAAAACGTCGGATTACGTTAACAATTCAGTTTTTAAAACAAGAGGAAATATTTTCTGAGAGCTCCTTGCATTTAAAATGTTCTCATAATAAAGCAATAAAAATTCATTTTGCAAAGTATTGAAACTTTTTAATTTTGAACGTAAAAGCTTGAGAAAGTTTTCGCAAATTTTTTGTATTTGTAAAAGAACAAATAAATGATATTAACGAGCGCTGCTTTCGTAAATTAAACGTCATACTTTATTAAAATTAGTGCAAATTTTGCAGTCAAACGCTCTAAGTAAAGTTATATATTTTGTATGAACCTCAAAATGACCCTAAATTAGATTAGTTAACACACTTTTAAATTAAGTTACAATTTGCCGTCATCAAATGGACGACTAACAAACCGAATATTGTGGGGGATGGTGGTAAATTTTTATTTAAAGAACAATTTTCGCGACGCATAAAAAATAACACCCTTAAGAAAATTGCTAACAGGGTACAATTTTATTTTTTTTATTTTTTTAAATAAAATTGTGAGTTATATGTTTACATTTCGTTGACGAGTCAATGCACCAAGTTACTAAGGGTACAAAACTCATAACAATTTGCTCCCGCTATAGTAGATTTTATATGCAAATTTTTTAGGGTGCTGTCACCGACAGCACAAACGTGAATGCTGAAAGAGAGAGACCAGCATAAACAAAAAAGTTTCTTTTTCAAGAAAAGCACCAAAAAGTTTCAAATTGTCTGATTGTTCTTTTATCAGATACATTTGATTTGTAAAGCTTCGTCATTTAGATAAGTACGGTTATACAGAAAAACTCGATGTGTGAAGAAGGAATTTAAACTTTTTCCACTGGATTTTCTCTATTTTCAATTGCTTTTCAAATTTGAAATAAATTTTAAAAATGGATTAGTTAATGAAAGTCATAAATTGGTGGAATAAGAATATAAATAAGAAGGAAAGTGTGATAATTTAGGGTCGCTGTTGCAATTTTTCATATTTAAATTTGTTCCACTACGTCAAAAAAAAATTTTATTACATACCAAAATTCTATTTTACAAGAAGTTGCTCGGAGCTGAAATTCTCGATTGTCTTAAATAACTTTTAACGAATATTAAAATGCACTAAAAATTTAAATAAATGAAATTTGCGAACGTACTAAATTATCGTTGCTTTTCGAGCTGTTCATTCAAAGAGAACCATCAGTTTTGTGTTTAGCTCCAATTTGTTCCAGTTTATTTCACATAAAAGGACGGGCAATAAATGATCACGGCAGTGTGAAGCTACAAATATGAAAACGTTTAATTTTATTTTATTTTGGTTTAGGGTTTCATTTTTTAAAGAACCCTATTAGCGCAGCTGTTATGTCTGTGTGTTTGTATAATATGGCTGCACTTTAATCAAAATGAAAAGTTCAAATTTTCCTGTAATAAAAATAATTATACGTAAATATCATCATAAACGTAGAATCAACAGCAGAAGAAGAATGTAATAACTGACTCTTTTTATATGTTGTATAAAGTTAACAGTCGCTCACTCACTCATCAAAAAATCAATGTTTGGTTTACAATTAACCAATCAGCCGGTTTGAATACTTTTAGTCGTAATTAAATCATTACCAGTACGAAACCTCACAGTAAAAAATTAATTACTGTTATTAAGAAGGACTGGAGGAAGGCATGGGAATGAGGTCGGAAGTTGAGCCGTGACAACGAACGGTAGAACACTTACGAAAAATCTTAAACCACCACAATTTAATTTAAAATAGCCCAAGTCAATAAAGTGATGGAAATATAGTACTTAACGAGGTAATAGGCCGAGAAAACAAATTCAGTTAGTTCTGTTACATAATTTCGTGGGGAAGAAGGTGAAGTCTTCGTCTTCAACTTCCTCTTCATATAGGTCTATAAACTGTTCTTTAACTAATTTAATTATTTAGTTCTTTGAGCAATTAGTTTTTACAATTTAGGTAGCTTGCTAAGCTGACCTTTGATGTGCCTGCACCCAATTTTTTATTGTTATTTAAGTTTTCTTGTACTAACCTGTGGATTAAAGTCACTTTTGATTGCAGTCAATGAAGCCACGTATTGTAATTAAGAATATGTATTCTTGTCCGATAGGCTTGAGCTACTCCAACATAAGATTTCCATTGCCAATTTGGTTACGATCTTGATTTTCCATAGGGGAATTGCAGTAGATAAGCCATAGGTTCCAAATTAAGCTCAAGATGTGGATGTTAAAATAAATGGTTGTCGGGAAATTTAAAGATTTTTAGAATAGACACAAATGTCTCGATCGGAACGGTGGCTCTCCGTTACTATTCCCAAATACCGTGACAATTTCGATTTCCGGAAAACCATGTGTAGAATAATAGGCATCCCTTGCTCTGAATCATTGGCTTCTTGAATAACTCAAACGTGTACTTCGCCCCTTACACCCCCATTCACCAACTCAAATCGTTGTTTTTCGGATCGTTAAATCTGTAAAGTTTTTTTTACGTGAAATTACAGCTTGAAATTCAATTACTTTAAAGTTGTTTATATGGTAGGTGTAAACCGAGCTTTACGGCTCTTAATAATCAGAAAGATAACGTTGAAAATAGGGATGTTAGGCTATTATTATATTTAGGTTGGCAAACCCCAATTGACCAATCAGAGGTGCGTTACGAACAGGTAGACTAACTTATGCTCGGTTTCATAAAACCTTTAACAAGCCGTTAAAATTAACAAATGATTTCTATTGGCCCGTTAGTGCTAACAGACTTTTTCTATTGGTTAGTTAAATTTAATGGGTTGTTAAAACTTTTATGAAAGCTATTATTATATTTAATAATTAATTATGTTGTAATAATTAATTGCGTTTGTTTAGCTGGAACGTGACCGCCTTAGTTGTGCGGCCTAAAGGCCGCACTAAGGATTTAATATCAACGAATCGTCGGGTTAACGGATCAATTTAGCGTTATACTGTTATACATAATATCTTCTTCTTCACGTGCCTATCCGTTACCGGATGTTGGCGATCATTTTGGCTATTAAGACTTTATTCACTGCGGCTCTGAAGAGTCCAGTCGTTGTTGTTGAAAACCACGTTCTCAGGTTTTTGAGCCATGAAATTCGTCTTCTTCCTGGACCTCTCTTTCCATAGACTTTTCCCTGGAGTATCAGTTGAAGCATCTCATACCGTTGGCTATTTCTCATGATGTGGCCTAGGTATTCAAGTTTCCTTTTCTTGACTTGATTCATGATTTCGACTTCTTTTCCCATTCGTTCTAGCACCGCTTTGTTCGTGATATGTGCCGTCCATGGTATTCTCAGCATTCGTCGGTACAGCCACATCTCTAATGCTTCGAGTTTCTTGCATGATGCTTCTGTTAGTGTCCATGTCTCTACGCCGTATAATAGCACCGGGAATACATAGCATCGGAGGAGTCTGACTCTGGTGTTCATGTTACATTCACGGTTTTTTAGCAATTTATTCATTCTTATAAACGCACTTCTTGCTTTTTCAATTCTGCATCTGATCTCCAAAGCGTGATCCCACTGGTCGTTGATTGTACTACCCAGGTAAGTAAATTTTTCCGCTTTTTCGATTGTCGTTTGATTTACATACAGCTGTTGTCCTTGTGGTATGGGATTTTTACATATCGTCATATATTTTGTTTTTCGTATGTTGATGTCAATGCCAAACTCACTGCTCTTTTCTGCCACTTTGTCCAACAATTCCTGCAAATCCTCAAGGTTTTCCGCAATTATTACGGTGTCGTCGGCAAATCTGATATTATTTATTCTTTGTCCGTTTATTTGTATCCCTATTGATTCATTTTCTAGTGCACTACTAAATATTTCCTCCGAATATATATTGAACAATAATGGCGACAGGATGCAGCCCTGTCGAACTCCTCGCTGGATTTGAATTTCTTTCGATATCTCGCTTTTGTGTTTTATATGAGCTGTTTGTTTCCAGTATAGATTTTCTATAATGCGAAGGTCTTTGTCGTCCACTCCTATCTTTTTCAGAATCGGTATTAGCTTTTGGTGTTTGACTCTGTCAAATGCTTTTTGATAGTCCAGGAAACATATGTATACGTCGCAGTTTACATCTTTGCATCGCTGGATTAACACTTGAGTACAGAACAATGCCTCACGCGTTCCGGTTGCTTTCCTAAAGCCGAATTGGGTGTTCCCCATATGTTCTTCACATAACGCGTATAATATTCCATGTATTATCTTTAGGAATGTTTTTAATAGGTGGCTCATTAGACTTATTATTCTGTATTCGTTGCACGTTTTAGCTGTTCTTTTCTTTGGGATTGTTACAAATGTAGATTTTAGCCATTCCTTGGGGATGTTGCCTGTGTTGTATATTCTATTGAATATTCTAGTGAGTCTTTGGGTATTTACTTCGTTTAATAACTTTATTATTTCCCCATTTGTATCGTCGGGGCCGGATGCTTTTCCGTCTTTTATTAGTGCTATTGATTTCTTGACTTCTTCAACTGTAGTCTCTGGACCAGTGACGCATTCTGATGTTTGAATGTCTGAGCGGTCGTCTTGGAATAAAGTTTCTATGTAATTTTCCCACACCTTGATTATTTCTTGTTTATCCAATATCCAGCGGTTATTTTCGTCTAGTAGATTTCCGGGATGCCTTGTTTTATACAGCCCTGCCGCTTCTTTGATCTTTTTATGCATATTGAAGTTATCGTGTTTTTTTTCCAGGTCTTCTATTTCCTCACATCTCTCGTTCAGCCATTTCTCCTTTGCACCTCTAATCTCTCTCCGTATCTCTCTTTGTAACCTTCTGTATTCGTTTTCATTTACTTGTTTCGCCATTCTCCTCTTCTCCATCAGCTCTATTATGTGCTCATTGATCCATTTTTCCTTTGTTTAGTTTTTTCTTTTTTCAAGTGTATTTCTTTTGTTTTTGTCATCGCTTTTACTAGTGTCTCTATTTCTTCTTCTATTTCTAAGCTTTCTCCAGCTTTTTGTAATTCCTCGTTCAAGCATTGGGTGGCCTGTAACCTAGTGTTTTCATCTTTTAGTCTTTCTAGGTTCCATCTTGGGTGATTCTTTTTAGTTATTTTTTTAAGTTTTAGCTTGAATCTTCCTATAAGTGGGTTGTGATCGGAGTTTATATCTGCTCCTGGATAGGTTTTCACGGAAAGACAGCTGTTTCTGAAGCGTTTATTTATTAATATGTAGTCTATTTGATTGCGGACCACTGTCTCCGGTCTATCTGTTGGTGCTTTCCATGTATACAATCTTCTTGGGTGCAATTTAAAGAATGTGTTCATTACGACCAGATTGTGCTCTTCTGCATGTATCTTTAGTCTGTCACCTCGCTCGTTTCTTGTTCCTAATCCGTGAGGTCCCACACTTTCCCCTTCACTCCCCTTTCCTATTTTGGCGTTGAAGTCACCCATTACTATCAAAATTTCTTCTTTGTTTATTGTTTTAATTGCTTGAGTCATTTCGTCGTAGAACTTTTCCACTTCCTCTTCTTCTTTGTCCGCTGTTGGAGCATACACTTGTATTATGTTGAGCTTGATGGGACTGGTGTTCATTTGTATCATTAGTATTCTATCTGATAGTGGTATAAAGTTAGTAACGAATCCAGAACAGTATTCATTCAGTATCATTCCAACTCCATACTGATGTCTGTTTTGATCTCCTCCAGAATGGTACACTTTGTGGTTTTCCACTACACATTCGCCGGCACCCGGCCATCTCATTTCACTTATTCCCATGACATCTATCTTCAATCTGCTCATCTCTTTTATAGCGTTATGAGTCTTTCCAGCCTGATACATCGTTCGCACATTCCAGGTACTTATTTTGAGCTGTTCTTTGCATAGTTTTAATGTCTGTGGGCAGGGATTTCGCTTAATGACGACCTGAGAAGCCCTGTCATCACTTCCCCTGCCGGATCTTGGTATCCGAATTCCATGATCAGTAGCTTTCATATTTCTGTCGTGTCTAGCCATTTTGATTGTTCTTGGGAGAATAATGAGGTGGTTTCCCGTTGCCTTCCTCATCGCAGTATCATAACCATAGGGTTTCCCTTCGGTCCTTGCTTATGATATTCTGGTGTTACGCCATTCCGAAGTTTCTTCTCTGCCATAACCCAGTAATGACGGTTACTGCTGCCCTCCGTCATGTTCTTTCACCATATCTGGCTACCCTCACTTAGTTTCGCCTGCGGGTCAACGCAGTTGTCCGGGGTGTGGCACGTGGAGCCATAAGTGAGAGTTGAGTACTCTGCGAGGACCAGTTACCAAAGACCACCTCCCGTTTACCGTTCGGTGTGACCGTCCTGGTTGAAAGGTACTACCTCTGCAGCGTAACCCTACACCCCCCTATACATAATATAAGTACAGTTAAATTTAAGGTATTGGAATATCTCCGGATAAGATTTTACCAAGAAAACACTGTCGTGTCTCTAAAGCAGTGGTTCTTAATATTTTCGAAGTGACGGAACACTGTTTTACATTATTCAACACATGTGTCTTTTTCACAACATAACAAAGTGAACTATAATTAACAAAACAGCTTACAATAAATTTAACAACACATTAAAACTTATGCAAACTTGTACCCATAAAAATGACTTGAAATTTTGATATATTATATGTTCAAACACAGCCATGTTGTTGTTGCTGATGGCACCACCAACGGTTTTATAAATCGCGAATTAGAGTGGTCCTCATTTAGGACTTAGGCGAATTTTTATCGCACCCCCCCCCCCCTCCAATAGACTTAAAATAATTATTATACCTTTAACATTTTTTTCCAACACCAGAGGGGGTGAATTTTCTTATTTGAAATACATTGTGTTTTGCGATATTTTCAGTTTGTATTTAATTGCAAGACAAATTATTGATCTTAAATTATTAAATTACGAGATACAGGTGTGTAATGATGCTATTATAAGTGGAAAAAAAGTTCACCTTCCTACTCTTTAAATTATTAAGGCTCTACTCCGTGTCAATGTTTTACTTGTTGTTTTACTTTTAATTTGATATAATAAAATAATTTTCAAAATTGTGTAACTAAATTTTTAAATATTTTTAAATATCTTGTGACACCCCGGTCTACCACCACATGTATTTCCCCCCCCCCCCCCCGTTCTCGAATTTTTTTAAATTAAATTAGCCTCAAAAGTTTGAGCATTGCTTCAGCTCGAATGAGCTTCCATAAAAATTGTTTTTACCACACACATTGCGAAGTTATTAGCAAAAACTTTAACTGTAGAAACGACAGCCCTCTTCACCATCGCGATTTTTTTATAAAATTGATGTCAATCAACAGAGAATCATTTGAACTCCAATGAGCTTTAATTTCCATCGTTAGTACCCCAAAGGTAAAAGAGGTAGAGCGGTTCATGGATTGTGAAATTGCACATTTTACCAACATCACTCTGAGCAAGTCGTGCGTAGAATTTTAGTGTTGCTGATAACAATTAAAATATATTTTATTTTTTACATTTAAAAATAAAGCGAGCACCATAGTCGATCAAAAATAGTTTGCAACTTTTTAATTAAATAAAATTGGTGTCTATCGTTCGAGAATTGGTTGAGCCCTATGAGCGTCAATTTCTGTCGTTTGAGCTTCAAAGGTTTTTAATAAAATTTCAATTTTTTAGAACAAATTTTGAGAAGAGCTGTAGAAATGTTTTTGTGAGAAGTGATTTTCTCAATAAAATAAACACCAATCGATCGAGAATCGTTTGATTTCCAAAGATCTTCAATGTCTACAAACGATGGAAATTGAAGCTCATTGTAACTCTAACGATTCTCTATCGATTGACACCAATTTTATTTAAAAAAATTAGAGGGTGCAACTGTTTGTACCCTTTTTGCCGTTTGCCCCCCCCCCCCCCCAGTTTACGCAAATAATTTCGTGATGCGTGTGGTACAAACGATTTTTATGGAAGCTCATTGGCGCTCAAACGAAGCTCAAACGATTAACAGTAATTTCATTAAAAAATTTGCGATGGGGGAAAGGGGGAGGGGAGATATGTACTTTACCAGCACATCTAAAAAAAAGTAGCCCATTAACATGTTTATAGCGGAATAGATATTAAAAAGGAACTTTAGATCTCATCTATCACATTTTGCGCAACGCAGTCTTGAAATCGTAACTGCAGTAATTCTCCTTATTTGTCTGTCAAGCTGTACTTACTAAACAATGTTAGCATCCAGGGTGACCCCTAAATACGGTGTTAATCACTTAGGGCTAAATCTAGACTGTAGATGGACAAGTAAATCTAGATGGACAAGTTCTTTGAAGCCGCATGACGTCATGGCACTCACCGCAATTTTTGCCTTGTGAACATGTGCATTATCTTGTAGTAAAAGTACACTTTTGGTCAATTTCCCTCTTCTTTTTATTTAATTTCTTCTTTCAATCGATATAATGCCAGCGTAGTATACCAGGTTTACCAGGACCAGTGTCATCATAAACTGCCTCCATTTCATTTTCAATGGTTTTAACATTTTTTCCTTGTTTTGTACGGAATTGAATAACCGCACATAACTCGATATTTGACATTTTTAAATATTCTCACAGAATCACTTGACATTTTATTTAGTGTCACTAAACTATTTGATATAAATGGGGTTGATATAAAGAGAATATTGTTGAATATAAAAATGATATCAAGAGAAAATTGTTCGACCACGAACTTAAAAATCCTCGGGGAGGACCGCTCACGGGTTCTTTCCCTTTTAAGCCACGACATCGCTCTGGAGCTCTCAGGAACTTCTCACGCTTTCCTGTAGGACCTACATCTCACCACTGTGTGAATGTTTACCAGAGGGCCGAGCTAAGAAATTCCGTCGAGTTCTTGATTAGAACCCGGATTACCAAAGCCAGCGCCGTGATCAGGCCGCCAACCAATACACTTTAGTAACCCGGTTACCACGAGTCACCTTAAGCTTTAATTTTGTGTTTTTGTTGTGTGTTTTTATATTTACTATTTTTACAAAGAAACACAACCCATAGTGCCGACTAACACGCGACACAACAACACGCACCAATATGTTACGTTAAAGCAAAATCAGAATACACCGTCGTATCTGTTTTATCATGATTTACTTGAAGTTGTCATCTTGCAGAAGCAGAATTGAATATAAACTAGTCCTACTGTTCAAACCTTCTGGGTTGATCCTGATGTTCTGTAAAGTATGCCTATAGGCTTTTCTTACCCTACCACTTTTATTGATGCTTAGACATGTTCCTAAACATCTTTAAGAAAAGCAAATCATTCGAATATTTTCCTTTAAAATACAGGCATTATTGATTACAAATAGATTTTATGTTCACTAAACCATTAGCATTATTATTTAAATGTCAACGTCATGGCATAGACTATGGAAGTTAAGTGGTTTGGGGCATCCTTGACTATTCAACATTTTATATTGTTATTTAACTGAAAACCTTTAATTTCTGAAATTTATCGATGAGTAAATGCATTAATTTTTAGTTTACAAAAATTCAGTTTTGTTGTTTTTTTTTCTTATTCTATAAGTTGGCAAATTTCCTAACATAAAAGAAGAACGCAGAAAACTCATAAAATATAGTGGGTACTAGAGAACTTAAGTTGATAAAAAACAGAAATCCATTTGTTGAAAGACACTTTACTTTAATATTTTTCATCGATAGAATATGCTTTTTAATAAATTGTTTACTTATATTGTAATCGTGTGTAATGCAAAGTAATATAAAATGTAAAGCAAAAATTTGTCATATCTCACAAAGTGCTCTCTCGCTTAGCATTCACTTCAATATCGAGTGATAATATATCGAAATTAATCAAAAAATGAAAAAAGTCATAAATAAAAATTTTCCGCTTGAAATAATTTAAAATGAACGTTACCTCATCGGACCTCATTTAAAGGGCAGTCTTTATTACTAATTCATTTCATTTTCAAATTAAAAGACAAAAAAAATTTCAAATCCATCGATACTTTTGTAATTATTAAAAATTGATAAATTTTTTATAAAAGCAATTAATTTTTTTTGAAAATGTAGCGTCATTTAACACGTTACAATCCCATCGATTTTCGTGTAGGAGTTTGTGCTGTAGGTGGTTGGTGGGAAATCTGACGTCATTGGAAAATGTGGTCACAAAGTTTATGAGTATGTCGTCATATAAGCGTAAATTTCAACTATTTTCTCGTACTCCATTACAACAATATTGGATGAAATTGGAAAAATCTTTAATTTACTTCAACTAGAAAGAAAATGTTTTTACTAGAAACAAAATCGATAGTACATAAGTGACTTGTTTAGCTATTTATAACTTAATTCGTTTTTTTTTTTATTAATTTTAACGATAAGCAATCGCTTAATTAATTTTAACCTTTAAGGGCAGGTTTATCGATGTGAAGATTGCAGTGAAGATGAATAAATGTCAGTTTTTATGTTACGAGAAAAGTGACCATTCATAATCTACAAAATGTTGGCAGGATACCCTTAGCACGTTATCGCTCCCACGTAATCTAAGTTGACACCTTTTACAAACGCAAGTTTTCCACGTTGTCGTTTTCTTTCGTTCTTCAACTTTCCATTACTATAAACACCAATTTTGACTATCGTGGCACCTTTAATGGTTTACTTAAGATTTTGCTTTGATTTTTTTTCTCGTTTTTGTCGCAGTTACATGGAAACTTAATAGGCTGTTAAAATGATTAAATTTTAACTGTTAGTTAACGTATGCAGATTTTTCATGCAGATTCTGTTGGTTTTAATGCCGAATAAAATTTATGTTAGATTTATTTGTTAAATAAACTAAAGCGGGTTTTCACTTCAATAATAGCCAGTCGAAATAATTTTTTTTGAGTAAATTTGGAAGAAACAAAAGCACATCGGTTTAGAGAACGAGGGGGATGTTGAAAACCAATAACGTTTGAATTTTAAGTTTAACCCTCTTCCCACATCCCACCAGCTACTCCTACATTGAAATTTTAAATAGCACCCCTACGTTATGAAACATCATTTTAAAACTGGAAAACATCCTCGATCATCAGCTTTAAAAAATTGGATTTAGTGGATCTGTTTATGAGTTAGAGGTAAATCTTGAAAGATGAGACAAACAATAATTTTATTCGGAAATTATTTCATTTTTCACGGAAAATCATAGTTTCCTTAGCTATTTATACCGTATCGACTAATAACAGTGGCGCCCTCACCGTTTATCGAAGCGACGAGCACATTAATTTCGAGTATGAACCACCCCTCCCGCTACAGCGAGGCCGACACTTTGTTTATACTGTGTTTAATCCTTTTAAGTTCTTTAGTTTAGTTTAGTTCTGTTTAGTTATTCCAGAAGAGTTTCGGGAGCATCAAGTGCAAGGAATTTACACCTAGGAAATCAACAATTGCTACCACGTTACAATAATGAACTCAATTTAGTGTTTTTCCTTAGTTTTTGTCCCCATTAGAGAATTGTGCACGGTTAGCCGGTACATTGCCAACGGAATCGCTGGAAATTCGGGGGAACCCCCTCCCCTCAAGTTTGGTTGTCTATGAAAGAGTTCTGCATGAAATAGATGGAAGTAATAACCCTACAGAGGCAGCGCATAGACGCCTGCAAACTAAGTTGATAATGGAAAATCCTATGATTTAGAAATTCATCGACACATTAAACAAATTCAGAAAGGAAGCGATATTATTAATAAACGATTGATTGCTGGGCACGAACCATCCAAAAAAGTAAAACGTTCGTTGAGACGGACAACAGGATTACTACGCTTGTTAATGATTACTACTTCAATCGTAATATTATCGATTTTTTAAGGGGTATCTCACACAATTACGAAATGAATGCTTCGTTTTATAAAATTTCGTAAACTTTTTGTAATAAAAATTATTTCATAATATTACATTTTTGGAATGTCCATATTTTATTATTTTGGCTCAGTAAGGACGGATATAAGGACGTGGTATGGGGATAATTCCTCCCATCCCTGAAATTTGAAAAATTTACTTTAATTTTGCTTGAACTGAAAAAGTTGTACCTTACGAAACATCGACTTTGGTCATTCTTTTATCTCTTAAAATGCCTTTAAATTTTTAGCTTGACTAAACCAACCGGTGAAAATCTACGTTATTATTTTAACCCCGCTTTTAGAAGATTTTCATTGACTATTTTACTCAAACTTTAATTTGAAAGGCATTTAATACTTGAAGGTACAAAGAAAGGCGTGGGAAGGCCGCAGATGAAATGATGTAAAGATGATATTGGGCAGAGAGTGGCTGCAAGCGACTCAAGACAGAGAAAAATTGCAAAAATTGAGCGAGGCTTACGTCCAGGAATGGATTAACACAGGCTGATGAAGATTTTTTGTCCAATAACGGAGAACATTTTCAAACTAAGGCGACGGTTATGGCCTTAATATTAACGCCAGCAACCGCTAATGAAAGGCTCCCCGGTTCGACTCCGGGTAGAGTCTAAAATGTCTTGACCATCTTCTAAATTTTCGAGGGTGCATAAAATCGTCGGTCCCCCTTTTTAATGATTTGCCATCATAACAATAAAAAACAGGGTGCAAGCACATCGAAGGCAAGCCTGGCAAGCCTGGCAAGCTACCTAAGATGTAAAAACTGCTCCTCAAAGAACTAATTTAATGAATTAGTTAAAACCAGATCATAGACCTGCAAATAAGAAGAAGATTTTCAAAATGTAATTTCAGGAATTTCCTAATAAAATTATTATTTTTTCATTTTTCAATTTGTACCTCCAACACATAAACGGATCCACTAAATCCAATTTCTTTAAGGTGAATGAACGAGGATTTTTTCCACAATTAAAATGATGTATCGCCTGGTAAGGGCACTATTTAAAATTTCAGGGTAGGGGTAGTGGGGGAAAAGAGATTAAACTTAAAATCCCAAACCCTTGCCTTTTTTAACAAATTACTTTCGATTAACTACTTTTGATTTGTTTCACAATTATTGCAAATCATCAATTGCACTTAATTAGAAAATTAGGATGGGAATATTATTGAACTCTGTACGGCCATATGGCATATAAAAACTTGAAACTGATTGATCTAATATAATTTAATCATCCTATAATCATAATTTCGTCATAAAATTTGATAATAAAATAAAACCTTAATGCCAAATTTATTACCATCGCTCTAAAGACTTTTACAACTTAAATCCAAGATTTCGTTTAATTTTCACATTTTATTTACGATTTTATTTTATAGGATATGGTCAGCACTGAGAAGTAACAATTTAAACGATCTAGACAACAAAGTTTATGTTCTCTTATAATAGTATCTGTTAATTTTAACCAAAAAGGTCAGAAAGATTACATTCTTTTTATTATTGGAATTGCGTTTTAACTGCATGGTCATTTTTGTTTTAGTCGGGGGAGAGATTTAAAAGTACGTTTATACATATGAGAGACATTGTTGTGATATATTATAGTAAGGTTTTTGTAGGGAAATCCCCTTAAGGGGTGCTAAGGGCACTAACCTGCGGCGCTAACCACATAAATTTTAATTGTAGGAAAATTGCTTACCATTAAGCTTGCAGAAAAAGAATGCTGGAAGTACTGCGCCCAATAACCTCAAGATAACCAGCATATTGTCACTTTAACGCGACTGAAATAGATTGATGTACTCTAAGGTAAACTAATAAATATTTTTAAGTACTGTAAAGCATGTTGAATTTTCACTTTTGAATAAAGTAATAATATTAAATTAACAATATAGGCTCTTATCATAGTTAAAATTATGTATTTTTCTGTA
Organism: Podabrus alpinus; assembly: GCA_932274525.1. NCBI lineage: Eukaryota > Metazoa > Arthropoda > Insecta > Coleoptera > Cantharidae > Podabrus > Podabrus alpinus. Next base: position 67,511,905 of record OW026456.1, on the reverse strand, counting down.
TAGTGTTGGTCGCTGAAGGAGTTTGGAGCCGAAACGCGTCACAATTAAATATTTTAACTATGAGAAAAGTCGATTTAGTTAATTTTTATATAAAGGTTTATATAATAACCTCTTACATTCTCTCAATTCTTACTTAATAAATTAATAATAAGATATGTTAATAATCAGTGCTGTTCTTCCATCTATTCGATTATCCTATCTATACAAATTTTAAACTTGTAGTATACGGCACTGAACACCCATATCCCGCAAACATTTACCACTAAAATGATAGAATCTGAAGTAAGGTGGGATATAGTGTAAAAAACGATAAACGAGATCTTACGCGCAAAAGAAGAGTACGAAGGTAGAGCCGAGGAAGAAACTCTGTAACTTCAGATACAGATGCAAACACAGAAACAGCACAAGTAACATTTTAGTCTGGGAAACGCCTGGCAGGTGTCTGGCAAGTAAAATCTCACAGATTGCTGTTGCTGTCACAAGCTTGTGACAGCTTCTATATGAGTAAAATAGCTGCTATAAAATTGCTGTAACAAGCTTGTTACAGGGCTGCCAGTATACTATCAGTTTTCTAGCAGCAACCTGTTACAGGTTTCTGGCAGCAAGCTGTGACAGGTCATTTCCGGCAAACTGTCTCAGGTGGCTATCAGCAAGCCGTTACCACGTGTAGAAAATTATACATTAGAATTCAATTAAGTACCATAATTAGGTTTACTAAATGGGAAAACAAAATTTGCTAGTACTTTTTGTAGGAAGAGACTAAGATCTCTTTTTAGGTTCAGGTTAGGTTCAGGTTAGGTTTAGGTTAGGTTTAGGTTAGGTTTAGGTTAGGTTTAGGTTAGGTTTAGGTTAGGTTTAGGTTAGGTTTAGGTTAGGTTTAGGTTAGGTTTAGGTTAGGTTTAGGTTAGGTTTAGGTTAGGTTTAGGTTAGGTTTAGGTTAGGTTTAGGTTAGGTTTAGGTTAGGTTTAGGTTAGGTTTAGGTTAGGTTTAGGTTAGGTTTAGGCTAGGTTTAGGTTAGGTTTAGGTTAGGTTTAGGTTAGGTTTAGGTTAGGTTTAGGTTAGGTTTAGGTTAGGTTTAGGTTAGGTTTAGGTTAGGTTTAGGTTAGGTTTAGGTTAGGTTTAGGTTAGGTTTAGGTTAGGTTTAGGTTAGGTTTAGGTTAGGTTTAGGTTAGGTTTAGGTTAGGTTTAGGTTAGGTTTAGGTTAGGTTTAGGTTAGGTTTAGGTTAGGTTTAGGTTAGGTTTAGGTTAGGTTTAGGTTAGGTTTAGGTTAGGTTTAGGTTAGGTTTAGGTTAGGTTTAGGTTAGGTTTAGGTTAGGTTTAGGTTAGGTTTAGGTTAGGTTTAGGTTAGGTTTAGGTTAGGTTTAGGTTAGGTTTAGGTTAGGTTTAGGTTAGGTTTAGGTTAGGTTTAGGTTAGGTTTAGGTTAGGTTTAGGTTAGGTTTAGGTTAGGTTTAGGTTAGGTTTAGGTTAGGTTTAGGTTAGGTTTAGGTTAGGTTTAGGTTAGGTTTAGGTTAGGTTTAGGTTAGGTTTAGGTTAGGTTTAGGTTAGGTTTAGGTTAGGTTTAGGTTAGGTTTAGGTTAGGTTTAGGTTAGGTTTAGGTTAGGTTTAGGTTAGGTTTAGGTTAGGTTTAGGTTAGGTTTAGGTTAGGTTTAGGTTAGGTTTAGGTTAGGTTTAGGTTAGGTTTAGGTTAGGTTTAGGTTAGGTTTAGGTTAGGTTTAGGTTAGGTTTAGGTTAGGTTTAGGTTAGGTTTAGGTTAGGTTTAGGTTAGGTTTAGGTTAGGTTTAGATTAGATATAGGTTAGGTTTAGGTTAGGTTTAGATTAGGTGTAGGTTAGGTTTCAGTTAGATTTAGATTAGGTTTAGGTTAGGTTTAGATATTATTAATAATAAATTCAAAACTACAATTACACCATTATTAGAACCTTATTGTATAAGAACCATTATCCAAAATTCATCTGTAATCTCGATTGTCTTAAGTTTAATCTTAACAGTAGCTAACATCGTGGCTACGTTAAAATGATATACCAGCGATATCACAAATAAAATGGCAATCTGTATTATGTCCATTTTTATAAAATTCATTTTTATTATTAAAATATTCCATATCGTTAAATTTAATAAATAGCAATGAAAATAACAAAAATGTAACCAAATAATATGTTAATTTAGGAAATAATCATGACATATACCCCTTGACCTATAGATTTTATCAATAAAATAATTAAAGCGAAAATCTGAATTACAAGAAAATAATTTGTTTTTAGATTTAGTGTTTTATGGCCAAACAATGTCTTCAATCCACTTTATGTACGAAGATACTTTTGTATAAACTGCAGGATTATTACTTGCACCACAATCAAGACCAAAAGATATAATTCCTAAGATTACATGCATGCCGAAATCTTCTGACTTAATAATCTGAAGAGGACCTCCAGAATCTCCCTACAAAAAATAACTGCATTCATAATTTTATTCTAGAAAAGGTATGTAGTACATACATAGCAGGTATCCCTAGATCCATTTCTAGATCCAGCACATATTTGTGTTTCTTTATCAATTCCTTTTATTAAATGGATATCTCTAAAGTTTCCGTATACGAAGTTGCATTCGTCGTTTGTAAACATATCTAAAACAACTTTCTTCAATATCAAACCTTGTCCCCAACCAGACGCGACACTTAAATTATATCCTATATCAGGATTTGTGTTTAAGCATGCAGGATTGACATAAGTATTTAAAACAGCATTGTGTTCTAATTCAAGCAAAGCTATATCATTATAATGTTCGTAATGTACGTATTCGTAATGCGGAATTGAACGTTTAATTGGTATTTGCTGAGGTTGTGCAGAATCTGTCTCCGAATTCAATATTAGTTCGCCGAGTAGAATATGTTTTGAAATTCCACTGAAAATAAAAATAAATATAATCTACCTAATAAAATAGTCTAATTGTATCTGTGTCCATAGCGCTAATTTAATCCCCTTTTGCAGTGCGGCCTTCAGGCCGCACCACCAAGACAATTTAATACCAGTATATGAATAATATGGGACCTAATGAATGATATTGCAATGTACTTCAATTTGAGAAGGATTATTAGCAGATTACGCCTTTGCGATTTGTCATTGTCTTCCAGGAAACGTCGATCAGACTAAATTTCTTATTAACTAGAAGTCGAACCAGGTACTCTGCATTATAGTAATCAACGCACTTAACTACTTAACTACTATTAACAGTTTGCTATTACGGAAAGGTTATTACCTTATTAGAATTACTAATACTTACTAGTCTTTAATGAAAGTACAATGAGCTGCCGTTAAAACATATTTGTCGCTAATCAGTGATCCACCACATTTCCAGTACACTTTACTATCCCGTTCATATCCAATCAATGCCTGAAAGAAATTATTTTTTTCATCTCATCTTTAAATAATCAACCAATGAATCTCGATTTTCTAACATTAATTTAGGTTTTTTCCAATATAAAATTTTTTAATGTAAGTAATTCATTAAATTACATAATCTAAATAAATTTGTAATGGTCTACATTATCAAAAATTAGTATTGTAATGATATATGTAAGTACTTGATTTAAAATATCACGCGCCACCACCGAAGTACAAGTAAGGGCAATACGGCGGATATGGACAGTAGCGAAATTATTTTACTGTTACATTCTTATTTTGTGCAAGCTTTTATTCGCTATTTTACAATGTAAATATTATTTATATGTTGAACTGTCTTCAACAAAATTACACAATTTACCAAATTTTTTTCATAAAACAAATTCAAAATTTAAAAAAATAAATTTTAACAGGTCAATATTATAATTTCGTCACACAAAAATCTTTATTAGTCAAAATTTAACAAATAAAATAATTCTTCAAATTTATTAAATTAAAAGTCTGGAGCTTGTTCCAAAAAGGACTAGATTTGTTTTTTTTTAAATGAATCAAAAAAAATATTTGTATTAAAAATTTTAAATTTAAAATGATGTGTGTAAAGTCATGCGTGAATTAAAAAAAACATAAGTGCGCGAAACGACACGCGCAAGTTTTGCAAAAATTCGATTACGTCCAGTTTCGGACACATTTTGAAATCATGAGCCGAAATAAACCAAATCAGCGAATCAAAGGGCGTAAATCAAAATTCGCGCACGCGTGGAAAAGAAATTTCAGCTTAAAAGGAGAACATGGACGCATTCGTTCTGAAAGGACATCGATCAAGCGGTGATTTGCCAATCAATGTGGGGATTGATAAAAGTGGATTTTAAAAGTGGATGTTGAAAGTAAATTTCAAAAAAAATTATAAAAGTGGATCCTTATATGGTTTTCCAAAGTGGAAACTAAAGAAAATTACCAGCAAGAGGGATAAAAAGTGGTCAATCTTATTGAAATTTGATGGTGGAAAAATTAACCACGAATTATTTGAAAAATTCAACGACTGTGGATTTGGTTTATGAACAATTGGTTTGAAAATTTGGAAATCAACCTACGAATGAAATTGGTATGTTTATCGAGTGACATAAACAAATTATTAAACAAAAGACAAGGTATTTTGCATTTTTTTTAAACATTTGAACAGTGAAAATTATTACTTTTAAAAAAAAAACATGCTACAATCGCATATGTTATTTGTAAACTAAATGAACTTTTTTATATCTACTGATCAATTTTATAGAGGCGCAATTAATTTCTTTATGTATGACAACATTTATTTACTAACCCATATTTTGAATTGTAAAAAAAATTTTTTATTAAACAAAAAAATTTATAAAATTGAAGAATTGAATTATTTCACTATCAAAAGTTATCACAAATGATAAAAACAGAATTTTGTGTAACGAGAAAATAAAAGTTAAAAAAATTAATAAAATTCCAAAATTTATATCTGTCGTGGCTTCGAATTTTATGAGCAAAACACCACAGCATATAAAATTTGGCTCCCAACTCGAGGCACGAAACCTCACGATAACCCTGATATTAAGATTCACATGCTCTATTTTGAATATTCAAATAAAAACAATTTAACGATAAACAAAAATTTTTCTAAGGTCAATAAAAACATTTTATTCGACAAATTCAATAAAATTTATGTACGATCTGATAAAAGAGTTTGATTATCAGACAAAATCAATTGAACGTTTAAATTATCTTGGTATAAAAAAATAGCCTTTTTCTTGACATTTAAAAACAGAAGAACAGAAAACAGAAACGATGGATATTATGATAAAAATATTGTTGAAAAAAATGGATGAAAAATTTGATCAAAACAAGAAGGAAATAATTGATCACAACAAAATAAATATCGATCAAATTAAAAAGGGAATAGATCAAACGAAAGAAATGATAGATAAAGGCTCACAAGAAATAAAAGATGAATTAAAAAAAAATATTGATGAAGTTATAACAGTCATGAATCCAGAAAAATTTCAAGATAGAATTATAAAAACAACGCCAATAAGATTAATCATTCCAAACAACAAAGCTTTCACAGTAATAAACAAAAATTTAAACGCCAATATAACCATTGAAAAATTTAAAAACAATTGCGGGATAATGATTATGCCGAACATGAAAATAGATTGTATCCTAGGAATGGATCTTCTGGAAAAATTTAAAATAGTGGTCGACGTACCAAACAAGAAAATTAAAATGCGTGAGGAAGAGATGGAATGGGTAGAAATAGAAAAAGATTCAGACAAGAAAGATGGAAAAGAGATCAACAACGAAACAACGCTTCAAATAGTAAAACTCAACGAAGGCGACGATTTAATAAATGTAATAAATGAAAAGTATAGGCACTACATTAGCCTAGGAAGAAAAACAAAATGGGAATTAAATAAAAAAATCTCTAAAGTTAAAAGATTAGCAAAAGGAAGAAGGATAAAACCAAATGCAGTAAGAAATTCAATAAAAAAAATTGGTAACATGGTTAAATTTGAAAAGATAAGGAAAAACCAAGGAAATGAACAGAAAAGGAGAAATTTTACATATAAGAAAGTAAGATATAAAAATTCCGTAGTTTATCACACCAGTATCCAGAGATGGGATAAAACGTTTAAACCAAATACTCCTACGAACAAAATTGACATGGATGAACGCATAAAAAAATGAATGTGCAATAATGTAACCTATTTATGAAAAGATGTACAAAAAAAAAAAAAATTTGAATTGAGTTGAATCAGTTGAATTATGTTTAGTTTAAATTTTCAGAATATTTTTTTAAAAGTTAAAAACAGTTAACTATTTATGTTTTCGTTAAAAATAATAAAGTTTTAGTTTGAAAATTCAGAGAGGCAAGAAACCTTTAATTTAAAGTTAATGTTGTAAATAAATTTCTAAATTTTAGTCAGTAAATTAAAAATCATAATACCATGCAAACTTAAATTCTATTTTAAATTTTGAAAAAAATAAATAATCAAAAAGGATATTCTTCGGAATATGAAAATTCATACTAGCAAAATAACCATACGAATTTCATTGAAGCCAGATTTTAGAAATTTCAATAATTATCCAATACTTTACTAATTCTTAAAATTCCACGAAGGCGTTGAACTGTCTTCAACAAAATTACACAATTTACCAAATTTTTTTCATAAAACAAATTCAAAATTTAAAAAAATAAATTTTAACAGGTCAATATTATAATTTCGTCACACAAAAATCTTTATTAGTCAAAATTTAACAAATAAAATAATTCTTCAAATTTATTAAATTAAAAGTCTGGAGCTTGTTCCAAAAAGGACTAGATTTGTTTTTTTTTAAATGAATCAAAAAAAATATTTGTATTAAAAATTTTAAATTTAAAATGATGTGTGTAAAGTCATGCGTGAATTAAAAAAAACATAAGTGCGCGAAACGACACGCGCAAGTTTTGCAAAAATTCGATTACGTCCAGTTTCGGACACATTTTGAAATCATGAGCCGAAATAAACCAAATCAGCCAATCAAAGGGCGTAAATCAAAATTCGCGCACGCGTGGAAAAGAAATTTCAGCTTAAAAGGAGAACATGGACGCATTCGTTCTGAAAGGACATCGATCAAGCGGTGATTTGCCAATCAATGTGGGGATTGATAAAAGTGGATTTTAAAAGTGGATGTTGAAAGTAAATTTCAAAAAAAATTATAAAAGTGGATCCTTATATGGTTTTCCAAAGTGGAAACTAAAGAAAATTACCAGCAAGAGGGATAAAAAGTGGTCAATCTTATTGAAATTTGATGGTGGAAAAATTAACCACGAATTATTTGAAAAATTCAACGACTGTGGATTTGGTTTATGAACAATTGGTTTGAAAATTTGGAAATCAACCTACGAATGAAATTGGTATGTTTATCGAGTGACATAAACAAATTATTAAACAAAAGACAAGGTATTTTGCATTTTTTTTAAACATTTGAACAGTGAAAATTATTACTTTTAAAAAAAAAACATGCTACAATCGCATATGTTATTTGTAAACTAAATGAACTTTTTTATATCTACTGATCAATTTTATAGAGGCGCAATTAATTTCTTTATGTATGACAACATTTATTTACTAACCCATATTTTGAATTGTAAAAAAAATTTTTTATTAAACAAAAAAATTTATAAAATTGAAGAATTGAATTATTTCACTATCAAAAGTTATCACAAATGATAAAAACAGAATTTTGTGTAACGAGAAAATAAAAGTTAAAAAATTAATAAAATTCCAAAATTTATATCTGTCGTGGCTTCGAATTTTATGAGCAAAACACCACAATATTTATGTCAAAGTGGGTAAACTCGTTCTTCCAATTCGGTGTAACGTAATATTATTGCATAATTATTAAGTTACGTAATTAATTTAATCAGGTCTCTTTAACGGTCGGCAGGGTGACCCTCCCGTACGGGTGAATCGATTAAATTAAAATAATTACATTCATTATCATAAAATTTAATTACCATATGAGGAAATTCCTTTAGTTTAGCTGGTGTTCCGCCGTCTATCCGTGGTGGAAAATAGACGGATTCGAAATATTCCTTACATTCTAAAAATTAAACCAATAATAAAAATAAATAAATGCAAAGTTCCTGCATACTTTGTTCACTTTTTTCTCCTATTTGTGGCATTTCTGTTTGAGTTGTTTCAGAAAGAAAAATTGATTCCCAGTTTGTTATTGGCGGCAGCATTTCTCTCACTTGAATTAAAGGTGTGGTTCGCGTTTCCTCCGTCGAAAGTGAATGGTTTTCACTTGTAGTTATTGGTAGTGCAGTTGTTACCTCAGGAATATCATCATTTTCGCAACATACAACTGGTACACGATTTTTAAAACCACATTGCTGCGGAGAAATTGTTCTAGCTGTAATTTCCATTTCCAAATATTCCATTGCCGATGGACACGATGAAATTAATGTACATACACCATTTTTATTCAAAGCTCGAATAAAGCAGAAATCTCCTGTAAAGATAATTTTTTTTTAATATGTTTTATTATGGTCCTGATGTGTAGGTCTGTAAGGGATGTTCCGATACGACATCACAACCGTAATCATTCATAAGAATGTGTGCAATATAAGAAAATGTTTTAATTTTCTTCAATCTTTCAAAAAAACATATTTTTTACTTCCCCCTTTAATATTTTCGAGGTGTTTTTAAACAATTAAGTGTAATATTCGCTCACCTTCTTTCTTCTTGGAGTACACGTTTTCCAAAAGGAAACTAGCAAACAATATAATAATTGTAAAATTAAAATCCATAATAATCGAATTTTTTCAAATCTTCATTTTCTAACTCAACATATACAACTTGTGTACGTTATTCTTATAAAATGTTAATTTTAATTGAGTTCATAAAACGTATTTATAATATTGAAAGTCAATAAAAAAAAAAGTCAAGGTAACACCGGCATCATTTTAATTCATATTATGAAGAATTAATTTGTTGGGCATCGCCGAATTTGAATACATTAATTATTTTTTTATAAATTTCGTAAATAAATATATTTTTGAAAATTCGTTCTTAAGGGAACCTTTGTGTATATTTACAGTACTTCCAGAAAAAAGTGTAATTTATTTTTTAAATTGTATTAAATATATTATACATCTCTAGAAAGCTAAGCCCCAGGTAACATAACAAATATATGGCCAAAAAATGTGTCCGATCGAAATTGTTTTAAATTTATATTATAATAAAAATTAAGGCGAAATATTGCTTCGAATTTGCAAAAAAAATTTTAGAAAACTTGTATACTATCTCATCACCTGAAGGTCGCTTTAAATTCCCTGCTGGTTTTTTATGGTTTGTCACCTGCAAGTCGCTAATTTTATTTTACGGACAATGACCGCTACACAAAAATTGCTGATTAAGAAATTAGATTTTGTCAAAATTTTTCTACTAGTCCAGGTGAAGAAAGAAACCAATACGATAACATAATAATTAGAGCTTGCAAACAATTCCAGGTAAGCTTACATTTTGAAACATGTGTATTTGAGTGCCCTAAAATTTCCCAAAACTTGTCTGTCGGATTCTTCCTCAGTTGGGGATTTTTTTTTTTTTATTAACCCAGTAAATTTACAATCTGTCCAAAGACAATAAGTAAATAGTTTGACTCAAAATACATTAACAACTCAAAATACATTAACACATTTAGGTATATCCCACTGGCTTATACCTTTAAATTATCAATTCACAAAGTGAATTTACATATGGAGCCGGGCAACTTTTGTGTACACACATTATCAATAATTAGATGCTAAATCGTTTCATTAGGTCTTGCGGTTTAAACCTTTTTAGTCTACGCCTGACGGATTATTCATTGAGCAAGTTCACTGTTAACTTATTTGGATGTGCACTAATCCTGTCTTTATATTTCGCACTATAGGTACCAATTTCTTTCTTCACTGACGGAATATCAAGATCCTTACGTATGACCTCATTTGGGACGAACCAGGGAGCATTCACCATGTTTCTTAGAACTTTTGCTTGGAACCTTTCTAGTATCTCGATGTTGAAGATTGATGCGGAGCCCCACAGCTGGATTCCATACGTCCATATAGGTTTGAGTATGATTTTGTAAATCAGAACCTTGTTTTCGAGTGAGAGCTTAGATTTGGCGCCAATTAGCCAGTACATTTTCTGAGATTGTATGTACAGTTGCTTTCTTTTGGTCCAGATATGGGTTTTCCAAGTCAAGCGACGATCCAGATGCATCCCCAAGTATTTCACGGTTTCTGGCTGAGGAACCTGTTTTCCATTCAGGGTTACCATCAAGGGACATGTTTCATTGCGCAACGTGAATGTTATATGTGACGATTTGGCTTCGTTTGCTTGAATTCTCCATGTTTTTAACCAACGTTGGATTTTGTTTAAATGTATTTGTAAGAGTTCTGAAGCAAACACAGGATTGGTATGAGACGCCATAATAGCCGTATCATCCGCAAACGTAGCCGTAGTATTTTGTTTCATCGTTGGAAGGTCTGACGTATACAACAAATACAAGATTGGCACCAGAACACTACCTTGTGGAACCCCGGAGTTGGAGATTTTAGCACCCCAAAATGTTTTTTTTTCTATATCTCGATAAATTTCATTCTCATCAGACTAAATTTGAAGAGCACAAAATTCTCTACAAATTTTATTATCCAAAATTTTCCTACGTCAGCTTAATATTGACATGAAAATTAATGTAAAGATTAAAATTAATTCCAATTTTGATCTTCTACATCTTCTGCATGGTATGTGTATCTACATCTGGGTATGTGCACTGTAAAAAAATCACGTAAAAATACATTCAAATACGTGTAATTTTTACATTCAAAATTATAGTAAAAATACATAATATTGTGTATTATTCCATTGATAATAGTGTGAAATTACATTATTGTCAATGGAATAAATGGAAGAAAATTTTACTATAATTTTGAATGTAAAAATTACACGTATTTGAATGTATTTTTACGTGATTTTTTTATAGTGCACATACCCGAAGGCAGACGGAAGAGGTGGTTGCACCATTGAATGAGAAAGAACTGGCAGAAACCATAAAGAGGATGGCGACAAACAAGGTCGCGGGACCGAACGGCGTGCCGGCGGTGGTCCTACACAAGATGGCCACAATTAAACCCGAAGCCATACTGAACACCTTCAACAGATGCCTGGTGGAGGGCACTTACACCGCAAGCTGGAAAAGAGCGATACTGGTGTTACTGAGGATGGGAAACAAGCCCTTGCACTTTTCCAGTGCCTACAGACCCATCTGTTTGTTGGATCACGTCGGTAAAGTTTGTGGCTCGGAAGCTCGGCGAGAAGGGATGTCATCATGGCGGAACTGGAGAATAGGAAGATTTTACCCTACCTCTATTTCAGCGAAAGGAAATTAATTATTGAGGAAGACTTATGGCAACACACCGACAGGAGTCAGTGCTTGACCCCCTTTTCTGGAACGTTATGTACGACGGAGTCCTCAGAATCCCCACTTCACCCGTAGTATTGATCACCGTCTTCGCAGACGACCTTTCGATAGCAGCCGAGAGCCGCACCGAGAGCGAAGTAGAGGACTCAGTGAACGAGACGGTGACACGAATTTGTACCTGGATGGCCACTACAGGCCTTACCATAGTTCCAGAGAAGACGGAGGCTGTCATGATATCGGATAGAAGAAAGATGAGACCTGTCTACTTCCTCATAAACAGACAGGCCGTCCTGACGTGTGATAGGGTCAGAGTGTTGGGTGTCGATATCGACAAAAACCTTTCGTTCAAAGCCCACCTGACGAGAGTCGCCCAGAAAGCACCAAAACTTATGGAGGCCCTACACAAACTCGTGCCCAACATGAGAGGCCCAAGTGAGGTAAAGAGGAGCGACTCAATTATTTTGTACGCCGCTCCTATTTAGGTAAAGGCGCTGGATAAAACCACCTACAGAAGGTTACTCGAAGCGGTGCAAAGAAAGACCACCCTGACGATATGCAGAGCATATAGGATCATGTCTACAGATGCGATCCTAGTGATAGCATCCCTACTGCCTATTCACCTCAAGGCAAAGATGAGAGATGCCAAATATAGAGCAACCATACCTAACGAACTGGACAACAAGATCGAGACAATTAAGGACAAGTGACAACAAGCATGAAACGTGTCGGACAAAGGCTGATGGACCCATCGCCCCATGGGTCGCAAGATCCCACGGAGAGATTAGGTTCGAAACAACACAGGCACTTAGCGGGGCACGGTTGCTTCCGCAGCTATCTGCATCGTTTTAGAAGAGCGGACACTCCCCATTGTTATTACTGCAGGGAGCTAGACGACATGGAACACAACATATTCCATTGTACGAAATGGTCCAACATAAGAGATAGCGTCCGCACACATCTGGGGTTAGACATGGACCCGGAAAAGATCGTCGGGTTGATGCTGGGTAGCGCGGAAAATGGATCTATCATCGACAGCATGCCGATGGATATTCTATCGATCCAGGCAAATAAAGAACTGGAACACCAAGTAGAGTCCCGAAAGGGCGGAAATACAAGAACAGGCTGGAGAGTATTCGGAAGAAATGCGTTAGCGATTCCCGGCACCTCCAAGGAATGGGGTTTTAGTCGATAAAAATACGACACTACCACCTAAACCATTTGGGTGGTATCTTTTGAAGATTTCCCCACTCCCAAGGCTTGCAAAAAAAAAGAAGATTAGTTTAGGTTGGAGAGCAAATTCATACTCGCACCTCCTCGCTGATGGTCCCTGGTAACCTGTTGAGGACTCTCAGAGATCGGTTATTCAACCCCAGTGGATGAGAGTAATCTGTAGGGCTGACACGAGACACTCCCAAGTCAAGGTTTCGGTGTCGTACCGACGACTGTGACACCTAAGAGTAGGAATCCATGACAAAAATCTCCCAAAAAGGAAAAAATATATAAATGGACACATGGAATGATAAAACGCTTAAGGCGCAGGGATTCCGAGACCCAGTTCCGGTCGAATAGGGTGATCATGAAGATGGCCCCCGTCGACCGTTATCCAGAGACCTCTCTACGTCCTCCGTGGTGAGTCAGGCCGAGAAGTCACTAAAAGACACTGACACAATGGAAGAAACGAACAGGCGAGATGAAAAGGCACCGTTCGGGCCGCCGCCTGTCATACTCGATAAAAAGAGGAGAACGTCGATGGGACACGATCCAATCGAAACTGAGACACACGAAGCTATGTTGGATATAAATAGTAAATTTAGTAACATCTGCCGGTGCGAAATACTCTAAGTGTTAGGGTCATTATAAATGCACGGACTGTCAACAGAATGAGCGACGCGCGGGAATCTCGTTAATTTTACATGTAAATTTGCAAACTTCAAATTCGATTTACTCAAAATTTTGATAATACTTTCGCATGTTTAAATTATATCAGTAAACTATATAAACCTTCCCCTTTGCAATAGGAAATTTTAAATTTATTTGGAGTGACCAGGGTTAGGTTACCGTACCCAAATTTGGTACACATGCCCAGAACATTTGTACAAAAAAGCTATAAAAAAATTAACCAAAAAAAGACCCCTTTAGAAATAGGGGTTGAAATTGGGTTAATATTAAAAAATTAATCCAGTTAGGGGTTGAAAATATAAAATGTGGTTGAATATTTGAACAGAATGTTCGTTTACCTTTACAGAGCATTTTTTATTTTTAAATTTAAATCACTGTGGATGAAGTTACAGTCGTTTTTTTACAAGTCTACACACCAACTTTTTGACTTTTTGAAAGACCAAAACAAGGAAACGAATGCCTTTTTGGACAAATTCTTAAATTTGTGCTTTTTATTTCTTACTACGATGGTGTGTACCAACTTTTGTCAAATTAGGCATGGGTCAAGTAAATTCATGATTCGATTTGAGATGGAATGACCCGATTACGTGAACAACTAACTGGACTCGATAAATTTAAAAACAGGCATAAATTTTAATACCAGGATTTTAAATTTGTCGCGATGTCATAACAACAGCATTCAGGAAAAGTACAGGAGAAGTACAGGAGAAGACGGTAATCATCCAATATAAATTTGAAATTCAGTTTATCGCGTCTTATTGCTTAATGTAGGGTTTGTCCACTTAGAAACCTTCCTTTTGGCCTCTTTCCTTTAGTTTTAAGTTTAAGAATACCTTCCCTGAATTATCAGCTTCTCCATTGCTTCTAGTCTTCGTGAAATGTGGCCGAAATATCGCAAGTAGAGCTGATTAATTTTAGTCGATTACCGTTTTTTCGATCTTCAACTCCTTTAAAGTGGACAGTAACAGCCCGGGGGCTGTTATTGTATGTAACAGCCATAATAAAGTGATAATATTTAAATGTTGCCCAACTACATACATTTTGAATATCGATTTCCAGTAGGCTTCAGCCGGAAGGAAATCGCAAAAAATGCCTGTCAAATGGGAACACGCCTAATATTTATCATTTCCCACGATCTGCTTCAATCAGGGCGAATGACAGCCCTGCAAAGACGGTAACAGCCCGAGAACCGTTACCTCCGGGCTGTAATTGCCGTCGAGTGGCATTCAAATATCATCACTCCATAGAAAACTAAACTCCATAGATCGGGTGGTATGAAGTGGGAATGGTGTTTGGAACTGTACCCAAAAGGAAACGTCAACGAAAATAAAGATTATATTTCGTTGTATCTAAAACTTGTATCGTGCGATAAGAACGAAATTTTGGTTAATTTGGGCCTAAATGTTTCATGTTATGGTAACCCCAAGGAAATTCGGAAACCCACCTTTTCTACATTTTTGAAGGATCAAACTGAGGGTTATGACCAATTCATTAAACGGGATGTTTTGTTTAGTGAAGGGTATTTAATGGATGACAAGTTTATTATAACATGTAGTATTGCTGCTGCAATTGGTGATGAAGTTTCTTCTATGAGTTATGATATTGTAGATACGAAAGCGATAAATAATATTGCAACTGATGTTGCAGTTCTTCTGAACATCCAAGACTATAGTGATGTTACAGTTACTGCTGGAGGAGAAGAGTTCAAAGCCCATAAAGCTATTTTGGCAGCTCGAAGTTCGGTTTTTAAAGCAATGTTCGAAGTTGATATGAAAGAAAAGCGAGATAATCGGCTCGAAATAACAGATATCGATAACAAAGTTTTCGGTGAAGTGCTACGCTATATTTATACAGACCAAATATCGTATTCGAAAAATATTATACAGGATTTATTATATGCAGCTGAAAAGTACGAGCTAAAAGGATTAAAAGTTTTTTGTGAACGGCAATTATTGTCTGAAAATATATCAAATGAAAATGCTGCTGAATTTTTAATTCTTAGCGACAAATATCATTTAACTAGTCGAACTAAAGACTAAGACAAACGATTTCATTACAACTTCAACAATCGCCGCAGAGCTAGCCAATACTCCTGGATTTATTTCAATGTTTCATACACATCCACATTTTGGTTTCGAAGTATTTACCGAAATTACGAAATTATTGGATCGTATTTTGAATTTTTGAACCATTTCTAGTGCTGAATTAAAATCAAAACCAACAAGGATTAGAAAAAATTGTGGAAAAAATAATTAACAATAGGTTTCAATTATTATGTATGTAGGTATATAATATGTAATAACGTTTAATTCATTATTAAAATTTTTACTCTCGAAAAAATCTGTCTGTTCATTGAAATATTCTCCTGGTTGAATATACTTTGCCTACTTGGCAAATACCGGGTGACCGGCCGAAAACTGAACATAGGGAAATAACATGGGAAATTGATTTTTTCTAGATTCCTGCTTCCCATTATAACTGATATGAATAAAAAAAATACCAAATTAAAGAGATTTTTTTTCCGCGCCTAAAGATACCAAACACTTAATATTTTGCTTTTTAATTATTGTTAAAAAGTCGATAGTAAAATTAAGAAATAGCGCTTCTTAAAAAAATATTAGCGGGCTGGGTCGTTGCATTACGTCTAATGTGCCGCATTGCTATTGTTTTTAAACTTTTTAAATTTGTTTTTATTTTAAAAATAATAAGAACGCAATTTGAATATTATTTTATTATAACAAGTTGACCAATATTAAAAGTTAAAAGTAGTTTTATTTAGTCAACAAAACCCAAGAATAAGAAAAATATCAATTGGATTATTAAATACTGAACGAAAGTAACCAAATAATAATAATATTATAACAAGTATTCGAATAACCCTCCATTCTGCACTAAACAGTAACCCAATCTATTATAAAATGATTCTCTTACATTTGCTAGCTGTCTAGCAGTAATTTGATTGCATTCTGCAAAGATCGCGTTCCTCAAAGAATCAATATTTGGGTGACGAGTTTTATAAATTTTGCTTTTAATATGACCCCACAAAAAGAAGTCACACGGTGCCAGATCAGGAGATCGGGCTGGCCAGTTTATAGCACCACCACGACCAATCCATCGATTTGGATATGCTTGGTTTAAATAATCTCTAACGTTTACCCCAAAATGTGCTGGACAACCGTCTTACTGAAACCAGACCTCATGGTGTTCAGAAGCTATTTCGTCTAACGCAGGACCAATATTATTTATAAGAAGATCTAAATACATATCTGAATTTAAATTTCCAAGTATTTCAAATGGACCAAGAACACGGTTATTATAAATGCCAGCCCAAATATTAATTTTTTGAGGATATTGTGAGCCGGTCATTAAATTTAGTCTCGGATTTTGTATAGCCCAATAGCGATGGTTTTGTACATTTGGCTCATTGTTTAATGTAAATGTACATTCGTCTGTAAAACATATTTGTTCCAGAAAGTTTCGGTTTCTGTTAGCACGTTCTTGCATTTTCTCACAAAATACAAGCCTGGATTCTTCGTCAAACAAAAATATTTCTTGATGACATTGATATTTAAAAGGATGGTACTTGTGCTTTTTTAAAATTGTTCGAACATTTTCTCTACCAACATTACACTCAGCTGCAATGGATCTAATGCTTGCATTTGGATTCGCAGAAATTAAACCTAATATAGTTTCTTCCAATTCATGGTTGTTTCTCTGATATCCTATTTAAAAAATAATAATAAGACAACTTCAATTAATAATTTTGGTTAGTACCTTTATTTAAATTTGTCGAAGTATTACCAGTGTCTTCAAATTTCTTAATTATATTCTGTATGGCCGATATTGATGGAATTTGGCTATTATTAAATTTAACAGAAAATAAGTCACGTATTTGGCGTAAACTATTACCGCTGTAATAATATTTTACCATGAAAACTTTTTCTTCAACAGACCACTTCATTGTTAACAAAATTAATTTTAATCTGTCAAAGTAACTTTTGTTTGTAATATTTGGCTTTCATACAATAGCAATGCGGCACATTAGACGTAATGCAAAGACCCAGCCTGCTAATATTTTTTTAAGAAGCGCTATTTCTTAATTTTACTATCGACTTTTTAACAATAATTAAAAAACAAAATATTAAGTGTTTGGTATCTTTAGGCGCGGAAAAAAAATCTCTTTAATTTGGTATTTTTTTTATTCATATCAGTTATAATGGGAAGAAGGGAATTTAGAAAAATTCAATTTCCCATGTTATTTCCCTATGTTCAGTTTGCGGCCGGTCACCCGGTATGCATTTGCCTACTTGGTAAATGGTTGAATATGCTACTTTGCCATGGTCATGGTCCAGATTATCTTAAGAGATAAGCAGGCCGAAGAGATCTTGAAGGAGATGACAAGGTGACTTAAAAAAACATTCAATGATCAGGAAAAGTCGCTCAGTCGTATACAGTAGCGGATCTACAATGTCAAGATGCACGGTCTGAAAACCAGCCTCCCCATAACGGATGCTGTGACGACCAAGAAGACCATGGTAGCGGTAAACCACCTCGGCGAAGAAATTTGTCGCACCCAATAGAAAGAAGAGCTGGGGACAGCCATCATGGTGGTGGTGGCCTCATTGGGTTAGGAGATGAAAGGATGTAGATATAACTAATACCCTCCTCTCCAACTACTACGACCGCTCCCCTAAATAATTCCTAACCCGAGGGTCTAACTGGAAAGACGAGGAAGACCCTCAAAGGCTCACCATCAGACCCCCTCCGCTAGGTCCCGACACAACGAAACAGAAGGGGTATATGTAAACTGCCCTCATCCGCCAGGTAGATTTCCAAAAAGCATGTAAACTGCCCTTCGAGTCAAAAGGTCAACACTTAAGCTCACCTGTAAACTTGTTACGGCGAGCACCGTGGTTTCCGATTGAATCATCCTGTATATGTCTAAAATAAGAAATTATAATTCACAATTACAAAATCTCATTGTAGTTGATAGACTTTAAATAATAAATTCGAAATAACGAGTTCCCACTGTAGATGCTAATGAACCGAAAATTGCATACGACAATTTTTAAAGTAAGATTAATACAAAGTATAAACTCGAAGAATAATGTATACATTAAAATGTAATACAAAATCACCTTGAGAAATACGGAATCAACAATCCTTTGATTAAAATTTTATTATAATATCAAGTTCATGCATTAAAAATGATAAAACGTATTACAAAGTAGTCTCCCATTTATTAAATATACTAAAGGATTAAAATATAACCAACTACCTATTTACTTTGTAAATATCAAGGAACGCCGCGAGAGATTCCGTTGATAAACGTCAACATAGCGATCCGTAATTAGCTGGGAAGCTTTAACTTAGCATTTCTTCAAGGGTACGTTATCATCCCAACCGTGCAAAAAATATTTCTAGCAGGGGAGAAAATAGTTAGTTTTCTCGTAGCCAGCGAACCATCAACTCGTACCTAAAATAATTTTCTAATATCGAATTAAGAAAGAAGAATTAACTACCTTAATTTTCCGGTTAACGTTAAATTACCTCTTCAGTGATTAATTAACGAGCTATTGAACCAAGGATATATAAACTGTGAATTGAAACGCCAGTGTATTAATACGTTTCGAATTCAAAACAAATAAACATTGAACGATCGCAAATCGGTGAAACAAACTAACCAATTTAAACCGTAAGCAGACAGTTTAGTTAACCAACGGGCGAAAGAACATTATCGTTAATCCGAGTAACCAAAAATTATCCAAAGTGTTCACCAAACCAAAGACAATAACGTTCCTTCGAGATAATTATCATTTTAAAGACACGGTGATCAGTAAAAAGGTGCAATAAATCGATAACTACCATCAAGTTATTAACAGTTCAATCGAATTTAACTAAAGAACAAAGTATTAAGTGCACTAATTTAGCTAACACAAGACAAATAGTGCTATTTAATTAAAGTTGTACCATCCTACTGCTAAACCAACGGCGAATAACTCGGATCTAAGGCATAGTGCATCGGTCAAGTGATGCACTACGCAAATTAATACGACGATTATCATCGTTAGATTCTTTCTACGGCCTCAAGCTACCAATTCAGCTAACTTTATCGATCATCAGTCCACCAACTTTGGGAATCTTCACCGCCCACCATCTTCGCTGTACAACTCCAAAAAAAATAAGGTAGAAAAGTAGCTCATGGCCAATAATTGTGTAAATTATCCCTTTTTGTATAAAAGCTTGTCAATTTTTCTTTTCGTGTTTAAACTTAACTTAAAGATTAATTTATCTTGCAAATTTTGCGTAAGCGTGCGATCTTGTATATTTTTGCAGCGTCAAATTTTATTTTTAACTATTAATTTTTGCCTAATATATTTCTTTCTCGATATTACTGTAAATTTGTGTACCATATTGTGAATTATTTATTGTGTAATATATGTATATTAGTACAATTTGATTTTTCTTTCGTTAACCTAAGAAACTATTAATCTATTCTCTAAATAAGCACCCACACATGAGATAAGAAGCAGGATTTCGAAGTCTACTCATCCAACTGAGCAAGCCACGGAGCAAATTAGGGTCCATTACTATGAAATATTAATTTATCTGTTTTAGCCCGTAATAAACTCCCATAAAAGGTTAAAATGGACTAAGGGAGTTTACATGCAGGATCAAACCAAGTAATTGTAATTACCGTTGACAACTCAGGACCGTACGTAAGATTTCTTTGCAGACGGTTTTTTTGTTCATGCATCCAGATTCCTGACATTTCTAGTGCTTCTAACTTTTAACGTTCAACTTGCGAAAAAAAAATCGTTTCCTAATACTAACCTAAGCTCGACCCGGCTGATACACCTCTGAGCGGCCGAATTACCTTACAAAAATAAAATAAGCGCTATTAAAAGAATATGGTTTGCCTTGGATAATTTTGATCTGTCAAAGTGATTTGTATTGTTCATTACTATAATTTAATATTATAACTAATTTACTTATATAAACATGTTATGTAATTATGTGGATATTCTATCCATCCAGGCAAAGGAAGAACTGGAATACCAAGCAGAGTCCCGAAAGGGCGGAAGTACAAGAAAAGGCTGGAGAGTATTCGGAAGAAATGCGTTAGCGATTCCTGGCACCTCCAAGGATTGGGATTTAGTCGATAAAAATACGACACTACCACCTAGACCATCTGGGTGGTGTCTTTTGAAGATTTCCCCACTTCCAAGGCTTGCAAAAAATAGAAGATTAGTTTAGGTTGGGGACCAAAATCCTACTCGCACCTTCTCGCTGATGGTCCCTGGTAACCTGTGAAGGACTCTCAGAGATCGATTATCCAACCCCAGTGGATGAGGGAAATCTGTAGGGCTGACGCGAGAGGTCTCTCAATTCAGAGACAAAAACCCGCTTCACTCCCAACTCAAGGTTTTGGTGTCGCAACCGACGACTGGTACAACTAAGGGTAGGAATCCCTGACAAAAATCTCTCAAAAAGAAAAAAAATTATGAATGGACGGTCGAATTGGGTGATCATGAAGATGGACTCCGTCGACCGTTATCCAGAGACCGCTCTACGTCCTCCGTGGTGAGTCAGATCGAGACGTCACTGAAGATGTAGCAGGCTAGGAGAACATTTCGCAATTCAGAACATCAATGGAGCTCTTAGAGAAGGCCATAGGAAGTTCTCAGACTGCACAAATGCAGGAACTGGTGGCACAGATGAAGAATTTCGGTGCGGTGATAAAAGAATTCAAAGTAATAATGGACAGAGTTGGGGAGAAAAGCAAAATGGTGCTGGCTACATAATCAACCAGCACGACCAACCTTGAAGATCATATAAACAGGCACACCATCCTGCCAGATGGAAAAATTTGAAGAAAAAACTGACGTATGCGAGAAGTTTAATAAAGACAAAACCTCTAGCAGAGAGCAGTTCTATTGCAGCTCTCGGTAGAATATCTGACATTGAACACGACCTAGCCTGAGAGAACTTTTCAAGTACACCTCGCACAGAAAAGGAGAACTCCTCTACTCAACAGAATCTTTTTCAGTAAAGAGAAAACACCGCAAAAGAAAGAGAACGAAGTAAAAATCGATTTCTAATGGAAGGCCCCCCGCGGTAATGATTAAGGTGTCGGAATCTCTTCCTTTTGACGAAATACTGAGACGAATCAAACAGACGGAGGAGCAAACGATCCAAAACATTAAAAAAGTCAGGATGATGAGGACATGAGACGTCCTCGTAGAACTAAAGACAAATAATTCGGAATTACGGTAACAATTGGCTGAAAAATTAGAAGGTGGTACTATGCGGTCTATGACAAAGGTGGTCACGATTCAGGTCAGGGATATCGACTCCATAACCACGGAGGAAGAAGTAAAAACGGCCATCAAAAGAATTTTGTGAAACGAAGAATTAAAAGTGGAATCGCTGCGTGGGGCCTTCGGATGGACAAAAATCGCGAGATTATGGGTCAAGGAAACCTCCACTAAAACTATAATTAACGCGAAACTCAGAATAGGCCTCACAAGCTCATGTAGAACTAGACTATGTTACCGCTGCTTTCGATGTTGGACCTCCGATCATAACGACGAAGGCTTCAAAAATAGAGGAATCCCGGACAGAAGCACCAAGTGTTGAAATTGCTATAAAGATGAGCATCTCGCAAGAGAGTGTAAAGAATCTAATACTGGCAAACGTGGCGGGTCCATAAGCAAAGAGTTCTGACCACTGTTATCCAGTAGGTGATGTTGTACGGGGTACCAATATGCGCGAAAGCCCTAACAAAAAAATTACGTCCAGCAACTAACCCAAGTGGAGAGAACGGCCGCTTCAGGTGGCACGAGCCTACAAGACGGTGTCCATCGACGCGCTCCTGGTGGTTGCAGCACAGGTCCCAATTGACCTACTGGCACTTGAATGCAAAGACAAATACAGCGATACGGCCAAAACCATCAGAAAGATAAGAGCAAAAGACTTGTGCTAAAAAAAATGAATTGACCAACAGAATACACGTCGAAATCTCCTACGAGTTGATTCAAATAATTACTAATAGACCCTTGAATGTTTTGAAAAGTGCTTGCGGAGAAGAATATTCACAACAGCAACACTGGCGAGATGCTAGGGGAGAGGCGGAAATTACGATGGACATAGGCTAACCCCTTGACAACACCGTCACGAAGATGCTTGAAAGCCACAAAAACTGGAAAGCTGTGGAAATCATGGCAACAATATAATAGCCAACACGAGAAAAGAGCAGCGGGAAAAGCAATGACAAACGAAGAGAAGGGCCGAACAGCGTAATCGATCAACCCCGAAAGGGACATTCCAACACCAGTGGCCGTCGAAAAGAATGCCTGATGGGAAATCCCGACACCTCTCATCTCTAACTGTAACTGCGTATTCACTATAAGAGAGGGGGGTTTTTACTGAGTTTTTATAAGAGAAATCTCATATGCCCGCCCAGCAAGGGCTGGGTGAAATCTGTGAAGATTCCAACACAAAACAAGGCAAAAAATGATACAATATCAATAGTGTAATAAATATTTACATCGTGAAGAAATATGCATAATTTTCTTGATTTTGAAAAATTCGCACACCTTAGGTCTGCTGTTGTATAGATGAAAATACCTAAAAAACTGAATTAAATATCTTGCGGTGAAATCATATAAGAAATTTAAAGTTACGCCACTTTCCAGCTCTCTGATTAGCTAGTCGACTTTTATATTACGGGTAGTTTCGTGTCAGACCCGGTCGCACAACTCAGCATTATCAATAATGGTATAACATTAAATACGTATCATGCTTGAACTCACCTGTAGCTACTGAAGTACTTGGCGCTTTAATTTTCTACATTTCCCTGTATAAATCGTATTTATCACTCTAGACGCCTGCGCTCACTATCATAAACCACTGTAAACTTGAAATTGTTCCGATTGTTTGTGATTATTTCCTTCATTATAATATACGCCAATCAGAACGCGAAACATCTAGGCAACCATTTTATTATAGTAAATATTTACGTTGCTATGGAAAATTATAAATTAATACTATTGGGATAGTGGATCGCAATAAAACTACAAGGTTGTCAAGTCGACGTTTCGGAAATTTTATATTTCCATCCTCAGGACTAAACAAACAGCTGTTAATCGTTTCATGCGCAGATTAAAAAATGAGCCACAGGCGGAAAAATCACTTGCAAACAGTTGCGTCGTGAAAAAATTATAAAATGTAAATTCACTCATAAAATGAGTGTCGTGCAATTGACTAAAATATGTAACAAAATAAAACTATGAAAACTTAACAATTGTAAAATTAAAAAATAACATTAAAACATGTACACATTAGCGTGAATAAAAACTATTGTCACAAAAGATCTTTGTTTAGTCCTGAAGATGGAAATATAAAATTTCCGAAACGTCGACTAGACAACCTTGTAGTTTTATTGCGATCCACTATCCCAATAGTATTAATTTATAATTCTGAGCAATTGGACGAGAGTTTTTTCAGCGGGTAAATTTATGTCAAAAAATAATCACTTCCTAAAATTTTTCCGAACATTATCAAACGTGCTTAGACAAACAAATAAAAAAATTACAGAATTAAATGCACAATGTCACGTTTTGCAGATAATTCTCTGCAACATATTGAATCTGTCGAATCTCTCCGAGTTTAATTGCAGCAATGTAAATTGTAATAAATAATTCAATCGTTCCAAGATACATTTATTCAAGAAATAATCATGCCGAATATCCCACGTGCTTAAAAATAGCCTGAATAAATTTTGACGTTTTTTGAAACAAAGTTTTGCTTTGAAGAAATATTTCTCGTAAATTTTCCACCCAAAATCCATCGTGCTACGCACTCGTGATTTTGTTAAGTGGAAAATTTACTCGACATATTATATTGCTTAGCAAAACTTTGTTTCAAAACGTCAAAATTTAATCGGATATTTTTATGCACTTGGGATATTACTGTTGATAAAAAGTTTTAGGTTAATTTAAAACATCAAAGGACACTACCTCAATTTAGGACGGTAGTGTTGTCAACTCCCCAGTAACAGAAAATCAAAAAGAAATGTTAAGTTTCATTGTAATCATATTTTAGGTTAACTCAGATTTCGGGGTTTTGTTTGTTTGTTAAGGGTGGGGGAAACATCAAAAGACACTACCTCAATCTAGGACGGTAGTGTTGTCAACTCCCCAGTAACATAAAATCAAAAAGAAATGTTAAGTTTCATGGTATTCATATTTTAGGTTAATTCAGATTTCGGGTTTTCAAAAGACTCAATCTAGGACGGTAGTGTCGGATTTTTACCGATTAAAACGCCTCTCCGACGACAGCGAGAATCACCGCTATGAGGCAGTGGCGCAGTAACAGGGGTGGCTAATGGAATTTAATCTCCTAAACATTTGGAATTTTACAGTAAAAGTTCAAAAGCAAGACTGTACCAATTTTTTTACGTTTAGTCACCGCATGCGTCACTGTTATGATTATGAGGCAACAACCTCTTTCTCTCATCGAATCTCCTCTGAGATTCTGAGGCTGAGGAATCGTGACCCTCTCTCCTACAAGGTGACATAAAGGATCTTCTCGACCTGCTTATAAATTGACTCAAGGATATTGGATATAAATCAAGTGATATTCAAGGCACCAATATAAAAACCGTTCTATCTGAGCTTTGCCGATTGGGTGATTCCATCTCAAATCGACAAAAAAAACAGGTAAAATTGACTCGACCCCGACCAAACTTAACGAAACTTGGTACGCACCATCGTAGTAAGAAATAAAAACACAAATTTAAGGATTTGTCCGAAAAGGCATTCGTTTCCTTGTTTTGGTCTTTCAAAAAGTCAAAAAGTTGGTGTGTAGACTTGTAGAAAACGACTATAACTTCATCTACAGTGGTCTAAATTTAAAAATAAAAAATGTTTTGTAAAGGTAAATGAACATTCTATTCAAATATTCAATCACATTGTATATTTTCAACCCCTAACTGGATTAATTTTTAACATTAACCCTATTTCAACATATATTTCTAAATGGGTCTTTTTTTTGGTTAATTTTTTTACAGTTCTTTTGTACAAATGTGCTGAGTATGCGTACTAAATTTTATCATGGGATGAGCATGGGTTCGGTTACTAAAAATTAATTAAGTATAGGCAGAAACGGACAAAATCAGTTTTTCGCGGATTTTTCAAGTTTCCTCGAACTTTACGACAAAATAGTTTAATACAAAATTAAAGCTAATTAAATTCTCTACAAAGAAATATTTACACATATTTTTCGTGAAATTCATATTCACATAGCAATAACAACTCAAAGTAAAGCTAAGTTGCGCGACCACCGTTAGATTTATTTAAAAAGGTCGGAATCGATTTCCAATTAATTGCATAGATTTTCATCATAAATAGTTATTATCTGAATATAAGTTTACCACACCATCCCTAATTTTGATAAAATGTTTAGCATAATATGACAATGCAGTTAAACCAAAAATACAACATTATTTGATTATTTAGTAAACTTAATTCGTTTCCATAATAAACTGAAAAGTATCACATTTAGCTGGCCATAACAAAGAAACGAATTAAGTATACAAAAAAGATCAAATAATGTATTTTTGGTTTAACTGCATTGTCATATTATGCTAAACATTTTATCAAAATTAGGGATGGTGTGGTAAAGTTATATTCAGAAAATAAATATAAGAAACTTGAGAAATCGGTGAAAAACTGATTTTTGTCCGTTTCTGCCTGTACTTAATTAATACGATATTTAGTAACCGAACCCATGCTCATCCCATAATAAAATTTGGTACGCATACCCAGCACATTTGTACAAAATAACTGTAAAAAAATTAACCACAAAAAAGACATAGGGGTTGAAATAGGGTTAATATTAAAAAATTAATCCAGTTAGGGGTTGAAAATATAAAATGTGGTGAATATTTGAACAGAATGTTCATTTACCTTTACAGAACATCTTTTATTTTTAAATTTAGATCACTGTGTATGAAGTGACAGTCGTTTTTTTACTACACACCAACTTTTTGACTTTTTGAAAGACCAAATCAAGGAAACGAATGTCTTTTTGGACAAATCCTTAAATTTGTGTTTTTTATTTCTTACTACGATGGTGTGTACCAAATTTTGTCAAATTAGGCATGGGTCAAGTAAATCCATGATTCGATTTGAGATGGAATGACCCGATTACGTGAACAACTAATTGGACTCTATAAATTTAAGAACAGGCATAAATCTTAATACGAGGATTTTAAATTTGTCTCGATGTCACAACAACAGCATTCGGGAAAAGTACAGAGGAAGTACAGGAGAAGATGGTAATCAGCCAGTATAAATTTGAAATTCAGTTTATCGCGTCTTATTGCTTAATGTAGGGTTTGTCCACTTAGGGACCTTCCTTTTGGCCTCTTTCCTTTAGTTTTAATTTTAAGAATACCTTCCCTGAATTATCAGCTTCTCCATTGCTTCTGGTCTTCGTGAAATGTGGCCGAAATATCGCAAGTAGAGCTGATTAATTTTAGTCGATAACCGTGTTTTCGATCTTAAACTCCTTTAAAGTGGACGGTAAAAGCCCAGGGACTGCTATTGTATGTAACAGCTCTAATAAAGTGATAATATTCAAATGTTGCCCAACTGCAGGTATTTTGAATATCGATTTCCAGTAGGCTTCAGCCGGAAGGAAATGCTCAAATGGCAACACGCCTAATATTTATCATTTCCCGCGATCTGCTTCAATCATGGCGAATGACCGCCCTGCAAGGACGGTAACAGCCCGAGAACCGTTAGCTCCGGGCTATAATTACCCATATTCGACGTATTACCCTTTGATAGTCATTTTGTCTCTTTGAATGGCTGTCGTCGAGTGGCATTCAAATATCATCACTCCATAGAGAAATAGACTTCATAGATCGGGTGGTATGAAGCATTCCCAGTTCGCTAAATGTTATTTTTCAGAAACATTCAAGTCTTCTCGTTCTTCGTTGATTGTGTTGCAATTATATCTTTGTATTGTTCTCAAGATTTCTTTCCTTAATCACCTGATACTGAGGATATAAGTTTCGAAATTTTTCTTTTACGATTTATGCGTCACTGGGAGGTATTCCATATAGTTTTCTTTTATATATTTTTTATAAATATGTACTTAAATAAAGGTACATCTGTACTCTACTGTATTTGTATCATCTGTATTTTACTCCTTGAAAATTATGAATAAATATTAAAAACTATTAGATAAAATTAATTATCTTTGTTGTAGATACCTAAGGAAAGGATTTCCGCTAATCGAAAACCTCCTAACATTCCACACAATTGCAGCAGTACTAAAGAAGAAAATGGCGTTCGAAAGTAAGGGTTCGACAGATATCGAAGTTGAGAAGTTGAAATTTACATGGACTATAAATAATTATAGTTTCATGGGCAAAAAAATTGGTAGAAAGTTGACTTCGCCAAAATTTTCAAACGGGAATGACGATAAGTGGGAATGGTGTTTGGAACTGTACCCAAAAGGAAACGTCAACGAAAATAAAGATTATATTTCGTTGTATCTAAAACTTGTATCGTGCGATAAGAACGAAATTTTGGTTAATTGGGGCCTAAATGTTTCATGTTATGGTAACCCCAAGGAAATTCGGAAACCCACCTTTTCTACATTTTTGAAGGATCAAACTGAGGGTTATGACCAATTCATTAAACGGGATGTTTTGTTTAGTGAAGGCAGTGCTCGAAATGGACATATCCACGAAACGGAACGCAGCAAAGTCATATGAAGTGCTTTTCAGAATGTTTTGCTATGAGCTTGTGCTGTAGCCTGCCGCAGGCTCAGCCGGAGGCAAAAAAATTTTTGGTGCCACGCCTTATATTAGTATTTTTTCCACTGCCCACAATATTATGTTATCTCTCCGTGAAACCGGTAATAATTGAAAGAATTTAGTTTCAAATCAAAGTAAATGTATTCCCAGAAAGAAATAAATATTACATTCTATTATTTTTAAGGAGAACACAAAAATGATTAAACGCCTCAGTTGCAGGGAAAAACCCAAGTGATCTCATCTGCCCCTCGATAGTCCCTTATTGTCATCTTTTTGGCCTGGGCTTGGGTGAGTACATATTTATTCAAATTTCTAGAGCAATTTCCACAAACAATCGTAACGTTTTTCTTCTTTATGTATTCTCTTTCGGCTGGCAGTATCTTCCGCTGAGTGTCGGCCTGAAAAAAAACATAAAATGGGGGGGAAATAATATAATACTTCACGTTTCCTTTACCTTTAGCAAGCCATGAACGCACATATTTTTCGGGGTTGAATTTGGTTAGCGGAGGACCAACGCAGTTTATAAATAAAAGGGCAGCGATTGTTTCAACGTTTAAGGAGGATCTCAACGGTGTCACAATTTCATTCATGCTACTGAAATTTCTTTCGCATTCACTTGTCGATATTGGAATGGTAGCTACGACTTTAAGTAGTGGTTTTAAATCATCAGGTATTTCACCTTTTTGTTCACACATCTTGAACGTTCTAAATCCACGTATTATTTGATGCTCATAGTCTTTCAAATGGAATAATTGGCACATATTTCTCACTTCATTATCCCCATGTTGGATATCAATAACTGTCCCATCATTAGATTTCGGCCAGTTCCTTGGCTCCAAAAGTTTGAGACTTTCCAATAAATCCATGTAATTTGTAAATCGATATCAACTGGAAGATCCACAAGCGGCCTTTGCATTTTTGCTATCTTATATACTGTTCTAAAGATTCGTTCAGTGGTGGTGAAATGAACACGATTTACCTCTTCTAAAGATGATTCGTTACGTGCTTTTTTCGATTTTTCAAGTACCTCCACAGCTTTGATATGAGCGTCGGATTTCTTATGTTCAAATATTTTTTTGCGTAAACTTGCTTGCTGTGACTCCTTATTTTTTCCGTTCTCCCGCACTGAACATTGCTGCCATGGTGATGAAATCCTTAAATTTTTTCCTCTTTCGGTGCATAAAGAGTGTACCTTACTACAAACTGAACAACCCAATGCTTTGTTTTTGACGATCAACCAGTTATTATTGGTCTTAAATGTTTCGCATTGCACCAAAGTCCAGCAAGGGGGTAGATCATCAATATCCACTTTTTCACTTTGTTGACTGCTCGTGCTTGGAAAAGTGTCTGGTTCTGCAGCATGTAGTGCAGGTGTTAAATTTTCAGGCGAGTGTGGCCTTTTTTTCAGCCAATCAGATAACATACTCATTTTCACGACTACACTACAACTTCGCGGTCGTATGTGCAGTCTACAGCAGACTACAGCTATAAAGCAAAACACGCGACGAATAAAGCCTAGTAAAATTAACCAACCTTCTTCTGTGGGCGCTGCGGCAGAACTGAACGGTGATACTGATACAGTGAACACTGGCTGAACTGCGAACCGCGATACACGAACACGATACTGCGAATACTGCGGTGGCGGTGAGTGCGGTGGTGCGGTGCGATGAGGCGGAGCGGCCTGCGGCGTTGTGGCTATGCAAACTCGATATCACGTAGTAGAGCTTCCATGTTGTCAATGTTGAAGTATTTCACTTATTTCAGGGAAAATGGATAATGTTTGAAATATTATTCTGATTAATTTTGGTATTTTAAATCTGAAAATAAATATTGTTCACGATAAGCAACGGAACAAGATATTTTTTGACGAACCGGAACAAATGAATAATTTTTTTCACGAGACGGAACGGCGTTCCGGTGCGTTCCGGTCCATTTCGAGCACTGAGTGAAGGGTATTTAATGGATGACAAGTTTATTATAACATGTAGTATTGCTGCTGCAATTGGTGATGAAGTTTCTTCTATGAGTTATGATATTGTGGATACGAAAGCGATAAATAATATCGCAACTGATGTTGCAGTTCTTCTGAACAACCAAGACTTTAGTGATGTTACAGTTACTGCTGGAGGAGAAGAGTTCAAAGCCCATAAAGCTATTTTGGCAGCTCGAAGTTCGGTTTTTAAAGCAATGTTCGAAGTTGATATGAAAGAAAAGCGAGATAATCGGCTCGAAATAACAGATATCGATAACAAAATTTTCGGTGAAGTGCTGCGCTATATTTATACAGACAAAATATCGTATTCGAAAAATATTATACAGGATTTGTTATATGCAGCTGAAAAGTACGAGCTAAAAGGATTAAAAGTTTTTTGTGAAAGGCAATTATTGTCTGAAAATATATCAATTGAAAATGCTGCTGAATTTTTAATTCTTAGCGACAAATATAATTTACTCGAACTAAAGACTAAGACAAACTGTTTCATTATATCTTCAAGAAACTTCGCAGAGCTAGCCAATACTCCTGGATTTATTTCAATGTTTCATACACATCCACAGCTTGGTTTCGAAGTATTTACCAGAATTACGAAATTATTGGATCGTATTTTGAATTTTTAAACCGTTTCTAGTGCTGAATTAAAATCAAAACCAACAAGGATTAGAAAAAATTGTGGAAAAAATAATTAACAATAGGTTTTTAATTATTATGTATGTATGTATATAATATGTAATACAGTTTAATTCATTATTAAAATTTTTACTCTCGAAAAAATCTGTCTGTTCATTGAAATATTGGTTAAAGTACCTACCCTAACCAGTACTCCGAAATTGACTTTTTCCTATTAAGTTTGGTAAAGTTTAAGGTTTATAAAGTAAAATTAAATCATAAAATTCTTTGATGATGAGCCTAACCCGACTTTTAATATGAAAATAAGGACTTTGAAAATCGTAAATTATACACGTTCAGCGACGCGCATAACGCAAATTTGTGGAATCTCCCCATTCTGTTGACGGTCCCCCTCCTAACACTAAGAAATTGTCGCTCCGGCAGTTCGACCACGGCTCTTGTAAGAGTAACATGCACGAAAGGTTACTATTTTCACATTATTTTTTGTTTTATTCGATTTTTTGGGGTGAAACGTAAAAGTTTAGTGCCCCATACCGCAACTATACTTTTAAAAGCTATATTCGGGATTTCTAAGATCCCGTTTTTCTAAAATCCCGGTTGGAGTGGATTAATATTCCTCTAGTATGTTTAGCCCAGTAAACCATTGTCAAAATCGCTCGTAGGGCCTAATGGAGCGGAGCGGAACGGAAGGCCCGGAGAGTAAGTTTTGACAATGGAACAACCTT
Organism: Podabrus alpinus; assembly: GCA_932274525.1. Lineage (NCBI taxonomy): Eukaryota > Metazoa > Arthropoda > Insecta > Coleoptera > Cantharidae > Podabrus > Podabrus alpinus. The sequence goes on along the minus strand of OW026456.1, from coordinate 67,480,450 downwards.
CGAATCGAATGCACACCTAAATATTCGAAAATACACCAAATTTATGGTGGGCGTGGCCGACACTTTTCCGTTAATACACGGGTAGTTTACGATTTTTTTGCCAATATTTTTTACTAAAACTACTAATCACACCCCCAGCTATCCGAATCTCACTGAAAAAATCAATTTCCGGGTGAAAAATTTTCACTCATTCCGACAGGGGACCCCTATGCCAGTAGGCGAGCCTGACGCTACGTGACTTTTGTCCCCTGGTATGAATGTTGCCGCTTTTCGCACTTTTTTCGGATGTTATCGAATCTTCGATAATTTTAAACGTCCGTAACGGCGTCAGAGTCATATTCGGACCGAAACATACCCAAAAAGTCCGATAATTACCCCAATTTTTGTTAAATTTCATGGGGGCGTGGTCTATCTTTAAACCCCTAAATTAGGGTTATTTTTCAATTAAACTTAATGATCCTTGGTTTACATTAAAGCTAATTAAATGACTTTTTTGATCGAAATATTAAGCCATTTCTATAGGGAAATTTCAATTTCCGAGTACTTGATAGGGTACTATCCCCGAAATATTCCCCTGCTTGAATATTTCACTTTGCCGCATCTTTCTCACTACGAATATAGTCATGGTCCAGATTATCTTAAGAGATAAGCGGGCCGAAGAGATCTTGAAGGAGATGACAAGGTGACATAAAAAAAACCTTCAATGATCAGGAAAAGTCGCTCAGTCGCATACAGAGCCGTAGCAAGGGTGAGGCGACAGAGGCATTTGCCTCAGGCGCCATCGCAATGGGGGCGCTATACCTTGACAAGACCCAATAAAAATAATACTAAAATTTTCAAAAAGATAAGAATCTCTTGGGGGGGGCATATACTCAAATTTTACTGAATTCGAAAATTTGACCTCGATTTTATTTGCAACATCACCTAAAATTCCCTGTCGGCTTTTTCCGCAAATGGGGATTTTAATCCTCCACAGTAGGTTTTCGTCTATAACACGCTTACTTTCATTTTTAGTGAAAATTATCATCAAATCAAAATTGAAGAGTACAAAATTCTCTATAAAACAGATTAACAAAATTTGCTTACATCGTACTAAGTATTTATGAAATAAAGAGCAAATCAGGAGAAAACAATTGAAACAGGTTTTGAATAATTCTAATTCTGAATAAAAATTTCGTGCATTTAAACTTTACCATCGATGGTGAATAAAACAAAACAAGGTTTCAGGATTTACTTCATATCTGAAGTAAATCCTGAAACCTTGTCTTGTAGGGAATTTTCTCTTTTTCAATTTTGGTCCAATGATAAGACAGGGGATTTTAGGAAAGTTGATTCCAACCCTCGCGTTCTTCTTCATTTCCCTTTAACTGACTGGGTAACCGGTAAAAATATCACGTTATCATCGCGACAGTTATTTAAATATATTTAATCGATAAAAAGTATCTCCATATTCAGGGAACAGGGGGGGTTATTGCGTTACGTTACCATGGAAACGGTGATTCTGAGATACTATGTGTATTTTATATAAATTCTTCAGAAGTTCCCAACGATAAAAATCGATATTGCATGACCGGGGGGTATGGAATACCCCTCAGGTACATTTGCCATTATTCAGAAGCATCAAAATTTATTATTTTTCGTTCAATCTTTTGCAATTTTCGTTTGTAATCCGGGAGAGGGGGGCAGATGATATTTTTCATAACTATCCCAGTACCATTCTTCTTAATACCGAGGGACGTAAAAGTGAAAGTTTTTCTTTCGCAATAAATTAAGGGCGCTAAACATCGACAAAACCCAATAAATAATAGAGTAAAATTTTAAAAATGATAAGAATATTTTGGAAATGGGCGGGCACATATTTTTAAATTTGCCTCAGGCGCCACAAGAGCTTGCTACGGCGCTGCACTGGAGTGAATATCCAGTCGGTCCGAACGACGAGAACTAGTGCTGACTAGAAAAGCGAACGGGTGCTGGCTACATAATCAACCAGCACGATCAACCTTGAAGATGATATAAACAGGCACACCATCCTACCAGATGGAAAAAATTTGAAGAAAAAACTGACGTATGCGAGAAGTTTAATAAAGACAAATCCTCTAGCAGAGAGCAGTTCTATTGCAGCTCTCGGTAGAATATCTGACATTGAACACGACCTAGCCTGAGAGAACTCTCCAAGTACACCTCGCACAGAAGAGGAGAACTACTCTACTCAACTGAATGTTTTTCAGCCAAGAGAAAACACCGCAAAAGAAAGAGTGTTACGAAAAATTTTCACTTTTCGCAACAACGTTGAATTTATTAAATTCAACTTTTAACATCTAGCAATATATTTCGTAGCACCCTGTATAGCGAGCGTGATTGACGGAGATTAGACTCGCGCATGCTATGATGGAAAAGTCATTGGTGCGGTCATGTTTGAAGGTGCTGTGAAATAATTATCATTTTTGGTTCAAAATTTTGAAGAGGGATGATGCGATTTTGTGAGGGTTCCCGTCCATCAATACGAATGGTTTTTGGATTTTGCGCTCCAACCCTTTATGGGGATGTTACATTCGTGGTTTGAGGGATGGTTAATTTTTCCCGGATCGTACATTTTTTTGTTGAACCCCGTGGTCAATACTTCCTGTGAAATATTTCCTTCATTTCACAATGGTAAGTCAGCTAATTATTTTGCTAATTGCTTCGCAGTTACTCGATAATTAATTTGGCCAAATTTTCCTCCGAATACCTGGAGAACGATGACGTTGGAGTTCACCCTTGGCCAATTTCTGTATTTTTTATGTGTAACATTTTGGTTTGCCTTTTTGTCTTGCATTTTTTATTCTTAGAGTGGTTGCCAAGATTGCGATGGCCTTGCAAATTTTATGTTCCTGCGGCGAGGTGATATACGTTTATCTTATCTCATTTACACTCGCAAGTGTGAAGTAGATCGAATGTTCAAGTTGATATTTAATAAACTTTTAATTATTAATTATATGGTATAATTGTGTTTTGTTTAATTAACTTGTTCAGGGTATTTATTTCCACTTATTACATCGAACAGCGTATGGTGAAATGCATTGACGTCGTACGTTCGAATTTCATATTTGAAATTTTATTTTCGATATTTTTTTTGTGTTTATTTTTGATTTATGTTCTTTTTTATGAAAGTCTGCGATGTCCGACCCATATACAGGGTGCGACATTTCATCGAGGTTGCTACCATTTGTTTTATCGTAGGGAGTTCGATATGGTTCCACCTTCTTGTGGGATTTTTATATTACCATTCGAACGTGCCCTTGGTTTATGTTTGGGAGTGATTTTTGGTGGCAATGTCGTTGCTACTGTGCCTGTTTTGGTCGGCTAACACTTTTTACATCCGACATCGCTTATATCTTTGCCTTCTGACAATTAACATCCAATTGTCCATTTTAATTGTATTGTGTTAGCAAAGCTGTTTCCTTGATCTCTCCGGGGCGTTTCTTTCACACGATCCACGACTCTCGCTGCCGCAATAAACGAGCTAGTTTATATCGACCACCAGGGCCCCACGCAAAATTAAAGTAGATGGTTTATCCTTCTGCGTGGACATTATCTTTTCCAAACTGCTTCTCATTAGAGTAGTAAGGATAGATTTAGTTTCAAGGGAACGAAGTAAAAATCGATTTCTAAGGGAAGGCCCCCCGCGGTAATGATTAAGGTGTCGGAATCTCTTCCTTTTGACGAAATACTGAGACGAATCAAACAGACGGAGGAGCAAACGATCCAAAACATTAAAAAAGTCAGGATGGTGAGGACATGAGACGTCCTCGTAGAACTATAGACAAATAATTCGGAATTACGGCAACAATTGGCTGAAAAATTAGAAGGTGGTACCATGCGGTCTATAACAAAGGTGGTCACGATTCAGGTCAGGGATATCGACTCCATAACCACGGAGGAAGAAGTAAAAACGGCCATCAAAAGAATTTTGTGAAACGAAGAATTAAAAGTGGAATCGCTGCGTGAGGCCTTCGGATGGACAAAAATCGCGAGATTCTGGGTCAAGGAAACCTCCACTAAAACTAAAATTAACGCGAAACTCAGAATAGGCCTTACAAGCTCATGTAGAACTAGACTATGTTACCGCTGCTTTCGATGTTGGACCTCCGATAATAACGACGAAGGCTTCAAAAATAGAGGAATCCCGGACAGAAGCACCAAGTCTTGAAATTGCTATAAAGATGAGCATCTCGCAAGAGAGTGTAAAGAATCTAATACTGGCAAACGTGGTGGGTCCATAAGCAAAGAGTTCTGACCACTGTTATCCAGTAGTTGATGTGGTACGGGGTACCAATATGCGCGAAAGCCCTAACAAAAAAATTACGTCCAGCAACTAACCCAAGTGGAGAGAACGGCCGCTTCAGGTGGCACGAGCCTACAAGACGGTGTCCATCGACGCGCTCCTGGTGGTTGTAGCACAGGTCCCAATTGACCTACTAGCACTTGAATGCAAAGTCAAATACGACGATACGGCCAAAACCATCAGAAAGATAAGAGCAAAAGACTTGTGCTAAAAAGAAATGAATGGACCAACAGAATACACGTCGAAATCTCCTACGAGTTGATTCAACTAATTACTAATAGACCCTTGAATGTTTTGAAAAGTGCTTGCGGAGAAGAATATTCACAACAGCAACACTGGTGAGATGCTAGGGGAGAGGCGGAAATTACGATGGACGATAGGCTAACTAACCCCCTGACAACACCGTCACGAAGATGCTTGAAAGCCACAAAAACTGGAAAGCTGTGGAAATCATGGCAACAATATAATAGCCAACACGAGAAAAGAGCAGCGGGAGAAGCAATGACAAACGAAGAGAAGGGCCGAACAGCGTAATCGATCAACCCCGAAAGGGACATTCCAACACCAGTGGCCGTCGAAAAGAATGCCTGATGGGAAATCCCGACACCTCTCATCTCTAACTGTAACTGCGTATTCACTATAAGAGAGGGGGTTTTTACTGAGTTTTTATATGAGAAATCTCATATGCCCGCCCAGCAAGGGCTGGGTGGAATCTGTGAAGATTCCAACACAAAACAAGGCAAAAAATGATACAATATCAATAGTGTAATAAATATTTACATCATGAAGAAATATGCATAATTTTCTTGATTTTGAAAAATTCGCACACCTTAGGTCTGCTGTTGTATAGATGAAAATACCTAAAAAAATGAATTAAATATCTTGCGGTGAAATCATATTGTAAGAAATTTAAAGTTACGCCACTTTCCAGCTCTCTGATTGGCTAGTCGACTTTTATATTACGGGTAGTTTCGTGTCAGACCCGGTCGCACCACTCAGCATTATCAATAATGGTATAACACTTATTAAATACGTATCATGCTTGAACTCACCTGTAGCTATTGAAGTACTTGGCGCTTTAATTTTCTACATTTCCCTGTATAAATCGTATTTATCACTCTAGACGCCTGCGCCCCACTATCATAAACCACTGTAAACTTGAAATTGTTCCGATTGTTTGTGATAAAAAGTTTTATGTTATTTTTTTGCATTGACGACATGTTCGACTAACTTGTAGTACATTTTGAAATTAATTTCAGTGTTTTTTGTGTTCATCCTTTCATTACTAGGTAAGTTACTATTTTTATCTAGAACTCTTTGTATTCAAGTCCCCAGTAATATAAAATCAAAAAGAAATGTTAAGTTTCATTGTATTCATATTTTAGGTTAACTCAGATTTTGGGTATTTTTTGTTTGTTAAGGGAGGGGGGAACATCAAAAGACACTACCTCAATTTAGGACGGTAGTGTTGTCAACTCCCCAGTAACAGAAAATCAAAATGAAATGTTAAGTTTCATTGTAATCATATTTTAGGTTAACTCACATTTCGGGGTTTTTTTGTTTGTTAAGGGAGGGGGAACATCAAAAGACACTACCTCAATCTAGGACGGTAGTGTTGTCAACTCCCCAGTAACATAAAATCAAAAAGATGTGTTAAGTTCCATGGTATTCATATTTTAGGTTAACTCAGATTTCGGGTTTTTTTGTTTGTTAAGGGAGGGGGAAACATCAAAAGACTCGATCTAGGACGGTAGTGTCGGATTTTTACCGATTAAAACGCCTCTCCGACGACAGCGGGAATCACCGCTATGAGGCAGTGGCGCAGTCACAGGGGTGGCTAATGGAATTTAATCTTTTAAACATTTGTAATTCTACAGTAAAAGTTCAAAAGCAAGACTGTGCCAATTTTTTTAAGTTTAGTCACCGCATGCGTCACTGTTATGAGGCAACAACCTCTTTCTCTCATCGAATCTCCTCTGAGATTCTGAAGCTGAGAATCGTGACCCTCTCTCCTACAAGGTGACATAAAAGGATCTTCTCGCTCTGCTTATATTATTGACTCAAGGGTATTGGATATAAATCAAGTGATATTCAAGGCACCAATATAAAAGCCGTTCTATCTGAGCTTTACCAATTGGGTCATTCCATCTCAAATCGACAAAAAAACAGGTAAAATTGACTCGACGCCGACCAAACTTAACGAAACTTGGTACGCACTATCGTAGTAAGAAATAATAGCACAAATTTAAGGATTTGTCCGAAAAGGCATTCGTTTCCTTGTTTTGGTCTTTCAAAAAGTCAAAAAGTTGGTGTGTAGACTTGTAGAAAAACGACTATAACTTCATCCACAGTGGTCTAATTTTAAAAATAAAAAATGTTTTGTAAAGGTAAATGAACAATCTATTCAAATATTCAACCACATTGTATATTTTCAACCCCGTTGTATATTTTCAACCCCTAACTGGATTACTTTTTTAATATTAACCCTATTTCAACCCCTATTTCTAAATGGGTCTTTTTTTTGGTTAATTTTTTTACAGTTCTTTTGTACAAATGTGCTGAGTATGCGTACTAAATTGTATCATGGGATGAGCATGGGTTCGGTTACTAAAAATTAATTAAGTATAGGCAGAAACGGACAAAATCAGTTTTTCGCGGATTTTTCAAGTTTCCTCGAACTTTACGACAAAATAGTTTAATACAAAATTAAAGCTAATTAAATTCTCTACAAAGAAATATTTACACATATTTTTCGTCAGATTCGTATTCACATAGCAATAACAACAAACTCAAAGTAAAGCTAACTTGCGCGACCACCGTTAGATTTATTTAAAAAGGTCGGAATCGATTTCCAATTAATTGCATAGATTTTCATCATAAATAGTTATTATCTGAATATAAGTTTAACGCACCATCCCTAATTTTGATACAATGTTTAGCATAATATGACAATGCAGTTAAACCAAAAATACAACATTATTTGATTTTTTTGTAAACTTAATTCGTTTCCATGATAAACTGAGAAGTATCACATTTAGCTGGCCTTAACAAAGAAACGAATTAAGTATACAAAAAAGATCAAATAATGTATTTTTGGTTTAACTGCATTGTCATATTATGCTAAACTTTTTATCAAAATTAGGGATGGTGTGATAAAACTTATATTCAGAAAATAAATATTTATGATGAAAATCTATGCAATTAATTGAAAATCGATTCCGACCTTTTTAAGTAAATTTAACGGTGGTCGCGCAACTTATCTATACTTTGAGCTGCTATTGCTATGTGAATACGAATCTGACGAAAAGTATGTGTAAATTTTTTTTTGCCATTCCGGGGGTAAAGTACTCACTTTTTACCCCGGTTTGCGGGCGTAAAGGGGCACTTTTTTACCCTGCGGGAGTAAAGTTCAAAAATAGGGGGGTGAGCGGGAGTAAAGTTAAAAAATAGGGGGGTGAGCGGGAAATAAAGTCACCAGATGACTGGTGACTTTAGTTTAGTAACGGCCTTAACCATGGAATAGTGCGACCACAAGGTCGATGACTTCAACGTTTTAGCCTTCTCGTAAAAAAATGCCAAAAACACGTCTTCACTAAAATAATCTGACAATTCTTTATTCTGGCACCACTGCACAAAAGCGTCGTACTGTTTTTGGTAAACTTTTCTTGATTTTGCCGGCAACAGTTCCACCAACGCCATCTTCGCTGCTTCGGCAATTTCTACGTTCTCGCTCATGGTACGTGTTGCTCTTTCAAAGGCACAAATTTAAATGAAATGAAGCATTGGAATCAATGGCATTGGTAGAATCAGGGGTGCCAACTGCTATTTCTTAGTAATTTTTAGTAGTATAGTTGGTAATATTACTAGTGCTATTTTGCGATTTATCGACCACGTGTAGGTATTATAAAAAAAAAGCGTTAAATTTTTGCTTTAAGTTTCTATACTGGCGAAGTTCCTACTTTACCTCTCGGAATGGCAAAAAACAGTATATGCACGACGGTAGTAAAGTGACTTTTGGCCCATGGGTAATTGTTTCACTCGGCTAGCGCCTCGTGTAAACAATCCTTTACCCTCGGGCCAAAAAAGTGTCACTTTGCTACCTTGGTGCATAATGTACTATTTTGTAGAGAATTTTATTATAATTTTGTATTAAACTATTTTGTCTAAAGTTCAAAGAAACTTGATAAATCGGCGAAAAACTTATTTTTGTCCGTTTCTGCCTCTACTTAATTAATATTTAGTAACCGAACCCATGCTCATCCCATGATAGAATTTGGTACGCATGCCCAGCACATTTGTACAAAATAACTGTAAAAAATTAACAAAAAAAAAGAAATAGGGGTTGAAATAGGGTTAATATTAAAAAATAAATCCAATTAGGGGTTGAAAATATAAAATGTGGTTGAATATTTGAACAGAATGTTCATTTACCTTTACAGAACATTTTTTATTTTTAAATTTAGATCACTGTGGATGAAGTGACAGTCGTTTTTTTACAAGTCTACACACCAACTTTTTGACTTTTTGAAAGACCAAATCAAGGAAACGAATGTCTTTTTGGACAAATCCTTAAATTTGTGTTTTTATTTTTTACTACGATGGAGTGTACCAAATTTTGTCAAATTAGGCATGGGTCAAGTAAATTCATGATTCGATTTGAGATGGAATGACCCGATTACGTGAACAACTAACTGGACTCTATAAATTTAAGAACAGGCATAAATCTTAATACGAGGATTTTAAATTTGTCTCGATGTCATAACGAGGATTCAGGAAAAGTACAGAGGAAGTACAGGAGAAGATGGTAATCAGCCAGTATAAATTTGAAATTTAGATTATCGCGTGTTATTGCTTAATGTAGGGTTTGTCCATTTAGGGACCTTCCTTTTGGCCTCTTTCCTTTAGTTTTAATTTTAAGAATACCTTCCCTGAATTATCAGCTTCTCCATTGCTTCTGGTCTTCGTGAAATGTGGCCGAAATATCGCAAGTAGAGTTGATTAATTTTAGTGGATAACCGTGTTTTCGATCTTAAACTCCTTTAAAGTGGATGGTAAAAGCCCGGCGACTGTCATTGTATGTAACAGCTCTAATAAAGTGATAATAATATTCAAATGTTCCCCAACTACTGGTATTTTGAATATCGATTTCCAGTAGGCTTCAGCCGGAAGGAAATCGCAAAAAATGCCTCTCAGATGGCTACACGCCTAATATTTATAATTTCCCGCGATCTGCTTCAATCAGGGCGAATGACCGCCCTGCAAGGACGGTAACAGCCCGAGAACCGTTAGATCCAGGCTGTAATTACCCATATTCTACGTATTACCCTTTGATAGTCATTTTGCCTCTCTGAATGACTGTCGTCGAGTGGCATTCAAATATCATCAGTCCATAGTGAAATAGACTCCATAGATCGGGGGTGGTATGAAGCACTCCCAGTTCGCAAAATGTTATTTTTCAGAGACATTCAAGTCTTATTGTTCTTCGTTGATTGTGTTGCAATTTTCTCTTTGTTTTGTTTTCAAGATTTCTTTCCTTGATCACCTGATACTGAGGATATAAGTTTAGAAATTTTTCTTTTACGATTTATGCGTCACTGGGAGGTATTCCATATAGTTTTCTTTTATATATTTTTTATAAATATGTACTTAAATAAAGGTACATCTGTACTCTACTGTATTTGTATCATCTGTATTTTACTCCTTGAAAATTATGAATAAATATTAAAAACTATTAGATAAAATTAATTATCTTTGTTGTAGATACCTAAGGAAAGGATTTCCGCTAATCGAAAACCTCCTAACATTCCACACAATTGCAGCAGTACTAAAGAAGAAAATGGCGTTCGAAAGTAAGGGTTCGACAGATATCGAAGTTGAGAAGTTGAAATTTACATGGACTATAAATAATTATAGTTTCATGGGCAAAAAAATTGGTAGAAAGTTGACTTCGCCAAAATTTTCAAACGGGAATGACGATAAGTGGGAATGGTGTTTGGAACTGTACCCAAAAGGAAACGTCAACGAAAATAAAGATTATATTTCGTTGTATCTAAAACTTGTATCGTGCGATAAGAACGAAATTTTGGTTAATTGGGGCCTAAATGTTTCATGTTATGGTAACCCCAAGGAAATTCGGAAACCCACCTTTTCTACATTTTTGAAGGATCAAACTGAGGGTTATGACCAATTCATTAAACGGGATGTTTTGTTTAGTGAAGGGTATTTAATGGATGACAAGTTTATTATAACATGTAGTATTGCTGCTGCAATTGGTGATGAAGTTTCTTCTATGAGTTATGATATTGTGGATACGAAAGCGATAAATAATATCGCAACTGATGTTGCAGTTCTTCTGAACAACCAAGACTTTAGTGATGTTACAGTTACTGCTGGAGGAGAAGAGTTCAAAGCCCATAAAGCTATTTTGGCAGCTCGAAGTTCGGTTTTTAAAGCAATGTTCGAAGTTGATATGAAAGAAAAGCGAGATAATCGGCTCGAAATAACAGATATCGATAACAAAGTTTTCGGTGAAGTGCTACGCTATATTTATACAGACCAAATATCGTATTCGAAAAATATTATACAGGATTTATTATATGCAGCTGAAAAGTACGAGCTAAAAGGATTAAAAGTTTTTTGTGAACGGCAATTATTGTCTGAAAAAATATCAAATGAAAATGCTGCTGAATTTTTAATTCTTAGCGACAAATATAATTTAGTCGAACTAAAGACTAAGACAAACTATTTCATTACAAAATCAACAAACGTCGCAGACTTAGCCAATACTCCTGGATTTATTTCAATGTTTCATACTCATCCACATCTTGGTTTCGAAGTATTTACCGAAATTACGGAATTATTGGATGGTTATTATATTGGATAATTATTATTTTTTATTCGTAATCATTTTGATTTGTTCGGCTACAATTTTTGAACCGTTTCTAATGCCGAATTAAAAGCAAAACCAACCAAGATTTGAAAAAATAATTAACAATAGGTTTATAATTATGAATAAAAATATTTCACTTTGCCATGGTCATGGTGCAGATTATCTTAAGAGATAGTCGACCGCATCAGATATGCTGCTCGAAATCGAGTTATTCGATATTCGCATGCAAGCAACACTTGTTCGGGTAAGCACTTGTGTGGGTGACTGACTTACAAAGAACTGCGGTCGGCCGTATTTCGGAGGAAACGTTAAGCCGGCGATCCCCCTGATTTGTTAACGAGACCAAGTTAGGGTTACAAAAAATTCGCCTCCACCCTCATCGACTGTGCAACGCTTTATCGGACCTTCGTCGTACGTCAGGCTGGGCATACGCGATGGTGGCGGCCCGCAGGGACTCTGGAAGAACCGGGGGAGGGCCAGTACCGGGAATCATTGAGAAATCAGGGTCGTGACAGCTTGTTAGGGTGTTATGGTGACGTAAGGCCGACCAAGCGGCTCAGCACAAGGCGCCTGGCGCTGGTAAGTTGCTGGCGTTGCACAATCTGGGGGCGAACGGGGCACACTGCTTCAGTGCAGTGGTGGTAAGCACCACATCCGATAATAAATAATATAATCTTAAGAGATAAGCAGGCCGAAGAGGTGACATAAAAAAAAACCTTCAATGATCAGGAAAAGTCGCTCAGTCATATACAGTAGCTGATCTACAATGTCGAGATGCACGGTCTGGAAACCAGCCGCCCCATAACGGATGTTGTGACGATCAAGAAGACCATGGTAGCGGTAAACCACCTCGGAGAAGAAGTTTGTCGCTCCCAATAGAAAGAAGAGCTGGGGACAGCCATATGTTGGTGGTGGCCTCATTGAGCTAGGAGACATGAAAGGATGGAGAGAAAATGCTTCCATCACCGCTCCAGCTACCACGACCACTCCCCTAAATAAGTCCCAACCCCAAGGTCTAACGGGAAAGACGAAGAAGACCCTCAAAGGCTCACCATCAGACCCCATCCGCTAGGACCCGCCCCTGCAATCCCCAAACGAGGTCCCGACACAACGAAACAGAAGTGCGGATAGGTGTAGACGAAGAAAAGCGGGAGGGCAACAGACTCCTTCTCACATCGCCGGCAGTTCCCGCTTCACCATCCTCCCCCTAATGAGCATCCGTATCTATAGAAGAGAGGCGCTCCGGAATAGAGCATCAGTGCCAACCCAAACCCCCCACTCCCTCCACTAAGTCGCTTCCCTTTAAGATGCAGCCGTGCTTGCGAAGATCCCGGCAAACAAAACCTACGGGGAAGTCATGCGAACTCTAAAGACCCCTATAGATCCCGCGGCACTGAAGCAGAGCCGTAGCAACGGTGAGGCACACAGAGGGTGCACATATATTCAAATTTTACCACGATTTTATTTGCAACATCGCCTAAAACTTCCTTGTCGCCTTATCCGCAAATGGGAATTTTAATCCTCTACAGTAGTTAGTGAAAATTATCATCAACTCAAAATTGAAGAATACAAATTTCTCTATAAAAAAAGATTAACAAAATTTGTTTACATCATACTAAGTATTTCTGAAATAAAGAGAAAATCAGGAAGAAACAATTGAAACAGGTTTTGAATAATTCTAATTCTGAATAAAAATTTCGTGCATTTAAACTTTACCATCGATGGTGAATAAAACAAAACAAGGTTTCAGGATTCCTCGCGTTCTTCTTCATTTCCCTTTAACTGACTGGGTAACCGGTAAAAATATCACGTTATCATCACGACAGTTATTCAAATATATTTAAATTGAAAAGAAAAATTCCTACCTATAAAAATAATCTCCATATTCGGGGGCGATTCCGTTACGTTACCACGCAAACGGTGATTCTAATATACTATGCGTATTTTATATAAGATCTTCAGAAGTTCCCAACGATAAATATTGATATTACACGACTGGGGGGTATGGAATACCCCCCAGGTACACTTTCCATTATTAAGAACCATCAAAATTTATTATTTTTCGTTGAATCTTTTGCAATTTTGGTTTGTAATCCGATAGGGGGGGGGGGGCAGCAGGCGATATTTTTCATAACTATCTCAGTACCGTTCTTTTTAATACCAAGGGACGTAAAAGTGAAAGTTTTTCTTTCGCAAATTAATAATAGAATTATCTCCATATTCAGGAAGGGGGGGTTATTGCGTTACGTTACCATGGAAAGCGTGATTCTGACATACTATGTGTATTTTATATAAGATCTTCAGAAGTTCCCAACGATAAAAATCGATATTGCATGACCGGGGGCTCTGGGCGGTATGGAATACCCCCCAGGTACACTAGCCATTATTCAGAAGCATTAAAATTTATTATTTTACGTTTAATCTTTTGCAATTTTCGTTTGTAATCCGAGAGGGGGGGCAGCAGATGATATTTTTCATAACTATCCCTGTACCGTTCTTCTTAATACTGCAATGTTTCTCGTGACTTTTAATCGCCCTTCACGTTGGGCCGACAAATAATATGCAATGACCCCTACCTTGTTATGAGATAAGTAAAGCTTATTATGAAATGAGACCCTTACCTGGATGCTTATCACACAATGATAACTTACGTGTGGATTATAATTTAGTATTTTACCTCAGCTAGCTCAAAAGATATGAAAGAAATTCTTTTATTATTTGTGAAATTTACCTTACTGCATTTGCTCATCTTTAGAATGAACAAGATTCATTTTTTTATACTTTTTATAAACTTGATTTTAAATTCAAATAAAATATGATCATGGCAATTTGATTTTAATGAAATTAATAACTTTTCACAAATTGTCGTCATGGAGACGAAAGAACATTTTTATCATGTGCTTTAAACTAAATGTAACAAAATTCTTAATTCTAAATAATAAATTTACATAAATGTTTGTCGAATAAAAAAAAATTTTCTGATATTTAAAGTTTTAATTTTCCCGCACTTGAATGTTAAGTAAAGCTTACCCCACTTTTTAATTGCGTTATCATTCGTTCTTACGCGTGATTGTACCGGCCGTTCACCTTTCTGTGATCATCCATATAAATTTCATAAATCATCCAACTATTTGTTCAGTCATAAATACCAAATTTTGTATTTTCGTAAGTGTATTCATATTTTTTAACATTTTCGATATCATTTAACCTTTTCCAACATAAATTATCTTCACTTAACCTTAATTTGGTTTTTAAAACACATTTTATTACCACTTTTCTGGAACAACACCAATTTTACGTACGTACACTTTGGTTAAATTTATCGTTGTGAAGGTCAACAAACTCGTCACCAAGGATCTAAATTTTCGTTGATTTCAACGGCTGTCTGCTTTTGATGCAACTAGTTTTCCATTGGGCGGTAACTTTAATAAATTTTGCCACATTTAAACTTTATTTAAAAAATGGTTTTTTTTTTAGGAAAGATTGTAAATTGGAAACACGATGCACTTTAGAGTTTAAATTGAAGCGAATAATTTTCCTTTTAACTCATCCCACCAAGCTGTTACAACCAATGTCATCAAGAAAACCTTTTTTAGTGCGCTTAACCCAACTAATCCTAAATTAACCTAGTTTTAACACAATATTTAATAATATAATTATAACTAACAAATAACACATAATTTTGATGATATAAATTTTATAATTTTTATATAACGATTCAATCGTTATATCGCCTTGCCATGATCTCTCGATAATTCAACTTTTATTTAACATTTTACTTAAAACTTGTTCACTCCTTTGATTTGCCAATACAGCAGAGCAAAGAACATCGCAATACCTAAGAACGTAAAAGTGAAAGTTTTTCTTTCACAATAAATTAAGTGTACCTGGGGGGTATTCCATACCCCCCAGACATTCATTTGTTTTCATTACTCTAAGCCAACTCCGTAGCAAGGGTGATTGCAATGGGGGCGCTTAACTTCGAAAAAACCCAATAAATAATAGTTTACAATTTTAAAAATGATAAGAATATTTTGGGAAAGGGCGGGCACATATTTTGAAATTTGCCTTAGGCACCTGAAGAGCTTGCTACGGCGCTGCACTGGAGTGAATATCCAATATAAACATGGCGCAGGTGAGGCCGCGTCCATCTGGCAGCAACTTCGACCCGAGCCACGCCTTATTGCGGCAAATGCAATCAGGAGGTGCACCGAGAAACGAAATGCCCCGGAGGAGGAACTGTTTCCCTTCCCGGGCCCATCAACGGAGGAAGACCTGCGAACCCCATCACATTTGTATTGGGAGGCTTTGCGAAACCTCAGGGCGCCGACGCGCGGAATAAATCCGCGGCGACCGACAAAGCGCAGGTGTTCGTGACTTTGACGTTGGAGCTCTTTTGAATTTTTTTGACTGTCATCTTCAGTCTTCGCAGATGCAATAAATGTCAAGTCTCTACCAATCGTATTCCTTCTGGCAACCGCTGCTCCTCCACCGTAGATCACGTTCCACATGGTTGGGCCTAGCACTGACCCCTGTGCAGAGCCGTAGAAAGGGTGAGGGAAAGCCATAACGCAATGGGGGCGCTAAACCTTGACAAAATCCAATAAATAATAGTTTAAAATTTTCAAAAAGATAAGAACTTAACTGAATTCGAAAATTTGACTACGATTTTATTTGCACATCACCTAAAATTCCCTGTCGGCCTTTTCCGCAAGTGGGGATTTTAATCCTCTACGGTAGTTTTTCGTCTATAACTCGCTTACTTTCATTTTTAGTGAAAATTATCTTCAAATCAAAATTGAGGAATACAAAATTCTTTATAAAACAGATTAAAAAAATTTGCTTACATCATACTACCTAAGTATTTATGAAATAAAGAGGAAATCCAGAGAAAACAATTGAAAGAGGTTTTGAATAATTCTTATTCTGAATAAAATTTTCGTACATTTAAACTTCACCATCGATGGTGAATAAAACAAAACAATTTACTTCATATCTGAAGTAAGTGCCCATTCACAATGGACGTAAGCATAAGAATTACATAAGCATAAACATAAACATAAATATAAGCATAAGATGGGACCGTTCACAATGACCGTAAGAATTACATAAAAATTAAAAAACTGCGCAGGCGCTATGAAGTTTCAACACGAAACTATTTTGTGACATAACCTCTCCGTCGTTTAAGTAATTATATCGTTTGTTAAGAATGGATCTACTACTACCATCTGAACAATTGAAAAATTCAATTGAAAAATACCATCTGAAAAAAACAACCCTGACAGCGTTTCTATTGGTTAGAAAAACGGAGCATCATTCAAATATATATTTTATTTTTATTTATAATTTATAAATATAAATATATTGCAATGACTCAAAATATAAATAACTAGCTGGCACGGGCGGCATTCGCCGCCCTTAGCCATCTAGACCCAGAATAGATCCGAGTAGGCCATAGTTGTTCGGCCTTCGGCCTCACAGGGGGAGGACCATAATAAATCCGCGAAGGACATAGTTGTTCGGCCATGGGCCTCACAGGGCGGACCATAATAGATCCGTGAAGACCATAGTTGTTCGGCTTTCGGCCTCACAGGGCGGACCATAATAAATCCGTGAAGGCAATGGTTGTTCGGCCTTCGGCCTCACAGGGCGGACCATAATAGATCCGTGAAGGCCATAATTGTTCGGCCTTCGGCCTCACAGGGCGCACCATTATAGATCCGTGAAGGCCATAGTTGTTCGGCCTTCGGCCTCACAGAGCGAACCATAAAAGATCCGTGAAGGCAATAGTTGTTCGGCCTTCGGCCTCACAGGGCGGACCATAATAGATCCGTGAAGGCCATAGTTGTTCGGCTTTCGGCCTCACAGGGCAGACCATAATAGATCCGTGAAGGCCATGGTTGTTCGGCCTTCGGCCTCACAGGGGGAGGACAATAATAAATCAGTGAAGGCCATAGTTGTTCAGCCTTCGGCCTCACAGGGCGGACCATAATAGATCCGTGAAGGCCATAGTTGTTCGGCCGTGGGCCTCACAGGGCGGACCATAATAGATCCGTGAAGGCCATAGTTGTTCGGCATTCGGCCTCACAGGGCGGACCATAATAGATCCGTGAAGGCCATAGTTGTTCGGCCGTGGGACTCACAGGGCGGACCATAATAGATCCGTGAAAGCCATAGTTGTTCGGCCTTCGGCCTCACAGGACGGACCATAATAATAACTGCAAAATTCGGTTGAGATCGGTCCAAGGGTGTAGGAACGTTCGGCCAGCCCGGCCCTGTAAGTAAGTAAGGGTTTGTTAACTGGGTTAAGTACCCAGGTAACTGGGTACTTAACCTAAGGGTAAAGTATACAGAGTGTAACAATAAAAAATCGAAAAACGCGAATAACTTTGCTCCCCGCGGGAATTTCTTCTCTATTTATGCACGAATAGTTGCGCCTGAACCTACAGAATAACTGTGCAAAATTTGGTTAAGATCGGTCAAAGGGTGTAGGAACGTATAGCGAACAAACAAACAAACAAACAAACAAACAAACAGACAAGCTCTTTTATATATATAGAAGATTTTGAGAAAATAA
Organism: Podabrus alpinus; assembly: GCA_932274525.1. Lineage (NCBI taxonomy): Eukaryota > Metazoa > Arthropoda > Insecta > Coleoptera > Cantharidae > Podabrus > Podabrus alpinus. The sequence goes on along the minus strand of OW026456.1, from coordinate 67,462,660 downwards.
ATAAGCGCTTTAAAAATCACAAATTGCATGAGGACTCTTAAAAACAAAGAAGAATTCCAACAGATAATTTTAAAAGCTCTAATAAAGTCAGTTATTAACAAAATAAGTGAGAGGAAAGATTCGTTCAGCAATAATATAAAAATTATGAACTACAGATAATAATTTTTATATTCATAAAAATTTGTTCAATGTATAATTAAATTTTAGAATTGTAAAGGTAGGTTAATTTTTAAGAAGTGAGGAAAATACACAAGAGGTTTACGTAGTTTGGTGTGATTACGGTAACGACAAAATGCAACGATTCGTTCATCCGGGACTAACACGTATTGAATGTGACCAGACGGTGGGTTGTTATGACGATTCTAAAACAGAGATAAAATTAATTAAAATGACATTTGGTTAAAATAAAATGATATCAAAGATGCGTGATACTTACGTTGAAAAAGGAATATCAAAGAGTGACAAAAATTGATAAATTCGTCGAAAAACCAGGGAAACAGGAGATTATAAAAATAAATAAAAAAAAGATGATTACAAAATGTGTGATAGGTCAGAGCGTTTTCTTGTACTCTGGTCCTAAAAGGTGATAATTTGGATATAAAAATCCAAATCAATGTGTTTTAACCTAAAACAAAGAAGAAGTTTTTAGATGGTTATAAGATTTGTATGCAGATTGATATATTAAAGAAAATTTAATTTGATAAAACTGAAGTCTTGGTACTTACCTTGGAACAAAAATAAAGTGAGTGTAAATGATTGGAGCTGATATTCAGATAAAGAAATCTCTGGAACACAAACACGTGTTGGGAACAAAGAAAAACGATTCAACAACCGTATGCAGTTTTGATTTGGCTAAGAAAACAAAAGGAAGTGTATCGACATCTATGTTCGGTAAGAATAAACTCATTTAACTTTTACGTGGTAAAATTGGACGGTTTAAAAATTTCAAAGGTTCGAACGATTCGTAAACGCGAAAATAAAAACATTGATTCACGCGATTTAATTAATTATTTGATTGTTGTTAACTGTAATTTTAGTATAAGTCGGGTTATTCGTTATTTGTTAATGTTATTGTTTGAAAATAAATTGTTTATATTATTCAATATCTTTTTGAGTATCATTGAGGGACGAATTTCCATCCTTTTAAGTTATCTTTCAGGAAAAGCAAAAGAGCACACCCTCGAGGAATCGACTTCTGTGATTAAGAGTATTTCATGCCAAATAGTGTTCACAAAAGCAGAGCTAGCAAAAGGGGTATTAAAATCATAAAAGAAGGTTTTGTCAAGTTCACTTAAAATTTTCATTTTTTTTTTTACATGTGTCCCTTCTATGAGAGAAGTGATACATAGTAATATTTATAATTTATAAATTTTTAGAGCGTTTACAAAAGAATGTACCTACAATTTTAGGTTATATTATTATTTGAACTGTCACACAAGAAGGTGTGTTCACTGCGTGAAAAACGGCGCATCGTTCAAATTTAGGTTAATTTCCATAAGAAAGTACGTAAAAGTTGAAATATTCCAACTTCTTATGTAGTTGTTATGGGCCTCCCTAAACATAACAATTACGTAACTGCATTGTGAACGCTCCCATTTAAAACCAGGTATCCAACTTTATGTATTTCTTATGCTTATGTTATGCTTATGTATTTCTTATGCTTATGTCCATTGTGAATGCCCACAAAATCCTGAAACCTTGTCTAGTAGGGAATTTTCTCCTCTTCAATTTTGGTCCAATGATAAGACAGGGGATTTTAGGAAAGTTGATTTCAACCCCCGCGTTCTTCTTCATTTCCTTTTAACTGACTGGGTAATCGGTAAAAATATCACGTTATCATCGCGACAGTTATTCAAATATATTTAAATTGAAAAGAAAAATTCCTACCTATAAAAATAATTTCTTTATTCCGGGAGGGGGGTATTGCGTACCTTACCATGGAAACGGTGATTCTGACATACTATGCGTATTTTATATAAGACCTTCAGAAGTTCCCAACGATAAAAATCGATATTGCTGGGTGGTATGGAATACCCCCCAGGTACACTAGCCATTATTAAGAACCATCAAAATTTATTATTTTTAGTTTATAGTCCAGGCAAGGAAGGTTTTCAGTTTGCAAAATATCCGGGCAAGCTGAATTTTGGTAGAGATGTACATTGGAGTGTTCTAATGAACCCCCCAAAAGTCCCGTAAAATCCCACGCCGGCGTCCCCCACAATCGGGGGTTTTAGCTCCCACAACGCCATTTTTTGCCGATAACTCGCTTATTTATGCTTGTATGAAAAATTACGATCAGACCATAATTGAAGAGCATAATATTCTCTATAAAATAGTTTTTTTTCATGGCACACACTAATACTTAAATTATTGACCGAAAACACGACCCACCCTTAAAGTGACACAATATTGATTCGTTGCAAGGAGAGAAATGTTTTCGGGCACGGGAAATGCTTTTAATCAATCAATCAAAATCAAAAACCTCATGTATACCCAAAGGTGTTGAGGTGTTCCGTATTAATATTCATGTATTGGTACTTCCATACACAAATTTACGCCACTCTCTTCTATCTAGCGCCATTTGTCTTGCCTCTCTCCATGTTTTTCCCATCTCTCCCAGTATCTGTCCAATATTGTCATCCCATGTTTTTGTTTGTCTTCCTCTCGTTCTTCTTCCCACTGTCCTTGCCTGCCACACCTTTCTCACTGGCATATCACTTTCCATCCGGTTCAGGTGACCAAACCATCTCAGCTGGTTTTCTTTTACTTTTCCCATTGCTGGTTTTACCGTGAGTCTATTTCTAATCTCTTCTCACTCTTCTCAAATATTTCATTTCCGTTGCCTGTATCTTGCTTTCCATTCTCTGTGTCAGGTTCCATGATTCGCATCCAAAGGTTAGTGTCGGCAGGTATATAGTTTTGTACACTGTCATTTTTGTCTTTTTAGAAATTTCCTTTTTGTTTATTATAGTTTTACCTAATGCATGGTAAATATTCCTCATCATCAAATAATCCTCATCATCTTCACTGTTATCATAATCATTATCCCGATTACGAATGACCATGACCGTTGGAGATTTCAATAATCCTAGTGCTTCTTTTGGAATGTGTTGGATTTTTCTCTTTTCTAGTTTTCGTTTGCTAGTGATTACGAGATCGGAACTCAATAAAAAAAAGTGAAAAATATCAGTATTCGTATTTTCCCGACTGCATTTTCTGGAGTAATGAGTAATTATCCTTTAAATTTTTTTGGACCACCCTGTATGAATTGCTTCCGAAAATGAACAAAATTGTATCTAGCGAAGAGATTTGTAAAATTTGGTACAATGTTTAAACGCGACTGATTTCTTATACTCAATACCCATTAGGGAAAAAAAATCAAAGCTCAATATGCTTTAAAACATAACCAAAAAGCCCAAAAACTAATTAAACTTCAGATTTCAACAATACCGTTCCGTAGCGTACTTTTATATATTACATGCTCTTTAATACAAGTTTAGAATTACTAAAATGTCACAATATACTTCAATTTCAAAGTTTCAAACTAAATATTTCAATTCTTAAAAATGCTTCCGGTAGAGAAAAATCGCGTTAATCCGGGTCACGGAGGGCCCACCGAAAATTTAGTAGTGTTCTAGTGTGCGTGGGTTAGTGGTGTATTCATACATTATGGACAGGAATCTCTAAATTGCATTTAATTTTTTCATTTAATAGCACGTTTTGGCTCTCTTGCCCCACTGTGCGGCGCCTAAATGGCTTGGCGCCTAAACGGTCTGCGCCTAATTGTATCCGCGCCTAATCGGCCGCCTCAATTCTGTCGTGCCTAATCGGCCGCGTCTATTCTGTCGTGCCTAATCGGCCGCGCCTAATTGCCCTAGACCCGTTTACAAGTTATAGTCCCAATTTGATATTGTTTAGTCCCAATTTGATATTGTTTAGTCCCAATTTGATATTGTTTATCCCAATTTGAAATTGTTTATTCCCAATTTGATATTGACTATCCCAATTTTAAATTGTTTAGTCCCAATTTGATATTGTTTAGTCCCAATTTGAAGTTGAAAAGGTATAGAACAAATTTAAGAAAAACTATCCAGCTTTATTAAATTAAAATTTCAATAATCTATAAATATTTTTCATCTTTATATAAACAATTAATACTTTTTCCTATTCGTTATCACACCAATTGGTTAAATCTATGACTTACACATTAATTATTAGGTATTCTTAATTTTAAAAATTTGGCAATATCTTTTATCAAAAGTGATTTGATTATTTATATTAAATATGTATTTTAGTCTAAATGGCCGATTTTATTGGTGCAACACTAAAACGTTGTTGGTCTTTCAGGTGTTCCTCCTCCATTAAATGGTTGCATTTATGGCTTCTTCCCGGTGGTGACAGTCTTCTCACTCTAATTTTTTAATCCGACGCTTAAAATATTTCTATTTACACTAATTAAAACTTTACAACCATGCCCATGGTTGCTGGAAATCTCAAGATTTGTTCTTTTCAGAAATAACATTTTCTACTAACCCCCCCCTTTGCTGCCGTATTGTTACTCATTCATATTTGTGTAGATTTCTAAAAAAAACAAAGGGGGACAATTTTGATATTATCTCGCACTTGAAGGAATAAAAAGCACAACAAAGATGAAGAGTGGCCACTTTCCCTTTCTGATTAACAAAGTTAAGTTACCCTAAACAAAAATGTTAAGGGACTTTTAAAAATCATCTCACCACTGATTCAAGAAACGGATTAACTTTGGGGTTCCTTATAGTCTATGGCAAACCGTTTCTCGAACAACTCCAGCAGCTATCATTGATTACTCGATTTATTCTGACGAAGTCGTTCTAAACCGTTCCGCTCATCTTCCTCATCACTGGTGTAAGATGTCATTCCAGAAACGGGACCTCTAGACGTAGCCTGCATCAATTCCTGGTCAGGTGCCTGCCTATTTTCGTACAGCAAAATATTCAACGCTTCTTCGTATATCCTAGCTTCAGGACACTCTACTTTGGTGTGCTTCTTATCAGTGGCATAAACAATCGAAGTACAACAAACTTCCGAGACTTTTTTCCCGTGCCCGTAAAAAATCCAACAACAAATTTCACTCGTACTTATAACATCCTTAATAAACAAGACACGTTTATTGTACCACAACGACAGCTTGTCAAACAACTCGATGTTTTTTAGTAAGTTATCGTCCGACGTGCTGGTGTACGAATATTTATTGTTGTGCCGATTAATCAGCAATTTGATAACGGGTTTCGTGGTAGAACTTATCAAACGTTCTTCCTCTTTCTGGGAAGTTAATAAAGGTACCTTGCACATAGGATCCGCCTCGCGTTCCTTTTTCAAGAGCGCCTGGTTGCACGCATCCGCCAGCTCTGATATACAATAGTACTTAGCTTCCGCTAACAGCTCCGCAGTTTCACGACTACTTTCAGGTAGAAACACACTACCGTCACGAAGGAAGTTCAAAATACTACCGAAATGTTTACCGCATCTGTCGATCAAAATCCAACCTAAAACAAAACAAATTGTAAAGAAGAAAACCACCGAAAGAAGAACTCACCGTCTGAATCGGAGAGGACTTCCATTCGACCGCTGAACATCGCACGTAGCATGGTGTCGTGCTTCGTGAGCGTTCCAATTGTGGTGTAATGTAAACAACCGCCGACGTTCAACTTCACATATTGTGACGGATTGCCTTTAATCATCGTTTTTCCGGACATTGCGGACTCCGCCATGAACTTCCCACAATTGAGGTTATGTTGCTTATTTATCAAATTAATCATACAAATTTGATAACAACTTTCACACACGCCCTACCAATTAAATTTATTTACGTTAAACATGATTCAAACAGACGAACTTGGCTATAATCGACTTCGATTTGTACACCGTCGTACGAACGTCAAAACGTCCCGAAGTTAACTTCAGAAACCAGGGGCGGCCTGGCCCTAAAGTTGTAGAGCGGAATATTTTTAGGCGGCCCTGCATAACAACAAAAATTACATTTTTTGGCGCTGATCAAAAAAAGAAGTTTTAAAAAAATAAAAAAATTACATGAAATTCGAGCCCGGGAAATTCGAGTGCAAAATATCCAAAAAAAAACCGAAAAAGATTCACTTCGCGACCTTGCGTTCAAAACGCTGCGATAACGGGAAGGAGTACTGAAATTTGGTTAGGAACAATTTTGTGGGTAATTAAATTTCCCACAAAAAATTCTATTACAGGATAAAATTAACTTTGATAGTTTAGACGTGAGAGGCATCCCAAGTCGTAGATTTTGAAAACCATTTTTAACTACTTTGCCAAAATTCAATATTGGTACTTATGCGTTGTACAAAATTTTCGAAAAAATTCATGATGAAACTAAAAAGGACGAAAAAACTTTTACGGTGGGAAAAATATTTTTTCACCGAAAAATGGTAATTTTATCGTAGAACAAAATATGGGACATTATTGTATAGAAAATTTCATGTTCTACAAAATCGGTTTCTTGACATTTTGTCGAAAGTTTCGCCGTTATCGAATTATATCTAAATTAGTGACGAGTCACCTTCGTTGTTTTATTTCTTACAAAAAATGTTAGAAATTTATTTTATAGTTTAAAAAAAATTTTATTAATAGCTTGTTGCTTTTTTGATTTATAAATTGCTATAAATAATCTCATGGAAATTTTATGTCAAAAAAACATTTTTTTTCACGGCGTCGCTCCTTAAAGTTTAAATTTCTTGAAAACTATTAATCGTAGAACAAAATATGGGACATTATTGTATAGAAAATTTCATGTTCTACAAAATCGGTTTCTTGACATTTTGTCGAAAGTTTCGCCGTTATCGAATTATATCTAAATTAGCGACGGGTCACCTTCGTTGTTTTATTTCTTACAAAAAATGTTAGAAATTTATTTTATAGTTTAAAAAAAATTTTATTAATAGCTTCTTGCTTTTTTGATTTATAAATTGCTATAAATAATCTCATGGAAATTTTATGTCAAAAAAACATTTTTTTTCACGGCGTCGCTCCTTAAAGTTTAAATTTCTTGAAAACTATTTATCGTAGAACAAAATATGGGACATTATTGTATAGAAAATTTCATGTTCTACAAAATCGGTTTCTTGACATTTTGTCGAAAGTTTCGCCGTTATCGAATTATATCTAAATTAGCGACGGGTCACCTTCGTTGTTTTATTTCTTACAAAAAATGTTAGAAATTTATTTTATAGTTTAAAAAAAATTTTATTAATAGCTTCTTGCTTTTTTGATTTATAAATTGCTATAAATAATCTCATGGAAATTTTATGTCAAAAAAACATTTTTTTTCACGGCGTCGCTCCTTAAAGTTTAAATTTCTTGAAAACTATTTATCGTAGAACAAAATATGGGACATTATTGTATAGAAAATTTCATGTTCTACAAAATCGGTTTCTTGACATTTTGTCGAAAGTTTCGCCGTTATCGAATTATATCTAAATTGGTGACGAGTCACCTTCGTTGTTTTATTTCTTACAAAAAATGTTAGAAATTTATTTTAATGTTTAAAAAAAATTTTATTAATAGCTTGTTACTTTTTTTTGATTTATAAATTGCTATTAATAATCTCATGGAAATTTGATGTCAAAAAAACATTTTTTTTCACGGCGTCGCTCCTTAAAGTTTAAATTTCTTGAAAACTATTTATCGTAGAACAAAATATGGAACATTATTGTATAGAAAATTTCATGTTCTACAAAATCGGTTTCTTGACATTTTGTCGAAAGTTTCGCCGTTATCGAATTATATCTAAATTAGTGACGAGTCACCTTCGTTGTTTTATTTCTTACAAAAAATGTTAGAAATTTATTTTAATGTTTAAAAAAAATTTTATTAATAGCTTGTTGCTTTTTTTGATTTATAAATTGCTATAAATAATCTCATGGAAATTTGATGTCAAAAAAACATTTTTTTTCACGGCGTCGCTCCTTAAAGTTTAAATTTCTTGAAAACTATTTATCGTAGAACAAAATATGGGACATTATTGTATAGAAAATTTCATGTTCTACAAAATCGGTTTCTTGACATTTTGTCGAAAGTTTCGCCGTTATCGAATTATATCTAAATTAGTGACGAGTCACCTTCGTTGTTTTATTTCTTACAAAAAATGTTAGAAATTTATTTTATAGTTTAAAAAAAATTTTATTAATAGCTTGTTGCTTTTTTTGATTTATAAATTGCTATAAATAATCTCATGGAAATTTTATGTCGAAAAAACATTTTTTTTCACGGCGTCGCTCCTTAAAGTTTAAATTTCTTGAAAACTATTTATCGTAGAACAAAATATGGGACATTATTGTATAGAAAATTTCATGTTCTACAAAATCGGTTTCTTGACATTTTGTCGAAAGATTCGCCGTTATCGAATTATATCTAAATTAGTGACGAGTCACCTTCGTTGTTTTATTTCTTACAAAAAATGTTAGAAATTTATTTTATAGTTTAAAAAAAATTTTATTAATAGCTTGTTGCTCTTTTGATTTATAAATTGCTATAAATAATCTCATGGAAATTTGATGTCAAAAAAACATTTTTTTTCACGGCGTCGCTCCTTAAAGTTTAAATTTCTTGAAAACTATTTATCGTAGAACAAAATATGGAACATTATTGTATAGAAAATTTCATGTTCTACAAAATCGGTCTCTTGATATTTTGTCGAAAGTTTCACCGTTATCGAATTATATATAAATTGGTGACGGGTCACCTTCCTTGTTTTATTTCTTACAAAAAATGTTAGAAATTTATTTTAATGTTTAAAAAAAATTTTATTAATAGCTTGTTACTTTTTTTTGATTTATCAATTGCTATTAATAATCTCATGGAAATTTGATGTCAAAAAAACATTTTTTTTCACGGCGTCGCTCCTTAAAGTTTAAATTTCTTGAAAACTATTTATCGTAGAACAAAATATGGAACATTATTGTATAGAAAATTTCATGTTCTACAAAATCGGTCTCTTGATATTTTGTCGAAAGTTTCACCGTTATCGAATTATATCTAAATTAGTGACGGGTCACCTTCGTTGTTTTATTTCTTACAAAAAATGTTAGAAATTTATTTTAATGTTTTAAAAAAATTTTATTAATAGCTTGTTACTTTTTTTTGATTTATAAATTGCTATAAATAATCTCATGGGAATTTGATGTTAAAAAAACCTTTTTTTTTCACGGCGTCGCTCCTTAAACTTTAAATTTCTTGAAAACTATTTATCGTAGAACAAAATATAGAACATTATTGTATAGAAAATTTCATGTTCTACAAAATCTGTCTCTTGACATTTTGTCGAAAGTTTCACCGTTATCGAATTATATCTAAATTAGTGACGAGTCACCTTCGTTGTTTTATTTCTTACAACAAATGTTAGAAATTTATTTTAATGTTTTAAAAAAATTTTATTAATAGCTTGTTACTTTTTTTTTATTTATAAATTGCTATAAATAATCTCATGGGAATTTGATGTTAAAAAAACCTTTTTTTTTCACGGCGTCGCTCCTTAAAGTTTAAATTTCTTGTAAACTATTTATCGTAGAACAAAATATAGAACATTATTGTATAGAAAATTTCATGTTCTACAAAATTGGTCTCTTGACATTTTGTCGAAAATTTCACCGTTATCGAATTATATCTAAATTAGTGACGAGTCACCTTCGTTGTTTTATTTCTTACAAAAAATGTTAGAAATTTATTTTAATGTTTTAAAAAAATTTTATTAATAGCTTGTTACTTTTTTTTTATTTATAAATTGCTATAAATAATCTCATGGAAATTTGATGTCAAAAAAACATTTTTTTTCACGGCGTCGCTCATTAAAATTTAAGTTTCTTGAAAACTCTTTATCGTAGAACAAAATGTGGGACATTATTGTATAGAAAATTTCATGTTCTACAAAATCGGTCTCTTGACATTTTGTCGAAAGTTTCACCGTTATCGAATTATATCTAAATTAGTGACGAGTCACCTTCGTTGTTTTATTTCTTACAAAAAATGTTAGAAATTTATTTTAATGTTTAAAAAAATTTTTATTAATAGCTTGTTGCTTTTTTTGATTTATAAATTGCTATAAATAATCTCATGGAAATTTGATGTCAAAAAAACATTTTTTTTCACGGCGTCGCTCCTTAAAGTTTAAATTTCTTGAAAACGATTTATCGTAGAACAAAATATGGGACATTATTGTATAGAAAATTTCATGTTCTACAAAATCGGTCTCTTGATATTTTGTCGAAAGTTTCACCGTTATCGAATTATATATAAATTGGTGACGGGTCACCTTCCTTGTTTTATTTCTTACAAAAAATGTTAGAAATTTATTTTAATGTTTAAAAAAAATTTTATTAATAGCTTGTTACTTTTTTTTGATTTATCAATTGCTATTAATAATCTCATGGAAATTTGATGTCAAAAAAACATTTTTTTTCACGGCGTCGCTCCTTAAAGTTTAAATTTCTTGAAAACTATTTATCGTAGAACAAAATATGGAACATTATTGTATAGAAAATTTCATGTTCTACAAAATCGGTCTCTTGATATTTTGTCGAAAGTTTCACCGTTATCGAATTATATCTAAATTAGTGACGGGTCACCTTCGTTGTTTTATTTCTTACAAAAAATGTTAGAAATTTATTTTAATGTTTAAAAAAATTTTTATTAATAGCTTGTTGCTTTTTTTGATTTATAAATTGCTATAAATAATCTCATGGAAATTTGATGTCAAAAAAACATTTTTTTTCACGGCGTCGCTCCTTAAAGTTTAAATTTCTTGAAAACGATTTATCGTAGAACAAAATATGGGACATTATTGTATAGAAAATTTCATGTTCTACAAAATCGGTTTCTTGACATTTTGTCGAAAGTTTCGCCGTTATCGAATTATATCTAAATTAGTGTATAGTCACCTTCGTTGTTTTATTTCTTACAAAAAATGTTAGAAATTTATTTTATAGTTTAAAAAAAATTTTATTAATAGCTTGTTGCTTTTTTGATTTATAAATTGCTATAAATAATCTCATGGAAATTTTATGTCAAAAAAACATTTTTTTTCACGGCGTCGCTCCTTAAAGTTTAAATTTCTTGAAAACTATTTATCGTAGAACAAAATATGGGACATTACTGTATAGAAAATTTCATGTTCTACAAAATCGGTTTCTTGACATTTTGTCGAAAGTTTCGCCGTTATCGAATTATATCTAAATTAGTGACGAGTCACCTTCGTTGTTTTATTTCTTACAAAAAATGTTAGAAATTTATTTTATAGTTTAAAAAAAATTTTATTAATAGCTTGTTGCTTTTTTGATTTATAAATTGCTATAAATAATCTCATGGAAATTTTATGTCAAAAAAACATTTTTTTTCACGGCGTCGCTCCTTAAAGTTTAAATTTCTTGAAAACTATTTATCGTAGAACAAAATATGGGACATTATTGTATAGAAAATTTCATGTTCTACAAAATCGGTTTCTTGACATTTTGTCGAAAGTTTCGCCGTTATCGAATTATATCTAAATTAGTGACGAGTCACCTTCGTTGTTTTATTTCTTACAAAAAATGTTAGAAATTTATTTTAATGTTTAAAAAAAATTTTATTAATAGCTTGTTGCTTTTTTTGATTTATAAATTGCTATAAATAATCTCATGGAAATTTTATGTCAAAAAAACATTTTTTTTCCCGGCGTCGCTCCTTAAAGTTTAAATTTCTTGAAAACTATTAATCGTAGAACAAAATATGGGACATTATTGTATAGAAAATTTCATGTTCTACAAAATCGGTTTCTTGACATTTTGTCGAAAGTTTCGCCGTTATCGAATTATATCTAAATTGGTGACGAGTCACCTTCGTTGTTTTATTTCTTACAAAAAATGTTAGAAATTTATTTTAATGTTTAAAAAAAATTTTATTAATAGCTTGTTGCTTTTTTTGATTTATAAATTGCTATAAATAATCTCATGGAAATTTTATGTCAAAAAAACATTTTTTTTCCCGGCGTCGCTCCTTAAAGTTTAAATTTCTTGAAAACTATTAATCGTAGAACAAAATATGGGACATTATTGTATAGAAAATTTCATGTTCTACAAAATCGGTTTCTTGACATTTTGTCGAAAGTTTCGCCGTTATCGAATTATATCTAAATTGGTGACGAGTCACCTTCGTTGTTTTATTTCTTACAAAAAATGTTAGAAATTTATTTTAATGTTTAAAAAAAATTTTATTAATAGCTTGTTACTTTTTTTTGATTTATAAATTGCTATTAATAATCTCATGGAAATTTGATGTCAAAAAAACATTTTTTTTCACGGCGTCGCTCCTTAAAGTTTAAATTTCTTGAAAACTATTTATCGTAGAACAAAATATGGAACATTATTGTATAGAAAATTTCATGTTCTACAAAATCGGTTTCTTGACATTTTGTCGAAAGTTTCGCCGTTATCGAATTATATCTAAATTAGTGACGAGTCACCTTCGTTGTTTTATTTCTTACAAAAAATGTTAGAAATTTATTTTAATGTTTAAAAAAAATTTTATTAATAGCTTGTTGCTTTTTTTGATTTATAAATTGCTATAAATAATCTCATGGAAATTTGATGTCAAAAAAACATTTTTTTTCACGGCGTCGCTCCTTAAAGTTTAAATTTCTTGAAAACTATTTATCGTAGAACAAAATATGGGACATTATTGTATAGAAAATTTCATGTTCTACAAAATCGGTTTCTTGACATTTTGTCGAAAGTTTCGCCGTTATCGAATTATATCTAAATTAGTGACGAGTCACCTTCGTTGTTTTATTTCTTACAAAAAATGTTAGAAATTTATTTTATAGTTTAAAAAAAATTTTATTAATAGCTTGTTGCTTTTTTTGATTTATAAATTGCTATAAATAATCTCATGGAAATTTTATGTCGAAAAAACATTTTTTTTCACGGCGTCGCTCCTTAAAGTTTAAATTTCTTGAAAACTATTTATCGTAGAACAAAATATGGGACATTATTGTATAGAAAATTTCATGTTCTACAAAATCGGTTTCTTGACATTTTGTCGAAAGTTTCGCCGTTATCGAATTATATCTAAATTAGTGACGGGTCACCTTCGTTGTTTTATTTCTTACAAAAGATGTTAGAAATTTAGGGGACGGACCCCTAAGGGTGTCCACTCCAAATGAATTGAAAATTTCCTATAGCAAAGAGGAAGGTTTATAAAGTATACTGTAAAAATTTCACTTGCGAATGTATTATCAAAATTTCGAGAAAAATCAATTTGAAAAGTACGGGAAATTAGCATCGAGTATGCGGCAGACCCCGGTCGATGTGCATCGTTCGCCTGTGGTCCCTTGAAAATGCGTAAAATTTTTTCGCTCCGATTTGAATTTTTCTTTGAATTTCGGATAGATGGGGGTGTGATTAGTGGATATTAGTAATAAATATTCAAAAAAATGGAAAATAACCCGTGTATTGCCGAAAAAGTGAAAAAAAAAAATTCCTTCGAATTTTGGGGTGTGCATTCGATAAGGAGGGTAATCCATCGTCAAAACCTACCCTTACGGGGCGCCGCTGCGCTTCGCTCCGCTCTGCACCCCTCCAGGGTGGTTTTGACTCTGGTTACTAGGCTAAACATACGAGAAGCGCCACCCATCAAGAAAACCGGGATAAATGAAACCGGGATGTGAGAGAACCTCGAAATAGCATTAAATAAATAAGGCTTCTTGTTATAAAGGGTCTTTCATTAAGAGCGCCCCATTTTGTTTTGTAAATAAAACACATTATTTATTTGAAAATTATTGAAATTTTTATTTCATTATAAAGTACAATGGATACCATTAGTTATGAAACAAAACATCATCTAAATGTCCACCACGGAAACTGGCAGGAATGAAGTCGTTGAACCCAATTTTCCATAACTCTCTCACACAAATCAGGTCGTATGTCAGCAATTACTCGTTCAATCTGTAAATCGTCTAATTTTGCTGGATGATTGCTGTAAACCAAAGACTTAATGTAACCCCAAAGAAAGAAGTCCAATGGAGTTAAATCGCAGGAACGAGGCGGATAATTTATCGGTCCATTTCTTGAAATAATCGAATCACCGAATTATAAATTAATCCAAATTATAAATTTGGATTATTTGTAAACGTTGTTGAAGCGTGTACCTTTCCATGATTAAATGGTAGACATTGACAAATACAACTGTCAATGTCACAAATAAAAAATGGCTCCCGTCCGTGAGTAATGTCAATTTAAACAAGGTGGAACTCGCTTTAGCGGCAGTTCTTAGGCTTCTATACAGCTACCTTTCTGGTGTGGAAAGTTGTTATTATCTGGTTATTTTTGGTCGCCATATAATGTAACATCACATAATCAGATAATCTGCACTAATTATTTATTATTTTATTTTAACCACAGCAGTGGCTTGATGTGGATAGTGAAGTTAAGTTGTAAATAAAAGAGAAGGAAGAGGATGGATCCACCTCAAACAAGGTTGTCGAGAGACAATTGTAAAACCGACCTTAAGGTGACTTAACATCGCAATAAGAAATTATCACATCATCTGTTAATCGATAACTAAAACATTCTATATTATACTCGTAACCGTTCTTAATTTGACACTATATATTTATATGGAATATTATACGCAATAATATATATATTTTTACTTGATTTTCAATGTTTAATTAACATTTAACGGTTGTAGAAAACCATAGAATCATAATTGGTTGTACGCGTATCATCGGATTATCGGATAATCGTACCATCGGATCATCGGATCATCGTATCATCGTATCATCGTATCATCGTATCATCGGATCATGGTATCATCGGATTAATAGATTAATCATCTGTATATAGGTTGATCTAAATCTAACAAGAAGTAAACTAATTATTTCAAGTAGAACTCCACATATTAAAATTCAACATACCTGAAGAAGAAACTGTAAACCATCACGAGCTTCACTTGAAATAATCAGATAATCTGCACCAATTAAATTTTTTGCGATTGGTAATTATCATTTACTATATAAGTAATAACAATCAAACTTTTCCATTCTATTAGAAATTTTACTTCTCTGTAATGTATGGTCCTTTTTTTGAGGTGGACCAATCCTCTCCTTTCTCTTTTATTTATAACTTAACTTCACTAACCACATCAATAAAAAATTATTTTTTCACATCAAAGTAAAACAAGTAGTTTATATAGGGAGACCTCTTCGAAAATATCTTTAACTTAGTAAATTTCCTTCGAACATTTGCGTATTTATAAATTGCATTAGCGAATCGAAGCAACGGATTAACAGATTAACGCAATACTATATAGACGATGTATTTACAATATAACAACGTATCAGTTGATCAACGTTATGATTGGCTCTGAAACATGCGGACGGACACGAAGCCAGACCATAAGGCTTCTTTCTATACCTTGTATAGAAGCCTAAAAGTAGCGCACTGGCTACCCAGTTCTTAGACCTCTATACACACAGAGTATTTCCAACACGATTTGAAACGTTCTGTATGATTTTGAATTATGCGGACGGACAGACGGACAGACGGACAGACAGACGGACACGGAGCCAGATCATAAGGCTTCTTGCTATACTTTGTATAGAAGCCTAAAATGGGGCGTTCCTATTGAAAGACCCTTTACTTTGTATAGAAGCCTAAAGTAGCGCACTGGCTATCCAGTTCTTAGACCTCTATACACACAGAGTATTTCCAACACGATTTGAAACGCTCTGTATGATTTTGAATTATGCGGACAGACAGACAGACGGACAGACAGACGGACGGACACGGAGCCAGATCATAAGGCTTCTTGTGATACTTTGTATAGAAACCTAAAAGTATAGTTGCGGTATGGGGCAGTAAACTATTACGTTTCACCCCCAAAAAATCGCGTAAAAACAAAAAATAATCGATGTTACATGTACGAGAGTCAAGCTGCATCTGCCGGTGCGAAATATTCTAAGTGTTAGGGTCATTCATTACGCACGGACCGACCACAGAATGAGCGACGCGCGGGAATCTCGTTTATCTTACCACTGCATCTCGTTAAATTTGCTAACTTCAAATTCGATTTACTCAAAATTTTGATAATACCTTCGCAGGTTTAAATTATATCAGTAAACTATATAAACCTTCCTCTTTGCAATAGGAAATTTTCAATTTATTTGGAGCGGACACCCTTAGGGGTCCATAACCGAAATTTATTTTAATGTTTGAAAAATTTTTAAAAAAATTTAATTAATAACTCGTTGCTTTATTTATTTTTAAATTTCCATCATGGAGATTTTGATCTTTTAAAAAATATTATTGTATTTTTTGCCCAATACAGTCAAATGAAATTAAATTTCTATAATTTTTTTTAACCAACTGTGACGGGGGGCGGGGGGGTTGAATGGTCGGAAAAATTTGCAGACGTCCTTTATGGACGACCCCTTAACCCTTAACTATCTAGTACGTTTTTCGCCGTGGTTGTGCGGCCTGAAGGCCGCACTGATTCTTCATGGCTTTCGTTGTTAATTGCCTCTTAGCATTAGGATACAGTAAATAACACAAAGCCTGAGAGAGGTTTTATTGGGTTATACGCTCTTCTCCTATCCGTAGTTATGTGGGTTGCATAACTCGGCCTCTCCTTTAAATTAAAAAATTTTCCCGCTCTTTCTATTTCAAATGTTTTTGTATGTTACTTACTTAGTTTAATTTGGTTTTCTTCTAGACATTTTTAGTCAAACAAACGCATTCGTAAGTTATTTAGGTATTAATTGGGAAGGTATATAGCATTGTATTACAATGTTGTTTTTCGGTAGGTACGTATGAACATAACACATTTAAATTGATCAAAATTTAAAAATTAATAACGAGATGTGTAATTTTCGAAAAATTAACAGTTGTACAATTCTCTAGTACAAATTTTATTTACTCCTATATATACAATAGTTAATTATTTTGCTACTATTTTATTATACTGTAACCGCCGACCGTCCTTTGGAACTACTTTTCCTAGGAACGGCTGGAG
This sequence comes from Podabrus alpinus, assembly GCA_932274525.1. Classification (NCBI taxonomy): domain Eukaryota; kingdom Metazoa; phylum Arthropoda; class Insecta; order Coleoptera; family Cantharidae; genus Podabrus; species Podabrus alpinus. The sequence goes on along the minus strand of OW026456.1, from coordinate 67,445,617 downwards.
TTATTAAAAAATAAGCAAATTTGCTGATCGAACACAAAATCCCACTTAGGCACTTATCGATCTACTGAGAATCTTTATAGATTATGCTGCCACCACCGTTCAACCGATTACGTCCACCGCAGAATTCTGTTCTCAAAAAAAACACACTATCAATTTGGTACGCGACTTTCTGGTAATAAGCCCCAGACACTCCCCGTTTTGGCGTTACGTCCCCCGGCTAAATGTTGAAGTTGAAACTTCGGTGCGGGCAAAACGACACTAAGCTCGACACTGAAAACAAAACGTTCTTTTCCTCAACAGGAAAAACGAAAACACTGAATTTTATAAAACAATATTTATTACTTACTATGGATAAATTTAAAACAAATACATATACACTTTAAATCTCCCTTATAATTTAGGGTGTCCCTTTTAAACACATAAGTATACAATCTAAAATAACTATCAGAAAAAAAATTCCATCCTTCTGTTAGTAAATAATTCAAAATTGTACTTACATAGGTGATATATTTTTCCTTCTACCTTGGATCTCCAGAAAATCCCGTGCGGCCAAGACAATGCCTTGTCTATTGCCCAAAACAACGATAAATTCGTCACAAATGTCTAACACCAGATAATACACAATCTATTTATGGATTCAATAAACAAACTATTTGACCTTTTAAAGCACTTAAAATAAGCAAGACAACTCGGCAAGACACTATCTTGTCTTATTTGCCCAAAACCAAAATCAAAAACTGACAATCCGTCAAAACGTCCCGCACGCGAGAATCTACAAGAGTTGCCGACGGACTCACTGGAAGGACTTCCTTCTGTTTTCCTATTCAACCATATTTATACCTTTCAGAAATCACGAGGGTTGAACTTCGATAGCGTGAGGATTTGCACCACTGACAAATTTCACCTATAGACAGATACATCCCTATCGCTTTTTTAACGAGAAGCAAATGTCTACTGATTGCTTCAATGCAATCAAATCTTGATTGCTTCATCAATGAAATCGCGTAGACTGCATTGAAATATCCGGTCAAATTGGCGATACTCCACTGTTGTCTGAAAATTAAACAGTTCACCTAAACAAAGAACAGTGTAAAAAGTCATCTTCAGACGCAGGAAGTTCGCATGCAAACGAAAATTGATAAAATACATTATCAATTCTCGTTCGCGTTATAAAACTTATCTCTTCCGCTGTTGATAAATATGGTTGATTAACAATCATCAGTTATTATCGCAATAATAATTTATAAGTATATCTCAATTTAAAATATTAAAATTAATTTTTATGAATTAAAATCCCGTTTTGTTACAATACAATTTAAAATTACCTTATTATTAAACTTAAAATTAACAAATATTCTATCAAGTATCAATCTAATAAATATAAATAACAAGTTTTAAAAACATCAAAAAACAATTAACAAATCCACTGCTACCTCTCGTATTGCTACGATGACAGTTGTAATACTCTATTCTTGTATTCAGTTTCTTTACCATGTTCTCTTTTGCATAATTTAATTCCTGTTTTTCAAGTGCCTGCCTATTTTAAAAATCCTGGCAAGTATCAAAATGTAATTTTTCCCGTTCGATTACTATATCATGTGTATCTATATAATATGTTTCATTAATAAAAAATAAGTTCCAATCCTTACCTTGTTTTCTTCGACACAGATTGGACAAAATATGTGCCCTTTTGTAATTATTTTTACTGCTACTACAATTGAATGAATTTTTCTCATGTCGATTTTTGGTTAAAATATCATAGAACTTTTTAAGGCAATGAGGGCATACACTACTAAAAAATAATTGTTATGTAATTTCGCATACCTAGCAAGTTATAGCTTCAATTCTTACGAATCCATGGCAGAGGTAAATAAAATCCAAAATTTAACCTAAAATACAACACAAAACTACCGGTATCCTGCACAAAATTATGTATTACAGTTCTATTGTAGCAATGAATAATTGAAGTGCCTAGTGGAAAAAGTAGTTGTCACTTTTTTTTCAATTTGTAGTTGAGCACATTTTCACATTGCGGCATTTATTCTCTACAAATTAGTATAAAAATCAACAAATTGAAAAAAAAGTGACTTAACTACTTTTTCCACTAGGCCCTTCAATTGCTGTTTAATTATAATTGATTTATAATACCATATCACGAAATTGTAACAAAGTAGAAAATTTTTCGATTGCTTTAAAATTCTAACATGTGTGGTACCAAAGAGGGTACACAAGCGAGCTTTAGGACAAAAGTGCGGGTAAACTTTTTGATTTATAGGAGAAGTTCTGGTTATGCAACCCACATTCCTCCGCTTTGTGTTTTTTACTGTATCCTCTTAGCATTGGTTCTGCACTGATGGGACTGACTGATCAACGGATTAATTTGGCGTTATGTACAGATCTACAGATAAATTTTGTAGCACCCTCGTATCTTTCTTAAGGCTACAGCTCCGGCAGCTCAAATTATTAGCGGGCTGCGGGTAAGGAATCCAATACGCGAAAAAAAACAACAGCAAATCAAATTTTGGACGCCACCCGTTTTATTATTAAAGTTTAAAAAACGGGAAAAATTTTATAGACGTGCTTTACCACCGTAAGCCTAATCTTTCACGGTATTACAATTTTTGATGTTTTACAATTATTCGACCCTATGATAGGGTTCTCAAACATTTGTTAACTTACGCTAGCGCTTGTTGGTCTTCGTGGATAAGCACGTTGTTGGAATTTATGATCTCCAGAATTTGCTCCCGGTATGACTGCGTCAGGTGGGGTTCCTTATTTGACCTTATTAACATCCGCCAAACGCTATATCTAATCTGAGTCGGTATCAAAACTAAACTTGAAAGCCTTAAAAAATGGAGGGCCAAATAAATGACGAGTCCAAAAGTGGCGATCGTACCTACCTTCCCCTGCAGAAGGAAAGCTTCCCGAACAAAAACCAGTATACTATTAAAATAATCTTAAAAGCCACCCAATCGAATCTATCGGAAGGAAACGGTACAAAATATCTCTAACTCGGACTCAACAAATCTCAAATTTAACGGACTAATCTCCGAAATATTGTCCTTCTCCGGCTCTAATTTCTAACCTCTCTTCTTTTATCGCCTCCAATCCGCGCAAGTCTACTTCTCACCTCTAGTACCGGGAGCTTCGAAATAGCTTGCTACAATTTAATCGATTATTATGTCTTATATTTAAATTTTAAATAGAAAATAATATTAAGGGGCCTCTTAGGCCCAGTTGTACAGTATTAGGTTATCTTTTAACCTGAATTATTTTCCACGGAAACAATTCTTGAAACAATCATTTCTATGGAAAAAACCCCAGGTTAAAAGATAACCCGAAACTGAACAACTGGACCTTAAAGAATTATTTTTAAGTAATTAATTATTATATAATATTTTTATGGTGATTCCACTCTCTCTTCCTGTCAATTATCCATTCGTTGATGTTCTCAACGTTACATGACTGTCTTAGGGATTCTCTTAGTTCTCTATCCCAAAGGGTTTTTCCAGCAATCCTGCGAATGGTTTTCATTTCTGATGTTTCCAGGATACGTTTCGTTTTGGTTGTATAAGGTCTCGTTTCCGCTGTGTAGGTCATTATAGGTCTTACTGTTGCCTTATATATTCTAGCTTTTGCTTCTTTTGCTAGGTACTTATTTTTCCAGATAGTATCATTAAGGCATCCTGATATTCTGTTGGCTTTGTCTACCTGTTGTCGAACCTCTGCTTCCGTATCCCCGTAGCTGTACACTGGTATACCTAAATATCTAAAATTTGATACTTGTTGGATCACAACTCCATTCGCCTCAAGCTTACATCTAATTGGTTCTGTGGATATCACCATACATTTGGTTTTTTCAGTCGCTATTGACATGCTAAACATTTTGGTTATTAGGTTGAACTGATGGAGAAGTCTCTGCAGAGCCTCCTCACTCTCTGCAACGAGAACAGCATCATCCGCATAGCAGAGTATAGATATATCTTTGTCGCCCATCTTGTACCCTTTGCCACAACGCACCTTTCTTATAATCTCGTCCATCACCACATTAAAGAGTAGAGGACTCAATGAGTCTCCTTGTCGTATACCTCTCTCTACTGCAATCTTGTCTGAGATTTTTCCATTGACTTTTACTTGTATTGTATTTTCTGTGTATAGATCTTCGATGGTTTTTATTAAATCCATGGGTACATTCTTATTGTATAATAAGTGTATCACATCAGTGAGCTGCACACGATCAAATGCTTTTTCCAAATCAATGAAGCACAAGTACGCCGGTCTGTTGTATTCCAGGGACTTTTCCATAATTTGTCTGAGAACAAACACCGCATCATTACATGATCTTCCTGCTCTAAATCCCTGCTGTTCGTCTGCTAATGTTATTCTTAAACTGATCATATTGGTTATTATTTTTGTTGTTAGCTTAAGTGCGGTGTTAAGGAGATTGATACCTCTGTAGTTTTGTGGCACTTTCCTGTCTCCCTTTTTGAACATCACGATAGTGGTACTTGTTCTCCAGCTATCGGGTATTTTAAGTTGAAAGACTATTTTCTGAATCAATTTCTGCAGTTGTTGGATTAGTTCCCGACCACCATACTTGAGCAGTTCATTGGGAATCCTATCTGGTCCCGGGGATTTTCGGTTTTTTAATTTTGTTATTGCTTGTTCAACATCCGCTGTAGTTATTTCAAGTCTCTCAGCTATAATTTCTGGATTATTAAGATTAGTTACTGTGCTTCCTTCCATTTTGAACAAGTCTGTGAAATATTCCGTCCATATTTCCATCTTTATTTTATTCGACTCGGTGATTTCATTTATTTCTTATCTTTGTGTTCGTATCAGTCTCCAGATTTGCTACTGTAGTCCATAGAAATCACTCTCCATTCTTTTTGTAAAACTCTCCCAATAATCCTCCCTAAGTTTTCTTACCAATGAAAGTTTTTTCACCCGCTCCCCCCCCCTATTTTTTAACTTTATTTCCCCAGGGTAACAAAGTGCCCCTTTACACCCGCAAATCGGGGTAAAAGTGAGTACTTTACCCCCGGAATGTCAAAAAACATTTTTTTGTCACGGCGTCGCTCCTTGAATAGTTTTCTTGAAAACTATTTATCGTAGAACAAAATATGAAATATTATAGTATAGAAAATTTCATGTTCTACAAAATCGGTCTCTTGGTATTTTGTCGAAAGTTTCACCGTTATCGAATTAGTATATCTAAATTAGTGACGAGTCACCTTCGTTGTTTTATATCTTACAAAAAATGTTAGAAATTTATTTTAATGTTTTAAAAAATTTTATTAATAGCTTGTTGCTTTTTTTGATTTATAAATTGCTATAAATAATCTCCTGGAAATTTTGATCTTTTAAAAAATAATATTATTGTATTTTTTGCCCAATACAGTCGCATGAAATTAAATCTAAAAAACATAAAGCTGACCGTGACACTCGCTCACTGACTTACCATTTACAGAGCATATCTACGGACGTTGCGTCGTGGAGAGTTGAAATTTTGCATACCCTTGTGATTTTACGAGGATTGAACGGGAAAATTGTCCGTTTTTAGATGGGACATAAGGGTGGGGGTGAAATGGCGGTTCAAAGTGGTCCCAAAATTTGAGAATTCATTTTGGAGAGTTGAAATTTTGTATGCAGCCCCGGGCGACGATCGAGGCGGCGAAACAATTTTTTTTTAAATTTTTTCCGAGCGCTCGGCAAAACGGTTCCGCGCGGTTTTTCGTAAGATTTTTCGTCCGATCAAACTCAAATTTACGAGAGGGGTGGGGGCGGCGAACCCGGACGATCGGTAGCGCCAAATTTTCGAAATTTTCTCCCGTTTCCTTTTGAGGGGGGATCAAAAATGTAATAGTTTTTTTGCGCCTGGCTCGCTTATTTTCAGATTAAAGTTTCGATTTTTTGATCTCATTTGGATCCGCTCGAATTTAGATTTGCATTTCTGCAAAAAAATACGTAGGTCGTAGATCGTTTACGGCTGCTAATGGTCGATTTATACTAAAAAGTAACGTAGGCGGAACGGAACGTAGAAAAGATGGCTTATGCACTTACATAAAAGCGTTTATGATTGCCTACTACATTACATTACGTTCCGTTAAAACGCTTTTATGGAAGTGCATAAGCCCATCTTTTCTACGTTCCGTTCCGCCTACGTTACTTTTTAGTATAAATCGACCATAAGCGAGCCGACGATTTTAATTGCATTTTTTTTGCGCTACGCCGGGCGGCGTAGAACGAATCGCGAAAAAAAATACACGGTCGTCGAGCCGACCGTATGCCCGACAAAATTTGCAGATACATTTTTTCTCGAAAAATGGACCGGTATCGAGTAATCGTGATATACAAATTAAAAAACGGCAAATTTAAAGAATTCATTAAAATTACATTTTGACGTCTCACATAATTTCGGTAAAATCAATTGGTCCGTACTAATGAAATTTTGATGTAGCAAAAATATGGAGGCCGCAAGCCGCCCTGTGTTCCTCAAAGCAAGTGGGAGGCCGAAGGCCGACCCGTATTCAGAAAGGCAAGTGGGAGGCCGAAGGCCGACCCGTATACTTATAAGCAAGTTGGAGGCCGAAGGCCGACCCGTATTCTTAAAAACCGGTGGGAGGCCGAAGGCCGACCCGTATTCTGACAAGCAATTGGGAGGCTGAAGGCCGACTCGTGTTTATTTCACCGTTGTCGAGAAGCCAAAGCCGGACCAAACAAACCAAAGTTCTGCATGTACGCCGACAACATTGAAGTGATTTTTTTTGGTCGAGGAAGAATAATTTCCCAACAAGTTTTGTATCAAAAATTAATAAACTTGCTCGCGAAATCCCATTTCGCCGGTAAAAAATTAAAAATCCTCCCGTAAATAAGGACCCTGTGGTCGTATGAAGAATTCTCAAAATTTCCACCTTAATGCCGTCCTGGCGCGGCGACCACGAAAAATTTTTTGAAGCTATGCTTCTTATCGCACGGGTATCGCACGGGAATTGCACGGGCAGTTAACTGAAAAAAATCGTTCGTCACACAAAATCGTCACACAACTACGTCACACAAATCGTCACACAGATTCGTCACACAAATTCGTCACACAAATTTCGACCAGCGCTTTCAAATTTCGAACTTCCCTTCAAACACCATAACTCCAGAACCGAGAGGGCTAGGACCCTGGGAATGGTGGCTATGGATGGGGGCGGAGGTCGCAACCGCCCCAGACCCCAGGCCGCCTCAAACGCCGCCTCCAACCGGTTTATAGGGAAAATAGTTTTTTGACAAAACTAAAAAAATTAAAAAATTTCCCCCTCTTCACCCCTTTTCGTGGGTCGGCAAAAAACGTCGAAAAAATTTTTCAAACATTTTTCACAAAAAGGCCGAAAGCCAAACAACTATGGCCTTCACGCATCTATTATGGTCTTCCCCCTGTGAGGCCGAAGGCCGAACAACTATGGCCTTCACGGATCTATTATGGTCCGCCCTGTGAAGCCGAAGGCCGAACAACTATGGCCTTCACGGATCTATTATGGTTTGCTCTGTGCGTAAGAAGCATAGCTTCTCAGGACGGTCCGACGACCGCTCTCATTTTTTAATTTAAAAAACGGTTTCGGGGGACATCTTTCGAGCCCCGCCTTTTCGAAAGTAACACTTTTTTTCGTCGGACGTCCGATAAGCTGGCAAATTGCAGAAATGCAAAGTTTGAAAAGTTTCGATTTCAAACCACGACCTTTTTGGTGGAGATTAAAATTTAGATTTTTGGGTCGCATCGCGACGGCCTCAAATTTGGATTCGCGTTTCCGCAAAACAATACGTAGGTCGTAGAGCGTATTCGACCGGCAACTAAGTAAGTAAGTAATTGTCGCTCTTTTTTGAAGCTATGCTTCTTATCGCACGGGTATCGCACGGGTTTGCACGGGCAGTTAACTGAAAAAGATCGTTCGTCACACGTCACACAAATTGTTAACGCAAATTGTTAACGCAAATTCGTTACACAAATTTCGACCATCGCTTTCAAATTTCGAACTTCCCTTCAAACACCATAACTCCGGAACCGAGAGGGCTAGGACCCTGGGAATGGTGGCTATGGATGGGGGCGGAGGTAGCAACCGCCCCCGACCCCACGCCGCCTCAATCCGGCCTTTAGGGAAAATAGTTTTTTGACAAAAAACGTCGAAAGAATTTTAAAAATTTTTTACAAAAAGGCCGAAGGCCGAACAACTATGGCCTTCACGGATCTATTATGGTCCTCCCCTGTGAGGCCGAAGGCCGAACAACTATAGCCTTCACGGATCTATTATGGGCTGCCCTGTGAGGCCGAAGGCTAAAGAACTATGGCCTTCACGGATTTATTATGGGCTGCCCTGTGAGGCTGAAGGCCAAACAACTATGGCCTTCACGCATTTATTATGGTCCGCCCTGTGAAGTCGAAGGCCGAACAACTATGGCCTTCACGGATCTATTATGGTCCGCCCTGTGAGGCCGAAGGCCAAACAACTTTGGCCTTCAAGGATCTATTATGGTTTGCTCTGTGCGTAAGAAGCATATTTTAAGTCCACAAGGTCAAATGACGATATAGCGTAATCGTGTGCAGATTTGTTGGGTGAACCCGATCAGGTCATTGGATGTTTTTCGTGCGACAGCGCGGCGACGCTTACGCGTCCTTCCGACGGTTATCCCGGATCTGGGAGAACTTGAAATGTGCGACATCTTATTGCCCTTGCGCAGTTATTAAATGCGTTTCCATTTTGACCTTGAAATCTTTTTCGAGGGCGCAGTTACGGGCTTCAAAGCGAAATTTAGAAATTTTACAAAATTTCCCAAATTCAAGTTCTCGATAGACATCGTCGTTGGCTTTATATTGTTCCAAGACACGTGACCTTGAAAATTATTTTTAAGGCCGAAATTTGTCGCCAAATCGAATTCAGATTCGCAATATTCGAAAGTAAATCGGAGGCCGAAGGCCGACCCGTATAATTAAAAGCAATCGGGAGGCCGAAGGCCGACTCGGGTTTGCTTCACCATTGAGATCGGTCATTGACCGAGTAGTTAGAGCAATCGACTACTGATGCTAAAGGCATTGGTTCGAGTCCAGTAGGAGTCAAATTTCTTTCGGACTATCTTTCCTTCAATGACCGTCTCCGTGCTTCGGAGGGCACGTTAAGCCGGCGGTCCCCCTGATTTGACCTGATCTAATATGTCAAACAGGGTAATAAAATCACCCCTAGTCCCCACATCGACTACGCAATGATTGACTTTGTTGAGGCTTCGGACTGGGTGGCCTGGTCCAGGGGCCACCCATCGATTGCACCTAGCATTGGTGGGGTGCGAATCGCGGGACTTCTCAGAGCTCGGTCATCGAGCGGACGGCCCCGGTTCGTAGTGCCGGCCATTGTTGGGGAGTTCTGGTCGGTGGTGAGGCCGAGAGACCGCCTAACGGCTGCGGTCATACTTAGCAGTGTCAACATTGTGGGTCAGGCTGGGGGTGAGCAACAAAATGGAGGCAGTACAATGGGCCCGGTAGAGTGGCCTAAGTGCGTGCAAGTTAATACTTGCCCCTCCCCCGAAATCCACCATTGAGATGCCAAATCCGGACCAAAGGAACCCGAGATATCACATACAAACCAACACTCGACCATGGGATCCTTAAAAGTTCCAAAAACCGGTCGGTAAGCTCATAAACAATCGGGAGGCCGATAGGCCGACAGCGAGGTCACAGGCCGCGCGCCTCGCAGAGCTAGCCACGAAAATCGGCCGAGATGGCGATTTTCAAGTGGCTAGCAAGTATATAAACTTAAAAAATAAAATTTTAACAATAAAACAACCTTCTTTTGTTTTTTGTTTCATTTTATGATACATCGCTATTGACGCACCCTGTATATTTTCATAAATTCTTATTATTTTTAGTTAAATAAACAAACTGAAGTGTTTTTGAGGTCACAAAAGTTACATAAATGTAACAAACACCCACATTTTTACAAAACATAAAAATTGGTAGGGTTAGAGTTTCAATAATGAGCGGAAGTTGCTACGAACGCCGCGCCGCCACTGCAACGTCAATATAATTTGACAGACACACCGAACAGATATCCAGAATTTGACGTTTGACCGCAAGTGGGTGGATTTCTATTCGATCCATCAATTGAAGATTAATCTAAGTTTAAAGGTTTTATGTAACAGTTATATTGCAAACCCCGTGTAAGTAAATTATGTCTAAATAAAATAACACAAAATAATCTTTATGTTCCAGTTTGGGGTTTAAGTTAATTAATCATGATTGGCGGTTTATTCATTTATAACCATAAAGGGGAAGTCTTAATCTCTCGAGTTTATCGCGACGATATAGGAAGAAATGCGGTGGACGCTTTTCGAGTCAACGTTATTCATGCCAGACAACAAGTCCGGTCCCCTGTTACCAACATAGCGCGTACTTCGTTTTTTCACATCAAGGTAACTTTTTCCTCCTTCAGTCGGGTGTTTTTTTTAAAAGAACCTGATTTTAGCGAGCGAATATTTGGTTGGCCGCAGTGACCAAACAAAATGTTAACGCAGCAATGGTCTTCGAATTTTTACTCAAGATCATCGAGGTTATGCAGTCGTACTTTCTCAAAATATCAGAAGAGAACATCAAGAATAACTTCGTCCTGATTTACGAATTATTAGACGGTATTTTTGGGGTAAATTTCCGCTGAACTTGGTTTTATAGTTTCTTTTTCAGAAATCTTGGATTTTGGTTATCCCCAAAATTCAGACACGGGAGTTTTGAAGACGTTTATAACTCAGCAGGGTATCAAGTCTGCAACTAAAGAAGAGCAGTCGCAAATTACGTCTCAAGTGACCGGTCAAATTGGGTGGAGACGCGAAGGAATCAAGTACAGAAGGAATGAGTTATTTTTGGATGTCTTGGAGTATGTGAATCTCTTGATGTCGCCCCAGGGGCAGGTTTTATCTGCACATGTTGCTGGAAAGGTGGTGATGAAATCTTATTTATCCGGGATGCCCGAATGCAAGTTTGGAATCAACGATAAGATTGTAATGGAGGCTAAAGGGAAAGGAGTCTTGGGTAGTTCTTCCGATTCAGATCCTGCACGCTCAGGCAAACCAGTGGTTGTAATCGATGATTGCCAGTTCCATCAGTGTGTCAAATTGAGCAAATTTGAAACTGAACATTCCATTAGTTTTATTCCGCCAGATGGTGAATTCGAATTGATGAGGTAAGAAATTAAAAACTTTTGTTATCAAACTAAGAATTATAAGCTGGAAACTATGAAGATCTGAATTTGAAATTAAGAACTTCAGGTTACCAAGTTTTGAAATTTTCATCAAGTTTGATCCACAATTATTGTTTTCAATTGCATTAGGGGTCGTCCATTTTTTTAACCCCCTCCCCCCGATCGTCACTCAAACCTAGACCCCCCCTCCAAGTATTACGTCACATTCTTGAACCCCCCCACCCACAAATTTTTCAAATTTAAAATTTATATAATAAAAAGAAACCCAGGGCGGATTTCATGGGTGTCATCCCCACCTCGGCTGATGACCTTTTTTTTTAGGGGTAGCACCCCAGAGGAAACATCTATGAAGGGCGCTCCGCCCCCCCCCCCCCTAGCTACGCTAAAAAATTTCTTTTTTTAAATACTTATAATAAAATATTTAATCTATATATTTTGTGAGGTCACAATTTTTGAAACCCCCCGCCCCCATCGTCACAAGGGTCGGAGCCCCTCCCCCCAGGAGCGTGATGTAATTTATGACTGCTTCTTTACTTTTTTTCCCCTACAATTTCCTGATAAAAATCTCATATTTCAATTTTTCTCTTTCTTTAATCTTGTGACAAAAAAGTGACACTTACAAAATAAGGTTGACATGTCCGAAAAATCCCCCAAAAATATTTTATTGAATTTGTCCCAAACTTCACAAGCTCACTGCATGTAAAAAATTATTAGAAATGCAAATTTTACAGGTTTTACTTAAGTAAATCGGCATTTTTATTACATTGTACGAATGTAATTTATTAATTTACAGGTCTTATGTAAAATTACAGTTTATTTGTTTAAAATTATAAAAAGAAATGCCACAGTAGGGTAAACATGGTCCAGTTGCCCCTGCACGGATTTGACCAAAATTTCAACATTTCAACTACTTATCACACTGAGATGCGTGAAAAAAAATGTTTAATGCGTTTTCAGTTTTTTTTAAAACGCGATATCGTCTTGATACAATTACCAAACTTTTTTTGTACTTTCTTTGGGGTCCTTACATCACCCATAATTTTGTAAGGGCCATCAAAAGTATACTAGTACATAGTCAAAAAATATATTTCTATAATTTTTTTTTAATAATCACTGTTATCTTTGACCATTGACACATTTTTTGTTGTTGCATTGGCGTTTAAATCAATACAACAAATAATATCACAGATGTTAAAAATACTTTTTGACCTTGTCTATTATCTACCCACCATTGACGCACATGAATAGATTAAAGAGGTTTTCACTAAAAATTTCTAAATATTATTTTAATACAAAGTACATAAATATTTAAAGTCTTGATTTTTTAACTCACTGAAAATATTAAATGTAACGAGAAGTCACATTGTCACTTGATATTTGTTGGTATCTGTTTTTCTTATACTACATAAATATTTTTAATATAATTCTTAATAAAACAGTGTTCTTTAAAATTCCAAAAACCCACTTTGGAGTATTTTAGTAATTTCTGTGTGGAATTTCGTTAATCAATTCATGCGCGTTATAGGGTTTTGAACACCTTTAAGTTACAAAGGAAAGTAGAAAAAAAGTTTGGTGACTGTATCAAAACAAGAGAGTCCTAATAGAGGTACTTGGTGAATTTTTTTCATAATATTCGGTCAAGCTGTTAAAAATATACATACCTTATTATTTTTTTTTTTTTCTTTAAATTTTTATGTTTTATAAGGTAAGCATAGTCCAGCTGCCCTCGCACTGATTTGATCTAAATTTTTTCGAGATATTACTAGCAATGTATCTTGACTGTCTTGTAAATATTAGCCCTGTCGACGCACCCTTATTTGAGTATAAAATAAAATTTTTTAACAAGAAAAATTTTATGATATCAACCATCTCTGTAGCTTACCCTGCTACTGCCTTTAAAATTAATTTATAAAAGATCCTGTGTGGCCCTGATTACGAGCATAACATATTATACATACTATTTGAAATTCAAATGAATCAAATATAAAATACGTTTGTTTCAGTATTTTAAATTCAAAACATACAAGAGTTGCTATCATTTGGCCTCTACATTAGCGCCAATCCACTCTTTTAGATGGCTTTTCCATAGTCTCTTTCAAAAGAGCGAGTCACGAAATACAAAATACAATAAATTCATGTAAATTTACATCAAAAAAAGTGTAATTTTTACATTAAAAATGTGTAGATTTTAATTTTTGTTAAAATGTAAAAATTCCTGTGCAAGCTCATTTCGTGCATATAAAATTTTTGTATTTTAAATATAAATCAATAAAATAGAACAGAAATTCTATTATCGGTCTACTACTGACGCGCATGAATGGATTAACGAAATTCCAGAAAGTTTTTTTTTTTTAAAATATTTTTCAAGTGGGGTTTTTATAATTTAAATCATATTTTTTTATTAAAAATATTTATGCACTACTTGTAAGAAAACCAAAGGTCAACAAATTAGGTGGATATCGTAAAGATGTACATGAACTATAGGGTCTTTAATCCTGCTTAACCCTTTCACCGATTTTACCAAAATTTGGGGGTCCAAAATATTTATGCTTAAAGGCATTCAAAATGTTGTGTCAAGGGGTTATTTTAGGGAATAGGACTTTTCGGCGCAGCCGTTTCGACGCCAACCCTGTTCGGCAACATCTGTTTCGGCGCCGGTTTATTCGGCGCGAAGCTCATTCGGCGCGAGGATCATTCAGCGTGAGGCTTATTTGGTGTGAGGTTTATTGAGAGCAGATTTGGTGCTAGATCTGTTATTGATATTAATAAATTTCCGTGTAAAGTTAAATCTGCCGCAAAGTGGTGGATCTTCCGCGAAGAGGTGGATCTTCCGCGAAGAGGTGGATCTGCTGTTAGGTTAGTGTTAGTTTTTGATATTTCCTTAGAAAACCAATTAAAAATTAATAAATCTTCACGTAAAGTTAAATCTGCCGCGAAGAGGTGGATCTGCCGTTAGGTTCCCAGACAACACTCAATAACTAGTGGATATCTAGTGGATATCCACTAGTTATTGGACGTCCACTGGATATCAGTGTTGTCTGGGTTAGTGTTAGTTTTTGATATTTCTTTAGAAAACCAATTTAAAAAAATAAATCTTCACGTAAAGTTAAATCTGCCGCAAAGAGGTGGATCTTCCGCGAGGAGGTGGATCTGCCGTTAGGTTAGTGTTAGTTTTTAATTTTTCTTTAGCAAACTAATTAAAAACAAATAAATCTTCACGTAAAGTTAAATCTGCCGGAAAGAGGTGGATCTTCCGCGAAGAGGTGGATCTTCCGCGAAGAGGTGGATCTGCCGATAGTTTTTGATATTTCTTTAGAAAACTAATTAAAAACAAATCTTCACGTATAGTTAAATCTGCCGCAAAGAGGTGGATCTTCCGCGAAGAGGTTTTTGATATTTCTTTAGAAAACTAATTAAAAACAAATAAATCTTCACGTAAAGTTAAATCTGCCGCAAGGAGGTGGATCTTCCGCGAAGAGGTGCATCTGCCGTTAGGTTAGTGTTAGTTTTTGATATTTCTTTAGAAAACCAATTAAAAACTAATAAATCTTCCCGTAAAGTTAAATCTGTCGCAAAGAGGTGGATCTGCCGTTAGGTTAGTGTTAGTTTTTGATGTTTCTTTAGAAAACAAATTAAAAACAAACAAATTTCCGCGTAAAGTCAAATCTGCCGCAAAGAGGTGGATCTTCCGCGAAGAGGTGGATCTGCCGTTAGGTTAGAGTTAGTTTTTGAACGTGAAGATTTCGCAGAGGAACAAAGTAAAAATATTCGGAATGGAATGGATAAATAAGCTTTTCGCCAAAAATATTTGCATCGAAATGACTTGGGCCTTTGCGCCGAAAGTGGTATGACGCCGAAAAAGACGTGCACCGAATAGTCATGCGCCGAAAAATCTTGCGCCGAATAGTACATAATCCGTTATTTTATTCTTAAATTTTGGTAAGTTTATGGATTTATTTAGAATAAAGAAAAATAAATTTATGATTTCGAAATTTTAATAATAAAAAAAATAATCATTATTTAAAAATTATTTGTGGGTTTCTGAAAATATTTTCTTCATTTTTTATTCACAAATTTGTGGGTTTCTGAAAATATTTTCTTCATATTTTACCCACAAATTTGTGGGTAAACCGGTGAAAGGGTTAAAAGAGTGAGTCACGAAATACAAAATACAATAAATTCATGTAAATTTACATCAAAGAAAGTGTAATTTTTACATTAAAAATCTGTAGATTTTAATTTTTATTAAAATGTAATAATTCCTGTGCAAGCTCATTTCGTGCATATCAAATTTTTGTATTTTAAATGTAAATCAATAAAATAGAACCGAAATCCTATTATCGGTCTACCACTGACGCGCATGAATGGATTAACGAAATTCCAGAATGATATATTTTTTTGTTTGTTTTTTGAAGCGGAGTTTTTTAATTTAAATCATATTTTTTTATTAAAAATATTTATGCACTACTTGTAAGAAAAACAAAGGTCAACAAATTAGGTGGATATCGTAGAGATGTAGTACATGAACTGCAGGGTCTTTAATCCCTCTTAATTTTTAAAGACTGTTGAAAAGGACTAATTTTTATTTTAATTTACCTAAAAATACAGTTGATACTCTTGTTTTCTTTTAATGCATAACATTTAGTTTAATTTTGTAATACGAGTATTATAGTATCAGATTAACAAACTTTATAGGAGTTTTGGAAACACTTGGGGGTCGTCCATAAATTACGTCACGTAATTTTTAACCCCCCTCCCCATCGTCACACAAACCTAGACCCCCATTCAAATATTAGGTCACATAAGTTTTTTTTAAATACTTATAATAAAATATTCAATCTATATTTGTGACGTCACAATTTTTGAACCCCGCCCCCATCGTCACAAGGGTCGGAACCTCCCCCCCCCCTAGGAGCTTGACGTAATTTTAAGCAATTTTTAACCCCTCCCCATCGTCACACAAATCTAGACCCCCTCCAAATATTACGTCACATTCTTGACCCCCAAAATTTTTCAAATTTCTATAATAAAAAGAAGCTTATAAAAAAATTAACAAAAAAACATGATTAACATCTAAGGCCCAGTTGTTCAGTTTCGAGTTATCTTCTAACCTGGGTTATTTTCCATAGAAATGATTGTTTCAAGAATTGTTTCCATGGAAAATAATTCAGGTTAAAAGATAACCTAATACTGAATAACTGGGCCTTAGTATTTTACAATCTGTTTAATTTTGATTTATAACAATTTATTAATAGATTTATGACGGCTTCTGTATATTTATACATAAATATACTTCACGTACAGAATACCAACTACAATTGAGCTTTTTAATCTTTCTAAACTTGGGTTAACAGGGTACCCAGCCAACTTGAGTTTTAAAATTCCCTGACTTTTCCAGGTTCTATTGTATAAGAAAAATTCCAGTCATTATAAAAAATATCCCCCCCCCCCTGCTCATCATGTATTCCTACATATTTTCATATCAATAATATTTTATGATAAAATATACATAAATACATATGTTTACATAACTTTTTCACCCAAATTTTTTTAAAAATTTAAAATATTTTTTTAAAATTAAAAGATTTTTTGCTTGTAATAAAGTAATTAAATTTTGAAGTCTGTTGCATATTTTTCCAGAATATTCAAAATTCCCTGACAATTCGAGATTTTTCCCGTTTTCCCCGACTCAAAAAAATTCCCCGACTTTCCCAGGTTTTCACCCTGTTTAAAAATTTTAAAAGCTCAAAAAATAGTTTTTTTTAAATACTTATAATAAAATATTCAATCTATATTTGTGACGTCACAGTATTTGAAACCCCCCGCCCCCATCGTCACAATGGTCGGAACCCCCCCCCCCCCGCTTAGAGCGTGACGTAATTTATGGACGACCCCTTGGTAGAGTTCAAAAGGTTATCGCCAGATGCAGCTACTTAATTTGAAATCTTATTCTTCGTTTTATTTTTTATTGTTACCGCGGATCTTTAATAGGTCCGTGATTGCAGATTCCTACCGGTCAGTAATGTGTTAAAATGGATAGCAATTTATTACTTTGTGGTTTTTTAAGTTTCTTCGGCACATGCGCCCCTGTTAAAGGGAGGCGGGCATAATTCCAAGCTTGATGTGAAATACTTCTAATACCTAATTCAAGGATTTAAGTAAAAAAATTGCAGTTTTAAGTTATTTACATTCAAAATCATAATTTCTAATGATAATTGTAATGAATTCCTATTAACAAAAAGATGCCCATTTCGATAAGAGTCACTTGTATATTTTGGTTACTCTACACAGTTTTGCTTTGACTTGCAACCTCCTGCCCAAGAATTTCTAAAGTCTTCTCTTTCTCTCTCCCCATTTAAAAGAGTGAGTCACAAAATACAATAAATTCATGTAAATTTACATTAAAAAAAAAAAAAATTCCACGCCCTTGAGGTAGAAACAAAAGCATGATGAATAAATTTTTTTATATATAGATACCGCACCACGAAGGATATTTCACTCCCATTCCGTGTGATCCCTCTCGTTCGTGAAGTGGGTCGTACCAGAATGGAGGTGAAAGTAGTGCTAAAGAGCAATTTCAAGCCTTCATTATTGGGACAAAAAATCGAAGTCAAAATTCCCACTCCCTTGAACACCTCCGGCGTACAACTCATTTGCCTCAAAGGAAGAGCCAAGTACAAGGCATCCGAAAACGCCATAGTTTGGAAGTAAGTACTACCGCTCTTTGTCCCAAATTTTACTAACCTAAAATGTCTAGGATAAAGAGAATGGCAGGCATGAAAGAAACGCAACTGTCGGCTGAAATCGAGCTGCTTGAAACCGACACAAAAAAGAAGTGGACGCGTCCGCCTATCTCGATGAACTTCGAGGTTCCTTTTGCGCCATCCGGTTTCAAAGTTCGCTACTTGAAGGTGTTCGAACCAAAGCTGAATTATTCAGATCATGATGTGATCAAATGGGTGCGTTATATTGGTCGCAGTGGATTGTACGAAACTCGATGCTAAAAATGTTATTTGGCCCGAATCAGCGCGCGCGGTAGAGAAAATTTAAAATTATTCACTTTATTGTGGCTCTTTATCCTTTTATTATAATTTTATATGTTTTTAGTGTATTATAATGTGTCTTATTTGTGAAATACGTGTTTTATCTGTCTAGCTTCCTATCTATCATCTGCTTGTATTAATTTTTTATTTTAGCAAAATTAATGTATGTAATTGAAGGAATAAAGTGTAAAGTTAATTAAACAACAGTTTATTTTTCATTAATTGTTGTACCTGCCTGCATGCCACAGAAATCTACAGACATGAGGGGGTCTACTGGTGAACGGAAGAAATAGCAGCCAACCGCAAGGTGACGAGAGGAAGTTACCAGGGGCTCAAAAAAGGCAGCCTTGCTCAACCATCGGAAGAAGCCAGGCTTATCTACGAAGAAGAGAGAAAGAAGCTCCGTTTAGCCATCAACCGGAGCCAAGAGAGATGTTGGAATGAGCTGATCGAAGAGTTCCAAAATGATATGTGAGGAATGGCATACAAAATAACAACGAAGAAACTGGAAGGAAGACCTATCCTTCAACTCCGTCAGCTGTATCTAACGCCCGGATTCATAGTCGATACTTAAGTATATAAGTACTTAAGGGTTCGGTTTCCATTTCATAGTCGTAAATTCGATACTTGAGGGGCGGGGTTACTTGGCAAAGTAGTGACAGTTGCTTATTAAAAACCGCTACTTGAGTACTAGTCAATACTTAAGTGCCGAATTTCGATTTCATAGTCGTGTAACCGATACTCAAGGGGCGGTATTACTTGGCAAAACTCAAGTATGGGTAGTAGGGTTACTTGAGTAACGGATAAATTGCGAACTAGTACAAATGGCTTGTTAATAATAATTATTATTGCCAAATATGCTAAAAACCAAACAAACATCGCATTAAGGTGAGTGAGGGTAATTACGCCACTGCAGCTAATTCCGCCACCTTCAAATATCTCCGGTAATAAATGAAATTTTCGAAATATACCCCACGCTGTACCTTTAGGCACAACATTCTTAGTCAATAAAACAGAAATAATCCGATTTTGATGGCTAACTTGAGTTTGTCAACTGTTTTTGTTGTTAATGGCGGTGTACGATTTTGTAGATGTAAGTAAGACAAGCATTTATTTTTAGGTGCATGCATTATTTTTTACGTGGTAAAAATTTTGCATATACTTGTTTTGTTGTAAATTTAATGCTCTTCAAGAATATGTATCACTTTCTGGTGATAAATATTTTCAACGCACAGAAAAATTAGTTTATTCATGAAGTAGTAATGGCTGGCAATTACGCCAGGCATTATTATTATTAAGTTCTTACGTATTTTGGGATTTATTTTTGTGTTTACTAGATATATTGACTATATCTCCTCCACGCAATAAATGGGTTGAGGATGATCTTAAAAAAGCATTGGCCAATGTGAAATCAAATACCATGTCGGTGAAAAAAGCATCGGACTCTTATGGCATTTCAAGAAGGACTTTGCGTCAATACATTAAAAAAATAAAGGTTTTTTTTCACAAATAAGCCTATATATTACAAAAAACTCGTAACATATTTTATTTAAGCATTTATTATAGTAAACTTGCTGTAAAATTAATTTATTTAAATAATTTATTTGGGTGGCGTTTTTACCTGCATAGGTTGGTAAATACGCCAGTTTCCCAACTTTTCGAAAAACACATCTTTTGGAATTGAAAAGACAGCTGAAGCTCTCAAATATTTTTTTTCTTGTACCCAAAAAGTTCCTCTTGGTGGTACCTATTTTTATTTATTCTCTCTATCCTCAGGAAAATTTAAAAAAATTGACAAAGCTTAAGGTGGCGTAATTACCTTCACTTACCTTATTTGTTACAAAATATATATTTTAGAGTATAAAAATTATAATTTTGATTTTATTGTTTCAATAATGAACGAATTCTTCCCACTTAGTGGTAATTTTTTGCGATTGTTGTTTGATATATCGAAAATTTGTTTTAAAAATTAAAATAACTCGATGCATAAGAATTTGCATAATTTTAATATAAATAAGCAATTTTATATTATATAAAATTATTCTGAATTTTTATTTTCGTTTAACTTCGTACGAAAACCAATACTATCGAACACGTAAACAAACGAAGCTTGCCGGATATTGATTGTACATAACCTTAAATTGACATTTATCAAAACAATTGTATTCAACATGAAACACTGAAGTTACCAAATATCGAAATATCCCTGCGTAAGGGTTCCTTTCCCGAGTATTCACGAAGTATTGACTATGAAATGGACGAAAAAAAAATCAGTTACTCAAGTAACAACCGTTGCTTTCCCAAGTGAGGTTCTAAGTAACGGTTAAACCACGAACTAACGCATTTGACGTTATGAACGTCGTACATATAATAACGACATAAAGGATAAGATAAAGACATGGAAGACATACATTGAGGAATTGTTTGAGGATTCAAGGCAAAGAAACGATAAAACATATGACGCTGCCACATACGAAGATAGAAAGGGACCAGACATAAGCGTAGAAGAAACCATGCATGCGATCAAATTGTTGAGAAATAGAAAGTCCCCAGGACCCGATCGATTGCCAGCCGAGCTGTTGAAGCTGGTAAACGAAGATCACGTACACTTATTGACAGAACTGTTCAACACGATATACGAGACGGGTACTATACCAGAGGAATGGCTGATATCTACGTTCATAACTATTCCAAAAAACAATGTAGTGATTATCGTACAGTAAGTCTAATGAGTCACACTCTTAAGACCTTCTTAAAAATTATTCACAATCGAATATACCCCAAGCTGGAAGAAGAGATCAGCGAAACACAGTTTGGTTTTAGAAATGGTATGGGAACGAGATAGGCATTATCTAACAAAACGAACCCTTATGATGTAATTAAATTAGAAATGGTGTGGAAAACTGACTTTATCGCTGCCACCACTCTAACAAAACGCCACCATTCTAACAAAATGACTCTTATGACAAAGCTGACTACTTTAAATCTTAAATTGGGGTAATTAATTTAATCGCTAAACTGAATTATTTGATTTGCTGCCACCAGAATCCATTTAATTAATTAATGCACGAGTCTGGATTCTAACTCGTGAGTACAATTTAATTACTTACTTGCTTCTAAATTAGTTAATTATTTAGGTAGGTAGACCGTTCTTCAGAGAACGAGGGGAAAATATTTAAGACAGTCAATTTATTACTTACTGAAAATCACAACCGAAATGAAACTCCTTTAATTTAATTAACAAATTTATTAAACTTTTAATGAAAAATCAGATAACAAACAAATTCTAGAAAATTAACCATCTAAGGTATAATATGATTTACAACTAATCTTATTTTAGGTAAATTGTATGCCAGCCAAATGTAACAGATTGTAAAAGATGTAACTTGAAATAAATGGTACCTGACTTTTGTCCGTGAACACAATCCTTCCGTCTCTCAGGTAATCCTTGGTTTAAATGCAACTCGCGGCGATTGATTTTAATTGAATTTATTTCGTTAAGTTTGATACTCGCGTAATTTTTATATGTTCACTAATTTGTCGTTTTATTAAGATGATACTGAAATTTCTACCGTTAACTTGACTATTTTAACTATCGTAAGTTAATACTTGATTTAATTCGCGTAATGATTGAAAACTGACTAGCAACTAATTGGCAACGGCTTTTCGCGTGGTGTTTGATAACTGACAGCGGACTTTCGCGTGGTGATTGACAACTAACTGATTTTTGGGGGTTAGTCTATTTTTATTGAATCACTTCCTCTCGGGAAGTGGTAAAAATCGTACGTGGATTCTTAGTTTTGGGTCCCGCGTAGAGACTATTCGAAAGTTTTTTTAAGGGTTGCTTTATTACCCGATTTAGTTCTGAAAATCTAACGGCTTCAAGCGATTTCTAAAAATTAGAAATCGTTTGCCCATTCATAAAAAGAGAAACTTGGTTTTTTTAAAGGGGTTGTGTCCACGTGCATACCATAAACTATATGGCTTTTTGCTTGATATTCTACAACTTTATGACTTCTCACAATTTATAAATCTTTGTTGAAAGCTTTTTACTAGTCCTGAAATTCTCGTTACAAAATATTAAAGTTTCTAATTCATTGTTACAACTTCCTAAAAAGAGGGTTGTTAAATTTACAATATTAACTCGAGAATTTCAGCGCTTCTAAAACAATTTGTACACTGGCTTAATTGTTATAAACTAATATGTTTCAATAATTATTAACTAAATAATTTATACATAACATGGTTTAACATTCAATTTTAATTTCATTGATACATTCAATTTTACGTGTTACAATTTCGTGGTCGGTATTTAAATAATGTGAGCTTAACGCGGGTTGTTACAATTATTTGCATACAATGTCCTGATACAAAGATCTCTAGATGTAAACCAAGACGTATATGTATGTTTTATAGATTACAACAAGGCTTGATCGGGTACGTCACGATCACCTCATGGAAATCCTCGAAGAAAGAAAAAAGTTAGACTACAGGGATATACGAATTATTGAGACCCTCTACTACAATCAGAAAGCTACCATCCGAATTGAAACAGAGACATCCGAAGAAATAGAAATAAGGAGGGGAGTACGGCAAGGGTGCATCCTATCTCCAACCCTTTTTAATGTCTACTCCGAAGAAATAATGAAAAAAGCTCTTGGGTCCACAACAGCAGGCATTCGGGTAAACGGGATTCCAATAAATAACATCAGGTACGCGGACGACACGGTGCTTTTCGCAGAAAATATGGAAGGACTGCAGCAGTTAATAGACGAAATAGTGGAAACAAGTGAAGAATATGGACTAACTTTAAATATTCAAAAAAATAAGTACATGGTTATAACAAAGTCTAGAAGACCATCTGAACAACTTTTAATAAAAGATAAAACGGTGGAAAGAGTTCAAAAATATCATTACCTAGGCACCACTGTAAACGAAGAGAATAACTACACCGAAGAAATCAGAACCCGGATCGGAAAGGCGAGAAGCACTTTTGTGACAATGAGACAATTATTTACCAACAGAGACCTAAGCCTGGAGTTAAAAATACGAATGTTGAGATGCTATGTCTCTTCAGTTCTCCTCTATGGACTGGAAGCATGGACACTCAAGGTGGAAAATATAAAAAAGCTAGAAGCCTTCGAAATGTGGACGTACAGGAGAATGTTGAAGATCTCGTGGATGGATCGAGTGACAAATGTAGAAGTGCTACACAGAATGGGAAAAGAAAAAGAAGTGACATTAAACATTAAAACGCGTAAATTGCAATATTTAGGCCATATAATGCGAGGGGATAGATATCTATGATATGCTTCGAAACATTATACAGGGCAAGATCGTAGGCAAGAGAAATATAGGCAGACGTAGAATATCGTATAGCTACGAAATCTCAGAGAGTGGTTTGGCTGCTCCTCTACCCAGTTGTTTCGAGCGGCAGTGTCCAGAGTTCAAATAGTAATGATGATTGCCAACCTTCGTAGCGGAGACGGCACTTGAAGAAGAAGAAGGTTAATAAATACAAATTTTAATTGACTGACGTTTATGAAACTATTTTATACAGTCACGTAACATGAAATAACTTTTAGTCACCAAAAATCTCTACTCAAATATTTGAATCCGAGCATACACGAAGTTATCACTATGACAAACATCAGTTACTCAAGTATTAAGGGTCCCTTAGCCAAGTAAGGTTCTAAGTATAAGTAAGCCCTTATCTATGAATCCGGGCGTTAATCATGAAGGAAGGTTGTACCATATCTTGTCGAAGCCCTTTGACACGTCCAGGAAAACTGCACCGGTTCACTCCTTGTTGAAGGTCAAGGTTAACAGCTCTACGACTCGGAGGATCTGTTGGGTAGTGGAATGTCCTGAACGGAAACCAAACTGCTCGTCTATCGATGGTAGAGAGAAGGCTAATAGGCCTGTAACTGTGCAGGAAGGCTTTGAGCTTCCCGGGCAGGTGGGGCTGTTGTTCCGCTTGTCGCTTCAGAGCGGTGTTAGTGATGCCGTCAGGGTCTGGAGCTTTTGGTCATTTTTATTGAATTCCACAAAGGTGACTGGTATGATTGGGTTATAATCTGGAATTGACATTAGCGTACTTACTGCTGTGTTCTAAGCTACCAGGTCGATGCAAATTATTGAATTTAGTACTAATATTTAAATTTCACATAGAATTTGACCTCATTAAAGTATTAAAGATAAGAAAGATAAACAAATTTAGCAATTTCTCAATATTATGAACAAGCAAGGATCTTTAAGCATTGGTAAATGATATGAAAAGCACTAAAATAAATTCACAAAGGTTTTTGTCACCTCAAAATTTGATAATAAAGGATTGTTTAGGTCAAAAATGGTAAAATTACTGTGAATGTTATCACAAATGAACATAACCACAATTGTACTGTACAAAAATGGAATTTATTCCATGAATAACAATTATTGTGTGAAACCGATTATATAAAAATTTGTTAAACAATCTACTCTTTCTAATGGTCGTAATTTGCTACTATAAATCTCCAAAAGTGTAAATAAAGGTCATTTTCGCTTCAAATTGATAACGAGCTGCATGATAAGAAAAAGGTGTAGAACCCAGCTAAATCTTGCCTACAAAAGTGCTACTGTATTCACGAGACGTCGGGGAACCACACAATTAATCAAGGCATCATGGATGGAAGCGCTCCTGTAAATTTAAAGACAATTAGTGATCATAAAATTCAAAAAGGTGACGAACTCGACTTACTGATAAGCAAATTTGGATGAATTTGAGGCACAGCGCAGGCAGAAAGTCAGTCTTCCACGAACTCTTCAAAACGACGGATGTGCGGCTCAAAATAATGAAAGTTTTCCAAAAATAATCGAAATGGATGGACAGGTGTCTCCATAAAAACAAACAGTCTATTTTTAGCTCTTGAATAAGCAAGACGTGTACCTCCAGGGTGGAAATTCAATCCAAAAACACCCAGATGTTCGACCAATTTAATGTTTATCTAAATTAGATAACAAATTACAACAATGGCTACCTTTTGTTGAACATCACCACGAACAACGAGTTAGAAGTATAACTCACCTTTCTAATAACTGGTAAACAAATATCAACAAAAATTCACTGGCACTCCACAAATACGATTCAAACAATCAACAGGTGTCAACTGGAAATTCAACGTCGTCAGAAATCACAAAGCGGGAGCTCAAAATTTATCAACGCCATCAACAAGAAGCAAAGTGAGTGAACGCAGTAAAGTGACAGCGCAAGTTAAATTGTGTTAGTGCGCAAGCCTTTTATCATGAAGTTGGATATTTAAATGACAGGTATTTTAAAAATTATATTTCATTAACTTTTTATGAATTATTATTATTGTAACTTTGTCCATGCAACAAGAAGAAATTTTGGACACATTTGATTTATTTGGTATTAAACATTGTCATTTTTCTCAAATAAAAATTTATCTGAAATATTGTGTTCGCATGCGATTTAATTATTTTCATAAATATAAAGCTATTTTTCGATTCAAAACAATCTTTTATTCAACGATTCTATTCAGCAACAGTAAACATTTCAAAGTTTAAAGATCATCACAACGAAAGCAAATTAGTTTATCTCCTACATCACAACATCAACAAGTTTAATCAATTAAATTTATTTAGACTCAATAAGCATCTCAAAATTCAACGAATCCACCACACCTTGAGTGAATCTCAACGATTGAGCTAGATAAATGGGACAAGTGTAGTGAATTTCTGAGTAAATTTGCACCCTCTAAAGATTTCATTTTAGGCTTCTATACAAAGTATAGCAAGAAGCCTTATGATCTGGCTCCGTGTCTGTCCGTCCGTCCGTCTGTCTGTCCGTCCGTCCGCATAATTCAAAATCATACAGAGCGTTTCAAATCGTGTTGAATATACTCTGTGTGTATAGAGGTCTAAGAACTGGGTACCCAGTGCGCTATTATTTTAGAAATAGCTGTCTTATATAGACTATTATCTGTTTTTTCAATGCAGACCAAATATAAGTTATATTTTATTTACATAATTTTTCACCTATATAGGAAATTTAAATACGTTGATCCCTTGATACGTTGATCCGATGATACGTTGATGTTCGGTTTGCTTCGGGTAATGTAATTGTATTTTGATCAGCCCTATTAATATTACAACTCGTTTTAGGCTTCTATACAAAGTATAGCAAGAAGCCTTATGATCTGGCTCCGTGTCCGTCTGTCTGTCCGTCCGCATAATTCAAAATCATACAGAGCGTTTCAAATCGTGTTGGAAATACTCTGTGTGTATAGAGGTCTAAGAACTGGGTAGCCAGTGCGCTACTTTTAGGCTTCTATACAAGGTATATTTATAATTAGGGCCAATTTATTTGTCAAATCGTCTTGACGTTTCTTCGGCGAATCGCCCATGAAAGCTGCGGGTCTCGCGGAAGGAGGAACAACCGGTAAAACCGTCACGATCATCCACTCGGGTCGTGAGTATTTCGGATCCATTCCCAGGGCGCTGCAATCTGCGTCGCTAATTTGTCTAAAGATATGCAGCAGTTCTTCCGCCAACAAATACTTTTTAGGCTTCTATACAAAGTATAGCAAGAAGCCTTTTAGGCTTCTATACAAAGTATAGCAAGAAGCCTTATGATCTGGCTCGGTGTCTGTCCGTCCGTCCGTCTGTCCGTCTGTCCGCATAATTCAAAATCATACAGAGCGTTTCAAATCGTGCTGGAAATACTGTGTGTATAGAGGTCTAAGAACTGGGTAGCCAGTGCGCTACTTTTAGGCTTCTGTACAAAGTATAACAAGAAGCCATATTTAGGCTTCTATGCAAGGTATAGAAAGAAGCGTTATGGTCTGGCTTCGTGTCGGTCCGCATGTTTCAGAGCCAATCATAACGTTGATCAACTGAAACGTTGTTATATTGTAAATACTTCGTGTATATAGTATTGCGTTAATCTGTTAATCCGTTGATTCGATTCGCTAATGCAATTTATTATTATTACAGGTTAGATGATGTTTTGTATTGCTTTCATCAGAATCAAAATCGGAATCGACCTATATAGTAAATTGTTGATCCTTTGATACGTTGATACATTGATACGTTGATACATTGATACGTTGATACGTTGATACATTGATACGTTGATACATTGATACGTTGATACGTTGATACATTGATACGTTGATACATTGATACGTTGATACATTGATACGTTGATACGTTGATATATTGATACGTTGATACATTGATCCGCTGATCTGTTGATCTGTTGATCCGTTAATCTGTTTATACATTTATTGCATTATCTGCTTATCCGTTATTTGTATTTTTATCTTTTGAACAATATATCCACACCGTTAAGAAATTGTATGTAAAATTACAATCATTAGCAACTTTGTGACCAATTTTTCTTCAGCATAGCGCGAAATCATATCTTTCTTCAGTATTTATCACATCGAAAGTCAGCAATTATAGTACAATCTATATTACGAACGTAACTTATATACCATGCTTTAAAAATAATATTTTCGAAGCATGTTATATCACGTTACTTGGTTCGGACGATGCTATTTTAGGGTTTTGATATCATAGATATCAAAAAACTAATATTTTTTAATCAAAATCAAATTAATTAAAAAAAAATCTTGTAGCTGGTGTGTTATGGTAGTGTTATATCTACGAGGGCTGGGAAATCGAGTATTCGAATACTCGATTCTAGGTAATTTGTTCGACAGCGTTATGTGCGACAGAAATTTGTTTGAAAATGCCCTGTCGATTAAATGTTCAGTCGTACAAATGCTGAGTTGGACGAATTTCTCTCGAACAAATTACCAACTACGGCATATTCAAACATTCGAATATCCCACTAATATTTAAGTGTTTTACTAGGTTTAAGATGATAATTTCATTATTAATAATTAATTTTAATATTATTAATAATAATTATTAATTTAACACAAGCGGCCTGCCGGTGTCACGAGTAAACAGTCGACTAGTCCAGACGTGTTTTTGTTTTTCCAAGCAAAAATGTAATCAGTGACATTTACAGCCGTATTCACCAAGCTCTGTTAAGTTGCTAACAGAGAGTCAAGTCAATAACAGTCTGTTAATGTGATATATTTGTATTCACCAATGACTTTTAGCAGTTACCAGTCTGTCAAGTCGTCTGATAAGTTAACAGAGCAATATTGGGCTGTCAACATAGGTAACAGACTGATAAGTAATATTTTTATGTGTCAATATTGTAGGTTATAATTATTATTGACATTTGTTTTTGGTATGTATTTAAGGTTAACTTTTTTCCGCGAAATCAGTTAAAGCTAGTTTTACACGGTTTTACCAACAAAAATTCTAGTTACTTTTAGGCTTCTATACAAAGTATAACAAGAAGCATTATGATCTGGCTCCGTGTCTGTCCGTCCGTCTGTCCGTCCGTCCGTCCTCATAATTCAAAATCATACAGAGCGTTTCAAATCGTGTTGGAAATACTCTGTGTGCATAGAGGTCTAAGAACTGGGTAGCCAGTGCGCTACTTTTAGGCTTCTATACAAAGTATAACAAGAAGCCTTATTTAGGCTTCTATACAAGGTATAGAAAGAAGCCTTATGGTCTGGCTTCGTGTCCGTCCGCATGTTTCAGAGCCAATCATAACGTTGATCAACTGATACGTTGTTATATTTTAAATACTTCGTCTATATAGTATTGCGTTAATCTGTTAATCCGTTGCTTCGATTCGCTAATGCAATTTATAAATACGCAAATGTTCGAAAGAAATTTACTAAGTTAAAGATATTTTCGAAGAGGTCTCCCTATATAAACTACTTGTTTTACTTTGATGTGAAAAAATAATTTTTTATTGATGTGGTTAGTGAAGTTAAGTTATAAATAAAAGAGAAAGGAGAGGATTGGTCCACCTCAAAAAAAGGACCATACATTACAGAGAAGTAAAATTTCTAATAGAATGGAAAAGTTTGATTGTTATTAGTTATATAGTAAATGATAATTACCAATCGCAAAAAATTTAATTGGTGCAGATTATCTGATTATGTGGTGTTACATTATATGGCGATCAAAAATAACCAGATAATAACAACTTTCCACACCAGAAAGGTAGCTGTATAGAAGCCTAAGAACTGCCGCTAAAGCGAGTTCCACCTTGTTTATTTTATAAATTTGCTTTCACTCTGAAAGCTGGCGCCTAACAAAACCCAGGGTGGTGCAGTTTACAAAGGGAATTACACAGCATTACGTTCGAGTTAATCTCTTAGACATAGTCCAGGTCTATGTGGTTTCCACTGGGCTGCACTGGTTCTCAAGGTTGTCCGCAAACGCTTTAGCTTCCTCTTCTTCGAATATTGCCTGACCTTGGGCGCCCTGGGTAAGGAGGATTAGATTTTGGGTGATCCGGAGTGCGTTCACCATGTGCCAGGCGTAGTTGTCTACGCGGGACAGGGAGCCCAGTTACTGAGGAACTCCTGCAGCTGGTTTTTGAATCTCTTCTTCAGTTGTATAGCGCACAGCCTTGGTTAGGGTTCCACGTCTGGCGAGCCAGGCGCTCAGCCTTTCTATTTCGCCTATGACTCGCTTAATTTCATTTTTACGGAAAATTTATTATGAGACCTAAATTTACGAGCACAAAATTCTCTAAACAATGAATATTTCAGATAATGAAAATGACATGTACTAAAATTTTATTCGAAATACAAAGTATTCAAAAATTTGATTCGCATGTCGCCTTTCCAGAATTGATTTTTATTTCAGGAATAGCATAACGTTGGGAAGTTATGAAAACACGTCTTCATAGAGAATTTTATGCTCTTTAATTTTCATCTGATAACAATTTTCCGTAAAACAGAAATTAAACGAGTTATAAGCGAAAAACTACATTAGCGGAGCTAAAATCTCTCAGCTTGTGCGAAATATTTGTAAACTCGATCAGTTTTTTCGTCTTCCTGAACTAACAAGAAAATTGTTTTGAATCTATTTTATAGAGAACTTTGTGCTTTTCAATTTTAATCCAACGATAATTTTTCCTAAAAGTTAATTAAGCGAGTTTTGGAAAAAAAAGTATTAGGCGAACTAAAATCCTCAATTCGGAAAGAGACCGAAAGGGTGAGATTTTTAATGGGTCACATTTCAAATTTTACGAAACATTTTAATTTTTTTCAAAATTTCATAATGGTTTCCACAAGCTAAAGCACCGCTCACACTTTCCTTAACAGTGTGTAACAAGCTTTAAACTTTTTGAAGTACCCAATATATTATTTTCTTTTCAAAATTTTTGTCGAACGTAAATTTTCCATTTCGTGATTGGAGAGTTAATTTTACACACGCGTAAAAATTCCAAACAAAGTCCACGGTTGACTTTGACCACTACAGCAAAAGTGAGGTTAAATTGCTAGTAAATTATGATAAGAAGTTGAAGTTTATTTTACGTACATCAATTAAATAAATATTAACGGGTGATCATTTAAGAAATATAACTTTACTAATTCGATTAAAATGACTGACATGGTGGACGTGGAAAAACAAAGTGAAAACTTGGACAACCAGGAAGTGTTTACTGCACTTGATGAGTCAAATATAAATGTCCGCGATGACTTGGTAAGGAGATTGTGAGTTTCGTATGACCGAAGTTGTAATACACCTTTTTTAGATACGGTCAGCCGTCAAGTTTTTGCAGCACCCAAATGTCAGGAGTTCCTCGTTGACACAAAAACAAAACTTTCTGCGAAAGAAAGGTTTAAACGATGAGGAAATAAGACTTTCTTGTCAACGCGCTGGAGCATACGCTTTTAGTGAATTACACAATACTGCACCTTTACACTCCAATCCTTTTGCCACCGGCATGCAAATTCAACGGTTTACGATTTTCGGTAGAATTAGAGAAATTGTACACAACGTCGCCATTTTTAGTACAGTAGCTTATGTTATTTATTCATTTTATAAGAGATTTATCAGGCCTTTTCTATTTCCACAAGTAAAAGCCAAAAGTGTGGAAGACCGCATAGAAGACTTAAATAAGTTAGTGTTGAGTTCCGTCGATCAACTCAATAATAACATAGCCAAGGTGCAAATTGATGTACAGAAACTTAACAGAGAACAAGAGGCCGTTGTTCAGAGGCAGTTATGCGATTTAAAAACTGACCTTACGACTGTTAAAGGACTTTTGGTTAGCAGGTGAGTTTAAATATCGACAATTTTAAAATCTAACCCTACTTTTGGGCCTGGATTAAGTTTTCGGCGTTTTTCTCGAAAACCACGTGTGATACGGTAAAATTACCTCTATGCAATATTAACCAATGTTAAATTCTACACAAAATTTCTCCCCTTTAATTTTTGCATACAAGTAACCGTTTAAAAGTTATAATATATTTTCTTGTAATAGGAAACAATTTCCTTCCGTATCAAATACTCCGGTGTCGATTCCAGACTGGCAGATGATGTCGCCGGTGGGTGATACCGACGCAGATGCGAAATCTGAAGATTTGATGGAAATAGCTTCAGGATCCAGTTCGGAACATGAACATGCGACCAAAACCAGTGAGAGTAGTTTAGAAATAATGGAATAAGAAATTTAGTTGTGGTATTAGATTTAATTTTTATATCAAATAAATCAGGGATCTTTAACAAAAAAATTTTTGTATATCTCAAATTTTGATATTAAAATGTACGCAATATTAACTAATTGAAGGTAAATTAAGAATACGGAATTTATAGTTACCATAAAATTAAATTGTATGAAAGTTTGGGGAGACTTTTATTGTTTTAGTTTTCATTTTTATTTGTGATTACCATACAATTGCCATTTTTTTTATCTTGACTTGACCTTTTATGTAATTGTTATTAAATTTGTGACTTAATAAAAGACGATTCAATTTAATCTGTAAGTTTTCAATGATCACAAACCAAAGATTTTGTTGTGGTTACAATTGAGAATGGCTGATATGAGAATAAACCCCACGTTTTCAACATCAGGGTCGGACTGGAACAGGGATATAGCCCTTTTAGTACGCCTTATCAACTGGCATAGGGGTCATTCCATCTCAAATCGAATCATGAATTTATTTGACCCATGCCTAATTTGATAAAATTTGGTACACACCATCTTAGTAAGAAATAAAAAATACAAATTCAAGGATTTGCCCAAAAAGGCACTCGTTTCCTTGCTTTGGTCTTTCAAAAAGTCAAAAAGTTGGTGTGTAGACTTGTAGGAAAACAACTGTAGCCTCATCCACGGTGGTCTAAATTTAAAAATAAAAAATGTTCTATAAAGGTAAACGTACCTTCTATTCAAATATTCAACCACATTTTATATTTTCAACCCCTAACTGGATTAATTTTTTAATATTAACCCTATTTCTAAAGGGGTCCTTTTTTTTGGTTAATTTTTTTACAGTTTTTTTGTACAAATGTGCTGAGCATGCGTACCAAATTTTATCATGGGATGAGCATGGGTTCGGTTACTAAAAATTAATTAAGTATAGGCAGAAACGGACAAAAATCAGTTTTTCGCCGATTTCTCAAGTTTCTTTGAACTTTATGACAAACTAGTTTAATATAAAATTAAAGCTAATTAAATTCTCTACAAAAAAATATTTATACAAATTTTTCGTCAGATTCGTATTCACATCGCAATAACAGCTCAAAGTATAGCTAACTTGCGCGACCACCAGTGGCGTACCTAAGGGGGGACACTGCATAAGTTTACTATTCGAAAGTTCATAGTTCGAAAACTATGGGAAAGTTCCCCACCTATAGTTCATCTTAATTACAATTATTTATTTATGTTTATTAATTAATAAAAACCATCATTTGATTGACTTTAAAAGGGCAGCAAATTTGAAACCGCCCCGGGCGGCAAAAGTTCTAGGTACGCCACTGACCGCTGCTTGCAATGATGAGTTATGGAAGGGCAATCAACCACGTGTTTTAAACATTGCCTTGTGGTCGTCTTACAATTATATAATATAAAATATCATAAAGGTGGTTAGAGCACATACTCACACCCAGAACGGCAAGATTAATATAAGTTCTAGATTCTCATTAAATTGGAGGCCCCCGAGAAAATATGATAACGTTTTGGTGGTTCAAAGACGTTACCCCAGGATAACTGTTTTCACACCACAATAACTATGAAAACACTTCTATCTACTTATCTGCAACTAAAATTGTTACTAGGCAATTGGAGGGGGGGGGGGCAATAGTAATTCTGTCGATTAGCGCATGTATTCGTCGATCCTTTATTTCTTATAAATCCTTAAACTTTCAAAAAATGGCGAGGTTAAACTACAATCGTGATTTAACACTTAAAGGAAAAGACCAGAATTGACACATGAGAAATCTTAATATTTGTTCCAAATTTAAATTATCGTAGGGATGTGGATTCCCGCTATTTTTTGCGTTTTTATGAGTTTGGATTGGGGAGCAAAATCTATGACCTCCTGTTTTTGATCTTGAAACATCATTTTAAAACATCTTTTGTAGTTAAAATCGCGTCAAGACACTTAAGCATTTTCAAAAACATTTTGAAATGCCTCGGAGGTGGGGGGGTTAACCCCAAAACCTTCTGATATTAGTCTAAAAGTTGCAGGAGTTTGTCTATGCCTTCATAATCACAACTTATCAAGTAAAATTTCAACGAAATAAAATAAAGTTTCTCCCCCCCCCCCCTCCAAAGAAAGCTGGCTCAAGAAATCTTACCTGTTCAATTTGTAAGTTCATAATAAATTTTTTCTATTTTGCGTCTAAAATAAAGTCATTTCGATACGCGAATGGGTATCGAAATGGACTCATTACGATACGCAATTTTTTGTTTTAAGAGGTTGGCAGCATAAACGTCATTGAAAATAATATTAATTATTGAAACGAATGTCATTTTAAATCACATTAAAATTCTCCAAATTTGTGTTAAACATTTTAATTAACTATAAATTAAAGATATAATAATAAATAAGGAAAATTATTAACGGCAGGTATAATTTCGTTACTATGAACAAATCTACAATTTGACACAAACTTCAAAAGTTTTTCAAATTTCAATTGTTTGTAAAAATGTCAAAGTATTACCAACAAACATTAAATAAAACGAAATTTTTAAAATGACAATCATTTAATATTGTCCTTTTTTTTTAATTTTAAACCATAAAAAAAGCAAAATAGAAAAAATTGTATAAAGTACTCGTTTTATAATTGTTTTTATCGCACGAAATCTGTTTAGAAAACGACCCGCGTAGCGGTCAATTATAAAACTCGTTCTTTAATATACTATTTATTCTGTAATATTGAAATTTGAGATTAATTTGATTTTTATTAAATTTACCACTCCTTTTGGTTTAGAATATTTTAAGGCGCCCTGTATATTTCATTTAAATAGTATATTTTTTTTGGGAGTTTTGTCTTGCGCCAGATGTGGTGTTCAAGGTTGTAACCGGACATCTCTGCAGTTAACAAAAGATAAGGGATGCTTTTGTCACACCAACACTTACATTTTATAAAAAGTAACGGTAACTGTTTTTTATTCATACAAAGTAAATGCAAACAAGTATTATTATATACAGGATGGGTTATAATTTCAAATTAGCTTAGATTAATAAATCAAAGGTTTCATTATTTACAATAGGTAATCAGCTAGTAAAGCGAATAATTATAATATACAGGGTGTTTCGTCGAAGTTATTACCAATTGTTTGCAAGTATAAAGACTTGATTAGATGAATTTAGTCATTGATTAGGTCGACACAACGGCGTTAAGATATGATGTAAAATATGTCCACAAATCTTTATACATGGTAGATAATTGACTTATTTAATACAATGTTTTGGTTTCGTTGAACGTACAAGTTAGCTTACTCTCCCTGATTGGCTTGAATGAATGAATGAACAAAAACCCGTGGCGGCATGGAAAATAAAATACTCATGACCGACAAGGCATTAAACGAAGCAAGTTTACTTTGAACCGTTCCCAAAGATTTGTATTTAATTAAGTTGTGGTAACGTAGATCTGGGTTTTAATATTGGTAAATTCGGTCACTTAATTATTCAAATATAGGATGATTGAACTTGTTTAAATTAGGTGGTAATTTTAATGAAATGGTGGTTATTTAAAGGTAGATTGAAAAGAGGTATTTTCCCTTAACCCGCTAGTGTTTCAAAAACACATAGCCTTAAAAAATAATAATAAAAGTACTAAGTACATGAATAAAATATTATTACAATCCTAAGGATTGAATCAAATAAGTAATTTAAAAGTTATCGAAGTAACATAAGCCGATTTAAACAAATCAACATTCAGGGTAATTAATGGGGTTATTCTGATAAATTCTTATAGAGGCTATAAGCTCTCGAAGCTATATAACCATGGAGATTACGTCAGTTTTATTATTAAACTGACGTAATCTCCATTATTAAATAGCTTATAGCCTCTATAAGAATTTATCAGAATAACCCCATAAATCTACAGATTTATTAGATCACAAGTTAGGTGAATCATTGCTTCAGGTTTTATTCCTCAAACATGAATATTAAAGTAAATAAAAGAATTGACATTGCCCAAATTTGGTAGTTTTATTTGTGTTGGAAGTTAATGGTCGTCTCTCCTTGGAGCGATCATTTGTTTTGTTACAGTTGTTTTTGACATTATGTTTTGTACACCGGAAGAAAGAATTTGGTTACTAGATGACGATCGTAGGTATTTCACAACGTGGTGGTTCAAGTTATTTTCCATGTCGTCGAAGAAGTGATTTTAGGTTTGAACTTTGTTAGTTCTCAAGAGATGGCGGTTTTCTGGAGAGGACGTCGGCGCGAAGTTCAAATTCAAAAGTTGCATCTTACAATTCTTAAATAGATTTCTTTCTTAATATTAAAAGTTGTGGATTTTAGGGAGTTTTGACATATCAGCGAAGTGATCTCGCTTAAAAAATAGATCTCAACCTAAATTCTTAGTTAGGACCCCTTGCAGGAAGGTACCAAAACTTTCGGTTAACGACCGGAATCTCTGCCAAAAAACGGGTCAAAAATATCTTTTGACCTTTGGAACAACCCTAAACCTCTTCTCCAATTTACGCTTCGAAAAAATTGTCGAAATCCGTTCCCGTCTTCAGAAATCACAAGACCCCCCCCCCCGTTGCAGCTGAGCTTCCTTTTTAATAATTGTTGTCTTGAAAGCTAGCTGTAATTATTCGAAAAAGGCATCAGCACAGAAAGGAAGAGTTAAACCTTTAATTATATTTTATCTGATTGGCAAACCTCATGGGAGTTTTGGAAACATCTTTTGTAGATGAAAACGTAAAGAACAGATGGCGTTACTTAATTGATTTATTATTGATCTTCTTTAGTTTTATTAGTGCCACGATCTTTAACTGGTCTTTGGTGATAAAGGCATTTATTCCGCCTTCCAGTTTAGTGGCGCTATCTGTTGATTACGCTTTTACGATTACTTGAATCTGGACGGTAGGTTAAAATCTGTTCAAATTCGGTTTTTTTATTCTAATAGGTTCGGTGTTAGGGGGTCAGGAAAAATATAAAAAATTAATGTGGTTATTCCGGAGCTCGGAAATTATTTTTTAAGTATTTGTTCGATAACTCGATTTATTCACATCCTACGTCCAAAATAATGGTATATAAAATTAAAGATAATTAAATTGTCTATAAAAAACGGCTGATGCACGTTTTTGCTTAGAGCAATACTTTACGAGCGGTTGCGGTGAGAAGTTGAAAATCCTCTGCGGATGTCGCACAGTGCAACTGAATTAAATATTTCCTGACCAAAATTCTAATTTTAGATGCCAAAAATATATCAATGACTTTATTATGAGCTGAATGTTCACAAGGCTTCCAATCTCGATGATTGGTCCAGGCAAAGAAACCTAAAAAATGGCTCGATTTTAAAAAAATCCGGTCAACCTGAAATTTAATATTATGTACATGTGTTTGAATATCTGAATATCGAATAAAATCGCCTATTAGCTTTTCTCCCAATTCATTGAGATTTTAATTCATCCAGCGTGGATTTTCGTGGTTTTATCAGACCAAAATTGAAACATACAAAATTTTCGCATTACTCAAGTTCTGACACGAAGTCTAAAAATGGTTAGGATTTTCAAAAAAAAAATCGGGCAAGCTGAATATGTATTTGAGTTTTATGTAAAATTCTTTACATTCAACTTGAAGAAGATAAAATTTTCTACAGAATGAGAAATTGAAAATATGCCTACGCCGAATTTTTCCTGACATAAAAAGCAGTTCCAGAAAGTAAATTGGCTTTTATAAAAGCGGACGTGTCGCGTATTTAAATTAGACACATTGGACGTCTTACGCAGTTAAATTGGAGACAAGTCGTATTGGATAATCGGAACTTATTTTGCTTCCAAATTTTTCATTCTCTTTTAATTAAAATTTATATTAATTTTTGAAATAAAAAAAAATGTTTTTTCAAATTAGTGATTTAAAAATTGTGTTTTTCCTCTAATTTAAACACGCGATACGTCCGACATATCTGCAGTTATTCTCCTCCGTAGTAAGTTGAAGACACGTCGGACGGATCTCCTAGTTAAATTACAGGCACGTCGGACCGTCGCGTCGATCTTATTTTTCATCCAAAATTTTCAAAAGTTCAAATTATTAAAATAAAGTTCAGTTTTTTTCTCCATATATATTTTTGCACATACCAACTCTTTAATTTGACGTATGACAATTTTACAACTCTTACGTTTGTCTTCTCTATCGACGGAAGACGAAAATATTATAGATTCTCGAATTCTGTAATTAAAAAGGACTTTGGAAGAAAAGACCGAATTTTATTTTAATTTATTAAATAACTCCAAAATATTGGAAAAACAATTTTTGATATAATAAAAAAAACGTTTTATACAGGTACATTATCTTAAATTTGAAGCAGTGGCATACCTAAAGGGGGGCGGTGGGTGCGTTCCGCACGGGGCCGCACATATTTTGGGGCGGCATTTTTTATATTTTAAGTTGTAAAAAACACCTTGTTCATTTCATAAGTTTACTATTTCTTTTCTGTAAATTAGATATGTTTTCTCTCATTGGTGGGGAACCTGCGACCTTTATTTATGTTTATCAATTAATAATAAGAAGCATAGCTTCAAAAACCATCATTTAATTGACTAAATTTGAAACCGCCCCGGGCGGCAAAAGTTCTAGGTACGCCACTGGTGACCACCCTTATGTGGGAACGACGCAGGTGGTCTAGTCTAGAGCATGTCTAGAAGGAATGGGGGTACCTACCCCGGAAAAGACGGTCAGTCTTAAACAGCTTGTGACTCGAAGAGGTTGTAACACGACGGTCAACCTGCTATTTTATAATATTTTACTTATGTACATATTTTTCATTCATTAATAAGTAATTGTTATTATAAAGCCAAATCAACATCTAATTAATTATATCCCACAATTGGGGGCTCTCGTCCGGGATAATTAACAATAATAATTTTAATCGTGATTAAAAGTGCATAAGTTAAAATGGACAAAACGACGACGGCGAGTAATTTTAAGTTAAACGATTTGAAGGAAATCCTACGACGAAATGGATTACAAACGACGGGGTCCAAAGCCCGTGGTAAAAGCGGTTTTATTCAATCGTTTAATGACGAATGACCCAACGGGGTCATGGAAATTACCAAACAACGATGGGGGTAATAACGACGGTGATATCAATAACGATGATTTAAGAAACGACGATGACAACGATGTGAGTGATGACGAGGTGAATAACGATGTAAACGACGTACGCGAGAAAGAGTTAGCGGAACGTGAGCTACGGATGATGCGACGTGAATTGGACGACCTGCGAGCTATGGTTAGTGCAAATCAAGAACGACGGATTGAGTCGACATCTAAAGCAAGCATTGGTTCAATTGCTG
Source organism: Podabrus alpinus (assembly GCA_932274525.1). Classification (NCBI taxonomy): domain Eukaryota; kingdom Metazoa; phylum Arthropoda; class Insecta; order Coleoptera; family Cantharidae; genus Podabrus; species Podabrus alpinus. Next base: position 67,406,474 of record OW026456.1, on the reverse strand, counting down.
ATGTACCTAATTATTTTGAAGGTAACGGGGAAGATTTTAGTGTATGGGAAAAGCAGGTAAAACTCCTGCAAACGACGTACAATTTGAACGAAGGATTGACGAGAATTCTGATTGGAATGCGTCTAGGTAGATCCAGTTTAGGGTTGAAAATATAAAATGTGGTTGAATATTTGAATAGAATGTTCATTTACCCTTACAGAACATTTTTTATTTTTAAATTTAGACCACTGTGGATGAAGTTACAGTCGTTTTTCTATAAGTCTACACACCAACTTTTTGAAAGACCAAAACAAGGAAACTAATGCCTTTTTGGACAAATCCTTAAATTTGTGTTTTTTATTTCTTACTACGATGGTGTGTACCAAGTTTAATTAAGTTTGGTCGGGATCTAGTTAATTTTACCTATTTTTTTGTCGATTTGAGATGGAATGACCCTTGTAGTTGTAATTGATTTGAAGTGTGATATTGATAAGTTTGGTAGAAGTATCTGATTTTTAAAAAATAAAGACAACTATTATTACAAAAAAAGATAAGGGTATGAGTTTTCCGAAGATCGGCGAGATAATTTTAGGAGTTGTGAGAGGGGGAGGTAATTTCAAACTTTTCGAGTACCTCATTTCAACTAAATAATTTTTACTGATAATTTAATTTGATAAAATCAATAATTTTATTCAGAATTGAGACAAAACAATTTTTTTTACTTGGAATTATTTTCTAGACATTTGATCACTGTTTTCTTTAATTATCTTCTTCCTATAATTTGTCATCCTGCCAGATTTACAAGGTCAATCAAAATAGATTTTACAGAAGTAGGACAGCAGCTGAAAAATTTCTAAAAGCAAAATATTTACTTGGTAGGCGATAGATGTCGTAATTTTTCTGTATTATGTGAAACCACAACTTCCTCTGCTTGTAGGTATTTGTATAATATTGGAACAGGAAGGTAAAGAAAAATTTTTTTTTTTTTTTTATAAAATAGTCTATAATATAATAAAGTAAAAATATTTACATTTTAATGTCAAAAAACATGGAACTATTTACACATTTTGTTCAACCAATAAATCACTGGATAAAGTTTAACAAAACAGATATGTAGGAGGACGCACCTCGAAATTTGCAAAATAAAACAAAGTCACATCAACAAGAAACAAAAACGAATAAACGACAATAAAATATTAAATTTGTACACAATTACTTTTTTTTCTTCAAATTTACCTAACAGTTATTTAGAGCATTTGTCGATAATTTAATTTACTAAACAGGTTTTTATGTTGTGAGAGTAATAAATAGTCATTCACACCTTCGTAGCAGCTCTGCACGTTCGTTAGGCGCATTTTTATTAAAATTAGTCTTTTTTTCATATTTCTGATACAGAAAATAGCTCCAATTGAACTACACTTAAACAAACAGCTACAATAATTTATATTATATTATGTACACATTGTTATAGTTCAAAATATTTCCTATTTTACAAAAGAAAACGCAAATAACAAAAAAATCGACTCGAAATATGTTTCACATCACAACTAAAAGTGCACACTTAAAAAATGTCTGAATTTTTTTTTAGTTTTATTTACAAACTACCCACATTGAAACTAAATAGCGAGTGACACAAAGGAACAACATTTAAAAAAAAACAAAATAAAATATGCTACCACGTCGAACAAAAATAAATTATTTTTCAATTATCCTAATATATACACAGGTTGAGAATTCATCGAGTTCAGGAGAAAATGTGTACCCACATCAAATTTGTGTTCGGAAACACTAAGAGAAAAAATACGTTTTAAAAGATTTTATAGTAATACAAAAAATAAGCTACGATTTTCTGGCCGCCTTTACCATTTTTTCACTTTCATCGCCTTGTCTTCTTCATGTTTAAAATATTTGGAAAGTTTGTTTCTTCTCTTGGTAGTAGAGTAACATTTTGTCCTATATGCTAATCCACCCCTCACTGACTTGAAATTTATTTTTTATTCAGTCAACCTGGAAAATTATGTCATTACTGTCATGAGGAAGTCGGATAGGCGGCAAGAAAATAGTAGCTGAACACATTTTTGGATTAGCAGTTCACACAACATTAAATTACGTATTATGGAAACGGGGAAAATTCATGTCGTTTTTGTACTTTTTCATATACTAAAAGTCCGTGTCACTCAAAATAACAAATGTATGTACTTCGGTTTTTATGAGCTTAACCTCGCGGAATCTCGAGAGGTATTCATTCGATAAACTAAACTATTCAAATAAACTTGAAAAGTTAACCAGTTATCCAATTAAACAGCAAAAAATTTAAATGTCTGAAGATAGCAATCAACTTTGGTAACAGTTTATCAATGCTAAATGTTTTGATTTTTCATTGTTTTAACACTTTTGAATGCCACAAGCATCATGCAGCGTTTTCAGGAAGTGATGGAAAAGAATTTTGTTTAAACATTTTGATTTTTTTTCAATTAGAAAATATGCTAATATGAAAAAACTGTGAATACATCAAAAAAATATCAAAAAAATTTAAGCACTGTGTCGTTTTTAGAAAGGGATGAAAATAAATTTTGTTTAAAATTTATTTTAGTTTTTATCTTTAAATTTGAAAATATGCTAATATTAAAACTGCGAATACATCAAAAATAGTAAAATAAATTCTAAGGACTCTCGCATTTAACAAGCAATTTATAAAAAATTTCCTTTTTTTCCAACTTTAATCTTGGAAATTTTTTAAAATTTTTATAAATTGCTTGTTAAATGCGAGAGGGCGGCCGAAGGTCGCCTTATTCCTAAAAATAGTGGGAGGCCTGAATTTGTAAGGTTCTTTAAAAACTCGAAACACAATCTTAAAATGTTTGAGTTTTTAAGGTATTTTTTTCGCGTGGAAGAAGGGGGGAGGGGCGAATTTCGCGAATGTAACCGCCATTTTTGTTCGCCTGTCTTTAGTAGAAGCTGCATATACAATTTAGTTTGTCTAGTGGGCAAACTGGAACGGGCAAAGTGAAATTTCATTTCTAAATCTTTGTTTTTGCCTGCCTTTCGATTTACTGCTATATTTTGGTACGTTATCTCGCTTTATAAAGACTTCAAATTCACTAACGCCATCTGTTGATTGCCCTTTCAACTACAGAAGGTTTTTCCAAAAAGTCACAAAAGAGAGTTCTTGGAAACTCCGACAACAGCTTCTTTAATACTCTGATGAAAAAAACTTTTCGCGTTACATGGACTTTAGGTGGGGAAGTTAAAGCATTGGCATGCGAGATAAGCTCTGCATTTTGTAAGGTCGCAGATACTCATTATGTAATTACGAAAAATGACAGAAGAATTCTTGAAATTAATTATTTAAACAATCTTTTGAAACAGTTTTTTTGATGACCATTTCCACAAATCGCAGCATTCTTTCTACTAGCTTATTGATTGTTCCTTGTTCTAAGGAAGTCCACGCATCTTGTAACTGTTGCCATAATTCTGTTGCCGACGATGGACAGCTGATACGGACCCTATCAAGCCCTTCCTATAGAAGTTCTACAGGATTAAGATCGACTTTGTTAGTCACTGTAAACTATTTTGTCATCCCGAAATTCGATTTGTTGTCTTGCAGCTCTGGTAGAAAAGCAAATGGTAAGTTTTTAAAGAAATTGTGATGTGCAGTAGATCAGTCATGTCCTTTTTGTTGACACTGGTTGCAGGACGTCCTGTAGTGCAAAGGCATTCTTGTTCAACGAGCGTTTTTTAGCCAACTAAAAGTTAATTATCAGTGCCCTTTTTTTGTTGGTTACACTATCTTCTAATGCAGATGTACTTAAGAATTTGTTTCGTTGCATTTTGATGATTTTAAAACGGGGTGTTTTGCTCTTTGCATCTGTGCATATTCTGAAACAAAGACATTCTGGTGTTTCTTGTTTGATGATTCTATAACTCCAAACTCTGAACCATTGAGCAAAAATGAGTGACCAGACACTAAAAATTTGAGATCAACCGATTCTATATTCCTCTCAGGATCATGAACAAGTATTAATAAAGTAAGGGGCAATTTAATATTCCTGTTTTGCCCTGTACTACAAGAATCACAAGAGAGAATAATGTTTTTATGGGTGGAAGCATTTTCTTTCAGATGTTTGCAAATATAAAGAGTCACAAATTGCTTTTATAATATGCAATTGAAGTTAAAAGCTTGGGAAAAGGAAGCGCCTTTTGAAGATCAAATGTACCAACATAACATTCATCAGAAGCATTTTTCTGATCAGTTGTTTTTTGGGTTTGTAGTTGCCAGACGGAATCGTGTTTGTCATTTTTATAAAATGTCATTAATTTTCCTTAAATCGCTGACCCCAGCAGCTGAGAAGCAACTCCAAACCATGATAAAACCACCCCCATGTTTAACTGTAGGCACAACACAATCTGGCACATAAATTCTTCTCTTTTGATAAAAATTTCGGACTTTGATTTATCACTCCATAACACCAAATTCCATTGTTCCACTCAACTTTTCTTTTTGTGGCCTTAAAAGTGGTTTTCCTTTTGTAACACAACCATGCAAATTTGCAGCGACTTGTCTATTTTTACAGTAGTTACAAAAACGGGGTTTTCTCGGCCCCCATTTAATTCTGAACGGAATTGGCAATTTACATTAGCGTTGGTGGCCCCACCAGCAAAAACAACATGGCTATGTTAGGACGTATATTTCGAAATTCAAAGTCATATTCTGGTGAAAATTTACAAACATTTCAGTATGGTGTTAAATCTCTTGTAATATGTTTGGTTAATTAAGTTGATTTTGTTTCGTCTTGAGCCTGAAGAACAAATTTTTATTTTCATTTAATACGTCACTTACTAATTAGAAATTCTCCCGCATGGTGGCGTTTGCTTAATGTAAATTGCGAATTCAGGCGCTGTCAATCTTCTATTACGTTTAAGCATTAGTACTACCAAACGTATATCAACAAAAATACTTTTTGGTTTAGGTTTAAATTGGATTTAAATCGGGATTGCATGATGGCCAATCTAAAACGGTCACAGAATTGTTGATAAACCATTGGTTGGTGTCGCAAGCCGTGTGTTTAGGATCGTTGTCCTGCCGGAAAATCCATGTTACCGACAAATTTTCGTCAGCACATGGAACTAGAACGTTTTTTAAAATGTCCATGTACTTAATTTGGTCCATAATGCCTTTTTTGTGATGTATTGGACCAACGTCACGCCACGACATCGCACCCCACAACATAATTTTCCCGTCACCAAATTTAACAACCTTTTTGGTGTAACGCGGATTATTTTCTTGTAATTTAGGATGTCTGACCCGATCAAATTTATCTCGGTTTCGTCGGAAAATATCTCGTATCAACTCAGTATCTGTCCAATTGCGATACTTTCTTGCAAAACTCAAGCCTGCGTTTGATATTGGATTTTGTCAAAAGCAATTTCTTCCTGGCAATTCTTTCATATTCTATTGGAGACGTTGTTTAATTGTATTTACAAATTTATTGTCCTGCTTTTAGGGGATAAATCGAGTTTCGAATATCTTACAGATTTATGCGGAAATTTGTTTAGACGTTTTTGAAACAATACTCGACTGCGTTAAAAACCATTATTTTACGATACGATTTTTTGTCGAACTCCCAAAATTTCACAATAATTCTCCTCATAGTAATGCCTCGATTACACAGAGCGACTTTAGACGCTAGACGCTGGCGAATTTAGACGCAGCGACTAAATTCGCTCTGTGTAATAGACCTAGACGCTTACACGCCGCGTCTTGAACAGACGCTGTTCGTTCGCTTTTAAAGTTGACAGCCGGGCTACTTTAGACGCTACACGCTAGCGTTTTTACACTCCGGCGTCTAAAGTCGCTCTGTGTAATCGACATGAGAGTGTAAAAACGCTATTGTGCTAGCGACTAGTGACTACTGTGGTTGTAACTTGCAAGATGTCAAATGCGCGATTGCAACTACGAGACTAGCGAGTTTAGACGCTGTGTGTAATCGGACAGGTCGCTACACGTTCAGTCGCTGGCGACTTTAGACGCCAGCGTCTAGCGTCTAAAGTCGCTCTGTGTAATCGAGGCATAAGATTACACGTCTTTTTTTCCCATTTTGACACTATAATTTCACAAATTAATTTAGATCTAAGAAACTAAAAACAGAAGCACAACCTTTTACTTTCGCACTACGGTCCAAAATGAGTTTTATTTTCAATTATGTTCTTTATATTGCATGTTTATGACTGCAGATGTTTTACGACTGTTTTAAAATTTTTGGGTAAATGTTATGAAACTCGGGGCTCCCACTTGTCCTATATCCTAAAAATTCCTAAAATTTTAAAATCTATCCTTAATTCCTAAAAGGGTTCATTTAAAATTTTTTTAGCAATGTTACGCATATAATCGGCTTTTTCTCAATGTTTGAAAATTCGGGGGTTGTAGTAACTCCTCCCCCTTGAATATACAGATTACACGTTTTGGCTAAACGTAATTCGCTCCAAAAAGTAGCGAGGAAAAGTTTTAAGTTTTTGATTTAGTCATAGCCATCCGAACTAATTTCTATTAAATTATCGAAATCCACAGAAGAAAATTCCGTTTGGTTTATCTTGAATGAAAGGATTTTCTACCCAAAATGCGTTTTTGCTATAATTTTTGGCTACTTATCGGCCACCTTGAAAGCTGAAATTTTGCATGGACGAGGTTCAGTATTTTATGAACCGAAAATATTCGCAAAACTTCCAAGCTTCATCCAGATGAAAAAGTTTTAGGTGTTTTTCCGAAATTATTAAACAGAACAATGACAAAAACATACACATTATTATAAATCGCGTAAATAATCGCAAGAAAAGAAAGAATGCATGAAGTTAAGGAGAAGACTGATTACATTTTAGTCTTATCTGGACATTTTTGAAAACTTTATTTAAGTCCTATGGACGGGGTCCATCATAGAGACAAAAATTAAAGTTACCATAGTGGCGATTTTATACAACGCCTCATCTACATATTTATATAAAATTATAATTTCTATTTCCACTGAAGAAATACAATTTGTCATTTGACTTTGAAAATGAGATGAACTTTGGGTTCTACTCACAAATTATAGAGCAAAATTGTTACCATGAGACCAAATTATAGGGAAATATTTAATTTTTCAAATAAAAGATCAATTAAATAGCTCAAATAATAACTATAATTCCTGCACTCATCAAAATTCCAAATTTAAGTTGTGGTTCAGCAGTGTTTAATGTGCTACCGGACCATTTTTCCTAATTGCTTGATTTCAAACAATATCCATTATTTATGATTATTAAAAACCATTATGTAAATCTTATCTATTAAATTTCAACTTACTTATTTACAACTTTTATGTTTCAAAATTTTTACGCAAATGCAACCAGTTAAAAGTCACAGGCCAAAATCAACCTTTACTGGACTGATTTCGAATCAAGAACTTTTAGTATATTAAAAAGCACACCGTCAAAAACACATATAGCCAAAAAACAATTATTTTCGCTAACTAAGACTGAACTAAACCCACTTATAAATGATGAACGAATATATTTTTATAAATTTTCTATTTTTGAACGAATAGAAAATAATTTATTATTTAAATGAACACAAAATATACACAGCGAGCACAACAAGTTTTAACAAACATAAAATTTTTCCTAAACTTGAAAAATTGAACTGAAAATGTAGAAACAACAAATTTCGATTACTTACGCAAAATTAACAACAATTTTCGTAAATACAAGTCAAATAAAAATATTTAATAATAAATAAACAGAAGGAAAGAAAAACGTAGAATTTTTTGTTTAATTCTTATTTTATTTGTACATAATTTTTAAATCCGTCGTGAGTTTCTCAAAAGGGATTGTGTTTTGTCGATTTTAAAAGACAATTTTATATCTTATAACTAAAATTATAAATAAATTATTTGGATAATAAAAAAGAATCTTACCTGTTTATCTACCATAAGCGATGTAGATGTAAATTTCGTGATAAAACAGATCTAACATCTGCCGTGAAGCGTAGAGCATCGAGTACTGGTAATAAATTAAGTAGTGCTACGTCCGTAGGATCCGAAAACCATGATTTTATTGGTATGGCATTGTCTGGAAATTGTACAATAAGAAAGAGGTATTTTAAGGTTCAACACGTACTAGGGTATGCCCTGTAAGCTCCGGGGCTGTTGTCAAGAATGAATATGCTGGATAGGTCGTTACATATTGCACTTAAATCTTTCGTGTACGAACCCAAATCAGCTGTGCAATGCTGACGATAATATCGCCGCATTAGGATTCCTCTACCGCCATCCAAACGATCGGCCACGGCGGCCCCATAAATTTCCATACTAGCAGTGAAAACCACTAAGTCGTACCACTGACTGACAATATCGAGAAAAAAGTCAACGTGGGGTCGTTTGTGTACGAAAAATCTTACGGGATGTCGATCTATCACAACTTTTAGCACAAAATCGGGCGGAGTTCCCGCCTTCACTGTTTGTCTCACCACACCATCATGATGTGAATGTATTAACGTTTCATCCAAATCCAACACCAAGATTTTTCGTTTTACTATGCCTTGAAAATTAAAATAAATTAGTTAGTTACAAGTGATTTAATTAATGAATTATGATCCCACAGCAGGTTAAGATATGACTTAAGAGCGTTCACCATCAGTAACACCAACAAAAAATGTGCAAATAACTTCCTCGCTTTTCGTTTGAATTAAGGGGGTTACCTACTGTGACCGCTAAATTTTTTCGATTTTTTTTAATTACATATTTTTATAGTGTGGGGTCTTGCAAATGTGTCCAAAAAATATTAAAGTAAAATTCAACAAATTACCCGAATTATAACGGATTTTCTGTAATGGAGTTCATTATTAAAACTTTTTAAATCATGATTACATTTTAAAATGGAAATACTTTTTGTATTTTGTACTTGATAAAAAATTTAACAAATATAAGTTGTAGCTGTTTGTAATTGTCTTCAGGAGTCCAAAAAAACACAAAATATTTATAAAAATTGTTAAAAAAGAAAATTATTAAAAATCGACGTTTTAGTCCACCCTTAAAATCGAATTGATTGTGAAAAATGAGCTTAAAAGTTTTTTCTTACAAATTGAAACCCCCCAGGAACATCTGAGGTTGTTAACTAATTTACTGCTATGTTTTTTTATAGGTACAGTTAGTATACGAGGTTTTCGACCAACACATTTCTTACACAAACAAATAATGTTAGGTACAAAATCCCTAAAATTGTTTGTTTTTTTAATCTATTTTGACTAATAATTTATTATGCTAATTTTTATTTTAAAAGTTTTCAAAATAAACTACTTTCAGTAAAACCTGACAAAATAATATGAGTTACAAAAATATGTTGGTTCTTTAATAAAAAAAAGTTTTGATAGGAAAATTTCAGTGACTTTTGAGCTTCTAAAAAATACACGTCTTTTTGTAAATAAAGACGGGATAAAAACCGAGGTATTCGTACGTATATTATGTAAAAATCGGCGAGAAGGCCAAAATTTACGCATATAAGAGAGACGGCGAGCGCATCATACTGTCTAATCACCGAGCGTCTTACTATTCTAAAGAGGCGAGAACTGCCACAAAAGAAGAAATAAGTGCCGAATTTCACTTCTTCGAAGCCGAAGAATGTATTCTGTATGGCACTAGTATACGCGATTAAGGGTAGGTTACGAATATCAACCACTATCCACCTCATTACAGCACGAAAAAGTTTAAAACGATTTATCTCAAAACTACATTTCTCAAGTCGGGCGCACATTTTCCAAACAAACTACTTGGCGGATTAACTTGATTTTTTTTAAGCATTTAGAATATATTTCAGGCTCCAGTCAGAACCTAAAATATCCAAAATATATTTGAAATTACCATTTTGCAGGTCGTGAAAAGTAAATATTTTGTTGTAAAAATCGAAGTTTTTTTTAAATCCTCGCCATTTTGTCATTTTATGTTTAAATTAAATTTTCGAGGTTCCAACTGGAGCCACATTCATATAGAACAAGAATTTAAAAAATTCATTTATTTCAGATAACTGGATCGGTCGGAAACGATGCGCCCGATTGGCGCGTCATTTCGAAACACGAGTTAAGCGGTCTATAGACGTTCAACTTGGTTGTCAACCTAATCGTCAACTTGGCATGTTGACGACAAAGTTGAAGGTGTGTAGGCTAGTTGAAGGTTAAAAGTGCAAGTTGAAGAGCAGGTTGAACAAAATCAAATGCTTTGGATATTTTGTGGGCGGAGCGCGATGTTGGCGACGGAGTTTAAACATGTGTGGGTATGTTGTCAACGCAGTCGTCAACATTAGTCAGTTTTGCGAAGTTTTCACCGAAGCATTAAGTGCTGCAAAATATTTAGAAATAAAATAGAATGGCTACCATACCAAATTGTGATGCGATTTTAATTATTGCAGAAAAAGTATCAATTATTATTCTTCCTAGACTTTGAGGTGATATTGCCGTTTGAAATTTTAAGTCTTCAAAAGTCTGCCCACTGGTTAAATATCGGAGAGTTGACGATAGCCGTTCATTTGCAGTAATTGCATCTCGCATAAAAGTATCTTTCTTTTCTATTAATGGTCGTATTTTCTCTAACAATTCGGAATACGTTTCACTAATCATTCTTAAAAATTTTTTAAAATCTTTAGGTGCACTAATGCGTAGTTCTTTCATTAAATTTGAATGTGAAAATTGATTTCGTTTTTGATACCAATACTGTGACCACATTATTTTCCTTTTTCTCGGGGGGTTTCACCTCTTCGTCACATAACTCATGAATTATAACGTAATGTAATAAAGACAATTCTTCATTCATGTTAAATTTCAGTATGGTAAAATAAAGTTTTAAATTTCACAAATTAAAGTTAACGCGCCAAACTACACAAGCGTAGATAGTAGACTGATGTTGACGACCAAGTTGAAAAGTGTGTGGCGAACTGGTTGATGACTTAAGCGGTCTATAGACGTTCAACTTGGTTGTCAACCTAAGTCATCAACCAGTTCGCCACACACTTTTCAACTTGGTCGTCAACATCAGTCTACTATCTACGCTTGTGTAGTTTGGCGCGTTAACTTTAATTTGTGAAATTTAAAACTTTATTTTACCATACTGAAATTTAACATGAATGAAGAATTGTCTTTATTACATTACGTTATAATTCATGAGTTATGTGACGAAGAGGTGAAACCCCCGAGCAGTGGCGTACCTAGGGGGGGGCGGTCCGCCCCGGGCCCCTTTACCAAGGGGGCCCCACCCAAAAATAAATAATTCCATGTTTCTCAAGTGAGCGAGCTCGTTCGTGGCTCAGTCGTTCAGAGAGCGTCGGTTTCGGAGCTGCGTTGCGTCGTGCTGAATGTCGTAGATTCAATTGTTCGAATTCGGGCTCTTACGATAAAACTTTTTATCAGTTTAACATTTTTAACAGTAATGATAATTGATGACCTCGGACTGCACGAGTTTGTTCCCTTATTCTATCTATTATTTCTCTGCACAGGGCAATAGCTTATGGAAGACGGTTAGATTAAGGCAAAAAAAGGCTAGCCACATTAAAAAGTTTTTTTTTTGAGGGTGAGGGGGGCCTCCAAAATAAATCCGCCCCGGGCCCCAAGTGGTCTAGGTACGCCACTGGCCCCGAGATAAAGGAAAATAATGTGGTCACAGTATTGGTATCAAAAACGAAATCAATTTTCACATTCAAATTTAATGAAAGAACTACGCATTAGTGCACCTAAAGATTTTAAAAATTTTTTAAGAATGATTAGTGAAACGTATTCCGAATTGTTAGAGAAAATACGACCATTAATAGAAAAGAAAGATACTTTTATGCGAGATGCAATTACTGCAAATGAACGGCTATCGTCAACTCTCCGATATTTAGCCAGTGGGCAGACTTTTGAAGACTTAAAATTTCAAACGGCAATATCACCTCAAAGTCTAGGAAGAATAATAATTGATACTTGTTCTGCAATAATTAAAATCGCATCACAATTTGGTACGTTAGCCATTCTATTTTATTTCTAAATATTTTGCAGCACTTAACGCTTCGGTGAAAACTTCGTTCCTGACTGAAGTTGACGACTGCGTTGACAACATACCCACACATGTTTAAACTCCGTCGCCAACATCGCGCTCCGCCCACAAAATATCCAAAGCATTTGATTTTGTTCAACCTGCTCTTCAACTTGCACTTTTAACCTTCAACTAGCCTACACACCTTCAACTTTGTCGTCAACATGCCAAGTTGACGATTAGGTTGACAACCAAGTTGAACGTCTATAGACCGCTTTAGGTTGACAACCAAGTTGAACGTCTATAGACCGCTTTACGCGTCAATCTGTACCTTGTACAATTTTCAATAAAAAGCTTTACAAAAATTTTAGGTGTTAGTTTAAATGTGAATAAATAAGTATCCTAGATTTTAGCTCAATAGCTGTAACAGTTTTCTCAAATTTAATTCCTAAAAATCAGCTTGAAAACGACTGTTCACAGTAGGTAACCCACTTAAGATTGGTTTTACCGAAATATTTATAAAATTAATCTGCATATTAGTGAATTTTTTGTTTAAATTCTTTCAAACTAATGCCTTTGATGTGATTGCAGCACGTGAACAAAATGTTTAGAATATTCCTCACTTTGATATTTATTACCACATTATCACGATCATTCATTTTTATGTCACTCGTAAACCAGAAATTTGGCATGCAAGTACCCAAAACTATGCTAAAGATAATAAATTATAAGAACTTTAAATTACACCTTTTTCTGGAGAGTGCACTCAAAGTCAAAATTTGGTCAGGGCTCCCATTTTTGAAATAAACAAAGGTTTATTCAATATCTACATTTAAAAGAAAAAAATCGTGTTCCTAAAGATTTGTCCAAGTACTACAAGCTAAATTTGAATTATTTTGGAGGGTTGTACAACGTCAACGATTTACTTTAGGGACAAACAAAAAAAATTCGGTATAACTTAAAAAAAAAAGTATTTTTTTTAAAACCGATTAAAAAATATTTTACCGAAATATTTATAAAATTAATCTGCTTATTAGTGACTTTTGTTATTTAAATTCTTTCAAACTAATGCCTTTGCTGTGATTGCAGCACGTGAACAGAATGTTTAGAATATTCTTCACTTTGATATTATTTATTACCACCTTATCACCATCATTCATTTTTATGTCACTCATAAACCAGCAATTTGGCATGCAAGTACCCAAAACTATGCTAAAGATAATAAATTTTAAGAACTTTAAATTACACTTTTTTCCGGAGGGCGGGGGCACTCAGTCAAAATTTGGTCAGGGCCCTCATTTTTTAAATAAACAAAGGTTTATTCAATATCTACATTTAAAAGAAAAAAATCGTGTTCCTAAAGATTTGTCCAAGTTCTACAAGCTAACTTGGAATTATTTTGGATGGTTGTACGTCAACGGTTTACTTTAGGGACAAACAAAAAAAATTCGGTATAACTTAAAAAAAACACCAAGTTTCAGCAAAATCGAAGAGGGTCATGAAAATAATTGGTTAAATTCATTATACGAAGTGATCTCTTACCACAAGAGACACAAATTCAATTAAATTGAGACTAATTTTTTGCAATAAAAAGACGAATCAACTCAAATAAAGAAATTAAAAAAAATTCCTCATGTTAAAGATAAATAAAGCATTTCAAAATTTGCATTTTTTTTTTCATCAAAAATTTTAAAGCAATTTTCTATTTTTGAGTGCAAATTAAATCTGGATTCTAGGTTTTGTTTTCGCAGAATTATAGTTTTACTTTTTATAAATATCCGTATTTTAGGATATCAGCAATGTTTATTTTATCACAGAATCATCAGAAAAATCAGGATTGGCTTCAATGAACCAATCAACGAGCTTCAATCAACTATGACAGATTTGGTTGGTAAATTGACAAGATAATAGGATACTGGCGGAACAAAAATAATCAATATACCAATATAAAAATCCCATATTGGGAAACAGTGACCGGAACCCCCAGCAAGGCCTAGAAATCAAATTCGCTAGAATATTTACATTTCAAGTAAATTTAATGGATATTGTACAAAAACAACAAATTTAATGTAATGTTAATTTCAGATTTTAATTGTGATTAGCATAATATGTATATTGTTTTACGTAACAATAACCAATAAATTAAAACATTATGGTTAGAGCATCGTGCACGATTCGCGAGTTCGATTCCCGTCACCTATCATTTTAGTCTGGAGTCGGACATAAAACGCACCAAGTTTTTACAATATCAATACAAAAAATCAGTTGCATCGATTCTTAATTATTGTATCTACTTTAAATCTCAAGCCTAAACCATGAGAGCTCCAATATGACAGGCCAATTTTTCTCTAGCAACGCAATATTAAAGATCTCATAATCACGCTTTTCCAAAAGGATCTGACTATGAAAATAATTTGAAAATATAAAAGCGAAATTGAATGGCACCACACAAAAAGGGAAAAGAAGTTGTTTAGGACCATGTAAACCATTATTTCCGTTCCAAAAAAATAACTTTTTTCTGGATGTTCTAGAAGATCCTTCGCATTTTTAGGCAGGTTCGAGGATTTTAAAGACTTGATAACAGTGAAAGTGTTTGAAAAAAAAAATTTGACAAAAGTTACAAAATTATTATCTGTCATGTTATAATTATTTGGCCACTTCGAGACCACCTGGCAACCTGAAATTTTGCACAGGCGTAGGGTCGGTATTCTTTTGTCGAGAAAAATCGTGAACCCATAAATTTCCCATCGGGAAAAAATTTATCGGTGCTTCTCGTATTTTAATAAATACACCCTGTATGATTTTTCGTTATAAAAAAACAGAATAAAGGCTAAGGGTAGAAGATGGAGTCATAAATTCATCCGAATCAATTTCAGATAAAATCTAGCCTGATGAATACCAGTTGCCCGAGGACAAGCTTAACAAACCCATTGCTAGACTGATACAGGAATATGCCAGTCTACGGACCAATGAGTCCATAGGGCCGGTACTCCACAGTGCCAAAACCAGGTAAATTTAGCCCACTCCCCCTCTCAAATTTTCTAATAAAATTAGTGTCAAAGGTATTAATAAAAATTTAATTATTTAGAAAAATTTTGCGAGAGGCTTTAGAAATGCTAGCCCCTCCCCCATCGTGACTTTTTTTTTAATAAAATGAATACCAATCGATGGAGTACCGTTTGAGCTTCAATGAGCGTCAAAAATCGTAAAATTAGAAGTTTTACCAACATCGCTTCCAGAGCTTCATATAGGGCTTTCAGCTGGCAAGCTTTGCGATGATTTTATTACAACAAAACAGGAAATATTATTGCTCAGCAGTTCACGATAGAGAATTCTACTGCTTTACATCATGGGCGTCCTTCCCAACCCTGGCTTTAAAAGTTTTCGCGTAACTTGCGAAAAATTTTAAAATAAAAAAAAATATAAAATAAAATAAATAAATTTGGTTTCAGGTCAAGTGGTATCACAAGATAAAGTACTAATAAAAAAAGTAATGATAAATCAGGTACCAAGTTGTAAAAGTGGTTTACTATACCTCCGTTTTATTGATGTATGATATCTTATTTAAGTAAAAAAAAAGAGATAAATAAAATTTATCTATAGACGCAAGGTTTAAATATAAATCCAAGAGGATCATAGGCACCAAGTACGGAAGGCTCCGGGACAATTGAAATAAAAAATCATTTATGTTTAATTCCTACAAAATCAATTCGCAATCAGAAATTTTTAATAAATAAAACATCAGAAAACTAAAAATTTTCCAAAATAAATTAATTAAACACAAATTCCTAAATATTCCTTTAAATTAATTTGACGGTTTAACTTCTGAAAATCTAAAAATTTCGCTTGCGGAGAATTTTTCCCCCCCCCCCCCCCGTCTAGATTTTTCTACAACCCGCCACTTACAGAGAAGGTATAATTTTGAATAAATTTAAGCAAGAAGATGCCTTCTCCCAGACTTCTAATTAAACATGAAAGTTAATTTCTTTGTTCATCAAATTTTTTTTACTTTTAAAAATTTTGTGTTTGCCCCACTTTATACCACATAAAGTCATAATCCATATATTGCAAAGCACAATATGGACGATTTTAATCTCCTCCTGCCCCTATGAAAGGGCACGTAAGATTTTTGAAACCCTCCCCTAATTTGTCATAAACAAATGTTTTTAATTCATGTTTTATGGTAAAAAGGTAGTTTTGAAAGCCAAATATAAACTGGTTCATATTAACATCTCGTGGGCGTTACTGACATGAGTAAAACACATTTTATATTATGAAATATTCTTCAAAAGGGAATTGTTATTAAAATACTTCATAAATATTTAATATTTTTTTTAGCGATTATTTATTTTATATTACAACGCAGTCTTAACTTACTTATTGAGCAGTAACATTTAAAAAATGTACAATAAAAAATTTGCACTTGGTGGATTTTCATTGTAAGTCCAAGATATTTAAACAAACCTTACCAGGGTTTCCACTGAATTTTTCAAACCAAACTAGATAGGTTTTTTTTAAATATTCCCACCTCGCTCCGTTACAATTTTAAATGGCATTAAAAGTGGACAGTTTTGGTTGGTAAATGCATCGAGGAGGTAGGACAGTGCAGAATACAAACGTTATCCAATATCAACAAAAAAAATAATTAAAAATTGATATTAAAATATTTTCCTGTCCGGTTTCAATTTCCCTGATTTTGCGCTAAATATGAAAATTTCCCGACATTCTTGACAAATTTAATAAATTGCCCGACTTCTCCAAACGAATGGGAACTCTGCTTACGTAAGGAATACTTTGATTCACCCGCTTCATGTAAGGATTCATTAGATTTTCAGTACCCCACCCCCCCTCACTCCATACTTAATTAATGGTCCTTTAAGACGCGTCATAATATAAAACACCAAAAAATTAATATATACATCGATTATATAGTATCACATTGGCAAATCTTATTTTGTATTAATTGATCCGTTGAATTAATGATCTATCATCCACAGTGCGGCCTTTAGGCCGCACAACCGAGGCAATCACATAGGGTAATAGCTGAAATTTTAAGTGGTTGAAATCGGATAAGAGAAACCCCCTGAATTTAACACCTAATAGTGAAAAGCTTGTGCATATTTGTGAAAAAATCAAAGTCTGAAGAAATAGTACAATTATTACTCATGATCTGTACAGATTTGATGTAGAAGTCTTAAACTCGTCAAAGAACGAAAAATGTCGACTTGAAAAAATCAGGTCAATGTTGGCGGTTACTTAAATTTATATAATAATATTATTTCATAACGATTTAAATCATTATCAGCCTTCTTTAATATTAGAGAGTTTCAAGGGCGGATACAAAAGAGGTAACCCCCCCCCCCCTTATGAATTTTCAAACATCGAAAAAAATATGATTGAATGAACTAAAATTGCCAAAAACATTTTAAAATGTACCTTTTTTTATTCATTTTGCCCTTGTAGCTTCGCCTCGCGCATTTTAGGGATTATGAACCAAGAAAACATTAATTTCAAGTACGGTCGGTGTTAGGCTTCCTACAGACTGATCAAGCAAAAACGTTGTGCGACAAAACGTTTTTGTTTGATTGTGTTGAAAACTGTTTTTTACATGTATTAGATATGATCCAACACACACTGATCTAATACATGTAAAAAACAGTTTTCAACACAATCAAACAAAAACGTTTTGTCGCACAACGTTTTTGCTTGATCAGTCTGTAGGCAGCCTAACGGTCGTTCACTAACCCGACATGGTTGGTATTATAAATTAGCCGGGCTTTTGGCTTCGCATTTTAAGTCTCGGAAAAACTGATTTTTGACTTGGCCATGTTCGAGAAATTTCTCCATTTCTCATTTGAGAAGAGGTACTCAATAGGTACCTCGACACCAAAAGACAGCTTGTTTCTCGATGTTCCTTCAGTAAATTTCAAAATAGGTAAATTAAAATTTTAAATATCTTTAACCCCCTCCCCCTTACATGACGTTTTTGTTGAAGAAAAATGTTTGACCACTTGGAAATCATCTTAGTGGTGACGGAGTCGGTTAGGAAAAAGCGAATATCTCGAGCACAATTGAGTCAATAAATTACTCTAAATTACTGTAGATAGAGGCTTATAATTGGGCGGTGTTATGCAGAAAGCTACCAAGCCACATTTTTTTTTTTTTCAATTATTGAAGGTACGGAGCCAGTAAGGTTCATTGTACATTCTGCTGAAAACATCCAAGCCACAGGATAACTTATTAATTTCTTCAGGAAGTTACCTCCTTATTTTTTTAATTTAATACTGTACTAATTGTTAATTATCTCGGATTTATGCAGACGTGGCTTGGTAGCTTTCTGCATAACACCGCCCAATTGCGAGGCCGTTTTATAGTAGCTTTGGGCTGCCAGCATTACCGAGCTAGTATAGGGGTTTGCAGGTTGGCGATAAAGAAAGTATAGCAGAGAATATGTGAAGCTTTGGAATTAAATTATACAGGGCGAGGCAGACAGCACGTATCAGGCATTATTGTCAAATACGGTTAGTCATAGAGAGTTGTGAAAAAATGGTGATCACAAAAGCCTACATGAAGAATCGAATGGTGATATTGGCATTCCCCGAAAACTCCAGATTTTTAAATAGCATGAGAGTCGAAAATGGGGGACGGACCCCTAAGGGTGTCCACTCCAAATAAATTTAAAATTTCCTATAGCAAAGAGGAAGGTTTATAGAGTATACTGTAAAAATTTCACTTGCGAAAGTATTATCAAAATTTCGAGAAAAATCAATTTTAAAATAGCATAATTTTGCATGTAAAATGCATGTCGAAGCCACGCCCATATCCGAGGTTATAAATATATGTTACGGTCGCTCGATGCGGATCGCATTTACTGGTCTACTGCCGTGCTTATAACATCGCTAGCACGGTCGCCAAACTGAATAAAAAACGGTTCTTTTCAGAACCACAAATATTTTAAGAATAAGGTCTCTAAATAAACATAAAAAACTATGGGGAAAACCTAGGCCTTGCGGGGCTAGGTTTTGATGGTGCAAATTACTTTTTTGGGTGGATCTGGCACGGCCAGAATTGGGCGCATCAAAAAACCTACCCTAAGGCCCTCCGGGCGGTTTTTCAATCGCGTACGCCGCTAAGAGCTAAACATACGAGAAGGCGCCATCCATCAAGAACACCGGGATGAAGGCAACCGGGATCTTAAACCCCCAAAAAATTGCGTAAAAACAAAAAATAATCGATGTTACATGTAGGAGCGTCGAGCTGCATCTGCCGGTGCGGAATACTTTAAGTGTTAGGGTCATTCATTACGCACGGACCGACCACAGAATGAGCGACGCGCAATAATCTCGTTACGGAATCTCGTTAAATTAGCAAACTTCAAATTCGATTTACTCAAAATTTTGATAATACCTTCGCTTGTTTAAATTACATCAGTAAACTATATAAACCTTTCTCTTTGCAATAGGAAATTTTCAATTTATTTGGAGCGGACACCCTTAGGGGTCCGTAGCCCGAAAATGGTATCGTTAAAAAGGTCTTTCAAAACCAGGCAAGTTTTGTTGAAAAAAAAAATTTTATTGCCGCCAACCCTTTCGAGAAATAATTCCATTCTCATGCAACCATATTTTATTAAGGGTTCCAAGTTTAGCCAGCGCAGCGAATTTAAAATCAAGCCCCTATGATCATCATCAAAATATAATAAGTCTAAATTTATCTGTGCGTCTGTAAAACTGAATTGATCCGTCCCCTCCAGTTCGGCCTTTAGGCCGCACAACCGAGTCAATCACGTCTGGTATTAGATAGTTTCCTGATATACTCACATTACAATTTATTACAATAAACGTTAGACCCGTAACGCTTGCTCAATCACAATATTTTGCAAACGTCGCTACCGAAAAATCGAAAAGCTGAATTTTAAGTGGTTATTGCTTATGCATAGTTGAAATCAGATAATAACAAAACCTGTTGAATTTTACTCCTAATAGCGAAAAACGCGTGCATATTTGTTAGTCAAGTCAAAAGTTGAAGAAGCTGAACAACTATGACTTACATAATTATGTATGGTAACAATTAACCCCAGTGCGGCCTTTAGGCCGCTCAACCTTGGCAATCACTCATAACGACGGATCTTGTGGCATATAATAGAATATAAAACACCATTTCTGTGTATCTGTTTGTGACGCACCTCCCGTTGGTTCAATTTTTAGTTACAAACTACACCTTTTCCACCAGTAATTCAGAAATCGTCAACCGTTATTCAGATTTGTCAATGGATATTCAGAAATCGTCAACCATTATTCAGATTTGTCAATTTATATTCAGAAATCGTCAACCGTTATTCAGATTTGTCAATTGCAATTCACGATTTCTTAGTATCAGTTGACAAATCTGAATTACAATTCACAATTATTTCTGAATATAAGTTGACAAATCTGAATTACAATTCACAATTTCTGAATATCAGTCGACAAATCTGAATTACAATTCACGATTTCTGAACAGCAGGTGAGGTTTTCTGAATTACTTCTGGAAAAGGTGTAGAAGAACAAGTACCAGTGCGGCCTTCAGGCCGCACAACTATGGCAATATATGGAATAATTTGGAAATACCGAAAACTTGTTAACAGAAAAACTTGGCACTTAACCAAGTGTTCTCACTTTTGAAATCTTCTGAAAAGGTTGACGTCAAAAAATTGATATCAATGAGATGATACCATGAATTACCGCACCAGGTGACACCACGCCCAGTTTCCACCAAAAATAAACGTAGGTCATTTAAAAGGCCTTCGTGGGTCAGTGCCTAGGTTTGCCACCACTGTTTTGGCGAGTGATTGTCATGGTTGTGGTTCAAACTCTCTCAGGTTGACAACTAAAGAATGTAGCGTTATAAACAGATAGATGATAAGGCACACAGAACTGAAGTTATAATAGTTATTTGTGCTAAAAGTGTGAAAAATCCACTTGTATGCATTACAAGCGATTCTACACGCGTGCGAGAATTATGCAATTTCACGCAATTTTATTTACTACCGTATTTTTTTCGAAATAAATGGTTTCCGAAAGGCCATACGGGGCCTTTTTTTAAAATTATTTGACTTTATTTCTGATAATATAGTAGATTATCTACGCACGAGCGAAAATATATATTTTCACACGTGTTGCATACAAAATTTTATCTGCTACCGTATTGTAAAGAAATCAATGATTTTTAATTTACTTGCCATTTTCCATACACATAGGTATTAAAAGTTTCTTTGAAATTGCAATTACTTCAAAACTATTAATAATTATTAATATGCCATGAAAACAAGTTATTTCCTTGATGACCGTGAGTTTGCTATCTGTGTGGGTGCAAAACTAATCACTACAACACGAAAAAAGGTTAGAAAATATTTAAGAAAAAGAAAAGTAGAAAGCAAACTAGGTCCTTTCCACATTATCTAAATAAATGCAATTTTTATTTAGGAGAAATCGCAAGAAAATCAAACAATCTCAATTCTGACTATAAATAATGGACTTCTATGCGAATGTAGTATGTAAAAATTCGAAGCAACCACCATGTACATACAAGGTCATTTTTTAAAACATTTTTGGCTTTTATTTATTTCTTCTACCAAATTCCAAAACTATGTTCGTGCTAAATTTCAGCTAAGCAGTGATATGCAACATGAAAATGAAATTTTGGTAAATTTAATTTATTTTTGATGGGACAAAAACAGTACAAGTTCCGTTATGACCCACGTAATTTTTTACGTACGAGCAAATCTAAATCAACAAAATGAAGCCAAAAAATCCTCCGATAAATAATGGAGTTGTGGGGTGCGACGATAAAATATTTGAGCTCTGCTAAAACAATAAGGGGATTATTTTTTTACACAATTTAACGTACGTCTAAAATGAAAATATTTACCAACGGGGAAATAAAATTTTGGTAAAAATTAATTTAATTTTTTAAAATTAACTGACATTATTTAATAAATTTTTTCGATTTTTTTTATTACATATTTTTATAGTTTGGGGTCTTGCAAATGTGTCCAAAAAATATTAAAGTAAAATTCATCAAATTACCCGAATTATAGCGGATTTTCTGTAATGGAGTTCATTATTAAAACTTTTTAAATCATGATTACATTTTAAAACGGAATTACTTTTTGTATTTTGTACTTTATACAAAATATACAAAAATAAATTTAACAAATATAAGTTGTAGCTTTTTGTAATTTAATTAGCTGACTAATTTATTATGCTAATTTTTATTTTAAAAGTTTTCAAAATAAACTACTTTCAGTAAAACCTGACAAAATAATATGAGTTACAAAAATATGTTGGTTCTTAATAAAAAAAAGTTTTGATAGGAAAATTTCAGTAACTTTTTAGCTCCTAAAAAATACACGTCTTTTTGTAAATAAAGACGGAATAAAAACCGAGGTATTCGTACGTATATTATGTAAAAATCGGCGAGAAGGCCAAAATTTACGCATATAAGAGAGACGGCGAGCGCATCATACTGTCTAATCACCGAGCGTCTTACTATTCTAAAGAGGCGAGAACTGCCACAAAAGAAGAAATAAGTGCCGAATTTCACTTCTTTGAAGCCGAAGAATGTATTCTGTATGGCCCTAGTATACGTGATTAAGGGTAGGTCACGAATATCAACCACTATCCACCTCATTACAGCACGAAAAAGTTTAAAACGATTTATCTCAAAACTACATTTCTCAAGTCGGGCGCACATTTTCCAAAGAAACTACTTGGCGGATTAACTTGATTTTTTATAAGCATTTAAAATATATTTCAGGCTCCAGTCAGAACCTAAAATATCCAAGGATATCGATAAGGAGGGTAATCCATCGTCGAAACCTACCCTTTCGGGGCGCCGCTCCGCTCTGCACCCCTCCAGGGCGGTTTTGACTCTGGTTACTAGGCTAAACATACGAGAAGGCGCCTCCCATCAAAAAAAAACCGGGATAAATGAAACCGGGAGCTTAGAGACCCTTGAAATAGCATTAAAAAGTATAGTTGCGGTATGGGGCAGTAAACTATTACGTTTCACCCCCAAAAAATCGCGTAAAAACAAAAAATAATCGATGTTACATGTACGAGAGACGAGCTGCATCTGCCGGTGCGAAATACTCTAAGTGTTAGGGTCATTCATATTGCACGTACAGTCAACAGAATGAACGACGCGCGGGAATCTCGTTAATTTTACATGTAAATTTGCAAACTTCAAATTCGATTTACTCAAAATTTTGATAATACTTTCGCAGGTTTAAATTATATCAGTAAACTATATAAACCTTCCTCTTTGCAATAGGAAATTTTCAATTTATTTGGAGCGGACACCTTTAGGCAGCCGTACCCAAATTTTGTATTAAACACATAAATTTGAGCAAATCACTCACTCACTCATTCATAATTTAGTGCGTATAGCTACGAGGGTCGTGGAGAGTTGAAATTTTGCATACCCGTGTGGTTTTACGAGGATTGAACGGGAAAATTTTCCCGTTTTTCATGGGACGTAACGGAAGGGGTGAAATGGCGCTTCAAAGTGGTCACAAAATTTCGGCATTCACTTTGGAGAGTTGAAATTTTTCAGGAAGCTCCGGGCGGTGGGCGAAAAATTTTTTCTTTTTCGAAATTTTTTTCCAGCGCTTGGCAAGAGGGCTCCTCGCGGTTTTTCGTATTTTTGTATCTACTTCGAGTTTTCGTCCGATCGACCTGAAATTTGTTAAGAGGGGTGGGGACGGCGAAAACGGACAATCGGTATGGCCAAATTTTCCAATTTTTGTCCCGTTACCGTTTAAGGGGGGGGGGGGGTAAAAATTGAATAGTTTTTTGCGCCTGGCTCGTTTATTTTCAGATTAAAGTTTCGATTTTTTGGTCTCATTTGGATCCTCTCGAATTTAGATTTGCATTTTTGCAAAAGAATGCCTAGGTCGCCGATCGCTTTCGAGCGCTAAGCGAGACGACGATTTTAATTACATATTTTTGCCGTTTTTTGCGCTACGTCGGGCGGCGTCGAACGGATCGCAAAACATAATACACCGTCGTCGAGCCGACTGTATGCCCGACAAAATTTGTAGATATACTTTTTCTCGAAAGATGAACTGGTTTCGAGTAATCGTGATATACAAATTAAAAAACGGCAAATTAAAAAATTTATGGTTTGCCTTAGTTTAATTTTGATCTGTCCAAGTGATTTGTATTGTTTATTACTATATTTTAACTAATTTACTTGTATAAACATATTATGTAATTAATATCAAACGAATTTTTTAATTACTTCTAAAAAATTAATTCTGACGTCATTACGCCCATAATTAAAATTTGATTGCATATAGACGGCACGGCATTCCGCAAATATCTAATTTTTTTTGGAAAATGACAATTTTAAAAATTTTTCAATGCAAACATGTTATATGTTTCCTCTTTGCTATAGGAAATTTTCAATTTATTTGGAGTGGACACCATTAGGCGTCCAGCCCCTTGCATTTTAACAATAATTTAAGAGGGAAATATCAAGTGTGGGGTATCATAAGATGCGGAAAAATAATCTCTTTCGATTGATATGAGTTTCAATCTCACATGTTCCACCGGGAAGCGGCAATGCTTTTTAACAATTTTCATTCCCCTAAAAAAGGGGTTAAAAATGGACGGTTTTCAACCAAAATCTAATCAGCTCTTTAGACAGTTACTTCAAACTAGTGTATAAAATTTCAACTCAATTGGTGCACGCGTTTGTCTGGAAACGTTGACGATAGAATAACCACACATCACACACACATCCGGACATCAATCCAAAATTGGTCTTAAACAATTCGTATGGGCTCATAGACCATGGGAAAAATGCTAACTCAAAATTTTTTTTTAACTCGATAACAATACTTTCCTTTACTACGTAAATGGGAAAGTAATATATTTAAAATTACCATTTTACAGGCCGTGAAACGTAAATATTTAGTTGTAAAAATCGAAGTTATTTTTTTAAATCCTCGCCAGTTTGTCATTTTTTGTTTAAATTAAATATTCGAGGTTCCAACTGGAGCCACATTCATATAGAACAAGAATTTAAAAATTAATTTGTTTCAGATAACTGGATCGGTCGGAAACATTGCGCCCGATTGGCGCGTAATTTCGAAACATGAGTTACGCGTCGATCTGTAACTTGTACAATTTTCAATAAAAAGCTTTACAAAAATTTTAGGTGTTAGTTTAAAAATGAATAAATAAGTATCCTAAATTTTAGCTCAATAGCTGTAACAGTTTTCTCAAATTTAATTCCTAAAAATCAGCTTGAAAACGACTGTTCACAGTAGGTAACCCCCTTAAGGTATTTTTTTAATTGCAGACAAATCTAAGTTCGAAATGAACAAAATCAGAAGAGTAAAATTCTAATAATTCAAACCATACATCTAAATTTTAAGTAAAATCGAGTCGCGACCTGCATGTAAATCGACTCGGAGCTGTTGGTTAACAATGCTGTAACACAGCTTTTGGTGGCAGCTCTTAAAAATCTTCCTGGAGGGTTGTTAAAGCAAGGTTTTAAAAAAAGGTAACTTACTTAATCGATGCCTAGACAGGGGTGACAGTGGATAAATGTTATAACGTACCGACTGATGCTGGATAACCTACAAAAAAGAATTATTAATAAAAATAAAACTTGAAAAGTAGGCGGCTAAAGTTGACGGGTTGCCAAATGCGTTTGGCAAGGCGAACATTTTTGTTGTCCCGAGCATGCAGCAGCGGTAGAAAAAATGTGAAAGAATAAGTAAACGTCAATGAAAATAAACAAAGCGAAAATAAATCACGAAAAGTGATAAGCGATAGAATGTTATCAGGTGCATCTTAAAATGTCATATCATTACACTTAGCACTTATAACGTCAATGGTTATTAATGAAACGAAAACAAATTTCTATAAATAACAACAAAATGGAAATGAACAAATATTGAACAATACTTACGGCCCTACATTGTTTTTTCAACATATAACAAAAACAAGTCCAAACTTTTGATGCCAAAAGCAAAAACGCTCTCAATCCCATTTGCACACGTTTCCACATTTGTGTAACTAAATTGTATGGAGTAAATTTATTTTTAATTTTCTTCACTCGAATTCAAATTCCCTCATCCAATTAAGACAACTTCACTAATGGTATAATTTCATTTAAATTAAGTTGCATCTTAACAGGTAACAAATACAAACCGCATAGCCGCCATGCCAAAATCGACCCATAACTGACAGTTGACTATGCGCAATTGTTACATCACAGCATTTAAATTTCAATCTTAGGGAGAGTCTACAGCATCTTTCCTAAAAATTGGACTCACCCGAAATATCGCTACGACTTTTTCGACTTGAAGAACGGATTCCAAATTTAAACTGTTTTTCCTCTAAAATGCGTGGTATATCCGGCAAAGCATTACATATTATTATAAAAAAAATTAAGTGACAATACGAATAAGTGCAATATGTTTGATCGTGGGAATTGTGTAATAACTATTAATTACAATACAAACATATCAGGGTTCAAGGTTGATTATAGGATTTTATTCGCGTGTTTCAAGACGAACGTCTAATTGTTTTATAGATTTGCATACATATTATACTTTATGAACGAAAAATTCAAGCAAATTTTTTTCGCTTTCGAGCAAAAAGGACGAGCAACAAAATTTAGCTACTACCCATCTTCAATAAAAAGTTTTGTTAATGATGGATCAATTAACCATAAATTTTCAGTTGATCCCAGCATTTTAATTATTAGAATAAAATTTGGTCATTCCCTAACGCGTCTCTGATTGGTTGATTTTTTTGGTTCCAGTGCGGCCTTTAGGCCGCACAACCACGCTCTTAATTATAAAACACCAGTTCTGCATATTATCTGTCTATCTATTTATCTTTTATTATGACATTGGGATACCGACAAAAAAAGTTTAGTAGTGTTTTTTTTTACATAAATACGATTCTTACGATGTTCTTTGCCATGTAATGTGGTTAGATTTTTCTAAAAGCGGCTCATTTCGATGTAATTAAATAATGATCTTCAAATAAATTTGAATTATTTATTCAATCTGTGACGTCGTCACTAACATTAGTTAGCAGATCTTGCTTAGAGCTGGCGTCCAAATGTCAAATACATTTACGATTTATAAAGTGTAAAGAGCCGGTCGAAATAAAGTTTTACTGAGTTTGTAAGATGCAACTTTTGAATTTGAACCGACGTCCTCTCCAGAAAAACCGCCATCTATTGAGAACTAACAAAGTTCAAACCTAAAATCACACTTCTTCGACGACACGGTAAATAACCTAGACCACCACGTTGTGAAATACCTACGATCGCCATCTAGTAACCAAATTCTTTCTTCCGGTGTACAAAACATAATGTCAAAAACAACTGTAACAAAACAAATGATTGCTCCAAGGAGAGACGACCATTAACTTTGTAATATTGCAATTCAATTTTAGCGCGGGTTTTTTAAGCGGGATTCAAAATTCGAATACAAACGAGGTAAAAACAGGAAAGAGAGAAGTACCGAAAGTTGAGCTTTTTAAAACGAGATGGGGTGATTTAGCAGAAATTTAAAAGATTGAACAGTTAACGGTTTTTGGGAAGGGGAAGGAGGTAGAAAGGACGCGAGAACCATCTTGAAATCAGGGACAGAAGGTTTTTGGTTGCGAGACGTGTAACATGGGTGCTTTGTGATAAAGGAGTTTATTTTAATTTTCATTTTTGTAACATCCTAATAAAAAAGGCGATTATCGTGAAATATTCGACTATACCAGGGATATACAAGTAAGTTACTATTTAAATCTAAATTTGTTTTGATATATTTATGTTTTGTGAAACAAAGTACCTACCACGAGATTTCACCTGTTGGATTTTTCCGATGAATTTGCTAAAATGTTATAAATATCGCGTTATTCAATGAGGTCTGTAAAATACCAAGATAGATTTTTAATCATGTAAGATGCAACTTTTGAATTTGAACTTCGCGCCAACATCCTCTCCAGAAAGCGCCATCTATTGAGAACTAACAAAGTTCAAATCTAAAATCACACTTCTTCGACGACACGGAAAATAACCTGGACCACCACGTTGTGAAAATACCTACGATCGCCATCTAGTAACCAAACTCTTTCTTCCGGTGTACAAAACATAATGTCAAAAACAACTGTAACAAGACAAATGATGGCTCCGAAAGAGAGACAACCTTTAACTTCCAACACAAAATAAAACAACCAAATTTGGGCAATGTCAATTCTTTTATTATCGTTAATATTCTTGTTTGAGGAATTTAACCTGAAGCAATGAATTACCTAACTCGTGATCTAATAAATCTGTAGATTTAATTACCCTGAAAGTCGATTTGTTTTAAATCGCTTTAATGATTTCGATAACTTTTAAATTACTTGTTTAGATTCAATCCTTTGGATTGTTTATAATCTTTTCTTCATGTACTTAGTACATTCTTTGAAGATTTTGTAAAGCTATGTGTTTTATTGAAACACTAGCTGTTAATGGAAAAATACCTTTATTAATCTACCTTTAAATAACCCCCCTTGAATTATAATTTACTACCTAATTCAAATAAGTTCAACCATCCTGTATTTGAATACTAACGATACCTAATTTACCAATATTAAAACCCCAATCTCAGTAACCTGTCTTCCTTTAAGGAATTTCGTTAATCCATTCATGCGCGTCACTGTAAGTTATGATAACTTAATTAACAACAAATCTTTGGGAACAGTTCAATGTAATTTGCTTTATGGTTTGCATTTAAGCAGTATTAGTCTTGAGTAATTTATTTTCCAAGCTAATAAGGGGTTGTTTAGAATCTTTTACCCAAATTCGGCGAAGCTAAATGTACATGATTGTAATGAAACCAAAATCACTGTTTTAAATAAGTCAATTATTTACCAAGATAGAAAGATTTGCGGACATATTTTTCATCACATTTTAAGCTGTTGTGCCAACTTAAAATATTACTAAATTCCTCCAATCAATTCTTTGGACTTGCAAATAATTAGCAATAACTTTGACCAACACCCTGTATAATAATATATAACTTAATAACAGATTACCAATTTAAAATAATGAAACTTCTTATTTATAAATCTAAACTCATTTGAAATTAAAAACACCCTGTATATAATAATTGTTAGCATACTTTGTATTAATAAAACAAGTTACCGATGGAAAGCTGACCTTTCAGTTTAACCGTATTCCGTTATGAATTTACCCCAACACGTGGCGACGGTCTAGTTTTAACCTTGAATTCTAACACCCTGGTTTTAGGTAGATTTCCCGCTTACATTCAACTCCCAAAAATGCACGTGGTCTTTATAACCTTGTAACAAATATTTTACATAAGTGAAGCATTTCTAACTTTGATAATAAAACTTTAAAATTGCATTTAGAAAACCGAATTTAAATATAATGTAAAATCTTTTAAAAGCACCTGTTAAGATTCTATTAATATTTTTGAAAACAATGAAAAACACGTGACACCACGAAACAATTGAATAAACATATTATTCTTGCCCAGATTTGTAAAGAAAAATAACTTATTAAAATATAATGCATAGCGCCTGAATATACAGGACGTTTAAAATTTTATCAAACAAACAAGCGGCAACTTAAAATTATAAATTAATTTCAAAAGTCAATATTACAATCAATAAATCATTAGAATCCTTGATGACCGTAATATTAGGCGATTCATGCAAAAATCCAGTGAGTGACGGAGCACGTGGTAAATTTATTTTGAATTCATACACAGTACTTCAGGGGATTCGATTTGTTTGTCCTATTAATAATTAATAATAATCATATCTTGCATATTACATAAAAATATCGTCAATTATAATTCAATTATATTCAATTACATTATATACAGGGTGTTTCCGAAAGGTTTGGCATTGCTTCGCATATTATAACGTAGTTTTTAAGTTGTTCTATTTATTGGTGGTAAATTCAAAATGGATGATGATAAAGGACTGTGGTTATACGTGGTTAGGATTTAACAAGGTAAATGTTGAGATGGTTATTTGGTAACATGTGTTCTACACATATTTTATTATTGGTAATTTTTATGTCTATATTAAAGGTTTGGTAATTTATATACGAGACGAGCGTCGTCTTAGCTAGGTAAACAAGGTATTGAAGGTATGTCGGTATAACAGGGTCCTTTCTTTGAGGGATGGTGATATTTACAAGCTCATTGTATGAGTGTAAAGTAATATAACCCATGTAGCAAATCACACCCGCGAAAATTTCCTCGATAAGCCAGAGGCCGGCTTGTGATTTGTGTAAATTCTGGTCAGGAGGCCGGAACATGGAGGTAGATAGAAATTGTATGATTGTTATAACGTGGTCATATTTCACCCCCCCCCCCCCGAACATTGTGTGGAGCTTGGAGGTGTTGCTCTATTCGATAAGGGAGACCTTTGTTATACTGAGGTGTAATTTTACAGGTATTATAAACAAATATTATGGTTTATTTATAGGTATAAAAGTTGTAGACGTAATTAGTCCAACATAATATTTTACTGATCTCAAAGGTGGATCGAAGGTGTGATTTTAGTTCGCAGTCACAAGTTTGGCTGTAGAATATTCTCTTAAGAGAAATTTAGGTGTTTTATGATTTAATGAATTACCACTGGCCTTATTATCAGAAATGATAAATGAATTACCAATAAATATGAACAAATTATTACAAATATCAAAATCCACTCAATAATGAGTTGTGTTCACTTGGTTTAATATCAATAAGAGATAACTTTCATTACTATTTTGGCTTGTTGATCCATTCCCGTGATTTTTTCTTTTTTTTTTTTTAATAAATAATAAATAAAATCTGAGTACAAAATTGGGTGTTTTAATGTTTTATTTAGTTAGTTGGGTTTTAGAATGTGAACTTCGTTCACATTCTGCATCGAACAACGGGACATCTTTCTTTGAATCACTGTGTATGATGTAGGTAGGCTAATTATGTTTTAGAGGTAAGGCAGTCTTCACGAACCGGGCTTTCCCGTTCAATGAAAGAACTGAGGTATACTACGGTAGGGTATTTACAACGTGTGGGTTGCTAGACAGATCACAGGCTTAGAACGATGGTATTTGAATTTCCGGATGTTGAGATTTTTAGGATGACGGCGGGAGATTCAAATTCAAAGTTCAACATTACAACTTCCAACACAAAATAAAACAACAAAATTTGGGCATGTCAATTCTTTTATTATCTTTAATATTCTTGTTTGAGGAATTTAACCTGAAGCAATGATTTAACTAATCGTGATCTAAATAATCTGTTTATTTAATTACCCTGGATGTTGATTTGTTTAAATCGGCATTATCTATTTCGATACCTTTTAAATTCTTATTTTTATTTAGTACATTTTTTGAAGATTGTGTAAAGCTATATGTTTTTGTTGAAACATAAGAAGATAATGGATAAAATTATACCTTTGTTCAAACTACCTTTAACTAACCACCATTTAAATACAATTACCACCTAATTTAAACAAGTTCAACCATCCTGTATTTGAATAATGAAGATACCTAATTTACTAATATTAAAACCCAGATCTAAGTTACGACAACTTAATTAACTACGAATCTTTGGGAACAGTTCAATGTAATTTGCTTTATGGTTTGCTTTTATGCAGAGTGGTCGTGAGTAATTTATCTTCCACGCCACTAGGGGTTGTTTTAATCTTTTACCCAAATCGGAGAAGCTAAATGTACACAAACGAACCCAAAACCATTGTATTAAATAAGTCAATCATCTACCACGATATAAAGATTTGTAAACTTATCGTACATCATTACTCAGCCTTGTGGGGACGTAGTAACAGAAAACAGATTGAATGCATTTAATCAAGTCTTTATACCTGCAAACAATTAGCAATAACTTTGACGCAAACACCCTGTATATAATTATTTACTTTACTAACAGATTACCTATTTTAAATAAAGAAACCTCTTATTTATAAATCTAATCTAATTTGAAATTAAAAACACCCTGTATATAAGCATACTTGCATTTTCTTGGTTTGAATAAAACAAGTTACCATTAGAAATTTAACCTTGCAGTTTAAAAGAATCCCTTTGTGCCTTTCTAACATGTGGCAATGATCTACATTTAGCCTTGAATAGAATAGTTAAAATTTTCCACTGTCGCACCCTTGAATCTACAACACCCGGCGTGGGTTACTACACCCCCTGACCTACGCATCCTAATAATGCCCGCACTCTTTAACCTTGTAACAAATATTTTCCCTAAGTGAACTATTTCTACCTTTAATAATAAATAACTTTAAAATGCATTTAGAAAACCGAATTTAACTATAATGTAAAACCCTTTAAAACAACCTGTTAAGTTTCTATTATTTGAAACAATGAAATTATGTTAAATACAAATCAATTACATTAACTTATTTTTGCCCAAATTTTAGTAATAAACAAAGAAACCTTATTAATTAATGCATAAATTATACCTGTTAATTAGAACAAAAGCACACTAAAAGAAAGCTAACACTCAGAAATTATCTGTATTCAAAATAAAGAAATGCCGGACAACTGGTACGTTCAATGGTTCACAAACAAGTGGACGATCCTTGGTCACAAAGAAGTGACGCTACCTTTTGCAATTTTGATCCTTAAAGAACCGCTGTCTTTCTCTACCAATAGGTGTCACTACTAAATATTATTTAAAATGAAATATACACGGAGTACGAAAATATTCTAAACCAAAACAAGCGGTAAATTAATATTTAACTAAATTTTAAAATCTCAATATTACAAGTTCGTATTCGAACCTGGTATTCAGTATTAGCAGCTATTAAGTTATGAATTGTAAGTTAATGTGCACATGCGATTATATAAGAAGTCGTCATAGTAAATGTTTATCAACTATTAATTAATACATAAGTTGTATACAGTGTAATCTTAATCAATATATCTTATCCACAATAGTTTTCTTTGAGTTTACCACTGCATCTAATTAACACAATAGGTTATTGGCCCAGTGAACGTGTAAAACTCATCAAGATAGAGAGAATTGTGAATCACAATGCATTTTCATCACAAATAAAGTTGAAACCGAAAGAAAATGCCAAAAATAAGAAGAGACAGGTAATTTGCTACAATTGCCAAAAGAAAGGTCATTTTGCAAGAGACTGTATCAACCCAAAGAAAACTCGAAAACAGAAATTTTTCAAAGCAGATAACCAATCCGGATCACAAGGAAATGTATCAGCTTTCACAACAGAGGATAATTTTGTCCATGTGACAGAATCGAAAGATGATATATGGATACTGGATAGTGGTGCATCAGGACACATGAGTTTTAAACGAGAATATTTTCATACGTTTGAGAAAAACGACAAGGAAATGTTAGTTACGTTAGGAAACAATAAAACTGTCGAAGTAAAAGGAAAAGGAAGCATAAAAATTCGTAAGTTATTAAATGGTGCGTGGCATGACGCAATAATAACAAATGTGTTATATGTTCCTGAACTTCGAAAGAATTTATTCTCGCAAGGTGTGATTACGAAAAAGGGTATGAAAATTGTGAAAGAAAATAAGAATGCGTATATTTACGACAATAATGAAATTACGGCATGTGCAGTTCGTGTTTTGAACAATCTTAATTTATCATTTACAGTTTAAGACAATTATCTCTCACCAAGGAAATGTAGTAACGGATACCGATAAATTGAAAATATGGCACAATAGGCTAGCACATATCAATTTCAAAACAATGGAAGAAATGGTATCAAATGGACTAATTAGTGATGTAGATTTAAAAAATGTCGATAGTCGTAAATTTTGTGAGTCATGCATTTATGGAAAACAACACAGACTTTCATTTGCGAGTGTGATACGTAATTCTAAACCAGCCGAGGTCATTTATAGTGACCTATCTGGACCTATGTCAACTCCTACGATAAATGGAGCGCATTACCTAGCACTTTTCAAAGACGAGAACACGGGTTATCGTGTAGTATTTTTTATTAAACATAAAACTGATGTATTAGAATGTTTTAAAACTTTTGTAAATATGTGTAAAACAAAATTTGGTTATTCAGTGTGTAATATTGAGATTTTAAAACTTAGTTAAATTTAAAGTTACCGCTTCTTTTGGTTTAGAATATTTTAGACGCCCTGTATATTTCATTTTAAAGTTATTGATTGATTTGTATTGTTTGGACAATCATCCTTGTTGTTTTATTGGATCAATTGAGTTATTGCATTGCCAAGCAGCCCTGAAGATCGTTCGGTCCGCCATCGTTCCATCCGGCCCAAACCTGCTGTCGGGACCATTCGTCGGTGTGTTCTGTTCCTGGAAGTCAGAGGGGCGCCTTTATTTCAAAACATCAACAACCGCCTTTTCAAGCAGGAAGCCATCTGTCATCGTTACACTTTGTAAACTTGCCAGAGCTCTAGGTAAGGTACCTTTTTTTATCTTGTTTGTTTTGGTGGTTTATATTTGATTCAAAGACGCCAACTTTTATATTGGCCAGTTACCGTTCTGGTAGCCTCCGAGTGGATACATCTTTGACGAACCGATTGTCAATTTAATTTTACGTGCATTGTATGTTTAACACGTCTATACCACGATTGCTTAGTCGTTTTGGCCCCATTAAATATTGTCATTTAATTGGTGTTTTATTTATGCGTAAGCGTACCCTCAGTTTGTTTTTCAGCATAGTACCGAGTGAGATCCACGACTCTCGTTCACCTCTCCAACGAGTTAGCTTAAAATTAACATCAGGGCCACTCACGAATATAAGTAGAAGGCTTCGCTTTCTGCGTGAGTCGATGTCTTTTCTGGGCTGTTCTCTCATTAGGAACAGGGAGAAAGGATTGCGTTATCAAGCTATCTCCGATCTGGGTAAAAGAATAAAACAACCCCACAGTGGCATGGAAAATAAATCACTCATGACCACTATGCATAAAAGCAACCATAAAGCAAATTACATTGAACTGTTCCCAAAGATTTGTAGTTAATTAAGTTGTAGTAACTTAGATCTGGGTTTTAATATTGGTAAATTAGGTAACTTTATTATTCATATACTGGATGGTTGAACTTGTTTAAATTAGGTGGTAATTTTATTTAAATGGTGGTTATTTAAAGGTAGTTTGAACAAAGGTATTTTTATCCATTATCTGCTAATGTTTCAACAAAAACACATAGCTTTAAACAATCTTCAATAAACGTACTAAGTACATGAAGAAAATATTATTACAATCCTAAGGATTAAATCAAATAAGAATTTAAAAGGTATCGAAGTAAATAAAGCCGATTTAAACAAATCAACATCCAGGGTAATTAAATATACAGATTTATTAGGTCACGATTAGTTAAATCATTGCTTCAGGTTAAATTCCTCAAACAAGAATATTAAAGATAATAAAAGAATTGACATGCCCAAATTTGGTTCTTTTATTTGTGTTGGAAGTTAATGGTCGTCTCTCCTTGGAGCGATCATTTGTTTTGTTATAGTTGTTTTTGACATTATGTTTTGTACACCGGAAGAAAGAATTTGGTTACTAGATGGCGATCGTAGGTATTTCACAACGTGGTGGTCCAGGTTATTTTCCGTGTCGTCGAAGAAGTGTGATTTTAGGTTTGAACTTTGTTAGTTCTCAATAGATGGCGGTTTTTCTGGAGAGGACGCTGGCGCGAAGTTCAAATTCAAAAGTTGCATCTTACAAGTGAAAACCTTACATGTCGATAATGGGACAGAATACGTAAACACAACTTTTCGAAAGTTTTTGATGGAAAAGGGAATTGAATTAGAAAGAACGGCGCCGTATACTCCTTAGCAAAATGGACAAGCAGAACGCGAGATGTGGACGATTGTTGAAAATGCAAGGGCTATGCTATATCAAAACGATTTATCGAAAAATTTATGGGGCGAAGCTGTAAACACGGCAGTGTATATCCTAAATAGAACGTTGAACAGCAGAATAAAGGTGATACCTTATGAAATGTGGACGGGGAAGAAACCTACTCTAAGTCACATTAGAACATTCGGGTGTGATGCGTACATGCACATACCAAAAGAAAAAAGGACTAAATTAGATTTCAGGAGTAAAAAGTTAATAATGGTTGGATATGATGGTAATTCGACAAATTACAGACTTTTTGATCCCGAAACCAAAAGGATAAGTGTTTCCAGAGACGTAATTTTTAACGAGGATACGAGTACGCCATACACCAGAATCAACAATGTGAAGGTAATCGTAGAAGAAAATGAAGCTAGCGACCAAGAAGATGAAGTTGTGATAGTTCCGCAGGAAGTTGAACCGGAACGGCCAGAAGAAGAAAACGAGTCATCAACCTCGAAAGGAACCCCTTACAACTTAAGAAAACGTGAGACGCTACGTGCTCCAAACAAATACGAACAGATTGAAGTAAACTGTGTAGAAGTAGATGTCCCTCACAGTTATGAAGAAGCCATGAGAAGCAAGAACTCCGAAGAATGGAAACAATCCATAAAAGAAGAAATAGAAGCATTAAATAAGAACAAAACTTGGGAATTAGTGTCAAATCCAGACGATAAAAATGTAATCGACTGCAAGTGGGTTTTTAAAGTCAAGCGAACACCAAATGGAAACATATCGCGTTACAAATCTAGATTGTGTGCTAGAGGGTTTTCACAAATAAAGGGAATAGATTACGACGAAACGTTTTCACCCACGACAAGGTATGACACGATAAGAATTTTACTTGCAATGGCTGCAGCACAAGATTTGGAAATTACCCAATTCGACATAAAAACAGCATTTTTGAATGGAGACTTGCAAGAAGAAATTTACATGTCATCACCAGAAAGAACAAATATAAGAGGGGGTGTTGTGTGTAAATTAAAAAAGGCTCTTTATGGTTTAAAACAAGCGCCTAGAGCTTGGAATATAAAGTTGAACAACTTTTTGACAAGTTTAAGTTTTAAACAATGTGAATCGGACATCAGTGTATTTATAAAGGATAATTTAACAAAAACAAAGTTATTATAGTAATTTTTGTAGATGATGGTTTAATTCTGGGTAAAAATGGAACAGTAATTGAGCAAATCCTGTAAGAATTGAAAAATTAATTTGAAGTAACGGTTAGTGATTCTCCGAACTATTTTGTTGGTCTAGAAATTGTACGTGATCGCGATAATAAAACTATTCTTATTCATCAGGCGAATTATATACGCCAAGTTATAAAACGGTTTAAAATGAACGATGCGAAACCGATAAATGTGCCGGCAGACGTAAATGTAATCCTGACCACCGCAACAGATGAATCACAAGAAATGCAAGCTGTTCCTTATCGCGAAGCAGTGGGAGCTTTAATGTTTATCGCCGTTGTAACTAGACCTGACATAAGTTATGCAATAAGTTTGGTCAGCAGGTTTCTAAATAAACACAATGCATCGCATTGGAATGCTGTAAAAAGAATCATTCGGTATTTGATAAAAACATCGCATTTCGGTATCAAATACGGAGCAATGGATCAAGAATGTCCAAAATTTGTGGGCTATTCAGATTCTGCTTTTGCAGGTGACCCAAATACTAGGAAATCAACTTCTGGATATATTTTTAAGTTAAATGGTGGAGCTGTTACTTGGTCTAGTCAACGACAGCAAACAGTTGCACTACAGCTTGTGAAAAACTCAGAACACCATAAACGTACCAAACACATAGATATTAAATATCATTTTATTCGTGAAAAAAAAAATGAAAATGGTGATGTTAAAGTTGTTTATGTACCTTCTGAAGAACAATTAGCTGATATTACAACTAAACCGATTAGTAAAGACAAATTTAATAATTTAAAATCACAATTCGGAATGTGTGAAGCTACATTGAAATGAGAAGTTTTCATGAATAATTATTAATTTTCTTTTATATTTTTTTTAAACAATTTAGCATGTATTTTGTTTGATTAATTTTAACTTTCAACTAGCTGACCCGGCAGACGTTGTCCTGCCCAAATTTCAATATTTGCCTTCTTCTTAGTCGTATTGTTCGTTTCCGAACGTCGTGACCCATCTCTTTCTATGCATGTGATGTGCGTTCTAAGTGTTTTCACATACATAGAGGACCTACTTGTTTAACGTGGGCTCCGAACCACGGGAAGTGTAATTCACTTCATGTTGAGATGGGCGCTCTTGGCAAATTACCTCGGTGGTTTGCCATTGCCTTCCGAGGAGAGACGGCTAGAATAAAGTTCTTACCCTGCCCGGATTCGATCCGAGCGTTTCGCATTAGCAGTAGACGCACTTAACTGCCAAAGCTACGACCGTCTCTATAATATTTGCCTACATGTATTTTTTAGATCCAATCCGCATAATAACCTTGCGACTTATTTGGTCATCGCAAATACCAAACGTATTAAAAAAGGATTAAATAAATAAATTAATAAAAAATATTGTCTGCATTGAAAAAACATGCGGACGGACACGAAGCCAGACCATAAGGCCATATTTGACCGCCATATTTGACCTACATTTACGTGATGATTCTATCGAAACCGTAAGTCGTATCAAAAATATCCTTAGAACCTTTTTTGTTTAGAATTTAATTATAAATTTATTTGCTCTGATGCATTTTTACCGTATTATGAGCGGTTTACGAAATAAATAGGATAAACTAAAATTTGGGGAGTGTTTTTGCGTCTATTAGGGGTTGAAGGGGGCGTGGCGTCACATCTTGTTTTGTAAAGGAGGTTTTTTTTTTTTTTTGTGTGCGCTGGGAGTGGGGAAATCTTCAAAAGACACCACCCCGATGTTTTGGGGTGGTAGTGTCAGATTTTTACTGACTAAAACCCCACTCCTAGGAGGTACCGGGAATCGCTAAAGCATTTCGTCCGAACACACTCCGGCCTCTTCGTGGTTTTCCGCCCTTTCGGGTCTTTGCTCTTCTTGGCGAGATGATTGAAACTCGAGTTCTTCTTTCGCTTTGGTGGACAGGATTTCCACCAGCATGTCTTCAATTGTTGTCCAATCTTTTGCGCTACTCAGCATCAACCCGACCATGTTTTCAGGGCTCAGATCCTTCCCCAGGTGGAGGCGGGCGCTGTCTCTTACGTTGGACTACTTGGTGCAATGAAAGACTGTGTGCTCCGCATCATCTAGCTCCCCGCAGTAGTAGCAGTTCGGGGTGTCCGCTCTTTTGAAACGATGCAGGTAGCTGCGGAAACACCCGTGCCCGCTAAGTGCCTGTGTGGTTTCGTATGTAACCTCGCCGTGAGATCTTCCGACCCACGGGGCTATGTCCGGAATCAGGCGATGGGTCCATCTACCTTTATCGGACGCATTCCAAGTTGTTTGCCACTTGCTTTCAATTGTCGCCCTCTTGTTTTCGAAGTCGTTTGGTGAGCTTGCTCTATACTTAGCATCCCTCATCTCTGCCTTGAGGTGAATTGGCAGAAGGGATGCCAGCACCAGGACCGCATCTGTTGATATAGTCCTGTATGCCCTGCATATCCTCAGGGCGCTCTTACGTTGGACCTTCTCCAGTTGTTTCCTGTATGTGACTTTATCTAGTGCCTTTGCCCAGATAGGGCCTGCATACAGCATTATCGAGTCCGCGACAGAGCTTAGGAGCCTCCTCCTGGCTTCGCTGGGGCCTCACATGTTAGGCATAAGTCTCGAGGTTTGAATCTACGCTTGTGCCAAATTTTATGCTTGTATCACAAAGTGCAAGGTCATGTTCCATAACGTCCGGACTATATGCAGTGCAGAGTGAAAATTCGCGGAATTCTCTAACTCGACCGTACGATGGGCATCGACATGCCCACCAAAACCAAATTTTGCACAGTTATTCTTTAGGTCCGGGCGCAACTATTCGTGCATAAATGGAGAAAAAATTCGCGCGGGGAACAAAGTTATTCGATTTTTTCGACAAACCCTATATAGATACCCTTACTTTATCTGGCCATTCTTGCTCACTCCGCTTTCGCTAGATGGTGCTCTAATCTATCATATAAGAGTGTACTGATTGGTGGCCAAAATCTAAATATATTTTTTTAAAGCGATCAGTTATCCCACCCTGTAGTGTACGGAAAGTAGAATAAATAATATAAATAATTGAATACGTTAAATTCCTACTTAAAAAAAAATTATTAAAAATCTAAATGTTTGATTGAATTGTAATTTTTTTTTATTAAAGGTAATATTTGTGTGTATTTAATTAATGAAGACAAATTGGTGTTTTTAACGCGCTCATCGCAACGCTTGGTAATTAACGATATTTTTTGTCTTTCCGTCCGGAGAGAAAACGAATAGCACCGATGGTTTACCCAGGGTTGCCACAGAGATCTAAGCAAGAAGTGAGTGAAAAAAGTGTATTAATTTTCAAAAAAAGTGAAAAAAGTGTATTACTTTTCAAAAAAAAGTGTATAGCAACTTTGAACAAAAAGTGTAATATTTTTAAATTGTTTTTGATTTTATTAACATAAATTAAAACAAATACGTTCATAGTAATTTAATAATCAGAAGTTTTTGCTTTCTTATTGAAAAGTTTCGGTTTTGAACGTCTTGGCTATTATGGTTATCATCAAATATTATTGTTAATACCAACAAAAAAATCCAGAAAAGATACCAACAACAAACATTTTTTTAAATTTGAATTTGCAAAAATATAAAATTGAAAATTATTTATTAAATATATTAAAAAATGTAATTTTTATAGGTGAAATCGTAAAAAAGTGAAGAAAAGTGTATGATTTTCAAAAAAGTGAAAAAGGTGAAAAAAGTGACACTGTGGCAACCCTGTATTACCGACTCTCGAGCACACCACGTATAACTGCCCATGGGAAAAAGACGGGAATTCAAGGTTTATTCCACACACTTCCAACGATTGGCCTTGCGATTTATTAATCGTCATTGCGAATGCAAGGCGAATCGGAAACTGTACACGCTTAAATTGAAATGGCAAGTCGGTTGAAATCAGTCGTATTCTTGGAATCAGAACATCCTCGCCTTTGAACTTTCCTTTAAGTATCGTCGCTTCAATCACGTTGTTCATCAACTTCTTAACAGTTAATCGCGTTCCATTTCATAGTTTCGGTTGACTAAGATTTCGTAACATGATTATCACTGAGCCGACCTTAAGCTGCAAATTGTGTGGCGGCATTCCTGACAAATCCAATGAATTCAGAAATTCAATTGGATAATTGACGACTTCCTCCGGATCGGTAATGGAATCGATCGACTTAAACGACCTCAATTGGCCAGCGATTAGACTTTGGATTTTTAAGTTCAAATCGTCTACGTCCTTATTTTTTGGTGCTAAAATGGCTCGTTCGCTCAACCAAACATGGTTTTTGTAGTTCGCACCGATGTTTGGAAACACTTTCGTTATCAAGTCAATCAAACAGACGAAGTGCGCACACAGCGTTTGGAGGATCATCAAATAAGAAATTTTCAAGCGCGATCAATTACATCCAGACGATCAAACGTGATAAATCTATATGAACGGTTGGCGTACAGATACGATCCAACAGTCGATTACGCCGCGGATGTATCGGTTGACTTTGGAACAATGAGCACTGTCTGTCAACATTGCAATGCTTTGAGGTTTCGACACGACCTATCTACTCTACTGATGGAAACTTAACCGCGCCACCTGTTGACGACATTAAACGCACTTTCAGTTTTTTCCCGAATTTTTCAACTTCCCGGGCAACTTTTCCAATTTTTTTTCACACAAACCTTGTCGAAGATATAGGCAACAACTCACCAAAAAATCAGCCAAATTCGTCGAGCCGTTCTCACGTGATGATGATGCATA
Organism: Podabrus alpinus; assembly: GCA_932274525.1. Classification (NCBI taxonomy): domain Eukaryota; kingdom Metazoa; phylum Arthropoda; class Insecta; order Coleoptera; family Cantharidae; genus Podabrus; species Podabrus alpinus. The sequence goes on along the minus strand of OW026456.1, from coordinate 67,364,676 downwards.
CATATTTGGCAATTCATTTTTATATATATAGAAGAAGAAGATAGATTAGTGGGAGTATTAAGTTATGAATTGTAAGTTAATGTGCGCATGCGATTATACTATACACAAGTGAGTCGTCAAGTAGATTCCGTGTGCGTAAGTCGTCATAGTAAATATTTATCAACTATTAATTAGTACATAAGTTGTATACAGAGTAATCTTAATCAATATATCTTATCCACAATAGTTCTCTTTGAGTTTACCACTGCATCTAATTAACACAATAGCAGCAATGCACTTAACCGCTTAAGCTGTTGACCGTCTCGTCCAAAGATTATACTCACCCAGAAGCGAGGGTCATTCGGTGCGATTCTGATTTGCACATGGTTATATAATCTTGGTTATATAACTTATCCTAAGTTAACCATCTCCGTAACAATGTTACCGAAAATTGCTATTCTGTTTAAACACGCATAATCATGATTCTTATAATTTAAGCTTAATCAAACATTGTTATAAATAGTTCAAATGTACCGTAAAAATACTACAAATATGACACATTGTCAGTTGTGATTTAAAAACTTTTTTGCGCGACTATGCTCTATTTGGTTGGTTACCGCGTCTGTTTCCACGACAGTAAGTTTTGTTTACTAGTTGCTAAGGATAAGGCGACGGTAAGTATTTTTAGCGTTCTAGAACGGTAAGTGAATTTATTCAACATTAACTAATTACAACTAATATTAAATAATAACAATTTTTATAATTTACTTATTAACATAAATATTGAAGGTACAATTATTACAATTTCCAATTGTCAACGGAAGCTTATTTTGGAAAACAGATGCCGATGATAAAATTTTAGTACCGTCTATTGGAACCTCTTGCGACTCTTGTGGATGACCTTCAACGTCGCTACAATTAAGTGACATCAATGAATTTGAATTTCTGTTAAAATTAGCATTGTCCAAGTTTTCACAAATTAAGTTTTCATTAATTTCTTTACACGTTGAGGTTGTTGGTTGAAAAACTTCTTTATTTTCGTCACCGGAGAGAATTTTTTCCGCAAATTTAATTTTGTTTCGAATACTATCTTCAATGTAGCCTTCAGCTGTACTAGAAGACTTCCACCCTCCGTGCCTTTTCAGTCCAAGAAGATCTTCACCTCTGTTGGCTAATAATGTAGCAGAACTTCGACGAAATGAGTGACCCGTGTAACCAGCAGGATTATTTAATTTTAAATATTCAGCAATTTTATAAGGCCAAGCCCCAATTGTACCTTTCCCAATAACCTGATTTGTGCATTTCCCATTTCGATAATTTAAAAAGAAATGAAATGATTTTGCATTTCTTGGACGAAGATTTTTATATTTGTAATATATGTCCAAGTAGTTAACTTTATTATGTGCAACGTTAGTAACAACAAATGATCGCTGAATATTTGTCTTCGTTTGAGGTATTTTTACAATGATTAATCCATCACGTTCCTCAAAGTCTTCTATTTTTATATTATATAACTCTTCTCGCCTACATCCACCAGCTATTCCTAATATCATTCCTACCTATAAAAAATATAATAATTTACAAATGTATTTTTGTGTCCTCGCAGTGCTCAGGGTCGCTTATTAGTGAAGATTCTTCAGACGTGACACACAATCAAAATAAGAGACAGGACATATATAACACAATTTATTATCAACATTCACATATAACAACAACCAACAATACAATTATATTACTAACTACAATCAACATATAATCAAACAACTTAAAATCCCTACTGATTTTCTGATAGAATATTGTAAAGCTTTACCTTATCTGTTTGTTTCCGTTTATCGCACTTAATTTCGCGCACTGACGAACTCTAGACCACTTCTTCCTTCACCTATCCTTCTCCACGTACTAACTTCTCGTGTTCCGTTATCCAATTTTCTCCTACTACTGGTCTGAGACTCTCTTTATCTTTGGAACTGCTCCACAATTAATTCTCCTTCTATCTATCGGATTCAAACACAATTGGTCTGATGCTCTCTTTATTTTTGAACTGCAAGACACTTAATTCTCTTTATTTATCAACTGCTTTCAAACACAACTGGTCTGCATGTCGTCTAATCAGCAACTCTTAAACACGACCGGTCTGCGGGTCATCTATTTTGCAACTCTTCTAAACACAACTGGTCTGCAAGTCATCTTTTTTGTAACTCCTCTCAGCGGCGGTTCTAGGGCGGAGCGACCGGCGCGGTCGCGCCGGGCGCCGTTGTAAGGGGGGCGCCAAATTGAGAAAATATGCTGAAAAAATTTTTTTTTAAATATTTTGAAAAAATATTTTGACCGCGCCGGGCACCGTTGGAAAGGGGCCAAATTGAGAAAATATTTTGAAAAAATATTATTTAAAAACACAATTCATTCAGTAAACAATGTAACTATATTTAAAATAATAGAGTTGCCAATATAATAAAAAATTTTTTTTTTGTTGGTAGACAATCTGTCCGCCATACCCCCATACCTCTATTTATAATAGGAATGGACAAGCAAAGGTGTCAAAAGAAAATTTACCATTACCAGTGCATTATTTTAAAAATATCCTCACCACGCTGCCGTAGAAATTTTATTAACAATGTCCCCACCTGCAAAAAAACTATCCGGCGCTCAAAACTTGAAAAGAAAACGAAAAAAGCAAGACGAAATTGAAAAGGCTGCAAAATTGATGGCAACTTTTTTTAGAGTTGAGAAGTCATCTGAATCGGCATCATCAGAACCAGTTCAAAACGCGACGGAAGAAGACCTATATAATAGAAGTTCTTCAGATGAAGCCCATGAAGATGAAGAGCAGTATGCACAAAATAATCTAACTATTTCTGGAATTTCCTCTGAAGTTCAAAATATTACAGAGAGTACACCAGACATACCATCTCTGTCACCTCTTCAAAATCAAAATACTAATTGTGAAATTGATGATATTTCGAAATGGTCATTCGTTAACTCTAGAACCATAGATGAAATAATTATTCGTGGTCCTGTTAGTAACGAAATGAGCAACGACAAGTATCAAAAAAAAACTGACGGACGTCATTTTTCGAATACGCATTTTCAAAGGGTGATGCCAAATGGAGAAACTTATAAAAGAAGATGGCTCGTTTACTCTAAATCTGAAAATAAAGTATATTGTTTTTGTTGCCGTTTATTCAACAGAATGTCCCACTCTAATTTAGGAAAAGATGGATTTGACGACTGGTCGCACTTATCAGTGCGTCTCAAAACTCACGAAACTTCCTCACATCACCAGCACGCCATGAACAGTTGGATAGAAGCGTCGAGTCGATTAAAGAATTTTAGTGGAATTGACAAGCATTTGCAAAAACAGATTAAAGACGAGAAATCACGGTGGGTTGCTATCCTCGAACGAATGATGTCCATAGTATTCTTTTTAGCAAGTAATAATTTGCCTTTCAGAGGATCTGGATCTGAGGCACTATATACTCCTAATAATGGTAACTTTCTGGGTTTAGTGCAACTGATGGGAAAATTTGACCCTGTGATAATGGAGCACCTCCGCCGTATTGTTAATAAGGAGACTAATGTTCACTATTTTAGCAAACATACTCAAAACGAGTTGATCGGCTTACTTGGAAGTGAAGTTCGAAATACAATTTTGAGTATGGTAAAATCATCGAAATACTTCTCCATCATACTGGATTGCACTCCTGATGTCAGTCACATTGAACAATTATCTTTAACATTGCGTTTTGTTGACACTAATGAAGATGAAGTCCAAGTGCGCGAGTGTTTCATTGCTTACAAGCCGGTAAGTGACTCTTCGGGAGCTGGACTTACTGGCCTCTTTCTTGATGATATTGTGCAAGAGTTTGATTTAGATATGAATGATTGTCGCGGTCAAGGATACGATAATGGATCTAATATGGTAGGAGTAAACAAAGGTGTCCAAAGCAGAGTTTTGAAGCAATATCCACGAGCATTTTTTAATCCATGTGGTTGTCATAGCTTAAATTTGGTAATAGCAGATGCCGCCAAAACATCTGTTAAATCGGTTTCTTTGTTCGGATTTCTTCAAAAACTGTTTGTTCTATTCTCTGGATCAACAAAGCGATGGGAAGTGATATCCAAGCATGTAGAAGCACTATCGCTGAAAAAAGTTTGTGAAACTCGTTGGGAGAGTAGAGTTTCTAGTCTCGCTGCAGTTCGTTATCAATACTCTTCAGTTCGTGACGCCCTTCTGGAACTTCATGAAGAAACAAATGACTCAGTTGCAGCATCAGAGGCCTTGTCCCTGATTCAGAATATGGAGCAATTTGAGTTCATAATAACAATGGTGGCTTGGTATGATATATTGTTTCAAGTAAACATTGTAAGTAAGGCTATGCAGTCTAAAACAATGGATATACCAAACGCTTCACGATTGCTGAAGAACTGCTCGGAATTTGTAAAAGAGTACAGGGATTATTCGACTGCTCTGATAACAGCTACGGAAATTGCTTCTCAGGCTGGGATAGATATTATTTTTAAGCCAGTCCGCATCCGAAGAAAAAAGAAACTATTTGAATACGAAGCCGCTGATGAGACACCAACGGATCCCGAAAAGTTGTTTAAAATAAGCGTCTTTTACCCCATGATCGATACAATTGAAAATGCGTTGGTTAATAGATTTTTACAACTATCGAAATTTAATGATGTATGGTCATTTTTGTACAATATCAAAGAAATTCCTGAAAAGACAAAATTGGACAAAGCATGTGAGAATTTAGAGATAAGTTTAACCGATGGGGAAAAATATGACATATCTGGTTGTGAATTGGTTGAGGAACTTTTACATCTGAATCCACTGTTGAAAGACATTGAATCAGCAGAACCAATAAAAGTTCTTCAACTTATTAAAACAAATGGTTGGCAGGATATATTTCCGAATGTGTGGACAGCACTTCGGATTCTGTTAACCATACCTGTAACGGTCGCCAATGGAGAACGAAGCTTCAGTAAATTAAAGCTGATTAAAACTTATTTACGTTCGACTATGTGTCAGGAGCGACTTTCAGATTTAGCAATTTTGTCCATAGAAAATAATATTGGCAAGGACTTAGATTATTCCGAACTAATAAAAAAATTTGCAGGTGCAAAAGCGAGAAAAGTGGCTTTGTAGTTAATTTTTTTATTTCTTAATTTGACTAATTAAATCTTTTTAAACACATATTATCGTATCTTTAGTCTAAAAACTCTCTGCTGCCAATAAATAAAATTTAAAATTTATTTTTATATTTTTTTTTTTAATTTTTTTTTGAAAAAATTTCATCAAATTAAAAAAAATGGGGGGGGGCAGTGGGGGAGGGGGCGCCAAAATAAGATCTCGCACCACCTGAAAATCTTGCTAAGACCGCCCCTGACTCCTCTAAACACAACTGGTCTGCAGGTCATCTTTTTTGTAACTGTTCTACCGCTCTTTATTATTTTGGCCTGGTTACCACTCGCATCTCCCTGCTTATGTTTTATTTTTTGTTATCATTACAAACTAAACTTAAATCTAGCAACATTTTTATTTTTTATTCACATTCATACTGAACAAAATATTATAAATAAAATGGACATATCCTCCCTCTTATTTTGATGGTGTATCCCGTACACATTTATGAGGGAGCTTGTAGTGGACACAACAGTATATATTATGTATTATGTGAAAAGTGAACTTACCTTGTGTACAAGAAATTTTTCGTCTGCAGCTTCAAGTAAAAACTTAGTAAAGTTTTCTTCTGTAAAAACACTGGCCTTTTTTGGTCGATATCCTACATTCTTTTTCTTTAAGAAAGCAATTAATGTAAAAAACTTTGAAATATCAATGGAGTCGTGAAGAAAAATAGTCGATTTTAACATCGAGTATTCAGCCCACAGGCTTCCTGGAGCTTGTAGTTTTTCATTTCTTCTGACAAAGTACGCCACGAGATATTTTTCACAAATACTGATGCTTTTCTTCGTGCACCAATCTTTAAAAATTTTGTAGGTTTTTTCGTAGCGTTCCCTAGATTTTTCAGGAATGAGAGACGTACGACCGACAATCCAAGCTTCTTCTACATCATCAATTTCATTTTCAGATTCACTTAAAGTATTCATTTTCGTTGCTCAATATTATTTTCACAAAAATACTGTAATGGCTGCAGTTATTTATAAATTGTTATAGCAACGTAATGCAAACTTTGACATTAAGGCAACTTGATATAAAGAGACTAACATATTTTTTATTTATTAAGTACACATTTAAATGTTTTTTAATAAATTTAGTCGCGCAAAAAACGTCATAAGCATCTCGAACATTAAGGACTCGGTCTAGGACGTTTCGCCGTCGCCGTTTCGCCGTCGCCCGTTTCGCCGTCGCCCATTTCGCCGTCGTTAATTAAAAAATATAAATCAAGTTACAATTAAAATTTTATTATAAAATTTTATAATAAAATTAATAGTTTTAGAAGAAGAACAAAATGTAACCTAACCTATGGGAATTTTTTTTGGGTTTTCAAACCCACTCACAATATGAGGCTGTTTCAATTATATAGTAAAAATGTATTACCAACTTAAAATGTTGCGATAATCCAAAAAATTTCAAATGAAGTGAAATTTTTTCTCTCCGATTTGAATTTTTCTTTGAAATTCGGATAGATGGGGGTGTGATTAGTAGATATTAGTAATAAATATAATCAAAAAATGGAAAATAACTCGTGTATTGCCAAAAAAGTGAAAAAATTAAATTTTTTTTGCCTTCCAATTTTAGGGGTGTGCATTCGAAAAGGAGGGTAATCCATCGTCAAATCCTACCCTTACGGGGCGCCGCTGCGCTCCGCTCCGCTCTGCACCCCTCCAGGGCGGATTTGACTCTGGTTACTAGGCTAAACATACTTGAAGCGCGACAGATCAAGAAAACCGGGATAAATGCAACCGGGATGTGAGAGAACCTCGAAATAGCATTAAAAAGTATAGTTGCGGTATGGGGCAGTAAACTATTACGTTTCCAATTTTAGGGGTGTGCATTCGAAAAGGAGGGTAATCCATCGTCAAATCCTACCCTTACGGGGCGCCGCTGCGCTCCGCTCCGCTCTGCACCCCTCCAGGGCGGATTTGACTCTGGTTACTAGGCTAAACATACTTGAAGCGCGACAGATCAAGAAAACCGGGATAAATGCAACCGGGATGTGAGAGAACCTAGAAATAGCATTAAAAAGTGTAGTTGCGGTATGGGGCAGTAAACTATTACGTTTCCAATTTTAGGGGTGTGCATTCGAAAAGGAGGGTAATCCATCGTCAAATCCTACCCTTACGGGGCGCCGCTGCGCTCCGCTCCGCACCCCTCCAGGGCGGATTTGACTCTGGTTACTAGGCTAAACATACTTGAAGCGCGACAGATCAAGAAAACCGGGATAAATGCAACCGGGATGTAAGAGAACCTCGAAATAGCATTAAAAAGTATAGTTGCGGTATGGGGCAGTAAACTATTACGTTTCACCCCCCAAAAATCGCGTAAAAACAAAAAATAATCTTTTATAAATAATCAAAATAATTTAATAAAACTTCAATTGTAACTTTTGATTTATATTTTTTAATTAACGACGGCGAAATGGGCGACGGCGAAACGGCGACGGCGAAACGGGCGACGGCGAAACGGCGACGGCGAAGCGTCCCATTCCGTAAGGACTACCTATCTCAGACAATAATTGGAGTCGTCGCTTCGCTCCTCCTCCAAACAATTGTCTTCGATCGGTAAAATGTCCTTACTGTTCTTGATACTTAATATACTATAATTTTGTTTTGTAATATATAGTGTTGCGTCTGGTGCCTTGAAGATACACGAGTACGCACACAATCGGTTTATGGACACCTATTGATTGTTTTTGACTTTGTCATTTTACTGACGGTTTGATAATTTTTCCATGTTTTACCGACAATGGAATTGTTAATTATTGGATTCAAATGTGGGCCTAAAGATGAATTTTTTATTCTTGAATTCTAATGTGCGCCTAAATCTGATTGTTTTATTTTCTAATGTGAACCTAAACTTGACCCATTTATTATTTTCTAATGTGTACCTAAACTTGACCCATTTATTATTTTCTAATGTGTACCTAAACTTGATTTGTTTATCCACATTTATTTACACGCCTCTATGTACTATTTTCTTTCTTCTATTTTCTCATTCCCAATCTCGTCACGATCCAATTCTCGTGCGGATATAATCGTTCCACTCTTTCTCGAACTGCTTCTCCTAGATCGGATAATTTGGTATCCGGATCTCCCCTTTCGTATCTGTATGACACGATCTCAACCACAACCTTCGTTGCCAACACCTTTCGTATCCCGCTATCTTACGGAATCTTAAATTTTCCAAGGAATTAATCTTCTCGGGTAGCACCACCGTATTTCGTTCACGAATATAATTTATCTCAGTATATTTAATGTGAATCTCACTTGAATTCGCGAGTTTATCGCACAGTACTAAATACACGACCGTCACCTTTCGTGATCTCGATGGTACCCTTATTTACTTTTATGTAACGTTCGTTACTATATATTTTGTTTAAAAACCGGAGCTTCTTATATTCTCGGCTTGTTGTACATGGCCGACCGTTCTCTGCACGTTTGATTAATTTCCACATGTTGTATATCCCGTTTACATACAACATGTAACACGAACAAACTTAAAATTAAATTCAAACGACAAAAAAAACAAACACATGCAAACAAATGTGTTTGAACCTCCGGTCTCCAACTGTACTTCTCTCCTTGTTGGTACGACTCTATCCTCAACATAGATAGCGCGTATCACAACAATAGGTATATCAAAATAAATTTTTATTCAACATTGTTTTAAGTCACATTAATTAATTTACAGTTTATACACTTTTGTCTGTGTTTTTTATTTTTAATTTAACTAATTTTTTGTGTACAAAAAAAATTTACATACAATATTGTTACTTTTTTTTTAATATGGTCGTGAAGGAACAAATTCACCTCCATCAATCACCTATTAAATCTGTTTATCAAATTGAAGAATCTAGAATATTTTTTATCCTTTAAACTTTTTATGACGCAATGATCATTTAAATTTTTGTTTCATAATATAGAATTGCGGGTTACAATTTTTTATTTGTTTTGACTTTTTTAAATGTTTAAAATTGAAATTATTTTTTTATAACATTTGTTTTAAGAGAAATCTGAAATTTTTAAATACATATACAACATTTACTAACTATAAATAATTGAAATATTTCTATAACAACTGTCTTTCACGAACGTAACAATGATCAAAATGAGCATAACAAGCAGTTGCTATCATAACCATGAAATATAACAATAATTGTTGACAAACCACGCCCCCATGATTATGTCTTCAAAATCAGAATAGAAAATCGGCTGAAATAACCATATTGTTACAAAATAACCAAATGATTATCATAACAAGATTGTTATGGCAAATCAGAATCGCACCGATTGACACGGTACTCCACAAGGTAAGGCTTATCAATGAAAGGTACACTGTTAACTTGATGACTGCAGAAAATTCCGGATTGGCGGCTTTTCCTTGCATATTACATAAAAGCTTTACAAGATAAGCTGCGCTTATCAAAGGTCAAAGAGAAATATATTAATTACTGTACAATTTTATATGCATATCTGATATTTTACATGTTAATCAGTTCTAGTTTGAATAAATTACAAAACTGGAATTTATTTAAATCAAAAGTGCAAGAATGAATCAGCGTTTTAGAATAAATTAAAACGGATTTTAAAAAATTAGCATATCTGTGCAATACGTACCTAATATTTAGTTTTAAAATTTCTCCCTTCCTACCAAATTATTTTTGTTTAATTTTCATGATAAAGCGCTGTTATAAGATTTTAGTGCCAGTCCGCCCCTGGGAAAAATCAGGATGATGTAGTACTGGTTGCCTATTAACAGTCAATTCCATTCGAATAATTGTTAGTAAATTCAAGGTGCAAAAAATAAATAGAAAGGGCTAAAACAGCATACATTTTATTTATTCAACAATTCTTTCAACTCGTGGCTCAACTTATGTAAATTTTGAGCGCACAAAATTTTGTCACCAAAATTCCACTCGTCTTTAATACTAGCAAATTTTTCTAAAACAAAAAGCGTCCTACGTTTGCCCACTTCCAAGCAATCGCCCCTTAACTGTTCGTAATATTCCGCACCACAAATAAAATACAACACCAAGTCGAGCAGAGAATTTTGAGGCAGTTCAGATTTCGAAGAATTTATTATAATTTTAAGTAAACTTTTAAAAAGATTGCTGTTGTAAGGCACCTGGTCGACAGCGAAAAGGAAAAATAGCAAACCCTTGAAGAGCGTTTCGGGTTGGTGCAACGACTCGAGCGTTTCTTGATCCCGCGAAAAAAATTTAAACATGGTTGATGTTTTTTTTAGTAACGATTCGGAAGCCAGATTTAATGCAGTCTTCAGTTGATCATTTGGTGTCAAACTGGAAACGTAGGTGATTATACACATTAAATTATAAAAACAATTGTACTGACGCAGTGTAAATGTAGTACCATTATCTTTTTGTTCATCTATATAAACTTGTTTATATGCCTTAACGCAATATTTAACAAAAGAGGGGTCCTCACTTATTAACGATTCCGAAATTCTTGGATCGACGCACATTATTGCTAAGCACGATACCATCTCGTAGAGCAACTCACAATTTAGGCTGTTAACTAAGATAAACGAGACACGTTTGAAAAATTCGCTGTCCACAAAATTGATCAAAACGTTGTCACCCCAAACGTGTCCAAAAAAATTAACAACTTGAGTGAGAACACCGACGTTATCGCAATAAAACAAATCAACAAATATTTTCATATCATCCGTGCTCACCACCATGGCTTCCTTGCAGACAAACGCAATGTTACTTAAAATGCCCATCAAAATTTCTATTAACCTGCACTCGTTATAATAAGTCGGCACAATTTGGGCCACCAAGTTGGGAAAATTGAAACCTAGCAGAAAGTCACAAACTTCTTTTTCTTCCGTCATATCCCACAAATTTACAAACTGTAGTTCCAATTCCTTGTCCCATTTCATGCCCTGAAGTTTCAGCAATAATTCCAACACAAATTTTTCACTATAAACGGTATCTCCTATCGCATCACCCCGAAGTTTCTTCGCCTCTTCTTGTGTTATATCTTCGGTGTAAATGGTCATTCCTGAAACACCCGGATCTTCTTGCATTGGTGATGAATTACCTTCCAAACACAGGTTTTTCATATTTTCACCATTCTCGATGGGATTTTCAGACGAGTTATCTTCGAACTCCATTATTTAATTAAAATTTCATTGCAAAATAGGATAAACACAAATCTATAACCTTAAAGTTTGACGTTTTGTAAATAAAAATAAAAGAATTACTTTAGTGCTCCTGACGACAATTTTTGGAACTAATCGAAAAATTGTGTATAGGGTGCGATAGAAATTGTTCTTACCGTTATTTTTTTATTTGATTAATCCCACCTACCCGAAAGATAAAACGCCTCTTCTTTTGGGCAAAAATCCCAATTTCTTTTGGAAAAAATCTTTTGGGCTTAAGCTTGCAAAAAATCCGGGCAAGCTGAATTTTGGTGGAGATGGATAATATTGGAGTGTTCTAATGAACCTCCCAAAAGTCCCCTAAAATCCCACGCCGGCGTCCCCCACAATCGGAGGGTTTAGCTCCCCCAACGCGATTTCTTGCCGATAAGTCGCTTGTTTAAACTTGAATAAAAAATTATTATCAGACCATAATTATTGAAGAGTATAAAATTCTCTATAAAGTAGATTTTTATAAAAAAATTTCCATGGCACACTAATACTGAAATAATCGGTGACCGACAATTGGGCGCGATCGATTGGGCGCGATCGATTGGGCGCGATCGATTGGGCGCAACGACAACTGGGCGCAGCGACAACTGGGCGCAGCGACAACTGGGCTCAAATACAATTGGGCGCAAATACAATTGGGCGCAAATACAATTGGGCGCGAGGGAGATTTATCTATTACGTATTAATTATTATAACTGATTGTAAGAATTTTTTTATAAAAAACTAATAGGTATTTACGTATAAAAATGTTTTAAATCTAGAAATGTTTATTTAGACAATAAAAAAAATTATAATTAAAAATTTAAACTAAATGTTTTTAAAATGTTTAGTCCTAACAATTACAAATAATAAAAATGCCTATTAATAAAGTACCTAACTAATCATGGATTCATTTCGTAATTATGGGAAATTCCCCGCAAAAAGTCTATAATATTTCTATGGGGTTGTGGTGTGTATCCACCTTTAGCTAAGAACAATTTAGGAATAAGCATATTATATTATTAGCGAGTAAGCAAGATTGATAGTATGAACGTAGTATGAATGAGGAACGTTAGTATCAGAGTAGTCGTCGTATGATAGCAGTCTTAGTGTAATAGTATTAGTGTAACCATGGCAGGAGATGTATGGGACAGTAGTGATCGAACTGTCTTGTGAATCCTTAATGTACATAAGTTATGTATAAAATGTACAAAGAGTATTAAATAAAAACCAATAAATATACAACAGTGTTATTAATAAATACCAAGTAGCACAAGAGAAGAAAAGTATCAAATTACTTTTCACATGGCGACCGTGACAAGTGGCAAAAGGACCGTGACACGTGAAAAAAGGACCCGTTAAAAATAAAGAACATTAAGTGAAAAATTTTTAGTTTTCGAAAAAGTGCACATAAAAATGGGTGCTACAAAATAAAAGTAATAAAAATGACAGTGAAACGTGATCGTGACCGTGCCAAAAGGACACGTAAAAAATAACGTGCAAAAATAAAGTGCAAAAATTTTAGTAGTGTAATCAAAAGTTCGAATAAACAATATTAAATAACATGCAAATTCGAAAGAAGAAGTGGCTAAAAATAACAAAACTTCATTCGGTTACTTCGATGGCCAAAATTTTTGCCAAATTATATATCAAATTATGTTGGAAAAAATGCAAACAAGGTATGTTTCTATGGGTCATTCAAAAATTGTAATACATAATTTGGTTGACGAACTTATATTTTATAAATTATAACTTATAATTTGTGCGAATTTAATAAGAATCTTTTAAAAGTTTAAAAAAGTGCCAATAACATTTAAAAATAGTGTAATAACCGAAAGTTCAAATAAACAATACTAAAAACATGCAAACGGTGCTACATTATAAATTAAAGACACGTATTATATGGAATTTACAAATGTGCTACAAGGGTAATGTTTAAATAAGTGCCTAAAAAATCGACAATAAATTTTAAAAAATTAAGTGACAATTAAGTTTATTACAAAGTTAAATAAGTGCATCGAAATAGTAAAAACTTTCCAACAGGAAATCATCGGATCGGTAGCATCGGATAGCAAAAATGAAAGACATCAGGTCAACATGGTTCAACAGGAAATCAAAGTGCAACTTCCCAAGAGAAAAATTATAGGTAAACGAACTAAAAGTTTCCATGCATTTTTGCGATTTGACAAAATTTTTTATGTTCTTTGTAATATGTAATATGATAGATTTAATTTAATTACGAAATTGCAATTTAATCAATTTCATTATCAATCTAACAATTTTTAATTAATAATTTAAATAATTTAAAAAAAAAAAATTCATTAAGTTGCACAAGTAAGAAAATTATTAATTTTAATAACCATTAGTATGGTATAAATTTAAGTATTTAGATGGGTTTTAGAACAAAGGAAACTAATTCATAGAATGCGAATTTTTAATTGATATAAATTTGTTTTTGTATATAAATATAAATGTTTAATAAATGTTTATAAATTTTAATAAATCGTATTAATTTGAAACAGTCGGACTAATTAATAATTTCGAAATATCATTTTAAGTGTTTTTTGAGAATAAACACAAGTGTTATTTGAATTTTTCATTACTAGTTAATATAGAAAAAAAAATTTTTGCTAACGAATTTTAATAGGTAATAAAGAACAAAAATTTGCTAACGAATTTTAATAGGTAAATAATTTTAAATAGGTTTTGTTAATAAACATAAAAATTTTTATTACAATTTTAATAAAGACAAATTTCATTACAATGAAAACGCAAGTTCAACAAATAGCTTGTAAAGATATTATAAATGCTACAAAGTTCATCAACACGGAAAGGAAAGAATTTGCTGATAGGTAGTTTTGCTATGATAAACTTTATTAATCATATGAATAAAATGCGAAAGTTAGAAATGCAATGAAGAATTTATTTTTCAAATTAGGAAATTTTATTGTATAAATTATAATGTCGAAAAAATGTCAAAAAGTATTTAACCCGGTTAAAAACGTTAAAGAATCGATCACCTAGAAGTATTCAGTAATTAAAATATCAGTAAAGTCAGTAATTAAGTAAAGCTTCAATGTAAGCTAAAATTCAAATCGAAAGATGTTGAAAAATAATTCTACGGTAGAGAACAAATAGTTCCTAACTAAAGGTAATACAAATGTACCGATAAATTGAACAGTATTGTTATGATTTTCTGAGTCGACGCAGAATTCACAGCAATAAGTGTACAACCATTGTTAAGGTCAAATGTACCGGTAAATTGTACATTATTATTACGATTTTTAAGTCAGCGTTATCAATCGATAACAATAATTGTACACGGAAGTAAAATCACCGAATTCAAATATTTCTAAAAAGGATAGGTCTCGCGATGGCCGAAGCTTGTAAGAATATTTGAGAAACCAGAGGACAGCGTAGAATTGTTATTGAAAACTTAAGAAAAATGGAGCACATCATAACAAACAGTAATAAATTAAAATATATATACAGTCTCTAAAAGCTATTCATATAGATCCAAAAACCTAATCGATGGCAACACGAGATGTTCTATTGAAGGATTTGGAGATATTCTATGTAAATGAGCTAATAAACCGGAAGTAACGAATAGTTAAATATGTAAAGAAGAAAATATTCCGGAAATCGCGATTTAATAAATAATGATAATAAGGGAAGATTAATAAAATAAATAAGCGCTATAATATAAAAGCAACTCCAAATGTGTCATGACGATGAACACAAAATTAAAATATATAAAGTAAAAGGAGTGCAAAGATTAAAAAATAGAGACACATGTGCCTTCCAAAAAATACTGAATAATATTAAAACAATAATAATCTTAATATTAAAATATTCGACAGGTATCAACAGTTAAATACAAAAATTAAAGTAAATAAATTGTAACAGCATTGCTACGTAAAATGACATAATAGATCAAATTTCAAAATAATCGACATCAAAATAAATAAATTAAAAAGAAACTATCCATCACAATAAGCAAATTTATTAAAAAGGTTCAAGTAAATGATGTAAGAAAAAGCAAATTTATTAAAAAGTCAATTAAAAAATGAAGCTAAAAGCAAATTTATTTAAATTTCAATTAAAAGAAGATATATTAAGCGTTTATAAATTTCATGAAACCATAATTTGAGATAGAAAATTTTTTAATTACGATTATATTTATAAGAGGGTTTTATTTTATGTAATAAGGTAAATTATAGAAATAATCAAATAGTATAAAAAACTAATATTTTAATTTGAATGTATTTGTAAAGGTTAATTAAGAAAAATCTGTAAATATAACTTAAGTAATAATATCACATTTCCGAGTTTAAGTTTTTGTTTATATCCAATGTAATGCTAGGTTAAGATTTCTTTTAATGCAATGTATGTATTCTATTATTATGTGTATGTTTTTTTTAGCTAATCTTTTAATTAGTAATTTTTAAACTTTTAATTTTTAAATTTTTAACCGATTCCAATAGGTTATGCATATCGTTAAGTGACTTTAAGTTGTAATATAGTATTAACAACTTTTGAAAAAAAAAAAAAAAGAAAAAGAGAGGTGGAGAGTTTAACCCAACTCTAAGTAAACATTACGAGCATCTCAAATATTTGTAAGAGGAAAAGAATTTAAATTCCAAGGAGATAAAATTCTTTTACTTGCCCAGGGAGATGTGGTGTGTATCCACCTTTAGCTAAGAACAATTTAAGAATAAGCATATTATATTATTAGCGAGTAAGCAAGATTGATAGTATGAACGTAGTATGAATGAGGAACGTTAGTATCAGAGTAGTCGTCGTATGATAGCAGTCTTAGTGTAATAGTATTAGTGTAACCATGGCAGGAGATGTATGGGACAGTAGTGATCGAACTGTCTTGTGAATCCTTAATGTACATAAGTTATGTATAAAATGTACAAAGAGTATTAAATAAAAACCAATAAATATACAACAGTGTTATTAATAAATACCAAGTAGCACAAGAGAAGAAAAGTATCAAATTACATTTCACAGGGTCGTCCATAAATTACGTTACGCTCCTAGGGGGGGAGGGGGTTCCGACCCTTGTGACGATGGGGGGCGGGGGGGGTTCAAAAATTGTGACGTCACTAAAATTATTATTGCTTTTATTTCTCTCTCTCTCTAAAAACGTAAAAGCTTCTTGAAATGTCGAGTTAGTAACAGGTTGCCAACTTGACAACTTAAGATAAAAGTATGTTTTACACATGCAATAATTGGTTTCTAACGTCCTGACATTGGTCAGGACCGGCCCTCGTATAATTTGGCCCCTCGTGTTCTCCTTCTTCTAACAAGTATTTCAAAAATACTATTTTTTGAACTTTCAAAATGATTTTTAAAATTTTAAAAAACGTAAAAAGATTAAAAGATTAAAAAACTTAATTTTAGTTGGTAATCTGTACGTGTATATTTATGTATAAATATACAGAGCCGTCATAAATCTATTATAATAAATTGTTATAAAAATCAAAATGAAACCGATTGTAAAATTTACTAAGAAGTCAATAAAACTACATTGGGGAGGGGGGTCAAGAATATGTGACGTAATATTTGGAGGGGGGTCTAGGTTTGTGTGACGAAGTGTGGAGATGGGGGGG
Organism: Podabrus alpinus; assembly: GCA_932274525.1. Lineage (NCBI taxonomy): Eukaryota > Metazoa > Arthropoda > Insecta > Coleoptera > Cantharidae > Podabrus > Podabrus alpinus. The sequence continues at coordinate 67,347,738 of OW026456.1, read as the reverse complement.
AGGGGGTTAAAAATTGCTTAAAATTGCGTGACGTAATTTATGGACGACCCCTATGTGGCGTAATCCTCTACTAGATTTTTGATGCGCGCATCATCCTCCGACTATTTTCTTTTCTTAATAGGTGGATTGTTTCAGGCAACTAATTTTTCATAAAACAGATCTCGCCCACGTTGAATAACTTTTAAACTAGAAATTAATTTCCAAATGTTTCCGTACTTAGCTCCATACTTAGCTTAGATCCATACTTAGCTCTGCCTCTAATCGTCTATGTGCCGCTTCAGTATGATTGTTTGTTCCCGTGTCAGTTAAGACGCGATTATACACTGACCACAAATCTGGAGAAAACATTGCCGGCCGCCAGCAATGGAACAAAAGCTAACGATCAACCTTTTATGATAAAGTTTGGTTTAATTTTCAAAAATAACCGTGCGCCAAACAGGCATACGCTGGCCCTGTATTTAAGCCGTTCTTAAATTTCAATAACCTTAATCTCCTGCTAACAACATAAGGTTAAGGTTATCAGCCTCCATTACTTGGAGGCTGATTCGCGCATCAAGAATCTAGTAGAGGATTACGCGAATAGAAGTGTTATAGACTTTTTGCGAGGCATTTCCCATAATTATGAAATGAATTCCTGATCAGTTGGGTACTATATTAATAGGCATTGTTATTATTTGTAAAAGTTAGAAGGAATAAACATTTTAAAAACATTTACTTTAAATTTTTAATTATAATTTTTTTTATTGGCTAAATAAACATTATTTCTAAATTTTAGTGGAAGTTAGAAGGAATAAACATTTTAAAAACATTTAGTTTAAATTTTTAATTATAATTTTTTTTATTGGCTAAATAAACATTTCTAGATTTAGTTACGTAAATAATAGTTTTTTAGAAAAAAAATTCTTACTATCAGTTATAATAAGTAATATGTAATGGATAAATCTTCCCTCGCGCCCAATTGTATTTGCGCCCAATTGTATTTGCGCCCAGTTGTATTTGCGCCCAGTTGTCGCTGCGCCCAGTTGTCGTTGCGCCCAATCGATCGCGCCCAATCGATGGCGCCCAATCGATCGCGCCCAATTGTACTAGACCGTGAAATAATTGACCGAAAACACGACTCACCCTTAAAATGGCACAATATTGATTCGTTGCAGGGAGAGAAATGTTTTCAGGACCGGAAATGCATTTAAAAACAGTTTAATTGAAATTGGAGCAAAGCTTGGAAAATGAAGAGAAAAATAGATTTTTTCAAAATTTGCCCAAGTTATTGTATCTTCCAGATAACGAAACCAAAATTCTAGCTTGAGCTTACAGAAGGTCCGGGCAAGCTGAAATTAGGCAAAGATGTATATTGAAGTGTCCTAATAAACCCCGAAAATGTCTTCTAAAAATCCCAAGCCGGCGTTTCCCCCAAATGAGGATTTTAGCCTCACTAGTGCGGTTTTTCGCCTATAGTTCGCGTATTTTCACTTTTACAAAAAATTATCATTAAACAAAGTTTAAGAGCAAAAAATTCTCTATATTATATAATAATAATAATAATAGTCGTTATTCCTGTAGGAATTTGACAGTCTCTTGAGAGACTTTACATATCCGTTTTTGAGGTGGATTAGTCCTCGTATACTTTACATTTTCAAATCATATTCTGTTATCCGTTCTTGCTTCTATCACAACTTTTCGCCAGTACTGTCTATTCTTACTTTTCTCTTTCCAGTAAAAACTTCCATCCTCCTCGGGTCCTCCATAACCTGGTCGTACAATCTCAACTTCGGTCTCCCTCTTGCACGGTCCTCCATCGGCCTCCATTCTGCGATTCTCCTCAACATCGTGCCCTCATCTCTTCTCCACATATGCCCCAGCCACCCCACTCTACTTACCTTCTTCCTTACCTGTCCTCCCGGGTGTCCGCCGTCATGCATTGCTTCCGGGATGATGTGTCCTAGAATCGGACCACGTTCTTCTCCTTTGATAGTGTCGTCCTAGTTTGTCGGCCGGGTAGGGGTCAATGCGATGGAATTCGCGTGTGACGTGTGCTCTTCCGCATGCCTCTCTTCTACCTGTCCGGGTTTCGCGTCGAATCGTTAGTCCTCCATTTGTGTGTCATCCTCCGTTTGTGTGTCCTCCTCCGTTAGAGTAGCGGCGGCGGCTGCCTGTTGCTCGGCTCTCTCGGCTGCCTCCTTACATCTTAATATGGTGGTGACGAGGGTAGTTATCCGCTGCCACTGTGTCTCGTCGACGAGCATTGCTTCGATTAGGTCTTCGGGAGTCATCGTGTACCCCAGTGCTAGGGAGACCATTGTCCTCTCGCGTTCCCATCTCCAACAGTGGAAAAGGGAATGTTCCGCGGTGTCGATTTCCTCGCAATACCTGCAACGGGGGCTTGCCAACTTTCCGAATCTGTGTAGGTAGTGTGGGAAAAGCAGCCGTGCCCTGACAGCATTTGTGTGAGGTGGAAGCTTACTTGTCCGTGCCGTCTTTCGATCCATCTTTTGATGTTGGGGATTAGTCGTCGGGTCCACAAGCCGCAAGTTGCCATCTCCCATCTGGCCTGCCAAATCTCGGCCATCTCCTTCCCGGCATCCTCTGCTCCTTCGTATGTTCTGCCTCTTGCCAAGGTGAGAAGGTCGATTGGGGGCATCGACGCCAAGACGAGGGCCGCGTCGAGCGAGACCGTCCTATAGGCGCAGGAAACTCGTAGCGCCATTCTTCGCTGGACGCTTAGCAATCTATGTGCGTTCCTGTTTACTCGGAGTGCTTCGTGCCATATCGGTGCCGCATATAATATGATTGATTGCGTCACCAGTCCGAGGGTTCTTCTTTTGTCCTGTTTTGGGCCACCCATGTTGGGCAATAGGCGGGCAAGCGACGTCGTGACCGCTCCTGCCTTTGCTGCCGCTTCCCTGATGTGCTCTGCGAAGTTTAGATTTTTGTCTATCTTCACGCCGAGGACGGTTACCGAATCCTTGCATGGGATTGGAACTCCGTTTAGTCGAATGAAAACCGCAGGCACTTTCCTTCTTCCGCTTAGTAGTACTCCCTCCGACTTTTCGGGGACTAGGGTGAGTCCTCTTTCGCGTACCCAGGCGGAAATTTTTTCCAGGGCCTGCGTCGCGGATGACTCGATCTCCGCCACGTCCTTGCCCACGATTACCACGTTGAGATCGTCCGCGAAACCCACAGTGGTGCAACCTTGTGGGAGCTGCAGACGTAGCACCCCGTCGTACATTAGATTCCATTGCGTCGGTCCAAGCACCGAGCCTCAGGACTCCGCTGGTGACCTCGATTTCGTCCTGTTCTCCGTCGCCTATTATCAGGCGTCTCTCCTCTAGGTAACTGACCACTAGGTTGAATATGTCATTGTCGATCGTCGCCAGGTTCCTCAGTGCCCCAAGGATGTGCTTCCACCCCGCGTTGTTGAATGCATTCCGAACGTCGAGGGTAACGAGTAGACAGAGCCTTCTGGTGCGCCAAGTTTCCGTCTTTGCCTACACCGCGATCTCCATGATCCTCTTTAGGGCGTCCACGGTTGATCTTCCCCTCCTGAATCCGTATTGGTTGTCGGATAGACCGCCGCTGTTTTCGATGTTTTTCTCGAGGCGATTTAGAATGAGCCTTTCGAGTAGCTTGTCCGCGTTATCGAGCAGACAGATGGGCCGGTACGAAGTGGGGTCCTCCGGGGGTTTTGTTCCTTTTCTGATCAGGACGAGCTTCGCTAACTTCCAATGTTTGGGGAAAATTCCGGTTTCCAGGCATTTATTGTAAGTGTCCAGGAATGTCCGTCCTGCTAGGGTAACCGCTTCCTTAACGACCCGGCCGGGTATGCAGTCCGGTCCGGGTGCCTTGTCGGGCGCCATTTTTGATGCAGTCACGACTAGTTCCTCTTGGGTGAACATTGACCACTCCACTCTACTAGATTTGATCACATTTACTATGTCTTCATTGTTCATTGCTTTCAGTATCTCGCTGTTCATCATTGGTCTGTTTTCCCGTTCACTAATTATTTTTGGGCCCAATATCAACTCATCTTCTTCTTTCCGACTGAGACTCATTGTTTCTGCCGCATAGGTCAGCACCGGTCTTATAAGTGTCTTGTCAATTTTTGTCTTGGTTGTTCTCGATAAAATTCTATCCTTCAGCAGGTGTCTGTTCGCATAATATGCTTTGTTTCCCTGTTGAATTCTTCTTTTCACCTCTTCCCGTCTTCCGGTTTTGCTACTTATCTGGACTCCCAGATAGACAAAATCTTGTACCTCCTCATAAATCTCATTTCCCACCCTCAGTCCGGACATCTTCTCCATTCCTTGCCTTTGTTGGCGCATGTACTTTGTCTTTGTTTCATTTATTTTCAATCCCATTGGTTCAGCTGCATCTTTTATCTTCTGGATTGTTTCTATTAATTTCTTTGATGTCCTTGACATTATTAGCACGTCGTCTGCATACGCTATCACTTGTACCTCTCTGTTTGCTATTGTTCCATAAATCCTTGTCTTTCTGATTATCGACTCCAAAACCATGTTAAACAGTGTAGGAGACAGCACGTCTCCCTGTCTCACTCCTGTATTTATTACAAAATTTCTGGATTCTCCGTTTGCAGTTCTGATACAGGCTGTCGTTTCTTGTAATGTCATGTAAGTCAAATTAATTATTTTACTTGGTAGTCCCATTTCCTGCATTGTTCTCATTAACTCAGCTCTGCTCACTTTGGCAAATGCTTGTTTAAAGTCAACAAAGGCAATGTGTATATCAATGTTGTATTCGTGACTTTTCTCCAGTACTTGTTTTAGCATGAATATTGCGTCAACCGTCGATCTACCTTCCAGGAAGCCTCATTGGTAATCCCCTATTATTTCTTTTGCATGTTTTCTTAGTCATTTGTTTATTAGTGTGGCTAACACCTTATAGGCGACATTCAGCAGGATTATTCCACGGTAATTCTCACACTTATCTGCGTCGCCTTTCTTTTTCAGAGTTATTATGACACCTTCTTTCCATTGTTTTGGCATTTTTTCCTCTGTCCATATATGTTTTATCAGGTTGTTTAATTTAAAATTAAACAGGTTTTTTTGTTGGTTAGGTTGTCGTTTCCAACCACCCTGTATATAAGTAAATTAAGCAAAAAACGCATAATTGTATCAACCTACTTAAAGAAGTGCTAATAAAGCAAAAATGCCTTCATCGCACTTTTAGTAGGTCAATTAAATGTAATTCACTTCCGTACTGTAAGCATATCATAATTCAAAACATTTAATCATCAGGTCAATTAACTTTAAAATATTAAGTAGGTAAAATTAAAATCATAGTCATCATCAGGTTAATAACTTTAATTTAAAATTAAAATGTGATAATTTAGCATTAAGTTTTGTATAAATAGTGTATGTAAATTTAATAAAATGAGTATCATTTAAACTTACAATTTGATTGTTACTCACATCACATAAGTTAGGAAGGGTACTTCTTGCCACCTTCTCCTAATTTATTCATGGTCCTTCGAACCGGATTAGGAGGGGTACTTCTTGCCACCCTCTTCTAATTTCGACATGGTCCGTCGAACCTTAAGAAGATAAACCAGCAACAGCAACAAATCAAAATACAAGGGTCCACAGCGATGCCAAAAGCAAATACAACAATCAAAATACAAGGGTCCACAGCGACGTCAAAAGCAAATACAACAATCAAAATACAAGGGTCCACAGCGACGCCAGAAGCAAATACAACAATCAAAATACAAGGGTCCACAGCGACGCCACAGCAAATTCAACAATCAACACAACAAGGGTCCACAGCGACGCCACAAGCAAATACAACAATCAAAATACAAGGGTCCACAGCGACGCCACAAGCAAATACAAGCAACGAGCAGTCAAAAAAGGAAGAAGATAACGAGATACAGAGATGGATGCCCAAGCGTTACGTTTAAGAAAACAACAAGTTAGATTGTTCTACTTGGGAAGAACTATGGAAACCATAACAAACAAATTATCACAAGATAATCAGACCACGAATTCCTGGTGCGACAGGTTTAAACGCCATTTAAAGAAACAATGGCATGTCATAATGGATTTAAACGAAGAAATAGAAACATATGAAGAAGATTATGACAAAGCATATTTCAAAAATAACATATTCGAGGCAATGGAAGAACAATATGAAGAGACAATAATGCGATTGGAAGAGAAAACAGATCAATTAAATAAACCATACTTCAACGTAAAACCAATACGTCTACAATCCCTGGAAAAACTACAAAAAATACTAGAATGGGAATTATCAGGAAGTATTCTGGAATCAAAGCAAGCAAGCATAGAAGAAAAAGAAGCTGCAAGTATGAACCCAATTAAAATGGAGATGAAAGAAGAGATGGAAGAAAGAGAAGTGGCAAGTTCGAAACAAATGCCAGGTGAAGAAGATTTAACACCAATATCAATGGAGATGGAAGAGGGGATAGAAAAAGAAGCTGCGAGTCCGAAACAAATGCCAGATGAAGAAGATTTAACACCAATATCAGTGGAGATGGAAGAGGGGGATGGAAAAAGAAGCTGCGAGTCCGAAACAAATGCCAGATGAAGAAGATGTAAAACCAAAATCAATGGAGATGAAAATGGAAGAAGCTGAAATCCATACACCAGTTTCAAAGGAGAACAGGAAAATTCAACAAGACGACAATTATAAAAACAAACATTTGGACATCGGGCACATGAAACTGGAAACTCAATATGTCGAAGAAATTTATGACCTCAACACAAACGAGGATGGTAAACCAGTGGAAATACAATTCAAAGAGGATCAACCAGAGTTAGTCGAATCAAAACAAAAAGCGTATGCAAGAGTTCATCAATTGGAGAAGAATTTCTACAAACTAAAATATAAGGAAGCCCGCATTAAAGACAACGCAGTAGTGCAATAAATGTTGGACAGAAACGAAAAAATGTACACAGGCCCTCGTTTTCAACAAGACTTCAGAGAGATGGTACGACGATGGAGAAGAAGATGGGATAGGAGAGGCTGGAAAAAGAGAAGAATAAAACTAAAAGACATCAATCAAACGTGCATATTTCAAATAGCCTAAAAACCCCATAATCAACACCAAATGGAACGTCTTAAACACCTCAAAGGATAATTGCAGTTCCAATAGCAGCATCATACAACAAATAAATCCGCAAGACACACAACACATCCCAGACTACATTCTTTGGAAGCGGAAATATGTTTAATTTAAAATTAAACAGGTTTTTTTGTTGGTTGGTTGGGTTGTCGTTTCCAACCACCCTGTATATAAGTAAATTAAACAAAAAACCTACTTAAAGAAGTGCTAATAAAGCAAAAATGCCTTCATCGCAATTTTAGTAGGTCAATTAAATGTAATTCATTTCCGTACTGTAAGCATATCATAATTCAAAACATTTACTCATCAGTTCAATTAACTTTAAAATATTAAGTAGGTAAAATTAAAATCATAGTCATCATCAGGTTAATAACTTTAATTTAAAATTAAAATGTGATAATTTAGCATTAAGTTTTGTATAAAAAGTGTATGTAAACTTAATAAAATCAGTATCATTTAAACTTACAATTTGAGTGGTTACTCACATCACATAAGTTAGGAAGTGTTAAATAAATAAATACTTAGTTCGCTTTTATATTTATTCATTAAATATCTTACAATAATTACACAATTTATTATCAGGATTCGCTTACTCGTATGTTCTCGCTATGAGTGCACGCGCTTGACTGCCTTTACATCACCCTGCGGGCATTGTATGCGCGTCGCTTATCCTTAATTACAGGAATCTTTAACCTGCAGTAGAAATCTTTAACCTATTACCAAAAATACCTAACACTCGTCCATTCCTGACTCTCTTACATCTCCTGATGTAATCCCTTCACATTCAAATCAATTAAGCTGTAATAATCCACAAAGCATATCAATACAGTTTCGCATAAATCGCAAAAGAGCCATACAATTTACAATAATTCGCAATAATAACACAAATTCAAAATAAGTCGCTAAATAACAACACAATTCAAATGATTTACAAACTCACAATACAACTCAAAATAATTCGCTAAATAACAACACAAATGCAGAACCCTTTACAAAGAATAACACAAATTCGAAATAATTTGCAATGAGCAACAGTACAATTCAAATAATTTTTGCAATAACACAAACTCAAAATAATCCGCAACGTAACACAAATTCAAAATAATTTGCAATGAACAACAATATAATTCAAATAATTTTCGCAATAACACAATTCAAAATAATCCGCAACGTAACACAAATTCAAAATAATTTGCAATGAACAACAATATAATTCAAATAATTTTCGCAATAACACAATTTCAAAATAATTTGCAATATAACACAAATTCAACATAATTTGCAATGAGCAATAATACAATTCAAATAATTTCGCTAAATACCCATACAAGTTCAAATGATTTGCAAGCCACCGTAACCGTTTGAAATAGCTCACAACGAACAATAACACCTGTTTCACATAATTCACAAAATACACTTCCCAAGTTGTTGCTTCGCTCTTCATCAATGGATTGTTGACGTCGCATTTCGGTGGAGTTTTTGTTCTGTCTCCCGTTACCTTGGTCACTTTCCGCACAAAGACGCTATCGCCGATATGATAGATAAGATTGTTATACCACTTGTTATCGTACCGCATCTTTTGTTTTATCTGTTCGCTTCGAATGGCTTCACGCACTTGCAGTTCACCGCTTGGTACCTCGGTCGTTTTATTTTCTATCGCGGTCATTATTTTTGGCATAAGGGTTCGGTTTACCCTTTCCGCTTGCCCCTTCATTGTTTCACGTTGGTTTAATTTAACTCGACAACGTTTCGCACGCACTGGTACACCATTATCATTAATGTCTTCCTTCATCAAATTTCTTAAACTTAGTTCATCGCGATTACCTTGACATACGTTTCGCTTAAGGCGGCCACTCACTATAAGGTACACCTGACAGGTACACCTGAACAGTTCGCCTGTTAAGGTGTACCTGATGGTGTGTGGCGGGAATAACTAGCCTCTCAGGCGACCTGAAGGCGACCTGACAACTGATGAAAATTCGATCAGTTTTGCCTGACAGGACGAGTAGACTTGATGTGTGTGTGGCGGAAACCTATCACAGGTCTCAGTTTCTACAGTTCTTTTGATGTGAACAGTTTAAATTTTTAAAAAGGACTTGGTAATTTTGATTTATTTTACTGTTGTAAAATTTGTTTACTGTTTGTTTTTTTTTAGATTTAGATCAACAAACAACCCAAAAAAAGCACAAGAGCTTGTGCTGAATTCCTAGTTGAATATTTGAGGCACTCATACGGTTGTCCAGTTGCTAAGAATCTCAAAGTAGCTGTCAGTCTTTCGTGCGGGGATATAGCTGCTCTCATTAGTGTATCTTTCTTCTTAATCAAAGGAGATACAAGCAGTGGCGGCTCGTTATAATGAGCCCAGGAGCCATGGCACTAGTATAACAAACCGGCCTTAACTATTTTTTTTAATTTTCAAAAAATATTAAATTTTGTTTAAAAAATGTTTAATCTTAAATATTTTTCTCATTTTAAAGCTTAAACAAAGTATACAAAATATGTAATTTTTATTTCATAAATGTACATGTTACAATAAGATAAATTATTAACAGCGAGTCACGTCAAATGTGGCTCCTGAATATAATTGGAATTGCAGCGAGATACCACGGGTTTGTGATAGCCTTCTACCTACGAACCAAGCCCGCGTTTAAGATTGTAATGTGGCTACCTCCACAATAAATCTGATTTCATGCAGTGTAATTATTCATACTGCGTTATGTGTTATAAAAAAGAATTCTTCTAATAATTTATTAATAGTGAAGTAAATAAACTCGTCAATAGTAATTGAATAATGAATAAAAAAATAACTTTTTATGCAAGCCTTTTTGCACATCATGTTTGGCGAAGGAAAAGAATGAAAATAAAAAAATTAGTAGACCCTTGCCTGATTTGATTATTTCAAAACCTAAGTACTACAATATTTTTTGTCAATAGCTTAAAGTAAGAACGACATAATTAAATCGTAGTATTTATTTAAAAAATGAGTGGATTTACGGGTGTGATGAAAAAAATTGTCGATGGACAATTTTCACGCCTGATTATAAAAGTATCACTTTTACCTCGTGTTGCATAAATAGCTATTATCAAATCGTCAGTCTTTAAAGAGACCTCTAATACAGCACAGAATGAATTGGTTACGATGTATGCTTAACGTTTATCATGAAGAAGTACCTAAAGCAGCAAACCACAGACGTATCTAACGAATTTCAGCTTGTTATTTTCCGTTACATTCTTGGTGGTAAACCAATTCAAAAGGTTCAAAAAAACCGAAAGAAAAATTATTCTTTAGCCAACTATGCTCATTGTTAAGTCAATAAATCGATCGGTTAGAATATTTTTTGCATACTTATCTGGAATTTGTTCTTTTTTTATTTCCTCTCAAATAACGAGAGCACTGAACAAAATTGTACAGGGACAATGTCGATTATGTTGGCATTACAGTGCGAAATAATTATAAATTGCAAATTAAGTCCCGGAAATGTATAAAATAATGTATACACTATTATACAGTTCTTTTGGATTCGGAAGAAAACTTTTTCGGCTGAACTTGAATTTACAAACTTATAAAAAAAAATCTGGCACCACCACTATACAACCCCACGAGCCGCCACTGGATACAAGTGACAGCAACTCGTTGTACACTGATTCGCTCATGCGTAGAAAATTGTTATAATCAGACGGTTCATGTATTAATTCATTAAGAAGATTGATATGGGTAAATTTATTTCTTCTCTGCAACCATTCCTTACACCATTGTTTGCATTTCTTACGTCTGTTTTTATGTTTCGCAAAAATCACACAAAATAAAGTGAGAAAGAGCACATCATCTTCTGGAGGATCCATGGTAAACTGACAAACTTGACAGGGTATACATGAAGAGTGTGTGTGCTCCTCCGGTATCGGGTACACCTGAACAGGCGAACTGTTCAGGCGTACCTGTCAGGTGTACCTTATAGTGAGTGGCCGCCTTTATACGCATCCGACATTTTTACGTCGACCTCTAGCATAACTAATGTATTTGGTTTCACGCATCCCGGTTGCTGACGTTGCATTCCCTTGTTATCAATGCATGTGTTGTGGTTTATTTTGCCCACACACTGACCTGCCGTAACGACCTTGTCCTTCGTCTTACTAACTGTCATTGGGATGTTAAAATTGTCACCGTTGCATTCAACACTTATTAAGTTAACACTTAATGCTTTTATCTCTGGGTCATTTACGCCGCAAATTTTAACACGTTCAGTCATCTCGCTAATTTCCATATTTGTAAATGGAGAGTCGGTCTTCACACCGAACATTAAATCATCGCCGATTTTTACGTAAGCAATGTCTTGGTTTTCCGTAAAAGACCGCCCGATTAACACTTCCGTTTGCTGCGCCTCGTCCGGAACTACGAATATTTTAACTGTTTCTAGTCGTGCCGTATCTACCTCTATCTCTGCTTCAATAAAATGTTTGACCACCACCGGCGCTTGGTTGCCAAATCCAAAAAGTTTCTCTCGCGTTGTTTTCAACTCGACTCCCGGAATTTTTCGTACAGAACTCTTTACTATCGTGCAAACTGCACTTCCACTGTCTATAAATGCGTCAAGCTTGCAACCATTTATTTTAGCCCGTCTTAAAAATTTATGGAGAGTTTCCGAAACTTCCATTTTATGGTCGACCCGCATGACCGTGTTTCGATTATTTAGTGGACAATCTCGCTTCACATGATCGTCTTTTTTGCATAGAAAACATAAATTACTGTTACGGGGTTTTATACAATCTCTCGAGTAATGCCCCGCCTCGGCGCAATTGTAGCATTTTAGTTTTGTAGTTTCATTCTGGTAATTGTTCGATCTCGCGTTTTGACTCGAACTCGCGCCTTGGTATTCGCTTTGCCGGGTGTTTATTGCACGATGTAATATTAAAATGTCATGTAACAACTCGTTCGCGTTTTCGTGCTTGTTGGCCATTAGCCCTGGGATAAGGTCTTTACGCTGCAACCCCGTTAAAATCTGTTCTTTCGCGTCACAATAGTTCAGTTTCACATCACAACATAACCGGTACTTCTGGTGGAAATATGCCTCCACATTTTCACGTGGCTGTTGAACCCTGGCCACGAGCCGTTTCCATTTGTCACTCACACTTTGTCGGATAAAGAATGTCGCCTTGAATTGTCTTTCAAACTCTCTCCAACACCAGAGCTGATCCTCCCACGTTTTCCACCATTCCTTAGCGGGACCCACCATGTGGATTCTCGCCGTTTCCAGCTTGATTTCTTCACTCCAAAAATGCAAGATTGCTGAATTGTTAATCCTTTGTAGCCATTCTTCTGCCATTTCGCCGGTTTCCCCATAAAAGTCTTGTATGGACTTGCTTAAATCAGGCATGACGCTATACACTGGCGCACATGCTTCCGCTCGTTTTTCTACTTTTGTCTCGTCCATCTTGGCCATTAAGAAGGTTCGTAGCATTGCGTCCGTTTCCGCACGCCCTCTCTCGGATCTTGCTAAAAGTTCCATCAATTTATCTTCACGACTCGGCGCGCGCACACCCTCATCGTTTTCAAACCCCACACCACTCTCGGTCGAATTTGTATCATCCATGATGATGTCCGCCATGCTTAGTTTTGTCGCTTGGTCCGCCATGTTGGATTTTGTCGCTTTTTCCATTCTTTCCGCGTGTAACACTTTTGTAATGTTCGCTTTCACTAAAATGTTCGCTTTTATACTCTTCGCTGGTGACACTTTCCACAATGTTCGCTTTTCTATAATGTTCGCTTTTCTGTAAGATTCACTGATATCACTTTTCACAATGTTCGCTTTTTCAACTTTTCCAATCGCACTTGTGGTCGCTATTTTTGGTTAAAATCCTATCCCAATCGCACTTGTGGCCGCTATTTTTGGTTAAAATCCCACTTCTGATTGTTAAATAAATAAATACTTAGTTCGCTTTTATATTTATTCATTAAATATCTTACAATAATTACACAATTTATTATCAGGATTCGCTTACTCGTATGTTCTCGCTATGAGTGCACGCGCTTGACTGCCTTTACATCACCCTGCGGGCATTGTATGCGCGTCGCTTATCCTTAATTACAGGAATCTTTAACCTGCAGTAGAAATCTTTAACCTATTACCAAAAATACCTAACAGAAGGGTACTTCTTGCCACCTTCTCCTAATTTATTCAAGGTCATATAATCTTTTATGTAACATTTCTCCTCCATATTTTAATAGTTCCGCATTGATGCCGTCTTTACCAGGTGATTTTCCATGTTTTAATTTATTTATAACTTTAATTGTTTCTACATACGTTGGTTCTTCCGTGATTTGTTCTTCGATTGTTCTAGGGGGAGGTTCATTATTTACTAGTTGTTCGTTTAGTAATTCTTGGAAGTGTTCTACCCATATCTGTTTTATTTTTTCGGTGTCATCTTCTATTTTTCCTTGTTTATTTCTCATTCCCCTTGTTTTTACTTTGTGATTCGGGTTCTGTTTCTTTATTTTTTCATAGAAAGCCTTACTGTTGTTCCATCTATTGTCGTTTGCTATCTCGTCCATCATCTTCTCTGTCCACTCGTTCTTCCTTCTCTTGTATACCTTGAAAGCTTCATTTCTCCTCTTTCTGTAATTCTCTAGGTCACGTTCTATTCCCGTGTTCAGCCATTTCACTCTTGCCTCCCTCTTCAACTTTGCAACTCGTTCACAGTTCTCGTCAAACCTTTCCTTTCTTATTCCAGCTTTCCTACTTCCTAGTATCTGTGCGGCGCTCGTTTTTATACTATCTGCTATTGCTTCAAAATCTCTATCTATGTTTCCACTACTTTTGTAGTTTTCCATGGTCTGGTTTAACGTGTGTTCATATTGCCTCTTTATTTCATTATTACATAGTTTTTCCGTGGCTAGTTTTTTATTTGTTTCGTTTTCAAAATTTCTTGTTCTTTTCTTTACTTTTACTTTGGCTACTACCAGATAGTGGTCCGTCTCGGCATTAGCTCTCCTGTAGGATTTTACATCTTGCACTCGTGACTTCAGTTTATTTTTTACCAATACATGATCTATCTGGTTTCCGCTACCTTTCTCTGCACCTGGCCATACCCATGTTATTTTGTGCATCTTCTTGTGTTTGAACCTTGTAGAGCAGATATCCATGTTTGTCGCTGCCGCCAAGTTATATAGTCTGTTACCATTGTTGCTTATTATGTCGTGTATTGTGTGCTTTCCCGCTACATCGCCAATATACTCCTCCTTACCAATTTTTGCATTGAAGTCGCCCACAAGCAGTAAGATGTCTTTCTTTTCAACTTCTTCACATAGATTCTCCAAATCTTGATAAAATTTATCCTTTTCTTCTTCGTTTTTGTCTTCTGTTGAACTGTATTATGTTTCCTTTATCTTTATTATTTACCATGAAACCCACCCCATTTCTTCCCTGTTCGCTTTCTCCAGAGTATAATATTGTAAAGTCTTTTCCCATTACTTCCCCCTGCCCCCTCCATCTGATTTCCTGAAGGGCAGCCACATCTATATTGTATCTGTCTAACTCAGTCTCGACTTCTTTCATTTTACCCGCCCTCAGCAACGTTCTAACATTCCATGTGGCTATTCTAACTGTAAACTTTTTTTCTTTGTCTTTCCTTCTTCCCCCGATATTACTGCGGTTACCATTTTTCCATTTTTTCCGTATTTTCTCATTTGTTCCTTTTCTTTGCGGTGTCATCGTCCTTTGCGTTTTCCATTTTTCATTATTCGTTCTTCCTTTTACTCGCCGGTCCGTCAAATTTACACTTTTCAATCCGTATGCATTTAGTTTTTTGGTAACGGGTCAGAGGCTTCTAGCCTCTTCTCTACTAATTTTCCTTCGTTCGGATCCCATACCACAATACAATCGGGCATGAACAGCTTTAGATGGCCTGTTTTAACTTTCTTCCCTTTTTCTTTCTCGATTTTTGCTCTTCCTCTTATTTCTTTCATAATGCGTCTCTCCAGAGGTGTGAGGTCGCTGTCAATGTACATCTCGGATCCCATTAACTTGAATTTGTTCTTCAATATTTGCATTTTATCTTCGAAACTATACATCTCGACTACGAATCTCTTCTCTTCTATCTTGTACGCATTCATTATCTCTACATGCGTTCCCATTTTCTCGCTAAAAAGGTTTTTCACCGCTGTCTTCAACTTGCGCGTGTCTCGTTCATCTATGGATATTCCGCTCAGTATTAAGTTGTTTCGTACTGTTTCTCTCTTAAAGTTCTCCATCTTATTCTCCAGCTCTTTATTCCTTTTCTCAAGCCTTTTCACTTCCTCCTTCATCTCGCTCGTGTTTTGTTCGTTCTCCCTTTTCATGAGCAGCAGGTCGCTTTCGGTCATTTCTGCTCGTTTCTTGACCTCCTGTATGTCTTTTTTTAAGGTACCCATTTCACTCTTAATATCAGCGACGCTTGTCTTGATGTCATTGACAAAGCCAGCCATCATTTTTGTTAGCTGACTAATTTGTTCCTCAAGCCCTTTCGTATCACTTCGTTGTTTACTTCTTTTGGTGTATCTAGCGGAGTCGCTGCTTTCTGCTGCTTATTTATCTTTTTACTCCGTCTGAAGATATCGTAACTGGCTGTTCTTTTCTTATTGCCTTCATCCGTTGTTGTGCCTTCGCTAGCAAGCTTGTCTTCTGCTTTCTCCATTTTCTTCCACTCGCCTCTGTTAGTGCCTGTGTGTGAATGAATGGTTTTTCTCTCGCGTATGGCTAGGATCCGTGTCTACCCCTCGGAGATCGTGGCCTTTTATATTATTGTGTTTTATTACAGTGGCGTCACTACCGTTTACTTCTTGCTTGCGTACAGCACGGTATCCGGATCCACTCCTCGGAGATACCCTTGCTACAAAAAGTTTTTATTTATATCGTTACCCGCTATTCGCCACTATGATAACTAGTTCCTATGCAATTGCAAAGGATGGCACCTTCACAGCAGAAATGTTTCTATCTAAAAAGCAAAAATAACCTCAAACATAAGTATCCTGTTTCCCTTTTAAAAGCTTCTCCTGGTGCTGTAAACGACCCGCAAACACTTTTCCTTTCTTCTACACTGTTCCACTTTCATAATATATCCAAACAATATCCAAAACAATCGCTATTTAAACCCGAAAAATCTCACAATTCCAATACTATCTCTGTACTCTAAAACGGAATTCCTATATTATATATTGTTTCAAAATTTTTCTACGATCAAAATATATTTTTCAAAATTTGCCTATTTTATGTATTGTAGCGCCACAAGTGGCGAATTTCGTTCATCGAGTTATTCACATGTGCTAGTGACTATGTACAGATAGTCAAGGAGGTTGGTTATCTTTTCTTTTGTTTTCCTTTTGCTATCTTTTTGCTTTTTTTGCTGTCCTTCTCCTTCCAGTGGTCCGGGGGGGGGGGGAGGGGGGGGATCTTTCGGAGCGTGTGTTGTCGTGAAAATCGAATTTTTACCTTTTTCTTATGCCAAACGTTCGGTAATTGTTAGGTAAGGTTTGGTAGTCCGATTAAAAGTTTTGGTAGTTCTTTGTTTTTCGTTTAACTAATTTTCGATTAATTAACTAATCAAATGTTTTTGTCAAGTTAGTCCCCCTTCAATTGATTTTCAACTCTTTCTTTGGTTCATTTGATCGATTATAATATCTAGAGGTTTGGTAGTCTAATGAAAAGTTTTGGTAGTCCCTAATTTGGTTGTAAATAATTAATTAAATTGAAGTTTACTTATTATTTTTTTTAATTAGCATCCAAGAATATTACAATCTGTCCTAGAAAAGGACAATAAATAATAATATTGACAATGAAGATAGAGACACAGTGGAAGCAAACCCAGTGGCTTACTTCCTTAAGCAATATAACAATATTATAACAATAAACGACATTTCGCGGCTACTTCAATTTATTTGTCTTTCAATTTCTTTGAGGTAGGTCTAATGGATCAGTCCTCTTCAGTCTCTTAACTCGGGGTACTATAAGTAATTCCGCAGCAAGTGTATTAGGATGGTCGCCTAGACGTAGTTAGTATTTGGCGCTCATAGAGGAAATTTCTTCTTTGACTGTTTTGATGTCAAGTCACGATGAATGGTCTGATTTGGTACGTACCATGGTGCATCACAGATACTGCGGAATATCTTAAATTGGAAACGTTGAATCTTTATTATGTTTGTATCGCTGGCCGAATCCCCACAGCTGAATACCATAGGTCCAGATAGGTTTTAATATTGCCTTGTATAGTAGGAGTTTATTTTCAATTTTAAGATGAGAATGACGGCCCATAAGCCAGTACATCTTTCGATAGGTGAGCCCCAATTGAAGTCTCTTATACCATATATGTTTAGGCCACGTGAGTCTTGTATCTAGGTGGATTCCCAGATATTTAACCTCTTCTTTTTGAGGGAGGGGATTGTCGTATAACGTTACACTGGGACATGTACTTCTCCTAAGGGTGAAAGTAATATGCACTGACTTGCTGTTGTTGACCTTAATGCGCCATAGCTTCAGCCATTCTTAAATTTTATCAAGGTGAGTTTAAAGCAAGCGAGAAGCCATTTGGGGGTTTTGATGAGATGCCATTATAGCGGTGTTTTCCGCAAATGTGGCAATTTCTGTATTGTTGGTTGTAGGAAGGTCGTTTGTAAACAAAAGATATAGCATTGGACCAAGAATGCTTCCTTGTGGAACTCCAGCCAGTATTGGTACGAGAGAGGTATAAGCTTCACCATGTCGAACAAGAAAATGTCTGTCAGTGAGGTATGACTTCAGGATTCTGCAATACGAGTGTGGTAGATTGAGTTTAATTTTGTAGTTCAGGCCCTGGTGCCAAACTCTGTCAAAAGCCTGTGATATGTCAAGGAACGCTGCTGTACAATACCGCTTACATTCCAAATCGTTCTTGAATTTTCTTGCAACTCGATGAACCTGTTCCACCGTCGCGTGCTGTTGCCGAAATCCGAATTGATGGGTTGGGATCAATTTTCGTTCTTAGTTTTTCCAGAATAAGTTTCTCAAAGACCTTAGAAAGGGTGGGCAAGAGACTGATAGGACGGTACGATGTTACTTCTGATGGATCTTTACCAGGTTTTTGAATAAGTATTACCTGTGCGACTTTCCATTGTATTGGGAAGTATCCAAGTCTTAGAATAGCATTGAAGATCATCATAACCAACCTGATGCCTATTATTGGTAGGTTTTTCAGTGAAGTTTACTTATGGTGAAAACATTTATTGTGTTTTCTCACAAATTTAAGTTTACATTTAAATTCACATTTAAATTTAAATTCACAAATGCCAATTTAAGTTGCCATGTATTGCTACTGTAAAAACTCAAAATTTGATTTATATAGCGGGAGAATATTAATGGCACATAATTTAATTATGCTCCGACTAGCTTGCATGAAAACTCGTTATTTCGGGTCGAAAATTGGGTCCATCAATTTGGTCAAATACTCATATAAGTTACCTTAAATTAGTAACCTTGAAAAATTGAAAAATAAAAAACTTATTGTATTTTACACTTGCTTAATCATGTCTTCACTGCTGTAGAATTAAATTAAATCAAACGTAATTACTTGTAAACAAAATATTGTGATTTATTAAACAAATATAATCATTAAACAAGTTGGAACTTGCTTTAGCAGCGGTTCCTAGGCTTCTATACAGCTACCTTTCTGGTGTGAAAAGTTATTGTTGCTAGTTATTTTTGGTCGACATAATATTTATAATGTAACATCAGATAATTCGATAATCTGCACCATTTAAATTTTTCGAGATAACTTCTTATTAGGGTATCAACGTCTTAAGGTATCTGTGCTGTACAACAGAAGGTACAAATTACTTATAGAATGCCTACTATAATAAATTATAGTACGGTTGGCATCGCTGTACATAAGTAATAATAATCAAACTTTTCCATTCCATTCGTAACTTTACTTTTCTGTAATTTCCGGTCCATTTTTTGAGGTGGATCCATCCTCTTCCTTCTCTTTTATTTACAACTTAACTTCACTATCCACATCAAGCCACTGCTGTGGTTAAAATAAAATAATAAATAATTAGTGCAGATTATCTGATTATCTGATTATGTGATTTTACATTATATGGCGACCAAAAATAACCAGATAATAACAACTTTCCACACCAGAAAGGTAGCTGTATCGGCAATTTACATTACCGTTGGTAGCGCCACCAGCAACAACAACATGGCCGTGTTTAGACGTATATTTCGAAATTCAAAATCATATTCTAGTGAAAATTTGCAACATTTCAGTATAGTATTAAATTTATTGGTGAGCGAATGGCTGAAATGCTAGCGTGTTCGCTTTCAAGCCTAGATTCACGGGTTCAAATCCTGTGAGGTGCTATCTATAGAAGAAATTTTCGCTCACCAAATGTCTATCTGCTGGCCCCAGATAACATTATTTATGGCTAAAAAACTTCCCTGATCGGAGTAGGCGGTGTAAAAATCGTCTATTCCCGTGGTTCGGAATCCACGTTAAGCTGTAGGTCCTCTGTGCTCGTCACACATTTTCAACACGCAACGAGCAAAGACAGGGAGGTATCGGCAAAACGTCGCGAGACGTTCATAACCGAATATACATACATTAAATTTATTATAATATATTATGTTTTGTTAATTAGTTGATTTTGTTATGTCTTGAGCCTGAAGAACGAATTTTTATTTTCATTTAATACGTCACTTACTAATCTAAAATTCTCTAATAATCTCTAAAAATAATCTAAAATTGGTGGCGTTTGCTTAATGTAAATTGCGAATAGAAGCCTAAGAACTTCCGCTAAAGCGAGTTCCACCTTGTTTAATTTTTGTTATCTGAAAACAGCTGTCATACAATAAGTCAGGGGCGTACTGGATCAAGTTATTCACGAGGGCTTAGATTTTTCATATCGATCGTCAGCTATAGCGGTTAAGTGCGTTGCTGCTAATGCTGAATGCCTGGTTACACTCCGGGCTCAGTAAAACTTTATTCTGGCCATGTTTATTACTTTATAACTTTATTCTGACCATATTCATTGTATGTTTACTACAATGTGTTACACAAGAAAACATTTTACATCTGTTTTGAGAGGTGACATATTTTACATTCGATTTGTATTTTTTAGCTTGTTTATGTACATTTTTCTTTATTACTGTCTTGAAAATGACCCCGATAGAGGGTCGCAACTAGTCGATTCAAAACGTAGTCTTTCTTTAACACGTCCAATGATATCCAATATCCTAGTAAATCATATCCTTGGAACAATAGCTTATCTTCACTTTATTCTGGCCGTTAATACCTGCGGCAGTTAGACCAGTAAGCCACGTATCAAAGAATAATTGGATCAACGGACAATCGTATCATGGTATAATCGTATCAATGGATCATCGTATCAACGGATCATCGTATCAACGGATCATCGTATCATCGTATCATCGTATCATCGTATCAACGGATCATCGTATCAACGGATCATCGTATCAACGGATCAACGTATCATCAGATCAATTTGCTTATGTAGGACATCGCCCTATGAGTATAGTAGATGTAACAGTTTGGCTAATTTTTCGCGCGTTAAGTAAAAGTAAATTATTAACAATGGCATTAATCGAAAACAAATCTGCTTTCAAAACTGTAAAGAATGTGCAATTTGGCATTTTTAGTCCGGAAGATATTCGTAGCATGTCTGTCGTCCCAGAAGGTATAAATCATGTAGAAATTATAGAAGGAAGTCTTCCAAAAGTGGGCGGCCTGATGGATCCGAGGATGGGAGCGTTTGACAGCACTTTACCATGTCAAACATGCGAAGGCGACTGGGACACTTGCCCCGGTCACTTTGGTCACATCGAATTGGCCAAACCGATCTTTCACGTTGGCATGATTAAAGATAATGTCATGAAAGTTTTACGCTGCGTCTGCTTTAATTGCAGTAAATTGTTGGTGAACCCAAAAAAACAAAACCACTTCGAACACGCTCAGAAGATAACTGCAGACGATTCCAAGAAACGCTTAGAACTAGTGTACGGTTTGTGCAAAGAACAAACAATATGTCACGCGGATGGTGGATGTGGAAATCATCAACCTGTAATTAGAAAATCGGGTCTCGATTTGACGGCCGAATGGAAGGAATCCGACGAAAGGTTCCACAAGAAAAAAAGTATTTGTTGGCGGAAGAAGTGCTGCATATCTTTAGACAAATTAGCGACGCAGATTGCAGCGCCCTGGGAATGGATCCGAAATACTCACGACCCGAGTGGATGATCGTGACGGGTTTACCGGTTGTTCCTCCTTCCGCGAGACCCGCAGCTTTCATGGGCGATTCGCCGAAGAAACGTCAAGACGATTTGACAAATAAATTGGCCCTAATCATAAATATACCTTGTATAGAAGCCTAAAAGTAGCGCACTGGCTACCCAGTTATCTTAGACCTCTATACACACAGAGTATATCCAACACGATTTGAAACGCTCTGTATGATTTTGAATTATGCGGTCGGACGGACAGACAGACGGACGGACGGACAGACACGGAGTTAGATCATAAGGCTTCTTGTTATACTTTGTATAGAAGCCTAACTAGAAAGTCCATTTCAAATTTAAAACAAATTTTTATTTTATTATACATACGATGTGTTTACAATGACAATTTCGAGGGTTTTGATTAGGTTTGAATTATGCGGACGGACAGACGGACACGGAGCCAGATCATAAGGCTTCTTGCTATACTTTGTATAGAATCCTAATCTCTTATTATAAAAGGTCAAGTCTTTCTTTCTGTCTGTCCCACGGAAAAACCCGAAGCAAACTGTAGGGCAGGTTTGTCTTGTAGGGGTAATTAAGATGAACAACGAAATATGATGAATACTTTTATTTATTGTAATCATTATTACGAAGTACAACTACTATACCACAACATATAATATTGTGACTACATCTGTTGACTATTGTTTAATTACTAATTAACTAACTTCTTGCAATACTAGCAACTTATATTTATAATAACAATTGACTTACATTTTATGCATGTTGCAAGTATTAAGTGCAAACCACAATACACGTGTAACCTGCATACCTAGAAATACTAGACGCAAGTCAGCGTTTCCTAAATACCTTAAATTATTGCTATACTATTATTAAGGACACTACATCTCCCTTTTCGCAAGAATGACTTTCAGTACGTACGATTTGAAAGGCATTCTCAAAAAAATAGGAATATTAAAATTTAAATCTAATATTACAAAAATATCTTAACTCATTAATTATTTAAAATTGCATATTATGTATAAGTAGCTACTTATTTTACTATAATTACTCAATTAACCTATTAACTCAACCTATTCAATAGTACATCGTACTTATTATTATTATTTCACTTTTTAAATAGTTTTACGCGGTTTTTATGTACCGTCACTGAATGTCCTTTATCATTTCTTATAGTACAATTTACACCATCACAATCGATTACCGGGAATGGTCCTTTATACCACGGATCAAATTTCGTTCTAGCTTCATTACTAACTAATACTAAATCCCCTGATTTCACATTCAAAGTATTGGTCCTTTTATCAAATTCATATTTACGTTTTTCTTTTACCTTCTGCAGGTAAGCATTAACGCGACTATTAGCTAATTGTAAACGATACCTAACTTCCGCATAATAAGCATCTATATTATACACAGGGTCAACAGTCATTCCCATTACTGAATTAGGTAACTCATTTTTCTTACCAAAAACTAGCTCAAAAGGCGTATAATTATGATATGCACTCGGTGTTGTGTTATAACAAAAGCTATAATATTTAACCCAATGATCCCAATCAGTTTGATTACTATTTACATACATTCTTATATATTCGTTTAATACTCGATGATTTCTCTCACAACCCCCAATGGTTTGACTATGATATGCAGTTGAAATTTTATGCTCAATGTTCATAAGTTGTAACAGTTTGTCTAAAACTTCATTTTTATATTCCGTACCCATATCCGTACGAATTTCTTTCATAGTTCCATAAGTTAAAATGAAATTATCTACAATTGCCCTTGCTATTGTGTTTGCTTCTTTATTTGGAACAGGTACAACTACTACGTATTTCGTTAATTCACATTGAATTGTAACTGCGTAAATATTACCAACTGATGTTTTTAAAAATGGACCGATTGTATCTATGCAAACAATATCAAATGCCTTTTGTGGAGTTGGTGTTATAACCATGGGTTCTGTATGCGTTACTTTGTTTTTATTTAACTGACATTTTTTACACCTTTTCACAAATTTTGCTATATCACGAGACATTCCTTTCCATCTATAATTTACTCTTAATTTCTTTAGCAACCTTTTCTGTCCGCAATGACCTCCCATGAGAGGATGATCATGATACATCTCAATTAACTTCTCTTTCTCGCTGGAATTATTAATTAATTTGGGATCCCTTATTAATAAAATTTTTAATTTCTTGAGCTCAATTGATCCTATTTCCTTAAATTTATTTATGGTGCACCGCCTAAATATAGGATCATTCATACTTAGTTTCACTTTATTAATGCACAAATTACCGGCTTCTAATTCTAGCCTAGATAATATTTTCTCTAAAGAAAAATTATCGTTAGCAATCTGCCATTCTCTGTGAAAACTGTGTTTACCACGCTTTCCCAAAATTATCCTAAGATAAGTGGGTTTAATCACAAACTTTAAAACTGGTAAACGTAATATATCATCAGCATTTGAAGTTTCTTGTATCATTGAGATTATTTCTTTGCTTTCCGATTTGCTAATTTCTGTTGCTTTGGAATGTATCCGTGACATTGCCCTAGTAACAACAAATACCTCATTATTTTTATTTGTCATGTCTTTTAATTCATTAATATTAATTCTAGACAATGCATCCGCCCCCGCATTATCTTTCCCTTTTATATACTCTATATGGAAATCATATTCTTCTAAATCTAACCGCATTCTGGTGAGTTTGGATGATGGATCTTTTAAGGCGAAAAGATATATCAAAGGTCTGTGATCGGATTTCACTACAAATTTCGTACCAAATAAATATGGCCTAAAATACTTTATAGCCCAATGTATAGCGGCAAGTTCTTTCTCAATGGTTGATTTATTAATTTCTCCTTTAGTAAACGATCTCGATGCATACGCTATAGGTAACTCTTTCCCGTCAAAATTTTGAGACAATATGGACCCGCAGGCCTCTTTACTCGCGTCCGTAGTCAAAATAAATTGTTTAGTGAAATCTGGGTACTGTAATATTTCTGGACTTAATAGTGAATTTCTAAGTTTGTCAAAGGACACCTGACATTCATTGTTCCATAAAAAAGTAGTATTTTTTCTAGCTAATTTATTAATTGGTTTTGCAATTTCAGCGAAATTTGGAATAAACCTTCTATAATAATTACAAAATGCAATAAAACGCTTTGCTGAATCAGCATCTGTTGGTATTGGAAATTTATTTATAACATTATATTTAGAATCATCCGGCAAAATTCCTTTATCTGTAATTTTATGTCCCAAAAATGTTACTTCATTTCTAAAAAATTTACATTTCTCCGGATTTAATTTTAAATTAAATTTTCTACAAGTTTCAAATACAACTCTCAAATTTTTTAAATGATGATCCTTTGAACAACCTATTACTATTAAATCATCCATATATAAAAATGCTTTCTCAGGTGCTACCCCTGCAAATGCCATTGACATCATTCTCTGAAAACTATTTGGGCTGACCTTGAGACCAAAAGGTAACCTTGTAAACCTGAAAGATCCAGAATCCACACTAAAAGATGTAATATCACGAGAATCTACCTCAAGAGGTATTTGATGGAAACCTGACATAAGATCCACAACCGAAAACCATTTGGCTCTACCTAACTGATCTAAAATATCATCAATTCTAGGTAAAGGAAATTTATCTCCTACTAATTTTTTATTGAGTTGCCTAAAATCAATTACTAAACGCCATTGTTTACCTCCATCAGCAGATTTCTTAGGTACTAATAATACTGGGCTATTATATTCCGCCGACGATCGCTCAATTATATTATCCATCAACATTTTATTGACCTGATTATTAATTTCAAGTTTTTGCGTTCTCGGTGTTCGATAATTTTTTACAAAAACCGGTGAATTATCGTGTAATTTTAGTTTTTGTTGATAAAAATTATTAGTAGTTAATTTTTCTGATTTAAGACCAAAAATATCAGAAAATTCTTTACATAATTTATTCATGTCGTCTTTGACAAATTTCGGAATATTTTCTTTTAATTTCTCCAAAATAATTTCCTGCCGATCTTTATTTACCTTACTTTTAGCCATTGGAACTACATTAAAATCATCTAATTTCCTAACTTGTATATTATTACTATTTATTGACACACTTTCAGATGTTGTATTTATTATTTTTACGCATGGATTACTTCCGGACATAATTGAATTAGCAATGAAAACACCAGGCGCCAAAATTCCGTTCAATACTACCGAATCATCTTTACTTTTCAATTTATTGACATATCTTATTACTTCACAACGAGGAGGAATCATTAATACGTCATCTTCTAAACTATTGCAAATTGATATAGTTGTAATTACAAATTCATTATGAAGCGTTAACGTCCAGTTTCTATAATCTAATTGACACTGATATTTTGAAATAAAATCTCTACCTAAAATACCATCTACCGGTATTGGAAAATTTTCGTTAACAATATGAAACGTACAATCAAACGCATGATTATTGATGTAAACTAACGTTTCCGTAACTGCAATAGATTCAGTGTACCCGTCTGTTATGCCATTGATTTTACAAATTTTTGATCTATCTACAAGCTGTTCCGGATTAATTTTTGTTCTTTTAAACAAACAAATATCAGCTCCCGTATCAATTAAAAGCGTTATTTTTCGATTCCCACTCATTTCTGTTTCTACAAATACAAAATTTGAAAGTGTCAGATCCATATTAAAAATTTTTACATTTGTCCCAATGGATCCCGTTGGGACTCTACTACGTTTCCCTGGTCCTCTGCTGAATATGTTCTTATAAATGTATTAGCGTTGCTATTTCTGAATCTTTGTCTATTACCTGATCCATAACCCCTAAATGAATTTTGACCTTTAAAACGATTAAAATTTCGGTTAAAATTATTATTATTATACCCCTGAAATCTACCTTGACGCTCATTATTTCGTCGATAATTATTTCTAAATTGTCTCGAATTTTGTCTGTGATTTCCGCGGTTACTTGTATAGAAAACATTAGGATTGTCCTCACCAGTAATATTTACGAATTTGGTTATAACCTCTTGGCAATTTGAAAAATTACCAGCTTCCATTATCCATTTGGTTTTTTGAGAATCAGCATTCTTCACCATTGATTCCACGACCGTACTAGTAATATATGTTTCGGCTGTAGTTGTTGGGACTCCTTCATTAATATAAGCTCTTTTTAACTCAGACGCCAGAGCATCAATTTCCGCTGCATATTTAGTCGTTTCTTTGTTATTTTGTTTCAATTTAAGTAATTTTGCCGTTATCAACCTTGAATTTTCTTTACTTACTCCCTTTTTTAATTTCTGAATGATTTCATCTAAAGAATCCGTATCCGTAATTAAATCTCGCGCTTTACCCGTAAGTTTAGTTTTTACAAAAGCAATAGCATTATCTTTATGTCCTTCAGAGTTAGTCTTTAATAATTGTAACGAATCTAAAAATGACTGTAACCTACTCTGTGAACCATCAAATTCATTAGGTAAAATTTTGCTCGCGAAATCAAAAAATTGTATCGATGATAAAGCCATTTTTGCTTCCGGACTACTTTCTTTTTTAATATAAGGGTCAATAATTACGTCAGAACTAATTTCTTCCGAATCTGAATCCGTAATATGAATTTCTTCTTTAATAGAAGGATCAATTAACGTTGAATATGAAATCGGTACTACTTTATAATCTATTTGTAAAACTTTAAATGTTCTACAGACTCGTTCCCTAATTTTTTCAAAATCTCTTTTTATTATTAATATTTGTTCTAGTTTTAAAGAGTTCTCAACTGTAGTAACTAATTTAACGTATTTATTAAAATTTAAGATTACCTTATCTTTAACATCGTTTTGTACTGCTGCTGATTTTGGGATGTCTTTCTTTAAAACCCTCTTGGATTCACTAACAATTGCAGCATAAAACTGTGCTAACACCGCATATGTTTCTTCCCAGTTGCTCATTACCAGAACACTTACACACTATCCTAACTCACTGATTATTTACACTGCCACTATTCGTCCTGTTGACCATATGACTTGCTTCGACCCATGACTTGATGATTGTTGTTTTTCCAACTTGCTTCCTATGATTTTAACGTCTGCATCGTAATGTTCCTGGCTACACCTTTTTTTACACCTCTTCGATATTCCTTGTGTATTTTCATCATTAAAAACAACACTGCCACTATGGTTAAAATAACCATCATTATTTTAATGTCTTTTTGTCCCCCAAGCACTTGTTCATCAACAATAACGTTGGTATTCACTACTCCGGTGTCGGTGACTTCCGATTCTTTAGAATCTGTTGTTCCCATTTTATTATTTTTCGATTAAAATTTTATACTTGCTTTGGTCGATTTTTAAAATTTTTTTTTTTTTTTCACTTTTCCATTTCACACCATTTACCAATAATTCGTAATAAGAAGATTCTTCTTAGGTCCGCTTCGCAGGATCAGTTCGCTTCGCAAGATCAGGTTCGCTTCGCAGGATCGCCATGTAGGGCAGGTTTGTCTTGTAGGGGTAATTAAGATGAACAACGAAATATGATGAATACTTTTATTTATTGTAATCATTATTACGAAGTACAACTACTATACCACAACATATAATATTGTGACTACATCTGTTGACTATTGTTTAATTACTAATTAACTAACTTCTTGCAATACTAGCAACTTATATTTATAATAACAATTGACTTACATTTTATGCATGTTGCAAGTATTAAGTGCAAACCACAATACACGTGTAACCTGCATACCTAGAAATACTAGACGCAAGTCAGCGTTTCCTAAATACCTTAAATTATTGCTATACTATTATTAAGGACACTACAAAACCGAACCGAACCGAACGCACAACGTATCATCGGATCAACGTATCATCGGATCAACGTATCATCGGATCAACGTATCATCGTATCAACGTATCATCGTATCAACGTATCATCGGATCAACGTATCATCGTATCATTTCGTCTATATAGGACAGCTATTTCCAAAAAAGCATTATGTGAACTTCCATAATGGATAATGAAAATTTTGAAAATCCTGCTGCAAAGCGACGGCGATTGAATCGTGAGAGAAAAGCACGTACAAGAGCTAATAACACAGAAGAACAGCTTCGATCACAGCGACAAGCTGACGCTCGGTCTCATGCGATACGTCGACAACGTGAAACTTTGGAACAAATTCAAGCGCGGCAAGCTGCTGACGCTCGGTCCCATGCGATACGTCAACAACGTGAAACTTTAGAAGAAACTCAAGCGCGGCAAGCTGCTGACGCTCGGTCCCATGCGATACATCGACAGAAAGAAAATCGATACCAAAGTCAAGCAATTCAACTCCAAATAAGAGCATCGAGATTTGATGAATCTCACGTTACTCGACACGATTGTGGAGAAATGAATTCCATCTGTCAGTTCTGCGGCTCCAAGAATTTCGCCAAGGAGCGTCCAGTTGATAAACAATTTAACAACTGCTGTCATAAAGGAAAAGTGAAGATTCCGCAACCGCTCGATCAACATGGGAATCTATTGTTATATCCCGAATTTCTTCGCTCTATGCTTTCAGATTCAGATAATCCTTACTACAAGAACTTTCGTCAGCACATCCGCTCTTACAATTCCTCGGTTTCTTTCGTTTCAATGGGAGCAGAGATTGTTTCAATGCCGGGTAACGGACCATACGTTTTCAAAATTCATGGACAGACGTACCACAGAACCACAAACCTGTATCCACCTGAAGGACAAACAAGAAAGTTTGCACAACTGTATGTAACTAGATGGTAGCCCGTCCGAGGACGGGTAGCTAGAAGGACGGGCAGGCAGCCAAGGTAACTTAAGTTGAATGAAGATTAAGGAAAGCTCTCAGTGCAATCCAAAAGCCATATGACCTTGGCTGCCTGCCCGTCCTTCTAGCTACCCGTCCTCGGACGGGCTACCATCTAGTTATGTAAATAAAATATAACTTATATTTGGTCTGCATTGAAAAACAAGTAGTTTATATAGGAAGACCTCTTTGAAAATATCTTTAACTTAGTAAATTTCTTTCGAACATTTGCGTATTTATAAATTGCATTAGTGAATCGAAACAACGGATTAACAGATTAACGCAATAAAATATAGACGAAGTATTTAAAATATAACAACGTATAAGTTGATCAACTTTATGATTGGCTCTGAAACATGCGGACGGACACGAAGCCAGACCATAAGACTTCTTTCTATACCTTGTATAGAAGCCTAAAAGTAGCGCACTGGCTACCCAGTTCTTAGACCTCTATACATACAGAGTATTTCCAACACGATTTGAAACGCTCTGTTTCAAATGGATAATGAGATTAACGAATAACAAATTAGTGAATAACGAGATCAACATATCAATATATCAACGTATCATCGTATCAACTTATCATCAAATCATCGGATCATCGGGTCATCGGATCAACGTATCAACGTATCATCGGATCAAAGTATCAACGGATCAACGTATCATCGTATCAACGTATCATCGGATGAACGTATCATCGTATCAACGTATCATCGGATCAACGTATCATCGGATCAAGTTATCAACGGATCAACGTATTTAAATTATATAGGTGAAAAGTTATGTAAATAAAAAGTAGCGCAATGGCTACCCAGTTCTTAGACCTCTATACACACAGAGTATATCCAACACGATTTGAAACGCTCTGTATGATTTTGAATTATGCGGACGGACGGACGAACGGACGGACGGACAGATGGACGGACGGACAGACACGGAGCTAGATCATAAGGCTTCTTGTTATATTTTGTATAGAAGCCTAAAAGTAGCGCTCTGGCTACCCAGTTCTTAGACCTCTATACACACAGAGTATTTCCAACACGATTTGAAACGCTCTGTATGATTTTGAATTATGCGGACAGACGGACAGACGGACGGACGGACGGACAGACACGGAGCTAGATCATAAGGCTTCTTGTTATACTTTGTATAGAAGCCTAAAAACAAAAGATTGTAGTGGAAATGAAAGAACGTATAAATACTAATTATTATTTATTTATATTATTATGTATTTATTTGTATTATGCCCTTACTGGGCCCATGCCTCACAACTGATCACAACTACTCTTAACTTAGGTCTCTAACTACTTCTTCTTATGACTACCCTATAACTACTCTTATATTATATTACTAATTACTAATTGCAATACTAGCAACTTATGCTAACTTATGCTAAATACCTGGTTCAACTCCGGGCTCAGTAAAACTTTATTCTGACCGTCTCCCCTCGGAAGGCAATGGCAAACCATCGAGGTGTAATCTGCCTAGTACAGCCTCTCTGGAGATGAAGTGTATACACTTCCCGCGGTTCGGAGCCCGCGTTAAGCAGTAGGTCCCCTATGTGTGTGATAATACTTCAAACGCACAACACATGCATAGGAGAGAGGTCGCCTACGTCTGAAATCAGGCACGGCACTTGAAGAAGAAGAAGAAGAAGCAACTTATATTTATAATAACAATTGACTTACATTTTAATGCATGCTTGTAACCTACATAAATCCTAGACGCTCGTCAGCGTTTCCTAAATACTTTAAATTATTACTGTACTATTATTTAGAACACTACAAGATTGATTTTCATTAAACAGGAACAAATTAAATTTACAGAAATAATAAAAGAAAAGTTTATAAATCCCCCTGTATTTAAATTCACGCGCGAACTTGGTTATTTTACTATTAAATGTTATTAAAATTTGTCGACACAAAGTTTGCTTACCGAAGTTAAAACAGACGCGTACCATCGATTGGAGGATGTGTAGCGGAACAAATCAGCGTGGAGATGACTATGCGACTGGACCCAACTTCCATACCATGAAGATTCCAGACAGGATCAACAACAGATCTATATTCCTCGTCTCTTAGGATAAATGCTCAGGCAAGTCCACAAAACATTCTTCAATAACAGCGGTCACCAAAATTTTCCAAATATCATTCAAAAACACCAATCGAAACTTTTATAAATTCTTCTCTTAACATATCTCATGAATCACCAATAGATGCTTGCCAATTCAAAATTAAACGAGAAATTATTACAACTCTTTCCCAAAAATATTCAAAATTTAAAGTCATTAATAATTAACATTTCATCGTAACCCAAACCTACCTCCCAATTATAATTTACTAATAATATCTTATTTGAACTTGATAATTTTTCCTTCCTTTCTTAGTCATTCAGTCACATATCTAATATTTTCTAGATTAAAGTCAAAGTTTGAACAATTTTATAAAATTCATTAATTTTTCCATTTTCCTTGTACAATTGCTAATATTGTTATCAAATTTCGTATCATTTTTTTATGTCTTATTATTTACTGAATCCGATTTTTAATTCTTATTTGATTTTAAACGAATTCGTTTAAACCAAATCCATCTGATAAAATCATTGTTATAAGTTTTCATTGTAATTACCGTTTCTTCACCTAAATTTTTTATCTCAAATCTCAAACTTCTATTTCGTATCTTTACAGTTAACCAATTTTTAATTTTTGTGTTTTTAAATGTGATTTTCCCCAATAAAAGTCTTTTTATTGAATTTTTCTTTCTTTTTACATTTTTTAGTTTGATCGCAATTAACTTTTTATGTTTCATTGATCTATCAACTTTGATTGTCTCACAGTTATCGTCTTTTAAATTTTTATGTTTCGTTTTGTTACATTTCTTATTAAATTTACGAACTTTAAATTTTCTAGTTTTGTATTTTAATTTCGCTCTTAATTTTTTAATTTTCCATTTTTTTCGATTAGAACTTTTTCTTGTCTCAACCACGTAGTACCTAGCATTAATTTTAAATCTATCGAAATTTTGAGAAAATTTTTGTTTTTTAATTGTAACTTCCCCGCGTTTCTTATCAACGATTTGGACTGGTTCAATATTTTTCTTTTGTGTAGGCTCTTCTAATTCCTCATTTTGTTTAGTTAATCTTCTATCTAAATTTTCGACAACATTTTCTACTTCTTGTTTTAATTCTTTGACCCCTAACAACATTGTTTCACTTTTTTTAGTTATTTCTGTTTCATGATTGTTTGTTTGAGATTCAATATTTCCATTGTTTATTTGGTTCTCCAATTTGTCAGTGTAAAAATCTAATTTGTCATTTATTTTATCTACCTCATCTAACATTTTATTTAACATGAGGACCGACTTTTTGCTTTTCAGTTCTTCTTGTAATTTAATTAAATCCTCTAATGAAAACATTAATTTACTTATCGGTTTGTCCATTTTTAAAAAAGATAAAATTTTTAACGTTTAATAAACTTATCGAATTTTTCCTTACTACAAATGTTAATAGATATCAATATCACAGAGACCAAATTTAATTATCAACAACAAATTTTAATTTTAGAGCAAATTTTTAATTTTTATCATTATCTCTCCAAAACAAATTTTAATTTTTAACAAATTTTGTAAACTTAATCGACTTTTATCTTTATCTATTTTCCTTTTTAACTAAAGCATTTGAATTTTTAAAAATTTTAATTTTAAATATATCGAAATTTTTTGAGAAAATTTTTGTTTTTGACAATGACTCCCCCGCTTATCTAATCTACCGCCCCACGTTGGATCGACAATTTAAGTTGCCATGTATTGCTACTGTAAAAACCATGTATTGCTACTGTAAAAACTACGTTGGTAGTGGTGTGGTTAAACTGCTTACTTGATGAGCAAGCCTCACGTTGGGCACCAATTTAAGTTGCCATGTATTGCTACTTTAAAAACTCAAAATTTGATTTATATAGCGGGAGAATATAATTGGCACTTAATTTAATTATGCTCCGACTAGCTTGCCTGAAAACTCGTTATTTATGGGTCGATTTATGGGTCTCTGTCATGTTCTGTTTATCAGAGATGGGGGGTATGAAGTGAACGGGTCTATTTATTAAAACACTCATAATTTAATTAATTCAATAAGACCATAACAGGCAATTAATAGATTGTATCTGAATCTTCTTTGATCGAAGGATTGTTTGACTGCTTTTGCCTCACATATCTGGAAGATGCAAACGTTGTTAAATCTAAGAATGTAAAAAAAAATTGAAAAGGACAAAATATTGGTGGTTGTTTGATTAAATGAAAATATGAAAAACAAATTAAATTAATTTGGTTTATTTGTTAAGGATTTTCGTGAAAATAAATAAAGTGACAATTTGTGAGATTCGTGAATGCGCGAGTTGAAGAGGACAATTTAAGTGGGGTTTTGAAAATGATAAGGGAGCGAAGAGGATTCTGAAGTGAGCCGTCGAAGTGTGAAGACGGGTCGTTGGAACTTTGGAAAATTAGTTTTGGATTCTGAGTTATGATTTTTGAGTCAGTCGTCAGCAAGAAAGGACGTTTTTTTTTTGATGATAGAAGATAATTAAAAGTGATTAGTTTTGGATTTGGATATTATTTTTGAAATTTATGAAAAGTTTTGGAACCACTGACGCTAATTTTCATGGTTATGTTTTATGGATCTGTAAATGGGAATTGATTGGAGAAAAATTGTTCAAATTGCTTACCTGTCATTGATTATACGATTCGGAGGAAGATAATTATCCACTGGTCGTTCCTACCTGTTTTGTTTGGTCCAAGATTAGAAGCTGATTTCAACAGTTATCATCACGCTTGGATGCTCCACATCATATCGGCCGCATCGGTAAACTCCGGAAAAACATTATACTTCGGTAAGAGTTTATGTGACGCACTAATTATTTTGATAAATAGACAAATCGTTTTGAATTCGGGCACATATAATAATTTGGGGGATTTTATTGTGAATGCTTGATTTTGTAAAATTTAATTTGTTTAGGTTTAACAAAACTAATATTTTGTCTGAAAAATGTCTATTGTGTAAAATAAATTACATTATATTTGGTTCTGATAACATTTGCGTTTAATTTAATTTATTCACAGCAGTAGTAGATCGAAGAATAAACAGATACAATTTTCCATTTCATTGAGTTATCTTTATAAGAAAGATCACTAATTTAAGGTGACGTATATGAGTGTTTTGATTGATCTAGATGGACCTAATTTTCGACCCATAAATAACGAGTTTTCAGGCAAGCTAGTCGGAGCATAATTAAATTAAGTGCCATCAATATTCTCCCGCTATATAAATCAAATTTTGAGTTTTACAGTAGCAATACATGGCAATAAACATATTGCAATGATATTTAGATCCTCGATACGAAATTACACGAAACATCGACACTTTCCGAAACACCTGAAAATTTAACAATAATTAACAACATTCCAAACACAGAACTCTTCAAGCTTAATATATTCAATTTCACCAGATACACAACAAACAAAGGGCCGATTTCTTTAAAATCACTTCCTAATTTAAAACATCAATGAAATTGAGACATGGATTAGTATTGAAAGAAAGAATTTCGAGCAACAAGAAATTTGACAAGTAGATAGCCCTTGGCTTAAAAGGTGAATTGATTGATCAAAATTTGTGAGAAAATGGAAAAAGACGGTCACTGATAAAATGAATATACCATGTACGTGTCGAGGAACTTAAATAAAACCGCAAATTCAATTTAAAAATTTAGAATAACGTCAGTAAACATGTGCCAAGTGAAAATTTTACAATTCCGATTTATGAGCGGATGAAAAATACATTAAAAAAATGAACTACCTAGAAAGAAAAGATAAAAAAATTTACTTTGTATAAAATAATTTAAAGGCGGTCAAAGTGAAAATTAAGGTTATGGAAAATTTTAATTACTGTGAGTAATTAAATTTAATTTTGGGATTTATTTTGGAAAATTATCACGAAATCAAACATAAAGGCAGCCATGAAGAATTACGATCCATCAAGATAATTAAATTGATCAACCAGATGTCAAGAGAATAAATTGAAAAAGAATATAAAACAAAGTTAGTAAATTCATTTGAAACCCATTGTGTGTAGGGACATTTTGGAGTAGAGACATTATGGTGTCCTTACTTCAAGGTATCACTACAATAATAATATAAACAAATATTTATATTTTATTTTTATGTAAAAGACAATTTTAAGTACAATAATTTCAAACACTTAACGAATTGTGTTCAACAACTTGAATAAACCCAGAAAATCTATTCCAAACCATTTTAATTAATATATTTATTTATCTATGAATAATTTGAATAATAAGGAATAATTTGAAAAAAATACTGCGATGATGGACATATTGCGGTGTACCAATACCACGTCAATAGAAATGATCACGTTTTGATTCAAAGTTTTAATTTATTAACAAAGGTAGCACGAGACTTATTTGTTCAAACGAGAGGGTTTTATCCGACACCAAAGAATTGTTTTAACGTCATAAATCTAATGGAGAAAAAGGTCACGGAATGAGAAAACAAGGTAAATTCAAATGCAACGTTTTAATTCTGTTTTTAAAATAAAGGTTTGTTAAAATTGTAAATTAATTTAAGTAGTGATATAAAAATGTAATTTGAAATCAAAAACAATTTGTTAAAAGTATTAGTTATAAAAATGGGTTGAAACGTAGAACTTTTAAAATAACAAAATTTTTACGTGTCGAAGTGCACCGTAAATTCAATGTACCACGAATGCGAAAAACATTTTCTTCAAAAGTTTACTGGAAGACCACAGGAGATGTTAATACTTCAAAATAAATCTGAAACATAAAAATTCATTAAAATTTTACAAATCATTTTGGGCTAAGTACGAACCTGGTAATTTTACGTCAAATAAATCGATTTTATTTTCGATAAATGGAAAATCAGAAGTGCCTTGAAAATACAAGTAACTATGGTAAAAACAATGGATTGTTGATTAAGAGGTTGTTGATTGCTTAATAAAAATAAATGGTGGCAAATTTTGTGCGTCCAGCTAAAAAGTTAAAAATATAATAAAATTTGATTAAGAAAGTGAATAAAAAGTTAGTAATTGAAAGAACATTATACTTACGTATTTCAAAAAGTGAAAATCTGTGCAAAATTGAAAAGATTCGCTATTATATTGAACGAAAACTTTGGTCACGATACAACCATAAACTACCACGAGGAAATTCAATCCAGAGAGATCGCACCCTTGAAGGTCATCGAACGAATACCACTGCATAATTTCATGGTATATGAACCAAACAAACAGAATTACACCAGATTAAAAGGTACCGTCCCATTCAAAATTATTAAAAACATAAAAATTTTGTGCAAATTGACGATTAATTTCACACGTGCGGGAAAAACGTTTAGGCTTATTATAGAATTAAGATCTTTGTTATTAGAGATAAGAATTTTATTAACCATAATTATTTACAATTTGAAATTCATAATAAAAAACGATTTGCTGTATCAACGGAGCATAATTTGTGTATGATCATTCCAAAAGCCACAATATTACATTTCAGATTTGAGATTTGGCTAAGGAAGGAACCCAGCTTGGGAAAAGGTAGGTCTGTGCTATCCGAACTAGTCAAGCCGAGGCATCAATTTATATTATTTGTATTTGTCAAGAATAATTTGCTTATATTTCTATTGACGAGGTACTTTTACGTATACTCGTACAAGGTATTAACATTAAAACGTTTAGCTCCGGGGAGGCAAAGACGAATCACAGCAATATGTAGACTGCGCCGATGGTCAGAAATTAATCCTTCTTTTTGGGTTAGTGACCATGGGCAACATGTAAATTGCGCCGATGGTCACTAAGTGTAGCATACAGATTGCGCCGATGGTGTACCTTAGGGATTTAAAAGTATTACTAAGGCATAACAGGGTTATTATTGTAAATCAGATTATTAAATAGGCGAGGGCACGTATCCAACCGAAAATTGTAATATTCTTATAGAGATTCTGTACACTGAAAGTCTGAATAGTTGATTAAGCAAATAAAATTTGCGGTACATGGAATTTCACCCGGTTTTTTGGCGATATTTCGATTATTAAAATTAGCCCCCCCCCTAAAACGTAACAGAAATTGGCGTTATTTTCGGGCTTTGTGACTCTGACGCTGTTTCAAGCGTAATACATTAACGAAGAATCGAAAAAAATCCGAAAAAAACCCGTTTATTAACGGAAAAGTGTCGACCACGCCCACCATAAAATTGGCTTAATTTTCGATTTTTTTACGTGTGCATTCGATTTGAAGGTCAAAACCTACCTACGGGCTTTCCGCTCCGCTCCATTAGGCCCTCCTGGCGGGTTTGACAATGGTTACTTGGACTAAACATACTTAGAGGAATATTAATCCACCTCAACCGCGATTTTAGAAAAGTGGGATCCTAGAAATCCTGGATATAGCTTTTAAAAGTATAGTTGCGGTATGCGACAGTAAAATTTTACGTATCACCCTCAAAAACTCTTCTCAAATTACTAACCTAATTAAAAATCGCACATAATGTATAGTACGCCTGTAATAAATTAAAAACCTTAATCCTCTAATGGGATTTTCACTCCGTCGTTAATACACAAAAATATTACCAACTAATTGACCATCGGCGCAATCTACATACTTTCCCTAATCGAACCCAGCGCAATCTGCATGGCAGATTATGAGACCCTTCAACCATCGGGCGCAGTCTACAACCCCCCCATGTGTTTATAATCACAATTCCGAAGGTTCTGATTAGATTTGAATTATGCGGATAGACAGACACAGACATGGATCCAGATCATAAGGCTTCTTGCTATACTTTGTGTAGAAGCCTAAAAGGTCATCTAACATCGTTTTATAGACGATCGACTATAAAGACGGGGCGAAACGAACTACTGAATATCGTGGTAATCTGCGTCTAAGGGCTAGTTGCGCTTAGTTGTCGATTGGGGGTTGGAAGGTATGAAGAAGAATGGTGAGAGTGAAGAACATTAGGGGATAGTTCTGTCAATTTGTTGGGTATGGTCAGGGTCGGAGTTACCAGCGTTTAGTCTGCATAGCTTCTCCAAGCTCTTGGCCAATGCTTTAGCTTTATCTTAGGTGTTAATCGTCGGGCTTTGTGGGTGATCAAGTGGCACCAAGTATTGGAAAGATAGCTGCTCCGACTTTGAGTACAACCTCGTCTGCCTAGTTTTGATTGCGGCAGCGAAGGAGTTGTACAATCTTGTACAACGTTTTGTACGTAAATTGTGCACTTTGTTTGAGATTACATAATCTTGCCTTCTAGCTCACAAATGCACCTTTCCAGTTCTTCTTAATAAAT
The DNA here is from genome assembly GCA_932274525.1 of Podabrus alpinus. Classification (NCBI taxonomy): domain Eukaryota; kingdom Metazoa; phylum Arthropoda; class Insecta; order Coleoptera; family Cantharidae; genus Podabrus; species Podabrus alpinus. The sequence goes on along the minus strand of OW026456.1, from coordinate 67,309,197 downwards.
TTCTGAAGGTTAACAAATTTATACGACATCTGATGCAATTTTATTATGAACATTATAGCGTCTTTTGTCGATTTAGTGCGAACCGAGAATGCGCTGAAAACGATGTTATGTTTCTGCGCACCTTCAGTGCGCACTAAATTTACCAGTTAAAAGCGCGGTTATATTATTTTTTTTATTATACAAGTTACATATTATTTAATTTAACTACATATTTATGAATATTACGATATGAAATTATTTCTATATTATGACTCATCAACTGTATTCGGGTTCACATTGTAGCTATGTGAAAGTTCCAACGAACTCGTCATAATATTGTCATAATTCTGATTGGCTAACCAATGTTTGTGTCTTTCGTCTGGAACAAATTACCATTTGCTATGTTATATCATTTATAACAAATATTAAACAACTCATCATTTAGAAAAGTTATGTTGTTTTTAAAGGATATGAGACATTTGTTTTTTGTTTTGCTACATTTATACACCACATTGAAACAATAGCTTATCTGATATAAAATTATATGTCCCTGACAATTTTCGCCAGTCGACTTCCAGCTATAGTTTAAAATTGTTTGAATAATCATATCAAGTACATATAATGAAAAATTTAATTTGTGTGTTGCTACTCCAATTACTTTATATTTTGGATGTCTCCTGTAATGAAATGATTTTATCCAAGGTATTATGTTCAAATTTTTAAAATTATATACAGTTAAAGCTCCTTATTCACGGTTTCGTTATTCGCGTTTTCAGTATTCGCGGATTTAAAAAATGCAACCACTTCTTGTATTCGCGGTTGAAAATTTCGTTATTCGCGGATCAAAAACTAACAATATACAATGTTTGTACTACTTCAAAGATTTATAATTAAAATTACAATTTCGCACTTTTAAAATGATATCTGCTGTGTATTTTATCTAAAAGAATTCAGACACTTGCATTGCAAAATTGTGTTGGAACATAATTACATACTTACGAGAAATGATATCATACATTTTTTCTAAAGAAATGCTTATTATTAACAAATCTAAAAGTGATTCGCAAGATATTCAATTACAAATTAACACCACTCACCTATCAAAACAAACAAGTAGGCGTCCAAGTATTTATAAAGAGAAAATATTATTGTGGCTAAACCTAACGTTCTTGGACAAAAGCAACATTTTTGCCGACAAGGTGCTATCATTTGATATAAGCTGTCTTGGGCTATCGTACTTGTTGAATTGTTCAACTTGCCATTCGTTGCATGAACTTTGATTAAATAACACGTGTCTCTTGCATTTATTTTGATATATTTTTATTTTATTTTCTAACCTTGGAACGTATCCCCTATATTCCCATACAAATTACCATTCCATATTCACGGTTTCTGTATTCGCGGCATAGTTATGGAACGTATCCCCCGCGAATAAGGAACTTTAACTGTATTAGTCAAATTATGCGTTTTCTAATCAGTTTATGTTTTAGTAAAATTTAAACACCTCTTGGTATTTTTTATTCATTAAAAACTTTTTGTGTTTTTTTTTGACAAAAGTGTGGGAGGTTGTTCTACGGCGTTGAAGTGTGAACTTACTTTTCGATCTCTATTACGGAAAACGAAGGGCTTGTCCAACTCATTCAGTATTTGTGGTGGGGTGAAACGGAACTTCGTCGATTTCCATTCCGCAATAATTGTTGACTTCGTCTCATATATTCATAATTTCAATTATATTTACAAATTAGCCGTGCCGCAGTTCGGCCTTAAACTTTTTCAAGGCCTTTTACCATCGGTAGAATTTACGGGTGCTCATTGGTAACCATTTCGGCAGAGAGGATTTTCTATGACCCATCGGTGGAAATTACATATGTCCGTTGTGACTATGACAAAAGGTTGAATCGTTTTTAATCCGATTAGGGATTAACTACGTCGCAGTTCAAATCTGGCCAATATTTTCACCTTTTCAAGAAAGTTGTCTAGTGCGGTCTGCCACAAGCGTAAACCTATGTCTTTTTAAAATTTCTTGGTATGTAGATATCTTAATGTATATTTGATTATGTAGTATCGGATAGACAAACCTTAAGGGAGTTTTCGAAACACCTGATAAGTTCAAAAGGTTTTCAACAGATGGCACTGCTAAATTAATATTCGGAATAAATATCTTGATCACCGACTTTAGATTACGACTACTGCGAAAAGTTTCAAAACCATATTTAAAAATAATACATAATTTTACTGAATTAGGAAAGTTTATTCGTATTATAATAATTTTTATTTCAGTTTCATCAAAATAGCTTCAAAATTAGGGATTTTCGAGGAGAATTAATTAGTTATGATGAAAAAGTTTACCATTTCTTTGAAATAAAAACCTTTAAGTACAATCGTACTACCCCGGCCGTAAATGCAACATTTAGATTGAAAGTTAGCCTGAAAGACAAAGCCGAGGTAATGTTGACCTTAACCACTTTTCAACTTTTTTACGGTTATTTCTGTATTAGTCGGGACTCTACAAAAATATTCTTATTGCGCGGTAGCTATTTTTTGTTTAGTACTGCGAAATAGCTACTACACAGCGCTAGGGCATGGCACGCACTGCTGATAAACCAATATTTTATATTTTTAGATAGTCGTACAAGCACTGAAGTTTATGAGCAATGAGTATCGCCACTTTCCGTTACGTTTTCAAGTAAATTTACAAAAGGCTTTTCAGGCAGATGCAGTAGGCCTTCAAGGAACGAAAGATTGTGGCAACCTTACAAGTTTTTATTTCGAAAAGGTTTTTTAAAAGTTTTCTCGTAATAAAATTATTTCAAGTTTTCCATTTCCAGGATGTTACATATCATGTCTGCAATTTTGTTTTGGATGCAACTAAGTTTCCTCCACTTATTCCTAATGGCAGATATAAAATTGATCTGAAAATGTTGTATCTAAATAAAGAAATCTCGTTTCTTTGTATGTATTTGGAAATATACACTCCAGTTGAATACCCAAAGAATTAAAAGATGCAAATTAATTATTATACGATGGTATACAGGGAGCAATGGACTGGGTGTGTTGACAATATTAATTAAAACTGCACTTTATTTTATCTTGTATTTCACATAAGAATATTGAATTAAAATGATTCTGCATAAAATGTTTTTTTTCATCTGAAGTAACCATCTCCATGATTCACCACCATGGAGGTCATTGTCTAGCTGTCTAGCAACTATCTAAAACTGAACTTTTAAAGGTTATGCAACATAAAACAATTTGTTCGAAAAATATTGTAATAATATTATAAACTAGCTGGTAGCCCGTCCGAGGACGGGTAGCTAGAAGGACGGGTAGGCAGCCAAGGTCATATGGCTTTTGGATTGCACTGAGAGCTTTCCTTAATCTTCATTCAACTTAAGTTACCTTGGCTGCCTGCCCGTCCTTCTAGCTACCCGTCCTCGGACGGGCTATCATCTAGCTCTCAATGCAATCCAAAAGCCATATGACCTTGGCTGCCTGCCCGTCCTTCTAGCTATCCGTCCTCGGACGGGCTACCAGCTAGTGCAATTTATAAATACGCAAATGTTCGAAAGAAATTTACTAAGTTAAAGATATTTCAAAGAGGTCTCCCTTTATAAACTACTTGTTTTTCAATGCAGACCAAATATAAGTTATATTTTATTTACATAATTTCTTACCTATATAGGAAATTTAAATACGTTGCTACGTTGATCCGTTGATACGTTGATATGTTGATACGTTGATACGTTGATACGTTGATCCGTTGATACGTTGATCCCTTGATTCGTTGATCCTTTGATCCGTTGATGCTTTGATCCGTTAAGACGTTGATACCTTAAGACGTTGATAGGAGGTCAAGCGACCTATCGGCCGCCTTTGATTTCACTTCCTACTGCTTGAATTACTAGGAAACTCCTTTCGACCTGAGATTAAGAGGTTGCTTGCAACTTTATTTATTACCATGTTTCTTTTTACTTTACCATACAAAATATTGAAAAGTATTGTAATCGTGCATTAAAAGGAAATTGAGATTTTGATGGATTTACACTTTTTGAGATCACTAAAGTCGAAAATGACCAATTCCTAAAAATGTCTGTATATGCCTGTGGTCAAATTTGTGTGCGGTTTCATAAATACAATGAACAAATTCGTATATATAGGGTGTTTTTTTTTAGCTGCATGAGAACTTCAAATTGTAATAAAACATTAACAAATTGATGGAATGTTTTTTAAATTATTTTTTATGAAAGTAAATTTAGTGCCATTTATGATTTCCGACATGTGACCACCACGACTAATCGTTACGAAACGCATCCGATCAGTCCAATTTTTGACCACTTTTTCCAATATTTCTGGCATTATTTCATAAATGGCTTGCTGAATGTTGACCTATAATGCTTCCAGAGTTGTTAGTTTGTTAGCATAAACTATGGAACATACCCCCAAAGAAAATAATCTGGAGGCGCCAAATCACACGATCTTGGAATTGATTAAACCATATCTTGAAATAATGTTGTCACCAAATTGTCCTTTCAATAACTCGATGGAAAACCAAAAACAAATAAAAATATTATAATTTGGACAATAATTCGTTGTTGACGAATTTCAATTAAACAAAACACAAATTTAAAATGGAATCGATTCTCTTACCTTGAATACAAATACAACAGTTTTATTGTCGAAGTCGCGACTTAATAATAATAATAAACAAAAAAATTTTAGTTAATTTGGAAACGAGAGTTTGAAAACCAGACCGGCAGTGACTATTACACAGCTCGGCTAAAATATCGAACGCAACTCTTCAATGAGCCAATTTTTGGGCAGTAGTTCTACCCCACAAGTGGTGGCCTTATAGTATGTTAAATTAGTTTCTGGGTCACACATCGACCTGGAGTCTAATTTATCTGTCAAGTTAATTTCTTCTTACCTTACACTGTCAATTTTATAACATTACACCTTTCGACATTAAAGGAATAATTACAAATAAATTCATCACACGGACATAATTATGTAGACTGCGCAGATGGTCAGAAATGAATCCTTTTTTTTGGGTTAGTGACCATGGGCAACATGTACTAGATTGCGCCGATGGTCATTAAGGGTAGCATACAGATTGCGCCGATGGTGTACCTGAGGGATTTAAAAGTATTACTAAGGCATAATAGGGTTATTATTGTAAATCAGATTATTAAATAGGCGAGGGCACGTATCCAACCAAAATTGAAATTTTCTTATATAGATGCTGTACACTGAAGGTCTGAATAGTTGATTAAGCAAATAAAATTTGCGGTACATGGAATTTCACACCGTTTTTTGGCGATATTTCGATTGCTAAAATTAGGCCACGCCCCCCCCCCCATAAAATGTAACAGAAATTTGCGTTATTTTCGGGCTTTTTCGGTCCGAATGTGACTCCGACGCCGTTTCCAGCGTAATACATTAACGAAGAATCGAAAAACTCCGAAAAAAGTGCGAAAATCAGCAACATTTATACCAGGGGATACAAGTCACATAGCAGCAGGCTCGCCTACTGCATTAGCCGTACTCGGTCTGAATGAGTGATAATTTTTTTCACCCGGAAATTGATATTTTCTTTGAGATTCGGAAAGCTGGGGCGGGTGTGATTAGTAGATTTAGTAATAAATATTAGCAAAAAAATCGTAAACTACCCGTTTATTAACGGAAAAGCGTCGGCCACGCCCACCATAAATTTGGTGTAATTTTCGATTTTTTAGGTGTGCATTTGATTTGAAGGTTGTTCCATTGTGAAAACATACCCGACGGGCCTTCTGCTCCGCTCCATTAGGCCCTCCGGGCGGTTTTGACAATGGTTACTTGGGCTAAACATACTAGAGGAATATTAATCCACCCCAACCGGGATTTTAGAAAAGCGGAATCCTAGAAATTCTGGATATAGCTTTTAAAAGTATAGTTGCGGTATGCGGCAGTAAACTTTTACGTATCACCCTCAAAAACTCTTCTCAAATTACTAACCTAATTAAAAATCGCACATAACGTATAGTACGCCTGTAATAAATTAAGTACCTTAATCCTCTAATGGGATTTTCACTTCGTCGTTAATACACAAAAAGATTACCAACTAATTGACCATCGGCGCAATCTACATACTTTCCCTAACCGAACCCGGCGCAATCTGCATGCCAGATTATGAGACCCTTCAACCATCGGGCGCAGTCTACAACCCCCCCCCCCCATGTGTTTATAATCACAATTTCGAAGGTTCTGATTATATTTGAATTATGCGGATAGACAGACACAGATATGGATCCAGATCATAAGGCTTCTTGCTATACTTTGTGTAGAAGCCTAAAAGGTCATCTAACATCGTTTTATAGACGATCGACTATAAAGACGGGGCGAAACGAACTACTGAATATCGTGGTAATCTGCGTCTAAGGGCTAGTTGCGCTTAGTTGTCGATTGGGGGTTGGAAGGTATGAAGAAGAATGGTGAGCGTGAAGAGCATTAGGGGATAGTTGTGTCAATTTGTTGGGTATGGTCAGGGTCGGAGTTACCAGCGTTTAGTCTGCATTGTTTCTCCAAGCTCTTGGCCAATATGCTTTAGCTTTATCTTAGGTGTTAATCGTCGGGCTTTGTGGGTGATCAAGTGGCACCAAGTATTGGAAAGATAGCTGCTCCGACTTTGAGTACCACCTCGTCTGCCTAGGTGCCTAGGTTCTTAATTTTATTATGAACATTATAGCGTTTTTTGTCGATTTAGTGCAAACCGAGGATGCGCTGAAAACGATTTTATGTTTCTGCGCACCTTAAGTGCGCACTAAATTTACCAGTTAAAAATGCGGTTATATTATTTCTTTTATTATGCAAGTTACATATTATTTAATTTAACTACATATTTATGAATATTACGATATGAAATTATTTCTATATTATGACTCATCAACTGTATTCGTGTTCACATTATAGCTAAAGTCATTGCCATGAAAGAAGACGTCTCGTCATAGATTGACTGAATATAGCAACGACGTATTGCTTATGAGCATTACCAGTCATTTTGTATTGATATGACAAAGCACGAAAATATATTGCACGTGTTTCCAGTAACGACATACGCTGTTGCGTTTGTTAGACGATAGTAAAAGACAGATATACTCATAGCATGTCGTAACTAGTACCGGAAAAAGAATTTGATTCGCGTAGTAATTTATATAAAATTTCTGTCACTTTTAGTATTTTTGAAGTTTGGAGTTTTCGTGGTTTAAGTTTTCGGTTTGTGGATTTAAGCTTGTCAAAATTAGTCAAAATACAAAATTAGTTCTTTTCAGAACTCTCGAAATGTCTAGTTCTGTACGTGGAAGAACATTAAAATCTCAATCGCAACAGTTGATTTTAAATTTATTAAATTATTTTGAACTTGAAAAACAGCACGGGGGCAGTTTAATTCCATTACAGTGTGTTCAAGAGGTGAATATAAAAAGATTACTTTACATTAATTTTATATTTATAAAATATTTTATAAATTGCAGCGTGTTGCCAATGCTTTAGGAATCAGTGTATCTTCTGTTGCCCGGATTAGAAACCGTAGTTCACTAAATCCAGAATTATCAAGTCCCGGTAAAAACCGAAAACGTAGGAAAGTTAAAACTAGCGATTTACCAGAATCATCGAAAATGAACATTAGAAACACAATTTATAACATGTACAGTCAAAGTAAGTTTCGTTGTCATTTATAATTAACACAAAATGTAATTTGTGTATTTTTTGCAGAAAGACATTTAACCGTTGCTTTGTTAAACAAGGAGATTGAACAGCTGCATATTTTACTAAGCAACAGGAGCTTAAATCGTGTTTTGCACGAAATTGGTTTTAAATTTGCTAAAGAAAATAATCGAAGAGCATTGGTCGAAAAAAGCAGTATTGCAATAGATCGAATTCATTTTTTTCAGAATTATAGAAATAATTTAAATTCTCAGTTTCAACGTGATGTCGTGTTTTTAGATGAAACATGGATTTTTTCTAAAGGTAATCCTGGAATGTCGTGGCAAGATGGCTCTACAAAAAGCGTTAGGAAACCAGAAGGTTATGATGGAAAACGTTTCATTGTACTTCACGCTGGGTCAAAATCTGGATTTATTAATAATACCTCATTAGTGTTTGCTTCAAAATCGCAAAAAGAGGATTACCACGGTGAAATGAATGGTGAACTGTTTAAAAAATGGGTTGCTGAAAAATTAATATGCAATTTAGAAGAACCATCTCTCATAATTATGGACAACGCATCGTATCATTCTACTGTAGTAGAAAAAATGCCTACTTCGGCATGGACAAAACCAAATATTGCAGCATGGTTAACTGCAAACAATATTGAATTTGAACCGTCCTGCTTTAAACCAGAATTGCTAGCTCTAGCTAAACTACATAAAAAAGAAAAACGCTACGAAGTGGACGAATTATTAAGAAGCCACGGACATGAAGTTTTACGGTTACCACCATACCATTGTGAATTCAATGCAATTGAATTAGTATGGGCTCATTGTAAAACTTACTACAACAAGCACATTGGAAGAGATGGTTATGGTAATGAAAACGTAATTGATATGTGGAATGAAGCATTAGAAAATTGTTCTCCTGAAGTATGGAAAAACTGTGTTTGTCACACCGAAAAGGTAATACAAGATTGGTATGAGCGAGAAAAGGCTTTAGATATAACGGTCGATGAACTTATCATCCATGCTAATGGCTCCAGTGATTCTGAAGAAAGTTATTACGACTGATTGTTTCCGGAATTTTGGATTTTTGTTTTTATTTTTGTTTTGTAATTTGCAGGAGTATTTTGCATTTCTCGCTAAAAATGGTGAGAACCAAATTTGTAGAGAATTAAATTCTCCACCTTTTTTATACGAGAAATTTTGTTGTAAAATTATTATTTATTGCTAATTAATGCTAATTAATATGTACAATTTTTATGTCCAAAACATTAATTATTTTTGTTTGATAATTAATAAATAATTAAATTAGAGCGATTCTTTTTTTTTATTGTTGAAATAATTAAGACGTTGTTTAATCTTAATCATCCTACGACTTCCGAAATTCGATCATGGTCAGCGCTACGTATTCCCAAATTGAGTGTTCATCGTAAAGCTCAGGTTTCAGGTAAAGTAACCAAAAATTTTCGATGTGGTGGCAGTTAATCCGAAAAATTTCAATTAATTCAACTCTTTAACGCCGTGGGGTGTTACACAATTTTGTTTTTCTTCAGGTCTGTGTGAAAAGGCAAAACAATGTACTAATTGCCAAAAGTTAGTTTTGAGTAAAGCTCTGAACAGATTGACAAAGAAATTATCAACGCAACGGTACAAAAATCTCAAAATCGCAATTTTTGCCATTCATTGTTTTGCTTTTGCATTGCACAGGTGCTGTATACCTATACTTATGCTGTGTCTTATTTTGAATTTGTTCATAACTATTGCTTAATAAATAAATAAATTTGGTAAGCGACAATAAAAACATAAAAGTTTCCTTTCAGCATAACCTATATTTGGTTTGACAGGTGACAAGTTCAAATTTGTTAAACTAAAAGGAAAGTGAGAAAGAAAATTTAAAAAAAAAGATAACCAATATATTCTTATTTTAAAATACACTTCATTTGACTAGGGAGTATTGGCTTAGTTCAGACGATTATGCTTTTATGACGAGACGTCAACTTTCGTGGCAATGACTATATGTGAAAGATCCAACGAACTCGTCATAATATTGTCATAATTCTGATTGGCTAACCAATGTTTGTGTTTTTCGTCTGGAACAAATTACCATTGTGCTATATTATAATATCATGTATAGCAAATATTAAATAACTCATTGTTATGAAAGGTTATGTTGTTTTTAAAGGATATGAGACAATTCCTTTGTTAAATTTATATTATACCACATTATAACAATAGATTATCGATATAAAATTATATGTCCCTGACAATTTTCGTCAGTCGACTTCCAGCTATAGTTTAAAATTGTTTGAATAATCATATCAAGTATAATGAAAAATTTAATTTGTGTGTTGCTACTCCAATTACTTTATATTTTGGATGTCTCCTGTAATGAAATGATTTTATCCAAGGTATTATGTTCAAATTTTTAAAATTATATATTAGTCAAATTATGCGTTTTCTAATCAGTTTATGTTTTAGTAAAATTTAAACACCTCTTGGTATTTTTTATTCATTAAAAACTTTTTGTGTTTTTTTTTGACAAAAGTGTGGGAGGTTGTTCTACGGCGTTGAAGTGTGAACTTACTTTTCGATCTCTATTACGGAAAACGAAGGTCTTGTCCAACTCATTCAGTATTTGTGGTGGGGTGAAACGGAACTTCGTTGCTTTCCATTCCGCAATAATTGTTGACTTCGTCTCATATATTCATAATTTCAATTAGATTTACAAATTAGCCGTGCCGTAGTTCGGCCTTAAACTTTTTCAAGGCCTTTTACCATCGGTAGAATTTACGGGTGCTCATTGGTAACCATTTCGGCAGAGAGGATTTACTATGACCCATCGGTGGAAATTACATATGCCCGTTGTGACTATGACAAAAGGTTGAATCGTTTTTAATCCGATTAGGGATTAACTACGTCGCAGTTCAAATCTGGCCAATATTTTCACCTTTTCAAGAAAGTTGTCTAGTGCAGTCTGCCACAAGCGTAATCCTATGTCTTTTTAAAATTTCTTGGTATGTAGATATCTTAATGTATATTTGATTATGTAGTATCGGATAGACAAACCTTAAGGGAGTTTTCGAAACACCTGATAAGTTCAAAAGGTTATCAACAGATGGCACTGCTAAATTAATATTAGAAATAAATATCTTTATCACCGACTTTAGATTACGACTACTGCGAAAAGTTTCAAAACCATGTTTAAAAATAATGCATAATTTGACTGAATTAGGAAAGTTTATTCGTATTATAATAATTTTTATTTCAGTTTCATCAAAATAGCTTCAAAATTAGGGATTTTCGAGCAGAATTAATTAGTTACGATGAAAACTTTTACCATTTCTTTGAAATAAAAACCTTTAAGTACAATCGTACTACCCCGGCCGTAAATGCAACATTTAGATTGAAAGTTAGCCTTAAAGACAAAGCCGAGGTAATGTTGACCTTAAATACTTTTCAACTTTTTTACGGTTATTTCTGTATTAGTCGGGACTACAAAAATATTGTTATTGCGCGGTAGCTATTTTTCGTTTAGTACTGCGAAATAGCTACTACACAGCGCTAGGGTATGGCGCTCACTACTAATAAACCAATATTTTATATTTTTAGGTAGTCGTTCAAGCACTGAAGTTTATGAGCAATGAGTATCGCCACTTTCCGGTACGTTTTCAAGTAAATTTACAAAAGGCTTTTCAGGCAGATACAATAGGCCTTCAAGGAATGAAAAATTGTGGCAACCTTACAAGTTTTTATTTCGCAAAGGTTTTTTAAAAGTTTTCTCGTAATAAAATTATTTCTAGTTTTCCATTTACAGGATGTTACATATCATATATGCAATTTTGTTTTGGATGCAACTAAGTTTCCTCCACTTATTCCCAACGTCAGATATAAAGTTGATCTGAAAATGGTGTATCTAGAAAAAGAACTTTCGTTTATTTGTATGTATTTGGAAATACACACTCCAATTGAATACCCAAAGAATTAAAAGATGCAAAGTAATTATTAAACAATGGTATACAGGGAGCAATGGACTGGGTGTGTTGACAATATTAATTAAAACTGCACTTTATTTTATCTTGTATTTCACATAAGAATACCGAATTAAAATGATTCTGCATAAATTGTTTTTTTTTTTTTCATCTGAAGTAACCATCTCCATGGTTCAACAACATGGAGGTCATTGTATACCAACTATCTAAAACTGAACTGATAAACAATTTGTTTGAAAAAGATTGCAAGATGAATATAATAATAATTATAAATAGGAGGTCAAGCGACCTATCGGCCGACTTTGATTTCACTTCCTACTGCTTGAATTACTAGCAAACTCCTTTACTCGACTTGCGATTAAGAGGTTGCTTGCAACTTTATTTATTACCAACTTTCTTTTTACTTTACCATACAAAACATTGAAAAGTATTGTAATCGTACATTAAAAAGAAATTGAGATTTTGATGGATTTACACTTTTTGAGATCACTGCAGTCGAAAATGACCAATTCCTAAAAATGTCTGTATTATGCCTGTGGTCAAATTTGTGTGCGGTTTCATAAATACAATGAAGAAATTCGTATATATAGGGTGTTTTTTTTAGCTGCATGAGAACTTCAAATTGTATTAAAACATTAAAAAATTGATGGAATGTTTTTTAAATTATTTTATATGAAAGTAAATTTAGTGCCATTTATGATTTCCGGCATGTGACCACCACGACTAATCGTTACGAAACGCATCCGATCAGTCCAATTTTTGACCACTTTTTCCAATATTTCTGGCATTATTTCATAAATGGCTTGCTGAATGTTGACCTATAATGCTTCCAGAGTTGTTAGTTTGTTAGCATAAACTATGGAACATACCCCCAAAGAAAATAATCTAGAGGCGCCAAATCACACGATCTTGGAATTGATTAAACCATATCTTGAAATAATGTTGTCACCAAATTGTCCTTTCAATAACTCGATGGAAAACCAAAAACAAATAAAAATATTATAATTTGGACAATAATTCGTTGTTGACGATTTTCAATTAAACAAAACACAAATTTAAAATGGAATCGATTCTCTTACATTGAATACAAATACAAAAGTTTTATTGTCGAAGTCGCGACTTAATAATAATAATAAACAAAAAAATTTTAGTTAATTTGGAAACGAGAGTTTGAAAACCAGACCGGCAGTGACTATTACACAGCTCGGCTAAAATATCGAACGCAACTCTTCAATGATCCAATTTTTGGGCAGTAGTTCTACCCCACAAGTGGTGGCCTTATAGTATGTTAAATTAGTTTCTGGGTCACACATCGACCTGGAGTCTAATTTATCTGTCAAGTTAATTTCTTCTTACCTTACACTGTCAATTTTATAACATTACACCTTTCGACATTAAAGGAATAATTACAAATAAATTCATCACACGGACATAATTATGTAGACTGCGCAGATGGTCAGAAATGAATCCGTTTTTCTGGGTTAGTGGCCATGGGCAACATGTACTAGATTGCGCCGATGGTCATTAAGGGTAGCATACAGATTGCGCCTATGGTGTACCTGAGGGATTTAAAAGTATTACTAAGGCATAATAGGGTTATTATTATAAATCAGATTATTAAATAGGCGAGGGCACGTATCCAACCGAAAATTGTAATTTTCTTATAGAGATGCTGCACACTGAAGGTCTGAATAGTTGATTAAGCAAATAAAATTTGCGGTACATGGAATTTCACCCGGTTTTTTGCCGATATTTCGATTGTTAAAATTAAGCCCCCCCCCTAAAACGTAACAGAAATTGGCGTTATTTTCGGGCTTTTTCACAGAGAATGTGACTCTGACGCCGTTTCCAGCGTAATACATTAACGAAGAATCGAAAAAAATCCGAAAGAAGCGCGAAAATCAGCAACATTCATACCAGGGGATACAAATCACATAGCAGCAGGCTCGCCTAGGCTACTGCATTAGCCGTACCCGGTCCGAATGAGTGAAAATTTTTCACCCGGAAATGGATATTTTCTTTGAGATTAGGAAAGCTGGGGGTGTGATTAGTAGATTGACAATGGTTACTTGGGCTAAACATACTTAGATGAATATTAATCCACCCCAACCGCGATTTTAGAAAAGCGGGATCCTAGAAATTCTGGATATAGCTTTTAAAAGTATAGTTGCGGTATGCGGCAGTAAACTTTTACAAAAATCGCACATAATGTATAGTACGCCTGTAATAAATTAAGAACCTTAATCCTCTAATGGGATTTTCACTCCGTCGTTAATACACAAAAAGATTACCAACTAATTGACCATCGGCGCAATCTACATACTTTCCCTAATCGAACCCGGCGTAATCTGCATGTCAGATTATGAGACCCTTCAACCATCGGGCGCAGTCTACAACCCCCCCCCCATGTGTTTATAATCTCAATTTCGAAGGTTCTGATTAGATTTTAATTATGCGGATAGACAGACACAGACATGAATCCAGATCATAAGGCTTCGTGCTATACTTTGTATAGAAGCCTAAAAGGTCATCTAACATCGTTTTATAGACGATCGACTATAAAGACGGGGCAAAACGAACTACTGAATATCGTGGTAATCTGCGTCTAAGGGCTAGTTGCGCTTAGTTGTCGATTGGGGGTTGGAAGGTATGAAGAAGAATGGTGAGAGTGAAGAACATTAGGGGATAGTTGTGTCAATTTGTTGGATATGGTCAGGGTCGGAGTTACCAGCGTTTAGTCTGCATTGCTTCTCCAAGCTCTTGGCCAATGCTTTAGCTTTATCTTAGGTGTTCATCGCCGGGCTTTGTGGGTGATCAAGTGGCACCAAGTATTAGAAAGATAGCTGTTCCGACTTGGAGTTCCACCTCGTCTGCCTATGGTTATGGATTTCATGTTTTGATTGCGGCAGCGAGGGAGTTGACAAATTTTATTTTTGACATGATTTTTATTCACGTGGGTCGGGGATCGGTATGGTAATTGTGCAGTTTGTTTGAGATTACATAATCTTGTCTTCTAGCTCACAAATGCATCTTTCCAGTTCGTCGACTGACTGTGGTATCGAGCATAGGTTGTTAATAAATTTCTGAAGATTAACAAATTTATACGACATCTGATGCATTTTTAGTATGAATATTATAGCGTTTTTTTCGTCGATTTAGTGTGAACCGAGGATGCGCTGAAAACGATTTTATGTTTCTGGGCACCTTCAGGGCGCACTAAATTTACCAGTTTGTGAGAACTTTTCGTTTCTCCCCGTCACTAATGAGAGGACGGCTAACGAGAAATAAAGATTCTCTCCACGTGAAGTGATGAACTCCACTTTACAACGTGGTGAGCCCTGATCGAAATTTAAGCTAGCTATATTGTTGGTAACGTCGGTATGCGAGAGCCGTAGGTTCCGATTGCGAACTTACTCCTGAAAGCTTTCTAAAAGAATACCCTTCTACAAGGGAAATAAAAAACGGTGATACAGTTAAAAATTTAATGACACACAAATTGTAAATTCAACAATAATGACAACGGTAAAACACGTAATTGAATGGTACAACAGATATAATGAAATTGCTAATTCCTTAGGGGAATCAGCCAAACAAATTAAAACAGCGTACGATCAAATCTGTCTCCGGCAAACCAGAACGTTGCCTCGAGGAAGCTGCTAAAATTGAAGGTGGCAAAAGCAACACGCACCTTCTAATTAATTTATAACAAAAATCTCGCAAAAACAAACAATCTCAATACAATGAAAATGCAATCGACTCACCTCGGCCAAGGAAGACGACGAAAAACACTCCACCGCTTGAGATGTCCACGAGATTGGGTGTGATTGGCTACCCCGAAACAACTTCCGGTCACCGGGCTGATAGGTCACGCTTCCTTGAATGGTTCTTCTCTCGAGCGACCCCGATGCTTCGCTGTATGGTTGGTCGGACAGCAGAGACAGGAAAAAAATGGTGTTGGCAACACACCCAGAGAACGAGTTGAACCCCCATTTGAGTTGACCAAATATATGCGAATATAGCGGTATTCCAAGAAACCTCGGGCGGTAGATTTGTATCGTACGTCAGCACGACGAACGTAAACGTGTAACAGGTGATTAGACGTAATCGAGATGATAATTTGAGACGGACACAACTTAATAAAGGCTGCGGGTTCACAAACAAAGTTTGGTGCAGCTTAGCTCCTCGCGAGAATTTTTGCGGTTACACCCAAAAATATGTGACAGCTCGAACAATTCTACCAACTTCGGTAAAACAAAAACTCCAAGGTTTAGGCGTGCGCACTGATAACAACTCGACGTTAAAAATGTGGTAGATAACAAACTTGGATCGAAAAATTGCAATACAAAAATCTTGCAAATACGCTGCAGCGCGCAAAAATCTTCGTGCCCAGAATCACTCTCGCAAATTGCTAAAATGACCCACCAATTTCAAATCCAAAACGATTGAATCTTCAAATTCTAAGAATATCCACGCACCGAAGGAATACGTCTATATCTCGCGAGAGCCACACCAAAAGTGAATGTCGGAAATCGCCCCTCCACACCGAGCGGACAAAAATGAAATTCCACGCGCTAACGTCGAGGACATGCAGGTCGTGTCTAAAGTGACGCCAAACGGCAAAATATCGGGCAGTGATAAGGTTGACGTTGACGAATTTAAAAATTCGTCACAAGTTAAAATCGCGGTTACATTATTTTTTTATTATACAAGTTGCGTATTATTTAATTTAACTATTTATGAATATTACGATATGAAATTATTCCTATATTATGACTCATCAACTGTATTCGTGTTCACATTATCGCTACGTGATAGTTCCAACGCTCTCGTCATAATATTATCATAATTCTGGTTGGTTAACCAATGTTTGTGTTTTTCGTCTGGAACAAATTACCATTGTGCTATGTTATATCATATATAGCAAATATTAATAACTCATTATTATGAAAGCTTATTATGTTTTTAAAGGATATGAGACAATTGTTTTGTTACATTTATACACCACATTAAAACAATAGCTTATCTGATATAAAATTATATGTCCCTGACAATTTTCGTCAGTCGACTTCCAGCTATAGTTGAAACTTGTTTGAATAATCATATCAAGTATAATGAAAAATTTAATTTGTGTGCTGCTACTCCAATTACTTTATAATTTCGATGTCTCCTGTAATGAAAACATTTTATCGAAGGTATTATGTTCAAATTGTAAAAAATTATATATCCGTCAAATTATGCGTTTTTTAATCAGTTTATGTGTTAGTAAAATTTAAACACCTCTTGGTATTTTTTATTCATTAAAAACTTTTTGAGATCAATTTTCTAATTTTAATGATAATAATTATTACTGTTTAAATTACCAACTTTTAAGTTTTAACAATTTTTAGGATTATGTAGTAAATAAATATTTTTAACTGAAAGCAGCGGTGGATTTATGCTCACGTAGCCCTTGTTCACTCCCCCCCCTCCCATAAAATGACTAGAGGTTATTTATAATATTACTAGCTGGAAAGCCCGTCCACGGACGGGCAGCTAGACGGTGCCGGTAGGTCTCTATTTTAATGATCTAAATAAAAACAACATTGTTTCCTAATATTGCCAATTTTAATTGTTCATCCTCGCGTAGAAACGTTAATTTTATTTTTTTTTATTTGTTAATTAAGAAACAATTATTGTAGCAAATAAAATCTTAATGACTGCCTACTGCGTTAGTACTTCCTTGTACACAATATTTTTCGTGTACACTGCCTGTGAACCATCAATCAATTTCCCTTGTTCTTTTCCATCAACTATTTTTATCTTCAGATCTCCGCACTCTTGACATTGCTACATAGAGATGACCGTGGCTAAACACCGGTTCAGGCATATATATTCCTACTTTTTCTAACGTCTGTCCCTGAGCCTTGTTGATCGTCACGGAAAAGGCAAGTTTAATTGGAAACTGTCGCCGCACAGTGGGGTATTTGGCCTCAAAAGGTGGCATTTAATCAAATACTATTCCAACGGATTTCTAAGTAGGATATTTATTTTCAGGGCTCTTAGTAGTATCTAAAAAATACTTTGCATAATTCTGGTGCATTTATTTATTAAGAAAATGAATTTATTTGAAAAACTTTGAAAAATTAACATCATCAGCAAAAAACACAGAAATAGTTTTTGGAAGATATGTGTAAATATCATGTAAATATACACTTATCCGAAAATACAGGTTGTGATATCACAATACAACAAATATTTAATGGATACGAATTAAAAAATTCAGAAGAGAAGTAGTTAATAATTTTTATATTTATTTTTCAAGTATAGCGTTAAAAGTAAAAATAAAGCAAACATTTTAAATAATGTCTTGGTCATCTTCTTCGTCATCATCCATCGATCGCATCATCACGTCATCGTCAGCGTCATCGTCACTCTCGGAAATCTGTTTATGATTATCAATGGGTGCGTTTAGCGAGCGCAGCTGCTTAAAGTCATCAGTCAACTATGTTGAGTATGATGACATTCAACTATTTGAGTTTCGCTAAACGGTATGCTTACAGTCAGCAAGCGTTACTTTGATTTTAATTATTTTATTTATTATTATTTATTAAATAATATAAAAAGTTTCACTTATATAGCATTTCCGTATGGGATTAACCATTTAATCCGGATTATCCATTAAATTCATCATTAGCTGTGCGACGCAGCGTAAAATTATTGCGCTGAGTTGTTTACTCAACAGTTGCAAGTAAGCGCTTGCTCAGCGTACCGTTTAGCGAAACCGCTGTAGTCAACTTCTCAGCCGCTGACCTTCGCTAAACGCACCCAATGACTTGGTCAGTAGGGGGTTTTAGTAAATGTAATACCTGCTGAGATAAGTATCGAAGATTTTTTTTTTGGTAATTCTCTTTTGTTTGTTATAACAGGGTCAGAGGTTAAAAGAAATCTGTTCAGAACGTCTCTGTTTGAACTTTCGCGGCTACATTTTCTCGAGTTATGTTCACGATATCTCTTGAAATCCTTATTGCAAGCTTCCTGTGCTTCTTCGCTTAACTGACCTATAGGCAGTTAAGCCATAAGCATTCGAATAATCCGAATAATTTGATAAAAACTATATACAGGGTGACTTAGAAATTTTTGAGTTCTCCAAGTAAAACGCGAATTAAAAAGAACCTCGCAAAGACTCGCAGCCAAAAAATGTATTTTAAAGTCTCAAGTATCAGTATTATCCGTAAAAAAAATAGTAACTTCATCTACCTTCATTCATATTCAAATCTTCTTTTGTGTCTGATAATCTTTTACAAAAATTAATACAATGCATTATATGATTGTAACCATATTTATTTAAAGATCAATTATTACAGACTTTATCTAAGATATTTGAACTTCTTGTTCCATAAGTAAAAGTTACAATTTATAACGATTTCTAGCAAAAATAATCTGTGAAAAGAATGTGTTAACCCCCCCCCCTCAGCAAATTATTAGCATCTTTTGACGATGTAGTGGAAAGTTGGAACAAGTAATGTTCCTATAAATTCACATAATAGTGCCCAAGATAGTGTAGTTTACGAAAATCTTAATAGGGAATATGCATGTAGCATTTGATTTTTGTATTTTATGCCACCTTTTGAGGCCAAATACTTCACTGTGCGCCGTCTTAAAACAAATGGCAAGTCTGTACTTGTTGGAACTAAATCTATGCGCGGAATAAAAACAGTTTCCTTTTTAGCAGTTCCTGTCAAGGCTTCAGCGACGATTAGATTGGGCTTTAACGATTGAACAGTTAAGCGCGTCCCATTACAAAGACCACGTTTAGTATTCAAATTCCTGAGCAACATAATCACACTTCCAACCTTCAAGTGCATTCTGTGTACTGGCATCCCTGAGGGCATTTGTTTATTCAAGAATTCCATCGGATAGTTTTTCCTATCGTTAATTCGCAAATATTGTCCATAAAACCACAGTTATGAACGTCGACATTTAGTTCTACAACGTTACCTACTTCAAGAACAGCTGCGTTTTTACTTCGTGGATTTTGTCGGCGAATTGCATGACTACGTGAACGATGTAATATTTTCGAAGGGGTCATGTTGGCAATTTGATTTCGTTCGCGATGTTGAGCAATTTGTTCTGACGTCATGTTGGCAATTTGCTTTCGTTTGCGATTTTGTTCAATTTGTTCTGACGTCTTGTTGGCAATTTAATTTCTTTCGCGATGTTGAGTAATTTTTTCTGACGTCATGTTGGCAATTTGCTTTCGTTTGCGATTTTGTTCAATTTGCCCAGGAGTCATATTTTCCACACGATTACGATTCCGACAACATTCTTTTTGGACATCAGTCATATTTTTACGACGGGTCTTTTCTCGCTCCGCATTCCGTCGTTTTACTGTTTCCTGCTGGGCGGCTACTTCCTCATCAGATTTTCTTTTAACACATTTTCGAGCAGCAGCAGGAACATGTGGGGAACAAAGAGTAACTACTTGAATATCCTCTATTTCGGACATTTTCGCTTTAGAAGTTTCTGAAGTTGTGAAGTTATTTTCAATGAAGGTAACTCTCACACCACGTACCTATATAGCGCACAGTGTATCCGTTGATCCGATTATCCGTTGATACGTTGATACGTTGATCCGAACCAAAAAATGACACGCTGGCGCTGGAGCAGCGAGCTGGCATTTTATATTGTCATGTTCTGCTCATCGTAAGGGGGTGGTATGATGTAATTGAGTCAAGGATTGAAACACTCATGAATTTTATTAATCAAATATAAGACCACAACAGGTGATTAATTAGTTGTATCTGAGTTTTCTTTGATCCAAAAGATTGATTAACTGCTTTGCCTCACAAAACCAGAAGATGCATCCGCTGTTAATACCTGAAAGATAAAATGGGGTTGTAAAAGATAAATATTGGTGGTTGTTTGGCTCATTAAAAAATAATAGATAACAAATTAAATTTATTTATTTAGTTGTTAATGTAGGATTTCGTATAATAAATAAAGTGGCGGTTTGCGAAAATGCATGCGCGAGTGAAAACTTTGGTGGGATATTTTTGGAAAACGATAACGGAGCGTGAGGAAAAGACTCTGGCAACGTCCACGGTGACGTTAATACGTGATTTAGATTCTCTAGCCAGCGGTCATAGAACACGGACGCGCTGCTTAGTTGATGATTTAGTTTGATTAGAAATAAAGAAGCAAAGTAAAATTAAAATAGTTTTGAAATTTAGTTGAGAATTTTTGAAGTTATTTTGAATAAAGGAAGACATCACGATAATTACGAAATTAATAAATTGGAAGGTGTTATTAATCAATGGTTGACACTTTGATATTATTTGGAAGGTTGAAATTAAGTCATGGTGAAAATTTTTGGAACCACTGAAAATAATTTATGGTTATGTTTCGATGGTGAATTTAATGGAAATATTGGATAAAAGCATTCAAGTTTACTTACCGACTATTAATTGTACGATCCGAAGAAGGAGATTTGTTCGATGGTTATTCCTGCTTGATTTGTTTGAGTCGAAATCAGAAGCCGTTTCTATCTGCGACAGCACTCACGTTCCATGTACGACAAAGGCCGAATCGGAGAATTACTAAAGGACGATAATACTCCGGTAAGAGTTTTTTTTTGTGTGTCGCATTTTATATTCGAACATAGACGAATCGTTTTACGTTTTTAAGTTCGGTTGCGCATAAACATTGGGGGTTTTTTATTGCACATATTCACTTGTAAAATTTAATTTGTTAATTTTGAGGAAAACCAATATTTGTTTTTAATAATTTTATTATGTTGAATAAATACCATTGTTTTTCATTTTAACAGCGTATGAGTTTAATTTTCATTTATAGCAGTACTAGATCGAGGAGAAAACAGATACAAATTTAATTTTATCTAAATAATCTTTATGAGAAAGATCACAAGTAAGTTGACGTATATGAGTGTTTCAATTAATTTACATGAGTCCACCTTTGACCCTCAGAGTTTCATGCACTGCTGGCCGGTGCATCATTATTAATTAAGTGCCTTGTCATCGTTCACAACTGAATTTACAGTAGCGTTTCATGGCAATATGTATGATGTATCTTAATTAACTTGACGGCATTTTATGTGCCTTTTGTTTGTTTTAACCACTTGAAAATGTTGCGTTTACTTTGTTTTCAGAAGCCACGCCCTTTTTTATGTTATCTTTATAATTTCTATTAGGGGTCGTCCATAAATTACGTCACGCAATTTTAAGCAATTTTTAATCCCCCCCCCCCATCGTCACACTTCGTCACACAAACCTAGACCCCCCTCCAAGTATTACGTCACATATTCTTAAACCCCCCTCCAATTTTACAAATTTCTTTTTTTTTAGGGGTAGCACCCCAGAGGAAACATCTATGAAGGGCGGGCGCCCCCCCCTAGCTACACCACTGGCTTCAGTGGCGTAGCCACTCAAAAAATAGTTTTTTTTAAATACTTATAATAAAATATGTAATTTATATATACCAGCAGTGTGGCGTTAAGCTTACACCGACAGACTAGCGAGCGGGAAACCGTGGTACTATACCTAGTCGCGCCGGATATACTGCTGTGATCTTCAAGCCCAATATAAATCTGTGGGCTATGGGGAAGGCAACGGGAAACCACCCCATTAAATTTCTTTCCCTAGTTAAGTCATCTTGACTTCGGTCAAGTTGATAACCAACGTTCGCTGAGCGGATACGGTACTTTAAGAAGAGAAGAATTTATATATTTTGTGACGTCACAATTTTTGAAAACCCCCCGCCCCCAATCGTCCCACATCGTCACAAGGGTCGGAACCCCCCTCCCCCCAGGAGCGTGACGTAATTTATGGACGATTATGGACGTGTATAGATGCGCTAAGATAAGCTTGCAGCCGGGCGGTAGCATCATAACTGATCATAACGAACGCTAATTATTATTTGTCATTGTTACCTTCAGGTAAAGGTCAGATTTCCAACATGTTAAGTTTATCTTCAGAGACAAAAGTGTGGGAGGTTGCTCTACGGCGTTGAAGTGTAAACTTACTTTTCGATCTCTATTACCGAAAACGAAGGGCTTGTCCAACTCATTCAGTATTTGTGGTGGGGTGAAACGGAACTGAGTCGCTTTCCATTCCGCAATAATTGTTAACTTCGTCTCATACATTCATAATTTCAATTAGATTTACAAATTAGCCGTGCCGCAGTTCGGCCCTAAACTTTTTCAAGGCCTATATTACCATCGGTAGAATTTACGGGTGCTCATCGGTAACCATTTCGGCAGAGAAGATTTTCTATGACCCATCGGAGGAAATTACATATGTCCGTTGTGACTATGAAAAAAGTTGGAATCGTTTTTAATCCGATTAGGGATTAACTACGTCGCAGTTCAAATCTGGCCAATATTTTCACCTTTTCAAGAAAGTTGTCTAGTGCGGTATGCCACAAGCGTAAACCTATGTCTTTTTAAAATTTCTTGGTATGTAGATATCTTAATGTATATTTGATTATGTAGTATCGGATAGACAAACCTTAAGGGAGTTTTCGAAACACCTGATGAGTTCAAAAGGTTATCAACAGATGGCACTGCTAAACTAATAGACGGAATAAATGTCTTGATCACCGACTTTAGATTACGACTACTGCGAAAAGTTTCAAAACCATGTTTAAAAATAATAAATAATTTTACTGAATTAGGAAAGTTTATTCGTATTATAATAATTTTTATTTCAGTTTCATCAAAATAGCTTCAAAATTAGGGATTTTCGAGGAGAATTAATTAGTTACGATGAAAACTATTACCATTTCTTTGAAATAAAAACCTTTAAGTACAATCGTACTACCCCGGCCGTAAATGCAACATTTAGATTGAAAGTTAGCCTTAAAGACAAAGCCGAGGTAATGTTGACCTTAAATACTTTTCAACTTTTTTACGGTTATTTCTGTATTAGTCGGGACTACAAAAATATTGTTATTGCGCGGTAGCTATTTTTCGTTTAGTACTGCGAAATAGCTACTACACAGCGCTAGGGCATGGCGCGCACTGCTGATAAACCAATATTTTATATTTTTAGGTAGTCGTACAAGCACTGAAGTTTATGAGTAATGAGTATCGCCACTTTCCGGTACGTTTTCAAGTAAATTTACAAAAGGCTTTTAAGGCAGATGCAATAGGCCTTCAAGGAATGAAAAATTGTGGCAACCTTACAAGTTTTTATATGGCAAAGTGTAACAAAATCTTTCCTTACTGCTCTAATGAGAAGCAGCTTGGAGAAGATTAAGTCCACGCAGAAGGATAAACCATCTACTTTAAATTTGCGTGGGGCCCTGGTGTTAGGTTTTAAACTAGCTCGTTATAGCCTGGAAGCGAGAGTCGTGGATCGTGTGAAAGAAACACCCCGGAGAGATCAAGGAAACAGCTTTGCTAACACAACACAATTAAAATTAACAATAAGAAGTTCATTGTCAGAAGGCAAAGATATACGCGATGTCGGATGTAAGAGGTGTTAGCCGACCAAAACAAGCACAGTAGCAACGACATTGCCACCGAAAATCACTCCCAAACATAAACCAAGGGCACATTCGAATGGTTATATAAAAATCCCACGATAAAGTGGAACCATATCGAATCCCCAATGATAAAACAAAAGACAGCAATCTCGGTGAAATGCCGCACCCTGTATATGGGTCGAACATCGCAGCCTTTCATAAAAAAATAATATAAAATCAAAAATAAACACAAAAATAATGTTTAACATAGAATTTCAAATACGAAATTCGAACCCATGTCAAACGCTTAGGAATTTCAAAGTCATTGCAGTTGACCAACGCCGGTTGATGTTTTCTAGTGGGAATAAAATACACAAGTAACCCAAATAATAATACATAATTAAATAATATAATTAATTAAAATAATTATCAAAAAGTAAAGTGCAAACACTTGGTACTCCATCCAACGTATGCGAACGTGTGAGATTAGATAGAATATCTCATCGTGCATACAACGAAAAATACGGCGTATCAACTATCTCGGCCAACATTCGTACAAAAAAATATGCAAGACAATGAAACCCTTTGTAATAAACATATCACATAAAAAAATAAGACAGTCAAGGGTTAGTTAAAACGTAATCGAACTCCTTATGTTCGGCGGAAAATTTGGCCAAGTCGAGTAATGCATTTCCCTGTGAAGCAATCAGTTCAAATTATAAAAACTTACCGAACTGAGTAAAAAATATCCCTCCAGAAAAATATGGACAGGGTGGCCCGACAAAAAGATAACGACCTGGAATACATCCACAATTCCGCAAACATCAATGTGAAAAATCCCCATAGTACTGGGTTGGAGCGCAAACCATCCAAAACAATTCATGATGCTGAAAGGGACCCATCACAAAATCGCCATCATATTTTGTCAAAATTAGAACCAAAATTGTTATCACTTCACAGTAAAACACAAAACCGACCGCCCGGTACGAGCGCTAACCCAAGAAGTCCTTATCGTTGCATGCGCGAGTTTTAATCTCTGTCAAATACGTTCGCTATACAGAGTGCTACGAAATATGTCGCTAGATGTAAAAGTTGAATTTAATAAATTCAACGTTGTTGCGAAAAAGAGAAAATTTTTCGTAACAAAAGGTTTTTTAAAAGTTTTCTCGTAATAAAATTATTTCAAGTTTTCCATTTACAGGATGTTACATATCATATGTGCAATTTTGTTTTGGATGCAACTAAGTTCCCTCCACTTATTCCCAACGGCAGATATAAAGTTGATCTGAAAATGGTGTATCTAGAAAAAGAAGTTTCGTTTATTTGTATGTATTTGGAAATATACACTCCAATTGAATACCCAAGAATTAAAAGATGCAAAGTAATTATTAAACAATGGTATACAGGGAGCAATGGATGTGAATGGGTGTGTTGACAATATTAATTAAAACTGCACTTTATTTTATCTTGTATTTCACATAAGAATACCGAATTAAAATGATTCTGCATAAATTGTTTTTTTTTTCATCTGAAGTAACCATCTCCATAGTTCAACACCATGGAGGTCATTGTATACCAACTATCTAAAACTGAACTGATAAAAAAATTTGTTCGAAAAAGATTGCAAGATGAATATAATAATAATTATAAATAGGAGGTCAAGCGACCTATCGGCCGACTTTGATTTCATTTCCTACTGCTTGAATTACTAGGAAACTCCTTTACTCGACCTGCGATTAAGAGGTTGCTTGCAACTTTATTTATTGCCAACTTTCTTTTTACTTTACCATATAAAATATTGAAAAGTATTGTAATCGTGCATTAAAAAGAAATTGAGATTTTGATGGATTTACACTTTTTGAGATCACTGAAGTCGAAAATGACCAATTCCTAAAAATGTCTGTATTATGCCTGTGGTCAAATTTGTGTGCGGTTTCATAAATACAATGAAGAAATTCGTATATATAGGGTGTTTTTTTTAGCTGCATGAGAACTTCAAATTGTATTAAAACATTAAAAAATTGATGAAATGTTTTTTAAATTATTTTATATGAAAGTAAATTTAGTGCCATTTATGATTTCCGGCATGTGACCACCACGACTAATCGTTACGAAACGCATCCGATCAGTCCAATTTTTGACCACTTTTTCCAATATTTCTGGCATTATTTCATAAATGGCTTGCTGAATGTTGACCTATAATGCTTCCAGAGTTGTTAGTTTGTTAGCATAAACTATGGAACATACCCCCAAAGAAAATAATCTGGAGGCGCCAAATCACACGATCTTGGAATTGATTAAACCATATCTTGAAATAATGTTGTCACCAAATTGTCCTTTCAATAACTCGATGGAAAACCAAAAACAAATAAAAATATTATAATTTGGACAATAATTCGTTGTTGACGAATTTCAATTAAACAAAACACAAATTTAAAATGGAATCGATTCTCTTACATTGAATACAAATACAACAGTTTTATTGTCGAAGTCGCGACTTAATAATACTAATAAACAAAAAATTTTTAGTTAATTTGGAAACGAAAGTTTGAAAACCAGACCGGCAGTGACTATTATACAGCTCGGCTAAAATATCGAACGCAACTCTTCAATGATCCAATTTTTGGGCAGTAGTTCTACCCCACAAGTGGTGGCCTTATAGTATGTTAAATTAGTTCTAGGTCATACATCGACCTGGAGTCTAATTTATCTGTCAAGTTAATTTCTTCTTACCTTACACTGTCAATTTTATAACATTACACCTTTCGACATTAACGGAATAATTACAAATAAATTCATCACACGGACATAATTATGTAGACTGCGCAGATGGTCAGAAATGAATCCTTTTTTTTTTGGTTAGTGACCTTGGGCAACATGTACTAGATTGCGCCGATGGTCATTAAGGGTAGCATACAGATTGCGCCGATGGTGTACCTGAGGGATTTAAAAGTATTACTAAGGCATAATGGGGTTATTATTGTAAATCAGATTATTAAATAGGAGAGGGCACGTATCCAACCAAAAATTGAAATTTTCTTATAGAGATGCTGTACACTGAAGGTCTGAATAGTTGATTAAGCAAATAAAATTTGCGGTACATGGAATTTCACACGGTTGTTTCGGCGATATTTCGATTGTTAAAATTAGGCCACCCCTTCCATAAAATGTGACCGAAATTGGCGTTATTTTCGGGCTTTTTCGGTCCGAATGTGACTCTGACGCCGTTTCTAGCGTAATACATTAACGAAGAATCGAAAAAATCCGAAAAAAGTGCAAAAATCAGCAACATTCATACCAGGGGATACAAGTCACATAGCAGCAGGCTCGCCTACTGGATTAGCCGTACCCGGTCCGAATGAGTGAAAATTTTTCACCCGGAAATTGATATTTTCTTTGAGATTCGGAAAGCTGGGGGTGTGATTAGTAGATTTAGTACTAAATAATAGAAAAAAAATAATGAACTACCCGTTTATTAACGGAAAAGTATCGGCCACGCCCACCATAAATTTGGTGTAATTTTCGATTTTTTTAGGTGTGCATTCGATTTGAAGGTTGTTCCATTGTCAAAACCTATCCTACGGACCTTCCGCTCCGCTCCATTAGGCCCTCCGGGCGGTTTTGACAATGGTTACTTGGGCTAAACATACTAGAGGAATATTAATCCACCCCAACCGGGATTTTAGAAAAGCGGGATCCTAGAAATGCTGGATATAGCTTTTAAAAGTATAGTTACGGTATGCGGCAGTAAACTTTTACGTATCACCCTCAAAAACTCTTCTCAAATTACTAACCTAATTAAAAATCGCACATAATGTATAGTACGCCTGTAATAAATTAAGTACCTTAATCCTCTAATGGGATTTTCACTCCGTCGTTAATACACAAAAAGATTACCAACTAATTGACCATCTGCGCAATCTACATACTTTCCCTAACCGAACCCGGCGCAATCTGCATGCCAGATTATGAAACCCTTCAACCATCGGGCGCAGTCTACAACCCCCCGCGATGATACCCAAAACACTGCTTACAAAATTAATTACATAATTTTAAATTCAGATATAATTATTAATTATTATTGTGATTAATAATTGATAATTAATTGTTAATCAACCATATTTGTGAACTGCGGAAGAGAAAATAGTGGGATATCGTCAATTGACCGGGTATTTTCAATGTAATCTAC
The DNA here is from genome assembly GCA_932274525.1 of Podabrus alpinus. Classification (NCBI taxonomy): domain Eukaryota; kingdom Metazoa; phylum Arthropoda; class Insecta; order Coleoptera; family Cantharidae; genus Podabrus; species Podabrus alpinus. Next base: position 67,280,896 of record OW026456.1, on the reverse strand, counting down.
TAGATTGCGAAAGTAATCAGGTACATTGCTTCCCGTCAAGAGCGATAGGGTTATGGCTATAGGTGTAATTTGTCGGTGGCGCAAATTCACACGCTACAGAAGGTCAACCCTTGGGACCATTGGGAGGAGGATAATAGATTAGCGAAAAGCATAAATATGGTTGAATAACAAAGGAAGGGGAAGTCTTTTCCAGTCAGTCCGTTGGTGACTATTGTAAATTCTCGCGTGCGGGATTGTCGGTTTTGATGTTGTTTTAGGCAATCGACAAGGGAGTGTCTTTGCCGCGTTTGTTTTACTTGTGTTTTAAAGTCTGTTTTCAAAGGTCAAGTAGTTTTTTTTTTAATTGAGTCCGTAAGTTAGATCTCTAAAGTTGACTCCAAAGGTCAGGTATCTAGGTGTGGTACTTGATACGAAGCTCAACTGGGGTAAAGACATCAACCTGACAGCAGACAAAGACATCAGGAAAAGCGCACCAAGGGGATGAGGGCAAAAGAAAGAGCGGATGCTCTGGCGAGGAAGGGCTCGAGCAAACCACATTGTGGACATGAATAATTTGTTGCGGCGACCATTGAGATCTTCAACACCCTTCTTAGAGAAGAAACCTATAAACTGCATACCAACAGATGGAGAAATACCAAGGGATGCCGACAAGTAAGGGCAGAAATACGGATGACCTCGTGTAAGCATTACAATGTTATTGGCAGCTATCGCGGGAACATTTGAGGATAATTGCGGCACACTGCAAACTGAATAAACACCTGTCGAGGTTGTGATATATCAAATGAAGTGGCGGAACATCTGCTGTGTAGTTGCTCTGCCCTAGCATCGAAAAGAGGCTCCTGTTGTGGGGGACTTCTGGCCCAGCATGGCCAGTATTAGTGGTACGTTGCCCTCCAACATCCTTGAGTACATCCTTAATGTGGGATAGCTAGATTTTAAGGGGGGCCACTCTTATAACTAGGCAGGCAGCTAAAATAAAAGCCGGTGACAACGAATTCGGGCAAAACGACAAGCTACCGAAAAGGGAACCATCTACCTCCTCAACATCATCTGCGGAAGAAACGAGATATGTGATAGATGAAGAAGGAATAAGCATTTTCCGCTCCCCCTTCGCCAAATGGCCCTCTCCCAGTAAAGAGATAAACAGGAGAAGAATTAAGTTCACATATGTGCGGAATACAGCTGGTGGACTCGCGTTCGCGCCGACCACTGAAGATGACTACAAGACCCTCTTCAAGTTCCTAGAAGAAGTCTGAACTCTGAAGAAGGTGGGTTTTATTACTACCAACTTTTTGACAATAAACCGCATAAAATGGTTTTACGCGGAATTCTAAAAGAGATCGCCACACAAGACGTAAAATACGACTTGCTTCGCAAAGGAATCACCATCGAATCCGCAGAGTGAATGAATCGAGAACGGAACAAGAGGCCGTTCCTCATCATCACGATCACCCTCAAGAAAAGCGAAGAGAATCTTCGCGATCGAAAGGATTATCGGCATTACAATTCAAGTCGAACCCCACACCGCAAGACGAGCATTAAGCAATTTCACAGATGCCAGGGCTTCGGACACGCCCTGAGATGCTGTCGCACGGGACCAAGGTACGAGAATGTGGAGAAAAGGAACACATCTCTCGACGGACTGCAAAAAGGCGACGTGCACAAACTGTGGCGGATGCGTGCAAACTTCCAGGGATGCTGGAGCTCCCAGAAACCCAAGTTGGCGATTAAATGGAGGCACGGAAGACCTCCTTCAAACTCAGAATCGCGATTCAAGTTGCACAACAGGACGATGAAAAACCACAACCACGGAGAACCCCCCCCCCCCCCCCGGGAGAAGACAGAAGAGAACGATCACCAAGAGAAAGAATCCGTGGAGGTCACTCGACTTCATCTTGGCGTCGCTCACAAGAAGCCACTTGGACCAGAATGCGATCTACAATGTCATCCGCAATTTGTCCAAGTGAAATCACTAAGTATTAATTAACTTTTTATTACCTTTTTACTTTAACCCGTTCGTGAAGGTTTTTCACCCAAATAAAACTTTGCAGAGAAGCAGAGCAATATTCCGAATGGAATGGAAAAGTTTGAATTTATAATCGGGATATTGGACAAAGTATCAAATTCAAACTACAAAAGGTCGACGCTTTTTCGTCGACTCTTCAGTCGCCTGCTTAATGTGGTACATTTGGCTGATCAGTCTTTTCGTATAATCGTCTTCTAGATCCACTATACCTCTGTTCTTTCAAATTCAAAATTGTGGTCCATTCTCTGAAGGTGTGCTACCAATGTTGATGTTTGTGGCTGTACTTCATTTTCATGTTTTCGATCATTCATGTGCTGATACAATCCATCATTCAGCTTTTGCTTAGTCTGACCGATGTATTAATCCAGTACAATCTTGACATGGGATTTACGCACTAGTTCAGATAGCTCTTGCTATTCTGTTCTCTACTTTAATTTTGTTAATAATGCGTGTGGTCTCTCAGACTAACTATAAGGGGCCAATGTGCACATCGGACTCAAAATCGATCTTAAGAGCGCGCTGCGGAAAGAGAGAGAGGGAGCAGTAGATATGATGTTGAAAAAAGCCTCTAATCTTTCTTAGAGAGTTAAAAAATTTAAAAAAATTATTTGCGCTATATCTAAGGGAACCCTTGAACCCTTTGTGCATTAAGTTGATTTTATAAGTTTAAAACTCCACTAAGGGCACTTTTTGATTTACAAGTTTTGTACAAATTTTCTATAATTGATGATGAAATCGCTTCAAAATCAGGTTTTGTCCTTATAATGATCTGCAGAAGGCAATAACGAAGTTTCATTAAGATCGGTTGTCATAAAAATTCAAAATTGTCCTTTTTCATAAATTAAATTAACCTATTTACTTTTAATTTAAAGCGCTCAAAATTGGTTATTGCCTTCAATAGTCTTTTCTTATTAATATAAAAAAAGAATTACATTGATACGACGTTTAGTTTTTTAAATTTGTACAAAAGATTAGAGGCTTCTTTCAACATCATTCCCTTTCTCTCTTTCCGCAGCGCGCTCTTAATATTTCGGTTAAACCTTTAATGTACTCCCTAATTATTATTTTCAATTAAATTTCCGCAGTTACATTATAAATATTGCTGTGACCCACATATTCAACGTCAATAGTAATGCGTACGTCAAAAATTCAAAATTTGTTTAATAATAAAGGTTTAGCATGAAACGCACCAATCAAAAATGAAGAGATTCCATCCGTATATCAAGTACAAGGTCAATATCAAAAAATAATTTAAAAATTACATTCACGTGACACAGGTGTTAACAAGAATAAATTAACAATGTAAATTTTTAATATCCGTTATAATCAAAATATTGTTAATATCATTAAAATCAATTTGTTTAAATATAAGTCAACATAATTCAAATTAAAATATTGTTAATTGCATAATTAGTATAAAAATTTGTTAAGGTTAAAAATTAAAAATGTAAATTTTACGTAAGGTGACGATTTTCCTCATAAACTCAGTGAACGGTTATGTGATGGTCCATATTTGAATAATTTAACCAATAAACAATCAAGAAATGTGCAGAAAAAGGTGAACGAACCTGAAAAATAGCAAAAGTTAAATTTTTACACAATTCAAATTTAGCGGTAAACTTACACGAATATTATTGATTTTTGTATTGATAAAAATGCGAATTATCAAAATTGCCTTGGATTCGCGAGGCGAATGCGATGAAACAATTGAAGAAGGTTGACGATCGATTTCTTGTTAATGGCGTGTTAAAAATTAAGTGCTCTAATAAAAATTATTGTAATTAGTGAAAAGATTGATCAAAACGAGAGAAAAATTAATAAAAATTGTAATAATAGTGTACTTACGTGCAACAGAAATAAATTGGAGTAAAAATATTCACCGATCACCAATATTTTTCAAGAAAACCTAACACAAGCTACACGTGGTGTAATTGCAGCACAAAAAGTAATCTGAATTTACTTGTGATAAGGCGAGGTCATCGACAAGGAATGATCCAGCAGTTTTATGGTAAATGGTATTACTAACAAGAAAATAACCAACAAAGATAAAGGTACCTTCACATTTAACTTTTTAAAAATAAAATTCAGTGCGGTTATAAAAATTCATGAACCACGTGTATTTAATTAATAATTGGGGTAATATTAAGGAATTGTTCTGTAATCTTAAGAATTTTTAATTTAACATAATTCATTTTACATTTAAATATAATAAAATTACAATTTTCATCGAAACGGATAATTATTTTTGTCACCTTTGTTCCGAAGCAAAAACTTATTTTTCAGTATCATCAAACTTGATTCCGGAACGAACCCAAGCCTGAGATAAGGTAAGTTTCATGTGATTGAATTCATCTAGCCGAGGTTTACATTTATTTACATTATATTTACAAACATTGCTATTGACGGGGTTAATTCGTTATTACCTAGTCAGAGCAATATGTACGTTTTTCTCTTAGAGAGTCGCAGCTTGAAAGATTGAGTTCCGATTCTTCATACACCTTCCTGCATATCTTTTTGCAATGCTCCATAAAAGAACAGTTTTAATTGAAATAATCTCGTAAAATTCTAATTTAACTCCTGCACATTTTTTATTTTCACTTATATTTTTACACCACCGTTTTCAAAAGTTTCTTATTTAAACTTTTAAAATTAAAACTAATGTGCAAATTTTAACATCTATAATAACATTTCAAGTTCAAGTACATTAATTTCAAATACTTAACAATTTGAGTGTAACAGCAACAAATTGAATAAACTTTGAAAATACATTCTTAAATTCCAATATTTATTCATCGTCAAAAAAAATAAAGTAATAAGTACATATTTTTCATAATTGTTATATAATTTTTAATGCTTTGGATATTTAATTGGTGTATATTGCTGTGTACTGACGTAGCCTCGGAGCTTTGTTAGGCTTGCACTCTGAAATATTAAAACCTTGTACGAGTGTACGTAAAAGTACCTCGTCAATAGAAATGTGAGCAAATTATTCTTGACAAATACAAACAAAATAAATTGATGCCTCGGCTTGACTAGTTCGGATAGCACAGACCTACCTTTTCCCACGCTGGGTTCCTTCCTTAGCCAAATCTCAAATCTGAAATGCAATATTGTGGCTTTTGGAATGATCATACACAAATTATGCTCCGTTTTATACAGCAAATCGTTTTTTATTATGAATTTCAAAATGTAAATAATTATAGTTAATAAAATTCTTATCTCTAATAACAAAGATCTTAATTCTATGATAAACCTAAACGTTTTTCCCGCACGTGTGAAGTTAATCGTCAATTTGCACAAAATTTTTATGTTTTTAATAATTTTGAATGGGACGGTACCTTTTATCTGGTGTAATTCTGTTTGTTCGGTTCATGTACCATGAAATTATGCAGTGGTATTCGTTCGATGACCTTCAAGGGTGTGTGATCTAGCTGGATTGAATTTCCTCGTGGTAGTTTATGTTTGTATCGTGACCAAAGTTTTCGTTCAAAATAATAGTGAATCTTCTCAATTTTGCACAAATTTTCACTTTTTAAAATACGTAAGTATAATGTTCTTTCAATTACTAACTTTTTATTCACTTTCTTAATCAAATTTTATTATATTTTTAACTTTTTAGCTGGACACCAATTTTTACCACACTTATTTTTATTAAGCAATCAACAACCCATTTCAATTGTTTTTACCATAGCTACTGGTATTTTTCAAGGCACTCCTGATTTCGTTTTATTGGTCGATGTAAAATCAATATTTTTGCGTTATAATTTTCCAGGTTCGTACTTAGCCCAAAATAATTTGTAAAATTTTTAATGAAATTTTTATGTTTCAGATTTATTTGAAGTATTAACATCTCCTGTGGTCTTCCAGTAAACCTTTGAAGAAAATGTTTTTCGCATTTATGGTTCATTGAATATCGAGGCACTTCGACACGTAAAAATTTTGTTATTTTAAAAAGTTCCCACGTTTCAACACATTTTTATAACTAATACTTTGAACAAATTGTTTTTGATTTCAAATTACATTTTTTTATATCACTACTTAAATTAATTTACAATTTTAACAAACCTTTATTTTTAAAAACAGAATTAAAACGTTGCATTTGAATTTACCTTGTTTTCTCATTCCGTGACCTTTTTCTCCATTAGATTTATGACGTTAAAACAATTCTTTGGTGTCGGATAAAACCCTCTCGTTTGAACAAATAAGTCTCGTGCTACCTTTGTTAATAAATTAAAAACTTTGAATCAAAACGTGATCATTTCTATTGACGTGGTATTGGTACACTGCAATATACTTCACCAAATGCGTAAATCAATGCAACTTCTCTATTGAAATACAACAATGTTACTTCAATTTTATACATTCCACTTGGAATTAGTGGAGGAAAACGTGTTTCATCGATAACAAAATTGCAGGCGTGATATGTGACATCCTGCAAATAAAAATTGGATATAGTTTTATTATCAAATATTATAGCAATACATTACCTTATAAAAGTAAAAACTTGTCAAATTACCACATTTACGTATTTGTCCCAATCCTACCGCATTTGAGTCAAACATCCGTTTTAAGTTGACCTGAAATCGTATAGCAATGCGTCGATACTCATTGCTCAAAAACTTATAACCTTGTATAAGTAGCTAAAAATTTACTGATTTTTAATGTTATATTTTTACTTAATTTATTTTACCTCGACATAAGCCTTAGCTTCAACTTTTGTGTTTACAGTAAAATTATGGGCCGTGGTGGTATGATTATATTTAAACACTTTAATTTCAAACAAATTGAAGAAATCTTTGTCATAACTCATTAATTGCGCTCGAAAATCTTTAATTTTGTACCCATTTTGATGAAACTAAAAATCAGGTTATTGTAGGAAGAAAAAATATTTGATGCTTTATTAAATTGGACCACTGCATTGATAATAACTTTAGCGACTGATTTTCACTAGAAAAATCTGATAATAAATTGATAAAAATTTGTAAAAAGAATCAGAAACTGTTGGAATTTTAGGCGGAACAATTTATTAGCAAAACATTGACAAAATTCACATCAGACATTACGTTACTAAAAAAATACATAGTTTAATTTAATAATTTGAACATAATTAGCTACCTTAGACAAGATATTCTCATTACAGAAGATGTTTTGGCCAGAAACTACAAGTATTAACAGCACAACAGGTGTTTTCATTTTTGGTTAAAAACTTAAACAAATACAGACTAAATCCTCCAATGGACGAAGGACTTGTGTAATACTTTTTTATGGGCAATGTGATCTGATATCTGCTAGCAATCTGTTATTAAAAGTAATGACAAAATCAAACATTAGGTTAAATTATCCATTATTTTTATTTAAGGTTAATTATGCGTGAACAGAAACTCGTGGAAATATTTATCTTAAAAATACGTTGTCGTTACGATTATTTTATTGTTGTATTATTTTGGCAAAGAATAATTTTTAATAAGTAATTCAATGAAACCCAAAAAACACTGCGTATAAAGTCCAATAAAATTTCTTGTAAAAATAAAGTCAAAACATAAATAATAAAAATGTAACAAAACGGGATTCAAATTCATAAAAATTAATTTCATATTTTAAATTCAGATATAATAATAAATTATTGGTGTTATAAATTAATAATTAATTGTTAATCAACCATATTTATGAACTGCGGGAAAAATAAAGTTTATAGCGCGAACGTAAATTGAAAAGAATTTTATCTCTTTAACTGTTCGCAAATTTCCTGCGTCCGAAGATGACATTTACACTGTTCTTTGTTCAGGTAAACTGTTCAATTTCAGACAACAGTGGGTTGATTAATTTTTTTTTTAATTTCAAAAATGTCAATTTCGTTACGGAAAAAATCAAAAATTGGCTGTCCATAACTTTCTACAAATTGAATTAAATTATTTTTATGATTAATATTTGTAACCTTTGACAAAAGATCCGGCCCACAAGATATCTCTTGCATAAAATATACAAGTGCCAATAGTAAAATTATATATCTCATTTTGAACCAAAAACTTGAACAACTGCGATGAATTCGGATGAACATGTAATAGTATAATTAGTATAATGGTCATTATCAGTTTTTAATCCATCTCTCAACGAAATATATAAAAACTATTGTCACGATTAGATTTGGTTTATCTAAGTCGTGGATTATTTGGGGTGTGTAGCTCAATTTGGGATCACTAAAAAGTGGGGCGGCGTAACAAATAATAAATCAAAGTTCATAACAATTATTTATATTAAAGTTAAAATAACATATTTACAAGTTCTGTTACACTAACCTTACAATTATCATTACGAGAGTAGTTGGTAGCCGTACAGCCTGGCGTGCGAGAGGTCATTTTTTGGTAATCCTTTTATTAACTTGAACAATGATTAACTTTAACTTTGAACCAACATTTTAATTGACATTACACACGCAGTGGCTTACTTAGCCACTCGCGTATTACCGACGTAACTCCGACGTAACTCACTATTATTTCTTCTGTTGCCATATTTAATAACTTTCCCTCACTTGGCTCGCTGTACTCGCTTGAACCCTTATTCTGCTAACATTGCAGTTCTCACGACGTTACATAGAAGTAACGTTCATGGGGTTCCAACTACCTTCTTATCTTTTGCAATAATGCATTTCACACACATCTACCAGACATATGGCATCGTAATATTATCTATCACGTCCTGTTGAACTTTCCATAATTATAATATCACATATGCGACGTTGTCACGTCTGTCATATTTAAACTGAATAATGATTTTTGAATTTTGACTTTTCAAAGTGTGACATAACCCCCCTTGCAAGGAAAGGCTGTCCCAAGCCGTTTATGGATGCCGCCTGACTTTGTGTGAGTGTGTGAACGTCCAATTACAAAAAAATAATATATGAACAAAAAAAAAATTTTCTTAAAATAACAAAAACAAATGAAAACAATTGAACAGTATGTGACAGAATAAACCAAGCATATAACATATTTATCTAACATATAACCAAAATAGTAAAAATTAAAAAAAATTTAACTCTGTTACATAAGTTTGTAAATACCTCGAATTTCCTATAATATTTGTATGTCAATATGAAATTGACTCGACGTACACATTGAAAATCTAAATCAGTCCTTATTTTGCTTTTTGATGGTTTAACTATGTTTACGACTTATAATAGTAGGGTCGGCTTATAACCCTATCGTGCTTTTACACTTTTGTATTGTAGTTACTTCAACTACCACTGGGGTAAATACCCGCCTTATTTAAACTACTTAAGATAGAGAAGACTTTTTTAAGCAACTTGATGCCGTCCTTAATCACTCTTGTTTTAATTTGTATTGTAACAAGTCGTTTTATATTTTATTTTTTTTTTTATTTAACCATTTGTATGTATAGGTTATTTATGATTTTCAATGTGTTTGTTAAAAAAAAATTTTACTCGATCTACTGGTTGACCATACATATTGGAAATTCGAGTATACCCAAAGAAAATATATTACCATAAAAAAAATATTTCCTATTTCTAAAAAAAATTCTTAACTAAAAAAAATAAATTTACATAATTAAAATATTATTAATTGTTGTTGCGTTACTATCATGCTTTGCCAATTATTTCTTCAACATGTCTATAAATTTATTAAAGTTTACGTTATTAATTTTATTATAGTGCCTTGTATTCATTTTCATCGGTATTTAAAAAATTATTAAAGATATTTTCTTCAAATTTACTTTAGTTTGTTATAGTGCCTTTTTTTAACATTCTTTACCATTATGTGCCTTATAGTGCCCTATTCAATAAATTTTTTAATAATCCTTATTAATTGGCATTTCATTTATTTATTTTTATATTCACTTCATAATAATCTTTTAACCCATTAGTTTAAAATTGTAATGTTTTGAAGTCTCATATAATGAAGTGGTTTTTTGATCTTATTTTCTACGTAGATACCGACTTTGTTATATGAGAACTTCGCCGCATTTAAATGAGACGTCTCTTTATGGGTATTTATTTAAATATCTTTTATGCCTTACAGTTGTGCCCTTTACAATATTTATTTTTTATTAATCATTTACTTCTGGCACTTTACTTTAACTTTATCATTTTTTAAGAATCATTCTTTTATTAATCTTTTAATGCACCATTTTGGTTAAAACAAGTTTTGGTCACTCATCCAAAAGTAAGTGGAAGCTGTTAATTATTTTATTTGTGCACATAATTTTCAACACAGACTTTTTGGATGAATGCTCGCTACTTTAAAATTTTTTAACACTTTTTGGAGGCCCCCCTGAGGTGCAATTATTCACCATTTATCATATATTATTATGTTTATCAATACATATTTTAATTATTTCGCATTATCATTTTCATATACATACATATTAAATTTTAGGCACTTTTAATTAATTGCTCTGCTTTTTCACAACACTATTTATTTTTTAAATCTTCTTCTCCAAGGCACTATATTTTCTCTATCCTGCGTTTGGTAACTGCACTTGACTGTTTTTAATACGGGAACTTTCTTCCATCATTTTTATTGGCACTTGCAACTAAGCGAACTTTTCATCTTGACCGTTTTAATTTTAATTAACTGAGATCGATGTAAATACACTACTAAAACGAAGTTTTCACTGATACGTTCCAATACATGGATAATGTTTAAATTACATAGAGTTTTAACGCGCACACTGCTTGAGTTGATATTAACACGACTTCACGGCTGGTTGATGACGTTTCCCCGGCCGAATTTTGCTGGTAACCTAAGTATACCATCATTGCAGATAACATTAAGTTCCAAATTACGAAAGTTGTATGGACTGGAGCAACCATATTTTTCGGCGAAACTGACCGGTTTGATTTGGCTTTGCTGGAACCATTCCATAATTGTATCCATTGCAGCTGGTGTATAGGTAAAAAAAATATCGAAGTACCATGCGAAGGAAGTCGTCAGCAGTTTGTGTACTTTCCATTCTTGATTTTATCGTAACTATGGTATCCTGAAGTGGATAAATATTTTGGATTTTGTGGAGCTGCAGTTGCAGATTGGTGGTTGGTAGTAACATGAGACATTATTTGTCGGGGTAGCAAGTCCCTGGTCTGCCGTCTGTAGTTCCTAATCCAACATAACCAAAACTCGAAGCAACGTTGTGGTCCCAAAAAATTCCATTTTCAGTACGAATTTCCAAGCCACTCCCGCTGAAACTTGGACGGCTGGTTGTGCCTGAACTGTCATCTTAGAAAATCTGAAATTATAATTAACCTGCGCACCCTAACTACGCCACGCCTCAGTGAAGTGAAGTGAAGAAAAAAAATTTTAAGTTAATTAATTAAGTTGAAACCAATTTTTTCCGAATAATAAAAAACTTAAAAATAAAAAATAATGATCTCAGTAATAAAAAGTTACACGTCCTAAAACTTTTGAATGTTAATCAAAACTAAACAAATAACCCAACCGATTGTTGAACTATGTAAATCGTATTTAATATTGTCAGGTAACACAACCTAAAACATTAATTCATTAAGCATTTTTAATCAATTCATTTAATAAAAAATAAAAAACATTAAATCAATTAAACCATGGTAAATCTTGAAAATAACTACGGAGAACACATTTAGAGCAAACAGGCACACATGCCCTTCGTAGATCTAGATATCATCGGTCCACGAAACAAAAAGGATTGAATCTCTTCAAATCAATCTCAACCTATCGAGGCTGATGACTGCATTTCCAGACATGACCCGGTTAAATTTATTCCCTTTGATTTACCACCGAAACTAATTTTTTTTCGTTAATAAATTTATTTAGTTTCATGAACGTTTATGTTTGTTAAATTCGTCGTTTAAATTATTAAAATGTTTTATTATAATATTTTTATTCCTTATTGAATAATTATTTTATTAATCCATCAAATCAATATTTAATTTTATTGTTATTATTATTACAACATTATTATTTATTTACTTTATTTATACTTATTTATCATATATTTATATTTATTTATTATTATATTTATAGATAATAACTACACAGGTTTAATTTTAATATAATTTATTTTACTAGTTACGTAGTATTTTAATAAAGACACGGTATTAATGGTTTGCAATTTAATTCGATTCTGGTGTTTAATTCTTATGTTTACTTTTTGTGATTAATTTGCAAAGATAATTGTATCAATACCTGTAATATTTGAAATAATTTGATAATTTAGTTAAAGTCAACAAAATAAAATAGATCAATTTTATTTAAGTTTATTTTTAAACTGGTTCAATAAAATAATTAATGAGTTTATTTTTTAAACTTCAATAAAACATGTTATGCCCTAATGACCCAATCACCATTTAATGATGTTGTCTGATTTATCAGTTATCTTTGGAAAATCAGCAAAACTTGAGATTTAAGTATTTTGAATGACATCATATTTACAAATTCAAAATATAGAGGTTGATTCTGATTTATCAATTATCTTTGGAAAATCAGCAAAACTTGAGTAAAAATTGGAAAACATAAGTGCTTACTTAAAATTTTCCACAAGAAAATGTCGTGTTAAAAAAAAAGCGATACAGTAGTTGGCTAAGCTCCTGCATCTTTTAACACTACTGGGTAAAATAAACGTCATATTTGTTTGGCTAGTATACAAAAGTTCGAATAAATCACCATCTCATTTCCCCGAAAAGTAGTTATGTTTTGGTACAGGTTAACGCCATGCCCCAGGGCGATTGATTACCAGTTTTTTGTAGATAATTAAAATTGACAAACGATAGTCATTGAAGATAGTGACTACTTATTTCATTCAAATATTTCGTTCAATGTTCATTAAGATACAAAAAATAATAATATAATAGGATAATCGGACATTACTGCATAACAAGATAATTTAACGTAAGACAACAAAATTGATCATATTTTACGGCATTTACCGAATTGTACCATTTTTAATTTTAAGAACAAACTTTTGCTACCTTTTAAAATTCAAATTCCTATCATTTGTTTTCAAGCGAACTTTTAAATCAATTCTCTTTATTTGGGTGGTTACAATTTATTTTAATGATTCATATAATGTTATTAGCTGTTTTGCGACAATTGGTTTTAATCATATTTTTTATTTTGTATTCTCCTATTTCTGTATTTCATTAATAACTTCCACATCATCTTCACCTTTGAGCTCGTTTGGCCCTATTAATAATTCATAATACGCCCTCAACCTTTATTTAGTCATTTTGGGCCCCCCATAATACTTCTACAATTCATCTTAATAATTCTTCTTTATTTCATAATTCTTAATATTATTTGGAATACCTCCTTTATCAATAAACCCCTTGTCTTTTAAATTAGCCAATTAATTCTTATTCAATCTCAAATTCATTTTTTCCACCCAAATTCTAAAAATTTAAATTCCCTTTTAATTAAGTAAAACATTTATTGTTCGCATTTTTAATTTTGACAACGATAAAATTCTGAAACAAAGGTTTCGTGGAGTCATAACCAATATTTTTTTTTACTACAATAATAAAATTCAAGTTCGTTTATTAAAAAACTGAGAATTGCTCAAATTATAAATAAAATTACAAATTACAATAAAAAACAAACCCTAGTGTAGTTATTAGATACCTTTTTACGTCATTGCCTCAGGACGAGTAGTTATTTGTCACTAATTACATGATTACATAAAAATAAAAACCCTCTTAAAATATTATCATAATTATTAAATCTCCCTTTTCCCAAATTTAAACTTTGATATTATAAAAGTTATGAACACTGATTATTTCATCTTTTAAATGACTTTAATAATTGACTTTTTCTAAATTTGCTTTTGTGTGATGGATAATTTTTAAATTGATTTATTTTAATGCCGATTCTTTTAAAATGTTATCTTTTATGTCGTATTAGTAATGCTGTTACAATTTATTTACATTAATTTGCTTCCCTATACGATTAATATTATCGATTCTTCTTGCCGATTTATATTATTGTAATAATAATCTACGATATATTTGCATACATTTTTTCATCATTTTTAATTATTTTTTCTCTTTATAGAAATCATCATAACTTGGCCTACGTTGAAGCACAATTTACTTACTAGAGCGCAATTATTGTCGCTATTCAAATATTTATTTTCTTTTAATTGATAAGGAGGAATTACCATCGACATTTACTTTATAACGACATTTTACGACATTAAAATTTACGCAAAAAAGAATTTCACATTATGAAAATTTATTTTTCAATGTATATGTTACACTCAATACCCGATTTCGGGCAATGCCCGAAAAAAATGCGCAAAACTAGTTTTGAGCAACGAATATTTCCCAAACCCGAAATTTTACTTTTAAACGACTATTGAGCGTTACAAAATAAGCAGAACTAGTTTTGCGCATTTTGAATTGTACAAAACTAGTTTTGTAGGTTTCTGAATGACCAGCACTAGTTCTGCTTTTTTCATTTAATCAGCATGCGAATAAAATAAATAATATAAACATAAAGGGGGAGAAACGTAATAGTTTACTGCCCCATACCGCAACTATACTTTTTAATGCTATTTCAAGGGTCTCTAAGCTCCCGGTTTTTTACATCCCGGTTTTCTTGATCGTAGGCGCTTCTCGTATGTTTAGCCTAGTAACCAGAGTCAAAAGCGCCCTGGAGGGGTGCAACGCGGAGCGCAGCGGAGCGGCGCCCCGTAAGGGTAGGTTGTGACGATGGATTACCCTCCTTATCGAATGCACAGCCCAAAATTCGAAGGAAAACAAATTTTAATTTTTTCACTTTTTCGGCAATACACGGGTTATTTTCCATTTTTTAGATTATATTTATTACTAATATCCACTAATCACACCCCCACCTATCCGAATTTCAAAGAAAAATTCAAATCGGAGCGAAAACTTTTTTTACTTTTTATCTGGGTTAGGGCGGCAGGCGTTAGAATTAAATAAAACAAGCAGAACTAGTGCTGGTCATTCAGAAACCTACAGAACTAGTTTTGTACAATTCAAAATGCGCAAAACTAGTTCTGCTTATTTTGTAACGCTCAATAGCCGTTTAAAAGTAAAATTTCGGGTTTGGGAAATCTTCGTTGCTCAAAACTAGTTTTGCGCATTTTTTTCGGGCATTGCCCGAAATCGGGTATTGAGTGTAACATATATATCTAACTTCCGCATTTGATTTTATGTTTATTAAAATTTTCCATCTATCAGCAAGTTTGTTCAACGTGGTGTTGGAATTTATTTATAATTACTTACAAGGTATTTTGCTGAAATTGTTAATTTTTTCATTGTAATGACTTTGTAGTGAAAGTTCATATTATGAACATTAGAATCAGAACATTAGCAATTTATTTTCAATTCGAAGGTAAAAAATGTGTTAATTTCTTACTTTTTTTTACAATTGCAACAAAATGTTAAAATAATCATATAGCCACTTAACTTTGAAATTAATGCATTTTCAAAAACATTGTTAAAACAATTTATGCATTTAGAAATATAATTTACTTTAATTTGACTTCGTATCTTTTAAGGATATAATTAAATGTTTGTTAATGTAAAAAGTTTTAAGATTAAATTATTTCTAACAAACATATTTATTATTTCAGTTCCAATGTACTCTTTAAAAGAAGAAAAATATCAACATTTACAATGATTTTTGTTTGATCGGTGTGTTTTATTTCTGCCCAATATTTTACAAATTCTTTTACCATGCGATCAGGCTCAAACGCATTTTAACGGGATTTTGTGTCTTGTCCCATAAAAGAATAATGTAATTTTATAATACTATCAAAATTTTGTATTTCAGATCGAACACCAAATTGGTGGTCGATAAAAACACCAAAGATCAGTAGTATATTCCTAACACAATCGAAAAGACAAATTTTTATTAGTTTTGAAATATTTTAAGAAAGTGGTTTACATGAATTTAATTAAACTACTTTAGCATTCGTTATCAATGTAAATGACCTGCGACGTCTCCCATAACTGCTTCATAATGATAACAGATAACTTTTGTATAATTTCCATGTTTTGAATGTAATTTTTAATATTCTTTCTCCGTAAAAAGAAAATTTGATTGCTATCGGACCAATTTAACTTTAAAATAACTTTTATACTTAACATTGATGATTGACTTTACTTATTAAAATTATTAAAAATGACAATTTAAATTTTATGATTTTTACACCAACAAAAATTCGTTGTGATTAATATTCGAAGATACTAATCAATGATTTGCCCGGCCAAAACTTCACCATGTCACGATTAGATTTGGTTTATCTAAGTCGTGGATTATTTGGGGTGTGTAGCTCAATTTGGGATCACTAAAAAGTGGGGCGGCGTAACAAATAATAAATCAAAGTTCATAACAATTATTTATATTAAAGTTAAAATAACATATTTACAAGTTCTGTTACACTAACCTTACAATTATCATTACGAGAGTAGTTGGTAGCCGTACAGCCTGGCGTGCGAGAGGTCATTTTTTGGTAATCCTTTTATTAACTTGAACAATGATTAACTTTAACTTTGAACCAACATTTTAATTGACATTACACACGCAGTGGCTTACTTAGCCACTCGCGTATTACCGACGTAACTCCGACGTAACTCACTATTATTTCTTCTGTTGCCATATTTAATAACTTTCCCTCACTTGGCTCGCTGTACTCGCTTGAACCCTTATTCTGCTAACATTGCAGTTCTCACGACGTTACATAGAAGTAACGTTCATGGGGTTCCAACTACCTTCTTATCTTTTGCAATAATGCATTTCACACACATCTACCAGACATATGGCATCGTAATATTATCTATCACGTCCTGTTGAACTTTCCATAATTATAATATCACATATGCGACGTTGTCACGTCTGTCATATTTAAACTGAATAATGATTTTTGAATTTTGACTTTTCAAAGTGTGACAATGCTTTGTTATTATTATTATTGAAACAAACATTAAGCCACTTATTTGGACTAATTGATTTTAGATTATTGTGTGCATGTAATACAAAATATAAAAAACTAAACCTTCAAAATTACAAAACCACATTGTGGGCATGAATCATTTGTTGCGGCGACCATTGAGATCTACAACACCCTTCTTAGAGAAGAAACCTATAAACTGTATACCAACAGATGGAGAAATACCAAGGGATGCCGACAAGTAAGGGCAGCAATACGGATGGCCTCGCGTAAGCATTACAATGTTACTGGCAGCTATCGCGAGAACATTTGCGGATAATTGCGGCACACTGCAAACTGAATAAACTCCTGTCGATGTTGTGATATATCAAATGAAAAGGCGGAACATCTGCTGTGTAGTTGCTCTGCCCTAGCATCGAAAAGAGGCTCCTGTTGGGGGACTTCTGGCCCAGCATGGCCAGTATTAGTGGTACGTTGCCCTCCAACATCCTTGAGTACATCCTTAATGTGGGATAACTAGAATTGAAGGGGGGCACTCTTATAACTCGGAGGTAGCATAATGGGGCCGAGGAACAGGCAGAGGAAGGAAGCGAGGCAGGCAGCTAAAATAAAAGCCGGAGACAACGAATCCGGGCAAAACGATAAGCGACGGTTAAGGGAACCATCTACCTCCTCAACATCATCTGCGGGGGAAACGAGATGTGTGAAAGATGAAGAAGGAAGAAGCATTTTCCGCTCCCCCTTCGCCAAATGGCCCTCTCCCAGTAAAGAGATAAACAGGAGAAGAATTAAGTTCACATAACAACTGAAGATGACTACAAGACCCTCTTCAAGTTCCTAGAAGAAGTCTCAACTCTGAAGAAGGTGGGTTTTATTACTACCAACTTCTTGACAATAAACCGCATAAAATGGTTTTACGCGGAATTCTAAAAGAGATCGCCACACAAGACGTAAAATACGACTTGCTTTGCAAAGGAATCACCATTGTATCCGCAGAGTGAATGAATCGAGAACGGAACAAGAGGCCGTTCCTCATCATCACGATCACCCTCAAGAAAAGCGAAGAGAATCTTCGCGATCGAAAGGATTATCGGCATCACAATTCAAGTCGAACCCCACATCGCAAGACGAGCATTGAGCAATTTCACAGATGCCAGGCCTTCGGACACGCCCAGAGATGCTGTCACACGAACTAAGGTAAGAGAATGTGGAGAAAAGGAGCACATCTCTCGACGGACTGCAAGAGGCCGAGGATACAAAAGGCGACATGCACAAACTGTGTCACAACACGTTTCGCTTCCACGACACCTTCTCAACAGATATAAAATAAAGGTGACTAGCTCAAAGTCGCGAAGGGGTGGGTGGTGAAAAGGAGTAAAAAGGATCGTGTGACGGAACGTCGCGAGTCGTGTGTCTCCAATCGACGACCGGGCAATCCTCGATCGCGATTCTAAAAATGGTTAAAATCGGTGTGAATAATTTACACGGGGGGGGGGGGGAGTAAGTCTAAATCGGTGGGGATAATATACACGAGGGAGTTTAAATGGGCGCCACGCGTACGAAGACCTGAATCTTTTTGAAGGGGACTGATTATCACACCTTCTAAGCTGGTACGCGACAACTTGATGATCTTACTGCGAATTCTCACTCCGGAAAAGCCTCGTCCAATGACCTTACCTTTACAGGAGGCGAACTTTCCTTCGGTGAAAATAGCTAAATAAACACTGACACAATAATAATAAAACACACAGTTGGGGAATAACAAAAATATAATGAATAGAATAATATCAGCAGGGGGGAGTTGACAAAATAAATACAAGATACTATCAAATTTACATGTATCGCAATATAAAAATAAATATGTACAATTGACGGAACCTTTTAATGTAGTTACCGTCACAAAATTAATATTCGTAAAATGAATACTGACACAAGAACGAGAGCTGTAAATTCGTAGGGTATGAACAAGAAAGTTCATACGTAAAAGGGGTGTGTATTGAATACTACACTCCACAAAAATGGTTACTCAAGTGCAACACATATAACGTCTGAAAATATGACTCACAAAGTTGATTAAAAGAATTAATCAATACAATTGATCACCAAAATTCCCATCAACGGGGAAAATAAACTTTAGCTGCAATGCTAAATCTAAAATATTACGTTAAATCACTGTTGTAAATATGAGCGCCTGAATGGCGTAGTAAAAATTAAGTTACTTTTAGGCACTAAAAATAGACTACAAACAAAAGAAGTACAAAAGATTGCGATCGACTTCACGGTTTGAATTGAAAATTCGTTAATATAAATGGTGGTTCGTGTGACCACTGGTCATCAAAAATCTTAAAAATAAACAAAGGTTTCTTACGTAATCCTACTGCTGGTGTTCGGCCTTCAGACAAGGTCGCTGGAACGGTCCTCCAGGAGTGAGAATCGGGCTAACTGTGGTAGCGTCGTCCTCGCAATACGGAATTGGGTTGAATAAAATGCCGTGGACCATACCAGTAAGTCGGTGTGATTATCAAAATCCAAAACCTCTTCAAATCGAAATGTTGGGGTGTATGGAATGACAGAGGGGTTTATGCACTCCGTTTCCCGATAAACAAGGGACTACGTTCAAAATAAAGCACTAAAATAATTATTCGCGAAACTGAAATTATTTAGAGCCGGCACTGTATAGGTACGATAACGTAAATGTGGTTACCGATAAAAAAAACTGCTTGAATGCAAAAATGTTTCCGCGATGCAACACCTGTCTTAAAATTGACTGTGAAAACGCAACGTGGTTAAATGTGCAGTCTTCCTGATGAAGTTCATTAACTATGTAAATACTTTGAAGTGCACGTGAAATAATAAACAACTTGAATTAAGGTTCACTACTGTATTTGAAATAAACAAAGAATCCGGAATGAAAGTTCGATCATTGACTTGAGTACACTTGGTATTATTTAAATAAAGATGCAAATAATTCGTAATAAAAGTTCGATAATTGATTTGAATACACTCGGTATTATTCAAATAAAGATGCAAATAATTCGTAATAAAAGTTCGATAATTGATTTGATTACACTCGGTATTATTTAAAGATGCAGATAATTTGTCATAAAGTTCGATAATTGATTTGATTACACTCGGTATTATTCAAATAAAGATGCAAATAATTCGTAATAAAAGTTCGATAATTGATTATAGTTCGATAATTATACCTGTGTATGACGACACAACGTTTAAGCACAACTGAATGGTTATTGATTTAAAGGAAATCTCGATTAATTGCGAAATTCCAAAATCACTTCCGCTTTAAAGCGTCAACACTTAGTGCAAATATACGTGAGAACGGTACTGAAATTCTGAAGGATCTCTCTCCAAAATGTACGCGGGAGCGTCTTTTATATGATTTCTGGTCCCAAAAATTCGTCGTGGGGAGAAATCTTCCCACTACGTGATTGATTTAAGTCCTTTTAATTGGATCTCATTAATTGAAAAGTAGGGACATCAAATTTTAACGTATCCTGATTGGATGGTAAAAGAAATGTAACGACTACACTTCTGTCTTTATTTATGCAGAATGTATCGAGGGTATTTCAACACACGTGCATTGGAATAACAATTTTTTGTTCCTGTCTGGAATCAAAAAAGGTTCATTCTTTTAAGTTTTTGTGCGGTTTTAGTCGACTTATAAAATTGCGAAATCTCTATACCTTCCATGTAAAATGGTTAAATATATGGTTGCCTGTTGGCACATGCCGACCGATAACAATATAAAATGCATTCATTCTCACGGTTTGACTACTACACGTGTCTGTTTTTATATTGACGCGAGGCACGAATTTATGGATCTCAATAAAAGTGTCCATAAGTCCTATTTAAAGTTATAATAAGTATCTACGCGAATTGACGTTTGGATTGAACTCCTCTGGGACAATGGTTTTTCTGCTGATGATGGAAACAATCGATATACGCTACGTCAACCTTTCTGAATCTATTTTGTCCACAACATGGTTCATTATACGTGTATTAAAATAATTTAGGAGACTTTCTTTCCTTAAAGATATTTCAATTACTATTCGTTTGTAAAACATAAATTCGTCCGTTGATTTATGGTTTCAATCTTTTGCTTTATACCCCGACCTGCAAATATCTTTTCAAAGAATATTTGACTTAGAAAATTTATTGTAACGATTCGAAATTTTTGCTATAAGTTTACCATACTATTTTAACAAAATTTTACAGTGCGGCGGACGCGCGTAATCAGGTTACAACTGCGGCGGATGTGTGCAAACTTCCAGAGATGCTGGAGTTTCCCAAAACCCAAGTTGGCGACTAAATGGAAGCACGGAAGACCTCCTTCAAACTTAGAATCGCGATTCAAGTTGCACAACAGGACGATGAAAGACCACGACCACGGAGCAACCCCCCCCCCCCCGGGAGAAGACAGAAGAGGAGCGACCACCAAGAGAAAAAGGATTCGTGGAGGTCACTCGTCTTCATCTTGGCGTCGCTCACGAGAAGCCACTTGGACCAGGATGCGATCGACAATGTCATCCGCAATTTGTCCAACTGAAATCACTAAGTATTAATTAACTTTTTATGACCCTTTTACTTTAACCCGTTCGTGAAGGTTTTTCACCCAAATCAAATTTTGCAGAGAAGCAGAGCAATATTCCGAATGGAATGGAAAAGTTTGAATTTAAGCGGGATATTGGACAAAGTATCAAATCAAACAACAAAAGGTCGACGCTTTTTCGTCGATTCTTCAGTCGCCTGCTGATTTGGCTGATCAGTCTTTTCGTATAATTGTCTTCTAGTTTCACTATACCTCTGTTCTTTCAAATTCAAAATTGTGGTCCATTCTTTGACGGTGTGCTACCAATGTTAATTTTTGAGGCTGTACTTCATTTTCATGCTTTCGATAATTCATGTGCTGATACAATCCTACATTCAGCCTTTGCTTAGGCTGGCCGATGTAAGATCCAGTACAATCTTGACATGGGATTTACGCACTAATTCAGATAGCTCTTGCAATTCTGTTCTCTACTTTAATTTTGATAATAATCCCGTGTGGTCTCTCAGACTATAAGGGGCCAATGTGCACATCGGACTCAAAATCGATCTTAATCTTTCGGTTAAACCTTTAATGTACTCCCTAATTATTATTTTCAATTAAATTTTTATCATTTTTCCGCAGTTACATTATAAATATGTACGTTTCTCTCTTCGAGAGTCACAGCTTGAAGGATCGAGTTCCGGCTCTTCATACACCTTCCTGCGTATCTTTTTCCAACTCTTCATCAAAAAACAGTTTTAATTTAAATAATCCCGTAAAATTTTAATTTAACCCCTGCACATTTTTTATTTTCACTTATATTTTTACACCACCTTTTTCATAATTTTCTTATTTAAACTTTTAAAATTAAAACTAATGTGCAAATTTTAACAAGTTCATTAATTTCAAATACTGAACAATTTGAGTGTAACAGCAGCAAATTGAATAAACCTTGAAAATACATTTTAAATTCCAAAATTTATTTATCCAATATCGTTTAATAAATTATAAATTTAATAAATAAGGTTTAGTTCGGAAAATATTTTTGATTTCAAATTTTTTAGGGTTGCTGTTATTTCACTCTCTCCGATGCATAATATTATGTTAAATATATTGCCGTGATTAGCTGCTGTAAATGATTTAATTTCTATAGGGGGGAAAATTACGGCACTTTGTTAAAAATGCTCCGGCTAGCAAAATAATTAATAATGAACTCTTTATCAGGGCGTAACTTGGATTCGTTATTGTTGATAAAATATTCATTTACGTTACTACTTATTTGTAACTTGATTAAATAAAGAATAAATTTTTAACTTGTACCTGATTCCTCCTTATACCTTTGCTGTATCTATTTGAAAAATGCACTCAAATGAAATCATACCATACAAATTATCGTCTGCTTACTGCGAGAACCAAGTAACTGCAAAATTTTAAAAAATGAATTAAATGTACCACCATGTTTAGTGTTTTGTGCTCTTTCTATAGGTAAAACAATTTAATTGATACACGGGCCCGTTCCAAAGTTATGCTGTATGAAAAACAATTAAATGTTAGTTACATTTACATTTTTACAGGTAAAACATGGTCCATGGTGGGGACCAAACGGGGTGGTGAAGCGTCTCTTATAGCCTCTCCCACTCAATTCCTACTCGCACCTCCAAGTTGGTGGTCCCTGGTAAACCCGTGGAGGACTCTCTGAGATCGGGTATCCAACCCCGGTGGAGGAGGGAAGTCCACGGGGCCGACGCGAGAGGAAAACAGGCCCTGCCCAAAAATCTCTGACAAACACAACATGAAAATGGACAATGAGAAGGATATAAAAGTTTCAATGCAGGGGTGCCTCGGAGCCCCAGTATCGGTCGGATCGGAGGGCGATGGAGCGGGCCCCCGCCGACCGTCAGCAAGCGACCGCCCTACGTTTCCGGTAGGCAACCAGGCCGGAGCGTTCTCAACAGCGACTGGAAGAATGGAGAACTTGAAATCGTTCAGGAGCCATGTTGAGGAGATAGCAGACCTCCTTCATAAATAGAAATGTAAAAGTTTTCCGGTGCCCTTGAGGGAACTGCTTTACAAAGTCATCGATGAAGTCAAAAAGGAACCACCGACAAGCATGACGGAGGAATGGATGCTGAAACTCGTCGACACCGTAAATAAACAAGAGGCGAAGCTAAATGATCTGTACATAATGGTCACAAAGAGCACACAGGAAGTCATGAAAGTCAAGACGGAAGCAAGGTACTTCCAAAAAAAGCCAGATGTAGTAATGCAAGAAGAAAGAGCACAAAGCGAGACTATAAAAAGAATTGAGGCCAGTGTGGCGAACACACTGAAAATAGTCAATGACATGAACGTAGCGGTGGGGTCCCTGAACACTGCATGGGACACCATGCACGAGAGGCAGTTCGAAACATCATTCACGCCGGAACAGATGAGCAGGCTGCAAGAGCTCATGGAACAAATGAATGGGCTTAGTAAAAAGATTGGCGATGTCCAAAGACACATTACCAAAGTCGAAGAAATTGGCAAAAAGACGCTAGTCAACCAATCAACAAGTGTCACGGGGCTGATCATCGTGCCAGAAGAAAATAACGCCAGACAGGCGCCGACTAAACCACTAGTAGAAAGAGGCCCCCCACTTGCAGCAAGTTCCCCCTGGAACCCCGCGGTTGGTATAACAACTGTTGACCGAGGAACGCGGGCTTCACAACAAAGTGAGACAAAGATCAGGGTAAATAAACACCACCAAGAGAACAGCCAAAATGAGTCCGATACGAGCGAGCTGAGGAGAGGTCTAAAAGAACTGCTCCGGGTACCGTGCCCATACAGCCAGGTGGCGCAAATGGAGGCATGTGCTGGGGAGAGCTCGACGGACGAGACCGAAGGGGAGACAGAGAACTTTGAAGATACCCGGGCGAAAAAGAAAGCTAAGATGAAAAGGCGAAAAGATAGAAAACAGCGTGAAAAACAAGAGGAAAACAAAGCAAAGGAAAAAACAAAAAGTCGCACAGAAGTCGCACCCCGAGACGCATCATCTCCGGTGCAGCTAACGGAGGAATAAACAACAACGGAAACATAGTCATCCGGTCAAACGCCGAAGAATACGAGGAAAGAGTGAAAGAGCTAACAAAGACACTAAAAAGCAACAAAGACTTTCCGGAAATCAAAATGATAAGGAAAACGGCAAACAGCAACATCTCCATCACCCCGGTAAATAGGAGTCAGTCGGAAAAGGTAACGGAGGCCCTCCAACCAGTACTGGCGCCGGATGACCTCATCAAGACGATTGACCACACAAGAACGTTTACAATCAAAGACATACACAAGTCAACATCGGAAGAAGAGATCATACAAGACATTAAAAACAAAATAAAAGAGGGAGAAATTTCACTGAAAGAGTATAAACCCTACTATATGGATACCAACATAGCAAGGATAGCGGCAAACGCTACTGCCGCTATGGAATTATCAAAACACCACCACATCACAGTACGGGTGATAAGGTGCCGGATACAAGAAGAAGTAAACACCTTCCCGCTGAGATGCAATAAGTTCTGGCAGGTGGGGCATTTTGCAGCAAGATGTAAGACAATAAACGAAGACAGAAGCAAAGATTGCTACAAGTGTGGTGAAAAGGGGCACCAAGCAAAAAATTGCGTAAAAAAGCCCTTTTGCGAGAACTGTGCGAAGTACGGACACAGAACGATTACCTGCCGATACTACGCACCAAGAGCACAACGAAACGCAACCCAAGAAGGAAAGAAGAACGAAGATCCTGCAAGTAAACCTCAATCACGCAGCCGAAGCCCAGACACTCTTGTGGCAAACGGTGCTGGAAAGGCAAATTGACGTAGCTATAATCAGCGAGCCGCACCGTACCAACAACAACAACTGGCACGAAGACCTCACGGGAAAAGCGGCAATCTACGTCAATGACAGAAGAGTGGAGAAAAGTGGAAGAGACGAGGGGTTTGTGTGGGTACTAGTAGATGGAGCGGCGTACTACAGCGTCTACATGTCGCCAAACCGGAACATCGACCATTTCAAGCGGGTAATAGAGAACTTATTTCGAGATGCTCAACAACATGTCACATTAATTATTGCCGGTGACTTTAATGCCAAGAACCCAGAGTGGGGGTCGGATAAAGCAGACGACAGGGGGAGAGTCTTATCGGAAGAAGTAGCCACGGCGGGGTTAGACATATGGAACTCCGGGACCACGCCCACGTTCTACAGAAGATCTACGGAGAACAGAAAGGGCTCCCAGTCCGTGATAGACGTGACCTTTGCAACCCCAAATCTCACGGCACATCTGGTGAGATGGTATGTGCTGCCAATACCGAGTGGAAGCGACCACCGCTGTATCGAGTGCGAGTTTGGTGAAGAAACGCATATCCCCAAGCCAGCAAGGGGATGGGCAATCGGGAAAATAAATCTAGAAAGACTAAAAAGTGCAGTACAAGATCAAAATTGGACAGACTGCACTAGAACACCTGGGGGGGGCTCATAACGGCACTCCAAAACATATGCGATGTATGCATGCCAAAAAAGCAGAACAGCCAGAAGAAAAGAGTCTACTAGTGGAACAGCGACATAGCTGACCTACGGAGAAAATTTGTGATGGCAAGAAGAAAAATACAACGGGTACGAAGAAGAGGCATATTCCAGGAAGAAGAAGAATATGAACGAGCTAAGAAGGAGATGAGACAAAGCCATAAAAAATGCACAAAAGGAAAAGTGGGGGGAACTCCTGCAAGAGGTGGACCCAGACGTTTGGGGGCTCGGGTACAAAATAGTGACCCGCAAAATTGTTAGATCGAGCATACCCGGCCTAACACCGCAGAGGGTACGGGAAATAATAGACACGTTATTCCCAAGTCACGAAAATAACAACTTTGATCATGGACGAAATATCCGAGTTCACCGCAGAAGAGCTTCGTCAAGCGGGCGCAGAAATGGCAAATGGAAAGGCGCCTGGACCAGACCTCATTCCAACGGAGGTCATCAAGCTGGTCCTTAAAGGGAATCCGAAACCTGTTCTGGACGTTCTAAATGGCTGTCACATTCCCAGAACAATGGAAAAAGGCAAGATTGGTT
Source organism: Podabrus alpinus (assembly GCA_932274525.1). NCBI lineage: Eukaryota > Metazoa > Arthropoda > Insecta > Coleoptera > Cantharidae > Podabrus > Podabrus alpinus. The sequence continues at coordinate 67,254,326 of OW026456.1, read as the reverse complement.
CTCCTAAGAAAGGGAGACAAGCCACTAGAGAGCCCAAGCTCGTACAGGCCCATATGCCTGATCGATGGAGTAAGGAAACTGTACGAGCGGCTAATTCTGAGACGGCTACATGAGCGCCTTGAGGGGGGGGAAGGATTGTCCGACCACCAATTTTGATTTAGAAAGGGCTGATCCACCATAGATGCCCTAAAAAAATCGTAAATATCGCTAGGAAAGCGAAGAGCGGCACGCGGCGAACAAGGAACTTGTGCATCCTCGTCACCTTCGACATCAAAAATGCATTCAATTCAGCAAAATGGTGCCACATCGTTGAAGAGGTGGTGAGGAGGAAGACACCTGCGTACCTAACCAACGTGCTGAAAAGCTATCTGAAGGACAGAGCAATAATAATCGAAGAAGAGCAAATTAGCGAGGAGGCTCCGGTGAGCAGCGGCGTTCCGCAGGGGTTGGTGCTTGGCCCGACTCTGTGGAACCTAATGTACGACGGTGTTCTGCGGCTGAAATTGCCGGATGGGGCAACACTAGTGGGGTTCGCGGACGACCTGTCACTCGTCGTCGTCGCAAAAACGGAACAAGAGCTGGAAGATAGTACCATCAACGAAACCATACGTATTATAAGCGAATGGATAAGAAGTAGGCGCCTAACACTCGTGCCAGAAAAGACCGGAGCGGTGCTGTGGACGGGTAAAAGAAAGGTCGACGAAATAACCATAGCACTCGACGGATGCCCGATCGTTCCGGGCAAGACGACCAAGGTGCTGGGCGTGCAAATCGACAAGAGATTATACTTTGACACCCACATCAAAGAAACGGCCGAGAAGGCCTCAAAGATGGCGGCGGCATTAACTAGAATTATGCCAAACATCCAGGGGCCGTCGTATACGAAAAGAAGAGTCCTGGCGTCGGTGACCAATTCTATAATGTTATATGATGCACCGATTTGGGTCGGGGCCATGAAAGTGGAGGCATACCGTAAGCACTACGAAAGAATCCAGCGGCGGATGAACTTCAGAATCACCTCGGCATACCGCACAACATCGGGGGATGCGATATCGGTGGTGGCGGCGATGCCTCCAATAGACCTACTGGCTGAGGAGCGAGCGACTAACTTTAATGAAGGCGCAAAGACACCCGCACAAAGAAGACTAAACAGATTAAAGACAATAGACAAATGGCAAGATAGGTGGTCCGGTGCAGCAAATGGAGCATGGACGAGAAAGCTAATCCCCGTGCTAAAGCCATGGGTAGAGAGGATGCACGGGGAAATAAACCACCAGCTAACCCAAGCACTAACCGGACACGGGTGCTTCAATGGCTATTTACACAGGTTCAAGAGGGCAGACTCCTCAAAATGTACATACTGCGAGGAAGATGTGGACGACGCCCATCATACCGTCTTTATATGCCCTAGGTGGGAAAGCACCTGGACCGAATACAGCATGGTAAGCCTTACCCCACAAACACTGGTAAATGAAATGCTGATTAGCGAGGAGAGATCGAATCAGATTGCGAACGGAGTGACGAAAATAATGGCTACTAAGCATAAGGAAGAGCTAAAAAGACAAGAAGAAACAAGCCCCGAAAGGGCAGTAGATCAAGAACACGTACAACAAGAAGACCTATCGATGTCGTCAGCGGATGAAATACCCTAGGTGAATCCCGCGGGCATGTGGGGAGGAGGTTTTTAGTGGGAGGACCCCACACTACCACACAGTACGGGCTGGTGGTGTCTTTTTTAAGATTTTCCTCCTTCCGACACGAAAAAAAAGGTAAAACATGGTAAATATGTTATAAATAGTAATAAAATAAATAAATAATAGCTCTACAGGCCTAGTAGGCCCATGGCTTGAACGATCTCTCTCCATTTTTTCCTATCCCCCGCCAACACCGTCCAGTTCTTAACTCCCATCTCGGTTAGGTCTTCCTCCACTGCTTCCAACCATCTTCTTCTTGGGCGTCCTCTCCTCCTGGTACCTATCATACCTTGTCGTAATACTTTCCGTGTCATCCTCTCTTTTGGTAGTCTTTCCACGTGTCCCAGCCACCTAACTCGCTGTGCTTTAATGACTTTTGTTATTTCCGTTTCACCATATAAAGACATTATCTCTTCGTTTTTTCTTCTTCGCCAAATGCCGTTAATTTGTTGTCCTCCGAAAATTCTTCGTAATATTCTCCTTTCCCATCGTTCCACTCTTTCACTATCCGCTCTGTTTAAAGTCCAAGTTTTGCTTCCGTACAGAACTGCCGGTCTTATTACTGATTTATAGATACGGATTTTTGTTTTTCGCGACAACTCTTTACTATTTATTACATTTCTAAGGCTTCCCGCACTTTTGTTTCCTCTAGCAATTCTTGCTTCGATTTCCTTGCTATTGTTAAGGTTATCAGTTATTACTGTTCCCAAGTAAACAAAACTCTCCACTCTTTCGAAACTGTACTCCTGCAAATTGTCCAATCTAACTCGAATACTTCTTCCATTTTCAGTCTCTTTTGCATTTGCCCCCATAACCATATATTTTGTCTTCTGCTCGTTGATCTGTAGTCCCATTTTTTGTGCTTCAGTAGCAAGATTTTTATAACTTTTGTTAGTTCTCTTCGACTTTTAGCCACGACGGTTAGATCATCTGCGTATGCTAAGCACTGGTGATTGGTATTATATATGGACCCGCTTGTATTTATTCCACTTTCCCGTATTATTTTCTCCAAACATAGATTAAACAATACTGCAGACAGAGGGTCTCCTTATCGCAATCCATTTTTTACTTCAAACTTTCCTGACTTGTTGTTGGCCATCTTCACGCAATTTTGTGTCTTGTTTAGAGTCATCTTTACTAATTTTATTAATTTTGTTGGTATTCCCAGAGTTTTCATTGCGCTATACAACTGGTTTCTATTAACGGAGTCATACGCCTGTTTGAAATCTATAAAGATCGTATGTAGTTCGACTTTATGCTCTTAACAATTCAACTGTATCTGCTTTAGCGTGAATATTTGGTCTGTAACAGATCGATTATTCCTAAAACCACATTGGTAATCACCAATAATTTTCTCGGCATAATTGCTTAGCTTTTCTTTTATTATTGTTGCCAAAATTTTATATACAGTGTCCTGTAAGGCAATTCCCCTATAGTTTTCGCATCTCGTTTTATCCCCCTTCTTGTATATCGGGCAGAGTATTGCGCTGGACCAACTTTCTGGCATATTCTCTTCATCCCACACTTTTTTTTATCAGATTGGTTATGTTTATCTGTAGAATCTCCCCTCCATTTTTAATAATTTCTGCTTTGATTCCGTTTTCTCCCGGGCTTTTGTTATTCTTCAGCCGTGTTATTATCTTCTTTATATCCGTAGCAGTTGGTGGGTCCATTTCTTGCGCTTGCTCCATTTCATTTTCGTCTATTTCCTCTCCTTCCGCGTCCGTCTCATAACCTTTATTCAGTAATTTTCCAAAGAACTCTCTCCATCTTTCCATGATTTCCTCTTCTCCGCATATTAATTCACCTTTTTTGTTTGTAAAACATGTCCCATTTTTCTGGTAACCTGTTTTTATCATTTTCACTCCTTGGTAAAAATTCCGAATCTCTTTGTTTTTGAGTTTATTTTCCAATGTTGCAATCTTATTCTCATGGTATTTGCGTTTCTTTGCCCTACAGATTCTTTTCGTCTCTCTGCGCTGTTTTCCATATTCGATTCTGCTTTCCTCCGAGTTCGTTCTTATCATGGTTTCTCTGATTTTTCTTCTTTGTGCAACTGATTTTAAGCAAGCTTCGTCAAACCAACTTTCTCTTTTTTTCTTCGTTTTCTGCGCCATCGTTTTTGTTATCGCATCTTGTAGTATTTCTTCTAGTTTATTCCACTTTTCATTTATACTGTCTTCTTCAATGTTATTTAATCCATTTTCGATTATAGCTCTGTATTCGTTTCTGGTCTCTTCCTCTTGCAGTTGTTTAACTTCATATTTATTTGTGGTTTCATTTAATCTTTTTTCTCTGATTACTTCTTGTTGCAATTTAATTCTTACTAAATAGTGATCCGAATCCGCATCAGCTCCCCTGTAACTTTGTATATTTTTTATTTGTTTAGCGTATCGTTTTTCTATCAAACAGTGGTCTATTTGGTTAGTTATCTCACCATTTGGTGTTCTCCACGTTCCTTTATGTATATCTTTCTTCTGGAAGTGTGTGCTGCAATTATAATATTATAATAGTATTATAAATAATGTTATAAATAGTATTATAACATTGATAAAACTATAATCCTTCTTAGAAATAAATTACAACACCATACATATCACTACTGCTTAGTTATTAAACGTCCAACTTTCAAACGCTATTATCTCAAAACTATGGTCATGTCAGTTACCTGGTTCTCGCAGTAAGCAGACGTTATGTTCATTTATTACACAACAAAATTTTATTTATGAAACAAATTATGAATCTTAAAATTAAACAAATTAAATTTTACATGTAATCAATCTTAAAACTAACGTTCCCCCCGTTTTAGCGCACTAATTAAATTTATCAAAATATTGTCAAACGATCGTTAACTAAACGCGCACAATTATCGTCTTACCGATTTTTTGTCGTTGAAGAAATTGGTCCTTATCTGTATGTCGCCCGCGTGATGTGGTCCAACCCGGATTCTCGAACTACCATTTCAATTAGACAGCAATCGCCAAACATAGGTGCTCAATTCCTTGTTTCAAATTAAAAATCTTCCCACCAAACGAAATCAAAATCGTCCTTATTAATGGGCTCCAAATAAATCTCATTTTCAAAAATTATACGTCCAATAATCAATAATATTTTCCAAATCCAAAAATAACCAATAAACTTGTAACTTAACGAAAATTTTCCATAATCTTCTTCATGGACGGCATGCAAATCAAAAATTCAATACTCAAAAATAACCAAACCATGCCATTACGTCTGTATTGTTCCATGGACGCCAAACGAAATTCAGAAATACAAATCAATACGTCCGCACTTCATGATGGACGACATGCGAATCCCCCTTCAAACAACTCTCCTTAATCTCTCTTTCCCACCAAATTCCATGAACCAGCGTACTAATGCACTTTTCAGTTCTCTTTTCAATGCAGTCCGTTATCACTCATTTACAAAACTTACAAATAATTAACAAACTTAATTTGTTTATCTAAAATTCTCAATTACTATGATCAATTATTCATAATTTATTTCTTACACCTTTTAGGAACTTACATTTGATAATAGAATTTCAATCGAGTTTTCCCATTGATATTAAAATAAACAGCTCATCATAATTGTTGGTACTTTTCCCTAATAGCACAATAACGAATTTTGGACATATCTGGGACGAATACACGTACATACCGTGTACGTACGGGTGCGGAAGTTTAACGTACCTCGTACGTACCCAGTACGTTGATTATGCACACTTCTGTACGTTTATATTCGTTAAAATTTGTACGTACCTCGTACGAACAAGGATGTACCACGTTTGTACATTGTTTATACGAGGTACGTACAAATTTGTACGAATATAATCGTATAGAAGTGTGCATAATCATCGTACTGGGTTCGTACGAGGTACGTTCTATTTGTACGAGGTACGTCCTTGTTCGTACGTGGTACGTTCTATTTGTACGAGGTACGTCCTCGTTCGTACGTGGTACGTTCTATTTGTACGAGGTACGTTCTTATGCGTACGAGGCACGTCCTGTTTCGTACGTGGTACGTTCTATTTGTACGAGGTACGTTCTTATGCGTACGAGGCACGTCCTCGTTCGTACGTGGTACGTTCTATTTGTACGAGGTACGTTCTTATGCGTACGAGGCACGTCCTGTTTCGTACGAGGTACGTCCTCGTTCGTACGTGGTACGTTCTATTTGTACGAGGTACGTTCGTATGCGTACGAGGCACGTCCTGTTTTTCGTACGAGGTACGTCTTCGTTCGTACAATATAATTCGCAAAAAAATTTATTTATAATTTATTTATTTTTAATTTATTTATTTAAACAAATACAAAAAATATTATAATAAAATCCAAGATTACACCTTGTTCTAATTCGGTTCCTTCCTGCCCCTTTCGGTGCATCTGCGGATCCATTTGCTTATTCCCACCTGGACATCTTTCTCAGTCACGTTCGGAAAGGTTTTCATACCAGCATCTAAAATAAAAGTTAACATTTAATTTATATATCAAAATAAAATTGATTACTTACTTGTTAACAACACGTGTAACTTTGTCACATCAAAAGCTTTCTTTTCTCGCTTGCCGATATAGCTGTATGTAGCTCCACAAAAGCGGAACATTATTGAAAATTGGAACATTATTGTAAACACTATCACTCAAATCCGAGTTTGAATCAATATTTATATCCGAATCATGCACATACAAATTACTATTATTACTATCGTTGCAGATATCACTATCGCTACTATCACTGCATATATCGCTATCGTTATTTAAATCACCAATTACAACCCCACTTGTGTGATTAATATTTATAATCGCCAAGTTAGACGCCGTTTGTGCTCGATGGTAAAGTTTACGGGACAATCTGTATTTTGGCATCGTAGAATTAAAAACCTAAAAAAAAAATGTTATAATTTTGAAGAAAATAATATATAACTTACCTTATATAAAATATTATATAACTTAACTGTTAGATAATATTATAATAAATACACTCTATGATAAATACACAAAAAGGTTAGGTTAGGTCATTACAAAGGGTTACAAGAAACTTATTACCAACATAACATGAACAGTTTTATAAACTCCCTGTATAATTTAATTTTTTTCACCAATTAAATCGTTTCATGGACTTGGAAGTTCATACAGGGTGGCTCAAATTCGAATGATTTGATTGGATCAAATTGGATCTTTCAATTTTTGTAACATTTTAAACATACAGGGTTACTTACAAAACTTTTCAAGTGTACATGGTCGACGTCAGGTACATAATTGTACATACGACGTTCGTACTTCAAAGTTCATCCTACGTACGTGCACGTAAGGTACGGAAACGAATGTACATAAGATGGCGAAAAGCGTATGAAATAGGTACGTACATAATTGTACATACGACGTTCGTTCTTCAAAGTGCATCCTACGTACGTGCACGTGAGGTACGGAAACGAATGTACATAAGATGGCGAAAAACGTATGAAATAGGTACGTACATAATTGTACATACCACGTTCGTACTTCAAAGTGCATCCTACGTACGTGCACGTAAGGTACGGAAACGAATGTACGTAAGATGGGCGAAAAACGTACGAAATAGGTACGCACATACACGTACGTACAGGTACGTACTTTAAAATACGTTATACGTACGTTTGAAATTCGTACGTGGACGAATGTACTTAAAATGAACGAAACTTTCTTTCAATTTTTGTAACATTTTAAACATACAGGGTTACTTACAAAACTTTTCAAGTGTACATGGTCCACGTCAGGTACATAATTGTACATACGACGTTCGTACTTCAAAGTGCATCCTACGTACGTGCACGTAAGGTACGGAAACGAATGTACATAAGATGGCGAAAAGCGTATGAAATAGGTACGTACATAATTGTACATACGACGTTCGTACTTCAAAGTGCATCCTACGTACGTGCACGTAAGGTACGGAAACAAATGTACATAAGATGGCGAAAAACGTATGAAATAGGTACGTACATAATTGTACATACCACGTTCGTACTTCAAAGTGCATCCTACGTACGTGCACGTAAGGTACGGAAACGAATGTACGTAAGATGGGCGAAAAACGTACGAAATAGGTACGCACATACACGTACGTACAGGTACGTACTTTAAAATACGTTATACGTACGTTTGAAATTCGTACGTGGACGAATGTACTTAAAATGAACGAAACTTGTACGTACTGAGGATGAAGCGTGCTATTAGGGTTATAAGATTCAGGCACAGATTGAACAAACCAATTAAGTGGTCTCTTAATGTAATTTTTGAGCATTATGAGTATTTTTCCACAGCCAATCCAATTGACCCCTTTTGGACCATTGTAACATCCCCCAGATTAAATTATAATTTGTGAGGTTTGGATCATGGCAATATACAATATTATATACAATTTTATGCAACGGATAAAATAAATGCCGAAAATGAAATCTGGACATAACAGTAACAAATTAAGAGTAAAATAAATCGAAGTGGCTATTAATCTATCGGATTACAAAAGATAAAGATCGGTTGTAATTATTATAAAGTTCATTTATAAGATTGCACGGGAGGACATTCAACGCCTATGCGCTGAAAAGAATAAACCGTTGCAATGGGATGACACAATACCTTACAATGTAAACTTAATTATAAATAAAATACCGACAGAAATAAAAATGCAACGCATATAAAATATTATAAATGATTACTGTTATAAATATAAATTATTGGATGTACAAATTTAATGCACAACAGTCAAAGTTAAATTTAAAAACTTGTACAAACTTTGTACACAAGTGAAGCGTCAAAAAAATAAAGTAACACATATTTTTCATAATTGTTATATAATTTTTAGTGCTTTGGATATTTAATTGGTGTATATACTTCACCAAATGCGTAAATCAATGCAACTTCTCTATTGAAATACAACAATGTTACTTCAATTTTATACATTCCATTTGGAGTTAGTGGAGGAAAAACGCGTTTTTTTCATCCAATCCGGATGTGGCGCCCAACTCTGTAAGACGTGTTCAAGTTTGATAAGGGAGGTCATAGCAATACGTGAACGGATACTCGTGGAAATATTTAATAGTAAAAAAGATTCCTTTTTATTGTTTATTAACGATTATTTTATTGTTTAGTTATTCCGTGGCGTTATTTTAAACAAAGAATCATTATCCAACTATCCAATTTTAATTGGATGTTGTGTTTAATCTACATATAAATAAAAACCTTAATTTGTGTATGTGTTCATCACGCTCAGGAACGCATCTTCTCAGAATCATAAATTAATTTTCGGAATACCGAGCCTGGCCCACACTTCCTTCAAATTGCTGGTGCGCCATAGCATCTGAATTTTGAATTACAGGGTTGGATTTTAAGCCTCCCCCCTTAAAACAGAGACCGTCAGGCTGGGTGGCTTCCCTTTGGTACGTCTTGGGCATCCTGCTGTTGCCTGGGGTGGTGTTTCTATGCTGCTTACACAGGAGCTTACTTTTAGACCGTGGTAGCTGGAGCTCAAAGCCCAGGTGTAACCTTGAGGGGGGCCTAGTCCCGGTATAATTGGAGCGCTTTTCTCTACAATTTATTATGTGATAATTAGATTGCGCACTTTATGGATATCCAGTTATGCGATTAGTGGTCAAGTACTGTAACGTATTTTAACGACTTTTACCTTGATCGATTTTCCTTTCGGTATAATGGATTAATGAACCAACTGAGCAAATACTGCAATGAAATACTGCAAGCAATAAAAATTGATGTAAAATATAATATTTTTTCTTTACTTATCGGACCGGCTAACATCCGCCGATCCTCATTGTTATGCGTGGTCTTTATGCTGAATGCATCTTCTCTTCGCGTTTGTTGTCCTTGCGATGTGGTCGTACTTCGTGGGAAAATGCGAGCTAGGGCTCAAATTTTTCCCTTTCACTACACTTTTGCACTCGCTTTCACACAACAAAATAAAACACTATAATAGCTTTGAATCCTAACGTAGACGAGTGCCCAGCTTCTTAGCTATCACCTGATTGATTATACAAACTATCAAACATACGAACAATCGCCTCCTTCAAGGCTCAAGATCGAACGAATACCGAAATACAAAATGTATCAAAACCCTCGTTCATTTACGTTCAAACAATTGAATTTAGTGGATCCTTTTATGAATTAGAGTTGAAACAAAAAATAAAATTTTTCAGAATTATTAGTTTTTAAAATTCATGGAATTACATTTTCAAAATGATCTCCGTTATTGGCCAAACAATAGTACAACCTATTTTGGAACTCTTCGCGGACTTCCTGAAATGCTTCTGAAGTAATCCGCCTATATTTTTGGGTAAAACTATTTTTCAGTTCTAGAAGATTCTCGAAAAGGAGTTTTGTAAATAAAATTCATAAGCCACCTCAACGAAAACCAGTGCTTATTTGGAAGGACTTTAACTCCAAAGTCACGGAATGGGGTTCACCACTCACCGACAGAAGAGGGCAAATGGTCACCGAGTTCTTCGCAGAAGAGAACTTGGTGGTTTACAACAAGGGAGATGTCTCGACGTTTGAAAAAGGTTAATCCACTTCCATTCTGGACATTACGCTAGCAACTGAGACGCTGGCGGGCGAGGTTCTAGAATGGAGGATTCTCAATGAAGAGACAGTAAGCGATTACAATTATATCACGTTTAAATTGGCCAAACCCTCAAGAGTCCCCCCAGCACCTGTTAGGGGCTGGAATTGGAATCGATTCGACCGCCGGAGGCTGGAAGACAACCTGTAGGATTTACCACAGGTGGCCAACGATCTTAAGAACCTTGGGTTGAAATACCTTCTGGAGAAGGCTTGCGACCTATCAATTCTAAAGAGGGCCCAAAGAAGACGACCAATTTACTGGTGAACAAAAATAATCAGTGAGGCTCGTCGACAATGCCTGGCGACCAGAAGGAGATACACGAGATTGCGCAGGGCCCAAAACCCCGACCCAGATATAAGCAGCTAACAAATGGACAGCCAAATGAGGAAGCGGGGAGAGTTGGTCCAAATTGATGCTAAAGATCAAGAGTCCAAGCGAACCAAAGAGGAGACTGCTTAGTGGAGTCACAGACTCATATGGTAAATTAAAATTTGCATTTTGTGATGAGTTTCGTTTATTAAGATCACCGGTTATTGTGATCAAAAACCCCCAGTCCCGATGTGATCACATTAAGAGGTAGCATCTTTAAATGTTTCACGGAAGGATAATTTGATGATCCCAAATATTTTCATGGATAATGACCCACAAAAAAAACCATTTGGTTTTGTGGCCATTTGGATTCTGTTAAAATGGATTATATTTTTCTTATCAGATTGTCGAGCTTGTCATGATAAAAAAACATTAGTACATTAGTCGTTAATACATTATTTGACGATTTAGTCTGACATTGTTTGAGCTTAAACCAACAATGAAGATTACATTTTTGCTGTTAATATTTTTATTTTTGATTCAAGAGGTCTTCTGCAATGAGAATATTTTATCAAAGGTAGATTCTAGTTTTTAATATTTGATTTAATCTAATTATATACTTTTCAACAATGTTAAATGTCTGATGCGATGATTTTGTCAATTTTACGAACTCAGCCACCGTGGCAGAAATCAAGTTAAAGCTTTCGGAAAATTAAAATTTTGGAGATTAATAAAATTGCTAAACCAAACACTTCTGTTCATCCGATGCATAATTTGTCTAAATAGATGTAGAATATTAGTAATATGATAATTTTAATTTTAGCTTCATCAACATACCTACAAAATTAAAGATGTCCGAATACAATTAATGAACTACAGTAAAGATGTTTATAATTTCTTTGAAATTAAAGCATTTAAATATAATCGCACTATCACGGCCCACAATGTTACCCTGTCGCATAAAGTTGACCTGGCAGATAAAGTAGAGGTAAATTTAATGGTTATGTTGGGTAGTTTTCGAATAAAAGTGCTATGACAATCAGGATCACAAATCATTATGGTTTTTTCAAAACATAACTTTTTTACCATTTATATCAGGTTGATGCATAAGTTCGTAGTGTTTTTGGTTTCCAAGGTTAGAGTGCTTTGGAAACAAATTTGTTTGAGAAATATCAATGTCATTTTAATGCCATAGTATGGTTTTATTGAATACTTCTTGAAATTTTTTAATTAGTAGAAAGTTACGGGTAATAGTTGGCTAAAGAAAATGGAGTGTCAAGTACAAAAAAATGAACATTTCCGACATATCCTTTTGTTTGAGTTTAACCCAGGAGTTAAGGCATCGGAGGCCGCTAGAACCATTTGTGCCGTTTACCTACGGAGAGAACGCCATCGTGAAAAGTACTGCACGAAAATGGTTTTCTCGTTTCAAAAAAGGGAATTTTGATATGAATGATTTCCCACGTTCAGGGAGACCGTCCGGATTTGATGAAGACTGATTAAATGCTTCAATTCGTGATGATCCACGTCAATTAACTCGGGAATTGGGCAATATGATGAATTGTGACCAATCAACTATCGTACGACATTTGCATTCCATGGGCAAAGTTCAAAAGTTGGGTGTTTGGGTACCATACGCTTTGAGCGAAAACAACAAAAATCAGCGTGTTACCATTTGTGCTTCTTTGCTTGCTCGTCATCATTTAGCTCGTCAACATCATCGGCCGCTTTTGTCCCAAATTGTTACTGGTGCCGAAAGATGGTGCCTTTACATCAACATCAAGAACAGAAAGGAATGGCTGAGCCCTAACAAACAAGCAAATCCTCGTGCAAAAGCTGGTGCCCATCCGCACAAGGCAATGTTGTGCATCTGGCGGGATAAAGAAGGCGTCATCTTGACGCTATGAATTGCTTCCGAGGAATGTAACCATCATTTCTGCGGTTTATTGTCAACAACTGCGTTGCCTGGGGGCTGCAATTTAAGAAAAACGACCGGCAAGACGGCATCAAGTAGTTTTGCAGCATGATAATGCCCGTCCGCATACTGCTAACATTGCAAAAGCAGCTATTGAAGACCTCCGTTGGGAGGTTATTCCACATCCGCCTTTTCTCCTGATCTTGCTCCATCAGATATTCATCTTTTCCGCTCTCTATCCAACAATCTCCGCGGAAAAAACTGGAACATATTGCTATGATTCAAAATGAAAAATAAAGGCTCCCGATACAAAAATGAATAATAAATTCAAATAAAGCATAAAATTCTAAATCGGTAGGCACTTTAAAAATTTTGCTCTACGAGAAAATTTTATTTTCTAAAATTTCAATTTCTCATCCAAATTTGAATCTCTCAGGATAAAATAAAGATGATAAACATTGCTAAGAGTAAATAGATTGATGATTGTCACATCAAAAATAATGTAAAAGATTGAATTAGCTCAAAATTGATAAATAAATCATTTTATATGTAAATCGTCATAACCTATAAAAATGTAACATCTTGTAAACTGAATTATTTGATAAATAACATGCTTTGTACAAAACTGTTCACACCAAAAATTATGTAATCATTTCATGTAATTGAAGTGAATGTTTTTAAAACGAAAATCGTTAAAGTTGTACATAAGGGTCAATTTTGTGTAAAATCCAAGAGTTCATACAAGTTGGTAGATATGAGTCAAAGAACCGTCCAAATCAAGGCATAAAAACAGAATATACCAGTAAAATAGCATGGAAGGCACATCAAAAGACATGGATTTCAATGCAGATCATGAATCTGAAACAAAAACGAATTATTGGAAAGATCAAAAATCCAGAAGGATGAAATTTGACTTACTTTGAAGGAACAATGGTGCCAATTTCATTGATTTTAGATCGAACTTCAGTTGACCTCGGACATCTCAATAAAGTGCACGCAATTCGGATGCGCTCCAGAAAATAATATTTACAAATCTTTGGAGGTTAACCAAATTTCAGTTTGACTCTGTGAATTCAATTTGTGTAGACGTATCGAGATGTCCTTCACAAATCAATTGTTTACAAACAATTGAAGGTTAAGATTTTTTCAGCTGGATTGGAATGGATTAAAAAAATAGATTCAACAATAACAATGGCCGATCACAAGATGCTTCTACAAAATAACAATTCACGGATTTAATTCATCAACAACACAGGATCCAAAACAAATGGTCAAGGATATGCAACTTACCTTTTTTTTTCAACTTGTAAACATCTACGATTTGGTAAATAATAACAACGAAAATATAAAAATTTAGAAAGCACACACCAATGGAGCAACTGCACGAAACGATAAACAGTCGGTGACTGGTATAAATAGATGCAAGGCCGATGACTCACCAACGTGATACCAACTAAAGCGATCCACACACGATATCCTTTTAAAAATTTTAAAACTTCGATTTGCCAATGTGAAAAGGTACAGTGAAATTTATTATTTTGTTAATTTTTTATAAACTTTGCCTTAAGCGTATAAATACAGGATTTGAGAAAAAGGACTTTTACGAAAGTGTATTTTCCAATACCCTAAGTGACAGGTTTTTCATTCAAACATTATTATTTAGTTTATTCAAGGTTAAGCTTTAAACAAGCACCAATATTATTTAAAAACATTTCAAACGCTAATGTACAGCGAAAGACTTGTTTTAGTTTATAACTAAAACAAGCACGTCAGGATAAAGTGAGGAAACCACTTTGTTTTGAAAACAAATTTTTGCATTAACTGTTCTTATTTGAAAATTTAATTAATGGTAGATCTGCGATCTACACATATTTGTGTAAACATTTATTTATGTAAATACGATCATCTCATTTTGTTGAATATAAACTATTTCTTTGAAGCTATTGAAATCTTTATTTATTTTTCAATAAAAGAAAGCAATAAGTATCCCGAGAGAGCCAAATAATACCCTAAAATCGCCTCTAATATTGAAAGTAACAAGGAACCCACCCTTGTGCGTGTCATTACCGGGGCTTAGTAAGAAGGGGCAATTGTGTTACACTCCTTAGCTAAAAATTATTATACGAACCAATTTACCTGAGCATATTTTGGCTGGCAAACTTAAGGGCTGGCGCCAAGGCAAATATTTAGTTAGGGAGGACATAGCAATATGCATCAACCCGATATATGTATTTATAACCTTACTATATTTAATATTTTGAATATTTTAGTGCATAGTGCAAGCGAACAAGTTTTTGAGTAATGAGTATCGACACTTTCCGGTTCGCTTTCAAGTCAATCTTAATAAAGCTTTTCAGTCTAACGCAATAGGATTGAAATCAATTAACAAATGTGGCAATATAACATCGTGTACTTTTTATAAGGTTTTGCAAATGTATTCTACGTATAACAACGATCTTATATTTCTATCGTTCACAGGATATCACTTATCACGCATGTAATTTCGGACTAGATGAAACTCATTTTCCTCCTTTGATGCCCAATGGCAAGTTCAGGATGGATCTGATAATGCTCTATTTAAATAAAGAAATTGCATTGATACATGTTTATAATGAGGTATACATCCCAATGGTATATCCAAAGAAGTAAAAATTGTATTACATTCAATAACTAACCAGTATGTACCTATGTATTGGCATTGTTTGTTAAACTTGCATATAAAATGTATGAAATATTGTGTTGCACGTAATAAATTACATACATTGTCTGTATTGATTGCTTTTATAAATCCTAAATCGCTTGAAGCGTTTTCCAACAATAGGGCAAAAGGGAAGGAGGGCAAGGTCAATGGCCTCCAAAAATATAGTGCCCCCCCGTCCTGTCATTCCCCGACTTATGTTTACAAATTCTAGAAAAGGTGGTAGAAGACATTGCTATTATAGGGGTAACTGGCGAAAGAGTGGATACTTTTTCACTTTAAATAAAAAATGGTTATATGCTCTCAAGCAACAAATAAGAATCGAGAAATGGTGTGGCCGTTATCCTTCAGAAGAACATTAAAGCGGCATTACTGGGATACGAAACCATCAATGACAGAATCATTGTGGTTAAATATAAGAATTAAAATTTCTAAATAGCAGTGCCGCTTCCCGGTGGAATATATGAGAATGAAAATTCTATAAATCAAAAGAGCTTATTTTGCACGTCTTATGATACCCAACAATTGATTTTTATTTGTTAAATAATTAATAAAATGCAAAAATAAATAAAATTAGTGTCATAATTACTTTATTGTAATATTAGAAAAGCCCTACATAAATAAAAAATATAATGTCATTTCAATATTTAATTTTATATTATGATAAAAATATTTTTAACATTCGCGGTATTTTGACCTTGCGGTATTTCGGCCGCAGTCATTTGTCCGATTCCGTCCTCCGGTAACAGGGTAACTACCAGCTTGAAGACTTCGTACGCCCTTTCCCCGCCCTTATTGATGACCACCTAAACCATTTCAACAATTTTCTTGTTTAAAGTGAAACTTTTTTTTTAAATAACTTCGAAGCAGAATACTACTTTAATAAGGCATATTTGGATATGGGTTAAATTATCTTATTTTGGTCCCAGGAAGCTGTGGTTAAGCGATGTTCCTGCATTTGAAAGACACCCTGTACTACATTGTTGGCGAGATTATTAAGTAAAATAACACTGAGACATTGAACTTTTTTACCTTTCTCTTTGTTTTTTTTTCAAATATTGAAAACTATACTTGAGGTGGTATGACCTCTTCTGATATCTCATAAGGTAAGAGATAAGAGATACATAATATATTCAACTACAGTTAAAGCTCCTTATTCACGTGTGCACAGGTCTGTGGGTAAGACACATTTTTACATTGCAAATAAAAATTTTGTGCACAGCTGGGTCGACCATTGAAATTGATACGCACAACTGCGACGAGGTTGATTGAAATTTATATGTAGACAAACGAAATAACAATAATGTTGAAAGGTGATAAAAAAATTACCATATTACATTTTTTTGTGATAAACATTTCCATATTGTATTTGGTGGAGTTCAAAGGGTCACCAACAGATGGTGACCAAACTGGAAGGCGGCAAAAATGCTTTGAGCACCAATGACTGACATCTTGAAAATCCGTGGCACCAATACAAATGCAGAATTACAATAATAAAGAAATGTATTAGGACTTCAAATTAAGTAGCGACATCTGTTGGTTGCTTTTAGGTTTCTATACAAAGTATAGCAAGAAGCCTTATGATCTGGTTTTAACTGCAAACGATGTTTCCAAAACTCCCACAAGGTTTGCCAATATGATACTACAATGAAATTACAGGTATCATGATTCCTTCCGTGTCCGTCCGTCCGTCTATCCCGCTGTCCGCATGTTTCAGAGCCGATCAGAACGTTCCAAATTATTTTCCATTAAGTTACTAATGATTCAATTTTTATTATTTTTATTTTAAGCGCAGGAGTATTCTTCTTCTTAGTCGTATTGTTCGTTTCCGAACGTCGTGACCCATCTCTTTCTATGCATGTGATGTGCGTTCTAAGTATTTTCACATACATAGAGGACCTACTTGTTTAACGTGGGCTCCGAACCACGGGAAGTGTAATACACTTCATGTTGAGATGGGCGCTCTTGGCAAATTACCTCGGTGGTTTGCCATTGCCTTCCGAGGAGAGACGGCTATAATAAAGTTCTTACCCTGCCCGGATTCGATCCGAGCGTTTTGCATTAGCAGTAGACGCACTTAACTGCCAAAGCTACGACCGTCTCTTAGTTACTAATAAAAAAAGTTACTAATGATTCAATTTTTATTATTTTTATTTTAAGCGCAGGAGTATTAATCCACCTCAAAAAATGGACCGTACATTACAGAGACGTCAAGTTTCGCGTTAAAGGGAAAGTTTAATTATTATTACTTGGATAATAAATGATAAATACCAACCGCAAAAATTTAATTATTGCAGATTATCTGATATTACGTTATAAGACGACCAAAAATAACTAACAACAACCTTTTACACTAAAAAGGTAGCTGCATAGAAGCCTAGGAATGCCGCTAAAGCGAGTTCCACCTTGTTTATCCCAAACATGCTAGGAAGAAACTACCACTTGAGTTAACAATAAGATAAAATGAGATTCATAAGTTGGTAATGCGAGAAGTTGTAAAATTAGTAAATTGGCAATACAGTTTACAGGATTGCATAGCCATGATTAAATTTAACTATTTTTATCCAAGAAGTGAACTTTGTGGTCTAAAAGGAAATCATGTCACAAATCGGTAGAATCGAACAACTGGAAAGGGAAAACCTTATTTCAGAACACGAACTGCTCTATAGGATTACGTTCATAAAAAGAATTTTATTGGTAATTGAAAATAAAGCGAAGGTCTTTGACGGAATAACAAGAAATCAATGTTACTTGGATATGGAAGAAGCGTTAAAAAGAAGTTTCATTATAATTGGAGATATCGATGACCGAGAGATCCCAAGGGTTAGAACCATGCGAAGGAACGTGGCGATTTTAATCAAGAGAAATCAGGTCTTTTTGCAAAGTAAACTTGCAGAAAATATCTTGCGGGGTGAACCTGTCGCAGATACAGCAAATATTATGGTGATACCGCAAGTACGGTATAGTGAAGTTATTTATAGATTTCTTCTAGATTTTGACGATTTTCTCCTAGATCGAAAATTTGTAATGGTAATTGCATTTGCTATGTTTTTGCTGCGTTTGTTTTTCATTCGCCATTATGGCATCGAATGAAAATTATTAAAGAACCTTATTTTAAAATTAATTCTATTTTAAAGTTTTTGTTTTTTAATAAAATCGAATCTACGTATATTCACTACTTTATGAATTTTCTTTTATTATATCAATCAATATTATTTTTAAACAAATTAAATAATACATAAAGTATTTCTAAAGCGTTCTGGTTGATGGAAACGACTTTTATTACAGTCGAATACATGACCATTGCAAAAACAAACGAAGTGCTTAGGAAATGCACAAACGAATAACTCCATCCATTCGGGTATATGTAAACTGCCGTCATCCTCCAGGTAGATTTCCAAAAAGCATGTAAACTGTCCTCCGAGCCAAAAGGTCAACATTTAAGCTGACCTGTAAACTGCCCTTCAAGGTTAAAATGGATAAAGAGAGTTTACATACAGGATGAAACCAACAATTTGTAATTACCGTTGACAACTCAGGACCGTACGCAGGATTTCTTTGCGGACGCTGTTTTTGTTGAGCGATCTAGATTCCTGACATTTCTGGTGCTTCTAACTTTTAACGTTCAACTTATGAAAACAAAATCGTTTACTAACACTAACCTAAGCTCAATCCGGCCGATACACCTCTGAGCGGCCGATTTACCTTTTCCCCCCAGTACTTTTTCGCGAATAACTCTGCGACTTTTGAGACTCAAACGAAAATAATGGAAGCTCGTTCAGGTTGAAACGATGCTCTAACGTTTGACACCAAATTCACCCAAAAATTTGATATTGGGGGCGCCATCATGTCTACGCCCCCTCCACTTAGTTTTTTGCAAATGACTCCGCAACCTGTGAGATTTAAACGAAAATAATGGAAGCTCATTTAGGCTCAAACGGTGCTCTAACGTTTGAACCCAAATTCACCCAAAAATTCGATACTAGGGGGGCATCCATGTATACGGTCTCCCAAAAGTTTTTTGCGAATAACTCCGCGACCTTTGAAGCTCAAACGAAAATAATGGAAGCTCATTCAGGCTCAAACGATGCTCTAACATTTGTCACCATTTTTATAAAACTATTCGAAACTGCGGGGCCACTGACATGCACCTGTTTGCATGCAGGATCAAACCAATAAATTGTAATTACCGTTTACAACTCAGGACTCGACGCAGAATTTCTTTGCGGACGGTGTTTTGTTGAGCCATCCAGATTCAGGACATCTCTGGTGCTTCTAACTTTTAACGTTCAACTTGCGGAAAAAAAATCATTTTCTAACACTAACCTAAGCTCGACCCGACCGATACACCTCTGAGCGGTCGATTTACCTTCTCGCGCACCATTGATGAAAAACGGATGTAGATTTTTCTGGTGTTTCACACTTTTAACGTTTAATTGTGAAAAAAAATCGGTTTCTAACACTAACCTAAGATCCACCAGGCTGATACACCTCTGAGCGGCCGATTTACCTTTTCGCGCAGTAGATAGTTTAGGGTAGTTTAATTTAAAAATTAATGTCCCTATAATGCATCAGACGTAAAGTGAACGATGAAGTTCTGAGGTGAAATTAGCGATTTTCACTCGGTCACTACACCCTACAATTCCCCGTCTAAATCGGCCCTGTCTATTTAATAAGCCGTTCTTAAATTCTAATTGTTATAATCTCCTACTTACGTATAAGTAGGGATTATACAGTCCGAGGGCAGTTTACATGCCGACTTAAAAACTAAAATTGAAGAAAATAAAAAAAGGTTAATTTGGAGGGCAGTTTACATTACCCCATCCATTCAAGTTGTGAATGTAGGCAGCTTATCAAAAATTAATCGCCATCACCTCACCATATAACTGCAGTTTCGCTGTTACCCTGTATATCGGGATGCAGCTCATCAGATACGGACTGATGAAAGCGATGTCATCTTCGACTTACAAACCCACTTTTATGTTCACATAGCTTAAAATTTCAAGAGCAACGTGAGCACATTCTGCCCACCTATCGAAAGTATTTTGCAATGGTTATAAAGGTCGTTTCCATCAACCAGAACGCTTTAGAAGTACTTTATGTATTATTTAATTTGTTTACATTTTAACTGGTTGTAATTTTGATCTGTGCTTGAAATTTGTTGTCAAATTCAACATAGAAAGTTGAAATATTATTTTTGTTGGAATCAATAAAAGAAAATTTCAAATAACCTCGATTCTCGACTTCGATTAAAACCCAGGCCGTACCAGCCCTGTGTCGAAGTTCTTGCTAGATAACTGATTTTATAGGGCATTAATGTTAGGATCCCAGAATTGTAAATTTTCAAAACTGCAAGATCGATGGTCGTATGTATGAATAATCGAAGATTGTTGGAGCGAAAATTTTTCTGAAAATTTGCATTCGGGTAAGAGAAAGTTGTTTTAACTCTAATCGCACTGCAGTGAGTTCACTTGGGTATAAAGTAAGCAACTGGCTAAAATTAAACAGTAAAACTCAATTGTTAAAATCAGGAAACATTTTTTAGTTAAATTTCTTTACCATTGTTATAAACAAGATTACATAGTACAAATTTGTTCAGGATTTTCAACGTAATTGAATGGGTGGTTTTAGAAGTACAGCCAAGTTATTTTCATGTCTGAATTTGGCATCCATTTGTATGCTTGGCTGTGCTTAACTTTGCATTTTTTGAGACACATGTCTGTGTGAAAATTGTTCTGGTGAAATAAAACCATCAATAGTTGATTTCAGTTGTGCGATTTTATTTATGGAACGTGTATGTCTTGTTTAGTCAACTGCGATACGATTGAGTTAAATCCGTGGCTATTTATTTCAGAGAAGGATTGATCTTGGCTTTAATAAAATTTATTCAATCTCAAAATCGTATTATTTTACAAATTTTGTTAATTATAAGATAAAACATGATAAAACGTGTCTCCAATTTCTGCACATTTTTTTATGATCTTGCTTATTCGAAACTTGGATTGAGTGGATCCGCTTAAGAGTTAGAGGTAGAAATTGGAAAATGAAACTGAAAATTATTTTATTCGGAAATGAATTTATTTTTACGAAAATCACGTTGCAGTGATAAACATGTGCACTCCATTATCACCTAAGATCATAAAACAATCCATTTCAAATCAATTATTTTCCTTTTAACACTTTTTGACGTGAATACGCCTATAAAATCGGTAGCGTGTTTAAAAACTTAATAAAAATATGTAACGAAAATCGTGTGTGTGTACGAAAAGTGTACACCCTAATTGGATCAAAGTTTAGAAAAGCGGTAGCATGTTTAAAAATTTAATAAAATATATAGCGAAAATTGTGTGAGGGTATGTACGAAAAGTGTACACCCTAATTGGATTACGGTCACTTGCCACAATTGAAGGTGCCTCGCAAATTTTAATAACCAGAGGAGTTAAAATTGGATTAACGGATCAAAGGATTATCGCTGGCCGATGAGTTTAACTAAAGATATTCTTTGATTCTTAGTTCTTATATATTTGGTTTAACGACACCATAAAATATAAATATAAAATTTCTGAAGTGAAGTAGACCATACTGTTTACAAATTTACACGATAAAACGTTAGTTTTTATTTTAACAGTTTAGTTTCCAAGAGCACATTTTTGGGAACACAAATGTATATCGAATCCAAATAAAACAACAGTTTTTTGGTTTTCTGGGGCACTAGGGTGGTAATAATACATAGTGGGGGAGGGGGGAATTGCACTCAATCTATATGCCCCTAGATACGCCACTTTGAAGATCCTGATGCGTGAAATACATAAGCTGATAAAACTCCTATTCGAAACGAATAAAACTCTTTCTGAATTAACTTATGACCATGCAAGGTCATATGCAAGGAGGGGGAGGGCGACGTTAGTGAATTAAACCCCCTACATTAACAAGAATAAAGTATATCCTATTGGCGATAGTGTCCCCAATTGTCAGTCCCTAGATACGGTCCGGAAAGTATCATCACGGTTTACACATTTGGTCGCGACTCCCGAATGAGGACAAATGGCGAAAACTGCGACATTCGTGAGTATGTCAGCGATTTACTTTCATTCGTAATTTTTGTTCTTTCTTTACCCATAATAAGCAGTACATCTCTTAATTCCTAATGTATTCCTAAGTGCCCACCAATTTATGGTACGATGATTAAACGATAAAACGAACACATTTTTTCCAAGGTAGAGAGTTAAATAACGAATTCATTAGTTATGAGTTTAATTATCTGTTATTCCCGTTAATTATGTGTTTATCTTTTTCCACCTTAACATTTGGGAAAGTTAACGAGATACTGAGGTGCGGTTTGTGGCGAGCGCGGAAATTACTTTCTTTTTATAAACTTTTATATAAGCTTAATCTAAGTTGAATTGATTTGATGATATAATTTTTATTAGAATAATTAAACTAAAGGCGGCTCATTTCGATGTAATAATTAAATAATAATTAAATGAAAATAATGAAATATCTCCCCCAAAACAAATTCCATCTATTCGCCGTTCATAATTTAAGTTTCTTAAAAAAAAACTCACCATGGGTACGATGCACCAACTTTCCTAATATTTTGTTCATTTATCAAACCACTTAATCCTAATAAACTTGTATTATGTTTACACTTTATATTAATTAGTATGGAGATACTTCATTAGCCCATGTGTTAACAGCAAATGGTTAACATTTGGTGGAGTTCAAAAAGTTATCAACAAATGGCACTACCAAATTGGAAGGTGCAATAAATAGATGGAGCAAAAATCACGGACCTCTGAAAGATCCGTGGCGTCAATACAAATGCAGAATGACAATAATAAAGCAATTTATTACGACTCCAGATTAAGTTCTGTTGATTGTCTTTTCGACTACAAAAGATGTTTCTTAAACTCTCATAAGATTTCCTAATATTGTACTTATTTATTTATTTATTTGCGGATATACCAATTGAAATAATACAACACAAAAGCACACACAACAAATCAAAATTCCACACTAACTCAATTCCCACATAACAGTCCTCTTGAACCCGATGTAAGACGGGTGAAATAGGTCAAACTGATGGTCACTCTCGTTTGAAACGTTGACCATCCGACACATTCTCGATATTGGGCTATTTAATCCATAGTTCGAACCACGAAACTTCACCCATAGTAACTTTGGGTTCCTAATGGGATGGACTGGAACATAAAACTGAATCAGTGACAACAAAAATTCGCAATCAATCCCGCCATTCACCAAGCGACGGACAAAACACAGATCGGCAACCATTCTTCTATGCTCCAACGATCTGCAGTTGGCTTGAAGAAGACTGGAAGCATAAGAAAAGTCCTCATACTTATGTCCAAGCTTAAAACTAAAGAATCGTAAAAACTTGCGTTCCACCGATTCCAGTCTAGCAACATGGACCCGGTAGAAAGGCGACCACACAGGCGAAGCGTACTCAAGTTTAGATCTAACAAGCGAAAAATATAAAAACTTTACAGTGTTAGCCGAAAAAAGACCACCTTGTCGACGGATAAAGCCAATAGCACGAAGTGCATCGTTGGATATTTTTTCGATGTGATGCTTGAAGGTTAGACATTTATCAAGTCGCACACCCAAGTCATCAATCACGTCAACTCACGCCAACTTGACACCACCCATGTAATAGCTGACCGGCACCACCGCGTGTTTAGCGTAAGAAATTACTGAGCACTTCTCGAAATTCAAAGCCAAATCATTAACAACACACCACTTGTGGAGACCGTCAAGATCACACTGAAGTAATCTACAGTCCTCCTCAGAACCAATCGATTTAAAAATCTTTAAATCATCAGCAAACAACAGAGATGAGCAATGCTCTATGTATTAACCAATATCATTTATAAACAACAGGAAGAGGATAGGACCACAATGAGACCCCTGGGGAACCCCTGAAGAAACCATAATATCCCTCGATTTATTATTATGAATGCAAACCTTCTGTGTCCTATTTGTTAGATAACTGGCTAGCCAGTTAACCACAATTGATCCAAACCCCAACGCAGTGATTTTGGACAGCAGAGCAGAGTGTGAAACGTGATCAAAAGCTTTGGAGAAGTCCGTATAAACGGCATCAACATGCTTGTGATCTTCAAATGACTCTATAATATGAGTAACAAATGACAGAAGATTAGTGGTTGTCGATCGGCCAGGAAGAAAGCCGTGCTGATTGCTGACCATACAATTCCTACTAGCATGCATAAGTTGAGTTGCAACCAATTTGTCCAACATCTTAGCTAAAGTTGACTGGATCGAGACCCCTCTATAATTAGCGATGTCATGACGATCACCTTTTTTAAAAATTGGTGTAATAAAACTCATCTTCCAAATGTTGGTAAATTTACCACTCGATAGTGAGGGCTTAAAAATATACCAGATAGGAAGCGACAGAGAAAACTGGCACCTTTTAATGAAGTAGGGAGGAATGCCATCAGGACCACAACATAAACTGTCCGGAAGTCCCTTAATGGAATCAAAGACATCACCACTGGATATCAAAAACGAACTACAATCGATGATTTCTGATGCTTCATAGTCATATTTAGCACCACCATCACTACAATAGCTCTCAGAGAATTGCTCAGCAAAAAGATCAACGCACTCCTGCTCCGAACCACCAATTACATCGCCCAAAAACATACGTATAGGGTAACCTCTAACTTTTTTGCGGTCGTCGACAAATTTCCAGAATACCCTTGGATCGGCAATTAATGCCTCCTCAGTTTTGACTATATAGTCACGATAAAGCTTATGACTCAGTTGCTTGGCCTGCCCTCTATAGTCACAGAATCTACCATAGTCCAGTGAACAACGAGTCACCTTAAACGATTTTAGTGCTATATTGCTAAAGGATTGCTAAAGGATTTTAGTACTATATAATCAATTAATTTATTTATTTAGTTTTTTATTGCTACCTTTTCTTGGCATTCAAAATTTAATAGTATAGTGTAAAATTTTATATTTGACTCCAAAACGCGAGAACATAACAAAATTAGTTTCGAATCTGATATATGCGTACTATGTATTGCACCTTTCAAACCAATGGAGCTGAGCGATATTTGGGTTATTAACAATTTTGTTTTACAGCACCACACTTTAATCTCGTTTTCGTACGGAACTAGAACAACTACGAAGCGACTGTTGGATGTTAAATATCTCATAACGTATTTGTTGTCTAAAATTAAAAAAATTACATCAATTTGGAATTCAGACCTAGAAAATGCGAAATCATGATATAATCCCTTTAAATTATGAATTTTCTCAAGGGAAATATTTTTTGCAAATTTTTTTTTGAATTAAGAAACGAACTACCCACATGAATAATTTCCCCAATAAAAAGAATTATACTTACATATTCGTAGAATAGAAGCTCCTGTAGCTATGTCCCGGATTGAGACAAAATGTCGATCCAGTTCGCTACCAACAATTTTATGTTCATCTACGAGCGCCATATTGTCCGAATGATATCCGGCATAGGTTGTATACAAGCGGCTCTTAGTTTTGATACTATGAACACAAATCCAACCTGTGTACAACATACACAACAGATAGTCATTTTTTATCTACAAAACAAAATTATTATTTAACTGCTTAAAAACCATCTTACCAAGAATTTACCACTAGTTTACGAACTTCAGGGTGAAAGCAAATGGGTGTTTCTAAATTTGTTGAATTAAATTCAACAATACTCACATCACCCAAGTTCGTAGCAATTGCCAATAAATTTTCACCCACGCACATACACATCAGTTCAACTCTATTACCGAAGGCAAAGTTTTGCGAATAAATAAGATTGCCTTT
Source organism: Podabrus alpinus (assembly GCA_932274525.1). Taxonomy (NCBI): domain Eukaryota; kingdom Metazoa; phylum Arthropoda; class Insecta; order Coleoptera; family Cantharidae; genus Podabrus; species Podabrus alpinus. The sequence continues at coordinate 67,228,252 of OW026456.1, read as the reverse complement.
GAAATCGTAAATGAAAATCGCATTTTTTAACAGGTTTGTAAACGCAATTCTAAAAATAATTGGGTAAATATACAGCAATTCAATTCATTTAAGGGAGACCATGCAAAAAAAAGTATTTTGAGAATTTCTTCGAGATCGACGTATCAGAAATGTCAGTCGGCGAATTTAGAAAATGTTGGGTGATTTTTACAATTGACGTTATCTGATTGGCCGATTCACTAGAAAACTAAAAACACTTGCTCGGGGTCTCTCCTTAGTAAAAAAAATACTTACAAATTTTTTGTAACAGACATGAGTCTAATTCCGTCAGGAAATATCCGAGTGAATGTACATATTCCGTTTTTTGATAAATCCCAAATTTTTAAAACGGAATTGTAGGAATGACTAACCAAATAATTATCAACTTTGAAAGCATTAGCAATTAGAGATGTGTGTCCCCCTAGTTTGGTTTTGATTATATTGCCTGTTGAAGAATCCATCATTCTTAATTTATTTTTGTCCGTGTTTATGATGAATGTTTTGTCATCAAAATAATGAATTTGTACGTGGTGCTCGGTGGAATTATTTCGAATTATTTTCTTGAAATTATTAGTCTTCCAATTATAAGACAGCATTTGGTTGTAACTGTACAGGCCCTGCGTAATAAAAAGGTAATTATTGTAGATGTTGTAAAATATAATTAAATCAGAGCTTTACAGTAATTTAGGGCCGATTGCGCCAACGTCATTTGAGAATTTAACAGACATCTATGCCTGTAATATAAGTGGAGTTTTAGTATTCTTAAATGTCTTTGGCACAATAGGTCCTTATTATTTCCACAAAACGGACTTCATTTTAAGGACTCGCTGCGGACCGAATTTACTCGAGAAAAATAAACAAAAAATTAAAATAAAAAAATAACAGTTACCTGCCAATAATAATCAAATCCTTGTAAGTATTTATGAAAAAATTTCGATTTTTCATTTTGACCTGCCTTGCCATAATCGTCAAGTTGACATCTTCGTTTCCAAAAATAATCGCCGCTCATCACGCTCCTCCAATATCTGCTGCAATTGAAAGCATTAGTCACATCGTCCTTAGCTAAATGCAATAATATTTTTTGTGAACATTCCGGTGGTAAATTGGCGATAAAATCGGTCTTATTCTCATAAACGATTTTCTTTAATTTTTTATTTCTATTATTTCTTTGTTTCTTTGCTGGTTTAGTCGATGTTTGTGAAACTTTCAATAGGTTGTTTATTATTCTTTCCGATTTAAATTTTCCAGTGGTGCTTCTCGTTAAAGGTGCCATTTTAAAAACAACTGTAATTTTCTTCAATTATTGATATATTTTCTATTACACTAAGATAGATGATTCTATTTATATACATATCGTATATGTACCAACACAAAAAAGAAATTATAAGTTTTTTATTAACAATCAGCATAAATAACAAAATTTTTCAAAACATCAAACAACAAAAATTAACGATTAAGTTGGAATAATTCGTCCATTGTCTCTGCAGTGGGCATCGATTCTAGCACTGATGCAGCATTCTCTTGTTGGATGCACAAACAGATACTCTGTATCAGAAAAAAGGAAAGGAAATATATACATAAAGGCGATACACTGGGTTGACTAAATATGATACTTTTAGCACGTTAGTACTTTAGCCTCTCAAAATTGATAATAGTACAACTATGAGTACAAGCACAGTTTTTTACGATGAAGGCAACTGTTCTTCTTGACTTACCATTTCTTGCCTTGTCGTAATGGCTCTGTTGCGGACTAGCGATTTTTTGACCCACGCCTCCTTCATCTGGTTGCTAGCAATGCAGATCAAGCTTGTCCGACGCAAAGCCGTTAGTCTATACATGGTCTGTACCAACCACAAACTTCACGCCACGCGTCGACGACCAATGCTGAACATGGAGAATTCAAAAGCTACCTAGTGCCGATCCTTTTAATACTATCAATTTTATTGTTTAGCAGCTAAATGTATAAGAGAATATGGCTCGGGAATATGACGGCGACGTCCAGGGGTATTTTAAATATTCTCCAGCTCACCTACATGCAAGTGTGGACCTTTAGCTGTCGATTGACACCTGTCGTATCGAAATCCGTCGCACGGTTAGGAAGTACTCACGTCGCCGCGCAGGAAGCTTTTGTGCTCTTTTGCCCACTGCCGGTTTACATACCAGAACCATTTCCACAATAAATTTCTCGTTGAACATTTTTCATTTTTGAGGCCTCACTGCCCAAGTAACAATTTTTGCTGGCGATTTACCTGTGAAATCTATGTTTTGCTGGCACACACCTGGCTGATACCTGGCAGGCGGCGTTTATAGTTTACTTGGTTATTGCTGTCAGTTTGTTATTATAGGGGCCTGACAGGTACTCATTTACAGATTGCTATAAAGTTGTTTTAATAGGGGCCTTACAGGTACTCATTTACAGCTTACTATAAGCTTGTGTTATTACAAACGCTTGGCAGGTACTCGTTTACAAATTACTGTAAGTTTTCTGTGATAAAAACTTGCCAGGGACTCTTTCACAGGTTACTTCACAGGTTACTATAAATTGTTTCGGCTAGCAAACTGAAAAGTGTTCTTTTACAGGTTATTTCGCTTTGTATTGCTATAAAAAATGTATTGAGACAGTATATACCGCCAAGTTCTCAATTACAGCAAGTTGGCAGGTTTTCATCTTTGCGATATAACTACATTTTATTTCAACTCTTTTTATTTAAATTGATTAATTTAATTAATTTAGATTTTTCTTTATTAACTAAATGTTCAAAACCTCCTATTAAAATGACGTCACGTTAAATTTAAAAATTAAATTTTTGGGCTAATATAAATTATTAAAAACAATTAAGGATTACTAATCTCGCTTGACTTGCATATTCTCAAAGCATTTTGAATTGCAATTTTTGATGATTATAATAGTAAATTGTTTTTCCGGGAGGAATTTCAAAATAAAAAAAGTATTTGATAAACTTTTACATTTCCACCATTTCCTCAAAATTCCACACGTTGTTTGGTTTCTTCTGTGGTTCTCGAATCGAAATTTCGACGTAAAATAGCCTCTTTTACGATCCTCCACGCCGCCCTCTTAACCGCCCCGCAATTTTTTCACTGCAACACCTCAACCCCATCGAGTTCTTTTCTATCAGACACTGACAAGTATGAATGGATTAACAAAATTCAAATACAGTTAATAAAAATTTTCTTTCATAAAATTTATAATAAACCTTTTATAATAATAAACCAGGGCTGTTAGTGTCGAATCCGGGTATTGTAGGAATTTTATTCTGACCATTTCTCCTCGGAAGGGAATGGCAAACCACCGAGGTAATCAGCCATGAGCGCCCATCTCGACATGAAGTGTATACTACACTTCCCGTGTAGCTGAGTTTTATGGCCTGAGTGGGAGAGAAACTTGTTGAGAAATATGGTTGACAATGGCTAATTGGGCAATGGATGATAAAGAACAATCGAGAGCTTGGAGAATTATACGGAGAATCAAGCATAAGTGGAATGTGTAAAAGTACAGAAAATGCGATAGCTGGGACATTTGGTTAGGATGAGAGAATAGAACTCCGAGAGCGGTGTGAAATTTGGAATTTGGTGGAACAAAGAGAAGAGGTAAACTAATGAATCTTTGGAAAAATTAAGTGCAAAAGGATTTGGCTGAGATGATGAGGTTGGAAGGCTGGGAACAAGAAGCTAGAGACACAAAGCAATGGCATATATGCATTGATCTTCATTTTCATACTTGACATTTTTGAAACACATCATGTCTGTGTTGTAATATTGCGTTTCAATTTTTTTTAAATTAGCACAGCTTCTAAAAATTCAAACAAGGTACAAGAGGAAACGAAAGAGACAGAATGTTGGTCTTTTAAGATATGGTCGAAGGAATGAGTCGGCAGAAAGATAGAAAGTTGACCGGTTTTAATAAGGGTGCGGGAGAAGGATGGGGTAGGGGAACGCAACGGCCATCTTAGAATCGAGGAGAGAAAGTTTGGTTTTTGAATGTGAAAGACGTGTGCTTAGTGACAAAAGAAATTTTTATTTTTATTTTCATTAAGATAAGATTCTTATAAAACAAGTTGGAACTTGCTTCAGCAGCGGTTCCTAGGCTTCTATACATACAACTACTTTTCTGGTGTGAAAAGTTGTTGTTATCTGGTTATTTTTGATCGTCATATAATGTACCATCACATAATCAGATAATCTGCACCAATTAAATTTTTTGCGGTTGTTAATTATCATTTACTATATAAGTAATAACAATCAAACTTTTCCATTCTATTCGAAACTTTACTTCTCTGTAATGTATGGTCCTTTTTTGAGGTGGACCAATCCTCCCCTTTCTCTTTTATTTACAACTTAACTTCACTAACCACATCAATAAAAAATTATTTTTTCACATCAAAGTAAAATAAAAGATCAGTTCTTAAACCTCTATACACACAGAGTATTTCCAACACGATTTGAAACGCTCTGTATGATTTTGAATTATGCGGACAGACAGACGGACACGGAGCCAGATCATAAGGCTTCTTGCTATACTTTGTATAGAAGCCTAAAATGACCCCGATAGAGGGTCGCAACTAGTCGATTCAAAACGTAGTCTTTCTTTAACACGTCCCCTGATATCCAATATCCTAGTAAATCATATCCTTGGATCAATAGCTTATCTTCACTTTATTCTGGCCGTTAATCCCTGCGGCAGTTAGACCAGTAAGCCACGTATCAAAGAATAATTGGATCAACGGACAATCGTATCATGGTATAATCGTATCAATTTGCTTATATAGGACATCGCCCTATGAGTATAGTAGATGTAACAGCTTGGCTAATTTTTCGCGCGTTAAGTAAAAGTAAATTATTAACAACTAGATGATACCCCGTCCGAGGACGGGCAGCTAGAAGGACGGGCAGCTACCCAAGGTAACTTAAGTTGAATGAAGATTAAGGATAGCTCTCAGTGTAATCCAAAAGCCATATGACCTTGGCTGCCTGCCCGTCCTTCTAGCTGCCCGTCCTCGGACGGGGTATCATCTAGTATAACAATAGATTCCCATGTTGATCGAGCGGTTGCGGAATCTTCACTTTTCCTTTATGACAGCAGTCGTTAAATTGTTTATCAACTGGACGCTCCTTGGCGAAATTCTTGGAGCCGCAGAACTGACAGATGGAATTCATTTCTCCACAATCGTGTCGAGTATTGTTTAATTAGAGTAGTGTAAGTAATTGCTTGACTTTGGTATCGATTTTCTTTCTGTCGATGTATCGCATGGGATCGAGCGTTAGCAGCTTGCCGCGCTTGAGTTTCTTCTAATGTTTCACGTTGTTGACGTGTCGCATGGGATAGAGCGTTAGCAGCTTGCCGCGCTTGAGTTTCTTCTAAAGTTTCACGTTGTTGACGTATCGCATGGGACCGAGCGTCAGCAGCTTGCCGCGCTTGAGATTGTTCCAAAGTTTCACGTTGTCAACGTATCGCATGATACCGAGCGTCAGCTTGTCGCTGTGATCGAAGCTGTTCTTCTGTGTTATTAGCTCTTGTACGTGCTTTTCTCTCACGATTCAATCGCCGTCGCTTTGCAGCAGGATTTTCAAAATTTTCATTATCCATTATGGAAGTTCACATAATGCTTTTTTGGAAATAGCTGTCATAATTTTTCACCGATATAGGAAATTTAAATACGTAGATACGTTGATACGTTGATCTGTTTTTTCAATGCAGACCAAATATAAGTTATATTTTATTTACATAATTTTTCACCTATATAGGAAATTTAAATACGTTGATCCCTTGATACGTTGATCCGATGATACGTTGATCCGATGATACGTTGATACGATGATACGTTGATACGATGATACGTTGATCCGATGATACGTTGATCCGATGATACGTTGTGCGTTCGGTTCGGTTCGGTTTGCTTCGGGTATTTCCGTGGGACAGACAGAAAGAAAGAAAGAAAGACTTGGCCTTTTATAATAAGAGACTAGATGATACCCCGTCCGAGGACGGGCAGCTAGAAGGACGGGCAGGCAGCCAAGGTCATATGGCTTTTGGATTGCACTGAGAGCTTTCCTTAATCTTCATTCAACTTAAGTTACCTTGGGTAGCTGCCCGTCCTTCTAGCTGCCCGTCCTCGGACGGGGTATCATCTAGTTTTGAATATGATCGGATAGACCTTGATACAATTCAGTACGCAATTTACTTTGTTGATATCGTATGTAGTACAAATTATTGGCTTCCACTTGCAAATATGAGTCGACAATCCACTGTTGCGTAAGTTTTCCCGCACTCATGATCGGATTGAAATCGTTTCTAATTGCTGTTTGCGCAACTTTCAGTTGTAACATGCTGATTTTATTACGGGATTGCCGATATCCTTCGCAACTCCAATTGGGTTGCCACCCCGGTTCGCCAAACGGATAAAGAATGCCATAAGTCATAGGGTCAAGATTTGGACTGAGAATATTGATACGAATGAATTGTTGTGCATTGTCGACGGGATTTCGAGGATAGATACGGATATCACGTTCAAATGGAGGTTCGCCGTCATCATTTACGAACACCATTGCAATTTCATTGGACGTTGGAGCATTGTAACGTCTTTGATCAGACTGCCGATCGCGCCGCATCACCATATTGACGACCGGAACTGGTTGTCCTTCTTCTTCGGCTCGTACACGCTCTTGTTGCTCAATTTCTTTCATCAGGCAATATGAAGCTGCGATACGATTGTTGACGCGGAAGAAACGATCGATTTTCTCAATCACTTCAGGTAGACAACCTCTATTCTCAGGCAGATTTACTCGTTCATTGACCGCTTCTGTCGTGTCCATTACATACAGTTGTGCAAACTTTCTTGTTTGTCCTTCAGGTGGATACAGGTTTGTGGTTCTGTGGTACGTCTGTCCATGAATTTTGAAAACGTATGGTCCGTTACCCGGCATTGAAACAATCTCTGCTCCCATTGAAGCGAAAGAAACCGAGGAATTGTAAGAGCGGATGTGCTGACGAAAGTTCTTGTAGTAAGGATTATCTGAATCTGAAAGCATAGAGCGAAGAAATTCGGGATATAACAATAGATTCCCATGTTGATCGAGCAGTTGCGGAATCTTCACTTTTCCTTTATGATAGCAGTTGTTAAATTGTTTATCAACTGGACGCTCCTTGGCGAAATTCTTGGAGCCGCAGAACTGACAGATGGAATTCATTTCTCCACAATCGTGTCGAGTAACGTGAGATTCATCAAATCTCAATGCTCTTATTTGGAGTTGAATTGCTTGACTTTGGTATCGATTTTCTTTCTGTCGATGTATCGCATGGGACCGAGCGTCAGCAGCTTGCCGCGCTTGAGTTTCTTCTAAAGTTTCACGTTGTTGACGTATCGCATGGGACCGAGCGTCAGCAGCTTGCCGCGCTTGAGTTTCTTCTAAAGTTTCACGTTGTTGACGTATCGCATGAGACCGAGCGTCAGCAGCTTGCCGCGCTTGAGTTTGTTCCAAAGTTTCACGTTGTCGACGTATCGCATGAGACCGAGCGTCAGCTTGTCGCTGTGATCGAAGCTGTTCTTCTGTGTTATTAGCTCTTGTACGTGCTTTTCTCTCACGATTCAATCGCCGTCGCTTTGCAGCAGGATTTTCAAAATTTTCATTATCCATTATGGAAATATAATAAAATCTCGGGTATGAGGGTTGGGGTAATAAAACGACTGTTTACCACATCGACTAGTTTCGAACCCTGAACGGGTTCATCTTCAAGACTATATTTATGAAAAAGAAAAAGGTCGATACAATCAAAATTCAAAAAATGCTAAAAACGCAACACTAAAAAATGATCCGAGGGGAAGAAAACTTTTTATTCCAATCCATTATGGAAGTTCACATAATGCTTTTTTGGAAATAGCTGTCCTATATAGACAAAATGATACGATGATACGTTGATCCGATGATACGTTGATACGATGATACGATGATGCGTTGATCCGATGATACGTTGATCCGATGATACGTTGTGCGTTCGGTTCGGTTCGGTTTGCTTCGGGTATTTCCGTGGGACAGACAGAAAGCAAGACTTGGCCTTTTATAATAAGAGATGGCATTAATCGAAAACAAATCTGCTTTCAAAACTGTAAAGAATGTGCAATTTGAAATTTTTAGTCCGGAAGATATTCGTAGCATGTCTGTCGTCCCAGAAGGTATAAATCATGTAGAAATTATGGAAGGAAGTCTTCCAAAAGTGGGCGGCCTGATGGATCCGAGGATGGGAGCGTTTGACAGCACTTTACCATGTCAAACATGCGAAGGCGACCGGGACACTTGCCCCGGTCACTTTGGTCACATCGAATTGGTCTTTCACGTTGGCATGATTAAAGATGTCATGAAAGTTTTACGCTGCGTCTGCTTTAATTGCAGTAAATTGTTGGTGAACCCAAAAAAACAAAACCACTTCGAACACGCTCAGAAGATAACTGCAGACGATTCCAAGAAACGCTTAGAACTAGTGTACGGTTTGTGCAAAGAACAAACAATATGTCACGCGGATGGTGGATGTGGAAGTCATCAACCTGTAATTAGAAAATCGGGTCTCGATTTGACGGCCGAATGGAAGGAATCCGACGGAAAGGTTCCACAAGAAAAAAAGTATTTGTTGGCGGAAGAAGTGCTGCATATCTTTAGACAAATTAGCGACGCAGATTGCAGCGCTCTGGGAATGGATCCGAAATACTCACGACCCGAGTGGATGATCGTGACGGTTTTACCGCTTGTTCCTCCTTCCGCGAGACCCGCAGCTTTCATGGGCAATTCGCCGAAGAAATGTCAAGACGATTTGACAAATAAATTGGCCCTAATCATAAATATACCTTGTATAGAAGCCTAAAAGTAGCGCACTGGCTACCCAGTTCTTTAACCCCTATACACACAGAGTATTTCCAACACGATTTGAAACGCTCTGTATGATTTTGAATTATGCGGACGGACGGACAGACGGACACGGAGCCAGATCATAAGGCTTCTTGATATACTTTGTATAGAAGCCTAAAAAGTAGCGCACTGACTACCCAGTTCTTAGACCTCCATATACACAGAGTATTTCCAACACGTTTGAAACGCTCTGTATGATTTTGAATTATGCGGACAGACAGACAGACAGACAGACACGGAGCTAGATCATAAGGCTTCTTGTTATACTTTGTATAGAAGCCTAAAAGAGATTATAGAGGAATATTCGGGTACGGTCCCCTATCTTTGGCCACTCCAAATAAATTGAAAATTTCCTATTGCAAAGAGGAAGGTTTATATGTATAGTATACTGATATAATTTAAACATGCGAATGTATTATCAAAATTTTGAGTAAATCGAATTTGAAGTTTGCTAATTTAACGAAATTCAGTATCAAAATCTAACGAGATTCCCGCGCGTCGCTCATTTTGTTGACAGTCCGTGCAGTTTAAATGACCCTATCACTTAGAGTATTTCGCACCGGCAGAGTTCCGATCTAGATCTGAACTACACCGCACGTCAATTTTTGCGTTCTTTAATTTTCACGAATTAAGTTCAAAAAGTAATTTTCATTACTGTTCTCTAAACGATAATTTAATATAGAAGTGAAAGTGCTACATCAAGACCCCTTTCTATTTAAATTTTCGTCGTTAAAGCGTTTAAACACGCTTATAAGTGACTTCCCAGTTTCCCGGCAAAAAAGAACCCGCCATTTGTTAATGTGACGTAGCTAGCTACGTCACAATTAGCAAACGGTTGCGCGCTCTGTTGCCCCCTTCCCCTTTCGAGGTCATCACCGACGTTCAGAAGCGAACGTAAACAAGGTTAGTGTACTGAACTTGACCTAGATTTTTTTCAGATTATAATTTTATCGCAACCTAACAAAAATTTTGTCAGTCAACAAATTCCTTTTCCTTTTAAATTTTCAAGTTCATTCAGATTTAAATAAAGGTTGATTCACAACACTTAATTAAATTTCACATTCAAAAATTAAACTTGCATTCAATTAAAACCAGCTGCTTCACAGATATAAATTTATTCAAATTTAATCTAATCATTTTAGATTTCGCAACATAATTTAATTTAAAAAAAAAAAATTTTTATTTTAATATTTAAATTAACTGTACGACATGACGATTACTAACGACATGACCATGACCCCTGAAAACTTCAAAACCCTCCTCACGTTATTTGCTAGTCAAACTGCCATCATCGAAGGTTTACGCGCTGAAATCAGCAAACTTACCGCCCAATTAGCCGCGAAAGACGCCAAACCTCCCAAGGTCGTGCAACCACCTCCGGTCGCACAACCACGCGCAGACGCCCCCTCAGGGAAAAGGAAGGAGAAGACCCCCTTCCCCCCTCTACCGACCTCCTCCTCCACCAAAAAGGTAGCCCCTATCAAGGCCAAAACGATCAAACCAGCCACGACCAAGAAAGCTGACCCTCCGCGCCCCCTTATGGAATCCGCTATTCCTAAGCCGCGACGCTCGCTCCGTGCAGTTATACCTGCACATACCCTCTCCATTGTCCAACCTCCATCAGAGGCAATGGATATCCAAGCCTCCACCTCCATTGGCGGTGACACCTTCGTCACCCCAAGCGACCGCAAACTTAAACGCGCCCGCTCCAACGTCAGCAATGACAGTGAAACTTCCGGACCCGCTACCAAGAACAGGTTCGCCTGTCTCGAGGTAGAAGACACCCCAACCGATACCCAAGCCGAACGCTACGATGATAACGGCATGGACACCAATAGCCCCCAAATCGACATCAACGATTCCCAATCGAACTCCCAGGGTGCTTCACACACAGACCCTACCACATACTCCTCCTCCAGCCGAATCCCCCCAATTGTCCTTCGTACAAAGGACAACTGGCCGGCCATCAACAAAATGATTCGCGATCGGAAAATTGCCACCACCAAAATCCGCACGCTCGTGGACGGCATCTCAATCCAGCCGGCCACCGAGACAGACTACCGGGCCCTCAGCCGTTTACTTGAGGAAAAATCCCTCCCCTCGCACTCCTATTCTCTCCCTCAGGACAAACCACTAAAAGTGGTTATCCGAGGTCTTCCAATCACAATAACAGCCGCAGAAGTCAAAGAAGACCTTGAATATCAAGGCTTCAATATTCAATCAGTTTTTCAGATGCGCCAAGGTCGCGATAAAAAACCTATGCCATTATACCTTGTCCATCTAACTCATAACACAGATGGCAAGAAAATTTTCGACATGACATCAGTCCTGTCGATCAATACTCGTACCGAAACCCCCCACAAACGTACAGAGGTCGGTCAATGCCACCGTTGTCAACGGTTCGGGCATGCCCAAACCCTCTGCCGCGCCCCACCCAAATGCGTCAAATGCGCAGGGGATCATTTAACACCTTCCTGTCAAAAAATCCGAGAGGACCCGGCCACTTGCGCTAACTGCGGAGGAAACCACCCCGCAAACTACAAAGGTTGCGCCTCGTTCCCCAAGCCCAAGAGGCGAGAACTTTCAGCCCGCGAAGCATCTTCCCGCTTCGCTGGCCGCCCCACTTACAATTACCCCTCCTCTCAAGGCCCCAATCGACCATCCTATCTAGGAGTCGCTAGCCAACATGCCCCTCACAGGGAAGCAACACATGCCACCCCCACCCCCTCCACCTCCTACGAGGAGGCCCCCTCCCGACAAATGAGAGCAGTTCTTGATCTCCTTCAGAGAGAAAGAGTCAGCGACAAAGTCATTGACCATTTCAAATCAATCACGAACTTCAATGCCATTAGCAACGCATCCGTTAATGTCTAAACCCAGATTCCAACCCACCACTTTGCAGACGGCTTTTTGGAACGCCAACGGCCTTTCAGCCAAACGAAATGAACTTCTCGCGTTCGCGCACGATCACGACCTTGACGTAATCTTGGTCAACGAAACCCACTTCAGAGCTGGCCAACTGGCAAAACTTCCTTGCTATTCACTTTATAGGAACGACCGTGACGGACGCGGCGGCGGAACCGCAATTTACGTAAAATCATCCATCGAACACGTCGCAATACCGACCCCCGACCTAGAGTACCTTGAAGTCACTACGGTGAGCATCCACACCGCACATCACGGTTGGTTGCAAATCTCTTCCGTCTATAATCGCCCTCAGCAACGCATCCTCAAAGAGGACCTAGAAACCCTCCTTGAAGGCCCCGACGCGAAGATCATCGCCGGCGATTTCAATGCTAAACACTCCAACTGGTTGTGCAAACACACAAACCATGTAGGACGTGACCTACTTTCACTAGCAAACGAGCTGGACTTCGCGATCATCGCTCCCACCTCCCCTACCCACTTTTCTAACGCAGGTACGCCGTCCATTCTGGACATAGCCATTTTCAAAGACGTACAACTCCAATACGACATCTCCACCAGCGAAGAGCTAAACTCAGATCACTACCCGGTCCTTCTGACACTCGGACCGCTGTCACCCCCAAAGGGCCCTCCCACGAGAACGACAACAGACTGGACCTCTTTCAAAGACACTCTGTCAAAAAACCTTGGACCAATCCCATTCTTTGAGTCCCCCACTGACCTAGACCAATTCATTGTCAATTTCCAAGACAACATCAAAAAATCCGTTGACGAAACTTCTTTTCAAGTCAACACCACGGACGTCAGAGACAAACTCACTCCCTCCCTCAAAGATCTTATCAGAGCCAAAAACCGAGCGAGGAAACTCGCCCGGCGAACTCGTAACCCTGATGACCAAAGGTCATACAACCGGCTCAAAGAGCAAGTAGACGTTAAAGTCAAAGAATTTCATGACAATGAATGGTTAGACACCATTAACTCCCTATCATTTAAAGACATGTCCGCATGGCGCATGGCCGCCGCCCTCCAGGGGAAAAAGAAAGTCACCATCCCAATTCTCTCCCGCCCTGACGGCACTATTGCCCGGAGCGATCTTGAAAAGGCTGAAATCTTCGCCGACAGCCTCCAAGCTCAATGCTCCCCCAACACCACAAGATTAGACCAAGACCATATCAATTCGGTCGAAAATTATGTCACCACCACCCTAAACACCTCCGATGACACACATATCACCCCCGCCTCTCTTCCGGAGGTCACCATTGCCATTAAACGCCTCAAAAAGAGGAAAGCCCCAGGTCCCGATGGCATCACCAATACTGCCCTCAAAGAACTTCCCCAAAAAGCCAAAATTGCCATCACCGGCGTAATTAACGCATGTTTTCGACTCAACTACTACCCACAAATTTGGAAAACCGCTGACGTAGTGGTAATCCCCAAACCCGGTCAAAATCTCAAACTTCCGAAAAGCTATAGACCAATCAGCCTGCTCCCTTCTATTGGAAAAGTAGTTGAAAAAGTCATTCTCACCCGTCTCCAAGAATCCATGTTCGATAACAGTATTATTCAAAACGAACAATTCGGCTTCCGTGCTGGACACAGCACGACCCACCAAGCCCTCCGATTAGTTGAGCACGTCACACAGGCACTCAACAAAAAAGAATTCACCGGCCTAGTGCTACTCGACGTATCGAAAGCTTTCGATAAGGTCTGGCACGAAGGCCTCCTGTTCAAAATGCTTCAATCTAAAATTCAAATTCCACTAGTCCGACTTATTGCCTCCTACCTCCACGACAGAAAACTCCAAGTCAAACTCATGAACACTAGATCCACAAAGCGCCCCATCACCTCCGGGGTCCCCCAGGGTTCGATCCTTGCAGCTTCACTGTTTAACATCTTTATGAGCGACATTCCAACCCCCTCAGATCCCGCAACAAAAATTTCATTATATGCAGATGACACTGCAATATACACGTCCTCAATCCACCCGGACATAGCCACAACCCGCCTCCAGGAGGCGATCAACGATCTCGGGAGGTGGTACGAAACTTGGCGCATCGAGGTTAACTCGAGCAAAAGTTCCGCGATCATGTTTCGAAATCGTTGCAAGCCTCACAAGTCCAGTGTCTGGATGTTTGAGGAGCAAATCCCCTGGAAAACCAAGGTCAAGTACCTTGGCGTTACCATGGACCGACGTCTCAAATGGGACGCTCACATATCCTCCGCAACCGGTAAAGCCAAATGCCTCTTCAATAGATTGTTCGTCCTCATGAACAGTAAAAGTACCATGTCCCCCGCTAACAAACTAAGATTATACAAAGCCATAATCCGCCCGACAATGATTTATGCCTCCCCTGTCTGGGGATACGCACGCCCTAGGGCCATAAATAAACTTCAAGTCATTCAAAACAAAAATCTCCGAGCTATTTTCAGCGCCCCCTATTACGTCACTAACAGGCGACTACATGCAGACGCCAAACTAGATCTTATTAACACTCTTAACCGCAAACATGCCACCAATCTTTACAACAAATCCAAATTTTCAGAAAACCCACTAGTAAATCAACTAGGTCAATACAACCCAACCGACTTCTTCATTCCCCGTCCCAAATCACTCCTGACCACGGACAACTCCTGACCATAACTCACCCCCACACAGACTAATGTATGTTCACAGGTTTAACTTACACAAATTCTCTTCGAAAGTGAATTTATTCACTAGATTTGTGTAATTTTTCGATCAATTTCCACAAGCTTCGATAAATCACCCCCCATAGTATCACTACAATCCCACTAGTCGCCATTTCTGACTAGTTCCAAGTAGAAGCCACTCACTTCGAGGTCATCAATAGAAATTATAATTTCTTTCTTCGAATTAGGGACTCTACTATATCGGCAAACGTAAAAATTTCTTTTTCTTCACATATCTCATATTCACAGTCACAGCCCAGGTTTCTAACCAGTCAGTCTGCCAAGCGCCAATTCCCAGAGACCCACCGGTCTCTACAACTTCCAATGTCATTAATGTATTCTTTCAGATGAAGGAGAAGGCCGGCCATGCCGGGATGCTCCATCAAATACATATCAGGTAAAGGTAAAGGTTCGCACCGGCAGATGCAGCTCGTCTCTCGTACTTGTAACATCGATTATTTTTTGTTGTACGCGATTTTTTGGGGGTTTAAAATCCCGGTTTCCTTCATCCCGGTTTTCTTGATGGGTGGCGCCTTCTCGTATGTTTAGCTCTGCCGCGGAGCGGCTCACGCCATGGAAAATCGTCCGGAGCCCCGGAAGGGCGTAGGGTAGATTTTTTGATGCGCACAGTTCTGGCCGTGCCAGATCCACCCAAAAAAGTAATTAGCGCCATCAAAACCGGCCCCGCGGCGAAGCCCCGAAGGGCCTAGGTTTTCCCCATAGTTGTTTATGTTTATTTAGAGACCTTATTCTTAAAATATTTTTGCAGTAAATTTAGTTGTGGTGGAGTATCTTGAGTTTATATACAGTATTTCAAAGAGTTCGGTTTGTTTATTCTATTAATAATTTAATAATCATATTTTGCGTATTACAAAAATATCATCAGTAATTCAATTATATTCAATTATAAACAGGGTGGTTCCGATATTATTGGTATCATATACAGGGTGGTTCAAAAGATGGTGGCTTATGTATTTAGTGGGGGTTCAAAAAATTATTTAATCATCGTGGTTACATAATATACAGGGTGTTTTCGAAAGGTTTGGCATTGCTTCAGATAATAACGTAGTCGGAAGTTGTTCTATTTATTGGTGACTAGTTCTAAATTGAGGATGATAAAGGATTGTGGTTATCTATGGTTATGATTTAACAAGGTAAATATTGAGGTGGTCAGTATTTGGTTTCGTGTGTTCTACACATATTTTATTATAGGTATGTTTTTGTGTCTATATTAAATGTTTGGTAATTTATATGAGGACGAATATCGTCTCAGCTAGGTAAAACGAGGTGTTGAAAATATGTCAGTATAACCGGGTCCTTTCTTTGAGGTATGGTAATATTTACAAGCTCATCGTATGAGTGTAAAATTAGTTAGTCCATGTCAGCAAGTCACAGCCGTGAAAAATTCCTCGATAAGCCAGAGGCAGGAATGTGGCTTGTGTAAATTCCTGTAACCTGTCACGGGAGCATGGAAGTAGCAATAGAAATGTACGTTTGTTATAAAGTGGTCATATTTCACCCTCCCCCCCTCTAAACATTGTGTGGAGCTTGAAGGTGTTGCTTTATTCGATAAGGGAGAGCTTTGTTATACTATGGCGTGATTTTCCAGGTATTATAAATAAATATTATGGTTTCTTTCAGGTAGAAAAGTTGTAGGCGTAATTAGTCCAACTTACATGCATCGAAGTTGAAGGCGTAAATTAGCCCGACTTACGATCTAGGTAAATCCAGTCGTAATCAGACTGATAACAATAACAAACATTCTCAAAAAGGGGAATCTAAATTCAAAATGATAATAATTAATATTTACTGATCTCAAAGTGGATCGAAGGTATGATTTTTAGTTCGCAGTCACAATTTAGGGCTGTAGAATATTCTTTAAGAGAAGTTGATGTGTTTTATTATTATTATGAATTACAACTGCCCTTTATCAGAAATGACGAATGAATTACAAATAAATATGAACAAATTATTACAAATATCAAAATCCACTCAATAATGAGTTGTGTTCACTTGGTTTAATATCAATAAGAGATAACTTTCATTGTTATTTTGGCTTGTCGATCCTTCCCGTGTTTTTTTTTAATATTATAATAAATAAAAATCTAAGTACAAAATTTGTGTAGGTTGCTAGACAGATCACAGGCTTAGAACGATGGTATTTGAATTTATTTGGAAATAAATTTATTTTTACGAAAAACACATTGCGATGATAAACATATGCACTCCATTATCGTTTAAGATAACAAAACAATAAGATACCAAATCTAAGATAACAATCCATTTTAAATCAATTATTTTAGTTTAAACCTTTTTCGTGTTAAATTTTGAGGTATCAAAATATCCGAACCAAAGTTAGACCAAAATGTTAGAAATCAAAATATCTACTAAGTAAATTTACATAGTAAATCTATGTAAAGTACAATTTACATGGCACTAAAGTTATAAAATTACAATGATTTATTATGTAAATTTACATGATAAAATATTAGTTTTAGGCTTCTATACTAAGTATAACAAGAAGCCTTATGATCTGGCTCCGTGTCCGTCTGTCCGTCTGTCTGTCCGTCCGCATAATTCAAAATCATACAGAGCGTTTCAAATCGTGTTGGAAATACTCTGTGTGTATAGAGGTCTAAGAACTGGGTAGCCAGTGCGCTACTTTTAGGCTTCTATACAAGGTATAGAAAGAAGCCTTATGGTCTGGCTTCGTGTCCGTCCGCATGTTTCAGAGCCAATCATAACGTTGATCAACTCATACGTTGTTATATTTTAAATACTTCGTCTATATAGTATTGCGTTAATCTGTTAATCCGTTGTTTCGATTCGCTAATGCAATTTATAAATACGCAAATGTTCGAAAGAAATTTACTAAGTTAAAGATATTTTCGAAGAGGTCTCCCTATATAAACTACTTGTTAGGCTTCTATACAAAGTATAGCAAGAACCCTTATGATCTGGCTCCGCGTCTGTCCGTCTGAAACCTTCGAAATTGACCAAATATAAATTATACTTATTTTATTTACATAACTTTTCACCTATATAATTTAAATACGTTGATCCGATGATACGTTGATCCGATGATACGTTGATACGATGATACGTTCATCCGATGATACGTTGATCCGATGATACGTTGATCCGATGATACGTTGATACGTTGATCCGATGATCCGATGATTCATATTATTAGAATTACCACAGATTTAAGAAATGAAATATTCTGAGATTTATATTTGAACTTAAAATGCTATTCTTTTGCTTTTATGTGAAAAAATAATTTTTTATCCGATAATAAAGATACTAATCTGAAAATCGAAATCTCTTATTGTCACTAAATTTTACTTATACTATACTAGAATATTTTTTAGCTTGGTAGGTATTAAAAATTCAGATTATCAGAATTACCACAGATTTAAAAAATGAAATATTCTGAGATTTATATTTGAACTTAAAATGCTAGATTTTTCTTATAGGTATCTGAAAAAATAATTTTTATCCGATAATAAAGATACTAATCTGAAAATCTAAATGGTTTGTCACTAAAATTTACTTAGGTATACAGAATATTTTTTAAGTTGGTAACTCTCGGTTCCGAATTATCGGATTATCTGATATCACATTATAAAATTATGGCGACCAAAAATAACAACAACTTTTCACACCAGAAAAGTAGTTGTATGTATAGAAGCCTAGGAGCCGCTGCTGAAGCAAGTTCCAACTTTTTATTTTTATTTTTCGATTACAAAAGGTGTTGCTAGCTTCTTGGCCTTAATTAATTAAACGTCTTTTGGATCGCTCATAACAATTTTATTAATAAAACACAATACTACTGAATAACGACGCATAACAAAATAACAACTTCAAATACTCATTGAACAAATGAGCAAATTGTAGTCCGAAAACTGTTTATTATTTAGAATGTATAACTGAAGTTTCGCCTCACAAAAATTGACTTGGCTCACAATTCCACTCAGTTGTGACTCAATTGTGACCATCTTGACTCAATTCCACTCTTGGTTCGTACTTCGCAAATTAACTATTTTAAATCAAATTAAAGACTAATAAAGAAACGGAGGGTTTTCCTAGAATTGCCGAACAAAGGCACATGGACCGCTACCATTTGAATATTAACGGTCTGTGAAAACCCTAAACTAATTACATTAATTGCGTACTGTGTACCATGTACTAAAGTTCAGGTACAGCCCTGTACTTAGGAGAACAAAGAAAGGTTCTTAACTAAACAAATGGTGTTTCCAAAACTCCCATAAAATTTGCTAATCTGATAATTAATAATCAACTAATTTATGTATTTAATTCTTTATTGCTAACTTTTCATGGCATTCAAAATTTAATATTATATAGTAAAATTTTAGATTTGACCCGAAAAAGCGTGAACATAACAAAATTAGTTTCGAATCTGATATATGCGCACTACGTAATCCACCTTTCAAACCAATGGAGCTGAGCGATATTTGGGTTATTAACAATTTTGTTTTACAACACCACACTTTAATCGCGTTTTCGTACGGAACTAGAACAACCACGAAGCGACTGTTGGATGTTAAATATCTCATGACGTATTTGTTGTCTAAAATTTAAAAAATTACATTAATTTTTTTCACGTTTCGTAAAATTTCAATAATCAACCAAACATATGAAAGCATATCGTCCCCCTTATGCCAAAACCACCAATGTGCATTTTCTAGTTTTCAGTCCAGTGTATTTTGAACTAAATTATTAAGTAAATGAAATTAATCAATTTTAATTCAGTCAATTTTTTTATTGTTATTCGAATGTCTTGTAGCCGAAATCTAACGGTAATTTAAAAAAAGAATTTTCTTTCTTAGAAAGAAAGTGCACTTTCTGTCAAGTGTCAAAATGGCAATTTTTGCACATTGGTGGTTTTGCCATTAGGGGGACGATATGTTAATTTGGGAAATAATCATGACATAATCCCCTTGAACTATGAATTTTCTCACTACATAAGAACTATTTTTTGAAAAAATTTTCATTAAATCAGAAAACAGCTACCAGCATGAATAATTTTCTCAACAAAAAGAATTATTTACTTACATATTCGTAGAATAGGAGTCCCTGTTGCTATATCCCAGATTGAGACGTAATGTGGATTCCCTTCGCTGCAAACTATTTTACGTTCATCTAAGATCGTCATAGAGTACGGATGATACATGACATTGATTGTATGCAGTAGGGTTTTAGTTTTGATACTATAAACACAAATCTTACCGGAGTACAACATACATATCAGGTAGTCATTTTTTATCTACAAAAAAATAATTATTTAACTGTTTAGAAACATCTTACCAACAATTTACCATTAGTTTACGAATTTCAGGATGAGAGCAAATGGGTGTTCTTAAATTTGTTGAATTAAATTCAACGATAGTCACATCACCCCAGTTCGTAGCAAATGCCAATAAATTTTCAGATACGCACATGCACATTATCAAAACCATGTTTTGAGAATAAATAATATTGCCATTGAAATCGTAAATAAAAATCTCATTTCTAAGCTGGTTTGTAAACGCAATTCTAAAAATAATTGGATAAATATACAGCAATTCAGTTCCTTTAGGGTAGACCATACAGAAAAAAGTATTTTGAGAATTTCTTCGAGTTCGACGTATCAGAAATGTCAGTCGGCGAATTTAGAAAATGTTGGGTGATTTTTACAATTGACGTTATCTGATTGGTCGATTCATTAGAAAGCTAAACAAACTTGCTCGGGATCTCTCCTTAGTAAAAAAATACTTACAAATTTTTTGTAACGGACATGAGTTGACTTCCGTGATGCAATATCCGAACTAATATACATATTCCGTTTTTTGATAAATCCCAAATTTTTAAAACGGAATTGGAGCAATGACTAACCAAATAATTATCAACTTTGAAAACATTAGAAATTCGATCTCTGTGTCCCCCTAGTTCGGTTTTGATTATATTGCCTGTTGAACAATCGATCATTTTTAATTTATTTTTGTTCGTGCTTACGATGAATGTATTGTCATTAGAATAATGAATTTGTACGGGGTACTCGGTGGAATTATTTCGAAGTATTTTCTTAAAACCATTAGTCTTCCAATTATAAAACAGCGTTTGGTAGTAACTGTACAGGCCCTGCGTAAGAAAAAGGTTACATGTTTTAAAATATATACAGTGATTTAGAGCCGATTGCGCCAACGTCATTTAGAATTTAACAGACATCTATGCCTGTAACTTGAATGGAGTTTTAGTATTCTTAAATAATGTTGGCACAATCGACCCTTATTATTTCCACAAAATGGACTTCATGTTAAGGACTCACTGCGAACCAAATTTACTCGAGAAAAAAATAAGAGATGGAAATAAGAAAATAACGGTTACCTGCCAATAACAAGCAAATCCTTGTAAGAATTTATGAAAAAATTTCGATTTTTCATTTTGACCTGCCTTGCCATAATCGTCAAGTTGACATCTTCGTTTCCAAAAATAATCGCCGCTCATCACACTCCTCCAATATCTGCTGCAATTGAAAGCATTAGTCACATCGTCCTTTCCTAAATACAATAATATTTTTTGTGAACATTCCGGCGGTAAATTGGCAATAATATCGGTCTTATTCTCATAAATGATTTTCATTAATTTTTTATTTCTATTATTTCTCTTTTTCCTTTCTGGTTTAGTCGATGTTTGTGGAACTTTCAATAGGTTGTTTATTATTCTTTCCGATTTAAACTTCCTAGTGGTGCTTCTCGTTATGGGGGCCATTTTAAAAGAACTGCAATTTTCGGCAATTATTGATATATTTTCAATTACACTAAGTAAGATAGATAATTTTATTTATATACATATCGTTGATCTCTATATTATCTACCAACCCAAAAAAGAAATTATAAGTTTTAATTAACAATCAGCATAAATTAAAATAATTTAAAAACATCAAAGAACAATTACAAAAATTGACGATTAAGTTGGAAGAATTTGTCCATTGCATCGATTCTAGCACCGATGCAGCATTCTCTCGTTTGATGCACAAACTTTAACTCTGTATCAGTTAACTTCACATACAATATAACGAATTTTTAATTCATCTCAATTAATTATTTCGTATTTATTTATTTATTTATTTCAAGCATTACATTCCTTAGA
This sequence comes from Podabrus alpinus, assembly GCA_932274525.1. Classification (NCBI taxonomy): domain Eukaryota; kingdom Metazoa; phylum Arthropoda; class Insecta; order Coleoptera; family Cantharidae; genus Podabrus; species Podabrus alpinus. Next base: position 67,206,553 of record OW026456.1, on the reverse strand, counting down.
GGAATATTGCTCTCCCATTTCTAGGATTTACAAATCCATGTGAAGGGGAGGATTAGCCCCAGTATAACATATTTCATTTTTTACTTGTCCTGTCTGATTCTTCTTTCCTGTTCTGCCTCTTACTGTGTTACCGCATCTCTGACCACTTCTCTCCAGCTTTCCCTATCTTGTATCCTTATCCAGCATTCCCCGACCTCCATGGCTCTCAAGTCGTTCACCACCTGGTGCCACCATCTCGCCTTCGGTCTTGCGCGCTTCCTGTCATCGTTCGGTTTCCATAGGGTTATTCTCTTCTCTAAGCTGTCGTCGTCGCTTCTCATGATGTGACCTATCCATCTCAATCTCTGTGACTTCACGAACTTCACTATATCTTCACCCCTCATCGCATTCTTGATTTCGTGGTTCATCATCGGTATGTATTCGTCCTTTTCATCTCTTCTTGGACCCAGGATAGTGAGCATTATTTTCCTCTCGAGTACCAGTAGTTTTTCTGCCTCGATCTGCGTCATGCATATTGTTTCCGAGGCGTATGTAATCACTGGTCAAATCAGTGTTCTGTAAATCTTTAACTTCGTTTCGCTTGTCAGTGTCTTGTGTTTAAGTACGACTTTGTTGACGCAGTAAGCCCTATTACCCGACTGCACTTTTTTTCGGATTTTGCAGTTTGTGGAAATTCCTGGTCCAAATCTGTTTAATTTTCTCAGCATTATGTTGTACTTTGTCTACCTTCAGCATTGTTCTTATGTTCCATGTTCCGATCTTTATCAAGTCCTTTTTACGTTTCTTTTTGTGTCTTATGTTCTTTATCGTTTTTTCGTTTGTTTTTCTCTTTGTTTTTATGCCGTTTGTCAATTCGTTATCCATTGTCATAGCATGGGTCGATTGGGGACAGTCCTGTTTTCTTACCACTAGATTTTTGAACCCCCCTGCATTTCGGTCGCCGATTGGGCGTTTATTTTCTGTTGGATCGTTCGCTATTCGTATGTGTTGTTGTTTATAGTTAGCTTTTGATATCGCTCCTTCCTTTCTTGCGACTTCTCTTATCTTGTTTTGTATATTTAGTTCGTTCTTGATCAAATCGCTGTCTATGTAGATTCTTTCACCTCTCAACCAGTTCTTGTTTCCACTGTCTTTTCCTATTTCAAAAACGTCTATTGGTTCAACTTCTACATCTAGCTTTTCTTTTCAGAAGAGTCTTTACTACTTGTTTATTCACATTGGACCCGTTTGTGATCTGTAGTCCCTTTATTATGTTGTTTCGGTTTCAAAATACTTTCCTGTGTTTCATAATTTTTTTCCATCTCTTCGATTCTTTTCTCCAACAGTTACCTCTTGTTTTTCCAGGTTTCCAGCTTTTCTAATTTATTAGCGGTTTGTTCCGCGTCTTCCTGGATTTGTGTCACTTCGTTCTTTAGTTTGTTAAGGGGTAATGTAAACTGCCCTCCAAATTAACCTTTTTTTATTTTCTTCAAGTTTGGTTTTTAAGTCGGCATGTAAACTGCCCTCGGACTGTGTAATCCCTACTAATACGTAAGTAGGAGATTATAACAATTAGAATTTATGAACGGCTTATTAAATATACAGGGCCGGTTAAGGCGGGGAATTGTAGGGGGTAGTGACCGAGTGAAAATCGCTAATTTTACCTCAGAACTTCATCGTTTACTTTACATGTGATGCATTATAGGGACATTAATTTTTAAATTAAACTACCCTAAACTATATCTGCTGCGCGAAAAGGTAAATCGGCCGCTCAGAGGTTATAATGATAATTCATTTTCTTCACCCCCCTCGTGTTCGGTCTGTTTTGGCACTCGGGTCTGGCCGGGGCTTAAAAACCTTTGTGCCTGGCGTGGCTGTCAATGAACCGGGTTTGTTCCCGTATTTGTCGTCGTGGAGAAATCTGACAAATACAGGTACCTGCGTGTTTGTGCCGTGCGCGGTGACCCGTAAGGCAGGATGAGGGGATCCTGGTGGCTGAGTCAGCCTGAGGGTGGCTGTTATTTCCACAGGTCTGGCAACACTCCACTTTGACCCGGATTTCTGCTTAAACGGGAGGTCTAGACTAGTCCACCTAGATCAATCGGCTACGCTGGTCCGTCAGAGGACCAGCAAGACGAGTGTTTAGGGAAGGATGGAGCATGCAAATGCCTCACCTCCTCGAATGCTATATCTCCTGGGCAGTCTTGACGGCGAAGTATCGCGCGTCGCCAACTTTGCGCACTCTATGACGGGTGAGAACCTGGAGGATGAAAAGATATTTTCTCACATGGATGAGCAAAACAAAAACAAAAAACCAGTCGAGTCATCGACAACAGTTCAGATGGGTGCGTCCGCTCAGGATACCCCGTCTAAAAATATAAATGAAGAGGCCAGCACTGCAGATCGACGTCCGCCAAGGCGGAAGGTCTGTGGTGCGGAAGCCAAACGCCGTAGGAGGGCCCGTTTGGCAGAGGTAGCGAAAGATATCACTGCAAAACGCCCTACCGCTGTCGGCACAGCTCACGAACAGGCCAGGGGCTCAATTCTTGAACTCAATAGAATTGATTCGCATACGAAACTTCGCCACTTTCGCATACGAATGAAAGATTTGTATTCTCGAACCCTTCGAAATGTTCGTCTACGAATACTTTTCGCATGAAATTATTCGTATACGCCACTTTCGCATACGAACTAAATTTTGTATTCTCGAGCAATCGTCTACGAATACTTTCGCATGAAAACCATTCGAACTACAACGTCTGGGGGTACCCAGACGAAACTTTGTTCGTGTGCGATAATATAAAAGTTGAGCATGCGCAGTGGGGTTTAAATACCAATAGATTGGTTATAACCAATCACAAAAATGGGTCTATATAAATGTGATATAACTATAACTGATGAAGTAATAAGTGTGACGGTCGATAATTCCATATCGTGTTTTAAAGTTGTATCGTAATATTGCACAGAATGGCAAATTTTTATGAATTAGGAATGTTAGCTGCGATTGAGACGGTGGAAGAATGCAAAATTGCGAAGAATGCAGGGCCCTTATTCTCCAACTCGCTCGATTTTATTCTCATACGAATCATTTCGCATAATAAGTTTCGCATACGACTCGATGATAGCTTAAATCTGGTATTCTCGAATGGCACACGAATTTTATCGCATAGTTACGTGGTTCATAGTTACTTAATCCGGATTAAGTGGATAATCTCAAATATGAGGACAAAAACGAAGGGAAAAATCAGCACGATAAAAAAATATACAGGAGGCACAAGAAAAAATGAGAAGGAAAGAGATGTACCAAAACAAAAAATTAGAACTACTAGAAAGAGAGGTACTAGCTAAAGAGAAAATTGGCAATGCTCTTGTCGAGTTGTTAAATAAATTGGCTAAGTAGTTTAAATCCATTATATATTTTTTTACATTAATTTTTATTTTAATACTTACTTTGTTTGGACGAGAGTTTCTGTTTCACCAATTAATTTTTAGTTATTACTTTTTATTATTTTTAGTCGTTAAGTTAAAATTTCGTTTAATAATTTCATTTAAATTCAATAATAAAATAATTTCATTTAATAATTTGTAATTCACTATTTTTATAATATGTACATAAATTAAACTAATTAATTGTAAAATAATTTCTTTAGTCGTTAAGTTAAAATTTCGTTTAATAATTTCATTTCAATTCAATAATAAAATAATTTCATTTAATAATTTTTAACTCACTATTTTTATAATATAATATGTACATAAATTAAACTAATCGCACACGACCAAATTTTCTCATGCGTAAGTACCACACGTTGTAGGTCGTGTAATTTTCGTGCGCAAATATTCGTAGACGATTGCTCGAGAATACGAATTTTTGATTCGTATGCGAAAATGACCTAGTTTCGTATGCGAATGAATTCTCACGAGTTCTAGAATATGAGCCCAGAAGTGTTTCTATTGATAAGGGGATACCGATCAAGTCATTATTTACAAATAAAGGGCTGTATGAATTCTTATCTTTTAAAGATCTATTTTCAGTTGACGATCCTTCCGGTTATGACAAATCGAAATCCACTGTAGATTCCTGCGTATCTGCATGGCCACTTATGGCAATTGGATTTATTAATTCTAAAATGTTCTCATCAAGTTCGCTCAAACTTTCGCTTGTTGGTTTTCCAGTTCCGCCAGTGTAGGTTTTTATGGAGCTGTTATTTCTTTTTGCTTTTGCCCTCATATCTTGCCAAGTTTTTCTCCATTGCCTCCAATTCTTCTTAGCACCCGCCATGGAATTTAACGATTCTGTTAGTTCTTGCCATTTATTTTGCGCTGTCCTCAAAGTGAAATCTGCCGCGAACTTTCCACTTAATAGTTTGGGATTTGTATTTAAATACTCCGTAATGACATTATTTTGCTCTATGGAAGCATTGGCTACTCGACTTTTCGCAATTCTTTCCTATTGCATAGTTCTTGTATCGTTATTATTATTGTTGTGTTTGAACTAGTTGATTTATGTATTATAAAAATCATTCCATTATATGGAGAATTTTTTTGATTGGTAAATTAATCTTTTATTCTTCTACAAGTTTAGTCCAACAGCCTAATTTGGCGCAAAATCGCCTATCTGGAAATCCTGACGATTTAAAACTTTCAAACACAATATTTGCGACTGAAACTCCCTGTATAATGACGCAATACTATTGGCCGAGCCGTTTGTTCGCACGGTATAACATTCGTATGCCATTCGAGAATACTATTTTAAAAGTCATCGAGTAATCGTCACCATGCGGAATGATTCGCATGCGGAGTAAATTCGAGTGAGTTCGAGAATACCATTTTAAGTGATCGAACAATCGTGTGCGAAACTTACCATGCGAAATGATTCGCATGCGAATAAATTCTATTGAGTTCAAGAATAGGCCCCCTGGCTTTCAAAGCCACCGGTTCATGGAGCTAAGAAGTCACCCACAGATGTGACGAAGAAACGGGTACGCTCGCAGGACTCGCTCCCCTCGCCCCCTCGCAATCGGGGAAAGAGGCGGAGACCTGCAATAATGCCACCCAAAAAACCCTCCACCAGAACGGAGTCTGTCACCTACAAGGAGGCTGCTGAGAAGCGCCTTCGAGTAGCAGTGATAGACCGTTCAAATCCCCTGGGAAAGCTCACCGAGACCCAGGTGGAGATGGTGGAAGGTAAACTCACCACTGCCTTGGATGACTTTATTGACACAAGGCCTGATGAATTAATGCAAGCACCCACTTTCAAAGGGTTCCATCACTCAGGACAGATCCTTCGGATCACCTGCTGTGATCAAGGTTCCCTTGAATGGCTGCAAGCAACCATTGCAACCCTCACAGGAATGTGGGAGGGGCAAAATTAGATGTCGTACAGGTGGATAATCTGCCCAGGCTGACCAAGGCAACCCTTTGGATCCCCGGGGAACCGGAATCCACTGAGGCTGTCGTGAGACGCCTGGCTGCTCAGAACACCTGGGCAAAAGTAAAAGAATGGTGTGTCTTCTTCGACTCGGTCAACGAAGAGCCGAAAGGCAAACTCTTTGTTCTCGGTGTCGAGCAGGAAGACAATGCCGTCATCAAAGCGAAAGGAGAGAGGTTGAACTACAAGTTCACCTCTCTGAAAATCAGGTTGCAGAGATTCGAGGACGACTCTGCACTCAAAACGATGCCGACAGACACCACATCCACTCCGCTGGAGATGGGCGAAGGTTCGAGTGGTGTGTCTGCTGGCACAATGGAGTAGGATGCTCTTCAAGGCAGGCCAAATTGCTTCCCTACAAGAGTGGAACCTACTACAAATCAACCTCCAGCACTGTCGAGGGGCTGTTGCAACCCTATGCCGCCACCTCGACTGCTGCAAGGATACAATCGCTCTTGTTCAAGAGCCATGGTTAGTAAAATCTACTGTGAGAGGTTTTACAAAACTAAACGGCACTGTTTTTACATGAGGTCACACAAATAAAATTAGGACATGTATCTACATATCTAACAACATTCAGGCCAACCTTCTGCCACAGTATAGCGACGGCGACCTCACAGCGGTGCGGCTCAGCTGCGACTTTGGCAATGGTCAACAGGACGTCATTATGGCATCAATCTACCTTCCAATAGACTCACTCGAGCCACCACCCCCACGGGGGATGGTGGAGCTGGTGGAATATTGTGAGCAACAGAAGAAACACCTCATAATTGGCTGCGACTCTAACTCCCATCATCACGAATGGGGAAGCAGGGAATGCAACGGTCGAGGTAAGTCTCTATTAGATTACTTTATTAGTACAAACCTAGAAATTCTTAATCGAGGGAATGACCCCACTTTTTACGTGTCACCCCAACGCAATTCTTTGATTGATATCACCTTAGCGTCGTTAAGCATTTCAAATTATATATATGATTGGCATGTGTCTAACGAACTGACATTGTCGGATCATAAATGGGTTCCCAATAAACATTTTAGCCTGCGAATAGCCTGACAATAGCCTGACAGTGACAACTCGGGCAGGTACCTATCCCTGCGGCAGGCTCATATCGACCCTGACACCGGTACGAAATAGCTAAAGTGGCGCAAAAATTAGCCTGCGTCATACTTGATCGCCGGCAAAAAATAGCCTGCATTAGCTAACCGCAGGCTGAGAATTGTGACTAACCGCAGGCTTGCGGTTAGCTAACCGCAAGCTATTTTTTTGCCGGCGATCAAGTATGATACAGGCTATTTCTTGCGCCACTTACAGCTATTTCGTACCTGTGTCCGGGTGGATATGAGTCTGCCGCAGGCTGAGAATTGTGACTAACCGCAGGCTTACGGTTAGCTAACCGCAAGCTATTTTTTTGTTCATTCATTTGAACAAAATTCAATTGAATTTCGTTTAATGAATTTTTAAATTTATTAATCAATTTTGAAAATCAAAATAAAAAAATTAATTTTTTTGAATTATCCATTTATTTTTTATTTCTTTCAGGTGTTTTCTTTTCTAATTATTTACAACTTTTCTAATTGTTTTATTGACTCCATACACATAATTTTTTATTTTACCCATTTCTCATATTTGTAGAACTTGTTGGTGGTGATTACTCTTCATGATTCGTCTTTACTTTGTTTCTTGGAGTCTGCAATTAAATTTTGAAAATTTGAAATAAAATCTTACCTTGTGCCAGGATCGAACCAGTGACCTTTCCCTTCATTGTCCGTAAGCGTTAACCTCTCTGCCACAGAGCTGTTGTTATTTTAGTTGTGAAATTGCTTTATGACTACAAAAATTTAATTTATAAGAAAAAAGAGGACTAAACGGATTTAATTTTCTAATTACATTTGCGGCGGATTATCAGATAATTGTAATACCAAACAAAAATGAAATTTGTATATAAACGATTTCGACAGTCAGTCAACTTGAATAAATATATATACTGGTATTAAAAAATCCAAATGGTTGTTCATAAAAAATTTGTAGTTTTATATATTTTTTCACTATTACACCTACTTATTATTTGTCACAATTAATTAATTTGAATAATAATTAATTTATTTAAATACTTTTAAACACAAATAAGCATAATTATTTATAATAACATGTAACCAATGAGAAACAATAGTTTTGCTAACGGTGAATTTTTCTTAATTCTGATTGGTTAAAACTGTTTTAAAAGACGGAATTAAAATTCATTGCTATTTAATTATTTATTTTTATAATATATTATATTTTAATGTTAAAGATTTTTCACATTTCAATAGTAGTTTTCTTTGCTACAATATTTTTGTTTTCGACATACCACGTGGTTGTTCATAAAAATTTGTATTTTTATTTCTTATTTCACTATTACACCTTCTTATTATTTTTCATAATTAATTAATTTTAATTTTAACAATAATTAATTTAATTTAAATACTTTTAATCACAAATAAGCGTAATATATATTTATAATAACATGTAACCAATGAGTAACAAGCGTTATGTTAACGGTGAAATTTTTCTTAATTCTGATTGGTTAAAACTGTTAAAAATCGGAATTAAAATTCATTGCTATTTAATTATTTATTTTTGTAATATATACTTTAATGTTAAATATTTTTCACATTTCAATATTAATGAAACATCACATTATATATTTTATTATGTACTTATTAAGCCTGTCATAGTATTAACTTAAGTATATATAGAGGCCTCTGTTAATTAGCTAAAAGAAAACATAAAATATTTAAAATACACGTTTCCATTCGCTAGTTAACTCAAGGGCTCTTTAAATACCTTGATAATATCGGGCGTAAGAGATTAAAAACTACCCCCCCCCCCAATTATAAATATGACCGCTCCTTCTGACTCCAATAATATCTCATATAATAATTATTGTAATATAAAATGCGTATAATAATTCGTATAATCAATGAGAAAAAAGAGTTTATTTGCTAGCGGTGAAATTTTTCTTCGTTCTGATTGGTTAAAACTATTTACCACGTGGGTGTCTATAAAAAATTTGTATTTTTATATCTTATTTCACTATTACACCTTCTTATTATTTTTCATAATTAATTAATTTTAATTTTAACAATAATTAATTTAATTTAAATACTTTTAATCACAAATAAGCGTAATATATATTTATAATAACATGTAACCAATGAGTAACAAGCGTTATGTTAATATAAATAAGCTAACGGCAGGGCCTGACGCAGGCTAAATTATTAGCTAATCGCAGGCACAGATAAATAACCTAACCGCAGGGCCTGACGCAGGCTAAATTATTAGCTAATCGCAGGCACACAAAAATAACCTAACCGCAGGCCTGACGCAGGCTAAATTATTAGCTAATCGCAGGCACAGATAAATAACCTAACCGCAGGGCCTGACGCAGGCTAAATTATTAGCTAATCGCAGGCACAGAAAAATAACCTAACCGCAGGCCTGACGCAGGCTAAATTATCAACGAATTGCAGGAACAGATAAATTTATCTAAACGGCAGACCTGACGCAGGCCTGCGTCAGGTACAGGCTATTTACAGGCTATTTGCAGGCTAAAAGTGTTTATTGGGTTTGCTTCAAGTTGAAAGCTAAAAAAGTGGAACCCAAGCAATTTCTAAATCCTAGGAGAGCTGACAGGTTGGTCTTCTTAGACCACCTCTCCTCGTCCCTGGAGGTCGACATGCAGGCAGAAACTTCACAAAAGAATATTTAATAACTACTAAGGAGATTGAATTGTACGCTGATATGTTGCAAAACTCCCTCACAAAAGCGTACGAGATGTCCTGTCCCCTACGGACTGCTGGATTACGGGGTCGAGCAACACCTTGGTGGTGCAAAGAACTCGACCAGCTGAGGAGGATGACCAGGAAGCTCTACAATAAGGCGCATAACTCAAAAAATGACACTGACTGGACAGCGTTTAAGACGCACCAGTCGGAGTACAAGAGAACAATACGTCAAAAGCAACGCGAATCGTGGAGGATCTTCTGCGGTGGCATCGAATCAACTGCCGCCGCAGCAAGAATAAAAAAGATCATTTCAAAAGATCCACACGGCAGCCAGGCAGTCTGCGTCGAGAGGACGGCTCGTATACAGAAAGCCTCTCGCAGACTGCTGAAATTCTGCTAAAAACACACTTTCCCGATAGTAGACCTGCTTCGGATTTTGGCTGGGACAAGGCGACGGGCCGGTTACCGATGCACAGTGGGGCAAGAGAGCTAAAACGTGCTATTAAATCAAATACCATTTGAATGGATTTCTAAGTTGGATATATATTTTCAGGGTCGTTAGTAGTATTTAAAAAAATCGATAGATACTATTTTATCATATTCCTTAACCGAAAAACAGCTTATTTGGTTTAGCAACAAATTTTTTTTAGACCGCCCTGTATGTACTGCTTCCAAAAATAAACAAAATTGCATCTAGTGAAGCGATGATAGTATTTCTTTCGTGTTTTTGAAATTCCCTTTATTAAAAATAATATAAAAATATAAAGTATTATTAATTTTCTATTAATTAACGCTTACCGAAAACAAAGTTAATCTACAAAATCTCCGAATATGCTATCATCATAATCCTCACCATCTTCACTGTTATCATAAGGTTTGTTCGTTTTAGCAACACTTTTTACACTCGAGTGTGGCCGAGTGTAATTTACACTCCCACTTTTTTCCGAAAGTGTGCGTTTAACACGAACGCAAAAGTGTAATCCCTCCTTGAGAAGCAAATCAAATTTGTGTTGGTACCTAACCTAACTTGTTGCCATCCACTTCACAACGAAACACATCATGTTCGAATGTGATTTCAGCGCTAACCAGTTGAAATAGCGATCCATCTATAATATAATAGTAAAATACTATAAAAAAAACGCCAACAAACTTACCATCACATATACATGTCATAAAGCCGTCTGTGTTTGGAATGTCTCCGTTCGCATCTCGAATTAACCACGCTGTTTTAACATTAGTACCCATTTTATTGTATAAATAAATAAATTATTGAATAAATAAATAAAATATATAAAAGTTGAGCAAGTTGTAATAAATTAGAGACAAACTACTAGGTTTCATACAGTAGGTATAAGACGTTTTTAACGGTTTACTTTTATTTTTTTAGGTTTGTAATTTGTATTTTAAATTTTAAAGAAATTTTAAAAAATAACTAAATTTAAAATAAAATTTTAAATAACTTACCGCCAATAACAGCCAATCAAAATTAAGTGTTAACTTGCACACTTGCTCTGGAGCAGGTGTGGAAAGTGTCGAAAAGTACAACTTAGTGTAGCTACACTTTATAACACGAACAGAGCGCTCTGCTAGCACGAACAGAAAAGTGCACACTTTGTACAAAAGTGTAAAAAGTGTTGCTAAAACGAACAAACCTATTATCATTATCCCGATTACGAATGACCATGACCGTTGGAGATTTCAATAATCCTAGTGCTTCTTTTGGAATGTATTGCATTTTTCTCTTTTTTAGTTTTCGTTTGCTAGTGATTACGAGATCGGAACTCAATAAAAACAAGTGAAAAATATCAGTATTCGTATTTTCCCAACTGCATTTTCTGAAGTAATGAGTAATTATCCTTTAAATTTTTTTGGACCACCCTGTATGAATTGCTTCCGAAAATGAAAAAATTGTATCTAGCGAAGAGATTTGTAAAATTTGGTACAAAGTTTAAACGCGACTGTTTTCTTATACTCAATACCCATTAGGGAAAAAAAATCAAAGCTCAATATGCTTTAAAACATAACCAAAAAGCCCAAAAACTAATTAAACTTCAGATTTCAACAATACCGTTCTGTAGCGTACTTTTATAGATTACATGCTCTTTAATACAAGTTTAGAATTACTAAAATGTCACAATATACTTCAATTTCAAAGTTTCAAACTAAATATTTCAATTCTTAAAAATGCTTCCGGTAGAGAAAAATCGCGCTAATCCGGGTCACGGAGGGCCCACCGAAAATTTAGTAGTGTTCTAGTGTGCGTGGGTTAGTGGTGTATTTATACATTATGGACAGGAATCTCTAAATTGCATTTAATATTTTCATTTAATATCACGTTTTGGCTCTCTTGCCCCACTGTGCGACGGGGATAGATTGGGAAACTGCAAAGAAGGTCGTGAATGAGACCAAAACGAGCTGGGCAATTAAATCGTTCTGCCCCTTTAAGTCGCCCGGGCCTGACGGGGTATTTCCGGCCCTACTACAGTGGGGACTGGATGTGGTGCTCCGTCACCTGGTGCGGGTGTTTAGAGCATGCATTGCGCATGCCTACATACCAAAAGGATGGCGGACGGCAAAAGTTGTCTTTATACCCAAGCCAGGTAGAAGTGATTACTTCCTGGCCAAATCTTTTAGACCTATCAGTCTCACTTCGTTCTTTCTGAAAACGTTGGAGAGACTGTGTGATAGAGAGATCCGCGAAGTGGTTCTGTTTCACAGACCACTACATGCGAATCAACATGCATACATCCCAGGGAGATCGACCGAATCGGCGCTACATAAGGTTGTGGAGCGCATAGAGAGATCACTGGACTACAGAGAGTCCACCCTGGGAGTGTTCATTGATATCGAGGGGGCTTTTGACAAAGCCACCTTCGGAAGTATAAATGCTGCTCTGCAGATCCACGGCGTTTCCGCGACCATCGCGAGATGGATCAGTTTTATACTGAAGTGGAGAATCGTGAAGATCAGAGTTGGAGACGTTGATATTAAAGGAGTTGTAACAAGGGGCTGCTCTCAGGAGGGAGTACTCTCCCCGCTGCTGTGGGACATGGTGGTAGACGGCCTTCTGAAACTCTTAAATGACATGGGATACCACACCATAGGATACGCAGATGACATCGTCATACTGCTTACTGGAAAATTTGAATGTCTTATGCGCCCTAATGCAGGATGCTTTCAAGATTTTAGAGAAGTGGTGTAAGGAGCACTCTCTCTCGTTTGAGTTTTGGGAATTGAGTTTTTGTTCAATTTCTGGTGATTTAAGGTGTGGAATTGATGCGAGATTGCATTTTTGCATTTTTTCAACATCACTTTATGTTTTTTTTGCGTAATTGGGGGAGAATTTTGACTCGAGTCAGTTTCTAACCTCAAAATTGCTACAATAAAATAAAAATTTTTAATTACTGATCAAAGTTGATTACTTATTCGGGAATAGATAAGGTATGAGTGCATGTGGTGTGTGTCATAGAGCCCCGACGAGATATGAGGATTGCATCCAATGCAAAATGAGGTGCAAGTCAAATTACCATATTGAATGTATTTGAATGACCCTGGAAACGTTAAATGAAATAAATCAACGCGGAGAATTTCATCACTGGAACTGCCCCAGTTGCTTGAACGAAAACGAAAACATAACCTTGAACACAATTAATACCATCGAAGGTGCGGCTGGAAATATTAATAATAAGGAAACGAAGAATAAGACAGAAAGCGAACACTTAAGCAAAAATAACCAACATCTTTCAACAGATGAACAGGAACCCAACAACAAACAACCCCCGGAGGTAAGCCTGGAATCTCCCCGAATTCTAAACCAAACCGAGTGGCAATGGCAAGATGTAAATCCAAGAAAACATAGAAGAGATAGTCCTGAAATTCCCGAACGAAATGTGAAACAAAGAAAGATGTCCGAGTATTATATTCGAGAAAATAATAAAATTAGACTACGAAACCGTTTTGAAGCACTGGAAGAAAATCAAGAAACCGGACAGGCATCAGATACCCAAGAACAACCAAAAGTCATAAAACCGCCACCAATATTTGTTCCCAACGTTCAAAATATAACAGGATTACAACTTACTCTTGACGGAGGAGCTAAAAATTCTTATTCCTTAAAATTGATTGGAAAGGATCATCAATTGTTAAACTGCTGAAGGAGGGGAACGTAAACTTTCATACATACCAGCTCAAACAAGAGAGAAGCTTCAAAGTGATCATCAAGGGTCTACATGCAACCACCGATAGCAAAGGGATAATTGCCGATCTTGAGATGCATGGACACAAGGTGAAAAATGTTTCAAATATTAGACATCGAATTTCTAAAACACCCCTGAATCTGTTCCAAGTTGAAATCGCACAGAATATCAACAACAAAGAAATATACAAAATCAACCGTCTCCAATGTCAAGTTATTACTGTGGAACCACCACATGTAAAACGAGAAGTTGTACAATGTACTAGGTGCCAGAGATATAATCACACCAAAACCTACTGCACAAGACAGCCGAGATGTGTTAAGTGTGGAAAAAATCATTGGACCAAAGAATGTACCAAGGAAACAGCAACCAAGCCCACTTGCGCTCTATGTAATGGTGACCACCCTGCAAGCTATAAAGGTTGTTCGGTCTACAAGGAAATTCAAAAAAGAAAATTTCCTCCGCTAAGACCAAAACAGAACGAGCAAGCGCCTAGAATAAACAGCGAACAACAACTAACAGGAAATATAAGAACCAGCGAGTCTTATGCAAGAGTGACAAGCGGAACCAGCCAGCAACAACAACAATCCACTGCAAATGACACTCGGCCAAGGCAGGAAAACGAAAATATAAACCAAAATGGAAATCATGAACAACAATCTACCACAGCTAATCAACAGTCTAGGCAGGAAAGCGAAAACATAGAACAGAACCAAGATAATAACAATGAAAATCTACTAATGGGTTTAATGACAAAAATGATGGAAAAAATAGATAAAAATATGGAGAGAATGGATAGAATCATTGATCTCCTTATTTCCGTCATGTCAAGGAACAATTAATGGATTATTTACTAAAGGTTTCCGTATGGAATGCTAATGGCTTGTCTAGCCGTAGACAAGAGTTAACAAATTTTATTCAAAACCACAATATTGATGCTGCTTTAATATCTGAAACGCATTTTACCCAATCAAGTTATTTCAAAATCCCAGGTTACACAATGTATCACACACAACATCCTGATGGTACTGCCCATGGTGGAACTGCAGTTATTGTTCGGTCATCCTTGAAACACTTTGAGAACGTAAAATTTCAAAAAGATCACTTACAAGCTACAAGCATAACAGTTGAAGATCGCAATGGACCACTGACACTTTCTGCAATTTATTGCCCGACAAAGCACATCGTGAAGGAGGACAAATTTGGTGAGTTTTTCGAAACATTGGGAAATAGGTTCATTGCTGGTGGCGATTACAACGCTAAGCATCAAGAATGGGGCTCACGACTAATAAATCCTAGAGGTAGAGAACTGCTAAAAACCATTAATAAAAATAGACTCAACCACTTATCCACTGGTGAAGCTACATATTGGCCTACTGATAGAAATAAGATTCCAGACGTTATCGACTTCTGTGTCACAAAAGGAATAAATTCAAACTATGCTAAAATGGAATCCTCGCTTGATCTATCATCAGATCATTCTCCAATTATAGTTACTCTTACCTCACAAATATCTCGCAGGCAAAAACCTCCAACTCTCTACAACAAAGCCACAAACTGGAATTATTTTAAATCACTGGTAGATAAAAATATAAATATACAACTATCGTTAAAAACCGAAGAAGAAGTAACAAAAGCAGTCGAACACCTCAATTACACAATCCAGAGCGTTGCATGGGATTCCACCCCCATAGAAAAAATGATAGAGGAACCAGTAAATGACTGCCCGGCGTATATAAAAAAAGTAGTAGCAGAAAGGAGAAGACTCAGAAGAATATGGCAAAGTACGCGATACCCAGAAGATAAGACCAAATTAAATAAAAAGACTAGAGCGCTAAAAGACTTACTCCAAAATCACAAAAACCAAGCTATACAACAGTACTTATCAAACCTTACACCTACTGAAGCTACCGATTTCTCATTATGGAAAGCAACAAAGAACTTGAAGCGAATATGTACACCCGTTCCTCCAATACGTAAGACAGATGGCAGTTGGGCAAGAAGTAACCAAGAAAAAGCAGACACGTTTGCATCCCACCTAGCGAATGTTTTCCAACCATTTCCTGCTGAATCAACAGAGGAGGAAGAAGGCGAAATCTATCGATTACTAGAATCACCACTTCAACCGGAATTCGTAATCAAGCCTTTTAAAGTAAAGGAAGTATGTTCCATCATAAAGCAACTCAACCCAAAAAAGGCTCCAGGATACGACCTTATAAATGGAAAAGTTCTCCAACAGCTACCATTAAAAGGTATTAAACTTATTATGTTTATTGCTAATGCTATACTCCGTTTAGAGGTCATCCCAATGCAATGGAAGGCAGCCCAGGTTGTCCTCATTCACAAAGTTGGCAAACCACCTGAAGAAGTAACTTCTTATCGACCTATCAGCCTTTTACCAATTATGTCTAAGGTTTTTGAGAGACTACTCTTAAAGCGATTGTATCCATACATAATGCAATAAGACGTAATTCCAAAACACCAATTTGGCTTTAGAAAGCATCACGCCACTATCGAGCAGGTACATCGACTTACTCAACTAATAAATCAAGATCTGGAAGAAAAACGATACTGTTCAGTTGCATATTTGGACGTGACGCAAGCTTTTGATAAAGTGTGGCATACTGGACTGTTGTATAAAATTAAAACCAAACTACCGCATTCCTTTTGGAAAATTCTTAAATCTTATCTATCGGATAGAATGTTCCAGGTCAAGTATCAGGATGAGGAGTCGAGTTTCTTCCCCATAAACTCTGGTATTCCACAAGGCAGTGTATTGGGTCCAATCCTGTATTTACTGTATACGTCAGATTTACCTACTACTTCCAAAACATCATTAGCAACTTTCGCGGACGATACAGCAGTGATTGCATCACATTTTAATCCAGTTAAAGCTTCGGAAAACTTACAAAATCACCTCAATAAAATCCAAAGCTGGCTAAAAATTTGGCGCATCAGAGCGAATGAAGGAAAATCGATTCACGTTACCTATACAATGAAAAAGGATACCTGTCCACCAGTACAATTAAACGACCACATGATCCCACAAGCCGAGGTGGCTAAATACCTAGGTATGCACTTAGATCGGCATATAAGTTTATGGTTTGGTAAACTACTAGGTGATAAATGAAACAACTTATTTGCAAGATATATAAACGAATGACTACTTTATTAATCAAAATGTCAAATATTGAAATATATACATATCAGGGTCGGCCCAGCTGGTTGTTGCCGTTACAACATCTCCCCTTTTTAAGATGAGATGAAATCTCGGTATCTGGCCGGTGGTCGTGATGATCTTATTGGTCTAGGAAGCCTTGTTCCCAATTTAGTACCCGTAGGCTGTGGAGTAGTTCCTTCTTCAGTATTTCTTGTCACTTGTTCTTCAACAATCTGGTTCGGTACTGCAACTGGTTCATGATTGGTTTCCACTTCCTCCATTATCATCGATGATTTGTCTGGACTCGTCGAATGCACTTCTGTCCCCGAATTCGGGTTTGATTGGATTTCGAAACTGTCTAATATTTCATTAAGCGGTGAAATTATTTCAGATCCATTGTCTTCGAAGCGCGGTCGAAGTTGATTTATGTGTGACCGTATAAGGCCATCTTCTAGTAAGACGTTGTACAGCACTTTTCCAACTTTTTCAATAACGGTGCCTTTTTCCCAATGAGAAGAATTTGTCTTATACCTCTTCGCATATACCTGATCCTTGGCACTGAAGGATCTTGAGGTTGCACCATGTTTCCGGTTGAACTGATTTTCCATTTTTGTATTCCTTGGTGCGTCCTCACTTTTCGCTCTTAGCATTAAATCAAAAGGTGTTCGAATTTTTCTTCCAATTAATGATTCCGAAGGCGAGGTCCCATTAGGCGTGTTTTTATTTTGGAGTGGTACGGTAAACGAGCAGGAACGTTTGGAGTATCTCCGTTAAATCTCCCTCCCCTTCCAATTTCTTCAAAGATCTTTTCAAAGTGTCGACAAATCTTTCCGCTTGTCCGTTTGACTGTGGATAATATGGCGCACTAGTTACATGTTGAATTCCATTCCTCAAACAAAATTGTTGAAATTGATAACTTGTAAATTGAGTCCCATTGTCAGACACTATCGTTTTTGGCGTTCCAAATCGAGAAAAAGTTTCATCTAGCCTTGATATAGTGGCTGCGGTCGTGATTTGGGCCATTTTAAATATTTCAGGCCACTTCGAGTGTGAATCCACTATGACAAAAAAGTAAACTCCTTGGAATGGTCCTGCAAAGTCGATATGTAATCGTTCCCAAGGTTCTTTTGTCGTTGGCCATGGGCTTAATGTATGTTTGGTAGGGTTTTTTGCTGCCGAGGAACATTTATTACATCCCCGAACGAAATCTTCAACGTCTTTGTCTACATTTGGCCAATAGACATAATTTCTAATAATTGCCTTCATGCGTTCCATACCTGGGTGTCCTTTATGAAGTTGAATTAAAATTCTTTGCCTGAAGGTGAACGGAATCACTACTCTGCTGCCATACAAGATGCTGTCATCTATGACGGATAATGAGTCTTTCCGCAAGTGGAATTGTTTTAATTCAACATCTTCTATTTTGTGCGTTTGCGGCCAATTTAATTTTATTTGCTTATTTACCGATTGCAACAATGTGTCCTTCTTTGATTCGTTGTTGATCATTGGAAATGTTAATGGTAGGCCTTGAAGCGAGTCCACTGCTACTTGTCGAACGTCCTTTTCAAATTTCTGCACTGCAGCGATAACGTACTCATTGTCTGGACGAGAATGGGTGCTTATTAATCTGGATAATACATCTGCATGACCAAAATCGCCGGTTGCAATGTATTTGATGGTGAAGTTGTATGTTAACAATACTAAAGCCCACCTTTGAATACGGTTGGCGGTATAAACCGGTATTCCGGTTTTCGAGCCAAATATTGCCAGCAATGGCTTGTGATCAGTTTCAAGGATGAACTTCCTCCCAAAAATCATTCGATGAAATTTAGTAACAGCAAACACCAAGGCTAAAGCTTCTTTTTCAATGTGGCTGTAACCCCTTTCGGCTGGTGTTAATGAACGCGAAGCGTGACATATTGCTTTCCTCGAACCATCTGGATATAAATGCATAACGCATGCTCCTAGACCATAATTTGATGCGTCGGCTGCCACGACTATTTCTAATTCCGGGTTATAGTGCGTAAGAAGTAAATCGGATGATAGGACTTCCTTAAGGTCTGTAAAGGACTTCTGACAGTTTTGTGACCATTTCCAATCTTTATCCTTCTTTAGCAATTCATCTAATGGTCCACGAAGTTTCCTCATGTTGTCGACAAATTTCTCATAATAATTTATGGCACCAAGGAACGATCTAAGTGTTGTTTTGTCGCTTGGTTCTGGCATTTCACGAATAGCTTTCAATCTTTCAGGATCTGGTTGTATTCCTTGTTCACTAATGATATAGCCCAGGTATGTAATCGTACTCATAAAGAATTTGCACTTGGCTAATTTTAAATGGAATCCGTATTGCTGAATCCTCCTTAGGACTTGGTCAAGGTTATAATTATGTGCATGAATTGTCTCACCCGAAATGATGATGTCATCTATGTAAGCCGCTGTCCCATTAACACCCGAAAGCATACTGTCCATAATTTGTTGGAAAGCGTTTGGAGCGGGTTTGACACCTTGCGAAAGCCTATTTACTTTAAATAAACCCAGATGAGTGTTTATCGTAAGGAGGTTTCTTGAATCTTCATCCACTTCAACTTGTAAGAACGCGTCCGACAGGTCTATGTGGCTGAAATACTTCCCTGTTGATATTTTGGAAAAAATTTCTTGGGGTAATGGGAGTGGATAACAGTGAGGTTCAAGTGCATCGTTTAATCCCGTTGAATAATCAGCACAGATTCGGATTTTTCCATTTGCCTTTTTTACTACCACTATTGGAGCGGCCCATTCGGAGAATTGGACTGGTGTGATAGCGCCTTCAGCTTCTAAACGCTTTAACTATTTTTCGACTGTTGCCATAACTGCAAAGGGAACTGGCCTTTTCTTGCAAAATATAGGTTGAACGTTTGGACGAGAATGAAGCCGAACTTGAACCTTGGTACACACTCCCAATTTTTCTTGAAACAGCTGAAGAAATTTAGTTTTTACGTCTTCGGCCGTAGTTGGGACTTGTGAAATTTGGTCACATACTGTGTTGAGTGGTACGTTCCATAAATTAAATTCATCTATCAGGTCCGTTCCCAATAAATTTGAAGTTGTTGTCGACACAAAACATTTCCCCGGTATGATTTGATCCCGAAATGAAAATTGACATTCGACTTCTGATGTAAATTTTAATGAATCTCCTGAAGCAGATTTAGGTGTTATTGTAGGTGAATGCCCTTGAGGTTTTCCTAATTCTTTCCAAGTTTCTTCAGATATAATGGTTAAATCAGAGCCGGTATCGATTTGAAAAATTATTTGGGTGTTGTTGACGCCTATTGTTATGTACCTTCGCTTTTGGTCAATATTTACACAGTTAACACGTATATAATTTGAGCGATGATCGTTCCTTCCTAGCTTCTTGTAGGTTGATTTTCGTGTGTAAACATTTCTTTGGAAACAGCCACAATAACCTTCCTTGTGACCAACCTTGTTGCAGTCCTTGCACTTGTGATGTGTGTACGAGCAATCCTTTGAGAAATGCATTTGCCCGCACTGCCAGCAAGGTGTTCGTGGTGTGGATCGAACTACTGCAACTGATACGTTTGAATCAGTTTCAATAGAATTTACATATTCTTTTGTTTGGGGTTCACTCTTGATAATTAGGGCTGTGTCTTGTTTGATACTTTGCAATGTTTGGCTCTCCTTTATGAGTGAGTCCAACGTCATTTTGCTGTTTGTTTTGTCATTGTCGAATTGCACTAGTAGTCGAGTTCTCAATTCTGCATCATTCGATGAATGTAAGCCACCGATAAAAACCAAACACTTGAAATGGTCAACTGTCAATTCTTTCAATTTAAAATTTTCACAATATTTGTTTACAACCCCAGCATATGTGACGATGTCTTGGTGTGGTTGCTTTACTAACTGTAAATACTTAAATCTACTGTTGAAAAGTGATATTGTGCGACCAAATAATATCTTTAATGTATCGGTGGTTTGTTGGAATGAATAATCTCGTGGATGCTTAGGTAGTATGTGATTTACATACCTCTCGTGACAAGTGGTGTTCAATTTCCGCACAAGTAAACGAACTCTTGCAGCATCGGTTAGTTTTGCACCGTCCAATAAAAACAAATCGTCATACCTTGTGTACCATACATCAAACGTAAGACCATTTTCAGGATCATATGTGAATTCTGTTATATTGCTTGCTAAAGAATTCATGATTGCTTCTGTATTTTCGTCACAGGTTGGTTTTGTATTTTGTTGAACTTGATTCCTAATTTCCTCGAGACTAGCTTGGAGTGTACTAATCATTTCAGTTTGTTGTTGGAACAATCTCAAGAAAGCTTCGCTTTGTTCAGTCATTTTGATTGATTTGTGAACCAATTTGGATTGGAACTACAACAAAAATAATTACCACGTGTTCTGTTCAGTATAATCCTCGTCGCCACTGTTATATCGTCGCTACTCGATATAAGTTTATGGTTTGGTAAACTACTAGGTGATAAATGAAACAACTTATTTGCAAGATATATAAACGAATGACTACTTTATTAATCAAAATGTCAAATATTGAAATATATACATATCAGGGTCGGCCCAGCTGGTTGTTGCCGTTACAACACTCACCTGGAAGGATCACATTTGGAATAAGAGAAAGCAACTCGGTTTCAAGTTCAGGAAGCTGTACTGGTTAATAGGACGTGGATCGAAATTGACGTTAGAAAATAAATTGCTAATATATAAGACCATGCTGAAGCCCGTTTGGACTTATGGAGTGCAACTCTGGGGGACAGCAAGTAACTCTAACATTGAAATATTGGAACGTTTTCAATCCAAAATACTAAGAACCATTACAGACGCCCCATGGTACGTACCAAACGATATTATTCGAAACGATCTGAGGATCAACAGTGTCAAAAGTGAAATTGCAAACTACAGCAAGAAATACCAAGAAAGATTGAGCGATCACCCAAACAATCTAGCAGCAAACTTGCTTAACGCACATAACCAAACAAGAAGATTGAAACGGTACAAACCGCTTGATTTAATAAAAAAAGGTTTCAGTCCTAATTCATCTTGAATATAAAACATTAAATTAAAATGTTTTCTCTATTTTCTATTGGTATGCTAATGGTTTAGTGTGCAGTGAAAACAAAAAGAGTTCCAATGGGAATTTCTCTTATTCATGTAGACTATTATTGTAAGCGTCAAAACAATTACTTAATGTTTGTAACAGATTGTAATTAATAAAATTGGAAGTTAAAAAAAAAAAATTTGTCAACAACTGTCAAATCAACAAAACAAAACTGTCATTTTTAAACATATCTAATAAATTTTTTTGATTTGATAGTGTAAAAGAAAATATATCAATAATTGCCAAAAAATTACAGTTTTTTTTAAATGGCACCCATAACAAGAAGCACCACTAGGAAATTTAAATCGGAAAGAATAATAAAGAACCCATTGAAAGTTCCACAAACATCGACTAATCCAGAAACGAAAACAAGAAATAATAGAAATAAAAAATTAAAGAAAATCTCATATGAGACTAAGATTGATATTATCGCCAATTTACCGCCGGAATGTGCACAAGAAATCTTATTGTATTTACCAAAGGACGATGTGATTAATGCTTGGGAATGTAGCAAATATTGGAGGAGTGTGATGAGTGGCGATTATTTTTGGAAACGAAAATGCCAACTTGATGATTACCACGAGGCAGGTCTAAATGAAAAATCGCAATTTTTTCATAAATTCTTACAAGAATTTGATTGTTATTGGCAGGTAACCGTTATTTTTTTATTTTCATCCTTTGTTTTTTTTTCTCAAGTAAATTCGGTCCGCAGTGAGTCCTTAAAATGAAGTCCGTTTTGTGGAAATCATAAGGGTCTATTGTGCCAATGTCATTTAAGAATACTAAAACTCCATTTAAGTTACAGGAATAGATGTCTGTTAAATTCTCAAATGACGTTGGCCCAAACGGCCCTAAATCACTGTAAAGTTTTTATTTCATTATATTTTAAAACATCTACAATGATTTCCTTTTATTACGCAGGGCCTGTACAGTTACAACCAAATGCTGTCTTATAATTGGAAGACTAATGGTTTCAAGATAATAATTCCAAATAATTCCACCGAGCACCCCATGCAAGTTCTTTATTTTGATGACAATAGATTCATCGTAAGGACGGACAAAAATAATTTAAGGATGATGGATTCTTCAACAGGCAATATAATCAAAACCAAACTAGGGGGACACACATCTCTAATTGCTAATGCTTTCAAAGTTGATAATTATTTGATTAGTCATTGCTACAATTACGTTTTAAGATTTTGGGATTTGTCAAAAAACGGAATATGTACATTCAGTCGGATATTTCCTGACGGAATTCGACTCATGTCTGTTACAAAAAATTTGTAAGTATTGTTTTACTAAGGAGAGACCCCGAGCAAGTGTTTTTAGTTTTCTAATGAATCGGCCAATCAGATAACGTCAATTGTAAAAATCACCCAACATTTTCTAAATTCGCCGACTGACATTTCTGATACGTCGATCTCGAGGAAATTCTCAAAATACTTTTTTTTGCATGGTCTCCCCTAAAGGAATTGAATTGCTGTATATTTACCCAATTATTTTTAGAATTGCGTTTACAAACCTGTTAAGAAATGCGATTTTCATTTACGATTTCAAAGGCAATCTTATTTATTCGCAAAACTTTACCTTCGGTAATGAGGTTTTCCTAGTGTGCATGTGCGTGGGTGAAAATTTATTGGCAATTGCTACAAACTTGGATGATGTGAATATTGTTGAATTTAATACAAGATTAAGAACACGCATTTGCTCTTACCACGGAATTCGTAATCTAATGGTAAATTCTTGGTAAGATGTTTCTAAACAGTTAAATAATAATTTTTTTCTAGATCAAAAATGAATATCTGCTATGTATTTTGAATTCCGGTATTTGTGTTTATAGTATCAAAACTAACACCCTATTGCATCTAATCAATGTCTGGTATGATCCGTACAATATGACGATCTTAGATGAACATAAAATAGTTGGCAGCGAAGTGAATCGACATTATGTCTCAATCTGTGATATAGCTACAGGGACTCCTATTCTACGAATATGTAAGTAAATAATTCTTTTTATATGGGAACATTATTCATGCCGGTAACTATTCTCTGATTTAATGAAAATTTTTTCAAAAAATAGTTATTATAAAGTGAAAAAATTTATAGTTCAAGGGGATTATGTCATGATTATTTCCAAAATTAACATATACTTTCATGTTTGGTTGATTTCACGTAATTTCACGCAACGTGAAACAAATTGATGTAATTTTTTTAATTTTAGACAACGAATACCCCATGAGATATTTAACATCTAACAGTCGCTTCGTAGTTGTTCTGGTTCAGTACGAAAACGCGATTAAAGTGTGGTGTTGTGAAACAAAATTGTTAATAACCCAAATATCGCTCAGCTCCATTGGTTTGAAAGATGATAATATACAGAGTGCGCACATATCAGATTCGAAACTAATATTATTATATTCACGCGTTTTCCGGCCAAATCTAAAATCTTACTTTGTAATATTAAATTTTGAATCCCATAAAAATGTAGCAATAAAAAATTAAATAAATAAATTAGTTGATTATTTACTTATCAGATTAGCAAATCTTATGTGATTTTTGGAAACACCTTTTTTGTAATTAAGTAAACGGCAATCAATAGAGCATAATTTAAAGTCGTAATAA
Source organism: Podabrus alpinus (assembly GCA_932274525.1). Classification (NCBI taxonomy): domain Eukaryota; kingdom Metazoa; phylum Arthropoda; class Insecta; order Coleoptera; family Cantharidae; genus Podabrus; species Podabrus alpinus. The sequence goes on along the minus strand of OW026456.1, from coordinate 67,182,287 downwards.
ATTGCTTTATGGTGGTGATTCTGCATTTGTATTGGTGCCACGGATCTTTCAGAAGTCCTCCATCGATTTGGTGCTCCATCCATTTATTGCGGCTTCCAATTCAGTAATGACATTAATTTCTTGATAAATTTTTGAACTCCACCAAATGTTTCTAAAACTCCCATAGATTTTATCTATCTATGTATTATGTCGTATTTTGCTGGTTCCTTAAAATTCATATGGGTGAAAAGCTTGACACTCTTGCTAAAAAGGTTTTTCTCCCATGCGATAACATTAAGTCTTATGCAAGCAAGCGTTTTGTTCATGGGTGGCTGAGCTCGGCAATAAAGCAGAATGATGCTAACATGTTTTAGCAGCGGAATGAAAGGGTCTCTAGAGGGATAACTCAAAAATCAAAATCTTCACTTTCACACGATTTATGCTAGAGAAAAAATAAAGCTGTGGAACTCTCTAAAATGTGTTCTAAGCTCACTGGTTAACTTCAGGAAGGAATTTGTCACATCAGATTTCAAAGAAATGATATGGTTGCAATGAAAATCAAGAATTTGTAGAAAAATTTTATTATCTTTAACCTAAAGTCACATGGGTTCTTTAAATGTGAATTTTTGTAAGAAATAACAAGTTTTGTATCTTGGGAGATATAGTATTCTTCCTGAAATTCTTCATAGTGTCATTTAAGTGCATTGAGAGTCTGGGTTTGTGCAATCTGGTAATAAAGATCAAAATTCAGTGTAGTGGTGATAAAAAATAAAAAAAAAATGGAAGTGACTCGAGTCTCGACGATGCATCTCAACAAAAGCAGTGAATTCTGGAACATAAAACATTTTAAAATAGTTTAAAAACGATAAAATTACATAAAGACTTACCTTCAGACGTTTAATTAATTTCATAACGTGATATTTAGAAAATTCAGATACGATTAAAATTTAGAAGTGGTACAATAGACACAATATTTTGAAAAATTTCTCAAATGTTACTAGGAAATTTAGTTGGCCTGTGGCACTCAACCGGTATGTTGCGTATTTAACCTAGAAGAAGTTTTAGTCTGCCTTGTGCGCTCAATCGATGAAGTTGTGTACGGTTAAATTTAACCAATATTAATTTTGGATCATTATGTTTGGAGGTTATGAAACTTTGAATCTCACCGATGGTTATGAAACTTCGTAGATGGAATGCAATTGCAAAGCTCACGTTTGAGATACCTTGCCACTGTTAATTTATCCTTTTTTGCTAAATGCATTGTTTTGGTGAAGTAGATGGAACAAAACATCTTTAAAGACACGTCGCTAGTTATTTTGTCATTTGGCTATTTTAAACACTAGCACTTCGTTAATTTGGAGGTGAAAACACCAGAAAATGTTGAGAATTTTAATGGATGCAATGTACCAACGCGAACATCATTCGACTCACTGAAGGAAGAAAATTTATCAAGCCCTGATCCTGCGCAGATGCCTAGCATGAGTCATAGCATAACTACAGGTGAACGCGTATTAAAAGCGATAAGGTATTTTGAACATTTTTATTTAATTTTCATTAAAATCAAATTTTTGAACTTTACGGCGTCGCACCTAACTCAAGGGTACTGGTAGCGACTACCATTCAACATTTAAATAACATTTTATTATTTTAATCAATAACAAAGACTGTTAGTATAAAACTTTTACGCGAATTTTAAAAGAACATTTTACGTCTGTGTTGATACTACATCAACTCAGCAAAAGAAGAAAGAAGACGAGACCAGCAAAATTTCAACGATTCTATTTCTTTGTGAGGGAATTTCCCAATATAAAATTTTGTACAACATTAATTTTTGTATTCTAAACTGGTACCAGGGTAATTTTTATGAAATCTATGAAATTTATGAAACTAAATATAAAGATTTTCTTTGCAATTATATTTTATTTGATAAGGAAAACTCTCGTCCAATTGCTCAGAATAATAAATTAATAATATTGGGATGGTGGATCGCAATAAAACTACAAATTTGTCAAGTCGACGTTTCGGAAATTTTATATTTCCATCCTCAGGACTGAAACAAAGAGGAGTCATGAGCGAAAATATACATACACATATCTCATTAAACAGGAATGGGGCCAAATACAATAAATAAACATACCTAAACAAACAGCTGTTAATCGTTTACATGCGCTCCACCATCCCAATATTATTAATTTATTATATTTTATTTGGCTCATAAAAGTGAGAGATTTCAGAGGGATCTACAGCTACAAAAGTTTGACCATTTAAAACGTTTTGATGAGTTATTTTTGGCAGCATCTTTATAGTTTTGCACTTTTATTGTTTGTTGCTGAGCTGAGCTAAGACCGGAGCAGATTGATTGTAGGTATAAATTTTTTAAGGGTGCTTATTCTAAATTAAGGGTAGTTATCACGACATTTATATGACGCTAGCCAACGTGGGGCTTTTTAAGGGTTGCGTTTGATGACAATATATCTATGGCATAATCAAAGATAATACTTCCTTGTACAGTATTACATATACATATACCTACTCTTGTAACGGTTTGAATTTTCCCACTGAAATTTTTGGTTAATTGCAATATTTAACTGGGAGGTTATAGCGACGCAGCGAGAAACTGGGCTGCGAGAGTAGAAGCAGTATTCGAGAAAATTTTAATGCACGACAGACAACGAGATTGTTGGTTTGAATCACCAGCCACCGAGTGTGGGAGATATTCGTTTTGCTATTTCTTATCCTGAAATTCCCAATTTATTTACCGGTGGTTGGCCATTGGCGATAATTTTGTGGAAGTTCAAGACGTTCCTTTAAAAAGGAGGACCAAGACGGCATCATATTTTTCGTCTACACGTGCATAGGGGAAATTCGCTGGAGCCTTATTAATATTAGGCAAATCAAGGTATTTCGTATCGTTTGAGTTTTAAAATTGCATTAATTTTTTTAGCAATTTTATTTGGTTTAAATATTGCGTTGTACATGTGCGAATTGGAACAGTCGATTTAGTTCGACCATCTTGTTTATAAATTTCTTATCGCCTGGCGCTCTCCACATTTTTCTTTAAGTTTGTATATCGAATTGTTATTTTATTTCAATATTAATCTAATACGTCCAGGTGATAATTATAAATCGAAAATGTACCTATGTATAATAAAATTTTCGCGAAAAAAAAAAACATCTATCATAATATAATAAATTAAAGACCACTAAAAACTGTATCGGAAACTCGGATGGGTTTTCCAAACTATCGATTGTTTTCCGGTGAAGGACAGACTATAAGGAAAATTGTGGACAAACTTTGGACGTGTTTGGCGCCCTTATTTACCGACCGATCTTTAATTTCTAACGTGCCAGGAAAGCATATCATGACGGTCTATAATAGCTGTGATATAACTTTCCTTCGTATATTCAACACCAAAGACCTAAAACCGAATTTAAGTTTCACATTTTAAAGGTAAAAATTATAAATTACTATGGAAATGGACGCACCAACGGTTTTTGATAATTATAACTAGAAAACTTACTATAAAGTTCTTCTGTTGTCAAAACAATTGGCAAAACTGTTCTCCACCATCAGCACAAACGTTATTCTCTGTGATTATGGAACAAACCTAGTGTGGTTGTGAAGTACTGATGAAGAAATCGGCAGTGGTAAATTTTGTGTGCTTGATAAATTCGTATAAAATACTCGTAAGAACCGTTAGCTATGTTCAGTTGGTATTTGCTTCAGGAAGTTCTCGGGTTTCTTGAATGGGGCAAATCTTTGCTTTCGTAGTCGATGTTGCATGGTTCGTTATTGATAAAAGAAGTTTTTTCGTCTTGAATTTAATGAGTTCCCATATTGATTCAATGTTGCAGTCGTGGTGCATGTGTAGGTGTTCAACAAGGTAATCCATTAGGCCCCGCTGTTTTTAGTTTGTCTATTGACAAACTTGTGAAATCTTTGTTTTCAGAGTATAATATTTGGTATTCAGATGACGACACTTCAGCTGGTAATATGGGCACGGTACTTTTAGATTTCAATAAACTGATTTTTGGTTTCAAACATTTAGTATTACAATTAAATTTTTCAAAATGTGATATTTTTATAAATGAAACCATTTCATTGGAAAGGAAACAGAAAATTATAAATAACTAGCTGACCCGGCAAACGTTGTTTTGCCCGAAATTAATTTTTATGCCACTCAAAGAATTGTCTATCCAAATATAATTTATATATTGCCATGTGTTGCTACTGTTTAAGCTCAAAATTTAACTTATATAGCGGGGAACCAACTGGCACTTAATTAATAATGCTCCGACTAGCTTGCATGAAACTCTTTTATTTTGGGTCGAAAATTGGGTTCATTTAGATCAATCGAAACACTCATATACGTCACCTTGATTAGTGATCTTTCTTATAAAGACTACTTAAATAAATGGAAAATTGCATCTGTTTCCTCCTCGATCTATTACTGCTATAAATGAAATTAAACTCATACGCTATTAAAACGAAAAATAATGGAATTTATTTAACATAATAAAAATTTTAAAAACAAAATATTGGTTTTCTTAAAATTAAACAAATTAAATTTTACAAGTAAATATTTGTAATTAAATCCCCCAAAGTTTATGCGCGACCGAATTTTAAACGAAAAACGATTTGTCTATTTATCGAATAGAAAGTGCGTCACAAAAAAACTCTTACCGAAGTAAGATGCGGCCGTTGTCGTATGTGGAGCGTTGGAGCGTGAATGTTATCGTAGACAAAAACAGCTTCTGATCTCAAACCAAACAAAGCAGGTGGGAATGACCAGTGAATAAATATCTTTCTTCGGATCGTACAATTAATAATCGGTAAGTAATTCGAATGCTTTTATCCAATACTTCAATTAAAATAACCATGGAAACATAACCATCAAATTATCTTCAGTGGTCCCAAAAATTTTCACAATAACTTAATTTCACTTTTCCAAACAATATCAAAGTGCTAACCATCAAATACTAACACCTTCCAATTATTACATTCTTCGAAATTATAATTATGTCTTCCGTTGCTGAAGACTGACTTGAAAAATTTTAAATTAATTCTCAAACTATTTTAATTATAGCGTTACGTCTTTTCTCTCCAACGTCTCACTAGAGAGTCCTCTACGCTCCCTTATCATTTTCCAAAATCCCACCAGATTTTCACTCGCGCATTCGCAAATTACACAAACCGTCACTTTACTTATTTTACACAAAAATCCTAAATTAACAAATAAATAAAATAAATTCAATTTGTTTCCTATTATTTTCATTGAACCAAACAACTACCAATATTTGTCTCTTACAATTTCCTCATATCTTTCAGATTTCAATAGCGTCTGCATCTTCCGGATGTGAGGCAGAGCAGTAAAAAAAAATCTTTCAATCAAGGAAAACTCAGACACAACTAAGTGATTACCTATTATGGTCCTGTTGAATTCTTTCAATTATGAGTGTTTCAATAAATCAACCCAATCACGTCACACCCTTTGTCTATGATAAACGGACCATGACAATATGTACCTAAATTTGTTTCTGATCGTTTTGTGATCAAAACTAATTGGATCAAGGTTTAGAAAAGCGGTAGCATGTTTAAAAAATGTAGATAATAAAAATATGTAACGAAAATTGTGTGTGTGTGTGACCCTAATTGGGTCAAGGTTTAAAAATACGGTAACATATTTAAAAATGTAATAAAAAAATTTATCATTTCTACACTTTTCGTACACACACACAATTTTCGTTACACATTTTTATTAAATTTTTAAACACGTTACCGATTATATAGACGTATTCACGTCAAAAATTGTGTGTGTGTGTGCGTAGGTGTGTACGAAAAGTGTACACCTCGAATTTGGATTTGCATTTTCGCAATAGAATACCTAGGTCGTAGTAGATCGTATCCGGCCGGTATGGAATGGAATGGAAAAGTTTGATTGTTATTACTTATACAGTAAATGATAATTACCAACCGCAAAAAGTTGTTTCCATGTTTTCAAATGGATGTTATCCGATCGGTAGACCTGAGCGAAAACGGGTAACCTGCGACGACGTATTCACGTTGAGAGAGTTATATTTTTATTTCTCAGTTAGAGCCTGATGGTAAACAACATTCCTCGTTTTCCCGTCGTTTGCAAGCACGTATAAATTGTCTCCACTTTAACAGAGATCCGCAGCTATTGATAAGGAACCATTTGAGCAATTGGGTGAGTTATTTGTATGAACATTTATGAGTTTTGCACTTAAAATGTTGTTTTACGGAGCTGAGCTAGGACCGGAGCAAATAGGTTGTTGGTATTATTCTACTAAAGTAGTTCTAGTTTCAAATTTAAAGCGTACGTATCATAGATTTATGTGCTAAACCAATCTAGGTATATAAAAAAAGAAATTATTAGTCCAACGTTAGGCATTTCAAAAGTGCTTAGTAAAATTTAGAGGCTCAAGATCACGACAATATATACCTGTATATGATAATCATAAATTTGTATCCGAAATTTGTAAAAAGGTATAAAGGTGAAAATTGCATAAAATTGATAAGTGAAAGTGATAACAAGTAAAACAGTCAAATTAGATTCTTCGAATTATTATAAAACGGACCGCCGTGGATAAATTCATCTAGAGAACGACTTACAAGTGATTTCTTCAAATATGAGACCAATTCTGAAAATTGGAATAAATTTAACAAAACCAAAATTTGCAAAAGGAAAACAATTTTGACTCACATTTTTCAAAAAGTCACTACGATTCGTCTTTTGCGCAAGCAAAGTTCAGTTGTGCTTTGACATCCAAACGATGCGGTCGATTTTCAGCGTAATCGACATTCAATAGATTTTTCGATCTAATACAAATACAAAATGATATAAAAACAAATTTTAGTTGGATTCTAACGTTCAAACTCGACGGTTGATGTGTAACGCAAACCACAAATTGGATATTTTTGGTCGATAAAAAATCAAAGATGGCTATACTAGTTACAAATATCTGAAAAGAAAACACGTTAAAACTCAATTCAATCCATAGTATCTGATGATTGAATAACTTCATCTTACTTACCGACTGAAGATCTACTGGGATTACAACATTTCTGTGCAAAATTTGTTTAAAATACAGTGAATTAAGGGATTTAATAAAAAAGTTATACTGCGCACGTCTTTTGTTATCATACAGCGACTTCAACGACTGGAAAAATTTATCAACACATGCGACCATTTCAACATAAAGGTGTGTTCATACTCAGATTTGTTTACAAAAATCAGGATTATTCATCAAAAAGGTATTGTGACAGTTATTGTTGAAATTAAACATTTGGCCCTCAGCACTTAAATAAAGGATGCTGAAAAAGGACCGTAAAGGTGTATTTTTCGCTACACAATTAAAAATTTTTCATTAACAAAACATATTTTTTATTAATTTATTTCAAAGCTTTTAAAAAAGCAACATTTAATTAAAAACATTTAAGCCGTTATGTGGAATAACGCAAATCCTTAACCAAAAATAAACATCAACAAGAAAGGAGGAAGACGAGGATTTCGATTCTTCGTTTGGTATTTTGATTGTAAACCATTTTGGTAACAGATTTTCATCTGTATTAATTCTTTTCCTTTTGGTCCTCCGATTGAGCGGCGTCCATTACCGGAGAGGGAACCTGCGGGTTTCTATTAACCATAGTCGGGTTTGTTAGACGTGTGGCTACGTGGTCCGACGTTAGCACGTTTTCTCCAATTCGAGAAGGTTCGGTAGACGATTCTTGCACGTTAAGAACATTGGGAACGCACTGTCGTAAATCGGGCAAGAAGTAACCGCCTACTGCGTTCTCGGGTGGAAAGTAGTAGCCAATGAGGTTGTGCGTGAACCGATTCCGCCGATTTTCCGATTCCAAATGGGCCTTGCGATCTTCTTTCCGTTGTGCCAAATCAACATAGAGTGATTTGCTGCCAACCCTTCGGCCGTTCATTTGGGTTAGAGCGTTAATTGCCTCTTCGGCAGACGAAAAGCTCACAAAGCCAAAACCACGGCTGCGACCTTCTTCTACCATAACTTTAGCTGAAATAATGGTTCCAAATATTCCAAATTCCTTACGTAACCATTCGTCATCGACGCTACTGTCCAGGTTTTTGATGTACAAATTGACACCTTGAAAGGGGTAACTTGGTAACCCTGCTGCTCCGTTCATGTTGTTGACTTCTAAACGCAATATAAAACAAGTACACAAATTTTCTTCAAAACACAAATCGTGAAAACAAATATAACAAATTTTTCGTAATTAGTAATTTCGATAGTACTTTTTACAACTTACAATTTTTCTATAAGTATGAAATTTTCACATTTACATGGTTGGTAATGTTAACTTGGTTAACGGTTGGTAACTTTAATTTTTTTCAAAGTTAATTTCTTAAATTAATTTATTTGTTAGGTAAAAAATATTTAGACGGATTTTTATCGCACTGCTAATCATCCAATAGAGCTGAAATTTTGAAGATCGGCTTACAGCCCGAAACGTTTTAATGTAGCAAATTTTGGAGTCGATCCGACCACGTGATCTAATTAATTATATAATTACAACTGGATACTTCCTTAGGTATGGGTAGACGGCCCTGATCCTTTTACGCTTTTTCAATGATGTATTATAAATATTCCAGGGGTCTCACAAGGGGTGTAATGAATTTTCAAATATTTAAATCGAAAATAAAACTAAATTGTGCAATAACGACATGTAAGAAAATAAAATTGCAGTTTTTTTTAAGAACTATTTCAAATAATTTAAAACCTGCAGGTATAAAAGTTAACGAACAATCCATTTTTATTCATGTGAGAACATTTTTAATAATTCACTTTAAGGATTTTACTTTTAAGTAGGTATAAGAAAATTACGACTTGAAATGAAACATTTCAGGCAATGAAGTTATAAAACGTTGGCGGTTCATTGGTGAATTTTTGAAAACACCTGGTGCAGTTTAAAAGGTTATCACCAGACGGCGCTATTAAATTGGAAAGCGGAATATACGGCTTGAGCACCAATCACGAAATTTTTGAAGATCCGTAGTATCGGTAGATACTAGGACTTCAAATTAAAAAGCGCCATCTATTAATGGCATTTTCAACTATAAAAAGTGTTTCTCTTCCACCGAATTATATTTCGCTAAAACGGTATTTACCATCCTAACTGTTAGGTGAGTGTGAGAATACAAAATTGTTAACGTTTTTCGACTTATTGTTTTTTCCCATTTTAGTCCTGATGATGGCTACTAGTAAATAGGCCGAAACGTCGACCGACAGTTGATTTTTGTTTTATTGCGATCCAATATCCTGATATTCCCTTCTCTCAATATTGCATTGGACGAGATTTTCATTCTTATAAAAAGTGTTTCCGAAATTACCATCACAGGTAAGGTAAGGCGGCTGAAAATGATCAAAGTTCCTCAGTATTACCAATGTCTGTACACAAGTCCCCTGTTTGGTGGTTCCGAGATCTACTTAGTTATATAATGGAGATCAGGTCGATTCCAGAACCTAATTTGGGTGGGGGGGGGCTAAAATCTCCAAAAAAAATTTTAATATATCACTGAAATTTGAAAGCATTAAATTCATGTAGTTGTTTGAATTGCTCACTTTTCTAACATTTTTATTTAAAACTTTAAACGAACTCTTACCTTGATTGGATATTCCCGATTCAGAAACAAAACCATCTTTTGCTTGTTACGGTCCTGTTTTCTCACGGATATATTTTTCGAAAGATTGAAGATTTCTCCATTTAGTTTTATGAGAATCTCATATGCGGCATCAGAATGCAAGTTTTATATTTAATTCGAACAAATTTTACTATCACGGGCGATTGTGATAAATAGGCAGATGGTTAATTTTCCGATTTCGAAAAGTGCGTTGTGTTCAAGTTTTGGAACAAAAATCTAGTTTTTTTGGACGTTCCGGTGACTAATTATTTATTGAACTTGAGTATATTTCAATCCAATTATTTTGGGATACATTTTGGTCACTTGGTTTTGGACGATTTTCCGTACCGGCTTCATTTCGTAAACATTTGGGAGAATTTTCCGTACTTCATTTGAAGGATTTATTTCGTCCGAACTTTCAACACCTCGAAGGAAATTGATTACCATCTGGAATTATTAAAACCCTCTAACCACGTCTTTGAGATCAAGACCTTACCGCCTGTGATCAGTATTTGTTTGGGTTTTGGAAATCCAACGTTTTGAACCCTGCTTCCGAAGCCATCTGGAAAGCATTCTGCGATTCACCATTCCGATCCACTCCGACTACCATTTCTGCCTGCAACCAACATCTTTATCTCGATTCTAACTGCTCGTCCCTCCAATACCGAAGACCCCACCAACTTCAACATCGAAGACTCCACCAGCTTCTCAGATAAGATCTTTGTTTTATTTTATTCGGATTTGATTGTTATATTTTTGGCTATCTGACATTATTGCGCGGATTACATTTGTTGGGCCGTTCTTTATGGACGCATTTACGATTTTATAAGAACGAAATTTATTAAACTCATTATTTTTTTTATCTCTGTGACCCAGTCACAGAAGCGAGTAGTTATCTGTAAACCGAATATACGTATACGCGGTAGCTACACCACGAACGCTAATAACATTTATTTCATAATTGTTTAATTATTCATTATTCATTATTTTCGAGTTTAAAGATTGTCCCAATATTGCGCTTAACTGTACATATTTAGTTATCAATTAAATCTGAACTTAAAACTGATCAGCGCCATTTTTGATCTTGAAGCATCAGACCCCTTTACCTTTTTTTTTGCAGGAACACTTATTCCGCAGTTTCGCTAGTGTTTGCTATATTTGTTTACAGGGTGGTTTTAAGCTGCGTGGCGCCCAAACTACACCTTTCTCGCTTGCTCTTTGGAGCTCATCTTTTAGCGCACCCTGTACAACCCCCCTACATCTAGAGGAAGTATCGGCTCTGTATGCTTTATTATTTTTTTTGTAAGCGTCTCCTGCCCTGCTGTTGTGAGCTAGCATTAGGGGCAAGCCTTTCTTTTTTGCCCAGCCGCCCCTGAGATAAGCGGCTGCACGAATTTAATCCACCACGGTTTAAATTTCGTATCAAGTGGCGCCCAACGTCAAAAAGTATCAAAGTGGTGTTGATTATTTTTCCGATAAGGTCAGCTTTTGGGGTTTTCGGTTTTTAGTATTGGGAGATAGTTGCTTAATAGCATTTTTTTTATTTACCGATTTTGTTTATATTTCGTCTTCGGTTTTTTTTCTTGTGGGAGGGAGAGTGAAATTCCCTTCGGCAATTTTTATTTCTTTTTCAAATTTTTCGAGTATTTTATCAGTTTCTTTTTGCAAATTTGCTAAATATTTTTTGCGTCACGATGGATGTTAATCGTTTGTTAAGCGACGAACTCTCTTATGAATTGAAGTGGAGAGGGATTGAAGTAGGAGATACGGTTGCGGAGAAGCGTAAATTATTGAGAAATGCGTTAAGGCAGGGTTTACCTGTTATAAGTTGCTCAAATATTAATTTAGAGGTGGAATTCCACACAATATCATCAAAATTAATCGAATTAGGAGGTCAGATAGAGGACTTTGATCAATCAAATAGGGATAATGAACAAGAGCGAATAAAAGCTCGTCTTCTACACATACAACGTCGTTTGGCTATATTACCTTTACACCACGCGGAAGATAAAGAAAAATGTGAGAATCTTTCTATTATAGCTGCTGGTTTGTTGAAATCTCTTAGTGAGGTGTATTTTGCATCAGGGTTGAATACTAGTGAGAATGAGGATTTGATTTCACTATCAGATTCACTTATCGACGCCCCTATCCCGGAATCCCACTTATGCGGTTCTTTATTAGATTTTTCGGTGCCGTCTGCATCTTTAACACCCCCACGTCCTGTAAATAACGGTATCGCAGCGCAGACTTCGGTAACTCGCGATTCTTTAGTAAACGTTAACCCTGTACAGCTACCTATTGTACCTGTTACTAGTTCCATTTCGAATAAAAATCATTTTTGTGAAACGGCAAATCGCAATGTCGTGGATTTGATCAAGCGCCTTCGCGAGGTTAATGTGAATTCTACTCCGAGTAAAATTCAAGATACCCGACGAGTATCTTTTGCTGAAGATTCGAATAATTCGGGGCCTAATATCACAAGTTATCACAGTGATAGGGACAATACCAAGTCTGTATCGCAAAATTTTAATGTTAACGATCATCCATTCGACCCTTCTCGACGTTATAGTAGCAGTACGCAGTATGAAACCAATTCTCATTCTATTGCAGTGAAAATACCACCTATTTATAAGTGGAATGTTTATTTTGACGGGAATAGTAGCGTTACGGCTTTTATTGAGAGAATTGAGGAGTTACGAGAAGCTAGGGGCGTGACAAAATCTCAATTATTTAGGTCGGCTGTAGAATTGTTTAGAGGTAATGCTCTAACCTGGTATCGTCCTAGGAAGAATCTTTTTTGTGATTGGGATGACTTGATTAGCCAATTAAAAGAATCTTTCCTCCCACCAGGGTACGAATCGCGACTCTTAGTCGAGATCCAAAAACGAACACAAGGTGCGGATGAAAAATTAGTTTTATATGTTTCCATCATGGAATCTCTTTTCAATAAGTTGGCTAGCAAGCCTTGCGAGCTAGATAGGGTAACCACAATTAGAGGCAATTTACTACCGAACCTGCAACGTGGTCTAGCAGCTCAGAAAATTTTTACCATCAGTCAGCTTATCGATTACGGTCGATCAGTCGAAGAGACTGAATTTTATTCCAACCAATATTGTCCTCCTCCTACGAATTTCAAATTAATGCTTGAACCCAATCTGGCTTACCGTAGATCGACACGCGGTAACGAAACTTTGAGTGCAATTCACGATTCCACAGCACAAACTCCTGTTTCGAGAGACACTTGTTGGAATTGCGGCGAAATCGGTCATCGTCGAGCTGCCTGCACAAAGCCTAGTAAAGTTATGTGTTTTCGTTGCGGAAGTTTGGGTTACACTGTAAGTTCTTGTCCCAGGTGTTCGGGAAACGGAAATCAGAGACGATAAACCGGTTATCGCACTCTGGTGATTACCATCCGGTCAACGATAAAAATCTCCCTATAAATAACAAGGCCATCTTAGATTTCGTGTTAGCTAGCGCGATTAATGATGAGCGTCCTTATCTCCGAGTGACGATTTTTGCTCAAGTATTTTTGGGGTTATTGGATTCTGGTGCTTCCAGAACGATTTTAGGTGGTCCGGGTTGGAACATATTACGCGGCAAATGTTATTTAGATAGCTCACACGTGCAAGATTGTATTGTTGCGAATGGAGAGGCTTGCACCAGTATAGGGGTAGTTATGCTACCGGTTAAGTTAATAGATAAGGTAGTACTTCTTGAAGTTTTAGTGATTCCATCCTTGCCACATTGCCTTATTCTCGGCACAGACTTCTGGATTAGGATGGGCATAGTGCCTAATCTTCGTAGCGGTGAGTGGTGCTTTTCGAATACCGATGAAAATTTTTTGCTTGATGCACTACAACCCGCCGAAACTCTTTCAAGTAGTCAGAAGCTGATGTTAGAAGATCTCTTGAACGAAGCCTTATTCGAACTGCCAGGTAGTAAACTCGGTTACACCCATCTGGTGGAACACGAGATAAAAACCGACTCACCTCCTATTAAACAAAGATACTACCCTATATCGCCTATCCTTCAAAAACATGTCGATTTAGAGCTTGACAAAATGCTGGCTGATGATATTGTGGAACCCTCAAACTCGGCATGGTCGTCACCTATTTTGCTGGTCAAGAAAAAAGACCAGACCTATCGGTTTTGCGTTGATTTCCGTCGTCTTAACGCAGTTAGTATTCCCGACGCTTACCCTTTGCGAAATGTTATCAGTATTCTCGACCAATTAGGTAACGCGAAATATTTAACGACGTTAGATATTAAGTCTGCGTTTTGGCAGATCCTTATTGCTGAGCCTTCGAGAAAATATACCGCTTTTGTTGTGCCTAATCGTGGTTTATTTCATTTTAAACGTATGGCGTTCGGATTGCATAACGCCCCAGCTACCTTTAGTCGTTTGATCCAGCAGATTATTAGTCCCGATTTGGAACCATATGCGTTTAGCTACCTGGATGACATAATTATCGCGACACCCACATTCGAAAAGCACATAGAGGTTTTAAAACGAATTTTGGCTAAACTTAAAGAAGCGAATCTTACGCTTAATCGTGAGAAATGCCATTTTTGTAAACCGGAGCTTCGTTATTTGGGTTATGTTGTTAATGCGAACGGTTTGGCTGTAGACCCCGACAAGGTTGAGGCTATCTTGCGGATTCCTCCTCCTTCTAACGTTAAGGAAGTTCGGCGAATTATTGGTATGGCATCATGGTACCGACGGTTTATACCAAATTTTTCGACCCTTATCGCACCATTAACAAATTTATTGCGAAAGAACCAAAAGTTCTTATGGAACGAGTCGTGCAGTCAATCCTTGAATACTCTAAAAGAGCGTCTGATAACTAGCCCAGTTTTGTCTTGTCCCGATTGGAGCTTACCTTTTATCGTGCAAACGGACGCAAGCGATTTTGGCCTGGGCGCAATTTTGTCCCAACATCCGGAAGGCGAAAAGGTAGTTTGCTACATTAGTAGGTCGTTAACCGGCTGCGAGCGTAAGTACAGCGTGACCGAAAAGGAGTGTTTGGCCGTCATTCACGCGATAGAAAAATTAAGACCTTATCTGGAAGGCACTAAGTTTACGGTCGTCACCGACCATTACAGCTTAAAAAATGGCTAAACAACATCAAAGACCCTATTGGTCGAATAGCTAGATGGGCTGTGAGATTACAGCAGTTTAACTTTGAAGTCGTTCATCGAGCTGGTAAGCTTAACGTTGTTCCAGATGCTTTGTCTCGTTCGGTCCCTATTATTGACGCAGTTGATGTTACTCCAGTCGACGATGAACCCCGCGATAAATGGTTTTTAAAAATGCTCGAAAAAGTAAAAGCTACCCCTCATAAGTTTCCCCTTTGGCGTGCTTCAGGTTCGAAATTGTATAAGATTGTTCGTCGGAATGGCATAAACTTGATTAACGATCAAGATCATTGGAGAGAAGTCGTTCCCAAAGAGAATCGTACCCACATTATTAAGAGAATGCATGATTACCCGACATCTGGGCACATGGGCGTTCACAAAACGTATCATCGGGTTATGCAAAATTTTTATTGGCCCAAAATGAGAAGTGACGTTGCCACTTACGTCAGACATTGTTTAACATGCGCACGTGCCAAACCAGAGCAGAAAGCTTCAGTTGGTACGATGGGGGGTCATTCTCAGATTTCTACTCCATGGGAGGTTATTTGTACGGACATTGTTGGTCCTCTTCCCCGCTCTACTCACGGTTATACTTATATCCTAGTTGTTGCCGACTGCTTTAGCAAATTTACGCTTACGTTTCCCTTGCGCACAGCAACAGCCAAGAACGTGGTTAAGCATATTGAGGAAGATGTATTTCTCATGTTCGGTGTTCCCCGTACTATCATTTGCGATAACGGCGTCCAATTCCGGAGTCGTGACTTTGGTGATATGGTGAGAAAATACGGTAGCACTATCACCTTTACACCTAATTACCATCCTCAGGCAAATCCTACCGAAAGAATAAATCGCGTCCTAAAAACGGTGCTGGCATCCTATGTGAAAGAAAATCACAAGGATTGGGAAAAATATTTATCGGCCGCAGCATGCGCTATTAGAACTGCGAGACATGAGGTGACGGGATACACCCCTTATTTTATAAATTTTGGTAGGGAGATAATTTTAGAGCGAACCGAGTTAGACGATGGGAAAGATTTGTTATTTGCTAGGGATCAAGACCTAAGTTACCGTTCAAATAATTTCAAAAAAATTTATGCTAATATTACGTCCCGACTTACTAAAGCTTACGAAAAGTCAAGCCAGCATTACAATTTGCGACGTCGACCAGCTAACTTTTGCTTGAATCAAAAGGTATGGAGAAAGAATTTTGTTTTATCTGACGCAGCTAGGCAGTTTACCGCCAAGCTGGCGCCAAAGTTTGTAGGTCCTTACTTTATCGATAAAAAGCTTTCGCCTTGGGTTTTTCAACTTAAGGATCCTGATGGGAAACGTTGTGGGACGTGGCATGCTAAAGATTTGAAACCTTTCATGTGCGATTAACTTGTAAGTTAATCTTATTTTTGTATTTCGATTATGGTTTTCTGATTTGGATTTTTTGTGCTAGGATATTTTGTTATAGCTGTTTTTTTTTATGATTATACTCTCCTGACGTAAGTCAGCGATTTTATTCAAATTTTCTCGGTAGTCTCGAAAATTTTTTTTTTTTGGTAAGAGGGGAGTTGTTACGGTCCTGTTTTCTCACGGATATATTTTTCGAAAGATTGAAGATTTCTCCATTTAGTTTTATGAGAATCTCATATGCGGCATCAGAATGCAAGTTTTATATTTAATTCGAACAAATTTTACTATCACGGGCGATTGTGATAAATAGGCAGATGGTTAATTTTCCGATTTCGAAAAGTGCGTTGTGTTCAAGTTTTGGAACAAAAATCTAGTTTTTTTGGACGTTCCGGTGACTAATTATTTATTGAACTTGAGTATATTTCAATCCAATTATTTTGGGATACATTTTGGTCACTTGGTTTTGGACGATTTTCCGTACCGGCTTCATTTCGTAAACATTTGGGAGAATTTTCCGTACTTCATTTGAAGGATTTATTTCGTCCGAACTTTCAACACCTCGAAGGAAATTGATTACCATCTGGAATTATTAAAACCCTCTAACCACGTCTTTGAGATCAAGACCTTACCGCCTGTGATCCGTATTTGTTTGGGTTTTGGAAATCCAACGTTTTGAACCCTGCTTCCGAAGCCATCTGGAAAGCATTCTGCGATTCACCATTCCGATCCACTCCGACTACCATTTCTGCCTGCAACCAACATCTTTATCTCGATTCTAACTGCTCGTCCCTCCAACACCGAAGACCCCACCAACTTCAACATCGAAGACTCCACCAGCTTCTCAGATAAGATCTTTGTTTTATTTTATTCGGATTTGATTGTTATATTTTTGGCTATCTGACATTATTGCGCGGATTACATTTGTTGGGCCGTTCTTTATGGACGCATTTACGATTTTATAAGAACGAAATTTATTAAACTCATTATTTTTTTTATCTCTGTGACCCAGTCACAGAAGCGAGTAGTTATCTGTAAACCGAATATACGTATACGCGGTAGCTACACCACGAACGCTAATAACATTTATTTCATAATTGTTTAATTATTCATTATTCATTATTTTCGAGTTTAAAGATTGTCCCAATATTGCGCTTAACTGTACATATTTAGTTATCAATTAAATCTGAACTTAAAACTGATCAGCGCCATTTTTGATCTTGAAGCATCAGACCCCTTTACCTTTTTTTTTGCAGGAACACTTATTCCGCAGTTTCGCTAGTGTTTGCTATATTTGTTTACAGGGTGGTTTTAAGCTGCGTGGCGCCCAAACTACACCTTTCTCGCTTGCTCTTTGGAGCTCATCTTTTAGCGCACCCTGTACAACCCCCCTACATCTAGAGGAAGTATCGGCTCTGTATGCTTCATTATTTTTTTTGTAAGCGTCTCCTGCCCTGCTGTTGTGAGCTAGCATTAGGGGCAAGCCTTTCTTTTTTGCCCAGCCGCCCCTGAGATAAGCGGCTGCACGAATTTAATCCACCACGGTTTAAATTTCGTATCATGCTATCCCTTCTTCCTTTTCGCGGAGAATAAGTTGGATTACTTGCTTAAATTTTATTGTTAATATTTTGACAGTGACAAATCGCGATTAGATAAATTATTATAGGTTTGTGATAATGAAACAAATGACAGGACAATTAACTGATTGGTTATTGTCAAAGCGGAACCTTTCATTGTAATAAGCGCAGACCATTATCATCATAAATATATGGCATCCCGCCGCTCTTAACTATTTGGCACGCGATTGCCTTGGTTGTGCGGCCTTTAGGCGACTGGCCTACAAAGAGGTAATGAAACTGTAAATCAAATTAAAAATAATAAATTTAAATACTGGTCAATTATAATTCAGGTGCCACGAACGGTTCCATTAGATTTTAATTAGCCAAACAATTTCTGTTCCCAGATATTTTCTTCATACTAAGTTTTGTATCTTTGTTTTAAGTAATATTAATGATAATGTCACTAAAGCAAGAAATCGAGGTAGAGGCGATTGCAGAACCTCCTATTTTGAATCACAACTATTTTCAATTATTTTTAAGTGAATTGATCAGAAAGGATCGATCGTAATTAAAACTCAAAATTTCACTCAAAAGCAAGCGAAGAAGACTACCAATCTACGATTTATCAATCAGTTCGATTTTGTTAACAATAAATATTACTCATAAGCTAATGAAAGTTTTTTATTTCTTTTTTTTTTTTTAAAAAAGGAAAGCAACTAGACATCCCGAGAGAGCCAATAAATATTCATAAGATCGCCTCTTATATTGACCGTTCATTAGGAACCCACCCTTGAGCGACTCATCACCGGGAGCTTAGTAAGAAGGGGCAATAATGTTGAACCTCCCCTGTACAAAAATTAGGTAGGAAAGGTCACAGCAGTACGTATCATAGATTTATGTGCTAAACCAATCTAGGTATATAAAAAAAGAAATTATTAGTCCAACGTTAGGCATTTCAAAAGTGCTTAGTAAAATTTAGAGGCTCAAGATCACGACAATATATACCTGTATATGATAATCATAAATTTGTATCCGAAATTTGTAAAAAGGTATAAAGGTAAAAATTGCATAAAATTGATAAGTGAAAGTGATAACAAGTAAAACAGTCAAATTAGATTCTTCGAATTATTATAAAACGGACCGCCGTGGATAAATTCATCTAGAGAACGACTTACAAGTGATTTCTTCAAATATGAGACCAATTCTGAAAATTGGAATAAATTTAACAAAACCAAAATTTGCAAAAGGAAACAATTTTGACTCACATTTTTCAAAAAGTCACTACGATTCGTCTTTTGCGCAAGCAAAGTTCAGTTGTGCTTTGACATCCAAACGATGCGGTCGATTTTCAGCGTAATCGACATTCAATAGATTTTTCGATCTAATACAAATACAAAATGATATAAAAACAAATTTTAGTTGGATTCTAACGTTCAAACTCGACGGTTGATGTGTAACGCAAACCACAAATTGGATATTTTTGGTCGATAAAAAATCAAAGATGGCTATACTAGTTACAAATATCTGAAAAGAAAACACGTTAAAACTCAATTCAATCCATAGTATCTGATGATTGAATAACTTCATCTTACTTACCGACTGAAGATCTACTGGGATTACAACATTTCTGTGCAAAATTTGTTTAAAATACAGTGAATTAAGGGATTTAATAAAAAAGTTATACTGCGCACGTCTTTTGTTATCATACAGCGACTTCAACGACTGGAAAAATTTATCAACACATGCGACCATTTCAACATAAAGGTGTGTTCATACTCAGATTTGTTTACAAAAATCAGGATTATTCATCAAAAAGGTATTGTGACAGTTATTGTTGAAATTAAACATTTGGCCCTCAGCACTTAAATAAAGGATGCTGAAAAAGGACCGTAAAGGTGTATTTTTCGCTACCCAATTAAAAATTTTTCATTAACAAAACATTTTTTTTATTAATTTATTTCAAAGCTTTTAAAAAAGCAACATTTAATTAAAAACATTTAAGCCGTTATGTGGAATAACGCAAAGCCTTAACCAAAAATAAACATCAACAAGAAAGGAGGAAGAAGAGGATTTCGATTCTTCGTTTGGTATTTTGATTGTAAACCATTTTGGTAACAGATTTTCATCTGTATTAATTATTTTCCTTTTGGTCCTCCGATTGAGCGGCGTCCATTACCGGAGAGGGAACCTGCGGGTTTCTATTAACCATAGTCGGGTTTGTTAGACGTGTGGCTACGTGGTCCGACGTTAGCACGTTTTCACCAATTCGAGAAGGTTCGGTAGACGATTCTTGCACGTTAAGAACATTGGGAACGCACTGTCGTAAATCGGGCAAGAAGTAACCGCCTGCTGCGTTCTCGGGTGGAAAGTAGTAGCCAATGAGGTTGTGCGTGAACCGATTCCGCCGATTTTCCGATTCCAAATGGGCCTTGCGATCTTCTTTCCGTTGTGCCAAATCAACATAGAGTGATTTGCTGCCAACCCTTCGGCCGTTCATTTGGGTTAGAGCGTTAATTGCCTCTTCGGCAGACGAAAAGCTCACAAAGCCAAAACCACGGCTGCGACCTTCTTCTACCATAACTTTAGCTGAAATAATGGTTCCAAATATTCCAAATTCCTTACGTAACCATTCGTCATCGACGCTACTGTCCAGGTTTTTGATGTACAAATTGACACCTTGAAAGGGGTAACTTGGTAACCCTGCTGCTCCGTTCATGTTGTTGACTTCTAAACGCAATATAAAACAAGTACACAAATTTTCTTCAAAACACAAATCGTGAAAACAAATATAACAAATTTTTCGTAATTAGTAATTTCGATAGTACTTTTTACAACTTACAATTTTTCTATAAGTATGAAATTTTCACATTTACATGGTTGGTAATGTTAACTTGGTTAACGGTTGGTAACTTTAATTTTTTTCAAAGTTAATTTCTTAAATTAATTTATTTGTTAGGTAAAAAATATTTAGACGGATTTTTATCGCACTGCTAATCATCCAATAGAGCTGAAATTTTGAAGATCGGCTTACAGCCCGAAACGTTTCAATGTAGCAAATTTTGGAGTCGATCCGACCACGTGATCTAATTAATTATATAATTACAACTGGATACTTCCTTAGGTATGGGTAGACGGTCCTGATCCTTTTTACGCTTTTTCAATGATGTATTATAAATATTCCAGGGGTCTCACAAGGGGTGTAATGAATTTTCAAATATTTAAATCGAAAATAAAACTAAATTGTGCAATAACGACATGTAAGAAAATAAAATTGCAGTTTTTGTTAAGAACTATTTCAAATAATTTAAAACCTGCAGGTATAAAAGTTAACGAACAATCCATTTTTATTCATGTGAGAACATTTTTTATAATTCACTTTAAGGATTTTACTTTTAAGTAGAAAATTACGACTTGAAATTAAACATTTCACTAAAAATAATATTCAATGTACAAAATTTAATATAAGCATTTCAGGGGGCGGGGGGGAAACCACCTTCCTCGTTCTCCTATTGAATTTCCAAACATTGAAACAAAATTATTAAATGCACCGAAAAAAAATTAAAAATGAATCGTTTTAGCGTTATTCTGAACCCCCCCCCCCCCCCCAGAGCATAGACTAACACGGCTCTTATCGTGCGCGTCTAAACATTTTAAAAATCAATAAATTTACTGGTTTGTTAGAAACCTAGAATTTACCACAAAATATAACAACAATACAGGAATGAGTTTTCAATTCCTGAAACAAATTTCCAGAATATAAATCATTACGGAAGTCACCTTGTAGGTCTCAATCATTTTCGGGAGGTTAACGTTAAGAATGGCGATACCAAAAAAAATGCAAATTATTCAGAACTTTAGGATTTCTAAATACTGCTCTAGGTTGTCATTATCAAACGAATAGTTTGACTGAATAATTTCGTTAATATTATATCACAAACTTATCCGTATAATTGATTCTTTTGTATTTTATTAAGTTTTTGAATTAAAATAAATATTGTCTACTTTTAAAATTTTTAGAAAATATTGAAATCTTCTAATGTGTGATTGCCATAGTTGGGCGGGCTATAGGCCGCATTTTATTATTAAGAGAAGACGAAAAAATAAAATAAAATGCTTTTTGTTCCTGTTAACATTTATTTCAAAAAAACTCTAGCCCTCAACTGGTATGGTGGTTTCCGAGTCACACAACTGGTATTGTTGGGTCAATGATGACCCAGCCCTATTTTTGGGAGTTGTTTAATTATTGTTCGATCTAAATGAACTATGTGTATTCTATAGGTAATTAAGCAAAACGTTATAAAAAAACTTGCAAAAAATGTATTAAAATTCGTGAATAAAACTACAACAGAAAAAAAAGCATCAAAAAATTGCCATCGGCTTTTTTGGCACAAATAAAAATAACTTCTACTTAAAAAACAAATTAAACATTTAAAAACATTAAAATATGGTTGAAACTAAACATATTTATAAACAAAACGTAATTGGAATTCAAAACGAAATATCTAACAAGGGCTTTGACGTCCATTTTTATAAACCAATTATACAATGATTTTGTGTACAATAATATTTTCAGCTCTTGTTTTGGAACTTTTAGGGGAACTTTAGACCACTTGTAGCTATTTTTGCCTCTAAAGTATTTCCTTACTGCGTCGTTGAATGGCGTTTCACCTTCATCGTCGCTTTCTGTTCCTGCATCTGACTCAGAATGTTCACTTTGCACTTCTGCATCATTAAGGTCACTCACTTTCGTGAATTTCATTTTCCAAGGGTCCTTCATTATCACTGGCATCGGATAAATGATTTAAAATGCCTGCTAATTCCGCGTCAGTTAGATTTATAGACATATTGAACGAGCGATACTTTTTGAATGTGGCAACACAACTGGTATTGTTGGGTCAAATTTGACCCAAACGGTCTCTACTTTCCAAACTGCAAACGATAACTGATACACTTATACAGTGCAAAGAACTACCTAACACGCTTGACGAATACATGGAATTGCAGAAAATTATTTCCTCCACTTACCTAGATATACGCGATTAAAAATGCCGTGGGTCAGGATAGACCCAACAATACCAGTTGGGAGCTAAATTACGTGGATAAAGCTGGACGGCGCTTGATGAACACCTGGAAAAAAGTGATTGGTTAATTAGTTTTGTCCGATGTAGTCTTCCATTGTCCATTGGTTGGTCTATCGATTTGTTGCAGCTGTCTTTAGTTCAACCTTCAAGCTTAGCGATAACGTTTATATTTCGGCTTGGCGATCGCAATTCTAATCGCAATGTTATCTTTATCTAAACATTATATTCAAATTACGACCACTTCGGTCGGAATACAATAGTTATCATTTAACTTGGTATTGACCTAGTTAGTTGTAGTTTTCAGCTGCTTTTTCAAGTTCACGTTCAAGGTCAGCGATAACATTCCACACTCCGGCTTGGCCGTCGCAATATCTAATCGCAATGTTATCTTGAGATAACATGAACAGCAATATATGTCAAGAGGACTTTGCAGCACCACGAATTACCAATCACAGGGAACAACACCCTAGAAGCAACCAGAATAAACATCAAAATGGGAAACACTGGGAATATACAAATTACGATGGCCTATAAATTCCCTGAACTCCCGCTCCCAGAAGAAGAAATAGAAGAAATCGTCAGAGGAAATGGGCCGAAGATAATCGCGGGATATCTAAACGCGAAACATCCAAACTGGCACTCGAGAAGAGCGAATACTGCCGAAAGAGCGCCAAAGAATTTAGCCGACCGACTCGACTTCGTGGTGGACGCCCCACAGGAAGTAACCCACGAAGCCACCTGTGGACCACAAGGAAATGACGTCTTGGACATTGTCCTCCTCAAGGACGTTCCCATCCAGCACCATCTAGAAGTTAGTGAACCGCTGGACTCGGACCATTATCCTGTCCTATTCTACTTCGGCATATTGGGAAGCCCCAGGTGCAGGTTCTGCGACGAAATCGATACCGCGGAACACTCCCTCTTCCAGTGCTGGAGATGGGAGCGCGAGAGAACAATGGTCTCGCTTGCACTGGGGTACACAATGACTCCCGAAGACCTGGTCGAAGCAATGCTCGTCGACGAGGCCCAGTGGCAGCGGATAAATACCCTCATCACAAACATCCTGAGGTGTAAGGAGGCAGCAGGAAGAGCCGAACAACGGGCCGCCGCTGCCCATACGGGGGAGGATACCGACACTGAGGATCAGTGATCCGAAGCCAAACACGGTCGGGTAGAAGAGAGGCATGCGAAAGAGCACACGTAACATCGAATTCCATTGCAATGCCCCCTACCCGACCGTCAAACCAGGAAGCCAACCAACGAGAGGCATGCGAAAGAGCACACGTTTCATCGAATTCCATCGCAATGCCCCCTACCTGACCGAGCAACCAGGAAGCCATATATGAGGAGAGGAACTTAGAGGCCCGAACGAAAAAGGCGGGTCTGCACACGGCACTGCAGACCCAACGCATCTGCCCGAACATCCAAGGCGGGAGATGTCGAAGATCCCGACATCTCGGACCGAGCATCCCGAAAGAAATGCCTGACGGCCAAACCCCCGGGTGCTTGGTAGGGGGGAGTTTTAGTCAGTGAAGTATGACACTATCCACTTGGATTAAGTGGGTGTCTCGCACGAGATTTCTCCTCCCTGCGTCGAGCTAAAAAAAACAAAAAAAAATTCTACTTCGGGGACTTAAACCAGATAGTAATATAATATTCCTTTCAAAGAGTTCAAAATCAAAATAACAAATACGATTTTATGCTTTTAATAGACGATTAAAATTACAATTGATGACAATTTAATTAATTGGGTGGATTAGTGAAATGTAAAGTAAAATTTTTTTGCAATGTTCCTCGCTTCCTTCAAAATTCATTTTTCGGCATGTCATATCAAAAATTTGGGAGGGGATCTCGTCAACTGCGCCATCTGGGAATTTTTTACCAACTATTTAAAGGTAAGGGTTGGTTTTTGACACCCTTAGCCCAAAAATAGGGTTATGAAATTTGGCACATAAATGCAGGTCATGAATTAGATTGTCAAATCAAAAATTTGGGAGGGGATCTCATCAAATGCGCCTCCTGGAATTTTTTTATTATTTTGTGTTGTACTTATCATTGCATAGTTTTGGAAGCCTAAATGAGGTCTATTAACGTAAATTTTACTTTAATTTATTTAATTAGTTTGTATTGGTACCTTCGGTAAGCGCTTTATTGTTTAATTATAAATTTAAAAGCAAAAATAAAAATATATTTTTACCATGATTTAACTGGTCGACTGTAATATGTACGAATATGAGTATGAGTCAAACTTCAGCCAGGTGGTGTGTCATGGTGATGGCGTTGTACTCGAGTCGGACTGGTCGGATCGGAATTTACCTGCATATTTTTACTACCTCTATTATGTTCAATTGTGTACATAATTATTTTACAAATCGCATTGGATGCGGTTGCACTTCGAATTTGTTAAGAGGGTAATAAAATCAGGCATTTTTTCAAAATTCAATACATAATAGATACATGAGGGAGAAAAATTAAATCGCTAAAGTTTTGTTATTTAAACTAATGCGACTTTGATGATCATTATTTTGTTAATAAAATAGCTAAAAAATAAGATTTATAAGATTCCGTGCCGCGGGCCGCATAAGTGTTAAGCTTTGTAGGTTCGTAGATGTCGTACTTTGTAATTTTAGTAGACTTGTGTGACATGAACACACTCCCCGTTCAATGTTTCGTAAATCCTTTCGTACTTGTATTTGTAGATTATTTGAGGTTACTATATTTATTTGACATTTTATCCCAAATGTGTGTTTATGCTTTTAAAATGCCAAAGAAAAGTGAAAACATTATTCATTGTTATTTTTCATTTGTTAACTTCACAAAAGTACGAGGTACTTACTATAACCTTTTCTTGGTTATGCATTACTGATGTATACATGCAGCGACGTAGCAAGCTCTTCTGGCGCCTGAGGCAAATTTTAATATATGCGCCCCTTCCCTCCCAAAAGATTCTTATCATTTTGGAAATTTTAAACTATTATTTATTGGGTTTTGTCAGGTTTAGCGCCCCCATTGCGATCACCCTTGCTACGGTGCCAGCTTAGAGTAATGAAAGCAAATGGATGCTTATCAGGAACTCATTTAGGCTGCCGGAACCAGGGCATTACAGGGCAGGGCAAAAATTATTTTAATTGCAAAAGAAAAACTTTCACATTTACGTCTAAGAAGAACGGTACTGGGATAGTTATGAAAAATATCACCTGCCTCCCTCCCGGATTTCAGACGAAAATCGCAAAAGATTCAACGAAAAATAATAAATTTTGATGGTTCTGAATAATAGCAAGCGTGCCTGGCAACCCGGTCATGTAATATCGATTATTATCATTGGGAACTTCTGAAGATCTTATATAAAATACACATAGTATGTCAGATTCACCGCTTCCATGGTAACGTAACGCAATACCCCCCCCCTCTCTGAATTTGGAGATTATTTTTGTCGGTATGAATTTTCCTTTTCAATTTAAATGTATGTAGTATTTGAATAACTGTCGCGATGATAACGTGATATTTGTACCGGTTACCCAGTCAGTTAAAGGGAAATGAAAAAGAACCCGGGGGATGGAATCAACTTTCCTAAAATCCCTTGTATTATCATTCGACCGAAACTGAAGAGGAGGAAATTCCCTACAAATCAAAATTTCAGGATTTCCTTTAGATCTGAAGTAAATCCTGAAACCTTGTTTCGTTTTGTTCACCATCGATGGTGAAGTTTAAATGTAGGTACGAAATTTTTATTCAAAATAAGAATTCTTATTCAAAACCTTTTTCAATTGTTTCCTCTGGATTTTCTTTTTATTTCATAAATACTTAGTATGAGAAGTTTTACAGAGAATTTTGTGCACTTCAATTTTGATTTGATGATAATTTTCACTAAAAATGAAAGTAAGCTAGTATTATAGACGAAAAACTACTGTAGAGGATTAAAATCCCCACTTGTGGTAAAAAAAGGCCGACAGGGAATTTTAGGCGATGTTGCAAATAAAATCGTGGTCAAATTTTCGAATTACGTCAAATTTGAATATATGCGCGCCCCTAAAACATTTTTATCTTTTTGAAAATTAGAAAATTGAAAACTCCGCCTGCAGCTGTGACTGGATGGTGAGAAACGGCGGAAACGGCGAGACAAAGGAAATTGCGAAAATGGAAACGATCAAGCAGGATAAGAATAGGAACCTGGAATGTTAGATCATGGAATACAATTGATCAGGAAATCACCATAGAACTGGAAAGACACAAAATTGACATTTGTGCGGTGTCTGAGACAAAGAAGAAGGGAAAAGGAATAATCTAATGCGAAAACTACATTCTCATTTATAGCGGAGTGGGAATAGCAAAGAAAGCAAAAGAGGGAGTTGGACTCCTGCTACACGATAAATATAGAAACAGCATAGAAGAATGTCGCTATATATCGCAACGAATTCTACTAGTCAAACTACACGCCCAAAAGAAAATCAACATAATCTCAACATATGCACCGGAAGACTGCAAACCCTCACATGAAAAGGATGGATTTTACGGAAATCTACAAGAAACCATCGACAGTATAGATAAAGAAGAAATAATTATAATACTAGGGGACTTAATGCACGAACAGGCCAGATATAATTCCAGGAGTCAAGCAACGATTCAACGAAGAAACCAAGAATTATAACGGGGAACGCTTGATCTCGTTCTGTAAACAAAATGAGAATCAATAACACATTTTTTGACCACAAAATGCAGCACAAATACACATGGGAAAACACCAGAGGGTACAAAAGTATAATAGACTATATTATAATAACTAATAGAATAATCCAACCTGCCCAAGTGCTAGATGTTCGATGCCTGACGTCAGCCGACATAAGAAGTGATCATAAACTGGTTGTGGGAAAACTAATGCCCGTTTTCATCAACTTTTCCTTAAGAATTACCTACCAAGGAATTCTTAGCGCTAAGTATTCCATAAAAAAATACTCGGAAAAAAATAATCGGATCGATTTTTTCACGCTCTTAAGGAACTCTTAGCACTTGGTGAAAACCAAATGTGTCATAAGAGTTTCTTAACTCCAAGTTAGGGAACTATTAACGTTAGGAATTCGTTGGTGAAAACGGGCATAAGGCTATCCCTACAAAGTCAAGCGAAAGAACAACCAAAATATGAACTAAAATTTAACATCGAATCACTCGGAAATGAAAGTGTCAGAGAACTATACAAGAAAAGACTTGCTGAAAAGGTACAGCTCAACGAAATACTGCAAGAAGACGATGTAAACGCGGCATGGGAAAAAGTCAAACTAAACATAGAAACCGCCGCAAAAGAGGCGATCGGTCAAAGAAAATTGTTAACAAACGAAAATCAATGTAAAAGAAAGAAAACACCTTGGTTCTGCGAAGAAGTCAAACACCTAGCAGAAGAGAAAAGAGAAGCGTACAGGAAATACCGAGATATGAAAACACCGGAGTCATACCAAGAATACAAAGTAACCCGGAACGTGGTTAATGAAGAAATAAGAAAAATCAAAAGAGAATATTGGGAAAAATTCTCAAAAGAAATGGAACACGACTTCTTTGGCCTTCAAAAACATATATGGAAAACGATTCGCAATCAAAGAAGGGAACTAAAAGAATACATTGAAACACAAAAAATACCCCTAACTCAATGGATAGAATACTTCACACACGTTTTCCGCAATGAAGATACGCAAAACCAAGTAACAATAGTAGAAGATAATATAACTGTCGACATCACACCACACGAGATAGATAAAGCTATAAAGAAACAGGAAATCAACTGGAGAAGGCGGAATCAGTAACGAGCTGCTAAAGTATGGAGGAGCAAAACTGCACGACAAATAAGCAAACTGCTAAATAAGATAACTGAGAATAAACATATTCCGGATGAATGGAAAACGAGCATACTAATACCAATGTTCAAAAAAGGCGACAAAAAAAACCAGAAAACTATCGGGGAATCAACCTACTTAATGTGACCCTCAAACTCACCACAAAAATCCTAGCCGAAAAAATCATCGAATATGGAGAACTCCAAGAAGAGCAACACGGATTCCGTACTGACAGATCGTGTACTGATGCAATATTTATTGTACGACAGGTGATAGAAAAATTAATAGAGCATGACAAACCAGCATTCATATGCCTAGTGGATCTACATAAAGCATTCGACAGAATACGACTACAAGCCATCCTATCAATACTGAACAAGAAAAACATACCAACTTCCATTATAGATTCCACAATTTTAATAATTCAACCCGACAAACACAGATCATACTGTTCGTGTTGTTTTCGTGTTGTTTTCCGGCGCGTAAATAAACAAAGATGATGGCTTTCCGACACGCGAACACGCGACATACAGTTGTCCATGCGCGAAACACGGAAACTCCAAGTTTAATTCCGCAAATTTCGAACGACTGCCCTTGTGATTTGTTGATGGTCATCGCGAAGGCCAGACGCACGGGGAATTGCAGCCGTTTGAACTCGAATGGCAAATCCGTTGGAATCATCGGGATGCGCGGAATCAAAACATCTTCTCCTTTGTACTTTCCCATGATAATCGTCGCCTCGATGACGTTGTTCATAAGCTTTTTCACAGTCAGTCTCATTCCATTGCATAGTCGAGGTCGATTGATGTTACGCAACATGATGATGACTGAGCCTACTTTCAATTGCAAATTGTGAGGTGGTGATCCAGGCAATTCCAGAGAATTCAAAAATCCTGTGGGATAGTTGACTACCTCATCCTGGTTGATAACTGCGTCAAGTGATTTGAAGGAAAACAACTGTCCCGGAATGAAATTTTGAATGGCCGCGTTGAGATCATGGACATCTTTGTTTTTCGCCGCCAATATGGCTCGTTCACTCAGCCAATTATGATTTTTCAAGTTTTGCGCTACGTCCGGTAAAACACGCTGAATGAGTTCCTCCTTCGATTCAGTCAACTGACAGAAATCAGTGGGCAATGCAATTAATCCGGTGGAGATGTCAACTGCGATTTTCCCATTACCAATTGCTTCGAAAACACATCTGCATTTCGATCTTGTTGCAAAAACACTCGCATGTTAGTCGTCAATCGGAGTGTCTTCACATGCCGCCACAAATTTGATGATTTAAAGCACGCGTTTAGTTCGTCAGCTGCAGTTGATCGTGGAATAACTGGAAGAGTCTGACGAAAATCACCGGACAACAGAATCATGGCTCCACCAAAAATGTTTTGATTGTCGCGAAGATCTTTCAACTTTCTGTCCAGCGCCTCCAGTGACCTCTTGTGGGCCATCGTGCATTCGTCCCAAACGATCAATTTGCATATCTGTAGAACCTTCGCCATTGCGCTGTTTTTAGCGATGTTGCAAACTGGTGTCTCGTTGATTTGCATGTTCAGTGGCAATTTCAAGGCAGAATGTGCAGTTCTTCCGCCTTCCAATAAAGTCGCTGCTATTCCAGATGAAGCCAATGCTAGGGCAACTTCATTCTGCGGTCGAATCCTCGCCAAAAGCAATGAAATTAAGAACGTTTTTCCAGTCCCTCCGGGAGCATTCAGGAAGTAAATTCCACCAGTTCCTTTGTTCACAGCTTCTATCAAAGAGTCGTACGCAGTCTTTTGTTGTTGATTCAATCGCGAGACATTTGTACGTACTGTTTCGGCTAATGCTTCGGTGTCGTATTGTTGTTCTCTTCGTAACTCGTGGTTAAATGCATCTTGTATTGGACGAATGGGTGATATCATGATGCCCAAATACGGCAACAATTTATTTGCTATCAATAAACACATATCTTTTATCATGATAAATGTCTCATTGTGAATTTCTGCAGTCATTTGCAATGTCGGATTTAAAGTTTGGCAACGTGCACGATACGAAACATCCTCAGACATGTCGTCCTTATATTTGACCCACAAACCGTTCGGATTCGAAGGGAAACATGTGGATATAATAATCGCAAACAGTGTGCGAATTTGATGCGGTGATGAAGATATGACAGAATCTTTGAGCGTATTATCACAATGCGAATCGTTCTCGAGCAACTGTAATAGTTGACACGCTTCACGGTAAGTCGCACACAGATGTCCATTAACGGTTCTCAGTTGTTGAAACTGTAACCGCCGACCGTCCTTCGGAACTACTTTTGCTAGGAACGGTTGGAGTTATTTAAAAAATTAAACAAATCTGCTAATCGAACAAAATTCCACTTAGACGCTTATCGATCTACTAAGAACATTTATTGATTAAGCTGCCACCACCGTTCAACCGATTACGCCCACCGTAGAATTCTGTTCTCAAAAAAAACATACTATCAATTTGGTACGCGACTTTCTGGTAATGAGCCCCAGACACTCCCCGTTTTGGCGTTACGTTCCCCGGCTAAATGTTGAAGTTGAAACTTCGGTGCGGGCAAAACGACACTAAGCTCGACACTGAAAAAAAGTTCTTTTCCTCAACAGGAAAAACGAAAACACTGAATTTCCAAAAACAATATCTATTAATTATGGATAAATTTAAAAAAACACATGTACACAATTTAAATATCTCTTACACTTTAGGGTGGCCCTTTTAAACACATATTTATACAATTCAAAAATAATAAAACATGGACTTACCATGTCATTCAACAATACTATTTGACCTTTGAAACCACTTAGTTAAACAAACTCAACAAAGACACTCCCTTAACTATTGCACAATACAAAATCACAATTACCAAACTCATAAAAATGTCACGCACGAGAGAAATTACAATACTCAATTCAACTACATATTAACATTAATCCCGAAAACATTAATTAATAACATTAATCTCTACGGGCGCACCCCGGCTTCTGACTGATTAACTCATTAATTCAACCATATTTATATCTCTCGCAAAACTATCGAACTCCTTCCAGAAATCCCGAGGGTTTGACCTTCCATAGCGTGAGAATTTGCACTACTGACAAATTTCACCTATAGACAAATACATCCCTATGACTTTTTAAACTGGAAGCAATGTCTACTGATTGCTTCAATGCAATTAAATCTTGATTGCTTCAATGCAATCAAGTAGACTGCATTGAAATATCCGGTCAAATTAGCGATACTCCACTGTTGTCTGAAATCGAACAGTTCACCTGAACAAAGAACAGTGTAAAAGTCATCTTCAGACGCAGGAAGTTCGCACACAGCTGAAAAGAGATAAAATCCACTATCAATTCTTGTTCGCGCTATAAAATATATCTCTTCCGCTGTTGATAAATATGGTTGATTAACAATCATCAGTTATTATCGCAATAATAATTTATAATTACATCTGAATTTAAAATATGAAAATTAATTTTTATGAATTTAAATCCCGTTTTGTTACAAAACGACGTCGGACCATGAACATTCACCAACAACAATCTAAGATAGTAACATTCGTCGTTATTTGGATGCACAGTGTAGATGCGACCCAGAGCGTCTGAAGCAAATACATACATTTGGATGTCCTTCAACTGGTGTTCCTTGTTTCCGACGCTGAAACGATTTTGATGATGCGTTCTATGTGTAGTAGCGTGGCATTTCAGCATACAGCAAAGTGCGAGCGAAAGCATCTGCTTGACAAACCGAGAAGAAGCTTGTCAATGTTGTCGACGGTG
Source organism: Podabrus alpinus (assembly GCA_932274525.1). NCBI lineage: Eukaryota > Metazoa > Arthropoda > Insecta > Coleoptera > Cantharidae > Podabrus > Podabrus alpinus. The sequence goes on along the minus strand of OW026456.1, from coordinate 67,149,856 downwards.
TTAAAATTAAAATTAGAATTAAAAATTAAAATTTGAAAATTTAATTTAAAAAAAAAATTTTTGTGTTGGTAAGATATTAATTTACTTGGTTGCTATATATGACCTACATACACTACAGCTCAAAAAGATAAGTACACTTATATTTCTTAAGAGTTTTCAAAACTTTAAACATTAAACCATTTATAAATCAATTATTTTAAATGAAATCAAGTAATATAATTTATTTACAACGAGTTTAACAAAAAAAACTGAAAAAATGTTATTATTTTGGCTAAATTTTGGTTTCTTACAAAAATCCACCTTTTGCTTTTATAACAGCTCGGCACAAACGAGGCATTCTTTGGGTGAGTTTATGCAAAGTTTCAAATTGAATTGCATTCCAAGCATTTTGCAAGACTTGCCATAAATGGGTTTGTGATTTTGGGCACTTTATTTGGACGTTCCTATCCAGTTCCTCGCACAATAGCTCTATAGGATTTAAATCCGGGAACGGGTGGCCAATCCATATAATTTAGCACTCTCCGTTTTTCATTTTCTCTCAAATAGTCTCTGGACACCTTCGATGAGTGCTTGGGATCATTTTCTTCTTGAAAAATAAAACCTCTCCCAATTAAACGTCGACCGGATGGCAGCAAATTGTTTTCCAATATTGGTTTATATAACCTTCTTTTTCAAAATTCCTTCTATTTTAATAATATCTCCGAGGCAATTGTTCCCAAAAACTTCAAAAACGTAAAGATAAATTAATTGTAAGGCATAGCATTCGAAATTGGAGAATGACGGTACCTCAACTTACCGCTGAAATCAACGAAACTCGTACAAATAATGTCAGTTTGTCGACGGTAAAAAGAAAGTTGCAAACAGCTGGCCAATTGAAGAATTGCTATGCGGAAACTTTTGTTGAGACCTCAAAACATAGTGAAAAGACTAGATTGTGCTAAAAAACATTAAATGAAGTCAATTAGTCAATGGAAAAAGGTTGTTTGGTCGGATGGGTCGAAGTTTCAAATCTTCGGTCCTCATCGACGAGTTTTTATGAGAAAGCGCAAGGGAGAACGGGCTTTTGATGAATGTATTGTCCCAACGGTGAAACACGGCGAAGGGTCCGTTATGATTTGGAGATGTTTTGGCAAGAATTGTGTCGGAGATATTATTAAAATAGAAAGAATTTTGAAAAAAGGAGGTTATAAACAAATATTGGAAAACAATGTGCTGCCATCCGGTCGAAGTTTAATTGGGAGAGGTTTTATTTTTCAAGAAGAAAATGATCCCAAGCACTCATCGAAGTTGTCCAGAGACTATTTGATAGAAAATGAAAAACGGAGAGTGCTAAATTATATGGATTGGCCACCCGTTCCCGGATTTCAATCCTATAGAGCTATTGTGGGAGGAAATGGATCGGAAGATTCGACTAAAGGGCCCAAATTCACAAACCCATTTATGGCAAGTCTTGCAAGATGCTTGGAATGCAATTCAATCTGAAACTTTGCATAAACTCACCCAAAGAATGCCTCGTTTATGCCGAGCTGTTATAAAAGCAAAAGGTGGATTTTTGTAAGAAACCAGAATTTAGCCAACACAATAACATTTTTTCAGTTTTTTTTTGTTAAACTTGATGCAAATAAATTATATTACTTGATTTCTTTTAAAATAATCGATTTAAAAAGAGTTTAATAATTAAAATTTTGAAAACTGTGAAATAATATAAGTGTACTTATCTTTTTGAGCTGTACTGTAACTTTTAGTAATAAAAGTAACTCATTCGCCCTGATTAAATTTAAAAAAATGGTTCTTACGTTTATCAAAAGTCGAAAAGGGAATGATCAATTACTACACAAAAACTTCGTGTATACCAAAAACAGGAATGTTAACGATAAAATTTTTTGGAGACGTGTAGAATACAACAAAAGTAAATGTCTAGCCGTTGTTCACACAAAATGTGAATAATTAATCGTTTATGAGAGTGCTGAATAGTACAACCACGTACCACGGGCAGCGGAGGTCAAAACCCGGCAAGTCCTGGCAGAAATCAAGGATAAAACTCGGGACAGTCAAGACACACCTCACCAGATTATTGCCGCAACCAGTATTGGACTTCCAGCTGCGGTAAAAGCCGCACTTCCTTCGAAAGATCGGTTGAAACGCAACATTCAAAGAGCGCGTCAAGTGGTTATGGCTGCACTTCCAACACCTTCGAACCTTACGGTACTTGAAATTCCAGATTATGTCACCGAATTTCGTTCGAATGGAACCATTCAGCAGTTCCTTATTTTTGACAGTGGACCTGAAGAAGATCGCATTTTAATATTCGGTACTCAATTGGGTTTAGATTTGATGGCAAGTTGTAGCCATTGGTACGCCGATGGTACTTTCAAGTACCATCAAGTACCATGGTACTTTCAAGTACCAGCCGCCATTATTTGAGCAACTTTTCACAATAGGGAAGATGCATAAATTTTTTTATAGCGTAGTTGGATCAAAAATAACTGAATATACTAATTAATGCTATTTAATTTATTTATTTTCGTTTTGATAATAATTTAAAAAATATTTAAAAATCCGTAAATTTGAATTGAAGGAAACGACCGCGTAATTTTCCACAGACTTGTGACGTCACATGTCGAATTTTACATTCATTTAGATTATTTTTCTGTGGTTTTGTGCTTTGAAAGTTGAAGTTTGTTAGTGTTAAAAGCTGTTATTTATCATAATTAAGTCAATTAAAAACAAGAAAGTTAAAAAAGTACTCTACATGAGTAGAGTAAACAAGAAAGTGAGGTTATTGCAAGCAAGCAAGCGAACGCGTTGCGTTTAAGGTCACATGATTTATTTTAAATTAACATTGAATTTTAAAATGGATTATTTGTAACAAAATACAATAAATAGAAGTTATTTTTGCTGATTTGATATTTAATATATAGGATTAATCGGAAAATACTGTTTTAACTAAATTTTTTTATTCGTGCATGTTCCCCATTCATGGTGTCAAGTACCACAATGTGATTCCTTCTGTGTTCTGTCTCTTGCCAAATAAGCGACAGCAGACCTACGTCCGAGTTCTTGAGGCACTAAAGAATATAAAACCAAACCTTGCTCTAACTTCCATCATGACAGAGAGAAGGCTCAGATTAACGCGTTTCAACACGTATTTCCTAATTCACAGAACAGGGGTTGTTTCTTCCACTTTAGTCAAAGTTTGTGGCGAAAATTGCGTCAATACCTGATCTCAGAGAAAATTATGCCGATGTGGGGAGAACCCAGATTTTTCTCTTCATGTAAGAAAGTTGGCTGCACTTGCTTTCGTCCCTTCCGATGATGTAGTTATGGCATTCGTACAATTAACTGAATCTCCATTTTATATTGATAATGGAGATATTCTCAATCCTTTTCTTGAATATTTTGAGGATAACTGGATTGGCCGGCTTTGTAACAACGGAACCCGAAAATCCCCAAGATTGCTTCCATCCAACTCTGGAACTGTTACGAGGCCAGTTTGAATGACCTCCCCAAGACAAACAACTCGGTTGAAGGGTGGCACCGGAGTTTTCATTCTTTATTGAGTGCATGTCATCCCTCTATTTGGAAATTTATAGAGGTGTTAAAAATGGAACAGAGTGCAAACTAATTGAAAATTGAGCAGTACGTGGCAGGATTGGAACCTCCAACAGGTCGTGTGCGCTACCGAACAACCGCTGCCAACATCAAGAGAATCGTGGAGTCCTATGGGGATGGTCTAGGTCCATTGAACTTCGAAATCGACGTTTACCTTCGAGGCATCGCGCACAACTTTGAGCTTCAAGCTGTTTAACATTTGTACTTTTTTACTTGTAAATAAATTATTATTACGATTAATTAATTATTTATTTATTTATTTATTTATTTATTTAACATTTATTAACGGACAAAGCCTTTTTACAACAAATTATGCACAACAAATTGGGTCAGGAGATGACCCTACAAATTATAAACACCAGTCCCAGTGATATCCAAATCATTGAGAATTATCTTAAATTTGGCCAACGGTTGGCTGAGAAAATTCACCACATCGTTCTCGTTTAAGCAATTGGCAAATCTTGACATCCTGGTCACTGGGCTGAATATGCCATATTTGGTGGAATGATGCTCGACTTCGAACATCCTCTTCGATCTTGTTGATTTTATTGGTTTTCTAAATTGAAATTTTTCTTTCAAAAACTTACAGTTAATTTTGCCACTGAACAAGCCATGCATGAAGCATAGGTCAGCAACAAATCTTCTGTCTGCCAGTGATTTTGTTCTACAAAAATCCAGGCAATCATTGTCGGAAAAGTCCAATACAGAAAGTCCTCGTTTAAAGTGCAAGTATTTAAAAAATTTATGTTGAACCCTCTCAAGTTGGTTTACCTGAACCTGATAGTGAGGAGTCCACACGCAGGACGCATACTCAAGCTGCGATCGAACAAGAGCGTAATATAAAAGTTTTACTGTGTATGCAGAGAAGTGCACAGATTGACGCCGAATAAACCCGAGTGTTCGAAAGGCCTTCCCACATATATTCAGAATATGATTTTTAAATAGAAGTCCCTTATCAAAACGTACACCAAGATCATCAACTTCGGTGACGCGTTTCAATTCCTTATCATTTAAACTATATCTGAAGGAGGGACCGTTACTTTTGGCAAATGACATAACCGAGCATTTATCGAAGTTCAGTTCCAACTTATTTATTATACACCAGTTACTTAAATTATTAAGATCCTGCTGTAGTTTTAAGCAATCATTTAAAGAGCTAATTGCTCTGAAAACTTTTAGATCATCCGCAAGTAACAAATACGAGGAATTAGATAAGCACTCCCCAATATCGTTGATGAACAACGAGAATAAAATAGGACCGCAATGAGATCCTTGTGGGACACCAGATGATACTCTAATATCCGCAGATAAAAAGTTATCGATCCTAACTCTTTGGGTTCTCCCAATTAAATAGTTACTAAACCATTGCAAAACAGAAGAGCTGAAACCTAGAGAGGCCATTTTTCCCAGAAGAGCTGCATGCGAAACACGATCAAATGCTTTTGAAAAGTCGGTATAAACGGTGTCCACCTGTTTATGCTCTTCAAATGTGCCAAGAGTAAAGGAAACAAATGATAGTAAATTTGTTGACGTAGAGCGTCCTGGAAAGAAACCATGTTGCTGCTCAACAATATGATCTTTACATGCGAGGCTCAATTGATCAGAGACCCACTTATCCAACATTTTGGGAATTGCCGATTGAATTGATATTCCTCTATAGTTAGAGATGTCACTTCTATCGCCTTTTTTGAAAATTGGCGTGATGAAGCTTTCCTTCCAACTTAGAGGGAAACAACCACTTTGAATAGAACACTTAAAGATGTGGTGGATGGGACCACACAATGAATACAAGCACTTTTTGATGAAAAAGGCTGGAATTCCATCAGGGCCAGAGTTCAGGTTATCTGGTAATCCACAAATGGCTTCAAAAATGACAGTTTCTGACATATCTAAAAAGTTAAAATCGATAACATCATATTGTGGATTATTGAAAAAATAATAAACTATGAAAATAAGTATCAACTGGTAAACATTAAAAAATTGATTAAGTATAAATTTTTTAGAAGTAAGGGCTTGTACTATTAATAAACTTTTACTATAAATCTCATATTATCTCGGCTTTTAAATGTTTTTATGTTTGTACAATTTTTATAAAATTTTAAGCATTAGGCGTAAAGGATTAGGCGTAATTGCGTTAGGCGTTCAAGTTTTAGGTGTAGTCGGTTTTAGGCATTAAAACCATTAGGCATAAATTCCTTTAGGCGTAAAGGCGTGGATCCGTCTTAAATAGTTTCTCGCCGGTGTTTGTTGTTATTGTAATAGTCTCTCTTATACGTACGTATCTATTATGGACTAATCGCGTCCCTTCCGGTAGGACTGCTCGTCGCGTCGGTTCAACCCCTCGGAACTCACAACCCAAGTAACATTTTTCCCTGTGAAATTAAAATTTCTCTGGTAGGTCCCTGGCAAATACCTGGTAGGTAACTAAAACAGGGTTTACGGCTTTGCCTGTCTATAGGGATTTGTCAGGTACCTGTTAGCATGTCCTTTGTAGGGCCCTATTAAATGCTTGCGCTAGGGATTTGCCAGGTAGCCAAATACAGGTTCCTTGTAGGGCCCTGTGAAATGCTTGCGGTAGGGATTTGCCAGGGAGTCATATACAGGTTCCTTGTAGGGCCCTGTGAAATGCTTGCGGTAGGGATTTGCCAGGGAGTCATATACAGGTTCTTTGTAGGGCCCTGTGAAATGCTTTCGGTAGGGATTTGCCAGGTACTCATTTACAGGTTATTTGTAGGGCTCTCTGTAAAATGCCTGTGGCAAGTTGAACAACCAATAATAGAAAACCTTTGATTAGTAGACCAATCAAAGTCGACATCGACGTCAAAGTAAGAAATTCATCGCAAAAACTTTGAAAATATCGCAAAAAAATAGTAATTTTGATGTAAAAAAAAAAATCGTTCTACAGTATCGTTTGGAATGTAATTCTAGTAGGTTGTAACGAAATGTCGGAGGTATCATTTTTTTTATGCTCCGAGCAACACATGCGTTACACTTTGAAATGCAAACAAGTACCCACGAACGATGTTTTCAGGCAATTATAACAACTTGCGATGAAAATTCCGACAACATTTTTTTCTCTTTTTTTCACTTTTTTATTTTACGAATACCTGTACAATTACATTTCAAACAATACTGTACAACGATTTTTTTTTTGCATCAAAATTACTAATTTTTTTGACGTATTTTATGATTTCAACCCACGTGTTTGAAAAACATTTTTTTCGCTTTTTTCCATTTTTTATTTCACAAAACACTGTAGAATTACATTCCAAAGGTTACTGTAGAACGATTTTTTTTTTGCATCAAAATTACTCATTTTTGCCATAATTTCCGATATTTTTGCGATACATTTTTTAAATTTACGAAAAAAAAAAAATTTTTGGCTTCTTTTTTGTAATTCTTGGCTTAGTAAGAAGTAAGAAGACAAAAAATCATTGAAAACACACGAAAATTAAGAAAAATGTCATTCGATTCACCGAGTACAGCCCTCTGCGAGTTTTATTACAAGTTACGATGAAAATTGGAACAGCATTTTTTTCCTTTTTTTTCACTTTTTTATTTTACCAATCCCTGTACAATTTATTACATTTCAAACAATACTGTACAACGATTTTTTTTGCATCAAAATTACTAATTTTATTGACGTGTTTTATATGATGTCGAACGGTCGAATCCACGTGTTTGAAAAACATTTTTTTTCGCTTTTTCCATTTTTTATTTCACAAAACACTGTAGAATTACATTCCAAAGGTTACTGTAGAACGATTTTTTTTTTGCATCAAAATTACTCATTTTTTGCCATAATTTCCGATATTTTTGCGATAAATTTTTTAAATTTACGAAAAAAAAAATTTTTGGCTTCTTTTTTGTAATTCTTGGCTTAGTAAGAAGTAAGAAGACAAAAAATCATTGAAAACAAACGAAAATTAAGAAAAATGTCATTCGATTCACCGAGTACAGCCCTCCGCGAGTTTAATTTATTACAAGTTACGATGAAAATTGGAACAGCATTTTTTTCGCTTTTTTTCACTTTTTTATTTTACCAATCCCTGGACAATTTATTACATTTTAAACAATACTGTACAACGATTTTTTTTGCATCAAAATTACTAATTTTGTTGACTTGTTTTATATGATGTTTTATAAAAAACATTTTTTTCGCTTTTTTCCATTTTTTATTTCACGAAACACTGTAGAAGTAGATTCGTTACTATAGAAGGATTTTTTTGCATCAAAATTACTCACTCACTCACAAAATTACTCACATTAAATTTTTGTAGTCATAAAGCAATTTTACAACTAAAATAACAACAGCTCGGTGGCACAGAAGTTAACGCTGTCGGACAATCAAGGGAAGGTTTACGGGTTCGATCCTCGCCAAGGTAAGATTTTATTTCTAATTTTCAAAATTTAATTCCAGACTCCAAGAAACAAAGAAGACGACAACATCATGAGATATATCACCACCAACAAGTTCTTACTAATGAGAATAAATAATGAGAAATGGGTAAAATAAAAAATTATATGTTGTAGAGTTAAAATTGTTAAAATTAAAAATGTAGCAAAAATTAATTTTTTTATTATAAATAAATTATTAAATAAATAAATTTTATAAACAATAAATTTAATTATAATCAAAATTTTTTTGCACCCTGTTAATCGCATATAATAACTCCCTGGTAGATCCCTATAACAACTCCCTGGTAGATCCCTGCGGTAGGGACTTACCAGGGCCCCTGTGAAAGGTACTTAGTAGATCTCTAGTAGAGGCCCCTAATAGGTGGTCCATTTGCCCCTGGCGCAAGCCCCTACCACAATCCCAACTAGGGTTTTAGACAGGGACAGGGACCTGTGAGATTTGACTGGTAGGGATTTGCCAGGGGCCTACCAGGTTAAAAATGTTGCTTGGGAATCCCCCACAGCAAGCTAAATTTCAATTTGGTTGCTTATATTTACCAAATATTTATTTTGTGGTCCTTGTTTTTGTGTTGGACCTTATTGTTCTACTCTCTGTATCATTCGCCACTTTCGCTTTTAATCGCTACGCAAATATTTGCAAAAATCACCGTTGGAATGGTTTTTCACTCGTGCAATCCGGGTCGACCCCCGGTGGGTATCTGCCTGTATACCTACGCGTTTGCACGGTTGTCTAACGTTTCATCCAGTTCACCAAGTTTCTATGCTCTTATCTCTAACCTAATTTCTGTCTTCCAAGCTGTTTTCTTGTGTTAAATGTTAATCCCTATTTACTCCTTCACTTTACGGTTTTTTTCACTCAGGTTTGCCTTTATACTTGCTTTCTAATCAATAAATCAACCGTAATTCAACAATCAACAGTCAATTATTTCGTATAATTAATTTTATTAGTATACCACCAGCGGCATCTCTTATTAGGCGCTCGAACCGTTAAGTTAATTAGTTCTGCAATTTTGCACCCCTGCAAACGCGCGCGCTAATATCAGTTACCTTGAGGCATTGAAACGAAGAAGACGTGTTTTGCATCGTAAGGTAGATTTGTTTGTTCGAAAATCTGATGTTCGTTTTGCAGTTTCATTGTGTCATTCGTGCCAGCGCTAATTACAGATTTGTTTCGGTAACCGTAGTTATCCTTTTTCGCCAGTGAATTTAGTTGTCGCATGGTTGGACGATACACCATTTTGGAGAAATCATTAAAAACGCGCGAAAGTGGTTAGATGTTGATAAGCTATTACCAACTGAGTTCTTGTTATTATTAACTGTCACCAGCGCAGCGTCTCGACTGTTAACCACAACAACAGCTGCGAGTGTTTATTTTGTTTGACCAGTGAAGGTCAGTCGCTTTCAATTAACCTGTGGAGGTTACCTTCCTGTAGTCACCGAATTTTGCAGCCGTAATCGGGGTACCAACTTCTTTGCAACGCTTCTGTGTAGTGTTATCACCATTGTGTCGGTGTTCAAGGTTCGTCGTGCGGATCTTCAGAGCAGCATTGTGTCATCTCCTCCAGCTACCGAATCACGCTCCAGAGATTGGGATCTATTGTCACCTTTCTTCTTCTTTCATGTGCCGTGTCAGGTCCTCCCGACGTTGGCGATCACTTCGGCGTAGGCAGATCTGTTCTCCGCCACTCTAAACAATTCCTCTGCACTCCGAATGCCAGTCCATTCGCGGATGTTCTTCAGCCAGGACATCCGCTTCCTTCCAATTCCACGACGGCCCTCCACTTTTCCTTTCATGATTAGCTGGAGCAGTCGGTACTTTTCTCCCCTCAAGACATGTCCCAGATAAGCCACCTTCCTACATTTCACTGCACCCAACAACATACGATCCGTCCCAGCCCTCTCCAAGACTCGCCCATTGGTGACCCTCTCTACCCAGGATATTCGAAGCATTCTTCTCAGCAACCACATCTCAAAGGCCTCCAGTCGGTTCATTGTGCCTACCTTGAGTGTCCATGCCTCCGCGCCATATAGCAGAACAGACCAAACGTAACATTTGACCATTCTTAGTCGTGTTTTAAAATTTAGGTTATTGTCACAATATAGTGATTTCATTTTGTTAAAAACAGCGCGTGCAGTCTCAATTCGGCACTTGACTTCTTTATCCGGGTCCAAACTTTCTGTGATGAGACTACCTAAGTATTTGAATACTTTCACCCGTTCGACCTGCTCGCCGTCGAGATATATCGTCGCGTCGTTATGTTCCTGGCGGCTGATCACCATGAATTTTGTCTTAGAGATGTTGATATTTAGGCCTAACCCGTCTCCTTCTTGTTTTATTCGGTCTAGTAGCAGTTGTAGATCTCCAACAGACTCCGCCATGACCACAGTATCGTCCGCGTATTTTATTGTGCTAATACGGACTCCCCCAATTTTGATCCCCAGATCGAGTCCATCCAGAGCCCTCTTGAAAATCCTGTCCGCATATAAATTGAACAGCAGTGGAGAAAGGACACAACCCTGTCGTACTCCTCTCTGGATCTCTAGTTCTGATGTTTTGCTGTGTTCGACTCTGACCTCATCTCGCTGATACCAATAAAGATTTTCTATTAATCTGACGTCTTTTCCATCCACGCCGGTCGTTCGAAGCATCTCAATCATTTTGGCATGCTGCACCTTATCGAATGCCTTCTCATAATCAATGAAGCATGCAAACACGTCTCTACGCTGATCTCGGCATTTCTGCATCAGTACATTAAAACTGAACAACGCCTCGCGTGTTCCAAATGCTTGCCTGAACCCAAACTGTGAATCATCTAGGTCTTGCTCGCACCTGGAGCGAATACGAGCATGTATTATTCGTAAAAAGGTCTTTAACATATGATTCATGAGGCTGATCAGTCGGTAGTCACTACAACTTTTCGGGTGTTGCTTCTTTGGAATAGGCACGAATGTTGATGTTAGCCACTCTTCGGGGATCTTCCCGGAATCATATATGCTGTTGAACAAGTTCACCACGAGATCTATATTATCTTCATTTATGATCTTTATCAATTCCATAGGTATTCCATCTGGTCCAGTGGATTTCCTGTTCTTTGCTATTTCTATGGCATGGAGTACTTCAGATTTCAAGATATGGGACCCCTCGGGCCGATCCTCGTTAGTATCTTGATTTGGTCTGGTGTCCCCGAACAGTGTGGTCATGTACGATTCCCATGCCTTTATTTTTTCCTCCTCCTGGAGTATGATTTTATTAGAGCTATCCAGTAGTGTCATAGGTATCCGTTTTTTGTGAAGTCCGGCTATCTCCTTTGCTTTTCTATGCGTGCCGAATAGGTCATTTTTCTTTATTAAGTCTTCCATCTCTTCGCATTTCTCCGTCATCCATCGTGTTTTTGCTGTTCGAATTGCTCTCCTTATTGTGCCCTGTAGTTTTCTATACTCCGTTATGTCGCGTTTTAGTAATCGTCTTTTTTCCATGAGGTCCAATATCTCCTCCGTCATCCACTTCCTCTTTTTGATGCGTACTGAGGTTTTCAGATGATGCATGCCTGTTGTTAACAAGATTTGATTTATCTTATTGCATTGATCGTTTGCATCATCAGTATCATTTCTAGGTATCTGGCTTAGACTGTCGTTGATATCCAGTATTACGGCTTCTCTTATTTCCTCATCTCGTAGTCTCAGGACATCAATATTCCTTGTGAACGATTTTTTTCTGATAGACTTCAAGTTCAGCTCCATGTCAGCAACAAGGGGATTATGGTCCGAGCCTATATCTGCCCCAGGATATGTAGTTACTCTTTTTACCCAGTTTCTAAATCTCTTGCTTATTAGCAGGTAGTCAATTTGGTTTCTAGTTGATTCTGGGCCAGTTTGGTTGTCAGACGGCGACTTCCACGTGTATAGTCGACGCTTAGGCAGCTTGAACCATGTATTAGCTACTACCATTTCTACTTCTTGACAAAATTGGTGCAGTCTGTCTCCTCTCTCGTTGCTCTCGCCCAATCCATAATCCCCCACTATGTCATCTCGTCGCCCTTGACCGATTTTCGCATTGAAATCCCCCATAACTAGAGTTATTTCGTCGTTTTTTAGGCTACTGAGGACTTTCTCGATCATGTCATAGAACTTTTCTACTTCATCGTCATATTTTCTTTCTGAGGTGGGCGCATACACTTGTAGGATGTTGACATTGAATGTTTGGCCCTGTAGTTGTAACAGCACGATTCTGTCGGAGATGGGCACGAAATTTTTCACATACCTCGCGATCTGTGAATCGACCAGGATGCCCACGCCGTTTCGGTGGTATCGGTCATTTTTGTCACTTCCGGAGTAGTACATCATTCCATGTTCATGTGGACACGTTCCCGCACCTGGCCATCTGAGTTCGCTGATGCCCATGATATTGATTCGTATCCTTTGCATTTCTTTGAATGCATTATCTAGTTTTCCAGCCGCAAACAGACTTCTAACATTCCACGTGCTTACTCGAATTTTGGTCTTCACTATTTTGAGCCGGGCGATTCTTCGCACCCCCTGCCCATTTAAGGGCTGCCCGGGACTAGGGGCCATTGTTTTGTTTCTCGCCATAGTGATTTCCTGTGAATAGTATACCAGAGTGGTTTCCCGTTGCCTTCTCTGGTTTATATTCAGCCGTCCCTACATGGAGATCAGACGCTGTTTGTAGCCGCCCACTTTGGGTCAGACGCTACTTTCACCATATCTGGCTACCCTCACTTAGTTTAGCCTGCAGGTCAATGCAGTTGCCCGGGGTGTGGCACTAGGAGCCATAAGTGAGAGTTGGGTACTCTGAGAGGACCAGTTACCATCAACCATCTCCTGTCTGAGACACTTGATGTGACCGTTGTGGTAAAAGGTACTACCTCTTCAGCGTTACCCCAACACCCCATTGTCACCTTTACTAAATTTTAAATCCGAATTCGAGGTAAGAGAAATTATTTCTAATTTTTCGTTGTATGGTATTGAGTATTCCATCAACTTGCCAATCATTTTTTGGTATGTTTAATATCGTTCAAAAATTGTCAATACCTTGTTTTGTTTTTTGTGTGCCAATCATAATTTCCATTAATTATGTTTTATATCACCATTGGCGTGTTTATTTTTGTTATGCTCAAGTTGAGCATTCACCCGCGGCCAACGTTCACCACTACAGACGAGTTACTTGAACCGACCACTATTCAAAATGATATTTTAGACTATGCTTGCTGTTTGTAGTAATAAAAATAGTGCGCGTAATTTTTGATGAGGGTAAGGAATTTTATTGATCCATCAAAATTTGTTCAAATGCGCCCCTCCTGTCAAAATATCACGAGCCGCCACTGTTGAAATGGCCATAACAGTGAACGACTGACACTATGGCCACAATTTCCTTGTGGTACCTCAAGTGCCGTTTGTCTTGGCCGTAGATTGACTGTACGAGACGGCTAACTCATAGGGTTCAGTCATGCGTCGAAGAGTAGGGGGGTTCAGATTGTTTTTATTGAACCTTCGTGGGATCGTTTATATTTCTTGGAACTTATCCTTACCTTCGTAACAGAGCCAGGGCGCCAGCTGTGAGAACAAGATATAGGGAGTAGACCCTAATACTTGGTCCTCTCAACAAGATTAAAACTTGAATAAAACTATTTCGAGTATACACTAAAAGGCACAATAATACAATCGTTGGGCAAAATTCTCTTTTAATATAATAACTGACACTTCAATATGAACAATAATGATCATGAATAACTGACATTAGATTATTAAACATTGACATTTCAATTAAAATAATTATAATCATGAACAATGAACAAAATAATTTAAAATATGGATAACTCAATGAGAACAATTATTATTATGAACTACGATTATTTAACCAACAGAAAAACTTATGTTTACGTTTGATGGTCTCGTCGTGTCTTTGACAAGACTTGACGGGGTTAATTTTAATGAGGTTCGACTTCACTAATGATATCAAACTTTGACCGTGGTAGTAAACCGAAATCAACTGGTACCACGATTCCAACGTTTGAACTGAAATATGATTACTTGAACCTGGTAGTTATGATCATGAGAATTTGACAGTATTAAGTAATTAAATAATTTACGACCTGTTATTTTCACACTCATATAGCAAGTAATGAATCTATTTCGATTACTTACTCTGTGGTGAATGTTATATTTCCTGCTGGGTGCGATCGATCGACCTTCAGGACGGAATGGAAAATGGTTATTCCTCCTTGTAATTGTGACCTAAAAACAATCGAAAAAGACACACTGTTATGAGGGTGGAAGCTGAGGGAATTTGCTCCGCAAATTTGATTGAACATAAATAATTACTGACGTTTATTCGTCTCGCAAATCTGATTGAACATAAATAATTAATCAATGATATCACCGTATTTCGTCGTTGGTTTTGTCGAACGTTTTGTTCTACGTAATAGTTTTTCTGTTGCCACACACATCCGTTTAAAATGAAATTCGTAATGGCGAACCAGCCAGCCCTTCGTATTTGCACGATCCTTATTCTTGGCTCGTGACCAAATAATCCACCCAAGGTAGTTATCTCGTTCAGGATAATCCACCCAAACCACGGATGACTATTTTCCTTCGTTTGACCCACAATCTTCGACCTTTGTCGAAACGATTGATGCAACTTCAATTTAATCTTTTTGGATCGCGACCACCAAAATGGATGAACCGCATTAATTCGACTACGGCCGCTAATTTTTCATCTTTCGATAGAATACTTTTATACTCGTCGCACTTTGCACGAATCACTAACCTCCTTGTAATAGGGTTCGTAGCGTCAAACTGGTATATAATTAAATCTAAAATATTGTTTTTTTTGTCGGACGTTAAATAATTTGTGTACTTGCAACCTCTCGCTTGTTCTAAACCACCTCGTTGCTAACCTCTTGCCAACGATAGATTGATTTTTTCTTATTTAATAGTGGTCAACTCGGCGTTTCTCGCATGCTGTAGCAGCTGCCTACGTATTAGGCGTTAGGAATCGTACCTTTTATATTTAAATTTATACATTTGTTTTCGAGTTCTATTAGGATTTTTAAGATTAATATTTTAGCGAATACTTTTCCACCGGAGGAAGCGGTATACATTCTTAAAGAATTAACATAAAACCTGGAGATTTAAATAATCCCAGAATACAATATTTAAATGTCGTCACTGGCCAGTGGAGCACTTCCCCCTCTGTTAACGACAGAGGCGGGCAAGATTTCCAGCAGCTGTGACAGTTAACTGTTACAACACATTTCGATGTTCTCCAGGTTCCAGATAAAGCGGCATCTTTAAAAACTCAATAATAAAACTGAAAATTTGTATATCGTTTTCCTAATACGAAATAATTAGTAATAGTAATACTTATAATTATATTCGTAATACGTTTAAGGTTTTAAAATAGTTATTTACGTATAAGTACATCACGTATGCTATTTTTTTCTCCAGGATAAAGCCCTACAGGAGTACAAAAAAAGAAAACCGTAACAAAATAATCAAAGGAGGAATACCACAAAATAATTTTGTATTGAAATGAAATACCAAGATTCAAATAAAAACATTATATTAAGTTAAATGTAAACATTAAAATATTTATTATTACCTAATAAAAATCCAAAACAAAATGATTATTCAAACGAATGTATAAATAAATAACCCACACGTGTAGGCGCGAAATAAATGCACTGCTTGCTAGTGAAAGGTAAATCGTCTAATATGGCCTCATCAGCAAAAATCGAAGAAAATGAAAAGAAACGTAGAAACAATCCTGAGACAGACGAAGAAGAAAGTCCCCACGAGTGGCCCGAAGAATGGCCCACATTTGAAGATGAAGAAAGTAATAGCTCGGACAACGAAAAACAAGAAGAAATTCGAAAGGAAGCAAAAAAGAAACCAAACAAAAACCAAATGAAACGTGCCAGATTGGCGAAACAAGAAAAAGAAAAACATGAAAGACAAGTAACGAAAACGCTAAGTGAAAACAGTAACGAAACAAAGGAAAAAAATTATGAAACTGAAAAAACACAAAGTGAACAAAAAATGGAAATAGGCACAAAACTGCTCGAAGCATTGTCCGAAATCAGACAGGCAATACAAGAAAAAGAAGAACTTGGAATAGAAGAAACACCAAGTAAAATCCATACAGAAGCAACAAAATGGGCGAAAGAAATACTTTCCAATGTATCGAACGCATCACATAAAGTAATGAAATTCATCAACCAACGCAAAGAAAAACTCGAAGATAAGGAAAACGCACAAAAAAATGTTGAAGACATGAAAGAAAGCACCTTGAAACTTGTAGAATTTATACTGAAGGGCAATAACAACATACGAGGGACGGGTGAGCCTTCAGCCACCCCTCTCCCGTCCAAAGTAAACACAGCAGAGGCGGTCCCTGCCCCTGCCATCCCCGCGAACCTCCTCAAGGTCCGGGTACCCAAAGAAACAATTTCTTCCCCTCAGGAAGAGCCCAAAAAGCAGGACCCACCTAAGAAAGAATTGGCAGAGTCCAACCCCCCGAACCTCTTCAAGGTCCGGGAACCCAAGGAAACAGATTCTTCCCCTAAGGAAGAACCCACGAAGTACAGCCCACCCAGGAGGTACCAAACAGCAATGAAGAGGGCTGCCATCAGCAGCCCCCGGAGCACGCGCAAGAAATATAAAGTGATTGTCTACCCTGGAGAGGGTAGCTCATTCCTGTCAGCGGAAAGCACAAGGGCCGCCCTGACTAGCATCAGAGCGGAAGATCTTGGAATAAAAGCAGATAGGCTCTATCTAAAATAGTTTTCACTGTTTTCATCTGACGAAAAACAAAAGTGTCGTGGTGGAATCCTCCCACCCCTCGGTCAAGAAATTAGTAGGCAGCACTCTACTAGCGGAGAACCAATTGATGGCACGGGAGCCTTCAGCTACCTGGCCATCAATTGCTATACAGATGGTAGACAAATCCGTCTCTAAGAATCAAATCATAGCGGAAATAGAAAGAAGTTTTCCCGAGGCGGTCAATATGGCCGGGAGTTCGTGGCTCAAAAGAGCCAATCCCGTACATACCAGAATAAGAACACACAACAAATGGATCCTAGAGCTTCACCCTCTGATCCATGAAGCAACAATCAAGGAAGGTAAATTCATAGTGGCTTGGAAAAGCTACCGAGTGCGGAACCACATCGGAATTGCCCGATGTTATAAATGCCAACGTTTTGGCCACACAGCCAAATTTTGCAAAGGAAATGAAACATGCGCCTTTTGCACCTCAACAGAACACGCTTCACGTGACTGTGTAGTGCAAAAGGAACTTGCTATGCATGTATGCGCCAACTGTGTCAGAGCGAAGCTCAGTGACAATAAGCACTCCACAGGATCAACCCTGTGTAAAGTATATAAGGACCGTCTTATGGCCCTTGCACAATCCATAGCAACCACTATTGACAACGAAAGAAATAACCGTGACCAATAAGATCTAATCCTAAAAACTAATAACCGTGATAAGAAATAAGGTTTGAGTGTACCCAAAAAAGTCAAATAACTATCGAAAATGAAAAATAGATTACAAATCAAGACATGAAAACCGATACTTACCAAACATTGATGAAATAAAAACGCCCACGCAATCCATTGTGGAAACCTGAAACAAACAAATCGGAAACCAACATATCAAAAATAGGCAGATTATATGTATGTAACAATATACCAAATGACACGCGGTTTGAAACCCGATTAAAAAAAAAATTCATAAAAAACGACCAGAACTTGATAAAAACTCTAAGAATGATTTTATAATTGTGATGAAAACATGAACTCCCCGCCAATTTGCAGGGTCCATTTTATGATGAGGTTGGCAACAACCTCAAAATGTTTTTTATTTTATAAATAAATTAACTTCAATTGCTTGCTAGTGAAGTTATTGCAGATAAGGCGGCGGGGCATCCCGCCAAGTTCACTTTTATTCCTTTAGGAATATTGCTATCTCATAAAAAGATTTAACATATCCTTTTTTTGTTAGGATGGATAAGTCCCTTTATTCTTTACATTTTATTCAATATTTTCATTCAACAATTCCCAAATTCACAATCTTCTGTCAGTTTTCGCCTCTGTTGTTATTCTTCTCTACCATTGGCTACCGCATTTGTAATTGTGTCATAAGCTAATTTTTGATCTGCAACTAAGAGTGGTTTATTTGCTTCGACAAATGTGGGCAAGTCATCAGCATTGAATTGTTGTTCTCTCAGTACATCGGCATCACAAAGGTCATACGTAGAACGTTGTGGTGCAACCATCCCAAGTCGAAGAAGCGTTTTGTTGTTGATGGTTAAACACATATCTTCGATTTTTATCAGAGCTTCATTGAAAATGTTGTTCGAAAATGGAATGGTATTATCGTTGTAAACGGTACGAATACGGTGCAAAATGTCTTCGCTCAAGTTCTCCCTGAATTTTTCCCACAGATCGTTAGGGTTGGATGGCGAACATGTAGTCAAAATAATAGCGAATAATGTTCGTAATTGTCGAGGATGACTGCCGACTGAGGCGTCCATCAATGTAATTTCCCAATGTTGGTCATTTTCGAGTAAATGCAGTTTTTGGCAAGCTTCTCTGTATGTTTGACATTCTACGTCATCGATGGTTCTCAAATTTGTAAATGAAGTTGGACCTTTGACATTAATCAGCAGCATTCTTAAATAATAGCATTCGGAATTATTTGGATGTACTGTGTAAATACGGCCCAATGCGTCAGACGAATACATATTTTGATAGCCTTCAACTCGCGCGCCTTGTTTACGTCATTGAAATTTTTTCGATGTGGCATTCCAGGTATAGTACTTTGGTACTTCCGCGTACAATAATGTTTTGGCAAATACATCTTCTTCGCACAGCGCAAAAAATGCTGTCAGTGTTGTGTGCGCCGGTGCAGCGGCAACATTTCGTGCGTTCTCTTCCGTGAAATACACTCTTTGTCCATTTTCAAGGTGAACACTAAGATGAACAACAGTGGGATGCCGACAGTGAATCGGGAAACTCAAAATGCGCCACACAGCCTCATTGCTGCTGATATATCGACCTGTCTGAAATTGAATAACTTCATCCGTGCGCGCATCGGAATTATCAACATGGAATACTGCCATATCGCTGCCCTTGTTGACGTATTTGCATATGTGCTTGATTGATTTGACGGAATTGCAATATTCCATGTTGATATGCGCTTTAAATGTTTTTGATAACAAAGGCGAATATGGCACAATCCATCTGTTGTCGATTTCAATATCGGCATTTCTAGTTCTGATTGTAGCTGTCCGACCTCCATCATCTGGTGAACGGCGTCTGTATTGAGGATAACCGTTATCACCAGTGCGAGTTTCATTAATGAATTCCTTGGGATACTTTTTCGTGCATTTGTTATCAGCCATACATGGTGAATGTGGGTTCATAGCACCGCATGGCCCATGCACCATATTTTTAGTAACAATATCGTACAGTAATCGATCTTCTTGAGGATCTGGTATCTCTGCACAAATGACATCATCAATTTGAACTGAGTGTATTTTCGTTTTGAGCCATATGAGAATATGCGCATGAGGAAGGCCTTTCTTTTGCCATTCAATGGAATACATCCAGCAGCGAGTTTCACCAAAAATGTGATGCTTCACAATCAAATCCATCAATTTAGTGAGTTTTTGCTTGAAAATTCTGGCAGTCAAATCGTGTCGGTCGGACGGAGCTTGACCGGGCAATAGAAGCTCTTTTATCTCATCCCATGCTGGATTGCATGTGAATGTGATGAATAAATCGGGACAACCGTACGAACGCACATATGTCATGGCGTCTTGCGCGTATTCATGCATGTGTCGCGGACTGCCAGTAAAAGTTGCTGGAAGTATGACCTTTTTGCCGATGTCGCTGGTGTTTCCATCGTTCGCAATCGCATCTCGTAAATGAATGTATTCCTCTGAACGCAACGATTTTTGATTTAATCGAATGAAGAGGAGACGTTCAGATTCAATTTTCGCATACATGTCTACCACGTATTGATGAAAAAGTTGACGGCATTGCAGAATATAATTTGTTCCGTTTTGAGGTATCATTATGCGGTTTGAATAATAATTCATTGCTGATACTTTTTTAGTGAGTTGTTCACCTGTAGCAGGATTAGTTAGCATAATATTGAAGTGATATCCATCTTCACCCTCCCAAAAAAGTATGGGATACTGCAACGCATCGTAAGATCGATGCGTTTCAGCAACACGTACAATTGAGTCATTCCGTCGCTGAAGAATAATATCACGCGTATCACGTTCTTCTCCAACTATAACAATCGCTACTTCATTGGCGGTAGGTGCGTTGTAGCATCCGGCATGCTGTTCGACTGGTGTTTTATCTGCTCTTATACGGATTGCGTAATCATCCGCCGGCAAGTTATCAATTGATGTTCTGAACAATTTTATGAGGGCGTTGTGTTGGTGAAAAAATGTTTGCAAAGTTGATATAATATGACGTTTGACACCTGGAATCGCACGGCATCGCTGATTAGCTTGCACATCATCGTCGCCCATGAAGTAGATTTGTAAAAATTTATGTTCCGCGTTGGGAACTGGTAAAAGTGATCCTACGCGATGATATATTTGCCCTTGGATTTTGAAAGTTGGCATATAGTGGTCCTGGAATACTTTATCGGCTCCAAAAGATGTCATTTGAAACGCGGAATTGTATTTGCGAATGTTATGCAAAAAATGCTTCGAATCCGCTGAGTTGCCCGAAAGCAATGACAGCAGAGGTTCAAGCGGTGAACGAAAGTAGGTAGTTTAACTTTGCCGTTTGCGCAGCACATTCCTGGTGTTTCATTGTTGAACTTTCGTGCACCGCAATGCCCACACACCTTATCCATTTTGCCGATGACTACATTTGGATGTAGACTGTAGTCGTAATTGACATTGTACTGGAATGCACCAAGATTCAAGTCAGTACATATGGTTCGTCGAGATTGAATATTTCGTAAACGTTGTGCTTCGACTCTTACAGGTCGTTGCTCTTCTGATTCAGACGCACGCGATTGAGCAAGTCGCAAACGATCTGCTTCGACTCTTACTGTTCGTTGCTCTGTATACGAGAAAGTCGAAATCGTCTAATATGGCCTCATCAGCAAAAATCGAAGAAAATGAAAAAAAACGTAGAAACAATCCTGAGACAGACGAAGAAGAAAGTCCCCACGAGTGGCCCGAAGAATGGCCCACATTTGAAGATGAAGAAAGTAATAGCTCGGACAACGAAAAACAAGAAGAAATTCGAAAGGAAGCAAAAAAGAAACCAAACAAAAACCAAAGGAAACGTGCCAGATTGGCGAAACAAGAAAAAGAAAAACATGAAAGACAAGTAACGAAAACGCTAAGTGAAAACAGTAACGAAACTAAGGAAAAAAATTATGAAACTGAGAAAACACAAAGCGAACAAAAAATGGAAAAACTGCTCGAAGCATTGTCCGAAATCAGACAGGCAATACAAGAAAAAGAAGAACTTGGAATAGAAGAAACACCAAGTAAAAACCATACGGAAGCAACAAAATGGGCGAAAGAAATACTTTCCAATGTATCGAACGCATCACATAAAGTAATGAAATTCATCAACCAAAGCAAAGAAAAACTCGAAGATAAGGAAAACGCACAAAAAAATGTTGAAGACATGAAAGAAAGCACCTTGAAACTTGTAGAATTTATACTGAAGGGCAATGACAACATACGAGGGACGGGTGAGCCTTCAGCCACCCCTCCCCCGTCCAAAGTAAACACAGCAGAGGCGGTCCCTGCCCCTGCCACCCCCGCGAACCTCCTCAAGGTCCGGGTACCCAAAGAAACAATTTCTTCCCCTCAGGAAGAGCCCAAAAAGCAGGACCCACCTAAGAAAGAATTGGCAGAGTGAAACACCCCGAACCTCTTCAAGGTCCGGGAACCCAAGGAAACAGATTCTTCCCCTAAGGAAGAACCCACGAAGTACAGCCCACCCAGGAGGTACCAAACAGCAATGAAGAGGGCTGCCATCAGCAGCCCCCGGAGTACGCGCAAGAAATATAAAGTGATTGTCTACCCTGGAGAGGGTAGCTCATTCCTGTCAGCGGAAAACACAAGGGCCGCCCTGACTAGCATCAGAGCGGAAGATCTTGGAATAAAAGCAGATAGGCTCTATCTGACAAAAAACAAAAGTGTCGTGGTGGAATCCTCCCACCCTTCGGTCAAGAAACTAGTAGGCAGCACTCTACTAGCTAAGAACCAATTGATGGCACGGGAGCCTTCAGCTACCTGGCCATCAATTGCTATACAGATGGTAGACAAATCCGTCTCTAAGAATCAAATCATAGCGGAAATAGAAAGAAATTTTCCCGAGGCGGTCAATATGGCCGGGAGTTCGTGGCTCAAAAGAGCCAATCCCGTACATACCAGAATAAGAACACACAACAAATGGATCCTAGAGCTTCACCCTCTGATCCATGAAGCAACAATCAAGGAAGGTAAATTCATAGTGGCTTGGAAAAGCTACCGAGTGCGGAACCACATCGGAATTGCCCGATGTTATAAATGCCAACGTTTTGGCCACACAGCCAAATTTTGCAAAGGAAATGAAACATGCGCCTTTTGCACCTCAACAGAACACGCTTCACGTGACTGTGTAGTACAAAAGGAACCTGCTATGCATGTATGCGCCAACTGTGTCAGAGCGAAGCTCAGTGACAATAAGCACTCCACAGGATCAACCCTGTGTAATGTATATAAGGACCGTCTTATGGCCCTTGCACAATCCATAGCAACCACTATTGACAACGAAAGAAATAACCGTGACCAATAAGATCTAATCCTAAAAACTAATAACCGTGATAAGAAATAAGGTTTGAGTGTACCCAAAAAAAGTTAAATAACTATCGAAAATGAAAAATAGATTACAAATCAAGACATGAAAACCGATACTTACCAAACATTGATGAAATAAAAACGCCCAATCCATTGTTAAGACCTGAAACAAACAAAACAGAAACCAACATATCAAAAATAGGCAGATTATATGTATGTAACAATATACCAAATGACACGCGGTTTGAAACCCGATTAAAAAATTCATAAAAAAACGACCAGAACTTGATAAAAACTCTAAGAATGATTTTATAATTGTGATGAAAACATGAACTCCCCGCCAATTTGCAGGGTCCATTTTATGATGAGGTTGGCAACAACCTCAAAATGTTTTTTTTATTTTATAAATAAATTAACTTCAATTGTTCGTTGCTCTGAAAAGAGAAAAAAGACACCAAACCAATACATGAAAAACTTATACTTAACAAACAAGTCACGATGGAAAAATGCCCACGCAATCCCGATATGGAAACCTAAAAAAGAAACATTATTAGAACCACAAACTACACAAAAACCAGGCAGATTAATTGTTAGTTACAATAGTAAATACGATACACGGTTTGAAACCCGGAGAAAATTCATACAGAAACCTACTTGAA
This sequence comes from Podabrus alpinus, assembly GCA_932274525.1. NCBI lineage: Eukaryota > Metazoa > Arthropoda > Insecta > Coleoptera > Cantharidae > Podabrus > Podabrus alpinus. Next base: position 67,126,320 of record OW026456.1, on the reverse strand, counting down.
CCAGCAATATTAATTTTGATAAATTATTTTTATTTTTATTATGACAACATGAATGTCCTGCCAATATGCAGGATTAAGTTTTAGATTGGCAATGCTAATCCGTTTTTTATTCTATATAATAAATAAACTTCAATTGTTCGTTGCTCTAGTAGAAAGAGAGAGGAAAAACGACGATATGGTTGAAAAAGATCCAAAAATAAAAATCCTCGAATCCAAAACCATCGTGAAAGGTAGAGATAAAGATGAAGAACAAAACCCAAAGAAAAAACCACCGGAAATGACCAGAATAACTAGAAGCCAGAGCATAGACGAGTCGCGAAAAAACGCGAAAAATAAAAGAGGTCGGGAAACTCCCGAAAATACCGAAGAAAGTGATGAGGAACAAACGTTCCTTATAAAATCAAAAAGAAATCGCAAGAAAAGGAAAGAACTTACGATTCAAATGGACACCGCCGACTCCTCGTCGAGCGAGGAAAGTGACGGGTACGACCTTGATACGATTCTTAAGGAAAAAGCGAAAGAACTTGACATGACCCAAGTAAAAGAAATAGAAACCGATAGTGATGATACAAAGAAAAAGAAGAGAACCAAAAACCAAAGAAAACAAGATCGAAAGAAAAAAATAGAGGAAGAATACCGAAAAGAAGAAGAAGCCAAAGAAAAGAAAAACGAAACCAAAGATACAGAAGACATTGCGAGGGTGAACACAAGCCCGGAGCAGACCGTTAAGTCTACTCCGGACTTGGCCAGTAGCCAGACTTTGGAAACTGAACCAGATACGCTGACCGACCAACAATTGAAAGAAAGATCGAAGTGTGTGATAAACGACGCCCATGAAATACGAAGGTTTTTAATGAGAAGCAAGGAGGCCCTCAGCGTTCGAGATGAGGCCCTCGAAAGAATAAAACACTTGGAAGAAATAGCGCAGGAACTAATCCAGGACGGCATCAAAAGAAACAACATGGGGACGGGAGCGCCTTCAGCCTCCCCTCCTCAAACAAAAGCAATCATAGAAGAGGTGGTCAAAGCCATCAGCAAGACCACCCCTCCGACAGCACCGACCCTTCAGGTCATTCAAAGTAAATCTACACCGGAAACAGACAAACAAAACCCCCCCAGGGATTACCTGGAGGCGGCTAAGAAAGTCGCCGCTGGCGGCCCCCGTAGCATGCCCACTAGGAAAGTCAAGGTCATAGTGTACCCTGACGAAGGGAACACTAATAAATCGGCGGACGAAACCAAAACACAACTGACCAGCATCAAACTAGCAGACCTAAAAATCAAGCCAGACAGAGTATACTCCATAAAAAACAACGGAGTGATGGTTGAGTCCTCTCAGCCGTTGCTCAAAAACTTGATCGGCAATTCGTTGCTAAAAGAGAAGAAATTGGTGGCCCGGGAGCCTTCAGCTACCTGGCCTTCAATTTCTATACAGATGGTTGATAAATCATTGACCAAAGAGAGGGTGGTCGAGGAGTTTACCGCGAACTACCCCGAAGCAACAACAGCGGCCGGGAGCTCCTGGCTCAGGAGCATCAACCCGGTGCATTCCAAGGGGAAAACCCACAACAAGTGGATCCTGGAGGTTCACCCCGTGGTCAGGGAGGCGGCTATCAAGGACGGGAAGTTTCGTGCTTCCTGGAAAAGCTACCGCATCCATGACCACATTACGATCACGCGCTGCTATAAGTGCCAGCGCTTTGGACACACAGCAAAGTATTGTAAAGGGAGTGATGCATGTGCATTCTGCTCCTCCACGGAACACGCCTCACGTGCCTGTGGGGTACAGAATGATCGGGCAAAACATGTGTGTATTAACTGCGTCAGAGCTAAACATAGCGATGCCAGGCACACTACAGGATCCAACGTGTGTAGGGTCTACAAGGCAAGACTTATGGATTATGCCCATTCAGTTCTAACGCTTACAGATATCGTCAATGAGTAAGCCCTTCAAAGTCTTGCAGGTAAACCTGAGGAACTCGGAGGCCGCCACGGCCGACGCGCAACGCTTTGTTGCCCAGGAAGAAATTCTCTTGGCCATTCTTTCGGAACCCTACTGCTACCCCGCGGCAGCAGGAGGGTTTCGTCTTCCCTTCTCCCCGAAAACTCGGACGGCAGCAATCTTCGGCGACCACTTCCGAACTTGCATCATGGTTAACGATGCGGTAGGAAATGAATTCACGTTCTCCTTCCTCCCGCAAGTTTCCAGCAAGTTCGTAACGGTCGTGTCAATTACCTTCAGTAACAAAGTGACCTACTATTTTATAGGCACGTATTTTCCTCCCTCAGAGGATATACAAATTCCACTCGAAGACCTCCGGAAAGCACTGGGTGTTTGCGGAAAGGGGAAGACCTATATTTGCGGAGACTTTAATTGTCGATCAAGGGTGTGGTATGACACCGTACATTCCAACTCCAGGGCACAGGCACTGGAGGAATTCATTGTACAGCACGAGCTCTTCGTGTTCAATCGACCTAACAAACCGCCTTCGTTCGAGGACTCCCTCGGCAGGAAGAGCAACATAGATCTAACGTTGGGCACTTGCGACACCGTCAATGCAACCCACTCATGGGACATTGCGGAACATGTCATTATCACTGATCATAAAGCCATCACATTTGAAATAGGTGCACCTAATAATCCCATCAGGATTAGTAGGAATAGAAACCCGGATACCATCCAAGCGGAAACCATCGAGACAGAGTTAACTCGGTGGGTAGAGGAAAACGGCCCCAGGTCGGACAATCTAACCACCGAAAACGAAATCGAGGACATGGTCTCCGATTTGCACGGAAGGATCCAGGATCTAATAAATAGGAAAGCCCAAATGAAGAAGATCTACGTTGGCCGTCCTGACTGGTGGACCGACAATCTTGAAAGAGCGCGAAAGAAGTATCTCTCGCGGAAGACGGCTTTGTATAGGAACCGCATTGAGAACGAACAGAACGGGCTGTACATTGCAATGATGGAATTTTAAGGAGAAATTCCTGGAAACATTGAAAAAGGCCAAACAGGCCAGTTGGCAAAAGTTCGTCGAGGACGACCTTGTACCTAATCCCTGGGGGGTTACTTACAAATTAGCTGCAAGAAAATATAAGGGGAAAAACATCCTCACCACCTTCAGTGACGGGGACGGGAGGATAACGGAAACGCCGGAAAAGACCCTAACCTACCTCATGAACGGTCTACTCCCCGACGACGATCGAAACTCCGATGCAACGGTGGATCACCAAACCATGCGGTCGGATTTCGAAAATCTGAGGGGCGTGCCGGACATGGCGCAGGTTAGGGAGGTCGAAAGCGACGAGCTGGATGACCTAATCAGGACGACGCAAGCCAGAAAGGCACCGGGTTTTGACAACATTCAGGGATCTTTTCTTAAAAAACTCTATGTTGTCATCAAAAACGTGTTAATGGGTATTTACAACGCGTGCATTAAAGTTGCTTATTTCCCCAAGCTGTGGCAGAGGGGGGTCCTCAAGATCCTACTCAAGAACCCAGATGGGGAAACAAGCAACATCAAGAACTACAGGCCGATCACCCTCTTGCCGGTGTTCGGCAAAATATTGGAAAAAATAATGAAAAGAATAATTCTAGAAAGTAATACCCCTTACCACGATCGGTGCCAACATGGCTTCGTGGAAGGTATGAGTACCACAACCGCCCTTAAGGCATTCTACGAAAAAATAGATACTACGGAGATGAAGCGGAAGAAAGCCAAGGGTTTTCTCGCGGTAATCTTCTACGACATCTCCGGAGCTTTTGATAACATGTGGTGGCCAGCCCTGTTCCGCTCGCTGAGCGAAAAAGGGCTCCCTCACAGGTTAAAGGTCATGATCAAAAGCTACCTTTCAGCCCGGGAAGTGACTCTCACCTCCGGGGTCTCAAAGGTAGGGAAAAGATCCACGAAGGGATGTCCACAGGGCTCGGTCCTCGGCCCGATCCTGTGGAACTCACTTCTGGATCATTATCTAAAGAAAGACAAACAGGAGGGTACTCATACCTTCGCGTACGCGGATGACATCGCGACCGTCGTCACGGCGGATTCCCGAATCCAACTGCAAGAAAAACTTCAAACGTGCGTCAACGAATTAAGCGGATGGTGCAAGGACATGAAACTCGCTCTCTCGGAAACGAAGACGAAGATCATGTGCTTGTATCCGAAGCGTGTTCATAATTATGATTTAGATGTCAGACTTAACGGAAAGAAAATAAAGGTGGTAAGGGAATATAAGTACCTTGGGGTCCTTATTGACGAAAACCTATCGATGCAACCGCATGTAAACTACGTTTGCGGCAAAGCCAGTAAACTAGTCCATGCGCTGCATCGAATGGCAAAAAGCGGTTGGAACCTGGACACCTCGAACTCTATGCGAAGGATCTACCAGGGGGCGGTAGTCCCCATCTTGGCTTACGGAAGCGAGATCTGGATACATAGAATAGGGGATAAGCACACGTTGGCCCGGCTGATATCGTGCTATGGATTTTGCTGTCGCGTGATAGCAAAATGTTATAGGACTGTGTCGGCCATAGCCGCGGGTGTTTTGGCAGGTATCCACCCAATCGACTTAGAACTCTTACGATTACTGTCATGGCGTGAAGCCAGAAACAAGAAAGTAACCACCTTTATGGGGGTAAGAATAGACCCGAAAGATTACAAATACAGAGTAGAGATGAAACGAAAAATGGAGGAGATAATTCAACTAGAATGGCAAAAAAGATGGGATGATGGAGTGGTAGGTAGAATTACCTACCAGTTCATCCCCAAGGTAGCTAACAAAATAACAAACAATTCATTTCAGATGACACAAATGCTAACCGGTCATGGCGAGTTCGGCCGACACCTCAAGAGATTGGGGAAATCGAAGGACGGACTATGCCCGGCTTGCGACGTTCTCGATGAACCTACACATCGGATACGGGAGTGCGATTTGTACATGCAAGAACAGTTGGAGTTGGCGGCCTATCATGGCATCCATCTCCCTGCACAACTGGACGAGCTGTACGAAGAAACACCACCCGACCTGATGTGTAAATTCCTCGAGAACAAGACCGTTAATATGACCGAGAACTAATCGTATAAACCAATAACCCGACATGAAATAAGGTCTGGGTGTGAATAAAAACGACATACTGGAATTGAAAAGAAAAATGTTTTAATACTTACCATGATACGTACCAACAAGTGAAGAATAAAAAAAAAAACGCCCATACAAACCGGATTCGGAAACCTGAAAAAACAAAAATCATTAGAAATAACCTATAAAAATCATGCAGATTAAAATGTATGTTACAATACCAACCAACGAATGCGGTTTGAAACCCCATCAAAAATTCATACCAAAGACCCCGAAACAGCCAATTTAAATTTTGAGATAATTTATTTTTTATTTTTATGACAACATGAAATCTCTGCCAATTTGCAGATTATCTTTTTGTTTGGCAATTGCCAACCTGTTTTTTATTATATATAATAAATTAACTTCAATTGTTCGTTGCTCTGAAATCGTCTAATATGGCCTCATCAGCAAAAATCGAAGAAAATGAAAAGAAACGTAGAAACAATCCTGAGACAATTGAAGTTTATTTATTATATAGAATAAAAAACGGATTAGCATTGCCAATCTAAAACTTAATCCTGCATATTGGCAGGACATTCATGTTGTCATAATAAAAATAAAAATAATTTATCAAAATTAATATTGCTGGTTCAAGTAGGTTTCTGTATGAATTTTCTCCGGGTTTCAAACCGTGTATCGTATTTACTATTGTAACTAACAATTAATCTGCCTGGTTTTTGTGTAGTTTGTGGTTCTAATAATGTTTCTTTTTTAGGTTTCCATATCGGGATTGCGTGGGCATTTTTCCATCGTGACTTGTTTGTTAAGTATAAGTTTTTCATGTATTGGTTTGGTGTCTTTTTTCTCTTTTCATTTAATCACTTTTATCGATTTTTAGGTTACACCCAAACCTTTTTCCTTGTCGGGTTGTTAATTTATATGATTAGATCTTCGTTTTCAGTTATGTTGATGGTCTTGTTCTCGAGGAACTTACACATCAGGTCGGGTGGTGTTTCTTCGTACAGCTCGTCCAGTTGTGCAGGGAGATGGATGCCATGATAGGCCGCCAGCTCCAACTGTTCTTGCATGTACAAATCGCACTCCCGTATCCGATGTGTAGGTTCATCGAGAATATCGCACGCCGGACATAGTCCGTCCACCGATTTCCCCAATCTCTTGAGGTGTCGGCCGAACTCGCCATGTCCGGTTAGCATCTGCGTCATCTGGAAGGAATTGTTCATTATTTTATTACTTACCTTGGGGATGAATTGGTAGGTAATTCTACCTACCAGTCCATCGTCCCATCTTTGTTGCCATTTTTTTTGGATTATGTCCTCCATTTTTCTTTTGATGTCCACTCTGTATTTGTAATCTTTCGGGTCTATTCTTACCCCCATAAAGGTGGTTACTTTCTTGTTTCTGGCTTCACGCCATGACAGTAATCGTAAGAGTTCTAAGTCGATTGGGTGGATACCTGCCAAAACACCCGCGGCTATGGTCGACACAGTCCTATAACATTTTGCTATCACGCGACAGCAAAATCCATAGCACGATATCAGCCGGGCCAACGTGTGCTTATCCCCTATTCTATGTATCCAGATCTCGCTTCCGTAAGCCAAGATGGGGACTACCGCCCCCTGGTAGATCCTTCGCATAGAGTTCGAGGTGTCCAAGTTCCAACCGCTTTTTGCCATTCGATGCAGCGCATGGACTAGTTTACTGGCTTTGCCGCAAACGTAGTTTACATGCGGTTGCATCGATAGGTTTTCGTCAATAAGGACCCCAAGGTACTTATATTCCCTTACCACCTTTATTTTCTTTCCGTTAAGTCTGACATCTAAATCATAATTATGAACACGCTTCGGATACAAGCACATGATCTTCGTCTTCGTTTCCGAGAGAGCGAGTTTCATGTCCTTGCACCATCCGCTTAATTCGTTGACGCACGTTTGAAGTTTTTCTTGCAGTTGGATTCGGGAATCCGCCGTGACGACGGTCGCGATGTCATCCGCGTACGCGAAGGTATGAGTACCCTCCTGTTTGTCTTTCTTTAGATAATGATCCAGAAGTGAGTTCCACAGGATCGGGCCGAGGACCGAGCCCTGTGGACATCCCTTCGTGGATCTTTTCCCTACCTTTGAGACCCCGGAGGTGAGAGTCACCTCCCGGGCTGAAAGGTAGCTTTTGATCATGACCTTTAACCTGTGAGGGAGCCCTTTTTCGCTCAGCGAGCGGAACAGGGCTGGCCACCACATGTTATCAAAAGCTCCGGAGATGTCGTAGAAGATTACCGCGAGAAAACCCTTGGCTTTCTTCCGCTTCATCTCCGTAGTATCTATTTTTTCGTAGAATGCCTTAAGGGCGGTTGTGGTACTCATACCTTCCACGAAGCCATATTGGCACCGATCGTGGTAAGGGGTATTACTTTCTAGAATTCTTCTTTTCATTATTTTTTCCAATATTTTGCCGAACACCGGCAAGAGGGTGATCGGCCTATAGTTCTTGATGTTGCTTGTTTCCCCATCTGGGTTCTTGAGTAGGATCTTGAGGACCCCCCTCTGCCACAGCTTGGGGAAATAAGCAACTTTAATGCACGCGTTGTAAATACCCATTAACACGTTTTTGATGACAACATAGAGTTTTTTAAGAAAAGATCCCTGAATGTTGTCAAAACCCGGTGCCTTTCTGGCTTGCGTCGTCCTGATTAGGTCATCCAGCTCGTCGCTTTCGACCTCCCTAACCTGCGCCATGTCCGGCACGCCCCTCAGATTTTCGAAATCCGACCGCATGGTTTGGTGATCCACCGTTGCATCGGAGTTTCGATCGTCGTCGGGGAGTAGACCGTTCATGAGGTAGGTTAGGGTCTTTTCCGGCGTTTCCGTTATCCTCCCGTCCCCGTCACTGAAGGTGGTGAGGATGTTTTTCCCCTTATATTTTCTTGCAGCTAATTTGTAAGTAACCCCCCAGGGATTAGGTACAAGGTCGTCCTCGACGAACTTTTGCCAACTGGCCTGTTTAGCCTTTTTCAATGTTTCCAGGAATTTGTCCTTAGATTCCATCATTGCAATGTACAGCCCGTTCTGTTCGTTCTCAATGCGGTTCCTATACAAAGCCGTCTTCCGCGAGAGATACTTCTTTCGCGCTCTTTCAAGATTGTCGGTCCACCAGTCAGGACGGCCAACGTAGATCTTCTTCATTTGGGCTTTCCTATTTATTAGATCCTGGATCCTTCCGTGCAAATCGGAGACCATGTCCTCGATTTCGTTTTCGGTGGTTAGATTGTCCGACCTGGGGCCGTTTTCCTCTACCCACCGAGTTAACTCTTTCTCGATGGTTTCCGCTTGGATGGTATCCGGGTTTCTATTCCTATTAATCCTGATGGGATTATTAGGTGCACCTATTTCAAATGTGATGGCTTTATGATCAGTGATAATGACCCAGTAGACGCAGGTATCACAGTTATATCGCTGTGATACCTCATTTATGTCACAGGTGTGATATCACAAAGTGATATCCACGTGATACCCATGTGATACACATGTGATATTTTGTGACTTACTTGTGATTCTTGTTGATTTATCACCAAAGTGATATCGCTGTGATATCTGATTTGTGTCAGAGATGTGATATCACACTGTGATATCCACGTGATACCCACGTGATATCCATGTGAAATTTTGTGACTTATTTGTGATTGTTGCTGATTTATCACCTAAGTGATATCGTTGTGATATCTTATTTGTGTCAGAGGTGTGATATCACAATATGATATCCGCGTGATACCCATGTGATATTTTGTGACTTATTTGTGATTGTTGCTGATTTATCACCTAAGTGATATCGCTGTGATACCTCAGTTGTGTCAGAGGTGTAATATCACTATGTGATATCTGCGTGATACCCTGTGATACCTCATTTGTGTCAGAGGTGTGATATCACAATGTGATATCCACGTGATACCATTTTAGTGGTTTTAAATATGAAAACTACATGCAAAAAATTAAAAAACAGTTAAAGCAAAGTAACCGACCCCTTGAACAAGTATATAATCGTATAATGGAAGCACGGGCTAATAATATAAAATTTGAAAGAGTAAAATACCCGATAATTAATTTTGATCGATCATCATCATTATCTGAGACTTCTACAAGATTTGTTAAAACTGTAGAATACAATGGTTTTTGCATATCTAAGAAAAAACCCAATAATTGCTGCACTATTAAAGGCAACAACGTAATTATCATAAATGATATATTTTCTGAAGAAAAAATATTATATTTCAAAGCACGACGGTACATTAAAAAAGAGTCCTATTTTAAGGAACCTTGTGATTCTCAAATATTTAGTGTATCGCTAGTTAATGACTCAAATTTGTCCGATATTGAAATCATTCCCGCATTACAGATTATCTGTAAATGTATTAAATTCCCTGTGTCGATGTCGGCTAATAATGAATTTGAAAGTTCAGATCATGTTATTATTCCCCTAATCCACAAAATGAGATAAATTAATAAACAAATTGTTAGAACGTTATTTCTGCACGTGTTTTTGTAACCTGCATAACCTTACTTTTGAAATAAAGAAGTTATTTGAAAAGAAATAATAAGAAACAATAATAAGATACACTTTTGTGCAATAAGCGTTACCGTTCTTGGAAAGATTTAATAATCCAATGTTGGAACAAACATGTGCTTTTAGAACACACATGTTGTTTACTTTATGCAGTAGCGGCTCGTGATATTTTAACAGGAGGGGCGTATTAAATAAATTTTGAAAATAAAATTCTTGCCCTACAAGAAACTTTCTCTTTACATTTGTTTATTTTTTATGTGCACTCTCTCTTAATCTTACATTAATAAATTAGGGGTCGTCGTAGGATGCCCTGTATTATGTTTTATAATTTAAAATTCGGATTGTAAAATAGGATTTTTATGACTATTTAAAATGACAGTAGTCAATAGCCCTAGATAGCACAGATGTTAGGGGATGTCCATAAATCACGTGAGGTATTTTTTTTAAATTTTGACCCCCCTCCCCCTTGGTGAGATTTGGTGAGATGTCGTAGGACTCCCCCCCCTATCTAAATCTCACGTGAGATTTTCCTTATAATTTTTCAATAATTAAATTTACTTGATAATATGTTATTGTATTTTGCTTTATTATACCACTAATAACTACCTAAGCGTTAATACTGATATCTTCTATGTACTACATTTTTTCTGTGAAATAAGCGGAGAAAAATGAGGCTACTAATATACTCGCTGAATTAAAAAGTTGCCGTGAGATTTTCTTTAAGCCCAGCCCCTCCCCCTTGGTGAGATTTTGCCGCACCCCACCTCCCCCATTTTACCTCACGTGATTTATGGACGTCCCCTTACAGCGTTACACTCAATACCTGTAGGTCCTAGGTTCGAATATAATAAAATAAATAATAAAATATTTTAAATTAACAAAAATTATTAATATTTTTGCTAATATTACCATATAAACATGAACATTTGGGCATCCCAGTTTAGGCAAAATTTATCCACGAGACGGCGCTTCGTACGCTTTTGGGAGATACGCAACTAGCGTATACTTTTATTTTAAATAAAATAGGTTTCATAAACACGAGTGCAATTATAAAATCAAACGTCAAAATGTTCTTGTAGAGGCCATAAGCTTTCGTTTTTAAATAAAAACGGGCCGGCCCGACCCTGCAAACACGTATTTTGTTGTTTAAAAATTTATATTTACTATAGCAAAACCGTGTTGTAGTAAAGCAATTTTTGAGGAATCTTACAACTTTTAGGACAAATATTTGTCCTTTATAATCGCGGCCCTAAATAAAATAATTATGAATACTTAAATTAAAATTTATTATTACATTTTACATTGAATATTGGTTTCAACAAAAGCAAAACTTTTACGCATTATTTAATTATTTCAAAATTAGTAATATTGTGTAACTAAAATAACGTGTTTAGTTACAAAATATAACTAAACACGTGTTTAGTTACAAAATATAACTAAACACGTTATTTTGTACAGTGCAGTCATTTATAGTACTCTGCCGAGTGTGAGTCACAATAGCAAGAATGCTGAATGCAGCAATGCTGAAAATAGTTGCATCAATGGTAAATATAAAGTGTTTTAAAAAGTTTTACATTGATAATATTCAACATTATTTTTTGCAGAAACCTGCAGAAATCTTGCCATTGTGGTAGAACAAACCGAAGGCCAAATCACATCCCCGGTGCAGGGAATATCTATGGAAGGTAATATTATATTTGTGAATTAAAAGAAATTTGACATTTTTAACCTGTTAATATTTTAGAACATTTAAAATTAATTTATAAAGCGCTTGCGGACATTAAATTACAAGTAACGTCAGTGCAAGAGCAACTGCACGTTTAGAACGATACCAAGCCACGGAGAAAGCACATCAACAAAATTTTTTTGGTGAGTAATATTTATAAACTATGATTATTAGTGACTAGTGAGGCAACAAGTGGAATAATTAAAATTTTATTTTATTACAGATTCCGTGAAAAGCAGATTTCCGATTACTGACGATGAGTTGGAAAAAGAAACAGCTAAATGGTTTCGGTACGCGCTTCAAAGGAATCAGAGCTGAATCTCGAAGTGTCAAAAATAAAAATACCGATGAAGTACAAAATGTGCAACATATATAAATTTTTGCAGTTAATAAAGATTTATTAGATTAATCATAAAATACTTGTCATAAATTTAACCTTTCTCCTAATTATTGCCCAAAATCAGTGTAATCCTTGAAATAATATGTCGGTCGTGTGATAGCAATACAACGTGTTTGCGATACTTCAGCCACTTTTTGTTATGATTAAAAAAGTCGCAACAGTATCACAAACACGTTGAATTGCTATCACACGACCGTCACAAAAAGTCGCCCGAATATCACCAGAGAGTCACATGCGTATCACATGAACAATCACAAAAAGTCACAAAAGCGTTGTATTGCTATCACATGACCGTCACAAAAAGTCGCCCAAATATCACCCGAGTCTCACATGCGTATCACAATAGCGTCACTAAAGCATCTCAATATCACTGAGGCGTGTGAATGCGTGTCACAGTGATATCGCTAAGGCGGACATTGATGCATACTGGTGATGCTACGGCGACATCACAAATATGTGTCGCAAGGATATCACTGTGATTTAACAGTGATATCACAGTGATATAACAGTGAAATCACTGTGATACTACACTGTGATATCACTGTGATATCGGTGAGGCTGACATTAATCCATACTGGTGATGCTAGGGTGATATCACTGCGTCACAAATCCATGTCACAGTGATATCACAGTGATAACTCTGCGTCGACTGGGGACATGTTCCGCAATGTCCCATGAGTGGGTTGCATTGACGGTGTCGCAAGTGCCCAACGTTAGATCTATGTTGCTCTTCCTGCCGAGGGAGTCCTCGAACGAAGGCGGTTTGTTAGGTCGATTGAACACGAAGAGCTCGTGCTGCACAATGAATTCCTCCAGTGCCTGTGTCCTGGAGTTGGAATCTACGGTGTCATACCACACCCTTGATCGACAATTAAAGTCTCCGCAAATATAGGTCTTCCCCTTTCCGCAAACACCCAGTGCTTTCCGGAGGTCTTCGAGTGGAATTTGTATATCCTCTGAGGGAGGAAAATACGTGCCTATGAAATAGTAGGTCACTTTGTTACTGAAGGTAATTGACACGACCGTTACAAACTTGCTGGAAACTTGCGGGAGGAAGGAGAATGTGAATAATTCATTTCCTACCGCATCGTTAACCATGATGCAAGTTCGGAAGTGGTCGCCGAAGATTGCTGCCGTCCGTGTGTTCGGAGAGAAGGGAAGACGAAACCCTCCTGCTGCCGCGGGGTAGCAGTAGGATTCCGAAAGAATGGCCAAGAGAATTTCTTCCTGGGCAACAAAGCGTTGCGTGTCGGCCGTGGCGGCCTCCGAGTTCCTCAGGTTTACCTGCAAGACTTTGAAGGGCTTACTCATTGACGATGTCTGTAAGCGTTAGTACTGAATGGGCATAATCCATAAGTCTTGCTTTGTAGACCTTACACACGTTGGATCCTGTAGTGTGCCTGGCATCGCTATGTTTAGCTCTGACGCAGTTAATGCACACATGTTTTGCCCGATCATTCTGTACCCCACAGGCACGTGAGGCGTGTTCTGTGGAGGAGCAGAATGCACATGCATCACTCCCTTTACAATATTTTGCTGTATGTCCGAAGCGCTGACACTTATAGCAGCGCGTGATCGTAATGTGGTCATGGATGCGGTAGCTCTTCCAGGAAGCACGAAACTTCCCGTCTTTGATAGCCGCCTCCCTGACCAGGGGGTGAACCTCCAGGATCCACTTATTGTGGGTCTTACCCTTGGAATGCACCGGGTTGATGCTCCTGAGCCAGGAGCTCCCGGCCGCTGTTGTTGCTTCGGGGTAGTTCGCGGTAAACTCCTCGACCACCCTTTCTTTGGTCAATGATTTGTCGACCATCTGTATGGAGATTGAGGGCCAGGTAGCTGAGGGCTCCCGGGCCACCAATTTCTTCTCTTTCAGCAACGAATTGCCGATCAAGTTTTTGAGCGACGGTTGAGAAGACTCAACCATCACTCCGTTGTTCTTTATGGTGTATACTCTATCAGGTTTGATTTTAAGATCTGTTAATTTTATGCTGGTCAATTGTACTTTGGTTTCGTCCGCCGATTTATTAGTGTTCCCTTCGTCAGGGTACACTATGACCTTGAATTTTCTGGTGGGCATGCTACGGGGGCCGCCAGCGGCGATTTTCTTAGCAGCCTCCAGGTAATCCCTGGGGGGGTTTTGCTTGTCTGTTTCTGGTGTAGACTTGCTTTCGATGACCTGAAGGGTCGGTGCTGCCGGGGGGGGGTGGTCTTGCTGATGGCTTTGACCACCTCCTCTATGATTTCTTTTGTTTGAGGAGGGGAGGCTGAAGGCGCTCCCGTCCCCATTCTGTTCCTTCTAATTCCTTCTTGGACTAGTTCTTGAATTAGTCCTTCGACGTCTTTTATCCTCTCGAAAGCCTCTTCTCGAAAGTTGAGGGCCTCCTTACTTCTCATCAGAAATCTACGTACTTCGTGTACGTTGTTCATTGCCGTTTTCGAGGCTTCCTTCAATTTCTTGTCCGACCATATATCCAAGTCAACGTCCGATGTTTGGCTACTGGCCAAGTCCGGAGTAGACTTAACGGTCTGCTCCGTACTTGTGTTCACCCTCGCATCTTCGGTTTCTTGGGTATCGTTTTTCTTCTTTTTAGCTTCTTCTTCTTTTTCGTATTCTTCTTCAATTTTACGCTTTCGGTCTTTCTTCCTTTGGTTTTTAGTTCTTTTACTCTTTTTGGTTTCGTCGCTTTCTGTTTCTTTTTCATTTTTTTCTGCTATGTCAAGTTCGATTTGCTTTGCTTTGAGTAACGACTCAAAGTCACCTTCATCACTGTCCTCGCTCGCCGAGGGGTCGGTAGTGTCCATAAGTTCGGTTACTTCTTTTTTCTTTTTACGTGTTCTTTTGGCTTTCGTTACGAACGGACGTTCGTCGTCGCTTTCCTCGGTATTATCGGGGCTATCCCGACCTCTTTTGGATTTCGCGATTTTCCGCGACTCTTCTATACTTTTACTCCGTGTCGTTCTTGTTGACTCTGGCGGTTTCTTCTTTGGGTTGGGATCTTCACTTTCTCTTCCTTTCATTATTATCTTGGCATCGAGTATTTTAATTTTGGGTATTTCGGGAACCATATCGTTGGTTTTCATCTTCACACACACAATCCTGAGACAGACGAAGAAGAAAGTCCCCACGAGTGGCCCGAAGAATGGCCCACATTTGAAGATGAAGAAAGTAATAGCTCGGACAACGAAAAACAAGAAGAAATTCGAAAGGAAGCAAAAAAGAAACCAAACAAAAACCAAAGGAAACGTGCCAGATTGGCGAAACAAGAAAAAGAAAAACATGAAAGACAAGTAACGAAAACGCTAAGTGAAAACAGTAACGAAACAAAGGAAAAAAATTATGAAACTGAAAAAACACAAAGTGAACAAAAAATGGAAATAGGCACAAAACTGCTCGAAGCATTGTCCGAAATTAGACAGACAATACAAGAAAAAGAAGAACTTGGAATAGAAGAAACACCAAGTAAAAGCCATACGGAAGCAACAAAATGGGCGAAAGAAATACTTTCCAATGTATCGAACGCATCACATAAAGTAATGAAATTCATCAACCAAAGCAAAGAAAAACTCGAAGATAAGGAAAACGCACAAAAAAATGTTGAAGACATGAAAGAAAGCACCTTGAAACTTGTAGAATTTATACTGAAGGGCAATAACAACATACGAGGGACGGGTGAGCCTTCAGCCACCCCTCCCCCGTCCAAAGTAAACACAGCAGAGGCGGTCCCTGCCCCTGCCACCCCCGCGAACCTCCTCAAGGTCCGGGTACCCAAAGAAACAATTTCTTCCCCTCAGGAAGAGCCCAAAAAGCAGGACCCACCTAAGAAAGAATTGGCAGAGTCCAACCCCCCGAACCTCTTCAAGGTCCGGGAACCCAAGGAAACAGATTCTTCCCCTAAGGAAGAACCCACGAAGTACAGCCCACCCAGGAGGTACCAAACAGCAATGAAGAGGGCTGCCATCAGCAGCCCCCGGAGCACGCGCAAGAAATATAAAGTGATTGTCTACCCTGGAGAGGGTAGCTCATTCCTGTCAGCGGAAAGCACAAGGGCCACCCTGACTAGCATCAGAGCGGAAGATCTTGGAATAAAAGCAGATAGGCTCTATCTGACGAAAAACAAAAGTGTCGTGGTGGAATCCTCCCACCCTTCGGTCAAGAAACTAGTAGGCAGCACTCTACTAGCGGAGAACCAATTGATGGCACGGGAGCCTTCAGCTACCTGGCCATCAATTGCTATACAGATGGTAGACAAATCCGTCTCTAAGAATCAAATCATAGCGGAAATAGAAAGAAGTTTTCCCGAGGCGGTCAATATGGCCGGGAGTTCGTGGCTCAAAAGAGCCAATCCCGTACATACCAGAGTAAGAACACACAACAAATGGATCCTAGAGCTTCACCCTCTGATCCATGAAGCAACAATCAAGGAAGGTAAATTCATAGTGGCTTGGAAAAGCTACCGAGTGCGGAACCACATCGGAATTGCCCGATGTTATAAATGCCAACGTTTTGGCCACACAGCCAAATTTTGCAAAGGAAATGAAACATGCGCCTTTTGCACCTCAACAGAACACGCTTCACGTGACTGTGTAGTGCAAAAGGAACTTGCTATGCATGTATGCGCCAACTGTGTCAGAGCGAAGCTCAGTGACAATAAACACTCCACAGGATCAACCCTGTGTAAAGTATATAAGGACCGTCTTATGGCACTTGCACAATCCATAGCAACCACTATTGACAACGAAAGAAATAACCGTGACCAATAAGATCTAATCCTAAAAACTAATAACCGTGATAAGAAATAAGGTTCGAGTGTACCCAAAAAAAGTCAAATAACTATCGAAAATAAAAAATAGATTACAAATCAAGACATGAAAACCGATACTTACCAAACATTGATGAAATAAAAACGCCCACGCAATCCATTGTGGAAACCTGAAACAAACAAATCAGAAACCAACATATCAAAAATAGGCAGATTATATGTATGTAACAATATACCAAATGACACGCGGTTTGAAACCCGATTAAAAAAAAAATTCATAAAAAAACGACCAGAACTTGATAAAAACTCTAAGAATGATTTTATAATTGTGATGAAAACATGAACTCCCCGCCAATTTGCAGGGTCCATTTTATGATGAGGTTGGCAACAACCTCAAAATGTTTTTTATTTTATAAATAAATTAACTTCAATTGTTCGTTGCTCTTCCGATTCTGACGCACGCGATTGAGCAAGTCGTAAACGATCAGCTTCATTGCTCGCTTGTCGCTCCTCACTTGATTGAGAAGCTCGGAATCGCCGAATGTTGCGTGCTCCGCTGGTAGATCTACCAAGTGATGCGCGTGCGCGTTTAGGCATAACAGTGTGTTGGATTCAAATTATAACAGTGAAGTAAATAATAATTACAAAAAGTAAATAAAATAAAATAAACAGATAAAATAAAAAGATAAAACAAATAAAGGTAAAAACAAATAATACTTACACAAATAAAACCGTTCGTCACTTCATAATTAGAATAAGTTTCGTTATATAGTAAAAAAAAGGGATAATCTGATAATCTGGGTGGATTTATCTGATAATCCGTACATACAGGGTGGGATAACTGATCGCTTTTAAAAAATACAACTACTTTCCGTACACTACAGGGTGGGATAACTGATGGATTTAAAAAAATATATTTAGATTTTTGGCCACCAATCAGTACACTTATATATGATAGATTAGGAGCACTATCTAGCCGTTCGTCACTTCAAAACTCACCGTACTTAAAAATAATTATAAAAATGTAAGAACGATTGCCACTTTATTCAATTATCTTCAGTTATTTCTTCGTTCCGTGTTGTTCGATATTATATTTTTGTGATGTTTTAATGTTAATGTTGTTTTATATAGTATTCCATTTTAAGTTGGTATTACTTTAATACTTTAATACCAACTTATCGACTTAATCTCTTCAGAGATAATCAGTGGTGATTATCTTTTATCCATGGTTAGTCAGAGCCGGCGTTTAGTGTTAATCATGTTCTCCTTCGGCACCTGTTGACGGTATTAGTTGAACGTTTTGCTGTTTTGTCCCGCATTCCTATACCGTTCGTTCGATCGCGATGAAACTTAACAAAAACTTTCGCCTCATGCTTTTGGCCGCGACTTTTCTCTTTGCTGATCGTAATGTAGTTTGATGGTTAAGGTCTCTGCCAAATTTCAGAAGTATCTCTTTTAAATCACTTTTGATTAAGGCATTGTATTCGGACTTTATTTTTATATTTGGCAAACGACAAAGCCCTCTGTGGCACCTGGTCCATGACCGTGTTTAAATCTTGGGAAGCTATTTTAAGCTGATTTTACTTATTTAAAAATAATTTCTAGATTTTCATAACTACTGGTGGAAACATAATTAGCGACATGTTTAGGCCGCGGCACCTGTTGACGATATATAACGCACTTTCAGTTTTTCAATTGTCGCGCCATCTATTGACGGCATTAGTTGAATGTTTCGCTGTTGGTCCCGCATTCCTATGCCGTTCGTTCGATCGCGATGAAACTTTACAGAAACCTTCGCGGGCGTACCCGCAACAACTCCCTAAAGTTTCGTCGCAATCGGTCACGCGGTCTAGGAGCCTATAACATACGAACAGACAAACATTCATTTTTATATAATAGATTAAGAAAATTACAAATCCTGCAGGAACAAATTTATTCAGGTTATAAAAATATTCACTTATAATACCACAAGTAGTCAAAGTTATGTAGACTATTTTTGAGGTGGTACACGAATATTCATTGCGCTTGTGTTTGAATAGCACGAGTGCTATTCCCAAGTGCAATGAATATGAGTGATACCACCTCAAAAATAATCTACTTAACTTTGACTACGAATGGTATTCGAGAGACTATTCAATGAACAAATTTCATTTTTCAAAAATTATAATTTTAAAAATTGAGATACACATCGCCTACCGAGTGCAAGACTACTATATCTGCTAAAAATGCAAAAATGAAGTTTTAATAGTTATGTACTACATTAGGCTTGATACTTCAATGCAAAAGAACGTCATCTCGAAAACAAAATAGTAAAGCTGTATTTATATGATACAGCACAAGGATAATTGCTGCGGAGATTGACACTCGCTGCGCTGCGCTACGCTCGTGCAATCTCCTTGCTAAAACCTGTACTCGCTGAATCTTTGAGTATTGTCCGAATCCGCGTTGCTGTAGCGGTAATAATTCCGTGAAGAAACGCCACGACTTAAAAGCACATCACATACGAAAATCGACATTTCAAACGCCATTTCTAATGTCGAAAATTGTGAAACAAATTGACCATATCGCATCACAATCATTGCAAAAAAAAATCAAACAGAAAATTTCGTAAGTACCGAAAAAAAATGGAAGCATATAATCGCACTAAATTTTTAATATAAAATTCGTTACTATAAAATTTATTTCTAAAATAGAAGTACATTTTGCTTTAAGTGAAGTCGGGTTGACACTTATTAGGGTTGACTAATGCGTTTGAACCGGTACCTGCATCGCATCTGTTAGTCACACGTCATCACACTCATAAATTATATTCGAATATTTCCACTACAAAAGTGCAATATCCACCACAAAACAATAAAAAATATTCACAATATTCAAATTTTTAAATTTTAGTTAGGGGTTTTTGAATATTGTCGAATATTGTTGCATAAAACCTGGATATTTTACAGTATTTGCGGGTAAAATCCACGGTGCACGAATTGTATCTGTATAAATATCATGTAAAATAAACGCACGCTGATTGGTCGAAACGCCAAAATTTGACCCTGAGTGGAATTATTTAGTAGATAAGTTGGTTTAACACCGGAGAAAATAGTGAATAATTCTTAGTGTAAAACCACGACAACTCATATAAGTCACTCTTGCATAAACTCATAATGAGTGTTGAATGTAGTGTTTTGAATGCAAGAGTACGTTATCAGTAGGGACGTAAGACTCGAACATCGTGCATTTTTTTGTATTATATGGTGAACAGTATTTATTTGTGTTCTTTACAGTTTTGAATAATTTAAATTATTTTATTGTATTAAGTGCGAATAAGAAAGCCGAAAATGAATAATAAACTTTCCTCTCGTGGCCAACTAATGGTAGACTTAGCTTTAAAAGTAAGTTTTATTCGGAGTAGGTCAACTCGGCAAAAGGTACAAGGGATAGGTTAATCCTACCGGTCAACTGGGCAAATGAAAACCAGAGGCCGTTTTAATTATGGGTCAGCTCGGCAAACGCACTGAATAATGCTATTTCGAGGGTCTCTCACATCCCGGTTGCATTTATCCCGGTTTCCTTGATCTGTCGCGCCTCTCGTATGTTTAGCGCCCGCCGCGTAGCGGCTCGGAGCACGAAAAACCGCCCGGAGATGCGGAGCATCGGAGGGTAGGTTTTTTGATGCTCACAGTTCTGGCCAAGCCAAAATTTATTCGGCAAAGATCTATTAAAATCTTGGAAAGCGCCTGTACCCTAATTGCGCCGGGGGTGGTATTATCAGTTACCGTTAATGACATCGAAAGGTACTTTGCCGAGTTGGGCTATGTATTTCCAGGTAGAAAATTTGGACCCGGATTAAATATCTGACCATTTGCCGAGCTGACCTACGTCCGTTTTATTTCTGTGCTACATAACCAAACTTTTTGTGGTTAAATATTTTTAGTTAAATATTCTTAACCTGTAACCTCTGTCATACATGTTTTAGGACGTAGTTACTGACATGCGGTCTGTCAGACCGCTAGGGTTTTTTTTAATTTTAGGATTAATCAGATTAATACCACTGTAATTTTTGGTCACGTTATTTTTTGAACTATGCTTCATACCCCTGTAAAATAAAAATTCACTATAAATAAAATTTGCTTCATTTATTTAATAAATAGTAAAAGTCGGCATAAATTATATAAAAACGCTCTGTGTTTATTAAAACTTGTATAAAAACTACATTTTTTCAAAAATTTAAGGGTTGGTTAAAATAAAAGTTAAAAAATATGTTTAAACTAAAAAAAACTGACAATACCTTAATTATTAATTAATTAAGAGTATAATAATTTTCGTAACAGAAAGTAATTTAAGTCAAATGTGTGAAACCACTCTTCTTATTTTGATGATTCAATATTTTAAATATAAAATTCAAATTACGTATGTAGTACAGAATATTTTAATGGGAGTTCCTAACAATAGTCGTCAATTTCAGTAACGTAGTCACTGACATGCGGTCTATGAGACCGCCAGGAAACTTTGCTGCTCGTTATTTACAAGCTGAAGGGCTTATAAAACTTCTATTAAGTGATAATGTGTATATTTTGATGCCACTTGAAGGTATACGTAGGGATTTTTTGAAATTTTCACTAAGGCTCTTTTTATAACGAAATGAATTACTGGAGCGGTCTGAGAGACCGCTAGTCAGAGGTTACGGGTTAACATTAAGGCTTTGTTAATTTTTACTACTTAAAGTAGATTGCATAATTTGTATTTGCATTGCAGGGCAAATCTACTACAATTGCACCAAGCTCAACAACTATGGGTTGCTTGGATAACGTCCCTGTAAATTTTGAAATAATGAACTGTTTTCCAATGGTAAATGAATTGGTTGCTCTTATTCCATCACACGCGTCAGATGATAAAGTTACTGATTGGTTAGAAAAAGAGTTTACAGAACTTACATCAGTAAGTTCCGAAGTTATCAAGAATTCCAAGAATGTCAAAGTGAACGAAGAATCGCTTATAACAGTAAGACCCGAAGCCATCAATAATTTTAAGAATGACGAAATGAACAAAGAATGCAGTATAGGAGAGTCAAGTGATATTATAGATGATAGTGTAGCTGATAAAAATTACACTCCTGATGAAAGCCTTGTTACATGTACTAGTAGCGAAGCAGATACTACTGCTATTGTTGAAAATGTGCTTCAGGAGATACTAACTGATAGTAATAAAAACAACAACGAAAGTAAGAAAAAATCTCGAAAGAGAGTTCGAAAAGAAGACAAGTGGACGCGAAATGTTCAAAAAGTTAAATTAAATACTGGGAAGCCCATTGAGAGAAAAGATGGAACTTTAAGACCAGGACGATCTTTGAAAGCAGGCTGTAAAGGGGTTTGTATACTTAAATGCAAAATTACAGACCCAGCGAGGAACGAAATTTTTGACTCCTTCTGGAAAATGGGCAACATCACAGGGCAACGAGAATTTATCAGCAGTCATATGAGCGAAGTTCGACCAAAATACAGACGATTGGTTGCTGTCAGCAGTAGAAGTCTGAATTACTCCTACCATTTTCATGTCGATAAAATAAAGATAAGGGTTTGTAAAAAAATGTTTATGAAAACACTGGATATTGGAAACAGTATGATAAAAACGGTGATGAAAAAGTCAAAAGACGGATTTCTTGAAGGTGAACGACGTGGTAAGCACGGAAATCAAGCAAAACTAAAACCTGACATTCGTATTGGAATGAGAGCACACATCGAGTCGATTCCAAAGGTAGAATCTCATTATCGACGAGCAGATTCGACGAGAGATTATATCGATGGATCTCTAAACATTTCTACTTTATATCGATTATACGTTGAAAAATGCTGTTCAGATAAAAAACCGTACGGGAAGAAGCATGTATATCGCACAATTTTCAATACCGAATATAATATAAGTCTTTTTAAGCCTAAAAAAGACCAATGCTCTTTATGTGAAAAGTACAAAAACTCTACTAATGAAGAACGGGAACTACTGAAAGATGAGTTCGAGTGCCATATAATGGAAAAAGATTTATCTCGGTTGGAAAAAGAAAGCGATATTAAATCAAAGGATGCGTTAGTTGCTATTTATGATTTTCAAGCAGTGACACAGCTGCCTTTGGGGGAAGTTTCATGTTTTTATTATAAGCGAAAGTTAAACACCAATAACTTTACAATTTATGATGCAACCAACAAGAAAGGCCACTGTTACATGTGGCACGAGGGACAAGGTGGGCGAGGAGCCAATGAAGTAGGCAGCTGTATCATTAATTTTCTTAAATCTACAAATGAAGAAACTATTATATTTTATTCTGATAACTGTCCTGGGCAGAATAAAAATAAGTTTATTATATCGGTTTACTTATACTGTGTCCAGGCTTTGCAAACTAAATCAATTCGGCATAAGTACTTGGTGTCTGGTCATACGCAAAATGAAGGGAACGGGATGCACTCCTGTATCGAGCAACAAAAGAAGAGGGCACTAAAGTCGGGACCTCTTTATGTGCCTGCCCAAATTGTAACGATTGCTGCCTGCTCAAAAAAACAGGAAACCCCTATTCGATTACAGAAATGGACACTTCAAATTTCATTGACAGCAAGCGGTTATGCACAGACATTGGCAACAATTTCTCCTGCAACTCAGAAGGGGAAAAGTTGTTTTGGAGTTCGGTCAGAGAATTTAAAGTTGAGAAGCAATCACCTAGAGTGATTTTTTACAAAACTTCCTTAGAACAACTAGATTATGACAAATTAGATTGTAGTCGCAAATCCATACGCACAGGTGAACCATATCTGACCTTAAAAAAAGCTTATGACAACCCTCCCAAAATTTCGGAGCTCAAGAAAAAAGATTTACTGTCACTGTGTCAGGAGAATTTGATACCAAAGATATACCACTCATTCTACAATAATTTGTAATAATTTTGTAAATGCAATTAATTAAAATAAATAAAACTGTTAACTAACATTTACATGGTAATAATTTTTGTAAAAAATTAGTTTTAAGGTACCACTGAAGTACCATAGTTTTGTAAAGCAACACAGACGAATTCTAATATAATTAACTTAACTGCTAAATCCTTTCCTTTTTGAACGTGCAAAACAAAGCTATGTGCTAAAAACCAATAAAAAAACATTTTTTTTAAATTCATGAAAACAGGCAATAAAAGTTACTTGGCAACCAGTAAAAGTGCCGCTAAAATTTTTCATTTTAAATTCCAGTTGCAAATAATAATAATAACAAGAAATCGCAAAACAAAGAAACCTAATTTTCTCTAAACTATGATCATTGTAGATATAGTAGTCTTGCACTCGGTAGGCGACATATTTCATTTCCATGATAACCAGTACACAAATTTTTGTCATTCGCAAATTTTTTTACGTTATAGCTTTGTTAGTGAATAAAGAAACAACAGGATTTTTACATAATTGCAGCAATGTAACATTTTCAAATTGTACTATTAATTTTGTTGAAAATAATTTTTCTAATAAAAAATTTCATTTGTTTAAAATAGTCACTTGAACCACTAGTGCAATAGTCGATTCTATTCACTGCTAGTGCAATAGGCATTACAATTCATTTCGGTTGGCTCTGAAATTCCAAATGCTGCTTTTTGATTAATCCACCTTTGACAAATGACATGTGAATTGAATAGTCATTACAATTTTTCGTTCATATTTTAATGCTTACAAAAATTTCAATTAAATGTTTATTAATTAAACAAAGGTGTTATTATTATTCAAAGTTATTACATTTATTAAAGTCAATTCAAAAACAGGGTAAATTTAAAGATCATTCACTAATAAGGAAGTGGGAATACAAAGACATCGTGATTTGAACCGACTACTCAGGTAAGAGATTTCATGCAACAATTCAGAACCCGAGCTTGCCTGAGCATTCAAAAGTTAATATTTATATTTATAAAAGATTTTCCACCTTTTAACCATTCCAGAACCGTGTTTTTTAAATCTTCGGAATACTCTTTACGTCTGGGCATGTCGATTTTACCTTAATTAATTTAAGTAACACTTCTATGAACGCTTATTAATGTTTAATTTTCACTTTTCACTAATAAAACTATTTATGCCAATTTACTTTTGAACCCAGAATAAAATGTAATTCGCTTATTTACTTTTCGCGTTAATACCAACTAAAAGTTTTATATGTCAAAATGACTTCTATTTTTATAAATTTTTTCTAAAAAACTGTTTGCCAACTTACGTTTGATCGCTACTGTATACATAAAGTTTATACTGATTGTTAATAAAAACCTGTTCACACACAAGAAAACAATTAAATGAAAATAGTTTAAGTTACTGTTTTTACAGCTTTTCTCTTTTTACTAAGGGCAGTCAGTGTTAATCAAATTTTTGTTTAAACATTTAATCCTAAAATAAAGTCTTGAGCGAAAAAGTATCAATTTTGCTTGCTCAGAACAAGCAGTGGCGGATACAGAAAAAACTCAAGGGGGGGGGCGCTAAAGATATCTTGAGCTACCTTTACTTTTATCGTAATAAAAAAATGATCAAGTCACATGCAAAGTTTAAGAAAGTTTTATTTAAACTGATTATACACATTATACGTGATTATACGCGTCAGAGTCGACTGACGAAAGAAACGAACGAATAGCGTGCGGGCTGGCGGCCCCGCAAGGGGGGGGCGCGCGCCCCCCGCGCCCCCCATATGTATCCGCCACTGAGAACAAGTAATGTGTTTAGCTTGATTTAGCAAAGTTTTCAAAAATCATCACAGAAGGATAACCCATCTCCATTAAATGCCTCGAAAATTAATTTAAATTTTTGAATATCTTGCATAAAATCTTCAGAAGGTTTGACTAGGCCACCTTCACTCACGTGATCCACCCATGTAAAAGATATTCTATTTATTGCACCTTCTCTAGACTGCAAAGAAAAATTAAACAATTTATTTGGTTGCAATTTTTTTCATGTGTACTTACTGCTGCAAGGCTTTTAGTGGATAATCCTTCAATTCTTTTGCAAATATATCCACCCAAATATTCCAAACTATCGTATATTAAATCATTAAATTCTGTAAATTCTGGTATGTCATCCGTTTCAGAGGTAATTTGTGTATCAACATTGATTTTAGCCAAACAGCTACTGCTTAAATTAATTTCAGGCTGAAATGGTAAATCAGGAGTCTCATCAGTTTCTACATTGCAGATTGAATATGAACCTTCATTTCGTCCCAAAATGTAAGACCTTAAACGATATTTGAATTCTAACTGGGATGGATGATCATGCAATCCTCCTTTCGCTCTAATGACCCCAAAAAAGTTTTCCAAAACATCTTGATTTAGTCTATATGTTAAAATATAGTGAAATATTACACATAGGAATCCCTAAAATAATGGAATGTAAATTTTGAACAATTGAACAATTTTGAATTTCGAACATTAAATTTATCTAACCGACAGCAGAAATGGACCCACTTCAATAATAATACTTCTTCATTGCGAGGAAAACAAAGAAAGCAGTCGTTTTGTTATAATTTTTACTTTGGTTGTCGGATTTACAACCAAACACCGCACACCTCATTTTTATAATGGTAGAAATAAAGAACTCTAAAATATAAACGCCGCGAAACAATTTATAAACTGCTTTTAACGGTTAATAAGTTCGTTAAACGTGGTTAAACGTATGATTTCTCAAGCGTCTGTAGTTGACTACTCTCGCGTGACGTCACGTCGAACTTCAACATGCGCAGAAGATTTGCGACATCCTAACTTGAAACTTATTATACCATGGGCACCACCCAAATCTGGGATGGTAGTGTGAGATTTGTACTCTCTAAAATCCTCTCCCCGGTGACAACCGGATTCACCTCTCGGTATTTCTTCAGCTGTTAACTTGCCATGTTATTGTGTCATATCCTTATTATTTCGCCCTTTCAGTTCTTTGTTCTAATTTCGGCTGAAATGGGAAAAAACCACTCCAGCCTACTATCGATGTTCTTGTGCCCTTTCGGTACTTTTTGCTTCTTTCGGATGGAGTGGAAGCAGGGTTGGGCAAAATACATGAAAATATGTAATTCGAATACATATTTCAAATACTGCCCAACCCTGTATGTAGCGAGGTCGAAGCATGCTTAATCAATTCAACATTTATTTCAATTATTTCGTCCTCGCCAGGCAATTTCTGATTTCTTCCGTGGTGTAGTGCTATTAAAAATGCATCCATTGTTATGGAATAGACATGTTCATCAACATCCATTGTGACCAGGGTTGGGCAGTATTTGAAATACTTATTTTCATGTATTTTGCCCAACCCTGAGTGAAAGTACCGCTTCCGCCTTGTCGTCGATAAGGGTATTTCTTCATCTTCGATGACCTTCTCGTCGTCCA
This sequence comes from Podabrus alpinus, assembly GCA_932274525.1. Taxonomy (NCBI): domain Eukaryota; kingdom Metazoa; phylum Arthropoda; class Insecta; order Coleoptera; family Cantharidae; genus Podabrus; species Podabrus alpinus. Next base: position 67,099,438 of record OW026456.1, on the reverse strand, counting down.
GCTTGGTACAGATGATCTCTGTTAAGGCATCAGCTCAGTTTTTAACATCGGTGTTAGGATCAATGCTCACTGCAGCGATGATGGATGAATTCTTCCAACTTACTGGTCAATCTTTGCAATAGTAATTGTTGTTTAATGTTTTTAAACTTTTTTTATTTATACGGATTGTTAACAAACATTAAATAATTTCTTTTTGGAGTAATTAGTTGTTTAATGTTTTTAAACTTTTTTTATTTATACGGATTGTTAACAAACATTAAATAATTTCTTTTTGGAGTTGGTAGAGAAAGAGATATACGATATGTATATAAATAAAATCATCTATCTTAGTGTAATAGATCACTATCAGATTTTTGAAAATTTTTACCTGTAACCTGACTCATCAATAACCAGGAAAACAAATTATGAAAACGAACCGAAATCCATACTTAGTAGAGGAAGTTAATACTTCAAAAACTATAACAATGTTTTTTAAATTATTACTATTAATCGTGTAAATTTTTAAACATCTATATAGGTATATAAAAATGGATGTATGTATGTATGTTCCCTATAGACTCCTAGACCGTTTGACCGATCGGAACCAAATTTGGCACAGCTATTATGTAGGTCCCTGCGCATGTTTTTGTATTGAAATAGTGCAAAAATTCGCAAAGGAAAATTCGCGAAGGGAGACTACAGTGACGCGCATGAATGGATCATCGAGATTCCTCATTAATAATTAAATCGTTTGACCGGTCTAGGCAAATATAAAATAAAGTAAAATTAGAAATTATTGTGGTTTTTAACAGTTTTGTTAAACTTTTTTTTATTAAACCTTGATTTGTATTTTTTATTAATTTATTTAATTAATCCTTTTTTAATACGTTTGGTATTTGCGATGACCAAATAAGTCGCAAGGTCATTATGCGGATTGGATCTAAAATACACATGTAGGCAAATATTGAAATTTGGGCAGGACAACGTCTGCCGGGTCAGCTAGTATCTAATAAATTTTTTTGATTTGATAGTGTAAAAGAAAATATATCAATAATTGCCGAAAATAACAGTTTTTCTAAAATGGCACCCGTAACAAGAAGCACCACTAGGATATTTAAATCAGAAAGAATAATAAACAACCCATTGAAAGTTCCACAAACATCGACTAATCCAGAAACAAAAACAAGAAATAATAGAAATAAAAATTTAAAGAAAATCCCATATGAGACTAAGACCGATATTATCGCCAATTTACCGCCGGAATGTGCACAACAAATCTTATTGTATTTACCAAAGGACGATGTGATTAACGCTTGGGAATGTAGCAAAAATTGGAGGAGTGTGATGAGTGGCGATTATTTTTGGAAACGAAAATGTCAACTTGATGATTACCACGAGGCAGGTCAAAATGAAAAATCGCAATTTTTTCATAAATTATTACAAGAATTTGATTGTTATTGGCAGGTAACCGTTATTTTTTTATTTTCATCCTTTGTTTTTTTTTCTCGAGTAAATTCGATCCGCAGTGAGTCCTTAAAATTAAGTCCGTTTTGTGGAAATAATAAGGGTATATTGTGCCAACGTCATTTAAGAATACTAAAACTCCATTTAAGTTACAGGAATAGATGTCTGTTAAATTCTCAAATGACGTTGGCCCAAACGGCCCTAAATCACTGTAAAGTTTTTATTTCATTATATTTTAAAACATCTACAATGATTTCCTTTTATTACGCAGGGCCTGTACAGTTACAACCAAATGCTGTCTTATAATTGGAAGACTAATGGTTTCAAGATAATAATTCCAAATAATTCCACCGAGCACCCCATGCAAGTTCTTTATTTTGATGACAATAGATTCATCGTAAGGACGGACAAAAATAATTTAAGGATGATGGATTCTTCAACAGGCAATATAATCAAAACCAAACTAGGGGGACACACATCTCTAATTGCTAATGCTTTCAAAGTTGATAATTATTTGATTAGTCATTGCTACAATTACGTTTTAAGATTTTGGGATTTGTCAAAAAACGGAATATGTACATTCAGTCGGATATTTCCTGACGGAATTCGACTCATGTCTGTTACAAAAAATTTGTAAGTATTGTTTTACTAAGGAGAGACCCCGAGCAAGTGTTTTTAGTTTTCTAATGAATCGGCCAATCAGATAACGTCAATTGTAAAAATCACCCAACATTTTCTAAATTCGCCGACTGACATTTCTGATACGTCGATCTCGAGGAAATTCTCAAAATACTTTTTTTTTGCATGGTCTCCCCTAAAGGAATTGAATTGCTGTATATTTACCCAATTATTTTTAGAATTGCGTTTACAAACCTAGCCAAAAACACGATTTTCTTTTACGATTTTCGTAATGACGATTATATTTATTACCAAATCTCAATCGAAGGTAATGTGGTTTTCCTAGTGTGCATGTGCGTATGTGAAAATTTATTGGCATTTGCTACGAACTGGGGTGATGTGAATATTGTTGAACTAAATACAAGATTAAGAACACGCATTTGCTCTTACCACGGAATTCGTAATCTAATGGTAAATTCTTGGTAAGATGTTTCTAAACAGTTAAATAATAATTTTTTTTTCTAGATCAATAATAATGAATATCTGCTATGTATTTTGAATTCCGGTATTTGTGTTTATAGTATCAAAACTAAGACCCTATTGCATCTAATCAATGTCTGGTATCATCCGTACAATATGACGATCTTAGATGAACATAAAATAGTTGGCAGCGAAGTGAATCGACATTATGTCTCAATTTGTGATATAGCTACAGGGACTCCTATTCTACGAATATGTAAGTAAATAATTCTTTTTATATGGGAAAATTATTCATGCCGGTAGCTATTCTCTGATTTAATGAAAATTTTTTCAAAAAATAGTTATTATAAAGTGAAAAAATTTATAGTTCAAGGGGATTATGTCATGATTATTTCCGAAATTAACATATACTTTCATGTTTGGTTGATTTCACGTAATTTCACGCAACGTGAAACAAATTGATGTAATTTTTTTAATTTTAGACAACGAATACCCCATGAGATATTTAACATCTAACAGTCGCTTCGTAGTTGTTCTGGTTCAGTACGAAAACGCGATTAAAGTGTGGTGTTGTGAAACAAAATTGTTAATAACCCAAATATCGCTCAGCTCCATTGGTTTGAAAGATGATATACAGAGTGCGCACATATCAGATTCGAAACTAATATTATTATATTCACGCGTTTTCCGGCAAAATCTAAAATCTTACTTTGTAATATTAAATTTTGAATCCCATAAAAATGTAGCAATAAAAAATTAAATAAATAAATTAGTTGATTATTTACTTATCAGATTAGCAAATCTTATGTGATTTTTGGAAACACCTTTTTTGTAATCTAAGTAAACGGCAATCAATAGAGCATAATTTAAAGTCGTAATAAATTGCTTTATGGTGGTGATTCTGCATTTGTATTGGTGCCACGGATCTTTCAGAAGTCCTCCATCGATTTGGTGCTCCATCCATTTATTGCGGCTTCCAATTCAGTAATGACATTAATTTCTTGATAAATTTTTGAACTCCACCAAATGTTTCTAAAACTCCCATAGATTTTATCTATCTATGTATTATGTCGTATTTTGCTGGTTCCTTAAAATTCATATGGGTGAAAAGCTTGACACTCTTGCTAAAAAGGTTTTTCTCCCATGCGATAACATTATGTCTTATGCAAGCAAGCGTTTTGTTCATGGGTGGCTGAGCTCGGCAATAAAGCAGAATGATGGTAACATGTTTTAGCAGCGGAATGAAAGGGTCTCTAGAGGGATAACTCAAAAATCAAAATCTTCACTTTCACACGATTTATGCTAGAGAAAAAATAAAGCTGTGGAACTCTCTAAAATGTGTTCTAGGCTCACTGGTTAACTTCAGGAAGGAATTTGTTACATCAGATTTCAAAGAAATGATATGGTTGCAATGAAAATCAAGAATTTGTAGAAAAATTTTATTATCTTTAACCTGTCCTTCTAATGTCAAAGTGTAATACGCGTTTTTCGTGTGGGTGCAAATTTCATTGAAATACTACGGTATTGAACTTGTAATAGTGATTATTATATTTAGTAACTGGACAACTAACTGTGAGAGTGTTATATTCAACAGAAACCGTGAGTAGACTTAATTATATTCATTTGTTGCAATAAGTGAGGTTAAGAATCAATGTGAACCACAAAAATATGCTTCGTACACCGCCTCATGGGAAACCACCACCTCGGGTGGTTGAATCTCAAGGCGATGATGCAATAACAAACCAAGCAGGTGCAATGCACCTGGGCGAAGTGATACAACAAGCGCCAGGACCGTACTGGCCCCAAATGCAGGAACCAACCCCGTTGATCTATTATAACCAAAATTACCAACCATTCGTGCAATATCCTGGACAGGTAATACCAAATTACAATGTGCCATATGCAAACCCTGCTTCAATACCACAACAACATCCAAGTCAGATACAAACACAAACGAATGCAAATTCAAAAGAAGATCCATGGTACTTGAATTTTAACTTCCCAAAGCTACCTCAATCAAATGAATGGAAAACAGTGCAAAATAAAAAAAGAATGAGAAGTCCAGAAAAAAACACAAGCTTCAAACAGAAGAAGATGAGCGACTATTGGTTGAATTCTACAGTACAAACAAATAATAGTTTCTCACCATTAACACAGTTAGGGGAAGATGATGAACAGAATAAGAAACAAAATGAGGAACAAAATGAAGAGCCAACTGAGCCTAAACCACCACCAATCTTTGTCGATGGAGTACAAAATATAAAACCTCTGTTGGAATTACTGGATACAGAAGCGAAAGACAGTTACATCGTTAAAACAATGGGCACCGAACAAATAAAAATACAACCAAGAAATGGAGAGAATTACACCAGCATTATTAAGGCATTAAAAGAAAAAAAGACAGACTTCCACACGTACAAACCCAAACAAGAGCGGAACTTTCGAGTGGTACTGAAAAATTTACATGCGTCAACAGATACCAACGACCTTAAAATCGAGATGGAGAAATTAGGTCACACAGTTCTTCACGTAAGCAACATAAAACATCGAGTAAAAGGTGCATTGCCTATGTTCCACGTCGAACTGAAACAAAGTGAAAATAATAAAGAAGTCTACAAAATTGATCACATTATGAATCACATTGTAACATTTGAACATCCATACATTAAAAGAGAAATACCTCAATGTGCTAAATGCCAACGTTATGGGCACACCAAAAATTTTTGTAATAAAAATCCAAGATGCGTCAAGTGCATAGGTGATCATCTGACAACCGAATGCACAAGAAAGGTGAAAGACAAAAATGTTAAATGTGTTAATTGTGGAGAGAATCACCCAGCAAACTATAAAGGATGCCATGTATATACGCAATTGCGGGAGCGTTTGTATCCAGCTCTAAGAGAAAGAATTAACATACAACCAACACAACCTAATCAAGGTAATACCCAAAACCCACTACCGACTCAAATGGTAGGACCAGGAATATCATACGCACAACAGGCAAGTCAACATACACAAAGCCAATTCAGCAATTCTGCCGGTCAAATTAACCAACCCAATCCAGCACAGCAATCAAACGATTTTGAAGAACTCAAAAAAATGATGAAACAATTGATGGAACAAATGAGTACGATGCTGAATCTGCTGACTACTCTGGTCAGTAAAATGGCTTAATGGCCGAAATTCTGAAATTAGCAGTCTGGAACGCAAACGGATTATACCAGCACATCCAAGAAGTAAAATTATTTCTTGAAACACACAAAGTCGATGTAATGCTAATTTCGGAAAGTCACCTTACCCATAGTAGCCATCTAAAAATTCCCAACTATGCCTTATATAACACAAACCATCCAGATGGAAAGGCACATGGTGGGGCAGCAATACTAATCAAAAAAAATATTAGACACCATGAACTACAAGAATATCGGCACGATTATCTCCAAGCTGCTAGCGTATCTGTTGAAGACAAATTGGGAAACATAACTATCTCCGCAATTTACTGCCCACCCAAGCACAATAACAAGAAAGAACATTACCAACAATTCTTTAATACTCTGGGAGGCAAATTCATCGCGGGTGGCGATTTTAACGCGAAACATCATCAGTGGGGGTCAAGGCTAAATACCACCAAAGGAAAAGAACTGTTTGCGGCATTAAAAATTAATAACATGGCTACACTGTCAACGGGACAACCAACGCACTGGCCTGGTGATCTAAAGAAAATCCCAGATGTGATTGACTTCTGCGTTACAAAAGGCTTAAATAACAAAAAATTTGGAGTCGAATCGTCGTTAGACTTATCATCAGATCACACACCCATCCTAGTAACACTCTACTCCGATATCCTTCATAAGCAAAAACAACCATCGTTATTTAGTAAAAACACCAACTGGGATATCTTCAAAGATACACTTGACGAACACATTCACCTAGATGTAGATTTAAAATCGAAAGAAAAATTGGAAAATGCAGTGGAACACCTGACGAAAGCCATACAAAATGCTGCCTGGTCTGCCACACCCGATTGCAACGAAACCCACATAAAAGAACAAACCCCAGTAGTAGTTAAAAGAAAAATAGCGGAAAAACGAAAAATTCGCAAACAATGGCAGATAACAAGAAATACAGAAGATAAGAAAAACTTTAACAATGCCACTAAAGAACTAAAAGCATTACTTCTAAACCTTAAGAATAAATCCTACAACGAATACGTTAGTAAATTGTCTGCGACAGAAGTAAACAAGTACTCCTTGTGGAAAGCAACAAGAAATTTGAAACGACCACAAGAATTTACAACTCCAATTAGGAAGGAAAACGGGGAATGGGCAAGAAGCGAGGAAGAAAAGGCTATCGCATTTGCCGAACATCTTGAAAATGTTTTCAAACCGCATCCATTAACAGAAGAAGATTCAGACATCTATCGATATTTGGATGCACCCTTTCAGATGGACTTACCAATACCGAAATTTAAAATCAAAGAAGTAAAACGAATTATTACTAAAGAAATAAATCCTAAGAAAGCACCTGGTTACGATCTCATAACAGGCAAAGTAACACAGAAACTGACACCCAAATGTTTAAAACTTCTCACGTCTATTTATAATGCGGTCATAAGATTGAATTGTTTTCCAAATCAGTGGAAAGTCGCACAAATCATTCTTCTCCCAAAGCCTGGAAAAGAACTCCAACATACAGCATCATATAGGCCAATAAGTTTGTTACCAGTTCTTTCGAAGATATTTGAAAAACTCCTGCTTCGACGTCTACTACCAATAATAGAAAAAAGAAAAATCATACCCAATCACCAGTTCGGTTTTAGAAACCAACACGGCACGATTGAACAGGTACACAGAGTGGTGAAACAGATTGGTGACGACCTCGAACACAAGAGATACTGCTCGGCAGCATTTTTAGACATTAGCCAGGCATTCGATAGAGTATGGCTAGCTGGCCTATGTTATAAGCTAAAAAAGAATCTTCCTCATCCTTACTACGAGATTCTGAAATCCTACCTAATGGGAAGATATTTCTTGGTTAAACACCAGGATAAATATACTAGCCTATACCCAATTCATTCTGGGGTACCACAGGGTAGCGTATTGGGACCGGTGCTCTACATAATATACACGGCTGACCTTCCGACTACGAACCAAACGAAAATAGCTACGTTTGCTGACGATACAGCAATACTTTCATCTCACCACGATCATGTGCTTGCCTCGAAACATCTTCAGGAACATCTCAACAAAATTCAAAACTGGCTATTGAAATGGAAAATAAAGGCTAATGAATTAAAGTCCACACACGTTACCTTCACAATGCGAAAAGACTCATGTCCTCCAGTTAAATTAAATAACAAAATTTTACCACATGCAAATGATGCAAAATATCTTGGTATGACTTTGGACAGAAGACTTACATGGGGTAAACATATTTTTAACAAACGTAAGCAACTTGGGATTAAACTTAGCCAACTACAATGGTTAATTGGTAGGAAATCACAATTATCACTGGAGAGCAAAATCACAACTTACAAAGCTATATTAAAACCTATATGGACCTATGGGATCCAGCTGTGGGGAACCGCCAGCCATTCCAACATTGAGATTTTGCAGAGGTTTCAAAACAAAGTGTTTAGAGAAATCGTAAACGCCCCGTGGTACGTACCAAACTACATCATAGAACGCGACTTACGTGTCAATTCTGTTCGGGATGAAATACAAAATTATCACAAAAAATACCAAAACAGACTACAACTTCATCCAAACGAACTTGCCAACAAACTCCTGGACAACACAGGCGAGATAAGAAGACTGAAACGCTTTAGGACCACAGACCTATCCACTCGTTTTGACAAATGAATATATTATATATTGAAATAATGGGAAAATTCATTGGAATTCTTCCCACATGACTTGTATCATACCATATCATTTACTTATTGCTTTGTAGGCAGATTGTAAATACTCGTTGAATAAAAAAAAAAAAAAAAAAAAAAATCTTTAACCTAAAGTCACATGGGTTCTTTAAATGTGAATTTTTGTAAGAAATAACAAGTTTTGTATCTTGGGAGATATAGTATTCTTCCTGAAATTCTTCATAGTGTCATTTAAGTGCATTGAGAGTCTGGGTTTGTGCAATCTGGTAATAAAGATCAAAATTCAGTGTAGTGGTGATAAAAAAATAAAAAAAAAATGGAAGTGACTCGAGTCTCGACGATGCATCTCAACAAAAGCAGTGAATTCTGGAACATAAAACATTTTAAAATAGTTTAAAAACGATAAAATTACATAAAGACTTACCTTCAGACGTTTAATTAATTTCATAACGTGATATTTAGAAAATTCAGATACGATTAAAATTTAGAAGTGGTACAATAGACACAATATTTTGAAAAATTTCTCAAATGTTACTAGGAAATTTAGTTGGCCTTTGGCACTCAACCGGTATGTTGCGTATTTAACCTACAAGAGTAAGAAGTTTTAGTCTGCCTTGTGCGCTCAATCGATGAAGTTGTGTACGGTTAAATTTAACCAATATTAATTTTGGATCATTATGTTTGGAGGTTATGAAACTTTGAATCTCACCGATGGTTATGAAACTTCGTAGATGGAATGCAATTGCAAAGCTCACGTTTGAGATACCTTGCCACTGTTAATTTATCCTTTTTTGCTAAATGCATTGTTTTGGTGAAGTAGATGGAACAAAACATCTTTAAAGACACGTCGCTAGTTATTTTGTCATTTGGCTATTTTAAACACTAGCACTTCGTTAATTTGGAGGTGAAAACACCAGAAAATGTTGAGAATTTTAATGGATGCAATGAACCAACGCGAACATCATTCGACTCACTGAAGGAAGAAAATTTATCAAGCCCTGATCCTGCGCAGATGCCTAGCATGAGTCATAGCATAACTACAGGTGAACGCGTATTAAAAGCGATAAGGTATTTTGAACATTTTTATTTAATTTTCATTAAAATCAAATTTTTGAACTTTACGGCGTCGCACCTAACTCAAGGGTACTGGTAGCGACTACCATTCAACATTTAAATAACATTTTATTATTTTAATCAATAACAAAGACTGTTAGTATAAAACTTTTACGCGAATTTTAAAAGAACATTTTACGTCTGTGTTGATACTACATCAACTCAGCAAAAGAAGACGAGACCAGCAAAATTTCAACGATTCTATTTCTTTGTGAGGGAATTTCCCAATATAAAATTTTGTACAACATTAATTTTTGTATTCTAAACTGGTACCAGGGTAATTTTTATGAAATCTATGAAATTTATGAAACTAAATATAAAGATTTTCTTTGCAATTATATTTTATTTGATAAGGAAAACTCTCGTCCAATTGCTCAGAATAATAAATTAATAATATTGGGATGGTGGATCGCAATAAAACTACAAATTTGTCAAGTCGACGTTTCGGAAATTTTATATTTCCATCCTCAGGACTGAAACAAAGAGGAGTCATGAGCGAAAATATACATACACATATCTCATTAAACAGGAATGGGGCCAAATACAATAAATAAACATACCTAAACAAACAGCTGTTAATCGTTTACATGCGCTCCACCATCCCAATATTATTAATTTATTATATTTTATTTGGCTCATAAAAGTGAGAGATTTGAGAGGGATCTACAGCTACAAAAGTTTGACCATTTAAAACGTTTTGATGAGTTATTTTTGGCAGCATCTTTAAAGTTTTGCACTTTTATTGTTTGTTGCTGAGCTGAGCTAAGACCGGAGCAGATTGATTGTAGGTATAAATTTTTTTAAGGGTGCTTATTCTAAATTAAGGGTAGTTATCACGACATTTATATGACGCTAGCCAACGTGGGGCTTTTTAAGGGTTGCGTTTGATGACAATATATCTATGGCATAATCAAAGATAATACTTCCTTGTACAGTATTACATATACTGCTATGTGCCGACCTCTTATGACCACATACACTTTTAATTGAAATTGTTTAATTTTTCCTCGTGCTAGCTCTGAATTATTTAGGTTCTTTTATTGAGCATGAAATCTCTTTTTCTCAGGAGTAAGTTCCTCGACGCCTTACCTTTAATTGTCACTTTTATTCTGTGAATAAACTTAGTAAAGTCGTCGACTTCAAAAATGCCAAATGAAACGTTAATTAACAAATAAATAACTTTTATTAATAACAATAATGAAACCATTAATTCTATTGACATGAAATGTTATTCTATTAAAGTTCATCAATAAAAAACTTAAAATTACCCAAAATGTTTATTTTTCGTTCGCGAAATAGTTTTTAAATTCGTAGTTTACGCGCCACGTTTATAGTTATAACTTTTATTAATTGTGTGAGCTCACCTTGGCCTTCAACACGCTTATTGTTATTTATTCTTGCAAGTTCCTCTTGTATCCGTTCCAGCATAACCTCCAAATTAAACTCGTATACTCGTTTTCCTTTCGATTTATAAATTCCCAAAAATTTATCATCTGCTCGTATTAAACTCGTTCATCAGCTATCCGTAAACCTTAGTTCTTAGTATCTTCACAGGTAAGTCCCAATTTTAATTTTTATCTTCAAAACAATTTCTCTTCGCCACACACGTGGTAAAATCACAACTTGTAATCTTTCTTTATCTTTTTAGATTCTCCCGGATTGAATTAAATCCGTTAATTCTTTAAATTGGACGGCACACGAAAATTACACGCGTTCACCGTTTCCCACTTTTTTGGAAGAACATTGTTTATTACGTAACCTGGGTTATCCTGGAATTTTCATCCCGTTTATGCAATCCTGATTTTATATTATAGTTTAAATTGAAACAACCTTTTTCATTGGTAAATTATTTATGCCTTGTTGATTTTTTTATAAGTTGGTTGAAACCCTTTTGATTATTTCAGTTACATTTCCGATCTACGAACCCGTTTGATCAGTGGCGCACCACTCGTCCAACCCGGCTGTCTCGGATGAAACGTATTGCTGCACTTATCCCGTTTTTATAAACACGTAAAATATCCTTTTTTTTTAATCAAAATTCGCCACTTCTTAAGATTAACAAAGTTATTTTATATTACAAAATTCTTATAACTAACATTTTTATTTATTAATTAAATTGTGAACATGTTTCTTAAAAAGATAATTTGTTTCATCTGGTATTTTTGAATTATGTTACCCGTTTGTTTACCTTTAATATTGTTTTACTTGCATTTTTGTAATGCTTTTGTGACCTCGAGAAATCTTCTCCTCAAGAAAGAACTTTCATGTGATTTGTCATTAGCGTACTAGCATATTTAATTATTAACTCTTTATCATCCATTTGTACCATAGCAATACATATACCTACCCTTGTAACGGTTTGAATTTTCCCACTGAAATTTTTGGTTAATTGCAATATTTAAGTGGGAGGTTATAGCGACGCAGCGAGAAACTGAGCTGCGAGAGTAGAAGCAGTATTCGAGAAAATTTTAATGCGCGACAGACAACGAGATTGTTGGTTTGAATCACCAGCCACCGAGTGTGGGAGATATTCGTTTTGCTATTTCTTATCCTGAAATTCCCAATTTATTTACCGGTGGTTGGCCATTGGCGATAATTTTGTGGAAGTTCAAGACGTTCCTTTAAAAAGGAGGACCAAGACGGCATCATATTTTTCGTCTACACGTGCATAGGGGAAATTCGCTGGAGCCTTATTAATATTAGGCAAATCAATGTATTTCGTATCGTTTGAGTTTTAAAATTGCATTAATTTTTTTAGCAATTTTATTTGGTTTAAATATTGCGTTGTACATGTGCGAATTGGAACAGTCGATTTAGTTCGACCATCTTGTTTATAAATTTCTTATCGCCTGGCGCTCTCCACATTTTTCTTTAAGTTTGTATATCGAATTGTTATTTTATTTCAATATTAATCTAGTGACTGCACGACAAACAATTTAATATCGCAACAGCCAAATTATTGATGGACACAACAGTAGATAATTATTATTTATTAATAATATTATTTAATATTTATACTAACTGTATTTTTAATATTTTAACTGTAATCGCCGATTACAGCGTTTACATACACGGTTCGCCACTGTACTGCGCACGTCTTGTTATCATACAGCGACTTCACCGACTGGAAAAATTTATCAACACATGCGACCATTTCAACATAAAGGTGTGTTCATACTCAGATTTGTTTACAAACATCAGGATTATTCATCAAAAAGGTATTGTGACAGTTATTATTGAAATTAAACATTTGGCCCTCAGCACTTAAATAAAGGATGCTGAAAAAGGACCGTAAAGGTGTATTTTTCGCTACACAATTAAAAATTTTTCATTAACAAAACATTTTTTTTATTAATTTATTTCAAAGCTTTTAAAAAAGCAACATTTAATTAAAAACATTTAAGCCGTTATGTGGAATAACGCAAAGCCTTAACCAAAAATAAACATCAACAAGAAAGGAGGAAGAAGAGGATTTCGATTCTTCGTTTGGTATTTTGATTGTAAACCATTTTGGTAACAGATTTTCATCTGTATTAATTATTTTCCTTTTGGTCCTCCGATTGAGCGGCGTCCATTACCGGAGAGGGAACCTGCGGGTTTCTATTAACCATAGTCGGGTTTGTTAGACGTGTGGCTACGTGGTCCGACGTTAGCACGTTTTCACCAATTCGAGAAGGTTCGGTAGACGATTCTTGCACGTTAAGAACATTGGGAACGCACTGTCGTAAATCGGGCAAGAAGTAACCGCCTGCTGCGTTCTCGGGTGGAAAGTAGTAGCCAATGAGGTTGTGCGTGAACCGATTCCGCCGATTTTCCGATTCCAAATGGGCCTTGCGATCTTCTTTCCGTTGTGCCAAATCAACATAGAGTGATTTTCTGCCAACCCTTCGGCCGTTCATTTGGGTTAGAGCGTTAATTGCCTCTTCGGCAGACGAAAAGCTCACAAAGCCAAAACCACGGCTGCGACCTTCTTCTACCATAACTTTAGCTGAAATAATGGTTCCAAATATTCCAAATTCCTTACGTAACCATTCGTCATCGACGCTACTGTCCAGGTTTTTGATGTACAAATTGACACCTTGAAAGGGGTAACTTGGTAACCCTGCTGCTCCGTTCATGTTGTTGACTTCTAAACGCAATATAAAACAAGTACACAAATTTTCTTCAAAACACAAATCGTGAAAACAAATATAACAAATTTTTCGTAATTAGTAATTTCGATAGTACTTTTTACAACTTACAATTTTTCTATAAGTATGAAATTTTCACATTTACATGGTTGGTAATGTTAACTTGGTTAACGGTTGGTAACTTTAATTTTTTTCAAAGTTAATTTCTTAAATTAATTTATTTGTTAGGTAAAAAATATTTAGACGGATTTTTATCGCACTGCTAATCATCCAATAGAGCTGAAATTTTGAAGATCGGCTTACAGCCCGAAACGTTTTAATGTAGCAAATTTTGGAGTCGATCCGACCACGTGATCTAATTAATTATATAATTACAACTGGATACTTCCTTAGGTATGGGTAGACGGCCCTGATCCTTTTACGCTTTTTCAATGATGTATTATAAATATTCCAGGGGTCTCACAAGGGGTGTAATGAATTTTCAAATATTTAAATCGAAAATAAAACTAAATTGTGCAATAACGACATGTAAGAAAATAAAATTGCAGTTTTTTTAAGAACTATTTCAAATAATTTAAAACCTGCAGGTATAAAAGTTAACGAACAATCCATTTTTATTCATGTGAGAACATTTTTAATAATTCACTTTAAGGATTTTACTTTTAAGTAGGTATAAGAAAATTACGACTTGAAATGAAACATTTCAGGCAATGAAGTTATAAAACGTTGGCGGTTCATTGGTGAATTTTTGAAAACACCTGGTGCAGTTTAAAAGGTTATCACCAGACGGCGCTATTAAATTGGAAAGCGGAATATACGGCTTGAGCACCAATCACGAAATTTTTGAAGATCCGTAGTATCGGTAGATACTAGGACTTCAAATTAAAAAGCGCCATCTATTAATGGCATTTTCAACTATAAAAAGTGTTTCTCTTCCACCGAATTATATTTCGCTAAAACGGTTTTTACCATCCTAACTGTTAGGTGAGTGTGAGAATACAAAATTGTTAACGTTTTTCGACTTATTGTTTTTTCCCATTTTAGTCCTGATGATGGCTACTAGTAAATAGGCCGAAACGTCGACCGACAGTTGATTTTTGTTTTATTGCGATCCAATATCCTGATATTCCCTTCTCTCAATATTGCATTGGACGAGATTTTTCATTCTTATAAAAAGTGTTTCCGAAATTACCATCACAGGTAAGGTAAGGCGGCTGAAAATGATCAAAGTTCCTCAGTATTACCAATGTCTGTACACAAGTCCCCTGTTTGGTGGTTCCGAGATCTACTTAGTTATATAATGGAGATCAGGTCGATTCCAGAACCTAATTTGGGTGGGGGGGGCTAAAATCTCCAAAAAAAATTTTAATATATCACTGAAATTTGAAAGCATTAAATTCATGTAGTTGTTTGAATTGCTCACTTTTCTAACATTTTTATTTAAAACTTTAAACGAACTCTTACCTTGATTGGATATTCCCGATTCAGAAACAAAACCATCTTTTGCTATCCCTTCTTCCTTTTCGCGGAGAATAAGTTGGATTACTTGCTTAAATTTTATTGTTAATATTTTGACAGTGACAAATCGCGATTAGATAAATTATTATAGGTTTGTGATAATGAAACAAATGACAGGACAATTAACTGATTGGTTATTGTCAAAGCGGAACCTTTCATTGTAATAAGCGCAGACCATTATCATCATAAATATATGGCATCCCGCCGCTCTTAACTATTTGGCACGCGATTGCCTTGGTTGTGCGGCCTTTAGGCGACTGGCGTACAAAGAGGTAATGAAACTGTAAATCAAATTAAAAATAATAAATTTAAATACTGGTCAATTATAATTCAGGTGCCACGAACGGTTCCATTAGATTTTAATTAGCCAAACAATTTCTGTTCCCAGATATTTTCTTCATACTAAGTTTTGTATCTTTGTTTTAAGTAATATTAATGATAATGTCACTAAAGCAAGAAATCGAGGTAGAGGCGATTGCAGAACCTCCTATTTTGAATCACAACTATTTTCAATTATTTTTAAGCGAATTGATCAGAAAGGATCGATCGTAATTAAAACTCAAAATTTCACTCAAAAGCAAGCGAAGAAGACTACCAATCTACGATTTATCAATCAGTTCGATTTTGTTAACAATAAATATTACTCATAAGCTAATGAAAGTTTTTTATTTCTTTTTTTTTTTTAAAAAAGGAAAGCAACTAGACATCCCGAGAGAGCCAATAAATATTCATAAGATCGCCTCTAATATTGACCGTTCATTAGGAACCCACCCTTGAGCGACTCATCACCGGGAGCTTAGTAAGAAGGGGCAATAATGTTGAACCTCCCCTGTACAAAAATTAGGTAGGAAAGGTCACAGCAGTACGTATCATAGATTTATGTGCTAAACCAATCTAGGTATATAAAAAAAGAAATTATTAGTCCAACGTTAGGCATTTCAAAAGTGCTTAGTAAAATTTAGAGGCTCGAGATCACGACAATATATACCTGTATATGATAATCATAAATTTGTATCCGAAATTTGTAAAAAGGTATAAAGGTGAAAATTGCATAAAATTGATAAGTGAAAGTGATAACAAGTAAAACAGTCAAATTAGATTCTTCGAATTATTATAAAACGGACCGCCGTGGATAAATTCATCTAGAAAACGACTTACAAGTGATTTCTTCAAATATGAGACCAATTCTGAAAATTGGAATAAATTTAACAAAACCAAAATTTGCAAAAGGAAACAATTTTGACTCACATTTTTCAAAAAGTCACTACGATTCGTCTTTTGCGCAAGCAAAGTTCAGTTGTGCTTTGACATCCAAACGATGCGGTCGATTTTCAGCGTGATCGACATTCAATAGATTTTTCGATCTAATACAAATACAAAATGATATAAAAACAAATTTTAGTTGGATTCTAACGTTCAAACTCGACGGTTGATGTGTAACGCAAACCACAAATTGGATATTTTTGGTCGATAAAAAATCAAAGATGGCTATACTAGTTACAAATATCTGAAAAGAAAACACTTTAAAACTCAATTCAATCCATAGTATCTGATGATTGAATAACTTCATCTTACATACCGACTGAAGATCTACTGGGATTACAACATTTCTGTGCAAAATTTGTTTAAAATACAGTGAATTAAGGGATTTAATAAAAAAGTTATACTGCGCCAGTGGCGTGGCGTGACTTTTCTGGAAGCGTAATCGCTAATATGAAAAATAAAATATGTGTACATACTATTTATTAAAACAACTAAAACTTACAAACGTGTGGTGTTATAAGCAAATCTATTTAAAAGTGAGTTCTATTCGTCGGTTTTTTCGACAAAATATGTCTATCACTGCGTCGTGGAACGTTGGCATCCTCTTCATTTCTTTTAATAGTTGATTTTCTATCGATATTAGGGATAATCCAGATAATCTTTCTTGAGACTGGGTACTTCGAAGATATGTTTTTATTCTTTTCAGTCCAGAAAATGTTGCTTCTACAGATGCACTGGTTGCAGGAATGGTTAGTATCAAAGCTGCCAATTTTGATACTTCTGGCATGGCTTCAGATATTTTATTAATATGTAAATGATTATATAGTTCAAATACTGGTAAACTGCAAAATTCTAGTGTTGTATATAATACTGACAGCTCAGCTTTTAGTTTAGCAAACTCAGTGCTCGAAATGGACATATCCACGAAACGGAACGCAGCAAAGTCATATGAAGTGCTCCTCAGAATGTTTTGCTATGAGCTTGTGCCGCAGGCACCGCCGGAGGCAAAAAAATTTTTGGTGCCACGCCTTATATTAGTATTTTTTCCACTGCCCACAATATTATGTTATCTCTCCGTGAAACCGGTAATAATTGAAAGAATTTAGTTTCAAATCAAAGTAAATGTATTCCCAGAAAGAAATAAATATTACATTCTATTATTTTTAAGGAGAACACAAAAATGATTAAACGCCTCAGTTGCAGGGAAAAACCCAAGTGATCTCATCTGCCCCTCGATAGTCCCTTATTGTCATCTTTTTGGCCTGGGCTTGGGTGAGTACATATTTATTCAAATTTCTAGAGCAATTTCCACAAACAATCGTAACGTTTTTCTTCTTTATGTATTCTCTTTCGGCTGGCAGTATCTTCCGCTGAGTGTCGGCCTGAAAAAAAAACATAAAATGGGGGGGAAATAATATAATACTTCACGTTTCCTTTACCTTTAGCAAGCCATGAACGCACATATTTTTCGGGGTTGAATTTGGTTAGCGGAGGACCAACGCAGTTTATAAATAAAAGGGCAGCGATTGTTTCAACGTTTAAGGAGGATCTCAACGGTGTCACAATTTCATTCATGCTACTGAAATTTCTTTCGCATTCACTTGTCGATATTGGAATGGTAGCTACGACTTTAAGTAGTGGTTTTAAATCATCAGATATTTCACCTTTTTGTTCACACATCTTGAACGTTCTAAATCCACGTATTATTTGATGCTCATAGTCTTTCAAATGGAATAATTGGCACATATTTCTCACTTCATTATCCCCATGTTGGATATCAATAACTGTCCCATCATTAGATTTCGGCCAGTTCCTTGGCTCCAAAACTTTGAGACTTTCCAATAAATCCATGTACGTCATGACATTCAGATCATGGTCATCACCTGTTGTACTATTATTTGATGCTGATACCGAAATCATACGGTTTCTCAAATTATTCGCTAGACTCGTGAAAAACTGAGCATGATTAATGGGAACAACTTTTCCTTCGTGAAGCGCAACGTTTTTATACGACTGAGTTTCTTGAATGGAGTGCAACGCAGCAGCAAACTTTGACCCTGGAGTGGTGGCCATTGACTCTAAAACTCGTATCGTAACGCGCACAGCTCTATCCGCTTCTGTGAGATTTATATTTTGTCTTTGAAGCTGTTCTGATAAATCTCCTAATTCATCAAGGGCATCAGCGAGTAAAGTCAAATTTTGTACAAAACTTGTGGAAGTCAAGTATTTTTTCAAACCATCGTACTTTGCCCTTTCTCTTCCATCTCTTGTCTGATCGGTGGAGGCGTTGTCAAAGTGCAAACTAAGGGCTCGATAGTTTTGTAAAATGGCATTAACTGTTCTTCTACTGGAAGCAACCCATCGCACTGAGAAGATCCTCCCAATTTTCAAAAGCTGAGTCTCTAGAGTAGCTGCTACCTGTTTGAGTTCATTTTGATTTTTAGGGGATTGATTATACAAGCTGTATAACTTGTCAACAAATATCTTGAAATGATTTATACCACAAACCTCCTTTACGCAGTCGTTCACAGCAAGCTCCAATCTGTGGTTTGAACAGTGCCAAACCACTAATTTTGGAAAAATAGTTTTCAATCTCTTAGCAACACCTTTTTTTTTACCTAGCATAACAGAGGCCCCATCGCAAGCAAATGCGATAAGACACTCTTCAAGAAAAGTCTGGTCAAATCTATGTTTATATAAGCAACTCAGCAGCTGATTTGTTATTGATTCTGCAGTAGTATCTGTAAGCTCTATCAAGTCGAGATTAAATACATATGCGTCACCTGGATAGTCTTCGAAGTATGTTCTTATTACTACAACTAACGTAGTTTTTCTGCTAAGAGTTGTAGATTCATCAATTAAAACCGAAATCTTCCGTTTAGCGTCAACGATATTCACACAAATAATTTTTTTCATTTCTTGTGCAATATGAATAACAATATCGTGGCAGGATTTATCAGAATGTAAAATTTTACCCATTGGCAAGCCATTCAAAATTTGTAAATCGATATCAACTGGAAGATCCACAAGCGGCCTTTGCATTTTTGCTATCTTATATACTGTTCTAAAGACTCGTTCAGTGGTGGTGAAATGAACACGATTTACCTCTTCTAAAGATGATTCGATACGTGCTTTTTTCGATTTTTCAAGTACCTCCACAGCTTTGATATGAGCGTCGGATTTCTTATGTTCAAATATTTTTTTGCGTAAACTTGCTTGCTGTGACTCCTTATTTTTTCCGTTCTCCCGCACTGAACATTGCTGCCATGGTGATGAAATCCTTAAATTTTTTCCTCTTTCGGTGCATAAAGATTGTACCTTACTACAAACTGAACAACCCAATGCTTTGTTTTTGACGATCAACCAGTTATTATTGGTCTTAAATGTTTCGCATTGCACCAAAGTCCAGCAAGGGGGTAGATCATCAATATCCACTTTTTCACTTTGTTGACTGCTCGTGCTTGGAAAAGTGTCTGGTTCTGCAGCATGTAGTGCAGGTGTTAAATTTTCAGGCGAGTGTGGCCTTTTTTTCAGCCAATCAGATAACATACTCATTTTCACGACTACACTACAACTTCGCGGTCGTATGTGCAGTCTACAGCAGACTACAGCTATAAAGCAAAACACGCGACGAATAAAGCCTAGTAAAATTAACAATTAACCAACCTTCTTCTGTGGGCGCTGCGGCAGAACTGAACGGTGATACTGATACAGTGAACACTGGCTGAACTGCGAACCGCGATACACGAACACGATACTGCGAATACTGCGGTGGCGGTGAGTGCGGTGGTGCGGTGCGATGAGGCGGAGCGGCCTGCGGCGTTGTGGCTATGCAAACTCGATATCACGTAGTAGAGCTTCCATGTTGTCAATGTTGAAGTATTTCACTTATTTCAGGGAAAATGGATAATGTTTGAAATATTATTCTGATTAATTTTGGTATTTTAAATCTGAAAATAAATATTGTTCACGATAAGCAACGGAACAAGATATTTTTTGACGAACAGGAACAAATGAATAATTTTTTTCACGAGACGGAACGGCGTTCCGGTGCGTTCCGGTCCATTTCGAGCACTGAGCAAACTGAAAATATGGACCATACGTCTTCATTAACGAGCTAAACTCGTTGTCTAGAAAATAATTTGCATAATCTTTATATTTTACACAGTCTAATAGGGATAAAAACTTTAATTTATCCATGTCAGAAAATCTCTCTCTTATGTGATTCGTAATTGTGTCGATAATTTCGTAATATAGTCTACGATACGAGGCCTTTTTATCGTTGGAAATATTGTCAATACGTTGCCTTTTTGGCAATACCCCACTGCTTCTTTGTTTTAATTGTTCAGATAATTGCGAATTCATTCTAATCCACATCATTTCAAAATTATTTCGCAATTCGTGTAAATGTGTTTTTGCCACATTTAAATTCAGCCATATAGTCAAATACATGCTTCGCTAACTGAGCAGCTGTACGATCACTGCTAACATTGGAAAATCTCAAAAACCTCTCATGAACATCCCCATCTGAAGAAATGTAACGAAGTACTGTTGACAGCTGAGATTTATTCGTTATATCGGTAGTTTCATCCATAATGATCGCAACAAATGGAGCTTTTTCTACCTCTATTTTAATTTTGTCAATCATTAAAAGAGCAACAGATTCTATTAAATCATTCTGGATATCATTCGAGGTTCCAGAAAAAACAGTGCTCGTTTGTAGATGGTAATCCAATCTATCGTCTGTTGAAGCCAATAGATTTAATAGTTCTATATAATTTCCCCTATTATGAGAATCGCCATTTTCGTTATGACCCCTGAAGGCAAGTCCTTGGAGGGCAAGGTAACAAATCGCATCTGTCAAGCGGCTCACAACATATCTATTTTTTTTACAGTTTCATTAAACTTATCTATATTTTCTTTGAAGGCCCTGCTTAAGCTAAATTCGATTCTAGTGTTACCAAATTTTAATATTGCCACACAAGCTGCTATATGCGGCGAAGACGATTCATGGCGTTTCTGCAAATTTCTAAAATTGTTCATATCACTTACACCATGTTTAGTCCATACATTAGTTTCTTTGGAGAATAAAACACACGGCCAGCAGTATAATTTTCCGGTTTTTTTACAACCACACAACCAAGAAATCGTCGAATACCACGTATTTTGAAAATGACGAGCGTACGCCCTTTGTCGGTCTTTTATCTTGACGCTTAAACTAGAACACGTAGATAAATCGGGAGTCGGTTTGTCTGATGAAATAATTTCTTGCTTTTGTGCAAAACTTCGGATACTGTAAGATACATCCATGTATTTAGTGTTGCCTACGCAACCATTGTAACATAATGTATAATTTCTATAATAAACGACAGTTCTAACTCAACCGTCTTGTAATTGATACGTAGAACGTACAACATGGCGCAGTCGGCAGAATAATTAAAAAACTGCAGATGGAAAATAAATTAACGCTACAAATAAATAAGCGAAATAAAAATAAACAAATCAAGTGTCAAATCAACAAACAATTAAGTGCAGCTTGAAACAATTAAGTGTTGTGTAAAACAATTAAATTACAAAACCCACGCTAACATAAAATTAAAGATGGAAGCCAAAATGTTGCAAAATATGACATTCACGGGAAATCAATCGGCAAATTGGAAGAAATGGCTACAAAAGTTCGAAATTTACAGCATAGCAACACAATTAAATGAAAAGACAGAAAAAATTCAATGTGCACAAATGATTTATCAGATGGGTGAAGATGCAATTCAAATTTATAACTCATTCACATTAAATGATCAAGAAAAAGATAAAATTCAGGTATTAAAAAACAAATTCAATAATCACTTCATACCAAAAAAGAATTTAACGTATGAACGATATAAATTTTTCATGGCTAGACAAGGGCAAGAAACGATAGAAAAATTTGTAACAAATTTAAAAAATCAAGCGCTTCAATGCGAAATAACCGACGAAAAATTAAAAGAAGAATTAATTAAAACAATGTTAATAATTGGAATCAAAGATGATCCGACAAGGGAAAAGTTGTTACAACGTGAAGACCTCACATTAGAAAATGCAATACAATGTTGCATTAACACGGAAGCCTCAAGAAAACAACTCCAAGAAATATCGAATGGTACACAAAACTACAAGGGTTCAATGACTTCAACTCCAGAAGTAGACGCAATACGCAGAAGCTACCAAACAAATTATTCAGGTACGCAAGCAGCTACGAACCATTCCAGGACAAATCAAAAAGGCTCAAATTCAACAAACGCAGACCACAAGCGGGCAAAAGAAATCAACAATTGTAGAAGATGTGGACGAAACCATCTCATCAATCAATGTCCAGCTTATGGTAAGAAGTGTACAAAATGCTATAAAATTAATCATTTTGCCAATGTTTGTAAAATAAATAACAAAAATAATAAGCGGGTCAACCAAATAAAAAATCAAAACGATGATATTGAACAATTTAACCAAATAAATCAATACGATGAAATTGAACAATTAATAAACATAAATTCAATTAATGCAACAGACAATTTAAATAATATTTCTAGTTATAAACTCAAATTAATAGTTAATAACAAAAGCGAGAATCCGATACAATTTAAAATTGATTCAGGCGCAAGTGCAAATATAATCACATTGTCAGAACTAAAAAGAATTAAATTCAATTTAAAGAAAATTCAAAAAACAAATGAAATTTTAACAACATTTACTAAAGAAAAAATACCTATTCTAGGAAAATGTAAATTAAATATCAAATTCAACGACAAAGTAATAAATGATGAATTCTTTGTTGAAACAAACGGACTAGGATCAATTCTAGGTTTGAAAGCATGTACTAAATTAGGCATAATAAGCATAAATTCGGATAATAGATCCATGAATGAAATAAATATAAATAAAAACTACAAACAATTAATTGAACAATTTCAAGATGTCTTTAAAGGCATAGGAAAAGTAGGTAAACCTTATCATATCGAATTGGAAGAAAATACTAAACCAATAATAAATCCAATCAGAAATGTACCCTTTTCTTTGAGAAATGAATTTAAAAAATGCTTAAATGATTTAGAAAAACTAAACATAATTGAAAAAGTACATAATAGTACTGAATGGGTCAATTCATATGTTCTTGTAAAGAAAAGTGATGATTCATTAAGAATTTGTTTAGATCCGAAAGATCTAAATAAAGCAATGAAAGTTAGAAAATACAAACTACCAAATATTGATGAAATCACCGCAAATTTAAATGATGCAAAAATCTTTACAACTCTAGACGCCACCTCAGGTTTCTGGAACATACCATTAGATGAGGAATCTAGCAGATTATGTACATTTGGTACACCTCACGGCAGGTACAAATTCAATAGGTTACCGTTTGGTATTAAAATTGCAAGCGAAGTATTTCAGGAAGTATTCCAAGAAATATTTGCTATGCCAGGCGTAGAAATTTACATAGACGATATTTTAATTCATGGCAAAAATAAAAAAGAACACGACGAAAGATTAAAGAAAGTTTTTGAAATTGCCAGAAAACAAAACATTAAATTTAATTTAAATAAATGCAGAATGGGACTTGACGAAGTTAAATACTTAGGATTTAAATTTTCAAAAGATGGTATAACAATTGATGAAGAAAAAATTAAAGCCATTCAAGAAATGCCCATTCCGAAATGCAAAAAAGATGTTCAAAGATTACTAGGATTAGTTACATTTGTAGGAAAATTTATACCTAACTTATCCAAAATCACAGAACCATTAAGAATATTAATTAAACAAGAAAATGTATTCGAGTGGACCGAACACCAAACTAAAGCGTTTGATGAAATAAAAAAGTTATTAATTAAAGCTCCATCATTGCAATACTTTGACATAAATAAACCTGTCACAATCTCTGTGGACGCTTCGAAAACAGGACTGGGCGCAGCAATCATACAAGACAAAAAACCATGCGCTTATGCTTCGAAAGCAATGACGGAAACACAACAAAGATATGCGCAAATAGAAAAAGAACTATTAGCCATATGCTTTGGAATAAATAAATTTTATCAATATGTTTATGGTAACAAATTTACGGTTGAAACAGACCACAAACCTTTAATTTCAATTTTCAAGAAACCATTACATGCATGTCCGGCAAGACTTCAAAGAATGTTATTATCTCTTCAAAAATATGACATCAATTTAATATATAAACCAGGCAAAGAACTGATAATTGCAGACACTTTATCGAGAGCAAATTTGGAAGAAGAATTTGAATTTCAAAATTTAGAAACACAAGTGTGTTTAATCGAAAAAAATCTAAAAATCTCCGATGAAAGGCTGCAAGAATTAATTGAAACGGTAAAGCATGATGAAGAATTAAATCAAATTAAAAAATTCATAAAAGATGGATGGCCAACAAACATAAACAAATTAAATACAAATTTAAAACCATACTTCAAGATAAAAGAAGAAATTACTGAAGGAAATAATAATTTACTTTATAAAGGTCAAAAATTAATTATACCAAGATCATGGCGACAAAAAATTTTAGGTGACATACATACTGGTCATTTAGGTGTTAAAAAATGCATCAGTCGTGCAAACTTTTGTGTATACTGGCCTCAAATAAACAATCAAATAGAAGACCTAGTAAGCAAATGCGAAATATGCAACAAATATGCAAATTCAAATCAAAAAGAACCGATGATAAACCATCAAATATTAAAACAACCATGGCAAAAAGTAGGTATTGACCTATATGAATTAAAAGGAGAAACTTTCCTAATAGTAGTTGATTACTACTCAAAATACCCAGAAATAGTAAATTTACATGGAAATTTAACATCAAAAAACATAATTTACAAATTAAAATCAATATTCGCTAGACATGGAATTCCTAAAATAGTAATTTCCGATAGTGGAAAACAATTAATCAGTCAAGAATGTAAAACATTTGCAAAAGAATGGAATTTCCAGATGAAATCATCATCACCGTACCATCAACAAGCAAATGGACAAACTGAAAGAACAATTCAAACAATTAAAAAATTAATTAAAAAAACCATTGAAAACAAAGAAGATGTATACTTAGCTCTTCTAGCATTCAGAAATACTCCGATAAATGATAGCTACACACCATCACAAATTTTAATGTCTCGTTACTTACGCGATAATCTAATCATAAATGATAAAAATTTAAAACCAACTTTAATTAAAAGAAAACAATATAATGACAAAATCAAAACTGCTCAATTTAATGCTAAAAAATACTACGACAACAGAGGTACTGTAAACAGACCAGATTTTCAAATCGGTACACCCATATGGTACCAAGAAAGACCAAAGAGTATTTGGAAAAAAGGAATAATTAAAGAAAAACTCAAAAGCAGAACTTTTAAAATAAAGAGGGAAGATAATACTGAAATAATCAGAAATAAATTCTACATCAAATTTAGAAAAATAAATGAAACAAATAACCTTCCAGCACAAGACGAAAACACATATTATTCAAATTATGTAGCACCGATACCTTTAAATAAAAGTGAAAATGCAAATGACAATAATGAAATTGAAAACATAGTTAACAATGAAGACACTAATCAAGAAATAGTGGTACGCGTAAATCAAACTGAAATAAATAAAAACAATGTTGAAACGGCAAATAACAACAGTGCAACTAATGCTAGTGTAAATAATAACAGTGCAATTAATAACAATGCGCGAACCTCAAATAGAAGAAGAAAAGTGCCAAAGAAATTCAAAGATTTTGTAAAACATTAATTTCATTATTATGTAAACTTATATTCAAACATGTTTCACTTGTTATTGATATTTGTATGTTAACTAAATGTAATAACAATTATTTTTGTAAAATGAATTTAAAAAATTAATATTATTAATAAGGGAGATGTAAGATACATCCATGTATTTAGTGTTGCCTACGCAACCATTGTAACATAATGTATAATTTCTATAATAAACGACAGTTCTAACTCAACCGTCTTGTAATTGATACGTAGAACGTACAACAGATACCGAATGATTGTTTGTTCAAAAGTTCTTCTAAAATACACTCACACTCTTGCACATCTTCCATTTTAAGTGTTCATATACAATACTAACAAAACGACAATTAAAACTGAAACGCAAAAATTACACTATACTACACGACGGCAAGCCTCAAGCACTGATGAATCGCTCCTTGTAGCGATTACATGGATGCATATTCTGGGCACTTTCTAACGCGCTGTAGTGGGAGAGCGCATCGGTGAATAACGGTGGTTTGAGGGTATCTGTAGGCATTGACCGACAAGCTTAGCCGCACGTATTGGAATCGCAGCGGTTGACGATTACACGAGCAGCATTATGACAGTTTCTATTCAACGAAATGAAAAATAATTTACTCAACATCTTAATTACGTTATATATGTAGATAATTATTATTTATTAATAATATTATTTAATATTTATACTAACTGTATTTTTAATATTTTAACTGTAATCGCCGATTACAGCGTTTACATACACGCTTCGCCACTGTACTGCGCACGTCTTGTTATCATACAGCGACTTCACCGACTGGAAAAATTTATCAACACATGCGACCATTTCAACATAAAGGTGTGTTCATACTCAGATTTATTTACAAACATCAGGATTATTCATCAAAAAGGTATTGTGACAGTTATTGTTGAAATTAAACATTTGGCCCTCAGCACTTAAATAAAGGATGCTGAAAAAGGACCGTAAAGGTGTATTTTTCGCTACACAATTAAAAATTTTTCATTAACAAAACATTTTTTTTATTAATTTATTTCAAAGCTTTTAAAAAAGCAACATTTAATTAAAAACATTTAAGCCGTTATGTGGAATAACGCAAAGCCTTAACCAAAAATAAACATCAACAAGAAAGGAGGAAGACGAGGATTTCGATTCTTCGTTTGGTATTTTGATTGTAAACCATTTTGGTAACAGATTTTCATCTGTATTAATTCTTTTCCTTTTGGTCCTCCGATTGAGCGGCGTCCATTACCGGAGAGGGAACCTGCGGGTTTCTATTAACCATAGTCGGGTTTGTTAGACGTGTGGCTACGTGGTCCGACGTTAGCACGTTTTCACCAATTCGAGAAGGTTCGGTAGACGATTCTTGCACGTTAAGAACATTGGGAACGCACTGTCGTAAATCGGGCAAGAAGTAACCGCCTACTGCGTTCTCGGGTGGAAAGTAGTAGCCAATGAGGTTGTGCGTGAACCGATTCCGCCGATTTTCCGATTCCAAATGGGCCTTGCGATCTTCTTTCCGTTGTGCCAAATCAACATAGAGTGATTTGCTGCCAACCCTTCGGCCGTTCATTTGGGTTAGAGCGTTAATTGCCTCTTCGGTAGACGAAAAGCTCACAAAGCCAAAACCACGGCTGCGACCTTCTTCTACCATAACTTTAGCTGAAATAATGGTTCCAAATATTCCAAATTCCTTACGTAACCATTCGTCATCGACGCTACTGTCCAGGTTTTTGATGTACAAATTGACACCTTGAAAGGGGTAACTTGGTAACCCTGCTGCTCCGTTCATGTTGTTGACTTCTAAACGCAATATAAAACAAGTACACAAATTTTCTTCAAAACACAAATCGTGAAAACAAATATAACAAATTTTTCGTAATTAGTAATTTCGATAGTACTTTTTACAACTTACAATTTTTCTATAAGTATGAAATTTTCACATTTACATGGTTGGTAATGTTAACTTGGTTAACGGTTGGTAACTTGAATTTTTTTCAAAGTTAATTTCTTAAATTAATTTATTTGTTAGGTAAAAAATATTTAGACGGATTTTTATCGCACTGCTAATCATCCAATAGAGCTGAAATTTTGAAGATCGGCTTACAGCCCGAAACGTTTTAATGTAGCAAATTTTGGAGTCGATCCGACCACGTGATCTAATTAATTATATAATTACAACTGGATACTTCCTTAGGTATGGGTAGACGGCCCTGATCCTTTTACGCTTTTTCAATGATGTATTATAAATATTCCAGGGGTCTCACAAGGGGTGTAATGAATTTTCAAATATTTAAATCGAAAATAAAACTAAATTGTGCAATAACGACATGTAAGAAAATAAAATTGCAGTTTTTGTTAAGAACTATTTCAAATAATTTAAAACCTGCAGGTATAAAAGTTAACGAACAATCCATTTTTATTCATGTGAGAACATTTTTAATAATTCACTTTAAGGATTTTACTTTTAAGTAGGTATAAGAAAATTACGACTTGAAATTAAACATTTCACTAAAAATAATATTCAATGTACAAAATTTAATATAAGCATTTCAGGGGGCGGGGGGGAAACCACCTTCCTCGTTCTCCTATTGAATTTCCAAACATTGAAACAAAATTATTAAATGCACCGAAAAAAAATTAAAAATGAATCGTTTTAGCGTTATTCTGAACCCCCCCCCCCCCCCCGAGCATAGACTAACACGGCTCTTATCGTGCGCTTATAAACATTTTAAAAATCAATAAATTTACTGGTTTGTTAGAAACCTAGAATTTACCACAAAATATAACAACAATACAGGAATGAGTTTTCAATTCCTGAAACAAATTTCCAGAATATAAATCATTACGGAAGTCACCTTGTAGGTCTCAATCATTTTCGGGAGGTTAACGTTAAGAATGGCGATACCAAAAAAAATGCAAATTATTCAGAACTTTAGGATTTCTAAATACTGCTCTAGGTTGTCATTATCAAACTAATAGTTTGACTGAATAATTTCGTTAATATTATATCACAAACTTATCCGTATAATTGATTCTTTTGTATTTTATTAATATTTTGAATTAAAATAAATATTGTCTACTTTTAAAATTTTTAGAAAATATTGAAATCTTCTAATGTGTGATTGCCATAGTTGGGCGGGCTATAGGCCGCATTTTATTATTAAGAGAAGACGAAAAAATAAAATAAAATGCTTTTTGTTCCTGTTAACATTTATTTCAAAAAAACTCTAGCCCTCAACTGGTATGGTGGTTTCCGAGTCACACAACTGGTATTGTTGGGTCAATGATGACCCAGCCCTATTTTTGGGAGTTGTTTAATTTTTGTTCGGTCTAAATGAACTATGTGTATTCTATAGGTAATTAAGCAAAACGTAAAAAAAAAACTTGCAAAAAATGTATTAAAATTCGTGAATAAAACTACAACAGAAAAAAAAGCATCAAAAAATTGCCATCGGCTTTTTTGGCACAAATAAAAATAACTTCTACTTAAAAAACAAATTAAACATTTAAAAACATTAAAATATGGTTGAAACTAAACATATTTATAAACAAAACGTAATTGGAATTCAAAACGAAAAATCTAACAAGGGCTTTGACGTCCATTTTTATAAACCAATTATACAATGATTTTGTGTACAATAATATTTTCAGCTCTTGTTTTGGAACTTTTAGGGGAACTTTAGACCACTTGTAGCTATTTTTGCCTCTAAAGTATTTCCTTACTGCGTCGTTGAATGGCGTTTCACCTTCATCGTCGCTTTCTGTTCCTGCATCTGACTCAGAATGTTCACTTTGCACTTCTGCATCACTAAGGTCACTCACTTTCGTGAATTTCATTTTCCAAGGGTCCTTCATTATCACTGGCATCGGATAAATGATTTAAAATGCCTGCTAATTCCGCGTCAGTTAGATTTATAGACATATTGAACGAGCGATACTTTTTGAATGTGGCAACACAACTGGTATTGTTGGGTCAAATTTGACCCAAACGGTCTCTACTTTCCAAACTGCAAACGATAACTGAGACACTTATACAGTGCAAAGAACTACCTAACACGCTTGACGAATACATGGAATTGCAGAAAATTATTTCCTCCACTTACCTAGATATACGCGATTAAAAATGCCGTGGGTCAGGATAGACCCAACAATACCAGTTGGGAGCTAGATTACGTGGATAAAGCTGGACGGCGCTTGATGAACACCTGGAAAAAAGTGATTGGTTAATTAGTTTTGTCCGATGTAGTCTTCCATTGTCCATTGGTTGGTCTATCGATTTGTTGCAGCTGTCTTTAGTTCAACCTTCAAGCTTAGCGATAACGTTTATATTTCGGCTTGGCGATCGCAATTCTAATCGCAATGTTATCTTTATCTAAACATTGTATTCAAATTACGACCACTTCGGTCGGAATACAATAGTTATCATTTAACTTGGTATTGACCTAGTTAATTGTAGTTTTCAGCTGCTTTTTCAAGTTCACGTTCAAGGTCAGCGATAACATTCCACACTCCGGCTTGGCCGTCGCAATATCTAATCGCAATGTTATCTTGAGATAACATGAACAGCAATATATGTCAAGAGGACTTTGCAACACCACGAATTACCAATCACAGGGAACAACACCCTAGAAGCAACCAGAATAAACATCAAAATGGGAAACACTGGGGATATACAAATTACGATGGGGCCTATAAATTCCCTGGACTCCCGCTCCCAGAAGAAGAAATAGAAGAAATCTTCAGAGGAAATGGGCCGAAGATAATCACGGGATATCTAAACGCGAAACATCCAAACTGTCACTCGAGAAGAGCGAATACTGCCGAAAGAGCGCCAAAGAATTTAGCCGACCGACTCGACTTCGTGGTGGACGCCCCACAGGAAGTAACCCACGAAGCCACCTGTGGACCACAAGGAAATGACGTCTTGGACATTGTCCTCCTCAAGGACGTGCCCATCCAGCACCATCTAGAAGTCAGTGAACCGCTGGACTCGGACCATTATCCTGTCCTATTCTACTTCGACATATTGGGAAGCCCCAGGTGCAGGTTCTGCGACGAAATCGATACCGCGGAACACTCCCTCTTCCAGTGCTGGAGATGGGAGCGCGAGAGAACAATGGTCTCGCTTGCACTGGGGTACACAATGACTCCCGAAGACCTGGTCGAAGCAATGCTCGTCGACGAGGCCCAGTGGCAGCGGATAAATACCCTCATCACAAACATCCTGAGGTGTAAGGAGGCAGCAGGAAGAGCCGAACAACGGGCCGCCGCTGCCCATACGGGGGAGGATACCGACACTGAGGATCAGTGATCCGAGGCCAAACACAGTCGGGTAGAAGAGAGGCATGCGAAAGAGCACACGTAACATCGAATTCCATTGCAATGCCCCCTACCCGACCGTCAAACCAGGAAGCCAACCAACGAGGAGACAAACTCGTACAGGTAGAAGAGAGGCATGCGAAAGAGCACACGTTTCATCGAATTCCATCGCAATGCCCCCTACCTGACCGAGCAACCAGGAAGCCATATATGAGGAGAGGAACTTGGAGGCCCGAACGAAAAAGGCGGGTCTGCACACGGCACTGCAGACCCAACGCTTCGATTAAGTGGGTGTCTCGCACGAGATTTCTCCTCCCTGCGTCGAGCTAAAAAAAAACAAGAAAAAATTCTACTTCGGGGACCTAAACCAGATAGTAATATAATATTCCTTTCAAAGAGTTCAAAATCAAAATAACAAATACGATTTTTTGCTTTTAATAGACTATTAAAATTACAATTGATGACAATTTAATTAATTGGGCGGATTAGTAAAATGTAAAGTAAAATTTTTTCGCAATGTTCCTCGTTTCCTTCAAAATTCATTTTTCGTCATGTCATATCAAAAATTTGGGAGGGGATCTCGTCAACTGCGCCATCGGGGAATTTTTTACCAACTATTTAAAGGTAAGGGTTGGTTTTTTGACACCCTTAGCCCCAAAAGAGGGTTATGAAATTTGGCACATAAATGCAGGTCATGAATTAGATTGTCAAATCAAAAATTTGGGAGGGGATCTCATCAAATGCGCCTCCTGGAATTTTTTTATTATTTTGTGTTGTACTTATCATTGCATAGTTTTGGAAGCCTAAATGAGGTCTATTAACGTAAATTTTACTTTAATTTATTTAATTAGTTTGTATTGATACCTTCGGTAAGCGCTTTATTGTTTAATTATAAATTTAAAGGCAAAAATAAAAATATTAATATTTTTACCATGATTTAACTGGTCGACTGTAATATGTACGAATATGAGTATGAGTTTGAGTCAAACTTCACCCAGGTGGTGTGTCATGGCAGAGTTTCCAACTTGGGGGGTTTCTCCCCCAGATTTAGGGGTTTTTTAAGTGGAAGGGGTTTTTTGGGGGTGTAATATGTCTAGGGGTATTTTTAGGGGTTTTTCAATAATTATAAAAAGGTCAAAAGGTCATTAATCTTTCGCCGAAATGTACTTACTTTGCATTTTAAATTCAATCACAATCAAAAAAAAAAGGTCATCAATCGTTTTTACCTTGTTTCACCATAATTGTTTTTTAAAAAAATTTTTTTAGGGGTTTTTAGGGGCATTTGGTTGTACTTTTAGGGGGTAAATGTTATTCAGAGTTGGTAACACTGTGTCATGGTGATGGGTGATGGCCAGTGATGCAGTGATGGCGTTGTACTCGAGTCGGACTGGTCGGATCGTAATTTACCTGCATATTTTAACTACCTCTATTATGTTCAATTTTGTACAAAATTATTTTACAAATCGCATTGGATGCGGTTGCACTTCGAATTTGTTAAGAGGGTAATAAAATCAGGCATTTTTATCAAAATTCAATACATAATAGATACATGAGGGAGAAAAATTAAATCGCTAAAGTTTTATTTATAAAACAATATAATTATCAATATTGTAATGTTGAACTTTGAATTTGAATCTCCCGCCGTCATCTTAAAAATCTCAACATCCGGAAATTCAAATACCATCGTTCTAAGCCTGTGATCTGTCTAGAAAACCCACACGTTGTAAATACCCTACCGTAGTACACCTCAGTTCTTTTATTGAACGGGAAAGCCCGGTTCGTGAAGATTGCATTACCTATAAACATAATTAGCCTGCCTACATCATACACAGTGATTCAAAGAAAGATGCCCTGTTGTTCGATGCAGAATGTGAACGAAGTTCACATTCTAAAACCCAATTAACTAAATAAAACATTAAAACACCCAATTTTGTACTCAGATTTTATTTATTATTTATTTAAAAAAAAAAAGAAAATAATCACGGGAATGGATCAACAAGCCAAAATAGTAATGAAAGTTATCTCTTATTGATATTAAACCAAGTGAACACAACTCGTTATTGAGTGGATTTTGCTATTTGTAATAATTTGTTAATATTTATTGGTAACTCATTCATCATTTCTGATAATAAGGTCAGTGGTAATTCATTTAATCATAAAACACATAAATTTCCCTTAGAGAATATTCTACAGTCTAAATTTGTGACTGCGAACTAAAATCATACCTTCGATCCACTTTTGAGATCAGTAAAATATTATTTAATATTATTTGTATTTAGATTTCTCATTTGAGAATGTTTGTTTGTCATCAGTCAAAAATACGACTGGATTCAGCTGGCTTGCAAGTCGGGCTAATTTACGCCTTCAACTTCAATGCAAGAAAGTTGGACAAAATACGTCTACAACTTTTATACCTATAAATAAACCATAATATTTGTTTATAATACCTATAAAATTACACCTCAGTATAACAAAGGTCTCCCTTATCGAATAGAGCAATACCGCCAAGCTCCACACAATGTTCGGGGGGGGGGGGTGAAATATGAACACGTAATACCAACCATACAATTCCTAACTACGTCCATGTTCTGCCTCCGGGTCAGAATTTACACAAATCACGAGCCGGCCTCTGGCTTGTCGAGGAAATTTTCGCGGGGTGACATGGATTAATTACTTTACACTCATACAATGAGCTTGTAAATATCACAATACCTCAAAGAAAGGACCCTGTTATACCGACATACCTTTAATACCTTATTTACCTAAGCTGAGACGATACTCGTCTCGCATCAATTACCAAACCTTTTAATATAGACATAAAAAAATTACCAATAATAAAATATATGTAGAACACATGTTACCAAATAACCACCCCAACATTTACCTTCTTAAATCATAACCACATTTAACCACCTTCCTTTATCATCATCCATTTTGAATTTACCACCAATAAGTAGAACAACTTAAAAACTACGTTATAAATTGTGAAGCAATGCCAAACCTTTCGGAAACACCCTGTATTTTTGCATGAATATAATTGAACGATTATTGCCGATATTTTTATGTAATATGCAAGATATGATTACTATTAATTATTAATAGAATAAACAAATCGAATTTCTTTGAGCTACTGTATATAAAATCATAAAATCAAGATTAATTTACCACGTGACACGTGCCTGGATTTTACAGATATCTTGTTAAATACCGGTCATCCTGTATTATAATGATTTATTTATTAAAAATCTATCCCGGTATTTTACATATCTCATGGAATAAAACAATATTTATAACCTTTTCTTGCAAAATCACCGAAAAACCCAAACAGGTGAAATCACGTGGTATGATGTTTTACAAAACATAAATATATCAAACAAATTTATATATTAAATTGTAACTTACTCTCAGATCTCCGGTATAGTCAAATATTTCACTATAATCGCCCCTTTCGATTAGGATGTTACAAAAATGAAAAATCAGAATAAACTTCTTTATCACAAGGCACAGGTGTTATCCGACTCACCAACAAAACCCTTCTTCCCTTGATTTTTAAGATGACCGCGTCCCTTCTTAAATTTTATGCTAAACCGCTCCCTCTAGATTTTAAAAGCTCGACCTTCGGTCTTTCTCTCTCTTTTTCCGGTTTATATTTGAATTTAAAATAAAACCCCGCTTAAAAAAACAACACGCGCTAAAAATTGAATTGCAATATTACAATATTAACAATAATAAATAAACAATATAAATTAACAAAGTAATTGCCGATAAACTAATGCGCTTTATAACAATGTCGCTCAAATGTCAAACGCTACAATACGTTTTAACAATGTTTTAACATTAATGGCGTTTTCTACTCGCTAATGTGCAGTGCGCACTGGATAAGTGCTCATACGTCATTGCACTTCTTTAGTTTTGATTACCGTGCATAAAATTGCACCGCCAGTGAAACATAAACTTCGTTTTCAGTGCATTATTTTGCTCTGTATATTTAAAAACTCCGGAGTTTTTGTTTATTTCGGTTATTTGTTTATATTTTAATTTATTATTTGATATCCATCAGTGTAAATAATTATGATGGAAGATACGAGACTCGTCGTTCAATTTTTAATAAATAATAAAATGGTAGACATAGAAGCGCCCGATCACTACACTTATATTCAATTAAAAGGTAAGGTAAAACTTAAAGTTTTACCTTATTTCGATGATTACATTCACTAAAATTATTAACATAACCACAAATTTTTTTGTTGTTTATCAACACCGTAGGCCACGCCTTTGCACTGAAACTGTTGCACTGACCCTACGAGCCGGGGCAGAAATTTTCCACTGCAAGAATCAGAATCATGAATTATCTTGTGGTTTGACCTAGCTTTTGAGCATACAACCTTCGACTGGCTGGTGCGCCACGCACCTTATTGTTTGTTGGATACTGGGTTGGGTTTTTACGCCCCCCCCCCCTGTATCCGAGATCCACCGAATGTCGAAGTTGGGTTTCCCCCCCTTCGACGTTCGATGGAAATGGCAGATATTTATCATAGACAACATACAACGCAGTCGCTGTCCGTATAGCTGGCAATGCTTGGTTTGACGTCACTTAGGGCCCAGTAATGGCAGGGCATGCAAGTGAATTAAAATTAGGAAAAAGTGGCAAAGTTTTTCGCGTATGAGTGGCAAAGTCGAGATTCCTTCGGCCGGAATTTCCGTTTCGGAGGAGTGTCAGTCGCTCCGAAGTCGGAGTCCCACCTCCGTCGTGTCGTACTTGGCCTGACCGCTTTCTAGGGGGGGGGGTTGCCCCCCCCCTTGGAGCCTAGCCTGCGTGCTGGTACCGTGAAAGCCGCCGGAGAGCAAGGTCTCCCGCATACACCCGCCTTTCATCCCATCCCGACCGTCCGTAAGGGCGAGTCGTTGAAAAAATACCCCCGAAGTTGCGCCCATTGAGGTGGGCGGAGAACAACATGACTGAGGGTCATTGTTCTAGACTGGTATAACGCGCATCAAGGCCAATTTACGTCCTTGATGCTGGTAAGGCAGTCATCCTGAAAGGGAAACACAGCAAAAGAGGTTCTTAGCGAGCTAAAAACCCCCCGAATGGCCTGCGGAGTAGCATTTCTCGCATATCGCGGCCTCTGGGGTCACGAGATCCGAGAAGTGCTTAGTCGTGGCAACGCTAAAGCACGGGTGGCTTCGGCGCGAGAATCTCCTTGGGCCTCTTATACCGCAGATAGTCGTCGAGTTGGTAATTACCAAGCCCGTTGACTAGTGGGTTTTCGGAGGTGGCCAAGCGATCGTAGAAGTTAGCCGTCAGGTGACGGATAAAGTCATCGATTGATTCCACGCCTGTGTCCTCCCGTATTCTAGCGTTTGAGACTAATTTTGGTGCCTTCAAAATTCGTCTCAGTGCGACGCTTTGAGTTTGGCGGAGTCTTCTCAGGTGAGAATCTGCCGCGTAGCCCCAAGCTTCGCACGCGTACGTCATTACGGGTCTGACGCACGCTTTATATAAATGGATTTTTGATTTTAGTGAACACTTGCTGTTTCTTTGAATGAAAGGGTTGAGTTGTTTCAAGGCACCTCTAGCCTTGTTTCGAATATCCGTGATGTGTGGCCCCCACCGTAGGCCCTTGTCGAGCTTCACCCCCAAATATTTGGAGGTGTCGCTCCAGGGGATTTCGGTGCCGCACATACGGAGGCATGTGGTTGGAAGCCTAGACTCTTTCGAGGCTAGGATTCGCTTCTTGTGCCTGGTAAAAAAGGTTGCGGTACTCTTGCTAGGGTTTACCCCTATGCGCCAAGTACCGAACCATTTTTCCAAGCTTTCGAGATGAGTTTGAATACGGTTTATTAGAAGTTTAGGACTGGGAGAGCTCGAATACACCGCCGTATCGTCCGCGTAAAGCGCTACCTCGACCCTGTCGTCGCCCCCCCTGTTCGCACATGGAAGGTCGTGTATAAAAATGGAGAAGAGCCTGGGCGATAGGATGCTCCCTTGGGGGACCCCCGCTGTGATGCACTTTAAAGTGGAGCGGGTGTCCTCGAGTTTGACTCGAAACTTCCGATCTCTCAGGAACGACTCCATCAGTATCACTATTTCCGCTTGAATGCCTGCTTCCAGCATTTTATAAAGTAGGCCCTGGTGCCATACTTTATCAAATGCCTTGGCGACATCCAGGAACACAGCCCCCGTAGACTGCTTCTTGTTCCAGTTAAGCGTGATATGTTCCACAAGCCTAACCACCTGGTGTACGGTTGAATGGCCTGGTCGAAAACCAAATTGTTCGTTAGGAATAACTTGGTTTTCTTCCGTGGCTTGATTTAATCTGACTGTAATGACTTTTTCTGATAGTTTACCTAAGCAGGGCAATAAACTAATAGGACGATATGAATTTGTGTTCCTCAGGTTTTGGTTTGGCTTGGATAACATTATGACGTCCGCGACTTTCCACCTAGATGGGAAGTGCTTCAGTCTCAACATGGCGTTGACGATCGCGACCATTGCCGCAAGTGCTTTCTTCGGAAGCTGTGAAATTACCCTGTTCGTGATCCCGCAAGGTCCCGGGGCCTTGTTTTTCGTTAGCTTGCGCGCGATCGTTGCTAATTCGCCGAACGTCACCGGTGTGATGTTCGACCCGTCGGTGCGTGATTTGAGATCTGCTAATCTCCTCCTTACCTCACTCTCAACTTTCTTGGTGTGCTCCGCTACTGTCGGATCGGTATCAGCGTTTGGGCTGAACTGATCTTCCAGGCTGCAAGCCAGCACCTCAGCTTTCTCCAGGGAGCTGAGGGCCAATCCGTTCGGTCCGTTGAGGGGGGGGATTTTAGCTTTTTGGTTACCTCTAACCGCTTTGATGAATTTCCATGCCGAGGGTTGCTCAAAAGAGATCTCCTCGAGCTTATTGTCCCAGGTTTGCCCCCTATGCGCCTTAATCTCGCACCTAACTTCCGCTGCTAGGTCATTATAGATCCTCCTATCAGCAGGGTTGAAGGTGCGCTGGGCGCGCCTTCTTGCCCTGTTTTTCTGAGTAATCAGATCTCTAATGTTACCAGGTAACTGGTCGCGAGGGTCACGTTTGGGGACAATTCTGGAGGCAATTTCTACCGCTTCGCTAACTTTTTCCTCGAAAACGCCTACGTACCTTTCCAGGTCATCGACGTCTTCCAGGATGGGGATAGGGCCCAGGTTACGCGCGAGTTGGTTTTGGAAATCCACCCAATCGGTTAGTTTTGAGAATGACTGATGTTCGTCCTCTTTTGCTTCACCAAGTTGAAGGACGACGGGGTTGTGATCTGAGTCCAACTCACTGACGGATGTGAGCTTGTGTAGGAATTTCAGATTTTTGATCACAACTACGTCTAGGACATCGTGAAAATGATCAGGGTGTAGCTGTGAGTCCGGAGCGTTTTGGGATAACGCAGGATTGATTTGAAAGTGAGTGTACTCGACCGGAGCATCCACGATGAAGTGGTGTGCTTCGGAGAGTCTTAGTAGAATTTTTCCCGCGGGGTTGGCCTTGCGGCTGTTCCACGCGGGGTGCTTGGCGTTTAGGTCGCCGGCGATGATGATTTGTTCGCCGTCGTTGCCCAGAAGTGCCAATATGTCAGATTCTAAAAGTTGGTCGGAGGGGGGTTTGTATACAGCAGTTAGATGCAACCATCCGTGGTTCAGCGTAGAGATGCTGACGGAGGTTGCTTCTAAATTCTGTAGCGGCGGAATTGGCCTTTCGTGGTGTAGTAGACTGGATCTGACATAGACCGCGGTGCCGCCCTTCTGGCCCCACAGTCTATCAGATCTATAAAGTGAATAGGATGGGAGTTCGGCCCTGATTGCCGGTTTTAAGTGCGTCTCGTTTACCAGAATGACGTCGAGATCGTGTCTTCGCGCAAAGTCGAGTAACCTGACTTTACGGAATCTGATTCCGTTGGCATTCCAGTACGCGATGTGCAGAGATTTCGGACGAATCTTTGTCCTGTTCATTTTGATTTGGATTTAGATCTAGATCGAAGTACAATATTGAAGTTAATAAGGACTCGAAGTGGAAAAACGTTTTTATTCTTTAGTGTTGTACTTCACTAGAGGTTTTAGAGGTTTTTTTAGCCTTTTTGGCTTTCTTGGATTTCTTGGTATTTATTTGGCTGATGGCCTCTTTCATCAAGATAGTTTTGATAATTTCCGTGATCTTAACTGTGAGCGCGTTTTCCGTAGCGGTGTTAGATTTCGCGTTTTTCGGTTTAGATTTAGGATTCTTTTGAGATCGCGTGGTTTTCGGCACGGTGTTTTTCACGTTAGTGCCCGCGGCGCGAGGTTGTGGGCGGTTCATACAACCCCTCCAATTGGCGGGGTGTTGGCCTCCACAGTTTGCGCAGGTGGCCTTGGTGGTGGGGGGTTTTTTGCACAGCGATGTGAGATGTGCTCCAGCGCATTTCACACAACGCTCGAATGACCTACAATTGCCCTGGGTGTGGCCGAACCTCTGGCATTTGTGGCATTGCGATGCCTGATTTCTTGAGTGTGGGGATTCAACTTTTATATTTAGCCCCAGAATTTTTGTGAGATTGAAGATCTCTTTCCCTTTTGTTGTTTTTTCCAGAATTGCTAAGAAGAGTGGGAGTTTTTCTTTGTTTTTGGTTTGGTTGTTAGTTTTAGTGAATTGTGATAATGAAATTAGGGGGAAGCCTTGATCCACCAGGTCCGCCTTGATCTCTCCTTCTGAGAGCTCCGCCGGTAGCCCTTTCAATACCACCCTT
This sequence comes from Podabrus alpinus, assembly GCA_932274525.1. Classification (NCBI taxonomy): domain Eukaryota; kingdom Metazoa; phylum Arthropoda; class Insecta; order Coleoptera; family Cantharidae; genus Podabrus; species Podabrus alpinus. The sequence continues at coordinate 67,059,151 of OW026456.1, read as the reverse complement.
ACTGGTTTGTCACCCGGAAGCTTGAAGGTATAATGCTTCAAGCCTCTGGAAGTGAGGATTGCCGCAATTCCTCGGTAATCCCCCACCGTAGCGGGGTGTATCGAGATCCCCTCCTTACTGTTTTGCGCCTTAGTGTAATGCAAATTTGCATTCACTATGGCCCTCGACAGTGCCGGCCACTTGTCCTTTTCCACTAGGACTAAGGGGGGTGATCTTGTATCCTGGGTGATGCTTTTGGGTATTTGTTTTCCCGAAAGCTCCCCCAGGGTACCGCTCTGCGGTTTGGGAGCGTTGCTAAGGCCTACCGGGTTCGCGGGCACTTTCGCATGTTTGACAGGAGTGCCCCCCCTCCTGAATCCGCGAAGGGGGGGTCTTGATTCTGACGAGAAAACTTTCTTGGGGAGATATTTTAGGATTTCCGCGTTGTGGACGTCGTTGGATGAAATAATATCGCGTAACGCGTTCAAGTTGACGGTTTTTCTTGGTCCCGGGACCGTTTTGTCTGAAGGACCTGGGGTGTTTTGACTTTGGGGTAGGTCAACTTCCATTTCCATATCGGAAGTTGTCCCCCCCCCGTCCCTCTCCCTCCCCCCGGGTCTTGACCGGCTTTAATTCGGTTGGCTTCTTCGATTTAGCCTTTTTGTTTTTACTCTTTTTCCCTTTAGCTTTGGGATTGGGTTTCCCCTCCTCCTCGGCTAATAGGGCTTTTTCGAGCTCCAACATTGCGGCCTCGTCGCTCACCGCCTTGCGAATTGCGGCCTCTACGTCCCTCTTAGGCCTGCCGGAGTTGTTAAGAGTCAGCTGGAACTGATCATGATTACCGATCCCTACCGCTAGGGCGTGGAATTTGATAGTCCCTACTGACTTCTTCCCTTCCTCCGACAGGGCTTTGAGGTCGATTTGGTCTTTGAAAGTGGTCGCTGAAGGCTTACTTTCAGGTTTTTGGGTCTCGTCCCCTTCGGCCAAGGGGTTAGGAGAGATCGTGCTCTCCTTCACCTCTTGGCTTTCTGGGATCGGCGTATCGTTACCCAGGGTCGCGATTCCCTCGGTGGGGGGGAGTGTGCCCGCATCTTCAATCGATGCGCAGAGCTCACCCTCCTCCATCGGGGAGGTGGGGTCTAAGATTAGTGGAGCGGGGGCTGAGGGCTCCGCCGTTTCACCGTCTTTTACCCCTTCCTCAGGGCCGGTCTCCTGAGGGTTGGAGTTTTCCTGCCGCGGGCATTGGGGCCTGCGTCCTTTTGCACGCTCCAATGTCTGCGCCTCAAACTCCTTCGCGTTGAGAGCTTCGAGCGATTTGCTTCTCTGGCGTTTTCCCGCAAGGTCGCATTGATCATCCTCCTCTTCGTCCTGAGAACTTTCATCCTCGGAGTGGGAGGGGGATTCGGAATCGTTGCTTTCGGATAGTTCATCGGCCTTAAGGACAGCTCGCGTTGCGAAGACGTAGCCATCGGCTGCTCGAACTATGGATTCCCTTAGATCGGCTGCGTTGCTCGTTTCCGGAAACTCGAGGTGCCCTGAGGGGTCCGAGTTTGTGAAAGTATTGGCTAGCGCGTTTATTAACATCACTTGCCATTCTAATAAATTTATTCCCATTTCTGCCGCCATCTTCGACAGATCTGGGTGAGCGGTTAGATTGTTACTTCTTGACGTAGACATGTTGAAGTTTTGAATTAATATTTAAAACTCTTTGTTTTAAATTTTGAAGTTTGAAAAAAGTTTTGAATTAATATTTAAAACTCTTTGTTTTAAATTTTTGATTTGAAATTTAAGAATTTAAAATTTTTTAAAAATTAAAAATTTGAATTTAAATTTGAGATTTAGAATTTTAGGAGATTTTAATAATAATAATATCGTTTATTTAGCCTTAAGACTATACCCTTTACAACATTTAATACACACAAACAATAATAATTCACCAATAATAATACACAATTAATAATACACAAAACAATCAATAATAATACAAAACCTAATTATGCTATCCAACATACTTCAATAACAATAACAATACCTGGAATACAAAAAGACAAACAAGATCAAAATCAACAAAGAACAAAATCAAAATCAAAACCACTACATCACTATACGATTCTCTGAACCTCATTTTTATTGGAGTTTCCCAAGTAAACTCTTAGTTCTCTTTTAAATCTATCAATATCACCGCTTCTTAACTCTTTAGGCAATCTATTGTATGCCACTGCACCCCTGACAAATACGGAATTGTGAGCAAAAGCTGTACTCACTCCCTGTAATCTTACATTATCTCTTCCTCTTGTTGCATGGTCGTGACTATTGGCAAATGTCAACACACTCCGTCTCAGGTATGCTGGCATTAGTCCTAACACCGTCTTGTGTATGAATACCAGTACCTGATATTCCGCTAACGCCGTTACATCTAGCCATTGCAGCTCACCAAGCATCAGACCGATCTTGTAGTTCCTGTCCCTTTTTAGGATTACTCGCATAGCTCTGTTTTGTAGCATCTGTAGTCTATTGATGTCCATTTTACTCGCCATGTATATTACAGTTCCCACATACGTAAAGTGAGGCATCACTATTGTATTGTAAATCGTCATTCTTGTACCTTTCGAAATGAAATCACTGCACCTTCCCAGTACTACGATAAGAATTTTTTAATTGATGAGTGGGTCGCAGCAAGTGTCAATTATTCCAAAAGCAGTCAAAATCAAAAATAAATGGCACTGGGTTATTTACTTAATCTTTTGAATGTATTTTGGTGAAATTAATTTAATTTGGTGATTAAGTAAATAATCAAGAAGAAAAATTAATTCTAATAATTTCAGCACGTGGTTGCTGAACGCTTTTGTTAATTTGGTTTGGCCGTTACTTAATCGCCAAGCCAAAGTACCTGGATGCTTAAGTACCTAAGTACTTTAAGTATCTGTGTCCTTTGTTTAGCGGATTGCCTAACGGTTTCCCAAAGAATTCTATCGGTTAATGATAACCGATTTATTCTTTTTAACAAAGACGTTTTTAAGTTTTGAAAAGGTCGTTAAATTTAACGGTTTTTGCGGTTAACGGTAAAATAACGTATTTTGCCGAAGAACTGCGATTTTAAGAAAATGTGCAAATATTAGCTTATTGATTTCAGTTAATGAAGTCAATATTTAATATTTAGCGGTTTACGTTTTGGAATTGTACCTAATTAACGGCACAATCCTGAAATGAGCAATAAAAAACAATAAATTTACCACGTTTTTTGAAAGGGTCGGAAATTTCTTTCTGACCTTTTCCTACAAAATATGATAATATTTTTTGCTTACCTGGGCGAAACTTGCGTCCGTTTGCCCAACGTTGTTATGCGTTGCCTTCCTTCAGTCCAAGCCCAAAAGAAAAAATCGCACAACACTTTAAACACGTCTTATCAGTTCGACAGCTAATCTTTTCCACTGCAATTCAACTGAGTGCAATTTTATAGCCCAGTAGAAAACGAAACACCGTGTCGGTGCAAAATGGGCGTGTACTAAAAACGCGAGTGAAAAACGCTACATGAAAAAAGTGCAGTAAAATGTGCACTCAGTGCGCACTCAAATGTCGAGTAGAAAACGCCATAAAACAAATGCTATAAATCAAATTGAGATTTTTAGTAATTATGTGAATTTATATTTTTTACCTACACCTTGTTCATTATTTTCCGAGTTTCTGTGAAAACGGTTGGTTACCCAAAATAATTTATTTGACGAAAGTTGTAGCCCGTTAAATTCCCTATCCGGTGTGGGCAATTAGTTTTTCTCTTAGACGTTTCGTTTAAGAGATACGGGGTTCGCAAGAAAATTAAAAAAAAAAACCTGAATTTTTTAAACATTTTTTCCCTTAATTTAATTTATAACTCGAAATCCTTTGATTCTAGACGATAAGGGGTTATAACCTAATTTGTAGACAAGCGAATGATCTTTAAAAAAGTTCTAATCCATTAACCTTAAAAAATCAATATCGGAGCTATGGCCGTTTGAAATCAGAAATTCAACAAATTGCTTTAAAGGGAGGTACCCCCCAAGGGTTTGGACTTGGGCAAAAATTTTATTTGAAAATTTGTCTTAGAAAAGTGTTCTTTATCACCACCTCAAAGGTTCTCCACGGTCACGGGGGGGGGGGGACACCCTGTATATAGATTTTATGCTCTTCAATTATGGTCTGATAATAATTTTTCATGCAAGCATAAATAAGCGAGTTATCGGCAAATAATCGCGTTGGGGGAGCTAAAACCCCCCATTGTGGGGGACGCCGGCGTGGGAGTTTATGGGACTTTCATTAGAATACTCCAATGTACATCTCTTCCAAAATTCAGCTTGCCCGGATTTTTTGCAAACTAAAAACCTTCCTTGCCTGGACTAAAATTAAATTAAATATTTAAACAAAATTAATTTTATTGTTAAAATAATAGGAGACAAAAATACAAACATATACTGTATACAAAAAAATTCACTGGGAAAAATATCTAAAGACCTTCAGGTCCAAATTAATTGTGACAATAATATTATAATAATTTAAGAATTTGGTCAATGGAGCTCAATTTTTAAACTTAGATTCTACAAAGTTTTGGTAATTTTAAATTTTAAAACAATTAAAATAAAGTTTATGTATGAATGCAATCTACATAAACATGAACAATAAAGGCACTTACATAATAAAAAAAATTAGTAAATTACTAAAAATAATCCGACAATTCTCCATCACTCCCCACTTTTTTATTTTTCATAACATCCATTCGTTTTTGCAACAATTCCCTCGTTTGAACCGCCAAGTCCTTTTTCATTTTCTGGTACTCTGCAGAGGAAGCATTTTGTTTTTGCAAAAATTCCACTTGCTTTTCCAGCACCAAATTTGTCTGTCGGTCTAAATCTGCTACCAATTTTTCGTTTTTAAACCTAAAACTAATAAAATTAACATCTTCTAAAAATTTGGTTCCCTCCTTCAAAAATTTGTCCAACTGATCCATTTTATTCTTTTTATTTATGATTTTACTTGGAGACTTTTCTAATTTCGCTTTTCTCTGCTTATCAGCAGAATTGATGCAATTAACCTTTTCTGAAAGCAAACTATTGATTATATCGTTTTCTTCACTTGTAACCGGGGTCCTGGAGGGTTTAGAAGTTCCTGCTTTAGAACTAAGCTTCATTTTGACACAATGGGACACTTCGAGGCGTAAATGTTGGTTGTTTTCTCCGAGAACAGTTAAACTACATTCATCTTCACCCGGAGAGGCCACATAGTCAATATCATCAATTTTAATTTTACTTTTATTATTTAACGAAACTGTTTTGCCTTTCAACTGATGTGGATCCACTTCCACAGGAACTTGTAAAATAAAGCATGGACGATTTTCTTCTAGGTTATGTAAACTGTCACATTCAAATTTAATTTTCTTTAAAGAGTTACGCTTCTCAAAGGTTCCTAAAATGTCTTCCTTTGATTTATGTTTTTTCGTCGACGATTCACTTTCTGACCTGCCCTTGTTTTTCTTTTTCGACTCTTTGTTCGGTTTCGTTTGCAATTTCAATTCTTCAATCTCGAGAAGCTTGTCGATATTAAATTCATCTTCAGAACCTTCAGCTGTAATATTCTTAATCGACAGGTTCTTTTGTTCAAAATCAAGTAAACTTCCTACCGTGTTATTAAGATCTTCAACCGATAAATCATCCCGATCCTTTTGTGTCGAAGTAACTATCAAATCTTTCTTCTTCTTTTTTAATTTCTTTTCCTCCTTCGAACTGGAAGCATCAACCTCACGAACAGAACTATCCAACTCACTTTTATCCCGGGACCGATGTTTACTTTTTTTATGTTTCTTGTACAATCCCTCCTGTTCTTCTGTAAGTTCGTCCGGTTCATCCAAAAGGGACTTCCTCTTCTTGGATATTGTTTTACTACTACTCTGTTCCTGGCAATCATCAAATTTACCGTTAGAAATGCCCAATTCCTCAGCATTCAAAGAAAAATTAATTTTCTTCGGCTTACTTCCCCGCTTGACGTTCACAAAACTTTCGTTCGCTTTTAAAAATGCGTTCTGAGCCACGTCGCACATGTTGCTATGATTTTGTAACTCTTTAATAAAATTGTTCTTGCTAGATACAAAATTTTCGTCGCTTTTCTTATTGCTTAAAATTCGAGACGAGTAACCGTCAGAATCGGAAGAGTCGGACATGGCTTCACTATACACCAAACTTAACTTTTACTATCTATATATTACAATCAACAAATAATATTAATTTGTAATTCGCCACTGCTTGATTTTACAGATAAAATATTTTAGGTTAGGTCAATAAAACTGACCAATCGTAACGGTTATGGTTTTAAATTAGAGAGTGTCTCCGTTACCGACGCCGGCAGAACGCACAGTTAAATTTGGTATGTTTTAAATTATTTTCATAAATATGATTTTTTTTTATGTAAATTATTATTGTTGTATAAATTTTAAATGCTGTAATACACTTATAAATTTATACAGGGGTGGACTGGCCTAATGAAGATAGTAAAATTTAAATATTTGATTTTTCAACTATTGATAATTGTTTAATTCGCATAATTAAACAGAGGTATTTACTATAAATACAGTAAATAAATAATTGGTTAATTAAATAAAAATAGGAAGGTAAAAAATGTATAATGCGGAAATAAAATTATAAATAAAGAATATTTACTTAGTCAACTAAAACTAAGTTGACATTACAATAAATGAATGTATGTAGGTTAACAAGCTAAACATGAATTGTAACAATTATAAATAGGAACTAGGTGTAGGAATTTGATGAATAAGCAAAAGACTGATTATATAAGACTAATTTAATTGATAATAAAGCGAGTTTTAATTTGAACATTGTTTGAATAACTGCTCCACCAACATTTGATAAGATATATTCTTATCAAATTTTCAAGTTATCCTTAGGGATTTCTTTATGGTCCTTCGAACCTTTAGAAAATAACCAGCACCGAAACAAAACCATCCAGGGTCCAAACAAAGGATCCACCTACATCAAACAACAACATCCAGGGTCCAAACAAGGGATCCACCTACATCAAACAACAACATCCAGGGTCCAAACAAGGGATCCACCTACATCAAACAACAACATCCAGGGTCCAAACAAGGGATCCACCTACATCAAACAACAACATCCAGGGTCCAAACAAGGGATCCACCTACATCAAACAACAACATCCAGGGTCCAAACAAGGGATCCACCTACATCAAACAACAACATCCAGGGTCCAAACAAGGGATCCACCTACATCAAACAACAACATCCAGGGTCCAAACAAGGGATCCACCTACATCAAACAACAACATCCAGGGTCCAAACAAGGAAACCACCTACATCAAACAAGACCAACCAGGGTCCAAAGAACGGAACCACCTATATCAAACAACGGTCCAATACAAAGGTCCAAACAATCAACAAACAAGGGTCTAGGAAGACGCCACAAGCGAACAAGGGTCCAAAAACACGGATCTACATACATTAAACAATAACATCCAGAGTCCAAACAACGGATTCATATACATCAAACACCATACATCCAACTACTAATCAACAAGTCCACAGCGACGACAAACAAGGGTCAAGAAGACGCCACAAGCAAACAAGGGTCCAAAAACAACGGATCGACATACTTCAAACACCATACATCCAACTACTAATCAACAAGTCCACAGCGACGTCAAACAAGGGTCAAGAAGACGCCACAAGCAAACAACGGTCCAATACAACGGTCCAAACAATCAACATACAGGTCCACAGCAACAAACAACAATAATCAACAACAATAAACAGCATCCAATACCACAAGAGTACAGAAAAAAGAAATGGACCAACAAATCGTAGACGCATCCAACAAGATAACAATAGCACAACAGGAAATTGGTGAGAGAATTTCATCGATATTAACTAATGCCAAAAAAGATTCAGAGACCAGAAAAACAAAAGAATATATAAGAAAAAGGGAAGATGAATTACAACAACTAATGGAAAAAGCTACAACAAACGACGACAACTTCAAAAAATTAAAAGTGCCTGAACATCCATACATTACTGGAAATTATTTTAAAAGCATGGAAGATAAATATGAAGAAACTATGAAATATCTACAAACGTGCTCAAAAGCAAAAGAGAGAAAAGATCCAACAAGAACAACATCAAAACAGATCATTACAGAAGATATCAAAAAAGAGAATATTAAAGAAATGGATGCCCAATCTATTCGTTTGAAAAAACAAAAAGTCAAAATTATACACTACAAACGCATGGATGGTAGTAGCACCAACTCCGGTAACAGCAGCTGTAATATGCAATGATCAACGATCAGAATTCAGCATCAATCAAACATGTATTATCCAGATATCCCAAGAGTGTATCATCCAAACAAAATGGAATGTGTTAACACCACAAAGGATCAATGCAATACCAATAATTGCATCATTCAGCAAGCCATTACTAATGACTAACAATACGTTCAAAGTCAAGGACAGCACACCAATAGAAACAATAGAACCAGTCCTTAAACATTCAGATGAACTTCAGAACCTGGTAACCATGGAAGACGAAATATCACAAGAAGTGGACGAACATAACTGGAGAAAACTGAAGCATCATTCCACAATTTCCAATATCCTAACTGGAATAATTGTGATACTAATAATAGGATTAATCTTAATATGTTATCATTGCTGGATAAGGTCAAGACCAGCAAAGAAGATGGTTCAACCGCCACAAGAGGAGAAGATTGAGATGCAGTCATTCGTGGAACCAAAACCACTAACCCCTCCAGCACCAGCGCATTAGTTTTCCCGCGGTCGCCAGTATGTTTAATTCGCATAATTAAACAGAGGTATTTACTATAAATACAGTAAATAAATAATTGGTTAATTAAATAAAAATAGGAAGGTAAAAAATGTATAATGCGGAAATAAAATTATAAATAAAGAATATTTACTTAGTCAACTAAAACTAAGTTGACATTACAATAAATGAATGTATTGTAGCGTCTGATGCTTTGAAGAATGCACGAGTACGCACACAATCGGTTTATGACACCTACCTTAAATCGACTCTTACTTCTCAGGTTATTAAGCGTCGGGATCTGATTCAACCAACTTTTTATACGAGCTTATGGTACTGAACGAATTCTTGATTCCAACAAAGATAAAACTACAGTTGGAATTCCGTTAACAAGTTTTTAATCAAATCAACAAATTTCAACATGTAACAAGAACCCAAACAATCAAACAATCTTTATAAAAACTATTACTCTACACACTGATTATTAAAGAGGTAGCTAACCTGCGATTTGGATTATGCGCACTATTTTCTTTCTTCCAATGTTCCACTTTCCAATCTCCAATCTCCAATCTCGAACCTCCAATCTCCCCAACGTATCTATAAGACACGATCTCGAACTCAACCTTTGGTGTCAACACTATCTTGCAATCTGCTATCTTGCAGAATCTTAAATTTTCCAAGGAATTAATCTTCTTGGGTAGTGCCACCGTATCTCGTTCACGTATATAATTTATTTCAGTTATATTTAATTAAATTGCAATTATTCGCACTATTGCATCTCGCAGTAACTAATATGCGACCGTCACGCTTCGTAAACTTGATCGAACTGTTATTTACTTTTTATGTAACGTTCGTTACTATCTATTTTGTTTTTTCAAACCGGAGCTTCTTATATATTGGTTTGTTTGTACATGGCCGACGTATATCCCGTTTACACAACATGTAACTCGAACAAACTTAAAATTAAATTCAAACGACACAACAAAACAAACACATGTAAACAAATGTGTTTGAACCTCCGGTCTCCAACTGTACTTCTCTCCTTGTTGGTACGACTCTATCCTTAACATGGATAGCGCGTATCACAACAGTATGTAGGTTAACAAGCTAAACATGAATTGTAACAATTATAAATAGGAACTAGGTGTAGGAATTTGATGAATAAGCAAAAGACTGATTATATAAGACTAATTTAATTGATAATAAAGCGAGTTTTAATTTGAACATTGTTTGAATAACTGCTCCACCAACATTTGATAAGATATATTCTTATCAAATTTTCAAGTTATCCTTAGGGATTTCTTTAATAATTAATAAATTAAATAGTAAAAATTAAAAATTTGTGACATCATTTCGGGGGGTGAGCAAACCAAGGCTTTATACAGTGGCGGCTGGTACGGGGAGGGCGTCAGGACGGCGCTCTCCCAAAACAGAATAGTATTTTTTAATGCAAACGCAACGATCGCATCATGATAGTTACGCCACTGAACATTAGAGTAATTTCTTAAAAAATGAAAATGTCATTTTGTAGCCTTACCCCCCCCCCACGTCATTATACCAAGCCGCGAGTGAATGAAATCAAAAATATATAAAAGGTTAACTTTGTATCTATAACCACGCTCAATTAATCAGTCAAAAACACCTCCAGTCGCCTCGCCGTCGACCTGCGACCTCTCGATTGTTCGTAGGCCGATTACCGAATGGTTGTAGACCTTTTAGTTTTCTATACAGGGTTACCAAATGTCACATTTTAAAAATCACACTCTACCCGAGAAAAAAGCTTTGCTTTCGTTAAATAAACTGCCTAAATTTTTGCAATTAACAGCAATTATGGAGCCTAAATTAGGAGCCCAACGCAAACGCTGAAAATTTATCGCAATTGAGCAATAAAAATCGCCTAAATTGCGATAAATCGCCATATCTGGCAACCCCGTCTCGATAGTCGTTTGTCCACCATTGGTTTCGCTTCAAGGTCTTTGGCCTTTCAATTTTAAGCTTTAGTTTATATTTGTAGCACACCGCCATCTACAAATTTTGCTGTCAAAATAGACACCATTCATTTTATAAAAAATTTAAAATATATTTTATTACGTTTAAAGTATAATAAAAACTAAGCCATTTTAAAGCTTTACATAGGTGAACTAAAAATTAGAAAATATTTGTTTCTTTTAAATTTCTTGCATCAAAATTTTCTTTTGAAGTTTAAATCTCTGATGGCGTGAGGAAAATATCAAGCCATCAAATTTTTAAGCTTCAAGAGAACATTTTCAAGCAATAAATTTAAGAGAAAAAACTATTTTCTTCTTTTGAATTCACCTATATAAAGCTTTTAACTGGAAAAACTTGTTTTTTCCTTGGTTTGTTTTTAAGTTTTATAATATTTTTTCTTTTCTGATTGGCTAGGCAATGTTTATGTTTAGTGTCGGATCCGGTCGGACCAATCAACAGAAAATCGTGGCGTTTTCCCCCTTGTTCCGCCCCTGGAATATTATTATATGGCATGGTAATTCATGGGAAAACAAACGGAAACCAATACAAAAAATCGAGAACAAAATTTCGACGTCAACAGAGATGAAGAAGGACATGTAAAATTACAAGACAAAATATTTGGCAGAAGAAAGTAAAAAAATACCAAAAGGACGAAAAAGAATTTGACGAGAAAATTAAAATACAAGAATTTAGATTTAATTTCGCGGGGGAAGTTATCTATCTATGGCTAGCTGAAAAAAAATTTATTCAGCTACACACTAAAGAACAGGCTTATTTTAGTCTATAGAAAAAATAATTTTCAAGATTTGTTAAAAAACAGCCCCAAAATCGAGTTTTGAAACTACGTAAATTTAGCATAGAAAACGATGAATTAGGCCACGCCTACCACATAAGTTATAAATATAAGTGGGGACATGGGAAACGGAGCATCAGTTCGCACCAAACAGTCGACCTGTTATCATGCCTATCGCTGAACTTAATGACGAAGTTGTCGCATCACTTTTCAAAGACGACGATCGTGAAATTGTTGAACTTTTACAAGAATTTCGGTTACTCCCGCGTGTACGTCGTTGTGCTAGTAATAATTGCAGACGAATTTGTCGGGTGATTCATTCTAACGGGTGGTGGCTTAACCATTGTTTTTGGTGCCCGCGCTGCAAGAGAACATACACCCTCAACAGCAATACAATTTTTGAGCGCCGTCGCATCCACCCGCGCGATGCGTTTGAGGTTTTATTTCAGTGGGCGTGTGGTGTCCGCTCGGGGCAGCTGCATTAGTCGTCGGAATGACCCGGCAGGCTGTTTACAGCATGTACGGGGATTTTCGAGCTATCTGCACATGGAAGCTCCAGAATACCCCTGAGGATCTGGTAATTGGCGGTCCAGGGCAGGTGGTACAAATCGATGAGAGCGTCATTACCCGGCGGAAGTATGGTGTCGGCAGGATTCCCATACGCTCACAAAAGTGGGTGCTGGGAATGTACAGCTGCACCGAAAAGCGTGGCATCATCAAGTACGTGGATACTAGGGATGCCACCACGCTGCAGACGCTCATCCAACGATATGTACTGCGTGGTACTGAAATCTGGACGGATTGCTGGAAGGGCTATTCTGGGCTTAATACCCTCGGCGGCGTCTCACCCTACTTACATTAAACAGTAAACCATAGCCGTAATTTTGTGGACCCCATTAGTGGGGTTTGCACAAATATGGTGGAGGGCTACTGGTGTAGCTTGAAAATGTATTGCCGTAGACTGGGTGTGATGGGCTCCCACTTACTACCGGCACATTTGGACCAATTCATGTGGTGTTCCCTTTACGGAAGATCACATGAAGACAGGTTTTATTCCATGTTACGTCAAATCCGAGCAGCATTTCCGGTAGAATAATTTCACGATCGTCGCATTGAAGGTGCAAAACGGTTCTTTTAAGAACCAAAAATATTGTAAGAATTAGGTCTCTAACTAAACACAAAAAACTATGGGTAAAACCTAGGCCTTGCGGGGCTGTGCCCCGCGGCCGGTTTTGATGGTGCAAATTACTTTTTAGGGTGGATCCGGCCCGGCCAGAACTGTGCGCATCGAAAAACCGCCCGGAGCCCCGGAGCGCCGCTCCGAGGCAGAGTTAAACATATGAGAAGGCGCCACCCATCAAGAACACCGGGATGAAGGAAACCGGGATCTTAAACCCCCAAAAAATCGCGTAAAAACAAAAAATAACCGATGTTACATGTAGGAGAGACGAGCTGCATCTGCCGGTGCGAACTTTACTTTAAAATATTTATTGGGTTTCTTACATACATTATGTTGAACTTTATAGAGTTATGGATATAGGGAACTTAAGCCCTTTCTACCATATTTAATTTAGCAGTGTTTGGCATGATTGGTGAAATAGAGGTTTGTTCGTTTCAGGAAAAATTTTTAAAAACCTGAATTTAGGTGTTTGCCGGTGCGAAATACTCTAAGTGTTAGGGTCATTCAAACTGCACGGACTGTCAATAGAATGAGTGACGCGCGGGAATCTCGTTAATTTTACCACCCGAAACTCGTAAAATATGCTAAGTTGAAAATCGATTATTTCAAAATTTTGATAATAAATTCTCGGTTCATATTTTGACAATTTGTTATATTAACTGTGTTCTTTAGTGTGTAGCAGAAGAAATTTTGTTTCGAGTAGTCAGAGATAGGTCATTTCACCCAATTTCGCAATTAATTTGACAGAAAACCATTAAAGTGTGGTAATTCATGGGAAAAGAAAGAAATTGACGAGAAAATTAAAATACTGCAGGAATTTAAATTTGATTTCACCATTAATTTAGTAGAAAACCATGAAAGTATGGTAATTAATGGGAAAACAAAAAGAAAACAATACAAAACCAAGAACATAATTTGGAAGTCCACAGACATGAAGAAGAACATGTAAAATTACAAGACAAAATATTTGGCAGATGAAAGTAAAACGATCCAACAGGACGAGGAAGAAATTTACGAGAAAATTAAAATACTACTGAATTTAAATTTGATTTCTCAATTTATTTGGCAGAAAACCATGCAAGTATGGTAATTAATGAGAAAACAAAAATAAAACAATACAAAAACGAGATCAAAATTAGGAATTCAATCCAGATGAAGAAGAACATGTAAAATTACAAGACAAAATATTTGGCAGAAAAAAGTAAAAAAGTCCAATAGGACGAGGAAGAAATTTACGAGAAAATTAAAATACTACTGAATTTAAATTTGATTTCTCAATTAATTTGGCAGACAACCATGAAAGTATGGTAATTAATGGGAAAACAAAAAGAAAACAATACAAAACCAAGAACATAATTTGGAAGTCCACAGACATGAAGAAGAACATGTAAAATTACAAGACAAAATATTTGGCAGATGAAAGTAAAAAGATCCAACAGGACGAGGAAGAAATTTACGAGAAAATTAAAATACTACTGAATTTAAATTTGATTTCTCAATTTATTTGGCAGAAAACCATGCAAGTATGGTAATTAATGAGAAAACAAAAATAAAACAATACAAAAACGAGATCAAAATTAGGAATTCAATCCAGATGAAGAAGAACATGTAAAATTACAAGACAAAATATTTGGCAGAAAAAAGTAAAAAAGTCCAATAGGACGAGGAAGAAATTTACGAGAAAATTAAAATACTACTGAATTTAAATTTGATTTCTCAATTAATTTGGCAGACAACCATGAAAGTATGGTAATTAATGGGAAAACAAAAAGAAAACAATACAAAACCAAGAACATAATTTGGAAGTCCACAGACATGAAGAAGAACATGTAAAATTACAAGACAAAATATTTGGCAGATGAAAGTAAAAAGATCCAACAGGACGAGGAAGAAATTTACGAGAAAATTAAAATACTACTGAATTTAAATTTGATTTCTCAATTTATTTGGCAGAAAACCATGCAAGTATGGTAATTAATGAGAAAACAAAAATAAAACAATACAAAAACGAGATCAAAATTAGGAATTCAATCCAGATGAAGAAGAACATGTAAAATTACAAGACAAAATATTTGGCAGAAAAAAGTAAAAAAGTCCAATAGGACGAGGAAGAAATTTACGAGAAAATTAAAATACTACTGAATTTAAATTTGATTTCTCAATTAATTTGGCAGAAAACCATGAAAGTATGGTAATTCATGGGAAAACAAAAATAAAACAATACAAAGACGAGAACAAAATTTGGAAGTCAACAGAGATGAAGAAGAACATGTAAAATTACAAGACAAAATATTTGGCAGAACAAAGTAAAAAGATCCAACAGGACGGGGAAGAAATTGACGAGAAAATTAAAATACTACTGAATTTAAATTTGATTTCTCAATTAATTTGGCAGAAAACCATGAAAGTATGGTAATTAATGGGAAAACAAAAATAAAATAGTACAAAAACGAGAAGCAAAATCTGAAAGAAGAACTTGTAAAATTACATTTATTTAAAAAGGAAAATTCAGAAAGTGAAATATTAAATGAATGTAATATTAAAAAAAGCGTTGGATGACGTTCAAGGTGCTGAAGAAAATGTAATACTGTAATAAATGTAAAAAAAACAAATTAGAACTGGAATCAACAGCAAATTTACAAATATGAAACAATAATATTGCGGTTCTACAAATTGGAAAAATTCATATGAAAAACCGGGAGAACGAAAATTTTAGTTCCAGACGGAAAAAACACTGAAATAGTTAGAAATAAAAATTGGAAACTGGAAGAAAACAAAAATTGTCGATTTCACACGAAAAATATCATAAAAAAATAATTAAAAAAAAGTTTTTAATTTTTATTTCATTTAAAAGAATTATATTTCTATTTTAAATTTTAAATAAAAAATGTTTTTTTGGAACCTGAGTAAAATCTCACTAACTACATTTTGTAGCACTAATAAGCGTTTTTTTATACGACGCAACCCGTCACAAATTCACTTCCCACAGCTTCAGGCGATTATCTAACACCTCGTCAAACCACCATCGTTTTTCAATATCTTGAAATAGTTGGCCTAACGTTCTCATATCTATACCTAACACAGCTTCATTCTGCAATAGTTGGTTCAGTGCTTCGAACAATGGAGGATTTGCAAAAATTTGCAATAGGCTTTGGTAGGAGAAGATGTGATACTGCATCCTTAAGTTTGAGTCTATCCAAGACTGGACTGTTTTGTTTCCACTGGAAACTTTAATCTTTCCCACTTGTTGTGCATTCCAAGGGCTAAAAAGATTGGACAATTCTGCCAGGCTGATGTTCACAACTGGAGTTTTCAAAAGGTTTTGGACGTGCTGACACCGCCTTCTGTCGTACACGATTGTCTGTAAACAGGAAGAATATAACTAACAAAACTGGCTTCCTTTTGGCTACCCAAAATTTTGGGTGTAAAAGTTCCAATCCAAGGTAAAAAAGAAAGGATTAATATACTTGCCTGATAAAGAGAATCTCCTGTGCTGAACGAATTTATATAATGGGATCCAAATTTGCTAATAAAAGTGGAAACACTTTGAACATCACCCACTTGCACATTTTTTATCTCATTTTCCACTATCTCTTGCAGCGTGGCATTATTTGGAAACCACGATAACTTGGCACCATCCCGAAAACGTGAATACCGCAATAACACATAACAGTAATCGCCATAAAGGAATCGATAGTTGATTCCCAAATATTTTGCTTTAACATTTTCACTGAGAACTCTCATATATGCTCTCCATGATTCCGAGAGTTTTTCAAACTTGAAATCCCGAAAATAGCTTTGAAGTAAATCCTGTGGGTTATCACAAAATTCCATTTGGAATTCGCCTAAACCAAATTTCCCATATACGTTTGGAAGGGCTTTCAATAATCCGGAATTGTTAAAAACGTCTGCAGTTTGCTCACAAAAAATGCAACGCGGATCGTGCTTGAACGCACATGTCCAGCTTTCGGGCACGACTCGCATGCTGAGGCTCATGTAACCGTAATGTTCAAAGACGTTAATCGAACGTCCCACCTTTAACGCACTTTCATCTTGGGCATCTTCTTCTCCAAATGCGATCACGCTCACTATTACCAGTATTATCACTCGATCCAACATTTCTTCTTCGACTGGCAGCTAAACGATAAATATTTTAATTTGCAATTAATTATACTCACTCGATTGTATTGATTGGGAAAAATCGTCTTCATTATAATTACAAATTAATAGGGAAGCGCTATTGTGTGATAATATTTTTTAGAAATCAATTCAGGTAATGTAAAGTGCGATTTAGTTTTTAATTAATCGCATAGCAAATCGGGACCTGGCGCATCTGAATTTAAATTTAGTTGAATTTTTTGTTGTAGATCTTCAGCCTACAGGGCGAAGAAAAATAGCCAGATTATTTTGTGAATTTTGTTTGGTAATGCGACTAAATTTTACTAACGAATTATTTTTTAATTTATTTATTAAAACTTACCAAAATAGTTAAAAATATTGCAAAATATTTTATAAAGCAAAAAGTTGGGAATTCTGCACTGACGTCAATTTTTATTTTGGCTGCGGTACAGCTTTAGGCACTTAATGCAAAATTTCAAAAATGTATTTCTTCTATTAGCGCACTTAGGTGTATTGACTTAACCATTTGTTATCGTAGCAAATTGTGTTTTGTATTGTTTGTTAATGACTTTTGCGGATAAATCAGCCAGATAAGTGATGGCCTGAACTTTGTTATCAAAAAGTACCTGACGTGCTTGTTTTTAACGTATCACTTTTTTTTTGTTAATGTTCTTATCAATAGTTTTCTGATTTAAAATTTTAATTTTGAGTAATGGTTAATTGCACAATTTATAAGCAAGTTTTTTTATCTCTTCAAAAATGTTATAGTCGGAAGTAGGATTACATAACATGTAATATGTACATTATTTTTATGGAGTATATTATCATAATTACGTAAAATATGCAGTGGCGGTTGGTACGCGAAGGGCGATGGGGCGCCGCCCTCCTAAAACAGAATATTTAACTCAGAATAATAAATTTTAATGCGAATACGCCGTTTGCTACATAGTGACAATCCGACGTCACTTGGACTATAAACTTGTTACATGTTCTTGTATTATTGGTGCTGGTCCCTTGGTTTAGAGGTAGTTTCAAGGGTCAAGAACCATAAAAATCGACGCAGAAGGCTCAAATTGGCTTGGCTCCTCCTCGCGCAGATTCGAGTTCTTATTAATTTTTGAAAAAGCTTTTCGACATTTGGACCAAACTTTTCAAAATGCCAGTATACCCATTTGATTCTCCATATAGGCTTTCGTGACCAAAATTGTATTCCCAGTCCTCTTTGCCGATTCGGGCGGTCTGCCACGCCCTATAGTACAGAGATAATATATATTTAAAGGATAGGTCATCCCCACCTCCATAATAACTTCGGACATAACCCCCTCATTCGATTTGGGGTTATTCCAACAGACATTCCCTTAGATAACTTCACTAAGCTCTTCTGATGGAAAGTCACTATCGAAGACCCATTGTGACTTCAGTGATGAAGTCGGCGTTGGGAAAAAAACGATTTTTAAATTACACTTGGTCATGGATTCATGAAATAACAAATTAAGTAAATATCGAAATAAATTGATCTGGATCCAAAACCCCATGTTAATACAATTTAGAACCGAGATCAATGACTAACGGTAAAAGATGTATAAAAACAAAATTTATTTTATATAAACATTTAAAAAAAATAAACCAATTACAATATTTCTTTTTTCTACAGAACCACTATTTTCTTAATTTTACGGGCTACGTCTAGCTTGGCTTGATGAGATTGCAACACAAGCACCGCTTCATCCACTTTATTTTTCAAGGACTCACGATGTGGCATTACACGATGCTGCGTGTTCTGCATTTACTGCTGTTGTCCCATTACCGGAGAGGGAACCTGCGGGTTTCTATTAACCATAGTCGGGTTTGTTAGACGTGTGGCTACGTGGTCCGACGTTAGCACGTTTTCAGCAATTCGAGAAGGTTCGGTTGACGAATCTTGCACGTTAGGAACATTAGGAACGCACTGTCGTAAGTCGGGCAAGAAGTAACCGCCTGCTACGTTCTCGGGTGGAAAGTAGTAGCCAATGAGGTTGTGCGTGAACCGATTCCGCCGATTTTCCGATTCCAAATGGGCCTTGCGCTCTTCTTTACGTTGAGCCAAACCAACATAGAGTAATTTGCTGCCAACCCTTTGGCCGTTCATCTGGTTTATAGCGTTGATTGCCTCTTCGGCAGACGAAAAGCTCACAAAGCCAAAACCACGGCTGCGACCTTCTTCTACCATAACTTTAGCTGAAAGAATGGTTCCAAATTTTTCGAATTCCTTACGTAACCATTCATCATCGACGCTACTGTCCAGGTTTTTGATGTACAAATTCACACCTTGAAAGGGGTAACTTGGTAACCCTGCTGCTCCGTCCATGTTGTTGACTTCTAAACGCAATAAAACAAGTACACAAAATTTCTTCAAAACACAAAGCGTAAAAACAAATGTAACAAATTTTTCGTTATTAGTAATTTCGATAGTACTTCGATAGTACTTTTATAACTTACATTTTTCTATAAGTATGAAATTTCCACATTTACATGGTTGGTAATGTTAACTTGGTTAACGGTTGGTAACTTGAATTTTTTTCAAAGTTAATTTCTTAAATTAATTTACTTGTTAGGTAACAAATATTTAAACGGAGTTTTATCGCACTGCTAATCATCCAATAGAGCTGAAATTTTGAAGATCGGCTTACAGCCCGAGACGTTTTAATCTAGCAAATTTTGAAGTCGATCCGATCACGTGATCTAATTAATTATCTAATTACAACTGTGTGCCTCCTTAGGTATGGGTAGACGGCCCTGAACTTTTCACGCGTTTTGAATGATGTATTATAAATATACCAGGGGTCTCACAAGGGGGTGTAATGAATTTTCCAAAAATTTAAATCGAAAGTAAAATTAAATTGTGCAATAACAACATGTAAGAAAATAAAATTGCAGTTTTTGTTAAGAACAATTTCAATTTTTGATTTGAGTTATTTATTTTTATATATAAAAAGTTATAGAACTTATATAGAATTTCTATTTGGGATTATCCGGATTAACCGGATTAAGGTTAATTAAATATATAATTAAATTCATAATTCCCGGTCACTACATTACCCCCCTTCTAGTGAGATAGCCGAAGGAGGTAAACAAGGTATTCGAATGTTGTACGCGTCGTCTCAATATTGTTGTTACTGGGATTATGTTACAACACTCATTCGCCTAGTTTTCTAGGGTATCTGACTTGTCTTCCTGATCGTGTTGTTGTGTGAGTTCGGTCTGTTTTCGTCATTTGTTCAATAGGCTCCTCTGCTACAATGTACGCTGGCTTCAATCGGTCAATCGATATTGACGTAGGTTTTCCTTTTACATTGATTTTGAATACTTTTTCATTTCTTGATATTACCTTACTAGATGATACCCCGTCCGAGGACGGGCAGCTAGAAGGACGGGCAGCTACCCAAGGTCATATGGCTTTTGGATTGCACTGAGAGCTTTCCTTAATCTTCATTCAACTTAAGTTACCTTGGGTAGCTGCCCGTCCTTCTAGCTGCCCGTCCTCGGACGGGGTATCATCTAGTTTAAAATAAGTAAAAAAATTTTAAATATTGATTAAGTTTAATTTAATTTAAAAAAATATATGTAAGTTTTTTGTTTATTTATTTAATGTTGTTCTCATCTCTTATTATAAAAGGCCAAGTCCTTCCTTCCTTCTGTCTGTCCCACGGAAATACCCGAAGCAAACCGAACCGAACGCATAACGGATAATTTCATAACCAATCGGATAAACGTATCATCGTATCATCGGATCAACTTATCAACGTATTTAAATTTCCTATATAGGTGAAAAATCTCTTATTATAAAAGGCCAAGTCCTTCCTTCCTTCCTTCTGTCTGTCCCACGGAAATACCCGAAGCAAACCGAACCGAACGCATAACGGATAATTTCATAACCAATCGGATGAACGTATCATCGTATCAACGTATCAACGTATCATCGGATCAACGTATCATCGGATCAACGTATCGCATGGGATCGAGCGTCAGCAGCTTGCCGCGCTTGAGTTTGTTCCAAAGTTTCACGTTGTCGACGTATCGCATGAGACCGAGCGTTAGCTTGTCGCTGTGATCGAAGCTGTTCTTCTGTGTTATTAGCTCTTGTACGTGCTTTTCTCTCACGATTCAATCGTCGTCGCTTTGCAGCAGGATTTTCAAAATTTTCATTATCCATTATGGAAGTTCACATAATGCTTTTTTGGAAATAGACTTACCTATATAGACAAAATGATACGATGATACGTTGATCCGATGATACGTTGATACGATGATACGTTGATACGATGATACGTTGATCCGATGATACGATGATACGATAATACGTTGATACGATGATACGTTGATACGATGATACGTTGATCCGATGATACGTTGATCCGATGATACGTTGTGCGTTCGGTTCGGTTCGGTTTGCTTCGGGTATTTCCGTGGGACGGACAGAAAGAAAGAAAGACTTGGCCTTTTATAATAAGAGATATGGACCGTCGTATGTTGGTTGTAACGGTTTACGGATTGCGTCGTGTCGAATAAATACGTTGTTACTGGGATTATGTTACAACACTCATTCGCCTAGTTTTCTAGGGTATCTGACTTGTCTTCCTGATCGTGTTGTTGTGTGAGTTCGGTCTGTTTTCGTCATTTGTTCAATAGGCTCCTCTGCTACAATGTACGCTGGCTTCAATCGGTCAATCGATATTGACGTAGGTTTTCCTTTTACATTGATTTTGAATACTTTTTCATTTCTTGATATTACCTTATATGGACCGTCGTATGTTGGTTGTAACGGTTTACGGATATTATGATTACTACCAGGACAAGGTCTCAATTTTTTGAAATACTGTCGTAGTTTTGTCACAAAATTTGAATTGTCGTCATCAGTTTCGTTGCTATGAAATAATTCTCCTGGGAGTCGTAGATTTTCACCG
This sequence comes from Podabrus alpinus, assembly GCA_932274525.1. NCBI lineage: Eukaryota > Metazoa > Arthropoda > Insecta > Coleoptera > Cantharidae > Podabrus > Podabrus alpinus. The sequence goes on along the minus strand of OW026456.1, from coordinate 67,037,329 downwards.
TAAACTAATTCTGCCGAAGTGGCACCGATGTCTTCTTTAAAGGCATTTCGTAATCCGAGCAGGACTATTGGTAATGCTTCGACCCATGACTCGTTGTTTTCTAACACATGACATTTTATTGCGCTTTTTAGTTGTCGATGTACTCTTTCGATCATCCCGTTTGCCATTGGATGGTATGCCGTTGTTTGTATGTGCTCGGATCCCAACAGTTTCGATAAATTTCTGAACATGTTTGATGTGAACTGTCTTCCTTGGTCGGTGGTAATTCGTAGTGGGATTCCAAATCTTGCTATCCAATGTATTAACAGAGTTTCGGCCACCAATTCTGCTGTAATATCTTTGATTGGTATTACTTCGACCCATCTTGTAAATCTGTCTATCATAGTCATACAGTACGTGTAACCTTTGGAATACGGTAGTGGACCAACTAAATCTACATGGATGTGTTGGAAACGTTTACTGGGTGTTACGAATGTACCAGTAGGTGCGATTGTGTGTTTATGGACTTTTGTCCGTTGGCATGCAATACACTGTCTACACCAGTTTTTTACTTCTTTTTTTATCGACGGCCATACGAATCGAGAACACATTAGTTTAATTGTGGCCTTACTTCCTAAATGTGCAAGCCCGTGGAGTTTCTTAAAAATTAAAAATCTTAATTTTTCCGGCACTAATGGTCTTACGACATTCGTGCTTGTGTCGCATATAATGTCAGCTTGGTGTTCTGGGAAAAATATCTTCGTTAGTTTCAGCGAATGCTTACCATTAATCCAATTTTGTAAGGCGTTATCATTTTTCTGTTCATTGGCCAAAGTTTTGAAATCGATTTCTTTATCATCTTTCGTACTTTCTTCTATGTGCAATCTTGATAATGTATCGGCGGTAATATTATTGCTACCACTCACATGTTCAATTTCGGTTGAATATTGGCTGATAAAGTCGAGATACCTAAACTGTCGTGGGGAACAATGATCTGATTTTTGTTTGAAAGCGAATATCAGTGGTTTGTGATCCGTATAGATTTTAAACTCTCGTCCTTCTAGGAAATGTCGAAATTTTTTTACGCCTTCGTAAACTGCTAACAGTTCGCGGTCATAAGCACTATATTTTTGTTGAGCATGATTTAACGTTTTTGTGAAAAATGCCAGTGGTTGCCATTTATTGTTTATCGTTTGATGTAATACTGCGCCAACTGCTGAATTTGAAGCGTCTACCATTATCGAAAGCGGGACATTTGTTGCGGGATGAGCTAGCAAAGTCGCGTTTACCAGGGCATCTTTGGTTTTTGTGAATGCGTCTTCTGCTTTTGATTTGAGTTATTTATTTTTATATATAAAAAGTTATAGAACTTATATAGAATTTCTATTTGGGATTATCCGGATTAACCGGATTAAGGTTAATTAAATATATAATTAAATTCATAATTCCCGGTCACTACATAGGTATAAGAAAATTACGACTTGAAATTAAACATTTCAGTAAAAATAATATTCAAAGTACAAAATTTAATATAAGCATTTCAGGGGGGGGGGGAACCACCTTCCTCGTTCTTCTATTGAATTTTCAAACATTGAAACAAAATTTATAATGCACCGAAACAAAATCAAAAATTAATCTTTTTAGCGTTATTATGACCCCCCCCACAGAGCATAGATTAACACGGCTCTTATTGTTCCATAAGTCGGGTTATTACTAGTCGCAACGTAGCGGAGACTTATTCCATGAACGGATTTAGTTCAACATATTTATTCCCAGATACTGATCATATTTCTTTATTAATCCTTATAAAACCGCGTACAAACATTTTAAAAATCAATAAATTTACTGGTTTGTTAAACACCATAAAATAATACAGGAATGAGTTTTCTATTTCTGAAAACAAATAATTTCCAGAATATAACTCATTACGTAAGTCACCTTGTAGGTCTCAATCATTTTCGGGAGGTTAAGGTTAAGAATGGCGAAACAAAAAAAAATGCAAATTATTCAGAACTTTAGGATTTCTAAATATTGCTCTAGGTTGTCATTATCAAACGAATAGTTTGACTGAATAATTTCGTTAATATTCTATCACAAACTTATCCGTATAATTGATTCTTTTGTATTTTATTAATGTTTTGAATTAAAATAACTATTGTCTACTTTTAAAATTTTTAGAAAATATTGAAATCTTCTAATGTGTGATTGCCATGGTTGTGCGGGCTATAGGCCGCATTTTATTATTAATAGAAGACGAAAAAACAAAATAAAATGCTTTTTGTTCCTGTTAACATTTATTTCAAAAAAACTCTAGATTACGTGGATAAAAGCTGGAAAGCGCGGCGCGGACTTTCCATTGATAAAAATCCAAAATTGAGAACAAGTTTTCCCTTCCATTGATCTTCTCTATTGGCAATGAAGTTATAAAACGCTGCCGGTTCATTGGTGAATTTTTGAAAACACCTGATGCAGTTTAAAAGGTTATCACCAGACGGCGCTACTAAATTGGAAAGCGGAATATACGGATTGAGCACCAATCACGAACTTTTTGATTATCCGTAGTATCGGTAGTCACTAGGACTTCAAATTAAAGAGCGCCATCTATTGATGGCATTTTCAACTATAAAAAGTGTTTCCGAAATTACCATCACAAGCTTTCCAATCAGGAAAATAATTCAGATTTATTTTCTAAATGGAAAGGCAGCGGAAAATGATCAAAGTTCCTCAGTATTTGATTTTTTGTATTGATTTGATTTGAGTATCAGATTTGCTTAGTTATATAATAGAGTTCAGGTCGATTCCAGAACCTAATTTGGGTGGGAGGGGGCTAAAATCTCCAAAATAAATTTAATATATCATCGAAATTTGAGAGCATTAAATTCTTGTAGTTGTTTGAATTGCTCACTTTTCTAGCATTTTTATTTAAAACTTTAAACGAACCCTTACCTTGATTGGATATTCCCGATTCTCTTAGAAAAATAACCATCTTTTGCTATCCCTTCTTCCTTTTCGCGGAGAATAAGTTGGATTACTTGCTTAAATTTTATGGTTAAAATTTTGGCTGTGACATATCGTGAATAGATAAATTATTATACGTAGGTTTTTTGATAATGACATAAATGACAGGACAATCAACTGATTGGCAATTGTCAAAGCGGAACCTTTCATTGTAATAAGGGCAGACCATTATCATCATAAATAGATGGCATCCAGCCGCTCTTAACTATTTGGTACGCGATTGCCTTGGTTGTGCGGCCTTCAGGCGACTGGCCTACAAAGAGGTAATGAAACTGTAAATCAAATTAAAAATAATAAATTTAAATACTGGTCAATTATAATTCAGGTGTCACGAACGGTTTCATTAGATTTTATTTAGCCAAAAAATTTCTGTTACCATATATTTTCCTCATACTAAGTTTTGTATCTTTGTTTTAGGTAAAATTAATGATAGTGTCACTAAAGCAAGAAATCGAGGTTGAGGCGATTGCAGAACCTCCTATTTTGAATCAAAACTATTTTCAATTATTTTTAAGGGAATTGATCAGAAAAGATCGATCGTAATTAAAACTTAAAATTTCACTCAAAAAGCAAGCAAAGAAGACTACCAATCTACGATTTATGCTTGTAGAGGTCCGAAATATCAAACATAAATCGTAGATTGGTAGTCTTCTTTGCTTGCTTTTTGAGTGAAATTTTAAGTTTTAATTACGATCGATCCTTTCTGATCAATTCCCTTAAAAATAATTGAAAATAGTTTTGATTCAACATAGGAAGTTCTGCAATCACATAAGGTAATTTCAAATTCAGGGCCGAAATAAGATCGATACACGTTCTTAAACATCCACATTGTCACAAATCATCACGCCGGTTTGCACCCCCCGCCCGCTCTCCCTCGTGTGTGACGTAATTTAACAAAAAAAACCCGATGGGGTACATTCGGGTGACCTTGGAGACCACCTGACAAGGCTTCCTCTGCCAATCCACCGATCGGAGAAAAGCTGGTCCACCGTGTTCTTGGTAACTAATAAAAAATGAGCTGGGCAGCCATCTTGCTGAAAACCACATTATTACTCGCATCCCAAGAGGAACATTTTCAAGCATTTTGAGAAAAGCACCACTTCAAAAATTAGAATACCTCAACTCATCAAAGGTACCTTCGAAAAAATAACGGCCCCTGATTATTTTTTTCTTCAAGTGGACAGCATCATGTGTTGATACTCCACATATGTTGTTTGTGAATGGTTCAGAGCAAATGAAGGGTTGTCTGCGACCATCAGTAATGAGCATTGTGTGTGCTGACTTCTCCAGTGCTTTTATAAGTAGCCTGGTTGCTTCATAATACTACACCTTTTCCACCAGTAATAGGGAAGATGCATAAATTTTTTTTATAGCGTAGTTCGATCAAAAATAACTAAATATACTAATTAATGCTATTTAATTTATTTATTTTAGTTTTGATAATAATTAAAAAATATTTAAAAATCCGTCAATTTGAATTGAAGGAAACGACCGTGCAAGTGCCATTGGCTTGTGACGTCACAAGACAGAATTTTACATTCATTTATATTATTGTTCTGTGGTTTTGTGCTTTGAAAGTTGAAGTTTGTTAGTGTTAAAAGCTGTTATTTATCATAATTAAATCAATTAAAAACAAAAAGTTAAAAAAGTACTCTACACGAGTAGAGTAAACAAGAAAGTGAGGTTATTGTTATTGTGCCGGTGACTTAAACCAAACGCGTTGCGTTTAAGATCACATGATTTATTTTAAATTATCATTGAATTTTAAAATGGATTATTTATAACAAAATACAATAAATAGAAGTTATTTTTGCTGATTTGATATTTAATATATAGGATTAATCGGAAAATACTGTTTTAACTAAATATTTTTATCTGTTGCGACTACTGTCATTGCGTAAAGTCAGAAACAAGAAAGAACCACCTTTTTGGACGAGGAAATAATCCCCGTGAACTTTAAGTACAGGGCAGATATTAAAAGAAGTCGACTATGAAAATCATTTTCACTTAACTCTTGGTGCTTGTTGATAGGGGTGCGCGATTATGAAATTTCATAATCGATTATCGATTTTAAAAAATAATCGATTTTTTTCGATTAATCGATTATTGAAAATAATCGATTATGAACTCATAGTCGATTATGAACTCATAGTCGATTATGAACTCATAGTCGATTATGAACTCATAGTCGATTATGAACTTATAACTATAATAGGTAGGGCTATTAAGGGTTACTAAATTACTATATAATTTATTATTTTGCTAATTGTGTTACGGTGGTGCTGATAAGAAGTGTTGCTAAGCACCAGTTGATAACATAATTGTCTTTTATTCTAATTTTTCATTTATTTTGGATATACCTAAACAAGTATTTAGAAATACATGCATTTTGTCTAGATTACGAACACTTTTCATTTTTAAACCTGTGGAACGTAACTAATAAGTTTTATAATGTAAATAATAATGAATTTACTACGTCACGAAGAAAGACGGACAACCAGACATGACTTTGTAATATTATGTAGTACCAAAGATAAACAAGTGCAAACCCACAGTAATTCTACCCACTAATTAACGAACTCGATCAAATTATGAATTGGAATTAAATTTTTATTTAAAAAACATTTAAAAATTATTTTGATCTGGAATTGAAAATATTTAAATAAACTTACATTAATTAGTTAATCTACATACATTAATTTAATTTCGAAAATTTTGTAGATCATTTTATTGAGTTTTAATTCTGGAGATTCGTATCACCGTGGGTTCAAATTATTCAGATTGCACCACATAACCTCCAACCAAGTACCTGGAAGCATATTATAATGTTGCGATAAAAAAATTTGTAATTGCAGGTTTATTTTCATAATCGATTATTTCCACAATCGATTATTTTCACAATCGATTATTTTCACAATCGATTATTTTCACAATCGATTATTTTCACAATCGATTATTTTCACAATCGATTATTCTCACAATCGATTATTTCTATAATCGATTAATCGATTATTATAAATTATCATAATCGATTATGAAATAATCGATTATTTGAATTACGGTGTCGATTAATCGATTATATGCGCACCCCTACTTGTTGATGTGGAATGGATGAAAGCTATGATCTTTCAATATCCTGCACACACTTTGTTGGCTAACACCAAATTCCCTTTCAAGTCTTGTCGAATCATTCAGATCAACAATTACTGCAGCAAGAATATAGACCAATAGTAATAACACGTACAGCCAATCTCCGGAAAACATTGAAGGATTGACGGGTATGCTGAGGATATCTTTCAACATAAAGTCGTTCGATGGCTTTGTAATTTTTGCCGCATTCACATGTTCATGTCGAAAATTTCGATTTACGCAATAACCGCATTTTTTTAAATGGTTTTTAGTTAAAAAAACTGTGTTACTGTGTTTATCAACCAAAATTCGATTTATGCATAATAGTCCAGTCACTTTAGACAAAATATGGGTGTTATTTCGGAATAAATCCCACCAAGCTACATTTTGGTATACAGCTTCGTTTTGGCATCAGAAATAACCTCTCAAAAGTCTAGCTCGATTAGGTGTTCGGAACCTTTCAAAATGGCGGCCAAAAAGTACAAAAAAACACTTTTTCCGAAATATCTCGGAATAAGTCAATCCTACGACAAAAATAGCTCAATACTAAAATGAAGGAAATTACATTCTCTACAAAAAAGGTCCTATACACTTTTTCAGTACAGGTAACGGTTTTCGAGTAATCGCGCGGGGAAAAGGACCCCAGCGTTCGGAGCGGCTCATATACGGCGTTCGGAGCGCGACGGCGCTCAGTTTTCCTCAAATATCTCGTCGACGAGCTATAATGTATGGTATTCAAATGTATACTCTCTTCCACACCACCCATGAGGTCGAGTATCAGGTGCATTTTTTTTACGTGGTATCCCCATAAGTAGGTCTTCTGGTTCTTCACAATCAATTCGTGCAGAAACAACATCAAAGACTTTGGAATTGAACTAGCATTTTGATCTAGAATTTTGTCGCTTGGGGGGTAAAATTTAGTATCGCATACTTTTTCTCGAATATCTCGCCTAATTATTGCCGCTGCGGTTTCGACCACCCTTAACCGTTCATCTGCAGCTTCACTGTGTTTATTAGTGTACCATGCGGTACTCAAAATGTCATACTGCGTGTCCAGGAAACAGATAATTGATGGTCCTGTAGTTTTCGACACAATAGAAACTCTGTCGTCATATCTCTCCAATAATTTTTTTGTTATTGTCTTATCATCGGGTACATAGTCCTTCAATATACCTTTTAATTCGGTCATCGTGAACTGACAATCTTCATTATCCTCGATGTATGTAAATATTTCTTCCATTGCCGAGGAGACTTCAGGGTTCAGCGGACGGCCTCTATTTTCATTGGACAGTGGTTTGCAAAAATCACGTAGACAACGACTATGATATACAGCCTCAGATGCACTAGGTCAATTTCGTTGATTATTCTTTTCCGTACCTCTTTAGCCCAGCTATCATTATTACGTTTATCTGCCATTTCTAATATGGAAGATTTCATGGACAGTGTGGAAACTTTTTTTATCGGATTCCGATACTTTGCATGTTTCGCTGCTTGCTTCTTGTGATCAGCTTCTTTACCGCAAATCATGCAGCATTCTTTAAAATTAAATGTGGATCCACTGGGGCGTATCTTGGCCGTAGGTGGACTAATCGATGACGGATCAGCAGCATCCGCAGCTTCGTTTTCTCGTTTCCTCTTAAAAGATGCAATGGTATTTGGATTGATGTACACCTTGCGACATTGCACGTGGACTGTCGCCGTTGTTAAGGTGGACAAGTATTCAAACTTCCCATCGTCGCGTTCTCTACTTGCGGCTTGTAAGTTTTTTATTCCACGTGACACAACCACAACATCACCATCCTCAAGCGTCTTTTCGCAAATAAAACAATTCTCATTCATTTTCAGAAATTATTGAATCTATTAGCCGGATACATAACCTTAAACTGAACTCGACTGATTTCTATTAGCCGCAACAGGCAACTGGCCTCTGCAGCCGGCTGGAATTCGAAACCGAATCAGGTATACGCCGGCAGCTGCACAAAACTCGACGGGGCCATTATCTTGCTCGAAGGGGGGTCACGAAGATTCGGTGGGCCCCTTTTTATTAGTGGACTAGTCTATCGAAATACTGCCATAGACGAGTATCATAATGGCATTTCACATGTATAACTATGATGAATGTGAAGTAGCATCACTTCTTATGGGAAATTCAATTTCATTCAACTGTTACTTAGTATCTTGTTTTTGTCATAGAATATAGCTCGTCGACTCGATAACCGTTACCTGTACTGAAAAAGTGTATAGGACCTTTTTTGTAGAGAATTTAATTTCCTTCATTTTAGTATTGAACTATTTTTGTCGTAGGATTGACGTATTCCGAGATATTTCGGAAAAAGTGTTTTTTTGTACTTTTTGGCCGCCATTTTGAAAGGTTCCGAACACCTAATCGAGCTAGACTTTTGAGAGGTTATTTCTGATGCCAAAACGAAGCTGTATACCAAAATGTAGCTTGGTGGGATTTATTCCGAAGTAAAAACCTAAAGTGACTGGGCTATAAATATAATCGAATAAAACATGTCGAGGTTAATAAGTTATATCGATGTTTTTATTTCATTTTTTAATTGTTTTATGGATTAGTCTAATATTAACTTGCTTTGACTGGTAACCTAATTATTTTATATTTATATCAATCCATGAATATTTTTAGTAAAATGTAATCATATGGTGCAACTTGAACTGTACCACGGTTTATTACAGGTAATTTTGTTTACCCAGGTAACTGTAATTCCTTGACCGAACTGCCCTACGGTCGAATAGAGTAGAGTTAATTTCAAAGGGCAAGAACCATAACTCAAATTCGTATTATATGTGTATTTCTCGCCCCCCCCCTGGCTTCTCCTCGCGCAGATTACGGTTCTTGACCTTTTAAAGTATCTCTAGTAGTTCAGTAATCCCTTGTGGGAAATGGTGGTTTATTGATTTGATAAGGGCCGGAGTCGGTGACATCTTGTTGTTTGATTTCTAACACTCATCATATGACACGTGAGGGCTGGTATAAATAAAAAGGATGTATAGATAGAGGGTGTAGGGATGAAGAGATAGAGTATAAATAGATCACCGAGTCGGTGATCTAAGCGGTTAAGTGCGTTGCTGCTAATGCTGAATGCCCGGTTCGACTCCGGGCTCAGTAAAAACTTTATTCTGATCGTCTCCCCTCGGAAGGCAATGGCAAACCACCGAGGTGTAATCTGCCAAGAACAGCCTCTCTGGAGATGAAGTGTAGACACTTCCCGCAGTTCAGAGCCCGCGTTAAACAAGTAGGTCCCCTATGTGTGTGATAGTACTACAAACGCACAACACATACATAGAAGAGAGGTCGCCAACATCCGGTAACGTGGAGGCACGTGAAGAAGAAGATAAATAGAGGGCTAGCTAGAGGTATCGGCGGTGCTGGACTTTACTATATGTAACGACGGTGATGCCCCAACCTTCGAAAGGGGCGAATCAACATCTATACTGGACATCACGGCGGTATCACATGAACTGGCGGGGAAAACTACGGGATGGGCCGTACTGGAGGAGGAGACGGCCAGTGACCACCGTTATATTTCTTTCGAAGTCGGCCTGGCAACAGGAATTAGCCGACCTCTCCCTAAAGGCTGGGCATGGCGCAAGATAGACTTAGCGAGATTGAGAGAGGAACTCCAAAGCCTCAACTTCACGAGAGATATAGAAATTCTGGGGCTGGGGGAGACCCTTCGCAAACTGTGTGACCTCGTCATGCCCAGAAGAAGAACCAACGCAAAGAGGGAGGTTTACTGGTGGTCGGAAGAAGTGGCCTCGGCCAGAAGCCGTTGTGTCGCGGCGCGAAGACGATACATGAGGTCCAGAAGAACGACCCATAACAGTGCGACCGAGGAAACCCGAACTTATCTAGCCCAGTGCAGAAAGACTTTGGCCAAAACAATAAGCGACAGCCAAAAGAGATGCTGGAGGGAGCTGATCGAGGAAGTAGACGGAGACGTCTGGGGGAGAGCGTACACTATAGTGACAAAAAGAATGGGAAGACCAGCCATCCCAGGACTAACCGAAACTCGCCTTAAGGAGATAGTCAGCGCTCTCTTCCCGGCTCATCCAGATATCCCGTTCACACTAAAGCAGACGGATGAGCAAATCCAACCATTCAGCGAGGAAGAATTGGCCGAAGCAGTTAAGAAGATGTCCATAAACAAGGCCCCGGGGCCGAACGGGGTGCCGGCGTTGATCCTGCGCGAGATAGCCTCCAGCAAACCTGAGGCTCTGCTTAGCACATACAACAAATACCTGGCAGAGGGGGTCTACCCCCGGAGTTGGAAAAGAGCGAGACTGGTCTTACTGAGGAAGGGTAACAAGCCGTTGCACTTTCCCAGCGCATATCGACCCATTTGCCTGTTGGACCACGTCGGCAAGGTCTTCGAGAGGCTAATACTGCGGAGACTCCAGCAGGAGATAGAGAGATCGGGGGGTCTCGCCGACGCGCAGTTCGGCTTTCGGAAGGGGAGGTCCACCGTGGATGCGGTGGAAGGAATAGTCAAACGCATCGTATCGGCGAGAGAGGGTACCAGGAGAACGAGGAAATTCGTGGCCCTGGTTACCCTCGATGTAAAGAACGCATTCAACTCGGCGAGATGGGATGTGATCCTTACGGAACTGGAGAGAAGAGGCATCTCTACCTGCCTTCTAAATATCATCGCGGCGTATTTTAACAGGAGAGAAATAATAATAGAGGAAGATCTATGGCAAAGTACCGTACAAGTATATAGCGGCGTTCTACAAGGATCGGTGCTCGGCCCTCTTCTCTGGAACGTCATGTATGACGGAGTCCTTCGTATCCCCACACCACCCGGGCTATTGATCACCGGCTTCGCAGACGACCTCTCCATAGTAGCAGAAGCCCGCACGGAGAGCGAAGTGGAGGACCTAGTAAATGATGCGGTGTCAAACATCTGCACCTGGACGGCCGCGAGAGGCCTTACGATAGTTCCGGAGAAGACAGAGGCGGTCATGGTGTCGGGAAGAAGGAAGATGAGACCTGTCCACTTCCTGATAAACGGAATCGTGGTGCCGACGGGTGATATGGCCAGAGTATTGGGTGTGGATATCGACAAAAATCTCTCCTTCAAGGCCCACCTAGCGAGAGTATCACAGAAAGCGGCAAAATCCACGGAGGCCCTACATAGACTTATGCCTAACATGAGAGGCCTCAGCGAAGCCAGGAGGAGGCTCCTAAGCTCTGTCGCGGACTCGATAATGCTGTATGCAGCCCCTATCTGGGCAAAGGCACTAGATAAAGTCACATACAGGAAACAGCTAGAGAAGATCCAACGGAAGAGCGCCCTGAGGATATGCAGGGCATACAGGACTATATCAACAGATGCGGTCCTGGTGCTGGCATCCCTTCTGCCAATTCACCTCAAGGCAGAGATGAGGGATGCTAAGTATAGAGCAAGCTCACCAAACGACTTGGAAAACAAGATGGCGACAATCGAAAGCAAGTGGCAAACATCTTGGAATGCGTCCGATAAAGGTAGATGGACCCATCTCCTGATTCCGGACATAGCCCCGTGGGTCGGAAGATCTCACGGCGAGGTTACACATGAAACCACACAGGCACTTAGCGGGCACGGGTGTTTCCGCAGCTACCTGTATCGTTTCAAAAGAGCGGACACCCCGAACTGCTACTACTGCGGGGAGCTAGACGATGCGGAGCACACAGTCTTTCATTGCACCAAGTGGTCCAACGTAAGAGACAGCGCCCGCCTCCACCTGGGGAAGGATCTGAGCCCTGAAAATATGGTCGGGTTGATGCTGAGTAGCGCAAAAAATTGGACAACAATTGAAGACATGCTGGTGGAAATCCTGTCCACCAAAGCGAAAGAAGGACTCGAGTTATAATCTCGCCAAGAAGAGCAAAGACCCGAAAGGGCGGAAAACCACGAAGAGGCCGGAGTGTGTTCGGACGAAATGCTTTAGCGATTCCCGGCACCTCCTAGGAGTGGGGTTTTAGTCAGTAAAAATCTGACACTACCACCCCAAAACATCGGGGTGGTGTCTTTTGAAGATTTCACCACTCCCAGCGCACACAAAAAAAAAAGAGGGCTAGCTATATGTTAAAAATTGAAATAAATGTTTTGGACACTTTTCAATTCGATATGTGGATTTTCCATGTTATTTATATGTTAGTATTATGCCACAATTGAAACGCCGCGAGCGAAGCTCCTTTGGTATTGACTCAATTACAAACATTTTTTCTGGAAGTTTCTCAGAAATTTCTCGAAATATTTAAAAATGGATAAATATGTACTCCAAGAAAGGAGTGGGAGCAATAAATAATTGAACGGCCTAGTGGATAAAGTAGTTAAGTCACTTTTTTTTCAATTTGTAGTTAAGCACATTTTCACATTGCGGCATTTATTCTCTACAAATTAGTATAAAAATCAACAAATTGAAAAAAAGTGACTTAACTACTTTTTCCACTAGGCCCTTCAATTGTTTCCTACAAAACTTATTTATTTTTGAAAAAGCTTTTCGACATTTGGACCAAACTTTTCAAGATGCCAGTGTACCCGTTTGATTCTCCATATAGGCTTTCGTGATCAAAATTGTTTTCCCAACCCTCTTTGCCGATTCGGGCGGTCTGCCACGCTCTATAGTATTGAGATATATATTTAAAGGATAGGTCATCCCCACCTCCATAATAACTTCGAACATAACCCCCCCTCCATTTGCATTGGGGCTATTCCAACAGACATTCCCTTAGATAACTTCACTGAGCTCTTCTGATGGAAAGTCACTATCAAAGACCCATTGTGACTTCAGTGATGAAGTCGGCCTTGGGGAAAAAACGATTTTTAAATGACACTTCGTCACATGAATTCATGAAATAACAAATTAAGTAAATATCGAAATAAATTCATCTGGATCCAAAACCCCCCGTTAGTACAGAGGACAATGAGTAACGGTAAAAGATGTATAAAAACAAAATTTATTTTATATAAATATTTTTAAAAAAAGAAACCAATTATAATATTTCTTTTTTCTACAGAACAACTATTTTCTTAATTTAAATTTTATTCTTGCATATTTCGGGCTACGTCTAGCTTGGCTTGATGAGCTTGCAACACAAACACCGCTTCTTCCACTTTACTTTTCAGGGACTCACCGTGTTCCAGCATGTGAAGCAGTTGGGAGTTGTTGATCTCCAATAACTTGGTTGGATTTTGCGGCCAATCCTGGTTGCATCCGCTGGATTAGCGGGAATAAACGTTCGCCAATCTTTTGCTTTTGGTTCTCCGATTCGAACGAAGTTGTTGTCGGTTGATGTTGTTGTTGGTTTACTACTTGTTGTAAAGTCATCTGTTGGAGTTGGTTACTGATGTGTGCAGTGTACTTGTAGTTAGATTGACGATTTTCTTCAGCGTATACATTTTGACGTGGCATTACATGATGCTGCATGTTCTGCATTTGCTGCTGTTGTCCCATTACCGGAGGGGAAACCTGCGGGTTTCTATTAACCATAGTCGGGTTTGTTGGACGTGTGGCTACATTGTCCGACGTTAGCACGTTTTCAGCATTTCGAGAAGGTTGGATAGACGAATCTTGCGCGTTAAGAACATTAGGAACGCACTGTCGTAAATCGGGTAAGAAGTAACCGCCTGCTACGTTCTCGGGTGGAAAGTAGTAGCCAATGAGGTTGTGCGTGAACCGATTCCGCCGATTTTCCGATACCAAATGGGCCTTACGTTCTTCTTTACGTTGAGCCAAAGCAACATAGAGTGATTTGCTGCCAACCATTCGGCCATTCATCCGGGTAATAGCTTTGGTTGCCTCTTCGGCAGACGAATTTTCGAAGCTATTCCTGTATAAAGTCGTCTTTCGCTTCAGATATTTCGTCCGCGCTTTTTCAAAATTATCGGTCCACCAGTCGGGTCGTCCAACGTAGATTTTTTTAAACTTGCAAGCCAAAACCACGACTGCCACCGTTTTCTAATATAACTTTAACCGAAATAATGGTTCCAAATATTCCAAATTCCTTACGTAACCATTCATCATCGACGCTACCGTCCAGGTTTTTGATCTCTTCTCTCGTCATTTTTTCGTCAAAATTTTTCAGGTAGACATTGGTGAATGAACGTTCCCTCGCTCCTAATTCCACCTAGCGTTCCCGTCGAGAAATCCTGCCATTGACTTCTTGGATACATTTATTAGCACTTTGTAGATTCTCAAAATGGATGAATCCATAACCTTTGCTGCAATTATTTTCATCCGTCGCGACCTTGCAACTCAAAATGTTGCCACACTTGGAAAAGGTGTCGTACATTATCTTATTATCGATAGTTTTGTTCAAGTTTTTGATGAATACATTTCCTAAGCTTGATTTTCTCAAAGATCGATCACGATACGACCACCCACATAGTTCGAATCGGAAAGTCTTTTAGGCATTCAAAGTTCAAAGTTTCTAAAGCTATTTCAGCATCGTTGGCCAGTTGGTGAAAGTTAAATAATCGACAGCACTGGACCTACCGTGGAAAATAAGTCATAAAGCATTGCTTCGGTGACATCTGGGTGCAAATCGTCTACATAGAGGGACCCCATAGGATAACTTGGTAACCCTGCTGCTGCTCCGTTCATGTTGTTGGCTTCTTAAACGCAATATAAAACAAGTACACAAAATTTCTTCAAAACACGACTATAAAAACAAATGTAACACATATTTTCGTAATTAGTAATTTCGTGTAAAATGTAATTTAATTTTTCTAATTCACATTCTACAAGGACTTTAATATAACCACTTTTAACGTTAAGTACCAACAGAAAAAGTACGAAATTTTCTCATTTACATGGTCGGTAATTTTAACTTGGTTAACGGTTGGTAACTTTAATTTTCTTCAAAGTTACTTTCTTAAGTTAATTTGGCATCTAGCTAATTTTTAGTTTTTAATATCTTTATATTAACTTACCCGGAACTCTATATAATATATATTTATTAGGTAAACAATATTTAGACGGATTTGCAGTGCCGTAGCAAGCCGTAAGGCGCTCTTCTGGCGCCTGAGACAAATTTGAATATATGCGCCCCCCTTCCGAAAGTTTCTTATCATTTTTATAATTTTAAACTATTATTTATAGGGTTTTGTCAAGGTTTAGCGCCCCCATTGCGATCACCCTTGCTACGGCGAGGCGCTGACTTAGAGTAATGAAAACAAATGGAGGCTTATCAGGAACTCATTTAGGACCAAGAGGTCTGGGGGGGTATCGAATACACCCCAGGTACACTTAATTTATTGCGAAAAAAAAACTTTCACTTTTGCGTTCCTCGGTATTAAGAAAAAGGCTTCTTGCTATACTTTGTATAGAAGCCTAAAACGGTACTGGGATAGTAAAGAAAAATATCACCTGCTGTCCACCCTCCCGGATTACAAACGATTCAACGAAAAATAATAAATTTTGATGGTTCTGAATAATGGAAAGTGTACCTGGGGGGTATTCCATACCCCCCAGACCCCCCCGGTCATGTGATATCGATTTTTATCGTTGGGAACTTCTGAAGATCTTATATAAATTTCGCATAGTATGTCAAAATCGCCGTTTCCATGGTAACGTAACGCAATACCCCCCTCCTCCCAATAAATGAAGATTATTTTTATCGGTAGGAATTTTCCTTTTCTATTTAAATATATTTGAATAATTGTCTCGATGATAATGATGTGATATTTTTGCCGGTTACTCAATCAGTTAAAGGGAAATGAAGAAGAACGCAGGGGTTAAAATCAACTTTCCTAAAATCCCCTGTCTTCCCCTAGTCATTGCAGCAAAATTGAAGAGGAGAAAATTCCCTACAAAACGAGGTTTCAGAATTTACTTCAGATTCACCATCACCATCGATGGTGAAGTTTCAATGTACGAAATCTTTATTCAGAATAAGAATTATTCAAAACTTTTTTCAATTGTTTTCTCTGGATTTTCTTTTAATTTCATAAATACTTAGTATGATGTAGGAAAATTTTGTTAATCTGTTTTATAGAGAATTTTGTACTCTTCAATTTTGATTTGATGATAATTTTCACTAAAAATGAATGTAAGCGAGTTATAGACGAAAAAGTACTGTAGAGGATTAAAATCCCCATTTCGTTGTCAAATTTTGGAATTCAGTCAAATTTGAATATATACGCCTCCCCCCCCCAATAAAAAGATTCTTATCTTTTTGAAAATTTTAAACTATTATTTATTGGGTTTTGTCAAAGTTTAGCGGCCCCATTGCGATGGCGCCTGAGGCAAACCCCTCACCCTTGCTACGGCTCTGCGAATTTTTATCCCACTCCTTAGGTCTTAGGTATGGGCAGACGGCCCTGTACCTTTTAAACTATTTATCGAGGGACGATAATAGGGGGGGGGGCACCCTCATCGTTTTCCTATGGAATTTTCAAACATTGAAACAAAATTATTCAATGCACCGGAAAAAAATAAAAATTTATCTTTTAAGCTCTCCAAGAGCTTTAGGCTGATTCGGCTCTGGGAACAATTGGTCTAAACAATAAGTCTACTGTAAACCGTTGGTGATTATTTTATGGATTATATTAATTTTCTTACCTTATGTCAATTTTCGATTTTTCTTTATTTTAATACTAGTCGGCCGTTGTTGTGCGGCCTTATGTGAATTGCGACAGCAATTTATATATTATCTATCTTCTAAATTAATATATTGATTTTTTTACGTTTTACCTATCATTAAAATGTACACGACAGTTGACGTGACATTCGTTGCTTTATTTATTTACAAAATAGTCGGCCGTGGCTGTGCGGCCTAAAGGCCGCACTGAATGGATTGCGATAGCTATCCATCTTCTATTTTTATAATATTGATTGTTTCACGTCTCACCTGTCGTTAAAATTTACAAGACAGTTGGCGTAACATTCGTTGCTCCCTTCTTATGTTTCTATGATGTTCAACCAATGAGATGCTTTCCTGCGCGTGACGGCCACATACTCAAATTAAGGCTATTATTTATATGTAGATTTTTACGTTTATATTGATTTAACCTTTATAAAATCGTTAATTCAAAAGCATGGCTTTGATAGTATCAGATAGGCAAACATACTCTTATAATTTTATCAAGAATGGTTATCAAGGGAGCTTGGTATAGTTCCCCCATACATTTTCAAAAACTAGAAAAAAAGCAGTTAAAGGGACTGAAATTGCTACAAATTTAAAAACTTAGTTGCATATTATTAAATTGGAAGACGTAATAGATTGCTTTATTATCTATAGGTGCGAAAAATATGCATCACGACTTCCAATTTAGTAGCGCCATCTGTTGATTATCTTTTGAAGTAAAACTCCAATGTGTTTCCGAAACTTCCATAAGGTTTCCTAATGAAACGTAAATTGAAGTTAACATTTTATAATTTATTGTAGACAAAGACAGCGGGGGGGGAGTATTGTCACCAACATGAATGTTAAAAATTGAATAAAAATCGGTTGATATAATCAGAAAAATTGATAAAGCATTAAATACTAATTTATAATGAACACATTTTTTTCTGGAAAATCAATTTATTAGTTGGGACGTTTTAACTAAGAACGGTAGATATGCCCAAAAGTACAGTGCTAATTAATAATTCACCTAAACATTAAATAACCTCCAAAGCATCCCTAATGTCTTCAATTAAGTCTTCCACATTTTCCAAGCCAACCGAAAATCGTATCAAGTTATCTGTAATATTAACCTTTTCTTTGTGTTCTTTCGGTATCATTCCATGGGTCATGTAAGCGCTGCAAACGAAAATTTTAAAAAACCAAAGATGCTAAAATATACATAAATCTTACGAAAAATTGACCAAACTGTCGTAACCTCCTAAACTTTCGGCCAAAGTGAATACTCGAAATTTGCTCAACAATTTTGATGTTTCATCAAACCCACCTTTTATGTAACAGGATATAATACCACTGTGGCCTGAAGTTTGTTTTTTAAACAATTCGTGCTGGGGATGTGACGGTAAGCCCGGATGAATCGTCTTCTCAATTTTGGGATGATTTTCCAAAAATTTAGCAACCGCTAACCCATTTTCGTTATGCCTCTTCATCCTAATTTCCAAAGTTTTCAAACTCCTTATCACTTGGTAACAATCGAACGGGGATGGAACAATACCAGTAGCTAAAATTACCCACTTTTTATTTTGTCGTAGAAAGTTGATACAACCCGCACCTCCTTGAATATTTCGCAACTTTTTATGCCCATCCTCATCGTTAAGCACGATGGCTCCCATTATAACGTCCGCGTGCCCGTTAATATACTTAGTTATGGAATGCAGCACCAAATCAGCTCCCAGGTCCAGTGGTCGTTGGAAATAAGGTGTGAGGAAGGTGTTGTCGACTCCTAACCAAATTCCATTCCTCTTCGTGATTTCAGCGATCGCTTTGATATCCAAAACTTTTAGTAACGGATTTGTGGGTGTTTCGATCCACAACATCTAAAGGAACATTTAATTTGCTAAACTTAAACAAAAGTTTCTCCTACCTACTTTAGTTTTTGGAGTGATATGTTTTTCAATGTTGCTCAAATCGGTAAGATCGATAAAATCGACGTCGATATTGAGAGGTCTCGCTATGGTGTCGAACAGTTTAAATGTTCCTCCGTATACGTCGTTACAGCACAGGATGTTTTCGCCCGATTTAAACATATTCATCAAAGCTGTGAGTGCGCCGAGACCGGAAGAAAAACATAATCCAAATTTTCCGTTTTCCAGTTTGGCCAAACATTCTTCCAGAACGTTCCGTGTTGGATTCGATATTCGACTGTATTCGTAGTCCTGTAAGGTTTGTTAATTAAAAAAAATTTATGTTAACGAAATTTTTTACCTTGACGATAGCAGGAGCATACATTTTGAAAGTTGATGATGTAACTATCGGGGGTGCTATGCATAACGAGTCCCATTTTTCGGGATCTTGGGCGGTATGAATAGCAATCGTCGCAAAACTTTTTGGAGTTGGCAGATAACCGTCGGATTCTTCCAAAAATTTTTTCTCGTGGTTGTTAAATCCTTTCCATCCGTTTTCAGGTTTATGCCCGTTGTAAATTTTCAGACCATTTTTCTCAAGGTTTTCAAAACGAATTCCATTACCATTTTCCATGGTGTAGCTTTCAGTGTGTTGAAACGATCGCGTCTGTTAAATGGAAACTTGGTATCTTCTAGCAAAAAAGTTGTGCTTGGTTTGTATATATAGGATAGCGATTTTTTCTTAAAAGGTTGTTGATATAAATTTAATTTTTCTTGCTAGATAATGTTAATAAAAATTGCTATGATATTTTAGTTTACATTATGGATAATGCAATTCCTTCATAAGTGTTATTGTTTATAAATAGAAAAAAAAATTCTTGTCGATATTTTGAATGAATGACATAAATAAATTAGATTGATTGTAGAAAAATCAATAATACAAAATATTTGCGGAATTTATTGCTAATAACATTTTTCATTTTTTTTTAAACGTTATGTAATTTGTGAAACGTTGTGTTTATTTTAGTGGTATATTTATTTTTAGGTCCAGTGAAGTAGAAAATGGATTGTATCGAAATCATCATAAACAATGTGGTAATTCGAGAAAATATGTTCCAAGTCAGCTCAATTTTTTCTTCCATAAGAAATGGAATGGATGGAATCCTCACCATCTTGGTAACTTTCGGTAACGGATTTTTATCAATTTCATCTTGAAGTTTCAACCAGAATCATCTTTTATAACTTTCCAAAACAACTTTTCGCACATTTTTATCGAACCAGTGGGCCCAACCCATCTAAGTTTCATTTAAGATACTCTTGTGAAAAAAAATTTCTTCTGCTGTTGGTCATGGTTTAATTGGAATATCTAAAGCGGAATAATAATAATAACAGTTCAGATTTTATTTTATTTAAAAAAATTATATTTAGTTTCCTCTGTTCATTAAGACGCAGTTAGCAGAGCCAGTGGCGGCTCATGCCTTCTTCCAATGGGAAGAAGAGGTCTAATAGGAGGAATACACCCCCCCTCCCAATGTAATATTGCGAATTTTGATAACCTATTGGGAAAAAATATGGGACAAATCTCAGAGTTAATATTTAATATGTGAATTCAGCTAATTACCACTTCTTTATAATAAAAATAATTGACTAGTAGACTCTTTCCCTTCATCCTTTAAAAAGTGCCCCATGAAATTTAGGACTTTTGAAACAAGCTAGGAATTAAAACTACCTTGTAGTCTATTTTTGTATAAATAAATTCCGTTTGCAAAAAATTCTGCGCCTTGTAAAACAAATACTGCCGTCCTTAATTAAAACGTCCTAACTAACAAATGATGTTATGTAGATGTTATAACGTCGCCTTCATTATAAAATAGTATTTACTACCTTCTGTAATGGACTGTTATGTCAAATATAACATGTAGAATGAAAACTGCATTATAATATCTACAGAAAGTCAATTTTCTCCCGAAAACCAATTTGTTAGTTTGTAAAAACAAATTGCCACTACCGCAACCGGCAGGTTCAACCACATCCTTTTGTGCAATGAATTTTCAAATTCGGTACATAGATTTCCATTTTAAGTCACTTTTATCTCCAAAGACAAAGAAAAGAGAATAAGAAAGCCAGTTCAGAAACAGTTTCCATTAACAGTCACAACTGCGGCAAGGTTATGAAAGGTTTCGAGTCGAGTTTCGAGTAATTTATATTTTTGTTACTTTACCCCGAAAGTAAAAAGTTAAAAAATGGTAATTATTTACAGGGCCATCAAAAAATTTCTTTCACGCAATGAAAAAAAGTATCTAATCTATAAATTGATGGCAAGTAGTTCAGAAGTTATCGAAAAGTTATCAAGAAAAACAAAAATTATTTAAAGGGCTGTGCACAGTGTGTTAAACTTGTAGAATTTAGAATCAAGCGATACAAGGACATGTGAAGTAATAACTATGTGATTTATGGGGGGGGCGGTAAAAAGTGCTTAAAACTGCATGATGGTATTTATGAACGATCCCTAAACGGCTTCATTGAGCTTGAACTACTGCTGGGAAACTCTGGATGTGGTAATGGTAATAAAATATACAATTGAAAAGTGAAGAAAAGTGGGTTCTATCTATGTAGTCGATTTCTAGAAAGTTCTTTTACTGCAATCTTTGATTATATAGGTATAAGATTGGCAAACCTTATGGGAGTTTTGGCAACTCCTTTTGTAGTTGAAAAGGCAATCAACAGCTGTCGTTATTTAATTTCAAGTCCTAATAAATTGCGGTATAAAAGATAATTTATTCCGTCTTCAAATTTAGTAGCGCCCTCTGTTGATAATTTTTTGAACTCTATAAGGTATTTCTAAAACTCCCATAAGGTTTGTCTATGTGATACTACATTAATTAATCCCATACTAAATAGCGCTAAAAAGGTCAATCAACTTGAAATGAAACTTAGAATTTTCAGTTGTTATTAGATCTAAGACGGGTTTAAAACCTATGCAATATGCAAAAATGCGAAGTTACTTTCTGAATTACTCTCTGAATATTGAAAAATTCGACGTCGATTGGTGGACAGCTTTAAAACACTTTAGGAGTCGTCCATAAAGGACGTCCACGCCTGTGGTGAGGAGGGGTTTACAAAATATTACGTGAAAGAAAATTTTCTCAGAAATTCCAAAAATGGAAATTTAAACGGGCGTTACATTTTATACCCCCCCCCCCCCGCAAAGCGTGGACGTTTTTTAAGGACTCCTAATCTGCATAGAACGCTATGCGCAAGGTGCAAATTTGTAAACTCGTTTCTGCGCAGATTATGGCCATAATTTCGATCGTAATTTTTGATGGTGTAAGATGGAATTTATTTAAGAAAAATCACGTTATTTTTTACCAGGATATAAATTCTGTCACCAGGTTTTGGAACTTTTGCTTGATTAAGTTCAAAAGGTTATCAACAAATGGCGCTACTAAATTGGAAAGCGATATAATTGGGTTGAGCACCAATACATAAAAAGAATTACATAAACTGAAAATATATTATTAAAACTATTTTCTTCCTCAATTAATTAATGATAAAACTACTTTTTGGGTGTAAAGGAATGCAATCAAACGAATATCTACCGTTAGCCAACGTTCCGATTAATTTATTTAATCATCTTCAGGGCTGGAATTACAGAAGTGTAAAATTAACAAATAATTAATGTATGTAGTAGACGTTTTAACTTGTACATAATTATTTGTTAATTTTACACTTCTGTAATTCCAGCCCTGAAGAAGATTAAATAAATTAATCGAAACGTTGGCTAACGGTAGATATTCGTTTGATTGCATTCCTTTACACCCAAAAAGTAGTTTTATCATGAAAATATATTGCTGTACAATGGAAGCCCTAAATCTAATCAGAGGCACAAAGAACTTTACTGTGAAAATTTCAGCGTGGGTTTAGGATTAAATCTCACTCATAACCCCATACTGTGTTGGGACAAAGCAAATTTCTCCGTTTTCATGGATTAAACTAATTTAAAGACGTCACAGCCAGGGAATTCCAAAATCTTCCTACATGCTTCGATTTCATTAGCGTAGTAGCGTATGGAGTGAAAAACTCTGGTTGTGAATTTTAACCCCCAGAAACCCGCTCCGGTTTCCTACCTCGCCAGTAGGTCAAGGCGTGTTTAAGTTGACACTAATTTAACCCCCCCTCTTATAAAAGTTTGGGGAATGGAGCGGAAATCTATTTTTGTTTTGGGTAATCAAGAAGTTCGATTGAATGATCTCAACATTAAAACCGTGTGAATTTTCCGAGTAAATATTAGCATCATGTTGATGCTAATGAAAAATGCCCTGAAAAAAAAGAGAATGCAGTTCCTGAAAGTCAGACCGGTTTTAGTACATTACGAAGTTTAGAATGCAGAAGAACCGAGAGATCACTCAGTGCCATCAAAATTACCCCCCCCCAGTGTCATTAAACCCCCTAAAATTAGGTACAGTAGAACCCCAATTATTTGAGCTTATGTGGTGAAGATGGAGATACTCGGTAATAGTAGAATTAAACGCCCCCCCCCCTCAATTTTAATGAAATTAAATAACTTAAATCTCATTAATAACAATCTAATTGAGACAGTTTAGGCTTTATAATTTTATAATATAAAGCAATTTAGTGAAATGCTAATAAAAAGTGATTACGAGGTAATAACAAAATTACCTCTCACCACCCTATTAAACCCCAAGGAAATTTAAAAAAAATTAAAAAATTTAAATTACCAATAATTCAGAATGCAAGGAAAATTAATGAAATACTAATAAATATAAACCAAAAAACCATTATATATCTAATTGATAATAATACAATTACCCCCCCCCCCCCGCCAAGTAAACTCCTCAAAATTAAATAAATTATAGAATTAAAATTTATCGTACTGAGACAGTTTGTAATATAGGTAAAGAGGATTAAAATGCTAATAAAAAGCTATTACGTGGTAATAACAAAATCACCCCCTCACCGCCCCAATTTAAACCCCACGAAATTAAAAACTTTAAAAGGAAAGAAAGAAACCATGATCGAAATTGCAATATAAATACTCGGTAATAGTACAATTACCCCTCCCCCCTTTTATTTTATTTATCTTATCTTTTTTATAATTTTTCTGCTTATAATTTTTTTATTTATAACATCAAGAAAATTATTAATATGCTAAAAATTACCCCCTCGTGTTCAACCCATTAAACCCCACAAAGTAAAAAAATTTCTAAGAGTGAAATAATAATAAATTAATCAAATTTCAATAATTTATAATGCAAAGAAAATTATTTAAATACATAGAAATAAAAAAGATAAATACTCGGTATTAGCACAACTACCCCCCCCCGCCCTCTTGTACCGCCAAAATTAAAAAAATTAAATAACTAAACTATGTTCGATAACAATGTCATCAGAACAGTTTATAACATAAATAAAAATAATTAGGGTAATGCTAGTAAAAAGCGATTATTCGATATTAACAAAATTAACCCCCCCTTTCACAACCCCAATGAATCCTATACAAGAATATGTTTAGTACTTTTTTTAATTATTCTATAGAAATACAAGAAAATTTCAGTAATCTAGAATATAAAGAGAATTATTGAAATACAAATAAAACACTACATATTAACCTGTAAAACAAATTACCCCCCCCCCTCTTGACCATAAAGAAACCCACCAAAATTAATAATTTTGACGCTTACGTTTGCTCCTTTTGCCCTTGATTTGTCTACATAAGAAATTCCGTTTAGTCCTAGATAATAGCGCGCCTAGAAACAAAGGCGCAATAAAAATGAAAAAAGAATGGAACTTCTTACTCCTTCTCCCCCTCTTTCCAACGCCAGTTAAAGAAAATTGGATAAAACATAAGATTTATACGTTTAAGGCAGGGTTAATTCTTACGTAGAAGCTGAAATAATGATGCCTTAGGTGATTTTTCGCCTTAACATTCGATAAAGCGATTTTTACAAGTTTCCAGAATTTTAAGAGCTACCAATCAAAAGATGTTAATTAAATAAATTGAAAAACGTTTTATTGCAACCTTACGGCACACATTTTCAAAATTTACGTTAATTTTTTTATCAAATTTCTAAATTATAAATTGGTTTGGTTACATTATTAGTTTTTATTTTTTTCATTTATGAAGGCAGTAATCTCAGTATTCATCAACATCTGAATTGAGTCAGGACCAATCAAAACAGGCAAGATATTTTCACAAATTACATCAAACTGCACAGTTATCAAACGGAAAATAATTTCCTCCAGAGCCACGCTGTCAAAGGAATCAAAACATGGGGGGGGGCAGAAAGAGAAACTTCCAGAACCGTATGAGAAGCATCAGAATTACATAATATCACAACGCTCCAATTGCTGTCAACCGACAAATTGTTTATTAGAAATTTTATGTTTTTAGATATTTTTGTAGCTCTAAGGACAAATAGAAGAAAAATGTGCCTCGCATGGATAAGGGGAGTACGTGCACTACATCTAGGATTTTTAAAATTATTATTGGCAATTAAAATATATTTCTACGTTTCGATTTTGCACAAGGAGGGTGCGCGGCGGGGTGGCCTCAAAAACAAACCGCCACTGATCGGAATGCAATAATCATGACCGGATCAACTACATTCTTATGTACAACACTTTTTCAAAATCTCTATAAAACTTTCCTGTGTCACAGTTTCAGGAACATCAAAGACAGATTTAAATTTTTTAATTCAAAATTATAGAAATTGTTATTTAGTCAATTGGCTACAACGGTACAGTTAAAAAAGATCTCTACATGTTTCCATAAAATACAAAAAAATTTATACAAACGACAACGCATTCCGTATGTCATCAATGAGGTCGTACAAATCTTCCAAACCAATTGAAAACCGTATAAAATTTTCGGTTATATTCATCAGTTCTTTATGTTCTTTTGGCACCATTCCATGAGTCATCAATGTGCTGAAAAAGAATTAAAACGATGGAACCTTCATAAAATCCATATTATAAAACAACTTACGGAAAAGCGACCAAACTGTCATATCCGCCCAAACTTTCAGCCAACGTAAAAAGTTTCAAATTACTCAAAAATTTTAGGGTCTCATTGTATCCTCCTTTGAGGTAACAAGAAACCATTCCGCTATGACCCGAGGTTTGACTTTTGAACAATTCATGTTGAGGATGGGACGGTAATCCTACAATTGCAATTTCGAGTTGCTTTTCTTTCAACAAGAATTCTTACCTGGATGCAAAACTTTTTCAACCTTTGGATGGTTTTCCAAAAATTTGGCAATTTCCAAACAGTTTTCGCTATGTTTTTTCATCCTTATCTCCAGAGTTTTTAAACTACGAATCACTTGGTGGCAATCATACGGTGATGGAACAATACCAGTTGCGCCTTGAAGATCTCGCAACGTTTCGTGAACTGCATCATCGTTAAGGATAACCGCCCCCATAATCACATCGGTGTGGCCATTTATGTACTTGGTTAAAGAATGCATTACCATGTCGGCACCCAACTCCAGGGGTCGTTGAAAATAAGGCGTAAGGAAGGTATTATCGACTGATAACAAAATTTTATTCCTTTTGGTAACCGTTGCAATTACTCTGATATCAAACACTCGAAGTAACGGATTTGTTGGACTTTCCATCCACAACAACTGAAAATGTACTTGAATGATAGAGAAACCAAATGATGGTTGTGTAAATTACCTTGGTTTTCTCTGTGATGTGTTTTTCGATGTTATCTGGTTCTGAAATATCGATAAACTCCACATTGATGCCTAACGATCGGGCTACGTTATCGAACAATTTGAAAGCTCCTCCGTATATGTCGTTACTGCAAAGAATGTGGTCCCCAGATTTAAGCATACTCAGTACTGCCATTATGGAACCAAGACCGGAAGAATAACACAAAGCATATTTTCCGTTTTCCAACTTGGCGAGACAGGCTTCCAAAATGTTTCTGCATGGATTTGAGATACGACTATAGTCATGTTCCTGCCAAAAAGGAAATTTTGTGTATCTAATCTAGTCAAAAATATTAGAGTTTGGAATTTTACTTTAGCAATTCCTGGAGGGTACAGTTTGAAGTTGGTCGATGTTACTAAAGGTGTCACAAGGCTCAAAGAATCCGAATCTTCTGGATCTTGGGCTGTGTGAATGGCGTTCGTTGCAAAACTCTTTGGAGGTGGTAAATAACCAGTCTTGTTTAATTTATTTTCCATGGTTTTGACCTAAAATAAAGAATAATTATATATTTGAAATGGTTTTCTCAGGCCAAGATTCATAAAAACTTGAAAGAATAATGAAGCAAGTATGGTTTGAAATGGAAGAAGAGTTTTTGGCGTAACTGTTACTGAGAAGAAGTACCCATGTCGGGGTCGAGAAGTTCTCGTCCTCAGTACGATGTTAAACTGTCCTGGTAATATTTTATTTAACTTTTTTTTCAAAAATAATCCAAGACAAATGAGCAAAAATTGATGAGCAAACAAAGATTCCGTAATTGTGAGACTTCGGACAGCAAGATGAAAATTTCATAGTTTGCCAAACACTTCTGTCTATTCCACGTTTTGAGCATTTTTGCCTACGCCATACATTTTTAAATCTTATTTTCTAAAAACCACCCCACACTAGCAGGGCAGTAAAATAAAAAAGTTACATAAGAAATAAATTATTTCGAATCACAATCTCTCCGATAATAAAGCAGATAAAGAATTTACCTTAGGTACCTATGGTACGTATGGAAACAAGAATTAAAAAATTTTTAATTTTTTATTAAAAAGTGATTAACTCACCGAACCGGATACACAAAATGTTCAAATGCAGTTACGTTAGCTTAACAAATAAATTTATCAACACTCTTTGAACTTCAAAAGTTATCGATTTAATTAAATTTGAAGATTATATTATTATATTCATAACAATTTTGACTTTTTTGCATGATTATAAAAAACAAGTCTAATTGATAAAAACAGAATATTTCATTCAAATATTGTTTATAACAGCATTATTTTATCTTTCAGTGAACACAGAATCGTATTTGAGTGCTGGGCTCTTGAAGCAGAAACTAAGATAAATCTCCGAAATTCAAAATCCGGTCCTGATGAAACATCTGACTGTTATTACATTATATATTTTTTATCAGCAAATTTTCCATAAAGGTGATGATAAAGGTTTTTCCCACTTTTTGAATTTTTATCTTTTGAACTTTAATTGAAAGTAAAATACATTCAAATCAAAAACAAATTAAATTTATTCCTCAAAATCCCCTGATTAAAAAGACGAAATAATATTGAGGAAAAAATCAAGAGAAAAATATAAGATTTAATAAAAAAAATAATCTGATGTGACAACACATTACTTTCCCATTCACTAGATTTCAATTCATTTTATATTAAATATTAATCCAAAAAAATGTTAACTAATTTTTTATAATTCTGACGGACTCTTGGACCTTGTCGACGTGCACCTGATTGATGCGTGCGGTGTTTAGGCGACACTGGGCTACCAAGCTGCTGGTGAAGGTCCTCGCCTTCTGGGCGTTGGTCTTGGCGAAGATGCTATTGGCACGGATGACTCCGGAGGCGATTAACTTCTTTTTTCCTTTTCTTTGGTTTTCATCACTTTTTGAACTTTTATCTTTTAAACTCGAATTGAAAAATACATTCAAATCAAAAACAAATTAAATTTATTGCTCAAAATCCTCTGATTAAAACGACGAAATAATATTAAGGAAAAAATCAGGAAAATAATAGAAGAGCTAATAGAAAAAATAATCTGATGTGACAACACATTACTTTCCCATTCACTAGATTCCAGTTCATTTTATATTAAATATTAATCCAAAAAAATGTTAACTAATTTTTTATAATTCTGACGGACTCTTGGACCTTGTCGACGTGCACCTGATTGATGCGTGCGGTGTTTAGGCGACACTGGGCTACCAAGCTGCTGGTGAAGGTCCTCGCCTTCTGGGCGTCGGTCTTGGCGAAGATGCTATTGGCACGGATGACTCCGGAGGCGATTAACTTCTTTTTTCCTTTTCTTTGGTTTTCCCCACTTTTTGAACTTTTATCTTTTAAACTCGAATTGAAAAATACATTCAAATCAAAAACAAATTAAATTTATTGCTCAAAATCCTCTGATTAAAACGACGAAATAATATTAAGGAAAAAATCAGGAAAATAATAGAAGAGCTAATAGAAACAACACATTACTTTCCCATTCACTAGATTCCAGTTCATTTTATATTAAATATTAATCCAAAAAAATGTTAACTAATTTTTTATAGTTCTGACGGACTCTTGGACCTTGTCGACGTGCTCCTGATTGATGCGTGCGGTGTTTAGGCGACACTGGGCTTCCAAGCTGCTGGTGAAGGTCTTCGCCTTCTGGGCGTCGGTCTTGGCGAAGATGCTATTGGCACGGATGACTCCGGAGGCGATTAACTTCTTTTTTCCTTTTCTTTGGTTTTCCCCACTTTTTGAACTTTTACCTTTTAAACTCGAATTGAAAAATACATTCAAATCAAAAACAAATTAAATTTATTGCTCAAAATCCTCTGATTAAAACGACGAAATAATATTAAGGAAAAAATGAGGAAAATAATAGAAGAGCTAATAGAAACAACACATTACTTTCCCATTCACTAGATTCCAGTTCATTTTATATTAAATATTAATCCAAAAAAATGTTAAATAATTTTTTATAATTCTGACGGACTCTTGGACCTTGTCGACGTGCACCTGATTGATGCGTGCGGTGTTTAGGCGACACTGGGCTACCAAGCTGCTGGTGAAGGTCCTCGCCTTCTGGGCGTCGCGTCGGTCTTGGCGAAGATGCTATTAGCACGGAGGACTCCGGAGGCGATTAACTTCTTTTTTCCTTTTCTTTGGTTTTCCCCACTTTTTGAACTTTTATCTTTTAAACTCGAATTGAAAAATACATTCAAATCAAAAACAAATTAAATTTATTGCTCAAAATCCTCTGATTAAAACGACGAAATATTATTAAGGAAAAAATCAGGAAAATAATAGAAGAGCTAATAGAAAAAATAATCTGATGTGACAACACATTACTTTCCCATTCACTAGATTCCAGTTCATTTTATATTAAATATTAATCCAAAAAAATGTTAACTAATTTTTTATAATTCTGACGGACTCTTGGACCTTGTCGACGTGCACCTGATTGATGCGTGCGGTGTTTAGGCGACACTGAGCTACCAAGCTGCTGGTGAAGGTCCTCGCCTTCTGGGCGTCGGTCTTGGCGAAGATGCTATTGGCACGGATGACTCCGGAGGCGATTAACTTCTTTTTTCCTTTTCTTTGGTTTTCCCCACTTTTTGAACTTTTATCTTTTAAACTCGAATTGAAAAATACATTCAAATCAAAAACAAATTAAATTTATTGCTCAAAATCCTCTGATTAAAACGACGAAATAATATTAAGGAAAAAATCAGGAAAATAATAGAAGAGCTAATAGAAAAAATAATCTGATGTGACAACACATTACTTTCCCATTCACTAGATTCCAGTTCATTTTATATTAAATATTAATCCAAAAAAATGTTAACTAATTTTTTATAGTTCTGACGGACTCTTGGACCTTGTCGACGTGCACCTGATTGATGCGTGCGGTGTTTAGGCGACACTGGGCTTCCAAGCTGCTGGTGAAGGTCTTCGCCTTCTGGGCGTCGGTCTTGGCGAAGCTGCTATTGGCACGGATGACGCCGTAGCCGATTAACTTCTTTTTTCCTTGGTGCTGGCCATCCGTCAAGCGGACAAGGTCGTGATGCTCCTTAACCAGTCTAGTGGGGCGCTCCTTAAAGTAGTTGTAGTGCTCTCTTGTCGTCCGGGTTGCAGATGAGCTGAGCCTGATTTCTCTCGCGATGCTTCTTCCTGATGAAGGTCTTCGGGGGGGGGGGGGGGAGAATTTAAAGCTGGTGGTACCTGCTAAGAGAAAATCGAACTCATCTGCAAGATCGATGAGGACACGTTCTTCGCTTTGGTGTTTCTGCACTTCCAGAAGTGGTGTTTGACATTGAGGTCGCCGGCTATGTTCTTCGATGAGAGCTGCCTCTGGTCGTTTTTTAAAATTTCTCTCCTGGGCGAGTTATAGGCGAATGAAATCTGTAACCAATCGTGATGTTTGGTGCGAATACTCGCCGTGGTGACTTCCAGCTGTTGGAGGTCCGGAGGGAGAGAGACTTCGTGATGCTCGATCAAGGACTTAACCCCAAATCTCCTTCATCTAGAACGTGGAAAGCTAACTGCATAATTTGGAGGTCTTTGTCTCATGAGCCCAGAATATCTGAGGATGGCCCTGAGTAAGGGCATTGAAGGTGGCTCTGAGGATCCTGTTTTGAACAACCTTGAATTTGATCATGATCCTGGGGGCTGCATAGCCCCAAACATGGTCGACCTGATGATGGCCTTGTAGATTCGCAGCTTGTTTGCTGGGGACATCTTGCTGTTGCGATTCAACATAGGGTAGAGCTTGCAGAAGAGTGCCTTGGCTTGATTTGTAACCGTGTTAACGTGGGCCTTCCAATTGAGACGTCGGTCCATTGAGACCCCCAGATACTTAACCTGGCTTTTCCAGGGGATCTGCTCAACGAACTTCCAGACGTTGGACTTCTGAGGTTTCCATCGAGTTCTAAACTTGATTTCGAAACATTTGCTCGAGTTAACTCCGATGCGCCAAGTTTCGAACTAGTTGGAAGCCTCCTGGAGGCTAGTCATGACTACTTCCGGGTTGACAGAAGACGTGTAGATTGCCGCGTAATCTGCGTAGAGAGAAATTTTTGTTAGCGGATTTGGAGGGTTAGGAATGTCGCTCATGAAGACATTGAACAACGATGGCGACAACAGGGAGTCTTGGGGGACTCCGGCCGTGATGGATCTCTCCGTGGAACGGGTTCCGATGGTGACGGTTTCAACAAGTCGGAGGACAGTGCTGTGTCCTTTTGTGAAGCCGAACTGCTCGTCTTGGATTGTCGACGATGGCTTTCTTGAGTCGGGCGAGGATGATCTTCTCCGCTAGTTAACCTAGGGATGGCAGAAAGCTGATGAGGCAATAATTTTGGAGTCTCTTGGGTCTTGTCCAGGTTTATGGGTCAACACCACGTCGGCGGTTTCACAAATCTGTAGAAAATAAATAAGGCGAAGACTCAAATTAACGATACCTGCCTTTCTGGGAAGTTCCTTCAGGGCGACGTTGGAGATGCCGTCGGCACCTGGGGCTTTGCGCTTCTTAAGAGCCATGATGGCCAAGGCGATCTCTTTTAAAGTTGCGTCGGGGGTGGAAAGGCTGATGTTGATGGATTGGACGACCGTGTCAACGTGTTTTGGGTCGGTTACGTACCGGTCCAGGTCAGTGGGGGTATTCAGAATGGGAATCGAGCCGAGGTTTTCTAGCAGGATGTTCTTGAAAGCAGTCCAGTCCACTCTCTTGTCGGGGGGGCTGTGGGGCGGTCGAGGACACCTAGGGTTAGGAGCACCGGAAACTGGTCAGAGGTAAGTTCATCCACCGTGGTAAGTTCGATCTGAAAAGGGACATCCTTGATGAGGGCGATGTCCAGGAAGGCGGTGGTACCTGTGGGAAAAAAATGAGTGGGGTCGGAAGAGAATGAAAAATGGACGTCATGGCTTGAACAGAGCACCGGGGTATTACCCCATATCTCCTTCATTGCTTTGTTGGAAATTTGGCTGCGAAAATTTTGGAGGCCTACCGGCCTCGGGGTCAAGCGCTGGGCTGGACAGGCTGGGAATGAGCAATGAGATAATCATTTCAACCTATTTGCAATTGGAGCAAATTTTACTATCTATGAGGATTAAATTATCATGTGCGGATATTTTCAGGAAATCAATATAGAATTGGTATGTGATTTATTTATATGGACCTACTGAACAGTCTTAATAAAATAAAATAAATTCCAACATTTTCATTTAATATTCATCACCAAATTTTCCATAAATGTTACAAAGGGGTTTTTCCTACATTTTGAATTTTCATCTATAAGACTCTAATTTGATCACTTTAAGTCACATTGATGATAAATAATTTATTTATTACCACTAAAAACCTCAAAACTGTAAAATAGCAACAATAAAACCATTAAAATACAAAATTACAAACAATATAATTCGGATCATCCTGTACAAACATCAGAACCTCCTGCCGGTAAAACAGAAACTTGTAAATATTGACGTACGCCCCCGTTTATTGGTAGCATTTGATTTGACGTATGCCACCTTAGTTGTTTTAAACATTTGTTATGTTTCAAGTAATTCCTTCGTACTTGAAGGTGTAACTCTTAAAATTAACGTATATGCACGATGGGCGAGTGCGAAGGTCCAATTTTGTACGTCATAGTTGTTGGTTTCCATCACAAAAAAGGCTGTCAGGTAACTTAAACTGAATGAACTTAGTCAACTTTTTATAATTTGTTTGTTGTAGGTGGAATATTCGTTTCCCGCACTCGTACCTGACGCTCCTAACGAATGTCCACCGGGGTGGAAATATTTACCCACCTTGGCACTACCCGATGGTTCACATAACTATGATCAAGACACGGTTTACTTTCATTTGCCCAGTCTTGCAGATCCTAAACGTACTATTTTCGGAATTTCTTGTTACAGGCAAATTCCTGTCGAGGTAAGAAGGTAACCAAAAGTAGGGTTATGTTATAGATTTTTTGTTTGCAGAAGATAAAAAATCGGACGTCCGATATCACGAGAGGAACGGTACAAAAGTCGGTTTGTATTCTTAGTAAATTACCCCTCTATGGACACATACAAGTGAAAATGGCGTTGATAACTCACGCATATTTCGAGGAAGGTGATTTTAGTAAGGTGTCGCTATTGGAGGACACCTACCACCACTTGAATTCGGTTTTATTACAAAACGACCTTTCCACTCAGATGTTTGTCGGTAAGTTGATTTTATTTTTGTTACGATTTTGTTTTATATGCTTTTTTTGTAGGTTTGTCGGCTAGAGATTTTATTCTACAGTGGCGGCACAAGGCTCTTTTATTATTTAAGCTGCTGCTTTTAGAGAAGAGAATTATTTTTTATAGATCTCCGGTTCAATCGTTATGTTCTACAATTTTAACGCTTCTCTCCTTGCATCCTTTGATGATTGAAAGAGGACTTTACCAGTCAACTTGTGTAAAGTAAGTAAATTTTAAGTTATTAAAATGAGAAGTGGGAATTTATTTCACTTGAGTGAGTTTCGGTATGTTAAGGTTACCTGTATTTTTATTAGTTTAAAAATAATTCACGGTCTACAAAACTTTACAATTTTTATAACATGTCATGTCATGGTAAGTTAATTTTATAGAAGTTAAAAAAGTTGTGGTTAAAATACTGCAATGGTATTTCGAAGGCCCCAAATAAGTGGACCTCATAATAAGCTAGTTTTTTTCATTTGAAAATATAAAGGAAATGAGGATTTTTTCAAAGAATATTTTTTTGGAAAATCCGAAATAATAATAATTTTATGGCGTAGGCAAATTTTGAAAAAAATCTTATTTTGTAGAATATTGTATGCTCTTGAATTTTGATGTGAGCAGAAATTTCTGCAAAATTGATATTAACCCTTTCACCGGTTTACCCACAAATTTGTGGGTAAAAAATGAAGAAAATATTTTCAGAACCCCACAAAATTGTGGGTAAAAAATGAAGAAAATATTTTCAGAACCCCACAAAATTGTGGGTAAAAAATGAAGAAAATATTTTCAGAACCCCCACAAAATTGTGGGTAAAAAATGAAGAAAATATTTTCAGAACCCCACAAAATTGTGGGTAAAAAATGAAGAAAATATTTTCAGAACCCCCACAAAATTGTGGGTAAAAAATGAAGAAAATATTTTCAGAACCCCACAAAATTGTGGGTAAAAAATGAAGAAAATATTTTCAGAACCCCTACAAAATTGTGGGTAAAAAATGAAGAAAATATTTTCAGAACCCCCACAAAATTGTGGGTAAAAAATGAAGAAAATATTTTCAGAACCCCACAAAATTGTGGGTAAAAAATGAAGAAAATATTTTCAGAACCCCCAAAAAATTGTGGGTAAAAAATGAAGAAAATATTTTCAGAACCCCCACAAAATTGTGGGTAACAAATGAAGAAAATATTTTCAGAACCCCACAAAATTGTGGGTAAAAAATGAAGAAAATATTTTCAGAAATCCACAAATTTGTGGTTATAAAATGAAGAAAATATTTTCAGAACCCCACAAAATTGTGGGTAAAAAATGAAGAAAATATTTTCAGAGCCCCACAAGTTTGTGGGTAAAAAATGAAGAAAGTAATGCAAAAAATTTGTCAATAACAATCGCATAAATTTTTCTATATTATAAGATATAATTTTCCCGCCTTATAGCTATTAAAGCAATTTTTTATATAACCCCTTAAAGATTTATCAATTTTTTTCCCTTTTAAAAATTTTTAAATAATGATTAATTTTTTTATTATTAAAATTTCGAAATCATAAATTTATTTTTCTTGATTCTAAATAAATCCATAAACTTACCAAAATTTAAGAATAAAATAACCCCTTGACCAAACATTTTGAATGCCTTTAAGCATAAATATTTTGGACCCCCAAATTGTGGTAAAATTGATGAAAGGGTTAAGGGGGTTACCTACAGTGAACAGTGGCTTTCAAGCTGATGTTTAGGAATTAAATTTGAGAAAACTGTTACAGCTATTGAGCTAAACCTTTAGAACCTTGTGCATTTTTAGGGCACCCAGCGACCTGGAAAAGTTAGGGAAAACGGGAAAAATCTCGAATTGTCAGGGAATTTTCAATATTATTCTGAAAAAATGTGCAACAGACTTCAAAACTTAATTACTTTATTACAAGCAAACAAATCTTTTCATTTTTAAAAAATATTATAAATTTTAAAAAAAAATTCTATAGGGATCCCGCTATAAAAATGATCATAATATCCCAGGTTTTCAGAACCTTGTAAATTTTTAGGGCACCCAGCGACCTGGAAAAGTCAAGGAAAACGGGAAAAATCTCGAATTGTCAGGGAAATTTGAATATTTCTCTGGAAAAATGTGCAACAGACTACAAAACTTAATTACTTTATTACAAGCAAACAAATCTTTTCATTTTTTAAAAATATTATAAATTTAAAAAAAAATTCTATAGGGATCCCGCTATAAAAATGATCATAATATTTAGACAGAACCTTGTCCATTTTCAGGGCACCCAGCGACCTGGAAAGTCAGGGAAAACGGGAAAAATCTCGAATTGTCAGGGAATTTTGAATATTTCTCTGGAAAAATGTGCAACAGACTTCAAAACTTAATTACTTTATTACAAGCAAACAAATCTTTTCATTTTTAAAAAATATTATAAATTAAAAAAAAAAATTCTATAGGGATCCCGCTATAAAAATGATCATAATATCCCAGGTTTTCAGAACCTTGTCCATTTTCAGGGCACCCAGCGACATGGAAAAGTCAGGGAAAACGGGAAAAATCTCGAATTGTCAGGGAATTTTGAATATTATTCTGAAAAAATCTGATGTGGCCATCGCATCACTTTCCGAACAGACGCAAATTTTTACATTATATTTTTAAATAAAATGGTTACATAATTTCAACAGTAAATCGATGAAAAATTTCATATTTTGCCAAAATAGGAAGAAAAAAACTTTTGAATGCCTATATCTTGCAAACGAAGCATTTTTGGACCCATGTTATTAGAAACTTTTCATCTTATTTTCGTTAGTAGAATGCGGTTTACTATTTTATTTACAAATACAAAAAATTTTTACAAATACAAAATTTTTTGAAACGCCCTGTATATTTTAGAGAAAAACTTGTAGGGCAAAAAATGTAGGAAATTCCATAGCGCTAATTTTTTGTTATTAATATTTTTACATATTTAATTTCGTTTCGAAGTTATGACGCATAATGTCATAATAGCTCCAGGTAAACCCCCCTTTCCCGTTGCACGATTTAAATTATTTTCATCTGGCTTCGTTCTACGACAGGAAAAAGCTTATATGCAAAATTTGGAATGATTTGCTTGCTTCGTTTAGACGCTATCGTGTTCACAGACGTACATACACACACACACACACACACACACACATACATACAGACATCCTTCCAAAAATGATAAAAATGGATTCAGGGGACCTCAAAACGTGAACATCTGTCAAAAAATTGGGGGGTCAAATTTTGACTGATAACAATACTTTCCTTACCTAGGGGTTCGGAAAGTAAAAATGTGCAACAGACTTCAAAACTTAATTACTTTATTACAAGCAAACAAATCTTTTCATTTTTAAAAAATATTATAAATTTAAAAAAAAACTTCTATAGTTTTTCATAATATCCATAACATAATATCCCAGGTTTTCAAAACCTTGTCAATTTTTAGGGCACCCAGCGATCTGGAAAAGTCAAAGAAAACTGGAAAAATCTTGAATTGTCAGGGAAAATTGAATATTTTTCTAAAAAAATGTGCAACAGACTTCAAAACTTAACTACTTTATTATAAGCAAACAAATCTTTTCATTTTTAAAAAAATATTTTAAATTTTTTAAAAAAATTCTATAGGGATCTCGCTATAAAAATGATCATAATATCCCAGGTTTTCAGAACCTTGTCCATTTTCAGGGCACCCAGCGACCTGGAAAAGTCAGGGAAAACGGGAAAAATCTCGAATTGTCAGGGAATTTTGAATATTATTCTGAAAAAATGTGCAACAGACTTCAAAACTTAATTACTTTATTACAAGCAAACAAATCTTTTCATTTTTAAAAAATATTATAAATTTAAAAAAAAACTTCTATAGGGATCCCGCTATAAAAATGATCATAGTATCCCAGGTTTTCAAAACCTTGTCAATTTTTAGGGCACCCAGCGACCTGGAAAAGTCAAAGAAAACGGGAAAAATCTTGAATTCTCAGGGAAAATTGAATATTTTTCTGAAAAAATGTGCAACAGACTTCAAAACTTAACTACTTTATTATAAGCAAACAAATCTTTTCATTTTAAAAAAAATATTTTAAATTTTTTAAAAAAATTCTATAGGGATCCCGCTATAAAAATGATCATAATATCCCAGGTTTTCAGAACCTTGTCCTTTTTCAGGGCACCCAGCGACCTGGAAAGTCAGGGAAAACGGGAAAAATCTCGAATTGTCAGGGAATTTTGAATATTATTCTGAAAAAATGTGCAACAGACTTCAAAACTTAATTACTTTATTACAAGCAAACAAATCTTTTCATTTTTAAAAATATTACAAATTTAAAAAAAAATTCTATAGGGATCCCGCTAGAAAAATGATCATAATATCCCAGGTTTTCAGAACCTTGTCCATTTTCAGGGCACCCAGCGACCTGGAGAGTCAGGGAAAACGGGAAAAATCTCGAATTGTCAGGGAATTTTGAATATTTTTCTGAAAAAATGTGCAGCAGACTTCAAAACTTAGTTACTTTATTACAAGCAAACAAATCTTTTCATTTTTTAAAAATATTACAAATTTAAAAAAAAAATTCTATAGGGATCCCGCTATAAAAATGATCATAATATCCCAGGTTTTCAGAACTTTGTCCATTTTCAGGGCACCCAGCGACCTGGAAAAGTCAGGGAAAACGGGAAAAATCTCGAATTGTCAGGGAATTTTGAATATTCCTCTGGAAAAATGTGCAACAGACTACAAACCTTAATTACTTTATTACAAGCAAACAAATCTTTTCATTTTTAAAAAATTCTATAGGGATCCCTCTATAAAAATGATCATAATATCCCAGGTTTTCAGAACTTTGTCCATTTTCAGGGCACCCAGCGACCTGGAAAAGTCAGGGAAAACGGCAAAAATCTCGAATTGTCAGGGAATTTTGAATATTTCTCTGGAAAAATGTGCAACAGACTACAAAACTTAATTACTTTATTAGAAGCAAACAAATCTTTTCATTTTTAAAAAATATTTTAAATTTAAAAAAAAATTGTGTGCAAAATTTTATCTAAAAATATGTATTTATGTATGTTTTATCATAAAATATTATTGATACGAAAATATGTAGGAATAAATGATGAGCAGGGAGGGGGGGTTATTTTTTATAATGACTGAAATTTTTTTTATACGATCCTGGAAAAGTCAGGAAACTTTAAAACTCAAGTTGGTTGGGTACCCTGATTTTTCTTTGTCTCCGTGAGCACTACTATATCCACTTTTCTTTTCGAGAGATTCCTTGCACATTCCATGTACCGAAAATCATTTCCCGTTTTCTGGACTTGATTCGGCTTTGTTTTTCCCATCTATTCTGAAGCTTTCGATTAGGTTTTCTATAATTTTTGCCTCAGCCAACCCAAAACTTGGAGGACCAGGAATTTTTGTTCAAAGTTACCTTTTTCTAGGTAAGTTGCTTTCTCTGCAGCTTAGGAATCTCATCTACCCCACCTATTGTTCCCCGTGTATTTTATTTCCCATTACCCCGTCGTATTTTTATGGATTAAAATTTTTTTATGTTGATATTGTGCTTTTCTGATTTTCTGAAATAGTCTGGGAAAATTGGGAGAATTTGCTTTGAAAAATTAAGTGGGAACCTTGACAGATTTGAATTGCCATTTTTTGTTATCGCGTCATGCGCCATTATTGAGTTTTTGCGAAATTGAAAAATGCTTTATATTGTAGTTCTATTAATTAAAAATTTACAAAAAAAATGGGAAACTGCTAATAATATTATTTACATATAACTAATACATGATTGTGCGGCAACATGTAAAACATGATGTTTTACAATTTTTACAACTTTTTAGCCCCCTTTTGTATACCATTGACGAGGTTGTATGTGTTGCCCGAATGACTGTGTTATTTTCTTCCTCCGAATTATATTTCGCTAAAACAGTTTTTTACCATCCTAACTGTTAGGTGAGTGTGAGAATACAAAATTGTTAACGTTTTTTCGACTTATTGTTTTTTTCCCATTTTAGTCCTGATGATGGCTACTAGTAAATAGGCCGAAACGTCGACCGACAGTTAATTTTTGTTTTATTGCGATCCAATATCCTGATATTCCCTTCTCTCAATATTGCATTGGACGAGATTTTGTATTCACATCTATATAATATCGATTCTATATTAGCGTTTCCAGATAATTTTGTGGTATTAAATCAGGTAAGTAAGTTTTTACTGTTTTTGTTTGTTTTTTTTATTTAGGTTAGGTATTGCAACGAAATTCCAATAGCCTAAAATGACTCACACAAAGAAGTACCGACTTTCTGCCCTCTCTCAAGTCAATTCGGAATTGTTACAAACGATAAAGGATAATAGTGGCATTAAGAATCTCCCCGATGGTTATAGAACAGAACACCCGATATTTGAATTAATCTGTTCCCATATTAAAATGAAGAATGATTTGCGAAACAGAAAAGCAATTTATCGCAGATTATATTCTTTGGGAAATATTTATAAACCTGAATCCCCATCATGTAATAATGGTAAAATAATAGTTTTTTATATAATATTTTAGAAAATTCCAAATTTTTAATTGGTTTCGATTTTATTTGATCTTTGATTCTGAGTACGGCCCTGTACGGACAATCTGCAATAAATTGCTTTTCTGTTTCGCAAATCATTCTTCAATTTAATATGGGAACAGATTAATTCAAATATCGGGTGTTCTGTTCTATAACCATCGGGGAGATTCTTAATGCCACTATTATCCTTTATCGTTTGTAACAATTCCGAATTGACTTGAGAGAGGGCAGAAAGTCGGTACTTCTTTGTGTGAGTCATTTTAGGCTATTGGAATTTCGTTGCAATACCTAACCTAAATAAAAAAAACAAACAAAAACAGTAAAAACTTACTTACCTGATTTAATACCACAAAATTATCTGGAAACGCTAATATAGAATCGATATTATATAGATGTATTCAAATGATACTTAATATTAATATATAGATGTAATCACATGACACTTCCAATTTTATAATTAAATAAAATGAAACAAACTATCCTAGACCCCACAAATTTGTAAAACGGCTTTAATAACTACCTACGTACCAACCTCCGCATTATAAATAAAATTAAAAAATATATTATATTCTCATGTGGAATTTACTGGTGCTCGACGGTGACCATTTCGGTAGAGAGGATTATCTTTAATTACGGTCGGGACGCAATTTACTTGTACCCTTTTTCTGACAATACCGAAACCACCCAAAAATCTAATGCACTCTCAGTCATCAGAGAAGCGGAAAACCCGCGAAAATGACCACTAAAACGATGTAGACCCCCACCAAATTTTCAGGGTAGGTAGATGTTATCGTTGTTGATGTGTGTTGAAAATCCTAACCCTACACCGGCACTCGTTTCTATAAAAATCGGATGCAAGTGCCTTCGCGCTTGTCAGAAAAACGTAAAATCCCGAAAATGACCACTAAAACGATGTAGACCCCCACCAAATTTTCAGGGTAGGTAGATGTTATCGTTGTTGATGTGTGTTGAAAATCCTAACCCTACACCGGCACTCGTTTCTACAAAAATCGGATGCAAGTGCTGTCCCGTTTGGAAGTGCAGCAGAAAAACCGCGAAAATGTCGCTTTAAAGTAAATGGAATGCTACCTTTTTTTCAGGGTAGGCAGATATTAGGGTTTTGAATGTATTTGAACAGTTCTATCCTGATTGATCCTGATAGGGCACGTTAAACTTATAAAAATTTGTTGCTAATTCGTTCGGGTGTTTCCGGTAAATTGGCCGCTAGGATTTGGCCGCCAACTTCACACAGGTCCCCTGTTCTTCCAACGCTTTTGTGTGGAGGATCTCGTTTATTGCTTTTATCACTTTATCTTACCCTTATTTGGATTCTATCATCTTTGTTGTCAATGTTTGTGGGGCGTGTGGTGTTCAATGCCGTATTTGTGATGTGCCCTGTCTCTATCCACTTTCAGCACTTAAAAAGCGCAGTTTAGCGCGGTTTCTCTCCTTATCTAATCTTAACCACCCATAAGCAATAACCTTTCTATTCTGTCGATTCTGATCTTTTTCTTTAACCTCTTGTTGCCGCTTGGGTCAGATTAGGAACATACTATATTTTACCTTGAAATAACTAAACAAATGAAATATAAGCCTTAAAACATTTTTTATCCAATACATATTTGTGCATTTCAAAAAAAAACGGAATTGTGTCATACCATTTCACGAATAACTTTTCATATTTATCTGCCTGCTGGGCCAAATCAGGGCCAAAACAAAAAAAAAATTTTTTCCGTTTGTTAAAAATTAATATATTGGCACCGTAAATAAACGATTAAAAAAAAATTTTTTTTTGCAAGAAAAATAATTCAGGCAACAAGAGGTTAAGGGTTAAATGTCTTTAAACTTTGATTAAAGTAGCCAGATTGTACGACAATCGATGTTTTTTATAGGGTTCTTCAAAAAGTTATGTCGCGAAATTTTTAGCACCCTTTTACCCCTCTCTCTTGTTATACTTGTACCCCCCCCCCCGTGATTCTACATTCTAAAAGTTTAATATTCTAAAAATTAACAGCATTATAAAAATTAATGTTGTGACGGAATAATTTTGGAAGATAACCCCCCCCCGGTTATTTAGACTTGAGCTTACCTCTTCCCTCCGTTCGTGATTTATTAATGTCTCCGTACCCCCCCCCCCACCTTTATTTAAAGTTTAAACACCTTTAATGGATAAGGGACCACTATTATGGAAAACCTGGAATACCTGAAAAAGTTTGGGAATATAAAATTTGGTCAAGGAGATTTGAAAAATTCCGTAAGTCAGGGAAATTAAAACTTTAATCTGTACCCCCCCCCTCTTCAGTATTCGCCGTTGATCCAAATTTATATTTTTACCCAATTTTAGCTTGCCTGAAATTTTTCAGCCATTTTTTTAGCTTCAAGCATGGATTAATAATCACTTGATTAATTGAACTGCAGCCGCAAACAATCCCTGTCATTCTCACCATGACCAACATCCATGAACTTGAGCTGGAGTCACTATTACCAGTTTTTCAATAAGCACTGACTTCACTATTTAGGTGCTTATTTTCGGCCAAAGCACTAGAATACTTCTTTAGGGCTCGCCACATAGCCTGTGCTGTGCTATGCTATGCTCTGTGTTATGTCAACACAAACGTTGAACAATGGCATGGTCCATTTTGCGCATGACCATGACATTGTTCAACGTTTGTGTTGACATAACACAGAGCATAGCACAGCACAGGCTATGTGGCGAGCCCTTTTGTATAACAAAATCAAGTCCTTTCGCCGTGAAAAAGGGGCCCATGGAAATAAAATTATATAGGGAAAAAGCTTCTACTGATTTGAAGGAGGGACCTACATTTTAACATAGGTCCACAAGTAAAGTAGGGGTCATTCCATATTGTCCCTCTTATGCCAAAGCCACGAATGTGCATTTTCTACACCTTTTCCACCAGTAATTCAGAAATCGTCAACCGTTATTCAGATTTGTCAATTGATATTCAGAAATTGTCAACCGTTATTCAGATTTGTCAATTAATATTCAGAAATCGTCAACGGTTATTCAGATTTGTCAATTGCAATTCACGATTTCTGAATATCAGTTGACAAATCTGAATTACAATTCACAATTTCTGAATATCAGTTGACAAATCTGAATTACAATTCACGATTTCTGAACAGCAAGTGAGGTTTTGTGAATTACTGCTGGAAAAGGTGTAGAATAGTACTTCTTTGTATAACAAAATCAAGTCATTTCGCCTTGAAAAAGGGACCCATGGAAATAAAATTATATCGGGAGAAAATTTCTACTATTCTGAAAGGGGGACCTACATTTTAACATAGGTCCACAAGTAAAGTAGGGGTCATAGCATATCGTCCCCCTTATGCCAAAACCACGAATGTGCATTTTCTAGTTTTCAGTCAAGTGTATTTTGAACTAAATTATGAAGTAAATGAAATTAATCAATTTTAATTCAGTCAATTTTTTTACTGTTATTCGAATACATATTGACGTGTGTTTTTTTTTGTCCAGACGACCAACCATTTATTTTTTTGTAATCCTGGTTCTTGAAATTTTTTTTTTAAATCTATTTGATCCACTTTAATTAAATTAAACTCTTTCGATTTTAAACTAAATTATCGTTTTTATTTACACAAATTCACTGTACAAATTTTTTTTATCTTGATCAAACGTCCTAACCGCTCAACGGACCCGGACAACTGGGCGAGTCAAACTGGGCGACGTGTAACTGGGCGACGGGTAAACTTGGCGACGTATGACTGGGCGATGTATGACTGGGCGACAGGTAAACTCGGCGACGTATGACTGGGCGACTGGTAAACTTGGCGACGGTTAACTGGGCGACGGGAAAACTGGACGATGATGAACTCGGCGATATTCCGGTAACTTTTGATAACGACAATAACATCGATTATTTTTTGTTTTTACGCGATTTTTTGGGGGTGAAACGTAATAGTTTACTGCCCCATACCGCAAGTATACTTTTTAATGCTATTTTGAGGTTCTCTCACATCCCGGTTTCCTTGATGGGTGGCGCCTTCTCGTATGTTTAGCCTAGTAACCAGAGTCAAAACCGCCCTGGATGGGTGCAACGCGGAGCGGAGCGGCGCCCCGTAAGGGTAGGTTTTGACGATGGATTACCCTCCTTATCGAATGCACACCCCAAAATTCGGAACATTGACAAGATACATAAATATATCATATTTATGTCGCCTAGTTGACCGTTGCCGAGTTTTCCCGTCGACCAGCTAAACGTCGCCGAGTTGACCGTCGCCAAGTTTTATCGTCGCCCAGTTTACCCGCCGCCCAGTT
Source organism: Podabrus alpinus (assembly GCA_932274525.1). Taxonomy (NCBI): domain Eukaryota; kingdom Metazoa; phylum Arthropoda; class Insecta; order Coleoptera; family Cantharidae; genus Podabrus; species Podabrus alpinus. The sequence continues at coordinate 66,992,928 of OW026456.1, read as the reverse complement.
TGCCCATCGCCCAGTTTGACTCGCCCAGTTGTCGCGTACCGCGCTCCACTGCCCGGCGTTGACTGACTCCCTTCTCCTTCCAACGCAAAATGTCCCTTTGTCTGCGCTCAAGGATATTTATTTTCCAAATTCTCCCTTTTTAATTTTATTTACAATTTTAGTTACATTTTTCGATTTTACATGTTAATTTTTATTTTTTTATTCTTAAATTCTTCCGTAATTGGCTTAGCATTGAAATACAGGTCAACATATTGTAGCCGAAATCGAACGATAATTTAAAAAAGGAATTTTCTTTCTTAGAAAGAAAATGCACTTTCTTTCAAGTGTCAAAATGGCAATTTTTGCACATTCGTGATTTTGGCATAAGGGGGACGATATCAAATCAACCAACGTATTTTTATGTCCCTCTTCGATTTTGCTCAAACTTTTATGCCAAATAAACGGACACGTATTTTTTGTTTGGCCCTAAAGTGGCCCGTTTACATTAGCAGCCCTCCAAAATAAATCAAATTTGGCTTGTAGGGCTTTGGGCCGGTTTCAGCAACCTTAACCTGTGTTAGTTAACACAAATTAAAAATAATCCGTTGTTAAATTTTGAATGGGTTGTAGCAACGTTTTCTAATATATAATTAGTTAATCTCGGATTATGTGTAGAATAGTTATGGTGGTACTCCTGAAACGACAACAACGCCTACTTTATACTATGCAAGTAGTTCCATGGTAGTTACATTAGTTCGAAAATTATCAACAAGTGAGGTTTGTAACCTATATATTCTGTGAATACAGTTCATATTATTTATTTTACTGAAATGCACTCGACGCAGTCGAAAAAGAAGGTACGTTGCCACACAGCAACCAAAAAGGTCCAAGCTTTCGAACAAACAAATAAAGCGAAAGATTTTAATAAATAAATTGAAAGAAAGCCAATTAGCAATAATGTGTCGACAAAAACAATGGGGAACATGCATGAATAAAAAAATTTAGTCAAAACAGTATTTTCCGATTAATCGTATATATTAATTATCAACTCAGCAAAAATAAGTTCTATTTATTGTATTTTGTTATAAATAATCGATTTTAAAATTCAATGATGATTTAAAATAATCATGTGACCTTAAATGCAACGCCATTAGATTGATGTCACACGGCACAATAACAATAACCCCGATAAGCGCGGTCGTTTCCTTCAATTCAAATTGACGGATTTTTAAATATTTTTTAAATTATTATCAAAACGAAAATAAATAAATTAAATAGCATTAATTACTATTGGCGATTTACATTACCGTTGGTGGCGCCACCAGCGACAACAACATGGCTGTGTTTAGACGTATATTTCGAAATTCAAAGTCATAGTCTGGTGAAAATTTGCAAACATTTCAGTATGGTTTTAAATTTATTATAATATATTTTGCTAATTAGTTGATTTTGTTATGTTTTGAGGCTGAAGAACGAATTTTTATTTTCATTTAATACGTCATATACTAATTTGAAATTCTCCCGCATGGTGGCGTTTGCTTAATGTAAATTGCGAATATTTAGTTATTTTTGATCCAACTACGCTATAAAAAAAATTTATGCATCTTCCCTATTGCGGGTACTAAATGTAAAATTACGTAATATCGATAAATAAATTGTTAATTTGTTAATAACTGAATTTTTTTTCTCAAAAAGGACTCGGCTGCTCATAAAAAATATTAAAAGTAGGTTAGGTTTTTGGTAATTTTACTTTAATCACTGGTCAACTAGTAATTAAATACTTTGGGTATTTAACCTGTGTTAAGCATAAATTAACGTTGCTACAACCCAAACTACAGATTTAATCTATGATTACGCTAATCATTGATTAAATTTAACCTATGTTAAAAATTATATTGCTAAAACCCAAATCGGACTTAATCTATGATTAAATTCCTAAATTAAAGTTGCTGAAACTGGGCATTTGATAAATAATTTCAACCAGCCGAACCGTACCACTTAAAGACACGATTTTTTTTGTGAAATGACGATATTGAATAGGCCTTTTCAATGAGTTTTTTTGTATAAATAATTAAGGTCACAAAATGGGGGCCCTGATCAAATTTTGACTTGAAGTGCCCTTCCCGCAGAAACGAAATAATTTAAAATTCTTAAAAAAATTTATTATCTTTATTATACTTTTGGCTACTTGCATACCAAATTTTAGAGTGGGCACGCTTTTGGTTCAGGAGTGACATCAAAATGAATTATCGTGGTCATACATCGAAACACTTCAAGAAATATGCATGGGTAATTCTTTATCAAATCAACCTAGTACGTGTTTATTTTCATGACCCTCTTCGATTTTGCTGAAATTTAGCACATTTCTAAATTATTATACCAAATAAACGGACCCGTATTTTTTTGTTTGGCCCTAAAATGGCCACAAGCATGAAAATAATTGCAAAACTTTGGTTGATTTCATATGGATAGGTCATAAAATATTTTTGAAAAAATAAAAATTGAACAGAACTATTTAACAACTGTAGACCCCCTAGGCGAGGCTGCTTTTTATGCAAATTCTTTTTAATAGCAATTATTAAGGGCGTTATAATATTATGAAAATGAAATCCAAACTTAGTCCTAAACAAACCAAAACGGTTAATCCTATAATACCCAAATTCACCCCAATGAAACCATTTCTGTTCAATAGCATAGCAAAATTTCACTAAACGAATTTTTAAATTCAAGTTCCTTTGTTTAGATTATCTCGTCCTATGTCGCCAATGCCAGATATTTCCGACGACGACAGTCCAACTGCTAGTCCACAAAGAAAGGTTACCGTCACACTTAATGACGAAACCGCGCTCGAAAACGAGTACATTCCATTAGATAACACCGCGGTGAATCTTTCTGATGATCCTAGTCAAAACAAACAAAACGACAACTTAGATTTACTAAATGCAAACCACGAAACCAACACCGAAGTGGGCATAGAAATAACTGAAAATAACGAAGACAAAAGCAACATTTTTAGAGAAATTAGTGCCGAAAATATCGGCGAAACAAACGTCCAAAATAATTTGAACCTTTTGGCTCAAATAAATATAGAAGATTGTGGTGTTCCGTTGCCGTTGTTCACCAAGGGGTATCTGTGTCTTCCGTATTTATCGCTACCCTATTTGGATTTTTTGAGCGACGTTAAAGTGAGAGGGTACGTTGTCGGTGCAACCAACATTTTGTTTAAACAGAAGCGGCAACTTAGCGACGTTTTGGTCGATATTGAAAGTATGAAAATTGAGTGTCAGGATATTGAGTTGAGAAAACAACTGCATTTGACTACAGAAGACTTGAGGTTTGCGGATTATATTGTTAAGCATGTGTCTGATGAACGCCATGATGTGTTTTTGGACGGTGTCGGTTGGGAAGGTGGAGATGAGTGGATTAGGATGCAATTCAGAGCTTACCTGTTGTATTTGTTGAAAACAACTTTGTTACCAAGTAAGTTTTTTAGTTTTTTTTTTTTGGGCAAACTTTTAATTTTTTGTGTTTGTTTTAGGTGGAAGTCGAGAAACCGAACACTTCAATGGAAGTTACATTTCAGCACTGAAAGAAACGCATAATTTTAAAATTTGGGAAAGTAAGGAGCACTCTGGGGTTGAGAATATTTCCTGTGGACATCCCTTTGCTGGACAATTATCTGTTGCCGACATGAAGTTGAGATTAAGCCAGTAAGTGCAAAATTTTTTTTTGTTCTTTTTCTTGCTGACTGCGTTTTATTGGTGATTTGTCTGCTTGGGTTTTCTCTGCATGTGAATTCTTTTCTCAAGACTTAGTGTTTGCTTTTTGTGTTGTTAAAGTGTATCAGTGTTTAAATTAATTTGCTATTATTATAGCACAATGCAAAATTCCGAAGGTGGAAGAAAATTTAATCAGGCTATGGCTTCAACCGGCCGCGTAGTAGCGACTACCAGTAAAGCTGTAGGTAAGCACAATAAAAAATTTCAGAACGAAAATTTAGGCTGTAAAGCTGGAAGAAATTGGTTACCAAGATTGGTTTTTCGCGAATATCTCCTAAACGGTTGAAACTACTTAAAAAATGGTTAGAACAAATTGAAGAGCTCTAAATTTTCTATAAGAATTGTTTGCTTTAGTTTTTTCCTAACACTATAACTGTGGATATTCCAATAAAAGGCTGTAGTGGTCCTAGAATTGTAAATCAGTTCAGTTGGTTAGCTCGCGTATTCATAGCTAATTTGCCGAGGTTCCACAGTAAAGAACATATTTTTCAGTGTATCACAGTCGCTAAATTGGAGACCCCAAAAGAACATAAAGCATCTTCTCGAATAGCTCCTAAACGGTTGTAGCTACATAAGACATTGTGAGAACAAAATGAAAAGCTTTAAAGTTTCCTTTGGTTTTTTCCTAACACCATAACTGTTGATATTCCAATGAAGGGCTTGCAAAAAGGCTGCAGTGGTCCTAGAATTATAAATCAGTTCAGTTGGTTAGCTCGCGTATTCATAGCTAATTTGTCCAAGTTCCGCAGTAAAAGTCATATTTTTCAGTGTATCACAGTCGCTAAATTGGAAACCCTAAAAGAACATAAAGCATCTTCTCGAATATCTCCTAAACGGTTGTAACTATGTAAAAAATGGTTAGAGCAAAATGAAGAGCTCTAAGTTTTCTATAAGAATTGTTTGCTTTGATTTTTTCCTAACACCATAACTGTGGATATACCAATAAAAGGTTTGGAAAAAGGCTGTAGTGGTCCTAGAATTATAAAACAGTTCAGTTGGTTAGTTCGCGTATTCATAGCTAGTTTGCCAAGGTTCCACAGTAAAGAACATATTTTTCAGTGTATCACAGTCGCTAAATTGGAGACCCCAAAAGAACATAAAGCATCCTCTATTCTAAAATCGTAGACTAAAGCCGGAGTCTCACTGTTCCATTTACTACTACCAAATAAAATTTTAACTAATTCGCTTTGTTCAAATGGGGTAATGTAAACTGCGCTCCAAAATACCTGCATTATTGTAAATTGCGCTCCGAGGAAAAAGGTTCACAGAAATCTGAAATGTAAACTGCGCTCGCACCCCTTTAACAATGGGTTACCTACTTATGTTAGGGGTTATTGAAATTTAAAAACGACTTAATTACGGGTTAAAATCGAGTCAATTTTTCGTAAATGTTACCAAATTATACATTTTATTGGACATAAAACAGGGCCGGCGCCAGCCCTTTTGTAACATCGATTTATTTTATGTTTTATTCGATATTTTGGGGGTGAAACGTAATAGTTTACTGCCCCATACCGCAACTATACCTTTTAATGCTATGTCAAGGGTCTCTAAGCTCCCGGTTTTCTTGATGGGTGGCGCCTTCTCGTATGTTTAGCCTAGTAACCAGAGTCAAAACCGCCCTGGAGGGGTGCAACGCGGAGCGGAGCGAAGTGGCGCCCCGGAAGGGTAGGTTTTGACGATGGATAACCCTCCTTATCGAATGCACACTCCAAAATTCGAAGAAAATAAAATTTAATTTTTTCATTTTTTCGGCAATAAACGGGTTATTTTCCATTTTTTTTATTATATTTATTACTAATATCTACTAATCACACCCCCACCTATCCGAATTTCAAAGAAAAATTCAAATCAGAGGAAAAAAATTTTACGCGATTTGAAGGGAACGTCGATGAATTGTATAGCGTCTGCCTGGGGGGCGCGGCATATTCGATGCTAATTTCCCTACTTTTAAAAAGTCGATTTTGGGGTTGTTTTTAGAGATTTCTCGCAAAATATTTTTCTATAGACTAAAATAAGCCTGTTCTTTAGTGTGTAGCTGAAGAAAATTTTTTTTGGCTGAGGCTACTTATTGCACCGTCCCCAATATATCTATTAAAATTACATTATAATTTATTTTGGTTCGGAGTGTGTCATGTGCACACGTACGTTAAAAACATGTGTACATGGACGCGTAGGTTAGTGTTAAAAATCCTATTTTATTATTAAATGTGTGCGAAAAATATTTATTTATTAAATACTTCAAAACTGCGAAAATTCGGCAGGTAGAAAAAAGTAGTAAATTGCGCAAATTCGGCAGGTAGGAAAAATGAGTAATTAGGGGCAAATTTGCGCAGTTTACATTTCAGATTTCTGGCGACCTCTTTGCTTGGAGCGCAATTTACACTTGTACTTTTATTTCTACCTCCCAATTTGCGCAATTTACACCTACCCGGAACACCCGTTCAAATACCCACCCACCCACAAATCAGCAACTTCCATTAATTAAATACAAATTATCAACTGTATTACAATCTCGTTAATCAATTCATGCGCGCCAGTGTCCGAGATAAAATATCCTATTTTTTAATAAAAACCTATTCAATAATATATCTATGAATCTTTTCAATACCAGTACCAACAGCCCTAAAGAGAGATATTTAACTTAAAAATCAATTTTGATTTTGAATCACGTTAGTCCACTCATACGCGCCAGTGTCTAAATGAAAGTATCCGATTTTTTTAATAAAAATATATTCAAGAATCTATCTATGCATTTTTAAATACTACTAACAGCCCCGAAAAGAGATATCCAACTTAAAAATCAACTAAAATAGTATTTGATTTAATAGCAGTTCTGAAGCTGTCTTGTCGCAGTGCGCGATGTTGTTTGTGGGGGGGGGGGGTCAGTGGTCGTAAAATTAGTAACCTGGAGCGCACTAGGTCAAAATTCAACTAGGTAAATGATTATATTTTTCAGCCCATCATTAGGCTAAAGGAATTTGAAAATATTTGATATAATAAGCTGCAAAATTAATTTTCAAAGATTTGGGGGGGGGGGCAAATATCTTGTGCCTGTATATAATTTATATAAATAGTCCAGCGCGCTTTTTAGAAACTTAAAAAAATAAGTATGAAGATATTATACGAGTATCATATCAATTTTTTCTTTTTAAATTAACTATAATTACTACCTTTAATTATATATTATCTATGATATCATAATTATATAGAGATATTGTAGACAATAATAGAAAAAATAGAATATATATAGAAAATAAATAAGCATAAAAATATATCACTTCAATGTTTTCTTTTTAAATTAACTATTACTGCCTTTGATTATATAGCATCTAAGATATAATTATGTAGTTAGCTACTATAATATATTGTGGATTGACAAGTAGAATTCACTAAGTACATTCATAATATTGAGCCATTTATTGTAAAGTAAAGCATGATGAAGCTTCTGTAAACTCAATGTCTAAGATCGATATGAAAGGTAATTTCCGAACTTGCTTAAGCAGAAAAATCGTTAAGTAGAGATTTAAGGGATCAATTAAACCAAAAATCTATGAAAATCCAGTCGGTGCAACACTGCAACAAACAGTCCAACTTTCTTTTAGTCATTACTTGAGTCCGGATTTATATACGGTAAAAAACATCAATATAAGTATTTTATATGCGGTTAAATTAAAACAAAGGAATATAATGCAAAATCGAAATTTTTAGTATTGTATAGTACATAAATAATATTTTCATATTATTTACATAATATATAATTATTAATTTAGGAATTCGCAGAAATATAATTTAGTGAAATCAACGTCGCCAAATTTTCTGGATCGGGCAGGTTAAGATTAGTTTAGAAGTTACAAAAAGATGGTAATATTTTTCAGACCCCAATAAATAAGAAGTGATGATAAAAATGCGTTATTTTTTTAAATGGAACATGTTGCAAGGGATAGAAATGGTCCAGAAAACGTGTACCCATAAATAAATGTGTTTGACAAGATTGGATTTTGTACCACATTTTTAACATTAGGATTTTATTTGAAAAAATTTGCACTTATACATAATTATATAATTAATCATAATTATGCCAAATATTGGCTATATGTGCGATTATATGGATAATAATTTTATATGCGGTAAAAATTCAAAATATTAAATTATATGCGAAATAAAACTTCGTATTTTGCTTCATTTTACGAGTAGTATAGATACTAAAAATTAACTTTCTGTGATAGAGCAAATAAAACATGTAAAAACATATAAATTGGGACTCTAGTCATTATGTTACGAAAAGGGATATGTGCGGAAATGTGGTTTTTCTTGCTTAAACCCTTTGGTTTTGCATCAGAAAAGAGTTCATGAGTTTTCCACATCAGGCTAGAACCGGGTTAGAGACAAATTTTCCCAAAACTCAGTCATGAATTAGTCGCTTCCTAAGCATCCTATGTCCAAAATTGGTTTAAACTAAATAAAATTGCGAGTAAATGTTAAAACAAAATATTCTTCTAATCCCAAGGCCACCTTTTGGGGGACAGAAATTTTCATACAATTTTGAGAAGCCATCCCGTGTATTTTATTCTATAGTTCGCAAAGTACAGCCTTGCAAAGAACGTCGGTTTTTCGAATTTTGCCCAAAATAACGTAGTTTTCCGAGTTTAATATAGACTTCTTTACCTGTCCCATCTGACACAAAAGTGGCCCACAGATAAATGAAAGTAGATGAAATTCTCTGTAAAACTCGGCTTAGGACAGCTTTCTAACCCCAGTAGAGCCTTAGCTGTGAGCCTTCAAAGTTGATCACTTTTTACCGTATTTTTAAGAATTCTTCAGATTACCCCTTCAATGGGCGTTGGCATTATTTTTCGCATTTTTTAACACTTCTTTTCCGGGTGGGTAAGACTCGATTTCAACCAGTCTTCAGGGATATTGCCCGAATATCCCTGATATGGCGTTAAAAAGAATTAGCAATATTTTTACATTGTTATCTTCCATAAATTTTAATATATCCTGGTATTTCATCTGGGCTCACCGTTTTTTCGTTTTTTATTTATTTTATTGATTGATGTATTTCTTCCTTAGTGATTTTAGGTCCCGTTCTAATGTCTTGAACTTCTAATGGGGTATCGACAAAAAAAATTTAGTAGTGTTTTTTTACGTAAAAACGAACCTTTGGATGTCCTTTGCCATGTAATGCGGTTAGATTTTTCTAAAAGCGACTAATTTCGATGTAATCTTGAGATTGAATAAATAATTCAAATTTACTTATTTAAATTTCATTATTTAATTACATCGAAATGAGTCGCTTTTAGAAAAATCTAACCACATTGCATGGCAAAGGACATCCTACGGATCGTAGTTACGTAAAAAAAACAGTACTAAATTTCTTTTGTCGGTACCCCATTCGGCGTCGTCATCTTGAAATTGTTCTTGTACGTAATTTTCCCAAGTTTTTATTTTATCTTTTATTCTGTTATTAGTTTACCGTCCTTATCTAATATCATTTCCATTTGAGCCATTCCCGCTATTTCTTTAACCTTTTTGTATAGATTAAAGGGGCCATGCTTTTCTTCCAGGCTTAGAATCTCTGCACATTTATCATTTAACCACGTTTCTTTCGCCTCCTTTATTTTCTTCCTAATATTGTATACATCTATATTCAGTTTCATCTTAGTTTTTATATTTACGTCTTTGTTCTATAAGGTCTAGAATTTCATCCGCCATCCATCTTTTGTTTTTCTTTAGCTTTTCTGGTTTGGATTCTTGTTAATAACGTGTTGAAGTATTCTCTTAGTTGTCCCCAGTTTTGTTTTACTGCACAATTTCTTGGAACGTTTACTTCTCTCAGCTTGCTTATGGTCTATTCTACTTTTCTTTTTATTTTATCTTTGAATATTATTTTGAATATACAAAATAATAATAATTATGGTTGGTTTATACAAGACGGCGTCAAACATCAACGTGGACACGGACAGCGCGAGTCAAAGATCCTACTAATTATGTTTAATTATTTGAACCAAAAGACAACATAAAAACAATTCTCAATGAAGTTTAATCAATGCTCGATCAATTAATTACTCTTCAAGTAATTAATTATATATAATGAATGTTGAAAATTCTTTCATTAAGTCAAAGCAGGAAATTTCAAATATTATTAATGTTCTGTCTACTATAAATAAACTTGCAGATTTAATTATTTTCATAACTTTTGTTGAACTTTTTTTTGCAAAATTAATAGCTCTATAACATTTGGAACGCAACAATTCTCACCGTTTACGAGATAATACCGAAAAACTACTAACAAGCCTAATTTGTAACAGCAGTAAATTTTGTGTGTTTCTCAGGAGGAGCCTTTACGCACGCGAAAGGAGCATTTTCAAACTGGTGGACTAATTTATTAGTTAGTCCCGACGTCCAGAAAGGCGTGGAGGCTACAAATGAAAATATAGATGAAATAGTGAACGTAGAAGATAGTAACCTAAGTAATAATTTGTATGACATTCCAGATAGTAGTATTAACGTGCATTTAGACAATGGTTGTCTAGTAGATAAAAGTGAAGAGTTAGAAGATGTTTGTATGAGTAGTGATAATGAGTTTAAGCAAAAATTGAATATTGGAAGTGAAGTCGAAGAAGAAAGTAGTAATGAAGAATTTGTACCGGGCAAAGTTCATACAGTTTAAAAATGCTTTGCATTTGTTACTTGCCTTTATGTGTCGTGTGATATTTTTTATTTGTCAAGAATGAAACGTTTAAATGTGTTTAAGTTCCTAATTTTTTAGTTCTTCACCCAGATTTTTAGTTATTTTAATTTTTAAGCATTACAACTACTTAAAGTCTGCCTTAATAGTTAATCGCACAAATTGCTTTACTTGCTAATATATTCTATACGACTTCTCTTACCGTAATGAAATATTTCAATATAACTTATACCTCTTGACTTGTTTTAACAATTCGTATTATCTATTCTATGTGCAATTTAAGAATATAATTGTTGTGTCATTTTATGTACTTAGTGTGTTAATTTGTATATATTAATAATTTATTTTATTATGATTTTGTGATATTGATTATTAAATTTTTTATTTATTATGTTAATATATTGTATGCATTACTCTTGTTCTTAAATATAACAATTTAATGACAACCATTTTGCCTTTTTAAAAGTTATGTAGGGGCAACTTTGTTGTGGTGAACAATATTTTTTGTTTTGAAAAACTTTCGCTTCCCTTTCCTCTTTCCTTCCTGAAAAAATAATAAAGAATTGTTTGGAATTAATCATAAACGCAATTAAATTGCGTTTAATAGATCCTGTTGAAGAAAAAATATTTCAACAAAAACTGTAGGAAAAGATGGAAGTTACAGCTATTTGTTAATAATTTTTTTGATACGGCGCGGCACCATATTTTTTAAATATTTCGAAAATATGCAAATCGTTGTAGGTAAACGGCGACTTCCAGTTGGCCTATTTTCACCATTAACGAACTACACAATTCATCCTTTCGTATAATACGCATATCTAAAATTTTATAAAAAAACGGATCAAGCTTTTCACGTAATTACGAAGTATCTTACAGACATCCACTTCAAATATTCGGAAAGGTGCATAGAATGGAAGCCTTTTTCGCATTGGTGAGAAACTGTAAAGATTATGGAAAATAATCCGTTACTTAAAACAGAAAAGCGTCGTAGGCGATTTTTTTAAGCAACTTCAGTATCAGTTTTTAACTCGCTTTTTGTCATCACGATACAGTGAACGATCTCTACGCCCTAGAGCTCGTAAAAACAGATAGAAACAAAACAAAAAACATTATTTCATAATTATTTTCTTGCGAAGTAATTTACAGCCGTGAATTTTTAAATTTATTTTCAACTCAAAAAGCTATAATTGACGATGTTTTGGCCACAAAATGTATCAATAAGCCGTGAACCGAAGATCCGGAAACTGGTTAGATTTAGTTCGCGGCTTTCCTTATCCTGTATAAGTCGTAAACAACGGTCTAACCGTAGTTCGAGATTTTACGAGTTCTATAATTCTTGACCAGATGTACTAAGGATCAATATTGTCATCCATGAACTGACATATTCTGGTGAACACTCAAACTAAGTACGAGTGCTCTTCACTATTCCATCGATGCGATTAGTTTTATATTCCGTAGATGTGTCAAATTTGGTATCTCTATAGGCGGGCTATACACGGCATACGTTGAGAAGAGATCCGGAAAACGAAATCTCAAGCGTTAACCCCTTGAATCTCGAGGAAGGAATTCGAATTTTTTTTATCTAAATATATGAGAACTTTAACAAGATGGTATGCCGAAAAATATGTTCCTCAACTTGGATTTGAACCCCGCCGTATTAGCTGCGAATACACGCGCTTTAACAACTGCGCTGCCCAGGCGATTAGTTTATGTAGCGCGGAACTACTATATCTCGTGGACTAATTCTAGGACCGCTACAGAACAATTCTGGAGTACAGAAAAAACAAAAACGAAAAAAAAGAAGCAAGGAAGAGCGAAAGAAGAAAACACTGAAAATAAACACTGTAGTAAGTGGGAGACGAAACTAGAGGAGAAACAGAACGACAGAGGAAGGATGCATCAGAATGGGAATCATCAGAAGATCTGGCGCAACTATAACCCCCCCCCCCTGCTAGAAGTATGATCGTGAGGGCTCCGGGCGTTGTAATGATCAGTGAATGCGGAATTCGACAGAGCACTTCATGTTCCGCGAAAAAAGGAATCTGAAGATAATGCCGGGATTCGTTCGTAAAGATCCGACTGGATCAGCCCGCCGGTCGAGGATTTTGTAACGGAACTTGAAAGGAATTCACGGAATACATAAATTCAGGTTTATGAGCAGAATACGCGATGCGAGTCGACGCAATTTTTACTTTAATTTATAGATGCGGTTGCTTACAATTTGATTATTGGTAATCACGGACGGGCCACCGAACTCATGATGAAGAAATAGTACCGTTGGTTAAGAACAAGGTGGGAAGAGGTGTTACGGTTGTGGAGAGCAAATAACACATAGAAAACGTTTAGAACGAGGACGTGAATACGCAATGGTCGTAATAGAAGTTCATACCAAAGTTCTTGTCTTCATAGCCCTATACCTCCTTCATCGGTGTAGTTTTTACCTGGAACTCTGGCGTTGATAAATTTAGGATTGTGTCTCATAATTCTGGAATTGCTGCCTAGGATCGCGACACTCTTGATGGGTGAAAGACGGATTGACGCGTCCTGCTATTCGTGGAAAGTTAAGTCCGTAGGCATGTTCCAACGGAGCTACACTTGCTTGAGCTGTTGCCTTATTGGAGAATTACAAGAAGGACCTCTTCTGCTGCGGTAATTGTAAGATGTTCTAAATCCAAATCATCAATTAATTTGCGGATTACCGGGCCTTGCCCACACATCCTTCCTTTAGCTGGTGCGCCACAACACCTGAATTGAAATTGCAGGGTTGAGTTTTGAAACCCCCCCCCTCTTCAAACAAAGACCGTCGGTAGCCAAGGTTAGTTTTACCCCCCTTTGCCTAGCGGCGGTCATGATTATTATGTTATTTTGAAAGGCATTGCGCAGTTCCCGTTCCGTACTGCTGGTCGTGCAGTTTTAATGTCACCTATCGATCCCATAACATAATCGGGTCTTTTTTGGTGATAATAGAAGGGTGGAGGAAAAGAAGGCAAATTTTGTGCATAAGTGGTAAAATCGAGACCAAGTCGGCTGGAATTCCGTGTGGGAAGAGAATCAGTCGGGACCCGCACCGAGCTCGTCTTACTACTTGAGGGGGGAGGGGGTTGTCATCCACTGCTAAAGCCCGAGTCTGCGTGCTCAAGTTTCCAGAACACAGTCAGGGATAATCAAATTCCCAGAATGCATCCGCCAATCATCTTACCCCGCCACTTGCAACTCCGATCTGCCCCCCCCCCGCCGGTGTACTGCTCAAGATAAAATTATTTCTGTAAGGGGACTAGAGCCTCTCAAGGGATTTATTTCTGCATGTCACGATATGAGGCCCAATTGCTTTGAATATGAAAAAATCACAATATAGTTTACCTTTCTGAAGTGTTTCCCAGGTTTTCCATTGATTCCGTGAATATTTATGACAGTTTTTGATCCAGCGAATAAAAAATTTTAAATCGACAAATATCAAGAAATATATTATTCTTTTTTAATTCAACAGAATGCCATGGTAGTGGGGCCTAAAGGCCGCTTTCGAACTTTGTAGTGGTCACTAAAAATTAACCTGAGACGTGATTTTCGAACAGACAGATAAATGAACATCATACACTCTTGTGGATTCATTACGTGCTTACTATGGAAACAGATCGACGTGCATTTATGTGTAAATATCTGCTTATCATAGATAAATCCACGTTGATGTATTTCCGTGGTAACCAGTGGCGGCTCGTGACTTCTTTCAGTGGGAGGGCACAAAATTTAAATAAAAACGAAAAATATAATAACATATTCTTTATAAGTTATTATGTATTCTGTGGATGTCCAAACCATGTAACCAATCAGTCTGAGCTGGAAAAACTGGGCAAGGAGCGAGTTTCTCCTAAACATAAAGACTGGCAAATTGGAACACCTAGGGCATATTATAAGAAATAATCGACAGTACGGGTTGCTACAATTGATTCTACAAGGAAAGGAGACCGGGAAGAAAAAGAATATCATGGCTGAAGAACCTGAGAACATGGTATAACACAATAACAGTGGGTCTTTTTACAGCTGCGGCAGACAAAGTACGCATTGTTATGATGATTGCCTACATTCGAAACGGATAGGCACTAGAAGAAGAAGAAGAAGAATTCTTTATATATTATATACCCCCACAGACCCCCCCCCGCCTCCGGTCTTTGCAACCGCTAATTTTTGATAACTTCATTTGCAATATCGACTCGTAACATTTTTTAATGGAAGGACAAAATGTACGGAAAAGGGAAAATTTATTGTATGTACTTATTCATTCGATTTTGGATGGAGGCACATGCCCTTGTGCACTTTAGGGTAAGCCGCCACTGCATCAACACGAATGTTGGTAGACAATCAAAAGTTAGTGCGGCTTAGAACATTAATTATGTTGATCTATTTATAGCTCATAAAGGACCTCTTGTTGGTTTATATTTTGTTATCAACTTGAAAAAGTTTCATTACGACCTTTAGGGCGCACAACCATAAAAAATAGTTCTGAATAATTAATTCTGAACCCAAAATAGAGATTATTTTAATGTAACCCTCCATCTAGAACGTGAATGCCTTGGTTGTGCGGCCCAGGGCCGCACTGGAGAGATAATTAATGGATCAATTTAGCGTTACATAATGGGGGGAGGGATTAAAAGTTAAATTTTTCACATTTGAGACAAGTGCTTTAAATTCTTGCAAGCGTTTACGGTTCAAGCGACATCGGGTTGCCCAATATTCAGCGGCGTAACTACATTCGCATTAAACAAAATTTTTCTGAGTAGCTACTTTGTTTTGGGAGCAGTGCCATCCGCATGGTTGCAGCCGATGGAAACATATCGGCGTTGATATATAGATATCATAAATAAATGCACGCCGATTTGTTTCCATAGTCCACAAGAGCACCTGATGTCGTTAGCCGATGGCGCTTAAATGTTTTCTGACGCCGCTGGTTACAAGTGAACTTTGTCTCTTTTCTAAGTAATCAATACACTTATTTTTTATCTTTTCCGCACTAGAACGCTAAATGCTGATCGATTTTTAGGAGAAAAATATGAAACATATAAATTTGTAGAGCATTTTCTATCTCTACAGCTTTTATACTTTTGGTTGGAGGTAAATCGGTTTTTGCTGAGTAAAAAAACTGTTTCTTTAGTCCCAACCGCGAAATGTACGTCTTTGTATGGATTGCGAGAATGGAAACAACAAAGACTAACGAGAGCGCAAGCTATTTGGTCTCGAGATTGTAATCCATGGGTCTGCAGCGGTCTTAGAATTATAATAACAAATATAGAAGTTCTATGTAACAGAAAAGCAATCCCCTCCGTAACGCGCGTATTATACTAAGGTATTCACAGTTAGTAAACCAAGATTCCAATTCAGATCGAAGAACATATTTTTTAGTACATCATCGCGCTAAATTTGTGACCCCCGATGAAACTTCTAAAATCTAATTTATAAGAAATATAACCGTGAAAACCTAATTATGATACCTAAGAGAGCCCGCTTCCTCTATTCGATATTCACGGCTACTAATCGCAATCGATATGACCCGCTAGTGCAGCGCGGAAGTGGTGTAGCGGTCCTAGAATTAGTAACAAATATAGGCATTTCCGGCAACATAAAACCAATCACCTTGTGCAGTTGCTCTAGGGTGCATATTCGCGGCAAATGAGAAGATCGCGTAGCCCAATTGCTACAATTGAATGATCCTGGGTTCGCCAGCACATCGGGCGATTCTTTCAGGTGTTTACTTTCTCCAGGTTGACTCAGCCTAGGCAACGTGGGCAAACTGTTCGACAGAATGTTTCTAAACCGCCTCGAGCAGGAAAATCGCCGACAGCAGAGGACTTTCCGATAACCAATACGGTTTCCTAAGATGAAGGTCTACGATCGAAACGCTGAAAAACATTGTCACCATGGTCCGGAAGACTACCAGCGCCATTTGGCGCACGAAGCAATACTGCTTGATTATAACACTGGACGTGCGCAACGCAGGCTGGACTCACATCCTGGACGCCTTACAGGAAAGGATGATCGAGCCGGAGCTATTTAACCTTATCTCCAATTACCTCCACTGCAGACACCTGAGGTTGGGAACCGATGAGGATGACATCCTCACGTCAAGCGACGTACCCCAGGGTTCCGTATTGAGCCCAGCCCTGTAGAACATAATGTGCGACGGAGTATTGAGACTCGGGGATATGCCTCGGTGGGGTTCGCAGACTACATCACCCTTAGCGACCCCGTCCGGATAGCGAACGCGGCCGTCGCTAACATAGCGAAGTGGACCCGCTCCAGGGGATTCGCCCTAGTCCCCGAGAAGTCGGAGGTCGCAGTGGTGTGCGGCAGAAGATTCACGCTGCCCATCCGACTGCAGCTAGACTGAGTCGAAATCCCTTCCGTCCAGACATACCATACTGGGCGTATGGTATAAGAACTTAAGCTTCGCCACTTACATCCACAAAGTTGCAACCAAGGTCATGGCAACGACCACCTCTATCGTCCGTCTAATGCCCAACATAGGCGGCCCGTAGTCCACCAAAAGGAAAACGCTCGGTATGGTAATTTAATCCATCATGCTCTACGCGGCCCCAGTATGGCACGACACGGTGGACGACCAGAGGAACAAGACTCGACTCCAACAAGTCCAGAGACGTTTGGCACTCACAGGTCTCCGGCGATGCGGCGCTAGTCCTGGCATCAATGCCACCCTGCGACCTGCTGGCACAAAACAGAGCCTCCGAG
Source organism: Podabrus alpinus (assembly GCA_932274525.1). Taxonomy (NCBI): domain Eukaryota; kingdom Metazoa; phylum Arthropoda; class Insecta; order Coleoptera; family Cantharidae; genus Podabrus; species Podabrus alpinus. Next base: position 66,975,741 of record OW026456.1, on the reverse strand, counting down.
TACGAGGGGAACGACTCTGAACGTGGAGTACACGAGAGATGACAGGCAAGATGGCTGTCATCCTCCAGCGGCGCGTGAACAAGAAGACTCATACCCAACATCCAAAAATGGATCTCAAAAACACACGGTGAGATAAATTTCCATCTTACATAATCACTTACCGGCCACGACTGCTTCAACGTCTATTTGTGCAAAAAATCTAGAAGGGACATTCTCACATGCCCATACTGCGAAGCGGAAAACGAAGCGGAGCACATCGTCTTCCACTGCTGGAGATGGGAGAGAGAAAGGGTAAACTTGGAAGGCACAGCAACGAACGATGCAGGACCTCTAAACAAACCAGAGGTCCAGATCAATTCACATCATCGAACAGAAGTAATGCCTTTTTTTTTTCTTTTTTTTGTGCGCTGGGAGTGGGGAAATCTTCAAAAGACACCACCCCGATGTTTTGGGGTGGTAGTGTCAGATTTTTACTGACTAAAACCCCACTCCTAGGAGGTGCCGGGAATCGCTAAAGTATTTCGTCCGAACACACTCCGGCCTCTTCGTGGTTTTCCGCCCTTTTGGGTCTTTGCTCTTCTTGGCGAGATTGAAACTCGAGTTCTTCTTTCGCTTTGGTGGACAGGATTTCCACCAGCATGTCTTCAATTGTGGTCCAATTTTTTGCGCTACTCAGCATCAACCCGACCATGTTTTCAGGGCTCAGATCCTTCCCCAGGTGGAGGCGGGCGCTGTCTCTTACGTTGGACCACTTGGTGCAATGAAAGACTGTGTGCTCCGTATCGTCCAGCTCCCCGCAGTATTAGTAGCAGTTCGGGGTGTCCGCTCTTTTGAAACGATGCAGGTAGCTGCGGAAACACCCGTGCCCGCTAAGTGCCTGTGTGGTTTCATATGTAACCTCGCCGTGAGATCTTCCGACCCACGGGGCTATGTCCGGAATCAGGCGATGGGTCCATCTACCTTTATCGGACGCATTCCAAGATGTTTGCCACTTGCTTTCGATTGTCGCTATCTTGTTTTCCAAGTCGTTTGGTGAGCTTGCTCTATACTTAGCATCCCTCATCTCTGCCTTGAGGTGAATTGGCAGAAGGGATGCCAGCACCAGGACCGCATCTGTTGATATAGTCCTGTATGCCTGCATATCCTCAGGGCGCTCTTCCGTTGGACCTTCTCTAGTTGTTTCCTGTATGTGACTTTATCTAGTGCCTTTGCCCAGATAGGGGCTGCATACAGCATTATCGAGTCCGCGACATAGCTTAGGAGCCTCCTCCTGGCTTCGCTGGGGCCTCTCATGTTAGGCATAAGTCTATGTAGGGCCTCCGTCGATTTTGCCGCTTTCTGTGATACTCTCGCTAGGTGGGCCTTGAAGGAGAGATTTTTGTCTATATCCACACCCAATACTCTGGCCACATCACCCGTCGGCACCACGATTCCGTTTATCAGGAAGTGGACAGGTCTCATCTTCCTTCTTCCCGACACCATGACCGCCTCTGTCTTCTCCGGAACTATCGTAAGGCCTCTCGCGGCCATCCAGGCGCAGATGTTTGACACAGATGTCCTCCACTTCGCTCTCCGTGCGGGCTTCTGCTACTATGGAGAGGTCGTCTGCGAAGCCGGTGATCAATACCCCGGGTGGTGTGGGGATACGAAGGACTCCGTCATACATGACGTTCCAGAGAAGAGGGCCGAGCACCGATCCTTGTGGAACGCCGCTATATACTTGTACGGTACTTTGCCATAGATCTTCCTCTATTATTATTTCTCTCCTGTTAAAATACGCCGCGATGATATTTAGAAGGCAGGTAGAGATGCCTCTTCCCTCCAGTTCCGTAAGGATCACATCCCATCTCGCCGAGTTGAATGCGTTCTTTACATCGAGGGTAACCAGGGCCACGAATTTCCTCGTTCCCCGGGTCGGAATGGGACGCTTCGCCGTCGCCGTTTCGCCGTCGCCGTTTCGCCGTCGCCCTTTCGCCGTCGCCGTTTCGCCGTCGCCCGTTTCGCCGTCGCCGTTTCGCCGTCGCCCATTTCGCCGTCGTTAATTAAAAAATATAAATCAGAAGTTACAATTGAAGTTTTATTAAATTATTTTGATTATTTATAAAAGATTATTTTTTGTTTTTACGCGATTTTTGGGGGGTGAAACGTAATAGTTTACTGCCCCATACCGCAACTATACTTTTTAATGCTATTTCGAGGTTCTCTCACATCCCGGTTGCATTTATCCCGGTTTTCTTGATCTGTCGCGCTTCAAGTATGTTTAGCCTAGTAACCAGAGTCAAATCCGCCCTGGAGGGGTGCAGAGCGGAGCGGAGCGCAGCGGCGCCCCGTAAGGGTAGGATTTGACGATGGATTACCCTCCTTTCCGAATGCACACCCCTAAAATTGGAAACGTAATAGTTTACTGCCCCATACCGCAACTACACTTTTTAATGCTATTTCGAGGTTCTCTCACATCCCGGTTGCATTTATCCCGGTTTTCTTGATCTATCGCGCTTCAAGTATGTTTAGCCTAGTAACCAGAGTCAAATCCGCCCTGGAGGGGTGCAGAGCGCAGCGGCGCCCCGTAAGGGTAGGATTTGACGATGGATTACCCTCCTTTTCGAATGCACACCCCTAAAATTGGAAACGTAATAGTTTACTGCCCCATACCGCAACTACACTTTTTAATGCTATTTCGAGGTTCTCTCACATCCCGGTTTTCTTGATCTGTCGCGCTTCAAGTATCTTTAGCCTAGTAACCAGAGTCAAATCCGCCCTGGAGGGGTGCAGAGCGGAGCGGAGCGCAGCGGCGCCCCGTAAGGGTAGGATTTGACGATGGATCACCCTCCTTTTCGAATGCACACCCCTAAAATTGGAAACGTAATAGTTTACTGCCCCATACCGCAACTATACTTTTTAATGCTATTTCGAGGTTCTCTCACATCCCGGTTGCATTTATCCCGGTTTTCTTGATCTGTCGCGCTTCAAGTATGTTTAGCCTAGTAACCAGAGTCAAATCCGCCCTGGAGGGGTGCAGAGCGGAGCGGAGCGCAGCGGCGCCCCGTAAGGGTAGGATTTGACGATGGATTACCCTCCTTTTCGAATGCACACCCCTAAAATTGGAAGGCAAAAAAAATTTAATTTTTTCACTTTTTTGGCAATACACGAGTTATTTTCCATTTTTTGATTATATTTATTACTAATATCTACTAATCACTCCCCCATCTATCCGAATTTCAAAGAAAAATTCAAATCGGAGAGAAAAAATTTCACTCCATTTGAAATTTTTTGGATTATCGCAACATTTTAAGTTGGTAATAAATTTTTACTATATAAATGAAACAGCCTCATATTGTGAGTGGGTTTGAAATCCCAAAAAAAATTCCCATAGGTTAGGTTACATTTTGTTCTTCTTCTAAAACTATTAATTTTATTATAAAATTTTATAATAAAATTTTAATTGTAACTTTTGATTTATATTTTTTAATTAACGACGGCGAAATGGGCGACGGCGAAACGGGCGACGGCGAAACGGCGACGGCGAAACGGCGACGGCGAAACGGCGACGGCGAAACGTCCTAGACCGTCCCCGGGTACCCTCTCTCGCCGATACGATGCGTTTGACTATTCCGTCCACCGCATCTACGGTGGACCTCCCCTTCCGAAAGCCGAACTGCGCGTCGGCGAGACCCCCCGATCTCTCTATCTCCTGCTGGAGTCTCCGCAGTATTAGCCTCTCGAAGACCTTGCCGACGTGGTCCAACAGGCAAATGGGTCGATATGCGCTGGGAAGGTGCAACGGCTTGTTACCCTGCCTCAGTAGGACCAGTCTCGCTCTCTTCCAACTCCGGGGGTAGACCCCCTCTGTCAGGTATTTGTTGTATGTGCTAAGCAGAGCCTCAGGTTTGCTGGAGGCTATCTCGCGCAGGATCAACGCCGGCACGCCGTCCGGCCCCGGGGCCTTGTTTATGGACATCTTCTTAACTGCTTCGGCCAATTCTTCCTCGCTGAATGGTTGGATTTGCTCATCCAGAAGTAATGCTTATAGGCGGATTTCCGTTCGGAGGTGGAGGGTGAGGTTATAGTGGGTAAAGCCCAACACTACCGGTTTAGATTAGGCCGATATCTCGAACGAGATTTCTTCATCCCTGCTCAGTCTAAATTAAAAAACAGAAAAGGTTGACATAGTCTTCTAGTGAGTACTTTGGGGTGTATCACACGGGGTACAAACGTACCTTCACAGTATAACAGCAATTGCACCTGCTCAAATGGCCTTCTTCGGCCTTTTTTAACATACCGCGTTAAAATGGTGACCCCGATGAAACATCAAGTAACTTCTATTCTAACTCCTTCCTTTTAGCAGGTTAACCTTGTTGTTATAACTTCGTAACCGCAAACGATTGCTAGGAGGAAGATGTTGTGGTGTTTCTCGACTTATTAACAACAAAAAATATGTAATTTCCACGTAACATAAAACCCAGCGCCATGGTTCGAATCCAGATCGAGAACCATACTTTTCAGCGATCATAGCATTAAAGTTCGAGTTCGAGGGTTCGAGAACCCGAAACAATACGCTGTGGAGTTAAATTTTTTCAACTGCCTGTACAATTTTCTCAAACGGAATTCGACTTTAGAGCAGGCGAAAATTGTAAGTCATGATGAAGAAATCAAACGCCGCGTCATAATTGGTCTACATTAATACTCGGAATAATTTGTTTTTCGTTTAGGAAATTTACACAGTATAGTTTATCTTTCCCGCCGACTTTTTTAAATAAATTAATTTTTTTTACATATTTATGATTAATTCATCGACTTGCAAATTTTTTGCGTAAAATTTTTATCGAATTAATTGTTAGTTTTGAACTTATTAGCGAGTTATTTTTACGTTTTTCAAAATTTTGATAAAAATAATTAAAAAATTTCGTATAAAAAAAAAATTATGCAACTTTTGTTTTGTTAAATGGCGATGACACGATTGAGTGAGTGACATTTGCGCAAACACTTGAATGGAGTAGAAATGGAGGATGTAGGTAAGGAATTTAATAATGTAAACCTGTTACTAAATTCGTTACGAGTCGACGTTGCATTTCGTGTCGGACATAATGCGGCGCTTAATAATCGCAATTTGCTTTCAAGTGATAACGAAATAATTTTGAAAAAATTAAATTAGTTCGGCTATAAAAGAATGTCGTGCGGCTTATCTTAAATTGAGAGAATAGAGGGCGGTTTGGCGCCCTTTTAAGCCGGTATAAAAGCTTGTTTATTTTCCCACCGCTCACCGCCAATATCCCGACAAGCCTGTCACCTACGTCGGTGGTGCCTTGTATATATCCTTACTCTTCTATGCAAAACGGCAAAACATTACAAAAGTAGATCAATCTGTGATTTTCGGTAGTGCAAGTTGACGTATTTTATTCTGTTTTTGTATTCAATTGTTATTAATTATTAAGTTTATTTATTTAAAAAAAAATTAATTCGACCAAAAGTGATATAGTGTTTAGGAGTGTGAAAAGTGCGTTTTGTTGACTAACAAATACATAAAATGACCGTGAAAGAAAATAATTTATCGGTAACTGGCAGGCGGTCGCCATCTTTCTCCCGAGTTTTTCTCTTGTGATTTCTTAATTTTTTTACACACTATATAATGTTACAAAGTTAAACAAAACTTGTCGCGTTTAAATGAATATTTAAAAAATTTTCGAAAACTTTCCTGGGATTACTTGTTCCAAAATTAGGTAAGATATTGGCCGTACAAAATTATATTAACAATTTTGCTTACTATGAAATTGTCTGCATGTTTAGTAATAAACCGTCATAAGTAGAAATTATTTTCTATTACAATTTTTACAGCTATTGTGTAGCCATCATGGTTTGATTGACCATAAATGTGTAAGTACACTTGCGTTCGCATTGTCGTACACTTAATTATTTAACCAATTTTCTAGTGTCTTTCGATCTAATTCGTTACTCATTTGTTATCTTTTTTTGTGCAAACTGTTACCTACCCTACCAACATCAGGTACTTTTTTCGCCCGATTTTATCCCAATTTTACCTTTCTAATCTTATCGCCTCTACGTTCAAAATTTGCTCGCTCCTACCATTTTAGCATTCAAATCGTTGCTAATTTTCTTTTTGACAACTCCCTAATTTATCTTCGCGTAAAACCCCCATGATGTGTAAAAATTTGTTGTAACGAATCGAGTAATTATTAAGTTTCGACTTACGTAATCTTTTAAAGTAAGTTTTGTACAAACACACACACCAATCGAAGTGTCCTATTTGGGATACCACGTGGCAACCCGGGTGCAATAAATAATGAAATTTGATTGGTTCGCTTTATAAAGTTTAATTCTCTCGTGTAAGATAAAAGCCCCATTTTCATACTTGTTCGATTTATTGGCCGGCCTTTGAAACTTTAATGCAGGCATAAGACTCTCGAAACTGGGATAATCTGGGATAGGTCTCAAATTAATGATAACTTGTAAACGAGGATATTGAAAAGCTCCGAAGGTTCTAGAAACGATAAAACTTCTGAAATTGTGACTTTCCTGAAACAAGTCGAGTCCGCAATCACTGAAAATCTAATCGCAAAATCGTTGTTCCTTCCAGTTCACTTGGACTTGAAATTTAGCCTAACGAAACGCTTATCTCGAGATATAAAATGAATGAAAGTTGAAACGGAATTTTGCTTTTTGTAATAGCTACAACCGCCCGTGTAGTCGTGTCGGTCATTTTAGGGTCAAAATTTCGATGAATGGCCGGACAATTCAGTTGACGTTCGTTTTGGGGGACTTTTGGCCTAGTATGTCGAGACGGTGCCGGGAGGGCTGTTAAACCGAATGATATAAAATCCATTTAAGCGCATATGAGTTTGTTCGTTCTCCCCTACAATTCAAATTTCTTTTGCCGCACACTGAACCAGCGTAACTTGTAACCTTTATCCGACGAGAGAATCTCACCGTCCAGAAACCTACCTTTGTAATGCAACTATTTGTTTTAACGTTTAATCTCTTATTAGTATAGAACTTACCGTTGTAGTGCAAATTGTATAGCTCAAAAGTAAAAAGCCGCCAGTGTAGTCGTACATTTCGTGTGTCAGATCTTTAGTTTATCGTACCTTGTTCCGAATTGATTCACATCAGACTTCGTTCAATTAACCAAACTACGCCTGTGTAGTCGTCGTAAATGGTCCATTTTGTGTCAGTTTGGTCACCTATAATCTCTCGGTCCGGAACTCTTCCTTGTTGATCCCGATAGCGTATTATAAGTAGTTTAGAATTTCGATCACAGAAACTTGCTTTTGTAGTACAATTTGCATAATAGTTCGAGAGCACTAAACTTCTTTCATGTGCTTTGTCTAACCTTTCTGATCTTATATCTGTGGTGTGCTATTGAATACATGGGGGACCTACTGTTAAACATAGGCTCCGAACCACGGGAAATCCAATTTACTTTGGACATGAAGTCAAACCGGGTACTCGATTACTAAACATTAGCAGCCAGCGCATTTAAGCTATGACCGTCTCTGCCCTCATTATAAGCAAAAGTGCGGCATCTGCATTCGGTAATTTGCATACTCCGTATTTCTCTATGATTTATGGTGAAGATACAGGATATTAACAAATCCCCACCGATATTTCGAAATCGTGAGATATAAACTTTTATTAAGACTGCGTTAAGGCTTATATTTCATAAATCTCAAAATGCAGATGCCGCACTGTAGCTTACGAGGGCAGAATAGGCCGGCGAAATTAAAATTTTCAATTGAACTTATTCGTTTGATAGAAAGTACATTTTCAAATATTATTAAACAAACATTACATGAAAATCGATTCCGGACAATATGCAAAAACAATGGAAACCCGACAAAAAAGATTTAATAACTTTTTCAATCATTTTTTTACAAATAACCGCCTCTTTTAATTAAAAATTGTTGTTAATAATTTCGGATAAATTTTGATACGGCCGCCCTTAGGCATATAGTTGGTGATTGTCTTGGTTGTGCGGCCTAAAGGCCGCACTGCGAGAGCAATCGTCGGTTCAACGGATTAATTTCGAGTTAACCGTCTCGGAGATACATCGGGTAATCGAAAAACCGGATTACACTGAATTTTCGTAAAAATGTGTAGAAACCTAACTTTCGGCATATAAAAATAAATTATTACGTAATCGGCAATGCTGGGATAAAGCGGATTTTATATTGGTGCCTCGAATACCACGGAAGATTATTTTCAAAAGTTCGAATCGAAGAGCGCGCCGGTATCTACATTAATTCGAGAATTTTGCGATCTAAGCCGTAATCAAAGCTTATATCGACGGTAATTTGCTAAAACCGCGTATTTCTCTATGATTTATGGTGGAGATACGGGATATTAACAAATCGCCACCGATATTTCGAAATCGTGAGATATAAACTTTAATTAAGACTGCGTTAACGCTTACATTTCATAAATCTCAAAATGTAGATGCCGCACTGTTGTTGACGAGGGCAGAATAGGCCAGTCAAATTAAAATTTTCAATGGAACGTATTCATTTGATAAAAGTACATTTTCAAATATAATAAACAAACATTACATGAAAATCGATCCCGAACAATATGCAAAAACAATGGAAGTGATTTAATAATGTTTTCAATTATTTTTTTGCGTTTTTTTGTAATCACCTCTTAATTAAAAATTGTTGGTAATAATTTCAGATAAATTTTGATACGGTCGCCGTTGAACATCGTGAATTCCTTAGTTGTGCGGCCTAAAGGCTGCACGGGGGGGGGGGGGCATATGCAAAAACAATGGAAATGATTTAATAATTTTTTCAATTTATTTTTTAGTAATCGCCTCTTTTAATTAAAAATTGTTGGTAATAATTTCAGATAAATTTTTATACGGCTGCCGTTGGCCATCGTGAATTCCTTAGTTTGTGCGGCCTAAAGGCTGCACCGGGGGGGGGGACTATCATGGGCTAAACGGATTTGGCGTTACATAAACAGATAATTCTTCTTTCTTTTTTAACTTATTTGAGATCCGTTGATCTGTTCAAATTCACTGTTCACTACCATCCCTGATGGGGTGGTGCCTATGAAGGTTCCCCCCTTCCCTGCAGGAAAAAAAATTAGTTCTATGAACATACGTGAGTTTTACATCTTGGGTAGCTTGCTAAGCTGGCCCTCGATGTGCCTGTTACCCTGTTTTTATTGATATGAAGGCAAATCATTAACACAAGGGGACCTACGACCTTTGCTATGGTAGCGTGACAATTTTACAGATCCCCTTCGAGCCCATTCACGTGAGTTGATGATTTTAATTTGTTCAAGATTTCTATAAGGGCCATTGCTATAACAACGTGTTAAATTTAAAAGTTTGGCATCTAAATTAAGATTAATATCGTATAAAAGATTTGGCTGTTACCGTAGAAGATCGGATAACAACAACAACATGGAGACGTATATCTCGAAATTCAAAGTCATTTTATGGTGAAAATTTGCACAAGTTTTAGCGCATTATTAAATTTATTGCAATAATATGTTTTGTTAATTAATGAACTTTATTATATCTTAAAGCTAAAGAACGTATTTTTATTTTCATTTAATACGTTACTTTCTCATTTGAAATTCTCCCGCATGGTGGCGTTTGATTAATGTAAATTACGAATTATAATTTGTTTATTATTTTTAAAATTAATTTTTTCTATTTTAATTTTGAACAATAAATTGTTCTGAAATAAAAATAATATATTGTTTTATCAATTTATTCTACTTCGTATGTCTGTAACGAAAAAAATATAAAACGGTTTTTATAAACATCAAAATTTATAGTCTAAAATTAGATCCTGACATTCGGCCTTCCATTAAAAATATTTATATTATAATAAATTATAATATTTATGAAAAACATTTATTGTAAACAATAAAACTACTGCGAGTCACAATTTACATGTAATGAGATAATATTGAAACTTTCCGTAAAATATCAAGAGGTAAGCAATAAAATTCTCGAGAAATGAATTCTTTGTTCTACAATACTTTAACTTTAAAGGACAAAATCGTCAAATTACCCCAATTTTTGAACCCCAGAACAATTTTACCATGAAGGTTTTGAATAACGCAAAAATAGCAACCAAAAAATGAAACCTCGACTGATTGGTTTTTTAACCTGCTACTTTTGTATCTCCTACGCCTGTGCTATTGAAGTAAAATGTGTACAGTGTGGAATTTTTCTATAGGAAATTAAATTTCTTACTAAATAAAATTTTATATTATTTCTTACCGTTGTCGCAGCATTTTGAGTGAAAGGTTGCGGCTTTTTTTCAGTTCTTATGCAATGTGTAACATTTGTATGTTAAAATCAGCCTCATTTGCTGCTCTATAACTTAAATTCAAGTCGCCTGTGTAGTCGTACTATGATTCTGTATATATTGGTGGTTTTGAATCCGGATTACTTCCTCTTTTAGTTGACGTTTTTCCGAAATGACAGCGAATATCGATAAAATGTGACTGGGTAGTCGTTGTAAATAATTTATTTACTGTCGATTTCAAATCTCATGTAAAATTTATCACCATCGTCCGTTGAGAGTATCTCTCCATAAATCTGCCTTTGCAGTGCAACTTTGATACCTCATTACAGAATTAGCATTCAAATGGCAAAGATTAGTTGTATTGTAAGGGCTTGTAGTTGTAAGAACCAATCTAATAAAAAATAGAGTATTATACTTTAATTTGATTCGTTCTTTCCTTCTTCGTTCATGAATTTCCTTCTGCAACCCAACCAACTTCATGTTCTCTAAATTTTTTCTCGCTTAATTAAATATAGAGGCGAGGGGCTGCTACCCCTAATTCTATAACTCATCTAACACGTCCTTTTGTAAAGCATCAATGGCCAAATTGTAATAATTAATAAATGTTATTTCATTGAATGCAAAACTAATTTGCATTCAGCTCCATATTCACAATTTTTCCGAAATGGTAGATTTAATTTTAATGAACCCAAAACGGCACGTGTAATCGCTGTAAATAGTTTTATTTCAGTTTTAATCCCGTGTCAAGTTAAACAAAAGCACGGTCAGGGTGTTCTTTTTATTCCCTCCCTATGGCTTAATACGATCCTGGGGACGATAATAAATAAGAGTGGATGATGGAACCGGCGATATGAGCGAGATATTGCTGAAATTGTACATAACGGATTAGCCAAAATGATTGAAGGCATCATTTGGGAGCCCCTTGTACTTCATACTTAAGTAACCAGGGGGAAGCAAACGACAAAACACTGTAAATGCTTCACATGTTAGAACTGTGACAAGCATAAATGCCACGCTTTTAATATCCTTACTTGGAAATATTTCAAAAACAAAACAATCGGTTGATTTCGAAAATGTATATGGATGGTCGGGAGGGGGGATCTATTTGCGGAACTTGCTCGGAGGTAATTATAAATTTTGTCTTACATAGTTAGAACCGATCACTTCAGCTTCGATTCCCCCAGTCAGAAATTTCAAAACCTTTTCCACGTTGAAAAGGATCTCGTTTTCTTCCCAATCTGTTCAAGTTTTCGACTTTTTCGTGACTTGGAAGTCGACAAGTATATTTTATAAAATCATTGAACCTGCCGAAGTTATGACATATAATATATTGACACTTCAAAAGAATTCTTTGTAAGTCGATCACTAAGAAATATTTTATTTACATTTTAATATAAATTTGAAATTCAAAATTATTTACACTTTGAACGATGCATTCAATACTTCTGCAATACACAAAGTTGAATAAATAAATATTGCGCAGACTACCAACAATTTTTCGGAATTAATTTCAAGTTTATAAAAGTTACGAACTTTATGTTGCACAAGTTGTGGAACCGCTGGCTATTCTTTCAAGTTAGTAAAGGGGGTAAAAATCAAGTTTAAACTTGTTAAGACTTGAAAGAGAACTTTTGGACTGACAGACTGCTAAACAACGTAGTTGTACAAGTGGATCTGATAATAATTATGATAGTTGATAATATGGATGAGCCCCCTTTTATATTCAAGATTTCAAAATTTTGTGGCAAATAATTGTATTGTATGCATTTTCTCTACTTATATAAAAGTTTGACCTTGAAATACTTCCTGAAAATCTCCTTCGGCCCTAAGTTGAGCTAACCACTCAAAATATCCATTGACAGTTTAAAAATGTTTAGTGCTTCTACCATATTTGGACAGTAACTTTTTTTTTTCTTATATTTTATAAAAAATTTGAGCGAACAGGCATTTCTAGTTTTTCAATTAAAGCAGGTAAAATTCTGATAATAATTCTGATTATTGCGACCCGCCAGTTATTTCCAAATTTGTTAATTTCTTTATAATGGTCTTAGTTCTTCAGTACTGCCAGGCTTTTAATGATGTTAACGCAATATAAACAGGGCGGATTTTTTTATTAAGCTTTATTTTTATTCTTTCGATTATGGCGCAAGTATGGTAATTCATTAGTATAAATTCTTATTACGAAATTTTAATCGTGTGAGACTGCTTTTATTTTGACGACCAAATTTATGTGGTACGGAATGGGGAGATTTTTAGATTTTATTTAGACAGATGAACGGTTGTCTTTAGATCCCCCCCCTCTTTCTCGTTGAAGTTGGTTGTATGACCATTAAAAATTCTTTTTCAGAATCTGTATTTTGAATTATCCAAACTGAAGCTTCTAATTGGATTCTCAATTCATGTGAATGTGATGACTTAGCGGTTAAGTGCGGTTGTATGCCGAGGTACCAGGTTCGATCTCGATGAAGTAAGAATTTAACTCTGGCGGCATCCCCTCAAAAGAAAATGATAAACTGGCGTCGTGTAATCTGCCATTGTTTTCAGGCTTAAGGGCTCGCCACATAGCTTGTTCTGTGCTATGCTATGCCAATGTAAAATTTAACATAGCATGACACAACACAGAGGTGTTCACATAGGTTGTGCTATGTTTTGCTATGCTATACTATTTTTGACAACTGATACTTAATTGACAGTTTTTTTATCTCTTTTTAAAATGGATGTAGAATTAAGTATAGTGTAAGAAAATTAAAAATAATAAAGAAACAACACGTTTTTAACCTTAAAACCGCTTAAATCGTACACAGAAGTAGAGACGAGTTCAACTTCTGTGCTCTGTGCTATATCAACACAAACGTTGAACGATTTCAAAGTCATGCGCAAAATAGCATAGCAACCCGCATTACTATGTGAACGTCACTATTAAAACCCTATGCTTCTACTTCAATGTTAGACATTGACATAGCACAGCACAGGCTATGTGGCGAGCCCTTTAGAACAAAATTTTTCTTATCATATCCTTTTCCTCAGTTCTAAGATAGAACAGGGGGACTTACAGTTCAATTTTGGTTTCGAATCTCTAAAGCCTGGTTTAGACAGGTATAGTAATGAGTAGAGTAGAGTACCTAGTAGAGTAACTCTACCTGTATAAACCCGAAAAAAAGCTCCGTAGAGTAGAGTATCGAGTAGAGTAGCGAGTAGAGTAGCGAATAGCTGGTAGAGTAGAGTACTTTACTGGCTGCGGTAAAGTAACTCTACTCTACTTACCTCCCACCACAACTCTCACTCTACTAGCCTCCCCACTCTACCCGTGTAAACATCTTCTATAACAGCAGTGCTGTTAAAAGTTAAAAAAAATTATACATTTGTAGTATTTTTACAAAATAATGTTGCATAAAAATATTTATTATTGGCAGAGCACGGATTTGTCAACCCGAATTTCAAAATTACCTAGAGATTCTGAAAGCTGACGGTTTATATAATACAATAAAAAAAAAATTGCCGTAAATTCGGAAGTTTTTGAATAAATCGACGTTGAAGTTTGAAAAATTATGTAAAAAATAAACTTCATATAGTATAGTACTACTGTACTCTACTGCTGTACCTACTCTGCTACGTTTAAACGGAAAAAAATCAAAAGTGGTAGAGTAGCTAGTAGAGTGAACTCTACTAGGTACTCTACTCTACTCATGTGTAACCCCACGTATGTATATATCCTCGGTAGTTTAATGCTGATGAACATTTTGATAGTACACCACAAGCTTAGGAGAAAATGTCACGAATTTCTAAAATGAAAATTGAAGAATTCTTTTTGAAAAGCGTTATTTTGATATCGTGCAGGGAATTAAGCGAAAGGATTAATAGATTTTCTTTGGTCATTTAAGCTATTAATTATTTCGACCCCCTCCCTTCCCTCGAGTATTGGAGGCTTCCTCGTTCTTCATCGAGACCTCTGATATTTAATTCTTGGTCAAGTGGTCTTGAAAACACTGAAAACTGATTTCCAGATGAAGTTGACAATCAGACTTAAACATACGGAGAACAAATTGAAATCCTGCTAAACAAAAAAAAATACAGAGGTGTTGAATTGTCAGACCCTCAAAACAAATTTCCCAGTACGTCACTGCACCAACGTTTTGTTGTACATGCTTTGTCAATTTATTCAAGCTCCATTAGGGAACGTTTAAAACAAAGTTTCTTCCAGTACGATTTCCCGTTACATGCTAACCGAAACTTTTTGAGAATTATTAAAATTAACGGAAAGAAACATTTGCTTGTTTCAAATATCGTGACGTTGAGCCAAGGAAATCTCGGTTTTAAAAGCCACAAACCAAAAATAAGTTCTTCAAATATTTTTCCAAGTTAAATAACTAGAAATATTCTCAATTTGAAAATTACATTTATGCACTTCCTTCAAATACTTAAGGATGATTTTACTTTGATTTAAAGCAATTTCCAATTTAAAAAAAAATCATTTACTCGTATGTCGAATAAAATAATTAACCTCGGACTATAAATCAACAATTTTTTTAATAAAAGTTTTTATTAATATTAAATAGGTATACAAGAATTTCATCAATCTTTGAAAGATACCAACATTTCTTCGTATATACAGTGTGTACGATTTTTCTGCTTCACTTTTGTATTATCTTTCTTTTAAAATGTTTCGGAATAATGAAAATGTCTTGAAAGTTTTTTAAAAGTGGAAAAAACCTCTACAAGGATTTAAGACTGACAACCCCCCCTCGTCCAGGTTTTCTGAAATATAAATGAGTTTATGTCTACCTGCTGGGCCCATGTAACTAAATGCCAAATCCTTCCGTGTTGCGGAATTGACAGTATAAAAACCCTATTCCCGTGGTTCGGAAACCACGTAAAGCTGTAGGTTCCATCTACGCCCGTCACAGAATTTCAACAGCCAACGGACAAAGATAGGGAAAACCGGAAACTTGAAACGGCAGAGAACCGGAAATATAGATAGAATTTTAAATTAATTGTCTGAAATTACTCCCATTATAAAATTATTTTTAATTAAACTTTTTTACGTATTGTTCATCTTTTTTATATTTTGCAGTAAAACGTAAATTTAAGTAATGCGATTTGCTGTTTATTGTGCATGGAAAACAAAATTTCTGCGGCGAATTTTGATAGTTTTATAAACTAATCTATCCTCGCGAGCTCTCTCCACACTTTTATATCCTTTCATACTTCCTCCTTTTTGACAACATCCATACACCGAGTCGAACATGCAATTTGCTCCTAAAACATTTACTTTTTTTCTTTTCACATATGTGTCTCCATCAGCGTTTCCCAAACTTTTATGATCGCGGAAACATTGCAGTAAACATCTAAAATAAATTTAGAAGGGTTTGATACATTTTTTCTCTTTAAATTAAACGAATGAAATTTCTTTTTGTGGTATCCCGTTACATTTGGGGTAATATCTGGCAATAATAGAAATTTAATACTGGACAATTTTTCGGTTGTTACTAAAAATCTTAACTTATCGGAGGAACCTTCGGGAATTACAGAATTTGGGTTTTATTCAGTGGCGGATTTACATTTAAGCTGAAGCTTCAGGCTTCCAAAAAAAACCATTTGTTAACACTGCCGTAAATCTTCATCTATTATAGATTATAGGGACTTCATTATAGACATTCAGCTTTAAACCCCGAAAAAGCTACAGTCTGTCGATAACTCAGGAATAATTCATTCCAAAAAATAATGAGGAAAACTTGTGAAGTCGTCCATGAAGGACGTCCGCAATTTTTTCCGACTGTTGGTCATACATTTAATAAAACCTGACACGAAATTTGGTTTAAGCAGTAAATACTTTTTTTTACAAAATATTACATAAAAAACAGTCGAAACCCAATTTTCTTCGGAATCCCAAAAATGGGATATTTATGCGGACGTCACGTTTGTCCAACCCCCCCCCCCCCCCCCGGCGTGGACGACCCCTAATTTCTATTTTCGAAATCACAGAAGAAACTTTGTTTGGTTTATTTTTGAATGAACATATTTGGAACCAAGCTATGCATTTTTTCAATTGATCTGGAAGACGATCTGAGATGTCGGAAAATGTCTTTTTTATTCTGGCAGATCGCATTTTGGGAACCACTGGTCTAGATCTACAATATTCTCACCATGTCTTACGTGGAGTTATGTGCCGGGCCTTTCGGGTCGAGAAGGTCTCGGAGCATATTTTGAGGCGCAAATGCGTATTCGGGGTTCCCGCTAGATTTTCCAATATTCCCGATTCGATTCCGGGTTTGAGCTTAAGAATTTCTTGACTGTTTCCGTGCTTTGGAGGGCACTTAAAGCCGTCGATTCCCCTGTGTTAATGATTTGTTTTCATTTGAGGCAAAAACAATAAAAAAACAGTGTACATGCACCTCGAGGACCAGCTCACAGAACTAATTTGAAGAAAATTGGGAAAACACCGGTCTCAAACCTAACGTATTTAAAATCTTAAAAATATTATTTATTAATTTAAATGTTTCTCTTTGCTTTTTCCCTGAGCTAAATTTTTATTTTCTAGACTTTCCATGACCAAAATTGTACATTTTATATATTCCTCGAATTTTCCAGGTATACCAGTAAAGTACTCTGATATCATATCCAAATAGAACTTGACTTTGCTTGTTTGGGGGGCTAGGACATCACTGCTTACATGAAATACATTGTCCTTTTCATGCTCACACTCTTTCATCATATTTGCTTCATCGCTCAATCTACAATCCTCTCAATATGCCCAAAAAGTACTTTAGACGTTTTTTCACATTTCACATACGAGTTTTTCCGAATACATTTCATAAATATCTCATTATTTTGAATGACTTACAATACCTAAAAAGAATAAAGTTGTCGTTCATAAAGGACGTCCACAAGTTTTTCCGACTTTTCACATACTCCCGTCCCGAACGACATTGGATACACGACATTTGGAATTTAAGGAGTCAATTCATTTTTTTTTACAATATATAAAAAAATATTTAAATACAATTTTCTTAGAAATCTCAAAAATGGGATTGTTATGCGGACGTCACATTTGTCCAACCCCCCCCTCTAGGCGTGGACGTCCTTTATGGGCGACCCTTAATATCGGTGAACCCGCATTCATTGGTTGTAATTCACAAGGCTTTCTACAAAATTTTGATCAGAGTTTCATAAATGCAATGAAAAAATTCAGAGATCCAATGAATTTTCTTCATAAATTCTATGAAATTTTCGTAAATCAAGCGAATTTTTGTGCATTGATTTCACTGATTTGGTTCAGTGAAGTGCACGATTGTCATTGTTGTGTGACCTAAAGGTCGCACTAAAACTGTTACAGTGCAGTAACTAAAAAGTGAACCAATGAAAAGTACCTTAAGAACAGATAGGTACTACAAGTTTTAGGCCGCACAACCAAGTCAGTCCTGCGCTGTATAAAATGTAATATTATGTGTGTAGCATACATCGATATTTCCTAAGCATATTTTGGGAAAAATTATTAGCTGCGGGGGTTGCGGTGCTAAAATGTCGCGATTTGATTAATCTGCCATAGATAATATTATAATAACCATATCGTCGCTGAAAAGTCATTTGACTATAAGCACCAAAACCCATGGATTTATAATCATTAACGATTTTTATTTTTATTGTTCCAATAATAATCATTGCATTGTTTGGCACATACATTTGTACAATATTTTGTTTAAACAAATATTTCTAGGACGGCATTTTGTCCTCAAACGTTCAGATGTTTTTCTGACTCTAAATAAAAGTCGCGAATGATTATAGATTATAATGATAAAAATATGAACCCCTGATCATATTTGGTCACATTTTGTAAACGTCCCTCCATGCGTGGACGTCCTTTATGGACGACCTCATGGAAATAACTGATTTATTGGTGGCTCTTTGAACTCAATTTTAACCAATTTTATTTGGGGGCGATAGATGGTTGTAGTGAGACTCCAGCCTTACTTGTGCAATCTGTCTTATATTCCGAGCATGAATTTTTCCATCGCCCTTTGTGCTTTGCCAATTCCACCAACATTTTTTTATGACCCCCCCCGTGTTTAGGAAAAACGCATTCGTGGTCTACCCTTATTCCCATCCGTGGCTTGCAGTGATTAATATCACTAATCTCCATTTTAATTGTGCTACTGTTGTTACAGCCTCTTTCAAGCTGGAGTTTCAGTTTAAGTAAAATTTAACCAATTCAATTGGTTCAAAATATAAATCAGTTACTTCCATTGGTTAAATTATATTTGAAGCCTCAGTCATCTACTGACTAAAATTCAATTTATGGATCGTCCATAAAAGACAACCGCAATTTTTTCAGGTTTCTCCCCCCCCCTCCAGCACGTCATATAGTCTCAAAAACAACCTTGTCTGCCCCTTCAGAACTTCTCTAACATATTTCTATTCGCCCTATGCGGCTAGGGGGGGGCCTTGGTCATTGCAGTGATTAATATAATCTCCATTTTAATTGAGCTATTGTTGTTACGGCATTTTTCAAGCTGGAGTCTCACTGTAACCACGCACCTTTACCAAGTAAAATTTAACCAATTCAATTGGTTCAAACAATAAATCACTTACTTCCATTGGTTAAATTATAGTTGAAGCCACCGTCATCCACTGACAAAATTCAACTAATGGAATTAACTAATTTATTGGTAGGTGGATCTTTGAACTCGGTTTTAACCAATTGCATTAGTTAAATTCTATTTGGTGACGATAGGTGGTTGTAGTGAGACTCCAGCCTTGCTCGTGCAGTCTGTCTTATATTCCAAGCATGAATTTTTCTCTCGCCCCTTGTGTTTTATCAATTCCATCAACATTCTTTTTGGTGAAGACGTCCCCCGCGTGTTTAGACCCCATACGTAATCACAGGCATGCATATGTCAAAAATTCTAGTTCTGAAGTGTTGTGATATGATGTTATTTTGCAGAATCTGCCTTAATTATTGATCAAATACAACATTACATTCTTATCACTGTCGTTCAGACACTTTCAGGACGAGAGAGGTTGAGCATTTTTCGGGACGCAAATGAATATTGTATCCAAATAAAACATGACTATTCGATTTCTTCGGGCGCTGGGAAGGTAATAATGAACAGGGGCTCTAATGGCTTGTGATACGCCTGGGGACGCCACTGCTGTTGATTTTATCAGGTAGATAAATATAACAACTGTTTACTCGTTCTATTAGCCCAACGTCCATGCACACCGGTCTCTCGTCTTATGTATTTGTCATTATCTAATTTTTGCTTTTGTTCATTCTTAGATCGAATTTCGGTTCTTGTAGGTCTCCGTAATTATCTGCTATAACCTTCACATTCCGTCATCATGATTCTGAGGTTATTTTTACGAAATTGTTCAAATTTTTTCATAATCTCTAAAATACAATACAATGATAAATAATTTCAAGTAAAAAAGATTTTTGATTTGAGCACCCAGAAAAACCTTAATTGATAAAAAATTATTCCAACAAGTTCCAACTTGCAACCCAAGTTTTCGTTATGCGGAACAAAATTTCCCAATCGGATCTAATAATTTTTGACGCATCTATTATAATAACGAACCCGTTTGTGATAGGTTAGTAATTTTTATACTGTCCAAGTACCAACCCAAACCGTTACACTATAATTATTTTTTTAATGCTGATGGTCTCAGTTATTGTGATTTTCCAAAAGTGTTCGTAGGATGGAAACTACCACGTAAGTCGCACTTTTTTTCCATAATGCAATTAGAATTTCACGTTTTTTTTTACAACGATATGAAATTAATTGTTATTCATAAATTCATAAGATAACGACTCGTATAGGTAACATTGTGGATTTGCAACAAATATATTTTGATGTGGTTCGAGAAATGTACTAGTAATCTCAAAAATGTCGATACTTTCGTATTCTATGAAGTGATAATAATTTTGCATGGCCAAAGTAATTGCCGTACTCGATTATGATTACATAGGTAATTAAATTTTATATTACGAAAGTTTTGCTTTAATCAAGCAACGGTTTCTATTAATTAAAAATTTTTTCTTTACCGTCAAATTCGTCTTTTGTGTGTGTGTAGACAACTATAACATAACTTTCAAATTGTTCATAACAAATATTTCTCATTTTTATGTATATAAATGCGTTTAAAGTGGGACAAACTTAATTTTAGAATGCCAGGTGTGTAATATGTCTATGTGTATTTTATATTGGGTATCTTTTGTATAAACTGTACTTTAGTGTAAGTCAGGTTAACTCTCAGGTACAGACTCTACAACAAATTAAATTCCTTGTTGAGTTCGTTTCACGATATCGAATATAATTTTCTGTTGGTAAGAACCAAAAAGCAATCAATTTGAAAATTTGTAGTTTTTTTTTGTAATCTTAACTTATCACCTCGTTGCGATAAGATAATACAGTTCGTCTTTTGTTGTAACTTGTGTATCTTCTGTATGGTAATATATAATATATCAACATTGTTGGCAAATAATGAAGGCTATGGAGTGATCGATTAAGAGAACTGTGATTCGGTTAACGCTTTGTCTCTGAAAAATTGGGTGTGGTAGGTTGTAGGAATTGAAAATTTTGACGTATTTTTTTGGCATGTGTAATTTGTTATCCCACGAATTTTATGTTGCAATTTTTTTGATTAATGAAAACGGTCCCATTTTGACTCTTGTGTCTCGAAATAGCTTTCTTTAAAATTTCTCTGAAGAAGATCCACGTTTTGCATTATTTGTTTGTTAAACGCCATCTAACGTATACGTTAGACATTGTTAAGGGCCAGTAAGGGTATTTGATTCAAGTTCACCAATCACCGTCCATATTGAAATGTTGGTTTTCTTCTTGAAAAGTTTCTTTCATCTGAATCGAGTGCACAAGTTTATTTATCTTTCAAGTAAACGAATCATTTCAAAAGTGGGTTAAATAGTTAAATCAAAATTCTATACCGGTTTATTGAACTGATTTTATTGGTAGTAAAAAAATTACGCTGCTTTTATTTTATGATCTATAAATGAACAACTTGACGTTTAGTGGCGATTTTGACTTTGTCGAAAATTATCGTTTAACCCAAGTGCTTAATTATATCAGCCGTTAGATCATCCATTATCGAAGATGATGTAATTATCAAATCATCATCGTTAAACTATCCTTGTCTTTAAATTTCCTGTTGCTTAGTCAGGTTAATTGATTTCTATTATTGTGAACTTATTTCTTTAAGTTGGTATTGTGCTTCATCTCCCCGACTAACGCAAGTGCCGTTTGATTGCGCATGCCGTGACGCAACGCAGCTTTCAGAGATGTTGCGGTGCGGCGTTTGCATAAACCCATATGGACGGTGAGTTTAAGATCTTCAAGTTTATTATCCTGCTTTTTATAGTCGCGTTATAAAATGACTTGATTGATGATTAATTTAGAATCCTCTCTCTTTAGTTGTATCATCATGACCTTTTATTTTATGTTTGTTATGTACTTTCACTTATATGGGAGGGGGACCTACTGTTTAACGTGGACCCCGAACCACGGGAAGCATAGTACACTTCATTTCTCTGGATGTTAACCTCGGTGGTTTGCCATTGCCTTCAGAGGTGCGACTGTCAGAAGCAAAGTTTGCCCAGTTTACTTTCGGGCTGCAGGTGCTTGAATGCTAGTGGCCAGATAGACTAAAAAATTTACCTGACTGAAATTTACCTAGGGAATAGACCAGTTCGAATAGTCTGAGTCCGAATCTGAGCTACTCCCGAATTATTTGTGCTGTGGTTCAGATTCTACGTAAAGCTGTGTAGCTCCTATTATGTACATGCACGTATAGCCTATAGGTAAAATGGTTTATCCGTTGATATTGTTCAAAAAATACAAGAAGTGAATTTCTAGCCGGGGAAGGGGGGGGGTCGAGCATCCTAATTGATTAATAGAATGCCAGATTGCCCAGAAATGTTGACACCGTTAGTTTCCAATCTTGAAATTTGTAGGAATGTTTTCGGAATCTTATGATATGTTGAGGGGAGGGGGGAGGGTTTAATGAAACACTTTAAATATTTTTTTCGAAGATTCGGTTTAATAACTAATAAGATAATTTAGTCCATCGCCAATTTTCTTCCAGTACAACTTCCTCAGATAATTATTAAGTTTTTTAAATTGTTTCCATGCTTCATTCCGGGCAGTGCAGAGTAAAGGTATGGATTTCCGTTGGGATATTTTCTTTAGAACTTTTAATTATTATACGAATTGAATTGATAACTTTAACTTGTTGAAAATGTAATACTAAAATTGTGCTTTTAAAAATATCACCAAGTTAATGAGCACTTACTTGAATGCCGTAAATTTATATCGTGTGTTTTTATATCATGTTGGATTCTGACGAGGTGAAACGAAGCCGAAACAAATTTGTCGATGTTGAGGATTTAAAAAAAATTGGTATTTTGCAATTAGGGCATTCAAAAAAGTGTTCATTAACAAGGTAATATTTTTAAAAGAATAATTTTATCATGTAGCAGTCAAATATAAAACAAATGGTTCTTCTTGATAATTTCCGCTCGAGATAGTTTCAAAGCTCAAGAACCCTAAAAATCGACGCAGAAGGCTCAAATTCGTATATGTAATTTGCCCTCTTGGCTCCCCCTTGTGCAGATTAGGGTTTTGAGCTTTGAAACTATCTCTACATGCACGCAAAAAAGTCGGCCGACTTGTCTTGACGAGAAGTCTGATGAAAAATCTGTTGTAAACTCGCACTTCTACACGTTCAGATTTGGACGACAACGTAGAAAAACATTAAAGAGGTTCAGAAACCACAAATGTCAAGTCGACGTCACATCGATCTTTTTCGTCACGTTTGAACGTGGAATTATGATGGTTGACGTCGGAGAGTAGCACGAATTTCAGCAGCCGGATTTTAAAAATTCCCCATTGATATTCTGAAAAAAAAGGTTTATATAGTGGGAATAATCAATAATATTTGGCTGTTCTCATAAAATTACAAAAAAGTGCATTTTTTGCAAATTCTATATTTAAGTTTTAAACTGTTATAACATGTGAATGCAAAAAAATTTAAATTTTTTGACCTTTTTCATTATAATTTGGATAGCAGACACCGGTGTCTGCCGTGGCGTCAAGGGCCAAATTCGTGTTGAAACGTATAACGGGCACAGTTAGCCGACATCCTTATTATTCAATTTAAAACGATTTAAAATAAAATCTCATTTTCACTGTGAAATAATTTCACAACAGTTCAATTCAGAACAGCGGTCCATATACCAGTTCCTTATCGGGAGCTCCTTAATCAGACACCGGTGTCTGCCATGGCAGTCAACCTGTTAAGAAACAAAAAAATATTGATAAAAAACTGATCTAGATTTTTCGAATGCTTCTAACTTTTAACGTTGAACTTGCGAAAAAAAATCGTTTCCTTACATCAACCTAAGCTCTTTGAGGCCGATGTAGATGAAGTTCCGAGTTGAAATGCGCCTAAGTCTAAGAGTATTACATATATGAATCCACGTGTACCGTCAACAAAATAAAGTGGTAAATCAGCTGCTAATCGAATACGAGCTATAGGGAATAAGAGCTATAGCCAAATATCTATAGGGAATTTTTAAAATGGAGTAGACTGTAAAAATCGTCTATTCCGTGGTTCGGAATCCACGTTAAGCTGTAGGTCCTCTGTGTTCGTTACACATTTTAAACACTGTATCGGGAAAATGTCTCAAGACGTTCAAAATCGAATATACATACAATTTTTAAAATCCGGATGCCGTTTTAAATTATTGTTTAAAATGTGATAAATTTTTAAATTTGTACTATTAAATTTCAAGAAACTTTTAGGAAAGTGCGCTTGCGCTAACTTACCTACGCCTTCACGTTTGTAAATTTTAAAATGTGGTTTCTAAACCGAAGAAACTTGACGTACAAACGTCGACAAAAAACCGCGGTTGACGGTCGGCGTTGGTTGGTTTCTGAACCTCGATTAGTAGATCGTACCGCAAATCGTTCTGTCCGACTCTCGTTCAATCCCAACTTCCGTTACACACACTTGATTTGGCTCGACAAACTAAATCGGCCGACTTGACGTACCATTCAACTATTACTAATTCGGAATCTTAAGAAAAATTACAAACTAGGGGGATTATGTATGTATTTTTTACATGCTTTTGTGATTATTATGTCATGTTTTTCTCTTGCCTGCTTTTCCACTATTTCTTAAATTTCTGGTGAACTGGGGGTGGGCGGAGGGGGGGGTTGTAAATAAAATCTGCATTATTCCATTCCTTCATCAATCAATTCTCTTCTCTCTTACTTCATAATTTTTAATTTATCCATTGTGTATCTTTCCGCGGCCGACCGTGCTAACAGTGGCAGCTCGTGACTTCTTACAGTGGGAGGGCACAAAATTTAAAGAAAAAGGAAAAATATAAGTTGACTATATTTTTATTTACTTTTTTTTGTAAATTGTCGATAATAAAATAATTATTGTCAATTGCTTTCAATCCAAAAGTGTTTAATTAGTTAATTAATAGTTTATTTATTATTTGGCCTTAAAAATGGGCCAAACTTAAATGGCCTGAAACGTTGGAAAATATTATAAAGACCTATGCCCGATAAAATTTTTATTATTTAACAAAACAAAAGCTCAATTAATCTACTAATATATTATTTTTTGAGAGTTGTTATTTTCGGTTTTGAATAGGGGGTCACGTGCCCTTGTGCACTGTAGGGTTAGCCGCCACTGTATCAAAAATATATACAAAAATATAGACGTAGCCTAATATTTTATTTCTTTAGATGCACGACATACAGTCCTGTCTAGCCAGTATTTATTCATTGAAATGCTTTGCTTTGGGGAGTGGGGGGGGGGGGGGCGAATAAAATAACCCGAAAGGATTTTTTCAAAGTTTTTTTTCGCGGAATAGCAGGAAAAATCGACGTTTTTATTAGGTACTTGCCTGGGGTCTCAGGTTTGCGTTAAGCGAGAGTATCGGTGCCCACAGTAAGGGCTTTAGACCTATGTTTAAATTGATCTACGTGTGCGTCTGTCTGTAACGCTAAATTGACGTAATAATTCGGTCTTTAGGCTGTACTACCTAGGCAATCAAGAATCAGTGTTACTTATAAACATCGCTTATGTCGATGACGTTGATCTCTCATTGGTTAATTTTTAATTACCAACTTGAAAAAGTCTCAGTGCGGCCTTTAGGCCGCACAACCATAATAAACACGTACTAGTAGAAAAGTAATGAATAAATAAACGAGAAATTAGTTTATGAAAACCGTGATTGCGTTTGTACTATCGCATTGAACAACATTTTTCTCAGTTGCCATTTTGGGAGGGCGGCGTCCGTCGCCCTGTCTATGCTAGCTGCCACTGCTTGCTAAAAATTCCGCGATTCAAGGTCGGAATTTCCGCGCTGTAACTCGACCAAAAATCACACCAAGCCGCTGGTGTGCTTAAATCAGCATTTATAGTAGTACGTAGATATCGGGCAAAAAAGTGAAAAATCCACTGTAGATGGTACGCCAATGGAATTGAACCCGTGAATCTTGGCACGAAAAGCTAACCGCTCGGCCATTAGCTCATCCTAAAAATACAATAATAATACTATTCTTTCCTACTACGAGAAAATTGTAATTGATTTGAAATGGCTGGCCTATATTTCTCCTCAAAGCTTCCTCAATAGCTAAACTTTGAAATGCAGCATTTCAAAGTCTTCAAACTTCAAACAGTTTTTCAGTGGTAGTCTCCCAAAAATTGGGATCCCGAAGTAGCTCTCTGTATTCTATATCCATTCCTTTCCAATATCTTTAACTTTCTTCTTTAGTTTTCTAATGCTGTTTTTATTTTAAGTTATCTATAGGTATATTGCGAAACATTCACACTAATGTTTCTCGTTTGCAGGTTGCAGAGAAAGAGACCACTATCAATAGATGGACATTATTCGTGATCTCTTAGTCAACTTTGTTGAAGTTCATGAGAACATATAAAGCTCCCTTATCACGGTACGTAGCTTTAATTTGTTGTTTACTACGTACGGAACATGCTCGGAGTAAACCGTTTTTCGTTTAAAAGCGTTCCAGTTTGACGGCTGGATGATACGACAGTGTGGAGTCCCCTTTAGAGTTCAGTTGTTTTATTAATTATTCATCAGCTTGTTGTAATTATGTTTTTATCATTTTTGTGATACAATTTGACTTTTCTCACGCCTTACAATTTATCAAGGTAAAACTA
This sequence comes from Podabrus alpinus, assembly GCA_932274525.1. NCBI lineage: Eukaryota > Metazoa > Arthropoda > Insecta > Coleoptera > Cantharidae > Podabrus > Podabrus alpinus. The sequence continues at coordinate 66,949,258 of OW026456.1, read as the reverse complement.
GGCTGGTAGCGAACGACCGGTGGACTGATAAAATATAGCATTAAAAATTATGCTTTATTTTATAATTGCGGTTAGACATCAATATAAAATAGGTAAAATCGATTAGTATTGTTGCAGCGCTCTGTGCTTATTGTCCCAAATAATTTTGTCACGGTAATAATGGTGATTCAAATAAGTAAATTGTTCGTTACAGGTAATTTTTTGTAATAATAATTACATCGATATTAATATTATTTTTATAATCATCGTACCTGCGTCGTGTAAACTTCCATATTTATTAGTTTTTCAAAATTTAATTGGCCATTAACTATGAATATTACAATTTAACTTTACCATTTATTCATACAAAGTTCACATTTTAATTACCATTTTTTCATCGTTTGCATTATAAACCAAAACTGGCTGGTAACGTTCAATAGCTGCGCGTCGCTAATTGGCTGTTAATTTTAAATTTGTTTTAGCGCGAATTTTAAATTTAATTTCACTCTGGGGATGCATTAGCTCGACGTGTGGTCATCCGATCACCGTACCAAGTTTGTTTTTTTTTGTGTTTCTTACTTTTCAAGGGCGCGTGGATGAAGAAAAATGTTTAAGGCCGATTTTTCTGAAAGCGCACAGAAACAACAAGTTAGCATTGCAAACTTGTTTGTTCTTTTTTCTTCGATTGTTTATTCAGACTGAATATCTCGAGACTGTTTATATATATTTTAGTGTGGGATGTGCCTTAGATGCGATTTAAAATCGTCGGAAACGATTTGAATTTCCCTGTACATATTCCAATCCGTCGATGTTTATTTATTTATTTTTTGTTCTTTTTTTACGCTGTAGATTATGATAAAATTTATGTTAATGTTGTATTTTTAGGTTCGGATGGGGCGCCACAGAATTTGGAGGGATGACAGATAACCGGTGTTTTTCTGGAGGCGGTAAGTTTTTTCCTGCTTTAATTTTTGTATGTTATTTGTATCGTGTTCATATGGCGCAAATAAAAATTTGCATTATTAATGAGATTAGAAATTTACATTGCTAGTGTGTCGTTACGTGGTGACCTCCAAATTTTCATTTAAAGATGGAGCAGCAGCAAAATTTGTGGGGAATTCATAATTTGAACTGACTATTTTACACTGTAAAAATTATAAATGTTCGCGTGGATGTTATGGGTCGCGACCTTGACAGTCGTACTAATGGAAAATTCTTTTTGATTTTATGGTTGCAAATTACAACAACGATACTAATTTAGTTTTTATTATTATGTGGCGAAATCTAGCGGCGCGTGTCTTAAGCATTGTTTACATTTCTCCGATTACCTCGATCGAGATCAGTAATACGATAAAGTTTCCGAGTAAGCGCGTATTTAAAATTTTTCTGCTTTTTTTGTCGAAGAAAAAACAATTTGGACAATTTTGTGTGCCGTTGTTTCATAAACGTCAACTACAATTATGAGATTATAACGCTTTGCGGGATGGAATTATGTCGCTCGGCGGGAGTTGTAAATAGCGGAACGTTGAGAGTACTCGACGAATATCTGAGGAATTCCGCCATTGCTTGTGGGAAACGAATGCAACAAGTGTTAGCGATCGATGCTCTCTCCTGGCCGAGTCGAGCCTTCTATGCTGTAACCTTATCGACGAACTGTTTGCCTATTTCGCGCTCGTGCTTCTCTCATGGCGTTTTACAACCAGATCTCACAACACCACTTACATGGTGAGTGGTCTTCGGTCAATGATCATTCTGAAATCAACCAGTCATGGTCTTTTAATTCGACCGAGATTCTATTTAGTCTCTTTAACCTTTATTAATTGCACCATCCACAGCAATTTTTCTATTTATACTCGCATCATTTGACTTTTTGCATGTTTTAATATTTTATTTCTTTCTTTTGTTCCATTTTGGATATACATATACATCGCGTTTAAAAATACGCGGGAGTGTTGGTATAAATAGTCGAGAGCCTCATTTCGTGGGGCAAGTAGGTACTTATCGTCAAAAGGAACTTGTATTCGCTTCCACTTCGTAATGTGCAATGTTGTCGTGTCACCGTCACAATCGATGACTACCTCGCTACATTATCGGCCTTATTTAGCCATCAGACCCGTGACCGACGCATTTCAGAATATTTTATTTGTTGAGCGGCAAATCAAACTCGACCCAACTTTGCAATGCTAACATTTTAATTGGATTTAATTACTATAAACTTCTGTTAATTTGATAGCTTAAACATGTTTAGTATCGATGGAAATTGCTGGGAAAGATCCCGTTTAATTGCTTTTGTTTCGTCTGGGATATAGTCAAGACAATGGTCACATAATCCGATGACTCAGAATAAAAACGGGGTAAGTAATGATTTCATATTGCACAGGAAATGGGAAGGGTCATTCGAGTACTTAGTTATTCCCCTAAAACTTTCAGTGATAAGCTTCCTCCCGTAACTTTTCTGCGACGCAAAAGACGCTTCTCTATATCCTCTACAATCGTCCTATTCTAAAGGAAAGCTTTATGCTGGCTGTATTTGGAAGAACGGACGGGCTATGATGATAAACTTCACAGATGCGAAATAGCGTGATGCTCAATTGTGAAAGGACGCATGTTGCTCGGACATCTGCAATCCGATGAAAATATTGTTTCTGTTTCGAAACGAAATTTACGGATACAATATAGATTATAAAAATGTCCGAATATTATGAATTTATAAACAGGTTCATTAACCGGCCACTCTTACAAATAAAAATGCTGCCCGGATTTGCAGAGGAAAGCTCTGAAAGAATTCTTCCCAATTTTACAGGGAATGTCGTAAAACACAATTTTTTTCTCAAAAAAGCTACTGGCTACTCTTGCGGGTGTTGCTCGGAGCTGTTGTACAGATTTAAATACATAAGCAATTTAAAAAATTGTAGTTCTGAAGAGTTTATAACACAGGATTGCGAGATGTTCCAAGGCCCCTAATAAATAAATGAGAAAACCAACTGGGTACACTTAGGTTGTTACGCTGACCTGAAATGGATTGTCGATCCTGAATTATTTTATTTGGGGAAAACGGAATGGACGGAAGTTACTCCTCAGAATTGAAAAGTGGCTTTATTCCACCGATAAAATATTTCTTCGCATAAACATGAATGCGCAGATTGGAAGAGAAAAACGAAAAATTACGTTGATCGTAACAAGTCATCTTACGATGAGACTTGATTGGTGATTTAATTTTTCAATAATAGAACCTGACAAATGGAAGATTTAACAATGGCAAATTAGTTTGGTACATCTCCGCTAGGATTATTTCATGGAATCACGTCAGAATTTAACTAAATATAACGGCTAAACGTTTTTATTTCTCGAGAGAACGAAAAACCCGATCGCCCCCTTCTTCCGGCGTCCATGTTTACAATTTATTATTTAATTTATTTATTTGACGTAAATAGTACGCAATTACTGCAGTAACCCAAGTAATTAGCACTTGAAATTACGATCAAAACTTTTAAATATTTGAATTTTATATTCAAATTTTCAGTAGTATTATAATAATATTTTTCTGTACTAACCATTTGGTATTAACAATTTTTTGTGTATGACCTCATTTTAAATTCCAAAAGATTTACATCAATGCTTCATTACTTGATGTCATTGATTTAAATTATTTAAGCAATACTTACTTATATTGCATGCAGTTGCAAATTTTTTAATTTGAAGGTTGACGTTTATTTATTTTATTTTAATTTATTGCTTTAATCTATTTGAAACTGGTTGTGAGCACGTTTAAATTATGAATAAAATAATAAAGAAATCGGAACTGGTGAAATTGTCGAGAAATAATATTATGCACTCGCGAGAGGGTCTAAAGTTCGCACCACCATTCAGGAATTCGTAGTCATCAAGTCGAGTTAAGGCTGCCGTAAAAGGCCCTAGTATCGCAACCTGCGATGAGATGTCGTTACTGTCTTCACGTTGATTGTTATCTGTTATCGTTGTCGAATTGAATTTTGTTTGTATTTAGTAGCTTCCTTAATGCACAAATAATCGCACAAACAAAACGCACGACATTTTTCTAGCGTGATTGCGTGCAAAAGAAAGCCGTACGTGAAAGACGTGTTTGATAAAACGCGATTTGGGCGTACTCTAAGATAAGCGTAACCTGAAAGGAAACGGTGCAACAATGCAACGACAAAATAGATCGATGGTATCAAAATAGAAACGAAATTGAATCGAGGAATCAATAACTAAAACTAATTACGAATTAATTATGTGGTTATTTATAATGTAAAGCAAATTGTGTGCTTTATGAAAGCGCCGTCTTTCGACCGTTGTCAAAAGTTACCCCACAAATCGACTCATTTTGTATTAATAGTTTACTTAGGAAATCGCAGCATTGGTTCCCGTGTATTCTAAATTACGTCGCAGTTACAATGAAAATCAATAATTAAAGCGACGTCGAGGCGAGCGTCAAAGTTCTGTGCCGTATGTAATGTCTTAGTCTGTTGGTCGTATCTACTTAACGGATCGATTACCCAAAGGACCAGAGAAAATAGCAGCTATGAAACGGCCGGGGCGGGCGTTTACTACTAACTATTTACATTTAGATTTTTGAACGAATTGTTTTTTTGACAAAGAGGTGGTCTCTTGGTGTCGACCGGCGGTGCCAAAATGATTTAGACCGACTCTTCCTAATTATTAATAGTTGGTCGTCTAATTTGTGTGGCGTTGAAGTGTATTCTCCGAAAATGAATTGATTGCAACTCCGCCTTCACACGCAGCACAAAATGCCTCAAGCGCATGTATAATTCAAAGTCGTAAAATTGTAATCGATGAAGTTGTTGCGCATAATAAAATTATATTATTTTTTTTCCCAAAATAGAACAAACTTAAAACGAGTTTCAGTTCTTTCGCATTCTATTTTGGCCCAACTTTTTTCTTTCCTTGCGGACAAGTTTCATTTTTTGGCGAAGTAAGTTTTTCGATCGATGAGACGTAATGTGTGCTGAAATGTTTGCAAAACATTTTGGGATTCGGATCACAAGCACAACTTTAACGTCGTGTGAAGTTGTCATGGAAACGCTCAAGTTTCGGTGCTCGAATTAGCAAAAGCGTAACTAAAGTTGTGATATGGATACCATTTTCACGAGGAATTACCGGTAATTAAAGTAAATATCCCGACAATTTTTCGTTTTTCGTGTTTTTCCCTTTCGCAACTCCATTCGATCGGCTGGCTTTCAATTAATATTTGCTAATACGGTTTGTGTGTTTGTCCAGAGAGCGAATTTGCCGCAAAATGTGTTACAAGGTGCCCCTACGGGGCATGGCTTTTCGTGCCCCGTTACATTGATCTGACTGCTTGCTCATTGCTTTGTTCTATTCACAGTTTGTTCTTTTAACATCTGCAGTTCTGCACCAAAATGGATGCAATCAATAAGAGAGAGAGTTTAAGCGACGTTTATACGAAACCCTTTACGTTGAAATTTTATTTTAAATTTAATTCTCTCGCATGGTTGACTTTGAAAGCTCGAGTTCTTGTTAAAACTGAAACAAACACGAACATCTGTCAAAATAGTGTTCTGTATCGTTTTATTTGTAAAGTTGAGCGACGTCTTCATGTTACGTCATATCAGCCTATCGGATCGATAGTTACGTCAACTTTTAAATATTATATCCAATTTTAGGAAGAGAACCAATTTTAGCAAAACGATCAAGTATCCACGTAATAATAATAACGATGATGATGTCGTCGAATATTTCCTTTCTCGATAGCGTCTACGCTACCACGTCACGTAGTTCATTTGAATCCTGAAAATTTGAATTGTTGTAGTAGGTAATAATTGATTGCTTGTCTTCGAAATTTAAATATTAGGAATAAATTTGAATAATACGGCAACGCATTAGTTGATTGGTGAACTGATAAGTGGATAAAGGTGTCGATGTATGACTGAACTCGGCCAATTTGAACCGAAAAACTGCTCAAAGTTTAATGAACTCTGAATGCACAATAATTATTCGGGTTCAAAGTTTATTTCATTAGAAAATAATAAATGTGACTTTTAATTACCCATCGGAAATATAATTAGGGATCGAGCGGAAGGGTTATTAAAGCAATGAAGTAGCTCTTCGAAGCTGGATGAAGTCTTGAAACAAATTTTCAGAGATAAATTTATAGAATTACAACATGGGCCACTTGTTTCGACCTTGTGGCAAACTTCTAGCACTGCTCTGTATAAACGGACGGGTTTAAGAATCTGAAAGCCCGGAGCCAACAAAATATGGAGGTCTGATCAATAAAGAGAAGTTTCTGTCGCGTAGTTCTGGAAATTAATGGTCGAATCCAGTACTTGCAGAGGGAGCGCTTACAAGCCCTTGATCCTGATAACTTTTGTATTGTGAGCAGATTATGTGTTCACGAACAGGTTGGGCGCTAGTGGATCACTTGCAAGTATTCACAATTATGGAATGAGGAGTCAAATTTCTCCCAATCGTACATGTTGAAGCTCAAACTTAGATGGCTAATTACGTTGGAAAAGGGGTGCGGGAGGAAAACCATGAAACTGGCGCCTTTTAAACAAGTTCGCCAGTTACGAGCCACTTGCAAGTATTCACAAGTGCAAATACGAGCCATCAAACTTCTATTGGCTACTTGCGACTAATTATTAGAATTATTGAGAGTCGAAAATTGGGGGTATAATCCACAATCTGTGCATTATTGGAAAGTTCTAAAACCACCATTAGCTAAAGAAGTACTTGGAAACTTTCGATTTTCGCAATAAATTGTTGCGATTGATCAAATCAGCCAGTCGCGATGTTCTCATCAATATTTACAAGTAGATTTGGCTCGTAAATTGAAAGGAGAAATTAAACCGAGTAATGGAATTATATATGATGTGAATGGCATCGTTTGGGCGAGTTAAACTAGACATTTTTAGCACAGTAGCCGGACTTCTGATGTAATTGAAGCATATTTAATCTCAGTCTGTGCACTAAATCCATAGTTTCCTGATGGACCAAAATTTCATGAATGAATCAATTTGAATCAGCTTTAGTCGAAAATTTTTCGTCTGCGGGAATATAAAATGTAGTCCAACTCTTTAGTGAGTGAGGAGGTCGTGAGCAAATAAAGACGAGTACGACGAATCTCGAGTGGAAGGCGAAAATTCCGCCAAAGAGGTTCTCAACACCATGAAAATGAGGTTAAACACAAGTTTCAGCGAGAGAGGTAAAAATGAGAAAAAATCACTACATTGTAAACATATTTTCTACCCAAATTTTCCCTCTCTCCGATTAATTGGAGTTCTATAATAAATTGCCAGAAGCAACGACGAGCACGAAAAGAGTTGCAATTGGATGGGTGACCGATTTAACACCGCTTGTAATTGCTCCCCTATCAATCAGCACTTGGCCACCTTGTTAGGGTATGCCCAAAACCCTTCCCCAAAACATTTGTCGTTTAGATTTGACATTAGGTCCCTCCTACTCAACTTTAACAATAAGGAAAACAGCATCAGGGGCGAATTGAGAACTTAATTCGGTTCTGGAAAACGTAGAGAAGCCGAGCCGGTTCAAAATCATTTTTTGTTGGTAACTGAAGAAAGTTAAAATTTTTCTCTGTCCTTTGCTGAACAAACAGCAATAATTCGGAAATGCGATTTTTTTCGGACCGGTACAGGGCCAAATTTACAAAAACACAATGTCGTGAATTGGCCGTGTTCTATGCATCACATGCCTAAAATTTAAATAAAAAATAATGCAGCCCTCCAAAGAACCCGGTTTATTTCAAATTTTTCCCGCAAAAATCGTATATCTCTTATTTATTTGACGCAAAAATGGTCCAAAATTGAGTGAAATTATCTAGAAATCCCCCTATAAAACGACCCTCAAGTTCTAATAGGACCGTAACTGTGAGCCTTCACAGTCGATTGTTTCTTAACCTGTTTTGTCACTTTTTATAATTTTGCAATTGGCTCAATTTCAGTCCACTTGACATGCGAAGCTATAACTTAAAATGCAGAGAATAAAATTCTATTTAAAACTAACCTGAATACTTTTTGAGATACGTCTTTCGAAAAACCTCACATTCTACGACATTGTGATTTTTGGGCCCATCTTTGACAAATTTTCCCATTTGCCTATGGCAAACGAGAAGTTTTAAGTAAAAAATCGCATTTCAAAGTTATTTTCATGCAAATCTCTTTTTCGTGAGGTGATGACTGGATTGAGATAAGGAAGTTGAAATTCTAACTTTTCATAAGCATAGCATAAATGCCTAACACTCCTTCACTAACTTCAATTGTTGTCTTTCGGATCGTAAAGTTCGGTTTACAATTAAAATTTTAATGGAAACAATCGATTTACAAATGGTAATTTACGTGGAAACCGAGATTTACAATTTTTAACGATTCGAAAGATTGCGGTTAGTGAAAAACCTCTGGCCCTCTGGATTTTCCAAACTGCCCTATCTGACCCTGGACAGTCGAAAAATGAAGAAAAATCGACAGAAGTTCTGAACATCTTCGGGAAGAACACGTAAAATATGACTAGAAGATACGATGTTTTGCGTTAAAAACTTAAAACATTAAAATTAAGCTAATAATTCTATAATCCCTGTAATTTTGGCAATAATCGATATTGAAAATCGTTATTTTTCGAGAGCCTCAACCATTCAGAAGCTCGCATTTGATTTAGGGCGGAGCTAGCACCTCATTCTGTTGACGGTCTGTGCAATTTACTCTTAAATTTGGCCGCATTTTTGTCAGTTGACTTCAGAAGTTCATCGTTCATTTTAAATGTATTAAATTAAATAAATTTCACCCTTTTTCCAAGTTATCCCGAAAAATCTAGATCTGCTTTTTTTTTAACAAATCTATTATTTTTAGGAACTGTCGCGCTCAGGCAAATTTTTTTCAAGTTTACCGTCAAGAGCTAGATGCGAATTAAAATAATAAGAAACCCTCATCGGAAATTATTTGGGTTCTAAATCGAAGCGATTTTTTATCGACCTGACGTGAAACAATTGCGAACTCCTTCCATGACGCGTTACGTACTGCTGTAGAAATGGTCAAAGTCCAGTAGTTATATCAAAGTAGGGGTGGGCGTGGCCTATGAGTACTAACAACCCATGGGAGCCCCTGTTTCACTACCCTTTTAAATGCTGTTTTGGGGGTTAAACATGAATTTTCCGCATTTTATTTTGTTTATTTCTACTATATAAACCTTCAGCTTTCCGAATATATATAGGGAATTTTTAAAATTGCGGTCATATAATTCGTGCTACTCCCTCTTCTTCTTCGTATTTGTAGGTCTGTGACCTGTTTTTTAACCAAGTTCTTCGAGCAGTGGTTTTTACATCTTAGGTAGCTTCGTAGGCTTGCTTTCGATGTGCCTGCACTCTGTTTTTTATTGTTGTGATAGCAAATCATTAACGCAGGGGGACCCGCGTCTTTACGTGCCCTCCGAAACACGGAAGACGTGTTAGATTACCCGGGGAGTCTTCCATTATCAGTCGATCTCGCTAATATTCAGGCCATGACCGTCGTTAAATTCTAAACATCTGCTTCAAATTCTACATGCATTTCTTTATTATGAATTCCTGCCAAGAAATTTCAGATTTTGAGGAATTACTTGGGTTCTCCGGTAGGCAAGACTTTTTGCAAATTATCGATGAGAGAATGAGGGGGGGGGGGTTTAATTAAATTTATATTAAATTAACTAATTTTCGTCTAAATCAGAGTTCCCTGATTGGAGATGGCCAAATTAGGACTACGCGAGCCGGATCGAAGCTTATAAGGAAATAATGAATTAAAAGCTTTTTTTTTATCTAGCTGATAGCATTTCTGATAGTCAGAACGTATATTAAAAAATAAAGAAATAATAAATATAAGCCAAAATAATTAATAATTCAGCACGAATAAAACAGTAAGAGTTTTCGAAATACATTTGAACCTGCGCAATCCGGAATCTTGTCTACCACGGAAATCTTTCGTGATTCGGAATTATTAAACAACACGAAAAAGTAACTGTTTAAGTCGAAAACTGTTTAAACGGAAAATTTTTACGACCCATGGCGGTTCCGGTTTTTAATTTATAAATATTTAAATTCAAAAGATTAATCAGTAAATACCCCGATAAATGTTGACGACTAGGATAGGATCGTGCCCCCTTCCGGCCAAACTCGGAAAATTTTTCAGCCTTTCTGCTCAACAGCCACTGTTCGTTTGCAGAGGTAAATATTTAAATAAAGTAAATCTTATTTACCCTTCGAGACCGCTCCTCGGCAGGCTTAAACTACAGACCAATTGTATGACGGAAGACCATCTCGAATCAGAGTTAATTCTCCTAGTTAACTTTGATCCAAGGATCATCCACAAAATAGTTCGCGACATAAAACGTCCACTTGCTGTTTAAAGTTATAAAACGTCCACTTGCCGATTAAAGTTATTATGAGACCCGCAGTTTGAGGACCTCTGGTTTAGACGTTTTCTGTTGGGAATTTGACCATTTTATCATCTTAAATCTTGTCTATGGGTTGTCATGTTATACAGACTTGCTAGAACCCGATCTCTATTATTGAATTATACGCACAATGAACATGAACATTCGTACTAAGATTCGCAGGTTCGAATCTCCAGTGTACCATTTATAGTAAAATTTTTCACTCACCAGATGTCTAGCTGCTTATGCCCTGGTAACATTATAAATAAGGATCGGGTTTTTAGGCACTAAAAAACTTGAAGATATGCTGTAAAAACTTGAAAGTAAGTCGTAAAAACTGAATTACGCATTAAATTCCGAAAGCACAACTTATTTTAATTTAAATATTTGATTCTGTAAGCATTGAGAATTAATAATAAATTAAACGTGAAAATATTTTCACCTTTAAATTTAAATAATAATTACTATAGTTGCTTTCAATTAAAATTATCTATGGTGCGTGTCGCCAACGTCGCTAAAAGAACGACTTGCGTAGGCAAATCGTAAATGTGGAAAACATTATTTACAAAATTGGAAACAAACGTGCAGTAATTTCTGTATCGATAAATTTTTAAAATTTAGTTACGCCTTTTTATAAAATTAACCAATCACGAATTGGGTCAAATTTTAATACGGGATTTCTCGAAGTAATTTAAATTGAACGTAACTATAATAAAGATTAATAATTTAAAAATATCGTTAAGCGATATCGTGATATCATTAAACGATATCGTTTAAATATGCATTTCTGAACAAAATGAAACCGACATAAAATATGCAAATGCTTTGACATCCGATCTCTAATTATTGATGATCGAAATAATACTTCCTTGTTCAGAATCGTTCCTACTTTAAACTGTAGGTCCCTGCACCCGTGGCTTCTTCAACACGGGTAGAGAAAACCAGAAGTTGTGAATGTAAATCGTATCAATGGTATAAAAAAAATATCTAATCTTATCAATTCACCGAAGATTTGCAAGTGGCCTAGAAGTGTCCTTGCGGATGCTTGTCAAGTAAATACGTAAAATAAATAGCTAATTTGGTATTAGCAGTAAATTATCTGAAAAGGAACGTTTTTGATAGCATATTTCGATGTTGTCGAATTATTAAAAAAAAAACGGATAGCTATACGCGATTTATAACCTATTCTTATTCTTTAAACATTTTGTATAAAGCCGGGACGCGAGAAATCGTCCGTTAAGTCGGGACACTATCGAGCATTCCGGGATGTCGAGCGCCCTGCTCGCAAGTAATAACAACTAATATATTCTGCAATAGTCGGGCCAATTGGAACGCTTTCTGTTGAATATATTTTCGCATATTAAATCTTATCAATTCTCCGAGGATTCGCAAGTAATCCCCACATGTACTTGGCAAGTAACCAAAAGGAGATGAAAAACAATGTTTTGGGGGTTAAGCAAGTACACTGAACGTTACTTGCAAATACTGGCAAGTGAATATTATTATTTGTTGAGCTAATTTGAGAAACGGCGGAAACTTCGGTCGGACATCAATTCTCGTATGTTTCTTGACAATTAAAGCGAGTTTTAGTTGTCTTCAGATCTCTGTGGTAATTCGTCCTTGAACTCGTCGGTTTCATAACTCGTCAGTTTATCGAGGATAGGCAAGTGTCTGAAATTTTTCGCCAATGGGCTTGACGAGCAACCGGCGGGCCGGTCGAAAATTTTTAACTGCGTTGTCGCGATGAGCGAGTTTATGTTTTAAAATGCGTAAAGCAAACACTTTTGCGAAGTTATGCGAGTACCTACACAAAAGTTACTCGTAAATACTCGCAAATGAATATTATCGACTAATGGATTCAGAAAAAAGTTTTCTTTGTATTAACTGAACTAATATTTGTCTCAGAATGTCGTTACAATTATCTCGCGCGTAATATTATTTTTCCGTAATTGATATTAACGAGCAATTAATTGTATCGATTAGTTATATCCAAAGAGTTAAATTTTACCACGTTGCATAATTGTTTTATATCTATCGTAATTATGGGTCTAATGATATGGTGAAAAAATTGTGCGGTTGATTAATAGGTTTTGCTTCCGGATAATATAAAAATAATCAATAATGGGTCGAATTGATTTATTAAATCAGAAAAAAAAGGTCGTTCGATATTTTTATTGCACATATTATTATCGGTGTATGTCGACTGCGGCGGTCGGTCTCTATAGAGTTGGGGGTTGTAGTTATCTGTCTTGTGCTAGTAGTAATCGGTAGGGGCGATTGGATGGTACTCTCCTGCTGTTCGCCGAACAGGTGGAAGTTCAGATTAAATTTTCTTAAATTTATGCTCGAACCGCGGTGATAATGGTTTCTGTTTTGTTTTTGTTCAGAAGACGCGGCACGGCTGGATATGAAATTGCCTACCTGTGATAGCGTTTATTTAAAGATCTCTTCATTACACAGCTACTTTCGTCTCTGTTTACCCTATCGTATACATATCAAAGTAAAACGGTAACATGGCGGATGGCGCCTATTAGCAGCAGCGTGCGGTCTCATTGCATCTGACGAGTGTGCGCTTAGTTCCGAGTCGTTGTGATGTGCGATTGCAGTGCGGTGTGCCAGGGGTGAACCCGCGGCCTCGGTCGAGTGTTCTTCCAACGGGATCAACTTCGCTGCGAAGTGCTCTTTGCTTTTACACTTACGTTCAGCTTTGGAAAGGATATGCCATGGCTGTACTTAGATCTCGTGTTGGTAAGCTCTCCAATTCCTTTCCATTTCAGTTTCTCAATTTTGGAAAGCTTATGATTACGACTTACGACGTGTCTTGCAAGAAACGCGATAAGATTCAATCCATTGTTTTCGCCGTTATTCCAACGCTCGAATTTCCCTCTTCATTCGGGCCCACGTGCTTTCGATCGATTTCAAACCTCGACATGTTGCAACGACAGTGGGGTATTTTAAAAACGATTACATTTTTAGAACAAGCAAATGACGTGGCATTCGGGAACGAAATTTTGTAAAAGAAAAATCTCGTAATTGTAGTCACCGTGTTTTGTTCCCGAACAGCTGTTCGAACAGAGCTTTTGCCCTTATTCAATTTACCTGAGCTCTTTCGAGACGATAATAATATAAAGAAGAGAAATTTTGTCGACTCTCGCAGATGTAAAGAATGAGAACTTGAATGTGCGAGATTCGCCAAATTAAAAAATCAACCTAACCAACCTGTTTGCTAGTGTTCGATCTGTTGGTGGGCAATGAGCATTTGAAGTAGTAGTAGCAAGAATAAAAGAAATCCGACGTTGCCACTTTGTTGGTAGAATTTTTGTAAATTTAATTTCAGGTAAAATCGTACCACCCGTTGATGTTTTTAAGTTTAATATCCACATCGGGTGGTTAAATAAAGCCTTCCTTCACATGAAATGGCTTTAATCCTGACAATATTTGTTCACCGCACACATACTCTTTTCCACTTTCGCACGTTGTAAAGAACGGTTAGATGTTACGTGGCGCATATTTGATCCACTTATTCTTTGTCGCATTTTCGAGATACCCGATTCTGTTCGCTATGTTTGCAAGCCGTAGTGTATCTACACACACATATATATTTTGCGGACAGAGAGTGCTTGGTAACGTATTGATTTCTGTGGCCGCTAAGATAAGGGTCAAAGGGCATTTTAGTCTTTCGCATTCTTACCCTGCCTCCCGCCGTATTATGCGATGCAGTAAAGGCGGTTTTGTAAATCGAGCTCCTTGGCCGTTCGAGTTTTTCTCGCAATTTTCTCACACCAACAATTTAAAAGTTCGTGAGATCGATTTATTGTGAGGAAGGCTGGTTATTTTTAGTGCATACTTGCAATGCTTCGATTTGACGGCGGGAGCTCTTGGATTATTCGTGATACGGCCAAGTGAACTTCGGGCCCCGAAGTCCATAATTAATTCCGAAACCCCTTTGCATTTGAAAATCCGCAGGAAACAAGAGATGCCATTTCTGGTTGAGATGTAAGCGTCATCAGGTTTAGGTCAGAAGGGGCGGCGGGGGTGCTGAGAATCTCACTCGCGTCGATCTGCTCTCGGTACAGCTTTACCAAAAGTATGCGACACATTCCCACAGCTTCCATTGGTGGATCATTCTACTACACACGGGACTGAAAATGTTGGCTCGAATAATAAAGATTCAGATCGTATGAATACGAACACCCGTGTTGTACCTACTTGTACAGCTCATTGTTGCCGCACCCCAAAGATTTATTTCTTTTTCTTTCTGTTTACCACCTGATCGATCAGATCGAATCAAACTCGTCTGGAAGAAAAAACAATCACTTTATTACGCTCCAAATAACTCTTCTTCCCATTTGCCCAGTTATAAACGTCGCATTAAAAATCAAACCTAAAGGTTAACTTCATATCTTGTTTGTATCGATTCGAGTAAAGCTTGCTCCCCAGGAAACAAGTAACCCCTTTTCTATACACGGTCTTGGCGTATCTCACCGAAAAAATGTTCCTTTTCACTGTTCTCGATTCAGACAATTGGAATTTTTCTTATTGCTTTTTATGACAATCTCGTTGTGAAATTTTGTCACAAAGAAATAATCCACACGTGTCGAGAGAGGGTAGAAATAAAAACATTTAGTTTTGGTAACTGCAAAATCAGTTTTTTATGGTCTCCATCTTGAATATATATTTTTTCTGGGGTCATTCGAAATGCCAAGTTTACGTTTAGGGTGCTGCAAAACCGCCTCCCGCTTGACCACGCTCGTGGTTAATCCACAATTACCTTTGAAAACGACCGTCCAATTAATTTTCACACAGGTTATAATTTTTTGACCATCGGAGATTTTCATTGTCCTTCGCTGGCTTATACGGATTAACATCGAAACACCCAATTGAGCACTATTCTGGTAATTTTGGATGTTTGATTTTTCAAGGTAACTTCCCCGACCATATCACAAATACGCCATCTTAATTTCCGTTTACTTTTCCCTAGTTTTGGCTTCAAATTTCAGCCAACCTTGCAGCTCGAACTATTGTGCATGATCTTTTGTAACGTTTTTACAGTCACATTCCAACTTATATGGTTAACGTTTATTATGTTTATATGTAAATTTATTGCATTGCATGTAACTGGAAACAAAAATTTTTTGTTGGATTTTCTTTTATCAATGTTTAGATGTAAAAACGGCTATGATGAATGTGTCTGAAAGAGTTGACGTTGTCCATAATAGGTGTGTTGATGTGAATTTATTCGCAAGTAAGTTGTTGAATTTTTTAATACGATATAAAATTTACTTGTGCAAATCATTTTATTTATCACGCAAAATCAATATACGAATTATTCAATAGCCCAAGACAATAATCACATTATCTAAACCTAAACAAGTGGTGTAATTATTTTATCTCGATGTAAATATGCTTTGTGGTAAATGTTTACGTTACTTATGTTGTAAATCAAAAAAAATGTCGAAATTGCTGTCGTCATCATTCCGATTTCAAATCTTGAAAAAATTGCTCCAATGAAGATTAACGGCTGGGAATGAATGAATCGACCCGAACATCAGCTAAAAAGCCACTCGGATCGTAGTTCGGGGTCCGATGTAGAGGTGGACATTTATTTTTTCATAATATATGCTCTAAATTTGTTGGGTTGGGGTAAATCGAGAGAATAATTTACCACATTCTCCGTGTAATGACCGCACGGACTTTAAATATTGATTTCTACTCAGCCATGCCCAGAATGAGTCTAAATTTCGATACGATCCAATAGTCGGATAGTTTTATCCCGCTTTATCCCCGCGCTTTCGGCTCCCAATTGTATATTACGATGTTTAGTACCACTCGGAAGATTCAATTTCAGGGGACCTCGTCG
Organism: Podabrus alpinus; assembly: GCA_932274525.1. Taxonomy (NCBI): domain Eukaryota; kingdom Metazoa; phylum Arthropoda; class Insecta; order Coleoptera; family Cantharidae; genus Podabrus; species Podabrus alpinus. The sequence goes on along the minus strand of OW026456.1, from coordinate 66,933,000 downwards.
TCCCTTTTCAGGACGACATTGGAAGCGGTTTGGTTATACCGAAATATTAAAGAAAAATTAGGTTTTTATGACTGAAGTAGCCTCTTTTGTACGCTGGTGGGTAAACAGGGCGAGACGATTGAATTCCCGGTGGAAATATATAAATCGAGAATTATGCCCGTTGCTCCAAAGGAAGTACAAGAAATTGGATTTATTTAGCGCGGATACTCAGGATTGGTAATTCTACTAACGACGGGTTGGTTGGTTGCCATGGCAGCGATAAAATGCACCCTGTGCTCCATACGGAGAGACAATAGGTGATGTTTAAGGGTGAACATGTCTGTAAGCATTTGAGTTCCGTTTAGTCCGCATTGAAATAGTGTGGGATGTTGATGAGGAAGCACCCTGGGTGTCATAATTGCAATCCAATAGATAAATTGGTAACACAACAGTCGATTCGAAACTGTGCAGTTTTCCAGAACTATCCGTCAAATTGTGGTTACTGGAATCTTGTCTTATCGTTGAAGAAAGGCCACAAGCGAAAACCGTCTCTTAAGATGTCGTAAAAGGACAGCCGTGAATTAGCGAATCAAAGCGACCAAAATAGGTTTCTGAAGCTTCTCAAGTGCGATACTGTCAGTATTCTTTAGAACTATTTCTTACGTTGTCGTTACTGAAATTATAATAGCTTACCAATCTTACCTTTATTGATAAAAAACGGCCTATGTGGTTGTGACCAGCGATAGCAAAACAGAACCATCCCTTGAGTTGAATCCTAAAGAACAGCCTATTCGTGAACTAGGAAACCTTAAACTCTATTGTTGTGTAATAGGATTAGAGGAATTACGTTTCCTATTACCTAACAGAATACAATTTTAGATTTCCTTCAAATATGGTAGATGGTAATCTAAGATGATTTCCAGACCAAAGGATTATTGATTCTGTTTTTGGATGAAAATATCTTAAATACGACGGTTTAGATTGATACTTTCAAGTGTTCCATAAACTGTGACTCATAAATGTACGCCGTTGGCCCCGCCCCGTTAGAGTGTAAAAGTATGCAGTAACATTGAAAACTAATGCTGCAACCAACCGCACACAATTTCCCAACCCGGTATACGCTGCCGTGGGGTCTAAATGTAGGAACCGACGTAAAACTATAGGTCCCCTATACTCATTATCTACTCTGAATATAGCAACAAAAGATGCAAAGTTAGAGGGCTCAAGGTTTGAATAAATAATTCATCACAGATTGAAACATTTCGTCATGAAATTTCACGTCAAGGTGCGCATGATTTTGAAGAAACGCAATGTTGCCAGCATGTGAAACACGTTCCCTTTACAGGAGACTCTGACCTAAATACAATTACACTAGACGACAAAGCCACGATATACAAAAATTTAGTCGAGCTTCCGCTCTGACGATCCCGAGTTCTTTTTCCGCTTTTTATGTTTATATGGATACCCGTTACTAGAACCTAATGTTTTCTCGATATTCGCGTTTCTGAGCTGGATTTATGATCCCACTAATATTGTAATGAAACTGAAAATTCTACAGTTGTACCCTCTGTTTTCGTATAGAAACGTCTGTCTTAAGGTTTAGAATATATCCGATATTGCGAACACTTTTAGTTGAATGTATGCTAAAATAGCGTCGGGGGAGGGGGGCTTCCGAATCTTAGGTTTTTCAAAACTTTTTATTTTGATTCTCGAGATTGATTTGATAATTCAAGCTACAATAAAATTGTATCTTGTAACCTGGGATTTTGGCGTCATAGAGATGTTGGTTAAGTGCAACTCACACGGTCAGTATTTGGAATTCTCAGTATCCTGATAAATAAATTCAGGATCTTGAAATATACATAGGTATATTATCGTTAATATGAGTGGTTGCACTTCTGCAATGGTCCCACGTTTATGACGTACGTCCCAGATTAAAAGATTCTAGTATAGACGTAATCATTTGACAATTTGCTTTGAACACTTAATTATTAGATTTGTTGGTATGAAAGTTATAATTTCCATAAGCTCATATAATATGCAAAACAGTTTACTGCATGGTTATGTGATTGACTGTCATATCCTTGGACCTCCTTACCAAGGAAACGAAATCGTTTTTGGAACGAAAAACACATAAAATAACCTTCATTTGTTTCAATTAGCTCCTCAAAAAAGACATTAACTTCGTGCCATAAAAATTATTATATTTTTAATACTCGTTGATAATGGATAGATGGTCCGGAATCCATCATTTTGACATTTGGACTAAACAGTAATGTGACAATTTTATTTTACGATTACACACTTTTGGTAGTAGTAATAATTTATGAGCCTGTCCAAAAAAATTCTATTGTTTTACCGTCAATTACCATGGCAAGCCAACGATAATATTGACGTATCATAAAAAAAATAAACAAATAAAGCAAAATCGAAACTTTCGTTTTCTAATTCTCATTTGTCCGTTTTTTAACGTGTCTGAAGATTATCTACCGAAACTTGCTCGTACCAAACTTTATGAAGTCTTTCGATCGGGTCCGTTTTTTACGATTCGAGTTTGAAAATTTGTATGATTGAAGTATTAATCGATTCGAGATCGCATCTGTCGAGTTTGAAATTTCGCGCCTATATCCTTTTCGTGGTGTGCATAGTATGTAAAATGACGTCTGAGTACGAATTTCGTTAAACAGTAAAAGCTCGAACGTTGTGTTGTATGCTGCAGTGAGATGAAATCGATCCATTTTATCCAGAGGCATCGAGCTCGCACCTGACCTTGCGGCATGTGTCCGTCACTTCTAATAGAACGGCAGCCATTTTTTAACGATTTACATTTTGATGCGAGCATTACTTTTAGGTGAGTTAATGAGACAAAAACAATTGATTGCTTGTGCTTAAGTAGCCGGCCGTTAGGAGGGAGAGTACGATGATATTTTGGGTCTGCGTTGTGGTGAGGTCGTTATTTTTGAAGTTTTTCGGACAGATGTTGAATAGTGCAGGGTTAAGTAGCCACACCCCTGTACGGCCTAGTTGTTTACCAATTTACCAGATTGTGGACACCGTTCCGTAATGCGATGGTCGGACCCCAGACTCCCGAAGCTCCCGACAGCGATAACAAATCTGACGAGCACTACGTCGTTTAATCTCCCATGGGGCTCTTGTTTTGTGGGTGTTAGAGTAGAACAGATGATGATGGAAATGCCGTGCTAACGTTTCCTTTTCATCTGACTTTGTTAGATATCGATCTGGTTGTTTTACCGAAGCGTGTGGATGTGCAATTGGACATATCCTGTATCGTACCCCATTCTGATCATCGTGTTCTACATTCTCTTGCTTAATTTTTCTCACATCCAGTAGCGATGGTTTCTCTCTTCGTAAAACAAACGAACGTGTGCGATTTGTTTGAACGTTTCAATTGTTACTCGATACGTAGGTAAATATGGGTTTGATTTTATCGATTTAAGCTGCCCCGATAACTTCTTTGGTCCAATCTCTTTACAATCATCCAGCAATTACGACGAGTTTAATTTTCTCTACCAAACTCGTCGTTCGTTCGTATTAAATATTTTGCTTCGGCGTCAACACAAAATTGTTTTGTCAACGAAAACGTGATGACCTTTTCGGTTAATCTTTTTCAACAAGTTTTAAAATGTGGTTTTGTTTACATATTAAAAGGGAGAGGTTATCATCAGAATAAATTTGGATTTGATTCCGCTGTTTACGGCGTGATTTAATCCGAGCGACTTTGAAAGCAACCAAGACGTTGTTGCGCTACTATTTTCTTTTGAGGGAGAAGTTTTTCCAGTTTTATACTGGCTCCATCTGACGGTTGTAATTGGGGGTGCATTGTGGGTGGGTCCACCCCATTCCCGATCAATGTTGACACGGCACGCTAGATAGTCATGACGTCACAACCGGGCTACTTCCGTACAGCCATATTGATGCTAATAATAGTTAACTCATACAGCATGTCTAAATAATTCACTTTTGTCAATCTTCTTAAGAGATGGCATTATGTACTTAATACCTGACTTATAAATAAAACGTTGGCGTAAGAGGTCAATCGCGATTCTCTCATGATATTTTTACCCGACGTGAGCCTTCCACTGTTGTTCGTTAAAATTCCTCCGATCGTTTAGATTTTGTATTTTATGGTTTGTTACTCTGATATATCCACGAGAGGTTTTTTTTCAAGTTCGTAGGTCGCTGTTAATTACGAGGGAAAAACGGCCTGACTTGACGAGAATGCAAACGAACATTTTTTCAAGTTCAAAAAGTTTTTCCTTTTTTAATGAGGTCACGACCCCTTTTTTGGCGTTTTATCATACAATTTTAATATATCACCCACTTACGATGAAATTTCTAATCTATCAAGAATGTAAAATAAAATAGAATTATATTTACTACATTATAAATATTCGAACATAACCGGATAAAAATAAAGTTTTTTTTCATTGCGCTATTTCGAGTTTGTAATCGCGTCATTTAATTTGTGCTTACGACCATTAATTTTGCATTCAGCGCTATAGAACATGAAAATTTGGATAAATTGAATTGCGTTTCTTATGACACGATCAATTAAATACATTTTAAAACAGTAGAACTTCTATAAAATCAAAGGTGTGACATCGGCCGTTGTTACAGGCGCTGGCGTGAAGATGGAGCATTTCCAGGCGGCGCTCGACCCCCGGAAACAGGAGCTCCTAGAGGCGCGGTTCCTTGGTGCGAGGGTGAGTGTCATTCTCATTCCTGCTTTATACTATACTTCGGGTTAACCACAGAATAACTTCGACACGCACCACGTATCGAAATCGATGACAATTTTTTTTAGGAGTAGTAATATTTTTTAGTACACGTAAACAAATCCTTCTTTCTCGCACTTGCGATTTAACCCATTAATACAAAAAATTATCAAAATCACATGACTCCTTTATCTCTTGATATATTTTTAGCTCAAACTTGAATTTATCTTGGCACGGCCGTTTACTGTAACTTTTAATGTGCCAACTATTATAATTTTTTTATATCATGATGGCAACCCACGATTTAATGTTGAGATTTATTTTGGTAACCACTGGTGTGCTTATTCAGGAGGTAGGGATGAACGAATTGAAACCGCGTTTGTTTCACCTTCGATCATTAATTCATGAAAACATCAGTTCCAAATTTTTCGCATTACGCGTTGGGGTAGTCATCTTGTCAAATTTCATGCTCTTACACATCGGATGACTTTGATGAAGTGATCGCCAATAAAAAAATACCGCAAGCCAAACCGCAGAATTTTATACATCATCACTTTTTTTCTGGGTGTGATATTTGCCACTTTTGTCTCGGCTTAGAGTTAAATTATGTAAAAGTTAATATTATAATGGCCAAGGGACACTCATATTTTTGTTTAATCTCCATTTGTGATTCGAGATAAGAAGTTTTAATTCCGGGTGACTTTCAAAAGCCACCGATGAAGTTATCAACTACGTATTTGGTTTTGATAATTTGGTAATTTGGTTTGGATGCTGAAATTTGCTTGAAATTGTAAATTAAAATGTTATACAAATGGAACCTACAGTTTAACGTGGAGTCGAACTACGACACAGATATTTGATATGCCGACCGCCACCATACCAATTTTTTACAGCTTGTGCAGGCTCATATCTTAGGGCTTTTCTTGCCATAATGGCCATTATGCAGAGTACCGGGTCACTGACCCCACACTTCGTTCTTCAGACAGACGTTTGAGTCTGGCTGGGGTCACGATAGATTATAGAAAATTTTTCCACTCCACTGATGTTCAAAGGCAAATTTCCTCTATAATCATATTTTGGAAGTAACGCCCCCTTATCTATTTTTGACCCCCCTCCCTTAACAAGATTCTACAACTTGTATACTCAATGGTAAACTTCATATCTCCATTAGTATATTACATCACATGGGAGTAAAACACAAGCGAGAGAAGTAATAACCTAATAACACATCCTAGATTAAATCATTTTACTCCCAAGTAAGGTATACTATTTTATACGCTTCCGATAGTGAAATATCAGCTATCCCCAAAAATTCAGAAATCAAAAAACCTCCTAAACCAAACTCGTTGGAATTATAATAAAACTTAGATACATTACGAAGTTATTATAACATATTCACAAAATTTTGCACATATCGTCGGCTTACTGCTAAAACAAGATAACTCCAAAATGATAGTTTTGACTAAAACTGATTTTAAAGTTTGATTCACCATAAACAAGTTAACAAAAGTTAAAATTGAACTTCTTAATACTCCTTTAATATTTGACTTACAGTTATCAGGTTTTGTCAAAATGTAGTTTGCTCTTATTTGAATGCAATCATGTATATAACTCATTTTGTCCAAAAATGGAGTTATCTTGTTTTGGCAGTAAGCCGACGATATGTTGCTCGGAGATGTTAAACTTTCTAATTGTTTTTGAAAAAATTCTCATTTCATTTCTACGATTCAAGCATAAAAAAATTTACAAAAATCTTCCTAATGTAGACGACGAAAGTCCATAGTTAAAATACCAACAGTTTCGCGAACTTTATTTTGACATACAGATGTTAGCACATAACCAATCAGCTGTTTAGAAAAAATAAAGTTCGTTGATTGATGCAGGTGTGCTGCCATCTGTATGTCACTGTTCGTAAAATTATTTCAATCTTCACTATACTTTTCATTGTCTATATTACGTTATTGTGAATGTTTGTACAGATGTTGCTCGTAGATTCTTTTATTTTCCCCTAACCGTATGGAGTTGAGGCATTTGTTCTCGATTTTAACAACACTTTGGAGCCATTACAGCTGAGTTCTGTGGAAGTTTGTAACGCCAAGAAAAAAATAGATCCGGCGAGAGAGGGATTCTTTATTAGCTCGATGTTCTTTCAAACATCCAGTCCATTCCTGGACTATAAGCCTCTCCCCATAAGGGGGAGGGTCCATACCATACCCTATCACGCTGGTCACCCATCCAAGTGTAAACCGCGAACAATCTTGCTGGACTCTCGTGATCCATTGACCACGGGCATTTTGTCCGTTAATTGCGCTGCGTCGCTACTCTTTGGACCTTTGTGGGGGGAGGGTGAATCCTTAATGTCAAAGCGGTTCTTTGAACTGTTATCAGAAATAATCAGTAGGTTTCCCTGGAGTGGTCACTAAACTCTTCTACTTGTCAATTGCGTTGTGTACCCCCTTCCCTTCCTCACATATAATTTATTATAAATTAATATATTGTATTAAGCTACATTCACAACTTTCAAATTAAAGACTAAAATTAACGTAAAGAATATTGTAAATGTTAATTATTGTAAGGTTGTAAATGCAGCTTAAATTTCCTAATCTTAATTCATAATTTTGGAATTCCAAATGCAGTTTTAAGAATTTCGAATCTTAATTTCTGCATTTTCATTTCCCAATTTTTTTCATAACATTTAAATTTTTGAATCCTCAAAAAAAACTAAGATTTTCTATCTTATACTGGCCTATCCTGCAAACTGTTACTTAATTTTTGGACAAGGTCGTCAGATAGACAATTCCACCCCTCTTCAACTTTTCAGACCGCAACTTTTGCTAAACTTAAGTTAATCATTTTGTTGTTTCTTAATCACAGTTTTCGCAACAGGATGAACGGTTTTAACAAAACTGCGTTGTGTTAATTTGTTTTTTCACGTTTATTCCTTGATCTCTTAAATTCAAAAACCGACGTTCGTCGCTTACTGCTGAATTCGAGCCGGATAGGAAAAACCAGGAAGTGGGTTTTCCTACCTTTTTTTTGCAATTTATTGTTGCTTTTATGCTCGACTCCGGTATTACCTTTCACGATTTCTCGGAATTTTTGAAAAATGTAGAAACAAAAATTTAATTAATTCTGTTATCAATCACTTGCAAAAATAAATAATTTTGTTTTTAATTAAAACACTTAAATTTGGGAATCCCAGTTCAAAATTGAATCCAAAAAATTGGACAAAATTGGACAAAAAATTGGACAAAAACCACCGGTTTGTTTACCAGATTAGTCGAAATGGTTTGAACCTCCTTTATTTACGTTTGTTTCTAGTATGTTAATTTTGACATTTGCGGTTGGAGAAATGCTAACCGATTTCAATTTCAAATTTTTGATCCAAATATAGTAAATCGTTTGTACATATTCCTCTCGTCGTACCCTCGTAGCTGTGGAATCCGGATCCTCTCGTTTGAATTAATTTTACCTATATAGGGGACCTACTGTTCAGCATGGGCTCCGAATCATTTGGGCTCATTATTAGTATTAGGGCAAATTATTACGGTGGTTTACTTTTGAGGAGAGACGGGCAGAAATAAAGCTCTTATTTTGTAGCCACCCCCTTCCGTAATTCTAATTTAGGGCTAAAAATATTTTCCTCCTATACCTTATATTGAGAAAATTGGCAAGCTGCCGCTGCAAATGGGGTTCTAAAAAATTGATGGTTGCAGGGACCGATATCCCTTCCCGTAATTTGGTGATCAGGCGTTAAAATATTAAAAATGTTGTATGATACCTTTACCGTTTTTGACTAGGACCCACAAGTTTCTATTTTTTCCTTTCTATTGTTCGGAGCAGCGATGTAGCGCAATGCTTAATGTCTGTGGTTATTAGATTGCGGAAAGTCGAGCAATGTTGCTAGCAGTATGCACTTGGATGGGTGACCGTTGGTGATTAATTTAAAATAACGCCGCTTTTCGCTATTCCACTACCAACCCGCACTGGGCCAGCATGGTAGGGTACAGCCTTAACCCTTCCCTCAACGCGGGATAGGCCTAAAGTTCAGGAGGGATGGACGAGAGTTGTTTTTAGCGGTCCTACAAACCCTAACAAATCGCCTCGACGGCGCAGTTGTTAAAGCCCGTGTATTCACAGCTAAAACTTCGAATCCAAGTTGAGGAACATATTTTTCAGCATACCATTTTGCTAAATTGGTGAAATCGACGTCATCTCAAACACCTCTGTTCTAAAAATCTAATTTCTAGGAAATATCACGCTTAACTCTCCTTTTTTTTTACAATGGCTAACACGACAACCGACAGGGTTGCAGTTGACAGTCATGGCTACTACACACAATCGACATGATTGCTAGGGGGAGGGTGATGTAGCGGATCTAGAATTAGTCACGAGATAGAAGTTCCGCGCTACATAAATAAATCGCCTCGGCAGCGCAGTTGTTAAAGCGAGCGTATTCGCAGCTAATACGCCTGGGTTCGAAGCCAAGTTGAGGAACATATTTTTCAGCATACCATCTTGCTCAAGTTCATAAAAGCAGCATTCGGGCTAAAGAAGAACATTGTTCGATCTATACATCGGTTTATAACGTTCTACGCCGTCTTCCGATTTCCCGTCTGTGCTCGCTGCATGTTGAACTGTGTGACGAGCACAGAGCACCTATTAACGAGGATTTTTAGCCATAGCTTTCGATTGTTGACTTCAGTAATTAATTTGATAATGAAACGTGGGGTCGCTATAGATTACATAAACAGTTTTACACTCCCACGGCACGGGGGTCGCATGCAAGCCTAAATTTCTTAAATGTTTGGGTTTATCCTGAAGGTTATCGATTATCTTGCCACTAGTGTTTATTTGTACCATTTAAAATCTTTTCGGGTATAATCAAAGGATTTCATACCCGTAGCCCCCCCCCCTCCCAATTACCAAAATGATTGATGAAAACCCCACCAAAAAGCTTTTTCCCCTCTTAATTTCAATAACAATTTTGGGGAAAACTCCGTACGACGTACCCTCTTTCGTGGGAAACACCCGCCAAAATTACTTTTAAAAAAGTTGTTCGAGTCCGTCCCTGTGTGTTCATAAACCACACCACCCCCCTCCCAATAAAAAACATGCAGGATTCTATATTTGATAGCATTACTCGACGAGTTGATAAACGGCAGGCACTGAACGATAAAATTCAAGATGTTGAGGATTCCATTGATTTTATATTTGTGCAATACAAAAGCATAAACGCTTTGCAAAATTTCCCCCTTCAAGACAATAAGATTTTGCAGGTTTGATTTCCGTCGCTACCAAATTTTCTGTGTCGTGCTTCCGATTGCACGTTAAGCTGTAGGTTTTTGTGCAAATTTAATCAGGAAGTAACAACCGCTGACTTGTAATTCGGTTTTGTGATTGTAAAATGGTTTACCCGTAAACTGTATTAGTATCACTAATAATTTCCGAAATAATCTTATAAATGATTTTCCGGCTTTGCTATAATCCTGTGACATTCACAGGATGCACAATGCAGCTAATGATTCGTGATTAGAGATAGGCTATGGTTACGAAATATGTGAAAAAACAATTTATTTTGACATACAGGCCTAAATTCCTCGACTTACGACCGGGTTTCATAAAATATATTCAATTTTAGGGAAATCCCCGAACTGTTTGTTTAATTCATGTAATATGCGCATGTATGAAAGAAACAAATACATGATCATAATTGCGCACTATTACTGTGCGAACTATTAGCTATTGCGGTACCCAAGTCTTGTGGTTCGATCCCCGCTGTAGACTCTAGAAAAATTCTATTATTACGGCTCTGCTCAGTTCATCAACTCAAGGGCGCAGGCGGTGCAGTTTTTTAACCTCAATTTTGTTTGAGTACCGCACGAGTTCTTAAGTTGCCTTCCAATTTTCCCGTTTTTTGCACTCGATGTAAAATTGTCTTGGCATGTAACAGACAAGTAAGAAACAATTCAATTAATCATCGACCTTTTTGCCGTTTTTTAATTTTTTATTTATCGTCGAATTACTTTTGCGTTACTTCCTTCATTATGAAAGGGGTGGAAATGAACCCTGCTTTCTTGCGTGACAAGGGATGATATTGTGATATTGACCACAACACATCCCCTCTATATTAAAACTAAGTAGTGCAAAATTACTGTTATTTTCATTTCTATTGCAATAATTTGCGTTGTCCTTTTAACCCTCTGCAACTCCTCGGGAGATTATAAAAAAATTTGAATATCTGCGGAATGCGCGCCCTCTCGAATTGATACTATCGAGTGTCGTTATTATTTGTCTAACCACTTTATTTTTTTATTTTTTAATAATCCAGTGGTGCCAAAAATGTCGATCTAAAAATATGTTATTGTTATTTCGCGTTGTACTCAAGTGGGTGTGTGTGGATAGTATTTTTTTTAAATAAATTGCTATTTGAAAGTGTAATTGTTGGGTAATAATTTAGTTTTCACCATTATTACCAACTTCCATCCATCGTGTGGAGGTGCATTGAACTCGAATTAAGAAATCTTTTGTTTGACGGACGGTTAGGATTAAAATTTTAAGTTATGCGATCCGATTTTTTGGTGTCGATTAAACACTGTCGATAATCGCGACGACAGATGTCGTAACATTTAGTTACGGTAATTTTTTGGCCGAAAAAAGGAAGAAGTCAGGTATGTTTATTTCCGAGTTTCGCTTTGGATTTTGTAGCTTTGGCAAGATTGTTATACTATTCGGTTCACTTTTAACTGCTTGTACTTGGTAGTATGTGATTGTAATTTGCGTTATTTTTAATTTAAACAAGATGGAGTCGTAAGTTTCGAGTAAGATCGGTCACAATATGTTTGTTGTTGGTTAATTGGACTTTATTATCTATTTTGTATAAGTGACGTGTGCCGTGTATTTTAAATACCAATTCGTGTATTATTATGAGTGTGACCTTCAAATTGGTAACTTGTGAAATTTTTTCGCTTTTTTGTGGGGGAACGACTACTAGCTGCTGATAAATTTTTGTTTGATAAAATTGACTCGGTTGTTTGTAGGTTTTGTTGAAGATGACGTTGTGCGTGTGTTGAAGTTGATTTGACCGCGTTCTTTGTTAATGAAACCAAAAAAATTGTTAATTTGCATGAGAGAGAGACCGTTACGTGGTTCAATTGCAGTCGACCGACAATTTTGTGCGAATTGGGAGCCGAATTTTGTTTGTTGATGATTATTACACAATAGCGTTAACAATTATTTAACCAAAACTTTTATATCGCATTAAAAGTTGCAAAACTCGTTTTATGATTGTCGTTGCACAGTGTTGTAATGGTTTTTAAACCAGGTGTATCGGATAACGTGGGTTAGGTTTAACATCGGCCCGACTTATCATCGATCGTAGACTTTCAACCTCGGAAATCCGAACTATAGCAGTGGAGTTGTGTGCTGTGCAGAGAATTTGATTTGAATCTTGGAAAAGAATAGTAAAATAAAAATTTACGAGAAACTCTTACGTGTGTCGTGAATGCTCGTTTTTTCTGCTTCTAGGCCGCACTTGGATGATGCTAAATTTGGCAATGATGCCGGTTTGTGTAAAATTTGCATCCTACATTAAATTTCAAATTGCCAACTGCATTTCTTTCTAACGCATTGTTTAGACGGATTAAACGCGAAGCGAACAGTTTTATAAGAATGGTGTCGTTGCACCTCGTTGCATTGCATTCTTAAGTACAGTCGTCTCCAAAAGTTGTCTCACCAAGATTAAGCTTCTAAGAATTGTGGTAGTATAGAAGGAACGAGGTGTTTGTCTGAAGACTCCTACCTACCACACCGACGACGACGTACGTTTTATTATATGGATTCCACTCTTCTCACCGATGACATACAAAATTGGCCGATCTTTGCGCGAAAGCCTATTCAAGAGTATACAGGTGAGCTCTCTCGTTCAACGACCATTGGTCTACTATGTACATATTTCGTTCTTTTTTTTTGCTTAACCCACTTTGCTCCGATCTTTTGGAGGTACCAATTGGGTTTTTCGCGAGACTACTTTCTAACGAGAAAGTATTGATTTTTTGGCCTTTCGTCAATTTTCCTCGGGTTCTCTTCCACTTCCTCTCATCGATCCCAGGCTTTCAATATTTTTCCCCGAAAATCCGGCCGAACGGCGTGGAGCGTAACGCACCAGTAATATTAATGATGGTTAACTTTTCATAAATTGTTGGTAATTTGAATTTGATGGCGGGCAATTTGTTTAGCGTTTTACAAATGATGTCTTTTTTACGGCCAATATTTGGCGAGCGAGCGGTTGATTCATTCGCGTGGGGTTTTAGTAGGCAGGAGGAATATAATTTTAATACGTGTCACTTGTACAACGCGAATACCGTGTTCACACAGTACATTGTTAGCCGAGCAATGAACTTGCAAACGCACACAGACAACTCCGGCTTCCAGCGTTGTGATTTGTGCTCCCCTTCAACGCATTCGATATTTTTATACACGAGCATTTAGCTGCGCTTGAATACCTGCCTGTCCGTCTTGAATACGAGTTTTTTTCTTTGACATTGTACAGACCCTACTACTCCAGATATCGCGCTCGTTTCATGTCGCTTTTAGTTAGCGATCCGACTTGGAAGTATTTAGCAAAACGTTCCAAGGTCGCGACTGTTTAAACGCTATTTTTATTATCGATCATCGTGTAAGCCGCCCTTAACACTTTGTTTTATTATCATTGCACCCACCGGCAAGTCACGCTTTATTTACCTTTTCGAAGGTTTTACGTCGTGTAAGCCGGCCTTATTTCTATTTCCGTATCGCGCCAATTTTGTTTTTCCGCAATTCAAAAGGCCGCTGCTTGGTATAATTTCAAACAGGAAAGTCTGGTTTGGTTAACCGCTTTAATATTGTTGTCATCGTTATCAGTGTTGAGAGAATGTGGACGGCGTTATCATTTATTTTTATATTTGTACGTTGTGTTTAAACTACAAACATTTACTTACCGTTTTTTTTAATTTATTATGTTACAATGAGCATTTTAAATTACAAGAATTTGGAACTTTCGTTTTACGTTATCGTGACCATATTATAGAGTTGGAAATTTTTAGTGAACATAACCTTGAGCTCCTATTGTACACACATACAACATAATTAGGTTTCTTGATATTATACTAAAATAGCAACCGTGGACGACGACGATGATGATGATTACTGCAGAGTAGAGGCGTTGTTTTAGACTTGGGTGGCGCGTAATAAATCCTCGACAATTTTGGTGCGCGAGTTTTGCCTTTGGAAAATGTAGTGTGCAGACATTTCAAGAGATTCTAGAATTGTAAATGGATGGAGAGCCAACACGCAGATCGTGGGGTCACCGCGTTTCTGCCCCGCACTTGGGATGCTCGTCGACATTTCTAACTGATCAATAAGTAGCAAGTAGCTAACTAAGCCACGTATGTGCTGTATATTAATTTTATATGCATGGTTTCACGTTATCGGTGGTGCGGCAAAAGGCTAAATTTAAAAGTGGATTTTTGTTGGTTGCTATGCTAATTTGCTTTGTGTATTGGTGGCTAGGAGCTTGAATTACGCGTTTTCTATCCCTTATTACCGTTCGACACGGAAGGAACTTTGTAAACCATGGGTAACTACCGTCACCCAAATCGTTCTCGTTAACGCGTCTAACTCCACTGGTAAGGAAAAAACGATTTACAATTTTTCCACTATATTCGGTCACGAGCACTAACACTAAATTTGGCCGGGATCCACACCCCAAAGATTCCGTTTCATGTAAATTCCGCTACAAGTTGTGGTCGTCGATTCACTCTAATTGCATTCCGTAAATTGCGGGCTGTTGACCGTCTTGTTGAAAGTGAAGGTAAGCCTGCCGGGTAACGGTGGTCATCTCTCTTTCTCTTATACGTCGCATCGAAGGAAGTGCGGGAGAAGAGGATTCCTATCTCAAATGGAATAATGAGGTAGTTTCACAATTCAAAAGGTGCACGCTGTTGCATTGTTGCCAAAATGAACGAATGCCGAACATAGATATCTCGACCGTGCAAAACCCGACGGACGTATTCAGTTTACGAACGAAAATAGGAGCGACGATCTGGCGTGCAGTACTGAACGAGAGTTGTAGCACGAATGACGGTCGTGAAATGCAAAAGGAAAGGGAAACAACATTCGTAGCCGCGACGGCATGCGCGATGTTTACTCTAGGAGCGCCAGCTGATGGCTAAAGGCTGTGTTGCCGGAGCGATGGCCCCGATGAATGACATTGCAAGGTCTGGTTCGGTGCAGTGTGGTGTTATGTAGTTATGTCGGGAGTGGCCTCCGCCTTGGAAGAGCTTCTGAAGGCTCTACTGGCGGCACATTACTGCTACCACCAGGTACTCATTCGCCTTTATTATTCTCCCGTATACACCACGTGCTTATCCACGGCCTGACCTAGTCTTGATGTCATCGATTGTACGACTAGACAGCCGGTGTCTTAATGAATTGCCGCTGCGGCTCACATTTATTTTTGCATTTCTTATTTTCTCGAGACCCCACGACATGATTTAACCGAATAAAAAGTTCCATAACATGCATAACTACCTGTTGTAGGACCGACTAAATCCGGTTGCCTCGAAAAAAAATAACAAGTAAAGCGACTACTTTTATAATTAACCCTTGACCGTTAATACCCGTGAGAATTTACCCAACATTATAGCAACCCCATACACTTTCTCATTTTTATTCTACTATTGGCGTTTTGCCAAGTCCTCCATTTTGTTTGAATTCTCTTGGACAAATTGTACTGATACCTTCAAGTATTATGTCGCATGCTCTGTGCCGCCGTGTGGGATGGTAGGTACACTCACGGTAGCAGCTGTTATGTTCTTTCCGGTTATGTATTTGTGACTGACTAGTGAGATTTTATAGTTCCCCTTGTGTTGTTGTTTAGTTTATCTCAACTTATAATCGAGTTTATTTTCTTGGAGGAGAGCTTTGTTAATGTGACGTGTGTTGCTGGGTTGTCATGTTTTCGACGTTTAATTATGACCAATGTGTTTTAGTGCTTTATTTATACTTATGTGCAACCATATGAGCAACCATGACGTTGAAATTATTGGTAAGTGAACTTTTGACAATTTTATCGAACGAACGAAGCAAAATAGGGATGTATGGCGACGTTTACATCTTCTGAAAGGTCGCTTGAATTGGCAGGGGTGTTCAAATCTTGCACGAGATGTGGAATAATCAATATTTGCACCCTTCTTCCGTATCAATCTTCTCACGAACTTCATCCTAAATTGGTATTTTTAGTAGTACAAACCTCGCCCTTGTTATACGGTGCTTTTAAAAATTTCATCTAACGAGCTAATTATTGTGCTGACTTTCACGTCTTTTTATTTTGCAACGACGAATATAATGAGGCACTTTTTGGGAGAATCCAATCTTATTGAAACATTTTAAATTATTATCGATAATACCGAATACGGTGCACGACGATTAGGTTCGGAATTTGTTGTAATAATAAAGTCGTTACGACACGGATCGGGTCAAACGAACTTGGATCTAAAGGAAGTATTACACGTCATAATAATGAGTTGCTCAAGTGGTTATTGTTTTAAACGCTATATTATAATGACGGTTTGCGGTAGTGACGGACAAGTATAGTACATAACTTTCCCAAATGGCGAGGCTCTTCGCAAGTTTGCGAAGTTAAGCAAGTACAGGTCGATAACCTACATTATTAAGTATTCTATTATAAATGTCTTGTACCTGGTTGGAATGGTCACAGCTCGCACTCTCGGTCGCACCACTCAGATCAAGGAGGAGTATTATCTTTTCTAAAAATATAACCTACTGGGTGAGTGGCGTAAGCATTCTGATTGATTAGTAGGGAAAATACTATTTTCATACGCCGAGATATAAAGCATAAAGTTTCATTAGTTTACCAAATCGTACCTACCGTCGTTCGAGATATCGATCCGGAAAATACAAAGAGATAAAGCTCGGAAGACTTTCGAATTATAATTTTAGTGATTTTCTGTGTCATTCTAAATCTAAAACCACGGTTGCCAAACTTTCCGCCGCCGGTATGTTGTCCTTTGATAACAAGTACGTCGTCGGTCGGTTCTTATAACTTCGTCTCTTACGGCCGCAAAGTAACGTCCAAACTATGTGTCGTTTTACGTTAATCGCTCCGTACCAAACTTCGTGGTGGTTATTTGACATTTTGCTTCTCGTGCCTGTAGACAATTTAAAGTGCAAACATGCAAACAATTGATCCACGTCATTCAGAACTATTTTAAGGCTTCTAATTGTTGCCAATATTAAGTATGTAAGATTTCTTATCGCCTTATGGGTATTATTAGATTGGTTAATTATAATCGATTTTTGTCGCCCATCTCTTATCTCCTTATCATGTTCTCACAATAACGCACACAAAAAAGTGGAACAGGGCGACGCAAAGGACGACTGGAATGGAGAGAATTGAACCTTGAGGAAAAAGACCGACCGTGCTACTACCAACTGATACACAGAAATTTCATGTCTTGACAGACAGTGACTACTTATCACAATAGGCACGTAACTCATTTCCTTGTAATTTTCAAAAACGAATATAACGATAGTAAGAACGGAGATAAGATAATGGAATTTGTTAACTGTGATTCAGAACGCATTTTTCAATATGTACGGAGTTCATGGAAGTGGTAAAAAAATGTACAAATTAAATTTAACTAGATGATTTGCTAGTTCTTAGTACGACGCTATTTTAATCGAAGCCTAAACAATTAGATGAGCTAGCAGAAGTGCCCAACTGTTTTTAGTACGGGAGGCGAAAAATAGGAACCCGCAATGAGAGCGATGCGTTAGGCAACAAAGGATGGAAGACACTTTGGGGCATTGCAGTAATGTTGCATCTCACGGGAGCGGCTACCCGGCCCTTCAATTGTCGTCCTTCATCGTACTTCCATTGGTTCAGCTTCCTCGTGAGAGTTCGGTGAGTTATAATCATAATGCAATGTTTTACGGATTCGATCTGTTCAAGGATAAATTACCTACTAATGTTTGATCAAAACAGCCCAGCCGAAGAAAATGGCATGGGGGGGGGGTACATGTTCAGCCTTCGCAATTGTGGCCACGATAACGGCAAGTCGATGTACTCTCTTGAAAAGTTTTTCTTTTGGGAAAGCAGGATTGTCTCTAAAAGCATAACTAATTGTTAAAAATTTTAATAGCTATCCAATTGATCTATGCCAATGATCCATGGCCACCGTTTAATAAACTTTTGAATATCTTGAGAACTAAAAAACGACCAAGGTGAAAATTTAATTTCTCACAAAATCGACCTTTTGATATTTTGTCTCAAGTCTCCCAGTTGCTGAATTACATTTAAATACCTAATTCTATTGCATAATATTAGTTAAGGGGTGTAGGTGGTCGACTGAGATTGCAGCAAAATTACTGAAAAATTGGATACTCTGTAGAAAAAACAGGAAAACTGATTTACTCTTAAAGGTTTTTGTTTATTTACTGTTTTTAAAAACATTCAGTCAGTGGTGTAGCCCTGATTTTCATTAGAGCAAGGTGGATTCGGACTGCTAAGCTAAGATTTATGTTTTGGCATGTTGTGTATTTTATGCAAATGAGCGATTTTATAACATTGTTTAATTACGTCTGAGGCGGCTTTTTCTTGTAAGAGAATTATTGCACAGATTCCTGTATACTCACCAGGAGTTGAGATTTCCTGTTATCTGTGAATTGTATATTAGATTGTTTTTTCATAATATATAAACAATACGGGTTTGAGGAGATGAGCATCAGGGTAAAAACTTGATTAACGTCGAAGCGTCATTGCAACAGATACTTGACGGAATGAGCAAGCACATAGCTTGCAAATTACGTAAATAATTGTTTTTGTGCGAACCACGTTTACAACTTTTTCTCCATGACAGTCATATCCTAAATAAAAAAAGAACAACAAACTGCACTATAATAATAAAATTATATAAGGAATACTTGAACATAATTTAATTTCGTCACGCTCTAGTCAAAATTAGGCAAGCCGATATATCGCACATCGGCAGCAAACGTGTCAAAGTCCGGAAACCAAAGTTCTAAAATAATTGGCTGATAAAGTTTGACACATATTTTCAAATAAGTAAATTTAACATCCACTCACAACATCAACTAAACTTCGCTACCTTTGCATAATGATTAAATACTTAAAATTTAATAACTAAAGCTAGTAAAAGCCAAAATTTATTTTCTGGACTTATGACGCTCTTGCAGCCAAGGTGCAAAATATTAATTACAAAGTCGCCTTATAAGTTACTACCTACACCCAAATACACAAGTGTAACAACATGATATAACATCGACAGAAAATATGTAACACAGAAAGTGTTACTTTCTGTTCATGTTACATCAGGTTACATCTTATGTTTAAAGGCAGCCACAGACTATCGGCTTTGTTCGACGTACTTGTTCGACTGCTTTGTTCGACGAGCAAGTCTGTGGGTGTGTGGCAGTAATTCCGTCGTACTTGTTCGCCAACAAGAACGACGGATTTGTTCGACGGTTTTGTTCGACGGCTTTGATCTCTGTCTCTCTGTCTCTATCTCTCTAACTATCTCTGTCTTGATAACACCGTCGAACAAGTCTGCAAGTCTGTGGCCTATTCGAACAAAGCAGTCGAACAAAGCAGTCGAACAAGTACGTCGAACAAAGCCGATAGTCTGTGGCTGCCTTAAGAATGGACACCATTCTCAGCAAGAAATCCGCACGAAAGCATTATTTTCTTTACTCATAGAGGAAAAGGTTATTTTGGATTTATAATTTGATTACTGTATTTTCATTTAATCGTGATTCGGAAGAGAACCGCAACTGTTGGTATTTGTTACTATGAACAATTTTCTTACTAGGATTTTAAAAATAGATTTTCACCGAATACCTCAATTTTCGATTGTGGTTGAAGAGCGAATGTAGTATAACAAAATAAATCTTGGCATTCGATGTATGTCTCGCTTCTTTTTTCTCTAAGTCGTATGTATAGCTTGATGTTGAACGTCGTGATACATTCTCTTCTATGCAGAATACGGTGTGCGTTTTAAATACATAGGGGACTTATTGTTTAACGTGACTCCAAACTACAGGAAGCATAATAAAGAAATTCAGGAATAAGTTATTCATTTCGTTGAAAAAATTAGTAATATTAATATAATTAATTGTAAAATATCACAGCAGTGGCTTGGTGTGATCGCTGGTTGAGTTGCAGCGCGGAAATGGTGGGTTCGGACTTAACGGAATTTCTTAGCGCGGCCCTCTGGTGAACATCAACACTTTGTGGATAAATTAAGCTGAAAGTAAAAGAGAAAGAAGAGGATTGATCCATCTCAATGAATGGATCGGGAAAGCTTTGCAGAGAAGTAGAGTAACAATATTCCGAATGGAATGGACAAGCTTGATCAATTGTAAAATAATAATTTTTATGGTCACAATAGTGCATGTTTTGTATAGGAACGTGATAATATTGGGTTTATACACACCCCGTAATGTCTCAATGCCGCGTTCGCCAATTAATTTAATAAAGGCGTTTGTGTTTTGTTTTGTATCCATCAGAATGGTGGCGTTGCGTCACGTCAGACAAGGGAGCATTAAGGCAGCCACAGACTATCGGCTTTGTTCGACGTACTTGTTCGACTGCTTTGTTCGACGAGCAAGTCTGTGGGTGTGTGGCAGTAATTCCGTCGTACTTGTTCGCCAACAAGAACGACGGATTTGTTCGACGGTTTTGTTCGACGGCTTTGATCTCTGTCTCTCTGTCTCTATCTCTCTAACTATCTCTGTCTTGATAACACCGTCGAACAAGTCTGCAAGTCTGTGGCCTATTCGAACAAAGCAGTCGAACAAAGCAGTCGAACAAGTACGTCGAACAAAGCCGATAGTCTGTGGCTGCCTTTAGATTCATCGAAAGAGGCTTTGCTAAAAAGGTTTTACATTGAAATAAGTGTCCGGGAAGTTTTGCGTTAAATACTTAATGCAATTGGTTAAACAACATTACAATTAAGCGAATAAGGTACGAAGGAATTCGATAACCCCTGTAATTTTAGCAATAAATAATCGATATTACAAAACGTTAATTTTCGAGAGCTCAACCAATCAGAAGTTCGCATTCGATTTGCGGCGGACTACCTCGCGTATTCTGTTGACGGTACGTGCGGTTTCACCTAGCCTTAAACTTAGCCGCATTAACGCGAAAGACATTCAAATAAACAAACAAGTGTACAATGACAATAATACCTCAATCCCCCCCTACCACTTTTACATCACTGAGATCAAATCCAATGTGCTAGCCGAAACAAATTCACACTCCGTTGCCATCGAGATGAAGGAGATATGAAGCCCGACCTTGGTGGTCCACAAGCAGATTTTTTGTCAGTTGACCTCAGAAGTATCATTCATTTTACATGTAATAAATTACATAAATTTCACCCTTTTTTCCAAGTTAACCCGAAAAATCTAATTTTTTTCAAGTTTAACGTTAAAAGCTAAATCCGTTTTTCACGAATCTATCGTTTTTGGGATCTGTGGCGATCAGGCAATATTTTTTTCAAGTTTAACGTTAAAAGCTAGATCCTTATTTTCACGAATCTGTCATTTTTGGGATCAATTGCTCCCAGGCAATTTTAAGTTTAACGTTATAAGCGAGAAGCACACTAAAAAATAAAAATCGGAAATTATCACACTATTTATTACAAAGTCGGGGTGGGACGTGGCATAAGGGCACCAACAGCCAATGAGAGATGCCTGATTCACTACTATTTTAAGGACTGTTTTTCAGGGTTTAACATGTATTTACCGCAAATTTTATTTCTGCTATATAAACCTTCAACTTTCCGAATATCTATAGAGAATTGTAAGTGCCCTTCAGATTGCATTGCAAAAAAATAGTTAGTCGCATCTGAATTCCCGCTATTCGGAGGCAAAAACCATAAGAATTTTGTGATATCTATAATATCCATATGATATAGTTTATATTCAGTTCCAGTGTATTCTATAGCCTTCCATGAGGCCATACGACCTTGTAGTTGTCATCTTATCATGTACATAAAACACCAGTTTGGTTTTTGCAAACCTAAAAAGTTCGAGTGTGGCCTTAGGCCGCACAGCCATGACAAACACACACTAGAACGTTATAGGGACTTGACTGCCGATTTAGAAACGCATGGTGTAATTTAAAAAAATTATAACGGATGTTGTCACCAGTGCCGTGTTTGGTTTGGCACTTTTTTCGCTTTGAAGCTACGTCGAAACCTGTAATTCCGTCCATTTTGGAAGCTTGAAACACGCAATATTCTTAAATGAGCGCAGATAAAGCATTAGAAAACGTAAATAACCTTCAAATCGAACTATCAAAATGCGTTTGACGGTGCTTCAAAGTGAAAAAAAGTTCCAGATCGAACGCGGTGTAAATTGGAAGATTTCTAAGGTGGTTCCGGCATATGCATATCAAAGAACGCTTGATAAAACAGTGGCGTTCCTGAATAACTGTATTTTGTAGAAATTCACGATAGCTTCGAAGTCATTTGGTTATAAATAATAAATAGATTGTTGTTTGGATTGGGTTCCACTTACTTCAGCCCTCTGGATATGTAAAATTTATTCAGTACAATGCATTAGGTGGCTATTTATAGTAAATTATCTGTGGTAATCGTGTGTGGTTAGCACAGTGGTACAGTGCTCGACTGCTGAAGTGAAAGTACCAGGTGATCCTTGCTAATCAATGTAGAAAAATTGAATTTATGCACATACTTCCCTAACTTTTTTTGTCTTCGGAACTGACATTACGTAGGAGAGCCCCTCCATCTATCAGCAGTACAGTTAAAAGAATATTTGTTGATGTTATAGTTTTTGGGGCCGCTTTAAGTATTTTTTATTGCACATCAACACATCATGGTTGATTTGTCTATTGGGTTTGTTTTCTAAACCCCAGGAGAAAGCATAGTTCATAACACATAATATTCCCTATCGACTGTGCTGTCTTCAACCTATTTAACCTCTGATGAAAGCTCATCTGACATTTATTTGATAGACATAACCACATGATTGATTAGTCGCCATGTCGTAGTTGCATGGGAATCCCCCAACAAAATTTACATTAATTTTTCTAAAATTTAAAAATTGAACAAATTGTTCATTAGCTAAATTGATGGCGTATCGACCACATTCCATCCATATAACAAGTATTTACAATATAATTTAGAACCGACCACATTTTTCTACTACAGTGCAAACTCTCGAAACATTTTTGCATTATGCAAAGTTTAAATAGCGGTGTTTCTGTTTCCATTGACTGCATTAAGTTTAATCAAGTTAATAAACATACAACCACTCTGTATAGCAAAATTGACCATAATTGAAGGTATTTTGTAATTTATCGTGTGTACTTTGGCGAGTGGTTTGTTTAAGTTTTATATTGTTAGTCGCCATTGTTCGAAAATTGAGTTATGCTTTTGAAAAAAATTACACGGGAGTTCATTTACAATAAATTAATTTGGTGTTGCGAATTGCGACGTTGCCGCGCAAACATTTCAACGGTTAACTAAAATATTAACGGAACAATAAATAAATCGATTGTAAACTTTTGTAATTTAGTTTTTGCTTCGATTTAGTTTTGGTATAATTTTAATGAGGTTGAATAATAAGTGGAGATAGAAAGTTTTTAAGGAAAGGTTAGTCTTGCATTTGTTGCTACGATATATCATTTTATAAACTATTTGGTAATTGGTCGGCTATTGTAGGTTCATTGACTCTGGATTGTTTCTAGTTCGATTTTACTAGTTTGGTAGTTTATGAAGTTGACTCATTATTGTAGAAACGGATAAACTCTTGCTACAAGTTTCACTTCATCGACACTCGGTATATCAACAGTTCGACACAAGGTGGCTTAACTTTGTTAACTTGTTGCTCAAAAATATTTTAACTTCCCATTTCGAAAAAAATGGTCTGTCAAACTAAACCGATGCATAATGGATTATGCTTTTCAAAACTGGTTGCAAAAAGCGGTAGTCCTTTTATAGTCGAAGAATTTTAATGCAGGAATCTGTAAATAGAAGTAAAAGAGTTGGGTTGCTCTTGAAGCCGACTACCATAGCGAATAATTTTTTTAATTGTTGAAGGTTTAGGCTCCTTACAATAATGGTTGGATGGATCGTTAAGTTTTAATCTAACGCGATTCAATAAATTATACAGTTTTATGGTTGCGTTTACTGTTTTTATTGCTGTTTATGATATAAAAAAATGTTCGTAGCAACAATTCCGAATATCAATTATGGAATACAAATTGAACCATTGAGTTCAATTGTTTCATTTATGTTTTGGTCGTTGCTCTCCTCTTCTCGTTGTTTTCGTCCCGTTTCGATTCATAGAGCCTTGTCTCGAGGCAAAGGAAAGCTGAGTTTTGAATAATACGTAGAGATGTAGGAGACGGTCAATAGCATCCATGGTTAAGTGCGTTGACTGCTGATGCTATGGGAAGCCCATAGAATTGTAATCTGTTTAGTAAAACCTTCTCGAAATGAAGGGTTCAACAGTAGGTCCCCTGTGGGTGCAATAAAACCTCAAAGGCACACCACGGACATAGGAGAATAAAAAACCTATGCATTGCATAGTGAGATCAATGCTTAGCATTTGAATAATGCTAATACCTAGTTACCCGGTTCGATCTCAAGAGAAGTAAGAACTTAATTCTGACCATCTTTCCTCAAAAGGTAATGGAAAAAAATCTGTCTAACTTCCAGTACTTCGGAGATCGTTAAACAGTGTACGCCTTGCGTTAAGAGGAAGCTTCAACTTTTCAGCCATTTGAATTCTGAGATTGGAGTACTTCTGAATTTCTGGTAAGCGAAGTTCTGCCACCGAAAGCAAAATCACACCGTTGACCGTTATTTTAAAATTTTATAGCAAAATGATGATTGCAAAAAACTGTTGCTTCGCAAATAATCCATTATCCACTTAATTGAATCGCTTAATTGTCGATAACTTTGACAAAGGTTATCCGATTTTAAGTTTGTTGTGCTCTTTTGAAAGATAATTTTTCAGGCTAAAAAAGTTAATTCTCTACTTTTTTCTTAAAATGCAGTCTTTGTGTTATCTCTTTGTCAAAGTTCAAATCTCTAAAACTGTGTATCGTACGTACACAAAACCGTAGTCTATATTCAGCTCAGAAATTTTAATTAGCAAAAATTTTTACTTCGATAAGCGCTATTGCAAAAACTAGACATTTTGAAGAAAAATATAATCAGGCATGTTTTGTATGCTAAGCATTTACTTCTCTAATAAGACCAGAAGAATTGAAATCGGTCGATTGTTGCAGAAGTTATCGATTGTTTTGAGCGATTCGAGCTGTAAATATTTTCGCGTTATAATTAATAATGTTTACCATAGATTATAGAATATAAATTTCTATTATTACCATAGAATATAAAAAACAAAAACTGACGTCCTCTGATTGGTCAAATTATTTTGTCAACGTTTTAGATTATTAAAGGCGGAGATTTTAGTTATACTTCATGAAATAGGAAAATATTTATATGAAACGTTAGGGGATGGTTGTTTAAGTCAAAGGGCATTTTTCTAAAATTTTCTTTGACATTTGAATGAAGGGGGGGGGGAAGGACTCCGTAAAAAATTAAATATGTATACCTCCATTCTAACAGACTGTTTCCATTTCACTGAAAGCTTCTTTTTACCTTCCGTTTCGACTATTTACTTCCAACCTGGATACGTTGGACTGCATCAGACCTTTTTCTCTTCCAGTGCTTAAAAAATGTTCTGGCAGGTGTCCAATTAAATTATTAATCCTGTAATTATTAATCGCGACTATGTAAATGAGTTAATCCATTTAATCGGTTAATTATTTTAGTCTTAATTTGTTGTGATGCCAAAGTTTGCATAACCTTCTTAAAATATATGCGTCTAAATTGGTCGGGTGTGAATGTACTTTCAAATTTTTGTTTTTTAAGTTTGATTCAGTGATCATTGTTGTTCCATGATGATTTTCTTGCGTCTTGGAATTTATTTATTCGTAACGTTATATTTAGCGTACTAATTCGCTTCGTCTGTAACCGGTAACGTCTTCATAATCTGATGACTGATGATGTGGTTAGTCTTATCGCATTGCGATGAAGAGAAAAACAAACAATTGGGATTGAAATTTTTCCAGTGCGAACTTAATTGAAATGGAAGTTTTTTGTTATGGGTAGGTGTAATATAGCTTTTCACGAGTTAATTTTGGATTGTGACGTTGTAAATCCCTAAACGAGTTAGCAGCGTAAAGAATTAAGTGGAAAATGTTCCCTATAGTTTTGTTGCATTCTAAATTAGTGACTCATTTCACTCGAGTTTTGATATTGACGTTGTAAACATTGAAATGTGTTGGTGTATTAAATTAATATGGTCGTCCAGTTATATTCCAGTTTTTCTAGAGAAAAATGCGACGAGTATACGTAAAAATAAAAAGTGATATTGACTTTTGTAAATACACACTCACATACTCGTACTGTGTAAAAATGTATATGTAGTCTGAATTAAGAATCAAGGCCGTTTATTAATAAACGGCTAATGGATCGTGAGACTTTATTAAATAACGATTTCTTACTACCTGTGCTTACATAAAGCAGGTAAAAAAACTCGATTTGTATTTATGGATTTTTTTGAGCGAATTAAACATGGAATAGCAATATTAAGTTTTTCGCCAATCGGTTATCGATAATTTTATGATTACAGAATGCGGTTATAGTTATTACTCGACCTAAAAAAATTTGCCTCGAGAACGTGATGAGTTGAGTGCATAAATAATAAGATATTGAACGTGTTATGCGTAGTAGGTATTTAATTTTGAAAATTTTTACAGATGTCAGCTGGTTCTCAAATACAGATGGCACCGCAAACCACCGTCAATGCAACGCAGCCCGTTCATAGCCAAGACTCCAATATGAGTACAGGTAGGATTTGAATACTGTAATTTTGACTTAACACAAATTTATGGCCTCGTTATTTAATAAATACAAAAACCTTGAATTGATAAATTCGTTGATGACATGGATACGGAATGCAGATTATCATTGAAACCTTTGTACACAACTCATTATAAATTACACGACAATTGTTATTTTCAACTATACATATTTAAATAGAAAAATTATTTACTTTGAAAGATAAATGGAAAAATTACCAATTATCGGAAATTGATAACACGAACATGGCTTCGAAAATTAATAAGGAAAATTAACTTCATCGACGTATGAGTGTCGTCCAATTTGACGCCGTAGCCTTTCAGTAATTTGTTTGATAATGCTAACCAGATATTTTCCTTCTTCCTCATTCTTTTCTTATGTTATATTCGTTTTTGTAGTCGTGGCATAGCTTTTAGACAACCACCAATTCCAAGGAGCGATCGCGTCCAGCGACACTGCGCGTAGAACCCAATCTTGTCTACCACGCAGGATCATCGGTCGTTCCTTGGAAAACATAACTTAAGGCTACCCAGTCGCAAGACAGTAAAATTCGAGTTTTCAAGTTTTCTGTTCACTGGATGATCGTTTGATCAGTCGGGGGATTCTCTTGTTTACATCCCGATTTGTGTGTATGAGGAGAAAGCGGTGCCATTGTAAGGACCTTAAATTTCGCCAATTGGAACAAATGTGCGATTTTGTGTGGGTTTCACTTACTGGATCATGAAAGTTGGAATCAGATCGGAATTTGATTCATGTTTCAGGAAGCTTCTGTTGGCTGTTTTCAGTTTATCTTCTCGACGAGTGACTTGGGGTTCAACCCAAAAAGATACAGTTTATGCGGTATGCTCATTTATTGCAACTTTTCGCCCAAGAACTTGCTTTTTTTGACCTCTTGGTCGTCTCTTCGTCTGAGCACAGGTCCGCACCAAGAAATTTAGTAGTATTCTTAAAGACATTTGAAGGTCCACAACGTTAAGTTTAATGATTTCAGGGTGACCTTGGAATCACGAACAAGCGACTGCTATCCATTAGTCTGTTTTACAATGATTTTAACATCTTACAATGCCAGTTTTTCTGTCTGTTTCAAACAATACAACTCGCATCGTGATAATCTGAAATGGGAGACCACTAACATGAAGGGGGGGGGGGCTGACATTGAAATCACGTTGTCGCATTATATTGTATGGTATTTACGAAGAAGTTTTAATTTACTATATATAATCAAGTACAGTGAAATCGAAGGAATCCGGCGCCTTTCGTTTCCGGGGTAGGAAAATAACATATCATTAGTAGTGGTTCGTGACTTGTTTCAATGGAGGGGGGGGGTTACAAGATTTAAATAAAAACGAAAACGATCAATTTATTTACATATGTATTTACTTCCAAAGTAATTTAAATCCAAAGAAGCTTTTATCGACAACCCTTAGGATAAACTCGAAGATTCAACGAGTTACAGTGTTCTAAACACTGACCATATTAATTTAGAATTCAGGCTCGCATGCGACCCCTGTCCCATAGCGAAAACTTCTTGTGCATATTATGTTTTACCATCTAACCACCATACACTGGAGGGTGTTCCATACCCCCCAGACCCCCCGGTCTCAGCAGTCAAATTTTAAGGACCTCATTAGCTGTTGCGACTCGTGACTTTTTTAAATAAGACGGCACAAATTTAAAGGAACAGGAAAATTCTAATATAGTTTTAGAAGAGAAGCTTGCCCCTTTTTTGGACAAGCCGCCACTTTGCATTACATAATTATGCAACAACAAAACGCCGGATATGGACTGATATTCAAATCAGTACATTAGCCATAAATATGCCGGATTAGTGGCAGCATCGGATTACCTGTAACTTAACCTGGAATCCGCACCAGGGTATAAATAATTCGGGAGTAACTAATGGTGGTACTAATAGTCGTGGCTTGAGTTCAATCCTTGAATTAAAACTCGGATTAGCTGAAATTGCATCCAATAGTCGGTATAATCCTAGCTGGGTCTACACATTAACCATAAATATGCCAGATTAGTGGCAGCATCGGATTACCGAATCTCCGGATTAGTGAGATTCTGCAGTGGGATCTGTAACTTAACGTGGAATCCGAACCAGGGTATAAATAATTCAGGAGTAACTAATGGTGGTACTAATAGTTGTGGCTTGAACTCAATCCTTGAATTAAAACTTGGATTAGCTGAAATTGCAACCAATAGTCGGTATAATCCTAGCTTAGATACGATCCGTTTTGTGATCTACCTGTTTTTGACAAATTAAACCCATGGTTTAAACCTCGGATCGTATTGCTGACATTTTATTTGTCATTTTTCTCTTTTTTGCTTTTGCTTTTTATGGGAAAGGTTTTTAATGTTATTTTGCTCACAATATAATAGTAAACAACAACATATTCGAACGCTAGAATAAATTTCAATAAACCGATTGTCTCTTAATTATTAAAAAAAAATTGTTATTTTCATTTAACACACTATTTCTTATAGTTGGCCAAAATACCTTTTTTTTAAAGAAATTTGCATATAAACCAATTTTTAAATTTAACTGTATAATTGTCACTTCTAACGGCCTTATTTTAAAAAAAATTTAAATGCACAACTCGAACGCCAAATAATAGAAAATTATAAATTGAAATATTCTTCAAATAAATCTCAATATAATACGTTTATAACCTTAAATAAATACATGTTCGAAGTTGATAACCAATACACAACTCGAACGCCACCAAATATCGCTAGAAATATTACCAATTCAAGGTTAAAACCAAGGATTTGCCTAAACTAACCGAATCTGGGACTATTAGTTTCAACAAGATTATAAGTTGAACCTAGGATTAACGAAACTGGACTTAATTCGAGAATCAATTCTCTCGACTATTAGTACCACCCTAAGATGCGAGTCCATGACTATTTGGTCCCCGCAGGACGGATTTTACTGTATTGGGACCTATAACTTAACGTGGAATCCGAACCACGGCACAAATAATTGTAGTGTAATTGATATTCGAGCCTACAACTGTTAAGCCCGCAGTTCCACTTCTTGCGCCTACACCAAACTGCGTGTTCCTGTGTTTGTAAGAACGTATATGCG
The DNA here is from genome assembly GCA_932274525.1 of Podabrus alpinus. Classification (NCBI taxonomy): domain Eukaryota; kingdom Metazoa; phylum Arthropoda; class Insecta; order Coleoptera; family Cantharidae; genus Podabrus; species Podabrus alpinus. Next base: position 66,903,208 of record OW026456.1, on the reverse strand, counting down.
GTATAACTAATTTTTAATGATACTTCGCTCACTGAACTGCTAGAAATCCTGAAAAGGTAATTCTAGTGCCTGAAATTCAAATTTCAGCTTTGTATACGCATAAGGCCGGAGTCTCACTGCACCACTTCCTATCACCAAATAAAATATTAACTAATGGAAGTTGCTGATTTGTGGGTGGGTCTTTGAACTCGGTTTGAACCAATTGAATTAGTTTACACAAAGGCCAAATTTACCATAAAGGCCAAATGCATAAAGAAGACGGATCATCTACTCGGAGCGAACTCTGGGATCCTGTTTAGATGGTTGATACAAAAACAATGTTGGAGGACTTCTAACCTAACATGTCCAGAATCAGCAGCACTTTGTTTGCCGAGATCTTTAGTTTATCCTCCAGTTAGAACGACAGAGCTGATGGGATTCCTTATTGGAGGCAATACAATGAACTCGATTTACTGATTTAGCCTCGGTGTTGCCAGATGCGGCGATTGATCGTAGTTTAGGCAATTTTTATTCGATAAATTTTCAGCGTTTGCGATGGGCGCCTAATTCCATAACTGCAAAAATTTTTATACTTCCGATTATTTCACCGATTATTAGATTTAGGCAGTTTATTTACCAAACAAAACCTCTTTCGTTTTTTTTTGTTATTACTTTTTCACATTTTCTCGGGTGGAGTGCGATTTTTCAAACGTAATATATGGCAACCCTGTTTAGCCTAAGTACTGATGCTTAAATTCAGTCATTGTTACTTTCCGAACCCCTAGGTAAGGAAAGTATTGTTATCAGGCAAAATTTGACCCCCCAATTTTTTGACAGATGTTCACGTTTTGAGGTCCCCTGAATCCATTTTTATCATTTTTGGAAGGATGCTTGTATGTATGTGTGTATGTATGTACGTCTGTGAACACGATAGCGTCTAAACGAAGCAAGCAAATCATTCCAAATTTTGCATATAAGCTTTTTCCTGTCGTAGGACGAAGCCAGATGAAAATAAATTAAATCGTGTAACGGGAAAGGGGGGTTTACCTGGAGCTATTATGACATTATGCGTCATAACTTCGAAACGAATTTAAATATGTAAAAATATTAATAACAAAAAATTAGCGCTATGGAATTTTCTACATTTTTTGCCCTACAAGTTTTTCTCTAAAATATACAGGGCGTTTCAAAAAATTTTGTATTTGTAAAAAATTTTTTATTTGTAAATAAAATAGTAAACCGCATTCTACTAACGAAAATAAGATGAAAAGTTTCTAATAACATGGGTCCAAAAATGCTTCGTTTGCAAGATATAGGCATTCAACAGTTTTTTTCTTCCTATTTTGGCAAAATATGAAATTTTTCATCGATTTAAGTACTGTTGAAATTATGTAACCATTTTATTTAAAAATATAATATAAAAATTTGTGTCTGTTCGGAAAGTTATGCGATGGCTACATCAGATTTTTTAATTTTTACAATCAAAAATCGCAAATAACTTCTGCAAAGCGAAATAAATTATGAAAATAGTGCGTTGACCTAGAAATTCGCATCAGAACGTTTATAAAAATTTCATATCCATCGAGTTGTTCCATTCGCTAATTTTTAATGGCACCAATATACATACAGAAGACGCATTCTCTAATTACCAAACTGGAACTTGCATCTATCTTATTTTGACTCCATTATTTATCTATTGCGAAATGTAATTAAGGATAATTATTATTCTTGCAAGTACCCCACTTAACTATATCTCTATTAATTATTTTTAGTTATTTTTATAATTATAATAAATTATTTTCTGAAATTTTTATAATAATTATTGTAATTTTAATCGATTGCTGCAGGCCGAGCCGTGATTGTACAGCTTGCTAACCAATTAATTAAAACTTGACTAACATGCACTCGGCTTGGCAGGAGGTTTTTTTCCTATTACTTATGAGAATTAAAAGTTTTGGTCCGTTCGAGGTTCAAAATTTGATCGTTATTGTATTTTCCCCAATAATTTTTTACATCGATCGTGAAGCTATAACCCAATGGGATCCTGTAATCCCGACTGCATATTGCATAGAAAAACATAAATTTCCTTCTTTAGAACCAAATCACTCCGTAGTTTTTGTGGAAAATCTGTCAAAATCTCATCCTGGTGTTATTGGCCTAGTTCAATAATTATTTTTCTTGTGGTATTAGATGAATTTTTGTTACATACCTGGGTGGTAATTGCCAACATTGCCAAAAATATTATAATTTGTAAAGAAACAACGTGATCACGTATTTTCTTCCAAGTCACGAATGAAATTTTTCCAACGGAATCTGTTCAAAATTAAAATGGTTTTTCTCAAATGTTGTTGCAACATCAAAAGTTTAATCGTCAAAGGATGATTTTGAAAGCAGATCTAACGGATATGTGGGTTCTTAACCTTGAACATATTAAATAAATTACGACCCGATCGTTACAAAGGAAACCATCTTTCGCTGTCTCAGGTAAACGTAAATTTTTAATTTTTCGTATTTTAAATCGTCAAACCGGTTTCATTATAGATTTTGTCTTTTGTGTAATATGCACCTTCATGTAGTTTCAAGTGTTCAAAATTGTAATCGCTGCATCTCATTGATACACCGATTATTTTAATCTTTATTGGATAATTTTGGTGGTTCGTGGTGGTATAATTTTTGTGGCGTATTGAAATGACAAATTTTTTTAATCCATGAGATTTTATTATAAAATGATCTATGGTAAGTTTCGTGGATTTTTTTGGATGCTTTCCTTTTATTTGTTGTTCACTTCGTGGTATAGGTCAGGGCCGAATCAGATTGGTATTTTTAGTTTTGAATTTTCCATCTTCTGATGAGATATGTCATCATTTAAAAGTAGAGGTTCGCTTGTCACTTGTTTTTTCTTCGAAATGATCTTCGAAATTTTGCCCAATAGCGGGGAGCTATTGGAAACCATCTTTGGGGTTGGAATCTTTTTTGTGCGCAATATTAAGGTGGGTTTACAAAGATGGAACCAAATTTCTTGGAAAATGATGAATGGATCGAGGTGTTGTTTACTGACTTAATCGAAAAAGTTTTTAATTGATAAGTAATTACGAGTACTAAGCACCGCCCAGACAAATATTAGGACGATTTGTCATCTGGTTATCGATAATATTATAGTGAATTGATAAAGGAGTTATTTTTGAAATTGATTCATATTTGCAATGGATAGTATATTAATTATATCGGTTATTTCCTCGTGTACATTAATTTATTTGTTTATTTATTTAAGAAATATTAGTCATTTTTTATAAATATGGTTACTGTATGCGTAATATTTAGAAAAGGTAATTTTTTTTTAGTTTTAGGAATAAAAACTTTTTTTTCCCATATTTTCTTTGCGTAAGGTCAGTTTTTCTCGTCTCGTCGAATTTGTAGGAACGTTGAATGTGTGTCCAAAAAATACTTTCGAAACGTATTAATTTTTAAAATGGTTTTTCTCCTGTCTGACGAAATTTCATCCTTCGGGAAGTCGAAAGTTTTTCAGGAAACAAACATCAAATTTTACCGATTCTATTTTTGCATGAGAAATTAGATTTTTTTTCTTCTTTGCGGCGGGAGGGGGGCGGGTAAACGTCGTGATATACAGGGTAATCAAAAAGTAACGTATTTAAATTTGGTATTGTGGTATATCAAACACAATTTCGTTAAAAAATCGCAGAATATTTTTTCAAAATAACCAAATTCACGTAGGTTTTGAAAATTCGCCTATTTGTTCCTTCCTGAAAATTTTTTCTACCAACATGAAAACTTTTCAAGATTGGATTATTCAACTTCAGTTTATTTTAACTTGAGATAATTTAAGTATATAAACGATATTTAATAGGTTGGCAGGAAAATCCTGATAATTTCAAAGCAAACAAATGAACGAATTTAATTCAAGTAAATTAGCGCATAAATTTTAGTACCTACAAATTGTTAATTTTGATTTTTGTTTTAGGTTCGTCTCATAGTGATAAAGAGGTGGACTCAAATACTCCAGAAAAATTACCTAGAACAACTTCGGAAAGAAAACGAAAAAGGAAAGGAGACGATACCGGCGGAACGGCGAAGGGTGCGAGGACAGCATCCACGGACGCTAAAAAAATTAACGATTATTTTAGTACTAAACATTCTGGCAATAGTCCTATTAGGCACGGTGGTGCAAAAAGTCCATCTCTACAACAACCTTATCCAATGGTAAGTTTCAAACCTTTTTAATCGCTTATATTCGCCAGACCACTGAAAAACCATAAAATGAAATTTTATTATAACGACCGAAATAAAAGTGACACGTAAATTTAGTTAGCAATAAAAGTTTCCAATTTTATTGCGTATTTAATTTTAAATCGAGCGGCTTTTCAAATTTTCCGCTGTTTACGTTCTGTAAGCGCTGATGATGTCGCTAATTGTATGGGATTAACAAATTACGCGTCGAAGCACGTGGTGGCTCCACGCACGTGGTTTCGAGGGCGTTAATAATAACGATTTTCATTTGTTTTTGCAAATGTGGGCGCCACTTGCAAGCCCACCCCATCCATTATTTATCTAATTCAATACATTTTGATGTAATTTATCATAATAATTTTAATAACATCAATTCAGACATCGTAGGATTCAGACAAAGGGCTGATGTTGTTAGCCCAGAGCGCTTAAATGTCTTAGGACAGCCCTGATTTTAGTAAAAAAAAACCAAGGCTCCAATATTTTAATGCAATGTAAACACGCGATTGAGTTCCCAATCATTGATTTATTTTATTTAGCATTAATAAAACGTTGTTTGTTTCTGGTTGTAATCTCGAATCCAAAACATTAATGAACTTTGTCCTTGATGTTACATAAATTATTTCAACTTTTCGCAATTTTTTTTTGTTACAATTTTATGACGAATTTGTGATTATTTTATCTCTGTTGTATTTATATTTCCAAGAAGCTCAATTTCGGTTTTGTTTTAGTTTCCACCATCTCCCCAGCAGGTGGGGTTGCCATCACCTATAGCGGTGCCCGTTACCGCAGTTCCTTTTGACTTTTATAAACAACAACCACCTCGGCTTCCTCTCCCGAGTATGCTACCCAAACATATACAGGTAATTTCCCCTTATAACTTGTGAATCAGGATTAACGTGATGACTAAGCAACCGAATCGCAATGAATTTTCAGTGATTTTTGGTTTATCATGCACTACCAACTGATGTGAAAATTATCTTGACCGATAAATGCCATCTGTTGGCCAATTTCTCTAACTTGATGTGTTTTTCACAGACTGACTTAACGTGTCAAAGGATACAAGAATTTGAAACGCAAGCATCCTCAGATTTAGAAGTAAGAAATAATAAAATAGAAGAATTGACGCGAGGAAACGAAGAACTTCGACACCAAATATCGGCACAACAAAAAACAATAGACCAGCACAAACAGCACATCAACAAGTGCATTGACGTAGTCAAAAAATTATTAATGGAAAAAAGTTCAATAGAAAAGAAAGAAGCAAGACAAAAATGTATGCAAAATAGACTTAGGTTAGGACAATTTGTTACTCAAAGGGTGGGAGCTACCTTTCAAGAGAATTGGACTGATGGACATGCGTTTCAAGAGTTAGCTAGGTCGAATTTTTGTTTCAATTTGTGTTTGCTGAGTTAACTTTTTTTCCTTTTTAGGCGGCAGGAAGAAATAACTGCAGAGAGAGAAGAAATTGATAGACAAAAGAAATTGTTGCTGAAAAGGAGGCCTTCGAATAGCGAAGGTGGCCGAAAACGCAGCAATTCGGCGTTGCATAATGGCACTGATGCGATGTTTCTTAAGCCTGATGCGGTACCCGGTTCCTTTACCTTACAAGAATATTATGAGGCTGATGAAATACTAAAGGTGAGTTCAAATTTTTTTCTTTTCTAAGGAATTGATCTTCTACCCTTGTTTTTGTGACCTTACAGAATAGTCAAAATTGAGATTTTCAGTCTGAAGAAAAGTTTGTCATAATCTAAGTTCCACTGTTAAAAATTTAGCTTACTCTGTTTACAATTGAAAAATTGTTCTCAAATGTCACTTTTGACAACTGTCAGTTGTTTTCAGCATTTCAGTTTGACAACTGTCAATTAAAAATTGAGCTTACCAGAGGTTCAATTGTTTTTAACTGATCAGTCAAGAAGTGTCAGTCATCATTGAATTTCTCTTGTTAAAATTTGAGCTCCTGTTGAATTTTTTATTAAAGTTAAAGACCACTCTAATCAGAAACTTTTTCTTCTACTCAAATAAAAATTCTTGTCATAAAGAGAGTTTTTCTCTGTCTCTTGGAGTCTGTTCTACAATTTTTTGTGACTTCAGAATTTCCATTAACAGCATTTGGATTTGGTATTGACAATTGTCAGAATTGAATTTTCAGTTGACAATGGAAGTTTTCTATTGTTTTTTTACCAATCAGAAAATTAGTCTCAGTCTCCTCAAATTGCTCCTGTTAAAAATTGAGCTTTTCTCTGTTTAAAATAAGACTTTCTGTGAAAATTAAAGGCTACCCTAATCAGAGACGATTTTCCTGTACTCAAATGAAATTCTAGTAACTAAAAGGGTAATCTTTATGTATAGAGTAGAACTTAGATTCAACAAAATTTCAATTTTTGTTCAGAATTCAATTTGATTGAGGTGGGATTGAAGTTTTGCTGTTCAGATTTCCCTGTTATGAACTTAACAGTTATTGTTTATAGTCTAAACAGAAACGTTGTTTCTCCATTTGAGAACGACGTTTCTCTTCCCTTGTTAGAAAGTTGACCACCCCTGTTCATAGTTCAAGTGAATGAAATTTCCTGTTAAATATTTAAGTTTTCTTCTGTACTTACATGAAGTTTTTCTATTCAGAAGTGCTGTTTCTGTTTAGGATTACCTGTAGTATCAGATTAGTAAAGTTTATGGGGGTTTTAGAAACATATTTTGTAGTTGAAAAGGTAACCAACAGATGGCGTCACTTAGTTTGAAGTCATAATGAATTGCTTTATTATTGTAATTCTTCATTTGTATTGGTGCCAAGGATCTCTAAGGGATCTGAAATTGGTACTCAAATCATTTATTCCGCATTCCAATTTAGTAGTGCCATCTGTTGATACCCTTTTGAACTGACCAGGTTTCTCCAAAACTCTCATAAGGTTTGTCTAGTTTACTACATAATCAAATGGATTACTAGGTTATTAAATAAATTTGTTTAGAATTGAACTGACTTGCCTGCAACAAAATTTCTCTGTTGCAGGATTGAATTGTTTTTCTTCTGTTAATAATTTAATTGTCTTGGTTCCTAGATGAACTGGCTCGGCCTGTAAATTATGTTTTACTATGAAAAATTAAATTTCCTATTTCGGAATTTATATTTGTCTACTACAGGATAATTTTATTTCAAGTCTCACTGTTAAGAATTTTGCTGTTTCTGTATATGGTTGAAGTTATCTATTGATAATAATTATTGAATTTCTTTAGGATTGAACCGCTCTGTCTGTAATAAAATTTCTCTAGATTAATCCTAGAATTGCTTTTCTTCTGCTCAGCCTAAATGAGGTTTTACTGTTGAGAAAAATAAAACTTCTGCTTGAAAATTTATATTTCTCTACTACAGGATAAATATTTTCAAGTCTCTCTGTTAATAAATTTGCTTTTTCTGTTTAGAATTTTTTTCCTCTACTGCAGGGTAAATTTTGCCATGACTCACTGTTAAAAATTTTGCTGTTTCTGGTTAGGGTTTGTTAATAATTGAATTTATGTAGGATTGGACCGCTCTCTGTCCACAATAAAATTTCTCTCTGGATTTGTCCTTACAATTGTTTTTCTTCTGATCTGTTATCTTGATTCTTAATTTTAACCTGGCTCAGCTTAAATGAGGTTTTACTGTTCAGAAAAATAAAACTTCTGGTTGAAAATTTATATTTTTCTACTGCAGGATAAATATTTTCAAGTCTCTCTGTTAATAAATTTGTTCTTTCTGATTAGAATTTTTTTTTCACTACTGCAGGGTAAATTTTGCCAAGACCCACCATTAAAAATTTTGCTGTTTCTATTTAGGGTTTGTTAATAATTGAATTTATGTAGGATTGGACCGCTCTCTGTTCACAATAAAATTTCTTTCTGGATTTGTCCTTGCAATTGTTTTTTATCTGATCTGTTATCTTGATTCTTAATTTTAACTTGGCTCAGCCTAAATGAGGTTTTACTGTTCAGAAAAGTGAAACTTCCTATTTAAATTTTATATTTTTCTACTGTATGATTAATTTTTCCTAGCCGCTATTGGAAAGCTCTAGGTAAAAAATTTCTGTTCTATTTTCAAGGCGAGAATTTCATTTGAGTACAGGAAAATTGTCTCTGATTAGGGTAGCCTTTTAAAAATGAAAATTTCTGTTCAAAATTTATATTTTTCTACTGCAGGAAGAAATTTTTTTTTTTTGCTATTTCTGTGTATAATTGAATTTGTTTACAATTGAACTGCGCTGTCCATACTAAGATTTCTCTAGGTTAGTCTTTACAAAATTGTTTTTCTTCTGTTGCCTTGATTCCTAGTTTTAAACTGACAGCTTAAATGATGGTTTGCTGTTGCGAAAAAATAAAATTTCCTGTTCAAAATTTAAATTTTTCTGCTGCAGCATAATTTTTCAAGTACTTATGTTAATGATTTTCCTGTTTCTGTTTAGAATTCGTTTTTCTTGACTGCTAGATAAATTTTGCTGTTGTTGTGCAGGGTTTTTGTTTGGGATTTCTCTGTAGTCCTGATTTTTTTTTGTTCAACACTTTTCTGTTGATAGTTTAGTTGCCTTAGTTCCTAATTTAATTGTCTCAGTCTAGCAATGAAATTTCCTATTCGGAATGAATATTTCTTCTCTGCAGGATACATTTTTTTACAAATCCCCCTGTTCCAAATTGTGCTGTTTGTGTTTAAAATAGAAGTTGATCTTGATCAGACGCGATAATTTTCGGTTCCATAATTAAATTTTATTCATAATACGCCAGAGTTGCTCTATTGAGGTTATTCCTGTCAAATTCGAACTTCTTTACTATGAGGCCGTTAACCTTTTCAAATGAGCAATTTCCCTGTTTAGGATTAAATTTGTCGGTTTCCTTTTCGAGTCAAAATTTCGGAGTTTTAGTATTATTCTTGGAAAGTTACCCTTTTAGCTTTTTAAATTTGACAAACGTGTATTTGATTAGAATAAACCCCCTAAAATCTCCTGTTGGATTTCCCCCCAACCCTGTTATGGATTTTATTCCTCTCGACGCGGTTTTTCACCCATAACTCACTTAATACCATTTTTACAGAAAATTATTATCAGATAAGAGTTGAAGAGCAGAGAATTCTCTACCAAAACGCTTTTAGAATTTAATTGAGATGACGAAATGTACAAATAAAAATTATTTAAAATGTTGATCAAATTTTTTAACAGCGCATTTCGCTTTTCTAAATTTTTATTAGAGAATTTTGTACTACTTAATTTATGCATGAAGAAAATCTTCACTAAAAATGGAGTTTCAGTGGAGAAACCGCATTGAGGGGACTGAACAACTGCAAATCTTCAATTAAAAAAGGCTTTTAGAATTTAATTCAGATGATGAAATGTACAAACAAAAATTATTTAAAATGTTGATCAATTTTTTTCAACAGCGCATTTCGCTTTTCTGGATTTTTATTAGAGAATTTTGTACTACTTAATTTATTTATGCCTGAAGAAAATTTTCACTAAAAATGGAGTTTCAGTGGAGAAACTGCATTGAGGGGTCTGAACAATTGCAAATCTTCAATTAAAGAACAAACCAACAGGAGAGTTTAGGGAACTTTTGGGGAGTTTTCAGATTCTTCTGTTCAGGATTAAAAATTTTCCTAATGTAACCTAAAATAAAGTTACCCTCTTCAGAATAACGGACTTTTTCTGTTAAAGCTTTCACTGTCCACGCAAAATTTTGTTTTTTCAGTATTGACTGCACTGTTTTGTAATTTCCATATAGAATTTGATGGTTTTCCAATATCACATTTTCTATTTAGAAAAAAACATTTCAGTGTTTATGTGTCTGTTTCTTGAAAATTGAAGTTGAGTGACCTGAACTCTTCACCTCGCACAATATAAATCTGTTTACTACAGCATTGCTTAACCCATCTACATCTTGAAGAAATTTGAAAAATATGCCCATATGACTAAATTTCCTTTTTATTTAGCAAGAAATCGAGATTTAAAAGTTTTAAGGTTTCAATGTATTTTTATGAAACATTTTTATAATTAAGATTTATGGTAGATTACTTCAATAATTTAAAATATAAAATGCAGTGACATCCGTTCGCCGTCGCAGTGTCCAAGAGACTTCTGATGCAATATAAACAATATTACATATTTCTAATATTAAATTTTTGTTGCAGTTACGACAAAGTGCGTTAAAAAAGGAAGATTCGGATCTTCAATTAGAAATGGAAAAATTAGAGAGGGAGCGTAATTTACACATTCGTGAACTAAAACGTATACACAACGAGGATCAGTCGCGTTTTAATAATCATCCCGTGCTCAATGATAGATATTTGTTGTTAATGTTATTAGGAAAAGGTGGTTTTAGTGAAGTTCATAAAGCGTTTGATTTAAAAGAACAGCGGTATGTGGCGTGTAAGGTGCATCAGTTAAATAAAGATTGGAAAGAGGACAAAAAAGCGAATTACATAAAACACGCGCTAAGAGAGTACAATATTCATAAGTTATTAGATCATCCTAGGGTTGTAAAATTATACGACGTGTTCGAAATAGACGCTAATTCCTTCTGTACGGTTTTGGAATACTGTGATGGTCACGATCTTGACTTTTATCTTAAGCAACATAAGACAATACCCGAACGAGAAGCAAGATCGATTGTGATGCAAGTTGTTTCGGCTCTTAAGTACCTGAATGAGATCAAACCGCCCGTGATACACTACGATTTAAAACCCGGTAATATTTTGCTCACCGAAGGCAATGTGTGCGGCGAGATCAAGATCACCGATTTCGGCTTGAGTAAGGTCATGGACGAGGAAAACTACAATCCTGACCACGGCATGGATCTCACTTCACAAGGGGCCGGTACATATTGGTAAGTCCTTTTTCTTTTTTTCTAAATTTCACTTCAAAGCAAAGAGTTGAGAGCTGTAAAGATAGAAAATGCTATACAAATTTATATGCATCACATAGCATTTTCTATCTTTACAGTTCTTATATCTTTACTTCAAGGAAAATATGATGATAAAAACGTTCCCTGATGTAACCATGAAGGTGAACTAATTTGTTTCAAGACGGGACTGAATTAAAAAGAAAACCTCTTACGCCAACTGTTCAGGCTAAATATCAGTTTTGATAATATAATTTTTTTTTCAAGGTATCTACCGCCTGAGTGTTTTGTTGTTGGGAAGAATCCACCTAAAATTTCTTCTAAAGTTGATGTGTGGAGTGTGGGTGTTATTTTTTACCAGTGTCTGTATGGTAAGAAACCGTTTGGGCATAATCAATCGCAAGCAACAATTTTAGAAGAAAATACAATATTGAAGGCGACAGAAGTCCAGTTCGCAAATAAACCGGCTGTTACAAATGAAGCTAAGGTGAGTCGGATTTTTTTTTGTTAGGTTAAGACTTTTGTTTTGTTTTATCCTGTTACCTACTCATTTGTTAAAATTATTGTACACTTCCAATCCTAGACACCAAGAAATTCCTAACGCTCCGCCCTCGAATGGTTTCTTCTGCAGATTGTTTTGCAGGCTAGGTTAGTTATTAACTTTCAAAAGCAGTAATAAATTTGTGCGGGGTGCTCTTAGGCAGTTCAAGACAAAATCAATTATTTTTTTCAATGTTACAATGCCTTAGTGTTGTGTAAATTTGTTTAAGGGGGTTACCTACTGTGAACAGTCGTTTTCAAGCTGATTTTTAGGAATTAAATTTGAGAAAACTGTTACAGCTATTGAGCTAAAATTCAGGATACTTATTTATTCACATTTAAACTAACACCTAAAATTTTTGTAAAGCTTTTTATTGAAAATTGTACAAGGTACAGAACGACGCGTAACTCATGTTTCGAAATGATGCGCCAATCGGGCGCATCGTTTCCGACCGATCCAGTTATCTGAAATAAATGAATTTTTTAAATTCTTGTTCTATATGAATGTGGCTCCAGTTGGAACCTCGAAAATTTAATTTAAATAAAAGATGACAAAATGGCGAGAATTTAAAAAGAAACTTCGATTTTTACAACAAAATATTTACTTTTCACGGCCTGCAAAATGGTAATTTTAAATATATTTTGGATATTTTAGGTTCTGACTGGAGCCTGAAATATATTCTAAATGCTTAAAAAAAATCAACTTAATCCGCCAAGTAGTTTGTTTAGAAAATGTGCGTCCGACTTGAGAAATGTAGTTTTGAGATAAATCGCTTTAAACTTTTTCGTGCTGTAATGAGGCGGATAGTGGTTGATATTCGTAACCTACCCTTAATCGCGTATACTAGGGCCATACAGAATACATTCTTCGGCTTCGAAGAAGTGAAATTCGGCACTTATTTCTTCTTTTGTGACAGTTCTCGCCTCTTTAGAATAGTAAGACGCTCGGTGATTAGACACTATGATGCGCTCGCCGTCTCTCTTATATGCGTAAATTTTGGCCTTCTCGCCGATTTTTACATCATATATGTACGAATACCACGGTTTTTATCCCGTCTTTATTTACAAAAAGACGTGTATTTTTTAGGAGCTCAAAAGTCACTGAAATTTTCCTACCAAAACTTTTTTTTTATTAAAGAACCAACATATTTTTGTAACTCATATTATTTTGTCAGGTTTTACCGAAAGTAATTTATTTTGAAAGCTTTTAAAATAAAAATTAGCATAATAAATTAGTCAAAATAGATTAAAAAAAAAAACAATTTTAGGGATTTTGTACCTAACATTATTTGTTTGTATAAGAAATGTGTCAGTTGAAAACCTTGTATAGTAACTGTACCCATAAAAAACATAGCAGTAAATTAGTTAACAACCCCAGATGTTCCTGGGGGGTTTCAATTTGTAAGAAAAAACTTTTAAGCTCCTTTTTCACAATTAATTCGATTTTAAGGGTGGACTAAAACGTCGATTTTTAATAATTTTGTTTTTTAACAATTTTTTAAAGTTTATTTGGTTTTTTGGACTCTTAAAGACAATAATTACAAACAGCTACAACTTATATTTGTTAAATTTATTTTTGTATATTTTGTATAAAGTACAAAATACAAAAAGTAATTCCGTTTTTAAATGTAATCATGATTTAAAACGTTTTAATAATGAACTCCATTACAGAAAATCTGTTATAAATCGGGTAATTTGATGAATTTTACTTTTTTTTAAATATTTTTTGGACACATTTGCAAGACCCCAAACTATAAAAATATGAAATTTGGTATTTTAAAAAATAATGTATAGGATGTTAATGGACACTGCACAAAACGTACGAAAAATGCAGGCACAAGACATTGGTGTGGCAATGGCACAACCCTTAATTGATGAACAGTATTTTCTGAGAGTTGAAGGTATCAATTTCAATTAAATTAACTCTGATCAGGATCACTTGGCTGACCGGGGGGGGGGGGGCGGTTACGTCTACGAACAAAAACAGTTAGACTAAAATCTTGTAATTCATACATAATATATTATAACTTGTCACAAATGTTCTGCATGCTTTCCAATGTAACAGATGGCATTTTACGCCTACTGGTGGACAGGATATCGACTACAATAATAACTGACAAATATATAATGGCAGCTGGCATAGGCGGCCGCCTTTAACTATTTAATGCCGGAGTCTCACTGTACCACTTCTTACTATCAAATAAAATTTGAACTAATTCAATTGGTTCAAATCAAGTTTAAAGACCCACCCAACCACAAATCAGTAATTTCCATTGGTAATATTTTATTTGGTGGTAGGAAGTGGTGCAGTAAGACTTCGGCCTAATACGCGATTGCTAAGATTGTGCGGCCTAATACGCTTTAATTGTTCGGTTTTTATTCGATTGTCCCATGCAAACTATTGCGGCACTCAAAAATACAACCAATTCTTTAAAAGTAGTTAGAACAACGTTACCATAGAACTTAATTCAGATACCCATCTAATGCATTTTACTAGATGCATATTTTTCTACGCGTAGAAGGCTGGAAGCCAGTGGTACTAAGCGCTTTTCTTACTTTTAACCAATGACTTCCAAACTATTTAATTTTAAATTGCTTCTAAATGCAGTGATTTAGGGACACCACTTATTCCATAAGCTTGGGCTATCTATAAGTTACCTGTGGTATTACGCAAACCTTTTACCTATGCCACACAATAGAATTAAAAAATGTCGGGGCGCATTAAAAATTTTCGTACGGCCATACTCGTGCCATAACATTGAGTTAGAAGCGAGGGGTTGTTCACTTCAATAATCTTGTGTACAAAATATCAATAATTTATTACTAATCTCAAATAATTTCCCATCATATTTAATAATCATTAGTAATCTCAAATAATCTCAGTCAAATAATTTGAAATAATTTTTAATAATATTTGATAATTCTAGGATCTAGGAGTTTATAACGGTTTATAAGTTCCAAACAAACGAATATTCATTTTTATATAAGAGATTTACAATATGATAAAATTGTTAAAGCACGTTATTGCCCACCCTGAAATTGAAAATGTCGTCTAGAGATTCGAAAAGCTGACGGTTTATTATAATTCAAAAAAAAATTCTTGCGGAATATTCGTAAGTTTTTGAATAAATCGACTTGGAAGGTCGAAAATTTACCCATTCGGTGACGCGCATACGGAATCTCACTTCATTCTGTTGACGGTACGCGCACCCTAATACTTAGAAAATTCCACTTCGTCAAATTCACCACGCCCCTCGTACGAGTAACATGTACGAAATTTTACAATTTTCACACTTTTTTCGGTTTTTTGGGGCTCTACGTTAAAGTTAAATGCTGTATAAAATAATTTTAAATGCTATACCCCGTTTTTTTTATGATTCCGGCAGGGTGTATAGATCGTCTTTAGGATTGTTTTAGCTAAGTTCAGCGTTGTCAAAACCGCCAGGAGCCCCGCAGCGGAGGGGGTAGGTTTTCCCAACGCAATCGCCTCAGAGTCGAATTCGGACCTAAATATGCTGAAAATGCTCCAAAATTACACCAATTTCTTTTAAATGTGATTGTGGGCGTGACCTACACTTTTCCCTTATAAAAGGGTTGTTTATGATATTTTCGATAATTTTTTTTTTGCTAAATCGACTATTCAAACCTTCAGCTTTCCGAATCTCTATGGTAAATTTTCAATTTCAGGGTGGGCAATAACGTGCTATCCCCTGATAAAATAAAACAAAATAATACATGGAATAAGATTAGTCAAGTTAAATTTGTGTAGCGCATAAACATTAGTTTAAACACTGATTTACAGATGAAGTTAAAACAATAGAAAATTATTATTATTATTTATACCGAAATTACTATATTTATGTACACCCTGTATATTTATTTATATGTAACACTATTTAGCAGCAGTAAAAAGCGCAGTAGCGCCATCTTTACTCTTAAAATGATTATATATAATAATAAATAATACCAAGTAATCAAATATAATCATGAATAATCTCAGGTAATCCTAGATAATCACGATAATTTATTAATAATCTCAATAATTTTTTACATAATATAATATGTGTACATCAAAAATCTAAGTGAACAACCCCTCGACAATGCCTTAGTGTTGTGTAAATTTGTTTAACCTAGGTAGGCTGCGTAAGCAAATTAGGGTTATCATTTATTCTTTGTGAGTTGTGCGCCATGCATAGTATGGGAAATTTGGTATTTTAAAAAATAATGTATAGGGTGTTAATCGACACTGCACAAAACGTACGAAAAATGCGTACCACTAATTGCAGGCACCATACATTGGTGTGGCAATGGCGCAACCCTTAATTTATAAACAGTTGTTTCTGAGAGTTGAAGGTATCAATTTAAATTAAATTAACTCTGACTGACCGGCGCGCGGCGGGGCGCGGTGGTTTACGTCTACGAATTGTCAAAAATCGAACAAAAACCGTTGGACTGAAATCTTGTAATTCGTACAGGGGTCATTCATTAATTACGTAGGGGTTTTTGGGCGGGGGGGGGTATTGGTTATCTTACGGACCCTTACGTAGGGGGGGGACATATTCCTTACGTAAGTTTCTTAAAATATTTTTTTAAATTAATTTTTATTAACTTTAATTAATTAATTTTATCTACTATATAAATAAAAATTTAATTTGAGAAAAACGCAAAAAACTACCAAATAAATTCCAAACGATAAAAAATTTCTTTTTCTGTAACAACGCCTTAGAAATAATTATTAAATAATAACTGCTCAAGAAATTTTATAAAAAAAAAGAGGAGGAGAGGGGGGTCAAAATTAATTTTCTTTTAAATAATCCTTTCGCAAGGTGTGTGTGGGGGGGGGGGTTGCCACAATCTTACGTACCCTTACGTAGGGGGGATACAGAATTACAAAAATCATCCTTACGTAATTAATGGATGGCCCCACATAACTTATCAGTAATGTTTTGCATGCTTCCCAATGTGACAGATGGCATTTTTACGCCCTCTGGCGGACAGGATATCGACCACAATAATAACTGTTAAATATATAATGGCAGCTGGCATAGGCGGCCGCTTTTAGCTATTTAAGGCCGGAGTCTCACTGTACCACAAATATACGCCTTAATTGTTCGGTTTCTACGGTTTTTCTTCGATTGTCCTTGGTTAAAACGTCCTAACTAACTAATTGAGCTTCAGAAGAAAAATGCCTTTATGAAGATGTTATAGCGCCGTTTTCATTTCAATTAACAGAAATTTTATTAAATCAAAAATTAAATGAATTTGTTAGTTAGGACGTTTTAATTAAGGACGACAGAGCAACGCTTATTTAAAATTTCAATTCGCGCGGTTTGCGAGATTTTGTAATGAATAAGGGTGCGTTACGGATCTACAGGTTTATTAATATGAATAAAAAATTGATTTTTGATACTTGATTGCCTTGAGGAACGGATCGCGTCAATTTAACATTTTAGACATTCAAATTTCGGCTATTATATTTATTATCCAAGCAACAGCAGTTGCTTGGTGTGATCGTTTGAGTTATAGGGCGAAAAATTTACGGAATTTACTGGACAATATCCATTGTGTATGGTTAGAGGCAATAATGGGAGTAATAATTAATTGCCTCATAAATATTTGAAAAGCAAATGAATTTAAGCAGTGGCATCGCTAAGGGGGTGGGGGCGGACCCGTAAATTATTTAAATTTTCTGACTAAAATTACCTCGTTTCTTGGCTTTTAAAAACAAAAGCGAGTGACCCGTAGTGTTTTCCCTGGGTGGGGGTGACACCCATTAAATCCGCCCCGGGTGTCACCCATGCTAGCTACGCCACTGATTTAAGTATTTGAAAAATGTAACTTTTTATAATTCCATGTTTTCATTGTATTCGCGACGGTTTTTGGTTCAGTGTATAAATTAAAGCATGAAACATTTAATGTAGCGAAAAATCGTTTGCGTATACCTTGTTAACCAAAAGCGATATTCTGAAATTTGTATGCGCCGCTTACCTGGACTCAAAATATTGACATAAGATGTTGGGCTGTTAGTTCTCCTCTCCTCTTGATATCCTGAATCCACTTCCACCTGAAGGTTATTTTTGTTTTTCTTTTTTGTTGGTTTAGGAAATGACTTATAAGTTTGTATCTTGCAGAGTTTTATTCGGTCCTGTCTGGCGTATAGGAAAGAGGATAGAATAGACGTATTATCGCTGGCTAGGCACGAATATTTACAACCCCCAATGCCAAAACATTCTAGACTGACGTCAAATCAACAGCAGCAGCAGCAACAACAGCAGCAACAACAACAGCAATCTGGTTCTTTTTCGACTGGAATTTTCGGTGGTGCAATGAATGCTTCGTCTTCATCTTAGTGCTGTGCTGTATTTCCTAATAAATTATTTAAAAAGTGAAATAGCATGCAAAAGGAAAGACCAGAGACAATTAAAAGTACTTTAGTTAATTTTAAATGTAGTGGACATTTAATTGGAGAAACAAAGATTGAAAGTGAGAAGGTGAAATTCCGTGAACTAAAAGACAGCAAATTAATCTTATATATCTTTCTCTTTCCTCGTAATGCTTACGCTTCCTGTCCTGAAATAAAAATTAAGTGTTTGTGAAATGAAAAAGTTTTTTCGCCAAACCCATGTCCATAATCCAAATTTTTTTGGAAGCGAACTGAAATAGTATGATGGTGTTTTTGTTTTTATTATAATAATAAAAATATATAATATATAGGACGTTAAGTTATTTTATGAAGTGACCTTGCTTTGTATTATAGAGTGAATGTAATTGGTCAGCTGCAGTTCTTCGCCAAATTCTTTACCCCGCCCCCTCTCAAGAATAACTTAACCTCAAAAAGTGTACAGGCAACATCGTTTCCTTTTTTTTTGTTTTCATTCACAAATCCTCGTGACGACGCTTAAAATATTCGCAATCAAAGAACAATGCTCAGCTTTTGAGAGCTTAAAATGTTTTAATTAATTTTTACAATAAAAGATTATTTCTTTTATATTTCACATGTTCTCTTTGCAGCCTTGAGACATTTTTGATATACAGTAAAATTTGTGCATGATTTTTTCAACATTGTAGAATTTTCTTTTATTTATTATTAATTGTTTTATTGATTTTTCACTATTGCAGTGTATATATTATACATATTTATGAAATATATAATATAAAATTAGAATGTAAATTTTGTTTATAGTAGCCATTTTTTAAAAAATTGTAGGAAACTTCTTTAAAACGACTCGGATTTTATCCTCCCTAGCTATAAAAATTAAAAAAGGTTGTGGGATGCGACGGAAAAGGTTTGTGAACTTCCCCCAAATTGGGGGTCACTGTTTTTGTATCAAAAACAAACACTTTTCTCGAGCATTTCAAAATATATTAGAATTACTGCAGATGTACAGGGTCGGCAAATTTCGTTTGGTTTCGCGAAAATTTCGCGTCTTTCTAAATTCCTTATTTTTGTCGCACTTTTGTGTGGAGTAACAGCCAGTGCCGTATATATGGGGCGGGGGGGGGGAATTTTTCTAAAGTTATAGCAATTTTGTATGTTTTTTAATGTGAATGTTTATTTTTTATTTAAGTCTCCCCCCCCCCTAACAAAAGAATATATATGGTCTTGGTTATAGCTGGATTTCAATTGTTTTACCGGTTGGCGCTGTTGGACTGTTTTTCCGTTTATTTTATAATTTTTATTGTCGCGCAAAAATTTAATAATGGCGCGCAATTTGTTATTAACAAAAACTGATTGGCCCTGAAGAACAATTTTTACATTATTTCTAATAATGGGTTCATTCTTGGGCATCTTGAAAAGGCTTAATGGTGACTTGCCAACTAGGATTTAAAAAAATTAATTTGTTTTGAATACGCCGCGAAAATCGATGGGGGTATCATTTATTGTTATCATGTTGTGCGTTATTATTGATTTTTGCGAAATTAATAGTATGTTTATACAAGAGACTAAAGCTAGGCATTTAATCTCACGTTCCAGGGGATTCCCACAATAGCGCAAAGCGCCACAGGCGCTTTGCGCTATTGCGGGAATCCCCTGGAACGTGAGATTAAATGGCTAGCTTTAGTCTCTTGTAATTTAACA
The DNA here is from genome assembly GCA_932274525.1 of Podabrus alpinus. Lineage (NCBI taxonomy): Eukaryota > Metazoa > Arthropoda > Insecta > Coleoptera > Cantharidae > Podabrus > Podabrus alpinus. Next base: position 66,883,509 of record OW026456.1, on the reverse strand, counting down.
TACCATTTCTAACCTTGTTATTGCAGAAGTCGCGTGAAGAAATGTGAATATATTTATTGTAGAACTGTTTATGAAGAATTAAATGAACCGATGGTTTTAACTTGAAGTTTTTAAATGAAACCTAAATTATTTTTTTACATATTTAAACGCTTTTTTTTTAATCTTGTCAAATATACAAAGTGTGATATATTTTAAAATTTATTAATTTTTATCTCTGAAACTCAGACATTTTTGAAAATAATTATAATGTACCTTATATATTTGAGAAGGTAAAAAAATACAAGTTCGAACCATGGCCCAAAAAAATTGTCACCATAAACAATTTTACAAAAACTTGCGCAAAGTTCTAAAATAAATCATTAATGGCGCACAATGTCTTGACAAAACATGACACCCCGCAAAAAAGACAAAAATTTGCCCGTCCGCTCTGTACATAAAATGAAATTTTGATAACATATTATTTTAGTGAGGTGGAGAGAAAGGAAAAATGTCTCAAAATCAACAAGATATTTGTAAATTTTAGCTTCATGCGAAATGCCAAACAAAACTTGAACACGTAGTAGATTAAAAAAATGAATTTTATTAATTAGTAATAATAAATTAAGATTGTAACTTGTACAGTTTTTCGAAATAGTAAACATAAACATGATTGTGTCTAACAATAGTTTTCAAAAACATGTTTGGCAAGCTAATTGTCGGCTAATTTATTTTTAAGTATCTTGTACCAGTGTGTGCTGCAATTGAGTGGATGCCAAATGTCCAAGTTATTAAAATTAAGAAAGCAAAAAACTCGCAAATAAATACATGTTAATTATTTATACTGTGCTGTTTGTGTGGGTGGTGCGCCACAGACATTGTGATAAGACGTAGATAAGAGAAGTCATGTCTAGAAAACGAAAATGTATCGTTATTTTATTGTTTATTGTAATTGTATCTATACTTTTTATTTTATACAATCGTTCACAATTTTTTTTTGGTACCTCGTACCATTGTACATACAGCGTGTATCAATTACACAGTAAAAGTTTTAAAAATCACAAGAATTTAATTGTCCCTCAATGTCCCAATCGAATTCTCTCCGTTACTCCGGCGGGCGGGCTTGGTAACGTCATCTGGGAATACATCTCTGTACTTGCATACCAAAAAGTATATCACTTCAATGGACCCATTTATTTCTATGGCAACATGAAAAAGCGCCTGCAGGTTTTATTTCATAAGTATACCTCGAATTTTTGCCTGCTCCTTCAATTTTCTTTCATACGGTTTTATTTTTTCTAGAGTTGATATTCCTGAAGTTTCTGAATTACCCCGTTCTTGCGTCAATGGACGCTATATTAAAGTTATTGGTTTGATGGAAAAGTTTTATTTGGATGTAAACCATTCGGTGGCAATTTTGAAATCTTATTCCTGTCGCTACAGTGATTTGGTTGTTTATGGGTTGGAAAATATGAGACGAAAATTACGGTACGTATATATATTTTTTTTTTATTAATTTTTCACCAGTTACCCACAAATTTGTGGAGGTAAAAAATGAAGAAAATATTTTCAGAACCCCACAAATTTGTGGGTAAAAAATGAAGAAAGAAATGCCAAAATTTGTCAATAACAATCACATAAATTTTTATATATAAGATATAATTTTCTTCGAAGAATATCACAATGGTCCTCGTAATTAAAGATTTAACCATTTATTTTCCCTTTTAAAAATTATTAAATAATGATTATTTTTTTTATTATTAAAATTTCGAAATCATAAATTTATTTTTCTTGATTCTAAATAAATCCATAAACTTACCAAAATTTAAGAATAAAATTACCCCTTGACCCAACATTTTGAATGCCTTTAAGCATAAATATTTTGGACTCCCAGATTTTGGTAAAATCGGTACAAGGGTTAAAAAAGGGTCGAAGTTTAATCCTTTCTTCAAACTTTGATCATTAGACACTATAAAACTATAATGGACAATGTTAAGCAGAAACCATCCAACTCTCAAAAAGGTTACAAAATGAATTTGTAGCAATCCATTATTAAGTTAATGCAAATTTAAACCAATTATTTTTCAGTTGATGAATTTAGGGCTTGAATGTTTGCTTTTTGAATATTGAAGTAAATTTTTCAAAAATAGCTTAATCTACCCCCTCAATCTAGGTTTTTATACGGATATAAAAATTAGTAGATTTTTGTTGTTGAAAGAAGGAAAGCACCATTTTTTATGCTTTTTCTGAATGAGGTCTCATTGTCTGCTCTTGATCATAAGAATAAAAGCAAATCTACAAACTGAAGGCATTTTGCTACACATCGCCTTATATTTTTAAAAAAATCGCCTGTGGCGCCGCTGTGGGTTTGAAATTATTTTCTTCAAATGCCAGAAACAAACCTGTGAACTTATAATTCGTCATGTGAATGCAGAAAAAACCTAAGTCCAAATTTCTTGATCTACATTTTATTACAGAAAATTATAGTTTGAGAATTGTTTAACAATGCAGACCAGCCATGAGTGTATTAAAAAAGTCGGAATGGACCTCCGAAATCCCCCGTTGGCTTCTTACCCAATTAGGGATTTTAGCCCTCCAACGCGGTTTTTCATCTACAACTCGCTTAGTCCAGTCAGTATAGACTTTCACCCGTGAATAATTATTTAGTGAATTTTTTTTCACAGCTGTCTCGGGGGGGGGGGTCACTGGGAGTGTAAATTCAAAATGGCGACCAAATCATGCTTATGCGTATATTCGAAAAATGGGTTTTTAGGTGAAAAACGGTTTTTCTTGAATAACTCTGCCAGTTTTGATTTTACAGAAAAACCGTGAGGACAAAAGTTGTATAAATTTTGATTCTCTACAAGTTTAGTCCTCACAGTTTTTCTTCTAGGATCAAGATTTTTTGAATTAAACCTGAAAAAGCGACAAATTCGAAATATTTCCATTATCTCGTTTATTTTCAACTTTACGGCACAAATGAAGAGGACCAAACATGTAGAGAATCAAATTCTGAACAATTTCGGTTCCTACCTTTTTTTTCCAAAAATCAATATTTAAGGTCGTACGCCAACCATGGAGAAACAGAGCGTAAACTCTTTTCCGCACCACCAAAGAGGTGGAGTTTCAGGCGCGTTTTTTTTATGACGTGGTATCCCCTATGGGCCTAATCCACGTATCGATACCTGCGCGGAATAACGAAATGTAATCTGAGAGTCCGGTTGGAAAAGTAGCTATGTCAAGGTCCGGTTGGAAAAGCAGCTTACTCAAAGTCCGCTTGAAAAAGCGGCTATGTCGCCCATTAAATTTTCTAATCTCATAAAATCCATGATAAAACAATTTCGGGAGCGAGATGGCCGCTTTTTTCAGCTAACTTTGAGTTACCTGCCTTTAAAAACGAACCCCGACATAGTTGCTTTTCCGACCGGACTCTGATACATGGTTATTCCGCGCAGGTATCGGTATCTTTTCTGTAGGCCTGAAAATAAGGTTCCGGAACTATTTTTTCTAGGTTTCTTAGCTGATGGTCCTGCCAAATCCATATCCTCGGTTTCTTCTTCGGCCAATTGGTCATTTCCGGTTTCACGTTCGTCAAGGTTCAGCGTTGAAGGTGCGGGATCGTCGATGTCGCTGTCATCATCACTGTCTTCGTCAGCGACACCTCGCAATTCCGTGACGTTATCGCAACTCTGCCCAGCGCAGTTGTGGCATAAGACAGAACATTTCAGTCCTGCCTTACGACACCAACACATTTTCCCGCAATTCTTTGTGCATTTGCACGAAATTGTGTTCAGCAGCGCTACCGGGGCGGGTGCAGCGGTTGTTGTTAGTGGTTCCAAACCCCTCGCACCTCTCGTCCAACCCCACTTTGTGGCGTCCAGCTCATTTCCAAGCCACATTTGCTTGTTGGAAGCTATAACCGCCACCTTCTTTTGTTCGCACAGCTGCCTATGCCAGGTGCCGCCAGCGTCTGGGGCAGACTGGTCAATCAAGTCCCACGACCTTTAATATCGATTCTTGGAAAAACAGGTAGAGACTAACATTTTCAGAAATTGTATTATATACAACTTTTGCCCTATTGATTGTACCTGTAAAATTGAAAATAAAGGAGATAATGCGAATATTTCGAAATGGGTACATATTTGGAAAAAAAGGTGGGAACCAAAGTTGTTCAGAATTTGATTCTCTACATGTTTGGTCCTCTTCATTTGTGCCGTAAAGTTGAAAATAAACGAGATAATGGAAATATTTCGAATTTGTCGCTTTTTTCAGGTTTAATTCAAAAAAACTTGATCCTAGAAGAAAAACTGTGAGGACTAAACTTGTAGAGAATCAAAATTTATACAACTTTTGTCTTCACGGTTTTTCTGTAAAATCAAAACCGGCCGAGTTATTCAAGAAAAACCGTTTTTCACCTAAAAACCCATTTTTCGAATATACGCATAAGCATGATTTGGTCGCCATTTTGAATTTACACTCCCAGTGACCCCCCCGAGACAGCTGTGAAAAAAAATTCACTAAATAATTATTCACGGGTAGGGTCGGTTTTTTGGATATAATGACTGGACTAGCTAAATTTAATTTTTAGTGAAAATTATGATCAGACCAAAATTAAAGAGCATACAATTCTCTACAAAATAAAATTTTCCTACGGCTATTACGGACACAAAAATCCAGTAAGATGAAAAATGCGCCGTTGAACAATAATTGAAAAAGATTACGAATAATTTTGTTCTGAATGAAAATTAAGCGCATTTCATCATCTGATCAAAATTCTGAAAAACTTGTATTGTAGAGAATTTTCTGCTCCTAAAGTTGGGTTTGATGATAATTTTCTGTAGAAATGACCTCCGAAATCCCCCGTTGGCTTCTTACCCTATTTGGGATTTTAGCCCTCCAACGCGGTTTTTCATCTACAATTCGCTAAATGTAATTTTTAGTGAAAATTATGATCAGACCAAAATTAAAGAGCATACAATTCTCTACAAAATAAAATTTTCCTACGGCTATTACGGACACAAAAATCCAGTAAGATGAAAAATACGCTGTTGAACAATAATTGAAAAAGATTACGAATAATTTTGTTCTGAATGAAAATTGAGCGCATTTCATCATCTGATCAAAATTCTGAAAAACTTGTAGAGAATTTTCTGCTCCTAAAGTTGGGTTTGATTATAATTTTCCGTAGAAATGACCTCCGAAATCTCCCGTTGGCTTCCTACCCTATTTGGGATTTTAGCCCTCTAACGCGGTTTTTCATCTACAATTCGCTAAATGTAATTTTTAGTGAAAATTATGATCAGACCAAAATTGAAGAGCGTATAATTCTCTACAAAATAAAATTTTCCTACGGCTGTTACGGACACAAAAATTCAGTAAGATGAAAAATGCGCTGTTAAACAATAATTGAAAAAGATTACGAATAATTTTGTTGTGAATGAAAATTGAGCACATTTCATCATCTGAACAAAATTCTGAAAAACTTATATTGTAGAGAATTGTCTACTCCTAAAGTTGGGTTTGATCGTTTGATGATAATTTTTTGTAGAAATTACCTCTGAAATCCCCCGTTGGCTTCTTACCCAATTTGGGATTTTAGCCCTCCAACGCGGTGTTTCATCTATAACTCGCTAAATGAATAATCACGAACGATACTGTACTTACATTTACAATATGAGCTTATTTATTTAAAACAAAAAATAACAAATTGATACTTAAACCTATTTAACTTTTTAATACCCCTGTATTGGGGTCGTTCATAAATTACGTCACGTAATTTTCAGCAGTTTTATACCCCCTCCCCCCCATCGTAACGCTTCCTCACAAAAATCTAGACCCCTCTAAATATTACGTCACGCACCCATGCACCCCCCTATTTAATTCAATTTTTTAAAATTATGCATTTAAAAAATTTTCTCGAGAATAAAGTGCAGGATAAATGTCCGATTTTGTACCATGCAGAACCCCCTAAGGGGGAGTTCGAAAAAGTAGGACATTTATCCTTCAGGTTTTTGTGAAAATTTTTATGTAGAAATGATTTATTTTTAATTCTGATTAAGATAAAACTATCCCAAAATCCCAATTTTGTTTATTAAAAAATTTAGCCTAATTTTAGTGGCATTTCAAAGGTTTCCTGTCAAAATTTACAGGGTTTTTCTACATTTCTACATACAAATTTTCTCAAAAAAAATGAAGAATAAATGTTCTACTTTTTCTAAGTTGGCAACCATACGGAAGCGTGACGTTACGCATTTAGAAACCCCCTCCACCCATCGTCACAAATCATCACGCAGGTCTGAACACCCCCCCCCCCCCTGCCACCGTGCATGACGTAATTTATGAACGACCCCACTGTTAGGCACGGAATTCTACTTTTATTTAATAGTATATTACGCACACTGAACCAAAAACAGCCCTAAATACAATGAAAATTTTTATAAAATTTATGAAAGTTTTCATAGATTCTCAGCCAACGAAAAAATTCATTATGATAAAAAATTTAATTTAATTAATATAATAACAAGTATGTTAATTGAATTTATGATTTATTTTTTAAATTTACAAATTAAAATTAATAAATATAATGAAGGGATAGTTAATAGAATTTAATAATTAATATTTACAATATATGAAACGGATTGCATCAAATCTATAAAAATTAGTTATTCGGTCTATATTATTATTTTTTTTAATCTATCAATTATGTTTTTTTAATGTAGAAACTACTTCATTGTATTTATTAAATTATATCATTGGGTCTAGAAATTAATGCTTTCAAAATAAGAAATTAGTTTATGAAACCTATGAAAATATTCATTTTATTTTATGAAAGTAGTTATTTGAATTTATAAAACTTCTTCTTTCTATTTATGAAATTAGATTATCGGGACTATGAAATTGATGTTTAATTTGTAAAACATTACTTTATCAAATCTAAAACAGTACTTGGTTGAGTTTATTAAATTTATTTATAGAATTTATAAAACTTCCTTTTTCTATTTATGAAATTGATGTTTAATTTGTAAAACATTACTTTATCAAATCTAAAACAATACTTGGTTGAGTTTATTAAATTTATTTATAGAATTTATAAAACTTCCTTTTTCTATTTATGAAATTGATGTTTAATTTGTAAAACATTACTTTATCAAATCTAAAACAATACTTGGTTGAGTTTATTAAATTTATTTATAGAATTTATAAAACTTCCTTTTTCTATTTATGAAATTGATGTTTAATTTGTAAAACATTACTTTATCAAATCTAAAACAATACTTGGTTGAGTTTATTAAATTTATTTATAGAATTTATAAAACTTCCTTTTTCTATTTATGAAATTGATGTTTAATTTGTAAAACATTACTTTATCAAATCTAAAACAATACTTGGTTGAGTTTATTACATTTATTTATAGAGTTTATAAAACTTCCTCTTTCTATTTATGAAATTAGATTATCGGGACTATGAAATTGATGTTTAATTTGTAAATTTAACAAAGTAAAACATTACTTTATCAAATCTAAAACAATATTTGGTTGAGTTTATTAAATTTATTTATAGAATTTATAAAACTTCCTCTTTCTATCTATGAAATTAAATTATCGGGACTATGAAATTGATGTTTAATTTGTAAAACATTAATTTATCAAATCTAAGACAATATTTGGTTTAGTTTATTAAATTTATACGTTCAATTTATAAACTTTTTTGTTTATTCTATAAAAGTTGTTCATTGAATTTATAAAACTGTTTCTTTCTTGTAGTCACTAAACCAATAACAATAGTTCCAAATAATATAATAAATATTCATATAAACATGCTTTTATTTAATTAAAAAATTTAATGTTAATAGTTTTTAAACATTTATAAAATTACAAAATATCTTTATATAAATTCAAAATACATTTTTTAACTATCGACGTTTTTCCGATGGCGGAGTCTTCATTAATTTTGTAGAAAAACGTTTGCACGAAGTTCCAAAACGTCGTGGACTCTTTTGGGTATTCTAAGCGGAATAAATGCATCAATTTAAAAGAAATATCGATGGCTCGTACGATATTCTTAAAATTGTACCGAACACCCGCAAAGTACACATAATAATCCTGGCAATTAAAAATCGAGGACCCAATAACGAAGATTATAGGGTGTGCCTTTCGTTTAGAAGCGCCACAATACTCCATGATTTTTTCTTCCAGCGCTTCATGAGTAGGGCAAATCACAAGAAATGAATTCTGGGAATCAATTACGCTGAAACGGGTTACAAGTTTTTTGTTGCTTTTAGCATCCTTCTTTACTTCCCGTTGATACGGAACGAGCGCCCCGTGTAGTGCCCAAAACGTTACAACATCTGTTATATCTGAAAAACAAGTTATTCGACATTATTATTTGATAGAAATAATACATTGTTAATAATTACTTACCCTCGTTAGTATCATCAGATAATTCTGACAAGGTGGAGTTAATATCCTTATTTTTTATACTCCCTTTTCGTTTTAAGTATTGCAATATAGTATTGCGAAACTTTACCCATGAAGATAATAATGCTTCACATGTTACATTACCTTCCATTAGTACTCCAAAATCACTATCAATCTAAAAATAATATAGAATTAAATAAAATCGTTCTTAATAATACCAAATTTTTCACTTACCAATCGACAAGACGTTGAGTACGCCGGATAAAAATAGTTTTGCATTCATTTCGATGGATTTTTTAATTATTGCGTTTTGTTGAATTTCTTGCCGGAATTTACGATTTTTAAACTTTTTTGATCTAAGGTATACTCAACTCTTTATATACTCTATATTCTTGGTTGGTATTTTGCATTTTTGTTTCATTATATTTTTAAATTGATTATACAGGGTGTTTGTTAAACATACGGCAAAAATTACTTTATTTAAAAAAAAGGATTTATTAATTTATTAATAATTATTTATTGTATAAGAAAAGTCGTTTTAATATAATATTCAGCTTTTTATGGTATACCGATCTATAAACTATGGTTTGATGAATAATATTCTTTAACCCGAATCATTTTTTGCCATTTGCAGTATTAATAATACTTAACGGCGGTCCTATTACATCCATTATGTTAATTATGTAAAATTCTTTTAATTCTGAAGGATCTAATACATGTTGAGCTCGAAAGTGTGATTCATATTCAGTTTTATCAAGCCTTTGGCAAAATAAATATACAGAATCTCTTCTCTGAATTTCAACAATATTTAAAATGACATAGAGCTTTAAATTATTATCATTATATTTCGCTATATATAAATTCTTTTCGAAAGTAATCCCACGGTAAATGATTTTTGGGTACAGTTTTATATTGGTATCATCTTGAGAACAATTTAATTTATAACTAATAATTCGTATAAAACCTTTTTCATTTACCTCATATTTTTTATCGAAAGTAAATTCACTAATATTTTGATCTTTTAGCAACAAGTGCGCAAATTTTAATTGAAATTTGTTTCCTAGCGTCAAACAAATATTTTTTCTGGAGGTAATTACACGAGAATACTGTTTAAACTGACGATGTTTAGTTTCAAACTTAAAACACCAAAATTTTCTAGGTGGTCCAGACATTTTTATCACAGTTGGATAATGAATCAAATTGTGAAATTTTGGTTTTAAATGATCATTAAACAATTCAACATACTGTTCGTTATGTTCTTTAATTTTAAGTTTTAAAATTTCACAATCAAGGGTCGTCACTTCAAAACATAAAACAATATCAATTATATCAATTAATAATAAGATAAATCTCCATACTGGGTCATGCAGAGGTACTTTATCACCAATTATTAATGGGAAGAAGTAAAAATACACATCTACTATATAAGAATAAAAGAACCACGGTCTACACGTATGGTTGCGATACCCTTGAGTGAGGCCGAAAGCCGAACAACCACATCCGACATGGCTAAAGGCGGCCGGTATAGGCCGCCTGTGCCAGCTAGTATTAATTATAATTAGATTAGTGGAATTAAGTTCTTAACACCCCAATCCACGAAATATAGAAAATCAATTAATTACGGACGGCGGTCATGGCCTGATAGCGCGATCAACTGCTAACTTCCCGGTTGGACTCCGGGTACAGTCTAAAATTTCTTGACCGTCTTCCGTGCTTTTGGAGGGCACGTTAAGCCGTCGCACAGTGGGGCAAGAGAGCCAAAACGTGCTATTAAATGAAAAAATTAAATGCAATTTAGAGATTCCTGTCCATAATGTATGAATACACCACTAACCCACGCACACTAGAACACTACTAAATTTTCGGTGGGCCCTCCGTGACCCGGATTAGCGCGATTTTTCTCTACCGGAAGCATTTTTAAGAATTGAAATATTTAGTTTGAAACTTTGAAATTGAAGTATATTGTGACATTTTAGTAATTCTAAACTTGTATTAAAGAGCATGTAATTTATAAAAGTACGCTACGGAACGGTATTGTTGAAATCTGAAGTTTAATTAGTTTTTGGGCTTTTTGGTTATGTTTTAAAGCATATTGAGCTTTGATTTTTTTTCCCTAATGGGTATTGAGTATAAGAAAACAGTCGCGTTTAAACATTGTACTAAATTTTACTAATCTCTTCGCTAGATACAATTTTGTTCATTTTCGGAAGCAATTCATACAGGGTGGTCCAAAAAAATTTAAAAGATAATCCATATAAGAAGATAATCCCTTTGAATATCACTTATATAAGAATTATAAGAAACGGGTATATTTTTGCAAAGGTTTATTATTAATTAGTTATTTATTATATTATATAGGAGAAATGTTGATCAAGAACAGAGAACTGGTTGATATCATGAGAGGTTGTAATGGCCCTAGAATAGACGAACAATTTAAGTTCTTGGACGAAGAGATGAAGAATCGAACAAAATGTGATGGAAAGCAATTTCAAGACTTGAAGCAAAAATTGGCACAATTTAAATGGCAATATAAATCTCGTTGGTTAAAGGCGTGCTATAGATAAATATTCATACAGGGCGATCTAAAAAAATTTTGTTGCTAAACCAAATAAGCTGTTTTTCGGTTAAGAAATATGATAAAATTGTATCTATCGATTTTTTTAAATACTACTAACAACCCTGAAAGTATATATCCAACTTAGAAATCCATTCAAACGGTATTTGATTTAATAGCACGTTTTAGCTCTCTTGCCCCACTGTGCGTCGGTCCCTCCGTGTTCAAAAACAGGGTGCAGGCACATCGAAAGCCAAGCCTAGCAAGCTACCTGAGATGTAAAAACAAAAAATGTTCATAGTACTAATTTATTACAAAAATTAATAAAGAACATGTCCTGGACCTATATTAAGAGAGACACTTCTTAATAAAAGTAGAAGAAGAATTAATTACATTTAATAAAATAGTTAATAATTTAAAGTAATTGATTCATTTTCAAAAATGGAAATCATTGAAAGTAAAATAAATTATATTTATATAATTATTCCATCACATGGATAATATTAGATCATACAGTTAAAAATAATTAATTTATTTTATGGATGAACATTTGTCGATAAAGTCTATGAAACTATAGTTTTTATATTTATAAAAAAATTCATAAATACAAAAATATTTTTACTGGAATGCTGTTCATATTCTCGATGAAACTATTTTTAAACACTATGAAATATTTTTAATGAAATGCACTTCGTTGAATTAATTATTATTATTATAAAAATTAATTAATTTAATTAAGTAATTAATATTAATTTAATACATTACCTTACAAAGTTTACGAATTTAATTCCTTAAATATAGAAAATCAATTAATTACATTTAATAAAATACTTAATAATTTAAATTAATTGATTCATATAGTAAAAAAATGGAAATCATTGAAAGTAAAAAAAAAAGTTAATTGAATCTATCTAATTATTCCATCACATGTATAATTTTAGATCATACAGTTAAAAAAAATTAATTTATTATATGGGTGAACATTTGTTGATAAAGTCTATGAAACTAGTTTATATATTGATAAAAAAAATTCATAAATACAAAAATTTTTTTACTGGAATGCTGTTCATAATCTCTATGAAACTATTTTTAAATACTATGAAATATTTTTAATGAAATGCATTTCATTGAATTGAAAAGGGGATCATAGATTTAAATAGTGCGTTTCATTGTGATTATAACAAACTCTATAAATTTAATAACTTTCATCAATGAATGCAGTTTCATTAATATCATACACAGCATTTTTTTCAGTGCATTAACAGATTGAAGAGATAACTTTTAATGTCGAGTGTGAAGTTTTTGCCCAAAGCGTTAGCCGCGGATAAAATATTAGCACAAGAAATTAAAAATCACTTAATTTATTTTTTTTGTTTTAGACATATATGTACATAGAAATATTCGTAAACTTCAGCTCTATGATCTGACAGAATGTCGTAGGTGTAACTTGCAACGTTATTGAGTTTGAACGTACACTTGAAGTATAATATTGAATTCACAAATTGTGGTGTTTATTCTACTCTCATTATCTCAAAACAATGCAAACTTCACATACGACATTCTGCCATTATGGTAGCGATACAATGTATGCTTATAGCTTATGCTTGTAGCCAGAGCCGTAGCAAGAGTGAGGCGACTGAGACTCTTGCCTCAGGCGCCATCGCAATGGGGGCGCTAAACCCAATGAATAATATTCAAATTTGACCACAATTTTATTTGCAACATCGTTTAAAATTCCCTGCTAGCCTTTTCCCCAAATGGGGATTTTAATCCTCTACAGTAGTTTTTTGTCTATAACTCGCTTACTTTCATTTTTAGTGAAAATTATCATCAAATCAAAATTGAAGAGCACAAAATTCTCCTTAAAACAGATTAACAAAATTTGCTTACATCATACTAAGTATTTATGAAATAAAAAGAAAATCCAGAGAAAACAATTGAAAAAAGTTTTGAATAATTCTTATTCTGAATAAAAATTTAGTACATTTAAACTTCACCATCGATGGCGAACAAAACAAAACGGGGTTTCAGGATTTACTTCAGATTTGAAGTAAATTCTGAAACCTCGTTTTGTAGGAAATTTTCTCCTCGTCAATTTTGGTGCAATGACTAGGGGTAGACAGGGGATTTTAGGAAAGTTGATTCCAACCCCCGCGTTCTTCTACATTTCCCTGTTACTGACTGGGTAACCGGCAAAAATATCACATTATCATCGAGACAATTATACAAATTAATATATTTAAATAGAAAAGGAAAATTCCTACCGATAAAAATATTCTTCATTTATTGGGGGGAGGGGGTATTGCGTTACGTTATCATGGAAACGGCGATTCTGACATACGATGCGTATTTTATATAAGATCTTCCCCATACAACACTGAAATCTAGTGGATATTCAGGGATATCCAGTATATGGAATACCCCCCAGGTACACTTGCCATTATTCAGAACCATCAAAATGTATAATTTTTTGTTGAATCTTTTGCAATTTTCGTTTGTAATCCGGGGGGGGGGGGGAGCAGCAGGTGATATTTTTCATAACTATCCCAGTACCGTTTTTCGTAATACCGAGGAACGTAAAAGTGAAAGTTTTTCTTTCGCAATAACTTAAGTGTACCTGGGGGTATTCCATACTCCTCAGACCCCCCGCTCCCGGCAGCCTAAATGAGTTCCTGATAAGCATCCATTTGTTTTTAATACTGTAAGTCAGCACCGCGAAATGATAGAAATCTTTTTGGAGGGGGCGCATATATTCAAGTTTGCCTCAGGCGCCAGAAGAGCTTGCTGCGGCGCTGCTTATAGCAATATATGCTTATAGCAAGGTTCATTTATGTCAGAAAGCGTTATAAGAAGTAATTCTGTTGAGGGGGGGGTCCATAAAGGTACAAAAGGGGGCTTGGACAAATGTGACATGTGCATAAAAATCCCATTTTTGGAATTTCTAAGAAAATTGTGTTTTTTATGTTTATTTATGTGACATTTTGTAAAATAAATATTTGTAACCCCCCCCTCCAGGTGTGGACGTCCTGTATGGACGACCCCTTGGCACTTTAATTTTAAAACGTACTGACCACAACTGAAAGATTTCTAATACTCCAATGGTCAGTTTCACGAATGCTAATTAAGGTTTAATCTATAATTACGCTAATCTCTGCTCAAAAGTAATGATTTTTGATTGTTGCTACCATGATTGTAATTTTTAACACAGGTTACCTTAATTAACATTCGTGAACCTGTACATTACGATTAAAAATCTGCCGGTCGTACAAAAATCATGGGGTGCAGGGAGTGGGTAGCGGGATATTCTCTTAGCTATGGGGTAGGGGTAGTTTGTGATTTAAAAAAAAATGTTTTCTTGTACCACGTTTCAAACAATTCGTCTCTTAGCAGCGCCGTAAAATAATTTTTAACTTTTAATAAACACACAATCGTACTATAATTCATATTTCGTTTTTCACACGTTTTTTTTTAAATTGTTGTTTTTTGCTGAGGGTTGCGTACATTTGATCGCAGCTCGTCCTGCCCGATTTTAAGCGGGATTCCAGATTTGATTGGTGGGGGGGGGGGCTCGCTTTGCCTCAAATTTCTGCTTTGCGATCGGCCATTAAGGAAATCCACGCCTGGGAAGAGGAGGGTTTACAAAATGTGACCCAGAGGGACAGGGTAGAAATCCATTTTTGGAATTCTGAAGATAATTGTGTTTGAATATGATTTTACGTAGTTTTTTGTAAAAGAATTTATTTACTCCTTAATTCCAAATGTCGTGTCAAGTTCGATTTTAGACAAATGAGGGGGGGGGTCTTTGATTTGTGACCATAGGACATTCCTGGTCTTGTGACCAACTTTGTTAAGGGGCGGAGGGGGGTAGAAAAGTAGGAAAAAATTGCGAACAGCCTTTACGGACGACCCCTTGTTAATTTAGGGTAGTTCCTGCAATCCTGGTAGTCAGCGGGGTGGGACTGCCGTAATTGACGCAAGCTGCTTTTTCTTCCCTCTCTTTCGCGGTTTGTTCTCGGTGAGCTGGTGGCAGTGGACTGCCACCTTTCTCCAGTTTTAAAGTTTGAAGAGCGCCCTATAATCTTCTTGCGACGCGGGTGCGATCGTAAGTCCTCCTGCGGTGTTTTGTGCGTTTAAATAATTTATTTTCCCAGTTGACTGTGATCCCTTACTAATTCCCTACAATGTGCGGTTTCCCCAAATCAAACATGAAAGCCATCAAGTACCGAAGCAAAACAGTGACATGCAAGTTGAAGAAGTCTCAGATGTTGAAGACATGGTTAAGCTCAGGTCTCCTTTCCCTGACAGCCAAGCCATGAAGTCTGAACTAGTCCCTACTATTGTATCTATCGTATCCAGTTCACAAAAATCAAAACTTTGGCGATGGAATAGCAATCTATCCAAAAATAGGCAAGACCATTGCAATTTAACGATTTTCTTTCAACAGAAAAAGATCAGAGGCCTACCTGGTAACACAACATCGGAGGAAATCGCGGAAAACCTGCGTGAGCAACACATCCAAACCACATCCGTTCAAAAAATGAAATGTAGACGGCGTTATAACATCTACATAAATTAATTTTTCTTCCGAAATCTAATTTATTAGTTAGGACGTTTTAACTAAGGACAGCAGAGAATACCTACGGCCGAAATATATGGTCGTAAGTTTCATAGTTTAATGAAACTATGGAAAAGTAATTTCTCCTGACTCGGGATCTGGTTCAAAAGATTCAAATAATTTATACACGGGGCATAAAAAAACAATAAGCAGAGAAAATCGGATTTATGACTCAAAATTATATTGGAAGCTGATTCTATTTACGGTTGAATATATCATAAATTGTTATAACTGCTGTTGTTGCGTATCATTTTTTTAGACATAGATTGTTGTTAATTCTAATCATGCGGTGGTAAAATAATACATTATTGTAACTACAATACAAATAGGCAAATAGCTATTTTCTAACTCGAAACGCGTTGACCGTTTGCGTACTTAAATTAAGGCAGTACCGTATAATTTCGTGAGCGAATGGCTGTTTGCTTATAATCCCAATATTTTTTGTATTCTGTAGGTTTTTGCTCACCATATATATGGATCTGACAGTTCGAGGTAGCATTTTATGTATATGGCTAAAAATGTGCCTACTCGGTGGGAATGGTGCAAAATTAGTCCATTCCCGTGGTTTAGAATCCACGTTAAGCTGTATGTTACCCAGCACAGGCTGGGAATCGGACAATGTCGTAAGATGTTAAAAAACGAATATATAATAACATAAGTTGATAAGTTTTGGATCCCACAGGATGAGGAGCAGAAACCAAGAGTTTAGAGCCGGCCCTGAAATTATGAATATGAAAGTTAGATAAGAATAATCACTTGTTTATTGGTTATATTATTCATGGGGCTACTATAAAACTACAACTTATGGCCTCAGTCTTCCCACGGTGTGTGTTTTAATGAACAAATAAAATCTTTATAATCAAAAAATCATATCAGGTGACAAAAAGTTAACATGTTGAATCAACACAATTTTTTAGTAATCGAACACCCCCATTATGATAAGCTATAAACTTATGTTATTTCTTTTTTTTAATGTATTTACATTTTTTGTTTTATTCCATCCTTTGCGATCTTTGTTTGGTACGGTGTTTTATAATTTTTTTATATACGGCTTTTATCAAATTTGTTCCAGTATAGGTTTCAAAAATCCGCAATGTCCTATTATTCCTAATCAAATTCTTACGGTTACTTCAGGTGGTAGGCTAGGTAATACAATATGGGAATACATGTCTTTAATATCATTCCAAAAAGTATATTTCCACAATGGTACCATTTTTTTGTACCCTAGCACCAAAAGAGAATTGCAAGACTTATTTGATAGGTAAATAAACGAAACGTTTTTATTATTATTTAATTAGGTATCTAATTTTATTTGCAGGATTGATAATCCCAACATTTATGATTTACCTAAACCTTGCATCCGTAGAATCTTCCCTAAAAAAATTGATTTAATGGAAAAACCAAATTTATTCAATTTTTATCGAAATAATTTGTTAGTAACTTTGGAAAAGTTTTCCTGTCGTTTTACCGATATGCTTGATTATGGGTTCGAAAATATTAGGCAAAAATTGCGGTAAATACATTTCTAATTTAAGAATAATATACTACTGACAATATGAAAAATATACTAGCTAAGATTTGCACCGTTTTTTAAATATTCTAATAGAAAGGCTCGCTGTATATGGAAGTCGGAAGTTGCTAGTCCCTCAGTGTCTGGCCCCCCGCTCTTCTTTTAATAGTCACTTGCTACCTAAAAAAGAAATCCGGTGGTTTGAAGCGGTTTAGTTTGAAGGTGGTTTGAGAGCGGAAAAGAAGAAAATCTGATGGAGCAAGATCAGGAGAATAGGGCGGATGTGGAATAACCTCCAAGTCAAGGTCTTGAATAGCTGCTTTTGTAATGTTAGCAGTATGCGGACGGGCATTATCGTGCTGCAAAACCACTTGATGCCGTCTTTCCGGTTATTTTTCTTGAATTGCAGCCTCCAAGCGACGCAGGTGTTGACAATGAACCTCAGAAGTGATGGTTACATTCCTCGGAGCCAATTCATAGTAGATGACGCCTTATTTATCCCCCCAGATGCGCAACATTACCTTGGTTGGATGGGCACCAGCGTTTGCATGAGGATTTGCTTGTTTGTTATGGCTCAGCCATTCCTTTTTCTTCGCGATGTTGATGTAAAGGAACCATTTTTCGTCACCGGTAACAATTTGGGACACAAACGGTCGATGTTGTTGACGAGCTAAACGATGACGAGCAAGCATAGAAGCACAAATGGTAACACGCTGATTTTTGTTGTTTTCGCTAAAAACGTATGGTACCCAAACACCCAACTTTTGAACTTTGCCCATGGAATGCAAATGTCGTACGAAAGTTGATTGGTCACAATTCATCATATTGCCCAATTCCTGAGTTGATTAACGTGGATCATCACGAATTGAAGCATTTAATCGGTCTTCATCAAAGCCGGATGGTCTTCCTGAACGTGGGAAATCATTCATATCAAAATGCCCCTTTTTGAAACGAGAAAACCATTTTCGTGCAGTACTTTCCAGGATGGCGTTCTATCCGTAAACGGCACAAATGGTTCCAGCGGTCTCCGATGCCTTAACTCCTCGGTTAAACTCAAACAAAAGGATATGTCGGAAATGTTCATGTTTTTGTACTTGACACTCCATTATCTTTAGCCAATAATTACCCCTAACTTTCTACAAATTGAAAAATTCAACAAGTATATTCAATAAAACAATACTATGGCGTTAAAATGACATTGATATTTCTCAAATAAATTTGTTTCCAAAGCACTCTTACCTTAGAAATCAAAAACGCTACGAACTTATGCATCAACCTGATAGTATTTAACACTAAAATAGACCAAATGGCACAAATTTGGGGTTACATGTAATTATACCGACGGTATTTATACCGATGGTATTTATGGCGACGGTATTAACGCGTAAACATGTCGTCGCAACTACGCCGGCAAAATTGTCGGCGTAATTACATGTCGATGTAATTACATCATGATACCCAAATTTGAAATGGTTAATCCAATAAATATATTCGGTTTATTTGTTATCAAGAGGGAATCACTGGAGCGGGGTTTGAAAAAAAACTACAAAACGGCAGAGGGCGCAAGGATAGCATTCAGGTGTTGCCTTTGTTCATTCGATTTTATTTTTAATAACTTGATATTTAACAAATTTCTTAAATGGGGTCTATAACTCGTTTTTTAAATTCGCCATTCCTCACTGTATTTATTTTTAGATTTCAAAAAAAATTGATTGATAGAGGAACAAACGCGTTAAAAAATATCAAAGCTATTATTGGATATAATGAAACAACAGATGTTACATTCATTGGTGTCCATTACCGTGGTGGGAACTACATTACCGATATGAAGAAAAATTATGGGAAAAAATTTGTGGCAAGTACCATATTATATTTACTATTAACCAAAATTTAAAAAAAAGTATTTTTTAGGGCCCACCTTCCTACCTATATTACAGAAATGCAATGGAATATTTCGAACTCACAACAAAAAATCCAATTTTTGTGTTCATTACCATTGATGACTCTTGGGCTGCTGAAAATTTGAAATATCTGCGAAATTTCAAAATTTACAAGCACCACCCTATAGGAGCAAGTGAGGATTTGGTTCTCTTATCATTGTGTAATCACTCCATCATAAATTATGGAACTTATGGCGCTACAGCAGCGTTTTTTGCCAATGGGATAACTTTTGTGTATGACTTAAAGTTACCAAACGATGGAAGAGGTTTCACTTTGGTTAACAACATGGCGAAAGTCGTTCCAAATTGGTTTTTATGTGATGACAGTAATCCTTGCAATACTTCCAGAAGGAATTGAGGTTTAAAGAAAGGAAAAATAAATCTTGTTACACATTTATTGAACAATAAGTTAGGTAATACAATACTTCAACACTATAGAAATAGAAGTATATAAAATATATGGTAAAATTAATGACAATATTAGAACTAGACATAAATTACAACAGAATTATTACCAAAAATACTGTTAAATTATCTTTGGAATTTTAAGATAACTAATAATTGTTATTGATTTTCATTTGTGATTATTTTGAATTTCCTATAAATTACAATAAAAAATTGACCTCAATTCGCCAATTTAGCTGTTGTACTTACCCAACCTTCTCCTTCACCTGCTAACTGATAATGATGCCTTCTCAACGCCGATAAACGGAGTCTTTCCATTTCCAATTCTTTTTCTAACTCTAAAACGCGAACTTGAGCTTCCATTTCTAATCTTTTTGCCTGATGAAGGGTCATATTGGAGGTGTCTAACTCCTCTGAAACAAATGAAAACCAAGGTTTAGAGTGTGGAGAAGGAGTGTTAGTGTTGATGAAAAGTATATTTGAAATTACCAGTTTATGAAAGCTTTGAAGAACATCTTACCTGCTTCATCTATCAAAAGTCCACAATCTTTCACTGTAGTAACATCACCACCAGTGGCATTAGTCACGCCTTTGGAGGCCACACTTTAACCCGACTAGCAACAACCAGCTGAGAGGTTGAAGCTGCTATCTCTTGAGACGCCACCACCAGTTGTTCCAATTTACCTTGCCCACTCATCACTTTATCAGCTGAACTCCTAAAAAGATCTGCTCAGAAATTGACTTCCCTAACCTGGTTCAAATAACTTACAAGAAAAACTTTGCTGCAACTGCTACAGCATTAGAAGCAGATAGAAACCCATCTGTCCAACGATGATTTTTCTTATAGAACTCCTTAGTTTATTTAAATAAATTTATTTCTTTAAATTTAGTGCCCTCTCATTGATCGTCGCTTTGCAAAATGACGGTCATAACATAGCGGTTAACTGCATCTACTGCCAATTCGAAATGAACGGTTCGAATCCGCATAGAGTAAGAACTTTATTCTGACTGTCTCATCTAGGAAGACAATAGCAAACCACCGAGTTCATCTGTCATGAGCGCCTGTTTTGAAATTAAGTGGGTACTTTATGCAAATAGTAGGTACTCTATTTATAAAGAAATAGGTCATGATGCTTTTGTCAAAGAGATTGCGCTGAAGAAAAATAATTGCGAATGAAAGTTTGATGGGGTATTCCATACCTCCCAGCACATGGAGATCAGGATGGCCATGTTGATATTGCGGGGGGTATTTCAAACCCCCTACCAGGTTTCTATTTTCACTTCCTATTGTTGAATGGAGTATTTAATAAGACAATGAAGAGCATTAATATTTTCTGTCACGAGTCGCTATTGCAAATAAGAGAAGAGTAATGAGTTTTTTAAAGATCTAACAGAACACTAACATATCGAAATTAATTTCAAGATTGTTTGTTTAATACATAGGACCACATCATCTTGTAACAGTTGGTAGAAGAGCTTTAAGTCGTCGTAAGTCGCGTTGTCAAAGGGTTTGAAAACGCCACCTAGGTGATCAGAAAATGTATCAGCTTCCTCTTGCTCGGTCCGAGTCCAGCAGCCATTTATTTTGCATTACCTCGTGACATTTGGATGAAGGAAATTCCAGGTTGAACAGTTGATGTGTTGGTAGGTTTCATTCAAGCTAGAAAACGTAAAATAGATGTAAAAAGGTTAAAATCGGTCCAATTGCAATACCTTTTTTTTGCGTTCGGTGGGAGTGGGGAAATCTTCAAAAGACACCACCCCGATGTTGTGGGGTGGTAGTGTCGGATTTTTACCGACTAAAACCCCACTCCTTGGTGACAGCGGGATTCGACGTTTGTCATTTCTTCCGCTGCCACCAACCAGTCTTCATTGGAGATCTTCACCCTTTCGGGTCTTTTCTCTTCTTAGTTCTTTTTTAGTCTTCTTCTTGGTTTTGTCTTTCAAGTTCCTCGCAGAACTTGGTCTTCATTATTGTTTGGAGTCCGAGACCAACACGATCCCAAGATTCTTGGTCACGGATCATCTTTTCTATTGTTGTCTCAGGTGTTAAGTGGCTTATCTCTCGTTCTCTTCTCACTTCGGCCCATCTCGGGCACACGAATAGAGTATGCTGAGCATCGTCCACCACCCCCTCGCAGTAGGTGCAGTTTGGTGTTTCTGCTCTTTTAAACCGGTGGAGGTAGTGGTTAAAACACCCGTGGCCGGTCAGGGCCTGGGTGAGTTCAAAGTTGAGTTCGCCGTGTCTTCTTTCGACCCATGGCTGCAGCGTGGGTATTAGTTTTCTTGTCCAGGGCCCCTTCTGTGCCCCAGACCACCACTCTTGCCACAGGTCCATGAGTCTTTGTCTATTTTGTTTCTTTTCTAGTGGGTTTTCGTAATTCCGGCTTCTTTCTTCGACCAGAAGGCCGATGGGGGGTATTGCCGCCACCAACGCAAGGGCGTCGCCTGATGTCGTGCGGTACGATGATGTTACCCGGAGGGTCATTGTTCTCTGGACCCTTTCCAGATGGTGCCGGTATTTGGCGACTTCCATCGCCTGCCCCCACACTGGTGCTGCGTAAAGCATGATGGAATTCGCCACTGATGCCAGGACCCGTCTCTTGGAGTATGACGGGCCTCCGATGTTGGGCATCAGCCGTGTGAAGGCCGCCGCAAGTCTTGCTGCCTTTTTCTTCGCAGTGAAGGCCAAAGCTCAGCCGGCGATCCAGATGTACGCCGAGCACCTTAACCGCATTCTGCGGCAGCAGCCGGCAATCCCCCAGTCTAGACTTATGTCTAGTTCTTCTATCTTCCTTTTTCCGATGAGGAGCACCACCTCGGTCTTTTCTGGCACCAAAGTAAGGCCCCTGGTGTCCATCCATCTCTTGATGGTGCTCAAGGTCTCGTTGGTTTTTGTTTCGAGTTCTTCCTTCGTTTTGGCGGTCGCCATCACCGAAAGATCGTCAGCAAAGCCGATCGTGGTGACGCCTTCGGCAGCGCAAGTCTCAGCACCGTCGTACATGATATTCCACAGTTCGGGGCCAAGCACCGATCCCTGTGGAACACCGCTGGTGATTTCAATGTCTTTACGGAGCATTTCTTCGTCCAGATATATGACGCGCGCACTCAGGTAGCTCTTCAGAGCGTTGAGAAGATATTTGGGAGTCTCGAGGTACTCCAGCTCTGTCACTATCCACCTCCAACTCGCCGAGTTGAAGGCGTTCTTCACATCCAGAGTTATAGGGATGCAATTGAAGTTAATTTATTTATAAAAAAAAATAAAAAACATTTTGAGGTTGTTGCCAACCTCATCATAAAATGGACCCTGCAAATTGGCGGGGAGTTCATGTTTTCATCATAATTATAAAATTATTCTTAAAGATTTTTATCAAGTTCTGGTCGTTTTTTTTTTATGAATTTTTTTTAATCGGGTTTCAAACCGCGTGTCATTTGAGGTCCATTTCCCCAACCCCGCCCATCGCGAATTTTGAATCAATTTTGGTGTCAATCGTTTGTGTGTCGTTTGTGTTCGTTTGTGTTTTCATTATTTTCGTTTGTGTTAGCACCGTTCGCGAAATATCTTCAAATTAACGTGGGCGGGGCTGGGGAAACGGCAGCCCCGCCCATCGCGAATTTCGGGTCGAATTTGGTGTCAATCGTTTGTGTTTCGTTTGTGTTCGTTTGTGTGCTCATTATTTTCGTTTGTGTTATCACCGTTCGCGAAATATCTTCAATTTAAGTGGGCGGGGCTGGGGAAATGCCAGCCCCGCCCATCGCGAATTTCGGGTCTAATTTGGTGTCAATCGTTTGTGTTTCGTTTGTGTTCGTTTGTGTGCTCATTATTTTCGTTTGTGTTAGCACCGTTCGCGAAATATATTCAAAAACATATCCTAGGTTTATTTCCCCGGCCCCGCCCATTTTGAATTTTTGCTCGAATTTGGTGTCAATCGTTTACTCATCGTTTGTGTACGTTTGTGTTTCTATTCCCGTCGTCTCAATATCGATTTTCAACTAGCTGGGAGAAAATGAATTTTTGTCAAGCTCCGAGCAACAACCGCCACATTTCGAAATTATAGCAATTACGTTATTTAAGAAAATTGGTGTTATTTTAGTTGTAAATTTATCAATATGGATAGGTTTCAACTTAAAACAATAAAAACCATTTTTATTTATTTTACTATAACCACAGCAGTGACTTGATGAGATTGGTGAAGTTAAGTTGTAAATAAAAGAGAAAGAAGAGGATTGAACCACCAAAAAAATGGACTGTACATTACAGAGAAGTAAAGTTCCGAATGGAATAAAGTTTGATTATTATTAATTATATTGTAAATGAAAAAAATACCAACCGCAAAAATTTAATTAGTGCAGATTACCTATCTGATATTATTTACATTATATGGCGACTAAAAATAACAAGATAACAACAATTTTTCACACCAGAAAGATCCTCATACGAAAAAAATTGTCCCAGTAACTAATCCAGTATGGAATAACATACAAAGAAGTTTGAAATTCGCCGTAACTCTGAAATATATCCACAGTATAGTGCTCTTCAACAGATTTAACGTAATGGACAAGTTAGGATTACAAGTAAATACCGAAGCATTTGAAATAGGAAATAATGCCCACCGCGATGATAATGATGAAACAAGTGAAAATGAAGAAGAAATGATTGAATTTAAAATTACGTTATCTGCGGAAGAATGGAAAAAAATGACAACTGAGCCGGTATTATATAACAGGAAGGATCGACCAAATTCTCAGAGATCTTACGTAGTACTAACGCCATTCCTATGGACCGATATTGTAAACGAGCACTTCTTCGAGCTTACTAGAAAATGTTGTTGTTTGATTTTTAAAAGAAATAATATTCATCCTAATGGAGATAGCTACCTACAGTTTGAAGCACAATGTAAAATATGTCGCAGTGCGTTGATCGGTATAATCGCAAATCCTCCATCACCTGATTCTCGCGTAGTTGTAGATTGTACGTATAGTGGTGATTATCGAATATGTAGTGGAGGAAAGAAACGAAGAATATTCAATGAAAAACGTTCGGAATATGAAAAGAAAATGTTGGATGAAAAGATGTCCCCTGCGTTTTTACAACGGAAAGAAGCTAGTAAATTTATGATTTGTGGAGAATCTGAACCGAGTCATTTGCCCTCTCTAAATGCGTTAAGAATTTTAAAACATAAGGCTCGCAAAGAAAATTTGATTAATTCTGATCCTCTTTTAGCTATCGCGGAATTGAAAGGAAGCTATCCGTTTAATAATATTATCAGGGATGTGGGGTATGATAAGTTTTTTATTCATTATTGGACGGTTTCAGAATTGAATGCTTACCGCACCTATGCTAAACACGTAAAATATCCGCGTATTTCAATTGACGCAACTGGAGGTGTAGTGCAACATGTGACCTTACACACTGGAAGAAAAACAGGTCCCATTTTTTTGTATGAAATCACTGTTATGCATAATGAACATAGCAACAGTCAATTTTCAGTAGGACATATGCTCTCTGAACGACATACTAATATTGCTATAAGAGGATGGCTCAGCGAATGGTTCAATAACGATATGCCTTTACCAAAAATTGTAGTCGTCGACCAGTCGAAGGCATTAATGATGGCCGTGGTGAATACGTTTACTCAATACAGTACTTTGCATAAGTACTTGTCAGTGTGTTCGGGTTTATTAAGAAAGGAACTTGAAGTACTGAAATTCCTGATTGTATGGTTAGGCTAGATTTTAACCATACGATGAGTTTAATAAGTAGCTGGAATGAATTCAAAGTTGCTCCGCCAAGATTTAAAAATTTCTATATGAGATCGATTGGATTGGTTATATCGAGTATGAATTACGATGAAGTAAAACATTTATTGCGGTGCATTTTCGTGGTAGCTCTTAGTGAAAGCGAAGGATCCAATTCAAATGGTGACGTCACATCTTGCGAAATTGCGAAAAGTTATTTAAAGCAGAAAATTTCTTCGCATATCGATATCGATTTTGAGAGTTTCTTAATAAACTTTAATGAAGACGATACTAAGGAAATATTAGCCGAAAATACAATCGAAGATATTACTCCGCCTGCAAGTGTTTTTGACGAAATACAATTAAGTTACAATACTTGCTTTGAGGAAGCTAAACGTGTCGAAAATGTTGGGGAACGTGATAATTTGCAATATTCACCCGGTATTGCCAAAAAGATTCTTGAATTTACCAAATTATTACCACTATGGTCTTCGGTGATGGTACCAATCTTTAATTATGGAAATATCACAGAAACATCCGCGTCATCTGAAAGTATGTTCAATGATTTAAAACATCGAGTATTTAAACATAAGCCATTGCCAGTCAGAATAGACGAATTTATTCAAGTTCATTTGGAAAGCATTACAGGCTGCATGAATATTGTTTCTTCTAAATTTCAGAAAGGTTTAAATGAAGTAGAGGAAGAAAGTATGGAAGAAAATCGTGACAATGAAAAGGAAAAAAATAATGATGGAATACCTGAAACTTCTGAAGAGAACTGGGGTGGAGAAGTTGTCAACCGTAAGGAAAAGAAAAGAAAACCAAACTATTTAGACGCTGACCCAACAATATCATTATACAACGACAGTAGTCGAAGTAAGAGTTCCGTCATCGGTTTATTAAAAAATGGTACTTCTTTAGGTCTCAAAGGTGTAACTATCAAAAATCGAAATTATACTTTCACAAATACTTGCACTTTTGATACGATAACACAAATTTTATTTTCGAGTTATGCCGACAGTGATCTATACTCCAATTTTATAAATATTAATTCTGAAGAATATCTGTATTTCAAATTGATCCAGAACGCGATACGAGATGGAATTACAACACAGTGTTATCGAAAAAGGGCGGAAATTCTTTTGGAAATATTCGAAAAAGAACGATCACAGTTACTTGGAGAAGGTATAACTATCGATTCTAACTGTACTGCGAATTATTTACTCAAAAAGTTATTTATGAAGTATCCTTGTTTTACAGAAATTAAAAAATGTACATCTTGCGATTGGGAAAATAAGCGACCTGGGGAAACTATAGTAGCCAATTTAGGTATAGAAAATTTTGAATTATTGCAACAAATCATGAATAATTATTTTGAAGATCCAGTAAAATGCGGCTCTTGTGGTGTTTCTTCTATTCCTAGAAGTTTTACGATTGGTCCTCATTTATTCATAGAACCTGTAAACAATTCGGCACCGTACGATTCCCAATTTTCAATACCGCTTTCAAATGTTCCTTTGTCTTTAAATATTTTAGAAAAACATTTTAAGTTGAAAGGAATTATTAGTTTTCTTCCACCGAAAAGCAAATCCCCGTCAGCAATAGGACATTATGTAGCTTATTGTTGGAGAGCTCATCTAAATTCTTGGGAAAAATTTGACGATCTACAAACAGAACGAAACAGGAGTATACGTTCTTCTACCGTTGTGAACTGTGAATATCTTATATATACATTGTAATAATTATTTATTTGCTAATAAACTATTAATTTATTAATATCCGAGTATTATTTCTGTTTGTACAACAAAAATTCATTTTTATTATGAATAATGCAATGTTATCAAAAAAGTATCGTATAAAGATGGCGGGATATTACGTACTTGACATCTTGGCTAATATTTTTAAGGACGGTCCTGATCCATTTCTATACCATTTTTTAAATACTAGTATTATCTATGATGTACTTGTTTATCCTTACATCAAAACATGGTTTTTATTGTTTTAAGTTGAAACCTATCCATATTGATAAATTTACAACTAAAATAACACCAATTTTCTTAAATAACGTAATTGCTATAATTTCGAAATGTGGCGGTTGTTGCTCGGAGCTTGACAAAAATTCATTTTCTCCCAGCTAGTTGAAAATCGATATTGAGACGACGGGAATAGAAACACAAACGTACACAAACGATGAGTAAACGATTGACACCAAATTCGAGCAAAAATTCAAAATGGGCGGGGCCGGGGAAATAAACCTAGGTTATGTTTTTGAATATATTTCGCGAACGGTGCTAACACAAACGAAAATAATGAGCACACAAACGAACACAAACGAAACACAAACGATTGACACCAAATTAGACCCGAAATTCGCGATGGGCGGGTCTGGCATTTCCCCAGCCCCGCCCACTTAAATTGAAGATATTTCGCGAACGGTGATAACACAAACGACAATAATGAGCACACAAACGAACACAAACGAAACACAAACGATTGACACCAAATTCGACCCGGAATTCGCGATGGGCGGGGCTGGCATTTCCCCAGCCCCGCCCACATAAATTGAAGATATTTCGCGAACGGTGATAACACAAACGAAAATAATGAGCACACAAACGAACACAAACGAAACACAAACGATTGACACCAAATTCGACCCGAAATTCGCGATGGGCGGGGCTGCCGTTTCCCCAGCCCCGCCCACGTTAATTTGAAGATATTTCGCGAACGGTGCTAACACAAACGAAAATAATGAAAACACAAACGAACACAAACGACACACAAACGATTGACACCAAAATTGATTCAAAATTCGCGATGGGCGGGGCTGGGGAAATGGACCTTGTCATTTGGTATATTGTGACATACACATAATCTGCCTATTTTGATATGATGTTTTCTGATTTGTTTTATGTTTCAGGTTTCTATATTGGATTGCGTGGGCGTTTTTATTTCATCAATGTTGGTATGTATTGGTATTCATATCTTGATTTTTGGAGTCTATTTTTCATTTTCGATTGTTATTTGGCTTTATTGGGTACACTCAAACCTTGTTTCTTATCAGGGTTATTAGTTTTTAGGATTAGATCTCATTGGTCACGGTTATTTCTCTCGTTGTCAATAGTGGTTGCTATGGATTGTGCACGGGCCTCAAGTCGGGCCTTATATACTTTACACAGGATTGATCCTGTGGAGTGCTTGTTGTCACTGAGCTTCGCTCTGACACAGTTGGCGCATACATGCTTAGCAAGTTCCTTTTGCACTACGCAATCACGTGAAGCATGTTCTGTTGAGGTGCAAAAGGCGCATGTTTCATTTCCTTTGCAAAATTTGGCTGTGTGGCCAAATCGTTGGCATTTATAACATCGGACAATTCCGATGTGATTCCGTATCCGGTAGCTTTTCCAAGCCACTCTGAATTTACCCTCCTTTGTTATTGCTTCATGGACCAGGGGGTGAACCTCCAGGATCCATTTGTTGTGAGTTCTTCCTCTGGTATGTACGGGATTGGCTCTTTTGAGCCAAGAAATCCCGGCCATATTGACCACCTCGGGAAGACTCCTTTCTATTTCCGCTGTGATTTGATCCCTAGAAACGGATTTGTCCACCATCTGTATAGCAATTGATGGCCAGGTAGCTGAAGGCTCCCGGGCCATCAATTGGTTTTCCGCGAGTAGAGTGCTGCCTACTAGTTTCTTGACGGAAGGGTGGGAGGATTCCACCACAACACTTTTGTTTTTCGTCAGATAGAGCCTATCTTCTTTTATGCCAAGGTCTTCCGCTCTGATGCTAGTCAGGGCGGATTTCGTGTTTTCTGCTGACTGGAATGAGCTACCCTCTCCAGGGTAGACAATTACTTTGTATTTCTTGTGTGTGCTCCGGGGGTTGCTGATGGCAGCCCTCTTCATTGCTGTCAGGTATTTCCTGGGTGGGTCGTGCTTCGTGGATTCTTCCTTAGGGGAAGAATCTGTTTCCTTGGGTTCCCGAACCTTGAGGAGGTTCGGGGGGTTGGACTCTGCCAAATTTTTCCCAGGTGGGTCTTGCTTTTTGTGTTCTTCCTGAGGGGAAGAATTTGTTTCTTTGAGTTCCCGGACCTTGAGGAGGTTCGCGGGGTTGGCAGGGGCAGGAACCGCCTCTGCTGTGTTTGCTTTGGACGGAGAAAGGGTGGCTGAAGGCTCACCCGTCCCTTGCTTGTTGCTATTGCCCTTCAATACGAATAATAGAAGTTTAAAGGTGCTTTCTTTCATATCTTCTAAGTTTCTTAGTGTGTTTTTCCTTTCGTCGAGTTCTTCTTTGCTTAATATGATGAATTTCATTATTTTATGCGCGGCGTACGATATGTTGGAAAATATTTCATTCGTCCATTCTGTTATTCCCAACTGGCTTTCACTTGGTGTTTTTGTTTTTTCTATTCCATGTTCTTCTTTACTTTCTTGCATCACTTGTAGGGCTATGGACAATGTTTCGATCAGCTTTGTGGATATTTCTAAATTATAATCACTTTGTGTTTTTTCAGTTTCATAATTTTTTGTTTCGTTACTGTTTTCACTTAGCGTTTCTGTCTCTTGTTTTTCATGTTTTTCTTTTTCTTGCTTCGCCAATCTGGCACGTTTCCTTTGGTTTTTATTTGGTTTCTTTTTTGCTTCCTTTCGAATTTTTCCTTGTTTTTCATTGTCCGAGCTATTGTTTTCTTCATCTTCAAGTGTGGACCATTCTTTGGGCCACTCGTAGGGCCATTCTTCTTCGTCTGTCTCAGGATTATTTCTACGTTTCTTTTCAATTTCTTCGATTTTTGCTGATGAGGCCATATTAGACGATTTCGACTTTCTCTGTTTTTCTTATAGGGATGCAGAACCTCCTGGTGCGCCACGTCCCGCTCCTTGCTGCTTGCGCCGTGGTGACTATAGCCCAAAGGGCGTCGATGGTCGACCGCCCCTTCCTGAATCCATACTGATTCGGAGCGAGTCCCCCCTTTTGCTCTAGATGTTGTTGAAACCTTCCTAGGATTATCTTCTCTAGTAGCTTGCCCATTGTGTCTATCAGACAAATGGGCCTATATGAGCTAGGGTTTTCTAGGGGTTTCGCGCCCTTCCTCAGCAGGATCAGTCTCGATTTCTTCCATATCTCTGGGAAATTTCCCAGTCTTAGGAGTTCGTCAAAAGTTTCAAGCACCGGTTGCGGGTCTTCGGTTATCACCGCTTTCAGGACCTCGGATGGAATGAGGTCCGGCCCCGGTGCTTTCTTATTGGCCATGTTCTTGGTGGCCCCCATCAGTTTTTCAACGTCGATTTTTGGCGGGGGTGTCTCGTTCTCTTCGGGCACGAATCGGACAGGCTCGTGACCCGGGAACAGAGTGGCGACAATGTCGTTGAGTCGCTGTGGGATCAGACCGGGTATTCCAGTTCTACCAATCTTTTTTGTTACTATCTTATAACCGAGACCCCACACGTCGGCATCCACCTCCTTCAGGAGTTCAAGCCAGCTATTCTTCTGACTTCGGAGGATGGATGCCCTAAACTCCTCTGTGGCCCGGGCATAACCTTCGTCCGCCGCGTATTCCCTTCTTCTTCGGCTTCGCTGGGCCTTTCTTCTGGCCGCAACGCATTTTCGGCGTAGTTCGGCAACCTCAGCGTTCCACCAGTGTACCTTCTTTTTGCAACGATTGCTTTTCTTCTTCAGGCATTTATCGCACAGCTGTGTGAGTTGTTCTGCTAGTTTCTCCGGAGTTCTTTCGACCTCGGACCATTTTAGCTCCTTCATGGCTGATGCGACCAGGGCAATTCTTTGGCCATCGACTTGCCATCCCCTAGGCGGTCTGGGGATTTGAGCCCTGTCTCCGAATTCGAACATGACATGTCGGTGGTCGCTCTGGCTCTCTTCCTGGAGCACTTCCCAACTTACCAGATGTTCGGTAAGATTCGACGTTGCGAAAGTGACATCCAGGATGGACTGGGTACCCCTCCTGTTCTCCGTGGATGTTCTGAAGAACGTAAGGGTATTTCCAGAATTCCACACGTCCAGACCGGCGGCGGCCATCTCTTCCGACAGGATTCTGCCTCTGTAGGTGGTTTCGTCACATCCCCACTCGGGAGCCTTGGCAATAAAGTCGCCAGCAACTACAGCCGTGCGATGTAGCCCCAATTCTTGAAATATGTTTTGAACTTGTTCTTCAAATTTTTCTTTGCTTTGGTCGGGGGAGAGGTAAACGCTGAAGAATATGTCCCCCCCACCTCCACCCAGACGTAGCCCTCACCACTGCCCACTCTTTCCACCCTCCTGTTGGACACCATTATTGCCGCTTTTCCATTGGTGTCTTCGTGCCAATTGTTTTCTAGGGCACGGTACGGCTCGCTGATCAAAATGATGTCGATGTTCTTTTCACTGATTGTTTGCATCAGGAGGGCTTGAGCGTCGACTTTATGGTTGAGGTTTATCTGGAGGATCTTGTTTCTTCTTGTTGAGTGGGCACGTTCGGTTGCCGACTCTGTGCCCACCTTTTTTGCAGTCCTGGCAGAAAGGCTCCGCCTTACAACTGCTTGCTTTGTGGAAGTGGAGATGAAAACCAACGATATGGTTGTCGAAATACCGAAAATAAAAATACTTGATTCTAAGATTATAATGAAAGGAAGAGACAAAAGTGAGGATTCGAACCCAAAGAAGAAACCGCCAGATTCAACAAGAAAGACTCGAAGTCAAAGCATAGATGAGTCGCGAAAAAACGCGAAAAACAAAAGAGGCCGAGAAAGTCCCGAAAATACTGAAGAAAGCGAGGATGAACGCCCGTTCATCATGAAAGCAAAGAGAACGCGAAAAAAGAAGAAAGAACAAACGGAACATATGGACACCACCGACCCCTCGTCGAGCGAGGACAGTGACGGATGTGACTTTGAGACGATGCTCAAAGAAAAACAAAAGGAACTTGGCATAGCCCAAGAGAAAGAAAAAGAAACCGAAAGCGATGAAACGAAGAAAAACAAAAGGACCAAAAATCAACGAAAGAAAGATCGAAAAAGAAAAATAGACGAAGAGTACCAAAAGGAAGAAGAAACCAAGAAAACGAAGACAACCGACAGCCAAGAAAAAGAAGAAGAAAATGCGAGGGTGAACGAAAGCCCGGAGCAGACCGTTAAGTCTACTCCGGACTTGGCCAGTAGCCAGACATTGGACGCTGATTCAGAGATATGGTCGGACCAAAAACTAAAGGAAGCATCAAAAAACGTAATGAACGACGTACACGTAGTACGTAGATTCTTGATGAGGAGTAAGGAGGCCCTCAACTTTCGAGAAGAGGCCCTCGAGCGAATGAAAAACGTGGAAGGACTAGTCCAGGAACTAGTCCAGGACGGAATCAGAAGAAACAAAATGGGGACGGGAGCGCCTTCAGCCTTCCCTCCTCAAACAAAAGCAATCATAGAAGAGGTGGTCAAGGCCATCAGCAAGACCACCCCTCCAATAGTGGCGACCCTTCAGGTCGCGCAGAGTAAATTATCACCGGAAACTGACAAACAAAACCCCCCCAGGGACTACCTGGAGGCGGCTAAGAAGGTGGCCGCTGGCGGCCCTCGTAGCATGCCCACTAGAAAATTCAAGGTCATAGTGTACCCTGACGAAGGGAACACTAATAAATCGGCGGACGAAACTAAACTACAACTTACCAGCATCAAGCTAGCCGACCTAAAAATTAAGCCAGACAGGGTATACCCCATCAAAAACAACGGAGTGATGGTTGAGTCCTCTCAGCCGTCGCTCAAGGACTTGATCGGCAACTCGTTTTTAAAAGAAAAGAAATTGGTGGCCCGGGAGCCTTCAGCTACCTGGCCATCAATCTCTATCCAGATGGTGGACAAATCTTTGTCCAAAGAAAGGGTGGTCGAGGAATTCACCGCGAACTACCCTGAAGCAACAAAAGCGGCCGGGAGCTCCTGGCTCAGGAGCATCAACCCGGTGCACTCTAAGGGTAAGACCCACAACAAGTGGATCCTGGAGGTTCACCCCGTGGTCAGGGAAGCGGCTATCAAGGACGGGAAGTTCCGCGCTTCCTGGAAAAGCTACCGCATCTATGACCACATTACGATCACGCGCTGCTATAAGTGCCAGCGCTTTGGACATACAGCCAAATACTGTAAAGGGAGTGAAGCATGTGCATTCTGCTCCTCCACGGAACACGCTTCACGTGCCTGTGGGGTGCAGAATGATTGTGCGAAACATGTGTGTATCAACTGCGTCAGAGCTAAACACAGCGATGCCAGGCACACTACAGGATCGAACACGTGTAGGGTCTATAAAGCAAGACTTATGGATTACGTACATTCAGTTTTAACGCTTACAGACATCAGTAATGAGTAAGCCCTTTAAAGTCTTGCAGGTAAACCTGAGGAACTCGGAGGCCGCCACGGCCGACGCGCAACGCTTTGTTGCCCAGGAAGAAATTCTCTTGGCCATTCTTTCGGAACCCTACTGCTACCCCGCGGCAGCAGGAGAGTTTCGTCTTCCCTTCTCCCCGAACACTCGGACGGCAGCAATCTTCGGCGACCACTTCCGAACTTGCATCATGGTTAACGATGCGGTAGGAAATGAATTCACGTTCTCCTTCCTCCCGCAAGTTTCCAGCAAGTTCGTAACGGTCGTGTCAATTACCTTCAGTAATAAAGTGACCTACTATTTTATAGGCACGTATTTTCCTCCCTCAGAGGATATACAAATTCCACTCGAAGACCTCCGGAAAGCACTGGGTGTTTGCGGAAAGGGGAAGACCTATATTTGCGGAGACTTTAATTGTCGATCAAGGGTGTGGTATGACACCGTAGATTCCAACTCCAGGGCACAGGCACTGGAGGAATTCATTGTGCAGCACGAGCTCTTCGTGTTCAATCGACCTAACAAACCGCCTTCGTTCGAGGACTCCCTCGGCAGGAAGAGCAACATAGATCTAACGTTGGGCACTTGCGACACCGTCAATGCAACCCACTCATGGGACATTGCGGAACATGTCATTATCACTGATCATAAAGCCATCACATTTGAAATAGGTGCACCTAATAATCCCATCAGGATTAGTAGGAATAGAAACCCGGATACCATCCAAGCGGAAACCATCGAGACAGAGTTAACTCGGTGGGTAGAGGAAAACGGCCCCAGGTCGGACAATCTAACCACCGAAAACGAAATCGAGGACATGGTCTCCGATTTACACGGAAGGATCCAGGATCTAATAAATAGGAAAGCCCAAATGAAGAAGATCTACGTTGGCCGTCCTGGCTGGTGGACCGACAATCTTGAAAGAGCGCGAAAGAAGTATCTCGCGCGGAAGACGGCTTTGTATAGGAACCGCATTGAGAACGAACAGAACGGGCTGTACATTGCAATGATGGAATCCAAGGAAAAATTCCTGGAAACACTGAAAAAAGCCAAACAGGCTAGCTGGCAAAAGTTCGTCGAGGACGACCTTGTACCCAACCCCTGGGGGGTTACCTACAAACTAGCAACAAGGAAATATAAGGGCAAAAACATCCTCACCACCTTCAGTGGCGGGGACGGGAAGGTAACGGAAACGCCGGAAAAAACCCTAACCTACCTCATGAACGGTCTACTCCCCGACGACGATCGAAACTCCGATGCAACGGTGGATCACCAAACCATGCGGTCGGATTTCGAAAATCTGAGGGGTGTGCCGGACATGGCGCAGGTTAGGGAGGTCGAAAGCGACGAGCTGGATGACCTAATCAGGACGACGCAAGCCAGAAAGGCACCGGGTTTTGACAACATTCAGGGATCTTTTCTTAAAAAACTCTATGTTGTCATCAAAAACGTGTTAATGGGTATATACAATGCGTGCATTAAAGTTGCTTATTTCCCCAAACTGTGGCAGAAGGGGGTCCTCAAGATCCTACTCAAGAACCCAGATGGGGAAACAAGCAACATTAAGAACTACAGGCCGATCACCCTCTTGCCGGTGTTCGGCAAAATTTTAGAAAAAATTATGAAGAAACGAATACTCGAAAGTAATACCCCTTACCACGATCGGTGCCAATACGGCTTCGTGGAAGGTATGAGCACCACAACAGCCCTCAAGGCATTTTATGAAAAAATAGATACTACGGAGATGAAGCGGAAGATAGCCAAGGGTTTTCTCGCGGTAATCTTCTACGACATCTCCGGAGCTTTTGATAACATGTGGTGGCCGGCTCTATTCCGCTCGCTGAGCGAAAAAGGGCTCCCTCACAGGTTAAAGGTCATCATCAAAAGCTACCTCTCAGCCCGGGAGGTGACTCTCACTTCCGGGGTCTCAAAGGTAGGGAAAAGATCCACGAAGGGATGTCCTCAGGGCTCGGTCCTCGGCCCGATCCTCTGGAACTCACTTCTGGATCATTATCTAAAACAGGACAAACAGGAGGGTACTCATACCTTCGCGTACGCGGATGACATCGCGACCGTCGTCACGGCGTCTTCCAGAATTCTATTACAAGAAAAACTACAAACATGCGTCAATGAACTTAGCGGATGGTGCAAGGACATGAAACTCGCTCTCTCGAAAACAAAGACGAAGATCATGTGCTTGTACCCGAAGCGAGTCCACAACTATGATTTAGATGTTAGACTCAACGGGAAAAAAATAAAGGTGGCAAGGGAATATAAGTACCTTGGGGTCCTTATTGACGAAAACCTATCGATGCAACCGCATGTAAACTACGTTTGCGGCAAAGCCAGTAAACTGGTCCATGCGCTGCATCGAATGGCAAAAAGCGGTTGGAACTTGGACACCTCGAACTCTATGCGAAGGATCTACCAGGGGGCGGTAGTCCCCATCTTGGCTTACGGAAGCGAGATCTGGATACATAGAATAGGGGATAAGCACACGTTGGCCCGGCTGATATCGTGCTATGGATTTTGCTGTCGCGTGATAGCAAAATGCTATAGGACTGTGTCGGCCATAGCCGCGGGTGTTTTGGCAGGTATCCACCCAATCGATTTAGAACTCTTACGATTACTGTCATGGTGTGAAGCCAGAAACAAGAAAGTAACCACCTTTATGGGGGTAAGAATCGACCCGAAAGATTATAAATACAGAGTGGACATTAAACGAAAAATGGAAGACATAATCCAACATGAATGGCAAAAAAGATGGGACGATGGAGTGGTAGGTAGAATTACCTACCAATTCATCCCCAAGGTAAGCAATAAAATAATGAATAATTCCTTCCAGATGACTCAAATGCTTACCGGGCATGGCGAGTTCGGCCGACACCTCAAGAGATTGGGGAAATCGGAGGACGGACTGTGTCCGGCTTGCGACGTTCTCGATGAACCTACACATCGGATACGGGAGTGCGATTTGTACATGCAAGAACAGTTGGAGTTGGCGGCCTATCATGGCATCCATCTCCCTGCACAACTGGACGAGCTGTACGAAGAAACACCACCCGACCTGATGTGTAAATTCCTCGAGAACAAGACCGTTAACATTACCGAGACTGAGATCTAATCATACAATCCAATAACCCGACATGAAATAAGGTCTGGGTGCGAACCAGTAATGACATAAATTTAACCGAAAAGGAAAAAACTGACACTTACACTGATACTTACCAATGGTGAAGATTGAATAACGCCCATGCAAACCAGATGTGGAAACCTAAAACAAAAAATTAGAAACATTCCATAAAACCATGCAGATAAAAATGTACGTTACAATAACAACCAACGAAATACGGTTTGAAATCCCACCAAAATTCATACCAAAAAGACTACCTTGAACCAGCAAATTAATTTTGATATCATTTATTTTTACTTATGACAACATGAATTTTCTGCCAATATGCAGATTAAGTTTTTGATTGGCAATAGCTAATCCGTTTTTTATTCTATATAAATAAATAACTTCAATTGCTTGCTTTGTGGAGCGAAAGTCGAAATCGTCTAATATGGCCTCATCAGCAAAAATCGAAGAAATTGAAAAGAAACTTAGAAATAATCCTGAGACAGACGAAGAAGAATGGCCCTACGAGTGGCCCAAAGAATGGTCCACACTTGAAGATGAAGAAAACAATAGCTCGGACAATGAAAAACAAGGAAAAATTCGAAAGGAAGCAAAAAAGAAACCAAATAAAAACCAAAGGAAACGTGCCAGATTGGCGAAGCAAGAAAAAGAAAAACATGAAAAACAAGAGACAGAAACGCTAAGTGAAAACAGTAACGAAACAAAAAATTATGAAACTGAAAAAACACAAAGTGATTATAATTTAGAAATATCCACAAAGCTGATCGAAACATTGTCCATAGCCCTACAAGTGATGCAAGAAAGTAAAGAAGAACATGGAATAGAAAAAACAAAAACACCAAGTGAAAGCCAGTTGGGAATAACAGAATGGACGAATGAAATATTTTCCAACATATCGTACGCCGCGCATAAAATAATGAAATTCATCATATTAAGCAAAGAAGAACTCGACGAAAGGAAAAACACACTAAGAAACTTAGAAGATATGAAAGAAAGCACCTTTAAACTTCTATTATTCGTATTGAAGGGCAATAGCAACAAGCAAGGGACGGGTGAGCCTTCAGCCACCCTTTCTCCGTCCAAAGCAAACACAGCAGAGGCGGTTCCTGCCCCTGCCAACCCCGCGAACCTCCTCAAGGTCCGGGAACTCAAAGAAACAAATTCTTCCCCTCAGGAAGAACACAAAAAGCAAGACCCACCTGGGAAAAATTTGGCAGAGTCCAACCCCCCGAACCTCCTCAAGGTTCGGGAACCCAAGGAAACAGATTCTTCCCCTAAGGAAGAATCCACGAAGCACGACCCACCCAGGAAATACCTGACAGCAATGAAGAGGGCTGCCATCAGCAACCCCCGGAGCACACACAAGAAATACAAAGTAATTGTCTACCCTGGAGAGGGTAGCTCATTCCAGTCAGCAGAAAACACGAAATCCGCCCTGACTAGCATCAGAGCGGAAGACCTTGGCATAAAAGAAGATAGGCTCTATCTGACGAAAAACAAAAGTGTTGTGGTGGAATCCTCCCACCCTTCCGTCAAGAAACTAGTAGGCAGCACTCTACTCGCGGAAAACCAATTGATGGCCCGGGAGCCTTCAGCTACCTGGCCATCAATTGCTATACAGATGGTGGACAAATCCGTTTCTAGGGATCAAATCACAGCGGAAATAGAAAGGAGTCTTCCCGAGGTGGTCAATATGGCCGGGATTTCTTGGCTCAAAAGAGCCAATCCCGTACATACCAGAGGAAGAACTCACAACAAATGGATCCTGGAGGTTCACCCCCTGGTCCATGAAGCAATAACAAAGGAGGGTAAATTCAGAGTGGCTTGGAAAAGCTACCGGATACGGAATCACATCGGAATTGTCCGATGTTATAAATGCCAACGATTTGGCCACACAGCCAAATTTTGCAAAGGAAATGAAACATGCGCCTTTTGCACCTCAACAGAACATGCTTCACGTGATTGCGTAGTGCAAAAGGAACTTGCTAAGCATGTATGCGCCAACTGTGTCAGAGCGAAGCTCAGTGACAACAAGCACTCCACAGGATCAATCCTGTGTAAAGTATATAAGGCCCGACTTGAGGCCCGTGCACAATCCATAGCAACCACTATTGACAACGAGAGAAATAACCGTGACCAATGAGATCTAATCCTAAAAACTAATAACCCTGATAAGAAACAAGGTTTGAGTGTACCCAATAAAGCCAAATAACAATCGAAAATGAAAAATAGACTCCAAAAATCAAGATATGAATACCAATACATACCAACATTGATGAAATAAAAACGCCCACGCAATCCAATATAGAAACCTGAAACATAAAACAAATCAGAAAACATCATATCAAAATAGGCAGATTATGTGTATGTCACAATATACCAAATGACACGCGGTTTGAAACCCGATTAAAAAAATTCATAAAAAAAAACGACCAGAACTTGATAAAAATCTTTAAGAATAATTTTATAATTATGATGAAAACATGAACTCCCCGCCAATTTGCAGGGTCCATTTTATGATGAGGTTGGCAACAACCTCAAAATGTTTTTTATTTTTTATAAATAAATTAACTTCAATTGCTTGCTTTGTGGTAGCAAGTGAAAATCGAAATCGAGCAATATGGTTGTAGAAACGCCCAAAGTCAGAATACTCGATGCAAGAATCTTGAACAGAATAGAGACAGCAAATGATCCAAAACCCAAAAAGAAAGAAGAACCCAAGAGAACGACGCGTAGTCAGAGCACTGACGACGCGAAAAAATTCGCGAAAAACAAAAGAGTGCGAGAGACATCCGAAAATAGCGAAGAGAGCGAGGAGGAACGACCGTTCCTCCCCAAAACGAAAAGAAATAAGAAAAAAAAGAAAGGAACATTAGAAAACATGGAAACCGACACCTCGTCCAGCGAAGAAAGCGATGATTATGACCTGGAAAAAATACTCAAGGAAAAAGTAAAAGAGTTGAACCTTATCCAAGAATCTGAAAGCGAAGAAACGAATAAAAAAAAGCGAACAAAAAACCAAAGAAAGAAGGATAAGAAACGGAAAATGGAAGAAGAATACAAAAAAGAAGAAGAGAACAAAAAACAAACCGAAACCAATACAACTACCCCAGTGAACGAAACCCAGGAGGAGACCGTTAAGTCTACTCCTGGTTTGATTAGTAACGAAGGAACCGACGTAACCACCGAATCAAATACATGGTCAGATGAAAAATTAAGAGAAGCAACTAGAAAGGTGATGGAGGACGCACACGAGGTGCGTCGCTTCTTAATGCGAAGTAAAGAAGCCCTGAATCTCAGAGAGGAGGCCCTGAAGAGGGTTAAAAATATGGAGGCTCTGATACAAGAGCTTTGCGTCGACGGAATAATGAGAAATAAAAGGGGGACGGGAGCGCCTTCAGCCTCCCCTCCTCAAACCAAAGTCTTAATAGAAGAGGTGGTCAAGGCCATTGCCAAGACCACCCCTTCTATGAATGTTGCGCCGACCCTTCAGGTCACTCAAAGTAAAACAGTACCGGAAAATGACAAGCAGAACCCCCCCAGGGACTACCTGGAGGCAGTTAAGAAGGTGGCCGCTGGCGGCCCTCGTAGCATGCCAACAAAGAAATTCAAGGTCATAGTGTACCCTGACGAAGGGAACACTAGCAAATCGGCGGACGAAACAAAAGCCCAACTAACCAGCATTAAATTGACCGACCTTAATATCAAACCAGACAGGGTATACCCCATTAAAAATAATGGAGTGATGGTTGAATCATCTCAGCCGTCGCTCAAAAACTTGATCAGCAATTCATTTCTAAAGGAAAAGAAATTGGTGGCCCGGGAGCCTTCAGCTACCTGGCCATCAATCTCTATTCAGATGGTGGACAAAACAATGTCCAAAGAAAGGGTGGTCGAGGAATTTCCCGCGAACTACCCCGAAGCAACTAAAGCGGCCGGGAGCTCCTGGCTCAGGAGCATCAACCCGGTGAACTCCAAGGGAAAGACCCACAACAAGTGGATTCTGGAGGTTCACCCCGTGGTCAGGGAAGCGGCAATCAAGGACGGGAAGTTTAGGGCTTCCTGGAAAAGTTACCGCATCCACGACCACATTTACGATCACGCGCTGCTTCAAGTGTCAGCGCTTTGGACACACAGCGAAATACTGTAAAGGGAGTGAAGCATGTGCATTCTGCTCATCCACGGAACACGCCTCACGTGCCTGTGGGGTGCAGAATGATTGTGCGAAACATGCGTGCATTAACTGTGTCAGAGCTAAGCATAGCGATGCCAGGCACACTACAGGATCGAACACATGTAGGGTCTACAAAGCGAGACTTATGGATTACGCACATTCAATTTTAACGCTTACAGACATCACTAATGAGTAAGCCCTTCAAAGTCTTGCAGGTAAACCTGAGGAACTCGGAGGCCGCCACGGCCGACGCGCAACGCTTTGTTGCCCAGGAAGAAATTCTCTTGGCCATTCTTTCGGAACCCTACTGCTACCCCGCGGCAGCAGGAGGGTTTCGTCTTCCCTTCTCTCCGAACACACGGACGGCAGCAATCTTCGGCGACCACTTCCGAACTTGCATCATGGTTAACGATGCGGTAGGAAATGAATTCACGTTCTCCTTCCTCCCGCAAGTTTCCAGCAAGTTTGTAACGGTCGTGTCAATTACCTTCAGTAACAAAGTGACCTACTATTTTATAGGCACGTATTTTCCTCCCTCAGAGGATATACAAATTCCACTCGAAGACCTCCGGAAAGCACTGGGTGTTTGCGGAAAGGGGAAGACCTATATTTGCGGAGACTTTAATTGTCGATCAAGGGTGTGGTATGACACCGTAGATTCCAACTCCAGGGCACAGGCACTGGAGGAATTCATTGTGCAGCACGAGCTCTTCGTGTTCAATCGACCTAACAAACCGCCTTCGTTCGAGGACTCCCTCGGCAGGAAGAGCAACATAGATCTAACGTTGGGCACTTGCAACACCGTCAATGCAACCCACTCATGGGACATTGCGGAACATGTCATTATCACTGATCATAAAGCCATCACATTTGAAATAGGTGCACCTAATAATCCCATCAGGATTAGTAGGAATAGAAACCCGGATATCATCCAAGCGGAAACCATCGAGACAGAGTTAACTCGGTGGGTAGAGGAAAACGGCCCCAGGTCGGACAAT
Organism: Podabrus alpinus; assembly: GCA_932274525.1. NCBI lineage: Eukaryota > Metazoa > Arthropoda > Insecta > Coleoptera > Cantharidae > Podabrus > Podabrus alpinus. The sequence continues at coordinate 66,841,684 of OW026456.1, read as the reverse complement.
CTAACCACCGAAAACGAAATCGAGGACATGGTCTCCGATTTGCACGGAAGGATCCAGGATCTAATAAATAGGAAAGCCCAAATGAAGAAGATCTACGTTGGCCGTCCTGACTGGTGGACCGACAATCTTGAAAGAGCGCGAAAGAAGTATCTCTTGCGGAAGACGGCTTTGTATAGGAACCGCATTGAGAACGAACAGAACGGGCTGTACATTGCAATGATGGAATCTAAGGACAAATTCCTGGAAACATTGAAAAAGGCCAAACAGGCCAGTTGGCAAAAGTTCGTCGAGGACGACCTTGTACCTAATCCCTGGGGGGTTACTTACAAATTAGCTGCAAGAAAATATAAGGGGAAAAACATCCTCACCACCTTCAGTGGCGGGGACGGGAGGATAACGGAAACGCCGGAAAAGACCCTAACCTACCTCATGAACGGTCTACTCCCCGACGACGATCGAAACTCCGATGCAACGGTGGATCACCAAACCATGCGGTCGGATTTCGAACATCTGAGGGGCGTGCCGGACATGGCGCAGGTTAGGGAGGTCGAAAGCGACGAGCTGGATGACCTAATCAGGACGACGCAAGCCAGAAAGGCACCGGGTTTTGACAACATTCAGGGATCTTTTCTTAAAAAACTCTATGTTGTCATCAAAAACGTGTTAATGGGTATTTACAACGCGTGCATTAAAGTTGCTTATTTCCCCAAGCTGTGGCAGAGGGGGGTCCTCAAGATCCTACTCAAGAACCCAGATGGGGAAACAAGCAACATCAAGAACTACAGGCCGATCACCCTCTTGCCGGTGTTCGGCAAAATATTGGAAAAAATAATGAAAAGAAGAATTCTAGAAAGTAATACCCCTTACCACGATCGGTGCCAACATGGCTTCGTGGAAGGTATGAGTACCACAACCGCCCTTAAGGCATTCTACGAAAAAATAGATACTACGGAGATGAAGCGGAAGAAAGCCAAGGGTTTTCTCGCGGTAATCTTCTACGACATCTCCGGAGCTTTTGATAACATGTGGTGGCCAGCCCTGTTCCGCTCGCTGAGCGAAAAAGGGCTCCCTCACAGGTTAAAGGTCATGATCAAAAGCTACCTTTCAGCCCGGGAGGTGACTCTCACCTCCGGGGTCTCAAAGGTAGGGAAAAGATCCACGAAGGGATGTCCACAGGGCTGGGTCCTCGGCCCGATCCTGTGGAACTCACTTCTGGATCATTATCTAAAGAAAGACAAACAGGAGGGTACTCATACCTTCGCGTACGCGGATGACATCGCGACCGTCGTCACGGCGGATTCCCGAATCCAACTGCAAGAAAAACTTCAAACGTGCGTCAACGAATTAAGCGGATGGTGCAAGGACATGAAACTCGCTCTCTCGGAAACGAAGACGAAGATCATGTGCTTGTATCCGAAGCGTGTTCATAATTATGATTTAGATGTCAGACTTAACGGAAAGAAAATAAAGGTGGTAAGGGAATATAAGTACCTTGGGGTCCTTATTGACGAAAACCTATCGATGCAACCGCATGTAAACTACGTTTGCGGCAAAGCCAGTAAACTAGTCCATGCGCTGCATCGAATGGCAAAAAGCGGTTGGAACCTGGACACCTCGAACTCTATGCGGAGGATCTACCAGGGGGCGGTAGTCCCCATCTTGGCTTACGGAAGCGAGATCTGGATACATAGAATAGGGGATAAGCACACGTTGGCCCGGCTGATATCGTGCTATGGATTTTGCTGTCGCGTGATAGCAAAATGTTATAGGACTGTGTCGGCCATAGCCGCGGGTGTTTTGGCAGGTATCCACCCAATCGACTTAGAACTCTTACGATTACTGTCATGGCGTGAAGCCAGAAACAAGAAAGTAACCACCTTTATGGGGGTAAGAATAGACCCGAAAGATTACAAATACAGAGTGGACATCAAAAGAAAAATGGAGGACATAATCCAAAAAGAATGGCAACAAAGATGGGACGATGGACTGGTAGGTAGAATTACCTACCAATTCATCCCCAAGGTAAGTAATAAAATAATGAACAATTCCTTCCAGATGACGCAGATGCTAACCGGACATGGCGAGTTCGGCCGACACCTCAAGAGATTGGGGAAATCGGTGGACGGACTATGTCCGGCGTGCGATATTCTCGATGAACCTACTCATCGGATACGGGAGTGCGATTTGTACATGCAAGAACAGTTGGAGCTGGCGGCCTATCATGGCATCCATCTCCCTGCACAACTGGACGAGCTGTACGAAGAAACACCACCCGACCTAATGTGTAAGTTCCTCGAGAACAAGACCATCAACATAACTGAAAACGAAGATCTAATCATATAAATTAACAACCCGACAAGGAAAAAGGTTTGGGTGTAACCTAAAAATCGATAAAAGTGATTAAATGAAAAGAGAAAAAGACACCAAACCAATACATGAAAAACTTATACTTAACAAACAAGTCACGATGGAAAAATGCCCACGTAATCCCGATATGGAAACCTAAAAAAAAAAAAAAATTATTAGAACCACAAACTACACAAAAACCAGGCAGATTAATTGTTAGTTACAATAGTAAATAGGACGACGGTCATGGCCTGATAGTTAGTGCGATCAACTGCTAACGTAGGGCTCCCCGGTTCGATTCCGGGTACAGTCTAAAATTTCTTGACCGTCTTCCGTGCTTTCGGAGGGCACGTAAAGCCGTCGGTCCCCCTGTGTTAATGATTTGCCATCATAACAATAAAAAACAGGGTGCAGGCACATCGAAAGGCAAGCCTAGCAAGCTACCTGAGATGTAAAATTCAAAAATGCTCACAGAACTAATTACAAAAATTAGTAATAAACAGGTCCTGGACCTATATTAAGAGGGAGACTTCTTAATAAAAGTGGAAGAAGAAGAGAAGAATAGTAAATACGATACACGGTTTGAAACCCGGAGAAAATTCATACAGAAACCTACTTGAACCAGCAATATTAATTTTGATAAATTATTTTATTTTTATGACAACATGAATGTCCTGCCAATATGCAGGATTAAGTTTTAGATTGGCAATGCTAATCCGTTTTTTTTTTAAATAAATAAACTTCAATTGCTTGCTTTGTGGCCCTCTTTGCAACAGTTCCAACATTTGGAACTGTTGTGCCTGTCGTGTTCTGCAGGCACTATTGAATCCTATACGGATTTTCTCGCTTAGGATTTTTCTCCCCAAAGCCTCTCGACCTTTATGGTGGCGGTTTTGGTGTTTCCAGGGGCCTCCTTCAGGGATTCGACCCTTATCTGGGTCTCCTCCCCTCCGACCGACCTGGCTATCTCCACCACCACCTCTTTTTCTTCCGTGGTTGGATCTATGTCACCAATTGGAATACCATGAACTAACGCAACATCACATTCAAACCGTTTGAACCTTGACTCTCTGAATACAAGAGTTACCCGGTGTTTATTGGAATCATCGGAAAAACAGCAGGAAATAAGGACGAAAAAATGTGATATCAGAAATTTAATATCAAATATTACAACAATCGCCAAATTTAGGAACTATTGGAAGAAGGAAGAAGTTTAAAAGCTCCAATGAGATCTATGGTACAAGGAAAATCTGTTATAGACAAACTTATGGAAGATAACAATATTGCAATTACACAGAGAGAAAAAATAATAAAGTTAACAGAAAACTTCTGTAGAACACTCTGTATGATACAGCGATAAAAGTTTGTTGCTAAAATGGAGCAAGTGTAGCGATAAAATCACGCAGGGCGTAACGATGGATTGCCCCTATGGCTAGCTCTGTGAGGGCAAAAGACAAAATAAACCGCACCATTAGTTCTTGCAAGTGCAGAGATAATATTTTTGCTTGCTAATCAACTACAGTTGAACCTACCAATTTTTGGCTGGATGTATCTAAAATAAACAAGTGGCAAATGGTAAAGATTCGGACCCAGGAGTGCTAGCTAAAAAAAAAGCCGAAGGGGTGGAAAACAGAACAAGGAAGTACCAAAAGCAACATCGATCAATTTAGACCAGCCGAATGTACCGGAAGTGATTCCCAGCGCATCATCAAAGGGAGGTTAGGTTTGGTTGGTTAGAATCCGATACTATCATCTGCAGGTGCGGGTGGTGTCTATGAAGATTCCCCATCCTTTCGGAAAAAGGGGACTTTAAATTGAAAGCAAAAGGGTTTTGAGGCTAGATAAATTTTAAGGTAGAAATAAGAAATTTTGTTTTAAGGGGGTTGCCCACTGAGGGCTCTTGATTTAGACAAAAATGTTAGTTGAAATTTTTTCCTAAGGAAGTCTGTTCTATCACCACCTATAAACTTTGTATTGCTGAATGGGAGATGCTGTATATTCATTTTTAATAAAATCCCCTCCCTCACAAACCGTCGCTGACTGTAGGTTCTCTGTTTGTAACGTAACTTGCGGGTCGAAATGTTTAATTTGAGTCCAGTGTGTGCCACATAATAATTTTATTTTATTTGCCCCTTTCATTACGATGACCTGATGATCAAATACAGGTATAAATAATAAACAGGATGAGTTTTCAATCAAACAAAAGTTAAAGCAATATATAAAGCAAGATCGGAAGTGGGATAATTTCTTAAAATGTGAATTTTTCCTATTCTTCTAATTATTTTTATTTTGTTACATGAAAAACGAAGATGTAGTTTTTTATTTCTTTTATTTATTTAAAATAATAGGAAATATTGACTAAATCTTTTATTATTGACACTTACTTAATCTCATTTGGTTGACTATTGGACAAAGTTATTGCATATGCAGGGTTCATAAATATTTATTTATATTTTAGGCACTTACTATCGTACTTACGGTACCTATTATAAACTTTTGTAATTTATTATAAAATTATGCATTTTTATGTGTCGGTGGAAATTTTAACGTTTCAATTATCAATTTGGGTCAAATATTTTGTAAAATTATTTCAGTCAACAGGAATAAAAATTATTCTAGTGTGCAGTGGTGGATCTATCTTTTTTATGACTACGTAATTATATCCACGATTGAACAACATGTCTTAAATTATTATAGCTGCTGTTGTTGTTTCTTATTATTTAGACTTTGTTGTTAATTCTATATTCTAACCGCGGTGTAAAATAATACATTTTTGCTTAGCGGTTAGCGTGTTTACTTCTCCTGCCAATATTCTTCGAATCTGATGCCTACCCGCTAACCCGAGGTAACATTTTAGGTATATGGCTAAAGAGTCCATAATCGGTGATGTTGATATAAAAATGGTTCAATCCCGTGGTTTGGAATCCACATTAAGCGGTAGGTCAACCAGCACAGGCAGGGAATCAGACAATGCCGGAAGACGTTAAAAAAAGAATACATAATAATATAAGTTGGTTTGTTTTGGACTTGTAGCGGTCCTAGAATTAGTTCACGAAATATAGAAGTTCCGCGCTTCATAAACAAATCGCCTCGGCAGCGCAGTTGTTTGAGCGCGCGTATTTACAGCTAATACGCCTGGGTTAGGCAAAATATATCGTTTGTCCGTGGCACCCAGAGTTTAAAGCCGGACCTGAATCTAGAACTACATTTTTTAATATTATTGTACCTGTAATTATGTATAATATATGCAAGTAACGAAGATAAGAATAAGCACTTGTAATTTTTTTATACATATAAATATGAACATATTATGTTTCGTTATGAATATCAATATGAACAAATAAAATATTTATAATTAAAAAATCTTATCAGGTGATTAAAGATATCAAATTGAACCAACAAATATATATTTAAATGAAAAAACTGCTCCACACCTGTTATGATCAGGGGTAGATAGGTAAATGATGGATAAGTGTAGTCATGTCTAATCACAAAAACCATAAAGTTATTTTATTTATTTTTTTAATTGTATTCACAGTTTTTGTTTTGTTCGATCCTTTACAATCGTTGTTTGGTACGGTGTTTTATAATTTTCTATACGGTTTTTATGAATTTGTTTCAGTATAGGTTTCAAAAATCCGCAATGTCCTATTGTTCCCAATCAAATTCTTACCGTTATTCCAGGCGGTAGGTTAGGTAACAATATATGGGAATACATGTCCTTAATATCATTCCAAAATGTATATTTCAACAATGGAACCATCTTTTTGCACCGTAGCACGAAAAGAGAATTGCAAGATTTATTTTATAGGTAAATACACGAAACATTTTTTGTTATTATGCAATTATCGAATTTTATTTGCAGGATTGATAATCCAATAATTTCTCATTTACCGAAAGCTTGCATCCAAGGAACTTTCCAAAAAACAATTGATTTAATGGAAGAACCAAAGTTTTTCAATTTTTCTCAAAATAATTTGTTAGTAACTTTGGATGTGTATTCCTGTCGTTTTACCGATATGCTTCAGTATGGATTTGAAAATATTAGGCGAAAATTGCGGTAAAAACATTTTTGTTAACATTTATTAAATTTAAGATTATGCTTTTCGGGGGTTCCCGCGATGCAGTTTTACAATTTTAAACATGGAAAGTCCGCATATATCGGATTGATGCATAAGTTCGTAGCGTTTTTAAATATAAAAAATACATGAACTAATCAATAATACCTATATTCTCCTGCTTTGTTTATGATTGACTCCCAACGTTCAGGTAGTTTTTCGATTCCACGCCTGAAGAAATCGGGTGGTTTGGAGGTGAAGAAGTCGTCGAGCCAGTTTTGAAGAGCAACGTCGTTATTAAATGAGATTCAGGAGATTGTTGGATAGCGATTGGAAAAGATGAAAATCTGATGGAGCAAGATCAGGAGACTAGGGCGGATATGGAATGACCTCCCAACCGAGGTCTTGAATAGCTGCTTTTGTAATGTTAGCAGTATGCGGACGGGCATTATCATGCTGCAAAACCACTTGATGCCGTCTTGCCGGTCGTTTTTCTTGAATTGCAGTCTCCGGGCGACACAGTTGTTGACAATAAACCTCACCAATGATGGTTACATTCCTTGGAAACAAATCATAGTAGATGACGCCTTCTTTATCCCACCAGATGCACAACATTACCTTGCGTGGATGGGCACCAGCTTTTTCACGAGAATTTGCTTGTTTGTTAGGTTAGGTTAGGTTGGCAAAGGAATGGCTGATCATCTCTGTTCTTGATGTTGATGTAAAGGCACCATCTTTCGGCACCAGTAACAATTTGGGACAAAAACGGCCGATGTTGTTGACGAGCTAAACGATGACGAGCAAGCATAGCACAAATGGTAACACGGTGTTTTTTGTTGTTTTCGCTCAAAACGTATGGTACCCAAACACGCAACTTTTGAACTTTGCCCATGGAATGCAAATGTCGTACGATAGTTGATTGGTCACAATTCATCATATTGCCCAATTCCCGAGTTGACTGACGTGGATCATCACGAATGGAAGCATTTAATCGGTCTTCATCACAACCGGATGTTCTCTCTGAACGTGGGAAATCATTCATATCAAAATGCCCCTTTTTGAAACGAGAAAACCATTTTCGTGCAGTACTTTCCACGATGGCGTTCTCTTCGTAGAGGGCACAAATGGTTCTAGCGGCCCCCGATGTCTTAACCCTTCGGTTAAACTTAAACAAAAGGATATGTTGGAAATGTTCATTTTTTTTGTTCTTGACACTCCGTTTTCTTTAGCCAACAATTACCCCTAACTTTCTACAAATTGAAAAATTCAACAAGTATTCCATAAAACAATGCTATGGTATTAAAATGACATTGATATTTCCCAAACAAATTTGTTTCCAAAGCACTCTTACCTTAGAAATAAAAAACGCTACGAACTTATGCATCAACCTGATAGTATTTAACACTAAAATAGACCAAATGGCACAAATTTGGGGTTACATGTAATTATACCGACGGTATTTATACCGATGGTATTTATGGCGACGGTATTAACGCGTAAACATGTCGTCGCAACTACGCCGGCAAAATTGTCGGCGTAATTACATGTCGATGTAATTACATCATGATACCCAAATTTGAATCCAATAAATATATTCGGTTTATTTGTTATCAAGAGGGAATCACTGGAGCGGGGTTTGAAAAAAAACTACAAAACGGCAGAGGGCGCAAGGATAGCATTCAGGTGTTGCCTTTGTTCATTGTTTGAATCAAAATAATTTGATTATTGCTGTAGTGTTAATTTTGTGAACGTGCAAAATAAAATATTTTAATTAAACAAGTTAATTAAACAATAATAATTAATTATTTTCATAAGTTATCATCGCCACATGTTTTATTGTTTAATTGAAATTTAATGTAATACATAGGGACTCATTTAAAAATTTCAATTATTTTTCCTTAGTAAATGCAGCTGCCTACATTAATATTAAAATTCACGTTTTTCTCTTGCACAGTTGAACCCTTTAAACAAATTATAATAGTTCACTGAATTTTATCAAGTCAACATTAAAAGGGGTTCATCTCCTCCCGGGAGGTTAAAGTTTGAAATTAAAGACCGTAATCATTACAACTGAAGTATTTTTTATTATAATTACCTACTTGAATATCAAAAATAATTTTATTTTTCCAATATTTTGGAGTTTTGTAATAAATTAAAATTAGGTTTTTTTTCTCCAAATTCTTTTATTAATTTTGAATTTATAATGCTTAACTAATTTTTATAAAATTAAAAAAAAGTGAGGGCACAAAATTTAAATAAAATGTAAAAATATAAATTTCTTTATTTACTTACAACATAATTTAATTTCGACAAAAGCTTTATTTTAACCAGAGGATGAGGGGAGTGGAATACTTCCCAGCAAAAAAGTAAGGCAATATCACAAATATTTTTTTAATATTTTACCGCCTGATCACCAATTGCTCGGCGGCTTGATCGTGACTTTTATCAAAGAGAAGGTACAAAATTTAAAGAGGAAGTAAAAATATATATTAATTGTATTTTAATTTACTTAAAATTCTGTTACATTAAATGCAACTAGTGATGCATTTCCTCAGTGCGGCCTTTAGGCCGCACAACCTGTGTAATCACGAATAAATCTGAATCTTCTTAATACACCATTTCTGCCACCACAAAGCTTTATTTTATGCTATTATTTTAACCGGAGGATCGGGGGAGGGGGGCAGCAGAAAAGTAAAGCATTATATTATGCTTTTTTTAAAATATTTTTCAATGAAATGGAACAAAATTTAAAGAGGAACATATATATTTACTGTAATTTAATTTACTACTTATTTATTTATAATTCTGTTACTTTAAATAAAACCGATGCGACGATCCGTTCCCCAGTGCGGCCTTCAAGCCGCACAACCTGGGCAATTACGAATCAGTACCGAATTAACTTGTAAATTAAATTTTGAAATTGTAGGCTGGAGGTAAAAACAAATTAATTTCGCGAATCTATTACCTTGCGGGGGGGGGGTTGTTTAATTAACCTACTCATCTGCGGAGCCTCGTGGTTTACTGTAAGGGAGAGGATGTTGACGACTATAAGTCTTACCATGCTGTCTGACAGGATCGGTGCGATGGAAAGGAGATTGCAACACCTAGAGGAAAGCGATTATTGCGTAATATAGCACAGTTTGAGATACAGAAAAAGTTGAAAGAATCAGGCTGCAATATTTCTGTCGAGTTGAATGAGCTGAGCTTCAAATGTTGAAGGCCAGTAAAAAAGCCAAGATTCACTCCAGCATGGTACAGAAGTGAGAACTGTCAAACATCCTGTGTCAGTTATGGTAGGGTCTGTGATTAGTGGGACGTCTGTATGTTGTCGAAACAACCATGCGACAAGATCAGTATAAGACGGTACTAATTACACAACTGCTTCCCCAATTGGAGGATTGGTTTGGGGATGGTCCAAAAGTGTTTATGCAAGATGGAGCACCTTGCAATACTACAAAATCCATAAAAAATTTCTTGTCTGAAAATACGATCTCACTTTTACCATGGCCAGGGAATTCCCCATTGAGAACGTTTGGGAACTGTTAAAAAGGTTATTAGCAAAGAAAACAATTACAAGAAAGGATCATAATTTATTATATTATTCGAATCATGACGAAAATTTAAAAGCTCATTAAAGCAAAAGGGAGTTTAGCAAAATATTAAATTTTTTTAGTTTAGATTATTTGTTTGTTAAATTTTTTTACAATAAATATTTTATAATACAATAACTTTAATTTACAAGCATTGTCATTATTATAAATTGAATAATTTTACCTGAAACTACAAAAAATTCAAATGTTGTGCCTGAGTCTAATAATACGGCTAGGGACTATACATTAATAATAATACTTTTACATTAGTTAGGATAACCAAAAGGAAGACCTACATGACGAGCAAGATCTTGGAGCTGATGGAAAAACGACGACAGATGAAGAACGTCGACACAGCGGGGTATAGAACAGTTCATAAAATTATTACGAAAAATGTAAGACAAGCTAAGGAACGTGAATCAAAAGAGAAATGTACCGAGATAGAGATTCTTTAACACAAACATGATTATTTCAATGTTTATCACAGAATAAACGACCTCACGGGAAGAATGTAACCTAGAAAAGCCATAACCCGGCAAATGGTTATAAAAAACAAAAGCTTTCGGCTTCACCTGCCGCTTTTCATGTCTCATCCGCCGCTTGTCATGTCTTTAGGTGGAAGGTACAAGACAGCTAGCCCATAGGAATTACCCAGTGTCGGAGCTCGCTGGGTCGCTCGAAAGCGTTCGTGGGTTCGTATAAAAATAATTGATCTGCTTTGCGAAAATAACTGTGCCCGGGCGCCAAGCGAAGAAATAACAGATTTCAGAAATCTCTTAGTCCATTAACTCAACACTAAAAGAAAATAATAAGTGAACGAAAACTAATTGGGCACACACAGTTGCGAAATAGACTCTACTACAGCTCGTGGTAGCTAAGCGGAATGCTTCTTACAAAAAAGAACAAATTCCAAAATTTAGTTATACAATTAACTAACAAAAAATCGCTACCCCGGCTAAAGCAGAGCCATTGTCTGTTGTAAAGATGGAATAACTAGTACCTGGATGTTATGGTACATAGTTATGAAAAAAAATAAAATGGTAAGGTGGTTTGTGATGTTAAAACCAGTAGGTGAACGAACCTTAGCAGATTTACCTGGTTCCTGATGTTATCGAACCAGTAAGCAGACAAACATTCACCCATCCAACCTCCCATAAGATCCACAGCAAGCTAAAACGTATTTTAGCTTGTGGAATAATCACATAAAAATCAAAATAACAACACATCACAATTTATTAAAATAAACATAAATTCGGCAATCAGATGGTCGTTGCCTTAACGTGGTGGAAATTTGCAGTGGTTGCAGAACAAAACCCATACGGAGGCCTGGATGCTATCGCCGAAAACTACTCCCTAAAAATCAATCAGCTGGAAGTTCAAGTGGTAATACAAATCCCGCCAAGCGGAACCACTATCAAACTCCAGGGTCGAACAAGCGATAGCGTCGACGACAAAAATCAAACCTCCGGTACGTTGGTTTACCACGCTATTTATTTTCAAAAAAACTCATAAATAAAAATAAACATAAAAAAATGTCGAAAGTAAAAATTTCAAGTACGAGACTTGAACGTACGACGATCAGTTTGGACTTCCAATGCCAATTGCATTCAACCAGCGCCGTTCGATACTAATTATCGAAAATAATGCTCTGTTCAAATTCAAACAAAATAATTATTAATTTAAAATTCAAAATTCATTAATAATTTTAAAATATAAAGATTTGAACACATCGCATTTTTATTATCGACGCCTTGCGAACGTAAAAGTTTAATCGGCATGTTATCACGTCGAACAAAGATGCATGCCTACAAACTGACGATAACTTCGTCAGAAACGTTCGAATTAAAAATGCAAGACAAAGGAAAAACCAAGATGTTAAAACAATAAAAAACAATAATTAGCACAATAAAATAAAAGAAAAGCGACAAGCAACAAGCAAAATGATACGAAAATACCTGTAATCATCTGGCTAGGTCGTTAAAGTGAAAATGCGGTCAAAACTTTCCTGATATGGTGGAATGATAGCGATCCCTCATACGGACATCAGCTTCCAAAAAAAATCGGTCCGGAAGCGTAAAAAAAAATTGGGCTTGCGCTAAAAATAGATGCACTCGTGCTTCCGCACTTAAAATCAAATTTTACCACTTTAAAAAATTTGCAAAATCGCAAAACCATGCGGAGCAAATATTCATACGTCTTCTTCGGTGACCGGACAGGTGACCACATGACAAGTGAGCGCACGACAAGTGAACGCACGACATCCGAACACATGACAACTGACCCCACGGACAACTGAACACACGGACAACTGAACACACGGACAACTGAACACACTGACAACTGAACACAATCTTAATTTTTAAATTTAAATATTTGTTATTTATTTTTATAATAATGACATAGTAAATTTGAGGTTTACGATTTTACAATTATTGTTTTACATGCTAATTAAAAATAGCCAATAGTTTTTCAATTCTTTTTTTCAAATGATTATTTTCAAAATGACACCCCGCAAGGATGGTCCATTTTAGCTAATAAGGTTTGAAACCGACTTTGCATTGTTCCTCGACAATTTTGCAACGAGATCTCTCAACTTTCGTTCATTTTCGCCATCGATGTCACAACAAAGAGATGCGAATTTCAGATTTTTTCAAAAAATGTCAACTTTGAGGTCATTTTTTTGGGTCGCGGAAGAATAATATTACTAAATGTTTATCGACAAAAATTCTTAGAATTTCTCGGCAAATGAGATTTCGTAGTTAAAATTTCGATTTTCGAAGAAAAAATTTTGCAATTTAATGTTCAAGGAGTGCCCTTCAAAAAAAATTTGAAAATTTTGTTTTTCATTTTACAGCTTTGCGGTGCGAGATAAGAAAAACAGCTAAAGAGGTAAAATTGTTTAGGCCCGGGGTCTACTTGCGATGCCGGTGGAAAATTAAAAATCCCTTCGTAAATAAGGACGCTATGGCCGTTTGAAAATTTTTTTAAATTTCGACCTTAAAGTCGTTGTGGCGCGACGACTATGAAACAATTTTTAATTTTAAAAACGGTATTGGGTGGCATTTCTCGAGCGCGAATTTTTAGAAATGTATACTTTTTTTCGTGCGGCGTCAATTAAGGTGGCAAATTGCAAAAACGCAAATTTTGAAAAATTTCGATTTGAAATCGGACCGTTTTATATATAAATTTTTGCGCGCAATTTTAAACGAAGCGAGTTGGTTTTTCGAAAAATTTTATTGAACACTTTCCGTTTTATTTGGCGAATTTAAGTGGTACGTGAAAAAAAATTTCAATTTCCCCAATTTTTTTCAACGTCCCCACATAATGTGCCGAAAGAATTGTTGGATTAATGTTAAATTTTTAACGGGGATGCTTTATACTTACAACAAAGTATTGGGATAATTTTTGAAAATTTTACATCGCATCCCGCAATACTTTTTAGCCGTCGAGTTTGTGATTTTGTACAGTTTTGGAAGAGCTTTCTACATTTTGCAAAATTTTTGCTCAAAGGAAAATTAATTTTTCCAAATTTTTTACATCGGTTATCTAGGAAAATGCTCACTGAAGACGCTTATTCCGTTAAAATAGCAATTTTCGAAAATAAAAACTTCCGATTTAGTTTCCAAGAGTTAAAGATCCCGGTGCGGTGTATGGATCATCTACAGGGATGTTTTAGCTGTTGTAGGTAATGGAGTAAACCTCCAATTGGGGAAAGAGGGCCAAGCCCCCTGGCGAGGCGCGAAGCGCCAAGTTTACATGTAACGTCAGTTAACGTGATAAATTGCAAAAAATGAAAATTTGTAGAAATTAAATTCGAGATCGAGTTGATTATGCATATAAATATTGACTAAAAACAATGAAATCTCCGCGAAAAGTTAAATCTGCCACAAAGAGGTGGATCTGCCGCGAAGAGGTGGATCTGCCGTTAGGTTAGTGTTAGTTTTTGATATTTCTTTAGAAAACTAATTAAAAACAAACAAATCTCCGCGTAAAGTTAAATCTGCCGCAAAGAGGTGGATCTGCCGGGAAGAGGTGGGTCTGCCGTTAGGTTAGTGTTAGTTTTTGATATTTCTTTAGAAAACCAATTAAAAACAAACAAATCTCCGCGTAAAGTTAAATCTGCCGTAAAGAGGTGGATCTACCGCTCCCTCGAACTTTTTTCCAAGTTAAACGCAAAAAGTGAGAATGGACTCAAAAATAATAATAATTACCCCAAAAAGCTAGATCCATTACAATAAATTGTTCAGTTGTCAATAATTATAAAATCGTAAACCTCAAAGTTACTATATCATGATTATAAAAATAAATAACAAATATTTAAATTTAAAAATTAAGATTGTGTTCAGTTGTCAGTGTGTTCAGTTGTCCGTGGGGTCAGTTGTCATGTGTTCGGATGTCGTGCGTTCACTTGTCATGTGGTCACCTGTCATAGAATCGTCTTCTTCATAGCACAAAATTTTACCGACCCCTTATCTTTTCAAACTGTCTTACCGGCCTCTTTGATTTTAATTTTGAAAAATTCTGACCGTCGTTTTGGTTGTCTAACCCACAGGCATAGAAATATATAAATTCTCAATTAAATTCGGTCGTCTTCAAAGTGTTAAAAATAGATCGACCTACGCTGGTATTAGAAATGAGAATTAAAAAATAAACTATTTCGCTGGGCGAAATATAGTAACATTTGAATGTTACAAGAAATAAAACATTAGGAAAAATGATGGATGATAATGGAAAAATAATAATAGACAAGAACCCACAATATAAGACGAATCAGGACCGATTATCACGATGGAAGAAGTTTAGGCCGCAGTTAAACAAATGAAAGACGGAAGGTCCCCAGGACCGGATCAAGTTCAGGCAGAGTGTTTTTAAATTAATGGACGAAGATGGAATAAAGAACAGAATGATGCGATGTTACGTCTTTTATGAATTATTACTTTATGGAGTGGATGCTGACGGAGGCGACAACAAAGAAACTCCAAACTATCGGAATGTGGTAATACCGAAAAACCTTGAGGGTTTCGCGGATGGAACATATGACAAACCGTGAGATACTTAGAAGAATGGAGGAATATCTGGAAATAGCCAACATAATCAAGAGTACGAAATTGCAGTATCTTGGTCACATAATGCGAAACGGAAATAGATACCAACTGCTACAAGGAAAAATATCCGGAAAGAGAAGTGTCAGCAGAAGAAGAATATCTTGGCTGAAAAATCTAAGAACGTGGTACTCCATGACGAATACGAAGCTCTTCCGAGCAGCGGTTAATAAGGTTCAAATAGTCAGGATGATAACCAACATCCAGAACGGATAGGCACCTGAAGAAGAAATATTTCTTCCAGATATCCGCTTGACGTTCTTCTTCCAATACGATTTTATTGTTTTCATCTACGAGTTTGGCTGCAATTCGCTGTCGACCAGTGTAATATGTAATTTTTTTTTTGTGTAAATTGAAGTGTTGGCTTTGGAGGTTTTCTATTTCTTCGCTTCTCTTACTCGTATATTATTTTATTTGTAGTGCGCTGCTGTGTTCTTGTACTTTCCTCTTTCTTCCATCAGTGCTAATATTGATAGGTCATGTTGATAGGTATTCCCATATTATGGTATGCATCGTTCTGATATGGGTCCGAAGCTTTTGTCACAGTTAGTGACTTTCTTTGACAAGAGGATTGCTACTACACGCCGATGGTGTCGGTCTTCCGTAATAATTTTTCGCAATCGCATTTTCCGTTCCCTGGTCATCTTACTTCACTCATTCCGAAGATGTTGATTGTGAGTCTTTTCATCTCTTTAGAGGCGTTTACCAGCCTGATACAAAGAGCGGAAATTGCAGGTCGAAATTTTTAATGGTGTCATGTTGCTGTTATTGATGGCCAGTCACCCATTATCCACGTTAAGTCTGGCTCCTACTTGCTCGTGCCTGGTAATTCATTTTACACCTCCAGGTCCGGAACCCGAAGTGACGCCGATCGCTCGGTAAAACAGTATCCATTTGAGACTATTGATAATGTAGAAGGAACATTTTTAGCTATGACGAGGCCCCAGGTCCTTTCATTCTTATAGACAGTGGCGGCTCGTAATTTGTTTTGTTTAAAGCCGCGTCTTCACTGCGTCGGCTTTTGTTGAGCGGCTTGCGTGCGGAGCCAGAAAAAGGTGTGCGTAAATTTTATTGCACGTATTTATGTGCACACATTTATGAGCCGCTCAACAAAAGCCGACGCAGTGAAGACACGGCTTAAGGAGGGCATCAAATTGAAAGAAGAAATATAAAACTACCATTAAATTATTATTTATGAATAGTTGTTTCCGATTTTGGTAGGAGGGCACGTGCCCTTATGTCCTCTAAGATTAGTCGCCACTGCCAATCCTAAACATCGTTTAGTCAATCAGAATGACAAAATACATGTCTACTGTCCATTTGTTTCTTCACATGCACGACATATTGGGCTGTCCTACCAGAATTTGTTTATATAAGTGAATTGCTTGGGGGGGGGGTTGAATAGTACTTAGTACCCGGGTGATAAAAACCCCGGGAAAGTAAGAGCCTGAATTATTGTCATTGTGGATATACATAATAACCTACTTTAATCTATAACGCTAAGTTGAAACGATATCCGTTCTCTCAGTGTGGTCTTCAGGCCGCACAACCAAGGTCATCAGTGCGGCATTATAAATCGCATTTTCATAAACTTTCAGTAATTGGAAATAATTAAGAACAAAGCAATCAGCGATTTGTGCGAGCGATGCATTCGGATTAGAAAATTAACCATTCTGAGTTGCTGTAGTATTTTGGAAGGGTGGCGCCCCATCGCCCTCTCCGTACTAGCCGCCACTTCATATGATGTAGTCGTTCATCATGGGATCTGGCTCCTCCTATTTGTTTAGTCTGCAGGTTAATGCAGTTGTCCAGATGCGGCACATGTAACTCCATAACCGATCAATTAACAAGAACAAACCTTAGAGCTTTTCTCTAGATAATTTACTCTACTTTATTTTCAATAACTTGACATTTTGCTTTAAAATGCTCTAAAACCGAGATACTCATAAAAAGGTAATTTTTCCACTAAGGCGGCGAAATTCAGGAGGTGCATTTTTTATGCAATAAACAAATTTTAACAAATTTCTTAGATGGGGCATCCAGGGCATCCAATTCTTTATTCATATTCGCCATTCCTCATTGTAATAATTTTTAGATTTCATCAAATATGGATTGATAAAGGAACAAATGTGTTAAAAAATATCAAAGCTACTTTTGGATATAATGAAACAACAGATGTTACATTCATTGGTGTCCATTACCGTGGCGGGGACTACAATATCATTTTGAGAAGGGAGTATGGGGAAAAATTTGAGGTAAGTACCAGACTTTAATTATCCAATATTAAAAAATAACAAACCCCAATATTTTAGGGTTCACCTTCCTACCTATATTACAGAAATGCAATGAAATATTTCGAGGCCACCACAAAAAATCCCATTTTTGTATTCATTACCATTGATCACGCTTGGGTTGCTTTAAATTTCAGATATCTGCAAGATTTCAAAATTTATAAGCATCACCCTGTAGGAGCAAGCGAGGATTTGGTCCTCTTATCACTGTGCAATCACTCCGTCATAAATTATGGAACTTATGGCGCTGCAGCAGCATTTTTTGCAAATGGGATAACATTTGTGTATGACTTAAAGTTACCAAACGATGGAAGAGGTTACACTTTGGTTAACAACATGGCGAAGGTCGTTCCAAATTGGTTTTTATGTGATGACAGTAATCCTTGCAATACTTCCAGAAGGAATTGAGGTTTAAAGAAAGGAAAAATAAATCTTGTTACACATTTATTGAACAATAAGTTAGGTAATACAATACTTCAACACTATAGAAATAGAAGTATATAAAATATATGGTAAAATTAATGACAATATTAGAACTACATAAATTACAACAGAATTATTATCAAAAACACTGTGAAATTATCTTTGGACTTTTAAGATAACTAATAATTGTTATTGATTTTCATTTGTGATTATTTTGAACTTCCTATAAATTACAATAAAAAATTGACCTCAATTCGCCAATTTAGCTGCTGTACTTACCCAACCTTCTCCTTCACCTGCTAACTGATAGTGATGCCTTCTCAACGCCGATAAACGGAGTCTTTCCATTTCCAATTCTTTTTCTAACTCTAAAACGCGAACTTGAGCTTCCATTTCTAATCTTTTTGCCTGATGAAGGGACATATTGGAGGTGTCTAACTCCTCTGAAACAAATGAAAACCAAGGTTTAGAGTGTGGAGAAGGAGTGTTAGTGTTGATGAAAAATTTATTTGAAATTACCAGTTTATGAACGCTTTGAAGAACGTCTTACCTGCTTCATCTATCAAAAGTCCACAATCTTTGACTGTAGCAACAACACCACCAGTGGCATTAGTCACGCCTTTGGAGGCCACACCTAACTGTTTTAAATTATTGCTGTGGCGATCAGCTTTAACCCGACTAGCAACAACCAGCTGAGCAGTTGAAGCTGCTATCTCTTGAGACGCCACCACCAGTTGTTCCAATTTGCCTTGCCCACTCACCACTTTATCAGCTGCACTCCTAAAAAGATCTGTTCACAACTTGACCATCCTAACCTGGTTCAAATAACTTACAAGAAAAACTTTGCTGCAACTGCTACAGCTTTAGCAGCAGATAGAAACCCATCTGTCCAACGATGATTTCTCTTATAGAACTCCTTAGCACTGGCGCTCCCCTTACCTTGGGAGACAATTTCCGCTTGTAACAACCTCGCCTTTTCCACCAAGATCTTAATTGCTTGCATCAAAGTCGTACAAGAATCCAAAATTTTCTCATTTACTTCCAACTTGACTCCTGAATCAGCAGCCCTTGATTTGCTCAACATTTCTTGTATACGCCGCGCGGCTTCTTCTATCGCCTTGTCCATGGCAGACAATTCGTCATCAAA
The DNA here is from genome assembly GCA_932274525.1 of Podabrus alpinus. NCBI lineage: Eukaryota > Metazoa > Arthropoda > Insecta > Coleoptera > Cantharidae > Podabrus > Podabrus alpinus. The sequence goes on along the minus strand of OW026456.1, from coordinate 66,822,727 downwards.
CATATCTGCCAATTTGTCAGCACTTTCTCCCTGTAAAGAACTGCTGATTGTTTCGGCTAAAGACGCCACTGCTTGCAGCTTATCAATCGTTTCAGTGCTGGAAACTTGCGTCGTCCTGCTCAAACGTAAATCTTCCAATAGTGTCAGACCACTATCTCCCAGTTGCTTGCAACAATCCGCCATACCTGAAAAACATTTATTAACAACAAATCTTAGGGATGTTGCACCAAACGTCATTTTGGTTTCAGCCATTAGCGCTTACGTTCTCCAAACATGATGTCCGGACTTTTATTTGAGGTAGCACGGCCTTGTATTAAATAAGTGGCAAGTCTATGGGCAATTCTGCTGGATAAAGTTATAACAATGACTGGTTCTTTGTGGGTAACGCCTGCAGTGGCCGCGATGCACGTCTGGCAGTCATTAGTCAACGACCGAAAATAGTCAGGACTGCAGGACACACCAGATAACGCAGGGTTGTCCAGTTCATGAATAGAACCTCTCAAAATATTTTCGCTCTCTTCCACAGCTTTCACAATCAAATTTAACAATTGATTTGCGTTTTCAATTTTTACTAAAAGAAAGAAATAAAAACATCTGGAAAGAATGAACAAAATTGCTTACTTTGTGCTAAATTTTGTTGAGCTTCTTCAATGGTGCGTGATAAGTCGGTAATTTTATTTTGTAAACTTTCTTGTTGTTCCCGCTCAGCACCAAGTTGATTTTTGAAGTGGTGACCCTCGCGGGTCGCGTCCTCCAGGCTCTTTTTCAAAATCTGTAAGAAAAACGCTGTAAAAGTCGAATGAAAAGAGGCACCGCCTTAAAACGAACCTCAGTCTCCATATTAAATAAATCCTTGTCGCGCCTTAACGAATCCAATTCTTCGTTTTGTGTATCAGCAGTTTGTTGTAACTTCTGGTCCCTAATTTTACTTTCTAATTCTAATTTGTTAATTTGAGTTTGTAATTCGTTGATTTGTTGTTCCGACTGTTCATATTTTGATGAGCTCTCTTTAAACCGTTTGTCTATTTCGGCTTTCTGCCTCAACAGATCGATGTGTTGCGCTCTTAAATTTGAGTAAATACTAGCAAGCTTAGACAGCTTCTCTTCTTTAATTTTTTCTAGAAAAGAAAAAGAAAAATTTTTGATTTTTTGAAGGTTCGAGTGGTGCCCGAAAACTAAAACTCACGTTCAGAATCTTGTGATTGAGCGACTGCAGAGGCCTGATGGAACAAGTCCTCTTTAATTTGTTTTTCTTGCAACAATTCGCTTTCCTTCGTGGCAAGCGACGTTTCCAGTGCCGTAATTTGGTGATGCAATCTGTTTGAACTTGTCACGCTATCGCTTTGAAGGCGATGGTTGTCGTTCCTGGAAAACGTTGACTTTAAAATTTCAAAAATTTTCATTTGGGAGCAAATTTTTGTTCACACAATTTTTTTGACTGAAAATATCAAACTGACATTTACGGGAATTCTAAAAATATGTCAATGATGACCTGAAAAGCTAAACCAGTTTTTGAAAAATTTTGAGAAGTTGGGAAAAAAATTTTCTTTATGTTACCCTTAAAGGCTAGAGTAACCTAACATTGGTCACTCCAAATAAATTGAAAATTTCCTATTGCAAAGAGGAAGGTTTATATAGTATACTGACATAATTTTCACAAGCGAAGATATAATCAAAATTTTGAGTAAATCGATTTTGAAGTTTGCTAATTTTCATGTAATTCAGTGGTAAAATTAACGAGATTCCCGCGCGTCGCTCATTCTGTGGTCGGTCCGTGCAATGTGAATGACCCTAACACTTAGAATATTTCGCACCGGCAGATGCAGCTCGACTCTCGTACATGTAACATCGATTATTTTTGGTTTTAGGCGATTGTTTGGGGGTTTAAAATCCCGGTTGCCTTTATCCCGGTTTGCTTGATGGATGGCGCCTTCTCGTATGTTTAGCTCTGCCGCGTAGCGGCGTACGCGATTGAAAAACCGCTCGGAGGGCCGTAGGGTAGGTTTTTTGATGCGCCCAATTCCGGCCGTGCCAGATCCACCCAAAAAAGTAATTAGCGCCATCAAAAAAAATATTTTAGGAAAAAATCTTGTGCAATCATAATTCCTACTATGTTATACGCACGGCAGTCGACTGACAAATGCGCTCGACATCGAGCGACCGTAACATATATTTATAACCTCGGCTATGGGCGTGGCTTCGACATGCATTTTACATGCAAAATTATGCTATTTTAAAATTGATTTTTCTCGAAATTTTGATTATATCTTCGCTTGTGAAAATTATGTCATTATACTATGTAAACCTTCCTCTTTGCAATAGGAAACAATAGGGTGACCAATGTTATATTTAATATAGCAATACATAATTAATCAAAGTATGTCGTTTTTGTCTACACAAAATGTTTAAAGAATTTGAACAATTTTATTCAAATCAATACGTCTATTGTTTGATTTGAATCGTCTACATTCTTCACGATCTTGTTTGATTACGAAATAATTTTGTGATAAAATTTTTTTCAGCATCAAAATAGTCAAAAAATTCCTTATATCGTTAAATTGAGATAAAAATAAATGTAATTTATTTTAAATTTATTTATTACAAGTAAGGATTTTTTTGCTAAGTTAATCCACAGCGTGTTAATGTTCACCGGAGAGCCTAGCTAAGAAATTATGTGGAGTCCGTGATTCGAATAGGGTCACCAAAACCCATTTTTCGACTAGAGTTTCCGTTACATTATCGCGCCAAAAAGCTCTAAAACCTAATTTTCCCCGAAAATTAGCTTCTTGACGCGATTTTTGGCGCAGTCTGCTCGAAAACGAGAAGTTTTGTTAACCAGGAATTTTCGTTCCGTAACTCAGCCAGTGATCACACCAAGTCACTGATGTGGACTAGTAGGTATTTCACCTCCAGTCATCTTTGCCCACTACTGAGCAGATCTCCCTCTCTTTAGAGAGGGTTTTTAACCATAACCTACCACGCTGCGCTGGTCAATACGGGCTGGTAGGGGAGATGGTCATGGAAGAAAAGAAGATTAAGTTCCTCCCGGACTCGAACCTGTGCTTTCAAGCAGAACAAGTTGATTGCTCCAACTAGTAGGCCAATGCCCGCCTCAGTAGGTAAGTATTTAATATTTGTTGTTAGACATACTTTCGGCGGCTTCACTTTTTTTCCTAACTCACGGGAATCTTACAGTAAAACAGTTGCACCAACAAATGGCAAGCGTATAAAAGGGACCTTTTAACCGTGGTTTCTATGTTTCGTCGAGATTTAAAAACATCAATTGCTTTCCGCCAGTGCCGGATTGACTCAAGGAGGGGTGAACCGGGGCCCGGGGTGGAGGGATAAGAGAAATTGTTTAAAAAGGGGGCGTGGCTACTGAAAAAATTAAAACTACTTTTCAGGGAGTGAAAAGAGAAATAACTGAGTAAAAATTCGAAACATCTAATTAGGATGGATTTTGATATAAAAATTAACAAAAAAAAAGTATTAAAAAATCACCATTATAAAATTAAAGTCGTTTGGAAGGGGAAATCGAAATAATTGATTCGTAGCGAATCAGGGGTTGATAATGGAAATTATTAGGTAAAAGTTTCCAAATTCGAATTTCTACTGAATTTATCCTACAAATTAACAATAAAGTAGTAAGAAAAGTAATATTGATAAATTGAGGTGGTTTTCAGAGGGTGGAAATCGAAAATATTGAGTAGTAATTTGTAACTTAGTATTCAAAGAAAATCTGACCTGCAAATTAACGCAAAAATTGCAATTTTAAAATTTCATATTTATACAAAATTTCACTTAAAAACTACCGACAAAATAGTAAAAAAATTGCAAAAGATGAATAGAAGTGATTTTCAGGGGGCGAAATCTAAGTTAGTGTGTAAAAGTCTGAAACTTTAAATTCGTAGAGAATTTATCCTAGCAATTAAGAGAAAAATTGCAATTGCCAAATTGGGATGGTTTTCTGGGGGTGAAAATAGAAATAACAGAGTAAAAATTTGTAACTTCCAATTATTAGGATGGATTTTGGCATACAAATTAACAAAAAAAGTATTAAAAGAATCACCATTATAAAATTAAAGTCGTTTTGAAGGGGAAATCGAAATAATTGAGTAAGACTCGAAAGGTTTGAATTCGTAGCGAATCAGGGGTTGATAATGGAAATTATCGGGGTGAAAGTCTCCAACATCGAATTTCTACTGAATTCATCCTACAAATTAACAATCAAATAGTAAGAAAAGTAATATTGATAAATTGAGGTGGTTTTCAGAGGGTGGAAATCGAAAATATTGAGTAGTAATCTGAAACTTAATATTCAAAGAAAATTTGACCTGCAAAAATTGTAAAAAATTACAATTTTAAAATTTCGTATTTATAGAAAATTTCACTTTTTTCAGGGGCCGAAAATCTAAGTTAGTGTGTAAAAGTTTGAAATTTTAAATTCGTAGAGAATTTATCCTAGCAATTAAGAGAAAAATTGCAATTGCCAAATTGGGATGGTTTTCTGGGTGTGAAAATAGAAATAACAGAGTAAAAATTTGAAACTTCCAATTAGGATGGATTTTGACATACAAATTAACAAAAAAAGTATTAAAAGAATCACCATTATAAAATTAAAGTCGTTTGGAAGGGAAAATCGAAATAATTGAGTAAAATTCTCAAGGTTTGAATTCGTAGCGAATCAAGGGTTGATAATGGAAATTATTGCGGTAAAAGTCTCCAACTTCGAATTTCTACTGAATTTATCCTACAAATTAACAATAACACAGTAAGAAAAATAGTATCGATAAATTGACGTGGTTTCAGAGGGTTGTGTAAATCGAAATATTGAGCAGTAATCTGAAACTTAGCATTCAAAGAAAATTTGACCTACAAATTTATAGATAATTTCACTTAAAAATTACCGAAAAAATAGTAGGTACAAAAATTGCAATCGAAAAATTGGTGTGGTTTTCAGGGGATGAAAATCTAAATTGCTGTTTAAAAGTCTTCGGGCGAGGCCGAGTCGTGTATATATGGATCAGTGACTAAACAAAATAATTTTATTTATTTTAATTTTTCCCATTAATTTTGAACTTTTCGCAACTTTCTTCATCAATACGGCTTAGGAACGACGAGAATACTGAAGGTTCATTTTATCAGCTCCCACGCGACTCGCAAAATACACAAAAATTAAACATACAAAACACGAAAAAGATTTAAGCTGCATTCACAACGTTAAAATTAACATTGAATGTCGATGGGTCAACTACATAAAATACTAGCCACTTGAAAATCGGCGGATTTTCGTGGCTAGCTCTGCGAGGTGCGCGGCCTCGCTGTCGGCCTCCCGATTGTTTATGGGCTTACCGACCGGTTTTTGGAACTTTTAAGGATTCCATGGTCGAGTGTTGGTTAGCATGTGAGATCTCGGGTTTCTTTGGTCCGAATTTGGCGTCTCAATGGTGAAGCGATTTCCTCCACATTTTTGCTCCGTCAAAATTTCATTAGCACGGACCCATCGATTTTACCGAAATTATGTGAGACGTCAAAATGTAATTTCAATGAATTTTTAAAATTTGCCGTTTTTTAATTTGTATATCACGATTACTCGAAACCGGTCCATTTTGCGAGAAAAAGTATTTCCACAAATTTTGTCGGGCATACGGTCGGCTCGACGCCGCCCGGCGTAGCGCAAAAAACGGCGAAAAAATATGTAATTAAAATCGTCGTCTCGCTTAGCGGTCTAAATCGATCTACGACCTACGGTTTTTTTGCAGAAATGCAAATCTAAATTGGGGCGCATCCAAATGAGACCAAAACATCGAAACTTTAATCTGAAAATAAGGGAGGTGGGCGAAAAAAAAGTAAAAAACGCGTACCTCCCCTAAAACGGAAACGGGACAAAAATTCGAAAATTTGGCCCCAGGCGATTGTTCGTTTTCGTCGCCCCCACCCCTCTCGGAAATATGGGGTCGATTGGACGAAAACCCCGGAAAGTGTCAAAAACACGAAAAACCGCTGAGCCGTTTTTCCGAGTGCTCGGAAAAAAATTTCGAAAAAAAAAATTATTTCTTGAACAAATGAAAACATATTTTAAACAATTGAAAACAGATATGAAACAAATGAAAACTGATTTTAACCTATTGAAAATTTATATGATGTGGAAGATTGTAGTTCCAGATATGGAACAAATGACAATAGATTTTAAACAAATGAAAACAGATTTTGAACAAATGAAAACATATTTTAAACAAATGAAAAACAGATATGAAACAAATGAAAATTTATATGATATGGAAGATTATATATTTCCAGATATGGAACAAATGGCAACCTCTAAAGCTAAGCGTCTTCTATAGGCCCTATAATTCTATATAATAATATAAATTATTAATTATTAAAAACAAATAAGATTATATTTCCAGATATGGAACAAATGAAAACAGATATGGAACAAATGAAAACAGATATGAAACAAATAGAAACTGATTTTAAACAAATGAAAATTTATATGATGGCAACCTCTAAAGCTAAGGGTCTTCTATAGGCCTGTACTACTTTATTATTTGTATAAGTCCCGCCGTTGTCTTATAGAAGAGTGATCAGATGATTCAAGCGTTAGAGTAGAGCAAGTAAGACTGATGCGTATTACCAATAAAAATTTAATCAAGGCGCCAAGTTATACTGCCATGGACGACGGTGATGGTCTGAATGTTAGAGAGATCAACTGCTAATGCAAGGTTCCCCGATTCGCATCCGGGTAGTCTAAAATTTCTTGACCGTCTCCGTACGTAAAGCAATCCCTTATAAAATGGATGAGTTAAAGATAAGTTAAAGCTCCATAACTCTGCGCACCGCCCAAAGATCTCCCTCCTCCCGAAAGTGTAAAAAAATAACAAAAACTCACCTCAACTTTTCCAATTCGTGCTGCAAATGCTGTATCAAATTATCTCTTTCTGAGATGGAGTCGATGTGCATTTGATGAGAAATTGACGGAAGACCTGGCGGCGAAATAGAACGTTGACTGTGACCATCAAAACGATCGAACGACCCCGCGTCAGACGTATCAATCAAATTGCCTTCCGATGGCTCGTCTTCTTGTGGTTCATCAGGCACTACAACTTCCTGTGTGACGTACGAACGTAACTCGGCTTCACGCAAAAAATTTGGCGGTTTCTGCAAACACTCGCTGTAAATTAGCGGGTCAAAATTAAAGGGCATATTTGGTATTTTTGTTGTTTACCTCTGGTAAAGGTGGAACCGAAATGAGATTTCTAAAATATTGCAGAGCGTTCGCGTTCAAGTAAAACTCTTTCAATTGTTTGAACTGATTAAGGAAGCGGTCCCTGTGTCCTACTAATAAGTCTGTGGATAACGCAGAATGCAATTTGAATAAAATTTTGACACAGTAATCGTACAATCGTGACGCGTCTTGAATGCACATTATCAATGGAGCCAGTCTGCACTGACCAGCACTGGTCATAGAATTTGATCGCGACATATCAAGAGATCCAAAAACTAAAAATTTGTAGTTGTAGAAATAATTTTGATTACCTTGGGGTGGTTTTTCTCTTACCTGCTCGTTGTAACTCCAGGATGTTGTCCAAATAGTCGAACATTTCGACGGACAACTGAAAACTATGGAGACATTTAAGAGCGATCAAGACCAATGCGTTTGTACTTACTAATTGTTTATGTCGTTTGCTCCAATGGATTCCAATTCCGCTGCGGTCACGCCTAAATGGCCTGGAAACCTTGGATTTCGTTTGTGAAAGTCCAATTTTGTCATGAGCAAATTTGTGTAAAGCCTAATCATTTTTCCGTACCCTTCTTTCAAGTGGCACTAAGAATGCAAAATGTAAGCAGAAGAATAAATAATAGGGAGCAACCTGAACTTACCCATAATTTCCCAGTCTCATCCAACTCCCTTCGATGGCGTTGACTATGTACAAGACATAATGGATGCCCTTCTCTTAACACCTTATGAACTACATGACATAACTTCCATGCAACTATCCTATCATCCATATAAGGCAATCGAAGGGCAAGCATCCAAAAAGTTTGAGCTCCTTGTTCGTGAAACGTACCAATAATGGCCGAACGGACATGTTTCTGTTTTACCGGTACCTCTACACTATTTATAGCCTTGTTAACGGCAGTGGACTGAAACAAAAAAATTAATCATACCGAGCTGATTTCACCACCATAACCTGCTCACAAAAGGATCGTAACTAAATAAATTCAATAACGCAATAAATTTAAAATTCATGTTAAATTTTAAAACAAAAAGAAAATTGACAACTGATGACAGGAGACGTTTGAATTTTCGGAGACGGGCCCTGATACATTTACAAAACATTTTTAAAACTGCAGGAACAGATTTTTAACTCGCAGAAGAGCGTCAAGTGGAATGCTTCATAAAAAATATTAATTTGAAATTTGGTTCAATTAAAATAGTTGACATACTTAATATATTCCATTCGTAATTCAAGGAAGTTGATTTCATTATTAAAGGTTTGTCGTTTGTTATCACCATAATGAATAATTCAACGATTCTCATTGGTAAAATATGCGGAAATTGTAAAAAATGCGACTCATTTTCAAATTGTTGCTGCACTTTTCGAATTCAGGCGTTTTGTATTGATTTGATGGGGCCAAGCAGAAAAATTCCGAAAATCCAGTATTTGTTCCATCTTTTACAAAAAATTTTACAATATATGAGCGGTTAACATAGCTACAATTTTATGTAGTTAATGAATTAGATCCGGCCCGCGTACGATTATTTCCTGGCCCACCAGTCATTAGATAGCTACACAGTTTCAGTTTAGTTGATAACTTTTATTTTGGCGATTAAAGAAGTCACTTTATCAAATTCACGAATGGTTGCATACATAGTGTAAACGCATCCTTGCACGTAAAAGTGAATGAAGAGACAAAATCAAATAAAATTCCCATAAAAAGAGGAGTTCGGCAGGATTTTGGAAGACGTGTTTAAGAAACTTTCTTGAGAGAATAATGGAATCAGGATTGATGGGTCATATCTGAATCACCTAAGATTTGCTGATGACAATGCTGCCGATGCTTGGGTGATCTTATTAAAACAGGCAATGGTAATCAAACCATAGGACTTACATGGGCACAAACTTGAAACGCATGCGCATTGCCAGTGGCCACTTCAGGAATAGAGACAATGGCAATAATAAAACAAACAGCAAACCGCCTCAGGATGTTGGGATTTCATTGAGAGATAAAATATGAAACGAGGAGATTACATGGAATACGGAAGTAACGGATTTGATAGAACAAATGCGAACACTGAGTGGCGTTGGATTGGCCATGTGGAGCGCCAAGATAAGAATAGATAGTCAATAAAGAATATTCAATAAAAGAGAGAAGACGGTCATGGTCTGAACGTTAGCGCGATCAACTGCTAACGCAAGGCGCCCCGGTTCGACTCAGGGTATTGTCTAAATATTTCTTGATCGTCTTCCGTGTTTCGGAGGACACGTTAAGCAGGCGGTCCCCCTGTGTTAATGATTTGCCATCATAACAATAAAAAACAATGTGCAGGCACATCAAAAGGCAAGCCTAGTAAGCTACCAGAGATGTAAAAACCAAACTGCTCATAGAACCAACAGTGCCTTGAATAGAGGCACTATAGTTGGGAAGTACAGGACGTAGTCCTAGATTAAGAAGAAGAATAAAAGAGAGACAAAAGGAGAGATGACATAAAGAAGACGGTGGCAGAGTGGCTGCAAGAGGCTCAGAATTGAAAAAATTTGGAGAGGCCTACGCAGTGGCGTAGCTAGGGGAGGCGGACCGCCCCGAGTGTCACCTGTCTCGGGGTGACACCCGACCCCAAATTATTTAAATTTCCTGACTAAAATTACCTCGTTTCTTGGTTTTTAAAAACAAAAACGAGTGAAAATCTCTAAAAAAAAGGTCATCAGCCTAGGTGGGGGTGACACCCATGAAATCCGCCCCGGGTGTCACCCATGCTAGCTACGCCACTGGCCTACGTCCAGGAGTAGATGAATTATTTATGAGTTATTTATATTAATAACCTTTTCTAAAATTAACTGATTTAAATTTTTTCTAACGTCTTAGACAGATTATTGCTAAAGCTATAAAATATTTGTAAGCAATGTTCTTTTAAAACGCTAACTGATTAAAATTAATGAAATGGGGATTTAAAGCTGGATTTCTGGATCTGGATTTCTGGATGAAAAAAATTTCTTCTTCTTCCAAAGTGGAAGAAGAAGAAATTTTTTCTAACGTCTTAGACAGATTATTGCTAAAGCTATAAAATATTTGTAAGCAATGTTCTTTTAAAACGCTAACTGATTAAAATTAATGAAATGGGGATTTAAAGCTGGATTCGGCACCATAACCCAAACTCCTAATGGTTTATGCCACACTGTCTTTAGTAGCGTAGATAGGATTTCTACCTTCCTGGCCAAAATTAAAATAACTACCGGGAAACAATTAAGTAAAATTAGTAAGGATAAACCGTACACTTCGTCGATTAAGAGAGCGTAATCACTAAACCTCTCCTATTTTCTTTTAATGCTCTAGCAGTAAACATGTATTTATAAGCATAGACGTGCAGTGAATTTTTAATGTTTTCCGACTGCGATTTTTTGAACTATAAATTGTAAAATAAGTATATGAATTAATGATTACGATGAGTGGTTTTTAACTGTTAAATTTAACTTGACGTTTGTGTTACTTTTTATTCCTGCAAACTTCCAACTTGATATTGGTTTTCAATTATTGCATTATAATGTGGGTTTCACGTCCTGTAAATTGCAGCTGCAGTCTAGAGTCTAGAGCTGCACTTTAAATATATTGATGCAGGTGAAAAATACTTAAACTGCTTGCAAGTAGGTATTTATATTGCGAATTATATAAATTAATCAAAACATGACAGGAAACATTTCGGTTTTCAGTATTTTGCTATTAATTTATAGGTACATCAAATTTTCTACGAAATAGAGCTTCCAGAAAATTACTCAATTATGCCGACCCCCCCTAGAAAACTAGGTGCACGGTTTATTAAGGGTAATGTTTTACCGCAATCCCTTGACCGAACTGCATCACGGACGAATATCGTTTAATAATCCTTTTCCTGAATTGCACCACATTACAAACAAATAATATCAAGAATTGAATATACAAATACTCAAATTCCTTGAATTTTAAACTTTGAGTCAATTATATTATTCATGTTATAGCCAGGGTCGGGTTCTAACGTTATTGAGGGGCAGATGGTTTATTGGTGTGATCAGGGCCGGAGTCAGTGCCATCTGATTTATAAAATTTATGTGACAGCCGATGGTCAGGTATTAATAACCTAAATATTACAAGAGAAATTAAATTAAGAAAAAAACAAATATTTCAGTTTTTGTAGTTTACTGGCGATTTTGTGCACGAAATTTGGCAAGTGCTTTGATTAACTTCGAAATATTATCGAGCTTAAAAATTTAGCCGTAATTTCGAAAAGTACAACCTTGTTCAATTTTATTAACAGATTTGGGTTTCCATAATGAATTACACACTTACGACGTTTCCACTTTAAACACAATGTTTGCATGGACATATGTAGACTGCGCCGATGGTCAGAAATTAATCCTTTTTTTTGGGTAATGACCATGGGCAACCTGTAGATTGCGCCGATGGTCATTAAGGGTAACATACAGATTGCGCCGATGGTGTACCTGAGGGATTAAAAAGTATTACTAAGGCATAATGGGGTTATTATTGTAAATCAGTTTATTAAATATTAATAAAAAATTAAATTGCGGTACCTAATTATCATTAATATTACAATACTTATTAGTAGATATTAATAATAAATATTATCAAAAAAATGGAAAATAACCGGTGTATTGCCGAAAAAGTGAAAAAATTAAATTTTTTTTCCTTCGATTTTTGGGGTGTGCATTCGATAAGGAGAGTTATCCATCGTCAAAACCTACCCTTCCGGGGCGCCGCTTCGCTCCGCTCCGCTCTGCACCCCTGCAGGGCGGTTTTGACTCTGGTTACTAGGCTAAACATACGAGAAGGCGCCACCCATCAAGAAAACCGGGATAAATGAAACCGGGATGTGAGAGAACCTCGAAATAGCATTAAAAAGTATAGTTGCGGTATGGGGCAGTAAACTATAACGTTTTTATAAATTATACACCAACAGAATCGTGCACAAATTGTCTCGAAATTGCAAATTTCTCGTAGTTATAAATTTGTGTTATAAAAGTTTTTAATAATGAAAGAATCAAAATAATGCAGTTATTTAAAAATAACCTCGTCAAATTACTAACCTAATTAAAAATCGCACATAATGTATAGTACGTACTCCTGTAATAAATTAAGTACCTTAATCCTCTAATGGGATTTTCACTCCGTCGTTACCCAAAAAGATTACCTATTAATTGACCATCGGCGCAATCTACATACTAACCCTAACCGAACCCGGCGCAATCTACATGCTAGATTATGAGACCCTTCAACCATCGGGCGCAGTCTACAACCTCCCGTTTGCATTTCTCTCTTATCTATGTAACGGTTAATCAATATAACTCATTGTTTAAGAATTATTTATTTAACTCTGGCATTGTGCTTGGATCTTTAAAAATAAAACGACCTTTCTTAGAAGATTACAATGGTGGAGCAATTCGGATAAACGGGCAAATTAAACGTCAGGCGTGTACCTGAAATTAAGGTGGTGCAGTTCGGGTAGGAGATTTGTGAACTAATCGTTTCGTGGTGCAATTCGTGTAAACCGAATTTATCAAAAATAATTTTTTTAAACTATTTTTCCGTTAATTTATAGGATAAAATACTCCACAGCTTTGAAGTTTCAGAATTTCACTCGGTTATTTCGATTTACACCCCCCGAAAACCACCCCAAATTATCAAGGATAATTTTTTTTCAAAGGTAATTCTCTAAAAATTCGCCGTTTCAGAATTTTACTCAGCAATTTCGATTTAGACCTTCAGAAAACTACTCCAATTTTCAACGCTATGTTTTTTATTTTTCCGTTAATTTGTAGGTCAAATTCTTTACAAATTCGAAGTTTCCGAATTTTACTAGCCTCTATTCGGTTATTTCGATTTACACCCCTGAAAACCACCCCAATTTTTCAAAGATGATTCTTTAAAAATTCGAAGATTCAGAATTTTACTCAGCAATTCGATTTAGATCTTCAGAAAAGCACTCCAATTTTCAACGGTACTTTTTTTTATTTTTCCGTTAATATTTAGGTCAAATTCCCTATAAATTCGAAGTTACCGAATTTTACTCGCTGAAAAACACTGCAATTTGTCAATGATAATAATTATGTTGCTAATTTGTAGGAAAACTTCTTTACAAATTCGAATTTTACTTAACTACTTCAATTTACACCCTCTGAAAACCACCCCAATCTATCAAATGTAGCTTTTTGACTATTTTTACGTTAATTTATACGTCGAAACCTCTGGCAATTCGAACTTTCAGAATGTTACCAAATTATTACGATTCATAACCGCTGAAAAGCACCCCGATTTATTAATGAAATTTTTTCTCCCTAATCAGAAGCTTACTTCCAACCATATTATGTTTCAGAATTTCACCCAGAAATGTCTTAATCGGACCCACTGTGCAGTGCTGTGAGTCTTTACTACAAAAATTTTATGTGATTTAAATTAAATATTATTAAAAAGAGGGGGGGGGGTCTTAATATTGTATGTTAAAATACAAAAGTAATCTTTGATAAAAGAACGTCCATTAATAACGGACGGAAGATTTTTTATATATTTCACCCCTCCATCTAAGAGTACGTAAGATTGTGAGACTCCCCACCTTAGGCAAGGATTATTTTGAAAATTTTTGCCCCCCCCTACCCGAAAAATAATTCCAAAAGCCGAATATGCATTGATTTTAATAAATTATTATATTAAAAACTATTGTTTTAAGGAACACTTTGGATCCTTTCATGCGAGGATTCGTGCAATTTTCCATTCCCCAATTCCAAGTATTCAGCATTAGCAGCAACGCATTTAACCGCTAAGCTGATGACCGTCACCAAAACGAAAATTCAAAAACGTAATAATTAATGGATACTCCCCCTAACATAAAATCCAAATTCTATCATTTCCTAATGCACTTCTTATTAATTAACTTTTTAGTTCCAATTTGAATAAGGTTCTGTGCTAGGCCGCACAACAACATTAATTTATTACATTCTAGAAGGTCGTAGCGACTGTCAGGTGAACGCTGCAACATTTACGAACAATTAGCTCGTACTTCGGCCTCGCATTTATATTTGTATCAAAAGTTTCTGAACTATGTCGTTCTCAAAATATTTGCTGCCTTCCTCGGGCTAAAACACGTCGTCACCACAAGGATTATTTCAGGTTGGCAATAAATTAATGAACCAAACTGAGGTGACGGCTTTCGTTACGCTGGAAATGGCCAAACAATTTTTTATCGGAGAGGTAGACGTAGCGTTGAGATATGTAACCTTTACCCCCCCCCCCGCCTCTTGAACTGTTTGGATGGATCTGCTCTTCCGGGCAGATATTAAAAATGTTCGAGGCCACTTCGAGACCACCTGGAAAACCTCTGATTGGTTCATTAATTTATTATTAACCTAAAATAATCTTTGTGGTGCCGACGGCGTTTAGCTGTAGAAAGGCAGCAAATATATCGAGAAACACGTAGCAAAGAAAGTTATGATACAGATCCAAGTGCGAGACCGAAAGCAGAGCCAATTATTGCGGCCCTAAGTAATTTTCTTGTAACTGGCTAATATTAGCTCGGCTTTCGGTCTCGCATGCGTGCAATAATCGATGACTCTCTATTTATACCTTCGGTGATCATTTTGTATCGAATTTTGGATTAAAAAACACTACAGAAACTTTTGTTCAATTTTTCCTCCGAAGCAGTCCGTCCCTGAATATCTATTATCCTAAATTAAGTTCACAATTAAAATTTAAGTGTTGTGTTTATAATTTTGAAAACAAAAGTATAAGTCCCTGACACAGAAAGTCCTGCAGAATGCAGTGGCGTACTTGAGGTCATTACTTATCTAATTAAGTGTTAGAAAGTCGATACTTCAGTTCACGCACTGCACTGACAAGACATCCTTGACTAATCAAAGCAGATGTGCTCAACTTGAATCACTAAACGTTGCACTTATTAACTATATTTCTTTAAATAGCAACAAAGTAAAACAATCCAAGGAAGTGGGAAGTGTGGTTTAATGTAATCGAGGTAAAAAGAAGGCTATCGGATATTTTATTTTTTAATGACAACAATTTCTCAACAATTATAAAACAATTAATAAGAAATTTGATAAGTTGAACAGAAAACGTGATCATTTCCAAGTTATAGTTTTAGCAACTGATGTGCGGAAAATGAAAACTACCCCCCCCCCCCTCCTCAACGATATTATTTATGTTCTGTAAACCGCGAGACCACTGGAAGCTTAAATACAAATGCGGTTTACAAATTAAATTTATTAAGATTGATACGAAAAATGTATAATATACAATAAAACCCCTCCCGGTCCATAGGGATGCATATTTCCCCAGTAAATGCCACGTTTCCAGTTTCATATTAAATAAACCCTAGGGAGTAGGGAAATGTCATCGCGCTTGTTCGACCCAAACAAAAAGATAAAGTAAATTTTCGAGTAAGTGAAATTTTTGATCCAACGGAATTCTAATATTTCTTAAAACATTCCTATTATAAATAGCAAAAGAAAAAGTACGAAATTCGATCTACTAAACAATGAATGGCGTAACCTTCACCGCGCATTCCCACACGAACATGATTAAGATTTTATGATTGTGACATGCATAGGAGTACCCCCACGTTTTAATAACTTTCATTTTAAGTACAAAAAACAAATTTAAAAGGATTAGTCGTGGCTCGGAGGATTACTCAGGATCAGTCGCTACGCTACGTTGCCACCCAGTGGCGTAGCTGTGACACCCATTTAATCCGCCCCGGGTGTCACCCCCATCCAGGGAAAGAACTACGGGTTACTCGTTTTTGTTTTTAAAAGACAAGAAACGATGTAATTTTAGTCAGGAAATTTAAATAATTTGGGGTCCGATGTCACCCCCAGACGGGTGACACCCGGGGCGGTCCACCCCCACCGCCCCTTAGATACGCCACTGTTGCCATCATGATGCTTTCTTAGCAGTTTCTTCCATGTGTTCGCCGTGCCCAGTAGGTTTCCTACGCTCAATGCAGTTTCAATAAACCGTTCTTCACCTTTTCTAAAAAATAATTGAGATACGGAGGAGGACTGGCCATGTAAAAAATTCCGCCTTGGTGGCTTTCCTTTTTCTGAACGGGAATTTTGCTAGTTTGCCTAACAGGCAGAACGAGGTTTTAGTCTCTATTATTTTATAATTATTATTATGATAGTAATAATTATTCCGAAAAATTTATCAACAGGGGCGCACTAGAACTGCGATTTTTTCGGCGGTTGCCCCTTAATATTTGAATAGACGAAAAGTTAAGTGCCGCAGGTGATTCGTCTCCGTTTCAGTTGAAAAGACGGATAAGCTAAATTTCGTTTGACCAATACTTCCTAAACGTCCCTTGTATAAAAACTACAAAACGATATTGCTCGATTTAACCACAAATCTGAAATGCAATTACCAAAGACATTCTTGTGGGTTGCAAAATAAATTATCTGTACAATGACTTTGGAAACCAAGCATACACAACATATTTCCTGTTATTGTTGATTACGGAATTATATAATAAGCATTGCATAGTCTTTAAGCAGAACCACGTATAGGAAGCCTGATAATTAAAATGTACCAAGTTGCATTATTTTGCAATAATTAATTTGGTTGAATTTGTTCCAATTAATTAAAACTTTTAAACGTAGGAACGCTTTACTACACACGGTAATTATAGGTGTACGATAAACTTGAGTAGGCTTGAGCACGCCTGTAGTTTTGCTCCGATTGAGGCTTGAACCAGATGTCCTGACGTCGCAGAAATGGTCTGATGAATTATATCGATTAAAAAATCGATTCCAAGTAAAACGGAGATGATGTCAAGCAGATTGATTTAGGTTGTTTACCCTTATCAACCTGGCCAAGTCTGAAGTCTATTCGATTTCCGGCAGGCGTAATAGCTTAGATATTAAAATGTAACCTCGAGAATCATCTCGAGAGATGAAAATTCAATTGAAGCAGCAAAATTTGATCTATACAAAGTCGAGTGACTGCAGCCTGGGAGTTATCAAATTTAACACCAGGGCCGGACCGGTTCAATAGCGAGCCGGTATAGCACGGGTTCGGTGAGCCAAAAAATGGGGGCAAGCTGAAATAAATTTTTCACCCTTAGCGACCCCGCATGTCGAAGAACGACATTTGCACGAATATTCGTGAATATCTCGGTTTGAGTGTATTTGAGAGCAAAATGTAAAATTATTGAAAATAAAGTTGACTAAATTATCTAGAGAAACGATTCTAGACTTTTTTCCGGTTATTAATCGGTTACGGAGTTATAACCATCAGCGCTGGCTTTATGCCCTCCAAAGCGCGGAGATAGTTTTAGAAGGAAAGAAGCTCCAAAAGAAGATTAACTCTTGCTGGATTCGAACCAGTGCCTTTAGCATCAGTAATTGATTGCCGTAACTACTAGGCTAATGACCGCCTCCGCATGGTGGCGTTTACTTAGTTAGTGCAAATCGCGAATTGTGTAAAGAGCTTTTGTTATAAAACCATTGTATGAAAATGCCTCAAGTAAATCGCTAAGTAATGTGCAAAATCGATTAGAACTTCATTAGAACCTCTAAAATGACCTAACATTAATTTTCCACCTTCTAGCGATCCCAGATTTGGAAGTCATAGGAAAACACACAAAGAATGACATTTTTACACATATTCGTGAATATATCGGTTTAGATTCACTTGAGAGAAAAATGTCAAGTTATTGTAAATAAAGTAGACTAAATTATCTACAAAAAAGATCTCTTGTTTTGTTCTTGTTAATTGATCGGTTATTGAGTTACAGCTATTAAAGTGCGTGGTACCTATTTGCCATTGTTCTATGCGCCCCCAAATATTTATAAATATTATATTGTTTATAAAAATATTCATAAAAATGTCATTCTTCGCGTGCTTTTTCCTATGGCGATCAAATCTAGGATCACTAAAGGGTAAACTTTTTTGAGTTTCTAATAAAGATAATAAAATTTATTCCAGCCTGCCCCCATTTTTTACACCATGGCAGCTCCTCTGACAAGAAAATTACAGGAAAATAATTACTCAATAAATAATATGCTCCGTCTTAAGACGACATTTTATATAAAACTATCACTCCAGAACTTGGAGTGAAAAACTCGATATCTCTTCAACAATATTTACAAAAAAGGTTTCGCGGGGACGGTAACCTAACTTTGGTCACCCCAAAAAAATTGAAAATTTCCTATAGCAAAGAGGAAGGTTTATAGAGTATACTGTAAAAATTTCACTTGCGAAAGTATACATAAAATTTCGAGAAAAATCAATTTGAAACTACGTAAATTTAGCGAATTTTTCTTCGATTTTTGGGGTGTGCATTCGATAGGGAGGTTTATCCATCGTCAAAACCTACCCTTTCGGGGCGCCGCTGCGCTCCGCTCTGCACCCCTCCAGGGCGGTTTTGACTCTGGTTACTATGCTAAACATACGAGAAGGCGCCTCCCATAAAAAAAAACCGGGATAAATGAAACCGGAAGCTTAGAGGCCCTTGAAATAGCATTAAAAAGTATAGTTGCGGTATGAGGCAGTAAACTATTACGTTTCACCCCCAAAAAATCGCGTAAATACAAAAAATAATCGATGTTACATGTACGAGAGACGAGCTGCATCTGCTGGTGCGAAATACTCTAAGTGTTAGGGTCATTATAACTGCACGGACTGTCAACAGAATGAGCGACGCGCGGGAATCTCGTTAATTTTACATGTAAATTTGCAAACTTTAAATTCGATTTACTCAAAATTTTGATAATACATTCGCAGGTTGAAATTATATCAGTATACTGTATACTATATAAACCTTCCTCTTTGCAATAGGAAATTTTCAATTTATTTGGAGTGACCAAAGATAGGGGACCGTACCCGGTTTCGCAATATAATTTCACGTCTAGGGGGGAGGGGGTAATTAGGACCGCTTTCTAAAATATATTAACAATACGCAGGCCTGCGGTGTATAGAGTAGGAAGTTGCTAGTCCCTCCGTGTCTCGCCTCCTTTCCTTCTTTTCAGGCACTCACTCGCTAACTTTTGCAGGTACATAGAGGAGGCTTAAGTTTGATATCAATCGATTAAAATGGCTTAAACACATATGCATTGTAGATATTATTTTAGAAGCCGCAGAATATCTGTGAATTAATTTTTTAGACCAGGCGCAGTCAGAATAATTTCTATTGCGCGGAAAAATTCACCCTTTATTTTTTTTATATAATGCTTCTTTACTATAGCTCTGAAGTTTCCCCCCACGGGATTCGCGTAACCTTCTAGGAGGGTGGGGAAGGGGACAAAACATAATAGTTCTTTAGTGTGCTATTAAAAAACTCTGAAGTTTCCCCCTGCGAGATCCGCGTCACCTTCCAGGAGGGTGGGGAAGGGGAAAATATTAGTTTTATTATAAACGGTATTTTTAGACCAGGCGCCAAGTCAGAATGATTTACATTAAGTGGAAAAAATCTATCTGTATTATTTTTTCACATAATAATTCTTTAGTATGTATATTCGGTTATGAACGTCTTTCAACATTTTCCCGATACCTCCCTGTCTCTGCTCATTGCGTGTTGAAAATGTGTGACGAGCACAGAGGTTAACTTGGCTTAACGTGGATTCCGAACCACGGGAATAGACGATTTTTACACCGCCTACTCCATCAGGGAAGTTTTTTAGCCATAAATAATGTTATCTGGGGCCAGCAGATAGACATTTGGTGAGCGAAAATTTCTTCTATAGATAGCACCTCACAGGATTTGAACCCGTGAATCTTGGCTTGAAAGCGAACACGCTAGCATTTCAGCCATTCGCTCATCTAATTCTTTAGTATGTTATTAACAAATTCTGAAGTTTTCCCCCATGGGGGACAAAATCAGTTTTTCTATGCATGACATTGTTAGACCAGACGCCAAGTCAGAATAATTTATATTGCGTGGAAAAAATTTTACCTGTATTTTTTCACTTAACAGCTTTTTAGTGTGTCATTAAGAAGCTCTGAAGTTCCCCTCTCCCACAAAATCCGCGTTACCTTCTAGGAAGGTGGGGAAGGGGACAAAATCAGTATTTTTATGAACGAAGTTTTTAGAGCAGGCGCCAAGTCAGAATGATTTACATTAAGTGGAAAGAATTCTACGGTATTCTTTTTCATATAACAGTTCTTTAGTCTGTAATTAAGAAGCTCTGAAGTTCCCCCCCCCCACGAAATCCGCGCTACCTTCTAGGAAGGTGGGGAAGGGTACAAAATCATATTTTCTATGCATGACATTTTTAGACCAAGCGCCAAGTCAGAATAATTTACATTACGTAGAGAAAATTCTACCTCTATTGTTTTCATATAACAGCTGTTTAGTGTGTCATTAAGAAGTTCTGAAGTTCCCCTCCCCCACGAAATCCCCGTGTCACCTTCTAGGAAGGTGGGAAAGTGGAATAAATCAGTATTGTTATGAACGATGTTTTTAGAGCAAGCGCAAAGTCAAAATGATTTACATTAAGTGGAAAGAATTCTACGGTATTTTTTTCATATAACAGTTCTTTAGTCTGTCATTAAGAAGCTCTGAAGTTCCCCCCCCCCCACGAAATCCGCGCCACCTTCTAGGAAGGTGGGGAAGGGGACAAAATCAGATTTTCTATGAACGATGTTTTTAGACCAAGCGCCAAGTCAGAATAATTTACATTATGTGGAAAAAATTCTATCTGTACTACGAGTATCTTTCATATCTTTAGTCCGTCATTAAGCTCTGAAGTTCCCCCCCCCCCCACGAGATGCGAGTCACCTTCTAGGAGGGTGGGGAAGGGGACAAAATCAGTTTTTTTATGAACAATATTTTTCGACCAGGCGCCAAGTCAGAATGATTTACATTAAATGGCAGAAATTCCACCTGTATATTTATCCTCATAATAGTTTTTTAGTCTGTCATTAAGAAGCTGTAAAGTTTTCCCCCACGAGATCCGCGGCACCTTCTAGAAGAGTGGGGAAGGGGACAAAATCAGTTTATCTATGCATGACATTTTTAGACCATACGCCAAGTCAGAATAATTTACATCATGTGGAAAAAATTCTATTTCCTCATAATAGTTTTTTAGTCTGTCATTAAGAAGCTGTAAAGTTTTCCCCCACTAGATCCGCGGCACCTTTAAGGGGGGGCGAGGAAGGGGACAAAATCAGTTTTTTACGAACGATATTTTTAGACCAGGTGCCAAGTCAGAATGATTTACATTAAGTGGCAGAAATTCCACCTGTATTTTTTTTCCTCATAATAGTTTTTTAGTCTGTCATTAAGAGGCTCAGAAGTTTCCCCCCACGGGATCCGCGTCACCTTCTAGGAGGATGGAGAAGGGGATAAAATCAGTTATTTTATGAACGATATTTTTAGACCAGGCGCCAAGTCAGAATGATTTATATTAAGTGGAAAAAAATCTATCTGTATTTTATTTTTCACATAATAGTTCTTTAGTATGTTATTATTGTTATTAAGAAGCTCTGAAGTTTCTCCCCACTAGATTCGTGTCACCTTCTAGTAGGGTGGGGAAAGGGGGAAAATCAGTATTTCTGTATATGACATTTTTAGACCAGGCGCCAAGTCAGAATAATTTAGATTATGTGGAAAAATTTCTATCTGTATTTTTTGTCATATTAATAGTTCTCTATCCTGCCATTAAGCTCTGAAGTTTCCCCCCACGAAAACCACGTCACCTTCTAGGGGGGTGGGGAAGGGAACGTCAAAATCAGTTTTTCTGTGATTTCTCGACTTTCCTTCAACTTAACGGCAAAATTAGTTAAGTACATTTACTTTTAACTTGTATAGAACTATAGAACAAAACATTTGTATAGAACTTTTTCTGTAAAGAATTTAATTACCTTTAATTTTATATATAACTTGAAAGAAATGTCTTGCCGAAAAACTGATTTTTATCACCTTCCCGCCCCGTAGAAGGTGACGCCGATATCGTTGTAGGGGTTAAAAACTTCAGATTTCCTTAAAAACACTCTAAAGAACCATTATATGGAAAAAAAATTCATTTCGAAATTTTTCCACTTTAAAATACTTGACGCCTGGTGTAATCATTAAATAAAGAAATTTAAATATTCTCTCGCGCGCTCTGATGGCTGTAACTCCGTAACCGCTCGGTTAACCAGAAAAAAGTGGAAGATCTTATCTCGAGACAATTTAATGTACTTTATTATCAATAACTTGACATTTTACTCTTAGGTGCACTCAAACAGAGATATTTACGATGTTCGTAAAAATGTCATTTTTCACTTATGGTGGCGAAATTCAGGGTTAAAATTCTAGGGGACCTAATAATAAATATAATAAACTTTATTCCAGCTTGCCCCCATTTATTTAGACCATAGCTAATTTTGATATTTTGTTATCCACCGAACAAATTTTTTTCCTAAGCTTCGCTTAGCTCGAGAGCTAAAACTGTTGAGCCGTTGCTGACTATCACATTCCTTATAAAAAAATTAAAGTTTCGGTAAAATTTCGTTCAGTAAATTGGCGTGACTTGTTTAATATAACGATATGAATAGGGGCCGCTCTAATTGATTTGATAATCATACAAACATCCGTCAAAATCATCAGTGTGCATTGATTTTTAAATAATTTAAAAAAGGAATACTTACATATTGTATCATTTGCTTATTATCTAACATTCCATTCATTTTTACAAATTAGTAAATTAGTCAACAAGCCAAAGTTTCAGATCTGAAATGCATAAAATGTAATGATTCGAAATAAAATTATATAATAAAAAATATGAGACGAACAAACAAACACACGAAGCAAGCACAAAACAGTGCAGGTCACAGTATTTAAAAATATATCTCGAGAGGGTTGTGAGATATAAAAATATGGAAATCAGTATATTTCAAGATAATTATATAACTTTTCTTAAATATTGTGAACTGCGCTTGATAAACTCGTTAAAAGTGAATCGTATCCGCAAATTAGTTTAACTTCCAGTAAAATGTTAAACAGCGTGCGGTTATGAGCTAATTAGTGTAATTTATTAGTCATGCAGTAATGAATTTCTTATATCAATGACTCAAACGTAACAACATTAGCGGGCCTGTTTTCTATCGTCCCAACCAAAACAAACAAATTTTTTAGCCGCACCCTACAGAGGGGGTGATCTGGTGGTAGCGTGGAATCTAAAACCGTTTCAAGGTCACAAGGTGTTTAATTATTTAACCGATGAAATTTTCAAAAAAAAAATTTTGTTTACGACATGCAGCACACAACAAAAATTTCAAGACTTATAACACAATATTAACCCGTTATTTCCCAAATTTTTAATAAAAACTTACAATTTTATGTGGAGAGAAAGAGCGCAATTAACACACGAAATAGGTAATCGTAGTGCTTGAACTAAATTAGAACTGATAAAAACAATCGGAATCGAAGGCTATTGGTTCTGAGTATATCAGATAACAGGTTCCGATAGTGATTTTCTATATATTGTAAAAGCGCACGATTTTATCTTAAATTTTTACGAATTTTTGTGTTTTTAAGAAATAGATTTACCATAATTACACTCAAAATCAAGTAAACATTATTCAGATAATTGCGATATTGATCACCGATGCGCTAATCCAGCGCTCCTTATCATAACATTTTTTAAATTTTGACCAGTTTGCCCGAAAAATTCACAAAAATCGACCTCCGGTTGTGTAATATTTTAAGCAAACCATTTCGCCCTATTTCCTGTCGATAAATATTCCGTAATGTGTTTTGTTTAAACAAATTGTAAATATAAACACAGCACGATTTCCTACGAGAGGTCAAATTGAAAGGATAAATAAAAGCACCACCAAATCAAAAGAATATTTTAATTCGTGCGAGATAAAAATCTAAACATATTTAAATTGGTTCGCCGGTTGCTGTTATTCAAATTGCCGCATTTTTCGAGCGGTAAATTAAACGCCTGTCATGTAAGGGTTAAAAACAAATGAATTTATGTTTTGTTTATTAAACCGGAAACGCAATAAAGCGGTTCACCATCAATCAAAACTAAAGATGGTCCTGTTACCACGAAACGAAAACTATTTTAATCTTTTATTTTTAGTGCGAACCCTATTTTATCTCCACACCCCCGACACTGGTAAACAAATGCTACCGCAATAACAGATGTTCATGCGGTAGCAGCAAAGTTCAAATCGGAAAGACACCCGAAAATACGTCGATAAAGCCGAAATTTTTCACAACAAAACCCAACAAAAACCGAAAAACAAAAATAAACAAACAAAAGACTAGCGCAAATTCCAACCTCATTTATTTTGTTGTAAACTTACTTGAGCCTTTTCAAAATTTTCGCGTTCTACTTCTAAACTTGTTTTTCGTGCGTGCAAAACTCGCGGTAAAGATAGCGAAGCCATTGCAACTTATCACTAAATTTTTTTTCAAAACATAATCAAGTACAACAATTTAGACAGGCAACACCCGCGCACAAAACATCCGACGGTTGTGTGATGTATGAATGGAAATAAGCGCGCTGTTGCCGGTTTTGCATATACCAATGTTGCGTCAAACTCGCGCCTCCTTTCAATTCGTTTGAACACGTCTGACTACGTCGAGGAAGTTTCAATTAGAAAATCATATTTTAAAATTAATTACATTTTTTATTATGGATTTATTAAAAATTTTTGTCCATCAAAATAAGAAAACTTGAAAGTGAAGTCTTTTGTTTTAAAAAGATTTAAATTATTGTAAAATGAAGTGCTGCCGCCTACTTTATTGAATTTAATTAATTGTTTTTTGTTTAT
This sequence comes from Podabrus alpinus, assembly GCA_932274525.1. Classification (NCBI taxonomy): domain Eukaryota; kingdom Metazoa; phylum Arthropoda; class Insecta; order Coleoptera; family Cantharidae; genus Podabrus; species Podabrus alpinus. The sequence goes on along the minus strand of OW026456.1, from coordinate 66,797,740 downwards.
AAATTTTGTTTTGTTTTTGCTTACTTGAAATTATTTGTACAAAATTGACCAATTGAATTGATTTTGGTAAAATTAGTATAATTTTCTGCTATGTGCTGGACCATTGAATTTTTAAGGGGGTGAGAGAGAAAACGCAAAATTAAAAAAACTACATAAAAAATTGGTTTTTTAAAAAAACTTAATAAATACAAATCAATTCAATCAATAAAATAAATAACAGATTTCTTTAAATCTCAATTTTTAAAATTATCTTTTAAATCTAAATATTACGAAGTTGGGGGGTGGGACATTCCCCCCCCCCCGCCCCGTCTAAGTGCGGTTAGGTAAATATTAGAGAACTGTATGCAGATTAGGTAAAAGAAAGCTGCATTTCTTTCACTTTGCTCGTAAACACAATATTCATTTGAATATTGAGTATTGCCTATATACAGGGCGCATCTCGAGTAAATCTTTTGAATAAAATAGATAATTTTTAATTTAAAGTTGTTGTGTATAAACTTGACGTTCAAAAATTCCAAGATTTACAAATCCGTTGGTTGGGGTGGATTAGTCCCCATGTTACAATTTTTGTTTTCGGTACACATTCGATTTTTCTATCATAGTTTTGGGAAGTTCACAGCTTTCGCGACGATTTTTCTCCATTCCGCTCCTTCCGTTAATTTTGCAATTTCATGGTTCATCCATCAGCACTCTCTGTTCTCCGCTGGAGGGGGGGGGGGGTTAATGCCGAGTGGCTGCGATTGGCCGGTTGGGATGCTTGGTAAATGTTCACATATGGGGGATTTTTCATCTCTGGATATGCTCTGGGTTCGGGTTCCTCCAGGGGGACCCCCCCATAGGCAGCAGGACGGCTGGCGCTCGGTTCGGATTATCGACGCGATTGAAAATTTGCCTCTCTTTCCTCCAAACCACTCCTTTCTCATCGCTTAAATACCCGGTTATGTTTGGGTCTGGTAGCGACGCTAAATCTGTATGACCAGCAAGTACGAAACGGCAACTGCGCATGCCTTAGATAAAAAATTTCAAAGCCATGGCCGTCGCTAGGCAAAGGGGGGTAACAACACTGTTGTCCACCGACGCGACGGCTTTGTTTTTGGGGGGGAGGGGGCTCAAAATCCAACCCGGCAATTAAACTTTTTTTTTTGCTGTTCGCTGGGAGTGGGGAAATCTTCAAAAGACACCACCCCGATGTTCTGGGGTGGTAGTGTCGGATTTTTACCGACTAAAACCCCACTCCATGATGTCCGCGGGATTCGCCTCAGGCATTTATCCGCTCGCATCGGCGCTCTTGTCATTTTTCCGAACTTCACCCTTACGGGCCTTTGCTCTTCTTTGTCGTTGGTGATCGTCTTCCACCAGTCACATTAGCCGGTGTAGTGTCGATCAGGTACTTGGGGAGCTCCGCCCTTGCAGGGGCTTTGTTCCTCTCGTCTACCTTTATCTCAGGCTTCCTGGCAGTCGTCAGGACAGTCGTCAGGAAGTGTCAGCCGATAGTCTTTGACGGATCCGTCTTTTTAGGGACTTTGTTCTCATTATTCTCTTGCTTAATGGACTTGACCCTTGCAGGCCTTTGATTTTATATTGGAAGGGTTCACCCTTTCGGGATTTGTTCTGCTAGTCCATTTCTTCTTTTTCCATTAAATTCGGGGTTCGATCTTGTTGAGCGGGCACCTTCGGTTGCGGACTCTGTGTCCGCTCGTCTTGCATTCTTCGCAGAATGGCTCGTATTCGCATTGTTTGGCCCTATGGCCATCCTGACAGCAGTTCCAACATTTGGAACTTTTGTCTTGCGTTCCTTTTTTGCATCTGCCTCCGTCGTGATCGGAGGCCCAGCACCTGTATGCTCTCTTGATCCTGCAGGCTTTTGTGAGGCCTATTCGGATATTCTCGGCAAGAATCCTCCTGCCTAGTGCCTCGTTGACTATGATCTTTGCCACCTGGGTCCTTCCCGGTGAAGCTGTTAGGGATTCGATCTTTATATCGATCTCTTCCCCTCCAACTGACCTGGCTATTATTTCGATGACCTCTTTTTGGTCGCTCACCTCGTCGATGTCTCTCACTTATATTTCCATTGTTTTGGCGCGGGATCGTATGGTATGTCGGGGCACATTTGCAGTAAGTTCTTCCTGCAGTGCGGGGTCGTCTTTTAAGAATTCCACGAGTACTTCCCCCTCTCTGGTGGGCCTCACCCTCTTCACAATTTCAATGGCTTTTCTGCTTGCGGTTTTCATTTTTTTCAGGACGTCTGCGTCAGACGTCTTCCTCTGGCCCTCCGGACTCGCAGTCCTCTGTTCGGCAGCCAGCTTTTCGATCTTCCTCGCTTTCTGGCGTTCTCTTTTTTCTCTCTTCTTGTTGCTTGCCGCTTTCCATTTTTCCCTTAGATATGATGCTATTGCTGATAATGTCTCGTCTCGGCCATATTCAATTACCCTTGTCATCTTGTTCAGCTGGGCCGCTTCCTCGGCTTTAAGGGTGTCCCCTTTTTCGCCGATTCCGTTGCCCAGCTTCTTTACTATTACTTCCTTTTTTTCGATCTTATCCATTATAAGGTTAGTATTCTCTTGTATTAATTTTGTCCATTCTGCGCTGGAATACGCACCAGCCACGTTTTTGATCTTCTCCTGTATGACGTGGAGATCTGCGGCGAGTTGGTCGAGACGCCCCATCTGCTCGTTTGAGAAGGATGTCTCTATTCCGGTGGTGCGCATTCCGGCGATCGCCGCTTCCAGTATGAAGAACCTCTCTTGGAGGTTCTCTGTCTTCTTGTTTAGGCTTTTGATTTCTTCCATAATTTGCTCCGATTGCTCGGAGCCGGTCTTCTTGGCCTCTCTGGCCGCTTCTTTGCTCTTTGTAGCCTCGGAGCGAACGTTAGATACATCATTGAGAAGCTGGCCGTTTCCTTTGTACAGCTTCTCCATCGCTTCCGCATGGCTTTTTTGTGTCTTGATGACCTTGTCAATTTTTACTTCTTGCTGGGCCATTTGTTGTTGCTGGCTTTTTAGTTGTTCCAGCACGGCCTCCATCTCTTTAGTAAATCCGGCCGCTCCGGCCGCCCTCACCTCCATGTCGTGGGCCTTCTTGATGAGGCCCAGGTACGTCTGGACCTCGTTGCGAAGGGGGCGATAGAGGGATTTGCAGTGGGGGCCGCTTACTGTCGCGTTTATCTTGGTTATAGCCTCGTCTATGAGGGACGCCGTGTCGGTGATATTCGAGATACTTCTAGTTCTTATCTTACCGATTGTTCCCGTTTTTGGGGTTAAAAAAAAACCTTTTTGACACCACTATTGTTGTATGAAAGAAAAAGCGTGATATTGAGGAATGCCGAAACTACAGAGGAATCATTTTGCTACAGGTTGCTTACAAGATTCTCTCGACACTCATTTACAAAAGGAACGATCGACAGTGGATGCATTACACGTAATGAAACAAATAACAGAAAAAACATATGAACACAACATAGAGCTGCATCTCCTATTTGTCGACTTCCAACAGGCTTTCGACTCTGTTAAGCGTGAAAAGTTGTACGAAGTGATGCTTGAACGAAACATACCCCAAAAAATGAGAAAACTGATCCAAATGACGATGAGAGATTCGAGCGCAACAGTAAAATTTGGGATGAGCGAAACAAACAATTTACAATTAACAGCGGTGTAAGATAGGGCGAGGCACTGTCGGCGGTTCTGTTCAACTTGATGATCGAGAGTGTTGTGAGAAAACTGGGTACCAGAGCAACAATATCAACGAAGGAATGGCAAATACTAGCATATGCAGATGATATCGTTGTTATAGCAAGATCAAAGCAAAAAATGGTACCTACAAATATTTAAAGAAATAGAGAAACATTCGATAGAAATGGGGCTAAGGATCAATGAAGGCAAGACAAAATACATGAATTTTAAGAGAAGAGATGATTCACAACAAAATGACCTAGAAATTGGAGACTATACGTTCGAAGAGGTGGACAAATTCAAGTACCTGGGAGTGCAACTAAATAAGAACAACGAAAGATCCACAGAAATAAATGAAAAGATACAAGCTGGATGGAGGGCATTCCACGCAAACAAGAAGATATTGAAGAACAAGAATATAACTTTAAGAACCAAAATAAGAGTATACAAGACTTTTGCGAGAACGGTGGTCGCCTATGCGTCGGAGGTGTTGCACCTGACCAAGATTGAGGAGGAGAAGTTAAGAGTGTTTGAGAGAAAAATATTAAGAACCATGACAGGACCAAAAAAGATTGGTGAAAATGAATACAGAATTAGAACAAATGAAGAAACGAAGATGTTGTGAAATACATGAAGGCACAGAGAGTCATATGGCTAGGACACGTAACAAGAAAAGAGTCAGATAACGTCCTAAGGCAGATTATGGAATGGAGGCCGGGGGAGACTAGAAATCGAGGAAGAACAAGATCCAGATGGTTGGACGAGGTAGTAAATGACCTCAAAGCTATGAACGTGATAGACTGGAGGAAGAAATGCGAAGATAGAGCACTATGGAGTGAGATAGTGAATGAGACCAAAACATACACGAAAATATAGAATACCGAAGAAGAGAAAAGGAGGAGTGATTCACCTCGAAAAATGAATCGTAAAGTCTTCAACAAAGTAGGCATATTCCAAAAGGAATAAATACCTTACTACTACTATTATATAAAATAGTACAGGGTGTTTCCTACAAACATCTCAGTGACCTTGCGAGCACCACAATATCATCTGCATATGACACTATTTGACCTTCCGTATTTGTTAATAGTCCTTCAGCGCTGGCCTCCTTAAATATTTGAGTTAGTATCTCATATGCTGAGTTCAGCAACGTAATGACTCCATAGTTTTTATTTTAATATCCCTATTTCGCCTTCGCACCATTCCGTTGGCATTACTTCGTCGTGTGGTGTATTTTCGACAACGATTACAGATAAACGCATACACCGATGGAGTTGAAATTTTATACTAATAGCTAATTTGAAGCAGTTGTGCAAAAAGCTGATTAGATTTTGATTGAAAATCGTCTAATTTTAACTCATTTTTTATAGGAACGAAAATTGCTCAAGACCAGGGGTCCTATTCTCGAACTTACTCGAATTTATTCGCATGCGAATCATTTCGCACACGATTTTTCGATCACTTAAAACTGTATTGTGCCGCTTCCCGGTGGAACATATGAGAATGATGCATAAGACTCCAAACCTTAAAACATATCCAAAAATCAGAAGCTGACTATTTTTAGGAAACTCTTCTTTTCATAATTTCGAAGATGTTAAAATATTATAAGTGTTATTAACATTTTTAATGAGTTACTATATACTAACAACATAGCTGAAATAGAAATTTGTTTAACAATATTTTGTCGAAAAACATTATTTTCACTCCTTCATAAAAAGTTTCTACTTCCCACAAATAATTTTGTAAGAACCTTAGGGTTCCGATAAGTCGATTTTTAGTATGCTAAAGTACGAACAATTACACAATATCATTGCAATTACCCAATCTACCAGAACATTACTATTATTAAAGATTATGTTAGAATAATTTTTTTTATATCTCCAAATATTTACTAACTGCAGTCAAAACGTATGTATGCAGGACCCCATGTCAGGGCCATTCCAATTTGGGATATTATTCTTAGTCAGGATATTTAAATCTATTTCATAGGTCCTCGCCTTAAAAAGAGTAAATATTAATGCCAAGTTTATTGTTAATAGAAAATTTTATTTCAAAAAAATACAAAGCCATATTAAACATTGGATTAATCGCTTATTAGAGCATAACTCAAAACATCTATAACAAAATGTGGATGTGTTCGAATCAATGATTGAAATCCAGGTGTCTTACGTATAACTGAATAATGAGCAGCGATAAACTCTTTTACTTGATTCTTTAATTTATTTGTGCGAAACATATCGCTAAGAATAAAAATTTCTGCAACATTATCAAGGGATAAACTTTTAATCAATTCTTCTTCGCACTTCATCTTTAAGTCATCCATTTCGTATTTTTCCGCCATATTTAGCAAACGGGGAGCCATTATTTCCAAATTCTGTATTTTACCAGTGTACATATAACGCAACATTTCGCGTAAGCCTTCCTCATCTATATCGGTTATTTCGACCCGATTATTCCTACTTTCTTCCACGTCGCTCTGAAACATAGCTCTAAAAACTGAGCTTCGAGCTGCTAGTATTACTTTATGAGCCGGAAATTCTTTTCCACCAGCGATAAGTGTTACATCACTGAACTCTGCGTTTTCGAATAGAAACTTGAAGTCCATCGCTAGATCACTTTGTCGTGTGGTTAGTGTTCCCGAAATATTTTCACTGCCTACTGTGGAAGTAAGCTCGCAAAGTATGGTCAATTTATCGTCTGGCAAAACCTCATTTTCTGCATTAAACAGAAACTCCTGCTTTACAAATTCTTCATAACCCCAACAATCTGAAGACGTTGAAAATCCATATGAATCTTCTTCAATATTAAGTAATTTACCTTTAGCGTTTACTACGGCCAACTTGGATTTTGTTAGTATATCACCGCTCATATTAGTTTTAACTAACTGTATAAACAGAGAAACATATTTGCCATCTATCTGATCTTCCCCCTTTGGGAACAGCCACAAACACCATTCCGACTTATCACTGCTGTTTCCAGCCGAAAATATAGGTGATACCAATTTTTCACCGACTTTTTCGTGGCAGAAACTAAAATTAGATATGGTCCAGATGTGCCTCAGCTTAACAACTTGAACATAAGTCGAACTCCGACTCTCCAAAAATTCATTAGTGTCTTTTATGTCACAATTGCGAGATGGGACAGGATATTCCGTCATTGTGGTAGAAATTCCAGTGGCTGGTATAATCTATTAATCTAAAACAAAACGATATTAATTTATTTTAGAAAAAACCAATCCGGGAAACCCCCTAATGATATGTTAACGTTCTAATATAAAAATTTTCTACAGTTTTGTATAGACGTCAGGCAGTACTATAATATGTAAGTATGTTTCAGACTCATTAGCCATCATCAGTAGTGTATATGTACAAATATTGCGCAATATGAAAAAATTTTATGTAACGTGAAAAATACGCGCACACATAATCTCATCGGAAAAACTGTCGCGCCGCACGAGTTTTATCTCTACCGACAAGTCAAATATTGATAACAATACCATGTTTATAGTTAACAAATTTTTCGGATTATAAGCACAGGTGCAATATAGAAAATAAAATTTACACAATCAAAAATAAACGATGTACTATTGTATGTACATGATGATTACTAATGGGTCCGAAACATAATGTATGTATGTGTTGCTCAACCGTGATTGTGCAAGACTTGATAAATATAATAAAGTAAACTTATTTAAGTAAAATTAATTACTTACCTAGTTTTTTAAATGGCGATTCGCTTGATTTGAAAGGATGTGTTAGCACTAAATTGATTAGAGGGTGTTAGCGTTACTTGACGTATTTTGGTCACAATTGAATAAAATTTTACATGAAAATAATTATGTTGATAAGTGCATGAGAGACTACGATATTTCTTACGTACAACCATTCTCAATGCGCATGCAGAAACTATGGTCTTTATCTGAAAATTTAAAAATATGTTGTTCTCATTTGTTATGAACTGAATATCTCTTAACAATTTGGATTTTATGATTACTTTTTATTGGACAATAATAATATTGGTAGATTGCTAGTTGATGGAAATACCCCATTAAGCAATTATCTAAATAAAATGTTTTTTATTAACTTGGATGATCTTAAATACATTTATAATTCATATTTTTGTTTATCACCCTGTACGAACTGCTTCTGAAAATAAACAAAATGGTATCTAGCGAAGCTTATGCGAAAAAGTGCATAATTTGTAAACGCGACTGTTTACTTATTTTTAGAAGCTAAATATTTCAATTCTAAAAATGCTTCCAGAGGAGAAAAATTGTACTAATCGGGATGACAGAGGGGCCACCGAAAATTTAATAGTATTCTAGTGTGCATGGGGGTAGTGGTGTATTAAAACGTCATGGAAAGGAATCTCTAAAAACCATCCCGAAATTGTTTACCAATAATGGAGCACAAATTATCACCAAATTTGCGACTTGCGTCATCTAAATGGGATGCGTTCACATCCAAATTTCCCAGATGAGTGCGAAAAAAATCGTGTTACGAGTTTTGATTACTGCGTCTGATCCGGAAAAAAATTACCCACTGCTTCTCGGATGAGTTAAACTCCGAACCTCACTAGTAATAATTAATTCTTCTTCTTCTTCTTCATCTTAGTTTAGGCCTTAAGGCTTGTTATTTCCAGCTTCTTGTGATATGGACTGCCAGCTCTCGTGCCATCTCTTCGGTGGTCTTCCCGGCAGTCGTTTTCCATGGACAACTTTCACATCTCTGACTATTCGGGCAAGCCTGTTGTTGTTCATGCGATTGACGTGTTCGTTCCAATCTCTTCTTCTTTGCCTTACCCATCTTACTACGTCTAACACCTGACATGTGTCTCGGATTACCTCGCTTCTTATTCTATCCCATAGCGTTTTTCCCGCTATTGTGCGTAGGGTTCTCATTTCAGCTGTTCGTAGTAGCCTCTTTGTTTTAGAGTTATCGGGACGTGTCTCTGCGGCATATGTCATTACTGATGGTCTTACACATGTCTTGTATATCCGCACCTTACTTTCGATATTTAAAAATTCATTGTTCCATATTGTTTCTCTCATGCATCCCGATATAGCAGCCGCCTTTACTGTCTGGTTACGTACCTCCTTGATTAGGTCTCCACAACTCGTGATTTCCACTCCCAGATAGACAAAAGACATCACCTGCTCAATGCTTTGGTCGTCGATGACAAGCTTACGTCTTCTTGGTTCCTTTGATATCACTAGACATTTGGTCTTTTTTACCGATATTGTCATGTTATATTTTGCTGCTTCTGTTTTAAAGGCTTGCAATAATCGTTGTAAGTCATCCTCGTTTTCCGCTATTACAACTGCGTCATCCGTGTAACATACAATTTTCACTTCACCCGTACTAAGCTGATAACCTCTATTATTTGACATTTTGGTTTTCTGTATTATATTGTCCATAATGATGTTAAATAAGATTGGGCTTAGGCTGTCACCTTGCCGAATTCCGGCTCGTATATTGACCTCTTCTGTCATTTTGCCATTTATTCTTAATCGCGTTGTGTTTCCGGTGTTTAGATCTTCTATTATTTTAATCATTTGCCTTGTTATGCCTTTTTTTTTACACATTCGCAACACGTCTTTTAGTAAAACACTGTCAAAAGCCTTTGTTAGGTCAATAAAACACATGTAGGTCGCTTTATTGTATTCTAGTGATTTTTCTATTATTTGTCGTATTATGAAAAGAGCATCAATAGTCGATCTATTTCTACGAAAGCCCTGTTGTTCTTCGCTTATATTTATTTTTAGAGTTATTTTATTAGCCATCATTCCAGTGAATAATTTTGCGACACTGTTTAATAGAGTTATTGTCCTATAGTTGGATGCGTCGTTTTTATCTCCTTTCTTAAAGATAGGTATTGTCACGCTTGTCTTCCATTCCTCTGGTATAGTTAAATACTTTAGTATTTTCTGAAACAGTGTTGTCAGTTCCGCCATCAACGCAGTAACTGCATACTTCAGCAGTTCATTGGGGATGGTATCAGTGCCTGGGGATTTTCGGTTTTTCAATTTCTTTATAGCCACAGCCACTTCTTCTTGAGTGATATGTATCACCTCTTCATTGTCTTCTATGTGTTCCAGCATAGTTTCCTTATCCATTTGGATTTTAAACAGGGTACTCAGGTACGTTATCCATCGCTTTTCGCTTATGTTGCTGACCTGTCGGTATTCGTTAATATTCCCCTTCTGTTTTCTAATCATTCCGCATATTCTTCTCTGTGTACCGTACAAATCACTCTCCATTCCCTTTGTGAAGGGCATCCAATAAACCCGCTTTAGATTTCTTATTTGCGTATTTACTATATTTCTAATTTCAATATATTTCTGATGTTCAAGTGCCGTTTTATTACTTCGATATTTAAGGTAAGCTATTCTCTTTTCTTTAGCGAGAAGTTTAATTTCTTCTGTAAACCATGGTTTTGTTTTACGCTTTGGCTATGATGCTACCTTTCTAACTCCTATCGCTTGTTTTGGAGCTTTCAATAAGTTATTATCTCTAATCTTACCTTGACGAGGTGAGGGGGCTTGCGTGCTTCCAGTGAAACCCCAGGCATGTACTCCCGGGCGAACGGTGGGGAAACCCCCCATTGGTCGAACGGGGGACGGTGGGGGCCGGCCGGGACTTAAAAACTCTTTGTGCCGGTTGTTGCTGTCCTCTTAAAGGTTAAGATGGCTGTGGTGGAGGAAGCCAGACTAACGGCACTCACAAAAGATCATATCGTAAACCGCTTATGGGCTGCAAAGACTCTCCCTGGAGATAGTAGTAATAAGGGGCACGAGGGCATTGGCTTAATCGCCTGTGTCGCGTGGACGAGGACCACTATAAAACCTCCCCACTCCTACGGTACTGCGACGCCTAAGGGATGCAAGGCTGAGGGGAAGCTCAGTCAGTAGTCGCAGAAACCTCGAGACGTGGCGTATCTCGTTGTATTCATGCCACCCATTGCATATGGGGCGCTGTGCGATGGGGTCATAATATTTCCCCTTTACTCGTGGGACCAAATATGGAAGCAACACAAGATAAAAACAAACCGGGAGGAGATTCCGAAAGGAATGAGACTCCCAAAAAACCTTCGGGAGCTGTTAGGAGGCGCAATGCGCGACTCCGGGCAGCACAAAAAGCAGAGGCAGGGACTTCATTGACACCTGACCCCAAACAACAAACAAACAAAAATAACCCGATCGGGGGGCAAAAGCGAAACCGGTCGGACGGTAGCACACCGAAAGAAGTGGCCAGACAAAAGAAGAAAAGCAGGGGCACTGAACCAGCTGTATCCTATAAGTCGGCCTTAACGGATGCTCGGGTAGCAATCTTTCCGGAGGGCTACCCAGACATCCAGCTCAGCATCGAACAGAGCGACCTTGTAAAAGGAATGATTCTGGATGCCCTTGATAAAATCAAGGAAGGGGAACCTTCTCCAAAATTCTCTGAAGTAAAATCAAAGGGGGGGCTCTTGGTTGCCTCCTGTGCTGATCAGGCCACTAAGGAATGGTTAGCTCGAGTGGTAGCTGAGGGCACACCCTGGGAGGGGGCGAAACTTGGCGCAATGGACGCCAAGGACATCCCTAAACCAAAAAGGGTAATGACCTGGATCCCGGGACCCACAGAGGAACCGGAAAAAATCCTAAACAGGCTAAAGGTCCAAAACCAAGGGCTCAGAACTGAGAACTGGAATGTTTTGGATAACAAGCCAGACAAAAAAGGCCAACAGCTAATTATGCTGGTCGATGAACTGTCCTGGAATAAAATCCTGGAAGTTCAATGCAAACCCTTCCTGAATTTCTCCAGGATCACTTTCAAAGAACTGGGAAAGAAAAAGGAAGCAGAGAAGGCTAAGGAGACTGTTGAGGGGGAACCAAGTTCACCCTTGCTACCTCCTGGTCCTCCCGCACCTCCAGCTGAGAACAGCGGAGAGGGGACATCGGGAGAAGTGGAGCTCCCGACGGAACCATCGGCACAATGATCCGATTTGTCCAGGTTAACATTCACCACTGCAAGGAAGCCTCGGCTGCTTTGCAGAGGTACATGGTCAATAAAGACATAGACGTGGCTCTGATACAGGAACCCTGGGTATATGGGGGCCGTATCAGAGGCTTAAACATATCAGGCGACTGGGAGTTAATCAGCCCGGGAGACAAACAGCCTAGAGTGTGCATAATTGCAAAAAAAGACTAAGTCTCCTACCACTATGGGGGCTCTGCACCAGAGACCTAATAGCGGCTAAAGCAAAAATAATAATGGAAGGGAGTCTGAGGGACCTAGTGGTGACATCAGCATACCTTCCATATGACCAGCAAGGACCACCTCCAACCAAGGAGCTCAAGGACCTTGTCATGGATTGCGAAAGCAAGAAAACACAACTAGTGATCGGCTGTGATGCCAATGCACACCACATTATATGGGGCAGCACGGACACCAACAGCAGAGGTTAGTTCCTCTTGGAATATATCTGTAGTAGTAATCTAGAGATAGGGAACAGGGGCAATGAACCTACCTTTGTCACAGTGGCAAGGAGAGAAGTAATTGACCTGACGATATTCACCCCCCTAGTGGGTCGGGTGATCGGAGAGTGGCATGTCTCTTCTGAGGCGTCGCTCTCGGATCACAGATATATCAGATTTGATATTGAAACCCCACCTTGGGGAAGGGCTGCGTACAGGAATCCAAGAAACTGTGACTGGGCTCTCTTTAGGGAGAGACTAAAACAGGGGACGGAGGAATGTCCGTCAAGACCTAAAAACACTGCGGAGCTGGAGATGATGAACGACAGTATAACGTCGGCCATCATCTCAGCTTATGAAGAAAGCTGTCCTCCTAAGGAGAGGAAAGTCAAGCGGGACACCATATGGTGGAACCAAGAACTTGAATCCCTTAGGACTGAAACAAGAAGACTCTTTAACAGAGCCAAGAGAACTTCTGATTGGGAAGCTTACAAAAGCTCCCATCTGAGGTATGCGTATGCAGTACGCAAAGCAAAACAGGACTCTTGGAGGAAGTACTGCGGGGAGGTGGAGAGCACTCCAGAAAGTGCAAGACTCCAAAGAGCTCTCTTAAAAGATAACCACGGAAAAGTGGGTACCTTGGTAAAATCACAGGGAGGGTTCACATCATCGGGGGAGGAAACTCTGGAGCTATTACTCCAGACTCACTTCCCGGGTTGTGTTCCGAGACCTGAACACTCTGCTACTAACCAAGAACACCTCAACATACCAACTCGTTGGGCTGGGAGGGACCATTGGAAAGTAGCAAAAAAGGTAATCGATAAAACGAGGATTGAATGGGCAATAAGAACCTTCAAACCATACAAATCTCCGGGCGAGGATGGTATTTTTCCCGCATTACTACAACAGGGGCAGGAGATATTAGCTACTCCCCTGTGTGCCATATTCAGAGCTAGTTTAGCTCTCAACTATGTGCCTAAAAGTTGGCGGAAGGTCAGAGTGGTATTTATACCCAAGCCAGGGCGAGATTCCTACGCCCAGGCAAAGACATTCCGACCAATCAGTTTAATGTCATTTCTGCTGAAGACCATGGAGAAACTGATTGATAGGCATATTAGGGACGATGTATTGGCTAGTTCGCCCCTACACAGATACCAGTATGCCTACCAGTCGGGGAAATCATGTGAGTTAAGCATACATGAATTAACTCACAGGATTGAAAGGGCTCTCGAGAATCAAGAAATTGCTCTGGGAACCTTTCTAGACATAGAGGGAGCGTTTGACAATACCTCCTTTGAGTCGATTGAAAAAGCTGTCAACGATCGTGGAGTTGACCCGACCATTACGGGATGGGTCGGCTCCACCCTAAGAGACAGAATAATTAGAGCCAATCTGGGTCAGATAACTGTGGAGGTGTCCGCCGCATGCGGGTGTCCCCAGGGGGGGGTCCTCTCACCCCTGCTGTGGTGTCTGGTGGCGGATAGCCTGCTGCGGGAACTGGAACAGGATGGGGTTCATGGGCAGGGATTTGCTGATGATGTTCCAATCCTTGTCATAGGGAAATTTGGGGAAGTTGTATCATCACTGATGCAAAAAGCCCTGAGAACTGTCGAAAGATGGTGCACAAGAGAGGGATTGTCGGTTAATCCGGGAAAAACCTCTGTTGTTGCGTTCACAAGACGCACAAAACTACATGATGTGAGAACTCTGAGGATGTGGGGGGAGGAGCTACCTCTGAAGAGGGAGGTCAAGTACCTGGGTGTAACTTTAGACTGTTGGGTTTTTAAATTAGAAACACCTTGATGTATAATAATATTTATTATAAATAAACACAATAACAGTTCGCTACAATTTTTATATTACATCTTAACCGACGACAACTCGTGATTGTTTTATATTTCGTTATTTTTTTAAATATACCAACTAGATATTTCTTATTTATATTATTTATTTTCAACATAGACAACAGGCTGACCTTCACACAACACATAAAGAACGCTACAATCAAAGCGACTAAGGCTCTATGGGCTTGTAGGAGCATGATTGGTAAAACGTGGGGACTAAAACCCCTAATACTAAAAACAGTATGGTACTTTGGCTTTACACCAAAGTAGTGATACCCACGATTACATACTCGGCCCTGATCTGGTGGCACAAAGCCAGGAAAGGGAACAGTATAAACAGGCTCAACAAGCTACAAAGACTTGCGTGCCTAGGCATCACGGGGGCAATGACATCTACGCCAACCGCGTCTATGGAGGCTCTTCTGGGACTACGGCCTCTGCACATAGTTGTGGAGACTGAGGCCCTACTAGCAGCTTATAGAATGGCAACCAATGACCATGGGAATGTGAATCCAAGTAGTGGATCACATACCATGATCCTGAACTCAATCAAGAGTAACAGCATGCTTAGCATGACATCGGATAGAACTAGCACCGTGAGGAACTTCCAAAAACCTTTCAGGATTATTATACCTGACAGAGGAGAGGCAGGAAACTCACAGGGGCTGAGTCAACGATATGACACCATCTGGTACACAGATGGATCTAAAACAGAGATAAGTACTGGAGCAGGAGTGCGCGGCAGAAGACCAGGTGAAGCCCTTAGCATAAATCTGGGATCCCACGCCACTGTATTCCAGGCAGAAATAATTGCAATAATGGTCTGTGCAGAAGAAATGATGCGGAGAAACTATGAAAATAGGAGGATCTGCATCATGACTGACAGCCAGGCAGCACTAAGGGCCTTGGAAGGAGTTGAATCACACTCCAAGGTCGTTAAACAATGCGCGGATGCACTGGTAAGACTGGCTAACCTCAACAGACTTGCGCTGATGTGGGTGCCGGGACACCAAGGCATCAAGGGTAACGAAGAAGCAGACTCACTTGCGAAAGAGGCTGCAAACAAACATCTAATAGGCCCTGAGCCTTCCTGCGGGATCTCATATATGACCGCAAAGAAAGGCATCAGGGAAAAACTAAAAGAACAACACCTCGCTCACTGGATGGGAGTCCCTGGACTGAGGCAATCGCGGATGTTCATAAGGGGCCCGTTGAGTGAGCCCAGAAGGAAAGAAATACTCAAGCTGAGTAGGAAACAACTGAGAAGGATAGTAGGACTATTTACTGGACACTGCTGCCTTAACAGACACCTCAACATCATGGGGCTGGTTGAAAATCCCATTTGTAGGATGTGTGGTGAAGAGGACGAAACACCCCACCATATCCTATGCAAATGCCCGGCCTTGGCTAGGAGCAGGCTACGTCACCTTGGTGTTCCATTCCCGGACACTGAGGAGATTGCGCAAGCATCCTTCAACTGCATACTCGACTTTGTTGAGGAAACGCAGTTGATGGAGTAAAAACTTGGAACGTGGGGCACAATAGGCTTAAGCTTCAGTGCAGAAGGACGACACACAAATGGAGGACTAACGATTCGACGCGAAACCCGGACAGGTAGAAGAGAGGCGTGCGGAAGAGCACACGCCACACGCGAGTTCCATCGCATTGCCCCCTACCCGGCCGACAAACTAGGATATCAAAGGAGAAGAACGTGGTCCGATTCTAGGACACATCATCCCGGAAGCAATGCCTGACGGCGGACACCCGGGAGGACAGGTAAGGAAGAAGGTAAGTAAGAAAAAAAAAAGCTTCAGTGCAGTGGGGGTCAGAACCACAACCCGTTAAAAATAATAAAAAAATCTCTAATCTTATTCCAGCTGGAATTGACATCGTCTTCATTATTAATGGCATTTTCTTCAATCGCGTTGGTGAGTCTCCACTGGTATAGCCCTTGGGTACTTTCTTCCTTTAGTGATTCTACGTTTAGTTTTTCGATTACCTTTGAGGTTGGTTCCTTGTTCAGTTGAATTGTCATTATTAGTTTGCAGAGTACTAAGTGGTGGTTAGATCCAACGTCAGCCGATGTCAGTACTCTCACATCCACTATTTGTGTGGGATGTACCAGCTTGTTCGTTATTATGTAATCTACTAGATGATACCCCGTCCGAGGACGGGCAGCTAGAAGAACGGGCAGGCAGACAAGGTCATATGGCTTTTGGATTGCACTGAGAGCTTTCCTTAATCTTCATTCAACTTAAATTACCTTGGGTAGCTGCCCGTCCTTCTAGCTGCCCGTCCTCGGACGGGGTATCATCTAGTTTACAATATAACAACGTTTCAGTTGATCAACGTTATGATTGGCTCTGAAACATGCGGACGGACACGAAGCCAGACCATAAGGCTTCTTTCTATACCTTGCATAGAAGCCTAAATAAGGCTTCTTGTTATACTTTGTACAGAAGCCTAAAAGTAGCGCACTGCCTACCCAGTTCTTAGACCTCTATACACACAGGGTATTTCCAACACGATTTGAAACGCTCTGTATGATTTTGAATTATGCGGACGGACGTTCAAATTATTGGCTTCCACTTGCAAATATGAGTCGACAATCCACTGTTGCGTAAGTTTTCCCGCACTCATGATCGGATTGAAATCGTTTCTAATTGCTGTTTGCGCAACTTTAAATTGTAACATGCTGATTTTATTACGGGATTGCCGATATCCTTCGCAACTCCAATTGGGTTGCCACCCCGGTTCGCCAAACGGATAAAGAATGCCAAAAGTCATAGGGTCAAGATTTGGACTGAGAATATTGATACGAATGAATTGTTGTGCATTGTCGACGGGATTTCGAGGATAGATACGGATATCACGTTCAAATGGAGGTTCGCCGTCATCATTTACGAACACCATTGCAATTTCATTGGACGTTGGAGCATTGTAACGTCTTTTGATCAGACTGCCGATCGCGCCGCATCACCATAATGACGACCGGAACTGGTTGTCCTTCTTCTTCGGCTCGTACACGCTCTTGTTGCTCAATTTCTTTCATCAGGCAATATGAAGCTGCGATACGATTGTTGACGCGGAAGAAACGATCGATTTTCTCAATCACTTCAGGTAGACAACCTCCATTCTCAGGCAGATTTACTCGTTCATTGACCGCTTCTGTCGTGTCCATTACATACAGTTGTGCAAACTTTCTTGTTTGTCCTTCAGGTGGATACAGGTTTGTGGTTCTGTGGTACGTCTGTCCATGAATTTTGAAAACGTATGGTCCGTTACCCGGCATTGAAACAATCTCTGCTCCCATTGAAGCGAAAGAAACCGAGGAATTGTAAGAGCGGATGTGCTGACGAAAGTTCTTGTAGTAAGGATTATCTGAATCTGAAAGCATAGAGCGAAGAAATTCGGGATATAACAATAGATTCCCATGTTGATCGAGCGGTTGCGGAATCTTCACTTTTCCTTTATGACAGCAGTTGTTAAATTGTTTATCAACTGGACGCTCCTTGGCGAAATTCTTGGAGCCGCAGAACTGACAGATGGAATTCATTTCTCCACAATCGTGTCGAGTAACGTGAGATTCATCAAATCTCAATGCTCTTATTTGGAGTTGAATTGCTTGACTTTGGTATCGATTTTCTTTCTGTCGATGTATCGCATGGGACCGAGCGTCAGCAGTTTGCCGCGCTTGAGTTTCTTCTAAAGTCTCACGTTGTTGACGTATCGCATGGGACCGAGCGTCAGCAGCTTGCCCCGCTTGAGTTTCTTCTAAAGTTTCACGTTGTTGACGTATCGCATGGGACCGAGCGTCAGCAGCTTGCCGCGCTTGAGTTTGTTCCAAAGTTTCACGTTGTCGACGTATCGCATGAGACCGAGCGTCAGCTTGTCACTGTGATCGAAGCTGTTCTTCTGTGTTATTAGCTCTTGTACGTGCTTTTCTCTCACGATTCAATCGCCGTCGCTTTGCAGCAGGATTTTCAAACTTTTCATTATCCATTATGGAAGTTCACATAATGCTTTTTTGAAAATAGCTGTCCTATATAGACAAAATGATACGATGATACGTTGATCCGATGATACGTTGATACGTTGATCCGATGATACGTTGATCCGATGATACGTTGTGCGTTCGGTTCGGTTCGGTTTGCTTCGGGTATTTCCGTGGGACAGACAGAAAGAAAGACTTGGCCTTTTATAATTATGATTGTAGACTTTTGATCTCTTGAATTTTCCCAGATATGTTTGTGCTGTCTTTTGTGGGAGAAGAATGTGTTATTTATACGCAGGGAGTTGTATGTGCAGAATTCGATAAGCTGCTCATCACTTTCGTTAGTTATTTCTTCATTAAATCGTTGTTTGATCCCCGGTATTACCTCGTTACCCACTCTAGCGTTCATATCGCCCATTATCAGCATCTTATCACTCTTATCAGTCTCTTCTATCATGGACTGTAGATCGTTATAAAAACCGTAAACTTCTTCTTTTGATTTATTGACATCGGGGGCATAGACTGATATTACTTGAATCCTTGAATTACCAAATTGTAGGGTAACTTTGAGTATTCTGTGGTTGATGTACTTAGTCAATTCTAGTGATGTTCTGCTCATAATTTCTGCAATAATTAATTAAGGCCGCAACAAAACGAATTTTAAAGACAGAAATATGGTTGTCACAAAACTCAACCTTCTCTGCTCAATCCAAAAATAGAACTGACTTGCGCGCGCTTTACCTGTCACTCGTACAACTGTAGCGTCGAAAACTTTGGTGGTATATATAGGCTGCGTTAGAAGTTTCGTGTCAAATGCAAAATTTTCTCACAAGTTATCTAAATAAATGGTTCCTAACTCTATGCAGAATGAATTTTTAAGCATTATAGAAAAAAAAAATTTGAAAATAAAGTCACAAAATTGTACGAACTATTTCGGGAGCTTTTGCAGTAATTCAACAGTACCTAACTCTTTGCTAGGTTATACAAGTTTAATTTATCGCTAATTTCAAAATAACTAAAACAGAAGATACATTTTTCTACTAAACAGATTTTCATTAAATATAAATAAATCTTGCTTTCAGAAATAAAAAAACGTGCGTTTACAAAAATTGAATTTCAAATTTTACCCTTTTATATTGCTTTAATTCTATGAAAATCAGTTTTTACATGAATTAGAAAGAACTTTACTATTATTTCTCTACTTTAGTTTATTGAAATTATTTGTAATTAATCGTATAATTGGTATAATCATACACAGAGTTCTTTTACATTTTTTTTTTATTTTCTAAAAACCCATTTCTAATATTATTTGTTCCGACTCGACATTAAGCAGTCATCTGGGCAAGCTGAAATTTGGTAGATATATTTATATAATTTGAGTGTCCAAATGACCCCTAAAATCTCTCGCCCGCTTTTCTCCCAATTGGGGATTTTGGTTGATCCAATGTGGTTTTTCGCTTATAACTCGCTTAATTTTTTTTTATGAAAAATTATCATCAGACCAAAATTGAAAAACATAAAATTATCCACAAAATGGTTTTTAAAATTCAATTAAGATGACATGCAAAAACATTTTATTTTCAATACCAATTATGTTTATTACTATTTTGCACTTGATCTAAATTGCACATAGTACTTAATTTGTTGTATTTTAAATATTTTTATGCACGTATAAATAAACTGAATTTTCTTGGAAAGCTAATGCAACATCTTGTACCTTGGAGTAGTATATTATTCTCCGCGCCACGTTAGAGCTTTTTACCGTCACGGATGAAATTGTCACAAGGCGCTTGCGCCGAGTGACGTAATTTCATCCGTGACGGTAAAAAGCTCTAACGAGGCGAGGAAAAATAAGATATTTTATTGCAATCTCTTTCAGTAAGAACCAAAATACAATAAATAAACAAATTTGGATGAAGTACAATTAAAAACAGACATAATTAAAATATTGCAATAACTTATAAAAATATAAGTGCATAAAAGTAGTAACCTTGTAAGAAAAACCATAATATGTACAAATATTACATCATACGGGGAATACCCTACTAAGAATTTCGCGGTGTTAGTTACATTATGCAAACCAAACGTTAAATTTTATCTATAAATTTGCAGAATATCACATGTTTTGAACTGTTTACGATTAATACAAAAAAAATATCGCTTTTAAAAAACCAACGTAGTAATTAAAATTTACTTTAATTAAAGATATATTGATCACGTCAATTCAAAAGCAAATATAAATAAAAATTGCAAAGTGAACATTAAAATCTCCCTAGACGAGAGTTAATGAGCTCTAGACAACAATTATTTTTTATAGCAACAGATAGCCGGGAAGGAACACCTGCTTACGCATAGTCTGTACAGCGGGTTATCTGCTTACTTACTGAACGAGTTGCGATAAAATATTTTGTTTTTATAGTTTTTATTTGAGTGTATTTTTGTTTTATAGCAATTAGTATTATTGGTATTATTTAAAAGCATGTGAGTATTTTTAAAAAAATAATATTTGACCTTGCAATAATTACACAACATTGAAAAAAATAGCAAAATAACGAATTTTTAGTTTTCTATATCTACATGTATCGTACATGTTCAAATCGCCGGCCAAACCTATCTTCATCATCTGCAACGATGAAGTTTTGAAAGCAGTATTTTTTAAATATTCCCATAAGAAATAGTAATATGGAGCCTGGAAGAAATTTGTATCGTTTCTATTGCGGAATTTGTTTACACAAAGAATAAATAATGCAAAATTTATTATTCATAAAAAGTTTATTTTCAAAATAAAAATCAATATTATTAACCAATGGATTAATTACCATTTAGTGCACAAAATGCTTCTAAACCAAGTTGCGGATATGTTTGAACCATCGATTGAAACTCCAGCATGTTCACTATAACCGAAGCATTAGCAGCAATGAACTTTTTTACTTGAATTTTTAATTCTGTTGCGCGAAAAGCATCACTGAGAATAAAAATTTTTATTACATTTTCGAGCGATAAACTTTTAAACAATGATTTTTCGCACGTAATTTTTAAATCATCCATTGCGTATTTTTCTGCCACAACTAGCAAACTGGGAGCTATTTTTTCCAATTTCTTAATTTCTCCGGTGTACATAAAACGCAGCATTTCACCCAAGCCTTCATCATCTAAATCGCTCATTTCGACCCTATTCTTCCTACTTTCCTCCATGTCATTTTGAAACATGGCTCTGAAAACTGGGCTCCGAGCTGTCAGAATCACTTTGTGAGCGACAAATTCTTTTCCACCAGCGGAAAGTGTTACATCACTGAATTGTTTGTTGTCAAGTAGAAACGTAAAATCTATCGCTAGATTACTTTGTGGTGTGGCGAGTGCTCCCGAAATATTTCCACTACCTACGGTGGCATGAACCTCGCAGAATATGGTCAATTTATCGTCTAATAAAACTTCGTTTTCTTTAGTAAACAGGAACTTCAGTTGTACAAATTTTTTGAAACCCAAACCTTTTCCTGCTTGAAATCGATTGGTATCATTCATAATGTAAGCATGTTGACCTTTCGTGTCCACAATAGCAAACTTAAATGTTGCTTGTATGTCGTATAAGGTAAATTTAACCAGGCTTAAAAATAAAGCAACGTAATCGCTTCCTTCTGCATCTTGTCCTTTTGGGTACAGCCATAAGCACCATTCCGATTTATCATTATTGATTCCAGCCGAAAATGTAGGTGATATCAATTTATTGCCAGTTGTTTCACTGCAGGAACTGAAATTATTTATAGTCCAGGTATGTCGAAGTTTAACAACCTTAATTTGCGTAGAGCTCCAACTTTCAAGGTATTCGTTTGGTAACGAACATTCAGCCATGGCGAAAAAAAATTCCTGTGGCCAGAACAATAAATTTATTAATCTGAAATATAACAGTTCATTTTAGATCAAGTTTTGATAAAAATATTTTAAATTTTGTAGAAATTAATAAAGTTTATACACTACAAAATGTTATTCAATTAATAAAATTAAACCGGGAAATCCCCGAACAACAGGTCAATGCTCTACATTGAATATTATTTCTAGGTCACTTTTACTTTAAATATAAGTTTTTCAACAATAAATAATGTAAAATGGGGCATGCCATTTAAACAAAATTACTTAAAATGGAATTATTACCTGATTTTTAAAGCGAAGATTCGATGAATTGAAGAAAAACTGTTAGCGCTGAATTGACACGTGGGTTACGCTAGAATTACGCTTGGTGTATGACGATTTATAACGATGCTGACTATTAATTTATCCGACCATTAAAAATAGTACCAAAATAAAATTATTAAATTAACCATATTTTATAATCTTGAAATAATAAACAAAATTTAACTTAATACGTGATGCAATTGAGCTGCACAACGGAAGTGTGGGATAAGTGAACTATCAGACAGTGGCGGTTCGTGACTTGCTTCAACGGGAAGTAGTCATGAACAAAATTGCTATGAAACTGTGCACTTTGTGATAAAAGCATAAATTTTGGTACAAGTGTTCCTTACAAAACTAGATTTAATGCCACGCCGTCCGCCGCCCCCTTCCTCCCCTAGACGCAAAACTACCCCAAATTTTTAGTTTATCTTATTTATTTTGTAAACGGTTCATCAGACAATAAAAATACATCTGAACAAATAAATTTATCAATTAAAATCACTATTTATGTTCAAACGTCCGCCATTTTGTCATAAATCGATATTTTCAAAATCGGCTATGACAAGTACTAGATTATAGTATCTAATTTAATAATCTTTTTGTTTTTTTTTTCAAACGATTTTTGAAGAAACGCCAGTGGGTACCGTATACGCAGATTTTTTTACGACGCTCCAAGGATCATACAATATCCTTGTATATTTTTGATATTTTTAAATAAAGAAAATTAAACATATTGACGTGTTCTTTTCAGTTCAGCGACCAACCATTTAATTTTTTGAAATCCGTGATTTCAAAATTTTGTTTAACTTTATTTTCTTTTTCAAAACACTTTAATAAAACACTATCTAACAATTTTAAACTAAATTTTTCGTTTTTATTTATAACAATTTCACTAACTATACAAAAATTTTACAATTTCACGCTCAAGCGTCCTATATGCTCGATTCCGCTTGGCGTTCACTCCTCAAGCGTCCTATATGATTGACTGCCTGGAGGTGACTGGCCCCCTTCTTCTTTTAACGCAAAAGTTCTTCGTCTGCGCACAAAGACATTTATCCAAATCCAAATTCCCCCTTCTTCTAATTATTTTTGGTTTACAATAATTCATTTACAATTTTTATAATATTTCTCAATTTTAACATGTTAATTTTTTAATTATTAATTTTGAAATTTACTGAATTTTGGCTAACCATTGAAATACAGTTCAATATTTTTGAATGTATATACTTTTAGATAATTAAAACCCCAATCCGAAATTTCAAATAGTTTTCCTTGAAAAAATTCACAAAAATTACCTTTTTTCCGGCTCCTATAGGTGTATATATCCCCAAAGGACGTTCGTTAAATTGAAAGGTGGTTTTCGACAAAGTTCATGGGAAGGTGGCAATTCATTGCAAAACAACGCGAAAAAGTTAATACTTTTCCTTTCTTGGTAATTTTAGAGAAATATTTCGCCTCCCCCCCCCCCCATTTGTTGCCAGGAAATAAATTTTTTTTTACAAATATTTAGACGTTATTGTTAACTTTTTGAAAAAAACATAAACGTTGAATTATTTGAAATTTGGAATAGAAGATAATGACCAATTTGTTGCGTGGAAATTAAAATTTTGTAATAAATGTAAAAATTCTTAAATAAGGTAGTCAAGAGATTTACTACTATTATCTAGCATATTTTATCAGAACCTACCCAATACCATTGCAATTACCCAATCGAGCAGAACATTACTATTATTTAAGATTACTAATCGCCCGTGGTTGGGCGGCCTGAAGGCCGCACTGAGTGAATTGCGACTGCTATCTATTGTAACGAATTATTTCATCTCTATAGTTCGTTACTAATTTTTCAACACCCTGTACGATTCTCACATTTAACGCCAGAGAGACACTATCTGAATTTTGATATCGGGTCATTTTCTCGTTTTCGACACCGAGGTCACGCGTATGATTTTGCGTTCAATTAACTAGAACTTAGTTCATTATTTGCTTAATAATAGAAGATTATTATTTATTTTATGCTTCACCAGGCGACCTTCCGTTTATCGGATTTATCGTGTTTTCGAGAATCGTAAGTAAGGTAATCTTTACACCTTCATAAAGGTGTACTATCTTATATTTTTTCGTATCAGGTGGAAATCTTTGACCGCCATTTTCCAACTTCGGCAAGGAACTTATTTTAGCACTGCTTTACAACCTTTTTTGAACTCATTGCAACAGTAATTAACTGTATTTGAGCTGTATTTTGCCATGCACTAACCTTGGATTCATCATTTTGGAAAGTAACAACTCGATTTCCACTAACAAGGGGAAGTTTATCATGCGGCATAGCCGATTTTGATAAATTTGAAATTGGTTTAACTGTCATTATATCTGTTATCTTGACTCTTGGATCATTATTTCAACTCACAATCCTTGCCTCCGACGTGCTGAGAGCTAGTTTTTACATCTACGGGTACGTCTGCAAAATTAAATACTGTTGAGTTTTTGCTTAGCAGATGTACAGCCTTCCTTTTACCAAGCCGATTCAAAAGGAAAGTAAAGGAAAGGTTGACGCTATCTATCTTCTATATTAATGTATTGATTTTTTCACGTCTCACCTGTCATTAAAATTTTCACAACAGAGGCGTGACATTCGTTGCTCCCTTGCTATGTTTCTTACCATATAGTATATTATGATATTAAACCAATCAGATGCGTTCATAGGGGGATTATTGTTAATCTCTTGATATTCCGAAAGTTCTTTGGACTATCGCTTTCCAGATCGGCTTGAGTGCGGCATCTGGAAGTATGGACGGTGGATCCTATATAAAAAAACGGTATATAGCTGTAAAAATCCATCACCCTTTGTTACAACGGATAACGATAACAAACTCCAGGTGGTATCAGAGTATAAATTACGAGTAGGCTGATAAATGTGATATGTGGAATTAACGATACGTTCTAAATGAAAAAGAATAGAATGGTTAATAATCCATCTGGAAGTATGGCCTATGGATTCAACATAAAAAAGAAACGGTACAAAGCGGTGAAAATCCACCATCCACCAGCAACGAATTTTTATCCCCGGAATCGAGTTCGGAAAAACACTGTTCCATATTAATTCGAATGCTGGATCGTTCGAGAAAGCAAGCAACCAAAATTCCTTCCAAAAATCACAACCACACTTCACAAGCTGACCAGGAAAATTGACCTCCACACCTTACCACGTTCAAAGACGAACTTTCTCATATCATTTTCGATAACTGGCAGGTTTCGATAAAACATATGTCTTTTGTCTTTACCAAACTGAATTATCCTGCCACACCTCGGGAAATGTTTCAAATTTCTTGCAGCGATCTGCAATAAATTAGATTTTCAAAATCAAAACTTGTAGTGGAAATTTGGAACCGTCACACCAACTTCAAAATATTATTTTAAAACAAGACTCGAAGTCACGACAAAACCCTCGAACCTGTTCACGGAAAAATGGATTGTGCACACACACTTTGTCAGGAAGATCTGGATTATACAGAATATGTAAAAAAGTTTAATCAGGATTTTGAAGAGGTTTGTTATGGCCAAAGGACAAATGTGGGAAGGGAAGCCTTTTGTCGGATAACTGGAGTACCGATAGATCCCTTTTACTATTATCACGAAGACACCTGGGAAGATGCGCAAACAGAATATGTACGCAATGGAACACGGATTCCAGGGTTATGATAAACAATATTAAGGTGATTGAGTATGGGTTACAGCTGATTAGACCCCCAAAAATTACGGTTACCATCCAGGAGCCAGCTTTGGAAAAGGGAGAGAAACCCGCCAATAACGCGAATGAAACCAATCCAAAAGAGCCACAGGGCCAATCAGAAGAAAGGCAAAATCCCCCTCCCTAAACAGAGGTTAAGGCACGCCTTTCGACTCTTCCAGGGATGGATCAGCCCCTTCTGGAAACCGAGTTAATCTTCTCCCCAAAAATATGGTAGAGGTCCAACTTCCCGTTATTACAGATGGTCTCGATCGAACAGGGGCGCTATAGACTCATACAAATTTGGGATATAATTCTTAGTCAGGATATTTAAATCTATTTCATAGGATAGAGGAATTATGATGCTTATAAAAAGAGTTAATATTAATCTCTGTATTCGGTTATGAACGTCTTGCGACATTTTCCCGATACCTCCCTGTCTCTGCTCGTTGCGTGTTGAAAATGTGTGACGAGCACAGAGGACCTACAGCTTAACGTGGATTCCGAACCACGGGAATAGACGATTTTTAACACCGCCTACTCCATCAGGGAAGTTTTTTAGCCATAAATAATGTTATCTGGGGCCAGCAGATAGACATTTGGTGAGCGAAATTTCTTCTATAGATAGCACCTCACAGGATTTGAACCCGTGAATATTGGCTTGAAAGCGAACACGCTAGCATTTCAGCCATTCGCTCACCTGAGTTAATATTAATACCAAATTTATTATCAATAAAATATTTAATTAAAAAAAATAAAACGCGATATTAAACATTGGATTAATCACTTAGAGCACAAAAAGCTTCTATAGCAAGATGTGGATGCGTTCGAAACATTGATTGAAATTTAGGTATCTTACCTACACGTGAAGCATGAACAGAGATAAACTTTTTTACGTGATTCTTTAATTTCTTTGCGCGAAACTTATCGCTAAGACTAAAAATTTCTGCAACATTATCAAGGGATAAACTTTTAAACAACTCTTCTTCGCACTTTGTCTTTAAGTCATCCATTTCGTATTTTTCCGCCATATTTAACAAACCAGGAGCCATTATTTGCAATTTGTTTATTTTTCCAGTGTACATATAACGCAACATTTCGCGTAAACCTTCCTCATCTATATCGGTTATTTCGACCCGATTATTCCTACTTTCTTCCATGTCGCTCTGAAACATAGCTCTGAAAACTGAGCTTCGACCTGCTAGGATTACTTTATGAGCCGGAAATTCTTTTCCATCAGCGATAAGTGTTACATCACTGAACTCTGCGTTTTCGAATAGAAACTTGAAGTCCATCAGTAGATCATTTTTAGGCATGGTTAGTGATCCCGAAGTATTTTCACTGCCTACAGTGACATTAATCTCGTAAAGTATGGTCAGTTTATCGTCTGGCAAAACCTCATTTTTTGCATTAAACAAAAACTCCTGCGTTACAAATTTCTTATAACCCCATTCTCTTGAAGAAGTTGGAAATCTATGTGAATCTTGATGAATTTGAACTAATTCACCTTTAGAGTTTACAATAGCCAACTTGTATTTTGTTAGTATATCGCTCATATTAGTTTTAACTAACTGCATAAACAGAGAAACATATTCGCCAACTTTCTCATCTCCTTTTGGGTACAGCCACAAACACCATTCCGACTTATCACTGTTGTTTCCAGTCGAAAATATAGGTGATATCAATTTTTCACGGGCTTTTTGACGGCAGAAACTAAAATTAGTTATGGTCCAGATGTGCCTCAGCTTAGCAACTGGAACATAAGTCGAACTCCGACTCTCCAAAAATTCATTAGTGTCTGTTTTGTTAGAATTGAGACATGGGACTGGATATTCAGTCATTGTGGTAGAAATTCCAGTGGCTGGTATAATTTATTAATCTAAAACAAAACGATATTATTTTATTTTCTAAATAAAAAACCAATCCGGGAAACCCCCTAATGATATGTTAATCTTCTAAAATAAAAATTTTTCACAGTTTTGTATGAACGTCAGACATAGCATGTAAGTATAGGTGTCAGACTCAATATTTATCATCAGTACTGTATAACTATATGTATGCACATGGAAGCTCTAGAATTGCGTAATATGAAAATTTTTTATGTAACGTGAAAATACGCGTGCACACAATCAATCGGCATAAGTTTTCACACCTCACGAGTTTTATTTCTACTGATGAGTCGAATATTGGTAATAAAATAGTATGATCAGAACAAATTTTTCGCTTTATAAGCACAGCTGCAGTATATACCAAATTTTTCAAAATCAAGAATGAACGATGTGGGAAGAGTACGTAAAACGGACCCCGGATTTTAAAAATTCCCTTTAGATATTCGGAAAGCTGAAGGTTTATACAGTAGATTTAAAAATAAATTTTTGGAATATTCACATTTAACCCTCCAAAACAACCATTGAAGTTGTTGAAAATTGGAAATTTGCCATAGCTCAACCAAGCAGAAGCTGGCTGTCGATGAGCGGCGGATTACGTCACTGTTCTGTTGACAGTCCGTGTGCTTTGATACACTCTTAATACGTAGACATCTTACACTAAATTAAACTTTTCCACGCACAGATTTCGTGCGCATAAAAATACTCTAATGCCTCCACATCTTAAAAGTGTTTTTATAAACGCTATACCGAAAAAGTATAACACCAATTGAATTTCTTTCATTATATATTAAATAACATTATTCAGATTTGGCAATAATATTATATGGTTATTTTTAATAATGATTTTGTATACACAGAGAAAAATAATTTAGTAAAATTTACTTCAACGTTATAGTAAATATTTTGCAGTACATTTTACTACATATAATAAATTGAAGTATTAATTTTTTCACGCGTATAGTAAATATTACTATAAGTTTGATTTAATATCGTTTTGAGAAATTTTAGTACATATTTTATAGTAAAATATTCAACACCTGTTTTCCTAAAAATTACTTATAATTGATTGTTAGAATACTTCAAATTTTGATAATTTTTACTTCAAGACCTCGCAGTAAATTTTATTATAATATTGAGGCACTAATTCATAATTTTATTACAGAGAAAAAATTCTTTTGATTTGAAGTATTTTTTACTTCAAATTCAAGTGCAAATTCATCTCGCATCAATTTGATGTCAATTTTACAAAAAATGAAGTAAATTTGACAACAATTAAAGTAATATTTACTTTACAATGTACAACTTTTTATTACCTAGAAATTCTGTTCAATTTGTTATCGATAATGTTTCAAATCTGTTTTACAATGGATTAATTTGTAAACTCTAAGAAATAGTTGTGGAAAACTTGTCAAGTAAAAATGAAAGCAAGCAAGTGGTAGTTGAAGAAATTCAGAATGCTTTTAAAATGTTGCGCACTTCATTTGATAACGTGAACCCGGAATATAAACGGATGAAATTGTTTACTTCGATAGGATCTTTCGTAAATTCTCGCGAAGTAGTTATTGGTCAAAGATTGATAGCCAACACAAACGCCGAACATAGTACAATTCTGGAACCCACAAATAAAAAAATATTTTCAGTATGATGAAAACTTACATGGCAAATTTATCCTCGCAGCAAATCAGTTATCAAAATATCACGCAAAGACCTTTGTGGAGAAATATAATTCAAAAGTATGAAGATAAACCAATATTTCCCTTATTTTTATATTTTGACGATTTTGAAACTGGTAATGCTTTGGGAAGTAAGAGCTGTTTTACATTACACTAAATTTTTCAGGACTGAAATTTTTAGTCCTAAAAATGCAATGCGCGCGCCGAATTAGGATGATAGAAAACTTGTTGTAATACTTTCCTGTTTGCAACTACAACCTGACAATTTTAACTTTTTCAGCGACTGAATATGCGCCACGCGCATTAGGTAAATTGTCAAATAATGTCGATTGGTTTGTAAGTGTTTAAAAGTGATTTAAAATAATTAAATAAAAATGCAAATTAGCAAAAGAAAAAAATTATGTGCTGCATAATTATTACAATGTTACTTGCAAAACCAAAAAATCAAACTTTAAAAAAAAAGCGATTATGGACTAAACTTCCAATGATTTGTTCGCGTTTGTTATTTTTTTTGTAAAATTATAAGAAGCTTGTACTCTTATAAAATAAAATCTCGGGTGTGAGGGTTGGGATAATAAAACAACTGTTAACAATACCTACTTATATAGTAGGTATATGAAAAGATGCATTACCAACCTTTTGCCATTACCAAGAATTTTGAATTTTGAATTTTAAATTATGAAACTAATTTTACATCATGCGCGCGCCGAATCAGGACGCTAACAACAATAAATTAGAACATGTTCTAAATTCTTGCTGTCAGCGTCCTAATTCGGCGCGCGCATTGCATTTTTAGGACTAAAAATTTCAGTCCTGAAAAATTTAGTGTAATGTAAAACAGCTCTAAGGCTGGAAAAAATAAATTAGGCGCAGTATAATATGTTTCGTTACCACCAGAACATTTATTGTCTTCAATATCAATTATATTTTTATTTGGAATTTTTCATTCTAACGATAGGAAAATATTCGGTAACTCCAACATCTTTCGGCAGTTTATTCCGAATTGCAATTTTTAGCACAAGAAGGAATAAAGGTAAAAGTGAGTGCAATAGAAGAAACAGTACCTATATATAGTTAACTTAAATTAATGGAGATAATTTAGGACTGTAAATTTTACATCAAAAATTTAATTCTAAGATTTGCTGTAAATTTTCTTTCAAATTGATACGCCACAAAATTGTATGCAATGAATGAAATTAAACCGGGAAATCCCCGAACTACAGGTCAATGCTCTACATAGAATATTATTTCTAGGTCGCTTTACTTCAAATATAAGTTTTTCAACAATTAGTAATGTAAACTTACGAATGCCATTTAAACAAAATTTATAATGGAATTATTACCAGTTTTTTAAAGCGAAGATTCGTTGAATTGAAGAAAAACTGTTAGCACTGAATTGACACGTGGTTTACGCTTGGTGTATGACGATTTATTACTGTTTAATTTAGAAATTAAACAGGGGTTTGTTGGTTGGTTTGTCGTTTCAAACCATCCTGTATATAAATAAATAAATTATTGATTGGTTAACATAATTAATTAGATTAAGATAAACATGTATGATGAGTAAATAAATATGAATAAAGAATTTACCTTAGTCAACGAAAAAACACTAAGTTGACATTACAATAAAATTATGTATGTAGGTAGACATGAATTGCAATATTTAATTTGTAATAATGAACTAATTGTAGGAATTTGATGAATAAGCAAATAACTTTAATTAATAGAATTGGAATGTGATAATGTAAACAATAAGTTTGTATAAATAATTGTATGTAAATTTAATAAAGTCAGTATTCACTTAAACTTACACATGAGTGTTACTCACACATAAATTAGGAGAGGTACTTCTTGCCACTGATCCTAATTTATCTTCAAGTTATCCTACGGGATTTCTTTATGGTCCTTCGAGCCGGATCTTCTTAAGGTCATTCGAACCTTAAGAAGATAAATCAGCAGACAGAAATACAGTCCACGTAGAAGAAGAAGAAAGAATAAAGCAAACAACGGTCCAATACAACGGTCCAAACAATCAACATACAGGTCCACAGCGACGCCAAAGAAAACAGAAGAATTACAATACAAGGGTCCACAGCGACGCCAAAGAAAGAATTTACCTTAGTCAACGAAAAAACACTAAGTTGACATTACAATAAAATTATGTATGTAGGTAGACATGAATTGCAATATTTAATTTGTAACAATGAACTAATTGTAGGAATTTGATGAATAAGCAAATAACTTTAATTAATAGAATTGGAATGTGATAATGTATACAATAAGTTTGTATAAATAATTGTATGTAAATTTAATAAAGTCAGTATTCACTTAAACTTACGACTTGAGTGTTTACTCACACATAAATTAGGAGAGGTACTTCTTGCCACTGATCCTAATTTATCTTCAAGTTATCCTACGGGATTTCTTTATGGTCCTTCGAGCCGGATCTTCTTAAGGTCAGTCGAACCTTAAGAAGATAAATCAGCAGACAGAAATACAGTCCACGTAGAAGAAGAAGAAAGAATAAAACAAACAACGGTCCAATACAACGGTCCAAACAATCAACATACAGGTCCACAGCGACGCCAAAGAAAACAGAAGAATTACAATACAAGGGTCCACAGCGACGCCAAAGAAAACAGAAGAATTACAATACAAGGGTCCACAGCGACGCCAAAGAAAACAGAAGAATTACAATACAAGGGTCCACAGCGACGCCAAAGAAAACAGAAGAATTACAATACAAGGGTCCACAGCGACGCCAAAGCAAACAGAAGAAGTACAATACAAGGGTCCACAGCGACGCCACAAGCAAATACAAGCAACGAGCAGTCAAGAAGCAAGAAGAAGACATATCACATCAAATAATACAACCCGAAGGACCAGCACAAGAAGACATAGAGATGAATCAAGTACTACGAATCAAAACACAAAAAATTAGACTACATTACGTAAATGAAACTATGGAATTTGCAAAAAATAAATTACAAGAAGAAGTTATCAAAATCACAGTTGAACGAATCAAGAACAAATTGGAAACCCAATGGAAAGCAATTATGGATTCAAACTTAGAAATAATGATTTACGAAGAGGAAAACCAAGATGAATATTTCACTGGAAATCAATTCACAAATGCATACGAAAAATACGACGAAATAATGGAAGAACTGGAGCAGAAAACAAAGCAAGTTTTAACTAGCGAACCAAACAAAAAATCACCAAAAATCGACGACAAATTCATTGTAAAAACAAAAATATTGATGGCAGAATTATCAAAAATGGAGATGGAAGAGAAGATGGAATTAGAAAAAGTTACAAATTCGCACCAAATGCCAGAGGAAGAAGATGAGGAAACCTACGACGAATTCGAGGAAAAAACAAAAATATTGAGAGCAGCATTATTATCAAAAGCATGGGAAAATCAAGTAATAGCCGATCCAACTCATGGATCAATGGAGATGGAAGAGAAGATGGAAGTAGAAAAAGTTGCAAGTTTGAAAGAAGAGGTTGAAGAAGAAGCTACGAGTATGAAACCAATTATAATGGAGACGGAAGAAGAGATGAAAGTAAAAGAAGCTGCGAGCTATAAACCAATTTCAAAGGAAAACAAGAAAAGTCAACAAGACGACAATTATAAAAACAAAAATTTGGACATAGGACACATGAAACTTAGACATCAGTATATTAAAAAGGAAACTTGTGACGAAATTACAAAAAGAAACGAGGATGGTGCACCAGTTAAAATACAATCCAAAGAAGTACAACAAAAAATAGAAGAATGGAAACACAAATGGCTCCTATATCAGTTAGAAAAGAAATTATCCAAACCACTAAACAATGAGATCAGCATTCAAGACAACGCAGGAATTCATGAAAATTTGGACAAAAACGAAAAATTATACACAAACCCTGGATGTCAACAGAAATTAAGAGAGATGCTACGACAATGGAGAAGACGTTGGAAAATTCGAAGATGGAAAAAGAGAAGAAGGAAGAAAAAGATGTAGACCAATTCAAACAGTTAGGGGTGGCAGCTTACATGAACTATCACCAGTTCATGTAAAGAAAATTCACATCATCTAAACAAAATAGATCATTCCATAATTTCAGGTTAATTACAGGAACAATCATAATCAAATTTGGGGGTGGCAGCTTACATGAATTGACGTCGCCAATCCATGTTAAGAAAATGCTACAAGAAGCACAACTTAAAATTCCCACAACATTACAAATCATAGAACAGCCAATGACCAAAACAAATCCGCAAGGCACTACACATCCCAGACGCCATTCTTTTGGAGGTGGCAATATGTTTAATTTAGAAATTAAACAGGGTTTTGTTGGTTGGTTTGTCGTTTCAAACCATCCTGTATATAAATAAATAAATTATTGATTGGTTAACATAATTAATTAGATTAAGATAAACATGTATGATGAGTAAATAAATATGAATAAAGAATTTACCTTAGTCAACGAAAAAACACTAAGTTGACATTACAATAAAATTATGTATGTAGGTAGACATGAATTGCAATATTTAATTTGTAACAATGAACTAATTGTAGGAATTTGATGAATAAGCAAATAACTTTAATTAATAGAATTGGAATGTGATAATGTAAACAATAAGTTTGTATAAATAATTGTATGTAAATTTAATAAAGTCAGTATTCACTTAAACTTACAATTGAGTGTTACTCACACATAAATTAGGAGAGGTACTTCTTGCCACTAATCCTAATTTATCTTCAAGTTATCCTACGGGATTTCTTTAATTACGATGGTGACTAATTATTGTACCATTAATAGCAGTACCAAAATAAAATTATTAAATTAACCTGTTAGCTATTTTCTGTGAGCATCAAGGAAAAGCAGCAAGGGGGCGTTAAGCTTAATGAAGCGAGAAAGAGTGCTTAGGTGACCTCGACATGATAATCGGCATAAGAGGAAGAACCAGGGGTTGTCAAAAACATTCCACTAAGGGTGGTTAACGAATACGTTTCATAATATTGCAAAGTCAATGAGCTATTTTAATAAATTGTTAACTACAACTTTTAAGTGTAATTATTTCAACGATAAGCTTTTAAACCATATTTTATAATCTTGAAATAATAAACAAAATTTAAAAACCCTAAAACGGTACACTGGGGTCTCAGAGACCCCAAGAAGATTTTTGCAAGATAAAAACAAACTTCCACGTCATCAGTTTTTAAAGTATGTGCCAAGCAGGTGGCTTTCTATTGAACCCTGCATCTCTAGAGTTTTAGAACAATGGAATGCTATATGTGAGTATTTTCTAGACTACATTCCCAGAAAGCAATCCCAATTGCAAAAGGCCAACCAGTATAAGCAAATAGTATCTCTATTAAAGCAAAATGACTTTAAAGCTCAGTGTACTTTTCTTCAACACAGTGCTTCATTATTTATAAAATTTTCATTACTCTTTCAAAAGAATGAGCCAATGCTTCATGTATTGTATGATGAGCTAAAGTCTCTTTCCTTGTCAGTGCTTTCAAGAATTTTAACATACGAAGCTATTTCAAAATACAATTCAAATAAGATCGAAGTGGAGGAATTATTTAACATTGAAAATTTATTAGCTCACAGTAATATTTCGTGTGGAGAGGCTACTAAAACTATAATTCTTTCTATACAGAACGAAAGAGAACGTTTGGAATTTTTGAACAATGTGCGAAAGCATTATATTGCCGCTATGCAACATTTTTTTAAATCTTCTGCTTTTAAACCCAATTGCATTTTAAAATATTTTCGTGTCTTTAATCCCGCTAATATTAAGAATGATGAAAGCCTTTCTGATGTCATGAAGATTTCCAAGAAATTGTCTAAATTTATTAATGCAGATCAATTAATTGACGAATTTAAAATGTTACAATTACTAGAAACAATCGATACTACTAATAGTTATATAACCAGAATTGATACATTTGGAGCAAAAAATTTTCAATATTCAGTACTCCAATAACTCCAAAAAATATGGTGATATTTCAAGACTTGCCACCTGCATTACCCAGAGAGAGTCTTAGACTGAGCTACAAGAAAGGGACAAAGGTGTGAACTCTCTGTTTAATTTTAGCACGCTAATTAACCAAAATCTCTTTTAAATATTTTTCATCCAATCTGGATGTGGCGCCCAACAAAATTTAGACGTGTCTGAAATTTAAATAAGGGAGGTCATAGCAGTATGATAAGGTAATTTTCTTATATATAGGTTATCGCCCTTTGAGTATAAAAGTAACAGTTACGGTAATTTATCTCGTGTTAGTACAAGCATATTATTATCAAAATGGCATATTATGGCATATATTATTATCAAAAAACGATAGCATTATTTGTGCTAAAATTACAGATTCCACAATAGATCTAGATTTATTCCAAATAATTAAATAAAATATGAAAAAAAGTAGTAATTAAACAAAACTCACCAATAGCGATTATCACCTTTATTTTCGTCAGAAATTCAATTACAGCAGATTGTAGTCACTAATACTTTTGTTGTCTTCTTGCGTCTTGGGCCATTGGGATATAGTGCCTTATTACATTAAGTACAGGTAATAGCCTTATAAAGTTGGTAGCAGTAATCCTGTTAATCTCATTAAGAGTGTTCAACAAATGTGTTAATACCTGCCGTGCAGGGACGGCTCCATATTTACTTAGATTTATTTTCATTCGCAAACCGTCGATAAATTCCGCTGTAGACATTACTGTATTTTTTCGGAGATTGACATTGGATAGAGATATATGGCGACAGATAGAGGAGGCGTTCGTCCAAAGATAGAACTTTTAGCGCTGGCACATGATGATAATGAATAATGTTCATCAAATTGCAGATTTCAGCAGCTCCCTTGCACGATTCTTGAGGTTAACCTCATCGAATAACCTCAATAACGTATGAGGTTATTCGTCTTTGAAGATGAATAACAGAATAGCCGTAATGCGCATTGTGCATTATGAAAATTTTAAATCAAATTAGTGTATGATTCTTTTTTTAACCAATAGCCAATGAAATTACAGAACGTTTTCTGGATAAGGATTACCAACCTTATATTATAACTAGCCACTTGAAAATCGGCCTTTCGGCCGATTTTCGTGGCTAGCTCTGCGAGGCGCGAGGCCTGTGGCCTCGCTGTCGGCCTATCGGCCTCCCGATTGTTTATGGGCTTACCGACCGGTTTTTGGAAATTTTAAGGATTCCATGGTCGAGTGTTGGTTTGCATGTGAGATCCCGGGTTTCTTTGGTAAGGAATTGCCGTCTCAATGGTGAAGCGAACCCGGGTCGGCCTTCGGCCTCCCTTTTCTTTTTAATAATAAGGGTCGGCCTTCGGCCTCCGATTTACTTTCGAATATTGCAGATCCGACATCCCATTGCATATCCGCGGTACAAATTCAAAATTCGATTTGGCGAAAAATTTCGGCCTTAAAAATAATTTTCAAGGTCACGTGTCTTGGAACAATTTAAAGCCAACGACGGTGTATATCGAGAACCTTAATTTGGGCAATTTTGTAAAATTTCAAAAACTCGCCTTAAGGGCCGTAACTGGGCCCTCGAAAGAGATTTCAAGGTCAAAATGAAGGTGCATTTAATAACTGCGCAAGGGCAATAAGATGTCGCGCATTTCAAGTTGGTACAAATTCAAAATTCGATTTTGCGACAAATTTCGGCATTAAAAATAATTTTCAAGGTCACGTGTCTTGGAACAATTTAAAGCCAACGACGGTGTCTATCGAGAACCTTAATTTGGGCAATTTTGTAAAATTTCAAAAATTCGCCTTAAGGGCCGTAACTGGGCCCCCGAAAGAGATTTCAAGGTCAAAATGATGGTGCTTTTAATATCTGCGCGAGGGCAATAAGATGTCACACATTTCAAGGTCTCCCAGATCCGGGGTAACCGTCGGAAGGACACGTAGGCGTCACCGCGCTGTCGCACGAAAAACATCGAAAGACCTAATCTGGGTCGCCGGACAAATCTGCACACGATAACGCAATATCGTCATTTGACCTTGTGGACTTAAAGAAAAAAAAAAAAAAAAAAAGCTACAACTGTCGAATACTTTGTCTACGCCCTACGTATTGCTTTGCGGAACCGCGAATCCAAATTTGAGTCCGTCGCGATGCGGCCCAAAAATCGAAATTTTAATCTCCACCAAAAAGGTCGAGGTTTGTAATCGAAATTTTTCATAATTTGCATTTCCGCAATTTGCCGGCTTATCGGACGTCCGACGAAAAAAAGTGTTGATTTCGAAATGGCGTAATTTTCCAAAATAATTTCCATGGGAGAGTGCCTTCAAAACCGAATAGCAAAAATTTTTTTTTTTTTATATAAAATTTTAACGTCGGAATCGGATTTGGCGAGCAATTTTAATAATAATATTTGATGCAAAACTTGTTGGGACATTATCCTTCCTCGATCAAAAAAAAATCACTTCAAAGTTGTCGGCGCACATGGGTGACTTTGGTTTGTTTGGTCCGGCCTTGGCTTCTCGACAACGATGAAACGAACACGAGTCGGCCTTCGGCCTCCCCCCGTTTTTTAAGAGTACGGGTCGGCCTTCGGCCTCCCGCTTGCACGGGTCGGCATACGGCTTCCCACTTGCTTTTAGAAAACACGGGTCGGCCTTCGGCCTCCACATTTTTGCTCCGTCAAAATTTCATTAGCACGGACCCATCGATTTTACCGAAATTATGTGATACGTCAAAATGTAATTTCAATGAATTTTTAAAATTTGCCGTTTTTTAATTTGTTTATCACGATTACTCGAAACCGGTCCATTTTGCGAGAAAAAGTATTTCCACAAATTTTGTCGGGCATAAGGTCGGCTCGACGACGGCGTATTTTTTTTCGCGATCCGTTCGACGCCGCCCGGCGTAGCTCAAAAAACGGCGAAAGAAAATGTAATTAAAATCGTCGTCTCGCTTAGCGGTCTAAATCGTACTACGACCTACGGTTTTTTTTGCAGAAATGCAAATCTAAATTCGGGCGGATCCAAATGAGACCAAAAAATCGAAACTTTAATATACAAATAAGCGAGCCAAGCGCAAAAGAAGAAAAAACGCGCCCCCCTCCCTAAAACGGAAACGGGACAAAATTTCGAAAATCTGGCCCCAAGCGATTGTCGGGCGGATCCAAATGAGACCAAAAAATCGAAACTTTAATCTGAAAATAAGCGAGCCAAGCGCAAAAGATGAAAAAAACGCGCCCCCCTCCCTAAAACGGAAACGGGACAAAATTTCGAAAATTTGGCCCCAAGCGATTGTTCGTTTTCGTCGCCCCCACCCCTCCCGAAAATTTGAGGTCGATCGGACGAAAACCCCGGAAAAAGTGTAAAAAATACGAAAAACCGCGCTGAGCCGTTTTGCCGAGCGCTCGGAAAAAAATTTCGAAAAAAAAAAATTGTTTCGCCCCCTCGACCGTCGCCCGGGGCTGCCTGCAAAATTTCAACTCTTCAAAATGAATTCTCAAATTTTGGGACCACTTTGAACCGCCATTGCACCCCCTCCCTTATGTCCCATCTAAAAACGGACAATTTTCCCGTTAAATCCTCGTAAAACCACACGGGTATGCAAAATTTCAACTTTCCACGACCCTCGTAGCTATACGCACTAAAACTATGAATGAGTGAGTAATTTGCTCAGCTTTATATATATTAGAAAAGAAGAAAATGTTGAAGAATACGGTCATCCGAGTTCCACCTTGTTAATTTAATAAATCGATGTTTTCCAATTTGAGTTTTTAATTTATATTGTAGATCTCTGCTTGGGCTTATGTAGGCTTTTTAATGTTGATTATCAGATTATCCGATTACCGAAAACGTTGCATAAAATCCCTTTTAATCGGTATTATTACCAATAAGAAAGACAATATTTGTAAAAAGACAAATAGTTTTTTGACAAAACTAAAAAAATTAAAACATTTCCCCCCCCCCACCCTCCCCCTTTTCGTGGGTCGGCAAAAAACGTCAAAAAAATTTTCAAAATTTTTATTTTTCAAAAATTTTGAAGCTAGTTTTAGTTCTTTGACACAACTAACAAAATTAAAAATTTCCCGCCCCCCCTTTCTCCCTTTTCGTGGGTCGGCAAAAAACGTCGCAAAAATTTTCCCGTATTCTTATAAGCAAGTTGGAGGCCGAAAGCCGACCCGTATTCTTAAATGCCAGTGGGAGGCCGAAGGCCGACCCGACCCGTGTTCTCAAAAGCAAGTGGGAGGCCGAAGGCCGACCCGTATTCTTATAAGCACGTTGGAGGCCGAAGGCAGACCCATATTCATATATGCCAGTGGGAGGCCGAAGGCCGACCCGACCCGTGTTCTCTAAAGCAAGTGGGAGGCCGAAGGCCGACCTGTGTTCCTGAAAGGCAAGTGGGAGGCCGACCCGTAGTTTTATAAGCAAGTTGGAGGCCGAAGGCCGACCCGACCCGACCCATGTTCTCAAAAGCAAATGGGAGCAAGCATAACTCCGGAACCGAAAGGGCTAGGACCCTGGGAATGGTGGTTATGGATGGGGGCGGAGGTGTCAACCGCCCCCGACCCCACGCCGCCCCCGCCGTCTCAAACGCCGCCCCCAACCGGTTTTTAGGGAAAATAGTTTTTTAACAAAACAAAAAAATTAAAAAAATTCCCCCCCCTTTTTCGTGGGTCAGCAAAAAACGTCGAAAAATTTTCTAGCAGTCAAGACAGCTGAAGGCATATAAATATAATCTATTATGGTCTCCCCCTGTGAGGCCGAAGGCCGAACAACTATGACCTTCACGGATCTATTATAGTCCTCCCCCTGTGAGGCCGAACAACTATGGCCTTCACGGATTTATTATGGTCCGCCCTGTGAAGTCGAAGGCTGAACAACTATGGCCTTCACGGATCTATTATAGCCCTCCGCTATGAGGCCGAAGGCCGTACAACTATGGCCTTCACGGATATATTATGGTCCTCCCCCTGTGAGGCCGAAGAACTATGGCCTTCAAGGATCTATTATGGTTTTTAACTTTGTATGTTTCAAAATAAGTTTTATTCATAACGACTGATAAATAGTACCTAATACATCATACAAAATAAGATCGAGAAAATACATAATTATTATAAAGAATAAAACTATAAAACTTCACAATTGAAGAAATAGATATCTCGACTGTCTTGCGAAGGTCGCGGACGTACATACGTTGCTATACGTAACGTTCGGAATTTGCAGAACTAGGTATCTCAAATTATGCACTTATAGCATAACAGCATTGAAGGGATCTGGGACTTATCTACTTTTAGCAAGTGGATATTTGATATTAGAACCTACATAATAGAACATTTTTAGTTGTAGCACTAAATAAAGTGGGTAAAATTAGGTGGTTACATATAGCTAACTCAAAATAGCCAAAATTCGAGTTACCTAGTTATAGTATTAAGGGGACGAAATGAGCAAAACTACGCATTAAGTAATCAAGAGTGCACCAAGATACAATTAAATCAATACATGTGCGAATTTCAGACCAACCAAATTAAAGAAGATTCACCATGCGAAGTTCATTTAACACAGTTTACCCAGAAATACAAAAATTGTCAGTAAGAATATTTGGATATCAAGTTACACCACTTCAAAAGAAAAATAGACGAGTCAAATCAAGCCCAATTTATTTTCACCGAACAAGCGGATGGACAATCATTTCATATGATTTTTTGTGGGTCGGCAACAAAACGTCGAAAATTGAGAAACGTGAAATTTTTTCACAAAAAGGCCAAAGGCCGAACAACTATGGCCTTCACGGATCTATTATGGTTTGCTCTGTGCGTAAGAAGCATAGCTTCTGTGGACGGTCCGACGACCGCTCTCATTTTTTTATTATGTACTCAAGTCATCCCTGTAAAAGCGGCGTATGCGCGTTGGTCTACAACTTTTCTACTTAGCTTGCTTTCAAATTTTCATCTTTGTCTTTTTGATACAAACGAAAATTTTTGCGGTACAAACCGATACAAACGAAGTACAAACGATTCCACCAAGTCCGATTTGAATATTTTGAGGTGGGGGTGCTGGCATTTCCCTGGCACCCCCACTTTGAAAGTGCTGTAACTTTTTTGTCTTGATGATACAAACGAAAATTTTTGCGGTACAAACCGATACAAACGAAGTACAAACGATTCCACCAAGTCCGATTTGAATATTTTGAGGTGGGGGTGCTGGCATTTCCCTGGCACCCCCACTTTGAAAGTGCTGTAACTTTTTTGTCTTGATGATACAAACGAAAATTTTTGCGGTACAAACCGATACAAACGAAGTACAAGCGATTCCACCAAGTCCGATTTCAATATTTTGAGGTGGGGGTGCTGGCATTTCCCTGGCTTCCCCACTTTGAAAGTGCTGTAATAACTTTTTTGTCTAGATGATACAAACGAAAATTTTTGCGGTACAAACCGATACAAACGAAGTACAAGCGATTCCACAAAGTCCGATTTCAATATTTTGAGGTGGGGGTGCTGGCATTTCCCTGGCTCCCCCACTTTGAAAGTGCTGTAACTTTTTTGTCTTGATGATACAAACGAAAATTTTTGCGGTACAAACAGATACAAACGAAGTACAAACGATTCCACCAAGTCCGATTTGAATATTTTGTGGTGGGGGTGCCGGGGAAATGGAGCCCCTGGCACCCCCACTTTGAAAGTGCTGTAACTTTTTAGTCTTGATGATACAAACGAAAATTTTTGCGGTACAAACCGATACAAACGAAGTACAAACGATTCCACCAAGTCCGATTTGAATATTTTGAGGTGGGGGTGCTGGCATTTCCCTGGCACCCCCACTTTGAAAGTGCTGTAACTTTTTTGTCTTGATGGTACAAACGAAAATTTTTGCGGTACAAACCGATACAAACGATTCCACCAAGTCCGATTTGAATATTTTGTGGTGGGGGTGCCGGGGAAATGGAGCCTTGGCAGGAGGTAGACTGCGTCACTTTGGGCTTCCATATCCAGGAACTGGAGAGATAGCGAAAGCACCCTTCGTCTGCATACTCGACTTCGTTGAGGAGACACGGCTGATGGAGTGAAAAAACTTGAACGAGGGGCACAATAAGCTTAAGCTTCAGTGCAGTGGGCGTCATAAACCACAACCCGTTAGAAATAATAATAATAAATATATAGTGGTTTAATTGATAGAATCGTCGAGATAGAAGATGA
This sequence comes from Podabrus alpinus, assembly GCA_932274525.1. Lineage (NCBI taxonomy): Eukaryota > Metazoa > Arthropoda > Insecta > Coleoptera > Cantharidae > Podabrus > Podabrus alpinus. The sequence goes on along the minus strand of OW026456.1, from coordinate 66,755,148 downwards.
TGACCAATTTGTGGCGTGGGCATTAAAATTTTTTAATAAATATTTAGAAGTTATATTTAACTTTTCAGGAAAATCGTAAACGTTGAATTATTTGAAATTTGGAATAGAAGATGATGACCAACTTGTTGCGTGGAAATTAAAATTTTTTAATAAATATTTAGAAATTGTTATTAACTTTTTCGGAAAATCGCTAACGTCGAATTATTTGAAATGTGGAATAGAAGATGATGACCAATTTGTTGCGTGCAAATTGATATTCGCGAAGCCATTTTCAAGTTGCGCGTATAGGATATGCGCGAGGTCAATTTTGTACGAGCTAAATAAAAGCTTTTAAAAAAGGTTTGAGCCCCGGCTCCCATTTTCCCAAGAAGTACCACATTGCAAGGACAACAAAATTACTCAAAGCGAAGGTGCATTCAGCACAAAATCAAAATCATCGCAGAACAACGAGGGTTGGGCGGAAACAACCTCAGCCCGGAGAATAACGAACATACTTTTATTAACTTCAATTTTATTATTTATTGCTTGTAGTAATTTAAGTGGTATTTGCTTAGTTGTTTTTGAATTCCGTTGTGCCGTAAGAAAATTCTATTAAGGTAATGGTCGTTAAAATACGTTATAGTTTATAGTACTTAACCACTAAGTACCAGCACCGTTATTTTCGAGGACCGGATTCATGCCTGGATCGATACAAAAGAAGTTAAACCAAATAGAATTGTACTGAATTAAATTGAACTGAATCGTTTTAAACCAAAGCGTTGCGGATTAACAAATTGTATTTAATTCAGTTTAGATCCAATGAAACGTAGGAGAATTTTACTAATGAATACGGCCACGTTGGTTATACCCTATGACTAGCTCTCTTAGGGCAAACGATAAAATAACTGCGCCATTACTTCTGGCTAGATGTTTCGGGTGATGCAGGGGGTGCTAAAGAGAGAGATGCTCTGAAGAGCGTAGAGTGGATGTTAAGTGAGCGTCACGTAGTTTACCATTACCACCCTGCTCACCATAAAACCAGAAACCATCGAGAAAACTACGAAACTGTGGTAATAACCAGTAATGACCAAAATAAATGGGAGACAGTTACCATTTATAGCTAAAATAGTATCGACTCGTCTCTGACCAACTTTGAATCAACACGAACGAATGATGACCAATAGTTGGTAAGCAACCAGATGGTCGTTGCTCGAAGGTGATAAAAATTGCGATGTCCGATGGTAATTGCTTTTAACAGACCAGGTTGTACAGAAGCGAAATAATACCACCAAGATTCGCTTCTCGAATTAATTAAGGGAACGTTCGGGTGGTCGCTAAAATCCCGATGAATGGTTTAGAATATAATAATTCAAGTACAACCACCGTGAAGTAAAACTTTCCACCGCTGTACTTCTGTCGTGCATCGCGAGACCTTTTTCTTATATAATTCTTTTCAAATAAAACAAACAGACAAATAATAAAAATATACACACAACAAAAAAATATCAAGCCTTTAATTTCGAATACGGGATTCTAAGCTTTGCCGACCGCTTTGTGGACCGCTAGCCTATCCATTAGACTAACTCAGCTCTACGCTACCTATGTCTAATATAAGTTATTTAATTTGGTTAAAGAAAACATTATTTCCTATAAATAATGTTTCCACAAATATAGCAATACAGTTGTTAATATATATTGTTGTGTCCACTATATGCTAGCTCCCTCTTAAATGTGTACGTGATACGCAATCAAGATAAGAGGGAGGATATGTCAACATTGTTTAATTAAAATTTGTACAGTATGAATGTGTTTATTAAAAATGTTACTAGATTTAAGTTTTGTTTGGATGAAATAAAAAAAGGAATAGAGGTAGTATAGTGCGGCCTCTTAGAAGAAAAAAACAAACAAGAGGTAACCAGGCCAAGTGATAATAAAGAGCATGAAGACAGTTGAGAATTAAACGACAGATAGACGAGTCGTGTTTATGAAAGTTGCGGAAAAGATTACCTACAGACCAGTTGTGTTTTGCGGAGTGGAGAATAAAACGACAGATAGACCAGTCGTATTTTTGAGTTGCAGTTTGAACGAGATACGAACCAGTCGTATTTTTGAGTTGCAGTTTGCACGAGATACGAACCAGTCGTGTTATTTTTGAGTGGCAGATAAAACGAGATACGAACCAGTCGTATTTTTGAGTCAGTTGTGGAAAAGATTACATACAGTCCGGGCGTGTTAAGAAGTATCTAAATTAATGATATGCAGATCAATTGTGTTTAAAGAAGTGGATGAATATACAACACGCAAACCAATAGTACTTTCGCAGTTCAGAGTATAAAGAGTGTTGCAGAAGTGGACAAATTTGGGTAAATAGAATTGGTGGATTTGGTCCAGCATTGAATACCGGAATTACGCGGAAAGAAAGAAGGTGTATAAAGTTCGGCAGTGCGTGTACGTGCGACGAAATTAAGTTCGTTTTACGGAAGGAAACTGATAAAGGTAAAGCTTTACACTATTATACAAAAATTGCAATAGGGACTCTAAGTTGTCAATTATCTCTTGATTTCATTTTATTATTTAATTGTATTATTGTTTGTGTTGAATGTTTGTTAATAAATTATGTTCGAGGTATCCTGTCTCTTATTTTGATTGTGTGTCACGTCTGAAGAATCTTAACTAATAAGCGACCTGAGAGAGCTAAAGAGGATACAAAAATATATTCACGCGTGCGAGCGTACAATCAAAAAAGTGCCTTAATCAAATCCATGCAGAAAGCATTAAACAAATCATATTCTTGGCGAAACTTTCCAATAAAAAAAAATACATAAGGCAAGACACAAACCTGAAATATTAAAACACAAACAAAATAATATTCAGTATAAATTGCGAGTTGGCAGATAATGCAATATGTGAAATTAACGATAGGTTCAAAATGAAAAAGAATTGAATGGTTAATAATCCATCTGGAAGTATGGACGATGGATCCAACATAAAAAAGAAACGTACATAACGTTAAAAATCCACTCGGATTTTTGACGAGTGATCGGGTTCGGAAAAACACTGTTCCATATTAATTCGAATGCTGGATCGTTCGAGAAAGGAAGCAATCAAAATTCCTTCCAAAAATCTCAACCACACTTCACAAGCTGACCAGTAAAATTTACGTCCACACCTTACCACGTTCAAAGACGAACTCCCTCATATCATTTTCGATAACTCGCACGTTTCGATAAAACATTTGTCTTTACCAAACTGAATTGTCCTGCCATACCTCGGGAAATGTTTCAAATTTATAGCAGCGATCTGCAATAAATTAGATTTTCAAAATCAAAACTTGTAGTGGAAATTTGGAACCGTCACACCAACTTCTAAATATTATTTTAAAACAAGACTCGAAGTCACGACAAAACCCTCGAACCTGTTCACGGAAAAATGGATTGCGCACACACACTTTGTCAGGAAGATCTGGATTATAGGTACAGAATATGTAAAAAAGCTTAATCAGGATTTTGAAGAGGTTTGTTATGGCCAAAGGATAAATGTAAAAGGGGAAGCCCTTTGTCGGATAACTGGAGTACCGATAGATCCCTTTTACTATTATCACGAAGACACCTGGGGAGATACGCAAACAGAATATGTACGCAGGGAATGGAACACGGATTCCAACGTGTACTCCAGGGTTATGATAAACAATATTAAGGTGATTGAAGACGCGTCACAGCTGATTACACCCCCAAAAATTACGGTTACCATTCAGGAGCCCGCTTTGGAGAAGGGAGAGAAACCCGCCAATAACGCGACTCAAACCAATCCAAAAGAGCCACAGGGCCAATCAGAAGAAAGGCAAAATCCCCCCCCCCCCGAAACAGCGGTTAAGGCACGCCTTTCAACTATTGCAGGGATGGATCAGCCCCTTATGGATACCGAGTTAATCTCCTCCCCAAAAATATGGTAGAGGTCCAACTTCCTGTTATTACAGAGATGGTCTCGCTCCTCAGTACAGCGGTTGAGCATCAGACTCTCGCTTTACCGAGGAAAACACCCGGTAGAGGACCCACCCCCGATACAATTATAGAGCAAAGCGCTAAGATTCTACCGGGGATAGGCCCTTTCTCAAGGTTACACATGGCCGTTTAACCGTAGTAACAAGAGGAAAAGGCTCCGATCCAGCTATCACGGATCGACTCATACAAATTTGGGATATAATTTTTAGTCAGCATATTTAAATCTATTTCATAGGATTATGATGCTTATAAAAAGAGTTAATATTAATACCAAATTTATTGTATAGAAAATATTTAATTAAAAAAAATAAAACGCGATATTAAACATTGGATTAATCACTTAGAGCACAAAAAGCTTCTATAGCAAGATGTGGATGTGTTCGAATCATTGATTGAAATTCAGGTATCTTACCTACAAATGAAGCATGTACAGCGATAAACTCTTTCACTTGATTCTTTAATTTCTTTGTGCGAAACTTATCGCTAAGAATAAAAATTTCAGCAACATTATCAAGGGATAAACTTTTAAACAACTCTTCTTCGCACTTCATCTTTAAGTCATCCATTTCGTATTTTTCCGCCATATTTAACAGACCAGGAGGTATTATTTCCAATTTGTTTATTTTTCCAGTGTACATATAACGCAACATTTCGCGTAAACCTTCCTCATCTATATCGGTTATTTCGACCCGATTATTTCTACATTCTACCATGTCGCTCTGAAACATTGCTCTAAAAACTGAGCTTCGAGCTGCTAGGATCACTTTATGAGCCGGAAATTCTTTTCCACCAGCGATAAGTGTTACATCACTGAACTCTGCATTTTCGAATAGAAACTTGAAGTCCAGCGCTAGATCATTTTTAGGCATGGTTAGTGATCCCGAAGTGTTTTCACTGCCTACAGTGACATTAATCTCGCAAAGTATGGTCAGTTTATCGTCTGGCAAAACCTCATTTTTTGCATTGAACAAAAACTCCTGTGTTACAAATTCATCACAACCCCAACCACTTGAAGAAGTTGAAAATCTAGATGAACCTTCTAGAATTTCAACTAATTCACCTTTAGAGTTTACAATAGCCCACTTGTATTTTATTGGTATATCGCTCACATTAGTTTTAACTAACCGCATAAACAGCGAAACATATTTGCCATTTTTGTTACCGCGTCCATTTGGGTACAGCCACAAACACCATTCCGACTTATCACTGTTGTTTCCAGCCGAAAATATAGTTGAAACCAATTTTTCATCAGCTTTTTGTTGGCAGAAACTAAAATTAGTTATGGTCCAGATGTGCCTCAGCTTAGCAACTGGAACATAAGTCGAACTCCAACTCTCCAAAAATTCATTAGTGTCTTTTTTGTTACAATTGGGACATGGGACTGGATATTCAGTCATTGTGGTAGAAATTCCAGTGGCTGGTATAATTTATCGATCTAAAACAAAACGACATTATTTTATTTTCGAAATAAGAAACCAAGCAGGGAAACCCCCTAATGATATGTTAACGTTCTAATGTAAAAAATGTCTACAGTATTGTATAGACGTCAGACAGTACTATAATATGTAAGTATGTTTCAGACTCATTAGTCATCAACAGTACTGTATACATACAAATATTGCGCAATATGAAAAAATTTTATGTAACGTGAAAAATACGAGTCAAATATTGATAACAATACCATGCACTATATAGTTAACAAATTTTTCGGATTATAAGCACAGATGCAATATAGAAAATAAAATTTACACAATCAAAATATTTTAGTTATATAATTAAATATTTTATAAAAATATTTTAGTAATCTATTAACGGAAACCACACTGAGAAAAAGGATTGGTGTCTATAACACAACAGATTTAATTGGTGTAATTTCATTAATATCACATTTGATATAGTAATGTAATGTGTTAGTACAAGCATATTATTATCAAAATGGCATATTATGGCATATATTATTATCAAAAAACGATAGCATTATTTGTGCTAAAATTACAGATTCCACAATAGACCTAGATTTATTCCAAATAATTAAACAAAATATGAAAAAAAGTAGTAATTAAACAAAACTCACCAATAGCGATTATCACCTTTATTTTCGTCAGAATTTCAATTACAGCAGATTATAGTCACTAATACTTTTGTTGTCTTCTTGCGTCTTGGGCCATTGGGATATAATGCCTTATTACATTAAGTACAGGTAATAGCCTTATTAAGTTGGTAGCAGTAATCCTGTTAATCTCATTAAGAGTGTTCAACAAATGTGTTAATACCTGCCGTGCAGGGACGGCTCCATATTTACTTAGATTTATTTTCATTCGCAAACCGTCGATAAATTCCGCTGTAGACATTACTGTACTTTTTTCGGAGATTGACCTTGGATAGAGATAATGAATAATGTTCATCAAATTGCAGATTTCAGCAGCTCCCTTGCACGATTCTTGAGGTTAACCTCATCGAATAACCTCAATAACGTATGAGGTTATTCGTCTTTGAAGATGAATAACAGAATAGCCGTAATGCGCATTGTGCATTATGAAAATTTTAAATCAAATTAGTGATTGATTCTTTTTTTAACCAATAGCCAATGAAATTACAGAACGTTTTCTGGATAAGGATTACCAACCTTATATTATAAAAAGAAGAAAATGTTGAAGAATACGGTCATCCGAGTTCCACCTTGTTAATTTAATAAATCGATGTTTTCCAATTTGGGTTTTTAATTTATATTGTAGATCTCTGCTTGGGCTTATGTAGGCTTTTTAATGTTGGTTATCAGATTACCGAAAACGTTGCATAAAATCCCTTTTAATCGGTATTATTACCAATAAGAAAGACAATATTAGTTTTCTACCTCCAACATTAAGAGCGCGCTGCGGAAAGAGAGAGAAGGAAGCAGTAGATATGATGTTGAAAGAAGCCTCTAATCTTTTGTAGAGATTTAAAAAATTTAAAAAAATTATTTGCGCCATATCTAAGAGAACCCTTGAACCCTTTGTGCATTAAGTTGATTTTATATAGTTTAAAACTCCACTAAGGGCACTTTTTGATTTACAAGTTTTGTACAAGTTTTCTATAATTGATGATGAAATCGCTTCAAAATCGGGTTTTGTCCTTATAATGATCTGCAGAAGGCAATAACGAAGTTTCATAAAGATCGGTTGTCATAAAAATTCAAAATTGTCCTTTTTCATAAATTAGATTAACCTATTTACTTTTAATTTAAAGCGCTCAAAATTGGTTATTGCCTTCAATAGTCTTTCCTTATTAATATAAAAAAACAATTACATTGATACGACGCACAGTGGAGTATTTGGCCTCAAAAGGTGGCATAAAATACAAAAATCAAATGCTACATGCATATTCCCTATTAAGATTTTCGTAAACTACACTATCTTGGGCACCATTATGTGAATTTATAGAAACATTACTTGTTCCAACTTTCCACTACATCGTCAAAAGATGCTAATAATTTGCTGGGGGGGGGTTAACACATTCTTTTCAAAGATTATTTTTGCTAGAAATCGTTATAAATTGTAACTTTTACTTATGGAACAAGAAGTTCAAATATCTTAGATAAAGTCTGTAATAATTGATCTTGAAATAAATATGGTTACAATCATATAATGCATTGTATTAATTTTTGTAAAAGATTATCAGAAACAAAAGAAGATTTGAATATGAATGAAGGTAGATGAAGTTACTATTTTATTTTTACGGATAATACTGATACTTGAGACTTTAAAATAAATTTTTTGGCTGCGAATCTTTGCGAGGTTCTTTTTAATTCGCGTTTTACTTGGAGAACTCAAAAATTTCTAAGTCACCCTGTATATAGTTTTTATCAAATTATTCGGATTATGTGGCTTCTGGTCACGAAATAAATGTTGAAAGATTTCGGGAACACTGCCACAGCACTGCTCGGTACTTTGTTGATAAATACCCTTGGTACTGTATGCCACCTACCATACACAAATATTTAATTCATGGCCCAGAAATAGTTCAATTTGCGTTGCTGCCTATAGGTCAGTTAAGCGAAGAAGCACAGGAAGCTTGCAATAAGGATTTCAAGAGATATCGTGAACATAACTCGAGAAAATGTAGCCGCGAAAGTTCAAACAGAGACGTTCTGAACAGATTTCTTTTAACCTCTGACCCTGTTATAACAAACAAAAGAGAATTACCAAAAAAAATCTTCGATACTTATCTCAGCAGGTATTACATTTACTAAAACCCCCTACTGACCAAGTCATTGATAATCATAAACAGATTTCCGAGAGTGACGATGACGCTGACGTGATGATGCGATCGATGTATGATGACGAAGAAGATGACCAAGACATTATTTAAAATGTTTGCTTTATTTTTACTTTTAACGCTATACTTGAAAAATAAATATAAAAATTATTAACTACTTCTCTTCTGAATTTTTTAATTCGTATCCATTAAATATTTGTTGTATTGTGATATCACAACCTGTATTTTCGGATAAGTGTATATTTACATGATATTTACACATATCTTCCAAAAACTATTTCTGTGTTTTTTGCTGATGATGTTAATTTTTCAAAGTTTTTCAAATAAATTCATTTTCTTAATAAATAAATGCACCAGAATTATGCAAAGTATTTTTTAGATACTACTAAGAGCCCTGAAAATAAATATCCTATACTTAGAAATCCGTTGGAATAGTATTTGATTAAATGCCACCTTTTGAGGCCAAATACCCCACTGTGCGACGTTTAGTTTTTTAAATTTGTACAAAAGATTAGAGGCTTCTTTCAACATCATTCCCTCTCTCTCTTTCCGCAGCGCGCTCTTAAAGAATGTGAATGCAATTGGTCACTACGACTGTTAATGTTGGCGTAACAGTTCTGGAGAATGGGAACGTTATGACGACCTACAATATCGGTCCAAGATAAGCGAGACAATCAATAGTTGCAACTAATTGTCAATTTTTGATTTATACTACTTAATAGTTAATATATTAATAATTGTACATTTTATTAATTATTTAGTTTGTTTTCTTATATATTAACATAATAAAATTATTTACTTAAAATAACTCTTATTCATCTTTTCTGCCGAATGAAATTCATCTCAGCATTCATTTGAATGACGAGCGTAGCTTGATCGGAGTTTTCTAAAATTTGAAATACTCATAACTTCGTAAAAACTTTTCTTCAATATAGATTGTACATTATTATTTATTATAATAATAATATTAATATCCATCATTATTTTCCTTAATAGAGGAAAAATGTTTTTTATTATGTACTCAAGCCACCCCTGTAAAAGCGGCGTATGCGCGTTGGTCTAGAACTTTTCTACTTAGCTTGCTTTCAGCTTTTCATCTTTGTCTTTTTGATACAAACGAAAATTTTTGCGGTACAAACCGATACAAACGAAGTACAAACGATTCCACCAAGTCCGATTTGAATATTTTGAGGTGGGGGTGCTGGCATTTCCCTGGCACCCCACTTTGAAAGTGCTGTAACTTTTAGGCTTCTATACAAAGTATAGCAAGAAGCCTATGATCTAGCTCCGTGTCTGTCTGTCTGTCTGTCTGTCCGTCTGTCCGTCTGTCCGTCTGTCCGCATAATTCAAAATCATACAGAGCGTTTCAAATCGTGTTGGAAATACTCTGTGTGTATAGAGGTCTAAGAACTGGGTAGCCAGTGCGCTACTTTTAGGCTTCTGTACAAAGTATAACAAGAAGCCATATTTAGGCTTCTATGCAAGGTATAGAAAGAAGCCTTATGGTCTGGCTTCGTGTCGGTCCGCATGTTTCAGAGCCAATCATAACGTTGATCAACTGAAACGTTGTTATATTGTAAATACTTCGTATATATAGTATTGCGTTAATCTGTTAATCCGTTGATTCGATTCGCTAATGCAATTTATTATTATTACAGGTTAGATGATGTTTTGTATTGCTTTCATCAGAATCAAAATCGGAATCGGAAAAGTCGCTGCTAGAATAATTGCTTGAGTTGTTCATGTTTATAAATTAGTGGTACTTGCTATATCGATTCCTTTTCAAAAGTATTACCTAAATTTTAAATACAAAGTGTAACCTATATAGTAAATTGTTGATCCTTTGATACGTTGATACATTGATACGTTGATACATTGATACGTTGATACGTTGATACATTGATACGTTGATACATTGATACGTTGATACATTGATACGTTGATACATTGATACGTTGATACGTTGATATATTGATACGTTGATACATTGATCCGCTGATCTGTTGATCCGTTAATCTGTTTATCCATTTATTGCATTATCTGCTTATCGGTTATTTGTATTTTTATCTTTTGAACAATATATCCACACCATTAAGAAATTGTATGTAAAATTACAATCATTAGCAACTTTGTGACCAATTTTTCTTCAGCATAGCGCGAAATCATATCTTTCTTCAGTATTTATCACATCGAAAGTCAGCAATTATGGTACAATCTAGATATCAAAAAACTAATATTTTTTAATCAAAATCAAATTAATTAAAAAAAAATCTTGTAGCTGGTGTGTTATGGTAGTGTTATATCTACGAGGGCTGGGAAATCGAGTATTCGAATACTCGATTCTAGGTAATTTGTTCGACAGCATTATGTGCGACAGAAATTTGTTTGAAAATGCCCTGTCGATTAAATGTTCAGTCGTACAAATGCTGAGTTGGACGAATTTCTCTCGAACAAATTACCAACTACGGCATATTCAAACATTCGAATATCCCACTAATATTTAAGTGTTTTACTAGGTTTAAAATGATAATTTCATTATTAATAATTAATTTTAATATTATTAATAATAATTATTAATTTAACACAAGCGGCCTGCCGGTGTCGCGAGTAAACAGTCGACTAGTCCAGACGTGTTTTTGTTTTTCCAAGCAAAAATGTAATCAGTGACATTTACAGCCGTATTCACCAAGCTCTGTTAAGTTGCTAACAGAGAGTCAAGTCAATAACAGTCTGTTAATGTGATATATTTGTATTCACCAATGACTTTTAGCAGTTACCAGTCCGTCAAGTCGTCTGATAAGTTAACAGAGCAATATTGGGCTGTCAACATAGGTAACAGACTGATAAGTAATATTTTTATGTGTCAATATTGTAGGTTATAATTATTATTGACATTTGTTTTTGGTATGTATTTAAGGTTAACTTTTTTCCGCGAAATCAGTTAAAGCTAGTTTTACACGGTTTTACCAACAAAAATTCTAGTTATTTTTTTACTGACCTGTGTGGGATTCGAACCTGAACCGGACCGTCCTTTTAGGCTTCTATACAAAGTATAGCAAGAAGCCTTATGATCTGGCTCCGTGTCCGTCTGTCCGTCCGTCCGTCCGCATAATTCAAAATCATACAGAGCGTTTCAAATCGTGTTGGAAATACTCTGTGTGTATAATAGAGGTCTAAGAACTGGTTTTTTTATTTTACTTTGATGTGAAAAAATAATTTTTTATTGATGTGGTTAGTGAAGTTAAGTTGTAAATAAAAGAGAAAGGAGAGGATTGGTCCACCTCAAAAAAGGACCATACATTACAGAGAAGTAAAGTTTCGAATAGAATGGAAAAGTTTGATTGTTATTACTTATATAGTAAATGATAATTACCAACCGCAAAAAATTTAATTGGTGCAGATTATCTGATTATGTGATGTTACATTATATGGCGATCAAAACTAACCAGATAATAACAACTTTCCACACCAGAAAGGTAGCTGTATAGAAGCCTAAGAACTGCCGCTAAAGCGAGTTCCACCTTGTTTTGTCTTGATGGTACAAACGAAAATTTTTGCGGTACAAACCGATACAAACGAAGTACAAACGATTCCACCAAGTCCGATTTCAATATTTTGAGGTGGGGGTGCCGGGGAAATGGAGCCTTGGCAGGAGGTAGACTGCGTCACTTTGGGCTTCCATATCCAGGAACTGGAGAGATAGCGAAAGCACCCTTCGGCTGTATACTCGACTTCGTTGAGGAGACACGGATGCTGGAGTGAAAAAACTTGAACGAGGGGCACAATAAGCTTAAGCTTCAGTGCAGTGGGCGTCATAAACCACAACCCGTTATAAATAATAATAATAAATATATAGTGGTTTAATTGATAGAATCGTCGAGATAGAAGATGATGACCAATTTGTGGCGTGAGCATTAAAATTTTTTAATAAATATTTAGAAGTTATTTTTAACTTTTCAGGAAAATCGTAAACGTTGAATTATTTGAAATTTGGAATAGAAGATGATGACCAACTTGTTGCGTGGAAATTAAAATTTTTTAAAAATATTTAGAAGTTATTATTAACTTTTTCGGAAAATCGCTAACGTCGAATTATTTGAAATTTGGAATAGAAGATGATGACCAATTTGTGGCGTGGAAATTAAAATTTTGTAATAAATGTAAAAATTCTTAAATAAAGTAGTCAAGATATTTACTACTAAGGTATATCTAGCATATTTTATCAGAACCTACCCAATTCCATCGCAATTACCCAATCGAGCAGAACATTACTATTATTTAAGATTACTAGTCGACCATGATTGTGCGGCCTGAAGGCCGCACTGAGTAAATTGCGACTGCTATCTATCTATCTTCTATATTAATATATTGAGTTTTTCACGTCTTAGTACCTGTCATTAAAATTTTTACGACAGAGACATGACATTCGTTGCTCCCTTGTTATGTTTCTTACCATATAGTATATTGTGATATTAAACCAATGAGATGCGTTCATAGGGGGATATCTTATTGTTAATCTCTTGATTTTCCGAAAATTTGTTGGACTATCGCTTTTCTGATCGGCTTAGTGCGGCACTTGCTTCAGAATCGCGATCGATTAAAGAATTTTTACATCAACATTATGTTTTCAAGACATTTATAGTGTTTCATTTTTGTTGTGAAAAGTTAAAAAAAGGTTTGAGCCCCGGCTCCCATTTTCCCAAGAAGTACCGCATCGCAAGGACAACAAAATTACTCAAAGCGAAGGTGCATTCAGCACAAAATCAAAATCATCGCAGAACAACGAGGGTTGGGCGGAAACAACCTCAGCCCGGAGAGTAACGAACATACTTTTATTAACTTCAATTTTATTATTTATTGCTTGTAGTAATTTAAGTGGTATTTGCTTAGTTGTTTTTGAATTCCGTTGTGCCGTAAGAAAATTCTATTAAGGTAATGGTCGTTAAAATACGTTAAAGTTTATAGTACTTAACCACTAAGTACCAGCACCGTTATTTTCGAGGACCGGATTCATGCCTGGATCGATACAAAAGAAGTTAAACCAATTAGAATTGTACTGAATTAAATTGAACTGAATCGTTTTAAACCAAAGCGTTGCGGATTAACAAATTGAATTTAATTTAGTTTAGATCCAATGAAACGTAGGAGAATTTTACTAATGAATACGGCCACGTTGGTTATGCCCTATGACTAGCTCTCTCAGGACAAACGATAAAATAACTGCGCCATTACTTCTGGCTAGATGTTTCGGGGTGATGCAGGGGGTGCTAAAGAGAGAGATGCTCCGAAGAGCGTAGAGTGGATGTTAAGTGAGCGCCACGTAGTTTACCATTACCACCCTGCTCACCATAAAACCAGAAACCATCGAGGAAACTACGAAACTGTGGTAATAACCAGTAATGACCAAAAGAAATGGGAGACAGTTACCATTGATAACTAAAATAGTATCGACTCGTCTCTGACCAACTTTGAATCAACACGAACGAATGATGACCAATAGTTGGTAAGCAACCAGATGGTCGTTGCTCGAAGGTGATAAAAATTGCGATGTCCGATGGTAATTGCTTTTAACAGACCAGGTTGTACAAAAGCGAAATAATATACCACCAAGATCCGCTTCTCGAATTAATTAAGGGAACGTTCGGGTGGTCGCTAAAATCCCGATGAATGGTTTAGAATATAATAATTCAAATGCAACCACCGTGAAGTAAAACTTTCCACCGCTGTACTTCTGTCGTGCATCGCGAGACCGTTTTCTTATATAATTCTTTTCAAATAAAACAAACAGACAAATAATAAAAATATACACACAACAAAAAAATATCAAGCCTTTAATTTCGAATACGGGATTCTAAGCTTTGCCGACCGCTTTGTGGACCGCTAGCTTATCCATTAGACTAACTCAGCTCTACGCTACCTAGGCCCCCTTCTCAAGGTTACACATGGGCGTTTAACCCTAGTAACAAGAGGAAAAGGCTCCGATCCAGCTATCACGGATCGACTCATACAAATTTGGGATATAATTTTTAGTCAGGATATTAAAATCTATTTCATAGGATTATGATGCTTATAAAAAGAGTTAATATTAATACCAAATTTATTGTAAAGAAAATATTTAATTAAAAAAAATAAAACGCGATATTAAACATTGGATTAATCACTTAGAGCACAAAAAGCTTCTATAGCAAGATGTGGATGTGTTCGAATCATTGATTGAAATTCAGGTATCTGACCTACAAATGAAGCATGCACAGCAATAAACTCTTTCACTTGATTCTTTAATTTCTTTGTGCGAAACTTATCGCTAAGAATAAAAATTTCAGCAACATTATCACGGGATAAACTTTTAAACAACTCTTCTTCGCACTTCATCTTCAAGTCATCCAGTTCGTATTTTTCCGCCATATTTAACAAACCGGGAGCCATTATTTCCAATTTGTTTATTTTTCCAGTGTACATATAACGCAACATTTCGCGTAAACCTTCCTCATCTATATCGGTTATTTTGACCCGATTATTTCTACATTCTACCATGTCGCTCTGAAACATAGCTCTAAAAACTGAGCTTCGAGCTGCTAGGATCACTTTATGAGCCGGAAATTCTTTTCCACCAGCGATAAGTGTTACATTACTGAACTCTGCATTTTCGAATAGAAACTTGAAGTCCAGCGCTAGATCATTTTTTGGCATGGTTAGTGATCCCGAAATATTTTCACTGCCTACGGTGACATTAATCTCGCAAAGTATGGTCAGTTTATCGTCTAACAAAACCTCATTTCTTGCATTAAACAAAAAGTCCTGCGTTACAAATTCTTCATAACCCCAACCACTTGAAGAAGTTGGAAATCTATGTGAATCTTGTAGAATTTTAACTAATTCACCTTTAGAGTTTACAATAGCCAACTTGTATTTTGTTAGGATATCGCTCATATTAGTTTTAACTAACTGCATAAACAGAGATACATATTTGCCATTTTTCTTAGTATCTTGTCCTTTTGGGAACAGCCACAAACACCATTCCGACTTATCACTGTTGTTTCCAGCCGAAAATATAGGTGATACCAATTTTTCACCGGCTTTTTCGTGGCAGAAACTAAAATTAGTTATGGTCCAGATGTGCTTCAGCTTAACAACTTTAACATAAGTTGAACTCCAATTCTGCATAATTTCATTAATGTCTTTTTTGTTACAATTGCGACATGGGACTGGATATTCAGTCATTGTGGTAGAAATTTCAGTGGCTGGTATAATTTATTAATCTAAAACAAAACGACATTATTTTATTTTCGAAATAAGAAACCAAGCAGGGAAACCCCCCTCATGATATGTTAACGTTCTAATAATGTAAAAAATTTCTACAGTTTTGTATAGACGTCAGACAGTACTATAATATGTAAGTATGTTTCAGACTCATTAGTCATCATCAGTACTGTATACATACAAATATTGCGCAATATGAAAAAATTTTATGTAACGTGAAAATACGCGTACACATAATTTCATCGGAAAAACTGTCGCGCCGCACGAGTTTTATCTCTGCCAACAAGTCAAATATTGATAACAATACCATGTAGGTATATAGTTAACAAATTTTTCGGATTATAAGCACAGATGCAATATAGAAAATAAAATTTACACAATCAAAAATAAACGATGTACTATTATATGTACGTACATGATGATTACTAATGGGTCCGAAACATAATATGTCTGTGTGTTGTTCAACTTTGATTGTGCAAGACTTGATAAATATAATAAAGTAAACTTATTTAAGTAAAATTAATTACTTATTACCTTTTTTTTAAATGGCGATTTGCTTGATTTAAGAGGATGTGTTAGCACTAAATTGATTAGAGGGTGTTAGAGTTACTTGACGTATTTTGGTCGCAATTGAAAAATTTTTACATGAAAATAATTATGTTGATAAGTGAGAGACTACGATACTTCTTACGTACAACCATTCTCAATGCGCATGCAGAAACTATGGTCTTTATCTGGCAAATTTAAAAATATGTTGTTCTCATTTGTTATGAACTGAATATCCCTTAATAATTTGGATGTTATGATTACTTTTTATTGGACAATAATAATATTGGTAGATTGCTAGTTGATGGAAATACCCCATTAAGCAATTATCTAAATAAAATGTTTTTTATTAACATGGATCATCTTAAATATACATTTATAATTCATATTTTTTTGGATCACCCTGTACGAACTGCTTCTGAAAATAAACAAAATGGTATCTAGCGAAGCTTATGCGAAAAAGTGCATAATTTTTAAACGCGACTGTTTACTTATTTTTACAAGCTAAATATTTCAATTCTAAAAATGCTTCCAGTGGAGAAAAATTGTACTAATCGGGATGACAGAGGGGCCACCGAAAATTTAATAGTATTCTAGAGTGCATGGGGCTAGTGGTGTATTAAAACGTTATAGAAAGGAATCTCTAAAAACGATTCCGAAATTGTTTACCAATAATGGAGCACAAATTATCACCAAATTTACGACTTGTGTCATCCAAATGGGATGCGGTCACATCCAAATTTCCCAGATGAGTGCGAAATAAATCGTGTTACGAGTTTTGATTACTGCGTCTGATCCGGAAAAAAATTACCCACTGCTTCTCGAATGAGTTAAACTCCGAACCTCACTAGTAATAATTAATTCTTCTTCTTCTTCATCTTAGTTTAGGCCTTAAGGCTTGTTATTTCCAGCTTCTTGTGATATGGACTGCCAGCTCTCGTGCCATCTCTTCGGTGGTCTTCCCGGCAGTCGTTTTCCATGGACAACTTTCCCATCTCTGACTATTCGGGCAAGCCTGTTGTTGTTCATGCGATTGACGTGTTCGTTCCAATCTCTTCTTGTTTGCCTTACCCATCTTACTACGTCTAACACCTGACATGTGTCTCGGATTACCTCGCTTCTTATTCTATCCCATAGCGTTTTTCCCGCTATTGTGCGTAGGGTTCTCATTTCAGCTGTTCGTAGTAGCCTCTTTGTTTTAGAGTTATCGGGACGTGTCTCTGCGGCATATGTCATTACTGGTCTTACACATGTCTTGTATATCCGCACCTTACTTTCGATATTTAAAAATTCATTGTTCCATATTGTTTCTCTCATGCATCCCGATATAGCAGCCGTCTTTACTGTCTGGTTACGTACCTCCTTGATTAGGTCTCCACAACTCGTGATTTCCACTCCCAGATAGACAAAAGACATCACCTGCTCAATGCCTTGGTCGTCGATGACAAGCTTACATCTTCTTGGTTCCTTTGATATCACTAGACATTTGGTCTTTTCTACCGATATTGTCATGTTATTTTTTGCTGCTTCTGTTTTAAAGGCTTGCAATAATCGTTGTAAATCATTCTCGTTTTCCGCTATTACAACTGCGTCATCCGCGTAACATACAATCTTCACTTCACCCGTACTAAGCTGATAACCTCTAATATTTGACATTTGGGTTTTCTGTATTATATTGTCCATAATGATGTTAAATAAGATTGGGCTTAGGCTGCCACCTTGCCGAATTCCGGCTCGTATATTGATCTCTTCTGTAATTTTGCCATTTATTCTTAATCGCGTTGTGTTTCCGGTGTTTAGATCTTCTATTATTTTAATCATTTGCCTTGTTATGCCTTTTTCTTTACACAGTCGCAACACGTCCTTTAGTAAAACACGGTCAAAAGCCTTTGTTAAGTCAATAAAACACATGTACATAGGTCGGTTAATTGTATTCTAGTGATTTTTCTATTATTTGTCGTATTATGAAAAGAGCATCAATAGTCGATCGTAGTATTTCTACGAAAGGCCTGTTGTTCTTCGCTTATATTTATTTTTAGAGTTATTTTATTAGCCATCATTCCAGTGAATAATTTTGCGACACTGTTTAATAGAGTTATTGTCCTATAGTTGGATGGGTCGTTTTTATCTCCTTTCTTAAAGATATGTATTGTCACGCTTGTCTTCCATTCCTCTGGTATAGTTAAATACTTTAGTATTTTCTGAAACAGTGTTGTCAGTTCCGCCATCAACGCAGTAACTGCATACTTCAGCAGTTCATTGGGGATGGTATCAGTGCCTGGGGATTTTCGGTTTTTCAATTTCTTTATAGCCACAGCCACTTCTTCTTGAGGGATATGTATCACCTCTTCTTGTCTTCTATGTGTTACAGCGTAGTGTCCTTATCCATTTGGGTTTTAAACAGGGTACCCAGGTACGTTATCCATCGCTTTTCGCTTATGTGGCTGACCTGTCGGTATTCGTCAATATTCCCATTCTGTTTTCTAATCATTCCGCATATTCTTCTCTGTGCACCGTACAAATCACTCTCCATTCCCTTTGTGAAGGGCATCCAATAATCCCGCTTTAGATTTCTTATTTGCGTATTTACTATATTTCTTATTTCAACATATTTCTGATGTTCAAGTGCCGTTTTATTACTTTGATATTTAAGGTAAGCTATTCTCTTTTCTTTAGCGAGAAGTTTAATTTCTTCTGTAAACCATGGTTTTGTTTTACGCTTTGGCTATTATGCTACCTTTCTAACTCTTATCGCTTGTTTTGGAGCTTTCAATAACTTATCTCTAATCTTTTTCCAGCTGGAATTGACATCGTCTTCATTATTAATGGCATTTTCTTCAATCGCGTTGGTGAGTCTCCACTGGTATAGCCCTTGGGTAATTCCTTTAGTGATTCTACGTTTAGTTTTTCGATTACCTTTGAGGTTGGTTCCTTGTTCAGTTGAATTGTCATTCTTAGTTTGCAGAGTACTAAGTGGTGGTCAGATCCAACGTCAGCCGATGTCAGTACTCTCACATCCACTATTTGTGTGGGATGTACCAGCTTGTTCGTTATTATGTAATCTATTGTAGACTTTTGATCTCTTGAATTTTCCCAGGTATGTTTGTGCTGTCTTTTGTGGGAGAAGAATGTGTTATTTATACGCAGGGAGTTGTATGTGCAGAATTCGATAAGCTGCTCACCACTTTCGTTAGTAATTTCTTCATTAAATCGTTGTTTGATCCCCGGTATTACCTAGTTACCCACTCTAGCGTTCATATAGCCCATTATCAGCATCTTATCACTCTTATCAGTCTCTTCTATCATGGACTGTAGATCGTTATAAAAACCGTCAATTTCTTCTTTTGGTTTATTGACATCGGGGGCATAGACTGATAATACTTGAATCCTTGAATTACCAAATTGTAGGGTAACTTTGAGTATTCTGTGGTTGATGTACTTAGTCAATTCTAGTGATGTTCTACTCATAATTTCTGCAATAATTAATTAAGGCCGCAACAAAACTAATTTTAAAGACAGAAATATGGTTGTCACAAAACTCAACCTTCTCTGCTCAATCCAAAAATAGAACTGACTTGCGCGCGCTTTACCTGTCACTCGTACAACTGTAGCGTCGAAAACTTTGGTGGTATATATAAGCTGTGTCAGAAGTTTCGTGTCAAATGCAAAATTTTCTCACAAGTTATCTAAATAAATGGTTCCTAACTCTATGCAGAATGAATTTTTAAGCATTATAGAAAAAAAAAGGAATAACTTAGCTATTAAGTTTTTGTATAAATAGTGTATTTAAAACTTAATAAAAACAGTATCAATTTAAACGACGTCTTGAGTTGTTACTCAAACCACATAAGTTAGGAGGGGTACTTCTTGCCACCTCTCCTAATTTAGAGTATCATTCGAACTTACAACTTGAATGGTTACTCGCAACGAAGTAGGGGAAAGAGTGTTACGGACTTAAGTCTAATCCATAAATCTTTGTGAGACTGCAAAGAATAACATCTCTTCTTTTCTATTTTCGACATGGTCCTTCGAACCTTAAGAAGATATCAGCAAGCAGCAACACAATCAAAAATACAACGGTCCAAACAAGAGATCGAACAGCAACACAATAAATACAACGGTCTAAACAAGAGATCAAGCAATCAAAATACAAGGGTCCACAGCGACGCCAAAATCAAATAAAACAATCAAAATACAAGGGTCCACAGCGACGCCAAAATTAAATACAACAATCAAAATACAAGGGTCCACAGCGACGCCAAAATCAAATACAACAATCAAAATACAAGGGTCCACAGCGACGCCAAAATCAAATAAAGCAATCAAAATACGAGGGTCCACAGTGACGCCAAAATCAAATACAACAATCAAAATACAAGGGTCCACAGCGACGCCAAAGCAAATTCACCAATCAAAATACAAGGGTCCACAGCGACGCCAAAGCAAATTCAACAATCAAAATACAAGGGTCCACAGCGACGCCAAAGCAAATACAACAATCAAAATAAAAGGGTCCACAGCGACGCCAAAGTACATACAACAATCAAAATATAAGGGTCCACAGCGACGCCACAAGCAAAAGACATTATCATGGTCTTCACTATTAAATACAACTATCAAAATACAAGGGTCCACAGCGACGCCACAAGCAAACACAAGCAACTAGCAGTCAAAAAAGGAAGAAGAGAACGAGATACAGAGATGGATGCCCAAGCGATTCGTTTAAGAAAACAACAAGTTAGATTGTTCTTACTGGGAAAACAAATGGATACCATAACAAATAAGTTATCACAATATGATCAATACGACACGAAGGCCCTGTGCGAAATATTAAAAAGCGAAATAAAATATCAATGGGAGTGCATAAAAGAGCTTCACACAGAAATAATGGTATATGAACAAGAAAATACAGATGACTACTTTATCAATAATCAATATGAAAAAATCAAACACAAATACTTCGTAACAATGATGAAATTGGAGATGAAAATCAACGAGGAGATGGAAAAAAAAGAAGCTGCAAGTATAAACCCAATTAAAATGGAGAGGGAAGAGGATATGGAAGTAGAAAAAGTTGCGAGTTTGAAGAAAGAAGTGACAAGTTCAACACAAATGCCAGATGAAGCTAATACTCAAGGATCAATGGAGAGGAAAGAAGAGATGAAAATGGAGATGGAAGAAAAAGAAGTTGCAAGTTCGAACCAAATGCCAGAGGAACAAGATGAGGAAATCTACGACGAATTCGACGAAAAAACAAAAATATTAAGGGCAGCAATAGCAAAAATGGAGATGGAAGAAAAAGAAGTTGCAAGTTCGAACCAAATGCCAGAGGAAGAAGATGGGGAAATCTACGACGAATTCGACGAAAAAACAAAAATATTGAGGGCAGCACTATCAAAAATGGAGATGGAGGAGAAGATGGAATTAGAAGAAGTTACAATTTCGAAACAAATGCCAGAGGAAGAAGATGTACAACCACTAGCAATGGAGATGAAAATAGAAGAAGCAGCAATCCATAAACAAATTCAACAAGACGAAAATTATGCAAACGAAAATTTGGACATCGGGCACATGAAACTGGAAACTCAATATGTCGAAGAAATTTATGACCTCAACACAAACGAGGATGGTAAACCAGTGGAAATACAATTCAAAGAAGATCAACCGAAGTTAGTCAAATCAAAACAAAAAGCGTATGCAAGAGTTCATCAATTGGAGAAGAATTTCTACAAACTAAAAAATAAGGAAACCCGCATTCAAGACAACGCCGGAGTGCAAGAAAGGTTGGACCAAAACGAAAAATTGTACACGGACCCTAGCTGTCACCAGAAATTCAGAGAGATGCTACGACAATGGAGAAGACGATGGAAAAATCGAAGATGGAAAAAGAGAAGAAGGAAGAAAGAGAAGTAGATGTATTCAAAGAGTTAGGGGTGGCAGCTTACATGAACTATCGCCAGTTCATGTAAAGAAAATTCAAAAAATGTAACTACGCATGTAAGAGGAGAAGCGAGTAAATAATACAACACCTATAAATATCGGAAGAAAATTACGAGTCAGCATTTTAAAAGCTTTAAGTTTAAAAGCAATCACAAATCAAGACCACATGGAACGTCTTAACACCTCAAAGGATAATTGCAGTTCCAATAGCAGCATCATACACCAAATAAATCCGCAAGACACACAACACATCCCAGACGCCATTCTTTTGGAGGCGGCAATATGTTTAATTTAAAATTAAACAGGTTTTTTGTTGGTTGGTTGGTTTGTCGTTTTAAACCTTCCTGTATATAAAATAAATTTATCATATTATACGCATAATTGTACAACCTACTTAAAGAAGTGCTTAATAAAGCAAAAATGCCTTCAATCGCACTTTTAGTAGGTCAAATTAAAATGTAATTCATTTAAACTATAAATAAGCAAAATTCATTTCCGTAAACATATCATAGTTCAAAACATTTACTCAGGTCAATTAACTTTAATTAAGCAGAAATGCATTTTAAAATATTAAATAGGTAAAATCAAAACATATTTAGTCAGCAGGTCAATAACTTTAATATAGTATGAAAATGTGATAACCTAGCTATTAAGTTTTTGTATAAATAGTGTATTTAAAACTTAATAAAAACAGTATCAATTTAAACGACGTCTTGAGTTGTTACTCAAACCACATAAGTTAGGAGGGGTACTTCTTGCCACCTCTCCTAATTTAGATCATTCGAACTTACAACTTGAATGGTTACTCGCAACGAAGTAGGGGAAAGAGTGTTATGGACTTAAGTCTAATCCATAAATCTTTGTGAGACTGCAAAGAATAACATCTCTTCTCTTCTATTTTCGACATTTGAACTATGATATGCTTACGGAAATGAATTTTGCTTATTTATAGTTTAAATGAATTACATTTTAATTTGACCTACTAAAAGTGCGATTGAAGGCATTTTTGCTTTATTAAGCACTTCTTTAAGTAGGTTGTACAATTATGCGTATATGATAAATTTATTTTATATACAGGATGGTTTAAAACGACAAACCAACCAACCAACAAAAAACCTGTTTAATTTTAAATTAAACAAAAACTTTGAAAATAAAGTCACAAAATTGTACTAACTATTTCGGGAGCTTTTGCAGTAATTCAACAGTAACTCTTTGCTAGGTTATACAAGTTTAATTTATCGCTAATTTCAAAATAACTAAAACAGAAGATAAATTTTTCTACTAAACAGATTTTCATTAAATATAAATAAATCTTGCTTTCAAAAATAAAAAAACGTGCGTTTACAAAAATTGAATTTCAAATTTTACCCATTTACATTGCTTTAATTCTATGAAAATCAGTTTTTACATGAATTAGAAAGAACTTGACTATTATTTCTCTACTTTAGTTTATTGAAATTATTTGTAATTAATCGTATAATCATACACAGAGTTCTTTTACAGTTTTTTTTTTATTTTCTAAAAACCCATTTCTAATATTATTTGTTCCGACTCGACATTAAGCAGTCATCTGGGTAAGCTGAAATTTGGTAGATATATTTATATAATTTGAGTGTCCGAATGACCCCTAAAATCTCTCGCCAGCTTTTCTCCCAATTGGGGATTTTGGTTGATCCAATGTGGTTTTTCGCTTATAACTCGCTTAATTTTTTTTTTAGGAAAAATTATCATCAGACCAAAATTGAAAAACATAAAATTATCCACAAAATGGTTTTTAAAATTCAATTATTATTTACTAGAATTGCTACTCCTGCAGCAGCTCTTCTATCTTGTGACTTGTGACACTCCGCCATATATCATTGTATAATTTTCTAGGTCGCAAGTGTCCTGCAGCTTTTTCTTTGTTTCACTTATTAATGCAATATCGATCTTTCTTTCTTCCAGCGTTTTACATAATTCGTCTATCTTGTTTGTTATACCGCGTACATTCCAGGCTCCCACTTGTATATAGTCCTTGATACCTAATCTTTTGTTCCTTATTCGTTTGCGTTCCGTCATATTTAAATCCTGTTCCAAATCCGAGGCTATTATTGAGTGATTGAAAGTCCTAAATATTTCCCTGAATAGGAGACTATCCTATAGCAGGTAAGGTCAGTAAGGGGGTTGCCCTTTTAGAGCTTCTGACCCAGCTCCCAGCTGTTCCTCTCCTTTGCTGGTAGGAGTTATATTGTATATTTATGCCATTTCCGGCAGATACGTTGTTATGGTTATCCCGCCAATACTCGGTCGTCAGAGCCTCGTTAGTTAAATCAGGGTGTACCACGTGAAGGTGAGGTTGACATTTGGGTGTGATAGGCTATATTTTCGCTTTCAACACCCCGTAAACACCCCTACAGTACGTCCAACACGTGCGGATGAAGAAGAAGAAGAAAATTCAATTAAGATGACATGCAAAAACATTTTATTTTCAATACCAATTATGTTTATTAATATTTTGCACTTGATCTAAATTGCACATACTTAATTTGTTGTATTTTAAATATTTTTATGCACGTATAAATAAACTGAACTGAATTAGCTTGGAAAGCTAATGCAACATCTTGTACCTTGGAATAGTATATTATTCTCCGCGCCACGTTAGAGCTTTTTACCGTCACGGATGAAATTGTCACAAGGCGCTTGCTTGCTTGCTTGAGGAAAAATAAGATATTTTATCGCAATCTCTTTCAGTAAGAACCAAAATACAATAAATAAACAAATTTGGAGGAAGTACAATTTAAAACAGACATAATTAAAATATTGCAATAACTTATAAAAATATAAGTGCATAAAAGTAGTAACCTTGTAAGAAAAACCATAATATGTACAAATATTACATCATACGGGGAATACCCTACTAAGAATTTCGCGGTGTTAGTTACATTATGCAAACCAAACGTTAAATTTTATCTATAAATTTGCAGAATATCACATGTTTTGAACTGTTTACGATTAATACAAAAAAATACTATTGCTTTTAAAAAACCAACGTAGTAATTAAAATTTACTTTAATTAAAGATATATTAATCACGTCAATTCAAAAGCAAATATAAATAAAAATTGCAAAGTGAACATTAAAATCTCCCTAGACGAGTTAATGAGCTCTAGACAACAATTATTTATAGCAACAGATGAAGAAATTTGTATCGTTTCTACTGCGGAATTTGTTTACACAAAGAATAAAGAATGCAAAATTTATTATTTATAAAAAGTTTATTTTCAAAATAAAAATCAATATTATTAACCAATGGATTAATTACCATTTAGTGCACAAAATGCTTCTAAACCAAGTTGCGGATATGTTTGAACCATCGATTGAAACTCCGGCATGTTCACTATAACCGAAGCATTAGCAGCAATGTACTTTTTTACTTGAATTTTTAATTCTGTTGCGCGAAAAGCATCACTGAGAATAAAAATTTCTATTACATTTTCGAGCGATAAACTTTTAAACAATGATTTTTCGCACGTAATTTTTAAATCATCCATTGCGTATTTTTCTGCCACAACTAGCAAACTGGGAGCTATTTTTTCCAATTTCTTAATTTCTCCGGTGTACATAAAACGCAGCATTTCACCCAAGCCTTCATCATCTAAATCGCTCATTTCGACCCTATTCTTCCTACTTTCCTCCATGTCATTTTGAAACATGGCTCTGAAAACTGGGCTCCGAGCTGTCAGAATCACTTTGTGAGCCACAAATTCTTTTCCACCAGCGGAAAGTGTTACATCACTGAATTGTTTGTTGTCAAGTAGAAACGTAAAATCTATCGCTAGATTACTTTGTGGTGTGGCGAGTGATCCCGAAATATTTCCACTACCTACGGTGGCATGAACCTCGCAGAATATGGTCAATTTATCGTCTAATAAAACTTCGTTTTCTTTATTAAACAGGAACTTCAGTTGTACAAATTTTTTGAAACCCAAACCTTTTCCCTTTTCAAATCGATTGGTATCATTCATAATGTAAGCATGTTGATCTTTCGTGTCCACAATAGCAAACTTAAATGTTGCTTGTATGTCGTATAAGGTAGATTTAACCAGGCTTAAAAATAAAGCAACGTAATCGCTTCCTTCTGCATCTTGTCCTTTTGGGTACAGCCATAAGCACCATTCCGATTTATCATTATTGATTCCAGCCGAAAATGTAGGTGATATCAATTTATTGCCAATTTTTTCATTGCAGGAACTGAAATTATTTATAGTCCAGGTATGTCGAAGTTTAGCAACCTTAATTTGCGTAGAGTAGTCTTAACATCGCGTTGACAATGGTTGTGGTAGCCGCGAGAGCCTTCTTAGGAAATTCCGCAATTAACTTTCAAGGTATTCTTTTGGTAACGAACATTCAGCCATGGCGAAAAAAATTTCCTGTGGCCAGAACAATAAATTTATTAATCTGAAATATAACAGTTCGGGTCCAGTTATGTAACCATTAACGGCCTGAACAAAATTTCTTCAGCTACACACTAAAGAACAGGCTTATTTTAGTCTATAGAAACAAAAATTTTCGAGATCCGTTGAAAAACAACCCCAAAATCGACTTTTGAAAAGTACGGGAAATTAGCATCGAATATGCCGCACACCCCAGGCACACGCGATACATTCAAAGACGGTCCCTTGAAATCGCGTAAAATTTTTTCGCTCCGATTTGAATTTTTCTTTGAAATTAGGATAGGTGGGGGTGTGATTAGTAGATATTAGTAATAAATATAATCAAAAAATGGAAAATAACTCGTGTATTGCCGAAAATGTGAAAAAATTAAATGTTTTTTTTTCTGCAAATTTTGGGGCGTGCATTCGATAAGGAGGGTTATCCATCGTCAAAACCTACTCTTCCGGGGCGGCGCTCCGCTCTGCACCCCTCCAGAGCGGTTTTGACTCTGGTTACTGGACTAAACATACGAGAAGCGCCTTCGATCAAGAAAACCGGGATCTAAAAAACCGGGAGGTTAGGGACCCTTGAAATAGCATTAAAAAGTATAGTTGCGGTATGGGGCAGTAAACTATAACGTTTCACCCACAAAATATCGAATAAAACAAAAAATAATCGATGTTACATGTAGGAGAGACGAGCTGCATCTGCCGGTCCGTAACCTTTACCTTTACCTGATATGTATTTGATGGAGCATCCCGGCATGGCCGGCCTTCTCCTTCATCTGAAAGAATACATTAATGACATTGGAAGTTGTAGAGACCGGTGGGTCTCTGGGAATTGGCGCTTGGCGGACTGACTGGTTAGAAACCTGGGCTGTGACTGTGAATATGAGATATGTGAAGAAAAAGAAATTTTTTACGTTTGCCGATATAGTAGAGTCCCTAATTCGAAGAAAGAAATTATAATTTCTATTGATGACCTCGAAGTGAGTGGCTTCTACTTGGAACTAGTCAGAATTGGCGACTAGTGGGATTGTAGTGATACTATGGGGGGTGATTTATCGAAGCTTGTGGAAATTGATCGAAAAATTACACAAATCTAGTGAATAAATTCACTTTCGAAGAGAATTTGTGTAAGTTAAACCTGTGAACATACATTAGTCTGTGTGGGGGTGCCGGTCCGTAAAACGCTAAGTTTAAGACTAGTTCTTTTTGCACGCACCGTCAATAGAATGAGCGACGCGCGGGAATCTCGTTAATTTTACCACTGAATCTCGTTAAACATGCTAACTTCAAAATCGATTTATTGAAAAGTTTGGACCTAATTCTCGGAGATTCTTTCGGCAATTTGCTATATTAACCTTGTTCTTTAGTGTGTAGCAGAAGAAAGTATGATTCGAACGTTAATGGTTAGGTCACTGTAGCCCAAAAGGTTATTCAATGAATAAAATTATACCGGGAAATCCCCGAACAACAGGTCAATGCTCTACACTGAATATTATTTCTAGGTCACTTTTACTTTAAATATAAGTTTTTCAACAATTAATAATGTAAACTTGGGCATGCCATTTAAACAAAATTACTTAAAATGGAATTATTACCTGATTTTTAAAGGGACGGTTCGATGAATTGAAGAAAAACTGTTAGCGCAGAATTGACGCGTGGGTTACACTTGAATTACGCTTGGTGTATGACGATTTATTACGATGCTGACTATTAATTACTCCGACCATTAAAAATAGTACCAAAATAAAATTATTAAATTAACCATATTTTATAATCTTGAAATACCTAATAAACAAAATTTAACTTAATACGTGATGCAACTGAGCTGCACAACGGAAGTGTGGGATAGGTGAACTATCAGACAGGGCGGTTCGTGACTTGCTTCAATGGGAAGTAGTCATGAACAAAATTGCTATGAAACTGTGCACTTTGTGATAAAAGCATAAATTTTGGTACAAATGTCCCTTACAAAACTAGATTGTCCGCCGCCCCCTTCCTCCCCTAGACGCAAAACTACCCCAAATTTTTAGTTTAACTTATTTATTTTGTAAAAGGTTCATCAGACAATAAAAATACATCTGAATAAATAAATTTATAATTAAATTTTAAGCAAAAAAGTCCTTACAATTTTTTTAATACTAGTTACAGGTTCCATAGAATCATCATGTAAATTCAAGTTAAATATGGCTCGCACTGCAAAACTAGCCGATTTTCGTCAAATACCTCATGTCTTGTTGCTCGGACATAAAATATTACTGATGTGAAAAATTAAGAACGGACAATTATCTATCTGTAGTGTTAATTGGTTGTTCGTCAAACTGTATTTTTCATAAGTTTTCAAGCACTATTGTATAATAAGGCACAAAATTTGAACAAGTGGTTACCTAATTTTCGTTAGTAAATTGTTAATATCAATGCTGATTATAAGTATTATAAATATTTAAATCAAAATATTTAGGCGTAGTGTTAATAAAACTACGTATTTTCGACGAAAAATTTATTATTTATATCTCAAATGCAACAAAGGACTTCACTGATTTACTGCAATCAAAATTGTCCACAAGTGGTGCAATATCTGGTCATGAAATTCCGTTAAATACGAGCGCGTATAACGCCCACACCTCACAAATAACAAACCAGTAAACCAATTCAAGACCAATGCAATGGATACCAATACAGAGTCTACAATTTAGTGGGCTACAGGGTCAGCCACTTTATATAGACCATCGTCAAACTTGAATTCCTCAACTGCAACCAGCCAATCAACACCAAACTGAAGGTTGGAAAAAAGTGGAAAACAAAAAACGCCCACTACAAAGAAGGTGACTCCGAAGGTAGACCTCCGAAGCAAAGTACTATGAAGGATTACTGGATAAATTAGCCAACCTTACTTGGATTACTGGATAAATTCTCTTGGGATTAGGGTGTCGTCAAGGAACTTCAGCAACACTTCGTGGTTACCTGGGGTTGTGGGGTTGATTGCAAGTCCACCGGCTGTGCTCTTCACGTTTAGAACTACACGAAAGACTATCGCTAGGAAGATATGCCTCTGTGTTTCAAGGGGAACACTGCACTGCATTGACTGACAGCAAGGCGATTCTTTTGGCACTCAACTGTCACAGAATCACCTTAAAGACTGGTGCACCAATGCATCTGGACGCTGAATGAAATATCGACAAACAACAATGTCCTAACACTCAGATGGGTCAAAGGGCACCAAGGTAATGAGGGCAATGAAAGAGCGGATGCTCTGGCGAAGATGGACTCAAACAAACCACCTTGTGCCGACCATTGAGATCTTCAACACTCTCCTTACAGAAGCAACCTATAAACTACATATCAGCACATGAAAAAATACCAAGGAATTTCGAAAAGCAAGGATCTCATAATCCTTCCAAATATTGCTTGCAGCTATCGCGGAGTTCTGATAGGACACTGCAAATGTAATGAGCACATGTGCACGATGGGGCTAGAAACAGCTACACGTATCGAGGTTGTGATTTAGCATATGAAACGGTGGAGCATCTGATTTTCAGGTGCCCTACCGTAGCATCCAAAAGAGGATCCATGTTAGGTGAGTTCTGGCCTATTGTGGCCAGCATTAGTTGCACGCTGCCTTAGAGATCCTTGAGTACATCTTTAATGTGGGATGGCTGGAAGTGTAGGGGTAGGTGGGCCACTGCTGTCATCGAAGGTATTATAAGGGCCCGATTTGTAGCTTCGTGCGAAGTAATTTGCCTTTCTTAAATAATCAAGATCGAGATCCAGGTGACTACATTAAAAAAATGAAACTTTAATATTTGAAATAAAATTTATTTTTTTTAT
This sequence comes from Podabrus alpinus, assembly GCA_932274525.1. Lineage (NCBI taxonomy): Eukaryota > Metazoa > Arthropoda > Insecta > Coleoptera > Cantharidae > Podabrus > Podabrus alpinus. The sequence continues at coordinate 66,724,920 of OW026456.1, read as the reverse complement.
TGCTGATGAATGGTCATATTTGTGTTTACAAAAGATTTGAAAATTATAAATATGTTCATTACAAGTAAAAATTTAAATGTAATTTTTATAAATTTGAGACAATAATAATTCAAATACTTATGCTTTTATTAAATTAAATTTTGATACCCTTCCAGATGTTTATCATATTTCTTCCAATTCTATTAATATTTATTGACATTTCTTTTAAAGATTATCTTTGTAAATTTTGGTTCGTTCTCCGCGCTTCTAGATGTAGCGTTGGCGTCTTTCAAATTTTTTCATGGTTAAATTTAGATGTTTTATAATTTCGAAAAGATTATTATTAGCACTAAAATTTTTACACTTTTGATTAATTTCTTAATATTTTCTAGTTACAATAAAACAACGCTTCTCTATCTTGCGTGTTCTTCCGCGGGACACGTCACACTACGCGCGTACCTTTTTCGAACTTACTAAAAACTTAGAGGGTTTACAAAAACACATATCCCCACATATTATTCACCGTTAGGCACAACACTAAGATATAACCGTTCTGGTGACTGCAGAGCCGTCTTTCACGAGCATGGGGCCCTAGGCTACCGAGTTTTGGGGGCCCTTTTAATTACTTTGTATAACGTAACCATTATATTTTATTTTTTTATCATGTAAAACAAAATTAAAAGTTTTTACATGCAATAACTCCAAATGTACACTGAATCTTATCATGATACTATAACTTTAGAGATATTCTCACGCGCACATCGGCATGAATCATACGGCGTCTTTAAGGGCGAAATTCGCGTATGGGGCACACTATGACGCGATACGTGGCCGCGTTCTAAATTCGTTCACCAAGTGATCATATCTCTATATTATATACTCGTAGTATCATGGAATCTTATGACATTTTCAATTTCAAGCGTTTGAGTCTTATTTTAGCGATAAATCGGTTATCGCTAAAATAAGACGTCTTTCGTCTTTCGAAGCGTCTTTCGAAGCACGACGGAATGCTCCGAAATGAATAGAGGGCATCAAGTCAATTAGGCATTTCCATGTGACGTCACGAACACTCGCACAACAGCTGATATACGACGGCTATTTTGAGATTAGCATTTTTACAACACAATTTTCATTTCAAAAATAAAATTACCTTTTATATTATGCAGTATTTTTTCAAAATGAAACTGAAATGTGCAAATTAATTTACGGACAAAGCATTAAAGCAGTATGTAAAATTCTTAGGTTAGGTTTACGATTAATTCTGGAAATAAAATAAACGGAAGGTACTTACAGTAATAATTTTACACTACACTCTCTACGGTTTATAAAATGTAAAAAAATTCAATTTTCACCAATAAAAACACGATTTATCACAAACTTTATAAACACGCTAACAACTTGTAGTAAATCAGCTGTTCGGTGTGACGTCACTGTGACGTATTTGGAAATGCCTAATTCGCGGAGCAACTCGACGCTGGCGCGAAACTTCTGCGAAGCTCGCCAGGCGCACTGTTGACTCCCGCTACCGAGAACAAGTCGAGCTCGGGCGAAGCTTTTCGGTGTTTTTATTACGTCGTTCTGTGCTGAGTGATTTCGATAGCTAGCGATGTGACGAGTCGAATACTTTTTGTACTCGAGTAACTCGTATTCGGAATATTTTCAACTCGAGTTTTTACTCGAGTCAGGTGACTCGGCGAAATTACAGAATAACAGAAGGAACAGTATTCGCCGGTAATAATATTATATAATATGCTTACGTTACGAGTTGCGTTAAGCTTTAACACTAAACTTCAGTATAGATAAACAGCAACGCAGAGCCCGAACGAATTAAAAATTACAATAAAAAGTTATCAATAGGTAACTAAATAAATAGGTAGCAATGCAAAATTGCAAATGCATAAGTACGCAAATTTAAAGTTAGCAGTCGTGATAAAACTTCCAAGACACCAGACACCAGCATCTAAAATAAAAATAAGAAGCATAAAGGTCGATAAAGAAATCTAATACCCTTCGCATTCGCATTTCATTCATGTTATTTAATATTTATTTACTCTTGCATTTTTGTATTGGTGTATTAAATTATGTATTAACTTATGTATTAAGAACTTGCACATTAAAAGTTTTCTAGCTTTAGATTTGATCATTTATTTATAAGAGTTTTATTTTTATTATATAATATTACCAAAAAAATGTTATTCGAATTTGGGGGCCCCTCTCAGGCCTGGGGCCCTAGGCACGTGCCTAGTCTGCCTATTGCTTAAAGACGGCACTGGGTGACTGTGCAGTTAATCTAACCGGCTGAAAAAAAATTTCTTCAGCTACACACTAAAGAACAGGCTTATAATTGTCTATTAAAACAAAAAAAAAGAGTGAACGGGGTCAAAACAACCCAAATATCGACTTTTTAAAAGTACGGAAATGTAGCATCGAGTAGGCTGCAGACCCCGGTCGATGCACATCAGTCGCCCGTGGTCCGTTGAAAATGCGTAAAATTTTTTCGCTCCGATTTGAATTTTTCTTTGAAATTCGGATAGATGGGGGTGTGATTAGTGGATATTAGTAATAAATATAATCAAAAAAATGGAAAATAAGTCATGTATTGCCGAAAAAGTGAAAAAAGTAAAATTTTTTTGCCTTTGAATTTTGGGGTGTGCATTCGATAAGGAGGGTAATCCATCGTCAAAACCTACCCTTACGGGGCGCCGCTGCGCTCCGCTTCGCGTTGACCCCTCCAGGGCGGTTTTGACTCTGGTTACTAGGCTAAACATATGAGAAGCGCCACGCATCAAGAAAACCGGGATTAAGGCAACCGGAATGTGAGAGACCCTCGAAATAGCATTAAAAAGTATAGTTGCGGTATGGGGCAGTATACTATTACGTTTCACCCCCTAAAAATCGCCTAAAAACAAAAAATAATCGATGTTGCATTTACGACAGTCGAGCTGCATCTGCCGCTGCGAAACCAAAAAAAAAAACAAAAAACCAAAAAGTACTCTATTGACATTAAAAACTTTACATACATATTTAACATAACAATTCTGATTACAATAATAACAAAACACGTTAACAAATTAAAGTAACAAAACTATTACAAAATACATATTTATTTAAACATGGAATTGTTGTATCGTACCTATCCCCTAGAGGCCTAGAGGATTAATCGAATTAAATTGAATATAATTGAATCTGAAGGTTAATTGATGTGGTATCTCGAGGTAAAAAAGAGTGCAAAAACCCCGCGCCGTGATAAAAAAAAAGCCCAAAAAGGATTAAGTTACTGATACTTTACAAAATAAAATGATAATAAAAATTTTTTTAGTTAAGTTACTGATTATTTGATTTCTAGTTATTGATTATTTATTATTTAAAATGATATGGTGTAAAAGTTTGTGTCTGATCCTGAAGGTCTGATCCGCTGCGAAATATTCTAAGTGTTAGAGTATATCATAGCGCACGGACTGAGCACAGAATGACTGACGCGCCCTGAATTTCGTTAATCCACCACTGAATTACATGAAAATTAGCTAAGTTCAAATTTGGTTATTTCAAAATTTTGATAATAAATTCTCGGTTCATATTTTGAGAATTTGTTATATTGACTGTGTTCTTTAGTGTGTAGCAGAAGAAATTTAGTTTCGAGTGGTTAGATTAACTGCACAGTAACCACCGTTCTTTATAAAATTTATTTATTAAAATTGAAATTGAAATTTTTGGAACAATATCATGGCAATATAAATGTAAATGGTCAATATTCGTTATTTAATTACGAGTACTATATTGGTGCAACTAATGTTTAGGTTAAATCGCAATTTTTGACTGACAATAATTAATGTAAATGTCAGTTAAATCCTTAAATGAAGTTCGTGCAATCAATCCTAACATTTATTACAGATTAAATCGCTATTAAGTCCTTAAATGAGCTCGGTGTAAGCGGATTTTAGTGTATAAAATGCTTCTATACCAAGATGTAGATAAGTTCGAATCATTCTTTGAAATTCAGGAGTCTGAAGTAATTGCTTGTTTGTTAGGGCTCAGCCATTCCTTTCTGTTCTTTCTTTTTGTAACACGGGATTGGTACTATCATCACAAATGACCATCCATTTAAAGGTTCGGTTGAACGCAACTTTTTAAGATTTATAATTTTGCAGAGACCCAAAAATTTGTGTATTCCTCAAATATTTTTAATAATTTCTCCGAATTCTACAAATTTCCAATGAATTCTACAAATTTGTATATACCGGAGTCAGAAATTCTAGGATTTTCACCGATTTCTAAAAATTCCAAGGATTTCTAAACAATTCCTGAAATTCTCGAGATTTAGAACGAATTTGTGAAAAAAAAATTCTCTCAGCACCATTATCCAATTCCATGAGAGCATTCAACAAAGCAAGAATTAATGCATTACTAATAGAAAACTCCCATGACTCTCAGAAGTGGATATTTTTAACATTTTTTAATTGGACCGGAGGGGTAAATATCCTGAAAATTTGTGGATATACGTAGAACTCGAAATTCAAAGGATTGTAAGATGTAACTTTTGAATTTGAACTTCGCGCCAGCGTCCTCTCCAGAAAAACCGCCATCTATTGAGAACTAACAAAGTTCAAACCTAAAATCACACTTCTTCGACGACAAGGAAAATAACCTGGACCACCACGTTGTGAAATACCTACGATCGTCATCTAGCAACCAAATTCTTTCTTCCGGTGTACAAAACATAATTTCAAAAACAACTGTAACAAAACAAATGATCGCTCCAAGGAGAGACGACCATTAACTTCCAACACAAATAAAACAACCAAATTTGGGCATGTCAATTCTTTTATTATCTTTAATATTCTTGTTTGAGGAATTTAACCTGAAACAATGATTTAACTAATCGTGATCTAAATAATCTGTTTATTTAATTACCCTGGATGTTGATTTGTTTAAATCGGCTTTATTGACTTCGATACCTTTTAAATTCTTATTTTATTTAATCCTTAGGATTGTAATAATATTTTCTTTATGTACTTAGTATAACGGATTTTTATATCTTATATCCGTTATCGATCAACCTAAAACAATAATTTGTTGACCACTGCCTATCGTATTCAAAATTATTGAGACGGGTCCATACACACTTCCACTCCCATTTTCGTTCTTCCGTGAATACGCATGACGAGTCCGCCATGTTGGATGTAAGTTCACTTTTGTTCTGACGGTCAAAGCATATAGTTCGGAGTGTGTGTACTGCTGCAGTATAAGTTCATTTTATTGCTATTGCAAGTGAATATTAATACATCGAGTTAACTAATATCTACATCGAGTACACGGGGGTGAGGCTGACATATTTTTTTATATACGGAAGTTTACCGTAGCATATTTTCGTTTTGACATCTGGAAGTCAATCGCCATCTTTTTGTGAGCCCGATTATTTTATTCCGACTGCACTTTGCGCATGCTTCAGCGCCCTCTATGGGGTTTTGAGAGTGACAAGTTTGTCAACAAAGCGCTGCCGAATTATTTTATTTACCATCACCCGCTTTTGTCAGTTCGTGCAATTAGTCACTTCTTCGTCGTGTCCGTTGCCTATTGTTTCGTCGTACTGTGAATATTTGTTGTGGCACGATCCACCGAGTAACCAAGCGAGCCTGCGTCCTGCGTGCTGGTGATTTTGGAGTTACTTTTTTGGAGCACCTGTCCAGCCATTGTCTTGTTGCCGAGTCGTGGGGTCGCTGTGGAATCATCATTGGAGGCGTGCAATCCTTCCTGGAGGACCGAGGCCTGGCGAGCGGTACATCAACATCCATTCTCGTGGGCAGTCCACCCAAGCAGGTTGAGGGTACCTGTCACCATCATTTTGTGAGCTTGCCGAGTACTTGGGTAAGACAATTTTACTTTCTTGATCTGTTTTGGGTTGTGATTGCCATATCTCCATCACGAATAGTTAATTTAACGTCAAAAAAGAGGTGTCTTGTTTTGTCACCTCAGTTTTTTTGTTCGCCGAGCCTCCCCACAGGGGGATTGATTCACGCATAGCATTTTGGCTGACTTCCGTCAGAAGTCAGCAGTTAATTATTGTATTCGCCACCGAAAGGTTGTCGCCATTTGTCAACTTGTTATTTTGTGTAGTGTTTTTGAATCTTGTGTGTTCATTAAATCAATTATTATTACACCGATTTTTATTTCCCTGGAAGAGGGGGTATATTTAAGCCTTTTTAGTGAGATTAGAGATCTGGAACCCACGTCCCTCGCAGACCGACGTTACCATCAAAGAGCTAGTCTATTCCATCCAGGGCTCCCCACGTTAAAAAAAGTGAGGTGGTTTTCCACTTCGCGTGGGAGGAGATTCTCGATCCTGCATCAGCGGGAGAGGGGTATTTCATCTCACTGGCGCCCAAACGTTTAGGGGACCTCGTATATTGCTTGTCTCACTTGGGGTTGTCTCACTGGCACCCGAAGTTGATTATTGGCGAGGGTTCGTGATCTCGAGCTTCGAGCTGAAAAGGTTTTTCACTCATACGGTGACACGGGTGGCGACTTCTGTAGGTGTGTGTAATAACTTTGCTTTCAGCGACCCGTTCGACGGTGCAAACTTGGCTGGACTGCTTAGTAAGTTTTGGGTTTTTGATACTAGTCACGTCAGGCGAAAGCTACGCTACGTACGGTTATTGTGGTTATATTTGTCATTTTTTCGTGCGACAAGTTTTGCAGGTTCATACGAAGCAAGGCAGTATTATACGGCACGACATATTTTATTTTATTTATTATTACATTTTTTGTTGCACTTGGCAAATCGGGGTTCGTGTATTGTTATATCACGAGTCGTCTTATCGGTGAAGAACTATTTGTAAGCTGGTTGGCTTTGATTGGGGTTCTGTCACTGGCCATAGCGATTAACCGGGTTATTGCCAAAGTGTATATTTGGTGGGATTTTAATTATTTTTTAATTAAGTATTCCTGTTGTTTGTTGGGTGTAATAATTTTAATATTTGTTGAGATCATACTGGTGAGAAACCATTTTTCTTATATTTATCGATCAGTCTTTATTGTGCATGAGATACCGTGTTGTGACATTTCTTTATTCACTGTGGGTTCGAATATATATTTTGATAATTTACCAGGGTTTAACGAAGCGATTTATTGCGCTTTATTAAGAGTTCGCATCGGCGAAAAACCTTTTACCGTGTTAGTTTTCGATTTCATTCATCATGCCTAAGAGAGAGTACGCTATGAATTTGCGAGCAGAGGAGCTCGATATAGAATTCTTTATGCGGGGTCTATCCATTGATGCAAAAACGGTACCGGAAAAGCGCCGAGAGTTAGCGATTATTAATCGGTCCGAGCTGTGTACATCAAGACCTACCATTTTAAAGAACAAACCCTCAGATTTAGCGGCAGAGATAAATTTGTGTAAGGGAAACATCGACGAATTGATGGGTGTGGTAACACGCCTAGAGACCTTGCCTAACCTCGATTTGTTGCAAAAGACATTCGATAGAATGGCGCATTATTCTACTCGCTTAGAAACCCTAGAGGAATCGGCTAATGAAGCGCGACAACCGCTTTTACATATTTTAAAATTAATGCGCGAGAAACTTGAGTCAATTTTGCAAAAACAGTCGGTGGGGGGCGAAGTTGAACAACCGGAAGTCGAGGAACCCTTACATAATCAGCTGTTAGGCACTCCTAGAGGACAATCCTCTGTAATTTCACCTAGAGCTGATGTGGAAATTGATAATGACCGGCATAGCGCCGAATTAACAGCTATTTTAAATCGGTTGGTTGACCGCGATGTGGGTACAGCAAAGCAAGTACCGGTATACAAGTGGAACCTTAAGTTTCATGGTACTGGGGGGTTTGCGGAAGTATTCGAATTTCTGGACCGCGCTAGCGAGTTGTCGAGGTCGCGGAACGTTTCGGAACAACAACTTTTCAGCCATGCGGTTGAGTTTTTCTCCGGCGAAGCACTATGTTGGTTTCGAACAATAAATTCAAGGGTTAATAATTGGGCAGAATTGCTCAATGAGCTTAAACTTCGTTTCTTATCGCGAGATTTTATGTCTGATTACGAAGATCAGATAAGAAATAGGAAACAACAAACCAACGAATCAGTGTTTTCTTACTTGGAAGTCATGTCCGAAATGTTTTCGCGATTGTCGCCCGTACCTGCGTTAGCTAAGCGTATATTAACAATCCGAAAGAATATGCTTCCGAATATTTCACTCGCAATGGGTACTAACCCCATTTTAACGATGGAGCAATTGTCCGAGGCTGCCGTTTCAGCCGAGGAATTAATAAAGTGGACCTCTACTTTCGAGGCCACGACTTCAACGCTAGAATCTCCTGCGGCGGCGACGGTTACGCCCGGACCCTCTAAAAAGAAATACCCCGGTGCTTGCTGGAATTGCTCGGGTCCCCATCGATTCACATATTGCGATAAACCCTTGGGAACATTTTGTTTGAGATGCGGACGTAAGGGGGTCACAACGGGTAGTTGCCCGAGGCGGCATTTAAAAAACGCTTAGGGGCGAGGCGATGTCACGGCGCATCCCTCAGGCGTGCCCGAAAAGCCGATGCTTTAACATGGGGGAAATGGTTGGGGCGTGTTCGCGATTTTTGCAAATCGGATCCGCGCGCTTCCGCCATATTTTCTCATCCTACATCAGATGCGCGACCTTTTGTCAATTTGACAGTGCGTGGGATCACCTTGACTGCTCTTCTTGATTCAGGAGCTTCACTATCCGTTTTGGGTACGGAAGCTCATTATATAATCGACCAACTCGACTTAAGTTTTAGGCGTGGTGCGGCGCTTTCACTCCGTTCGGCGGACGGTACTCCTCAAGATGTGTTGGGCCAAGTTGATATACCCATCACGATATGTGGGGTTACAAAAAGCCTGAGCGTAGTGGTATGCCGTAGCATTAAAGTTGGCCTGACTCTTGGAGTCGATTTTTGTAAACTTTTTGGCGTACGCGTTGATTTTAGACGCGACGAATTTTTAGTTGGAGAGGTTAATTCATTGGAGGCAATAAAGTCTCATCATGACCTCGACGTTGAGCAGCAAGTTGTTCTCACTGCGCTCAAAGACAAATTTAAAGAGATAGCCCATGACAGGTTGACACGTACCAACAAAGTCGTGCACATAATCGACACGGGGGATGCGCGTCCCATAAAGCAACGTTTTTATTCCCTTTCACCTGCAATGCAGGAAATTGCGCACAAAGAGCTCGATAACATGCTCGCGATGAACGTCGTGCGACCTAGTTCATCTGGTTGGAACTCGCCTATGCTTTTGGTTCGGAAATCCGATAACACCCTGATACAAAATCTTTCCTTACTGCTCTAATGAGAAGCAGCTTGGAGAAGATAAAGTCCACGCAGGAGGTAAGAACCTTCTGCTTTTAAATGCGTGGAGCCCTGGTGTTAGGTCAACTAGCTCTTTGATGGAAACGTCGGTATGCGAGGGCCATGGGTCGTGTAAAAACGCCTCGGATAAACTCAAGGAAGCAGCTTTGCAAACACACACAAAATAAACTTAACAATAAAATAAAAATAAACATAAAAATAAACAATACGGTGGTCATTGCTTAAAGGCTTAATGATAAAGTCGATGCTTATGGTGTTAGTATTGCGCCAGTGGAACGTAACACAGTAGTCCACTACAGGAGCCGACCAGAACGGCACAGTAGCGACCGCACTGACACCCAGAATCCCCACCCAAACAATCAATCGACGGAACACTCGAATGGTCATATACAATCCCACTAAGGTAACCACCGAGCCTCCGACGACCAAACCAAATAGCAGCGACCCCGGCGCAATGCCGCACTCTGTATATAAGTAGGTCACACATCGAAGCCTTATAAAAATAATATTAAACCAAAAAATTAAACAAAAAAAATACGTCGAACATAAAATTTCAAGTCGAGGCTTGAACTTAGGACGACCACTCTGGAGTCCGATCGCCGATGCATTATACTTACGCCGCTTGATGTAGTAACGTGGAAATAAAACCCAGTCGAAGTACACATTATAAAACAATTTATTAAATCAAATAATTATTAATTAAATAATTATACCAAAAATCAATATTCAAACTTAAATTCATTTCCACGTTTAGCGAACGTAAAAGAGATTAGATATTCCAATCACTACGATACAGGTATACAAAAATGCACCGCAATCATAATCTCGTATAACATTCTTTACCAAAAATGAACGACGAACAAAAAACCAGAATGTTACACATAAATAAAAAATAAAACACATTAAAAAGGCCAAGGGAAAAAATATGCCATCGAGCTTCTGATGTTAAAATATTGGCCAATCGATCGACAGGTACTGTGAAGTAATTGCAAATAAATCGTGCTACTCACCGATGCTACCGGATAAACATCCTTCCCAGAAATTATGGGCCAGGGTGGTCGAATAGGAACACATGGCACGGCCAAAAAAAACCACAATCCTCCAATCGCGGATCAAATTCCCTACTGGGATGGAAAAACAACATATTCCATATAATATCCGGATTGTCGGACTGAAACTCCCACAAACGTAACCATACTCCACAAAATCGAAAACCAACCCCGAAAATCACTTCACAGCCCACAAGACGTGACCTTCTCGTCCGCCATCTTTCCCCCAAGTCCCTCTCAGCGCGCAGCTCGACCTGCGTTCCGGAAAACAGATAATCAAAAATATTCAAGTCTCCACCAATTTGATGTAGATGGCAGCGACCAACAAATTACTGTACAAGGTTGAGCATAACGGATGTAAAGTCCAAAATCCGTTATAACCCATCGTTTATGTTTTGACGGGCGAAAATTGAATTCGGTGACCCGTAAAGACGCTTATCCCTTGCCGAGATTACAGGACATTTTAATGCGACTTCAGGATGCGCGATTTTTAACATCCATTGACTTAAAAAAGGCATTTTGGCAGGTTCCTCTCTCTCCGGACTCTTGCGAAAAGACAGCGTTTACCGTTCCGGGTCGGGGTTTGTTCGAATACACTGTCATGCCATTTGGTATTTCGAATGCTCCGTCCACGCAGCAGCGGCTCATGGACAACATTTTTGGACCTCTCATTGGAGAGAAAATTTTTATTTATTTGGACGATATTATCGTCGTGTCAAACTCGTTTGACGAGCACATGAGTCTGCTGGAGGAAGTTCGTGAACGACTCCGGGACGCCAACCTAACTGTCAACTTGGACAAATGCGAATTTTGTCGGTCCAGTTTAACTTTCCTGGGTCATGTTATTGACAAGTCTGGACTCCACACTGATCCGGCCAAAGTGGAGGCTATCACCAGACTGACGAAACCATCTAACGTCACTGGCGTCAAACGATTCCTTGGGATGGTGGGGTGGTACCGTCGTTTCATCCCTAATTTTTCAACTTTATCTGCTCCCATTACTGAGCTTACCAAGGGTCGCATTAAGCGCCAGACCGTCAGATGGACTCCAGAAGCCGAAAAAAGTTTTGATGATCTTAAGTCATTGTTGGTTTCGGCTCCCATTTTGGCTAGTCCTGACTTTCAGGAAAAGTTTTACATACAGTGTGACGCATCAGACCTGGGGTTGGGTTGTGTTTTGACGCAGGGTGAAGGGGAGAGAGAGCGTGTTATAGCCTATGCGTCACGTACCCTGAATAAAGCCGAGAAAAATTATTCGGTTACCGAACGGGAATGCCTCGCGGTTATCTTTGGGATAGAGAAGTTTAGACCATGGGTGGAGGGTACAGTTTTTACGGTTATCACCGATCATTACTCCTTACTCTGGCTCATGAACATGAAGGATCCCAAGAACAAGCTTGCGCGTTGGTCAATCCGTTTGGCACAGCATTCCTTCGATCTCCGGCATCGTAAAGGGAAATTAAACGTGGTCCCCGACGCCTTATCTCGCGAACCATTGAGCGTTTCATCTTTGGTATTGTCCGAGGGCGACTTGGATAGGTGGTACCGGCGCATGTTAGCGAAAGTAAATGAAACGCCAGATAATTACCCTGATTGGCGTATCGAATCAGGTAGGCTCTTCAAGCTGGTTGCCAATAAACACGATATTGCTTCTAACCTAGTTGAATGGAAGCAACTCATACCCAAGTCTCGTCGGAAGGACATTTTAAAACAATGTCACGATGACCCGACTTCTGCTCATTTGGGTATTTATAAAACTTTTTGTAAGGTTGGCGAACAATACTATTGGCCTAAGATGCGCGCTGATATTACTCGCTATGTGCGTCGGTGCGCTGTGTGTTTGTCGTCCAAAGCTTGCCAGGGAGCTCGTTTTGGGTTAATGGGACGCGAAAAGAAAGTTAGGTTTCCGTTCCAATGCATATCCGTGGATCTTATGGGTCCCTTTCCTCGTTCGGCGAAGGGCAACACCATGCTTCTTGTAGTCTGCGACTGGTTTACGAAATTCGTGCTAGTTAAACCATTGAGACGGGCGACATCCAAGTCGGTATGTGAATTCTTGGAGAACGACGTGTTTCTCTTATTTGGCGTTCCACAGATTTGCATGATGGATAATGGTGCTCAATTTATAAGCGCGGAGTTTCGGGAACTCATGACTAAATACAAGGTTTCTCACGTTTGGAGAAACGCTAACTACCATCCGCAGGTCAACTTCGTCGAGCGTTACAACAGAGTTATCGGGACGGCCATGAGGTCTTACGTGAGAAGCGATCATCGTACATGGGATGTCGAAATATATAAAATAGCTCACGCTATTAGAGCCACGACGCACGAAGTTACTGGGTTCACTCCTTCGTTTCTGAATCTGGGGCGGACCGTTCCAATTAGTGGAGATTATTACGGACGCATAAGGGATTTAGGGGAGGGTGACTTGGCTTTCGATGGTCGCGAGGGCGTTGCATTGGATATGCGTAAACTGAACGAGGTTTACGAGGACGTGACCAAGCATTTAAACGATGCGTACAAAAAGAACGCCGAACACTACAACTTTCGAAAACGGCCTGTTAGTTTTAAGGTCGGCGACGTAGTTTGGCGTCGTAATTTTGTTTTATCCAACGCTGGCGAAAAACGGTGCAGTAAGCTGGCACCGAAATATATTAAATGCAAGGTACGCGAGGTCACGGGTCCTCTAACTTATCGTTTGGTGAATGAGCGCGGTAAAGACGTGGTTATATTTCATGCGAAAGATCTCAAGCAGCATCCTGAGGGCGATGACGTTGGGAGCGTAAGGGAGTTGAATAGGGGGTAGATTCACATTGCTTAGGGGGGAGGTTGGTGTAATGTATGTCACTAATTGGTCTATAAACATCTCAGATCATAACTTGCAGCGTGTTTCCTGTCGTCGATTCATTTCTTTTCCAACTTGCGTTTTGAATCGTCTTCGTGCGGCCTCGGGGCGACATTCTAACTTGTGATCGCCTTACCACTTGATCATGGCTTTGTTTGTGTTCCGTGTATTCCTTAAGTCAGTTTACTGACTCACCATTTCCGTGGGGTCAACAAGTCCCGACCCAAATTAGTTTTCGGTCTTGGCGTTTATGGGGGCCGTCGGACTTCTTGCCTTGTGCAGGAACAAAGGGAGCTTGTTCGGTTGCTTCATCGGTGGGATTTGGCTATACCTGCACGCCCTGCCTAGGTTAGGCGTGCCGTTGCACTGTTGGCAGTGGGGTTTGTCAATCCTTGCTGGTTGGTAGTCGGCAAGTCTTCCTCCTGTTACGGGTGGGGGGGGGGTCGTCGGTCGTATTTTCGTCGAGACCATAGTGCCTTCAGCCATTCCCCAACTGTGATCCCGGTTTTGAGAGAGAACCGGGTGAGTTTTTCACGTCTCTCAATGACATACTGTCATTCCCCGGGGTTAACCCTTCCTCCCATCCTCAAAGATGGCCTGGTGCCCGCTGTCTTCTCGCTTCGGTGGTGTGCGTTTGTTAGCTGGCGGTCCACGACGCGTTGTTTTCACCTATACGCGAGGACGAGCTATCGCTCATATCATCGGGGTGGGGACGCATCGGCCATTAGGGTTGTTTATCCTTTCCCACAACTCCTTATTTCCAACTCCACTTACCTCACTCCTACCAAACATTCCTTCCTCTTTCACATTGGGAACCTTTTAAATTTTCCAGGGTTGGGTTCAGGGTATATTTTGTTTTTTTCTCCTTGGTTTTTTACAACATAGCTAGTAATCACAACATCCAGATGCTAGTTATACCATCTTTTCTGAGGATCATCTTTGTTTTCTCATGGCAGTGTTTTTGTTGGTTTTTATTAACCGAGTATTAGATTTATTAGCGTCTTTTCTGTATGTTAAGGTCGTTGAGTGCCTTGCATCGGAATACATAGTAAGTCTGTGGGGAGCGAGAGCGTTCCTTCGACTTCATAGGAGGGGTCCTATGTGTTCCCTTCTCTTAGTTGACAGTCAAGTGTTGTTTGAATCTTGCTGTTCAGCCCTTTGTTGTTTTGGTGCGGGTCCGATGCGAGCCGTGCGCTTATCATTCTATGATAATTCCGAATGGATGCGTTTATGCCATCGGAAAATTACATACATTTTTTGTGGTTTTTTATAGCGATTTACGCTTAACCCTAGTTCACGCTTATGCGGCTTTCAAGGTGATGTGTCATCACTTTTGAGCTAATATGATATTTTTTTGGAATTTTTTATTCCACTGTCCCTGCCATGATGAAATCAAAGACTACCTATTACTACAGATTTTAATTTTCTTGTGATTGGAATTTTTACATTGCACGAAGCGACATTCTTCTCTGGCATTCAGCGGGCGCGTTTTGCGCTCACGGAAGACACTTTAAGATCGGTTGATTTTTTTAACCTTTAGCCCTATCTATACCGGCAAAGACGCTTAGGGGGGGGGGTGTATAACGGATTTTTATATCTTATATCCGTTATCGATCAACCTAAAACAATAATTTGTTGACCACTGCCTATCGTATTCAAAATTATTGAGACGGGTCCATACACACTTCCACTCCCATTTTCGTTCTTCCGTGAATACGCATGACGAGTCCGCCATGTTGGATGTAAGTTCACTTTTGTTCTGACGGTCAAAGCATATAGTTCGGAGTGTGTGTACTGCTGCAGTATAAGTTCATTTTATTGCTATTGCAAGTGAATATTAATACATCGAGTTAACTAATATCTACATCGAGTACACGGGGGTGAGGCTGACATATTTTTTTATATACGGAAGTTTACCGTAGCATATTTTCGTTTTGACATCTGGAAGTCAATCGCCATCTTTTTGTGAGCCCGATTATTTTATTCCGACTGCACTTTGCGCATGCTTCAGCGCCCTCTATGGGGTTTTGAGAGTGACAAGTTTGTCAACAAAGCGCTGCCGAATTATTTTATTTACCATCACCCGCTTTTGTCAGTTCGTGCAATTAGTCACTTCTTCGTCGTGTCCGTTGCCTATTGTTTCGTCGTACTGTGAATATTTGTTGTGGCACGATCCACCGAGTAACCAAGCGAGCCTGCGTCCTGCGTGCTGGTGATTTTGGAGTTACTTTTTTGGAGCACCTGTCCAGCCATTGTCTTGTTGCCGAGTCGTGGGGTCGCTGTGGAATCATCATTGGAGGCGTGCAATCCTTCCTGGAGGACCGAGGCCTGGCGAGCGGTACATCAACATCCATTCTCGTGGGCAGTCCACCCAAGCAGGTTGAGGGTACCTGTCACCATCATTTTGTGAGCTTGCCGAGTACTTGGGTAAGACAATTTTACTTTCTTGATCTGTTTTGGGTTGTGATTGCCATATCTCCATCACGAATAGTTAATTTAACGTCAAAAAAGAGGTGTCTTGTTTTGTCACCTCAGTTTTTTTGTTCGCCGAGCCTCCCCACAGGGGGATTGATTCACGCATAGCATTTTGGCTGATTTCCGTCAGAAGTCAGCAGTTAATTATTGTATTCGCCACCGAAAGGTTGTCGCCATTTGTCAACTTGTTATTTTGTGTAGTGTTTTTGAATCTTGTGTGTTCATTAAATCAATTATTATTACACCGATTTTTATTTCCCTGGAAGAGGGGGTATATTTAAGCCTTTTTAGTGAGATTAGAGATCTGGAACCCACGTCCCTCGCAGACCGACGTTACCATCAAAGAGCTAGTCTATTCCATCCAGGGCTCCCCACGTTAAAAAAAGTGAGGTGGTTTTCCACTTCGCGTGGGAGGAGATTCTCGATCCTGCATCAGCGGGAGAGGGGTATTTCATCTCATTAGTATGTTTATTGAAGATTGTTTGAAGCTATGTGTTTTGTTGAAACATTGGCAGATAATGTATAAAATTATACCTTTGTTCAAACCACCTTTAAATACCCACCGTTTAATTAAAATTACCACCTAATTTAAACAAGTTCAACCATCCTGTATTTGAATAATAAAGTCACCTAATTTACCAATATTAAAACCCAGATCTAAGTTACGACAACTTAATTAACTACAAATCCTTGGGAACAGTTCAATGTAATTTGCTTTATGGTTTGCTTTTAGGCATAGTGGTCATGAGTGATTTATTTTCCATTCCACTGTGGGTTGTTTTAATCTTTTACCCAGATCGGAGATAGCTAAATGTACACGAACGAACCCAAAACCATTGTATTAACTAAGTCAATTATCTACCACGGTATAAAGATTTGTAAACTTATCGTACATCATTACTCAGCCTTGTGGGCACGTAGTAACAGATTGAATTCATTTAATCAAGTCTTTTTACCTGCAAACAATTAGCAATAACTTGACGAAACACCCTGTATATTAATATAATTCAAATCACTAACTATTGTATCTATTTTAACTAATGAAGCCCTTTTATTTATAATTTACATTCATTTGAAATTATAACCCACACTGTAAATAATAATACTAATTATTTGCAATTATTATTGTTTGAATAAAATAAAGCTACCGTTAGAAATTTGCCCTTGCAGTTTAAAAGAATCCCTTTATGCAATCCCAACATGTGGCAATCATCTACTTTTAGCCTTGAGGCCTTTTTCATAGAATAGTTAAAACTTTCCACTGCCGCACCCCTGAATGTACAACATCCGTCGTGTGTTACAACTTACAACATTCCTTACCTACGCACCCTAATAATGCCTGCACTATTTAACCTTGTAACAAATATTTTCTATAAGTGAACTATTTCTACCTTTAATAATTAATAACTGTCAAATGCTTTAGCAAACCGATTTAAATATAATTTAATACCCCTTTAAAACAACCTGTTATGTTTCTATAATTTGAAACAAAGAAATTATGTTAAACACAAATAAATTAAATTAACTTATTTTGCCCAATTTAGCAATAAACATTAAAAAACAATTAAAAGATTTATACCTGTAAAATTAACACCAACACTAAAAGCAAGCTAAAACAGAATATTTTGAGTTCAAAATAAATGACACCTTTACGTTAAATGGTTCACCAAGAAGTGAACGATGCTTGGTCGACTTAACAAGGAAGTGACGCTACCTTGCCATTTTGACCCTAATGGAACCGCCGTCTTTCCCTACTACTATGTGTCGCTACTAAATATAACTTTAAAATGAAACAGGGCGTTTCAGGGCGTCTAAAATATTCTAAACCAAAAGAAGGGGTAACTTTAAATTTAGCTAAATTTTAAAATCTCAATATTACAGGATGTTCACGGATTTCAGATAATTTTCAACAAATTCGAGGAATTTCCAGGAATTTTAAGGAGTTTTAAGAAATTTCCAATGATTTTAAACAAATTTTCCAAATAAAGCATTCATAGGATTTCAAAGTAATTTCAGAGATCTCCAAGAAATTCTATACTATAGTTTTAAGTATTTCTAAGAATATCCATTGACCTTTTCGATTTAAAAAATATTTGGAACCACCATTCCACACTTCCTTCAATTACACAATTTTGACTAATGGAAAATTGGCAAAATAAAAAAAAACAAAATCCTTAACTTTTTAAGATTTTTAATTTTACAGAGACCGAGGACTAAATATTGGGAAAAATTTGTGTATTCCACAAATAATTTTAATAATTTCTCCGAATTCTAAAAATTTCCAATGAATTCTAGAAATTTGTGTATACCGGAGGCAGAATTTCTAGGATTTTTAGCGTTTTATAACGATTTCTTGTGACTTTAAACAATCTTTCAAAACTATGAATTTATGATATTTCCAATGAATTCCAACGTTTCCAAGGATTTATAAATAATTCCTGAAATTCCAGGGATTTCTAACGAATTTGTGAATTAAAAAAAAATTATCTCAGCACCCTTATCCAATCGCATGTGGACATTCAACAAAGCAAAAATTAATGCATTACTAATAGAAAACTCCCGTGACTCTCAGAATTGGTTATTTTTTAACATTTTTAATTGGACCGAGGGGTAATTATTCTGAAAAATTTGTCTTGGAATTCAAAGGATGCCTACGGATTTCCAATTATTTACAACAAATTAGAGGAATTTCCAGGAATTCTAAAGAGTTTTAAGAAATTTTCAGTAATTTTAAACAATTTTTCCAAATAAAGAATTCATTGTATTTTCAAAGAATTTCAGGGACTTCTGTACAAAGAAATTGTATATTCAAAAATAATTCCGGAATCACTATTGTACAATCCCACGAACTGCTAACCGTACTTTAAAGTAAAGAGGAGTTAAAGGATTACTAATGGGAACCTGCCTTAATTAAAAAACGTTGCTAGAAATTTTTTAAAATTTTTAATTTAGTGAAAACCTAGAGCTGAATATCCCGAAAACTTGGTGCATATAGGAATCGGAATAACAAGAATTCCTAAGGGCTTATTCTAAAGATATCGCCAAGGAATTCTAAGTAATTCCAGGGATCTCAAAGGAATTTCAGAGATTTCTAAGAAATCTCAAGTGATTTTAAGCAAACTTTTTAAATAAAGAATTGTAGGATTTACACGGTATTTAAAAGATTTTCAACAAATTCTCGGTGAATTTAAACAAATTTTCCAAAAAAAGAATGCGTAGTATTTCCAACGAATTACTGGGATTTTAAGGATTTCTAAGAATTTTCAATGATTTTCTGTATGTAAATAATTATGAAATCATCATTATACAATTTCTTACTCATCCGCTGACATTCCCAAATTTTCAAACGAGTTTTCTCAAAACCACGTGTCTCAAATCGGTACCCAAAATTTCTCGACAACCAATGAACCGATTGCCTTGAGGTTTTTGTGGTTATTCTATACACCATTATCTAGTAGGTACTTGTCATAGGATTTTTTTTCCGTTACATAGTTTTTGTTTTATAGGCAAAACAATAACTAATTTTTGACCCAAAAATCACTATTTATGTACAAACGTCCGCTATTTTGTCATAAATCGATATTTTCAATATCGGCTATGACAAGTACTAGATTATAGTATCTAATTTAATAATCTTTTTGTTTTTTTTTCAAATAATTTTTGAAGAAACGCCTGTGGGTACCGTATACGCAGATTTTTTTACGACGCTCTAAGGATCATACAATATCCTTGTATATTTTTGATATTTTTAAATAAAGAAAATTAAACATATTTTTGAATGTACGTACTATATACTTTTAGATAATTAAAACCCCAATCCGAAATTTCAAATAGTTTTCCTTGAAAAAATTCACAAAAATTACCTTTTTCCGGCTCCTAGGTGTATATATCCCCAAAGGACGTTCGTTAAATTGAAAAGTGGTTTTAGACAGAGTTCATGGGAAGGTGGTAATTCATTGCAAAACAACGCGAAAAGGTTAATTCTTTTCCTTTCTTGGTAATTTTAGAGAAATATTTCGCCTCCCCCCCCCACCCATTTGTTGCCAGGAAATAAAAATTTTTTTTACAAATATTTAGACGTTATTGTTAACTTTTTCAAAAAAACATAAACGTTGAATTATTTGAAATTTGGAATAGAAGATAATGACCAATTTGTTGCGTGGAAATTAAAATTTTGTAATAAATGTAAAAATTCTTAATTAAGGTAGTCAAGAGATTTACTACTATATCTAGCATATTTTATCAGAACCTACCCAATACCATTGCAATTACCCAATCGAGCAGAACATTACTATTATTTAAGATTACTAGTCGGCCGTGGTTGTGCGGCCTGAAGGCCGCACTGTGTGAATTGCGACTGCTATCTATTGTAACGAATTATTTCATCTCTATAGTTCGTTGCTAATTTTTCAACACCCTGTACGTTTCTCACATTTAACGCCAGAGAGACACTATCTGAATTTTGATATAGGGTCATTTTCTCGTTTTCGACACCGAGGTCACGCGTATGATTTTGCGTTCAATTAACTAGAACTTAGTTCATTATTTGCTTAATAATAGAAGATTATTATTTATTTTATGCTTCACCAGGCGACCTTCCGTTTATCGGATTTATCGTGTTTTCGAGAATCGTAAGTAAGGTAATCTTTACACCTTCATAAAGGTGTACTATCTTATATTTTTTCGTATCAGGTGGAAATCTTTGACCGCCATTTTCCAACTTCGGCAAGGAACTTATTTTACCACTGCTTTACAACCTTTTTTGAACTCATTGCAACAGTAATTAACTGTATTTGAGCTGTATTTTGCCATGCACTAATCTTGGATTCATCATTTTGGAAAGTAACAACTCGATTTCCACTAACAAGGGGAAGTTTATCATGCGGCATAGCCGATTTTGATAAATTTGAAATTGGTTTAACTGTCATTATATCTGTTACCTTGACTCTTGGGTCATTATTTCAACTCACAATCCTTGCCTCAGACGTGCTGAGAGCTAGTTTTAACATCTACGGGTACGTCTGCAAAATTAAATACTGTTGAGTTTTTGCTTAGCAGATGTACAGCCTTCCTTTTACCCAGCCGATTCAAAAGGAAAGTAAAGGAAAGGTTGACGCTATCTATCTTCTATATTAATGTATTGATTTTTTCACGTCTCACCTGTCATTAAAATTTTCACAACAGAGACGTGACATTCGTTGCTCCCTTGCTATGTTTCTTACCATATAGTATATTATGATATTAAACCAATCAGATGCGTTCATAGGGGGATTATTGTTAATCTCTTGATTTTCCGAAAGTTCTTTGGACTATCGCTTTCCAGATCGGCTTGAGTGCGGCATCTGGAAGTATGGACGGTGGATCCTATATAAAAAAACGGTATATAGCTGTAAAAATCCATCACCCTTTGTTACAACGGATAACGATAACAAACTCCAGGTGGTATCAGAGTATAAATTACGAGTAGGCTGATAAATGTGATATGTGGAATTAACGATACGTTCTAAATGAAAAAGAATAGAATGGTTAATAATCCATCTGGAAGTATGGCCTATGGATTCAACATAAAAAAGAAACGGTACAATGCGGTGAAAATCCACCATCCACCAGCAACGAATTTTTATCCCCGGAATCGAGTTCGGAAAAACACTGTTCCATATTAATTCGAATGCTGGATCGTTCGAGAAAGCAAGCAACCAAAATTCCTTCCAAAAATCACAACCACACTTCACAAGCTGACCAGGAAAATTGACCTCCACACCTTACCACGTTCAAAGACGAACTTTCTCATATCATTTTCGATAACTCGCAGGTTTCGATAAAACATATGTCTTTTGTCTTTACCAAACTGAATTGTCCTGCCACACCTCGGGAAATGTTTCAAATTTCTTGCAGCGATCTGCAATAAATTAGATTTTCAAAATCAAAACTTGTAGTGGAAATTTGGAACCGTCACACCAACTTCAAAATATTATTTTAAAACAAGACTCGAAGTTACGACAAAACCCTCGAACCTGTTCACGGAAAAATGGATTGTGCACACACACTTTGTCAGGAAGATCTGGATTATACAGAATATGTAAAAAAGTTTAATCAGGATTTTGAAGAGGTTTGTTATGGCCAAAGGACAAATGTAGGAAGGTAAGCCCTTTGTCGGATAACTGGAGTACCGATAGATCCCTTTTACTATTATCACGAAGACACCTTGGGAGATGCGCAAACAGAATATGTACGCAATGGAACACGGATTCCAGGGTTATGATAAACAATATTAAGGTGATTGAATATGGGTTACAGCTGATTAGACCCCCAAAAATTACGGTTACCATCCAGGAGCCAGCTTTGGAAAAGGGAGAGAAACCCGACAATAACGCGAATGAAACCAATCCAAAAGAGCCACAGGGCCAATCAGAAGAAAGGCGAAATCCCCCCCCCCCTAAACCGCGGTTAAGGCACACCTTTCCACTATTCTAGGGATGGATCAGTCCCTTCTGGAAACCGAGTTAATCTTCTCTCTAAAAATAAGGTAGACGTCCAACTTCCTGTTCTTATAGATGGTCTCGATCGAACAGGGGCGCGATCGACTCATACAAATTTGGGATATAATTCTTAGTCAGGATTTTTAAATCTATTTCATAGGATAGAGGAATTATGATGCTTATAAAAAGAGTTAATATTAATACCAAATTTATTGTCAATAAAATATTTAATTAAAAAAAATAAAACGCGATATTAAACATTGGATTAATCACTTAGAGCACAAAAAGCTTCTATAGCAAGATGTGGATGTGTTCGAATCATTGATTGAAATTCAAGTATCTTACCTACATGTGAAGCATGAACAGAGATAAACTTTTTTACATGATTCTTTAATATCTTTGCGCGAAACTTATCGCTAAGAATAAAAATTTCTGCAACATTATCAAGGGATAAACTTTTAAACAACTCTTCTTCGCACTTTATCTTTAAGTCATCCATTTCGTATTTTTCCGCCATATTTAACAAACCAGGAGCCATTATTTGCAATTTGTTTATTTTTCCAGTGTACATATAACGCAACATTTCGCGTAAACATTCCTCATCTATATCGGTTATTTCGACTCGATTATTCCTACTTTCTTCCATGTCGCTCTGAAACATAGCTCTGAAAACTGAGCTTCGACCTGCTAGGATTACTTTATGAGCCGGAAATTCTTTTCCATCAGCGATAAGTGTTACATCACTGAACTGCATTTTCGAATAGAAACTTGAAGTCCATCAGTAGATCATTTTTAGGCATGGTTAGTGATCCCGAAGTATTTTCACTGCCTACAGTGAAATTAATCTCGCAAAGTATGGTCAGTTTATCGTCTGGCAAAACCTCATTTTTTGCATTAAACAAAAACTCCTGCGTTACAAATTGGTGATAACCCCAATTACTTGAAGAAGTTGGAAATCTACATGAATCTTGTCGAATTTTAACTAATTCACCTTTAGAGTTTACAATAGCCAACTTGAATTTTGTTAGTATACTCGTATCATTGCTCATATTAGTTTTAACTAACTCCATAAACAGAGAAACATATTTGTCATCTTTCTCAAATTCTCCTTTTGGGTACAGGCGCAAACACCATTCCGACTTATCACTGCTGTTTCCAGCCGAAAATATAGGTGATACCAATTTTTCACCGACTTTTTCGTGGCAGAAACTAAAATTAGATATGGTCCAGATGTGCCTCAGCTTAACAACTTGAACATAAGTCGAACTCCGGCTCTCCAAAAATTTATTAGTGTCTTTTTTGTTACAATTGAGAGATGGGACTGGATATTCAGTCATTGTGGTAGTAATTCCAGTGGCTGGTATAATTTATTAATCTAAAACAAAACGATATTATTTTATTTTCGAAATAAAAAATCAATCCGGGAAACCCCCTAATGATATCGCTGGCTGTCAAGAACAACGGCACAACTCAAAAAAAGCACTTTTTTCAATGGAGCGTTTTTAAACTTTTTTCTTAATACGATTTCGTATAATTCCGCTGCTATTTAAAATTTAGTTGTTTAAATTTATCAAATATAAAAAAATAAATCACAACAATTATAAAATTTCAATGGCTACAATTGGCATTCAAAAATTTGTAGAAAATTATTTTTCAATAGTATAAAAAATGCATAAATTCCTTCCATTTGTACTTATGTCTATATTCCTGATAACAAAATAAGTATACCTAAGTTTTAGTTAAGACAACAGTAAGATTTTGCAAAACACTGTGTAATTCTTGTATAAATCATAAAGAATTAAAGTTTGCAATCGATTTTGTTAATTTTGACTAGGTAATTAATAAATAAAATATTGCAATTACTTTAATTGCAATTCCTTCCTTTAAGGAATCTCGATAATCCATTCATGCGCGTCCCTATGGGACGCGCATAGATTAGAATAGATTCTAATTCCAAATAAGCCAATATTTAACAACAAATTAACCAACACAAACGTAATAATTAAAATTAAGCCTGTTTTAGCGTAAAAATTAGCATCAATTCACTTGACATCAGTGATGCAACTGAAATAGTGTCACTTCCGCCATACTAGCGCCGGATTATTAAAATTTTGAATTCTGTCATTATTAACAATAAAATATGGTCAAATGCTGTCGATTTATATGGTTAACTCAATTTTGCCAAATTTTGAGTTGTGCCGTTATTCTTGCCAGCCAGCGATATGTTAACCTTCTAATATAAAAATTTTCCAATGTTTGACCATAGCATTCCAATGAACGTCAGACATAGCATGTAAGTATAGGTGTCAGACTCAATATTTATCATCAGTACTGTATAACTATATGTATGCACATGGAAGCTCTAGAATTGCGTAATATGAAAATTTTTTATGTAACGTGAAAAATACGCGTGCACACAATCAATCGGCATAAGTTTTCACACCTCACGAGTTTTATTTCTACTGATGAGTCGAATATTGGTAATAATAGTATGATCAGAACAAATTTTTCGCTTTATAAGCACAGCTGCAGTATATACCAAATTTTTCAAAATCAAGAATGAACGATGTGGGAAGAGTACTGCTATGTACTCCCTAACTAAATATTTGCCTTGGCTCCAGCCCTTAAGTTTGCTAGCCAAAATATGCTCAGGTAAAATGGTTCGTGGTGATAATTTTTAGCTAAGGAGTTTAACAATATTGCCCTTCCTTACTAAGCTCCGGTGATGAGTCGCTCAAGGGTGAGTTCCTTATGGTTCGAAATATTAAAGGTGATCTTAGGGTGTTATTTGGCTCTCTCGGGATACTTATTGCTTTCTTATTGAAAAATAAATAAAGATTTCAATAGCTTCAAAGAAATTGTTTATATTCAACAAAATGAGATGATCATATTTACATGAATAAATGTTTACACAAATATTTGTAGATCGCAGATCTACCATTAATTAAATTTTCAAATAAGAACAATTAATGTAAAAATTTGTTTTCAAAACAAAGTGGCTTCCTCACTTTATTCTGACGTGCTTGTTTTAGTTGTAAACTAAAACAAGTCTTTCGCTGTACATTAGCGTGTAAAATGTTTTAAATAATATTTGTGCTTATTTAAAGCTTAACCCTGAACAAATTAAATAATAAAGTTTGAATAAAAAACTATCAATTAGGGTATTGGAAATTACACTTTCGTAGAAGTCTTTTTTCTCAAATCCTGTATTTATACGCAGAAGGCAAAGTTTATAATAAAATTAACAAAATAATAAGTTTCACTGTACCTTTTCACATCGGCAAATCGAAGTTTTAATTTTATAAAAAGGATATTGTGTGTGTGGCTCCCTTTAGTTGGCATCACATGGGTGAGTCATCGACCTTGCATTCAATTATACCAGTTACCAGCTGTTTGTCGTTGCGTGAAGTTGCTTCATTGAATTAAATTTTTTATAATATTGTTGTTGTTGTTCACCAAATCGTAGATGTTTAAAATTTGAGAAAAAGGTAAGTTACATGTCCTTGACAATATGTTTTGGATCCAGTGTTGTTGAATTAAATCTGTGAATTGTGATTTTGTAGAGGCATCCCGTGCACGGCCATTGTTATTGTTGAATCTATTTATAAATCCATTCCAATCCAGCATCGGACAAGAAACATCACAACTGAGATTTGGTTAACCTCCAAAGATTTGTAAATATTATTTTCTGGAGCACATTAGAATTGCGTGCACTTTGTTTGAATGCCCGAGGTTAACTGAAGTTCGATCCAAAATCAATGAAATTGGCACCATTGTTCTTTCAAAGTAAGTCAAATCTTATTCTTTTGTATTTTTGATCTTTCCATTAATTCGTTTTTATTCCAGATTCATGATCTGCATTGAAATCCATGTCTCTTGATGTGCTTTCCATGCTGTATTACTGGTATATTTGGTTTTTATGCCTTTATTTGGACGGCTCTTTGACTCATATCTGCCATTTTATATCAACTCTTGGATTTTACACAAAATTGACCTTTATGTACAAATTTAACGATTTTCGTCTTAAAAAATTCACTTCAACTACATGAGATAATTACATAATTTTTGGTGTGAACAGTTTTGTACAAATCATGTTATTTATAAAATAATTCAGTTTACAAGATGTTACATTTTTATAGGTTATGACGATTTACATATAAAATGATTTATTTATCGATTTTGAGCTAATTCAATCTTTTTCATTATTTTTGATGTGACAATCATCAATCTATTTACTCTTAGCAATATTTAACATCTTTATTTTATCCTGAGAGATTCAAATTTGGATGTGAAATTGAAATTTTAGAAAATAAAATTTTCTCGTAGAGCAAAATTTTTAAAGTGCCTACCGATTTAGAATTTTATGCTTTATTTGAATTTATTATTCATTTTTGTATCGGGAGCCTTTATTTATCATTTTGAATCATAGCAGTACGTAAAACGGACCTCGGATTTTAAAAATTCCCTTTAGATATTCGGAAAGCTGAAGGTTTATACAGTAGATTTAAAAATAAATTTGTGGAATATTCACATTTAACCCTCCAAAACAACTCTTGAAGTTGTTGAAAATTGGAAATTTGCCATAGCTCAACCAAGCAGAAGCTGGCTGTCGATGAGCGGCGGATTACGTCACTGTTCTGTTGACAGTCCGTGTGCTTTGATACACTCTTAATACGCAGAAATCTTACACTAAATTAAACTTTTCCACGCACAGCTTTCGTGCCCATAGAAATGCTCTAATGCGTACACATCTTAAAAGTGTTTTTTATAAACGCTATACCGAAAAAGTATAACACCAATTGAATTTCTTTCATTATAGATTAAATAACATTATTCAGATTTGGCAATAATATTATATGGTTATTTTTAATAATGATTTTGTATACACAGAGAAAAATAATTATTAAAATTTACTTCAACGTTATAGTAAATATTTTGCAGTACATTTTACTATAATAAATTGAAGTATTAATTGTTTCACGCGTATAGTAAATATTACTATAAGTTTGATTTAATATCGTTTTGAGAAATTATAGTAAATATTTTATAGTAAAATATTCAACACCTGTTTTCCTAAAAATTACTTATAATTGATTGTTAGAATACTTCAAATTTTGATAATTGTTACTTCAACACCTTGAAGTAAATTTTATTATAATATTGAGGCACTAATTCATAATTTTATCACAGAGAAATAATTCTTTTGATTTGAAGCAATTTTTACTTCAAATTCATGTGCAAATTCGTCTCGCATCAATTTGATGTCAATTTTACAAAAAATGAAGTAAATTTGATAACAATAATTAAAGTAATATTTATTTCTAATTTAAGACGAATTCCTTCTTCAATTTTTTCTCAGTGTACTACATATTTGGATAAATTATTCGTAGAATAACGCTATGCGTAGTATATACTGCTATTGTAAAACTGGGTCTTAAGAGCGCGCTGCGGAAAGAGAGAGAGGGAAGCAGTAGATATGATGTTGAAAGAAGCCTCTAATCTTTTGTAGAGATTTAAAAAATTTGTGGAATATTCACATTTAACCCTCCTAAGTTTGATTTAATTTCGTTTTGAGAAGTTTTAGTAAATGTTTTATAGTAAAATATTCAACACCTGTTTTCCTAAAAATTACTAATAATTGATTGTTAGAATACTTCAAATTTTGATAATTTTTACTTCAAGACCTTGCAGTAAATTTTATTATAATATATTGAGGCACTAATTCATAATTTTATCACTGAGAAAAAATTCTTTTGATTTGAAGTATTTTTTACTTCAAATTCAAGTGCAAATTCGTCTCGCATCAATTTGATGTCAATTTTACAAAAAATGAAGTAAATTTGACAACAATTAAAGTAATATTTATTTCAAATTATTGCGAGACGAATTCCTATTTCAATTTTTTCTCAGTGTATACATATTTGGATAAATTATTCGTAGAATAACGCTATGCGTAGTATATACTGCTATTGTAAAACTGGGTCTTAAAGAGATTAAAAACATTAAGTTGGTATTAGAATAAAACTATATATCAGAAGATACATCAGGACTCCAGGACACGGAACAAGAGACAAGAAGATAATTAAGAATAATGAAGAACAATATGATGAAATGTTTCGTATGCGGCGATAAATTTAACACAGCAAACCGCTTAATTTTCCATCTAAAGTTTAATCATAAGTATGAAACCAAATTCCAAGATGACGTGTGTGAAGGAAACGTGTTTGAAAACTTTTTCTAGTATATTTACGTTCAAGCGACATTTGATAAAAAATCATATGGTTAACGAAAACTTAGAAGAAGACGAGGAACATGAAGAAGAACATTCAACATTTCTTGTTCACAATAGCAAAATTAATGATGAATATAAACGAACATCACGCAGGTAGAGTAACAGCTTTTATCGCAACTCGATCCGTAAGTGAGCAGATAGCGCGCTGTACAGACTGTGCGTAGGCACGTGTTCCTTCCCGGCTATCTGTTGCTATAATAATTTTTGTCTAGAGCTCACTTTTTACCGTCAAGGATGAAATTGCGATAAAATATCTTATTTTTCCTCGGCTCGTTGGGACTTTTTACCGTCTCGGATGAAATTACGTCACTCGGCGAAAGCGCCTTGTGACAATTTCATCCTTGACGGTAAAAAGTCCTAGCGAGACTCGGAGAATAATATACTATTATTTCAACCATGTACAATAATTCTTTATTACCTAGAAATTCTGTTCAATTTGTTATCGATAATGTTTCAACTCTGTTTTGTAATGGATTAATTTGTAAACTCTAAGAAATAGTTGTGGAAAACTTGTCAAGTAAAAATGAAAGCAAGCAAGTGGTAGTTGAAGAAATTCAGAATGCTTTTAAAATGTTGCGCACTTCATTTGATAACGTGAACACGGAATATAAACGGATGAAATTGTTTACTTCGATAGGATCTTTCGTAAATTCTCGCGAAGTAGTTATTGGTCAAAGATTGATAGCCAACACAAACGCCGAACATAGTACAATTCTGGAACCCACAAATAAAAAAATATTCTCAGTATGATGAAAACTTACTACATGGCAAATTTATCCTCGCAGCAAATCAGTTATCAAAATATCACGCAAAGACCTTTGTGGAGAAATATAATTCAAAAGTTAGAAGATAAACCAATATTTCCCTTATTTTTATATTTTGACGATTTTGAAACTGGTAATGCTTTGGGAAGTAAGAAACAGAAACTGGTTCAGAGTTTTTTTTTGGACTCCCAACGACCCCAATAAATGGTGAAGAATTTATAAAACGAAAATTCTAAATAAATATGTAGGAGCCGAATACGCAATTTTATGGAACTTAAAAATTCGTAAACAATTTACTATCAAAGACCGCATCAAAGTTGTTATTAGTACGGTGCAATTAGCCCAAAAAACGGCCGAACCTCAACATCCAAAGTAAAAGTTTCTTACCAACTCCAAATTGTTCTATACAGTGCACATATTGTTTGGTAAAAAGTTACACCATTTTGAGCGTCGGGTTTGGGAGGGGGGAGGGGTAAAGTTTGCAAATTTGTACTTTTTATCAGTTTTTATTAAATAAATCGAAAACTATGCGGTTTAGCGCGATAAGTGTTCTATACTAAAATGATCTACATTAAATTTCTAACACAAATGGTCCTCTGCATAATCTTGCTGAAGTCAACGGTTTCAGAGTTACGGAGGGTGTAAAAGTAGAATTTTTTTGTATTTTCAGATTATTTGGGAAAAATATGACATTACCACTAAGGAAAATATTTTTGTTATAGAAGATTGTGTTTTGTAAAAGCCAAATGAAATTTTAGTGGCCGGAAAAATAGAATTTGTTGGTATTTTTCAAATTTTTTGAAAAAATAATTACAAGTACGGTATAAACCGAAATAACTAATAAGCAGTTTGATGAAAAAGTAATACCGTACAATCGTATTGTAGTCCAAGAGAGCCTAAGAGGCACCCTAGAGGGTTAGAATCGTAAAAATACTGTAGACGAGAACCGGTTTAAAAGAAGGGAGGCCGCCGCCAGTACAAGGACGCCCGGTTGACAACTACTCTTCTATTTCTCAGTCGTATTGTGAGATTCGTTGAATGCGCCTGTGAGTTTTATTTCCAGTGAAGTTCCACTATAAATTTTCTGTTTATCTTCATAATACTGTGCGAACTGTGTGATAACCATTCAAAAGTGTATAAGTATGGCGGAGTGTGTGTTAAAACCTTGTAAGGACAAAGGTGGTGAACTAATTACTCTGACTAGAAAAGCGGTGGACAAAATAATTCAGTGCAGTGAAATTCGTAAAGATGGGGTTAAAGATAAGTTTCAGCGGAATGACTCGCTTCAAGTCCACAATAAGTGCCGACAAACTTATATATTACGCCCAAAGCCACCTCAACAAGAAGAAGAACCTCCAGCAAAGCTTCCCCGTGGATCATTTGATTTTAAATCTTCATGTTTCCTTTGTGGTCGTAAGTGTGTAGATATAAGTAAATGCAGGAACCCAGCTCAAGAAAGGTGGAGTTTAGTACAGAAACTTGAACTGATTGAAAGCATCCGAACGGAAGCAAATAACAGGCATGATAAGTGGGGAGATGAGGTGAGGGTAAGGCTCTCTCAGGTCATAGATCTCGTCAGTGCTGATGGGAGATACCACTGGCATTGTTACCAGACATTTCAAAAGCCAGGGTCTTCACGGCCCGAAAAAGGTGCAGTAACGAGCAAAGGTGGCTCAAGCGCTGATGCCAAAAGAGAGGACGTTTTTAAAAGCTGTGTGATTATTTGGAGGAAAATGATGAATGTCAGTACGCTTTTGAAGAATTACAAATTATGTACGTTCGACTGAGTCCCGAAGTTGAGCAATATACTGACACACATTTGAAAAGAAAGCTTACCCAGCGCTACGGTAATAGCTTAAATTTTGCAGTTTTACCAGGGAAAAGAAGTGTGATTTGTTTTTCTGAAGCCACTACTAATATTTTATCAGATAACTGGTATAGAAATCGGAACTCTGATAACGAAGCTCAAGAGGAACTGAGAGTTATCAAAACTGCAGCAGCTATTATTCGACGTGAGATCAAGCTCAAAAGCTACGACTATTCTAAGTTTCCAACAATTGAAGAAATTTGTAAAGGAGGAGGTGAACTGGTACCTGAAGTGCTCAATGTCTTGATAACCGAAATCATACAGCCTACTTCTAAAAGACAAACACCCGAAAAAATTCAAAGGACGAAACAAATAATTGAAAGGAAAACAACCACAATATGTCACAGTATAATAAGCGCTGCACGACCAAGATCATTTTTGTCCCCTGTACAACTTGGAACGGGTGTTTCATTGCACAGAAAATTTGGTTCAAAAGTGAGAAGAAGAACCCACTCGAGTGGGGGTGGAAGAAGATTGGCGAACACCTGAGACCAATTACAACAGTACGCCCTGCAGCTCCCCAGGAATTACTTTCTCTCGTAGTGTGCGCTTGCAAAGACGAATGCGTCCGTAATTGCCAGTGCAGAAAGAGTGGCCTAAACTGCTCTAGCATATGCAGTAATTGCTCAGGCCTAGGATGTACAAACAGAGACACGGACATCAGAGACGAAGATCTAGAAGAGGAGGGTGTTTTGTTTGAAGAAGACTGAAATTAATACCTCACACTAATTTGAGTTCGCATTCAACATTATATAAATATTACTATACAATTACTATACAACTCAGTTCATTAATTTTAATGAAATATAGTTGCAGTATACAACCGAATATGCCAATTTTCTAAATTTTATATTTCAAAATCATTTTTAAAAGATATTCATTCTTGATACGGAACTGTCTAGAGTCTAGAGAAAGTTCATGTTGGGTTTCTCCGTACCACAGGATTATATGGCCTAGGCCTGTGGAAGCCTCTTTTCCCTTAAAAAGTAGCGCCCCTTGAGAAGGTGGTGAGGTTGTCGTTCCTTCAAGGGCTTATCACTAACATACCGCCGGCCACTAAAATTTCATTTGGCTTTTACAAAACACAATCCTCTATCTCTTATTATAAAAGGCCAAGTCTTTCTTTCTTTCTGTCCGTCCCACGGAAATACCCGAAGCAAACCGAACCGAACCGAACGCACAACGTATCATCGGATCAACGTATCATCGGATCAACGTATCATCGTATCAACGTATCATCGTATCAACGTATCATCGTATCATCGTATCATCGGATCAACGTATCATCGGATCAACGTATCATCGTATCAACGTATCATCGGATCAACGTATCATCGTATCATTTTGTCTATATAGGTAAGTCTATTTCCAAAAAAGCATTATGTGAACTTCCATAATGGATAATGAAAATTTTGAAAATCCTGCTGCAAAGCGACGACGATTGAATCGTGAGAGAAAAGCACGTACAAGAGCTAATAACACAGAAGAACAGCTTCGATCACAGCGACAAGCTAACGCTCGGTCTCATGCGATACGTCGACAACGTGAAACTTTGGAACAAACTCAAGCGCGGCAAGCTGCTGACGCTCGGTCCCATGCGATACGTTGATCCGATGATACGTTGATCCGATGATACGTTGATACGTTGATACGATGATACGTTCATCCGATTGGTTATGAAATTATCCGTTATGCGTTCGGTTCGGTTTGCTTCGGGTATTTCCGTGGGACAGACAGAAGGAAGGAAGGAAGGACTTGGCCTTTTATAATAAGAGATTTTTCACCTATATAGGAAATTTAAATACGTTGATACGTTGATCCGATGATACGATGATACGTTTATCCGATTGGTTATGAAATTATCCGTTATGCGTTCGGTTCGGTTTGCTTCGGGTATTTCCGTGGGACAGACAGAAGGAAGGAAGGACTTGGCCTTTTATAATAAGAGATGAGAACAACATTAAATAAATAAACAAAAAACTTACATATATTTTTTTAAATTAAATTAAACTTAATCAATATTTAAAATTTTTTTACTTATTTTAAACTAGATGATACCCCGTCCGAGGACGGGCAGCTAGAAGGACGGGCAGCTACCCAAGGTAACTTAAGTTGAATGAAGATTAAGGAAAGCTCTCAGTGCAATCCAAAAGCCATATGACCTTGGGTAGCTGCCCGTCCTTCTAGCTTCCCGTCCTCGGACGGGGTATCATCTAGTAACTTATATATTTTCCTTAGTGGTAATGTCATATTTTTCCCAAATAATCTGAAAATACAAAAAAATTCTACTTTTACACCCTCCGTAACTCTGAAACCGTTGACTTCAGCAAGATTATGCAGAGGACCATTTGTGTTAGAAATTTAATGTAGATCATTTTAGTATAGAACACTTATCGCGCTAAACCGCATAGTTTTCGATTTATTTAATAAAAACTGATAAAAAGTACAAATTTGCAAACTTTACCCCTCCCCCCTCCCAAACCCGACGCTCAAAATGGTGTAACTTTTTACCAAACAATATGTGCACTGTATAGAACAATTTGGAGTTGGTTAGAAACTTTTACTTTGGATGTTGGGGTTTAAGTCTAATTGCACCGTACTATATCTCCCCTTGTCAAACAACCTATCCTTTCCTTAACCTTGTGATATTAACAATTAAAAATTAATACCTTATACAAGGCGTTACCAAATAATAAATGGTAATTAGTAAAAGTGAAGGCTACACTACAAATTAACTACTTAAATAATACGAGTACTAGTATAAGTATTTCATTTATACATTGAGGTCGTTTTCAGGCGGTGGAAATCGTAATATTTCAGTATAATACTCAAAGTTCTGATTTGCAAAGAATTTGACCTACAAATTAATAAAAAATAGTAAAAAACTTCATTATTAATTAGGGTCGTTTTCAAGCGATAGAAATTTAGTAAAATTTTGAAAGATCTGTTTTGTAAAGGAGTTTACCTACAAATTAACAGAAAAATAATGTAAAAATTTCTTTGATAGGTTTCAAAGAAAATCAAAATAATTCAGCAAAATTCGCAAAGTTCTGATTTTTAAAGAATTTAAAAAGGTCGTTTTCAGGCGATAGTAATTTAGTAGAATTCTAAAAGATCTGCTTCGTAAAGGAGTTTACATACAAATTAACAGAAGTATATAGTAAAAACAATCCATTGATAAACTGGAGTAGTTTTCAGGCGGAGGAAAAACAATTTAATCAAGTTCTAAAATTTTGAAATTGTACAGAATTTCATCTACAAATTAACAGAAAAATAATATAAAAATTTCTTGATAGATTTCAAAGAAAAACAAAATATTTCAGCAACATTCGCAAAGTTCTGGATTTTGAAGAATTACACCTACAAATTAACTAAATAATGGTAAAAAGAATTCATTGTTAAATTGAGGTCATTTTCAGGCGGTGGAAATCGAAATAATTTAGTCAAGTTCTAAAATTTTGAATTCGTTCAAAATTTCACCTACAAATTAACAGAATAATAATATAAAAATTCCAATGCAAAATTACCATTGATGGATGACTTGGGATCCTTTTGGAAGATGGAAATCGATGTAGTCGAGTAAAATTCTAATACTATGAATTTTTTAAAAATTTGACCTAAATATGAATAGCATAATAGTAAAAATATTACCATTGTTATATTGAGGTTTCTTTTGCCAATAACTTACGTGAAATTCTAAATTGGAATTGGTAGAAAATTCTATCTACGAATTAATGAAAAATAGCAAAGAAAATTACTAGTGATAAATAGGGGTTGTTTTCATTGCATATTATATGGAAAGAAATTAGTAAAATTTTGAAATTTTGAATTCGTAAATAATATTACCTAATATTTACGGAAAATTAGTCAAAAATTATCTAGGATAAATACGGATTCTGAAACTTCGAAATCTTGCATTTATTTTGGAATTAAACACTTTCATTTTCCAACAGCATTTTTTATAATAGTATGTACTGTTGTATCCTTTGTCCCCCTAATAGCTCTGGGTGACGAAGAACAAACAACTTTGTGCACCTACCTTAGCAAAGCTCTTAATCTCAGGATGTTTTTTATTATCTTACGTATCTCACGTCAGCAACTCTTAATTAGCATCAGCACAAAAGAAACACAATTTGGTTCAGCTAACAGATTTATTAAACAACAACACATAAATGAAAATGGAACAAATAACAATCAACAGAACTCATCAAACAAATCAAATGCAAACTTAAAATTAAAAAACGAACTATGCTAACCTTGTTATATTTTTCTTGACAAGACGTGGCTATCGTTGCACAACACACTGTACTGGTAATCACCTGGTCCAATTTGATCGCCTTTTCTTGGTAAGCTCCTGGCCTATCACAATTCCAGTCCAAATGCTGCTCTATATGTGCGGTCTCCTCGTAAGACACACACGTAACTATACCTTTGGATGGTATGTAGTAATATCTCTCAAATTAATTCTGAATTAATTAATTTTCCTGCTCAATTCACCTTCCATCCTGGATAGCCAATATAGGCCCGTATTTCCGCAATTAATCGTTACTATTACTCGTCACACTTGTATAATTCGCGACACGACACGTCGATTCCCAAAACTTCAACAATATTCAACGATATTCAAAGCGCGACACGACACATCTACTCTGGATGTTTGATCATTTGTAACTTTCATAAACACGACTCGTCTATCTGTCGTTTAATTCTCAACTGTCTTCATGCTCTTTATTATCACTTGGCATGGTTACCACTTGCTTTTCTTTTCTTATGTTTTTCTTCTAAGAGGCCGCACTATACTACCTCTATTCTTTTTTATTTCATCACAAACAAAACTTAAATCTAGTAACATTTTTCAATTTTTAATAAACACATTCATACTGAACAAATTTTAATTAAACAATGTTGACATATCCTCCCTCTTATCTTGATTGCGTATCACGTACACATTTATGAGGGAGCTAGCATATAGTGGACACAACATTACCCCACTGAAAAGTTACAATAACTATTTGAAACCTTGTGGTAATTTTCAAATTTTTATTTTAATCTTTGCATCTTTTATGCCCCATACTGGTTCCTCAACTCATATGTAAACCGTTACTCATCTACCCTTCATCTTTCTTTCTAACACTTTCAACTGTTCCTCTAACTCTTCATTCATGTCTACCTTCATCATCTTCCTACTATACTGTTATGCTTCCATCTGCATTTATTCTTTTCTCTGCTTGGACAATTTTATAATTTACCCTTCCCCTTGTAGATAACTACATTTATAATGTCGAGACAGCGCACAGCTTGTCCTCGACTTTCCCTTGTAGATTCCTACATTCATACTGTCTAGACAGCGCACAGCTTGTCTTAGAATTCCCCTTGTAGATTCTTGTAGACTCTTGAAGATTCTGGTCGACTCTATTTAACCCCACTTGCTGCACAGCGCACAGCTTGCTACAGTTTTTCCCCATTCTACTATCTTGTCCTAACATTCATACTCAACCTTTAGGTTGTTCTTCGCAGATCCCCTTTGATTTTAGGTAAACTTATTTTTTGACGTCTTGTTAGCAAAGATGCCTGGTATTCTATATTTTCGTACACAGTTTAATCTCACCGAACCTTTCACTCCTGCTACATCACATCTTTCATGCTCTCATGTCCCGAATTTATTAATGTTTAAATTGCTCAGTATTCACCTTCACCTCTCATTTATCAAAATTATATTTTCGAATCTTGCCTAAACTTTTATTCGTAACCACATTATCATTTTCAAATTTCTTCCTAAAATTGATTGTTATCAAATTTCCAACTTGGGCCTAAAAATGAATCTTGTCAAATTTCTAACTTGGATCTAAATGTGATTTTTCTTGCCCCCATTCGCTTTCAAATGGTTCGTGACATTTTAAATTATTATTTTTCAAACTTTGGCCTAAAAATGATTGTTCTTGCCCCCATTCGATAGTCTCCCCGTTAATAGAGATGTGTTGGTGCTCCATGTCGATGGTCATTTTGAAACGATGTAACAGATCTATCCCCAACAAACATTGACTTTTCAAATTTGGCATGATCACAAACCCGTCTGTTCTTTCGCTTTTCCCAATAATAATTTTTCCGATTACCATCTGATTTAGGCTAATCATCTTTTTATTATTGGCAGCGATTAAATTTATACTCCGTATCGGAAGTAAACCCCTTTTAAATATATCTGCATTTGTCCGAATAATATTTTCGTTTATGACGGATACCTCCGCGCCGGTATCTACTAAAGCTATTAATTTTATCCCGTTAAAACTTATGCTAATGTATGGCAAACAAACCTCGCTTTCGGCATTTGCATCGTCCTGCAAACCCTCACTTATGTACTCCCTTGGGTGTACATAGGTGTTGCCCCCTTCAATTTGCTTGCCGTCTACGGAAAATTTGACCCCGAACTTGTATGTACCATCCCGTAAGATGTAAGATGAATCTGTAAGATGTAAGATGTTGAATTGTATTATTACCATGTATTTTTCCAAATTACAGTCCTGATGATGACTAACAACTTAGTCGAAACCGGTCGAACACAGTAATTGTTTTCTTGAGTATTGATCCCCTATGCCCGAGATATCCTCTACGTACATACATTGGGATGAGATTCTAGTTTTGTTGTATGTACCATGGCTCGCGTTGTGGCCGTTGGTCTGTTCGTGTTGTCGACCTCAATCCTGTTTATGTTTTTGTTGGTCTTGTCGTTTTCCGGTTGCCCCTCTTGTTGATCTCGTTGATTCCATCCTCGCCGATCTTTGTACCGGTAGCCATTATTATGGTATGCCCCCCTTCGCTGTTGATTGTACCCATTTCGTGGTCGTTCGCCTCCTCCAGCTCGTGCATCTTGCGTCTCTTGTCGTGGTGGATTCCAGTCGCGTTCTTCTCGTCGTACATGTGGTACCGGACCTGGTCGCGCCTCCTCCCACTTAAATTCTACGCTCTCATCGAATCTTTTCAAAAGATCGAGGAAACCCTCTATGGTTTCGACCTTTTCAATACCGATTCTCGCTTTTAACTCCTTCTCAAAATGTCCCCCCATTGCCCTAACTAACAGTATCTCGTCATACTTCGGCTCCACCTGCAGAGCTTGGTTTATGATTCTTACCGCGTAATTTTCTCGGGTCGTACCATGTCCTCGGTATTTTCCCCCATTTACCTTCTCCTTGACCTTATTCTGTTCAACGTCCCCCCAGTACTTTCTTAAAAATAGGGTTTTGAAATCGTCGAAACTGTTTATCTTTTCCTCGACCATGCTAAACCAAACTTCTGTTTCTCCTTTCAATGTTGCCCGTATAATATTCTTTTTCCGTACCTCATCTTTTATCTTAGTCAGATTATTGCCTAAATTTTTAACAAATATTTTTGGGTTTATTTTATTGTCCCCATAAAATTTCGTATATTTATCCATATCACCGTCTCGATAGCTTTGGTTTTTTAAAACCTCCACTAAGTCCCCCAGCGATTTCTCTGTTCCAGTTTCTCTTATAACATTCACCTCCGCACGCATGGATAACAACGCATTCTCATTTGTCATGATGCCGTCGGTTACTCTTACTTCGAGATCTGTCATTTTGACATTCACAAGATCAAACCGTTTATTTACCCCCTTTTCTAGACTATTTACTTTTTTCTCATTCTCTCCTCTACATTCCTTCACCCGACTGTCGAGCGTGTTTAACACCTCGTCAATCTTGGTATCCACTTTCTCATTTATTCTGTCAAAATTCTCTTTCATTTCGGTGAACTTTGTATCAAATTTTAAATTCATCTGTGCAAAATTAGCATCTTGGCTGTCAAATTTTATATTGATTTGTGAAAAATTTTCATCCTGCTTTTTATTTATACTTTCACTCAATTTTGCATCCCGCTTATTATTATCTTCCCTTAATTTTTCACTCATTCTTTCTTCCCTTTTAGCATTGTCTTCCATGATCATCCTCATGAATCTTTCCATTGCATCCTCCTGTACTGGAATTTCCGGTACCTCTGCTCTTTCTACCTCTCCCTCTACGCTTTCATCTTCACTTATGTTATCGTTCATTCTGTCCCCACCTGCATTCACAATTCTACTGCGCGTATTCATTCTGCTTGTTTATTTCTTTCTTTTGGCTGTGCTTTTGGTTTAATATTCGTTGCTTCACGTGCGTATTCGAGCCCCTTTCGTTGGTGTGCCACTTTTGTTGTATCCTTTGTCCCCCTAATAGCTCTGGGTGACGAAGAACAAACAACTTTGTGCACCTACCTTAGCAAAGCTCTTAATCTCAGGATGTTTTTTATTATCTTACGTATCTCACGTCAGCAACTCTTAATTAGCATCAGCACAAAAGAAACACAATTTGGTTCAGCTAACAGATTTATTAAACAACAACACATAAATGAAAATGGAACAAATAACAATCAACAGAACTCATCAAACAAATCAAATGCAAACTTAAAATTAAAAAACGAACTATGCTAACCTTGTTATATTTTTCTTGACAAGACGTGGCTATCGTTGCACAACACACTGTACTGGTAATCACCTGGTCCAATTTGATCGCCTTTTCTTGGTAAGCTCCTGGCCTATCACAATTCCAGTCCAAATGCTGCTCTATATGTGCGGTCTCCTCGTAAGACACACACGTAACTATACCTTTGGATGGTATGTAGTAATATCTCTCAAATTAATTCTGAATTAATTAATTTTCCTGCTCAATTCACCTTCCATCCTGGATAGCCAATATAGGCCCGTATTTCCGCAATTAATCGTTACTATTACTCGTCACACTTGTATAATTCGCGACACGACACGTCGATTCCCAAAACTTCAACAATATTCAACGATATTCAAAGCGCGACACGACACATCTACTCTGGATGTTTGATCATTTGTAACTTTCATAAACACGACTCGTCTATCTGTCGTTTAATTCTCAACTGTCTTCATGCTCTTTATTATCACTTGGCATGGTTACCACTTGCTTTTCTTTTCTTATGTTTTTCTTCTAAGAGGCCGCACTATACTACCTCTATTCTTTTTTATTTCATCACAAACAAAACTTAAATCTAGTAACATTTTTCAATTTTTAATAAACACATTCATACTGAACAAATTTTAATTAAACAATGTTGACATATCCTCCCTCTTATCTTGATTGCGTATCACGTACACATTTATGAGGGAGCTAGCATATAGTGGACACAACAGTACAAATGGGGGAACTCAGAAAGCAGTTATATTTCATTTTTAAATAACGGAAACAATTTTCAATAGATTTTCAGCAAGTCCAATTACAAAAATTTTAGTCAAAATTTTTCAAAATGAGCTTTTTATTAAAATCGAATTATTGTATAGAATTCAAAAACTGCGAATTATTAATGGAAGATAGTATCTGATAAAATTACTAATGATAAATTGGCATTGTTTGCAGGTGTTGGAAATCGAAATAAATCATTGAAATGTTGAAACTTTACATTCGTAAAGAATTTTGAATTAAAATTAACGAAAAAACAGTAAAAAATATTTCGTTAAAAAATGGAGGGGCTGGAAATCGAATAACATAGTAAACTTTTGCCTTAAAGTTAACGCAAATGTAGTAAAGAACTTACTATTAATAAATTAGGATTATTTTCAGAGAGTATAACTTGAAATAACAACCGTTTTCAGTAAAATTCTGAAACTTCGAATTCATTTGACATTTAAAAATATCGTCAAAAAATTACCATTCCTAAATTGGGATCGTTTTCAGGAAATGGAAATCAATATGATATAACTGAATCAAATTCTGAAACTTCGAATTTGCAGAGAATTTTATCTACAAATTAATGGTAAAATAGTAAAACAAATTGCTATTGATCAATTGGGATCGTTTTTAGGGGGTAAAAGTGTTGAGTAAGATCAAAATTGGGCCTATCCACGAGCACCGCATAGCGAATTTTGGGTAAATATTTGGATTTAAAACCTTGTAAGGTTCAGTTCAGCCGACCACTCGATTCGTCGACAATTCGCTAATTTCATCCTTGAACAAAGCGATTTTTTTTCTGAAAAAATCATCTATTCAGATGAAGGCCATTTTCACTTGAATGGTTACGTTAATAAGCGCAATTGTCGCATTTGGACTTCAGAAATTCCAAGAGTGATTGTTGAGAAGCCTTTACATTCCACTCTTGTACTGTTTGGTGCGCTTTCTTAGCTGAGCAAGTGAGAGAACCGTATTTTATTGAAAATGAGGCTTGAACAGTCACTGAAACATTTAATTTAATACGAATTAGATTTTCTAATTGAATAATTTTGCGAAATTTTGCAGTCAATTGGCCGCTTACACTATTTCTTGTAAATCTCAGAATAAATATCAGAAAGATCAAGTTCATGCACATAATCCAAAATTCATTGAAGCCTTAAAAAGCAACATCCGACGCGTATTGATGAGCTAAAGTCACAATTATGCAAAAATATAATCGAAAATTTTGACAAAAGGATCGACGTCTGTATACGTGGTCTTGGTGAACATTTGTTCGATATTATTTTTTATTCAAAATTTGTCGACTTTCTACATTATTTAAAATTAAAAACAAAGTCCCTGTTGAAACGCCGTTTATTTTAATTTAAAAGTAAAACTTTGTGATTCCCCGCATATCGAAATTAAGTATAGGTGTACTGGATCGTAGTACTTGAAATGAAAAGTTGCATAAAATAAACTAAAAATTTAAAAAAGTCT
The DNA here is from genome assembly GCA_932274525.1 of Podabrus alpinus. Classification (NCBI taxonomy): domain Eukaryota; kingdom Metazoa; phylum Arthropoda; class Insecta; order Coleoptera; family Cantharidae; genus Podabrus; species Podabrus alpinus. The sequence continues at coordinate 66,683,101 of OW026456.1, read as the reverse complement.
CAACCATTTATTCATCATCCATTCCAATTAATTCAAGTAGGGTAGGTTTTGCAGGGAGGTACTTACAAAATATAATATTTGACGAAACACTCCGAACTAGAACTACAGGAAAATTATAACAAAATATTTTGGAAAATATTGGTTATTTGTATTTAAGTAAGTGTCTGTTCGAGATAAGATTAATATCATATTATTGATAATATGTAGTAAATCGTGCAAAAATTGCAGTAATACTGCCGAGTTTAGAAAAGTTGCAACATAGTTTGTTATAATCTGTTCCGAATTTTTCGCTAAAGGTCTTGTCGTATCGTACAGCATATCGTGCCACAAAATTGCACAAGAATAATTTTTTTCTAGCAGTGTTGCTATAGGGGTGGTTTCCCTTTGGTGGTTCACCTTTCCAGTGTGACGAGGGGGTCTCCTGTGGCGGTGGGAACGGCCCTGTTCAATGCACTGCCTGTAAAAATTAAAAATTCGAAAACGGCACTATCGTTTAAAGCGGCCGTAAAGGGCATTCTCATGGAGCACTGTGTGTACTCGGTTCAGGAGTTTCGTGATCTGTTGAAATGTCTGTAATTGCATTTTGTATATGTATTTTTTCTTTTGTACTGCGTGACTTGTCCTATATATTGTAATTTAACAGGATTGAATATATTGCTGTGTACTGACGTAGCCTCTTGTTGGGCTAGCCAAAATTACTGTGAAGGCCTTTGCCTCCCCGGAGCTAAACGTTTTAATGTTAATACCTTGTACGAGTGTACGTAAAAGTACCTCGTCAATAGAAATGTAAGCAAATTATTCTTGACAAATACAAATAAAATAAATTGATGCCTCGGCTTGACTAGTTCGGATAGCACAGACCTACCTTTTCCCAAGCTGGGTTCCTTCCTTAGCCAAATCTCAAATCTGAAATGCAATATTGTGGCTTTTGGAATGATCATACACAAATTATGCTCCGTTGATACAGCAAATCGTTTTTCATTATGAATTTCAAATTGTAAATAATTATAGTTAATAAAATTCTTATCTCTAATAACAAAGATCTTAATTCTATAATAAACCTAAACGTTTTTCCCGCACGTGTGAAGTTAATCGTCAATTTGCACAAAATTTTTATGTTTTTAATAATTTTGAATGGGACGGTACCTTTTATCTGGTGTAATTCTGTTTGTTTGGTTCATATACCATGAAATTATGCAGTGGTATTCGTTCGATGACCTTCAAGGGTGTGATCTCTCTGGATTGAATTTCCTCGTGGTAGTTTATGTTTGTATCGTGACCAAAGTTTTCGTTCAAAATAATAGTGAATCTTCTCAATTTTGCACAAATTTTCACTTTTTAAAATACGTAAGTATAATGTTCTTTCAATTACTAACTTTTTATTCACTTTCTTAATCAAATTTTATTATAATTTTAACTTTTTAGCTGGACACACAAAATTTGCCACCATTTATTTTTATTAAGCAATCAACAACCTATTTCCATTGTTTTTTTACCATAGCTACTGGTATTTTCAAGGCACTTCTGATTTTGTTTTATTGGTCGATATAAAAATCAATATTTTTGCGTTATAATTTTCCAGGTTCGTACTTAGCCCAAAATAATTTGTAAAATTTTTAATGAAATTTTTATGTTTCAGATTTATTTGAATTATTAACATCTCCTGTGGTCATCCAGTAAAGTTTTGAAGAAAAGAAAATGTTTTTCGCATTCGTGGTACATTGAGTTTACGGCGCACTTCGACACGTAAAAATTTTGTTATTTTAAAAGTTCTACGTTTTAACACATTTTTATAACTAATACTTTGAACAAATTGTTTTTGATTTCAAATTACATTTTTTTATATCACTACTTAAATTAATTTACAATTTTAACAAACCTTTATTTTAAAAACAGAATTAAAACGTTGCATTTGAATTTACCTTGTTTTCTCATTCCGTGACCTTTTTCTCCATTAGATTTATGACGTTAAAACAATTCTTTGGTGTCGGATAAAACCCTCTCGTTTGAACAAATAAGTCTCGTGCTACCTTTGTTAATAAATTAAAAACTTTGAATCAAAACGTGATCATTTCTATTGACGTGGTATTGGTACACCGCAATATATTATTATTATTTATTATTTCTCCATTTTGCCAGCCCCGCAGGAGAGAGTCCAACGAAATACGTTATCGGCACATTTTTATAAAGATTTTGATTTGAGCGTACCACAAAATTGCACATAGGATGCAATTTCTGACAAATTTAGAACAGCCGGAGATAATATTTGACCATAAATATATCAATTTTAATATTTGAATTGCAGAAGGTAAGGCAAATAACCTACGGATACTCTGCAGAAGACGCGAGAATGAATTTTAGGGAAAAGTGATGGACTTCGGTTCTAGGTAAGACTTTTTGACCAGTATTGAAAATTAGGAATATACTCTGTGACCCGTATGTATTGATACAACTTTTGCAACTGTTAAAACTTTATTTTGCAGAACAAAAATGAAAATTTTTTTTAATCGGAGTAGCCCGTTAGGATGTTTTGACATTATATAAAACAAAATATTCTCATATAGTTTGTTATAGTTGCTTCAATCAAACATGACAAGTCTACGCGACATTATTGTTAATAAATTTAAATCAGCTGTAACTAGAGGTGATATTTTTCGACAAGTAATGCATTTAAAAGTGACTGGAATTTATGTTTATCGTACTACAAAAAGACTTATGGACACAAGCCCTAATGAAAACCCAAAAAAACCGGAGGAAAAAATCAGTCAGCACACCATAAGCAATTAAGATTGTACGTGAACGTATCAGACGGAATTGTGACCGCGTGGCAAGGAAAATAGCTCAAAATCTTCAAATAAACCGCGAATGTCTTTGAAAAATACTTTGTGGAGACCTTGCACTAAAGCCTTACAAGAATAAAAGAGTTCATGGGCTTACAGATGCTACTGCAGTGAAAAGGTTCGAAAGAAGTAAGATGTTGCTATCATGGCACGGTGGTGACGAAAAAATATTCTCAGATGAGAAATTATTTATTTTACAAGCGACCTACAATTCTCAGAACGATAGGATCTGTATTGATTCGCTTAAATATGTTCCTAAAAACAAAAAAATATGTTTCACGTTTTCGAAATGCATCATCTGAAATGGTTTGGGGTGCTATATACAAAAGAAGACTGTGCCACTGGTATTTATAGAAAAAAGGGGTAAAGTGAATACAAAGTATTATTTAGAAGACGTTTTACAAAAACGTATGTTACCAGCAGTTCAAAAAATGTATGGTGATGCATATTATTGCTTCCAGCAAGATGGAGCCCCATTGCATACCGCTGGTATAGTGTAAGCTTGGTGTCAAGATAATTTGACTGATTTTATAGCTAAGAATGAATGGCCACCAAACTTACCAGACTTAAATCCTCTGTATTTTTCCATTTGGGGATATATGCTACAACAACTTAAGCATAACAAATATCGAAATCTGGAAGAATTTAAGCAAGTTATATCAAAATATGAGCATTAATACCACTTGATATGTAGCGTGCAGCTTGTAATAGCTTTGAAGAGAGACTCTGATTAGTTGTGATGGTAAAAGGCGAAGTAATTGAATAATTTTTTGTTATAGGTACCTAATCCTACTTATAATTCCAATGCATCATCAAAAAAAAAGTTAAATTAGTTAAAAACCCTTGAAAATATAACCAAAATCATTTGTATCAATACATACAGGTCACACTGTAATTCAACATTTGACGAAAAACGACAAATATCGCCACCATTTTAAAAGTAATATCGTCGTTAAAATTTCAAATCGAAGGGTTTTTGAGAAAAATTTTAAATTTCCAAAATGTGAATTTTCACCGCAAACGAAATTTTCGATTTATATATATTAATTTGTCCCCTCGACGAATCAAACAAAATTTTTTTTTGTAAATTCTAGAAATTGTTTCTCGATTTTTCTCCGTCAATTATTGAACTAAATCATTAAAGTAAATCATCGCCTTATTAATTTATTCTTACAATTTTCCCTTACAAAAAGGATGAGTTTATGATTTATCCGCAAAACCTTTTGACTAAATCGACTATTCAAACCTTCAGCTTTCCGAATCTCTATAGGAAATTTTCAATTTCCGGGTGACCAAATCGGGTGAAAATAATGGTAGCAGAGCGTAGCGGAGGGTAGTTTGTCACAACGCAACCGCCTCAGAGTCGCTATCGGACCTAATTTTCAGAGCACAATAAATCCTGAATTTAGATGGCAAGAAATGTTGAATTTATTAACAAAAATAATTATAGACGAAAACAAAAAAACAATAGATACTGCAATGTCCCCACACCTTATTAATTTATTTATGCTTACGATGAAATTTGCCCTTACCTGGAATGCTTATCCCACAATGATAACTTACGTGGACAATTACCAAATCGTACTTGACCTCGGCTAGCCCAAAATTGATGAAAGAAATTATTTGACTGTTGTAAACTTTCCTTTAATGCATTTGCGCATCTTCACAATGAACAAGATTTATAAATTTTACACTTTGGTAAACTTGATTTAAATTCAATAAAAAATGTATCATGGCAATGTTCTTTTAATCCCAAAATATAAATGTTAACAAAAGGTTGTCATGGAGACAAAATAAATAATTACCACGTGCTTTAAAATTAATATTAAACTAATTTTTACAAATTTCTTAATTTAAATAATGATCGCAATAAATGTTTGTACAAATAATAAAGATTTCTGAATAATTTAACGTTTTTAAATTATCCCGCACTAAATAAATAAATTGTCGCTTACCCACTTTTTAACAGTTCATAGCAATTTCTTTCTAGGCGTGCGCAAATCATTCGCTTATACAAATAAGCGTCGTTCCCATTTACTTCCCTCGTGAACTTCCATATAAATTTCCATAAATTATCAACCAACTTTATAAATTATCCAAATTATTTTTCATCAACATCAAATTCGTACCTTGGTGAGTTTTTCATAAAATTTTATCACAATTTATTTTAATTACGCCTTTTATAGCATTAATCGACTTCGATTAACCTTACTTCTTGTTATCAACACGTTTTTTCACAAATTATTACATTATTTTTACCATCGCACAAATTCACGTGCGTTTACTTTTATCAATATACCGTTTCTCATGTCAATAATTTTCGTTACCAAGGAAGTACATTTTTGTTGTTTTTCAAGACATATTTGTTTTTATGAATGCTGCTTGTCTCTCATTGGTTGGTAAGTTTGAATTTTACCCACTTTTTAAATTTGATTTAAATTAATGTCCGTTTAGGAAAATTGTTAATTGGATACACGAGCACTTTTAATAAATGTTAATTGGAATTTCGATGCACTATTAGTGTTTACATTGTAACGAAGATTTGTTCTTATCAACTTATCAAGCCGTCATATAATAAGTGTCTTCAGAGAACCTTTTTATGCGTAACATTACTAATCCTAATTAATCTAGTTTTAACAAATTATTAAACTAATTACAACTATTAACAATTAACACAATTTTTATGACATAAATTTATAATTATTATGTAGCGATGCAATCGTTACGTCGCATTGCCATGATTTCTCGTAATTTCAATTTTTATTAACGTTATACCTGTAAAGCTTGTTCACACCTTTGAATTGCCAATTTTTAGGAACTATTTTTAGGAAACTCTTCTTTTCATAATTTCGAAGATGTTAATAGTTATTCGTTTGATTTCATTTTGGTACTTGGTACTTGAATTGTCAAAATTGAAGAATTAAGTATTATGGGAAAAAATATCATGTCATTTTGTTTGTGCTATGAATTTTTGGTGTGCCAAGGTTCCTATGGCGAGAAACTTGGAGGGGCGAGAATTAATTTTTTTATTTAGCAATAACTCGAAAACGGCACTAGATATCGAAAAACTGAGCAAAAAATTCTCCCCCCCACGCGCAAGGTATTTGAATTGTATTCAAATACCAATACAAAAGGTATTTGAAAGTGAATTGTCGGTAGGAAGGCATATGCAAAATTTCAGATCGATAGTGCAAAAAAACAGAGTCTGAATTTTGAATCTAATTTGAATTTAAAATTAATACTCCAAGCGCCACCTCTCTCTTACTTTTGCAACGAACGAGATAGTACAGAGGATAGACGCGCGCCGCTACGAACGAACTTCGGCTTGACCTTTGACGTAGATACATCGATATTTTTGATCGCGTGTAAAAATCGCTAGTTTTGTTCGATTTTTCGTCAGGTATTTAATCGTACGTATTACCTAATTCACCGTCACGACGGATATAGTGAAATTAGTGAGTAACGATTTTTTTAAGAAGCCAGTTCAATTATTCAAGATATTAAAATTTGATATCTCAGACCACCATTTTTTGTCGTGTGCAACAAAGTAATACCAACCATATTTTTATTGGTAACATTCGCCTGGTTACAGTTTGACAACCGATCTTGTTTACGTTTTGGAAGTTGATTGTTGTTTATCAATCACAACATTAATTAGTTTGGATGATCGTTATTATATCACTGGACGATCATATAGTTTTGTTTGGATTGCCATTTCGTATTAGACCACCCACACAACCGAGTGACGCCGTTCCAGCATCGCTGTTCCTGCCGAAACCTGTTGTGCCGAGATTTCACGTCGGTGATCCGCTTTCGAGGACCTCAGATTGCAGCCGTTGTTATTTCAAAACCAATCACCGCCCATCCTCACAGGAAGTAGCTGTCGTATTACCATTTGTAATCTTATCGAGCTCGGGTAAGACCTTTTATTTTTCTTGTTTGGATTTTGGTGATATTGTGGTACTTTCATTAAGTCAAATTTTGTATTGACTGGGCTACCATTCTGGTAATCCCGTATTGTTGACACCTTTGACGTGCCGTTTTTAAATTTCATTTAAAGTGCATATAATTTTTAGCACATCACCTCCACTTACGTTTGTAGTTGTCGATTTGACTTCATTAAAACTTTGTGATTTAATTATTGTTTTATTTTTTTCGACGAAGCGTACCCTCATTATTTTTCAGAACAACACAGAGTGGAATTCACGACCATCGCTTCCAGCTATAACGAGCTAGTTTTAAACGAAGAACCACGCAATATAAGTAGTAGGGGTTTTTATCCTTTCTGCGTGGTTTGTTTACTTTTCTGGTACGTTCTCTCATTAGGAACGGGGAAGAAGGTAAACATATCAACTTCCCACAAATAATTCTGTAAGAACCTCAGAGGGTTCCGATAAGTCGATTTTTAGTATGTTAAAGTACGAACAATTACCCAATACCATTGCAATTACCCAATCTACCAGAACATTACTATTATTAAAGATTATGTTAGAATAATTTTTTTTATATCTCCAAATATTTACTAACTGCAGTCAAAACGTATGTATGCAGGACCCCATGTCAGGGCCATTCCAATTTGGGGTATTATTCTTAGTCAGGATATTTAAATCTATTTCATAGGTCCTCGCCTTAAAAAGAGTAAATATTAATGCCAAGTTTATTGTTAATAGAAAATTTTATTTCAAAAAAATACAAAGCCATATAAACATTGAATTAATCGCTTATTAGAGCATAACTCAAAACATCTATAATAAAATATGGATGTGTTCGAATCATTGATTGAAATCCAGGTGTCTTGCGTATAACTAAATAATGAGCAGCGATAAACTCTTTTACTAGATTCTTTAATTTATTTGTGCGAAACATATCGCTAAGAATAAAAATTTCTGCAACATTATCAAGGGATAAACTTTTAATCAATTCTTCTTCGCACTTCATCTTTAAGTCTTCCATTTCGTATTTTTCCGCCATATTTAGCAAACGGGGAGCCATTATTTCCAAATTCTGTATTTTACCAGTGTACATATAACGCAACATTTCGCGTAAACCTTCCTCATCTATATCGGTTATTTCGACCCGATTATTCCTACTTTCTTCCACGTCGCTCTGAAACATAGCTCTAAAAACTGAGCTTCGAGCTGCTAGTATTACTTTATGAGCCGGAAATTGTTTTCCACCAGCGATAAGTGTTACATCACTGAACTCTGCGTTTTCGAATAGAAACTTGAAGTCCATCGCTAGATCACTTTGTCGTGTGGTTAGTGTTCCCGAAATATTTTCACTGCCTACTGTGGAAGTAAGCTCGCAAAGTATGGTCAATTTATCGTCTGGCAAAACCTCATTTTGTGCATTAAACAAAAACTCCTGCTTTACAAATTCTTCATAACCCCAACAATCTGAAGACGTTGAAAATCCATATGAATCTTCTTCAATATTAAGTAATTTACCTTTAGCGTTTACTACGGCCAACTTGGATTTTGTTAGTATATCACCGCTCATATTAGTTTTAACTAACTGTATAAACAGTGAAACATATTTGCCATCTATCTGATCTTCTCCCTTTGGGAACAGCCACAAACACCATTCCGACTTATCACTGCTGTTTGCAGCCGAAAATATAGGTGAAACCAATTTTTCACCGACTTTTTCGTGGCAGAAACTAAAATTAGATATGGTCCAGATGTGCCTCAGCTTAACAACTTGAACATAAGTCGAACTCCGACTCTCCAAAAATTCATTAGTGTCTTTTTTGTTACAATTGAGAGATGGGACTGGATATTCCGTCATTGTGGTAGAAATTCCAGTGGCTGGTATAATTTATTAATCTAAAACAAAACGACATTATTTTATTTTCGAAATAAGAAACCAAGCAGGGAAACCCCCTAATGATATGTTAACGTTCTAATATAAAAATTTTCTACAGTTTTGTATAGACGTCAGGCAGTACTATAATATGTAAGTATGTTTCAGACTCATTAGTCATCATCAGTAGTGTATATATACAAATATTGCGCAATATGAAAAAATTTTATGTAACGTGAAAAATACGCGTACACATAATCTCATCGGAAAAACTGTCGCACCGCACGAGTTTTATCTCTACCGACAAGTCAAATATTGATAACAATACCATGTTTATAGTTAACAAATTTTTCGGATTATAAGCACAGGTGCAATATAGAAAACAAAATTTACACAATCAAAAATAAACGATGTACTATACTATGTATGTACATGATGATTACTAATGGGTCCGAAACATAATGTATGTATGTGTTGCTCAACCTTGATTGTGCAAGACTTGATAAATATAATAAAGTAAAATTATTTAATAAGAGTAATTACTTACCTATTTGTTAAAATGACGATTCACTTGATTTGGGAGGATCTGTTAACACTAAATTGATTAGAGGGTGTTAGCTTTACTTAAAGTATTTTGGTCACAATTGAAAATTTTTACATGAAAATCATTATGTTGATAAGTGAGAGACTACGATATCTCTTACGTACAACCATTCTCAATGCGCATGCAGAAACTATGGTCTTTATCTGGCAAATTGTTGTATATTCGGTTATGAACGTCTTGCGACATTTTCCCGATACCTCCCTGTCTATGCTCGTTGCGTGTTGAAAATGTGTGACGAGCACAGAGGACCTACAGCTTAACGTGGATTCCGAACCACGGGAATAGACGGTTTTTACACCGCCTACTCCATCAGGGAAGTTTTTTAGCCATAAATAATGTTATCTGGGGCCAGCAGATAGACATTTGGTGAGCGAAAATTTCTTCCATAGATAGCACCTCACAGGATTTGAACCCGTGAATATTGGCTTGAAAGCGAACACGCTAGCATTTCAGCCATTCGCTCACTCACAAATATCTGGCAAATTTAAAAATATATTGTTGTCATTTGTTATGAACTGAATACCTCTTAACAATTTGGATTTTATGATTACTTTTTATTGAACAATAATAATATTGGTAGATTGTTAGTTGATGGAAATACCTCATTAGGTAATAATTATTATCTAAATAAAATCTTTTTAATTAACATGGATCATCTTAAATACATTTATAATTCATATTATTTTGGATCAGCCTGTACGAACTGCTTCTGAAAATAAACAAAATGGTATCTAGCGAAGCTTATGCGAAAAAGTGCATAATTTGTAAACGCGACTGTTTACTTATTTTTACAAGCTAAATATTTCAATTCTAAAAATGCTTCCAGTGGAGAAAAATTGTACTAATTGGGATGACAGAGGGCCACCGAAAATTTAATAGTATTCTAGTGTGCATGGGGGTAGTGGTGTATTAAAACGTTATGGAAAGGAATCTCTAAAAACCATCCCGAAATTGTTTACCAATAATGGAGGCACAAATTATCACCAAATTTGCGACTTGCGTCATCCAAATGAGATGCGTTCACATCCAAATTTCCGAGATGAGTGCGAAAAAAGTCGTGTTACGAGTTTAGATTACGCGTCTGATCCGGAAAAAAATTACCCACTGCTTCTCGGATGAGTTAAACTCCGAACCTCACTAGTAATAATTAATTCTTCTTCTTCTTCATCTTAGTTTAGGCTTTAACGCTTGTTATTTCCAGCTCCTTGTGATATGGACTGCCAGCTCTCGTGCCATCTCTTCGGTGGTCTTCCCGGCAGTCGTTTTCCATGGACAACTTTCCCATCTCTGACTATTCGGGCAAGCCTGTTGTTGTTCATGCGATTGATGTGTTCGTTCCAATCTCTTCTTCTTTGCTTTACCCATCTTACTACGTCTAACACCTGACATGTGTCTCAGATTACCTCGCTTCTTATTCTATCCCATAGCGTTTTTCCCGCTATTGTGCGTAGGGTTCTCATTTCAGCTGTTCGTAGTAGCCTCTTTGTTTTAGAGTTATCGGGACGTGTCTCTGCGGCATATGTCATTACTGGTCTTACACACGTCTTGTATATCCGCACCTTACTTTCGATATTTAAAAATTCATTGTTCCATATTGTTTCTCTCATGCATCCCGATATAGCAGCCGCCTTTACTGTCTGGTTACGTACCTCCTTGATTAGGTCTCCACAACTCGTGATTTCCACTCCCAGATAGACAAAAGACATCACCTGCTCAATGCCTTGGTCGTCGATGACAAGCTTACATCTTCTTGGTTCCTTTGATATCACTAGACATTTGGTCTTTTTTACCGATATTGTCATGTTATATTTTGCTGCTTCTGTTTTAAAGGCTTGCAATAATCTTTGTAAGTCATCCTCGTTTTCCGCTATTACAACTGCGTCATCCGCGTAACATGCAATTTTCACTTCACCCGTACTAAGCTGATAACCTCTATTATTTGACATTTTGGTTTTCTGTATTATATTGTCCATAATGATGTTAAATAAGATTGGGCTTAGGCTGTCACCTTGCCGAATTCCGGCTCGTATATTGATCTCTTTTCTGTCATTTTGCCATTTAATCTTAATCGCGTTGTGTTTCCGGTGTTTAGATCTTCTATTATTTTAATCATTTGCCTTGTTATGCCTTTTTGTTTACACAGTCGTAACACGTCTTTTAGTAAAACACGGTCAAAAGCCTTTGTTAGGTCAATAAAACACATGTAGGTCGGTTTATTGTATTCTAGTGATTTTTCTATTATTTGTCGTATTATGAAAAGAGCATCGATAGTCGATCTATTTCTACGAAAGCCCTGTTTTTCTTCGCTTATATTTATTTTTAGAGTTATTTTATTAGCCATCATTCCAGTGAATAATTTTGCGACACTGTTTAATAGAGTTATTGTCCTATAGTTGGATGGGTCGTTTTTATCTCCTTTCTTAAAGATAGGTATTGTCACGCTTGTCTTCCATTCCTCTGGTATAGTTAAATACTTTAGTATTTTCTGAAACAGTGTTGTCAGTTCCGCCATCAACGCAGTAACTGCATACATCAGCAGTTCATTGGGGATGGTATATCAGTGCCTGGGGATTTTCGGTTTTTCAATTTCTTTATAGCCACAGCCACTTCTTCTTGAGTGATATGTATCACCTCTTCATTGTCTTCTATGTGTTCCAGCATAGTTTCCTTATCCATTTGGGTTTTAAACAGGGTACTCAGGTACGTTATCCATCGCTTTTCGCTTATGTTGCTGACCTGTCGGTATTCGTTAATATTCCCCTTCTGTTTTCTAATCATTCCGCATATTCTTTTCTGTGCACCGTACAAATCACTCTCCATTCCCTTTGTGAAGGGCATCCAATAATCCCGCTTTAGATTTCTTATTTGCGTATTTACTATATTTCTTATTTCTACATATTTCTGATGTTCAAGTGCCGTTTTATTACTTCGATATTTAAGGTAAGCTATTCTCTTTTCTTTAGCGAGAAGTTTAATTTCTTCTGTAAACCATGGTTTTGTTTTACGCTTTGGCTGTGATGCTACCTTTCTAACTCTTATCGCTTGTTTTGCACCTTTCAATATGTTATCTCTAATCTTTTTCCAGCTGGAATTGACATCGTCTTCATTATTAATGGCATTTTCTTCAATCGCGTTGGTGAGTCTCCACTGGTATAGTGTAACGGTTTAAAATTTGCCGCCGGGTTCTTTGGGTTTTGGAACCAGTGACCGTTGGTACGAGGGAGGAAAAATGCGCAGGAGTCGGTTCGCGGGACTTGACTTGATACGTTGGCTCGAGTAAGAGGTGATTTTGTGTGTGTTGTGCAAAAATTTTGTGAAGCCGGATTTTGGAGAAGAATTGGTTAGTTAATACCATCCAGTAGCGAACTGGGATTATCTTCTCGAATCCGTAGGATTGGGAAGCTCATTTTTTTCTGATTATTTTACCGGGAGCTCTCATCCGCCTTTATGGGATTCGAAGCTGAACAAATTTTGCATCGGCCGCAGATCAACGAAATTTGAGGTATCATTTTTTTTTGGTTGGTAATTTATTGTAATAATTATTAATTATTTGATTGAGTTGATTCTCAAAATTTGTACATTTTGTATAAAAATTCCGTGATTTCGGTTGATAATCAACATATGGGTGATAACATTTTTGTGTGGTCCGCCATTATTTTGTTAGTTCTTTGCGGGACTGCGCGTAAGATATTTGCGCTTTATATTTGAGCAATTATTATTTTCATTTACAGAATTTCTTCGTTGTTCAAAATTTTCCGTATGCCCTGAACTCATTGCTGGTTTTTTTTTTGTTTAATTAATTATCTTCCAAGCTAGCCGGCAAGATTACAAAGATAGCTCGTGATTTCTCGATTTCCCCTTTAAACGAGTTGTCTAATCTTTCATAACGACGTCTTCCTTTTTAACCGAAATCGAGTGGCGCTTATTCCATCTTTATTTTTCTTCGTCGTTTTAATTAACATCTTTGGTTAGAAATTAATGTAACATCAATTATTAACGTCACATTTGGGAAAAATTCTTGAGGAATTTTAACCGTTACATCTTGGCGCCCAACGTAAATATTTTTTGAACAACGTCGATTATATTTTGAAGTGTTTTTTATTTCTGATTTTCTTAGTTTATTTAAATTCGTAACATTTTATGTGTAAAATTTAACATTTATTTTATTTTTATTTGGATTACAATTTGTAATCGTTTTATGCTTTTTTGTGTACAGATAAATTTATATATCGCCGTGGCTCTGTGAGTTCGACCGATATTACCTTATATTACTATACAAATTTTCTGGGTTCGCAACAATTTTTTTATCTTATTATTAATATTTGGTGATATTTACTTATTTTTTGTTCTCTAGGTTTAAATTTTTTTTGTGTATTAAGTAAATACAACCTTATTTGTTGCATTTTTATTACCTAAAATAAATTATTAACTGTGTTTTATTTTTTTTCGCAATTTGTTTTAGGAAAATTATATTTTTTTTGGCTAATTAGTTAATTTTGGCTTAGCTAATTAGTGGTTATAATATTCGTGTACCTGTTTTTTAATACTATGGTGTTTTTGGTAAAATTTTAGTAATTTTATTGGTTTAAAAAAGTTTTATTTTATATGAGCTTGTGTACTCTAGTGGTTATATCACGGGCTCCGCCACAGTTACTTTACGTTCGAATCTTGTATTCGTATTATTTTTTTGTTTATGAATTGTTTTGGGATTATTTTACGAGTTTTTTTGGATATGTTATAAAAATTTTTTATTAGCATTCAAAAATTTTCTACTACGCTGGTAAAATATTAAAAAGGTAAAACTTTAATACCTATTAATTTGGTTCTCGAGTCGTAGAAAAAAAATATTTTTGTTGAAAACTGCTCATTACTTTCTTAAGTAGTTTTCTGTTTTTGGTTTTTCTACCCTGTACCATTTTTTTTGGAGGGGGAAGGGAAATTTCAAGTTGAAATTTTTTTGAAAATTTTCTTATTGTTTTTTTTTCGAATCTCATCCATCATGAAAGTGGATAGATTATTAGGAGATGAACTCTCCTATGAATTAGAAGTGAGAGGGATTGAGGCGGAAAGCCTCACAGTGAGCAAAAAGCGTTCTTTGTTAAGAGATGCCATTCGAAAGAATGCGCAAATTATTCGTTTTGTGGGTGATGTAAACACCGAATTAGGTATTTCGTCTACCAAATTATCTGAATTGGCTAAGGAAATTCAAGCGCTCGATCGAGCAAACATCAAAAATGACGAAGAACGAATAAGAGCACGTCTCTTGCACGTCCAGCGTCGCTTGGTGAATATTTTCTCCCCAGATTTTCAGTCCGAGGTAAATCGTCTTTCTACAATAGTAGACGAATTATTAATGAACCTCACTCTCGCATGTAGGGCTGAAAATATTTCGGACGATCAGGAAGTCGATTTAATATCACTTTCTGATTCGATCCTGGATGAACCTATTCCCTCCGAGATGGACGTCATGAGTCCACCTCTTGATTTTTCGGTCCCCAGAGCACATTTTACACCACCTTTGCCCAGGGTGACAAATTCTCGGCTGATTGATCTTGAATTAAACACGAATTTACCTAACGGTTCTCGTGCTGCCTCAGTTATTCAAACCCAACCTGTTCCAGACGAACAATTACATCAAAATGTAGAATCGATTATAAGGCGTTTGAGCTCAGTTGATATGAGTACCGTACATAATTCTACCGCACGGCGAGTCTCTTTCAATGACCGTCAGGAAAATCGTGATACTAGTTTTAGTTCTCCTAAAGAGGCTAAACAATTTACCGACCCAACACCACAAAATTTTGGGAAAATTCCACCTATTTGTCTTTGGAACGTCCAGTTCGACGGAACTAGTAGTGTGACTACATTTTTAGAAAATATTGAAGAGCTTCGTGAGTCACGGGGTGTTTCTAAAGCCCAGCTCTTTCAATCTGCTATCGAACTATTTAAAGGGGATGCTCGAACTTGGTTTCGACCCCGCAAACATTTATTTAAAGATTGGGATGACCTAGTTTTTCAACTAAGGAAATCATTTTTACCGCCTGGCTACGAGTCGCGTCTCGAGTCAGAGATTAAAAAAAGAACACAAGGCTCCGACGAGAAATTAGTGTTGTATATTTCTGTCATGGAGAACTTGTACCGTAAACTGTCGAATATTCCATCTGAAAATATCAGAGTCGACACGATTAGGGGAAATTTGCTCCCACACATCCAACGAGGTATGTCATGTCTAACCATCAACACGATTGAACAACTGATCGATTGTGGTCGAATGGTAGAGGAAAGCGAATACCGCGCACGATTCTATTGCCCACCTTCAGGGGTAAAAGGTTTCACAGTGGAACCTGAGTCTGTTTATAAAAGATACTCCAGTAACCAATCTGGCCGAGTAAACGTTATTTCAGACCAGGCCACCCACGGTACTTCGACTATTAACACTCCTTCCTCGATAGATAGTAAGTGTTGGAATTGCGGGCGACCAGGCCATCAACGGTCGTCCTGCAGGCAACAAAAGCGAGTTTTGTGTTTCCGCTGTGGTAGAGTAGGATTTACCGTTGCTTCATGTCCTACGTGTTCGGAAAACCGAAACGCGAGCCACTAACTGGTCGGTTAGTGTCTCGTTCCTTTAATCCGACCAAACAAAAGATCCTGTTAGATTATATCCTCTCACATGGCGACAACGATGACAGAAGACCACACTTAAAGGTCACAGTTTTTGGTCGAGTTATGTTAGGACTCCTGGACTCGGGTAGTTCACTTACTGTGGTCGGTCAGTCTGGTCTGGCTACATTTTTAGGTTTAGGTTTAAAGTTGGATACTTCCAAAAATTTATCGTGTGTAGTAGCTAATGGTCAGGACTGTCGGACCATTGGGATGTTGAAGGTCCCTATGTGTTTGATGGGACGAGTCAGGGTCATTGATGTTTATGTGTTAGAGAATCTGTCATCGAAGCTCATATTAGGTATGGACTTCTGGAGAGAGATGGATGTAGTCCCGGATTTACATCGAGATGTTTGGCATTTTGGCGATTCTATTGCTCTATCTTCCGTTTCGGCTTTAGGAGAATTATCAACTCTCTCTTCTGAGCAAACTTCTCTGCTAAATAAGTTACTCGAGGAGAAATTTTCTGAAATGGGTACCGGTCTCGGTTGCACTACTGTAGCCGAGCATAAAATTAACATCAAACCCGATGTCAAACCAATTAAGAGACGGTACTACCCAGTCCCGCCTTTTAAGCAAAAGATCCTTGACGACGAGGTGCAGAAAATGCTGGAGATGGACGTCATAGAACCGTCAAAAAGTTCTTGGTCATTTCCAGTTATCTTGGTGCCAAAGTCAGGTGGCAAAGAGTACCGCTTTTGTGTTGATTATCGAGCACTGAATGCCGTAACGGAGAAAGACGCATACCCACTTCCCTATATCTCTGCCATCCTAGATAGGTTAAGAGGAGCCAAATACATAAGCAGCCTCGATATTAAGAGCGCCTACTGGCAAATCTCTGTGAGCCCATCTTCACGAGAGTACACTGCTTTCACCGTGCCAGGTAGAGGTTTGTACCAGTTTAAAAAGATGCCATTTGGTCTAACGAACGCACCTGCCAGCTGGCAGCGGCTAATTGATACGGTGTTAGGAGTCGACCTCGAACCCTTCGTCCATGTGTACTTGGACGATATTATTGTTATTTCCCCCGACTTTGCCTCCCACCTAGATATTTTGCGAAAAGTTTTTGATAGGCTTACTGCCGCTGGCTTAACTTTAAGTCAGGAAAAATGTAAATTTTGTCGTCCGTCGTTAAAATATCTAGGGTATGTAGTCGATTCGAACGGTCTACGGACTGATGTGGAAAAAGTCGAGGCGATTATGAATGTCCCGTCTCCCGCTAACCCTACCGAGATTAGGAGGTTCCTGGGCATGGCCAGTTGGTATCGGCGGTTCGTGCCGAATTTTTCAACCATCATTGCGCCCATGACCCGGTTGATTCAAAAGAGAGTGCCTTTCAAGTGGGATAATTGTTGTGAGCAGGCCTTTAACCATCTTAAGAGCTGCCTCGTTACGGCCCCAATATTGACCTGTCCCGATTTCGCTCAGCCTTTCACCCTGCAGTGCGACGCCTCAGCCTACGGCCTCGGCGCAGTACTCACACAGAGTTTCGACGGTGTAGAGAAGGTGCTTTGCTTCCTCTCTAGATCGCTAACTAAACCAGAGCAGAAATATTCCACCACAGAGCGAGAATGCTTGAGCGTTATCTGGGCAATTGAAAAGTTGCGCCATTATCTTGAGGGTACCCACTTTACGGTCATCACCGACCATGCCTCCCTAATCTGGCTGAATAGTTTGAAGGACCCAACTGGTAAGTTGGCTAGGTGGGCGTTGCGTCTCCAACCTTTCGATTATACCATCGTCCATCGAAAGGGGAAAGACCACGTCGTGCCTGATTTTTTGTCGCGTTCCGTGCCGGTGGCACCTATTCAAGTGGCCCCTCCGGTCGACGATTTTAGTGGCACAGAGGATGCCTGGTATTTGAGAATGCGACAACGGGTTGAGGAACACCCGAACAGGTACCCCCAGTGGAGATTGGAGGACAATCGCCTTTTCAAGTATGTCAAGGTCCGTATCCCTGAGTTGAGTCAGGAGGCGGAAAACTGGAAAGTGGTTGTCCCCAAGGAAGGTCGTCGGGTTTTTCTACGTCAGTGCCATGATGAGCCTACCGCAGGTCATGCGGGTATATACAAAACCTACTGGAGGTTGCATCATAGGTACTACTGGCCAAAGATGAAGAACGATGTGGCCAGGTACGTCAGATCTTGTCGAGTTTGTGCGGAGCAGAAGCCCGAACAGAAAGCCCCTGCCGGGTTAATGGGTTCTAGCCCCGAGGTCACACGCCCTTGGCAAGCCATCTCGTTGGATTTCGTTGGTCCCTTACCTCGTTCCTCGTCTGGTTACACCCACATCTTGGTAGTGACCGACTATTTTAGCAAATATGTCCTACTATTTGCAGTTCGTACCGCTACCGCACGGTCACTAGCCAAGAATGTGGAAGAGGGTGTCTTTTTAGTGTACGGCGTACCGGAGACTATCATCTGCGATAACGGCGTGCAAATGCGCAGTAACGAGTTTCGTCAGCTTTGCGAGCGGTATCATGCTAAGATACAGTACACAGCTTTGTACTACCCTAGAGCCGACCCCACGGAAAGGGTGAACAAGGTGGTGAAAACCATGCTGTCCTCTTACGTGAAGGACAACCACCGCCGTTGGGATACGTACTTAGCTGCGATAGCGTGCGCCATCCGTACGTCGAGACACGAAACCATCGATTTTAGCCCCTATTTTGTAAACTTCGGACGAGAGTATGTCAGTTCGGGTGACCACCATCTACACCCCGAACAACAACATCATGAGGATGAAGTTCATAAGCGTTCTGCCGGTTTTCGGAAAATGTTCGAAAAGATCCGAGATAGGTTGCGCGTGGCACACGACCGAAACAAACGCGTCTACGACCTACGCCGTAGACCTGCGCAGTTTGTTGTTGGTCAATTGGTTTGGCGGAGGAATAAAGTTCACTCCGATGCCTCTAAGTTCTTTTCGGCCAAACTAGCACCTACTTTTGTTGGGCCTTACAGGGTCAAAAAGAAAACCGGTAGTGTCACTTATGAACTCGAGGACGACCACGGCAATTCAACCGGCATCTGGCACGTGCAAGATTTGAAACCCCAGATAGACGACGAGTATATATAGTTTTGTTTTTATCGTTTGTATATATCTTTCTTTGTATATAATTTTCTGTTTTGTCGTTCCAAGTTATCTTTTGTTTTGTTTACCTATCGTGTCGAAGGTCCGAACATCTGGACAGCTTTACATCTTCACCATCGGTAAAGTTCCTAGTCTATTTCCCCGTATCGTTGGTTTTCTCGTTTTATAGAAACTTTACCTCTTTCCAAGTAAAGGGGGAGTGTAACGGTTTAAAATTTGCCGCCGGGTTCTTTGGGTTTTGGAACCAGTGACCGTTGGTACGAGGGAGGAAAAATGCGCAGGAGTCGGTTCGCGGGACTTGACTTGATACGTTGGCTCGAGTAAGAGGTGATTTTGTGTGTGTTGTGCAAAAATTTTGTGAAGCCGGATTTTGGAGAAGAATTGGTTAGTTAATACCATCCAGTAGCGAACTGGGATTATCTTCTCGAATCCGTAGGATTGGGAAGCTCATTTTTTTCTGATTATTTTACCGGGAGCTCTCATCCGCCTTTATGGGATTCGAAGCTGAACAAATTTTGCATCGGCCGCAGATCAACGAAATTTGAGGTATCATTTTTTTTTGGTTGGTAATTTATTGTAATAATTATTAATTATTTGATTGAGTTGATTCTCAAAATTTGTACATTTTGTATAAATATTCCGTGATTTCGGTTGATAATCAACATATGGGTGATAACATTTTTGTGTGGTCCGCCATTATTTTGTTAGTTCTTTGCGGGACTGCGCGTAAGATATTTGCGCTTTATATTTGAGCAATTATTATTTTCATTTACAGAATTTCTTCGTTGTTCAAAATTTTCCGTATGCCCTGAACTCATTGCTGGTTTTTTTTTTGTTTAATTAATTATCTTCCAAGCTAGCCGGCAAGATTACAAAGATAGCTCGTGATTTCTCGATTTCCCCTTTAAACGAGTTGTCTAATCTTTCATAACGACGTCTTCCTTTTTAACCGAAATCGAGTGGCGCTTATTCCATCTTTATTTTTCTTCGTCGTTTTAATTAACATCTTTGGTTAGAAATTAATGTAACATCAATTATTAACGTCACATTTGGGAAAAATTCTTGAGGAATTTTAACCGTTACAATAGCCCTTGGGAACTTTCTTCCTTTAGTGATTCTACGTTTAGTTTTTCGATTACCTTTGAGGTTGGTTCCTTGTTCAGTTGAATTGTCATTCTTAGTTTGCAGAGTACTAAGTGGTGGTCAGATCCAACGTCAGCCGATGTCAGTACTCTCACATCCACTATTTGTGTGGGATGTACCAGCTTGTTCGTTATTATGTAATCTATTGTAGACTTTTGATCTCTTGAATTTTCCCAGGTATGTTTGTGCTGTCTTTTGTGGGAGAAGAATGTGTTATTTATACGCAGGGAGTTGTATGTGCAGAATTCGATAAGCTGCTCACCACTTTTGTTAGTAATTTCTTCATTAAATCGTTGTTTGATCCCCGGTATTACCTCGTTACCCACTCTAGCGTTCATATCGCCCATTATCAGCATCTTATCAGTCTCTTCTATCATGGACTGTAGATCGTTATAAAAACCGTCAATTTCTTCTTTTGGTTTATTGACATCGGGGGCATAGACTGATATTACTTGAATCCTTGAATTACCAAATTGTAGGGTAACTTTAAGTATTCTGTGGTTGATGTACTTAGTCAATTCTAGTGATGTTCTGCTCATAATTTCTGCAATAATTAATTAAGGCCGCAACAAAACGAATTTTAAAGACAGAAATATGGTTGTCACAAAACTCAACCTTCTCTGCTCAATCCAAAAATAGAACTGACTTGCGCGCGCTTTACCTGTCACTCGTACAACTGTAGCGTCGAAAACTTTGGTGGTATATATAGGCTGCGTCAGAAGTTTCGTATCAAATGCAAAATTTTCTCACAAGTTATCTAAATAAATGGTTCCTAACTCTATGCAGAATGAATTTTTAAGCATTATAGAAAAAAAAACTTTGAAAATAAAGTCACAAAATTGTACGAACTATTTCGGGAGCTTTTGCAGTAATTCAACAGTAACTCTTTGTTAGGTTATACAAGTTTAATTTATCGCTAATTTCAAAATAACTAAAACAGAAGATAAATTTTTCTACTAAACAGATTTTCATTAAATATAAATAAATCTTGCTTTCAAAAATAAAAAAACGTGCGTTTACAAAAATTGAATTTCAAATTTTACCCATTTATATTGCTTTAATTCTATGAAAATCAGTTTTTACATGAATTAGAAAGAACTTTACTATTATTTCTCTACTTTAGTTTATTGAAATTATTTGTAATTAATCGTATAATCATACACAGAGTTATTTTACAGTTTTTTTTTTGATTTTCTAAAAACCCATTTCTAATATTATTTGTTCCGACTCGACATTAAGCAGTCATCTGGGCAAGCTGAAATTTGGTAGATATATTTATATAATTTGAGTGTCCAAATGACCCCTAAAATCTCTCGCCCGCTTTTCTCCCAATTGGGGATTTTGGTTGATCCAATGTAGTTTTTCGCTTATAACTCGCTTAATTTTTTTTAATGAAAAATTATCATCAGACCAAAATTGATAAACATAAAATTATCCACAAAATGGTTTTTAAAATTCAATTAAGATGACATGCAAAAACATTTTATTTTCAATACCAATTATGTTTATTAATATTTTGTACTTGATCTAAATTGCACATACTTAATTTGTTGTATTTTAAATATTTTTATGCACGTATAAATAAACTGAACTGAATTAGCTTGGAAAGCTAATGCAACATCTTGTACCTTGGAATAGTATATTATTCTCCGCGCCACGTTAGAGCTTTTTACCGTCACGGATGAAATTGTCACAAGGCGCTTGCGCCGAGTGACGTAATTTCATCCGTGACGGTAAAAAGCTCTAACGAGGCGAGGAAAAATAAGATATTTTATTGCAATCTCTTTCAGTAAGAACCAAAATACAATAAATAAACAAATTTGGATTAAGTACAATTAAAAACAGACATAATTAAAATATTGCAATAACTTATAAAAATATAAGTGCATAAAAGTAGTAACCTTGTAAGAAAAACCATAATATGTACAAATATTACATCATACGGGGAATACCCTACTAAGAATTTCGCGGTGTTAGTTACATTATGCAAACCAAACGTTAAATTTTATCTATAAATTTGCAGAATATCACATGTTTTGAACTGTTTACGATTAATACAAAAAAATACTATCGCTTTTAAAAAACCAACGTAGTAATTAAAATTTACTTTAATTAAAGATATATTGATCACGTCAATTCAAAAGCAAGTATAAATAAAAATTGCAAAGTGAACATTAAAATCTCCCTAGACGAGAGTTAATGAGCTCTAGACAACAATTATTTATAGCAACAGATAGCCGGGAAGGAACACCTGCTTACGCATAGTCTGTACAGCGGGTTATCTGCTTACTTACTGAACGAGTTGCGATAAAATATTTTGTTTTTATTTGAGTGTATTTTTGTTTTATAGCAATTAGTATTATTTAAAAGCATGCGAGTATTTTTAAAAAAATAATATTTGACCTTGCAATAATTACACAACATTTAAAAAAATAGCAAAATAACGAATTTTTAGTTTTCTATATCTACATGTATCGTACATGTTCAAATCGCCGGCCAAACCTATCTTCATCATCTGCAACGATGAAGTTTTGAAAGCAGTATTTTTTAAATATTCCCATAAGAAATAGTAATATGGAGCCTGGAAGAAATTTGTATCGTTTCTATTGCGGAATTTGTTTACACAAAGAATAAATAATTGAAATTTATTATTCATAAAAAGTTTATTTTCAAAATAAAAATCAATATTATTAACCAATGGATTAATTACCATTTAGTGCACAAAATGCTTCTAAACCAAGTTGCGGATATGTTTGAACCATCGATTGAAACTCCGGCATGTTCACTATAACCGAAGCATTAGCAGCAATGAACTTTTTTACTTGAATTTTTAATTCTGTTGCGCGAAAAGCATCACTGAGAATAAAAATTTCTATTACATTTTCGAGCGATAAACTTTTAAACAATGATTTTTCGCACGTAATTTTTAAATCATCCATTGCGTATTTTTCTGCCACAACTAGCAAACTGGGAGCTATTTTTTCCAATTTCTTAATTTCTCCGGTGTACATAAAACGCAGCATTTCACCCAAGCCTTCATCATCTAAATCGCTCATTTCGACCCTATTCTTCCTACTTTCCTCCATGTCATTTTGAAACATGGCTCTGAAAACTGGGCTCCGAGCTGTCAGAATCACTTTGTGAGCGACAAATTCTTTTCCACCAGCGGAAAGTGTTACATCACTGAATTGTTTGTTGTCAAGTAGAAACGTAAAATCTATCGCTAGATTACTTTGTGGTGTGGCGAGTGCTCCCGAAATATTTCCACTACCTACGGTGGCATGAACCTCGCAGAATATGGTCAATTTATCGTCTAATAAAACTTCGTTTTCTTTAGTAAACAGGAACTTCAGTTGTACAAATTTTTTGAAACCCAAACCTTTTCCTGCTTGAAATCGATTGGTATCATTCATAATGTAAGCATGTTGACCTTTCGTGTCCACAATAGCAAACTTAAATGTTGCTTGTATGTCGTATAAGGTAAATTTAACCAGGCTTAAAAATAAAGCAACGTAATCGCTTCCTTCTGCATCTTGTCCTTTTGGGTACAGCCATAAGCACCATTCCGATTTATCATTATTGATTCCAGCCGAAAATGTAGGTGATATCAATTTATTGCCAGTTGTTTCACTGCAGGAACTGAAATTATTTATAGTCCAGGTATGTCGAAGTTTAACAACCTTAATTTGCGTAGAGCTCCAACTTTCAAGGTATTCGTTTGGTAACGAACATTCAGCCATGGCGAAAAAAAATTCCTGTGGCCAGAACAATAAATTTATTAATCTGAAATATAACAGTTCATTTTAGATCAAGTTTTGATAAAAATATTTTAAATTTTGTAGAAATTAATAAAGTTTATACACTACAAAATGTTATTCAATTAATAAAATTAAACCGGGAAATCCCCGAACAACAGGTCAATGCTCTACATTGAATATTATTTCTAGGTCACTTTTACTTTAAATATAAGTTTTTCAACAATAAATAATGTAAAATGGGGCATGCCATTTAAACAAAATTACTTAAAATGGAATTATTACCTGATTTTTAAAGCGAAGATTCGATGAATTGAAGAAAAACTGTTAGCGCTGAATTGACACGTGGGTTACGCTAGAATTACGCTTGGTGTATGACGATTTATAACGATGCTGACTATTAATTTATCCGACCATTAAAAATAGTACCAAAATAAAATTATTAAATTAACCATATTTTATAATCTTGAAATAATAAACAAAATTTAACTTAATACGTGATGCAATTGAGCTGCACAACGGAAGTGTGGGATAAGTGAACTATCAGACAGTGGCGGTTCGTGACTTGCTTCAACGGGAAGTAGTCATGAACAAAATTGCTATGAAACTGTGCACTTTGTGATAAAAGCATAAATTTTGGTACAAGTGTTCCTTACAAAACTAGATTTAATGCCACGCCGTCCGCCGCCCCCTTCCTCCCCTAGACGCAAAACTACCCCAAATTTTTAGTTTATCTTATTTATTTTGTAAACGGTTCATCAGACAATAAAAATACATCTGAACAAATAAATTTATCAATTAAAATCACTATTTATAATTAAATGTTAGTGTTAATGGGGATATAGGACTGGCCAAAAATAAAACACTCGTCTAATCTATTGTCGACGTTTCGCCGTCACTCACGGCTTCTTCAGGACTAAAATGTTCTTTATTGAGAAAAAATTCATGTAATCATACAATTTGCTCACCTATAGATCAACAACTTGCCTTACAAACAAAGAGAGCCGTGCAAACCAACATCATCGGTACAACATACAATCAGCATCCCAAAACCCACAATTACTCGTCAGAAAACCTCCAATAACACATTAAAACTTTTAAAACATAATAAATTACTTAAAATTATACAAAACCAACAAAATCTCTATAAGTCGTACGTTAAAATTACAAAAATCAAAACTGAAACTAAAATACAAAACCATAATCAGTATCTACAATTATTTATCTGAACTAATCGCACCACAAAACAAAACGAAGCAAAAACCTGCATGTCTCCGGACAAATACCCCTATCTCCACTAAAATGACCACACAAATAAATCGTTAAAATGAAATTAAAATAAAACCAACCCCCCCCCCCATCACGAATCTTCAACAGAATCTCAACCAACCTCATTTCAGTAGGTCGCTATAAATTAAACTTAGTTTCTGGGTGTCCTCTCTAAAATTCACAGTTTTATTCTTAGTTATGTGGTACATCTCACTTATGTTTCTTTTAAATCTACCACTTTCATTATCTACTATTTCTATGTTTTCGAAGTCAAAATTATGTCTAGTTTGTAGATGATGTACCACCAGTGCTGTGCTTCTCTCCATCCTGTAGCCGTCACTCTGTGCTGCTTGATTCACATCTCCCCCACCCAAAATGCTGTCCCTTATCGCATTTTTGCAATCTCTTTGGTGTTGTTTCTTTCTCTCACCGAGAAACTGCAAAGTTTGCCCTATATAGCAATGGTCACATCCCTTACAAGGTATCTTATATACAAGTTCTGATCGTTTTTCTTTTTCTACCGTGTCTTTTAGTTTTGTGTATAGGCTATGATTGTCTTGCAGAGTGTAGACCCCCAATCTGCAATAAGGTTTCATTATTCTGCTGATTTCTTCAGTGAGGCCTTTTATGTAAGGGAATTTCATGAACCTATTGTTATCTTGTATGCATTCATCTGTTCTCCCAGGGTTCTTTTTATTTTTATTCAGTCTCTCATTCATTGTTGATCGCCACCATCTCTCTATGTACCATATTGGGTAGTCATTCCGTACCAGCAGACTCTTAACTTTTTCTTTGTTCTGTTTTATGTAATCTGGATGGCTGATGTCAATGACCCTGCTAACCAGCCCCGTAACTATGGATCTTTTTATCTTCATGCAGTGGTATGAGTTGTAGTTTACCACTACTCCTGAGGAAGTAGGTTTCATGTACCAGTCTGATTTCAAGGTACCATCTTCATTTCTTATAAGGGTTAAATCTAGAAATGGTAGCCTACCTTCTTTCTCCTTCTCCATCGTGAATACAATATCATCATGAAAAGAGTTGAATTCCTGCAATATTGCACTCTCGGATCCTCTTGGTACCGCCATAACAGAGTCATCGACGTAGAGTTTCAGCAAGGGAATCCGATCCCCCAGCCTTTCCCACGTCTTCTCCATCAGCTCATCCATCACTAGAGCCGCTAATACTGGACTAGCCGGGTTTCCCATAGCTAGTCCCTCGTTTTGTGCATAAAAGTTATTATTGTATTGGAAGTAGCTCATGTCAAAGCAAGCTGATACCAGTGAAATTATTTCTGATTTTGTAAGCTCAGTGTATGCACTAATAAACTTCCATCTTTTGTTAATAACTTCCAATACTAATTCCCTTGGGACACTGGGAAACAATGATACCACATCCAGCGAAATTAAAATATAATTGTCTGGTAACTTCACCTTATCCAGCAACTGGACAAGTTCAAGCGAGTTTCTTAAACAAATGTTCGACGTGGTCAATATCTTCGTGAAAATACTGCTGAGAAACTTTGCTATATTATACGTAGGGGACTTAATGCAACTTACCACCGGTCTAAATGCGATTTCTGTTTTGTGGGTCTTTCGTAAACCATACAGCTTAGGGCTGAGGGAATTGTTTCTTATTAATTGCTTGTATGTTTGAGGTTGGATACTGCCACTCTTCTTCATCTTCATCAATAATTCGCCTATTTTTCTTTGGTATTTCAATGTGGGATCTCTGTTTAGTTTCATATATCTTCCATTCTTTAGTAGATCTTCTATTCCTCTTTCATAATCCTTCTTGTACATAATCACTGTGTTGTTGCCTTTGTCTGATTTTGATACCAGTATGTTGGGTGTGTCTGACATAAACCTTTTTGTTTTTTCGTAGTCTTTTTGTATTATTTTGAAGAATTTTTCCTGTTCTATCTTATTATTGTCTATTTTATGTCTGTGATTTGTAACGATATTCACACATTTTGCTCTCAGACAATTAATTTCTTCCTCACTCCCTCCCACACTTTGTAGGCCCATTTCTAAATCTTTTATTATGGTGAGTATTGGTAGATTTTTGATAGGTCTCCCGAACTTACTGCTTAACGACAACGAAGCCTCAACGTATTCTGGTAAAACTTCTTTAGTATAATTGACTATACCTATTTTATTTACGTTCATATTGCGTTTGTTGTGTATCAATTCTCTCATTTTCACCATATTCGTATTCTTTACGTTTTTAAACACAAAACTATATGTTCTATCGTACATCCATCTCAATCTTTCCCACAACAGACCATCCGTCAGTGATCGAAGTTTCTCCATCATACTAAAAACCTCTCTAATTAACCATTGATTAACCAAGTGACCATTGCTATATAGGGCAAACTTTGCAGTTTCTCGGTGAGAGAAAGAAACAACACCAAAGAGATTGCAAAAATGCGATAAGGGACAGCATTTTGGGTGGGGGAGATGTGAATCAAGCAGCACAGAGTGACGGCTACAGGATGGAGAGAAGCACAGCACTGGTGGTACATCATCTACAAACTAGACATAATTTTGACTTCGAAAACATAGAAATAGTAGATAATGAAAGTGGTAGATTTAAAAGAAACATAAGTGAGATGTACCACATAACTAAGAATAAAACTGTGAATTTTAGAGAGGACACCCAGAAACTAAGTTTAATTTATAGCGACCTACTGAAATGAGGTTGGTTGAGATTCTGTTGAAGATTCGTGATGGGGGGGGGGTTGGTTTTATTTTAATTTCATTTTAACGATTTATTTGTGTGGTCATTTTAGTGGAGATAGGGGTATTTGTCCGGAGACATGCAGGTTTTTGCTTCGTTTTGTTTTGTGGTGCGATTAGTTCAGATAAATAATTGTAGATACTGATTATAGTTTTGTATTTTAGTTTCAGTTTTGATTTTTGTAATTTTAACGTACGACTTATAGAGATTTTGTTGGTTTTGTATAATTTTAAGTAATTTATTATGTTTTAAAAGTTTTAATGTGTTATTGGAGGTTTTCTGACGAGTAATTGTGGGTTTTGGGATGCTGATTGTATGTTGTACCGATGATGTTGGTTTGCACGGCTCTCTTTGTTTGTAAGGCAAGTTGTTGATCTATAGGTGAGCAAATTGTATGATTACATGAATTTTTTCTCAATAAAGAACATTTTAGTCCTGAAGAAGCCGTGAGTGACGGCGAAACGTCGACAATAGATTAGACGAGTGTTTTATTTTTGGCCAGTCCTATATCCCCATTAACACTAACATTTAATTATTACGAAGGCAAGGACGTTATGGAAGTTTTATCACTATTTATGTTCAAACGTCCGCCATTTTGTCATAAATCGATATTTTCAAAATCGGCTATGACAAGTACTAGATTATAGTATCTAATTTAATAATCTTTTTGTTTTTTTTTTCAAACGATTTTTGAAGAAACGCCAGTGGGTACCGTATACGCAGATTTTTTTACGACGCTCCAAGGATCATACAATATCCTTGTATATTTTTGATATTTTTAAATAAAGAAAATTAAACATATTGACGTGTTCTTTTCAGTTCAGCGACCAACCATTTAATTTTTTGAAATCCGTGATTTCAAAATTTTGTTTAACTTTATTTTCTTTTTCAAAACACTTTAATAAAACACTATCTAACAATTTTAAACTAAATTTTTCGTTTTTATTTATAACAATTTCACTAACTATACAAAAATTTTACAATTTCACGCTCAAGCGTCCTATATGCTCGATTCCGCTTGGCGTTCACTCCTCAAGCGTCCTATATGATTGACTGCCTGGAGGTGACTGGCCCCCTTCTTCTTTTAACGCAAAAGTTCTTCGTCTGCGCACAAAGACATTTATCCAAATCCAAATTCCCCCTTCTTCTAATTATTTTTGGTTTACAATAATTCATTTACAATTTTTATAATATTTCTCAATTTTAACATGTTAATTTTTTAATTATTAATTTTGAAATTTACTGAATTTTGGCTAACCATTGAAATACAGTTCAATATTTTTGAAT
Organism: Podabrus alpinus; assembly: GCA_932274525.1. Lineage (NCBI taxonomy): Eukaryota > Metazoa > Arthropoda > Insecta > Coleoptera > Cantharidae > Podabrus > Podabrus alpinus. The sequence continues at coordinate 66,653,912 of OW026456.1, read as the reverse complement.
GTATATACTTTTAGATAATTAAAACCCCAATCCGAAATTTCAAATAGTTTTCCTTGAAAAAATTCACAAAAATTACCTTTTTTCCGGCTCCTATAGGTGTATATATCCCCAAAGGACGTTCGTTAAATTGAAAGGTGGTTTTCGACAAAGTTCATGGGAAGGTGGCAATTCATTGCAAAACAACGCGAAAAAGTTAATACTTTTCCTTTCTTGGTAATTTTAGAGAAATATTTCGCCTCCCCCCCCCCCATTTGTTGCCAGGAAATAAATTTTTTTTTACAAATATTTAGACGTTATTGTTAACTTTTTGAAAAAAACATAAACGTTGAATTATTTGAAATTTGGAATAGAAGATAATGACCAATTTGTTGCGTGGAAATTAAAATTTTGTAATAAATGTAAAAATTCTTAAATAAGGTAGTCAAGAGATTTACTACTATTATCTAGCATATTTTATCAGAACCTACCCAATACCATTGCAATTACCCAATCGAGCAGAACATTACTATTATTTAAGATTACTAATCGCCCGTGGTTGTGCGGCCTGAAGGCCGCACTGAGTGAATTGCGACTGCTATCTATTGTAACGAATTATTTCATCTCTATAGTTCGTTACTAATTTTTCAACACCCTGTACGATTCTCACATTTAACGCCAGAGAGACACTATCTGAATTTTGATATCGGGTCATTTTCTCGTTTTCGACACCGAGGTCACGCGTATGATTTTGCGTTCAATTAACTAGAACTTAGTTCATTATTTGCTTAATAATAGAAGATTATTATTTATTTTATGCTTCACCAGGCGACCTTCCGTTTATCGGATTTATCGTGTTTTCGAGAATCGTAAGTAAGGTAATCTTTACACCTTCATAAAGGTGTACTATCTTATATTTTTTCGTATCAGGTGGAAATCTTTGACCGCCATTTTCCAACTTCGGCAAGGAACTTATTTTAGCACTGCTTTACAACCTTTTTTGAACTCATTGCAACAGTAATTAACTGTATTTGAGCTGTATTTTGCCATGCACTAACCTTGGATTCATCATTTTGGAAAGTAACAACTCGATTTCCACTAACAAGGGGAAGTTTATCATGCGGCATAGCCGATTTTGATAAATTTGAAATTGGTTTAACTGTCATTATATCTGTTACCTTGACTCTTGGATCATTATTTCAACTCACAATCCTTGCCTCCGACGTGCTGAGAGCTAGTTTTTACATCTACGGGTACGTCTGCAAAATTAAATACTGTTGAGTTTTTGCTTAGCAGATGTACAGCCTTCCTTTTACCAAGCCGATTCAAAAGGAAAGTAAAGGAAAGGTTGACGCTATCTATCTTCTATATTAATGTATTGATTTTTTCACGTCTCACCTGTCATTAAAATTTTCACAACAGAGGCGTGACATTCGTTGCTCCCTTGCTATGTTTCTTACCATATAGTATATTATGATATTAAACCAATCAGATGCGTTCATAGGGGGATTATTGTTAATCTCTTGATATTCCGAAAGTTCTTTGGACTATCGCTTTCCAGATCGGCTTGAGTGCGGCATCTGGAAGTATGGACGGTGGATCCTATATAAAAAAAACGGTATATAGCTGTAAAAATCCATCACCCTTTGTTACAACGGATAACGATAACAAACTCCAGGTGGTATCAGAGTATAAATTACGAGTAGGCTGATAAATGTGATATGTGGAATTAACGATACGTTCTAAATGAAAAAGAATAGAATGGTTAATAATCCATCTGGAAGTATGGCCTATGGATTCAACATAAAAAAGAAACGGTACAAAGCGGTGAAAATCCACCATCCACCAGCAACGAATTTTTATCCCCGGAATCGAGTTCGGAAAAACACTGTTCCATATTAATTCGAATGCTGGATCGTTCGAGAAAGCAAGCAACCAAAATTCCTTCCAAAAATCACAACCACACTTCACAAGCTGACCAGGAAAATTGACCTCCACACCTTACCACGTTCAAAGACGAACTTTCTCATATCATTTTCGATAACTGGCAGGTTTCGATAAAACATATGTCTTTTGTCTTTACCAAACTGAATTATCCTGCCACACCTCGGGAAATGTTTCAAATTTCTTGCAGCGATCTGCAATAAATTAGATTTTCAAAATCAAAACTTGTAGTGGAAATTTGGAACCGTCACACCAACTTCAAAATATTATTTTAAAACAAGACTCGAAGTCACGACAAAACCCTCGAACCTGTTCACGGAAAAATGGATTGTGCACACACACTTTGTCAGGAAGATCTGGATTATACAGAATATGTAAAAAAGTTTAATCAGGATTTTGAAGAGGTTTGTTATGGCCAAAGGACAAATGTGGGAAGGGAAGCCTTTTGTCGGATAACTGGAGTACCGATAGATCCCTTTTACTATTATCACGAAGACACCTGGGAAGATGCGCAAACAGAATATGTACGCAATGGAACACGGATTCCAGGGTTATGATAAACAATATTAAGGTGATTGAGTATGGGTTACAGCTGATTAGACCCCCAAAAATTACGGTTACCATCCAGGAGCCAGCTTTGGAAAAGGGAGAGAAACCCGCCAATAACGCGAATGAAACCAATCCAAAAGAGCCACAGGGCCAATCAGAAGAAAGGCAAAATCCCCCTCCCTAAACAGAGGTTAAGGCACGCCTTTCGACTCTTCCAGGGATGGATCAGCCCCTTCTGGAAACCGAGTTAATCTTCTCCCCAAAAATATGGTAGAGGTCCAACTTCCCGTTATTACAGATGGTCTCGATCGAACAGGGGCGCTATAGACTCATACAAATTTGGGATATAATTCTTAGTCAGGATATTTAAATCTATTTCATAGGATAGAGGAATTATGATGCTTATAAAAAGAGTTAATATTAATCTCTGTATTCGGTTATGAACGTCTTGCGACATTTTCCCGATACCTCCCTGTCTCTGCTCGTTGCGTGTTGAAAATGTGTGACGAGCACAGAGGACCTACAGCTTAACGTGGATTCCGAACCACGGGAATAGACGATTTTTACACCGCCTACTCCATCAGGGAAGTTTTTTAGCCATAAATAATGTTATCTGGGGCCAGCAGATAGACATTTGGTGAGCGAAATTTCTTCTATAGATAGCACCTCACAGGATTTGAACCCGTGAATATTGGCTTGAAAGCGAACACGCTAGCATTTCAGCCATTCGCTCATCTGAGTTAATATTAATACCAAATTTATTATCAATAAAATATTTAATTAAAAAAAATAAAACGCGATATTAAACATTGGATTAATCACTTAGAGCACAAAAAGCTTCTATAGCAAGATGTGGATGCGTTCGAAACATTGATTGAAATTTAGGTATCTTACCTACACGTGAAGCATGAACAGAGATAAACTTTTTTACGTGATTCTTTAATTTCTTTGCGCGAAACTTATCGCTAAGACTAAAAATTTCTGCAACATTATCAAGGGATAAACTTTTAAACAACTCTTCTTCGCACTTTGTCTTTAAGTCATCCATTTCGTATTTTTCCGCCATATTTAACAAACCAGGAGCCATTATTTGCAATTTGTTTATTTTTCCAGTGTACATATAACGCAACATTTCGCGTAAACCTTCCTCATCTATATCGGTTATTTCGACCCGATTATTCCTACTTTCTTCCATGTCGCTCTGAAACATAGCTCTGAAAACTGAGCTTCGACCTGCTAGGATTACTTTATGAGCCGGAAATTCTTTTCCATCAGCGATAAGTGTTACATCACTGAACTCTGCGTTTTCGAATAGAAACTTGAAGTCCATCAGTAGATCATTTTTAGGCATGGTTAGTGATCCCGAAGTATTTTCACTGCCTACAGTGACATTAATCTCGCAAAGTATGGTCAGTTTATCGTCTGGCAAAACCTCATTTTTTGCATTAAACAAAAACTCCTGCGTTACAAATTTCTTATAACCCCATTCTCTTGAAGAAGTTGGAAATCTATGTGAATCTTGATGAATTTGAACTAATTCACCTTTAGAGTTTACAATAGCCAACTTGTATTTTGTTAGTATATCGCTCATATTAGTTTTAACTAACTGCATAAACAGAGAAACATATTCGCCAACTTTCTCATCTCCTTTTGGGTACAGCCACAAACACCATTCCGACTTATCACTGTTGTTTCCAGCCGAAAATATAGGTGATATCAATTTTTCACGGGCTTTTTGACGGCAGAAACTAAAATTAGTTATGGTCCAGATGTGCCTCAGCTTAGCAACTGGAACATAAGTCGAACTCCGACTCTCCAAAAATTCATTAGTGTCTGTTTTGTTAGAATTGAGACATGGGACTGGATATTCAGTCATTGTGGTAGAAATTCCAGTGGCTGGTATAATTTATTAATCTAAAACAAAACGATATTATTTTATTTTCTAAATAAAAAACCAATCCGGGAAACCCCCTAATGATATGTTAATCTTCTAAAATAAAAATTTTTCACAGTTTTGTATGAACGTCAGACATAGCATGTAAGTATAGGTGTCAGACTCAATATTTATCATCAGTACTGTATAACTATATGTATGCACATGGAAGCTCTAGAATTGCGTAATATGAAAATTTTTTATGTAACGTGAAAATACGCGTGCACACAATCAATCGGCATAAGTTTTCACACCTCACGAGTTTTATTTCTACTGATGAGTCGAATATTGGTAATAAAATAGTATGATCAGAACAAATTTTTCGCTTTATAAGCACAGCTGCAGTATATACCAAATTTTTCAAAATCAAGAATGAACGATGTGGGAAGAGTACGTAAAACGGACCCCGGATTTTAAAAATTCCCTTTAGATATTCGGAAAGCTGAAGGTTTATACAGTAGATTTAAAAATAAATTTTTGGAATATTCACATTTAACCCTCCAAAACAACCATTGAAGTTGTTGAAAATTGGAAATTTGCCATAGCTCAACCAAGCAGAAGCTGGCTGTCGATGAGCGGCGGATTACGTCACTGTTCTGTTGACAGTCCGTGTGCTTTGATACACTCTTAATACGTAGACATCTTACACTAAATTAAACTTTTCCACGCACAGATTTCGTGCGCATAAAAATACTCTAATGCCTCCACATCTTAAAAGTGTTTTTATAAACGCTATACCGAAAAAGTATAACACCAATTGAATTTCTTTCATTATATATTAAATAACATTATTCAGATTTGGCAATAATATTATATGGTTATTTTTAATAATGATTTTGTATACACAGAGAAAAATAATTTAGTAAAATTTACTTCAACGTTATAGTAAATATTTTGCAGTACATTTTACTACATATAATAAATTGAAGTATTAATTTTTTCACGCGTATAGTAAATATTACTATAAGTTTGATTTAATATCGTTTTGAGAAATTTTAGTACATATTTTATAGTAAAATATTCAACACCTGTTTTCCTAAAAATTACTTATAATTGATTGTTAGAATACTTCAAATTTTGATAATTTTTACTTCAAGACCTCGCAGTAAATTTTATTATAATATTGAGGCACTAATTCATAATTTTATTACAGAGAAAAAATTCTTTTGATTTGAAGTATTTTTTACTTCAAATTCAAGTGCAAATTCGTCTCGCATCAATTTGATGTCAATTTTACAAAAAATGAAGTAAATTTGACAACAATTAAAGTAATATTTACTTTACAATGTACAACTTTTTATTACCTAGAAATTCTGTTCAATTTGTTATCGATAATGTTTCAAATCTGTTTTACAATGGATTAATTTGTAAACTCTAAGAAATAGTTGTGGAAAACTTGTCAAGTAAAAATGAAAGCAAGCAAGTGGTAGTTGAAGAAATTCAGAATGCTTTTAAAATGTTGCGCACTTCATTTGATAACGTGAACCCGGAATATAAACGGATGAAATTGTTTACTTCGATAGGATCTTTCGTAAATTCTCGCGAAGTAGTTATTGGTCAAAGATTGATAGCCAACACAAACGCCGAACATAGTACAATTCTGGAACCCACAAATAAAAAAATATTTTCAGTATGATGAAAACTTACATGGCAAATTTATCCTCGCAGCAAATCAGTTATCAAAGTATCACGCAAAGACCTTTGTGGAGAAATATAATTCAAAAGTATGAAGATAAACCAATATTTCCCTTATTTTTATATTTTGACGATTTTGAAACTGGTAATGCTTTGGGAAGTAAGGCTGGAAAAAATAAATTAGGCGCAGTATAATATGTTTCGTTACCACCAGAACATTTATTGTCTTCAATATCAATTATATTTTTATTTGGAATTTTTCATTCTAACGATAGGAAAATATTCGGTAACTCCAACATCTTTCGGCAGTTTATTCCGAATTGCAATTTTTAGCACAAGAAGGAATAAAGGTAAAAGTGAGTGCAATAGAAGAAACAGTACCTATATATAGTTAACTTAAATTAATGGAGATAATTTAGGACTGTAAATTTTACATCAAAAATTTAATTCTAAGATTTGCTGTAAATTTTCTTTCAAATTGATACGCCACAAAATTGTATGCAATGAATGAAATTAAACCGGGAAATCCCCGAACTACAGGTCAATGCTCTACATAGAATATTATTTCTAGGTCGCTTTACTTCAAATATAAGTTTTTCAACAATTAGTAATGTAAACTTACGAATGCCATTTAAACAAAATTTATAATGGAATTATTACCAGTTTTTTAAAGCGAAGATTCGTTGAATTGAAGAAAAACTGTTAGCACTGAATTGACACGTGGTTTACGCTTGGTGTATGACGATTTATTACTGTTTAATTTAGAAATTAAACAGGGGTTTGTTGGTTGGTTTGTCGTTTCAAACCATCCTGTATATAAATAAATAAATTATTGATTTGTTAACATAATTAATTAGATTAAGATAAACATGTATGATGAGTAAATAAATATGAATAAAGAATTTACCTTAGTCAACGAAAAAACACTAAGTTGACATTACAATAAAATTATGTATGTAGGTAGACATGAATTGCAATATTTAATTTGTAATAATGAACTAATTGTAGGAATTTGATGAATAAGCAAATAACTTTAATTAATAGAATTGGAATGTGATAATGTAAACAATAAGTTTGTATAAATAATTGTATGTAAATTTAATAAAGTCAGTATTCACTTAAACTTACACATGAGTGTTACTCACACATAAATTAGGAGAGGTACTTCTTGCCACTGATCCTAATTTATCTTCAAGTTATCCTACGGGATTTCTTTATGGTCCTTCGAGCCGGATCTTCTTAAGGTCATTCGAACCTTAAGAAGATAAATCAGCAGACAGAAATACAGTCCACGTAGAAGAAGAAGAAAGAATAAAGCAAACAACGGTCCAATACAACGGTCCAAACAATCAACATACAGGTCCACAGCGACGCCAAAGAAAACAGAAGAATTACAATACAAGGGTCCACAGCGACGCCAAAGAAAGAATTTACCTTAGTCAACGAAAAAACACTAAGTTGACATTACAATAAAATTATGTATGTAGGTAGACATGAATTGCAATATTTAATTTGTAACAATGAACTAATTGTAGGAATTTGATGAATAAGCAAATAACTTTAATTAATAGAATTGGAATGTGATAATGTAAACAATAAGTTTGTATAAATAATTGTATGTAAATTTAATAAAGTCAGTATTCACTTAAACTTACGACTTGAGTGTTTACTCACACATAAATTAGGAGAGGTACTTCTTGCCACTGATCCTAATTTATCTTCAAGTTATCCTACGGGATTTCTTTATGGTCCTTCGAGCCGGATCTTCTTAAGGTCAGTCGAACCTTAAGAAGATAAATCAGCAGACAGAAATACAGTCCACGTAGAAGAAGAAGAAAGAATAAAACAAACAACGGTCCAATACAACGGTCCAAACAATCAACATACAGGTCCACAGCGACGCCAAAGAAAACAGAAGAATTACAATACAAGGGTCCACAGCGACGCCAAAGAAAACAGAAGAATTACAATACAAGGGTCCACAGCGACGCCAAAGAAAACAGAAGAATTACAATACAAGGGTCCACAGCGACGCCAAAGAAAACAGAAGAATTACAATACAAGGGTCCACAGCGACGCCAAAGCAAACAGAAGAAGTACAATACAAGGGTCCACAGCGACGCCACAAGCAAATACAAGCAACGAGCAGTCAAGAAGCAAGAAGAAGACATATCACATCAAATAATACAACCCGAAGGACCAGCACAAGAAGACATAGAGATGAATCAAGTACTACGAATCAAAACACAAAAAATTAGACTACATTACGTAAATGAAACTATGGAATTTGCAAAAAATAAATTACAAGAAGAAGTTATCAAAATCACAGTTGAACGAATCAAGAACAAATTGGAAACCCAATGGAAAGCAATTATGGATTCAAACTTAGAAATAATGATTTACGAAGAGGAAAACCAAGATGAATATTTCACTGGAAATCAATTCACAAATGCATAAGAAAAATACGACGAAATAATGGAAGAACTGGAGCAGAAAACAAAGCAAGTTTTAACTAGCGAACCAAACAAAAAATCACCAAAAATCGACGACAAATTCATTGTAAAAACAAAAATATTGATGGCAGAATTATCAAAAATGGAGATGGAAGAGAAGATGGAATTAGAAAAAGTTACAAATTCGCACCAAATGCCAGAGGAAGAAGATGAGGAAACCTACGACGAATTCGAGGAAAAAACAAAAATATTGAGAGCAGCATTATTATCAAAAGCATGGGAAAATCAAGTAATAGCCGATCCAACTCATGGATCAATGGAGATGGAAGAGAAGATGGAAGTAGAAAAAGTTGCAAGTTTGAAAGAAGAGGTTGAAGAAGAAGCTACGAGTATGAAACCAATTATAATGGAGACGGAAGAAGAGATGAAAGTAAAAGAAGCTGCGAGCTATAAACCAATTTCAAAGGAAAACAAGAAAAGTCAACAAGACGACAATTATAAAAACAAAAATTTGGACATAGGACACATGAAACTTAGACATCAGTATATTAAAAAGGAAACTTGTGACGAAATTACAAAAAGAAACGAGGATGGTGCACCAGTTAAAATACAATCCAAAGAAGTACAACAAAAAATAGAAGAATGGAAACACAAATGGCTCCTATATCAGTTAGAAAAGAAATTATCCAAACCACTAAACAATGAGATCAGCATTCAAGACAACGCAGGAATTCATGAAAATTTGGACAAAAACGAAAAATTATACACAAACCCTGGATGTCAACAGAAATTAAGAGAGATGCTACGACAATGGAGAAGACGTTGGAAAATTCGAAGATGGAAAAAGAGAAGAAGGAAGAAAAAGATGTAGACCAATTCAAACAGTTAGGGGTGGCAGCTTACATGAACTATCACCAGTTCATGTAAAGAAAATTCACATCATCTAAACAAAATAGATCATTCCATAATTTCAGGTTAATTACAGGAACAATCATAATCAAATTTGGGGGTGGCAGCTTACATGAATTGACGTCGCCAATCCATGTTAAGAAAATGCTACAAGAAGCACAACTTAAAATTCCCACAACATTACAAATCATAGAACAGCCAATGACCAAAACAAATCCGCAAGGCACTACACATCCCAGACGCCATTCTTTTGGAGGTGGCAATATGTTTAATTTAGAAATTAAACAGGGTTTTGTTGGTTGGTTTGTCGTTTCAAACCATCCTGTATATAAATAAATAAATTATTGATTGGTTAACATAATTAATTAGATTAAGATAAACATGTATGATGAGTAAATAAATATGAATAAAGAATTTACCTTAGTCAACGAAAAAACACTAAGTTGACATTACAATAAAATTATGTATGTAGGTAGACATGAATTGCAATATTTAATTTGTAACAATGAACTAATTGTAGGAATTTGATGAATAAGCAAATAACTTTAATTAATAGAATTGGAATGTGATAATGTAAACAATAAGTTTGTATAAATAATTGTATGTAAATTTAATAAAGTCAGTATTCACTTAAACTTACAATTGAGTGTTACTCACACATAAATTAGGAGAGGTACTTCTTGCCACTAATCCTAATTTATCTTCAAGTTATCCTACGGGATTTCTTTAATTACGATGGTGACTAATTATTGTACCATTAATAGCAGTACCAAAATAAAATTATTAAATTAACCTGTTAGCTATTTTCTGTGAGCATCAAGGAAAAGCAGCAAGGGGGCGTTAAGCTTAATGAAGCGAGAAAGAGTGCTTAGGTGACCTCGACATGATAATCGGCATAAGAGGAAGAACCAGGGGTTGTCAAAAACATTCCACTAAGGGTGGTTAACGAATACGTTTCATAATATTGCAAAGTCAATGAGCTATTTTAATAAATTGTTAACTACAACTTTTAAGTGTAATTATTTCAACGATAAGCTTTTAAACCATATTTTATAATCTTGAAATAATAAACAAAATTTAAAAACCCTAAAACGGTACACTGGGGTCTCAGAGACCCCAAGAAGATTTTTGCAAGATAAAAACAAACTTCCACGTCATCAGTTTTTAAAGTATGTGCCAAGCAGGTGGCTTTCTATTGAACCCTGCATCTCTAGAGTTTTAGAACAATGGAATGCTATATGTGAGTATTTTCTAGACTACATTCCCAGAAAGCAATCCCAATTGCAAAAGGCCAACCAGTATAAGCAAATAGTATCTCTATTAAAGCAAAATGACTTTAAAGCTCAGTGTACTTTTCTTCAACACAGTGCTTCATTATTTATAAAATTTTCATTACTCTTTCAAAAGAATGAGCCAATGCTTCATGTATTGTATGATGAGCTAAAGTCTCTTTCCTTGTCAGTGCTTTCAAGAATTTTAACATACGAAGCTATTTCAAAATACAATTCAAATAAGATCGAAGTGGAGGAATTATTTAACATTGAAAATTTATTAGCTCACAGTAATATTTCGTGTGGAGAGGCTACTAAAACTATAATTCTTTCTATACAGAACGAAAGAGAACGTTTGGAATTTTTGAACAATGTGCGAAAGCATTATATTGCCGCTATGCAACATTTTTTTAAATCTTCTGCTTTTAAACCCAATTGCATTTTAAAATATTTTCGTGTCTTTAATCCCGCTAATATTAAGAATGATGAAAGCCTTTCTGATGTCATGAAGATTTCCAAGAAATTGTCTAAATTTATTAATGCAGATCAATTAATTGACGAATTTAAAATGTTACAATTACTAGAAACAATCGATACTACTAATAGTTATATAACCAGAATTGATACATTTGGAGCAAAAAATTTTCAATATTCAGTACTCCAATAACTCCAAAAAATATGGTGATATTTCAAGACTTGCCACCTGCATTACCCAGAGAGAGTCTTAGACTGAGCTACAAGAAAGGGACAAAGGTGTGAACTCTCTGTTTAATTTTAGCACGCTAATTAACCAAAATCTCTTTTAAATATTTTTCATCCAATCTGGATGTGGCGCCCAACAAAATTTAGACGTGTCTGAAATTTAAATAAGGGAGGTCATAGCAGTATGATAAGGTAATTTTCTTATATATAGGTTATCGCCCTTTGAGTATAAAAGTAACAGTTACGGTAATTTATCTCGTGTTAGTACAAGCATATTATTATCAAAATGGCATATTATGGCATATATTATTATCAAAAAACGATAGCATTATTTGTGCTAAAATTACAGATTCCACAATAGATCTAGATTTATTCCAAATAATTAAATAAAATATGAAAAAAAGTAGTAATTAAACAAAACTCACCAATAGCGATTATCACCTTTATTTTCGTCAGAAATTCAATTACAGCAGATTGTAGTCACTAATACTTTTGTTGTCTTCTTGCGTCTTGGGCCATTGGGATATAGTGCCTTATTACATTAAGTACAGGTAATAGCCTTATAAAGTTGGTAGCAGTAATCCTGTTAATCTCATTAAGAGTGTTCAACAAATGTGTTAATACCTGCCGTGCAGGGACGGCTCCATATTTACTTAGATTTATTTTCATTCGCAAACCGTCGATAAATTCCGCTGTAGACATTACTGTATTTTTTCGGAGATTGACATTGGATAGAGATATATGGCGACAGATAGAGGAGGCGTTCGTCCAAAGATAGAACTTTTAGCGCTGGCACATGATGATAATGAATAATGTTCATCAAATTGCAGATTTCAGCAGCTCCCTTGCACGATTCTTGAGGTTAACCTCATCGAATAACCTCAATAACGTATGGGTTATTCGTCTTTGAAGATGAATAACAGAATAGCCGTAATGCGCATTGTGCATTATGAAAATTTTAAATCAAATTAGTGTATGATTCTTTTTTTAACCAATAGCCAATGAAATTACAGAACGTTTTCTGGATAAGGATTACCAACCTTATATTATAACTAGCCACTTGAAAATCGGCCTTTCGGCCGATTTTCGTGGCTAGCTCTGCGAGGCGCGAGGCCTGTGGCCTCGCTGTCGGCCTATCGGCCTCCCGATTGTTTATGGGCTTACCGACCGGTTTTTGGAAATTTTAAGGATTCCATGGTCGAGTGTTGGTTTGCATGTGAGATCCCGGGTTTCTTTGGTAAGGAATTGCCGTCTCAATGGTGAAGCGAACCCGGGTCGGCCTTCGGCCTCCCTTTTCTTTTTAATAATAAGGGTCGGCCTTCGGCCTCCCGCTTGTTATTCCTGTTACGAGTCGGCCTTCGGCCTCCGATTTACTTTCGAATATTGCAGATCCGACATCCCATTGCATATCCGCGGTACAAATTCAAAATTCGATTTGGCGAAAAATTTCGGCCTTAAAAATAATTTTCAAGGTCACGTGTCTTGGAACAATTTAAAGCCAACGACGGTGTATATCGAGAACCTTAATTTGGGCAATTTTGTAAAATTTCAAAAACTCGCCTTAAGGGCCGTAACTGGGCCCTCGAAAGAGATTTCAAGGTCAAAATGAAGGTGCATTTAATAACTGCGCAAGGGCAATAAGATGTCGCGCATTTCAAGTTGGTACAAATTCAAAATTCGATTTTGCGACAAATTTCGGCATTAAAAATAATTTTCAAGGTCACGTGTCTTGGAACAATTTAAAGCCAACGACGGTGTCTATCGAGAACCTTAATTTGGGCAATTTTGTAAAATTTCAAAAATTCGCCTTAAGGGCCGTAACTGGGCCCCCGAAAGAGATTTCAAGGTCAAAATGATGGTGCTTTTAATATCTGCGCGAGGGCAATAAGATGTCACACATTTCAAGGTCTCCCAGATCCGGGGTAACCGTCGGAAGGACACGTAGGCGTCACCGCGCTGTCGCACGAAAAACATCGAAAGACCTAATCTGGGTCGCCGGACAAATCTGCACACGATAACGCAATATCGTCATTTGACCTTGTGGACTTAAAGAAAAAAAAAAAAAAAAAAAAAAAAAAAGCTACAACTGTCGAATACTTTGTCTACGCCCTACGTATTGCTTTGCGGAACCGCGAATCCAAATTTGAGTCCGTCGCGATGCGGCCCAAAAATCGAAATTTTAATCTCCACCAAAAAGGTCGAGGTTTGTAATCGAAATTTTTCATAATTTGCATTTCCGCAATTTGCCGGCTTATCGGACGTCCGACGAAAAAAAGTGTTGATTTCGAAATGGCGTAATTTTCCAAAATAATTTCCATGGGAGAGTGCCTTCAAAACCGAATAGCAAAATTTTTTTTTTTTTTATATAAAATTTTAACGTCGGAATCGGATTTGGCGAGCAATTTTAATAATAATATTTGATGCAAAACTTGTTGGGACATTATCCTTCCTCGATCAAAAAAAAATCACTTCAAAGTTGTCGGCGCACATGGGTGACTTTGGTTTGTTTGGTCCGGCCTTGGCTTCTCGACAACGATGAAACGAACACGAGTCGGCCTTCGGCCTCCCCCCGTTTTTTAAGAGTACGGGTCGGCCTTCGGCCTCCCGCTTGCACGGGTCGGCATACGGCTTCCCACTTGCTTTTAGAAAACACGGGTCGGCCTTCGGCCTCCACATTTTTGCTCCGTCAAAATTTCATTAGCACGGACCCATAGATTTTACCGAAATTATGTGATACGTCAAAATGTAATTTCAATGAATTTTTAAAATTTGCCGTTTTTTAATTTGTTTATCACGATTACTCGAAACCGGTCCATTTTGCGAGAAAAAGTATTTCCACAAATTTTGTCGGGCATAAGGTCGGCTCGACGACGGCGTATTTTTTTTCGCGATCCGTTCGACGCCGCCCGGCGTAGCTCAAAAAACGGCGAAAGAAAATGTAATTAAAATCGTCGTCTCGCTTAGCGGTCTAAATCGTACTACGACCTACGGTTTTTTTTTGCAGAAATGCAAATCTAAATTCGGGCGGATCCAAATGAGACCAAAAAATCGAAACTTTAACATACAAATAAGCGAGCCAAGCGCAAAAGAAGAAAAAACGCGTCCCCCTCCCTAAAACGGAAACGGGACAAAATTTCGAAAATCTGGCCCCAAGCGATTGTCGGGCGGATCCAAATGAGACCAAAAAATCGAAACTTTAATCTGAAAATAAGCGAGCCAAGCGCAAAAGATGAAAAAAACGCGCCCCCCTCCCTAAAACGGAAACGGGACAAAATTTCGAAAATTTGGCCCCAAGCGATTGTTCGTTTTCGTCGCCCCCACCCCTCCCGAAAATTTGAGGTCGATCGGACGAAAACCCCGGAAAAAGTGTCAAAAATACGAAAAACCGCGCTGAGCCGTTTTGCCGAGCGCTCGGAAAAAAATTTCGAAAAAAAAAAATTGTTTCGCCCCCTCGACCGTCGCCCGGGGCTGCCTGCAAAATTTCAACTCTTCAAAATGAATTCTCAAATTTTGGGACCACTTTGAACCGCCATTGCACCCCCTCCCTTATGTCCCATCTAAAAACGGACAATTTTCCCGTTAAATCCTCGTAAAACCACACGGGTATGCAAAATTTCAACTTTCCACGACCCTCGTAGCTATACGCACTAAAACTATGAATGAGTGAGTGATTTGCTCAGCTTTATATATTGTCGTGTTCTATTCGAGAATGTCCCAGGACAACTAGCAAATCTCCCTCTCCCTCTGACTTTAACAAGAAATAAAATCTCCTTTCAACAATGAAACTTTTAATTAATTGAATAAGAACTTTTATAAAAATTAATAAACAAATCTTATATTAAATTAACAAATCTTTATAACTACGTTTTTTTTTGAACCATTAAATTAACAAATCTTTATAACTACGCGTTCCTTTTTCAGTTTATTATTTAACGCAACAACCCGATTCAATGTTCGTCGGAGTACTTTCACTCGCACCGTGTGTAATAATTTAAATTTCGCTTACCACGTCTCTTTCTCTCACTTTTTTGTTCTAATCTTCCCTTTTTACTTGGTCGACCTACCGGTCAGCCGCTATTCAAAACTTGGTCTGCCTTTTTATAAATCCTGTGGATTGATTCTCCAATTCTTTATTATTATTAATTCGTTGTTTCCAATTAGCATTTCGTTATTTTTTCTTAATTAAGGTAAATAATATCCAGTTATTTTTATTACCTCCAAACTCACTTCTTCTTTGTTACAATTATTATTATGAATCTACTTTTTAGATTCACGCTCTTTTTTAATTAATTTCCCATCCAATATCACACTTTTGTGGAGCCAAATATTTTTCATTCAAATTCAAACGCAAGCTTCTGAGAGCTCTCCATTTTTTTTTCGTTTCCTTGGTTATTTTTTGAAAACCATTTTCACACACTTATGATCTAATTACATTATTTTATATTTATTTTTCATTGTTTTAAATTTGATTTTATTTCATAATTCAATATTTAATTTTTGTGCATTTTGAAAACACACTTCAACTGCCCCCTAAATTTTTAAATTGTTCAACATAGTTGAATTTTTTTGAAATTTACATCAAAGAATGGGTTTTCAAATGGAAGTATTGCTCTTGATTGAAGAATTTAATTTTGTTTCTATTCTTTTTATGAATTACGTTTTAAATTTATTATTAAGTGTGGCATGTTACTTTTGACACAAATCTACATTTTTAAACTGTACTAACTAATTTTATTCGAATTTTATAAATTGACTTTTATTTATTTAATTCTATCGTCGGTATCCTCCTATTTTATTTATTTATTCAATAATATCCCATTTGCTTCATCAAACCCTCTTTAATTCGACCAGCTACTGGGTCCCCATTTATTTCATCAATAATTAATCTGACACCCGCGACTTTTATCCTAGTTCCGTCGGGTATCTACCTCCTAAAACATCATAATCTCATTATTTTATCTCCTCCTTTGGAGTGCATCTCAATTATTTACCCCCCCTTTATTTCATCAATAATTATCATATTCTGGATACCTATTCTATTATTAAACTTTTTATTATCATATTTCAATCACTTATGTACTAACTTCTCAATAACTTTGTTTTCTTTTATGTTAATTAATCAAATATTCCTTTTGTTTGCGTAGAGTCGTGTTCTTGTAATTAAATTTTTCTTCTTCTTCATCTTGGTTGATTTATAAATTTTTCAACTGCTTTCTACTATTTTCTTCGGCGGTTCTTGAAATGGTTGTTATTTATATTTTTAACTTAAGTTTCGCTTCATTTTTCAACCCGCAGTAGAATTTTTCTTCATTTCTTCGTATCTAACATGATTCAACATCTTCATTTTAACATAAGTCTTCAACTTCTTAATATTTACAAACTTTATTTTACAAATTTTTCATCGCATGTCCAGTATCCAATCGCATTTATCAAATTTACAATTATTCGTCATTTAAATTTCCAATTACCAATTTTCCGATTTATTCCTGTGGTCTCTTCCACCTGACATGTTTAAATAGCTCCATGATCTTCATGTAATTCGCGTGACTTTCGTTAACTCGTGGCACTTTGTTACCTTCAACGTCGTCCCGATAAATAAAATTGTTCAAACTGTCAATGTCAATCATAATTAAATTATTTTGATGTTTGTCGCTGTCACTTTTTAAATTGTTTATAAATTTTTCTTGCATATTATCCGTATTGTATTTTGTAGCACATAAATTGTTTATTAGTAAGTTTTTATTCACTGTACCGTTATCACATAAATTGTTTTTGTAATAAAAGTTTTTCCGTTTTATGAAATTTACTTTTCCGTTCGTACGCGCATTTATTTTTTCGCATGTATTTAAATTTTTGTTTATCGTCGTGAATGCTTTGTTGTTTGGAGCTATTAGTTTTATCGGATTCATTTTTATTATCTGGGTTCTAAATTGTTCTAAATTTAGGTTATCGATTTTTTTATTTAACAGTGAGACTTCTGCCTCGGTGTCTCCTAAAGTCTTCAATTGTATGTCATTAATTTTCATGAAAGTATACGGTAGGCCCGTAAATTTATCATTTAACTTTGCGTCATTTTTAGTGCTTATGTCCTCTCTTGGATGTTCATAAGTGCCTATCCGATTTTTAATTGAACATCCATTTACCGAAAATTTTTATTGTTCTCGTTTTCAGGCACTTCCCCGTTGTCTTCCACAATCGTTATTGCGTTAACATGTGCTGGTGTCGCATTATTATTGTTTCGATTATGTTGTTGGTTCATTCCCGAATTATTGTAGACTCTTGTCTGTCTCACATCTTGGCTGTTGTTGTTGGCATATTGTTGGTTAGAATTATCATTAAATCTGTTCCTGTTATTTTGTTCTGAAGTTGAGTTTTCATTGCTTGCGTTGTAATTATTTTGTTGTCGATTGTTATAATTATTACTATTTTGGTAATGACCTCGAGTTGAATTTTGATAATTGTTTGAATTTCGATTTTCGTGCTGGTGGTATTTATTCCAATTATTTTGATTTTGTTGATGATCGTACCTTCTCCCATTTTCATCACCTCTATTGTTGTAATTTTCGTTATAATTAGACCGATAATTTTGGTAATTATTACCGTTGTAATAATTGCGTTTATTATTGAAATTATTATAATTTCGATTATAATTATTGTTGTTTTGCTGTTCATTATTATGGTTCCTCCAAGATGTAGGATTATTTTGGTTAATTTCGTCATTCCTATCTTCGTATGGTATGTTGTCAAACCGTTTTAGTAAGTTGATAAATTGTTCAATGGTTTCTATATTTTCAATTGAAACTCGATTTCTAACATCATATCCGAAATGATCTGCCAAACTTCCGATTATATCAATCTCCATCATAGGTGGATCTAATTGCTTTGCGGAATTTATAAGTTTAATAGCATAATTTTCTCTCGTGTCGTTTGCCATTCCACGATATTTTCCTGTCAATAAATTTTTTCTCACCTTTCGTTGTTCAGTTGGCCCCCAATATTGTCTTATAAATAATTTTTCAAATTCGTCGAAATCTTTGTATTCGTCTTCAATTATACCAAGCCACTGTTCTGCTTGCTTTTTCAACGAACTCCTTATGATTGATTTTAGACGCGTTACATCCTTGATTTTTCTGGTAGTGTCCTTCAAATTTTTTAAAAACAAACGTGGATTACCTTGTCCATCTCCATAAAATTTCATTAATTTGTCGCTGTTGAACCCGAATTGAATCTCCTGCATTATCTCTTTAAGACCACTCGTTCCATTTTCTCCTACCTTAGCTTGATTTCTTTGATTCGCTAGTTGTGTTATTCGGCTAGCGTTGTTGTTAATAACCGATTTCATGTCAGTGATATCTTCTCCTACTTGTTCTATTATTTCTTCTCTTACAACATTTAATGAGTTTATAAAATCAGTTCTTTTCATTGTGGTTTCTTTTAATACGGTAATGTCGTCGTCCATTCTTTCAATTTTTACCTGGGTATTTTGTTGTGACATTTTTAACTCGTTCATTCCCTTTTTTAAACTTTCTTCCGATTGTTTCGTGGCCATTATTATTGTATCTTCTGACCTTTGCGTGTTTACTTTTATCTCCATCATCATTATTGCAAACATCTGTTGCATTGTTGTAGTTTGATCTGTTTCTATTCTTCTTTCTTCAACCACTTCTTCTTCATTATTTTCAACAGTCAGTTGATCCTCAACTATAACCGATTTTTCTCCAGCCTTTTTCTCTTCCATATTTTCCATGGTTTCTTGGTTTTCCTTTCTTTGTTCGAGCTCCGCTTGAGTCGTACTTCTAGTTACACGTTTGGTGTTCATTTTGTAATTCTGAATAATAATTATTTTCAAATAGGAATAAATAGTTAGTTAGTTTTATAATGGTTATTTGTAATTTGCAAATTTTTAACTACACTTATAATAGTTATTTTATGTTGAATTTTACTGTAAACTTTGCCTAACTTAATTTTAATATTTAAGTGAATTTTTAAATTTTATTGAAATTGGTTTTAATTTCTAGGAACTGAATTTATTAATTTATAGCAAAGAGCAAAGAGCAAATCTTTAATCTCAGAGTCGTGGTATTTGATAGCCCACTCGTTGGTCGCCAAATTCTTTACTATGCTGTCGTGTTCTATTCGAGAATGTCCCAGGACAACTAGCAAATCTCCCTCTCCCTCTGACTTTAACAAGAAATAAAATCTCCTTTCAACAATGAAACTTTTAATTAATTGAATAAGAACTTTTATAAAAATTAATAAACAAATCTTATATTAAATTAACAAATCTTTATAACTACGTTTTTTTTTGAACCATTAAATTAACAAATCTTTATAACTACGCGTTCCTTTTTCAGTTTATTATTTAACGCAACAACCCGATTCAATGTTCGTCGGAGTACTTTCACTCGCACCGTGTGTAATAATTTAAATTTCGCTTACCACGTCTCTTTCTCTCACTTTTTTGTTCTAATCTTCCCTTTTTACTTGGTCGACCTACCGGTCAGCCGCTATTCAAAACTTGGTCTGCCTTTTTATAAATCCTGTGGATTGATTCTCCAATTCTTTATTATTATTAATTCGTTGTTTTCAATTAGCATTTCGTTATTTTTTCTTAATTAAGGTAAATAATATCCAGTTATTTTTATTACCTCCAAACTCACTTCTTCTTTGTTACAATTATTATTATGAATCTACTTTTTAGATTCACGCTCTTTTTTAATTAATTTCCCATCCAATATCACACTTTTGTGGAGCCAAATATTTTTCATTCAAATTCAAACGCAAGCTTCTGAGAGCTCTCCATTTTTTTTTCGTTTCCTTGGTTATTTTTTGAAAACCATTTTCACACACTTATGATCTAATTACATTATTTTATATTTATTTTTCATTGTTTTAAATTTGATTTTATTTCATAATTCAATATTTAATTTTTGTGCATTTTGAAAACACACTTCAATATATTAGAAAAGAAGAAAATGTTGAAGAATACGGTCATCCGAGTTCCACCTTGTTAATTTAATAAATCGATGTTTTCCAATTTGAGTTTTTAATTTATATTGTAGATCTCTGCTTGGGCTTATGTAGGCTTTTTAATGTTGATTATCAGATTATCCGATTACCGAAAACGTTGCATAAAATCCCTTTTAATCGGTATTATTACCAATAAGAAAGACAATATTTGTAAAAAGACAAATAGTTTTTTGACAAAACTAAAAAAATTAAAACATTTCCCCCCCCCACCCTCCCCCTTTTCGTGGGTCGGCAAAAAACGTCAAAAAAATTTTCAAAATTTTTATTTTTCAAAAATTTTGAAGCTAGTTTTAGTTCTTTGACACAACTAACAAAATTAAAAATTTCCCGCCCCCCCTTTCTCCCTTTTCGTGGGTCGGCAAAAAACGTCGCAAAAATTTTCCCGTATTCTTATAAGCAAGTTGGAGGCCGAAAGCCGACCCGTATTCTTAAATGCCAGTGGGAGGCCGAAGGCCGACCCGACCCGTGTTCTCAAAAGCAAGTGGGAGGCCGAAGGCCGACCCGTATTCTTATAAGCACGTTGGAGGCCGAAGGCAGACCCATATTCATATATGCCAGTGGGAGGCCGAAGGCCGACCCGACCCGTGTTCTCTAAAGCAAGTGGGAGGCCGAAGGCCGACCTGTGTTCCTGAAAGGCAAGTGGGAGGCCGACCCGTAGTTTTATAAGCAAGTTGGAGGCCGAAGGCCGACCCGACCCGACCCATGTTCTCAAAAGCAAATGGGAGCAAGCATAACTCCGGAACCGAAAGGGCTAGGACCCTGGGAATGGTGGTTATGGATGGGGGCGGAGGTGTCAACCGCCCCCGACCCCACGCCGCCCCCGCCGTCTCAAACGCCGCCCCCAACCGGTTTTTAGGGAAAATAGTTTTTTAACAAAACAAAAAAATTAAAAAAATTCCCCCCCCTTTTTCGTGGGTCAGCAAAAAACGTCGAAAAATTTTCTAGCAGTCAAGACAGCTGAAGGCATATAAATATAATCTATTATGGCCGAACAACTAT
This sequence comes from Podabrus alpinus, assembly GCA_932274525.1. Lineage (NCBI taxonomy): Eukaryota > Metazoa > Arthropoda > Insecta > Coleoptera > Cantharidae > Podabrus > Podabrus alpinus. The sequence goes on along the minus strand of OW026456.1, from coordinate 66,632,511 downwards.
GGCCTTCACGGATCTATTATGGTCTCCCCCTGTGAGGCCGAAGGCCGAACAACTATGACCTTCACGGATCTATTATAGTCCTCCCCCTGTGAGGCCGAACAACTATGGCCTTCACGGATTTATTATGGTCCGCCCTGTGAAGTCGAAGGCTGAACAACTATGGCCTTCACGGATCTATTATAGCCCTCCGCTATGAGGCCGAAGGCCGTACAACTATGGCCTTCACGGATATATTATGGTCCTCCCCCTGTGAGGCCGAAGAACTATGGCCTTCAAGGATCTATTATGGTTTTTAACTTTGTATGTTTCAAAACAAGTTTTATTCATAACGACTGATAAATAGTACCTAATACATCATACAAAATAAGATCGAGAAAATACATAATTATTATAAAGAATAAAACTATAAAACTTCACAATTGAAGAAATAGATATCTCGACTGTCTTGCGAAGGTCGCGGACGTACATACGTTGCTATACGTAACGTTCGGAATTTGCAGAACTAGGTATCTCAAATTATGCACTTATAGCATAACAGCATTGAAGGGATCTGGGACTTATCTACTTTTAGCAAGTGGATATTTGATATTAGAACCTACATAATAGAACATTTTTAGTTGTAGCACTAAATAAAGTGGGTAAAATTAGGTGGTTACATATAGCTAACTCAAAATAGCCAAAATTCGAGTTACCTAGTTATAGTATTAAGGGGACGAAATGAGCAAAACTACGCATTAAGTAATCAAGAGTGCACCAAGATACAATTAAATCAATACATGTGCGAATTTCAGACCAACCAAATTAAAGAAGATTCACCATGCGAAGTTCATTTAACACAGTTTACCCAGAAATACAAAAATTGTCAGTAAGAATATTTGGATATCAAGTTACACCACTTCAAAAGAAAAATAGACGAGTCAAATCAAGCCCAATTTATTTTCACCGAACAAGCGGATGGACAATCATTTCATATGATTTTTTGTGGGTCGGCAACAAAACGTCGAAAATTGAGAAACGTGAAATTTTTTCACAAAAAGGCCAAAGGCCGAACAACTATGGCCTTCACGGATCTATTATGGTTTGCTCTGTGCGTAAGAAGCATAGCTTCTGTGGACGGTCCGACGACCGCTCTCATTTTTTTATTATGTACTCAAGTCATCCCTGTAAAAGCGGCGTATGCGCGTTGGTCTACAACTTTTCTACTTAGCTTGCTTTCAAATTTTCATCTTTGTCTTTTTGATACAAACGAAAATTTTTGCGGTACAAACCGATACAAACGAAGTACAAACGATTCCACCAAGTCCGATTTGAATATTTTGAGGTGGGGGTGCTGGCATTTCCCTGGCACCCCCACTTTGAAAGTGCTGTAACTTTTTTGTCTTGATGATACAAACGAAAATTTTTGCGGTACAAACCGATACAAACGAAGTACAAACGATTCCACCAAGTCCGATTTGAATATTTTGAGGTGGGGGTGCTGGCATTTCCCTGGCACCCCCACTTTGAAAGTGCTGTAACTTTTTTGTCTTGATGATACAAACGAAAATTTTTGCGGTACAAACCGATACAAACGAAGTACAAGCGATTCCACAAAGTCCGATTTCAATATTTTGAGGTGGGGGTGCTGGCATTTCCCTGGCTCCCCCACTTTGAAAGTGCTGTAACTTTTTTGTCTTGATGATACAAACGAAAATTTTTGCGGTACAAACAGATACAAACGAAGTACAAACGATTCCACCAAGTCCGATTTGAATATTTTGTGGTGGGGGTGCCGGGGAAATGGAGCCCCTGGCACCCCACTTTGAAAGTGCTGTAACTTTTTAGTCTTGATGATACAAACGAAAATTTTTGCGGTACAAACCGATACAAACGAAGTACAAACGATTCCACCAAGTCCGATTTGAATATTTTGAGGTGGGGGTGCTGGCATTTCCCTGGCACCCCCACTTTGAAAGTGCTGTAACTTTTTTGTCTTGATGGTACAAACGAAAATTTTTGCGGTACAAACCGATACAAACGATTCCACCAAGTCCGATTTGAATATTTTGTGGTGGGGGTGCCGGGGAAATGGAGCCTTGGCAGGAGGTAGACTGCGTCACTTTGGGCTTCCATATCCAGGAACTGGAGAGATAGCGAAAGCACCCTTCGTCTGCATACTCGACTTCGTTGAGGAGACACGGCTGATGGAGTGAAAAAACTTGAACGAGGGGCACAATAAGCTTAAGCTTCAGTGCAGTGGGCGTCATAAACCACAACCCGTTAGAAATAATAATAATAAATATATAGTGGTTTAATTGATAGAATCGTCGAGATAGAAGATGATGACCAATTTGTGGCGTGGGCATTAAAATTTTTTAATAAATATTTAGAAGTTATATTTAACTTTTCAGGAAAATTGTAAACGTTGAATTATTTGAAATTTGGAATAGAAGATGATGACCAACTTGTTGCGTGGAAATTAAAATTTTTTAATAAATATTTAGAAATTGTTATTAACTTTTTCGGAAAATCGCTAACGTCGAATTATTTGAAATGTGGAATAGAAGATGATGACCAATTTGTTGCGTGCAAATTGATATTCGCGAAGCCATTTTCAAGTTGCGCGTATAGGATATGCGCGAGGTCAATTTTGTACGAGCTAAATAAAAGCTTTTAAAAAAGGTTTGAGCCCCGGCTCCCATTTTCCCAAGAAGTACCACATTGCAAGGACAACAAAATTACTCAAAGCGAAGGTGCATTCAGCACAAAATCAAAATCATCGCAGAACAACGAGGGTTGGGCGGAAACAACCTCAGCCCGGAGAATAACGAACATACTTTTATTAACTTCAATTTTATTATTTATTGCTTGTAGTAATTTAAGTGGTATTTGCTTAGTTGTTTTTGAATTCCGTTGTGCCGTAAGAAAATTCTATTAAGGTAATGGTCGTTAAAATACGTTATAGTTTATAGTACTTAACCACTAAGTACCAGCACCGTTATTTTCGAGGACCGGATTCATGCCTGGATCGATACAAAAGAAGTTAAACCAAATAGAATTGTACTGAATTAAATTGAACTGAATCGTTTTAAACCAAAGCGTTGCGGATTAACAAATTGAATTTAATTCAGTTTAGATCCAATGAAACGTAGGAGAATTTTACTAATGAATACGGCCACGTTGGTTATACCCTATGACTAGCTCTCTTAGGGCAAACGATAAAATAACTGCGCCATTACTTCTGGCTAGATGTTTCGGGGTGATGCAGGGGGTGCTAAAGAGAGAGATGCTCTGAAGAGCGTAGAGTGGATGTTAAGTGAGCGTCACGTAGTTTACCATTACCACCCTGCTCACCATAAAACCAGAAACCATCGAGAAAACTACGAAACTGTGGTAATAACCAGTAATGACCAAAATAAATGGGAGACAGTTACCATTTATAGCTAAAATAGTATCGACTCGTCTCTGACCAACTTTGAATCAACACGAACGAATGATGACCAATAGTTGGTAAGCAACCAGATGGTCGTTGCTCGAAGGTGATAAAAATTGCGATGTCCGATGGTAATTGCTTTTAACAGACCAGGTTGTACAGAAGCGAAATAATACCACCAAGATTCGCTTCTCGAATTAATTAAGGGAACGTTCGGGTGGTCGCTAAAATCCCGATGAATGGTTTAGAATATAATAATTCAAGTACAACCACCGTGAAGTAAAACTTTCCACCGCTGTACTTCTGTCGTGCATCGCGAGACCTTTTTCTTATATAATTCTTTTCAAATAAAACAAACAGACAAATAATAAAAATATACACACAACAAAAAAATATCAAGCCTTTAATTTCGAATACGGGATTCTAAGCTTTGCCGACCGCTTTGTGGACCGCTAGCCTATCCATTAGACTAACTCAGCTCTACGCTACCTATGTCTAATATAAGTTATTTAATTTGGTTAAAGAAAACATTATTTCCTATAAATAATGTTTCCACAAATATAGCAATACAGTTGTTAATATATGATACAAAATCTTTCCTTACTGCTCTAATGAGAAGCAGCTTGGAGAAGATAAAGTCCACGCAGGAGGTAAGAACCTTCTGCTTTTAAATGCGTGGAGCCCTGGTGTTAGGTCAACTAGCTCTTTGATGGAAACGTCGGTATGCGAGGGCCATGGGTCGTGTAAAAACGCCTCGGATAAACTCAAGGAAGCAGCTTTGCAAACACACACAAAATAAACTTAACAATAAAATAAAAATAAACATAAAAATAAACAATACGGTGGTCATTGCTTAAAGGCTTAATGATAAAGTCGATGCTTATGGTGTTAGTATTGCGCCAGTGGAACGTAACACAGTAGTCCACTACAGGAGCCGACCAGAACGGCACAGTAGCGACCGCACTGACACCCAGAATCCCCACCCAAACAATCAATCGACGGAACACTCGAATGGTCATATACAATCCCACTAAGGTAACCACCGAGCCTCCGACGACCAAACCAAATAGCAGCGACCCTGGCGCAATGCCGCACTCTGTATATAAGTAGGTCACACATCGAAGCCTTATAAAAATAATATTAAACCAAAAATTAAACAAAAAAATACGTCGAACATAAAATTTCAAGTCGAGGCTTGAACTTAGGACGACCACTCTGGAGTCCGATCGCCGATGCATTATACTTACGCCGCTTGATGTAGTAACGTGGAAATAAAACCCAGTCGAAGTACACATTATAAAACAATTTATTAAATCAAATAATTATTAATTAAATAATTATACCAAAAATCAATATTCAAACTTAAATTCATTTCCACGTTTAGCGAACGTAAAAGAGATTAGATATTCCAATCACTACGATACAGGTATACAAAAATGCACCGCAATCATAATCTCGTATAACATTCTTTACCAAAAATGAACGACGAACAAAAAACCAGAATGTTACACATAAATAAAAAATAAAACACATTAAAAAGGCCAAGGGAAAAAATATGCCATCGAGCTTCTGATGTTAAAATATTGGCCAATCGATCGACAGGTACTGTGAAGTAATTGCAAATAAATCGTGTTACTCACCGATGCTACCGGATAAACATCCTTCCCAGAAATTATGGGCCAGGGTGGTCGAATAGGGACACATGGCACGGCCAAAAAAACCACAATCCTCCAATCGCGGATCAAATCCCCTACTGGGATGGAAAAACAGCATATTCCATATAATAACCGGATTGTCGGACTGCAATTCCCACAAACGTAACCATACCCCGCAAAATCGAAAACCAACCCCGAAAATCACTTCACAGACCACAAGACGTGACCTTCTCGTCCGCCATTTTTCCCCAAGTCTCTCTCAGCGCGCAGCTCGACCTGCGTTCCGGAAAACAGATAATAAAAATATCGCAGAGTCCACAACGCCATCTCATTCAATTTAAATGAAATTGCACAGGCCAACCAAATTGATGTATAAGGTTGAACATAACGGATGTAAAGTCCAAAATCCGTTATATATATTGGCGCTGCGACGAATGTAGAGACCTGGGCGTATTTTTTGACGTCAAAATGAACTTCATCCAACATGTGGAGAATATAAGATCTAAGGCTATTAAGACATTGGGATTCATAACCCGCAATTGTCGTGATTTCTCTAGTATTGACGTAATAAAAATCTTGTACTACGCCTATGTTCGTAGCACGCTGGAATATGCTTCAATTATTTGAGACGCTTCTTGAAATATCTATATTTAAAATCACATGGCACATACCCTGAGATCGGTTATAGTCATGGCTCGTTGTTGGGGATGTTTGGCATTCGTCCACTGAGTGTTCGCAGGATTGCGATATCGGTTGCTTTCCTTTTTGGACTACTTCATGGCAATGTAGACTGTTGTTGTATCTTAGAGAGCTTGAATTTCCATGTACCTAGAATTACTAGCCGCAGCAGATGGGTATTTTACGTTGATGGTCGTCGCACTAATGTGGCTGCTCGGAGTCCGATAAATTGTATGTGTGATAATTTCAATAAGATCTCGCACTTGTGTGATATTCATGCGGACAGTTTAAAAACTATATACAATGTCATTTTTGACTTTCACTCTCATGTAGCCGCATTGGAGTGAGTGTACCTCGAATATCAGCCTCATTTTTGAATTTGTGAGGCCAAGTTATGTAAACTTACATATTTATTTTGGTACCACATGGTATATTGTTGATATATGTATGACATATTGCTTTCTGTAATTGGATTCGTCCGTTGAAAGGTTTAAATAAATAAATAAATAAATAAAAAAATATATATATTCACGCGTGCGAGCGTACAATCAAAAAAGTGCCTTAATCAAATCCATGCAGAAAGCATTAAACAAATCATATTCTTGGCGAAACTTTCCAATAAAAAAAAATACATAAGGCAAGACACAAACCTGAAATATTAAAACACAAACAAAATAATATTCAGTATAAATTGCGAGTTGGCAGATAATGCAATATGTGAAATTAACGATAGGTTCTAAATGAAAAAGAATTGAATGGTTAATAATCCATCTGGAAGTATGGACGATGGATCCAACATAAAAAAGAAACGTACAGAACGTTAAAAATCCACTCGGATTTTTGACGAGTGATCGGGTTCGGAAAAACACTGTTCCATATTAATTCGAATGCTGGATCGTTCGAGAAAGGAAGTAATCAAAATTCCTTCCAAAAATCTCAACCACACTTCACAAGCTGACCAGTAAAATTTACGTCCACACCTTACCACGTTCAAAGACGAACTCCCTCATATCATTTTCGATAACTCGCACGTTTCGATAAAACATTTGTCTTTACCAAACTGAATTGTCCTGCCATACCTCGGGAAATGTTTCAAATTTATAGCAGCGATCTGCAATAAATTAGATTTTCAAAATCAAAACTTGTAGTGGAAATTTGGAACCGTCACACCAACTTCTAAATATTATTTTAAAACAAGACTCGAAGTCACGACAAAACCCTCGAACCTGTTCACGGAAAAATGGATTGCGCACACACACTTTGTCAGGAAGATCTGGATTATAGGTACAGAATATGTAAAAAAGCTTAATCAGGATTTTGAAGAGGTTTGTTATGGCCAAAGGATAAATGTAAAAGGGGAAGCCCTTTGTCGGATAACTGGAGTACCGATAGATCCCTTTTACTATTATCACGAAGACACCTGGGGAGATACGCAAACAGAATATGTACGCAGGGAATGGAACACGGATTCCAACGTGTACTCCAGGGTTATGATAAACAATATTAAGGTGATTGAAGACGCGTCACAGCTGATTACACCCCCAAAAATTACGGTTACCATTCAGGAGCCAGCTTTGGAGAAGGGAGAGAAACCCGCCAATAACGCGACTCAAACCAATCCAAAAGAGCCACAGGGCCAATCAGAAGAAAGGCAAAATCCCCCCCCCCCCGAAACAGCGGTTAAGGCACGCCTTTCAACTATTGCAGGGATGGATCAGCCCCTTCTGGATACCGAGTTAATCTCCTCCCCAAAAATATGGTAGAGGTCCAACTTCCTGTTATTACAGAGATGGTCTCGCTCCTCAGTACAGCGGTTGAGCATCAGACTCTCGCTTTACCGAGGAAAACACCCGGTAGAGGACCCACCCCCGATACAATTATAGAGCAAAGCGCTAAGATTCTACCGGGGATAGGCCCTTTCTCAAGGTTACACATGGCCGTTTAACCCTAGTAACAAGAGGAAAAGGCTCCGATCCAGCTATCACGGATCGACTCATACAAATTTGGGATATAATTTTTAGTCAGCATATTTAAATCTATTTCATAGGATTATGATGCTTATAAAAAGAGTTAATATTAATACCAAATTTATTGTATAGAAAATATTTAATTAAAAAAAATAAAACGCGATATTAAACATTGGATTAATCACTTAGAGCACAAAAAGCTTCTATAGCAAGATGTGGATGTGTTCGAATCATTGATTGAAATTCAGGTATCTTACCTACAAATGAAGCATGTACAGCGATAAACTCTTTCACTTGATTCTTTAATTTCTTTGTGCGAAACTTATCGCTAAGAATAAAAATTTCAGCAACATTATCAAGGGATAAACTTTTAAACAACTCTTCTTCGCACTTCATCTTTAAGTCATCCATTTCGTATTTTTCCGCCATATTTAACAGACCAGGAGGTATTATTTCCAATTTGTTTATTTTTCCAGTGTACATATAACGCAACATTTCGCGTAAACCTTCCTCATCTATATCGATTATTTCGACCCGATTATTTCTACATTCTACCATGTCGCTCTGAAACATTGCTCTAAAAACTGAGCTTCGAGCTGCTAGGATCACTTTATGAGCCGGAAATTCTTTTCCACCAGCGATAAGTGTTACATCACTGAACTCTGCATTTTCGAATAGAAACTTGAAGTCCAGCGCTAGATCATTTTTAGGCATGGTTAGTGATCCCGAAGTGTTTTCACTGCCTACAGTGACATTAATTTCGCAAAGTATGGTCAGTTTATCGTCTGGCAAAACCTCATTTTTTGCATTAAACAAAAACTCCTGTGTTACAAATTCATCACAACCCCAACCACTTGAAGAAGTTGAAAATCTAGATGAACCTTCTAGAATTTCAACTAATTCACCTTTAGAGTTTACAATAGCCCACTTGTATTTTATTGGTATATCGCTCACATTAGTTTTAACTAACCGCATAAACAGCGAAACATATTTGCCATTTTTGTTACCGCGTCCATTTGGGTACAGCCACAAACACCATTCCGACTTATCACTGTTGTTTCCAGCCGAAAATATAGTTGAAACCAATTTTTCATCAGCTTTTTGTTGGCAGAAACTAAAATTAGTTATGGTCCAGATGTGCCTCAGCTTAGCAACTGGAACATAAGTCGAACTCCAACTCTCCAAAAATTCATTAGTGTCTTTTTTGTTACAATTGGGACATGGGACTGGATATTCAGTCATTGTGGTAGAAATTCCAGTGGCTGGTATAATTTATCGATCTAAAACAAAACGACATTATTTTATTTTCGAAATAAGAAACCAAGCAGGGAAACCCCCTAATGATATGTTAACGTTCTAATGTAAAAAATGTCTACAGTATTGTATAGACGTCAGACAGTACTATAATATGTAAGTATGTTTCAGACTCATTAGTCATCAACAGTACTGTATACATACAAATATTGCGCAATATGAAAAAATTTTATGTAACGTGAAAAATACGAGTCAAATATTGATAACAATACCATGCACTATATAGTTAACAAATTTTTCGGATTATAAGCACAGATGCAATATAGAAAATAAAATTTACACAATCAAAATATTTTAGTTATATAATTAAATATTTTATAAAAATATTTTAGTAATCTATTAACGGAAACCACACTGAGAAAAAGGATTGGTGTCTATAACACAACAGATTTAATTGGTGTAATTTCATTAATATCACATTTGATATAGTAATGTAATGTGTTAGTACAAGCATATTATTATCAAAATGGCATATTATGGCATATATTATTATCAAAAAACGATAGCATTATTTGTGCTAAAATTACAGATTCCACAATAGACCTAGATTTATTCCAAATAATTAAACAAAATATGAAAAAAAGTAGTAATTAAACAAAACTCACCAATAGCGATTATCACCTTTATTTTCGTCAGAATTTCAATTACAGCAGATTATAGTCACTAATACTTTTGTTGTCTTCTTGCGTCTTGGGCCATTGGGATATAATGCCTTATTACATTAAGTACAGGTAATAGCCTTATTAAGTTGGTAGCAGTAATCCTGTTAATCTCATTAAGAGTGTTCAACAAATGTGTTAATACCTGCCGTGCAGGGACGGCTCCATATTTACTTAGATTTATTTTCATTCGCAAACCGTCGATAAATTCCGCTGTAGACATTACTGTACTTTTTTCGGAGATTGACCTTGGATAGAGATAATGAATAATGTTCATCAAATTGCAGATTTCAGCAGCTCCCTTGCACGATTCTTGAGGTTAACCTCATCGAATAACCTCAATAACGTATGAGGTTATTCGTCTTTGAAGATGAATAACAGAATAGCCGTAATGCGCATTGTGCATTATGAAAATTTTAAATCAAATTAGTGATTGATTCTTTTTTTAACCAATAGCCAATGAAATTACAGAACGTTTTCTGGATAAGGATTACCAACCTTATATTATAAAAAGAAGAAAATGTTGAAGAATACGGTCATCCGAGTTCCACCTTGTTAATTTAATAAATCGATGTTTTCCAATTTGGGTTTTTAATTTATATTGTAGATCTCTGCTTGGGCTTATGTAGGCTTTTTAATGTTGGTTATCAGATTACCGAAAACGTTGCATAAAATCCCTTTTAATCGGTATTATTACCAATAAGAAAGACAATATTAGTTTTCTACCTCCAACATTAAGAGCGCGCTGCGGAAAGAGAGAGAAGGAAGCAGTAGATATGATGTTGAAAGAAGCCTCTAATCTTTTGTAGAGATTTAAAAAATTTAAAAAAATTATTTGCGCCATATCTAAGAGAACCCTTGAACCCTTTGTGCATTAAGTTGATTTTATATAGTTTAAAACTCCACTAAGGGCACTTTTTGATTTACAAGTTTTGTACAAGTTTTCTATAATTGATGATGAAATCGCTTCAAAATCGGGTTTTGTCCTTATAATGATCTGCAGAAGGCAATAACGAAGTTTCATAAAGATCGGTTGTCATAAAAATTCAAAATTGTCCTTTTTCATAAATTAGATTAACCTATTTACTTTTAATTTAAAGCGCTCAAAATTGGTTATTGCCTTCAATAGTCTTTCCTTATTAATATAAAAAAACAATTACATTGATACGACGCACAGTGGAGTATTTGGCCTCAAAAGGTGGCATAAAATACAAAAATCAAATGCTACATGCATATTCCCTATTAAGATTTTCGTAAACTACACTATCTTGGGCACCATTATGTGAATTTATAGAAACATTACTTGTTCCAACTTTCCACTACATCGTCAAAAGATGCTAATAATTTGCTGGGGGGGGGTTAACACATTCTTTTCAAAGATTATTTTTGCTAGAAATCGTTATAAATTGTAACTTTTACTTATGGAACAAGAAGTTCAAATATCTTAGATAAAGTCTGTAATAATTGATCTTGAAATAAATATGGTTACAATCATATAATGCATTGTATTAATTTTTGTAAAAGATTATCAGAAACAAAAGAAGATTTGAATATGAATGAAGGTAGATGAAGTTACTATTTTATTTTTACGGATAATACTGATACTTGAGACTTTAAAATAAATTTTTTGGCTGCGAATCTTTGCGAGGTTCTTTTTAATTCGCGTTTTACTTGGAGAACTCAAAAATTTCTAAGTCACCCTGTATATAGTTTTTATCAAATTATTCGGATTATGTGGCTTCTGGTCACGAAATAAATGTTGAAAGATTTCGGGAACACTGCCACAGCACTGCTCGGTACTTTGTTGATAAATACCCTTGGTACTGTATGCCACCTACCATACACAAATATTTAATTCATGGCCCAGAAATAGTTCAATTTGCGTTGCTGCCTATAGGTCAGTTAAGCGAAGAAGCACAGGAAGCTTGCAATAAGGATTTCAAGAGATATCGTGAACATAACTCGAGAAAATGTAGCCGCGAAAGTTCAAACAGAGACGTTCTGAACAGATTTCTTTTAACCTCTGACCCTGTTATAACAAACAAAAGAGAATTACCAAAAAAAATCTTCGATACTTATCTCAGCAGGTATTACATTTACTAAAACCCCCTACTGACCAAGTCATTGATAATCATAAACAGATTTCCGAGAGTGACGATGACGCTGACGTGATGATGCGATCGATGTATGATGACGAAGAAGATGACCAAGACATTATTTAAAATGTTTGCTTTATTTTTACTTTTAACGCTATACTTGAAAAATAAATATAAAAATTATTAACTACTTCTCTTCTGAATTTTTTAATTCGTATCCATTAAATATTTGTTGTATTGTGATATCACAACCTGTATTTTCGGATAAGTGTATATTTACATGATATTTACACATATCTTCCAAAAACTATTTCTGTGTTTTTTGCTGATGATGTTAATTTTTCAAAGTTTTTCAAATAAATTCATTTTCTTAATAAATAAATGCACCAGAATTATGCAAAGTATTTTTTAGATACTACTAAGAGCCCTGAAAATAAATATCCTATACTTAGAAATCCGTTGGAATAGTATTTGATTAAATGCCACCTTTTGAGGCCAAATACCCCACTGTGCGACGTTTAGTTTTTTAAATTTGTACAAAAGATTAGAGGCTTCTTTCAACATCATTCCCTCTCTCTCTTTCCGCAGCGCGCTCTTAAAGAATGTGAATGCAATTGGTCACTACGACTGTTAATGTTGGCGTAACAGTTCTGGAGAATGGGAACGTTATGACGACCTACAATATCGGTCCAAGATAAGCGAGACAATCAATAGTTGCAACTAATTGTCAATTTTTGATTTATACTACTTAATAGTTAATATATTAATAATTGTACATTATATTAATTATTTAGTTTGTTTTCTTATATATTAACATAATAAAATTATTTACTTAAAATAACTCTTATTCATCTTTTCTGCCGAATGAAATTCATCTCAGCATTCATTTGAATGACGAGCGTAGCTTGATCGGAGTTTTCTAAAATTTGAAATACTCATAACTTCGTAAAAACTTTTCTTCAATATAGATTGTACATTATTATTTATTATAATAATAATATTAATATCCATCATTATTTTCCTTAATAGAGGAAAAATGTTTTTTATTATGTACTCAAGCCACCCCTGTAAAAGCGGCGTATGCGCGTTGGTCTAGAACTTTTCTACTTAGCTTGCTTTCAGCTTTTCATCTTTGTCTTTTTGATACAAACGAAAATTTTTGCGGTACAAACCGATACAAACGAAGTACAAACGATTCCACCAAGTCCGATTTGAATATTTTGAGGTGGGGGTGCTGGCATTTCCCTGGCACCCCACTTTGAAAGTGCTGTAACTTTTAGGCTTCTATACAAAGTATAGCAAGAAGCCTTATGATCTAGCTCCGTGTCTGTCTGTCTGTCTGTCTGTCCGTCTGTCCGTCTGTCCGTCTGTCCGCATAATTCAAAATCATACAGAGCGTTTCAAATCGTGTTGGAAATACTCTGTGTGTATAGAGGTCTAAGAACTGGGTAGCCAGTGCGCTACTTTTAGGCTTCTGTACAAAGTATAACAAGAAGCCATATTTAGGCTTCTATGCAAGGTATAGAAAGAAGCCTTATGGTCTGGCTTCGTGTCGGTCCGCATGTTTCAGAGCCAATCATAACGTTGATCAACTGAAACGTTGTTATATTGTAAATACTTCGTATATATAGTATTGCGTTAATCTGTTAATCCGTTGATTCGATTCGCTAATGCAATTTATTATTATTACAGGTTAGATGATGTTTTGTATTGCTTTCATCAGAATCAAAATCGGAATCGGAAAAGTCGCTGCTAGAATAATTGCTTGAGTTGTTCATGTTTATAAATTAGTGGTACTTGCTATATCGATTCCTTTTCAAAAGTATTACCTAAATTTTAAATACAAAGTGTAACCTATATAGTAAATTGTTGATCCTTTGATACGTTGATACATTGATACGTTGATACATTGATACGTTGATACGTTGATACATTGATACGTTGATACATTGATACGTTGATACATTGATACGTTGATACATTGATACGTTGATACGTTGATATATTGATACGTTGATACATTGATCCGCTGATCTGTTGATCCGTTAATCTGTTTATCCATTTATTGCATTATCTGCTTATCGGTTATTTGTATTTTTATCTTTTGAACAATATATCCACACCATTAAGAAATTGTATGTAAAATTACAATCATTAGCAACTTTGTGACCAATTTTTCTTCAGCATAGCGCGAAATCATATCTTTCTTCAGTATTTATCACATCGAAAGTCAGCAATTATGGTACAATCTAGATATCAAAAAACTAATATTTTTTAATCAAAATCAAATTAATTAAAAAAAAATCTTGTAGCTGGTGTGTTATGGTAGTGTTATATCTACGAGGGCTGGGAAATCGAGTATTCGAATACTCGATTCTAGGTAATTTGTTCGACAGCATTATGTGCGACAGAAATTTGTTTGAAAATGCCCTGTCGATTAAATGTTCAGTCGTACAAATGCTGAGTTGGACGAATTTCTCTCGAACAAATTACCAACTACGGCATATTCAAACATTCGAATATCCCACTAATATTTAAGTGTTTTACTAGGTTTAAAATGATAATTTCATTATTAATAATTAATTTTAATATTATTAATAATAATTATTAATTTAACACAAGCGGCCTGCCGGTGTCGCGAGTAAACAGTCGACTAGTCCAGACGTGTTTTTGTTTTTCCAAGCAAAAATGTAATCAGTGACATTTACAGCCGTATTCACCAAGCTCTGTTAAGTTGCTAACAGAGAGTCAAGTCAATAACAGTCTGTTAATGTGATATATTTGTATTCACCAATGACTTTTAGCAGTTACCAGTCCGTCAAGTCGTCTGATAAGTTAACAGAGCAATATTGGGCTGTCAACATAGGTAACAGACTGATAAGTAATATTTTTATGTGTCAATATTGTAGGTTATAATTATTATTGACATTTGTTTTTGGTATGTATTTAAGGTTAACTTTTTTCCGCGAAATCAGTTAAAGCTAGTTTTACACGGTTTTACCAACAAAAATTCTAGTTATTTTTTTACTGACCTGTGTGGGATTCGAACCTGAACCGGACCGTCCTTTTAGGCTTCTATACAAAGTATAGCAAGAAGCCTTATGATCTGGCTCCGTGTCCGTCTGTCCGTCCGTCCGTCCGCATAATTCAAAATCATACAGAGCGTTTCAAATCGTGTTGGAAATACTCTGTGTGTATAATAGAGGTCTAAGAACTGGTTTTTTTATTTTACTTTGATGTGAAAAAATAATTTTTTATTGATGTGGTTAGTGAAGTTAAGTTGTAAATAAAAGAGAAAGGAGAGGATTGGTCCACCTCAAAAAAGGACCATACATTACAGAGAAGTAAAGTTTCGAATAGAATGGAAAAGTTTGATTGTTATTACTTATATAGTAAATGATAATTACCAACCGCAAAAAATTTAATTGGTGCAGATTATCTGATTATGTGATGTTACATTATATGGCGATCAAAACTAACCAGATAATAACAACTTTCCACACCAGAAAGGTAGCTGTATAGAAGCCTAAGAACTGCCGCTAAAGCGAGTTCCACCTTGTTTTGTCTTGATGGTACAAACGAAAATTTTTGCGGTACAAACCGATACAAACGAAGTACAAACGATTCCACCAAGTCCGATTTCAATATTTTGAGGTGGGGGTGCCGGGGAAATGGAGCCTTGGCAGGAGGTAGACTGCGTCACTTTGGGCTTCCATATCCAGGAACTGGAGAGATAGCGAAAGCACCCTTCGGCTGTATACTCGACTTCGTTGAGGAGACACGGATGCTGGAGTGAAAAAACTTGAACGAGGGGCACAATAAGCTTAAGCTTCAGTGCAGTGGGCGTCATAAACCACAACCCGTTATAAATAATAATAATAAATATATAGTGGTTTAATTGATAGAATCGTCGAGATAGAAGATGATGACCAATTTGTGGCGTGGGCATTAAAATTTTTTAATAAATATTTAGAAGTTATTTTTAACTTTTCAGGAAAATCGTAAACGTTGAATTATTTGAAATTTGGAATAGAAGATGATGACCAACTTGTTGCGTGGAAATTAAAATTTTTTAAAAATATTTAGAAGTTATTATTAACTTTTTCGGAAAATCGCTAACGTCGAATTATTTGAAATTTGGAATAGAAGATGATGACCAATTTGTTGCGTGGAAATTAAAATTTTGTAATAAATGTAAAAATTCTTAAATAAAGTAGTCAAGATATTTACTACTAAGGTATATCTAGCATATTTTATCAGAACCTACCCAATTCCATCGCAATTACCCAATCGAGCAGAACATTACTATTATTTAAGATTACTAGTCGACCATGATTGTGCGGCCTGAAGGCCGCACTGAGTAAATTGCGACTGCTATCTATCTATCTTCTATATTAATATATTGAGTTTTTCACGTCTTAGTACCTGTCATTAAAATTTTTACGACAGAGACATGACATTCGTTGCTCCCTTGTTATGTTTCTTACCATATAGTATATTGTGATATTAAACCAATGAGATGCGTTCATAGGGGTATATCTTATTGTTAATCTCTTGATTTTCCGAAAATTTGTTGGACTATCGCTTTTCTGATCGGCTTAGTGCGGCACTTGCTTCAGAATCGCGATCGATTGAAGAATTTTTACATCAACATTATGTTTTCAAGACATTTATAGTGTTTCATTTTTGTTGTGAAAAATGAAAAAAAGGTTTGAGCCCCGGCTCCCATTTTCCCAAGAAGTACCACATCCCAAGGACAACAAAATTACTCAAAGCGAAGGTGCATTCAGCACAAAATCAAAATCATCGCAGAACAACGAGGGTTGGGCGGAAACAACCTCAGCCCGGAGAGTAACGAACATACTTTTATTAACTTCAATTTTATTATTTATTGCTTGTAGTAATTTAAGTGGTATTTGCTTAGTTGTTTTTGAATTCCGTTGTGCCGTAAGAAAATTCTATTAAGGTAATGGTCGTTAAAATACGTTATAGTTTATAGTACTTAACCACTAAGTACCAGCACCGTTATTTTCGAGGACCGGATTCATGCCTGGATCGATACAAAAGAAGTTAAACCAAATAGAATTGTACTGAATTAAATTGAACTGAATCGTTTTAAACCAAAGCGTTGCGGATTAACAAATTGAATTTAATTCAGTTTAGATCCAATGAAACGTAGGAGAATTTTACTAATGAATACGGCCACGTTGGTTATGCCCTATGACTAGCTCTCTCAGGGCAAACGATAAAATAACTGCGCCATTACTTCTGGCTAGATGTTTCGGGGTGATGCAGGGGGTGCTAAAGAGAGAGATGCTCCGAAGAGCGTAGAGTGGATGTTAAGTGAGCGCCACGTAGTTTACCATTACCACCCTGCTCACCATATAACCAGAAACCATCGAGGAAACTACGAAACTGTGGTAATAACCAGTAGTGACCAAAAGAAATGGCAGACAGTTACCATTGATAACTAAAATAGTATCGACTCGTCTCTGACCAACTTTGAATCAACACGAACGAATGATGACCAATAGTTGGTAAGCAACCAGATGGTCGTTGCTCGAAGCTGATAAAAATTGCGATGTCCGATGGTAATTGCTTTTAACAGACCAGGTTGTACAGAAGCGAAATAATACCACCAAGATCCGCTTCTCGAATTAATTAAGGGAACGTTCGGGTGGTCGCTAAAATCCCGATGAATGGTTTAGAATATAATAATTCAAGTGCAACCACCGTGAAGTAAAACTTTCCACCGCTGTACTTCTGTCGTGCATCGCGAGACCTTTTTCTTATATAATTCTGTTCAAATAAAACAAACAGACAAATAATAAAAATATACACACAACAAAAAAATATCAAGCCTTTAATTTCGAATACGGGATTCGAAGCTTTGCCGACCGCTTTGTGGACCGCTAGCCTATCCATTAGACTAACTCAGCTCTACGCTATCTATGTCTAAAATAAGTTATTTAATTTGGTTAAAGAAAACAATATTTCTTATAAAATGTTTCCATAAATATAGCAATACAGTTGTTAATAAATATATTCACGCGTGCGAGCGTACAATCAAAAAAAGTGCCTTAATCAAATCCATGCAGAAAGCATTAAACAAATCATATTCTTGGCGAAACTTCCCAATCAAAAAAAATACATAAGGCAAGACACAAACCTGAAATATTAAAACACAAACAAAATAATATTCAGTATAAATTTCCGTATGGAATGCTAATGGCTTGTCTAGCTGTAGACAAGAGTTAACAAATTTTATTCAAAACCACAATATTGATGCTGCTTTAATATCTGAAACGCATTTTACCCAATCAAGTTATTTCAAAATCCCAGGTTACACAATGTATCACACACAACATCCTGATGGTACTGCCCATGGTGGAACTGCAGTTATTGTTCGGTCATCCTTGAAACACTTTGAGAACGTAAAATTTCAAAAAGATCACTTACAAGCTACAAGCATAACAGTTGAAGATCGCAATGGACCACTGACACTTTCTGCAATTTATTGCCCGCCAAAGCACATCGTGAAGGAGGACAAATTTGGTGAGTTTTTCGAAACATTGGGAAATAGGTTCATTGCTGGTGGCGATTACAACGCTAAACATCAAGAATGGGGCTCACGACTAATAAATCCCAGAGGTAGAGAACTGCTAAAAACCATTAATAAAAATAGACTCAACCACTTATCCACTGGTGAAGCTACATATTGGCCTACTGATAGAAATAAGATTCCAGACGTTATCGACTTCTGTGTCACAAAAGGAATAAATTCAAACTATGCTAAAATGGAATCCTCGCTTGATCTATCATCAGATCATTCTCCAATTATAGTTACTCTTACCTCACAAATATCTCGCAGGCAAAAACCTCCAACTCTCTACAACAAAGCCACAAACTGGAATTATTTTAAATCACTGGTAGATAAAAATATAAATATACAACTATCGTTAGAAACCGAAGAAGAAGTAACAAAAGCAGTCGAACACCTCAATTACACAATCCAGAGCGCTGCATGGGATTCCACCCCCATAGAAAGAATGATAGAGGAACCAGTAAATGACTGCCCGGCGAATATAAAAAAATTAGTTGCAGAAAGGAGAAGACTCAGAAGAATATGGCAAAGTACGCGATACCCAGAAGATAAGACCAAATTAAATAAAAAGACTAGAGCGCTAAAAGACTTACTCCAAAATCACAAAAACCAAGCTATACAACAGTACTTATCAAACCTTACACCTACTGAAGCTACCGACTTCTCATTATGGGAAGCAACAAAGAACTTGAAGCGAATATGTACACCCGTTCCTCCAATACGTAAGACAGATGGCAGTTGGGCAAGAAGTAACCAAGAAAAAGCAGACACGTTTGCATCCCACCTAGCGAATGTTTTCCAACCATTTCCTGCTGAATCAACAGAGGAGGAAGAAGGCGAAATCTATCGATTACTAGAATCACCACTTCAACCGGAATTCGTAATCAAGCCTTTTAAAGTAAAGGAAGTATGTTCCATCATAAAGCAACTCAACCCAAAAAAGGCTCCAGGATACGACCTTATAAATGGAAAAGTTCTCCAACAGCTACCATTAAAAGGTATTAAACTTATTACGTTTATTGCTAATGCTATACTCCGTTTAGAGGTCATCCCAATGCAATGGAAGGCAGCCCAGGTTGTCCTCATTCACAAAGTTGGCAAACCACCTGAAGAAGTAACTTCTTATCGACCTATCAGCCTTTTACCAAATATGTCTAAGGTTTTTGAGAGACTACTCTTAAAGCGATTGTGTCCATACATAATGCAAGAAGACGTAATTCCAAAACACCAATTTGGCTTTAGAAAGCATCACGCCACTATCGAGCAGGTACATCGACTTACTCAACTAATAAATCAAGATCTGGAAGAAAAACGATACTGTTCAGTTGCATATTTGGACGTGACGCAAGCTTTTGATAAAGTGTGGCATACTGGACTGTTGTATAAAATTAAAACCAAACTACCGCATTCCTTTTGGAAAATTCTTAAATCTTATCTATCGGATAGAATGTTCCAGGTCAAGTATCAGGATGAGGAGTCGAGTTTCTTCCCCATAAACTCTGGTATTCCACAAGGCAGTGTATTGGGTCCAATCCTGTATTTACTGTATACGTCAGATTTACCTACTACTTCCAAAACATCATTAGCAACCTTCGCGGACGATACAGCAGTGATTGCATCACATTTTAATCCAGTTAAAGCTTCGGAAAACTTACAAAATCACCTCAATAAAATCCAAAGCTGTCGATTCGAAAAAATCGATTCACGTTACCTATACAATGAAAAAGGATACCTGTCCACCAGTACAATTAAACGACCACATGATCCCACAAGCCGAGGTGGCTAAATACCTAGGTATGCACTTAGATCGGCGACTCACCTGGAAGGATCACATTTGGAATAAGAGAAAGCAACTCGGTTTCAAGTTCAGGAAGCTGTACTGGTTAATAGGACGTGGATCGAAATTGACGTTAGAAAATAAATTGCTAATATATAAGACCATGCTGAAGTCCGTTTGGACTTATGGAGTGCAACTCTGGGGGACAGCAAGTAATTCTAACATTGAAATATTGGAACGTTTTCAATCCAAAATACTAAGAACCATTACAGACGCCCCATGGTACGTACCAAACGATATTATTCGAAACGATCTGAGGATCAACAGTGTCAAAAGTGAAATTGCAAACTACACCAAGAAATACCAAGAAAGATTGAGCGATCACCCAAACAATCTAGCAGCAAACTTGCTTAACGCACATAACCAAACAAGAAGATTGAAACGGTACAAACCGCTTGATTTAATAAAAAGGTTTCAGTCCTAATTCATCTTGAATATAAAACATTAAATTAAAATGTTTTCTCTATTTTCTATTGGTATGCTAGTGGTTTAGTGTGCAGTGAAAACAAAAAGAGTTCCAATGGGAATTTCTCTTATTCATGTTGACTATTATTGTAAGCGTCAAAACAATTACTTAATGTTTGTAACAGATTGTAATTAATAAAATTGGAAGTTAAAAAAAAAAGTATAAATTGCGAGTTGGCAGATAATGCAATATGTGAAATTAACGATAGGTTCTATGTGAAAAAGAATTTTATGGTTAATAATTCATCTGGAAGTATGGACGATGGATCCAACATAAAAAAGAAACGTACAGAACGTTAAAAATCCACTCGGATTTTTGACGAGTGATCGGGCTCGGAAAAACACTGTTCCATATTAATTCGAATGCTGGATCGTTCGAGAAAGGAAGCAACCAAAATTCCTTCCAAAAATCTCAACCACACTTCACAAGCTGACCAGTAAAATTTTCGTCAACACCTTACCACGTTCAAAGACGAACTCCCTCATATCATTTTCGATAACTCGCACGTTTCGATAAAACATTTGTCTTTACCAAACTGAATTGTCCTGCCATACCTCGGGAAATGTTTCAAATTTCTTGCAGCGATCTGCAATAAATTAGATTTTCAAAATCAAAACTTGTAGTGGAAATTTGGAACCGTCACACCAACTTCAAAATATTATTTTAAAACAAGACTCGAAGTCACGACAAAACCTTCGAACCTGTTCACGGAAAAATGGATTGCGCACACACACTTTGTCAGGAAGATCTGGATTATAGGTACAGAATATGTAAAAAAGTTTAATCAGGATTTTGAAGAGGTTTATTATGGCCAAAGGACAAATGTAAAAGGGGAAGCCCTTTGTCGGATAACTGGAGTACCGATAGATCCCTTTTACTATTATCACGAAGACACCTGGGGAGATACGCAAACAGAATATGTACGCAAGGAATGGAACACGGATTCCAACGTGTACTCCAAGGTTATTATAAACAATATTAAGGTGATTGAAGACGCGTCACAGCTGATTACACCCCCAAAAATTACGGTTACCATTCAGGAGCCAGCTTTGGAGAAGGGAGAGAAACCCGCCAATAACGCGACTCAAACCAATCCAAAAGAGCCACAGGGCCAATCAGAAGAAAGTCAACCCCCCCCCCCCCGAAACAGCGGCTAAGGCACGCCTTTCCACTATTGCAGGGATGGATCAGCCCCTTCTGGATACCGAGTTAATCTCCTCTCCAAAAATATGGTAGATGTCCAACTTCCTGTTATTACAGAGATGGTCTCGCTCCTCAGTACAGCGGTTGAGCATCAGACTCCCGCTTTACCGAGGAAAACACCCGGTAGAGGACCCACCCCCGATACAATTATAGAGCAAAGCGCTCAAATTCTACCGGGGATAGGCCCCCTTCTCAAGGTTACACATGGGCGTTTAACCCTAGTAACAAGAGGAAAAGGCTCCGATCCAGCTATCACGGATCGACTCATACAAATTTGGGATATAATTTTTAGTCAGGATATTTAAATCTATTTCATAGGATTATGATGCTTATAAAAAGAGTTAATATTAATACCACATTTATTGTAAAGAAAATATTTAATTAAAAAAAATAAAACGCGATATTAAACATTGGATTAATCACTTAGAGCACAAAAAGCTTCTATAGCAAGATGTGGATGCGTTCGAAACATTGATTGAAATTTAGGTATCTTACCTACACGTGAAGCATGAACAGAGATAAACTTTTTTACGTGATTCCTTAATTTCTTTGCGCGAAACTTATCGCTAAGACTAAAAATTTCTGCAACATTATCAAGGGATAAACTTTTAATCAATTCTTCTTCGCACTTTATCTTTAAGTCATCCA
This sequence comes from Podabrus alpinus, assembly GCA_932274525.1. NCBI lineage: Eukaryota > Metazoa > Arthropoda > Insecta > Coleoptera > Cantharidae > Podabrus > Podabrus alpinus. Next base: position 66,609,972 of record OW026456.1, on the reverse strand, counting down.
TTTCGTATTTTTCCGCCATATTTAACAAACCAGGAGCCAGTATTTGCAATTTGTTTATTTTTCCAGTGTACATATAACGCAGCATTTCGCGTAAACCTTCCTCATCTGTATCGGTGATATCGACCCGATTATTTCTACATTCTACCATGTCGCTCTGAAACATAGCTCTGAAAACTGAGCTTCGACCTGCTAGGATTACTTTATGAGCCGGAAATTCTTTTCCATCAGCGATAAGTGTTACATCACTGAACTCTGCGTTTTCAAATAGAAACTCGAAGTCCATCAGTAGATCATTTTTAGGCATGTTTAGTGATCCCAAAGTATTTTCACTGCCTACAGTGACATTAATTTCGCAAAGTATGGTCAGTTTATCGTCTGGCAAAACCTCATTTTCTGCATTAAACAAAAACTCCTGCGTTACAAATTGGTAATAACCCCAAGAACTTGAAGAAGTTGTAAATATATATGAATCTTCTTCAATATTAAGTAATTCACCTTTAGAGTTTACAATAGCCAACTTTTATTTTGTTAGTATATCGCTCATATTAGTTTTAACTAACTCCATAAACAGAGAAACATATTTGCCATCATCCCCATCTTCTCCTTTAGGGTACAGCCGCAAACACCATTCCGACTTATCACTCTTGTTTCCTGCCGAAAATATAGTTGAAACCAACCCTTCATCTGCGTTTTGACGGCAGAAACTAAAATTAGATATGGTCCAGATGTGCCTCAGCTTAACAACTTGAACATAAGTCGAACTCCGACTCTCCAAAAATTCATTAATGTATTTTTTGTTACATTTGCGGGATGGGACTGGATATTCAGTCATTGTGGTAGAAATTCCAGTGGCTGGTATAATTTATTAATCTAAAACAAAACGACATTATTTTATTTTCGAAATAAGAAACCAAGCAGGGAAACCCCCTAATGATATGTAAACGTTCTAATGTAAAAAATGTCTACAGTTTTGTATAGACGTCAGACAGTACTATAATATGTAAGTATGTTTCAGACTCATTAGTCATCATCAGTACTTTTCAAAAGTCGATATTGGGGTTGTTTTGACCCCGTTCACACTTTTTATTGTTTTAATAGGCAGATATAAGCATGTTCTTTAGTGTGTAGCACTCGAAACATTTTTTCGAGTGGCTGAGTTAGTGATAGAATCGCCCAATTAAATTTATTACGTAGTTTAAATTTTAAATTTTGTAAGTGCTGATTCACAATGAACGTAAGACATAAGAAATACGTAAGACGTCAAATTGCCATAAAGCGTAATTTTAATACATAAAATTAAAATCGTTCCAATTCAATGCAGTTGTGTTGAGATTATTATCGTACGTAAAATTACATCAAGTTGAAATGGTTTCAACTTTTTGTATTAAAATTAGGCTTAATATAAATTTTACGTCTTACGTATTTCTTATGTCTTACGTTCATTGTGAATCAGCATTTAGAATAAAATTTTTATGTTCGACGAATTAACGAACGCATTGCAAAAATTAACAATTGTTGAAACGGAATAATAATATTAGGCTTAGAGATCCCAAAACAATTGAAGACGCATTAAATTTGGAAACGGAAGAAATGAACTTCTTGTATTACAATCAACAAAATAATAATTTGCAAACTCAGAAATATAATAAAATGCCAACACAAAATTACAAATCATTCAAACCAAATTTTCAAAATTATAGACCAAATTACGAAAATAAACAAAACTTCCAAAATTTCAATACACCTCTACAAAATAATACACCAAATTTCCAAAATTTCAACATGCCTTCCCAAGGTACATCAAACTTTCATAATTCTAACACACATTTTCAGAATCGACCCAACCCCCATAATTCTAACACAAATTTCCAAAGTAAACCCAATTTTCAAAATTTTTATCAAAATAGATAAATTTGTGAACAAAATTTTTTTTAACTAAACCCTGAAACACCCAACAATTTCGAACAAGAAATTCCGAATGAAATTTTTACAAATCAATTAAACGGAAATTCCGAAGAAGAACAAATACCGCCGGATTTTTAATTGGAACAGGATCAAGACCATTTAACGTAACAATAAATTTGAACCAAATCGAACTAATAACAAACTTACCCTATATTTATTTACCGGAAATAAACACGAAATTTTTAATTGATACGGGTAGCAATATTTTAAAATTTTCATAACTAACGAAAATTTCCAAATTCAACTGCACACGGATTATCACAACACAACAAAATTTTGCATATCACCTTACCAAAAATTTTTAAGAGCAACGAAAAACATAAATTTTACATTTTTAAATTTTCCACAAAATTTGACGGTAAATTTGACATATTCGAAAAATTATGTAATGTTGGTAGGCAGTGATATAATTTTGTAAAATGTCATACAATCCGTCATAAACAAATTTTCTTTCTTTATTTGGTCTGTATTTTTGATGTATTTTTGAAGTGAATTACGTAATCCATTATTTTCAGTTATATACTAATTTTGTATGGTGAACTGAGGGTTAAGAATCTTAAAAAAATTGTGCTCACGGGACTTGAAATTCCAGCAATATTTTAAAGACAATGCCAAATAAATGAACATAGATTTTTCTGGATATTTACCCCTTGTTGTTCTAAACATACCATTTGCTACTTCAATGTTGTTTGTTGAAGCACTAGCTACATTTTCTATCTCTGCATGTACTCGGTAAATAATGAATAAATTGAAGTTCATCATAAGTTTTTTTATATTCTACATACCAAGTTCATCTTAAATTTGGCCTGCAGAGATATCATTATCATATCCTTGACAGAGGTATCTATTCCTGTTATACTTGGAGTTAGATACGGCGGCCCCCTTCGGCACCACTGTTGTAATTCTAGAACTCTATATGAAATATACAACCAGAGCCTATTATCCATAAGTAATAATAGGTACAAATGCGGGATCTGTAGTTCGAATCTTGCTACTGATTATTCAGTGCATTAGTGCTAATGCTGAATACCTGGTTTGACGCCGGGGTCAGTAAAACTTTATTCTCACCATCTCCCCTCGGAAGACAATGGCAAACCACCGAAGTGTAATCTGCCTAAGAAAACCTCTCTGGAAATGAGTTGTATACACTTCCCGTGGTTCAGAGCCCGCGTTAAGTAGTCGGTCCCCTATTTGTGTGATAATACTTTTTTATTGTTTTTAATTCCCTGCATTTAAAATTGTTCTTTTGCCCTAAATGCAACTTGTTCGCAATTTATTATAAGAGTCACTCAAGGCAAGTACGAATGCTTTTTAAGTCCTCAATAATATTTCTTCAAATGTGCATAGCGGAATTTCTTACGACTTTTGGGATGACCAACTGTTGCAGTGTTCTTTGGATCAAACACTATTAAAACATTTTACATTCACATCCCAGATGAGCCGTCGAATGAACTAAAAACCCTGTGAACTCTTGAATCAACATTTATTAAGTTATTATGACACCAACATTTATGAGGCATTTAAGAGATGTTACAAAAAGAAGTTGTATATGGTATGAAAATAGGAAGTCGCATAACGTCCCTCATAAGAATGGGTATTTTTATGTATCCTAAAACAAAATTCTAATAGAGAAGTTTTATATAATAGATGCTTTGATATCAAGTTTTAGGCGACATTTAGGAGATGTTACAAAAAGGAGTTATTTATATTCATTGGATCAAAGTAAGAGTTATATAACATCCCATATTATGTTGCTACTTTTCTCAGGCATCACGATACGGTGCTTGCTTTTACGATCTGGTTATGTACATAACATCCTTTATGAGATCTCCATAAGTCGTAATTTTCATCCCCATATGGACAAACGATATCACCTGTTCAATGCATTGATCGTCGATGGCAAGTTTACATCTTCGTGGATCTCTTGATATCACAAGATATCACTAAGCTCTTTGTTTTTTCCATCTACATTTTTCCACTAAGCTGCGCTAGTGATTTCAGTAGATGGGTGCTATATTAACTACTACTCGTATGAACCTATTTTCAGAACTCTATTCCGATATAGTTAATAAAGGAACTCCATAGCAATTCGATCGGATTCAATAGGTACGAGTAAGGAACCAAACGCACTATTTCGATGTCTTCTTCTGGTGAAAGTACACTCAGAAGTTTAGTATCAAATGCAAAATTTTCTCACAAATTATCTAAATAAATGGTTCCAAAAGTGCAGTTTACGTTATGCGATTTTGCTTGCGATTTTGCATACAAGTTGTCATAAAAAAATATTTCTGAGTTCACGATATACGATTTAGCATACGTTACGGCCCGAAGGCGAACTCGTAAGCAAAGTCATAAGCAAATATTACGATTAGCATCGTGTCTTATGACAACTTGTATGCAAAATCGCATAACGTAAACTGCACTTAAGTCTATACAGAATGCATTTTTAAGCATTCTAGAAAAAAAACTTATTAATAAATTTTGAAAAATAAAGTCACAAAATTGTACGAACTATTTCGGGAGCTTTTTCAGTAATTCAACAGTAACTCTTTGCTAGGTAGCAAGTTTAATTTATCGTTAATTTCAAAATAACTGAAACAGAAAAATACAAAACAGAAGATAAATTTTTCTACTAAATTGATTTTCATTAAATATAAATAAATCTTGCTTTCAGAAATAGAAAAACGTGCGTTTACAAAAATTGAATTTCAAATTTTTCCCATTTATATTGTTTTAATTCTATGAAAATCAGTTTTTACAGGAAACAAATTTACTATTATTTCTCTACTTTAGTTTATTGAAATTATTTGTAATTAATCGTATAACCATACAGAGAGTTCTTTTGCGGTTTTTTTTATTTCCTAAAAACCATTTTCTAATATTAAGTATCCGGGTAAGCTGAAATTTGGCAGACATATTTATGTAATTTGAGTGTCAGAATGACCCCCAAATTGGGAGTCATTTTCTCCCAATTGGGGATTTTAGTTGCTCCAATGTGGTTTTTCGCTTATAACTCGCTTAATTTTATTTTTAGGAAAAATTATCGTCAGACCAAAATTGAGAAACATAAAATTATCTGCAAAATGGTTTATAAAATTCAATTAAGATGACATGCAAAACCATTTTATTTCCAATACCAATTACGCCAATTATGATTATTGATATTTTGCACTTGATCGAAATGGTACTTACTTAATTTGTTGTTGTATTTTAAATATTTTTATGCACGTATAAATAAACTGAATTTTCTTGGAAAGCTAATGCAACATCTTGTACCTTGGAAAATATTTATTTTGTTTTTATTTGAGTATATTTTTGTTTTATAGCAATTAGTATTATTTAAAAGCATGAGAGTATTTTTTTTAAATTAACATTTGACCTTGCAATAATTACACAACATTTAAGGAAATAGAAAAATAGCGAATTTTTAGTTTTCTAATCTACATGTTCAAATCGCCGACCAAACCTATCTTCATCATCTGCAAGGATGAAGTTTTGAAAGCAGTATTTTTTAGATGTTCCCATAAAAAATAGTAATATGGAGCCTGGAGGAAATTTGTATCGCTTCTATTGCGGAATTTGTTTACACAAAGAATAAATAATGCAAAATTTATTTTTCATAAAAAGTTTATTTTCAAAATAAAAATCAATAATATCAACCAATGGATTAATTACCATTTAGTGCACAAAATGCTTCTAAATCAAGTTGCGGATATGTTTGAATCACCGATTGAAACTCCGGCATGTTCACTATAACCGAAGCATTAGCAGCAATGAACTTTTTACTTGAATTTTTAATTCTGTTGCGGGAAAAGCATCACTGAGAATAGCTCAGGCGAGTTGCTGATAAGCTATCGAGTTTGAAATGGATCGTTTCTGTACGCATCACGTATGCTATCTTTTCTCCAGGATTAAGTCCTACATGACTTAAACTACTTAAACGAAACATCTAAGAGAAAAACTAACGATAGGGAATTTAACGGGCTACAACTTTCGTCAAATAAACTTTTTTGGGCAACCAACCGTTTTCACAGAAACTCTGAAAATAATGAACAAGGTGTAGGTAAAAAATATAAATTCACATAATTACTAAAAATCTCAATTTGATTTATAGCATTTGTTTTAATGTTAAAACATTGTTAAAACGTATTAAATAATACCGTGCAACACCTTTTGAAAAGAGCACGCCTGTGTGCTGAAAATGAGGGAGGCCATTTTGAACATTTATTAAATTAATTTTGAGAATTTATTTTTTTTACCTACACCTTGTTCATTATTTTCAGAGTTTCTGTGAAAAAGGTTGGTTACCCAAAAAAATTTATTTGACGAAAGTTGTAGCCCGTTAAATTCCCTATCCGGTTTGGGCCGTTATTTTTTCTCTTAGACGTTTCGTTTAAGAGATACGGGGTTCGCAAGAAAATTAAAAAAAAAACCTGAATTTTTTAAACATTTTTTCCCTTAATTTAATTTATAACTCGAAATCCGTTGATTCTAGACGTTAAAGGGTTATAAGCTAATTTGTAGACAAGCGAATTATCTTTAAAAAATTTCTAATTCATTAACCTTAAAAAATCAATAATATCGGAGCTATGGCCGTTTGAAATCAGAAATTCAAAAATTTGCTTTAAAGGGAGGTACCCCCCAAAGGTTTGGACTTGGGCAAAAATTTTTTTTGAAAATTTGTCTTAGAAAAGTGTCCTTTATCACCACCTCAAAGGTTCTCCACGGTCACGGGGACACCCTGTGTATAGAAAGAAGATATAATATAAAAAAAATTATATTTACCAATTTGATTTGAAACACCAGAAATATTAAAAGAACTAAATGGCTAAATGGAACTGAAGATGCTGAATGGCTTGATGAAGATGATGTCGATTTGACTAATGTACCAGTGCTACCTGTGGAGGATATCAGCTTGCCTTTGCAATTAATAGGATACATATCGGAATGGTCTGTTAACCCATGGACCGATGCCCGGTATATAGTGCAGTTATGTTTGTGAACGATTAGTATATTTTTTTAACAATAAAAATATTTTATCAAAAATTTTTATGAATTTTCCGCAGTAATTTTTTTGCAGAATATTATGTATTATGGGATTCGTGAGGGGGAGGGTAAAAATAAATTTGTGACATCATTTCTGGGGGGGGGGGGGTCTCACATTTTGTGACCAAGTGTGACAAGGGGGGGAGGGGAGGTTTAGTTTGGTCCTAAATTGTGTGACATCATTTATGGACGGCCCCTATATCGTCTGCTTACTGGTAAAACCAAGTAACTGCAAAATTTTCGAAACTGAGTTAAATCTATCGGCATGTTAAGTTTTTTGCGCTCTTTCTACTGGTAAAACAAGTTAATTGATACCTCCCCCCGTTCGAAAGTTATGCCGTATGAAAAAATCCGCGCTCCGCGCCTCGTAAAGGGTCACCGCCCCCTTGATCCCCGCAAGGGGGCAAGAGGGCTTACACGTTAATTTAAGGTATTATGACATTGCTAAAACTATAATCCTTCTTAGAAATAAATTACAACACAATACATATAAATACTGCTTAGTTATTAAACGTCAAACTTTCAAACGCTATTATCTCAAAACTATGGTTATGTCAGTTACCTGGTTTTACCAGTAAGCAGACGATATGGTTTTCTTTAGTCCTGAAGAAAAAAGTAATTACTTACATGTTTGTTAAAATGACGATTCGCTTGATTAGACAGGAACTGTTATAGTAGAGTGCAAACTCGCTTTTATTTTCACTTTTGTGGGCATTTTGAGGTAAAAAGTAACAACCTATCCAAAAATGTTCTTCTTGCTTCACACATTCGAAATCTACAAGTCGTCAAAAAGTCGTCCAATGGAAAAGGGCACAACTTCAAAATTTTCATTTAGCCCCATGACAACAAACTTCGATACCTCAAATATCTGTGTACATTTTTTCAATGGATTCTCTGTGGCCTTTCTACCTGAAAAAAATTGTTATAATTTTGCAAATACACGCACGGTTATGGAAGAAATAATTTTGAAACTCGATTTACTCGAAATTTTTATATAATATAATATCTTACATTATTTTCGTAAGCTTTCACAACTTATTTTGCATGTTATTCGGTCTTAAAGTCTTACGTCAGAACTTGAAAAGCAAAAAGAAATAAAAAGTACACTTTACATGTACGATAAATAATAATTCCTCAAGTTCTGACCTAAAATGTAAGACTGAATAACATTAAAACTAAGGTGTGAAAACTAATGAAAACAATGTAAGATATTATTTGTTTAATACTACATGTCATACTAGAATTTTATTATTCTAACTTATGCCTATTCAAAATTATTTAAAAAAATTCACCGAAAAATGCTACTTTCAGAAGTCGTATAAATATTCGCAACTTTCAAGTGCCTAAAAGATTTTTATTTTTTTATAAAATTGCAAAAAATTAATGTGGTGTATAAAACAAAGTACATATACTCTTTCAGATACTACAAACTATTTATTATTTTTTTGGCAAATTTTTGCTGAAAATCGATTTATATAAATTTCCATTTTTTCAGTTTATTTTCAAAATTTGGAAACAGGCACATATAATTTGATTGAAAGTTATATCCGCAAAAATTATTTATTTAATTCATTTATTAACAATAAAATAATGAGATTTTAAATAATGTGTTGTCGAGCAGTGAGTAGCGGGGTAGGTAAAAGCAGGAGTCGAAAAAATATAAAAATTACATTGTGATATAAAGCTGGAAGAATCGGTCTATAAATTATTCTTAATAAATTTTTTTGATAAATACAAGGTTTCGGCAGTAGCGTAATGTAAACGGCAAAATATATGAAAATAACTAAAATATTGTGGTTTTCATTTTGAGTAAATCGAGTTTCAAAATTATTTCTTCCATAACCGTGCGTGTATTTGCAAAATTATAACAATTTTTTTCAGGTAGAAGGGCCACAGAGAATCCATTGAAAAAATGTACACAGATATTTGAAGTATCGAAGTTTGTTGTCATGGGACTAAATGAAAATTTTGAAATTGTGCCCTTTTCCATTGGACGACTTTTTGACGACTTGTAGATTTCAAATGTGTGAAGCAAGAGGAACATTTTTGGATAGGTTGTTGCTTTTTACCTCAAAATGCTCACAAACTCCGTTTTTAAGCGACCTTTTGGTGTCTCAGCACTCACTATCAGTACGAATTTCTTTACATCCACTCCCAATGCGCACGCAGAAACTATGGTCCTTATTTGGTAAAAATTAAAAATTTATTTTTATCATCTGTAATCATCCCTTAAAAATTTGAATTTTACGATTACTTTTTGTTGTACAACAATAATATTAATATTGCGCCCTTCGTTTCTTGAACCCGTGTGAAGTCTTCGAGGTTGTAGTAATTCGGTTGCTGGACTACAAGTTATCCACTTTCGGGCATCTATCGTACAATTTGTCGATAAAATTACTACCCATTTTTTTTAAAATTGTGTAAAATTTATCTATAACAATATATCGGGTCGACGCATAAATCCGTAGCGTTTTTAAATTTAAATTTAATTTTTTAAACATGAAAAATACATAAACTAATCAATATAATATTCTCCTGCATTGTTTATGATTTACAATATTGTTCTGGCAGTTTTTGGATTCCACGTCTGAAGAAATTCGGTGGTTTGGAGGTGAAGAAGTCGTCGAGCCAGTTTTGAAGAGCAACGTCGTTATTAAATGAGCTTCCGATGAGATTGTTGGATAGAGAGCGGAAAATAGTATAGAGGGGAAAGATGAGGAGAATAGGGCGCATGTGGAATAACCACCCAACCGAGGTCTTGAATAGCTGCTTTTGTATTGTTAGCAGTATGCAGACGGGCATTATCATGTTGCAAAACCACTTGATGCCGTCGTGCCGGTCGTTTTTCTTGAATTCCAGCCTCCAGGCGACGCAGTTGTTGACAATAAACCTCAGAAGTGATGGTTACATACCTCGGAAGCAATTCATAGTAGATGACGCCTTCTTTATCCCACCAGATTCACAACATTACCTTGCGTGGATGGGCATCAGATTTTGCACGAGGATTTGGTTGTTTGTTAGGGCTCAGCCATTCCTTTCTGTTTTTTCTTTTTGTAACACGGGATTGGTACTATCATCACAAATGACCATCCATTTAAAGGACCGGTTATGACGGATTTTGGATTCTACATCCCTCATGATCAACTTTCAACAATCAATTTGTTTGGCCACTGCCATTTTAATTCAAATTTATTGGGATGGTAGTGCAGACACTTCCATTATCATTTTACATTTCTTTCGTGAAGCGCATGACCGGGCCTTGCGGGGTATTTGACAGCACTTTTGTTCCGGACGTCAAAGCGAGTAGTTCGAAGTGTGTGCGGTGCTGTAATCATAGTTGATTTTTGCGGGTGCAAGTAAATTTTAGTACATCGAATTATTCTACATCAACCACGAGTACTCAGGGGTGAGACCGGCATATATTTTTTCGATTACGGAAGTTTCCGTATCAATTTTTCGTTATCTGCACCTGGCCGTTCACCGCCATTTTTGTACTCGCTATCTGATCCATCCACGATTACAGTCTGCGCATGCTTTGAGCGCCCTCTTGGGGATTTTGGTGGTGACAATTTTTGTCCACATAAGAAGCTCAGCCGAATTATTTTTGTTAACATCAACCCGTTTTTGCTGAGTCCGTGCATAAGTCCTTATTGTTCGTGTCCGTTGCCATTTGTCGTCGAACTGCATTATTTGTTGTGGTACATCCTGCTGCTAACCGAGCGAGCAAAGGTCCTGCGTGCTAGCAAATTGGATTTAAGTTTTGGAACCACCAGTTGTTGTAACCAGAGTATTTTGGAAACACTCTTTGGGGTTTTCCGTCCAGCCATCGTCTGCAGCCGCATACGTGGGTCGCTGTGAGAACCATCACTACCAAGCGTGCGGTCCTTCCTAGTGGTTCGGGATTTAGCGGACAGCTGTTCAACATCCAACCTCGTGAGCAGTCCCTACTAACGGATTGGAATTTCTGTCACCAAGATTTTGTGAACTTATCGAGCGCTCAGGTGAGACAATTTTATTTCTAATCTGTTTGGGTTGTGATTGCTCTATATAAATTTACGAGTATTTTGAGTAACGCCATTAAAAGGTGTATTTGTTGACACCTCAGTTTTTTTATAGTTCGCTGGATCTCCCCATGCGGAGGATTGCTTCACGCTTTTGTACTTTTGGCTGGCTTCCGTCAGAAGCCAGTATTTATTTGTATTCACCACCGAAGGTTGTTGCCATTTGTGATTTTGTGTGTAATTTTATTGATCAATTTTGTGTGTTCATTAAACTATTAATTACACTACCGTATTTTTATTTCCCTGAGAGAGGGGGTACATCTAACCTTTCAGTGAGAGTTCGAGGTTGGGATCCACGTCCCTCGCAGACCGACGTAAATATCATAAAGCTAGCCAATAACACCTAGGGTTCCCACGTTGAAAAGTGAGGTGATTTCCACTTCACGTGGGAGGAGAATTCTCGATCCTGCATTTGCAGGAGAGGAGTTTTTGTCTCACGGTTGAACGCTGTTACGTACCTCGCTTCCAAGCAAGAGCCTTTCAACCAACTCGAAGAGGAAATGCGAAGAACATGGCAAGGCATGTGGGAAGCCTCAGATAAGGGAAGATGGACGTCGAGACTGATACCCAATGTCCACCCCTGGGTGTTAAGGAAACACGAAGGCTTACTATACTAAATCATATGATACCACACAGATGCTATAACAAGTATCTCCATAAGTTCAAGAGGGCGGAATCCGCTAAGTGCCACTATTGCGGAGTGACCTCCGCAATACAGGCCTGTGACCAGGCCTGTATGTGCACCTGATGTTGTCCAATGAAGAGGCATGGAGGGAAATCGCGAAGCTGATTGTGGACATCATGTCGACTAAAGCTAACGAAAACTTCTAACTCCTCTACAACAGAATTTTCAATTATAATTTCAAGTATTTAACCGCGACTTTGGTGACCTTGGAGTATTTTATCTGTTTAGATTTGAGCTGCTCGACGAATTGGGGCCACTTCAGGACGAATGGTGGCACCCTGATGGTTCGTCTTGGTCTGGTTGTTGAGACGTTTTTTTTTGGGGTGGGGGAATTAGGATGGGAGGTTGGAGGTGGTGGTGAATATATTTGATGCAACCCTTGACGGTGGTGAATATGGCTGTTTGCTACACCCTTTCGTTTTGCAGTGCAGGGGAGAGGGAAACCTTCATAGGCACCATCCCAATCTAGGATGGTGGTATGAGATTCTTACGCACTAAAACTCCCTTTCCGGTGACACCCGAATTCACCTATCAGTCTTTCTTCAGCTGTCACCTGCGATGTTATGTGTCGTTACCCTTTTTTCTGCCCTTTCGGCTTTCGGGTCTTATTCTTCTTTCGGATAGAGTGGGAAAACCACTCCAGCCTACTTTTGTTCTTGTGCCCTTTCGGGACTTTTCGTTTTCTTCTTTTTCAGCAGAAGTGGGAATACCACTTCAGAGCTCTCCTGGAAAATGATCTTGAGGACTTCTGTCGGAATGTTATCCGGTCCCGGCGCTATGCCCATCGCCATCTCTCTTGCCGCTTTCAACAACTCTTTTGTCGTAAATTATGGCATCTGATCGGCTGTTTTTTCCTGTGCCCACTAGATTAAACCACCCAATGGAGAAGAATATTGTTGCTATTTGATACAACATAAACAAATTAACTAAAACTAACATAAAAAGAAGAAGGACAATAACGGAATGGTTTAACAAATGAACAATGGCACAACGATGTAAGATTTAACGGAAAATTAGGGAAAATAAGTACCTTAATGGGCAGATTCGTCTTAACGATCCCATATTTTTAAAATTTCAATATTTCATTCGTTCTGGATTTCGTTCAAGAATGCATGCATTTCTACTAATGTTTAAAATTTAATTATTTTAATATTAGTCTTTTTGAAAATATTTTAGAAACGAATAAATCCAGTAGAATATGTCAAAATTTTATTATTAATTTTGTGTATTGGTTTAAAATTGGCTATTCAATAATGTAAAGAGCACCTTGACAAAGTCGATCTGTCCGGTTCGTTGACCAAATACCTATAAATGATTGATACAAGGTTATTTTAGAAAATTTTTTATTAATATAATATGTTGATGTTTATCAGTTTGCTATCAGATTGTCCTGTTTGTTCCATCTAAATTTTCATAGATTTATGATTATTATCAGTTTATTATCATATTTTCCTGGTGACCATCAATCGTTAAAATTTGTATTAGTCAACAGCAGTCTATGGTTTCAAACGGTTTCACTTCGAAGTAAACAATCCAAAAAAATGAAAAATATTATTTCGGTATTTGCATTAGGCTTGATTGTTCAAGGTGTATCCGCCAATGAAGATTTTTTATCTAAGGTACCCAAGTAACACACGATCGTATATTACATAGATAATATTCGAATATACAAACCGTTATTTATGAATATTATCTGTATAATAAAAACGTGTATGTAAACGTGTCAATGTCGCGGTCATACCCTAATATCTATACGTATATGTTAAACATGTAGTAACCGTATTGGACGTACTGCTATGTCCTTCCCCTTTAAATGTTAGGTACAGGAAGGTACACACATTATTGCCCCTTCTTACTAAGCTCTCGGTGACGAGTCGTTCAAGGGTGGGTCCCTTATGGTTCGAAATAATTAGAGGCGATGTTATTATGCTTATTGGCTCTCTCAGGATATCTAACTTTGCTTTCCCTTTTTATATGAAAAAAAAGAAATAAAAAACTTTCATCAGCTCCCATATAAATTTTATTACAATTAAAAGAAAATTAATAGAAATGTCTTTCATGAAAGAAATGGTTGTACAAAATATCTTGGATTTAAAATCCAATGTAAATGAACCTTTAAAATTTTTAATAATTAATACAAATAATGATTCGAAACAAAGAGGCTTCCACTCTTCATCCCAAGGTGCTTGATCGTTTAACCAATCAAGTCTCTCGCTTTACATTAGCGGGCTTAAATGTTTTTAAATTAATATTGTTGCTTATTCAAAGCTTGAAGTAATTTTAACTAAATTAGAAAACTTTTATTTAAACTTATCACTGAGGGTAATGAAGAATGCACTCTGTTAGAAGTCTTTTCCTCAAATCCTATTTTTAATACGCTGAAGGCCAAAGTGTAACAAATTATAGAAATCATAAATTCACAGTACCTGTCTCCTTGACAAATCGAAGTTTTTATTATTTTTAAAAAGGATATGGTTTTGTTGTTGTGCGTGTGCCCTACTTTAGACTGCATATGCAATGACTCAACTTCATTCCTGTTGTCATTATCACCTTGCTTGATGTCACTTGAGGTCGTCTTTTACATTGACTAGTGCTAGAAATTTGTGTTTGTTGCTGCATATTTCCTATTGAAAATTTCCAAAAACGTTGAGGTAAGTTATTTTCATTAATTTACAATAATTTTCTTGTTATCCAGAAAGTTTATGTGAGTCGATTTTCGTAAATTGTAACATGTTATCCATTATCAGCATTCATTATGTCATTGACATCTATTTTTAGAATTGGCTCCAGTTCAACGGAAATTTCTAACCTCTACGAAGTCGACTTGAATTTGGTTAACTTCCAAATTTTGGTAAATAATATTTTTCGGAGAACACTGAAAAATGCGTGCACTTTGTTGAGATGCCCGAGGTCAACTGATTTTTCATCCAAAATCGATATGATTGGCATGCCTGTTCGAATATTGTAAGTCAAATCCGTGTATTTACGAATTTATTTCTTTCTAATAAATTATTTTTATTGTAGATTTTTCCTCTGTATCAATCTCGATTTCCTTTGAGATGTCTTCATGAGCAGTTTGACTGGTACATTACGTTTTCATCAGTTTTTGGATTCTTTATTGACTCGTTTCCTCTATCTTTGTTGTTTACTTAGGCGTTACACAAATTTGACCCTTATTAACCAATTTGTTAATTTATCCTTTGAAACTATACACATTAAATGCATGAAACAATTACATAATTTTTGATATGCTTACATTTTTACAAAGAATGTTATTTATAGAGTAAATCGGTTTACAAATTCTTACATTTTTCTAGGTTATAATGATTAATACATTTTTGCAAATTTTGAGCTAATTAAGTTTTTTGTTTCATTTCTGATGTTATAATCATCAATTTATTTAGACTTAGCAATGTTTATCATGTTTCGTTCATCCTGAGAGACTCAAATAAAGTTAGAAAATTGAAATTTTGAAAAATAAAAATTTCTCGTAGAGCAAATTTTTAAAGTGTCTTCCGACTTAGAATTTTGTGCTTGTTTTGAATATATTATTCATTTTAGCATCGGGAGCCTTTCTTTTTCATTTTGAGACATAGCAGTACGTATACTATCTGTATAATAAAAACGTGTATGTAAACGTGTCAATGTCGCGGCCATACCCTAATATCTATACGTATATGTTAAACATGTAGTAACCGTATTGGACATACGTATACTATCTGTATAATGAAGACGTGTATGTAAACGTGTCAATGTCGCGGCCATACCCTAATATCTATACGTATATGTTATACATGTAGTAACCGTATTGGACATACGTATACTATCAGTATAATATCTGTATAATAAAAACAAATAAAAAAAATAATAAAAATTATTATTAACATTTCAATTATTTTACTAGACAATTTATCTATTATCATATCTATACAATTTCATTATTTTAAATTTTACTACTTATTCATGGTAATTTTGGTATTCATATTATTGCGTCCTGTTGTTTTTTGTATATCTGTATATTCCTGATTAAATTCTAAATTTTAAATTTATTTATACACGTACTACTTACTTTTTCTACCAGCTCGATTCGATGTGTTGTTTTTGCATATCTGTAAAATCCTAATTAAGTTGAAATATTAATTATATATACTTACATTTTTTTTTCGGCTCCACCGGGATTTGAACCTAGGACCTACAGGTATTGAGTCTAACGCTGTAGCATCTGTGCTACCTGGACGTGATTGACTATTGTCATTTTAAATAGTCATAAAAATCCTATTTTCTAATTCGAATTTTAAATTATAAAAGACTAGCTGGCACAGGCGGGCTACAATAATATTAATGACAAAATTAAATAATATAAATATTACTACAAAATATATATACAAAACGTATTTTACATTTTTTATTTTACATTTTTATTTTACAATTTTACATTTTCTGTATTCACGTTAACGTCTTTGATGAAGAATTGGAAAAACTGCATAACCTTTTTTATGCTCAATAATAATGCATTCTATTTGGGACAGAATAATATTTTCATGTTTAATACCTTCGTGGCATACATAATAAATATTTAATTTACTTGATTGCAATGGAGTATCGTACAAATCATACATGTATCTATAAGAAGTTCCCGTGAATTGATATTTACCATGTAAATACAAAATCGAACGTATTCTAAAAGCTTCGCCCTTATTCACAAGCACAACATTATTGGGAGTACTCGCGGAGTAGATATGTTGCTCGGAGCTCAAATATTAAACATTAATTATTGGCCTTGTTCTTTTTCCGAATGATGTTAGGAAAAATCTTGTTTACATGTATCAGTGGAAACCCAAGTAACATTTTTAGCCTGCAAATTATTTGTGTATTTGAATAAATGAAAAATTTATTTTTAAAATACACATTGTAAAGTGACTTCAAAATGAGTTTTTAAAAATAGCAACTTTTATCCAAAATTTAAAATTTCATCAAAAACAAGCACTAAAAGTAAGCGCGCAAATAATAACAGTTAAAAATTTTTCAAATTTAATTAAAAATTTTGACATTAATTTCAAGCGACTGACAGCAAAATTTGCAAAATACACGTGATTAGCCTACAAAGTTTAGTGTTTAAAAATAGCAACATTTATCAAAAATTAAAAAAATTTTCACAATCAAGCATTATAAACAAGCGCGCAAATAATAGCAGTTAAAAATTTTTCAAATTTAATTAAAAATTTTGACATTAATTTCAAGCGACTGACAGCAAAATTTGCAAACTACACGTGGTAGAGCCTACAAAGTTTAGTGTTTAAAAATAGCAACATTTATCAAAAATTAAAAAAATTTTCACAATCAAGCATTATAAACAAGCGCGCAAATAATAGCAGTTAAAAATTTTTCAAATTTAATTAAAAATTTTGACATTAATTTCAAGCGACTGACAGCAAAATTTGCAAACTACACGTGGTAGAGCCTACAAAGTTTAGTGTTTAAAAATAGCAACATTTATCAAAAATTAAAAAAATTTTCACAATCAAGCATTATAAACTAGCGCGCAAATAATAGCAGTTAAAAATTTTTCAAATTTAATTAAAAATTTTGACATTAATTTCAAGCGATGTGGCTCAGCACAATTTTCAAAATATTCGTGCAAGAGCCTACAAAGTTTATTAGTGTTTAAAAATAGCAACATCTATCAAAAACTAAAGATTTCTTTAAAATTAAGCAGTTAAAAAATTTTCAAATTTAAAAAAAAATAAAAAATTTTAATGCTTGTACTTGTTTTGTTTTTATTAATTAATAACAGTTAGTTATTTGTCTTAATTTAAATAAATATTACACGTGGTTATAAATTATTTTAGATAAATACTGGTTAATGTAATAAATTATAATGCTTGTAAAAAAGTATATATATGACGTGTTTCTCCCTTTTCTGCAACATGCATTATTTTTAAATAATTCATAATATAAAATTGATCTGAGAAACATTTCAGAAAATGTTTTATTTATTTTAATTTAACACTGATATTTTTAATCTATGAATTATAAAAATTGAAGTTGATCATCAAAAATCAACAAATCTGTATGCACGTGCGGCGTTGGTTCGAATTTTCGTTTGGACAAAAAAAAATGTAAGTAAATTTTAAGTGATTTATAAATTTTTAATTTATTTTTATTACTTTATTTTTATTTTATCATTAAACATTGTATAAATTCAACATTAAACATTTATTCAAAATTTATGCTAATTTTAAAATTACGTTTTTGTAGTTGGCAGATTAAAGGTATAATCTACACGTCCAATAAATGAGTACTACAACTTAAAATTCTACCTTCAGGGATGACATTTATAAAATAAATCGCTTTAAGTCTGTGCGTATACATTACACGGTTATTCAACATTTATAGTAATCCAAAATTATACTCTTTTACCGTTGGAATATTACTGGTATAAACTACACGTCAAATAAATGAGTACTACAACGCAAAATTCTACCTTCAGGGATGACATTTATAAAATAAATCGCTTTAAGTCTGTGCGTATACATTACACGGCTATTCAACATTTATAGTAATCCAAAATTATACTCTTTTACCGTTGGAATATTACTGGTATAAACTACACGTCAAATAAATGAGTACTACAACTCAAAATTCTACCTTCAGGGATGACATTTATAAAATAAATCGCTTTAAGTCTGTGCGTATACATTACACGGCTATTCAACATTTATAGTAATCCAAAATTATACTCTTTTACCGTTGGAATATTACTGGTATAAACTACACGTCAAATAAATGAGTACTACAACGCAAAATTCTACCTTCAGGGATGACATTTATAAAATAAATCGCTTTAAGTCTGTGCGTATACATTACACGGCTATTCAACATTTATAGTAATCCAAAATTATACTCTTTTACCGTTGGAATATTACTGGTATAAACTACACGTCAAATAAATGAGTACTACAACTCAAAATTCTACCTTCAGGGATGACATTTATAAAATAAATCGCTTTAAGTCTGTGCGTATACATTACACGGTTATTCAACATTTATACTAACCCAAAATTATACTCTCTTACAGTTGGAAGATTACTGGTATAATCTACATGTCTAATAAACGATTACGATAACTCAAAATTCCTCCTTTCTAGAGGACATTTGTAAAAAAATCGCTGTAAGTCGGTACGTCCACATTACACGGTTATTCAACATTTATACTAACCCAAAATTATACTCTCTTACAGTTGGAAGATTACTGGTATAATCTACATGTCTAATAAACGATTACGATAACTCAAAATTCCTCCTTTCTAGAGGACCTTTGTGAAAAAAATCGCTTTAAGTCTGTCCGTCTACATTACACGCTTATTCAACATTTATACTAACCCAAAATTATACTCTTTTACCGTTGGAAGATTACTGGTATAATATACATGTTTAATAGACGACTACGATAACTCAAAATTCTACCTTTAGGGATTACATTTATAAAGCAAATATACGCATCGTATAATATCCGAATATTCTAAGTATAAGTACATGAAGTGTATATGATACACGTATATTAAATATACGAAAATTATACCTATCCGTTAAATATACCTAATTTCCCAATAATACACGTATATCATACGAACGTGTGTTACTTGGGTATCTCCTAAACTATTATAATAATTTGGTACAATAATATATATTTTGAAGTCACAATAAAATTATTCAATTTTTTGCTGCTGATTCGGAAAGGGAACTTCAAAATTAAATATTTACTTGCAATTTGGTGTGGTATAATGAAATTTTAATAGTTACTCAAAATTCCAAAATAATACAAAATTTAATTACACTACGCCTTTTCCAGAAATAATTTAGAAAACGTTCACTGCTGTTCAAAAATCGTGAATTGTAATTCAGATTTGTTAATTATTATAAATATATTGAAATCATAAGTTAAAGTAGACGACGACGGTCATGGCCTGATAGTTAGCGCGATCAACTGCTAACGTAGGGCTCCCTGGTTCGACTCCGGGTACAGTCTAAAAATTTCTTGACTGTCTTCCGTGCTTTCGGAGGGCACGTAAAGCCGTCGGTCCCCCTGTGTTAATGATTTGCCATCATAACAATAAAAAACAGGGTACAGGCACATCGAAATGCAAGCCTAGCAAACTACCTGAGATGTAAAATCCAAAAATGCTCACAGAACTAATTACAAAAATTAGTAAAAGAACAGGTCCTGGACCTATATTAAGAGGGAGACTTCTTAATAAAAGTGGAAGAAGAAGAAGAAGAAGACAAGTTAAAGTTCATTTTAATTATTACCTTTTTGATTTATTTAAACATTCAAAATTTTAGCTTTCATAGGTCAAAACAACCGATGCATTCATTGAGCTGAACATTTGACGCTTTCTGAATTTCATGTAGTGCTTTTTAATTTTCATTTGTCGGTTTCTAATTTGAAATTGACGGCTTATGAATATCAATTGACAAATCGGAATTATGATTGACGCCTTCAGAATATCAATTGATAAACCTGAATAACGGTTGACAATTTCTAATTCACTGCTGGAAAAGGTGTGGAAGGAATTCTTATAATGAACTGATTTTTAGTTTCATCAAAGTGGGTACAAACTTAAAGATGTTCGATCTCAACTAATGGCTTACGATAAAGATTGTTTCAGTGTTTTTGAAATAAAAGCATTTAAGTACAATCGTACTACTACGGCCCATAATGGTACTCTGAACTTCAAAGTTAACGTTAAAGATAACCTCGAGGTAAAACAACTTCCGACAACTTCATTAAATGGTAAACTTAATTTACATATATTTTCGTGAATTATTATTTTTCTCTATTGTATTTATACTATTCGTATAATTTTAGATACTTGTACAAGCTTATAAACTTTTGAGCAACGAGTATCGATATACTACGTTCCGTTTTCAAGTAAATCTAAAAGAAATTGCCGACTCAAATGCTTTGGGTTTGGGAGATATGAAAAAATGTGGCAACCTCACAAGTTTCTACTTTTATAAGGTTAGTATTGCTAATATTTAGTAATAATAAAAAGGAACTTGACGATTTTCATTTACAGGATATCACATATCATTTCTGCAATTTTGTTGTTAATGAAAAACGTTTTCCTCCACTTATTCCAAATGGTAGATATAGATTTGATGTAACTGTATTCTATTTCAAAAAAGAAGTAGCATTGGTTGCTATGTATGCTGAAATATACACACCAATAGAATATCCAAAGAAGTAAAATTATACATAATAATATATAAGAAGTATTCAAAATTATATCAATCAGCAATGGTTTGGATGGGCTGACCTACACCTATTTATAGTGCCGTACTGTCTATTAATGTTATTTTACACTTTTTTAAATTGTAATAAAATAAAATTCAATAATACTTAATAAATTTAAACTGATAAACTAAATTTATTAACCTTGTTATAAAAACAACAGTAATGTAGACAAAATTAGTGTCTAAAATAATCTAAACTGAAAAGAAATAAAATTATATAACCCACAGCGTGTCACGAATGTAAAAGGCAACACTCCCACCCCGGGACCTATCCAATCTAACAATTATGTAGTTCCTCAGAACTACAGATAGAAAGGAAAAAACCGGGAGTAAGCCAAGTCTCAGTTATCGCGATAATACCAAACTTGCTCCAATCAACAAAATCGGAAAACATGTGGGAGTCCGAAAGTAAAGATCTAATGTTAACATGCGCAACAGAAAAGCCACTGAGCTCGATCGGGCCAACCACATCATCGTAAAAACACACCGATGGAATATCAGACGCACAACACAGAGTGTTTAATGTAGAAACAGTATTTAGGGGTGCCTCCACAACCCCATCAGACCAGGACCGACTCCCTACTCCAGAAACATCAGAACGAACAGTAGGCTTCCCTGTCCGATCCATCACGACTACAACCACAGCTGACTCATCAGAGGCAACAAGCCCACTCTCAGGTCGAGACTCTCCAGTCCTAGAGCTTCGGCATTCAAATCCGCATTATCACCATTAACCCGAATTTTAAGAAAAACAAAAATGTCCAGTTCCTCCCTCAAAAATTTATTACAATAGGAAGATTTGGAGGGCCCTAATTAACGTAAACCCTCCACTTTAAAATTTTCAACTTTTTTAATTTCATTTGCAAGTGCTCGCGAAATGCTGTAATTTATTTTGTAAATGCTTGGTTGGGTAAATTTCTCTTTAGGATTGAAATATTGATTTTCGTCACAACGTCAAGTTGTCTCCTTATTCAAATTTTGTGAATTAAAAGCGTTCATCAAATGCGGTAAATCATTTAAAGATGATACATCGGATATGCTTTAATTTTCAAGTTCTTCTTGGAATTCAAAATATCTTAAAAGGTATATTTTGCATTATTTACTGGTTTTTTTTATTTAACATTCAAAATGTTCTCAGTACTAACCCATTAATAAAAAAAGCGACAAAATTTGAACTCCTGGGAATTGAACTTGGTGTACTGATGAAGGGGTGTTGGGGCTACGTTGAACAGGTAGTATCTTTTACCACAATGGTCACATCGAGTGTCTCAGACAGGAGATGGTTGATGGTAACTGGTGCTCTCAGACTTCTCAACTCTCATTTATGGCTCGTAGTGCCGCACTCAGGGCAACTTCATTGACCTGCTTCTGCAACTTGATTTTGGGCAGCAGCAGCTTTAACTAAACAACACTGAAGACGAAAACGAAAAATTGATGCTCTTTAACTAAAAACTTAGATTCTAGAGATATGTGAATTATGTGCAATCCATAATTATGGACAAAAAGCAGTGATTCGAATAGAGGGCAGTGAATCACAATATATTCTGTCGCCGATATATTCTGAACAATTTAGACTAAGGGAGAACATCCTAGGGCTGCGGTTACATTGGATCCGGATCCGACCCGTTCCATCTCATTCTGTTCCGTTTAGTGCAGGTTAAATGTAGCCACGACCATAACAATATACATGTTTTCTTTCTTCCGTCGAGACGGACCCGATACAGATTGAATGTAGCCATGCCTATATAAGAGTGTACATGTTTGTTTTCTTCCATCAAGACAGGTCTAGGCGGAACGGAGCGGATCCGAGTCCAATGTAACCACCGACTAACAGAAAAACATAGTCCTCTTGGAAGGGGGTTAGGGCGTTGGGCCAGCACCTCATCACCTGTAAAAAACGTCATTTGCTCTTGAATTATAGCTAAGTCTCAGAATTCGGATGGAAATCTTTTAAGATGACTTAACGCGAAAAAACGGTTGATGAAAATTGGAAAATGGAACGTCCAGGAATGACAAACAAATTGCTAGTAATTAATAATCAGCTGAATAGAGTCAATGTAAAAATGGTAGACTATATTATGCACCTTTGGTCGGGGGTGAATAAATTTCAAAGAGCTAAGGCAGGGGTATCCATTCTAGTTTACGTGGCCTAAAAAGATTTTTAAAAAGTTTTAATTATATAGACGAAAGAATTGTCAGTAACGATGTTAGTACGGATATGATACAGAGTTAGTAGAATTCCTTTGCGCTTTTTTCCAGCTTGTCTTCCATGCGCTTGATGGTTTATTCCAAGGGCAACGTTGACGTTTGCTTAATAAAAACATTAAGAGTCATTTTAGTTCGATTTGTTTTGATAAGAAAATTAAAACTCTGGAAAAACTGCCGAAAAAAGAAGATGCTGTGGGAGAAAATCGCTAAATTAGTCTCTGTGAAAAAAAAAGATATTAGGTACGAGTATTTTCGTATTTTAATGACAATTGCTCGCTAACTAACAACAACCCCTACGAAGCAAGTGGACCTTCGCCCTTTTACTACTAACATGCCATTTTTATTTTATTAAAAGAAATTTAAACATAATAATATTACAATGTTGTTTTAGTATTCCCATAATAAATAGTCATACGGATTGCAGTCAATGGAGCGTGGACGAAATTTTTACCTTTTATATAGCAGAATTTGTCTATCCAGCAAAGACTAAATAATTTAGAATTAATTAAAAATAATCAAAACAATTTCTTGTACATACAATCTATATTTTCAAAATAAAAATCAATATTGTTAAACAATCGATTAAGTAATACTTATGCATTTATTGTACAAAATGCTTCTAAACCAAGTTGCGGATATGTTTGGACCATCGATTCAAACTCCGGGGTGTTCACTATAACCGAAGCATTAGCAGCAATGAACATTTTTACTTGCATTTTTAATTCAGTTGCGCGAAACGCATCACTGAGAATAAAAATTTCCATTGCATTTTCAAGCGATAAACTTTTAAACAATGATTTCTCGCACGTAATTTTTAAATCATCCATTGCGTATTTTTCCGCCACAGCTAGCAAACTGGAAGCAATCTTTTCCAATTTCTTAATTTCTCCGGTGTACATATAACGTAGCATTTCGCCTAAGACTTCCTCATCTAAATCGCTTATTTCGACTCGATTCATCCTGCTTTCTTCCATGTCATTTTGAAACATGGCTCTAAAAACTGGGCTCCGAGCTGTTAGAATCACTTTGTGGGCGGAAAATTCTTTTCCACCAGCGGAAAGTATTACGTCACTGAACTGTTTGTTATAGAGTAGAAACGTAAAATCTATAGCTCGATTACTTTGTGGTGAGGTGAGTGAGCCCGAAATATTTCCACTACCTACTGTGGCATTAATCTCGCAGAATATGGTTAATTTATCGTCCAATAAGAGTTGATTTTCTTCAGTAAACAGAACCGTCTGTACAAGAAATTTTTGAAAGCCGTAAATTTTTCCCTCTTCAATTCGAGCGGAATCTTTCCTAATGTAAGCATGTTGACCCTTAGCGTTCACAATACTAAACTTGTACGTTACACTTATAATATTCGTGTTAGATTTAATCAGACTTATAAACAAAGAAATGCAATCATTTACATTTTGAATATATCCTTTTGGGTACAACCACAAACACCATTCCGATTTATCATCGTTGATTCCAGCCGAAAACGTAGATGATTCCAATCTTTCGCCCATATTTTTACAGCAGGAACTGAAATTATATATAGTCCAGGTGTGTTTAACCTTAACAACTTTAATTTGGGTAGAACTCCAACTTTCGGAACAATCATTCATGTTATGACATTCAGTCATGGCGGTAAAAATTCTCGTAGCTGGAACAATTTAATGATCTAAAATAAAAAAACTGTTAATTTTCGCCACAGTTTTAATAATAAATATATAGATTTGTTGTTAAGTCGACCGCGAGAGCTCAACGAGCGAGTACGTATGTGCCCAGCATTTGAGTTATCAATTGTGTTTTATGATAATACATTTGCAAAGTAAGTTAACATTTAAAATTGTAAATTAACAAATTGAACATTTAATATCATAGGGGGTAAATTAGTACAAAGAGAAAAATAAATGAGTCCTAATAAGCGCAAAGCTGATGTTATAGCACCACCAATTAATTCGGTTCAAAAAAAATATCAATGGTCTCCCACCTCGATATTAGAACAAAACAAATTTTATCTACCGAAAAATCTGGATCCAGGTACATTAGATTCACAAACAACTTCTCAACAACCAACTGATGAAACACCCGAATCTTCGTCTCAACAAAACTCACAATTCTAATAAAACAAAGAAAAAAGAATTCCGCCCATCTTTTTATCTGGGCCATTAAACCACGTTCAGGTCATTACTGACATCAAGACAATCGCCAAAAATAAATTTGATACATCCTATTCAAAAAACTGTCTTCAAGTTAATACCTATGATATAGAGGACTGTAGGGAACTAACAAAATATTATGAGGCGAACAATATTAAATATCATACGTACCAAGCTTCCGACAAAAAGCCATTCTCTGTAGCAATTAAAAACGTTCCCATTTCATTAACACAATCTGATCTTGAAGAAGAACTCAAAATCTATAACTTACCTATTCTAAAAATTACCTGCTTGCTATACAAAGATAAAACACCTATGCCAGTTTGTATCGTTGAACTAACAGATAACGGAGAAGCCAAAGAAGAAATCGAAGAAATATGGGAAGCTAGAATAATCGTTGAACCCAGAAGAAAAAACAATTTTGTTCCACAATTCTATCGTCGTCAACGAGCTGGTCATACTAAGAACTACTGCACTCTTGAACCGAGATGCGTCAAGTGCAAGGGCGACCACCTTTACTCCCTATGAACCAAGGATATGGCAAGAACCTCCAGTATGTGTCAATTGTGGAGAGGGACATCCCGCAAACTTTCGAAGATGCAAGTACATTTAAGACAGAAAAAACACAACAAACAATAGGTCCTACGCCCAAGTAACCAGAAATGCTAAGAAAGGTAATTCAAACAACATCAATCCTAACAATCTATAATAAACAAACAAAGAAGAAACTTTTTTACAACACACCAGCCATTACGAATCACCGAAGTAATTGAACGAGGATATGAAGTCAAGAAGTTCACAAGCGTGCTCTTCCTGGATGTTGCACAAGCCTTTGACAGCGTATGGCTGGAAGGTCTTAAATATAAAATTCTTTCTTACCAATATCCGACTATCTGAAAGCAATTCTTTTGTCATTCCTTATCGATCGATTATTTCAAGTAAAAATTCACTCTTCAAAATCTGAGATCAAATTCATCAAAGCTGGTGTGCTCCAGGACAGTGTATTGGGGCCAGACTTATACATCCTATACACCCATGATATTCCTTCATCAACAAGCAAAATTAGATCGTTTGCTGATGACACTTTTGTTCTGACAGCTAGCAAAAATATTGAAAACAGCATAGAACACCTTCAAATAGCCACTAACTCTAAATTAAAGTGGTTCAACAAGTGGAATCTAAAAATTAACTACTCAAAATGTGTAGCTAAAATATTCACATTATGGAACCCACAAAATTGTCTCTAAATGGTGAACTTATTCCTTGGAACCTCGTGGATAGTTCCGTTAAATATCTAGGAGTGCAATTAGATTCAAAACTTAATTGGAGTATTCACATCCAGAAAAAACTAGTAGAGGGCTATGTGAAACTAAAACTCTTATATCCACTTATTAATAGAAAATCATCTATGAAGCATGAATGTTGTATTCTGCTCTACAAATCATTAATTAGATCATCACTAATGTACGCTTGCTCAATTTGGGGCAATGCAAGCGATACCAAAATAAACAAATTACAAATACTCCAAAGTAAAATTCTCAGGATAGCGGTAAATGCCCCATGGTTCGTAAGAAATTCATTTTTGCATTATGAGCTCAACTGCCCAACCACCAATGAATTCATCAAAAAACAACTTCGAATTTCCATGCTAATTTACGCACATATGCTCAAGCGTACAACACTACTCATTGGGAGAGAAGGGAATACATCAGAGGCTTAAAAGACGTCTTCCCCAAGACAAATATCTGTAAACAATAATATTGAAAAGAAAAGAAACTGAGAAGGAAGGCACCTGCCCCCCCTCCCCCCCACATCGCCAACCAAAACTCCCACTCCCGGTGCGCGAAGTGAAAAGACGAGGATCCCAGTTAAAGCGACACGGAAATCGAGATGGAAGAATCGCAGGACGAAGAAAGGTTCGGTCCAAGCCCCTCGCCTTCAATCCAAGGGCAGAACCACAGTTTCCACGCCGAGGAAGAGCCAGCACAGGACCAAGTCGTCACGGAACCAACTAACCAACCCACAAAGAAGACTAGAATCCGACCCATAGTCTCAGAGACTCCACCAAATGGGGAACCCTAAACAAAGAGATGGAAAGGACGCAAATTCAGTACTCAGTGAAAATCACAATCGGAGGAATCGCCCCTCGAAGAAAAGAATCCCCGAAGGCCCAAGTCGTGGATTCAAAACCGCACCTCCAAAAAGGCCAAAAGGACAACCAAGCCAGAAAAAAGAGGAACTCGCGGAGGTCACTCCCAGGGCACTTGCATTCATTCTGGCGGCAAGTCATCTAAAAATTCAAAGCGACAAGCTCCCCATAGATGCCATCAGGGAAGCCAAGGAGTCTCGATAAGTATACATAAATATTTTATCAGTAATCCGTTCCTTTATAGCGCTGTTTATTTTTATTTCACTTTTTAACACTTTGAAGATTTAAATCTTCAAAAATTTTAACTTCTGGGAGCAGGTGCATTCGCCCTGTCATGTTTTGGATTGAAAAACAAAATAGGGTCGTTTTTTGTTTGCGATTTGCAGGCGTCGATCGGTTTCTTTTTTGAGCAGCTGCATTGGCTCTTGTTGTTATTTTACTTTTTTAGATTAAGACGTGATCCTTTTCACGCAAACAAAGCACGGAAAGAATCAAGTAATTTTAGACTGTAGCCGGAGTCGAACCGTGGAACCTTGGATTAGTAGTTCTTCTTTAACTTCTTTGAGATCTGTTGATGTGTTTTTGTTACCAATTTTATCAAATTAGTGCTGTAATAATATATTTGATTTAAATATCGTGCGCCAGCAAAGTACAAGTAATGGCAACAAGGCGGATACAGACAGTAGAATGAATATGGAATATGGAATTTATAATTCGGATATTCTAAATGTAAAAGAATCTACATTTTTCCAAAAATTTAACACGTAATTTCTAAACAATTTCATTTATTTCATATAAAAACTACCCTTTCAATTTAATTTTCTTGACTTTCAACAAAGAAGTGAATTTTTGAATTTTTCGATTTACCAAATTCCCTTTCTTCACCTTTTCTTCTGAATCTACAACATCAGCTTGTCGTTGTTTAACCAAATTTTCCAGGTCCATTTTTAAAATCTACAAAGTACAAAATCAATTTGAAACTAAAACTTAAAAACACAACAAGTACCTCCGTTTTTATATTGAACAACTCTCTATTGTTGTCCCAAACTTCCATATATTGGCTTTTCAAGTGAAGATATATTTGTTCTTCAACGTCTCTAATTTTATTCTCCAACTCCATATCTTGAGTTCTATTTTGTACTTCATCGAATTCGTCCTCGTCGTCCCACTCATTCGTATCGTCGTTACTCTTACCACTATCAAATCTCTCCGTCTGAAAAACAATCCGTTTAAGAGAAAGTAGAACAGCAGTCAAAAACCTGCCTGCTCGTGCAAATCCTGCGTTAAGCATCCGTTTACATATTGCCCCTCTTGATTTTTTTGCTGAAAACGTTTGAGAATTTTTAGTTTCAAACTCCGAAATACAATTACGATCCGAATACAGTTGGGGACTGCTGGGCACTTGATTGACCAACATTTTGGCTTGTTTTTCTTGTATCAGCTCGTTTTCTTTGGCAGCAAGAGATTTTTCTAGCGATATAATTTTTTCTTGAAATTTGTGTAAGTTGTCGTTCTCTGCGCGATAGTTGTGTTTTCTAAAAAATGTTTTGTACTGTAAAACTGAAAAATTTTCAAGTCTTTCGATATAAATATAAAAAACTTACTTCAAAATCTCCAATTCATGTTGTAAGTATTGGATATGGTTGTCTCTTTCTATGATCGCTTCGACATTAATTTTTGGATCCGTTACCGTAGGAAGGGGAGGCGCAGAAGGACGGCAAATATCATCACGGTGAACAAATGATGTACTAAAGGGATTGGGGAAGTTTTCTTCCGTAGTTTCCATTCTTTGAGGAATCATATTTGCCGTTTGCATCGGATGAGTAGCTGGTAATATACGAGGAGGAATATTCAAGTGGCGATTATCATATGGGTTGTTTAAAAAAGTATAATAGGGATTGAACGAATTTTGTCGTGGGTTCAATTCTGTTTGAACTTGATGAGAAACTGGTGAAGACGGGATACGTCCAAACAATTCTAGATGCTGAACAAATGACGTACTAAAGTGATTGGAAACATTTTCTTCCGTAGTTTCCATTCTTTGAGGAATCACATTCGCTGTTTGTATCGGATGAGCAGCTGGTAATGTACGAGGAGGAACATTCATGTAGCCATTATTACCTGGATCATTGAAAGAAGTATGATGGGGATTTAACGAATTTTCTCGTGGTTTCAATTCTGTTTGAACTCGATGAGAAACTGGTGAAAGCGGTATACGTCCAGATAATTCTACATGCTCAACAAATGACGTACTAAAGCGATTGAAAACGTTTTCTTCCGTAGTTTCCATTCTTTGAGGAATCATATTGGTTCTTCGCATCGGATGAGCAGCTGGTAATGTCCGAGGAGGAACATTCAAGTAGAGATTATTACCTGGATCATTGAAAGAATTATGATGGGGATTTAACGAATTTTCTCGGGGTTTCAATTTTGTTTGAACTTGATGAGAAAGTGGCGAAAGCGGCATTTGTCCAGACGTATCAAAGCAATTTCCTTTTGTTTTTGATTTCTGAGCAATCACAATTTCTATTTGATGAAGAACTTGTGAAAATGGAGGCCGATCAGTTGATTGCTGACTACATTCAAGAAAGGACGTATCAAATGGATCACTCCAATTTTTTTGCGTAGATTCGACTTTCTTAAGTGGAACCACAGTGTTTTGGATGGCCATATTCTTTAAGTGCATAGGGCGAGGAGCTGGGATAGGTTTTTGATGATTGACTCGATGAAGAGGGGGAGAATCAGATAGGTCAATCATAACTTGTTCAGCAAATCCGTTACGTTTTGGAATCATAACGTGTTCGGTGATCATATTCCTAGAAAAAATGATCGGCGTTTTATCGACATGATCAATACAATCGACCAAATTTTTCTGATTAGGTCGAAACTGTTCAATCGGTTGTCGACCATAATCGAAAACAGACGGATCAAATGAATCAATACAATTTGTTTCCACAGTTTGACTTTTCTTATTTGGAACCGCAGCGTTCTGGGTGGTCATATTCTCTAGGCGTGTGTTATGATAAACTGGCAAAGAGGGAGGAGCTGGAATCGGTTTCTGATGATCGACACGATGGAGACGGAGCGAATCAGATAGGTCAATCATACTTCCTTCGGAAAATCCATTTCTTTTCGGAAACATAACCTGATCAGTGATGATATTCTGCTGCGACATAATCGGCGTTTTATCGACATGCTCAATACAACGAGATAATTTTTTCTGGTCAGATCCCAAACCATCTAAAGTGATATTCGCTTCAATCAAAAAATTTGGTGCTCTCTGAAAAACTGACTTTAACCGGCATCGTTTTAATTTTTCATGCTATACCTCTGGTAAAGGTGGCACCGTAATGATGCTGTTTAAACTCTGAACGATGTTTACATTCGCATAAAATTGTTTTAATTGTTTGAACTATTCTCCAAATCTCTTTCTGGGCCCTTCTAGTAATTCTATCGGTAAATAAGAGTGCAGAATAAATAAAATTCTAACGCAGTGATTGTATAACTGTGATGACTCTTGAACGCACAATTCCAACGGAGCCAATTTGGCTTCCCAGGTTTTTACTCCATAAATAGGAAGCAACATCGATTCAAATACTGAAAATCTTAAGTAATTTTACTTTGCATCATTATAAGTTCATTTGTATCACCTGCTTGCTAAAATTGTAGCAAGAGGTCCAAATATTCCAACATATCAATTAATAACTGAAAACTATGAAAATTTTAATCATACAATTTTCAGAGGTCAACTTACTATTTGGTCATGTCGTTTGTGACAATCAACTGTAATTCGGTCGGAGTTGCATCCAAATGACATGGAAATTCTGGATTTTGAATATGAAACTCAATTTTTGTTAGAAGTAATTTTGTATATATTTGAATAATTTTTCCAAAGTCTTCGTCCGAATGAATCTAAGAAAAAAAATTCCAAGGTTTACAATGACTTCCATATTATTTATACAGGAAAAAATTTTCCTGCCTTTGAATAATTTTTTACATTTTTTACTTACCCATGTTTTTCCAATTTTATCTAAATCTGTTTTATGACTATGACTGTGCGTACAACAAAACGAATGTCCTTCTCTTAACACTTTATGCAGTACGTATCATAATTTCCATGCTACGATCTTGTTACCCATGTACGGAAATCCAAGAGCAACACGCCAAAACGTCTCGGCTCCCTTTTCCAAAAATGTGCCCATAATTACTGTTCGCACGTGCTTTTCTTTCACTTGCATATCAGAATTATGTATTGCCTTTTGGATTGCTTTTTGCTGAAAATATTATTATTGAAGTAATACAAACAAACTCCAAATTTAAATGGAACGTAAAAACGGACGCTATGTTTGAAATTCATGAGATGAAAATAAAAAATATCTGTTTAATACTCACATAGTTGATATTATTTGTCGAGTTTATACTCATCTTAGATGCCTAAAAAGTTGAAAAGAAAATTCGATTAGTTGAGTTATTCATCAAGCCCCAAAAAAAATATCTAAATTTGTCGAGCAAAATTTAGTGCAATAGCTGCATGGAATAAACAAGATTCGTGATTCATTTTTAGTTTTATTGGGCGATTCTCCAAGTTAGGCAGTAGTTTAGCTGCTCTTTTAAAAAAATGTTTTGTAGTTTAACTGCTTTTTGAAAAATTGCTGATTATTTTCTGAACAAAGTTAGGCTACATTTTGAGGAAGAAAACAATCAAAAATACTTTGCAGGTTTCATTATTATACAAGGTTTTTCAACAGGGACATGTATTTTAATAGGGGCAATTTTGATGTGGTGACAGTTTCCACTTAAGTCAAGTAGAAGGTCTACAATTTATTATAATGTTTTCAATTTTTATCGAAAATAATTAAAATCTCCTACGAAAATGATGGATCTGCGAAAACCACATATCACAAAATTTCGGATACTTTTTATCGCTATTAAAAATTTGGTGATATTAAAATTAATACAAAAAATCCATTGCTAAATTGGGGTTTTCAGACGAAGGAAATCAAAATAATTCCGTAGAATTCTAAAAATTCTGATTTACAAAGAATTTGACCTGCAAATTAATTAAAATGTTGTATAAAGCTCCATTACTAATTGGGGTCGTTTCCAGGCGGTGGAAATTCAGTAAAATTCTGATTTGTAAAGGAGAAATTAACACAAGTAAAAAAATTCCATTGATAAATTGGAGTAGTTTTCAGGCGGTGAAAATCAAAATAATTTAGTCAAGTTCTAAAATTTTGAATTCGTACAGAATTTCACCTAAAACTTAACAGAAAAATAATTAAAAATTCTATGGATAAATTGAGGTCATTTTCAGACGGTGAAAATCAAAGTAATTCAGTGCAATTCGGAAAATTCTGATTTTTAAAGAAATTCACCTAAAAATTAATTAAATAATAGTAAAAAAAATTTCATTAATAAATTGAGGTCGTTTTCAGGCGATGGAAATCGAAATATTTCAGTATAATACTTAAATTTCTAATTTGCAAAGAATTTGACCTCAAATTAATAAAATATAGTAAAAAGCGCCATTATTAATTGGGGTCGTTTACAGGAGGTGGAAATTTTGTAAAATTCTGATTTGTAAAGGAGTTTACTTACAAATTAACAGAAGGATCGTAAAACAATTTCATTGATAATCTCAAGTACTTTTCAGGCGGTGCAAATCTAAATAATTTAGTCAAGTTCTAAAATTTTGAATTCGTACAGTTAACTTGTATTAAAACCGTTGATTTAGTGTTATTATAAAAAATATGTTAAGTAATAGTAGAGCAGCCAAAATTGTTACAATGAGTTTAGGTAAGTATCTATGCCACAAAGAAACTAGTTAAAATATACAATACATTGTACTTTGAGTTCATGTGATGTTTTTAGACCAAATGAAAGATAATGATAATTTGGATAATTTGGAGTCACCCTTACCGCCAATGAATGAAGAACTGCAGAATTGGATGGCTATTTCGGATGATTTTCAAGGTGAGTCATTAAAATTTACACCCATAACATAGCAAAACCAGTAACAGTTTACTGTAATTTCTTTATAAATTTTAACTATTATAGTAAAGAATTCTTATCTGTTGAACAGAAATAATCCAAGATGACGGAGAGCTAGAGAGGCGAGACACCGAACATATGGACACCACCCCATCTGAGTTCTCGTTGGATGATTCGATATTGGACAAGGACTATATCCCATCGTCTGAAGATGGTGAAAATATGCAAGTAGAATACACCCCAGCACAAGAAATAATTGCGCAGGAAGGAGAAGGATCTGGAAATCGCATTCAGACAAACGGAACTCCGTCACGGAAGAAAAGAAAATTAAATGTACGAAAACAACAGAAGCAATTGCGTGATCACAGGAAAGAGGCAAAAACTAAACTGGGGAAAGTGATTCCGGAGAAAGAATTTCAAGTGATTGTTAGTTGTTGTCGTAAAAAATGCTTTGAAAAATTTACGGAAGAACAACAAAGAGCTTTTCATGCAAAAATTTATGAATGCTCAAAAGCGGAACAAAACCAAATTTTGGCCGGAGGAATAACAATCTCAAAAAAAAGTGGCGAAAGAGAGGGTCGCGGCAAAACAGGTGCTAAACACGATCGGCAAATCACTGCTGAATATTTTTTAAAATTAGAAGGGAGTAACAAATCGGTGTGCAAGATTATGTTCCAATCCGTTTATGGAATAACCAAGTATAAAGTTGATTATTTGGTTGAAAAGTTAAAAAAATCTTGTATGCCAATTACTACTCTTGAGGATCGAAGAGGTCGGCATATACCCAAAAATAAAAAGATCGAAGAGCGCATGACTATGTTGGAACACATCGAGAAGTATCCCAAATACGAAAGTCATTATTCGCGAAGAGATTCACAGAAGAAGTATCTACAGAGTCACCTTAACATAAGAATGCTGTATAATGATTATAAAACTGATCATCAAAATGCTGCATCATATGACTTATTTCGAGAGGTATTTAAGTCAACAGGTTATTCATTTAAACAACCCCAAGTAGATACATGTAAGACCTGTGACTCTTTCATAATGCAAATCAAGCAAAGCAGTGATCCAAATAAAAAGGAACATATTACTGCGGAGCATAACAAACACAAGGAAACTGCAGATTTATTTTACAAATTAAAAGATGCTGACAAAAACAAGGCGAAGGAAGATGCAACAATGAAAGTCTTAGTATTTGATTTGCAGCAAGTTCTAGACACCCCTTCATTGACAGCCAATGTTTCTTTCTATAAGCGGTTACTATCAACATACAATTTAACTATTCGAGATTGCACTACAGACGGAGGAATTACTAGCTGTTACATGTGGCACGAAGCAATAGGAAAAAGGGGGTCTGAAGAAATTTCCTCCTGCGTTTTAAAGAAACTAGAAAGTCTCCCCGAAAGTGTAACTCACGTCGTGACCTATTCGGATACATGTGGAGGACAAAATCGGAATATCAACATGGCTTGCATGTTTTCATTATTTGTCAGTACGAGCAGCCACGTTGATTATGTAGATCAGAAGTTTCTGTTGCCAGGACACACGCATCTCGAATGTGATGTAGATCATGCTCGCATTGAAAGGGCAAAAAAAACTACTAAAATACCGATTATGGTACCACGCGACTGGTTCCAATTCGTCAGAACTGTAAGGGAAAAAAACCATTTCAGGTTCATGAAATAGATCAAAAGGACTTTATGTCATTTTCCAAAATTGTTCAGGAACGTTTGATTCGAAGGAATACCGACACGGAGGGCAGGAAAGTTAATTGGTTTGAAATCAAATGGATAAGGTATGAGAAAACTTTTGGGCTAATACAATTCAAAAATTTACTTGACGATGAAAACTTTCGAGTACTCGACTTGCGGCGATCGAAACGAGGCAAACCATCGAGACCCTTACTGACGAAATAATACGACAGTCCACTGCCTATCAATCCCCTAAAGAAGAAGGACCTACTTAGTCTTCTTCCGCTGATTCATACCGATTGCCACAGTTTTTACACAAACCTGGAAATTAGCGGTAGAGTACCAGAGCTTCCAGATGATGATTCTGACGAAAATGAATAATAAATTTTGTTTTTCGAACTTAAAATAAAAAATTAAAGAGCCTGTTTGTTTGTTTTACTACCTAATGCCATTTTTTACCTCCTACGATACGTCACCTGTCTAATAATAATGGTCTGAAAGTTTGTATATACTCACCTACCCATATTCACCAACAATCACGAAAGGTCCGTAATGAAAAATAAGAGCAAAGAAGTTATAAGTCCAGTGCCCAGGAGAGATCCAAAGAAGGTAAACACCGATATGTCATTAGTGAGTAAAAAAGATAACCAAACAAGTCAATTTTATCAATGAAATTAAAGAAGGCAAAAGTCGATATGTCCAATTTATCAAAATATTTTCGTCGTCCATGAAAATTTTTAAACAATTTCTATATAGAAGGGTAAATAACATTTCAACGAACTTGTTTTGGTAATATAGCGCTTATTGACATAAAATCTAAATTACAGTGACCTCGCAAACTTTAAAAAGCGCCTCCTGAAAAATCGTGTTTTTTGACATATCGGGTTCTGTCTTAGTACCACAAAACTTTAAACTCCATTTACTCAATATGAGTAATTTCAAGTTACCTAGTTATAGTATTAAGGGGGCGAAATAATTCCTGAAATTCCAGGGATTTCTAACGAATTTCTGAATTAAGAAAAATTATCTCAGCACCATTATCCAATCCCATGTGGGCATTCAACAAAGCAAAAATTAATGCATTACTAATAGAAAACTCCCGTGACTCTCAGAATTGGTTATTTTTTAACATTTTTAATTGGACCGAGGGGTGAATATCCTGAAAAATTTGTCTTGGAATTCAAAGGATGCCTACGGATTTCCAATTATTTACAACAAATTCGAGGAATTTCCAGGAATTCTAAAGAGTTTTAAGAAATTTTTAGTAATTTTAAACAATTTTTTCAAATAAAGAATTCATTGTATTTTCAAAGAATTTCAGGGACTTCTGTACAAAGAAATTGTATATTCAAAAATAATTTGGAATCACTATTGTACAATCCCACGAACTGCTACCCGTACTTTAAAGTAAGGAGTTAAAGGATTACTAATGGGAACCTGCCATAATTAAAAAACATTGCTGGAAATTTTTCTAAATTTTTAATTTAGTGAAGACCTAGAGCTGAATATCCCGAAAATTTGGTGTATACAGGAATTGGAATACCAAGAATTTCCAAGGGCTTATTTTAAAGATATCTCAAGGAATTCTAGGAAATTCCAGGGATCTCAAAGGAATTTCAGAGATCTCTAAGAAATCTCAAGTGATTTTAAGCAAACTTTTTAAATAAAGAATTGATAAGATTTACACGGTATTGCAAAGATTTTCAACAAATTCTCGGTGAATTTAAACAAATTTTCCAAATAAAGAATGCATAGTATGTATTTTCAACGAATGACTGGGATTTTAAGGTTTTCTAAGAATTTTCAATCATTTTCTGCATCTAAAATAATTCTGGAATCATCATTATACAATTTCTTACTCATCCGCTGATATACAAAATGTCTCCGAAGCGTATGCAACTACTGGTCTTACCAATGTCTTGTAAATCTTTATTTTGGTTGTTGTTGGTTGTTTGCACGTCAGAAGGACTTGTTCGCATAATAAGTTTCATCCTATCTGTTTATTAGCACTTCATCTCTATCACATTTTATGTATTACCTGCTTTTAATCTCAATCACCATCGACCCCATCTTACATGCTGCTCTCTGGATTTCACTAAATATTTCTTTCAGACTTCTCAGTGACCTTGCGAGCATCACAATATCATCTGCATATGACACTATTTGACTTTCCGTATTTGTTAATAGTCCTTCAGCGCTGGTCTCCTTAAATATTTTAGTTGGTATCTTATATGCTGAGTTCAGCAACGTAATGCCTCTATAGTTTTTACATTTATCGGAGTTACCATTTTTTAATATTACTATTTCGCCTTCGCACCATTTCGCTGGCATTACTTCGGCGTGTGATGTTTTTTCGACAACCATTACAGACAAACGCATGCACCGATGGCGTTGAAATGTTATACTAATAGCTAATTTGAAGCAGCTGTGTAAAAAGCTGGTTAGATTTTGGTTGAAAATCGTCTATTTTTAACCCATTTTTTATAGAAACGAAAATTGCTCAATACCAGGGGCCCTATTCTCGAACTCACTCGAATTTATCCGCTTGCGAACCATTTCGCACACGATTTTTCGATCACTTGAAACTGTTTTTTTTTTCTAAAAATATTATCCGAAGCACAAACAATACGATTTATGTACGAATATCAAAAATTGAAGTGTATTTTCAATAAAGTGAAAAAAGTGTATTTGGAGTGTATATACTTCTATTTTAATTATTTAATTTGATAAACTAATAATATCGTCGATTTAAAAGTGACATAATTCAAATTTGGAAATAATTAAAAAATTTTACGTATACGTATATCGTTTCCTGAAAGCTACAGTGAGATATCTTGCAAAAATACGATTTTCAGTTAGGTATTGAATTAAATTGCTAATGGCCCATTTTATTTAATTCCACATTGAAATATTTCAATATACAGTCGACTCTCGATTATTTGAACACTCGTTAATTTGAATCTCTCGATAATTTGGTAATAATTAATGGTAATGTGAAATTTTTCTCTGGTCCTTCTCTGGTCCCTTGAGTTTCAATTTATCGAGAGTCGACTGTAATATTACTTTCCTTGTATATAACAAAAAAAATACTAAAGAAATATTCACACTTCAAATTCTAATTGCAATTTAAATCTTTACCATGAATTATCTCAAATTTAAATCGTCGATTTAAAAGTGACGTCGTCGCAGGATACCTGTTTTTGCTCAGGTCTACCGATCGGATAACATCCATTTAAAAACATGCAAACAACTTCCAAGTCTACTGAATAATGACAATTCGAAATTTGTCATTTCTACACTTTTCGTACACACAATTTTCGTTACATATTTTTATTAAATTTTCAAACGCGCTACCGATGTTATAGACGTATTCACGTCAGAAAGTTGAAAAATCGATTGAAGGGGGGCTAACTTGATGGAGGTTAAGTTTTCCCTCCAATTATATAATATCAAATTAATTACCTACACCGAAATTTATCCACGAATAAAATTTACAATATGTAATTAGTGAATACTCATTTCCAATTTAAACAAATAATAACCAGAAAACAAACCCCCGCACCAAACACCTATTGTAAAATATACCGGAATCCCAGTTCAACCAAATTATAAATTTCTAATAACCCAAATTAATAAAACGTCCCCATTTAAATTACACTACATGTACCCAAAATTCATCAAATTTTTGTTTCCTCACCTGAAATTTATAATAACAAACTTAACCAACAAGACTACCACTTGTTGATTCAATCTGTAACCTCGTTGCAATCAGCTGTGATGTGTACTGTCATGGCCGACCGACGCCAACTACCTTCCCCTGCCGAACGACCCCGAGATGTCGCTAGTTAACTCAAATGTCAATTTAAGCTTCTTTTAAAACAAACTCGGCAGTAAATTCAAATTTATATCTAAAGCAAATTCTAATATTACGGATACATTGTTTATTAAAGCCACCAAATCACTAACAAAGTTTGAAAAAAAAAGTTTTTGGGGCGCGCTAACCTTTTTTGTTTCACACTTCGAAGTAGTTTTCACCGTGTCTAGAAAGGAAATGATAAGTCATCCGTGGTTAGGATACCACATTAAACTGTACGTTCCCCATAAGTGTGACAAAACTTCTTACGCCGACCGTACAAATTGAAGGGAAAGGTTCCCCAATGTTAGAAAGATATTGAATTTATATAAGAAAAATGGTTCATTTAAAAAAAAACCAGGCGAATGATTCATATACTATAACTCCGTGTCATTCGGTACAAAATGTTACCGCCCTCGATTAAATTTTTAAAGGTTCAGGTCGACTTGTTAAAATATTTGCTGTAGTTAATTGTGGTAAAGACTGCTATCTATTGTCACGGATGATTTCATCTCTATAGTTCGTTACTAATTTTTCAACACCCTGTACGATTCTCACATTTAACGCCAGAGAGACACTATCTGAATGTTGATATCGGGTCATTTTCTCGTTTTCGACACCGAGGTCACGCGTATGATTTTGCGTTCAATTAACTAGAATTTAGTTAATTATTTGCTTAATAATAGAAGATTAATATTTATTTTATGCATCACCAGGCGACCTTCCGTTTATCGGATTTATCGTGTTTTCGAGAATCGTAAGTAAGGTAATCTTTACACCTTCATAAAGGTGTACTATTGTCGCAACCCTTAATGTTGTCAACGAGGGGTAGTGTAAACCCAGATGGTTTAAATAAAATTTCATCGAAGATCGTTTTAACTTATATATTAAATAACGAACAAAGAACAAAATAATAGAAATATAAAAATAATAAATTTACCTTACAATATAATTTCTTAACTTACGGACCATCGAACTTTATATTACATGTTTCTTATTTTAAATACCCATTTACAATCCATTCCACCTTTCAACTCCATTCTATTCCCTTTTACCACACATCTCTTTCAACTGCTCGTACACTACTGACTTAACCTCCTTAACTTAACTCCTTAACTGACTTAACTCCTGACCCACACTTAGGTACAATCACTTCTAACTAAAAGTGCGAACGTATTTCCTGCACGTGTTCTAATTCATTATCAAACTTAATTATTTTACAATCTTATATAATTTTAATTCTTTCACTGGACAGGACCGTATTGTCGAATATTTACATTAAAATATTATTTGATTATATCGTGTTTTGACACTATCTTATACTTTTTCGTATCAGGTGGAAATCTTTGACCACCATTTTCCAACTTCGGCAAGGAACTTATTTTACCACTGCTTTACAACCTTTTTTGAACTCATTGCAACAGTAATTAACTGTATTTGAGCTGTATTTTGCCACTAAT
Organism: Podabrus alpinus; assembly: GCA_932274525.1. Taxonomy (NCBI): domain Eukaryota; kingdom Metazoa; phylum Arthropoda; class Insecta; order Coleoptera; family Cantharidae; genus Podabrus; species Podabrus alpinus. The sequence goes on along the minus strand of OW026456.1, from coordinate 66,569,416 downwards.
ATTGGATTCATTATTTTGGAAAGTAACAACTCGATTTCCACTAACAAGGGGAAGTTTATCATGCGGCATAGCCGATTTTGATAAATTTGAAATTGGTAAAACTAGATCGAATTTCATTAGGTCTATAATTTTTTTTTGAGCGAATGAGGTGTCCTTTCAACGTAATTGACACTTGAAATTTCGCCGCGCCTAAATTGAAAAAAAACATAATTTATGTGTTTTTATGATTCTCCTTTTATTCAATTTAATTTAAGAAAAGGACAGAATTTAATTTTCAATCGTGATATTTTATTAATAATTTCATAACGAATGTTTGAAAAAAAAAATCCGGCAAAGCAAGGATGGAACCTGGGCGATTCGTTCCACAAGCAGATCACCTAAACCATTAGACCATCTACTTCTCTTGTTATAGTTGAGTTGTGTAAAGTTGTTAAACTCATCTTTTGTTTTTATTTTTAAATTAAAAGTTACATAAACTATTTATAAAAATAAGTTAATTGCCTGTAATTTTTAACGAAAACGATCACAATATCAAATATTTAAACAAATTTTCGAAAAAAAAAATATATTGTATTCTAAAGGTAATGTTGACTTACCAATCACTGAATTGGGGAGGCGTGGCGCGCGGCGAAATTTCAAGTGTCAATTACGTCGAAAGGACACCTCATTCACTCAAAAAAAAATTATAGACCTAATGAAATTCGATCTAGTTTTACTAATTTCAAATTTATCAAAATGGGCTATGCCGCATGATAAACTTCCCCTTGTAAGTTTTAACGTTCGAGCTTACCATCATCCATCTGCTAATAATGCAAAGACGCTTCTTTGTTTCAGTATTAATTGGTTACCTTACTCAACGTCAGGACTGTGGACTGCGTTCACTCGGAACAGGGTACCGGTGCCAGGTTAGTAGTGGACTGCTGTACTTTTTTGATTGTTGGTGGGTGTGTTAAGCCAAATCTCTTCATAGTGGATCATATTTGCTTGATCACAAGTGAAGCGGTTTTGCTGACCCATCCCTATCGCTGTTTGTTTTGAGACAACTTGTTAATTTTATTCCTGATACCTTGTTTATATCTGTATCGTCGGAAAGACCTGTTACGAGTTACAATTTGTACCTTATCATTTGTTATTGTGTAATAATTGGTTTAACTGTCATTATATCTGTTACCTTGACTCTTGGATCATTATTTCAACACACAATCCTTGCCTCCGACGTGCTGAGAGCTATTTTTAACATCTACGGGTACGTCTTAAAAATTAAATACTGTTGAGTTTTTGCTTAGCAGATGTACAGCCTTCCTTTTACCAAGCCGATTCAAAAGGAAAGTAAAGGAAAGGTTGACGCTATCTATCTTTTATATTAATGTATTGATTTTTTCACGTCTCACCTGTCATTAAAATTTTCACAACAGAGACGTGACATTCGTTGCTCCCTTGTTATGTTTCTTACCATATAGTATATTATGATATTAAACAAATGAGATGCGTTCATAGGGGGATTATTGTTAATCTCTTGATTTTCCGAAAGTTCTTTGGACTATCGCTTTCCAGATCGGCTTGAGTGCGGCATCTGGAAGTATGGACGATGGATCTTACATTTAAAAAAACGGTATATAGCTGTAAAAATCTATCATCCTTTGTTACAACGGATAACGATAACAAACTCCAGGTGGTATCAGAGTATAAATTACGAGTAGGCTGATAAATGCGATATGTGGAATTAACGATACGTTCTAAATGAAAAAGAATTTAATTGTTAATAATCCATCTGGAAGTATGGCCGATGGATCCAACATAAAAAAGAAACGGTACAAAGCGGTGAAAATCCACCCTCCACCAGCAACGAATTCTTATCCCCGGGATCGGGTTCGGAAAAACACTGTTCCATATTAATTCGAATGCTAGATCGTTCGAGAAAGCAAGCAACCAAAATTCCTTCCAAAAATCACAACCACACTTCACAAGCTGACCAGGAAAATTGACCTCCACACCTTACCACGTTAAAATACGAATCATAATCAAAAAAAAGATTGCTGAAAAGAGAAAACTACGCAAGCAGTGGCAAGTTTCGAGAACATCGGAAAACAAAGCAAAGTTTAACAAAGCAACTAAAGAACTTAAAAGACTCCACCTAAATTTTAAAAATCAATTTTTTACAGATTATCTTCATGGCTTATCAAACTCCCAAGCAAATGACTACTCACTCTGGAAAGCCACAAGAAACCTTAAGCGTCCACAAAAACGGTACCACCTATCAGAGATGATAAAGGAAAATGGGCTAGAAGTGACGAGGAAAAAGCTTATCTGTTTGCTGAACATCTTGCAAAGGTATTTACGCCATTTCCTTCAATATCACCTATAGAAGATAATGAAATACGCAGTTACTTAAATGCACCATTCCAAATGGACCTTCCGATTAAACATTTTAAAGTACAAGAGGTCAAACAGATTATACTGCGTAATACTAATACTAAGAAAGCACCTGGCTACGATTTGATTACAGGTAAAGTTATGAAAGAAGTAACACCAAAATGCTTTAAACTCATTACATTCGTATATAATGCAATTCTGAGGCTAGAACACTTTCCTAATCAGTGGAAGGTCGCGCAAATTATTCTCTTATTAAAACCTGGAAAAAAACCAGAAGAACCGACCTCATATCGACCGATAAGCTTGCTTCCAATTTTATCAAAGATTTTTGAGAAACTCTACTTAAAACGACTAAAGCCAGTATTGGAAAAAAGAGCTCTTATCCCAAACCATCAGTTTGGTTTTAGAAATCAACACGGTACGATAGAGCAAGTGCACCGAATTGTGAAGCAAATCGGAGATGATTTGGAGCGGAAGAGGTACTGTTCTGCAGCATTTTTGGACATAAGCCAAGCATTCGATAAAGTTTGGCATGAGGGCTTATTCTTCAAATTAAAACTAAATCTCCCACATCATCACTACCAGGTACTGAAATCTTATTTGAGTAAAAGACATTTCTTAGTAAAACATGGAGAAGAGTACACGGAGCTTTTCTCAATTCATTCAGGTGTTCCACAGGGCAGTGTATTGGGGCCCATTCTTTACTTATTATACACGGCGGACCTGCCAACAACTACTACAACAACGATAGCAACCTTTGCCGATGATACGGCTATTCTTGCGTCGCACACTGACCCTAAAGCTGCTTCTAACAACTTACAAAATCACTTAAATAAAGTTAATACCTGGTTCAAAAAATGGAAAATTAAAGCCAACGAAACCAAGTCTTCACATGTTACGTATACGATGAGGAGAGACACCTGTCCACCTGTGACCATGAACGGCTGCAATCTACCACAGACCGACAACGCAAAGTATCTGGGTATGCATCTGGATAGAAGACTAACCTGGCGTACTCATATTTTTAATAAAAGAAAACAACTTGGTCTAAAGTTCAGACAGATGTATTGGTTAATTGGCAGAGGATCTGAGCTGTCGTTGGAGAATAAGCTCTTAATTTACAAAGTTATACTGAAGCCGATTTGGACATACGGCATACAACTTTGGGGAACCTCCAGTATATCCAACATAGAAATCTTACAAAGGTTTCAAAACAAAATACTCAGAACCATCGTCAATGCTCCGTGGTATGTTCCCAATGATGTCATCCATTCCGATCTTCAAGTCACCAAAGTTTACGACGAAATTAAAAATTTCTCCAAAAAATATCAAAATAGAATCGAATCGCATCCAAATGAGCTAGCAAACGAGCTACTAAATTACTCACATGAAGTCAGAAGACTGAAACGTTTTAAGCCCACCGATTTACCTACGCGTTTTAATTGATTAATTTATGATTAATTTAAATTTTGTTTGATTAAAATTATTTAATTATGTATCACAAGAACTTATAAGTTAATTTATTACGGGAATATTTAATGAAATATTCCCACCATGTAAATATAATGTCAAGTAATTTACTTAATGTTTCTTAATTTCGAAACAGATTGTAGATATTCGTTTGTAATAAAAAAAAAAAAAATATTAATTCGAATGTTGGATCGTTCGAGAAAGCAAGCAACCAAAATTCCTTCCAAAAATCACAACCACACTTCACAAGCTGACCAGGAAAATTGACCTCCACACCTTACCACGTTAAAATACGAACTTTCTCATATCATTTTCGATAACTCGCACGTTTCGATAAAACATATTTCTTTACCAAACTGAATTGTCCTGCCACACCTCGGGAAATGTTTCAAATTTCTTGCAGCGATCTGCAATAAATTAGGTTTTCAAAATCAAAACTTGTAGTGGAAATTTGGAACCGTCACACCAACTTCAAAATATTATTTTAAAACAAGACTCGAAGTTACGACAAAACCCTCGAACCTGTTCACGGAAAAATGGATTGTGCACACACACTTTGTCAGTAAGATCTGGATTATACAGAATATGTAAAAAAGTGTAATCAGGATTTTGAAGAGGTTTGTTATGGCCAAAGGACAAATGTAGGAAGGGAAGCCCTTTGCCGGATAACTGGAGTACCGATAGATCCCTTTTACTATTATCACGAAGACACCTGGGGAGATGCGCAAACAGAATATGTACGCAATGAAATACGGATTCCAGGGTTATGATAAACAATATTAAGACGATTGAATATGGGTTACAGCTGATTAGACCCCCAAAAATTACGGTTACCATCCAGGAGCCAGCTTTGGAAAAGGGAGAGAAACCCGCCAATAACGCGAATGAAACCAATCCAAAAGAGCCACAGGGCCAATCAGAAGAAAGGCAAAATCACCCTCCCTAAACAGCGGTTAAGGCACGCATTTCGACTCTTCCAGGGATGGATCAGCCCCTTCTGGAAACCGAGTTAATCTTCTCCCCAAAAATATGGTAGAGGTCCAACTTCCCGTTATTACAGATGGTCTCGATCGAACAGGGGCGCTATAGACTCATACAAATTTGGGATATAATTCTTAGTCAGGATATTTAAATCTATTTCATAGGATAGAGGAATTATTATGATGCTTATAAAAAGAGTTAATATTAATACCAAATTTATTGTCAATAAAATATTTAATAAAAAAAAAAATAAAACGCGATTATAAACATTGGATTAATCACTTAGAGCACAAAAAGCTTCTATAGCAAGATGTGGATGTGTTCGAATCATTGATTGAAATTCAAGTATCTTACATACATGTGAAGCATGCACAGCGATAAACTCTTTCACTTGATTCTTTAATTTCTTTGTGCGAAACTTATCGCTAAGAATAAAAATTTCAGCAATATTATCAAGGGATAAACTTTTAAACAACTCTTCTTCGCATTTCATCTTTAAGTCATCCATTTCGTATTTTTCCGCCATATTTAACAAACCAGGAGCCATTATTTGCAATTTGTTTATTTTTCCAGTGTACATATAACGCAACATTTCGCGTAAACCTTCCTCATCTATATCGGTTATTTCGACCCGATTATTCCTACTTTCTTCCATGTCGCTCTGAAACATAGCTCTGAAAACTGAGCTTCGACCTGCTAGGATTACTTTATGAGCCGGAAATTCTTTTCCATCAGCGATAAGTGTTACATCACTGAACTCTGCATTTTCGAATAGAAACTTGAAGTTCAGCGCTAGATCATTTTTTGGCATGGTTAGTGATCCCGAAATATTTTCACTGCCTACGGTGACATTAATCTCGCAAAGTATGGTCAGTTTATCGTCTGGCAAAACCTCATTTTCTGCATTAAACAAAAACTCCTGCGTTACAAATTGGTGATAACCCCAATTACTTGAAGAAGTTGGAAATCTACATGAATCTTGTTGAATTTTAACTAATTCACCTTTAGAGTTTACAATAGCCAACTTGAATTTTGTTAGTATATCGCTCATAAAGTCATTGCCATGAAAGAAGACGTCTCGTCATAGATTGACTGAATATAGCAACGACGTATTGCTTATGAGCATTACCAGTCATTTTGTATTGATATGACAAAGCACGAAAATATATTGCACGTGTTTCCAGTAACGACATACGCTGTTGCGTTTGTTAGACGATAGTAAAAGACAGATATACTCATAGCATGTCGTAACTAGTACCGGAAAAAGAATTTGATTCGCGTAGTAATTTATATAAAATTTCTGTCACTTTTAGTATTTTTGAAGTTTGGAGTTTTCGTGGTTTAAGTTTTCGGTTTGTGGATTTAAGCTTGTCAAAATTAGTCAAAATACAAAATTAGTTCTTTTCAGAACTCTCGAAATGTCTAGTTCTGTACGTGGAAGAACATTAAAATCTCAATCGCAACAGTTGATTTTAAATTTATTAAATTATTTTGAACTTGAAAAACAGCACGGGGGCAGTTTAATTCCATTACAGTGTGTTCAAGAGGTGAATATAAAAAGATTACTTTACATTAATTTTATATTTATAAAATATTTTATAAATTGCAGCGTGTTGCCAATGCTTTAGGAATCAGTGTATCTTCTGTTGCCCGGATTAGAAACCGTAGTTCACTAAATCCAGAATTATCAAGTCCCGGTAAAAACCGAAAACGTAGGAAAGTTAAAACTAGCGATTTACCAGAATCATCGAAAATGAACATTAGAAACACAATTTATAACATGTACAGTCAAAGTAAGTTTCGTTGTCATTTATAATTAACACAAAATGTAATTTGTGTATTTTTTGCAGAAAGACATTTAACCGTTGCTTTGTTAAACAAGGAGATTGAACAGCTGCATATTTTACTAAGCAACAGGAGCTTAAATCGTGTTTTGCACGAAATTGGTTTTAAATTTGCTAAAGAAAATAATCGAAGAGCATTGGTCGAAAAAAGCAGTATTGCAATAGATCGAATTCATTTTTTTCAGAATTATAGAAATAATTTAAATTCTCAGTTTCAACGTGATGTCGTGTTTTTAGATGAAACATGGATTTTTTCTAAAGGTAATCCTGGAATGTCGTGGCAAGATGGCTCTACAAAAAGCGTTAGGAAACCAGAAGGTTATGATGGAAAACGTTTCATTGTACTTCACGCTGGGTCAAAATCTGGATTTATTAATAATACCTCATTAGTGTTTGCTTCAAAATCGCAAAAAGAGGATTACCACGGTGAAATGAATGGTGAACTGTTTAAAAAATGGGTTGCTGAAAAATTAATATGCAATTTAGAAGAACCATCTCTCATAATTATGGACAACGCATCGTATCATTCTACTGTAGTAGAAAAAATGCCTACTTCGGCATGGACAAAACCAAATATTGCAGCATGGTTAACTGCAAACAATATTGAATTTGAACCGTCCTGCTTTAAACCAGAATTGCTAGCTCTAGCTAAACTACATAAAAAAGAAAAACGCTACAAAGTGGACGAATTATTAAGAAGCCACGGACATGAAGTTTTACGGTTACCACCATACCATTGTGAATTCAATGCAATTGAATTAGTATGGGCTCATTGTAAAACTTACTACAACAAGCACATTGGAAGAGATGGTTATGGTAATGAAAACGTAATTGATATGTGGAATATAGCATTAGAAAATTGTTCTCCTGAAGTATGGAAAAACTGTGTTTGTCACACCGAAAAGGTAATACAAGATTGGTATTAGCGAGAAAAGGCTTTAGATATAACGGTCGATGAACTTATCATCCATGCTAATGGCTCCAGTGATTCTGAAGAAAGTGATTACGACTGATTGTTTCCGGAATTTTGGATTTTTGTTTTGTAATTTGCAGGAGTATTTTGCATTTCTCGCTAAAAATGGTGAGAACCAAATTTGTAGAGAATTAAATTCTCCACCTTTTTTATACGAGAAATTTTGTTGTAAAATTATTATTTATTGCTAATTAATGCTAATTAATATGTACAATTTTTATGTCCAAAACATTAATTATTTTTGTTTGATAATTAATAAATAATTAAATTAGAGCGATTCTTTTTTTTTATTGTTGAAATAATTAAGACGTTGTTTAATCTTAATCATCCTACGACTTCCGAAATTCGATCATGGTCAGCGCTACGTATTCCCAAATTGAGTGTTCATCGTAAAGCTCAGGTTTCAGGTAAAGTAACCAAAAATTTTCGATGTGGTGGCAGTTAATCCGAAAAATTTCAATTAATTCAACTCTTTAACGCCGTGGGGTGTTACACAATTTTGTTTTTCTTCAGGTCTGTGTGAAAAGGCAAAACAATGTAATTGCCAAAAGTTAGTTTTGAGTAAAGCTCTGAACAGATTGACAAAGAAATTATCAACGCAACGGTACAAAAATCTCAAAATCGCAATTTTTGCCATTCATTGTTTTGCTTTTGCATTGCACAGGTGCTGTATACCTATACTTATGCTGTGTCTTATTTTGAATTTGTTCATAACTATTGCTTAATAAATAAATAAATTTGGTAAGCGACAATAAAAACATAAAAGTTTCCTTTCAGCATAACCTATATTTGGTTTGACAGGTGACAAGTTCAAATTTGTTAAACTAAAAGGAAAGTGAGAAAGAGAATTAAAAAAAAAAGATAACCAATATATTCTTATTTTAAAATACACTTCATTTGACTAGGGAGTATTGGCTTAGTTCAGACGATTATGCTTTTATGACGAGATGTCAACTTTCGTGGCAATGACTATATTAGTTTTAACTAACTGCATAAACAGAGAAACATATTTGCCATCTTTCTCAGCTTCTCCTTTTGGGTACAGCCACAAACACCATCCCGACTTATCACTGTTGTTTCCAGCCGAAAATATAGTTGAAATCAACTTTTCACCGACTTTTTCGTGGCAGAAACTAAAATTAGTTAAGGTCCAGATGTGCCTCAGCTTAACAACTTGAACATAAGTCGAACTCCGACTCTCCAAAAATTCATTAGTGTCTTTTTTGTTAGAATTGAGACATGGGACTGGATATTCAGTCATTGTGGTAGAAATTCCAGTGGCTGGTATAATTTATTAATCTAAAACAAAACGATATTATTTTATTTTCTAAATAAAAAACCAATCCGGGAAACCCCCTAATGATATGTTAATCTTCTAAAATAAAAATTTTTCACAGTTTTGTATGAACGTCAGACATAGCATGTAAGTATAGGTGTCAGACTCAATATTTATCATCAGTACTGTATAACTATATGTATGCACATGGAAGCTCTAGAATTGCGTAATATGAAAATTTTTTATGTAACGTGAAAAATACGCGTGCACACAATCAATCGGCATAAGTTTTCACACCTCACGAGTTTTATTTCTACTGATGAGTCGAATATTGGTAATAATAGTATGATCAGAACAAATTTTTCGCTTTATAAGCACAGCTGCAGTATATACCAAATTTTTCAAAATCAAGAATGAACGATGTGGGAAGAGTACTGCTATGTACTCCCTAACTAAATATTTGCCTTGGCTCCAGCCCTTAAGTTTGCTAGCCAAAATATGCTCAGGTAAAATGGTTCGTGGTGATAATTTTTAGCTAAGGAGTTTAACAATATTGCCCTTCCTTACTAAGCTCCGGTGATGAGTCGCTCAAGGGTGAGTTCCTTATGGTTCGAAATATTAAAGGTGATCTTAGGGTGTTATTTGGCTCTCTCGGGATACTTATTGCTTTCTTATTGAAAAATAAATAAAGATTTCAATAGCTTCAAAGAAATTGTTTATATTCAACAAAATGAGATGATCATATTTACATGAATAAATGTTTACACAAATATTTGTAGATCGCAGATCTACCATTAATTAAATTTTCAAATAAGAACAATTAATGTAAAAATTTGTTTTCAAAACAAAGTGGCTTCCTCACTTTATTCTGACGTGCTTGTTTTAGTTGTAAACTAAAACAAGTCTTTCGCTGTACATTAGCGTGTAAAATGTTTTAAATAATATTTGTGCTTATTTAAAGCTTAACCCTGAACAAATTAAATAATAAAGTTTGAATAAAAAACTATCAATTAGGGTATTGGAAATTACACTTTCGTAGAAGTCTTTTTTCTCAAATCCTGTATTTATACGCAGAAGGCAAAGTTTATAATAAAATTAACAAAATAATAAGTTTCACTGTACCTTTTCACATCGGCAAATCGAAGTTTTAATTTTATAAAAAGGATATTGTGTGTGTGGCTCCCTTTAGTTGGCATCACATGGGTGAGTCATCGACCTTGCATTCAATTATACCAGTTACCAGCTGTTTGTCGTTGCGTGAAGTTGCTTCATTGAATTAAATTTTTTATAATATTGTTGTTGTTGTTCACCAAATCGTAGATGTTTAAAATTTGAGAAAAAGGTAAGTTACATGTCCTTGACAATATGTTTTGGATCCAGTGTTGTTGAATTAAATCTGTGAATTGTGATTTTGTAGAGGCATCCCGTGCACGGCCATTGTTATTGTTGAATCTATTTATAAATCCATTCCAATCCAGCATCGGACAAGAAACATCACAACTGAGATTTGGTTAACCTCCAAAGATTTGTAAATATTATTTTCTGGAGCACATTAGAATTGCGTGCACTTTGTTTGAATGCCCGAGGTTAACTGAAGTTCGATCCAAAATCAATGAAATTGGCACCATTGTTCTTTCAAAGTAAGTCAAATCTTATTCTTTTGTATTTTTGATCTTTCCATTAATTCGTTTTTATTCCAGATTCATGATCTGCATTGAAATCCATGTCTCTTGATGTGCTTTCCATGCTGTATTACTGGTATATTTGGTTTTTATGCCTTTATTTGGACGGCTCTTTGACTCATATCTGCCATTTTATATCAACTCTTGGATTTTACACAAAATTGACCTTTATGTACAAATTTAACGATTTTCGTCTTAAAAAATTCACTTCAACTACATGAGATAATTACATAATTTTTGGTGTGAACAGTTTTGTACAAATCATGTTATTTATAAAATAATTCAGTTTACAAGATGTTACATTTTTATAGGTTATGACGATTTACATATAAAATGATTTATTTATCGATTTTGAGCTAATTCAATCTTTTTCATTATTTTTGATGTGACAATCATCAATCTATTTACTCTTAGCAATATTTAACATCTTTATTTTATCCTGAGAGATTCAAATTTGGATGTGAAATTGAAATTTTAGAAAATAAAATTTTCTCGTAGAGCAAAATTTTTAAAGTGCCTACCGATTTAGAATTTTATGCTTTATTTGAATTTATTATTCATTTTTGTATCGGGAGCCTTTATTTATCATTTTGAATCATAGCAGTACGTAAAACGGACCTCGGATTTTAAAAATTCCCTTTAGATATTCGGAAAGCTGAAGGTTTATACAGTAGATTTAAAAATAAATTTGTGGAATATTCACATTTAACCCTCCAAAACAACTCTTGAAGTTGTTGAAAATTGGAAATTTGCCATAGCTCAACCAAGCAGAAGCTGGCTGTCGATGAGCGGCGGATTACGTCACTGTTCTGTTGACAGTCCGTGTGCTTTGATACACTCTTAATACGCAGAAATCTTACACTAAATTAAACTTTTCCACGCACAGCTTTCGTGCCCATAGAAATGCTCTAATGCGTACACATCTTAAAAGTGTTTTTTATAAACGCTATACCGAAAAAGTATAACACCAATTGAATTTCTTTCATTATAGATTAAATAACATTATTCAGATTTGGCAATAATATTATATGGTTATTTTTAATAATGATTTTGTATACACAGAGAAAAATAATTATTAAAATTTACTTCAACGTTATAGTAAATATTTTGCAGTACATTTTACTATAATAAATTGAAGTATTAATTGTTTCACGCGTATAGTAAATATTACTATAAGTTTGATTTAATATCGTTTTGAGAAATTTTAGTAAATATTTTATAGTAAAATATTCAACAACTGTTTTCCTAAAAATTACTAATAATTGATTGTTAGAATACTTCAAATTTTGATAATTTTTACTTCAAGACCTTGCAGTAAATTTTATTATAATATTGAGGCACTAATTCATAATTTTATCACAGAGAAAAAATTCTTTTGATTTGAAGTATTTTTTACTTCAAATTCAAGTGCAAATTCGTCTCGCATCAATTTGATGTCAATTTTACAAAAAATGAAGTAAATTTGACAACAATTAAAGTAATATTTATTTCAAATTATTGCGAGGCGAATTCCTACTTCAATTTTTTCTCAGTGTAACATATTTGGATAAATTATTCGTAGAATAACGCTATGCGTAGTATATACTGCAATTGTAAAACTGGGTCTTAAAGAGATTAGAAACATTAAGTTGGTATTAGAATAAAACTATATATCAGAAGATACATCAGGACACCAGGACACGGAAGAAGAGACAAGAAGATAATTAAGAATAATGAAGAACAATATGATGAAATGTTTCGTATGCGGTGATAAATTTAACACAGAAAACCATTTAATTTTCCATCTAAAGTTTAATCATAAGTATGAAACCAAATTCCAAGATGACGTGTGTGAAGGAAACGTGTTTGAAAACTTTTTGTAGTATATTTACGTTCACGCGACATTTGATAAAAAATCATATGGTTAACGAAAACTTAGAAGAAGACGAGGAACAAGAAGAAGAACATTCAACATTTCTTGTTCACAATAGCAAAATTAATGATGAATATAAACCAACATCACGCAGGTAAAGTAAAGCTGGATTCACACTACATTGTACTGCACGCTTTTTTGCAGTATTAGTGCAGTATTAGTAGGTAGTGGCGCATACATTTTATTGAACAGTTCTATGTAAAATGTATGCGCCACTACCTACTAATACTGCACTAATACTGCAAAAAAACGTGCAGTACAATGTAGTGTGAATCACGCTTAACAGCTTTTATCGCAACTCGATCCGTAAGTGAGCAGATAGCGCGCTGTACAGACTGTGCGTAAGCACGTGTTCCTTCCCGGCTATCTGTTGCTATAAATAATTTTTGTCTAGAGCTCATTAACTCGTCTTGGGAGATTTTAATGTTCACTTTGCAATTTTTATTTATATTTGCTTTTGAATTAACGTGATCAATATATCTTTAATTAAAGTTAATTTAAATAACTACATTGGTTATTTAAAAGCGAAAGTATTTTGTATTGTAATCATCTTGCATTATTCGTAAATAGATCCTTCGTTTTTATATGCTTATCACTTATCATTTCACAAAGTTATTTTTGCAACGACCTTGCGGCTTAACAAAGATGTACCGCGCTTATCGTTTGGTATGCATTAGATAACTGATTACGCTACTTTTCTTAGTAGCGAATTTCGTTCAGCAATTAATAAATCAAATTTTTAAAAAACATTAATTTATTTCAAAAGCACGGAGCAATTACACAAGTTACAGGAATGAATTTATGCAATGAACTGGTTGAACTTATTCTATATTGAAATTATAAAGTTACTTCTGATAACATATGAGAGCTTATTCTTAATTGATAAGAAGATTGTGCTTGCACAGAAGTTCATTACTCGGACTTTATCTACCACGTAACTTCTCCCGTTTTAAGAGATGAATTATCCTCTAAAAGGTTAATGAATCCTTCGGATGGCAAACTACAATTTTCTTTATATCTTCGAATAATATTTATAATAAGTAATAAGCAAATTAATACCAAGATTAATTGATTACAATAATTGATTAGCATAATATTGGTTACAATAAATGATTATAAAATGAAAAGAAATATTTAATTAATAATAATAATAAGTTGAAATAATTGTTGATATAAATGATTAGCATAATATTGGTTACAAGTTACAATAAATGATTATAAAATGAAAAGAAATATTTAATTAATAATAATAAGTTGCAGTAATTGTTAATATAATTAACTGATAACATTTGAATTACAACAAAAAAAAATAGTTACACAACTATGTCTTCTTCTTTTTGGGTATTAGAAGTTGGTGGTTGAATATTTGGTGGATGTTTATACCTTATGAAAAATAACAACACTAAAATGAAAAATATGAAAATAATTAATACATAAATTATTATAGTCCAAATGTTTGGTTTCTGAAAGATGTCATGGTGTTCTGACAGTTGCTCTAGATTTTTGGATTGAGTCTCTAAAACATTTTGAATGTTGTTGAACTCACTTAAGTCAATTAAATTTAAGTTTAACTTTTTGTTAACACTTATTAAGCTTTTCACTTCATTTTTATTCAAATCACTATTTGAAACACTATTTAGATCACTGAGATTTATTACCATTTTGGGTAGATCGATGACTTCAAAGTTGGTGTTCGGATTTTGGTGTGTTTTAAATTTGTAATCTTGGATTTGCACTTCACAGTCGTTGGTTAATTCCAGGATATAAGTTCCTTTAAGTGGAATTTTTGTCGTATCACTTTCACATTTTTGAACTGCTACGGTTTCTTCGGAGATTATCAGTACCCACTTGTTTTCTTCTAAATTTTGAATTTTAATTGATTTTGAATCTATGTAAACATAGTGGCAATTATTAAGTTCTTTTGAATATGTCAAAAGTTGAACTTCACATGGTGATTCTTTCTCGATTCTGATCGGTGTGTCTTCTTCGCAGATAAATTGTTTGGGTCGAGTTTCTTGGCATTTTTTGTTGGAAAACATGTAGTTTTGCTCATTTAGGATTAAATACTTTGATTGGGGAAAGATTAATTTGAATGAGTTATTTGTAGGAGTAGGAAGTGGATATAATCGATAATAATTATAGCTTTCTGTTTCAACTAACGGTATTTCTAAAATGAACACTATTTGGTTTTCTTTACTATAGCTTTTAGCTTTAATTACTTGTTCGAAAATTATGAGGTTTTTATAGTTTGGTTCAAAGGGGAGTTTGGTTTGGTGTAATTGATCACTGATCGATTTCAATTCTTCTAATAGTTCTTTTGGTCTTATTATTGAATTGTGAAATATATTTAATTTAGAAAAAGTAATAGCAACTTCAAGTTTTTCTAGAAAGCTTTTAGTAGTTTGATAAGCTGAGTTGATTTGGAAAAATGTTATATGGATTAAAAAATAATAATGCGTCTTTATTCTCGTAAGCTCCTCAGATTTTACGATTGCTTCGATTTGTAGCATTCTTGATTCTAATATCATTTGATTATGACTCAGATTTTGAGTGATGTTTTTGAAACTTTTTATTGATTTATCTAATAACGTGATTTATTCTTTCATTAAGGTTTTGATTTTAAATTCATCGTTCGAGAGAGTAGAGATTGCTTTGTCATACCTAATTGCATCATTTTGATCAAGGTTGCCTGTTATGATTTTTATTATAGAACCTAAACCATCAATAGCTCCTCTTTTAACTCGTAAGTTTATGGAAGGATTTAGTTGGTTAATTTGAGTCATTATTTCGGTTTCAAGTGTAGTTATTAAATTATAGGAATTATGATATTCGCTTTGGTAAAGGTGCGATCCTTCTAATATTGTTTTTAGTTTATCAAATTTTGTTTTGAGGTTGAAGAATTCGTTGATCACATGTGTAATGTCAAAGATTTGGATTAATGTCCATTTATCAATTGAATTTTGTGCAGAGCCGATTTTGAAAGGTAGTAATCCCGGGTTATCATTTAAATTGTGAAATTCAGCAATAGGCGTTGTTATTTGTAAGTTTGCAAGTATTAATCTGAAACAATGGGAATTTTTTTTATTCTTTGATATGTATAATTTTTCAGGAATTCAAAAATAAGGTTTGGTTTATTATTAATAATTTCGTCTAAAATTAAGATTTTATACTTTCGTTAATATTTTCATTTACGTTAGAATGTACGGCAGACTTTGAATTAGTGTCATTATTTTTATTATGATTATTTATTTTGATTATTGATTCGTTTTCTAAAACGTTAATTGAAATTCTAGATAAATAATCTGGGTTTGAAAATTATTATAGAATATATATATTTTTATTTTGATTAGAAATTTATTTATTTTTGGAATTTATTAAACAGTTTTATGGATGGTTTATTTTCTAAAATTAATAAGACTTTCTCATCAACATTTATTTATTGTTAAAAGTTTATAAGGTATCTGAAAGATTTGTTGATTTATATTTAACTTTTTTTTAGACATTGTGAAATTTGAAAAATGTGAAATTTGAAAAATGTGAAATTTGAAAATCGTAAACAATAATTAATTGTTTTCCTTTTTGTGGTAATAAAAGTGAATATTGATCAATATAATGATTGCTTATTTTCTTCCTTTTCCGATTGTTGATTTTGAAAATTTGCTGTAATTTGTTTATCAAAAGATGGCAGTTTCTAATATATTTTCTTTTATAATTATTTGTCGAAATTTTATTTATGTGTTTAAGATTTCTAGCTGGGGTTTGTCCTCTGAAATGCACTGATTCCAAATAATGTGAATGAATTAATTCGGGTGACGTTAAATTTTGTTCTTCTAATTGAATTGATAACTTTTGTTTTTCTAATTGAATTGGTAAATTTTGTTCTTCTAATTGAATTGGTAAATTCTGTTCTTCTAATTGAATTGATAACTTCTGTTTTTCTAGTTGAATTGGTAAATTTTGTTCTTCTAATTGAATTGCTAAATTATTTTCAGAAATTGTATTCTGATTTTCTGACATTGTTTTTTGCAGTAAAGTTAATTTTTTATGATTTTGATCCATCAAAATTTCGATATGCTTTTTTGAATTATTTAATTTCAACAATACTTTGTTTGTTTGAATTTCATTAAAATTTAACTTTCGTTGTTCAAGATTATTAATTTTATTGGAATTTTCAATTGCCGATTTTGTTGTTTCCAAATTTTGTTTAATTAACTGATTTTCTTGATTTATTTTTGAAATTTGGTCTCGTAACGTTTGCAATTCAATAACGCTGTCAATTGTCTTTAAATTTTGTTTTAATAAAATTTCTTGTTCTAGAATGAATAATTCTTGGTCAATGTCAAATTTGTTGACTAAATTTACGTCTACGAAATTTATTTTTTCAGGTAATTTAATTACTTGTTTCGGTGTAATTATTGAATGATTTAATTTTGAAAAGTCAGAATTTTGTGTTGAAGATTTTTGGTCACTTTCAAAAATCATTGGTGTTTCAGAATATGGTGTTGTAAGCATTCCTTTTCCAAAATTTAGTTGGGCTTTTAATTTTTTGAGTAAATCGTTTCCGATCAATCCTTGATATTTTTCGCTAACTTTGAAGAGGTGAAATTTGTGTTTTAGATTAATGTTAAAATTTTGAAAAATAGGTATTTCGGCTATTTCGTTATGATATGATTTATCATGTGCCGTTTGAATGTTAAGATTTTTCTTAGAAATAAAATTGTTGTAAAATTTATAAGCTAATTCGGGGTTTAGTGAACTTTGTGAACTTCCTATAGCTATTAGAATTTTTGCATTAATTTCGGGTACGTAAATATAGGGTAAGTTTGAATAATTAAGAGTACCTACTTGTATTATTATGTTGGTGTGTTTTGATGTAGGACTACCTGAAAATTTACAGTTTCATCGTTGGTTTGTTCAATTGGTTCGTCATAAGGACAGTGGTATTCTATTTCAAATTCCTTGTTTTCTGAATTTTGATATTCATTTTGAGGTTCACAATATTGATTTTGATCGATTTGTGGGTCATAATAATTTTCATCGTTTTCGGTATTACTTTCAAATAATTCTTGGTGATTTAATGTAGGTTTTGGTGCGAAATTAGTGTTTCCGGAACTGGTGTCCATTGGTTCTGGCCTATTATAAGCGAATCGTGAAGTAGTTGAATTTCTTGACTGGTTAAAATTGGGAAATTGATTTGTTGCGAAATTACTTCTTTGCGGGAAGTTCGTTCGTGTTTGTGACGACTGAAAGTTTGGTTGGTACGTGGGACGTTGAGGTGTGAAATTTTGAAAGTTTGGTCGTTGAAAATTCTGAAAACTTGATGTTTGAGGTGATTGATACTGGAATGTTGGTTTTTGTACATTTGCGTATTGGGACGCTGCACGTTGTGGAGTATAATTTGGGGTTTTGTGTACGTTTTCCGAATTTTGAGTCGACTGATTATTAAATTTTAAATTTTGGTAATTTTGATTTAATCTTGGTTGTGGATTATATGGGCTATTTAAATTGGTGTTTTGACCTTTACTGTAATAAATGAAATTTTCTTCTTCGTTAATAAAAGAAAGGGCCTTCTCTAAAGAATCAGGTGCTCGTAAACGAATCATTAATTGCATGTTATATTGCAATCCGTTAATAAAGGTTTTTAAAGCAAAGTCGTCGTAATGTTTAATTTTTATTAGTTTTTCCGCCGGTGAGTCGTTAGTTGTATTTAATTTTGAAAATAATAAACTTCGCGAGTCTTGGATTCGCATACCGAATTGAGTAGGAGTTTCATTTCGCGACGGTTTCATTAAAATTAAATCTTGTATTAGGCAATCAATACTCCTCTGATCCGAAAAAGTTAAAACTAACGATTCTTTGATCGCTTTCCACGAATTCAATTCTGTTCGTGAGCCAATTAGATCTGCTGCTCTACCTCGAAGTTTTGATAATATTGTATCAAAAATACAGATATTAATAGGTGCTGAAGGCAAAGTTTTATTTTCAAAAGCTGTACAGAAATTTTCGCAAGCATTTACAAATCTGTGAAGCTGGTTGGGGTTTCCATCAAAAGGTGAAATATTGTCGGATTGATATCTTAATAAATTTATATTTAAGCCTTCGGTTGCCATATTTTCTATTTGATTTGGTTCTGGTCGATCTAGAATTTCTAAGTTTGCTATTTGCCTAACAATATCTTCAAGTTCGGGTGATATCATTAAATAAAATATGAATGATATGTTTTTAAAGTTTAAGCTATCAATATTATTATTACTAAATTTAAATTTTGATTTCGATAATTTTAAAAATGTCTGCTATAATTATTACTTAGGTATTAGGTTTTAAAGGTTTTTGAGCACTTACATGTAGTATGTAGCGACTCGTTCCATTCTTGTGGTTCTTCTCTTAATCTACTGCCTTTAGGTGCCCCAGCGATGCTTGTCCAGTGGAACCCAGGTCTTCTTAATTCTAGTTTGTATCCTCGATGGATTTTTTCTTAATCTACTGCCTATAGGTGCCCCAGCGATGCTTGTCCAGTGGAACCCAGGTCTTCCTAATTCTAGTTTGTATCCTCGATGGATTGGTTGTTGATCGATGATTGCGAGCTGTAGCGATTCTTGTCTACCCACTTCACAAACTTCAATCACGTGTTTTTGTTGCCGTTCGATGTTTTTTAGGTTTTCGTCAAATAAACTGTTAAAACAGACCGAATTTTTCTCGATGAACTATTCGTTTTGACAATCCTACCGACTGCGCCAATTTCGTTCAGCAATTAATAAATCAACTTTTTAAAAAACATTAATTTATTTCAAAAGCACGGAGCAATTACACAAGTTACAGGAATGAATTTATGCAATGAACTGGTTGAACTTATTCTATATTAAAATTATAAAGTTACTTCTGATAACATATGAGAGCTTATTCTTAATTGATAACAATGAGATAAGAAGATTGTGCTTGCACAGAAGTTCATTACTCGGACTTTATCTACCACGTAACTAGCGTTTTCCCCGTATAATGTATTTTCTTTACATTGTATAGTGTTTGCTTACATTGTTACGCCTTTTTTGCTGGTCTTCAGCAAGTTATTTTTGCATCATATTTCTATAAATAGTTGCAATATTTTAATTTATGTCGGTTTTTAATTATACTTCCTCCAAATTTGATTATTTATTGTATTTTGGTTCTTACGGATCGAGATTGCGATAAAATATTTTATTTTTCCTCGGCTCGTTGGGACTTTTTACCGTCTCGGATGAAATTACGTCACTCGGCACTAGCGCCTTGTGACAATTTCATCCTTGACGGTAAAAATTCCTAACGAGACTCGGAGAATAATATACTATTATTTCAACCATGTACAATAACTCTTTATTACCTAGAAATTCTGTTCAATTTGTTATCGATAATGTTTCAAATCTGTTTTGTAATGGATTAATTTGTAAACTCCAAGAAATAGTTGTGGAAAACTTGTCAAGTAAAAATGAAAGCAAGCGGTAGTTGAAGAAATTCAGATTGCTTTTAAAATGTTGCGCACTTCATTTGATAACGTGAACACGGAATATAAACGGATGAAATTGTTTACTTCGATAGGATCTTTCGTAAATTCTCGCGAATTAGTTATTGGTCAAAGATTGATAGTCAACACAAACGTCGAACATAGTACAATTCTGGAACCCACAAATAAAAAAATATTCTCAGTATGAAGAAAACTTATATGGCACATTTTTACCTCGCAGCAAATTAGTTATCAAAATATCACTCAAAGACCTTTGTGGAGAAATATAATTCAAAAGTATGAAGATAAAACAATATTTCCCTTATTTTTATATTTTGACGATTTTGAAACTGGTAATGCTTTGGGAAGTAAGGCTGGAAAAAATAAATTAGGCGCAGTATAATATGTTTCGTTACCACCAGAACATTTATTGTCTTCAATATCAATTATATTTTTATTTGGAATTTTTCATTCTAACGATAGGAAAATATTCGGTAATCCAACATCTTTCGGCAGTTTATACCGAATTGCAATTTTTAGCACAAGAAGGAATAAAGGTAAAAGTGAGTGCAATAGAAGAAACAGTATATTATATAGTTAACTTTAATTAATGGAGATAATTTAGGACTTCATTCTATTTTAGGTCTAACAGAAAGCTTTTCGGCAAACTTTGCTTCACTTCAAAATTAATTTTTAATAATTTTACTTCAAAATTTATTTGGATTTTTACTTCAAAATTTATTTCGAATTTTACTTCAGAATTTATTTCGAATTTTACTTCGATATTTATTTCGAATTTGACTTCAAAATTTATTTCGAATTGTACCTACTTCGATATTTATTTCGAATTTTACTACAAAATTTGTTACACTCTTTATTTCCAAATTTATTTTAAAATTTAATTCAAAAATTTAATTCTAAGATTTGCTGTAAATTTTCTTTCAAATTGATACGCTACAAAATTGTATGCAATGAATGAAATTAAACCGGGAAATCCCCGAACTACAGGTCAATGCTCTACTCTCTACATAGAATATTATTTCTAGGTCGCTTTACTTCAAATATAAGTTTTTCAACAATTAATAATGTAAACTTAAGAATGCCATTTAAACAAAATTTAAAATTGAATTATTACCTGTCTTAAAGCGAAGATTCGTTGAATTGAAGAAAAACTGTTAGCACTGAATTGACACGTAGTTTACGCTTGAGTACGCTTGGTGTATGATGGTGTATGACGATTTATTACGATGGTGACTAATTATTGCAGTGGCGTGTCGTGACTTTTATAAGATGGGAAGCTGAAAGCCAGTAAATGCGCCGCAAGCGAAAATTTTGAAATTTTCAAGGTCAAGCCGCCTAAATAAGAATTACTAATTTCAATTCAATTATATTGCTTTCGACAAATAAGTTTAGTAGGCACAAGTTTTCGATTTTCTGATGTGACAAAATTAAACTTACCTACCTTTATTTAAAATTAAGTGGGATCCTCCTACTCTTTTTAGAAAATTCGTCAATGACGTTATCATAAAATTTTTGTTGGCGAGAAATTTTTTGAAGTAATTCCTTTTCTATGGATAACAGCGCCAAACTAGAAAGTCTTTCTTGTCCAGTAGAATTTCTAACAAAGATTTTAATTCGTTTTAGAGCGGAAAAACTGCGTTCTGTGGATGCACTTGTGGCGGGAATAGTTAGAGTTAATTCGCATAATTTAAGAATTTCGGGAAAGGCTTGATCAAGTCCGCACTCTTTAATGGTTTCCCATAACTTACTTATACAACGGTGGTATACAATACTATATTTATTGTTTTAAACCCTCACGGAGTCATTTTTAAACGGATAAAATTTATTAGGTATTTGTTTTATTTAATTGATCAGTCCATAATTCAATAATTTGTCATACACACTGACCACATCTTTGAGATTGTTTTTCAGTATAAAAAATATCTTTGCTGCTGGAAAAATTGCCTTTCTTGCTATTAGCATAGTTTAATAAATATACATTATTAAATTATTTTATAACAATTAATAATTGAATATAATAAAAAATATCGTATACTATTATCATTGTTTCTATTATTAAACTACGCTATCAGCATTTTGCATTGATAAGCGGCCGCGTACCGTGCATGTGGAATCTTCGTAAAATAATATAAGCTCATATAAGCACAGCTTACGGAATACCCTTTTAATTTTTGTCATACGACAGAAATTGCCCAATTTTTGAAAATTTTTGTATTTACAATGTCTCAAGTATCCTTGCATAAAAATTATACAAATTAACGGCAAACCTTATCTCTAAAATTAAACAAAATACAATTATTTATTCAGTACACGCTACATTATTATGAATATCCCTACCTTGATATAAGCAAAGATATGATATAAGCTACGTTCCAACAGCTTCCATAGTATGCGATGTTGCGATGATTCACTTCTATATCGTTTGCAGCCGCCTATCGCGTATAAAAGAATGCCTACGAGTAGGTAACTATTTTTTTTAAATATCTATTTCAGTAAATTTCAAATTTGTATTCAAATAAAGAAAGGAATTTAAATTGATAAAAAATTTAAAAATCGTAAATTTTAAATTATATAAATAAGTAATTTTTGTTTTTAATTTTGCAAGGCAAATAAGGGAAGCGCTGCTTCCCTAGCTTCCATGGAAAACACGCCACTGAATTATTGTGACCATTAAAAGCAGTACCATACTAAAATTATTAAATTAACCTGTTAGCTATTTTCTGTGAGCATCAAGGAAAAGCAGCAAGGGGGCGGTTTAGCTTAATGAAGCGAGAAAGAGTGATTTAAGAGGAAGAACCAGGGGTTGTCAAAAACATTCCACTAAGGGTGGTTAACGAATACGTTTAATAATATTGCCAAGTCAATGAGCTATTTTAATAAATTGTTAACTACAACTTTTAAGTGTAATTATTTCAACGATAAGCTTTTAAACCATAATTTATAATCTTGAAATAATAAACAAAATTTAAAAACCCTAAAACGGTACACTGGGGTCTCAGAGACCCCAACCGTTATATTAGTTAATGCCACATGTGCTGTAATGCTTTTATTTTTAAATTACATTCTTGTAATTTAAGTTCAAAGTTATCTGAGTAAGTGTGAATATCTATTGGTGCCTTTTAGTCATAGAGTGAAGTACAATAATTGAAAATAAATTTTTATGGGTATCTCAGACCCCAGTGTGCCGTTTACGTATATTTTTAAAAGTCAACATTAAATTAGTTTAATGTAATATTATCTTTATTTATTGCCAAATAATTACTGATTTATATCAGAGGGAGTTTTAGAAATACGACTTCTTTAAGAAAAATGTAATTTTGATAAATTTTTAATTTTGACGATACTCAAATAATGCATTTTTAGGTTTGTAACAATATCTTTCCTTACTGCTCTAATGAGAAGTCAGCTCGGAAAAGATTAAGTCCACGCAGAAGGATAAACCATCTACTTTAAATTTGCGTGGGGCCCTGGTGTTAGGTTTTAAACTAGCTCGTTATAGCCTGGAAGCGAGAGTCGTGGATCGTGTGAAAGAAACACCCCGGAGAGATCAAGGAAACAGCTTTGCTAACACAACACAATTAAAATGGACAATTGGATGTTAATTGTCAGAAGGCAAAGATATACGCGATGTCGGATGTAAGAGGTGTTAGCCGACCAAAACAAGCACAGTAGCAACGACATTGCCACCGAAAATCACTCCCAAACATAAACCAAGGGCACATTCGAATGGTTATATAAAAATCCCACGATAAAGTGGAACCATATCGAATCCCCAATGATAAAACAAAAGACAGCAATCTCGGTGAAATGCCGCACCCTGTATATGGGTCGAACATCGCAGCCTTTCATAAAAAAGAACATAAAAACAAAAATAAACACACAAAAAAATGTTCAACATAGAATTTCAAATATGAAATTCGAACCCATGTCAAACGCTTAGGACTTTCAAAGTCGTTGCATTTGACCAACGCCGGTTGATATTTCCTAGTGAAATTTAAATGCACAAATAAAACTCAATTAACAATACATAATTAAATATTATTATTAATTAAAATAATTATCAAAAAGTAAAGTTTAGCATTGGCATTAAAATTCACGTCTTCGAACGTGTGAGATTAGATAGAATATCTCATCGTGCATACAACGAAAAATACGGCGTATCA
The DNA here is from genome assembly GCA_932274525.1 of Podabrus alpinus. NCBI lineage: Eukaryota > Metazoa > Arthropoda > Insecta > Coleoptera > Cantharidae > Podabrus > Podabrus alpinus. The sequence continues at coordinate 66,545,244 of OW026456.1, read as the reverse complement.
ACTATCTCGGCCAACATTCGTACAAAAAAATATGCAAGACAATGAAACCCTTTGTAATAAACATATCACATAAAAAAATAAGACAGTCAAGGGTTAGTTAAAACGTAATCGAACACCAGATGTACGGCGGAAAATTTGGCCAAGTCGAGTAATGCATTTGCCTGTGAAGCAATCAGTTCAAATTATAAAAACTTACCGAACTGAGTAAAAAAATATCCTTCCAGAAAATATGGACAAGGTGGTCCGACAAAAAGATAACGACCTGGAATACATCCACAATTCAGCTACCACGAACGTAAAAAATCCCCATAGTAATGGGTTGGAGCGCAAAATCCAAAACCATTCAGGATGCTGAACGGGACCCCTCACAAAAATCGCCACCATATCTTGTCAAAATTAGAACCAAAATTGTTATCACTTCACACAGAAAACACAAAACGTCGACCGCTCGGTACGAGCGCTAACCCCAGAAGTCCTTATCGTTGCATGCGCGAGTTTAAACCCTGTCAAATACGCTCGCTATACAGGGTGCTACGAAATATGTCGCTAGATGTTAAAAGTTGAATTTAATAAATTCAACGTTGTTGCGAAAAAGAGAAAATTTTTCGTAACACACCCCCGAAGTAAGATATCTGACCGGAGGTCAAGATAAAAAAATCAAAAAATTATTAGAGAAACGAAGTTGACAACGAACTGTAAATTGACGGAAAAAAACTTTTTTATTTACTGTAGTGTGGAGGTAGTTTGTAGCAGTACTTGGTAGGAAAGAAATATTAAGCGTTGCTAATAAAAAAATGAGCTTAAAATATTTCAAAAAAATAAAAAAATCAAAATCTCTAAAAGATTGAGATCAAAAAAATAATAATAATACTTGTATGGTTTAGTACACAATTGACGAAACGCCATCGTAAATCCGCAGAAGCGAAAACCAAATGGTAGAGCTAACAATAGCTACTGAAAACCATATAGTGTGTGATTTTGTCTCAGATAAAAATCAATGAGTACAAAATGGGCAGCCCGCATTGGACCTGCACCGAAAAAAACTGTGGGCAGCCCGCATTGGACCTGCACCGAAAAAACTGAACAGCTAGGAAAAAAAACATCTAGACTGTCGATAAGGAATGGCTCGCATCGGACCCATTCGAGAATAGTCGAACAAAAATATCTTCGAACTAATTCTTCTCTTCCAGTATGAGACAGTCATGATTCTCAACACATAGGAAGGGTAATTTGTCAAAACGACAAAATAATTAATAATTTGATCAAGAAACTTGACCAACAGATCGTCCTACCAAGACTTAAACAAATTTCCTCAAACCGTTGGAATAAATTCCGATGAAATAATTAATAGCTTGATGTTATGCTATTATTATGACGGGTTTTAATTATGTGCAAATATGATCTTAGATGTAATTAGATCAGTAGAAAATGCATTACCCAACCTCCTGTTAGGTAATGGTTATGATTTAAGTTGTTGTTAAACCATTAAGTGAACAAACATTACCCATCCTCCACCCTTATGTAATGTATGGTTCAAGATGTTATTGAACCAATTAGTTACAACATTACATAAGGGTGGAGGATGGGTATGGCTCGCTTCCAGGCTATAACGAGCTAGTTTAAAACCTAACACCAGGGCCCCACGTTGGGCGCCAGTGTAACAATATCTTTCCTTACTGCTCTAATGAGAAGTCAGCTCGGAAAAGATTAAGTCCACGCAGAAGGATAAACCATCTACTTTAAATTTGCGTGGGGCCCTGGTGTTAGGTTTTAAACTAGCTCGTTATAGCCTGGAAGCGAGAGTCGTGGATCGTGTGAAAGAAACACCCCGGAGAGATCAAGGAAACAGCTTTGCTAACACAACACAATTAAAATGGACAATTGGATGTTAATTGTCAGAAGGCAAAGATATACGCGATGTCGGATGTAAGAGGTGTTAGCCGACCAAAACAAGCACAGTAGCAACGACATTGCCACCGAAAATCACTCCCAAACATAAACCAAGGGCACATTCGAATGGTTATATAAAAATCCCACGATAAAGTGGAACCATATCGAATCCCCAATGATAAAACAAAAGACAGCAATCTCGGTGAAATGCCGCACCCTGTATATGGGTCGAACATCGCAGCCTTTCATAAAAAAGAACATAAAAACAAAAATAAACACACAAAAAAATGTTCAACATAGAATTTCAAATATGAAATTCGAACCCATGTCAAACGCTTAGGACTTTCAAAGTCGTTGCATTTGACCAACGCCGGTTGATATTTCCTAGTGAAATTTAAATGCACAAATAAAACTCAATTAACAATACATAATTAAATATTATTATTAATTAAAATAATTATCAAAAAGTAAAGTTTAGCATTGGCATTAAAATTCACGTCTTCGAACGTGTGAGATTAGATAGAATATCTCATCGTGCATACAACGAAAAATACGGCGTATCAACTATCTCGGCCAACATTCGTACAAAAAAATATGCAAGACAATGAAACCCTTTGTAATAAACATATCACATAAAAAAATAAGACAGTCAAGGGTTAGTTAAAACGTAATCGAACACCAGATGTACGGCGGAAAATTTGGCCAAGTCGAGTAATGCATTTGCCTGTGAAGCAATCAGTTCAAATTATAAAAACTTACCGAACTGAGTAAAAAAATATCCTTCCAGAAAATATGGACAAGGTGGTCCGACAAAAAGATAACGACCTGGAATACATCCACAATTCAGCTACCACGAACGTAAAAAATCCCCATAGTAATGGGTTGGAGCGCAAAATCCAAAACCATTCAGGATGCTGAACGGGACCCCTCACAAAAATCGCCACCATATCTTGTCAAAATTAGAACCAAAATTGTTATCACTTCACACAGAAAACACAAAACGTCGACCGCTCGGTACGAGCGCTAACCCCAGAAGTCCTTATCGTTGCATGCGCGAGTTTAAACCCTGTCAAATACGCTCGCTATACAGGGTGCTACGAAATATGTCGCTAGATGTTAAAAGTTGAATTTAATAAATTCAACGTTGTTGCGAAAAAGAGAAAATTTTTCGTAACAGGTTTCCTAATAAATCAGTCACAAATCCTAAACAATTCGTCGTAAATATGTAGAATAAAACAAATAAACTGCAAGTTAGTTGTTCCTAATGTTTTTTAGCTTTATTTATGGTCAATAGGTCAATAATTATTGGGGATTTAAAACAATAAAATTTTTGAAACATTATTTCTTTGAAGAAGTTAAATTTGAAGCGATGTTGGAGTTAATAACAATAAACTTCAAGTTAGTTGTTACGAAGGGGTACAAAATTTTTGCCATAATAGGCATTATTAGGCAGAACCTGATAAACTAAAGACGAATACAAAAAACAACTTTACGTACATCGCTTCGCCAAAAAATTGCTGAAATTTTGGAAATTGAAATTCCTCAGGCCGAAAATGTTGATGTAAATTTACCCTGGAAGGTTAAATGTGGTTTCTGCCAAAAAAGAAAGGATAGAAAACCCAGTTTTCTTTATTCAATATGCCACAAGCCGTATTGTTTGCAACACCGAGCGAAGCTATGTTACGAATGTGAACGGCAATTTTGAAAAGCTTGGCTAAGGGTAGTCTAATAGTAGACTAATCCAAGGAAGTGAAACAATGCCTTGATGCGCTGGTGTGTCTTGCGGGCCGCAACAGTCTCACGCTGAGGTGGATGCCGGGACACCTGGGCATAAAAAGAAATGAAAAGGCAGACCTTCCGGCTAAGAAAGCTGCAAATACCCCCCTAATTGGTCCTGAACCTTCTTGCAGGATCGCATACGCGACCGCTAAGGAAGGGTTCAGGGAAATACTACGTAAAAAACACCTCACCTACTGGGAGGGCCTCCCGGGACTGAGGCAATCGCGGATGTTTGTCCGGGGCCCCTCGAGTGAGTCCAAGTGTAACAAAATTCTCAAGCTGAGTAGAAATCAATTGAGAAGAATAGTAGGACTTTTCACAGGACACTGCTGTCTCATAAAACATCTCAATCATATGAGGTTAGCTGACGATGCTACTTGTAGGATGTGTGGAGAGGAGGATGAAACCCCACGCCACATATTATGCTATTGTCCTGTTTTGGCAGGAGGTAGACTGCGTCACTTTGGGCTTCCATATCCAGGAACTAGAGAGATAGCGAAAGCACCCTTCGGCTGTATACTCGACTTCGTTGAGGAGACACGGCTGCTGGAGTGAAAAAACTTGAACGAGGGGCACAATAAGCTTAAGCTTCAGTACAGTGGGCGCCATAAACCACAACCCGTTAGAAATAATAATAATAAATATATAGTAGTTTAATTGATTGATTATTTATTTATTGTACTTAAAATTCTGCTTAAGGTAGCGCTGATGCAGGCAATAAAAAGGCCCAATCGGTATCGTCTGTATTTTCTACATTGCTGATAAACATTTTCTACAAACGCGATAGATAGATAGATAGAAACCCAACCTGATAGTGTGCGATTCAGTTGTAAATATATCTTGTAAAATCAATCTTGTAAATATATCATCACGTGTTGGTTGTGAGTTTTATTAGTGTTTTAAAAAAAGAAAAACAATATACAGTCCTCTTTTGTCGTTAACATAATGGCTACAAGTGGAAAAGTAGATTGTGAATTTTTCTCCCCGTCTGGTTTTTTGATACCCAACGGTTAAAAATAACCACATCTGCCAATAAAAGATAGTGGCAGTAAATTCGCCGTGAAAACAATTAGCTCTGATGGTATGGCGTAAACAAACTCGCAGTAAGTCGAGATAGAAGATGATGACCAATTTGTGGCGTGGGCATTAAAATTTTTTAATAAATATTTAGAAGTTATTTTTAACTTTTTATGAAAATCGTAAACGTTGAATTATTTGAAATTTGGAATAGAAGATGATGACTAATTTGCTGCGTGGAAATTAAAATTTTGTAATAAATGTAAAAATTCTTAAATAAAGTAGTCAAGATATTTACTACTATATCGAGCATATTTTATCAGAACCTACCCAATACCATCGCAATTACCCAATCGAGCAGAATATTACTATTATTTAAGATTACTAGTCGACCATGATTGTGCGACCTGAAGGCCGCACTGAGTAAATTGCGACTGCTATCTATCTATCTTCTATATTAATATATTGAGTTTTTCACGTCTTACCTGTCATTAAAATTTTTACGACAGAGACATGACATTCGTTGCTCCCTTGTTATGTTTCTTACCATATAGTATATTGTGATATTAAACCAATGAAATGCGTTCATAGGGGGATATCTTATTGTTAATCTCTTGATTTTCCGAAAATTTATTGGACTATCGCTTTTCTTATCGGCTTGAGTGCGGCACTCGCTTCAGAATCGCGATCGATTGAAGAATTTTTACATCAACATTATGTTTTCAAGACATTTATAGTGTTTCATTTTTGTTGTGAAAAGTGAAAAAAAGGTTTGAGCCCCGGCTCCCATTTTCCCAAGAAGTACCACATCGCAATGACAACAAAATTACTCAACTCGAAGGTGCATTCAGCACAATATCAAAATCATCGCAGAACAACGAGGGTTGGGCGGAAACAACCTCAGCCCGGAGAGTAACGAACATAATACTTTTATTAACTTCAATTTTATTATTTATTGCTTGTAGTAATTTAAGTGGTATTTGCTTAGTTGTTTTTGAATTCCGTTGTGCCGTAAGAAAATTCTATTAAGGTAATGGTCGTTAAAATACGTTATAGTTTATAGTACATGATAGTACTTAACCACTAAGTACCAGCACCGTTATTTTCGAGGACCGGATTCATGCCTGGATCGATACAAAAAAAGTTAAACCAAATAGAATTGTACTGAATTAAATTGAACTGAATCGTTTTAAACCAAAGCGTTGCGGATTAACTAATTGAATTTAATTTAGTTTATATCCAAAGAAACGTAGGAGAATTTTACTAATGAATACGGCCACGTTGGTTATGCCCTATGACTAGCTCTCTCAGGGCAAACGATAAAATAACTGCGCCATTACTTCTGGCTAGATGTTTCGGGGTGATGCAGGGGGTGCTAAAGAGAGAGATGCTCCGAAGAGCGTAGAGTGGATGTTAAGTGAGCGCCACGTAGTTTACCATTACCACCCTGCTCACCATAAAACCAGAAACCATCGAGGAAACTACGAAACTGTGGTAATAACCAGTAATGACCAAAAGAAATGGGAGACAGTTACCATTGATAACTAAAATAGTATCGACTCGTCTCTGACCAACTTTGAATCAACACGAACAAATGATGACCAATAGTTGGTAAGCAACCAGATGGTCGTTGCTCGAAGGTGATAAAAATTGCGATGTCCAATGGTAATTGCTTTTAACAGACCAGATTGTACAGAAGCGAAATAATACCACCAAGATCCGCTTCTCGAATTAATTAAGGGAACGTTCTGGTGGTCGCTAAAATCCCGATGAATGGTTTAGAATATAATAATTTAAGTTCAACCACCGTGAAGTAAAACTTTCCACTGCTGTACTTCTGTCGTGCATAGCGAGACCTTTTTCTTATATAATTCTTTTCAAATAAAACAAACAGACAAATAATAAAAATATACACACAACAAAAAAATATCAAGCCTTTAATTTCGAATACGGGATTCGAAGCTTTGCCGACCGCTTTGTGGACCGCTAGCTTATCCATTAGACTAACTCAGCTCTACGCTACCTGTGTCTAATATAAGTTATTTAATTTGGTTAAAGAAAACATTATCTCTTATAAATAATGTTTCCACAAATATAGCAATACAGTTGTTAATAAATATATTCACGCGTGCGAGCGTACAATAAAAAAAAGTGCCTTAATCAAATCCATGCAGAAAGCATTAAACAAATCATATTCTTGGCGAAACTTCCCAATCAAAAAAATACATAAGGCAAGACACAAACCTGAAATATTAAAACACAAACAAAATAATATTCAGTATAAATTGCGAGTTGGCAGATAATGCAATATGTGAAATTAACGATAGGTTCTAAATGAAAAAGAATTGAATGGTTAATAATCCATCTGTAAGTATGGACGATGGATCCAACATAAAAAAGAAACGTACAGAACGTTAAAAATCCACTCGGATTTTTGACGAGTGATCGGGTTCGAAAAAACACTGTTCCATATTAATTCGAATGCTGGATCGTTCGAGAAAAGAAGCAACCTAAATTCCTTCCAAAAATCACAACCACACTTCACAAGCTGACCAGGAAAATTGACCTCCACACCTTACCACGTTCAAAGACGAACTTTCTCATATCATTTTCGATAACTCGCACGTTTCGATAAAACACATGTCTTTACCAAACTGAATTGTCCTGCCACACCTCGGGAAATGTTTCAAATTTCTTGCAGCGATCTGCAATAAATTAGATTTTCAAAATCAAAACTTGTAGTGGAAATTTGGAACCGTCACACCAACTTCAAAATATTATTTTAAAACAAGACTCGAAGTTACGACAAAACCATCGAACCTGTTCACGGAAAAATGGATTGTGCACACACACCTTGTCAGGAAGATCTGGATTATATGAATATGTAAAAAAGTTTAATCAGGATTTTAAAGAGGTTTGTTATGGCCAAAGGACAAATGTAGGAAGGGAAGCCCTTTGTCGGATAACTGGAGTACCGATAGATCCCTTTTACTATTATCACGAAGACACCTGGGGAGATGCGCAAACAGAATATGTACGCAATGGAACACGGATTCCAGGGTTATGATAAACAATATTAAGGTGATTGAAAATGGGTTACAGCTGATTAGATCCCCAAAAATTACGGTTACCATCCAGGAGCCAGCTTTGGAAAAGGGAGAGAAACCCGCCAATAACGCGAATGAAACCAATCCAAAAGAGCCACAAGGCCAATCAGAAGAAAGGCAAAATCCCCCCTCCCTAAACAGCGGTTAAGGCACGCCTTTCGACTCTTCCAGGGATGGATCAGCCCCTTCTGGAAACCGAGTTAATCTTCTCCCCAAAAATATGGTAGAGGTCCAACTTCCTGTTATTACAGATGGTCTCGATCGAACAGGGGCGCGATCGACTCATACAAATTTGGGATATAACTCTTAGTCAGGATATTTAAATCTATTTCATAGGATAGAGGAATTATGATGCTTATAAAAAGAGTTAATATTAATACCAAATTTATTGCCAATAAAATATTTAATTAAAAAAAATTAAACGCGATATTAAACATTGGATTAATCACTTAGAGCACAAAAAGCTTCCATAACGAGATGTGGATGTGTTCGAATCATTGATTTAAATTTAGGTATCTTACCTACACGTGAAGCATGAACAGAGATAAACTTTTTTACATGATTCTTTAATTTCTTTGCGCGAAACTTATCGCTAAGAATAAAAATTTCTGCAACATTATCAAGGGATAAACTTTTAAACAACTCTTCTTCGCACTTTATCTTTAAGTCATCCATTTCGTATTTTTCCGCCATATTTAACAAACCAGGAGCCATTATTTCCAATTTGTTTATTTTTCCAGTGTACATATAACGCAACATTTCGCGTAAACCTTCCTCATCTATATCGGTTATTTCGACCCGATTATTCCTACTTTCTTCCATGTCGCTCTGAAACATAGCTCTGAAAACTGAGCTTCGACCTGCTAGGATTACTTTATGAGCCGGAAATTCTTTTCCATCAGCGATAAGTGTTACATCACTGAACTCTGCGTTTTCGAATAGAAACTTGAAGTCAATCAGTAGATCATTTTTAGGCATGGATAGTGATCCCGAAGTATTTTCACTGCCTACAGTGACATTAATCTCGCAAAGTATGGTCAGTTTATCGTCTGGCAAAACCTCATTTTCTGCATTAAACAAAAACTCCTGCGTTACAAATTGGTTATAACCCCAATTACTTGAAGAAGTTGGAAATCTATATGAATCTTGTCGAATTTTAACAGATTCACCTTTTGAGTTTACAATAGCCAACTTGTATTTTGTTAGTATATCGCTCATATTAGTTTTAACTAACTGCATAAACAGAGAAACATATTTGCCATCTTTCTCATCTTCTCCTTTTGGGTACAGAAACACCATTCCGACTTATCACTGCTGTTTCCAGCCGAAAATATAGGTGATACCAATATTTCACCGACTTTTTCGTGGCAGAAACTAAAATTAGATATGGTCCAGATGTGCCTCAGCTTAACAACTTGAACATAAGTCGAACTCCGACTCTCCAAAAATTCATTAGTGTCGTTTTTGTTACAATTGCGAGATGGGACTGGATATTCCGTCATTGTGGTAGAAATTCCAGTGGCTGGTATAATCTATTAATCTAAAACAAAACGACATTATTTTATTTTCGAAATAAGAAATCAAGCCGGGAAACCCCCTAATGATATGTTAACGTTCTAATATAAAAATTTTCTACAGTTTTGTATAGACGTCAGGCAGTACTATAATATGTAAGTATGTTTCAGACTCATTAGTCATCATCAGTAGTGTATATATTGAACTGGATATTCGCTTTTTATAAGTGCAACCTTTTCTCAGTCGCAGGACGTTCAGGTTGTTTGTTCGGATGAGAACAAAATTGATGATTTCTGGTGCATCTCTTTTGACCATTTAATAGCCTTTGTTTTAATTGTCAGTCCAGATCCATGTAATCTGATAATCATATCTAGTAAACAGTAACAAGACCCAAAATTGTAACATAAGGGTCAATGACCTGTAACAAATTTAATGGTTAATTTTCTCATTGAATTTTATATTTCAGAATAAATAATGTTCGGACTTACTTTTATAATAGCATTGCTTTGTGTTCTTTTGTATTTTGCAGTGTTTTTTCCGCCAACAAATATTTTTGTTAATAAGGGTCATTATTCGCCAAAGTGATTTCATGTTTATAACCTGTGAATTGAATAATTAAAAATTAGTGTTTTAAAATTATATAACTAGTGCCATAAAAATACAAATTTAAAAAAAGGATTTACCCAATATGTTTCGCAACCAGATCAGCAGTATTATCTCATGCAAGATTGAATAATTTGAATTTGGACGACGTCATTTCCGGTACCTAGCCGAAAATCTATAAAAGAGGGTGAAACTATCGACTCTCTAGCATTCGTCGTCAAGAATTGTAATAGTACGTATCGATAAATTGTTATTGGTTTTGTTTTTGGAAATTTTGAATTTAATGGTTGGCAACAGTTTTGGAAATTTGAAAAGTTTGGCAACCTGTTGGAATACTTTGACGTTTATGGAAAATTTTTGGTTAATTATTGGAAAAACGATTATCGATTTTGGATTCGAATTATATTTTGAAGAATTATATTGGAAAATATTTACCTTTGTTTATACCAATATCACGGCTAGGTTATGTCGTATTCTTTTATGGTAGTTGATGTCGAAATTTTGATAATACCTGGAAAATTAAGTTTGGTTAATTCCGTTAAAACATCAATTTACAAGTTGGAAATTAATTTTAACTTACCTGGATCAACAGAAAATCACAATAAGGCTTCTTGTATGGTTGTGGTTGCGGAAATTATCTGCGAGATTGTCATTGATGTGTCATATTTTCAACACGAAGCTTATCTACTAAAAAACAGTGACGTACTTTTGGGTGAGCAAGTTTATAAATTTATCTTTAAAACTGTATTAATTTTTCATCAAGACAATTTTTTATTATTTGTTGGCGAACAATATTTGTGCATTATTGAATTTGTTTATTTGCTATATTTACCAGTAAGTTTGAGGTTATCAATTTTTAATAACCATAATATTTGTTCTTTTGGTATTGTGAATAAAACCAAATTTATTGTTTACTACAAATTGATTTATTATTTTAATCTCAACCAAAGGGGCTACATCGGTAGAGAGGTACTAGAAAGTTTTCATACCAACATATTAGCATTTACACCTGGAAATACAGGTTAATTAAATTAAATAATTCTGAGCAAGCGTTGTATTTGTGGAAGCGAGTTATTTTAGTACAACATATTATAATAAAAGAGTCTCAAGCTCTGGAGCTAGTCGAGGTAAGAAGGATTGTGATTATCAAAGGAGCAAGAAGCACGAAGCACCTTTATATCACAACAATATACAAATATTGCAATATGAAAAAATTTTATGTAACGTGAAAAATACGCGTACACATAATCTCATCGGAAAAACTGTCGCGCCGCACGAGTTTTATCTCTACCGACAAGTCAAATATAGATAACAATACCATGTTTATAGTTTTTTCGGATTATAAGCACAGGTGCAATATAGAAAAATGAGAGCGGTCGTCGGACCGTCCACAGAAGCTATGCTTCTTACGCACAGAGCAAACCATAATAGATCTTTGAAGGTCATAGTTGTTCGGCCTTCGGCCTCACAGGGCAAACCATAATAGATCCGTGAAGGCCATAGTTGTTCGGCCTTCGGCCTCACAGGGGGAGGACCATAATAGATCCGTGTAGGCCATAGTTGTTCGGCCTTCGGCCTCACAGGGGAAGACCATAATAGATCCGTGAAGGCCACAGTTGTTCAGCTTTCGGCCTTTTTGTGAAAAATTTTTTAAATTTTTTTTGCCGACCCACGAAAAGGGGGGCAGGGAAATTTTTTAATTTTTTTAGTTTTGTCAAAAAACTATTTTCCCTAAAAACCGGTTGGAGGCGGCGGGGGAGGCGTTGGATCGGGGGCGGTTGCCACCTCCGCCCCCTATCCATAGCCACTATTCCCAGGGTACTAGCCCTCTCGGTTCCGGAGTTATGGTGTTTGAAGGGAAGTTCGAAATTTGAAAGCGATGGTCGAAATTTGTGTGACGAATTTGCGTTAACAATTATTATTATTTTGTTTTGTTTGAATTATATTTTATTCAGCGTCTAAAAAGAGTAGTTGCTTAAACAGTAAGAATCATGGTAAAGACGAAAGAATATTCCGAAGATCTGAAAAATGCGATTTTGAAATCATTGAAAATTGGAGACTCATTAAGGACAGCATTTAAGAATACGGGTCGGCTTTCAGCCTCCAACTTGCTTATAAGAATACGGGTCGGCCTTCGGCCTCCCACTTGCTTTTGAGAACACGGGTCGGGTCGGGTCGGCCTTCGGCCTCCAACTTGCTTATAAGAATACGGGAAAATTTTTTCGACGTTTTTTGCCGACCCACGAAAAGGGAGAAATGGGGGGCCTGGAATTTTTTAATTTTGTTAGTTTTGTTTTGTTATATTTTGACGTTATAAATTGAGATTTTATAATTGATTGTATAATTTTTGACTTTGAGATTGCATAATTGAGATTTTGACGTTTAAAATAATTACCTCCTTGATTTAAAATTCTTTTCTTTTCATTGGTCGAAATTTGTGTGACGAAATTGCGTTACACATTTTCGTTAACAATTTGGTGTGACGTACGATTTTTTTCAGTTAACTGCCCGTGCGATACCCGTGCAATAAGAAGCATAGCTTCAAAATAAAATTTACACAATCAAAAATAAACGATGTACTATATTGCGATGTTACGCTTACCATAGGGGTTGATATGAAGTAATTGGTAAAAATAATCAAAGCACTCTTGATTTAATTAATTTAAAATTAAAACCATAACAGGTAAATTATTTTATTGTATCTGGATTCTCTTTGGTTGAAGGGTTGTAAACTGCGTTTGCCTCAATTCTCCATAAAAAATGCAAACGTTGTGGAATCTGTAAGAATGAGAGATTTGTGAGAGATAAAATATTGGTATTTGTTGATTCAATTGAATATGAGAAACAAATTAAATTTATTTATTTTATTTGTGAAATTAGGAGGTTGCGTTAATTTAAATACAAGTGAAATTCGTGACATTGGTGCCTGCGCGATTTAAAAATAATTGGTGGGACATTTTTGAAAAATGATAAGCGAGCGTGAAGATAAAACAACTTCCAAGTTGGACGTCGACGAGTACAGACACGGATTAAATAGAATAATTTTGTATAGAACTTCCAAGTTGGACGTCGACGAGTACAGACACGGATTAAATAGAATAATTTTGTATAGAACTTCCAAGTCGGACGTCGACAGAGTAAAGAGGTCGATCGTAATAATTTGAATAAATGTTGTATTAGATTTCGAATTCAGCCGTCCAATAGTTCATATGTGCTGACAGTATTAATTTTGAAATTAAGTTTTGGGATAAAAGTTTTTTGAAAATAAGTTTTTGAATGTTAATTTTTTTTGAAAATACGTTTTTATTTGGAAATGATTTGATGGTTGCAATTAATAGTGATGTGAATGGAATTCATTGGAAGAAATCATTTTGAGTTGCTTACCTTCTTGTCGTTGAGTGTTTGGTTCAAGATCAGAAGCCGAATTTTTTTCAACTGTAATATTCACGCTTCGACGCTCTACACGATACCGGCCGCATCGAGAAGCTACGGGGAACATTGTACTTCGGTAAGATATTTTTGTGGCGCACTTAATAATTGAAATTTAAACTGATCGTTTTTTTAAAAATCCGGCGCGGATAAAAACAGTGGGGGTTTTATTTTTTCTTTGTGTACAAATATGAAATACTGTACAATTTAATTTGTTTGGATTTGTATGGAAAACCAATATTTTGTTTTTAAATTTTATTGTCGTTAATAAACTACATCATTTGTTTTCTATAACATTTGCGTTTGATTCCGTCAAATCTAGCAGTAGTAAATCGAGAGGAAACAGATACAACTTTTGATTTCATTATATTGTCTTTATAAAAAAAAAAAAAAACAAATTAAGGTGAAGTACAGGAGTGATTTGGTTGATTTACATGAGCCCACTATTGACCATGAGAGTACATGCAATAGCTAGCTGTGGCAATTTAAAAAAGAGCCGTTGTTATCCCCGCTATAAAAATTCAAAATTCAGTAGCTATATCACGGCAATATGTATGTACATGATGATGATTACTAATGGGTCCGAAACATAATGTATGTATGTGTTGCTCAACCTTGATTGTGCAAGACTCGATAAATATAATAAAGTAAACTTATTTAAGTAAAATTAATTACTTACCTAGTTTTTTAAATGGCGATTCGCTTGATTTAAGAGGATGTGTTAGCACTAAATTGATTAGAGGGTGTTAGAGTTACTTGACGTATTTTGGTCACAATTGAAAAATTTTTACATGAAAATAATTATGTTGATAAGTGAGATACTACGATACTTATTCTCAATGCGCATGCAGAAACTATGGTCTTTATCTGCAAATTTAAAAATATGTTGTTCTCATTTGTTATGAACTGAATATCTCTTAACAATTTGGATTTTATGATTACTTTTTATTGGACAATAATAATATTGGTAGATTGCTAGTTGATGGAAATACCCCATTAAGCAATTATCTAAATAAAATGTTTTTTATTAACATGGATGATCTTAAATACATTTATAATTCATATTTTTTTGGATCACCCTGTACGAACTGCTTCTGAAAATAAACAAAATGGTATCTAGCGAAGCTTATGCGAAAAAGTGCATAATTTGTAAACGCGACTGTTTACTTATTTTTACAAGCTAAATATTTCAATTCTAAAAATGCTTCCAGTGGAGAAAAATTGTACTAATCGGGATCGGGCCACCGAAAATTTAATAGTACCTATTCTAGTGTGCATGGGGTAGTGGTGTATTAAAACGTTATGGAAAGGAATCTCTAAAAACGATCCCGAAATTGTTTACCAATAATGGAGCACAAATTATCACCAAATTTGCGACTTGCGTCATCCAAATGGGATGCGTTCACATCCAAATTTCCCCAGATGGGTGCGAAAAAAATCGTGTTAGGAATTTTGATTACTGCGTCTGATCCGGAAAAAAATTACCCACTGCTTCTCGGATGAGTTAAACTCCGAACCCCACTAGTAATAATTCATTCTTCTTCTTCATCTTAGTTTAGGCCTTAAGGCCTGTTATTTCCAGCTTCTTGTGATATGGACTGCCAGCTCTCGTGCCATATCTTCCCGGCAGTTGTTTTCCATGGACAACTTTCCCATCTCTGACTATTCGGGGCAAGCCTGTTGTTATTCATGCGATTGAGGTGTTCGTTCCAATCTCTTCTTCTTTGCCTTACCCATCTTACTACGTCTAACACCTGACATGTGTCTCGGATTACCTCGCTTCTTATTCTATCCAATAGCGTTTTTCCCGCTATTGTGCGTAGGGTTCTCATTTCAGCTGTTCGTAGTAGCCTCTTTGCTTTAGAGTTATCGGGAGGTGTCTCTGCGGCATAATATGTCATTACTGGTCTTACACATGTCTTGTATATCCGCACTTTACTTTCGATATTTAAAAATTCATTGTTCCATATTGTTTCTCTCATGCATCCCGATATAGCAGCCGCCTCTGGTTACGTACCTCCTTGATTAGGTCTCCACAACTCGTGATTTCCACTCCCAGATAGACAAAAGACATCACCTGCTCAATGCCTTGGTCGTCGATTACAAGCTTACATCTTCTTGGTTCCTTTGGTATCACTAGACATTTGGTCTTTCCTACCGATATTGTCATGTTATTTTTTGCTGCTTCTGTTTTAAAGGCTTGCAATAATCATTGTAAGTCATCCTCGTTTTCCGCTATTACAACTGCGTCATCCGCGTAACATACAATCTGCACTTCACCCGTACTAAGCTGATAACCTCTATTATTTGACATTTTGGTTTTCTGTATTATATTGTCCATAATGATGTTAAATAAGATTGGGCTTAGGCTGTCACCTTGCCGAATTCCGGCTCGTATATTGATCTCTTCTGTAATTTTGCCATTTATTCTTAATCGCGCTGTGTTTCCGGTGTTTAGATCTTCTATTATTTTAATCATTTGCCTTGTTATGCCTTTTTCTTTACACAGTCGCAACACGTCCTTTAGTAAAACACGGTCAAAAGCCTTTGTTAGGTCAATAAAACACATGTAACGTATGAGTCTAAAGTAGCTGGACAAATTTCAATCGCATCAAATCATTAGTTATAATCTAGCAATCCTTTTGTTTTTTTTTACTGTACCTTCTTTCATTTGTTTAATGTCAATTGAAGTAGTTTAGTTTGAATTGTCAATATGAAAGTGTGCGAACAGAATTTTTTGCGTAAACGCGTTTTCAAAATGCTTGACCAGCAAAATAAAAGTCATGTTTTACATCATTTTATAAATGAAGGCTTCAGTCGAAGTACCATTTATTCGATAATTTCGAGATGTAATAACAATATTGGTCCTGAAAATTACAAAAAAACCGGAAGAAAATCAATTCTAAAAAAATCTCGGCTAAGTTCCTTGAAGAAAGCTGCTGAAAACAAAATAGGGTTGTTGCATGATATCGAATTTAGCGATGACGCTTATTATTCCTTGTAAAACATAGAAAGATAAACTTATAACAAGAAACAAAAATTTTTTTAAAAGTGTCTTTGAACGTGAAAATCGAATTTAAAATTCAAAATACGTTCGGTTTGCCGACGGCCCCTCTGACGTCACACGCGTTTTGCCGAATAATTTTCTGATCTATTTGGCAACGTAGAATTATTTAATATTTACTTCATTGACAGTTGAAAAAATTTTAAAGCGTTTGACAGCTTTTTAGTTTAAGGTTATTGGTAAAAGCTAGTTCGGATAATCTTCCTATTGTACACATTTTTATAAGCACTTTTTAATCTGTTTGTTTGAACTCATTTTTATTAAAGTTTAAATTTTTTATAAGGCTATGACAAAACAACTTGACAGCTAACTGCTACTATGTTGCCAGATGTTTTCAAAAGTAGAGTGTGACGTCACTCGCGCGAAATTCCTGTTTCAAATTAATACTTTTTTAATAATTTTTTTACGGAAAACCAAAGTCTTCTTAGACTTTTGATCTATACAGTACTGTTGAACAATACTTAAACTTTATAAAAAAAAAATACTTAGAAATTCATGCAATAACCCTATTGGAGTGAGTACTCGCATACTATCCAGAAAATTTAAAGTTTCACAAACTACAATTTGCCGAAATTTGAAAAAATTAAATGTGAAAAGGTATAAGAGAAACGTTAAACCAAAATATACCGATAAACAATTAGTGGAAATACCCGGAAAGTGCCGTCTTCTGAGACAACATTTTTTATCAGGCGATACAGTGATCATTATGGACGATGAAAAGTACTTCACTTTTGCGAACAGTTGTGATGTTGCAAATAAAGGATTTTATACCACCGATAAAAATACAGTTCCTGATAATGTAAAGTTCATAAGAAAATCAAAATTCGAACCAAAAGTGTTAGCGTGGTGTGCGATATCAGTTAAAGGCATATCAAATTTTTTTATTCAAACCCAAGTTGGTATTGCTGTTAACGCAGACACTTATATAAAAAATTGTTTACCAAAAATGGTTAATTTTGTTAAAAGAAACCATAAAAATGATAAAATCATCTTTTGGCCAGATCTGGCATCTTGCCATTATGCAAAAAAAACCTTAAATTGGTTAGAAGGTCAAAATATACCGTTTGTGCCAAAATATGCGAATCCCCCAAATATTCCGGCAGCTCGTCCGATTGAAACTTTCTGGTCAATTTTATCGCAATTAGTTTATAAGAATGGTTGGGAAGCAACATCAGCCGAACAATTGAAAAAACGAATTATGTCCTGTGCCAAAAAAATTGATCTGAAAATGCTCCGGCATATGATGGAAGGTGTTAAAAGAAAAGTGCGAACAATTGAAGAAAATGGACCATTATGTTTTTAAAGTTTTTTTTTTGTGTTCGCAATATATTGTGCTTTATTAATAATTAATTAATTTTAAATTTTCTATAACCAACTTTTTTTTATTATCGCTTGAATTCTGTCCAGCTACTTTAGACTCACAGGTTACATAGGTCGGTTTATTGTATTCTAGTAATTTTTCTATTATTTGTCGTATTATGAAAAGAGCATCAATAGTCGATCTATTTCTACAAAAGCCCTGTTGTTCTTCGCTTATATTTATTTTTAGAGTTATTTTATTAGCCATCATTCCAGTGAATAATTTTGCGACACTGTTTAATAGAGTTATTGTCCTATAGTTGGATGGGTCGTTTTTATCTCCTTTCTTAAAGATAGGTATTGTCACGCTTGTCTTCCATTCCTCTGGTATAGTTAAATACTTTAGTATTTTCTGAAACGGTGTTGTCAGTTCCGCCATCAACGCAGTAACTGCATAATTCAGCAGTTCATTGGGGATGGTATCAGTGCCTAGGGATTTTCGGTTTTTCAATTTCTTTATAGCCACAGCCACTTTTTCTTGAGTGATATGTATCACCTCTTCATTGTCTTCTATGTGTTCCAGCATATTTTCCTTATCCATTTGGGTTTTAAACAGGGTACTCAGGTACGTTATGCATCGCTTTTCGCTTATGTTGCTGACCTGTCGGTATTCGTTAATATTCCCCTTCTGTTTTCTAATCATTCCGCATATTCTTCTCTGTGCACCGTACAAATCACTCTCCATTCCCTTTGTGAACGGCATCCAATAATCCCGCTTTAGATTTCTTATTTGCGTATTTACTATATTTCTGATTTCAACATATTTCTGATGTTCAAGTGCCGTTTTATTACTTCGATATTTAAGGTAAGCTATTCTCTTTTCTTTAGCCAGAAGTTTAATTTCTTCTGTAAACCATGGTTTTGTTTTACGCTTTGGCTATGATGCTACCTTTCTAACTCCTATCGCTTGTTTTGGAGCTTTCAATAAGTTATCTGTAATCTTTTTCCAGCTGGAATTGACATCGTCTTCATTATTAATGGCATTTTCTTCAATCGCGTTGGTGAGTCTCCACTGGTATAGCCCTTGGGTACTTTCTTCCTTTAGTGATTCTACGTTTAGTTTTTCGATTACCTTTGAGGTTGGTTCCTTGTTCAGTTGAATTGTCATTCTTAGTTTGCAGAGTACTAAGTGGTGGTCAGATCCAACGTCAGCCGATGTCAGTACTCTCACATCCACTATTTGTGTGGGATGTACCAGTTTGTTTGTTATTATGTAATCTATTGTAGACTTTTGATCTCTTGAATTTTCCCAGGTATGTTTGTGCTGTCTTTTGTGGGAGAAGAATGTGTTATTTATACGCAGGGAGTTGATGTGCAGAATTCGATAAGCTGCTCACCACTTTCGTTATTATTTCTTCATTAAATCGTTGTTTGATCCCCGGTATTACCTCGTTACCCACTCTAGCGTTCATATCGCCCATTATCAGCATCTTATCACTCTCTTCTATCATGGACTGTAGATCGTTATAAAAACCGTCAATTTCTTCTTTTGGTTTATTGACGTCGGGGGCATAGACTGATATTACTTGAATCCTTGAATTACCAAATTGTAGAGTAACTTTGAGTATTCTGTGGTTGATGTACTTAGTCAATTCTAGTGATGTTCTGCTCATAATTTCTGCAATAATTAATTAAGGCCGCAACAAAACGAATTTTAAAGACAGAAATATGGTTGTCACAAAACTCAACCTTCTCTGCTCAATCCAAAAATAGAACTGACTTGCGCGCGCTTTACCTGTCACTCGTACAACTGTAGCGTCGAAAACTTTGGTGGTATATATAGGATGCGTCAGAAGTTTCGTGTCAAATGCAAAATTTTCTCACAAGTTATCTAAATAAATGGTTCCTAACTCTATGCAGAATGAATTTTTAAGCATTATAGAAAAAAAAACTTTGAAAATAAAGTCACAAAATTGTACGAACTATTTCGGGAGCTTTTGCAGTAATTCAACAGTAACTCTTTGCTAGGTTATACAAGTTTAATTTATCGCTAATTTCAAAATAACTAAAACAGAAGATAAATTTTTCTACTAAACAGATATTTATTAAATATAAATAAATCTTGCTTTCAAAAATAAAAAAACGTGCGTTTAAAAAAATTGAATTTCAAATTTTACCCATTTATATTGCTTTAATTCTATGAAAATCAGTTTTTACATGAATTAGAAAGAACTTTACTATTATTTCTCTACTTTAGTTTATTGAAATTATTTGTAATTAATCGTATAATCATACATAGAGTTCTTTTACAGTTTTTTTTTATTTTCTAAAAACCCATTTCTAATATTATTTGTTCCGACTCGACATTAAGCAGTCATCTGGGCAAGCTGAAATTTGGTAGATATATTTATATAATTTGAGTGTTCAAATGACCCCTAAAATCTCTCGCACGCTTTTCTCCCAATTGGGGATTTTGGTTGATCCAATGTGGTTTTTCGCTTATAACTCGCTTAATTTTTTTTTAGGAAAAATTATCATCAGACCAAAATTGAAAAACATAAAATTATCCACAAAATGGTTTTTAAAATTCAATTAAGATGACATGAGTTAAGTTATTTACCCAAAAAGACTTTAAAAAAATTTCAATTTGAGTCTTAACAATTTATTTGAGTACTTGCAGCGATTTTAGCATACAGAATAATACTGACTTACAATACAATTATTACAACTTATATTTAGTAAAAAATGCTTATGTTAGTAAACAGATCTTATTTTATTAAACTATGGAAAGTTCAAGCGAGTTTCTTTCCTTGGTTTCAGGTGAAGTCCTGGGAACATTTTATGTGTGTGAACTTGGTTTCACATAACACCTCCCTGCCGAAGATCAAAATTACGGTTCGTTAATTTTGTAAGCCGACCTGATCGATTGAGCTGATTGGTGAACCCTTTTCCTGAGCCGACAGCTGAACTTTTTTCCATTTGTAACTAAATTTGGCTAGAACATAATACAATATAAAACTTATTATTAATAAATATATTATAATTGTCCATCCACTTGTTCGGTGAAAATAAATTGCACTGGTCTTTGTTTCGTCCATTTTTTCTTTGATTTGGTGTAACTTGATATCTGCTAATTTCAATTCATCCAAATTAATTGTTTCCAATTGAATTGGTCGAAGCTGAATTTCTTCTGTTTTTCTGTTGTATCCCATTGATAAATTTGGGACCTCGATGACATTTGTAATTTGCTTTGTTTCATAACTTTGGATAAATTTTGAGTTGATTTTCATGTTACATTTGCCTAACATTGAAATAATGTATGTTCCATTTAGTGAGATTGATTTAGTTTTAGAGTCGCATTCTTGTCGTACAATTTCTTCTCCTTTGGTAATAACAAGCCATTGGGTTTTTGATATAGGTTGAATCTTAGTGTCTTTGATATCCAAATATTCGTATTGGCAATTTTTGTAATTTTGAGTAAATTGTGTTAGGTGAACTTCGCAAGGTGAGTCTTCTTTAATTTGATTGGTCTCAAATTCGCACATGTATTTATTTACTTCTATCTCGGTGCACTCTTGGTTATTTAATGCATAGCTTTGCTCATTAATTAAGAGGAATTTTGCATGAGGAATTATTATTGAATAACTGGAATTTTTTAGGATTGGACATGAGTATAAATGGAAATAATTATATTCGATAAGTTCGACAGTTGGAATTTCTAAGATTAAATGTATTTTAGAATTTTGGATGAATATCTTTATGTGGGTCAATTTTTGAAATTCTGGATAATTTTCATTCTTCAAAGGTATTGGAAACTTCGTATTTGTGAAGGTGGCTGATATTTCTATTAATTCTTTTATTAATTCGTCTGGTGTTAAAATTGATGGGTGCATTATTTTCATTACGCCAAAGGTTATTACTTCTTCTAATTCTTCCAAAACGTCTTTTATAGCATTGACTGCTGTTATGAGTTGTAGGTAAATTGAGGTGATCATTAATTTGTTTTCGATTTTAGTTTTATAAACGTTGGTAGCGTTGACGATGTATTCAATTTGGTAAATTCGTTCTTGTAAAAGCCCTTGGTTACTTGTCAGTTGACCAACTCGTTTCTCAAAATTTTCGATTGCGGTTGTGGTTAATTTTATTTGTTCCTTCATTAATAATTTTAATCCTTTTTGGTTATCTGATAAGTTTTTTATCGCTTCGTTATATTTTCTTGCATCTTCACTGTCTAAATTTCCGGTTATCGATTTAATAATAGAGCCTAATCCGTTAATCAGACCTCTTCGATGTCTTTTCAGTGGCGTTGGATCCAATGTATCGAATTTTTCTTTAGTTTGTTTTATAATGTGTTCCAAAAGTTTATGGAAGTTCTCCATTTCTCGCTTGTAATCTTTTCCGTTCTCATGCTTAAGATAAGCTGAAGTCAATATTTTAAAATTATCTACTAGGTTATCATATTCTACTCTAATTTTTTCTAATTCTATTATCTTAATTAAGGTCCAATAACTATTCTTATTACTAGCTGTTCCCAATTGAATTGGTATAATTCCGGGATTTTCCTTTAATTCCTTGATGTCGATGGTTGTGGTACATCTTCCTGTGCAGCATCTGTAACAACAGGTCTTCTTAATAATCTCAGATGAACCTTTTGCACTTGATTATTTTTTTTTAATTTCTACGGTGTTGTCATCAAAAATTCTTTGTATCACATAAGGTCCTTCAAACTTTTCTTTCGTTTTTCCTCTTATGTTACTGGTTCTTTTTTACATAACTGTCTGCTCAATTTTGAATGAGTGTGGCTCCGTTGATTATTCGAAAGTTATTTATTAAATTTGGAATTGTTGACATCAAAAAAAAAATTGTTGATAAGTTAAAATTTTGATTTCGATTGATTTTATAAATTTTTGTTTGTATTGATTTTTGACAAGGATGTTATTAAATGTAAGGTTTGTGAAGTTATATTGTTTTCTAAAGGGTAAAATTGATTTATAAAAAGATTGTATATTAAAATTTGAATAAGCGTCATCTTGGTAAATATATAATCATTAAATATGTTTGTTAGTGTATTTAAGTAGTTTCATATGTAAAATTTGAAATTTAGAAATTTTGAAAGGTTTAAAATTATTTAAGTTTTATTTTAATTATTTAAAATTGCATATTGTGGAATTACGTGAAAAAGAAAATTTGCTGTTTTGGTTTTTGGAGGTACCAAAAGTGAATACTGATCAATATAGTGATTATTTGATTTTTTCCTTTTCCGGTTGTCGATCTTTAAAATTTGAATTGATTTATTTATGAATGATTTGAACTTTCTAAAATGTTCTCTTTCATTATTATTAGTCAAAAATTTGTTTACGTATTTAGGAGTTTTTGCTAGACCTTGTTTTTCGAAATTTTTTAAATAAAATGGTTTAGTTATTTCTGATGACTTTAAATTTCGAATTCTTGATTGAATTATCGATGATTGATTTTTGTAATGGTTATTTAATTTTTTTGTTTTTCGGTTATTGATTTTTAAAATTTGTTTTGATTTGTTTATAAATAATTTGAAATCTTTAAAATGATTTTCTCTATTGTTATTAATCAAAATTTTATTTATGTATTTGGGTTTTTTAACTAGATTTCGTTTTTTGAAAATTTGTTGGAATTTATTTGAAGATAATTTGAATTTCCTAAAATGTTTCTTTTTGTAATTATTTGTCGAAATATTGTTTATGTATTTGAAATTTCTAACCGGTTTTTGTTTTTGGAAATTTGTCGGTTCTAAATGGTATGAATTTATTAATTCAAGTGGTTTCAAAATCTGATCTTCTGATTGAACAGGTAATTCTTGTTCTTTTAATTGACTTCTTAATTTTTGATTTTCTGAAATTGTTTTTTGTAGTAAAATTAATTTTTCATGATTTTGGTTCATTAAAATTTCGTAATGTTTTTTATCAATTTCCGATTTTGCTGTTTCTGAATTTTGTTTAACTAATTGATGTTCTTTATATAATTTTGAATTTTGGTTCCGTAATGTTTGTATTTTTTGTTCAAAATTTTCGGATGATTCAGAATTTGGGTAGTATTGATTTTCATAATTTTGTTTAATATAGTTATCAAAATTTTTCGAGTTCACATTTTTGTGATATGATATTTGCAAGTTATTTTGCATCGTTTTGCTGATTGTAATTTTATTATTATGAACTTCCGTAGGTATCAAATTAAAAGTCGATGTTCTTGTTAGATGTTTCATTTGGAAATTTGAATTATTATTTTGAAAATATGTGTTTGAATTATGAAAGTTTGATGTACTATTTTGGAAATTTGGTCGTACAGATTGAAAAGGGTTAACGAAGTTTTGATTTGGTGTTTGAAAATCATTATGTCTAAAATTTTGGAGATGTTGTGGTTGTTGAAAATTATTAGGTTTAAAATTTAATTTTGGTATTTCTATGTAAGCTAATTTTGACTGTTCCATTAAATTAATGTTAATTTTTGTCACATTGTTTAAGTTTGATTGTTGCTGATGGAAACTTCGCGAAAATTTTGGTTATCGATCTCTGGATTTTCAAATTCATTATCAAGAACTTGATTGATTTCATTTTCCTGAAATTCATAGTTTTCGCAATCTTGATTTTGGTCATATGATTCGAAATAGTCGTAATTTGTATTATTATGAATTTGACTTTCATCAAAATTATTATAATTTTCTTCAATATTTTGGTGGAATAATTCTTCTGAGGTCCAATTGCGTGTAGGTTGATTTGATCTTCTCGTATGTGCTGACGATGTATCCATTGGTTCAACTGCCTGGTAAGGTCGTTGAGAATGTTGTCGGAAATTAGAGCTTGTTTGATAAGCATTTACTCGTTGACTAGTTGTAGGTCGGTTAAAAGTAGGTTGAAAATTACGTTGACCTGTTAAGTTCGTTGCTTGGTTATTGAATTGTTGAAACGTACGAACGTTTTGTTGAGGTGGCGTAAAATTTCTATTTGGATTAAAGGTGGCTGGTTTAATAAATTGCGGTCTTTGGAAATTTTGAAAATTAGGTTTATGTTGATTTGGAAAATTTTGACCTGAATAATTATTTTTGAACATCATTTGATTCATTACCGGTTTGTGTGTATTTGCCGGTTGTTTAATTTCAATCGGATTGTAATGACGTTGACCGTTGTTAAATAGGTTGGTTTTTGACTGGGCGTACATAAAATTTTCCTCGGAAATCAAATGTCCTAAAGCTTCTTCTAACGTTCCTGGGTTTTTAAGCCTTACTACTAAGCCAAGTTGTCCGTTTAACCCTTGCAAAAAGGTTTGTAATGCTAAATCATCGTACAATTTTGTTTTAATAACCTTAACGTTTTGGTCGGTTTCCTTTAATTGTAACCTGGTTAATAATAAACAACGTACATCTTGACATCGCATCCCAAATTGGTATGATGACTCATTTTTAAATGGTTTTAGACTCATCAAATCCCTAAGTAGACAATTTTCATCTCTTTGATCCCCGAAATGTTGTATTAATAAATCTTTAATATTACCCCAAGTAGTAGCATTTTGTCTAGAGGCAATTAAGGTTAATGCACGACCTTCTAACTTGCTAAGAATTATTTGAATAAGTTGTGTGTTTACATCTGATGGTGTCGAAGTACTACACATGGATAATAAATGCTCACATGCGTTTGTAAAAATTGACAAGGTTGCTGCATTTCCATCATATTTAGGTACTGCGTCGATGTGGAATTTCTCTAATTTTGCCATTGTATTAGTATCAATTTGGAGATGTTGATTTAAAGCTTGACGTTGTTCTTCTACTACTTCGTTAGTTATGGATAATTGTGATAATAGGTCTGTGATCTCGGATTCGGACATGGGCAATTTTAAATAATTTTGAGCAAAAACTTACGCAATGAATACCAAGAGCGTTGTGAATCTCTTCATCACCGGGTAGTTTTCCTCGTGGTTGATTGAATTTTCTTCTTAATTTCTTTCTTCCTCCTTGGTTTGGTAGGTTTTTCTTTTATGCACTTTAAATTATATTTGATTTTTATTCACTGAACGGCGTTCCCGTTTATTTTAATTTTTAATTATTTATTTTCACTTATACACTAACTTATCACTAAGTTCTGTCAGTAAATCGTTGAAACGAAAAAGGTTTAGAAATTTTATCTAATGCCTTTCTGACATCCTACCGACTGCGCCAGTTAAGTTATTTACCCAAAAAGACTTTAAAAAAATTTCAATTTGAGTCTTAACAATTTATTTGAGTACTTGCAGCGATTTTAGCATACAGAATAATACTGACTTACAATACAATTATTACAACTTATATTTAGTAAAAAATGCTTATGTTAGTAAACAGATCTTATTTTATTAAACTATGGAAAGTTCAAGCGAGTTTCTTTCCTTGGTTTCAGGTGAAGTCCTGGGAACATTTTATGTGTGTGAACTTGGTTTCACATAACACATGCAAAAACATTTTATTTTCAATACCAATTATGTTTATTAATATTTTGCACTTGATCTAAATTGCACATACTTAATTTGTTGTATTTTAAATATTTTTATGCACGTATAAATAAACTGAATTTTCTTGGAAAGCTAATGCAACATCTTGTACCTTGGAATAGTATATTATTCTCCGCGCCACGTTAGAGCTTTTTACCGTCACGGATGAAATTGTCGACGTAATTTCATCCGTGACGGTAAAAAGCTCTAACGAGGCGAGGAAAAATAAGATATTTTATCGCAATCTCTTTCAGTAAGAACCAAAATACAATAAATAAACAAATTTGGATGAAGTACAATTAAAAACAGACATAATTAAAATATTGGAATAACTTATAAAAATATAAGTGCATAAAAGTAGTAACCTTGTAAGAAAAACCATAATATGTACAAATATTACATCATACGGGGAATACCCTACTAAGAATTTCGCGGTGTTAGTTACATTATGCAAACCAAACTTTAAATTTTATCTATAAATTTGCAGAATATCACATGTTTTGAACTGTTTACGATTAATACAAAAAAATACTATTGCTTTTAAAAAACCAACGTAGTAATTAAAATTTACTTTAATTAAAGATATATTGATCACGTCAATTCAAAAGCAAATATAAATAAAAATTGCAAAGTGAACATTAAAATCTCCCTAGACGAGTTAATGAGCTCTAGATAACAATTATTTATAGCAACAGATAGCCGGGAAGGAACCCCTGCTTACGCATAGTCTGTACAGCGGGTTATCTGCTTACTTACTGAACGAGTTGCGATCAAATATTTTATTTTATAGTTTTTATTTGAGTGTATTTTTGTTTTATAGCAATTAGTATTATTTAAAAGCATGCGAGTATTTTTAAAAAAATAATATTTGACCTTGCAATAATTACACAACATTTAAAAAAATAGCAAAATAACGAATTTTTAGTTTTCTATATCTACATGTACATGTTCAAATCGCCGGCCAAACCTATCTTCATCATCTGCAACGGTGAAATTTTGAAAGCAGTATTTTTTAAATATTCCCATAAGAAATAGTAATATGGAGCCTGGAAGAAATTTGTATCGTTTCTATTGCGGAATTTGTTTACACAAAGAATAAATAATGCAAAATTTATTAATCATAAAAAGTTTATTTTCAAAATAAAAATCAATATTATTAACCAATGTATTAATTACCATTTAGTGCACAAAATGCTTCTAAACCAAGTTGCGGATATGTTTGAACCATCGATTGAAACTCCGGCATGTTCACTATAACCGAAGCATTAGCAGCAATGAACTTTTTTACTTGAATTTTTAATTCTGTTGCGCGAAAAGCATCACTGAGAATAAAAATTTCTATTACATTTTCGAGCGATAAACTTTTAAACAATGATTTTTCGCACGTAATTTTTAAATCATCCATTGCGTATTTTTCTGCCACAACTAGCAAACTGGGAGCTATTTTTTCCAATTTCTTAATTTCTCCGGTGTACATAAAACGCAGCATTTCACCCAAGCCTTCATCATCTAAATCGCTCATTTCGACCCTATTCTTCCTACTTTCCTCCATGTCATTTTGAAACATGGCTCTGAAAACTGGGCTCCGAGCTGTCAGAATCACTTTGTGAGCGACAAATTCTTTTCCACCAGCGAAAAGTGTTACATCACTGAATTGTTTGTTGTCAAGTAGAAACGTAAAATCTATCGCTAGATTACTTTGTGGTGTGGCGAGTAATCCCGAAATATTTCCACTACCTACGGTGGCATGAACCTCGCAGAATATGGTCAATTTATCGTCTAATAAAACTTAGTTTTCTTTAGTAAACAGGAACTTCAGTTGTACAAATTTTTTGAAACCCAAACCTTTTCCCTCTTGAAATCGATTGGTATCATTCATAATGTAAGCATGTTGACCTTTCGTGTCCACAATAGCAAACTTAAATGTTGCTTGTATGTCGTATAAGGTAGATTTAACCAGACTTAAAAATAAAGCAACGTAATCGCTTCCTTCTGTATCTTGTCCTTTTGGGTACAGCCATAAGCACCATTCCGATTTATCATTATTGATTCCAGCCGAAAATGTAGGTGATATCAATTTATTGCCAATTTTTTCATTGCAGGAACTGAAATTATTTATAGTCCAGGTATGTCGAAGTTTAACAACCTTAATTTGCGTCGAGCTCCAACTTTCAAGGTATTCGTTTGGTAACGAACATTCAGCCATGGCGAAAAAAAAGTCCTGTGGCCAGAACAATAAATTTATTAACAGTTCATTTTAGATCAAGTTTTGATGAAAATATTTTAAATTTTGTAGAAATTAATAAAGTTTATACACTACAAAATGTTATTCAATGAATAAAATTAAACCGGGAAATCCCCGAACAACAGGTCAATGCTTTACATTGAATATTATTTCTAGGTCACTTTTACTTTAAATATAAGTTTTTCAACAATTAATAATGTAAACTTGGGCATGCCATTTAAACAAAATTACTTAAAATGGAATTATTACCTGATTTTTAAAGCGAAAATTCGATGAATTGAAGAAAAACTGTTAGCGCTGAATTGACACGTGGGTTACGGTTGAATTACGCTTGGTGTATGACCAGTGTATGACGATTTATTACGATGCTGACTATTAATTACTCCGACCATTAAAAATAGTACCTACCAAAATAAAATTGTTAAATTAACCATATTTTATAATCTTGAAATAATAAACAAAATTTAACTTAATACGTGATGCAATTGAGCTGCACAACGGAAGTGTGGGATAGGTGAACTATCAGACAGTGGCGGTTCGTGACTTGCTTCAATGGGAAGTAGTCATGAACAAAATTGCTATGAAACTGTGCACTTTGTGATAAAAGCATAAATTTTGGTACAAGTGTCCCTTACAAAACTAGATTTAATGCCACGCCGTCCGCCGCCCCCTTCCTACCCTAGACGCAAAACTATCCCAAATTTTTAGTTTATCTTATTTATTTTGTAAACGGTTCATCAGACAATAAAAATACATCTGAACAAATAAATTTATCAATTAAAATCACTATTTATGTTCAAACGTCCGCCATTTTGTCATAAATCGATATTTTCAAAATCTGCTATCAGAAGTACTAGATTATAGTATCTAATTTAATAATCTTTTTGTTTTTTTTATCAAACGATTTTTGAAGAAACGCCAGTGGGTACCGTATACGCAGATTTTTTTACGACGCTCCAAGGATCATACAATATCCTTGTATATTTTTGATATTTTTAAATAAAGAAAATTAAACATATTTTATACTTTTAGATAATTAAAACCCCAATCCGAAATTTCAAATAGTTTTCCTTGAAAAAATTCACAAAAATTGCCTTTTTTCCGGCTCCTATGTGTATATTGCGATGTTCTGCTTATCATAAAGGGTGGTATGATGTAATTGACTCAATAGTTGAAATACTCATAATTTAGTAATTAAATATAAGACCACAACAGGTGAATAATTTAATTGTATCTGAATCTTCTCTGATCGGAAGATTATTTAGCTGCTTTTTTGCCTCACATTCTAGAACATGCAAACGTTATTAAATCTGAGGAGATATGAAGAATTTGTATAGAACAAAATATTGGTGATTGTTTTGATTCAATGAAAATAATGAGAAACAAATTAAATTGGTTTCATTTATTTGTTAAAATAGGATTTTGCGCTATTTAAAGAAAGTGATAATTATAAAATTTGAAATGTGCGTATGCGCGAGTGAAGAGAATTTTGGTGCGACTTTAAAAATGATAAGGGAACGAAAATTCGGATAGGAGCCGCCAAAGAGTGAAGGTGGGCGATTTTGTATTGAAAATTTGAATAAGTTTTATTTTATGGAGATTCACAAGCCAGTGGTTGAAGTATTGGAACACGCTGATAGTATTAATAATTGAAGATAAATTTGGATATTCATTATTGAAAATAAGTTTGGATTAATCATTGGAAATAAGTTAATTTTTTTTGGATATAAAAATTTGGATGTTAATTTTGGAAATAAATTTTAATGGCTGCATTTTATGGTTAAGTGAATGGAATCTGTTGAAAGAAATCTTTGGAATTAATTTACTGGTCGTTCCTTCCTGCTTCAGTGTGGTCAAAAATCGGAGGCTGTTTCAATGAGTGTCTTCGCATCTATGCTACGCATCATCGGCGCTACATCAATAAACTTCGGAACAACGGTACATTTTTCGGTAAGAGTTTTTAGTGACGCACTTACTCTTTAATTAATAGACGAATCGTTCTTATAAATTTCGGGCGCGGATAAACTTTTGGGGGATTTTGTTATGAATTTTTCACATTGTAAAATTTGATTTGTTTCGTATGCGAAAACTAATATTTTGTTTAAAAATTTATCTTATTGTGTTAAATAAATTTAATTACTTTCGTTTGATAACGTTTGCCTTTTAATTTGATTAAGTAGCAGTATCAGATTGAAGAGGAAACAGATATAATTTTAAACTTTGAGTCATCTTTATAAAAAAGATCAATAATTAAAGAAAGCATATGAGTATTTCAATTTATTTGAATGAACCCAAGCTACGACCCAAAATTTAATGAGTTCTCATGCAAGCTAGTCCGGAGCATAATAAAAAGAGCCGTTGTTTCCCCGCTATAAAAATTCAAAAATTCAGTAGCTATACACAGCAATATATCCCCAAAGGACGTTCGTTAAATTGAAAGGTGGTTTTCGACAAAGTTCATGGGAAGGTGGTAATTCATTGCAAAACAACGCGAAAAAGTTAATACTTTTCCTTTCTTGGTAATTTTAGAGAAATATTTCGCCTCCCCCCCCCCCCATTTGTTGCCAGGAAATAAATTTTTTTTTACAAATATTTAGACGTTATTGTTAACTTTTTCAAAAAAACATAAACGTTGAATTATTTGAAATTTGGAATAGAAGATAATGACCAATTTGTTGCGTGGAAATTAAAATTTTGTAATAAATGTAAAAATTCTTAAATAAGGTAGTCAAGAGATTTACTACTATTATCTAGCATATTTTATCAGAACCTACCCAATACCATTGCAATTACCCAATCGAGCAGAACATTACTATTATTTAAGATTACTAGTCGGCCGTGGTTGTGCGGCCTGAAGGCCGCACTGAGTGAATTGCGACTGCTATCTATTGTAACGAATTATTTCATCTCTATAGTTCGTTACTAATTTTTCAACACCCTGTACGATTCTCACAGTAATCTTTACACCTTCATAAAGGTGTACTATCTTATATTTTTTCGTATCAGGTGGAAATCTTTGACCGCCATTTTCCAACTTCGGCAAGGAACTTATTTTACCACTGCTTTACAACCTTCTTTGAACTCATTGCAACAGTAATTAACTGTATTTGAGCTGTATTTTGCCACTAATATTGGATTCATCATTTTGGAAAGTAACAACTCGATTTCCACTAACAAGGGGAACTTTATCATGCGGCATAGCCGATTTTGATAAATTTGAAATTGGTAAAACTAGATCGAATTTCATTAGGTCTATAATTTTTTTTGAGTGAATGAGGTGTCCTTTCAACGTAATTGACACTTGAAATTTCGCCACGCCGAAATTGAAAAAAACCATAATTTATGTGATGGCAGAAAATGTTTTTTTTATGATTCTCCTTTTATTCAATTTAATTTAAGAAAAGGACAGAATTTAATTTTTAATCGTGATATTTTATTAATAATATCATAACGAATGTATGAAAAAAAAATCCGCCAAAGCAAGGATGGAACCTGGGCGATTCGTTCCGCAAGCAGATCACCTAAACCATTAGACCATCTACTTCTCTTGTTATCGTTGAGTTGTGTAAAGCTGTTAAACTCATCTTTTGTTTTTATTTTTAAATTAAAATTTACATAAACTATTTATAAAAATAAGTTAATTGCCTGTAATTTTTAACGAAAACGATCACAATATCAAATATTTAAACAAATTTTCGAAAAAAAAATAATATTGTATTCTAAAGGTAATGTTGACTTACCAATCACTGAATTGGGGAGGCGTGGCGCGGCGAAATTTCAAGTGTCAATTACGTCGAAAGGACTCACTCAAAAAAAAATTATAGACCTAATGAAATGAAAGTTTTAACGTTCGAGCCCTACCATCATCCATCTGCCAATAATGCAAAGACGCTTCTTTGTTTCAGTATTAATTGGCTACCTTACTCAAAGTCAGGACTGTGGACTGCGTTCACTCGGAACAGGGTACCGGTGTCAGGTTAGTAGTGGACTGCTTTACTTTTTTGATATTGGTGGGTGTGTTAAGCCAAATCTCTTCATAGTGGTTCATATTTGTTTGATCACAAGTGAAATGGTTTTGCTGACCCATCCCTATCGCTGTTTGTTTTGAGACAACTTGTTAATTTTATTCCTGATACCTTGTTTATATCTGTATCGTCGGAAAGACCTGCTACGAGTTACAATTTGTACCTTATCATTTGCTATTGTGTAATAATTGGTTTAACTGTCATTATATCTGTTACCTTGACTCTTGGATTATTATTTCAACTAACAATCCTTGCCTCCGACGTGCTGAGAGCTAGTTTTAACATCTACGGGTACGTCTGCAAAATTAAATACTGTTGAGTTTTTGCTTAGCAGATGTATAGCCTTCCATTTACCAAGCCGATTCAAAAGGAAAGTAAAGGAAAGGTTGACGCTATCTATCTTCTATATTAATGTATTGATTTTTTCACGTCTCACCTGTCATTAAAATTTTCACAACAGAGACGTGACATTCGTTGCTCCCTTGTTATGTTTCTTACCATATAGTATATCGTCCCCTTAGTGCTACAACTAGGTAACTTAAAATTACTGATAAAAAATAGCTTGAGTTTAAAGTCGAAAATAGCACAAAAAGGATTAAATTAAGTGGATATTTGATATTTAGAAACATAATACAACATATTTAGAAACATAATACAACATATTTAGTTGTATCACTAAAGAAAGTTGTTAAAATTAGGTGGGTACAAGTAGCTAACTCAAAATATCGCAAATTCGAGTTACCTAGTTGTAGCACTTAGGCCCAGTTGTTCAGTATTGGGTTATCTTTTAACCTAAATTATTTTCCATGGAAACAATTCTTGAAACAATCATTTCTATGGAAAATAACCCAGGTTAAAAGATAACCCGAAACTGAACAACTGGGCCTAAGGGGACGATATTATGATATTAAACCAATGAGATGCGTTCATAGGGGGATTATTGTTAATCTCTTGATTTTCTGAAAGTTCTTTCGACTATCGCTTTCCTGATCGGCTTGAGTGCGGCATCTGATAGTATGGACGATGGATCCAACATAAAAAAGAAACGGTACATAGCTGTAAAAATCCATCATCCTTTGTTACAACGGATAACGATAACAAACTCAGGTGGTATCAGAGTATAAATTACGAGTAGGCTGATAAATGCGATATGTGGAATTAACGATACGTACTAAATGAAAAAGAATTGAATGGTTAATAATCCACCTGGAAGTATGGCCCAAAAATTACGGTTACCATCCAGGAGCCAGCTTTGGAAAAGGGAGATAAACCCGCCAATAACGCGAATGAAACCAATCCAAAAGAGCCACAGGGCCAACCAGAAGGAAGGCAAAATCCCCCCTCCCTAAACAGCGGTTAAGGCACGCCTTTCGACTCTTCCAGAGATGGATCAGCCCCTTCTGGAAACCGAGTTAATCTTCTCCCCAAAAATACGGTAGAGGTCCAACTTCCCGTTATTACAGATGGTCTCCATCGAACAGGGGCGCTATAGACTCATACAAATTTGGGATATAATTCTTAGTCAGGATATTTAAATATATTTCATAGGATAGAGGAATTATGATGCTTATAAAAAGAGTTAATATTAATACCAAATTTATTGTCAATAAAATATTTAATAAAAAAAAAATAAAACGCGATATTAAACATTGGATTAATCACTTAGAGCACAAAAAGCTTCTATAGCAAGATGTGGATGTGTTCGAATCATTGATTGAAATTCAAGTATCTTACCTACATGTGAAGCATGCACAGCGATAAACTCTTTCACTTGATTCTTTAATTTCTTTGTGCGAAACTTATCGCTAAGAATAAAAATTTCTGCAATATTATCAAGGGATAAACTTTTAAACAACTCTTCTTCGCACTTCATCTTTAAGTCATCCATTTCGTATTTTTCCGCCATATTTAACAAACCGGGAGCCATTATTTGCAATTTGTTTATTTTTCCAGTGTACATATAACGCAACATTTCGCGTAAACCTTCCTCATCTATATCGGTTATTTCGACCCGATTATTCCTACTTTCTTCCATGTCGCTCTGAAACATAGCTCTGAAAACTGAGCTTCGACCTGCTAGGATTACTTTATGAGCCGGAAATTCTTTTCCATCAGCGATAAGTGTTACATCACTGAACTCTGCATTTTCGAATAGAAACTTGAAGTCCAGCGCTAGATCATTTTTTGGCATGGTTAGTGATCCCGAAATATTTTCACTGCCTACGGTGACATTAATCTCGCAAAGTATGGTCAGTTTATCGTCTGGCAAAACCTCATTTTCTGCATTAAACAAAAACTCCTGCGTTACAAATTGCTGATAACCCCAACTACTTGAAGAAGTTGGAAATCTAGATGAATCTTGGTGAATTTGAACTAATTCACCTTTAGAGTTTACAATAGCCAACTTGTATTTTGTTAGTATATCGCTCATATTAGTTTTAACTAACTGCATAAACAGAGAAATATATTTGCCATGTTTTTCAGCTTCTCCTTTTGGGTATAGCCACAAACACCATTCCGACTTATCACTGTTGTTTCCAGCCGAAAATATAGTTGAAATCAACTTTTCACCGAATTTTTCGTGGCAGAAACTAAAATTAGTTATGGTCCAGATGTGCCTCAGCTTAACAACTTGAACATAAGTCGAACTCCGACTCTCCAAAAATTCATTAGTGTCTTTTTTGTTAGAATTGAGACATGGGACTGGATATTCAGTCATTGTGGTAGAAATTCCAGTGGCTGGTATAATTTATTAATCTAAAACAAAACGATATTATTTTATTTTCGAAATAAAAAACCAATCCGGGAAACCACCTAATGATATGTTAACCTTCTAATATAAAAATTTTTCACAGTTTTGTATAAACGTCTGACATAGCATGTAAGTATAGGTGTCAGACTCAATATTTATCATCAGTACTGTATAACTATATGTATGCACATGGAAGCTCTAGAATTGCGTAATATGAAAATTTTTTATGTAACGTGAAAAATACGCGTGCACACAATCAATCGGCATAAGTTTTCACACCTCACGAGTTTTATTTCTACTGATGAGTCGAATATTGGTAATAAAATAGTATGATCAGAACAAATTTTTCGCATTATAAGCACAGCTGCAGTATATACCAAATTTTTCAAAATCAAGAATGAACGATGTGGGAAGAGTACGTAAAACGGACCCCGGATTTTAAAAATTCCCTTTAGTTATTCGGAAAGCTGAAGGTTTATACAGTAGATTTAAAAATAAATTTGTAGAATATTCACATTTAACCCTCCAAAACAACCCTTGAAGTTGTTGAAAATTGGAAATTTGCCATAGCTCAACCAAGCAGAAGCTGGCTGTCGATGAGCGGCGGATTACGTCACTGTTCTGTTGACAGTCCGTGTGCTTTGATACACTCTTAATACGTAGACATCTTACACTAAATTAAACTTTTCCACGCACAGTTTTCGTGCGCATAAAAATGCTCTAATGCGTACACATCTTAAAAGTGTTTTTATAAACGCTATACCGAAAAAGTATAACACCAATTGAATTTCTTTCATTATAGATTAAATAACATTATTCAGATTTGGCAATAATACTATTATATCGTTATTTTTAATAATGATTTTGTATACACAGAGAAAAATAATTTAGTAAAATTTACTTCAACGTTATAGTAAATATTTTGCAGTACATTTTACTATAATAAATTGAAGTATTAATTGTTTCACGCGTATAGTAAATATTACTATAATGGTCGATTTATGCACAAATTTAGCGTAACGTAATGTAATGTAGAAAGAGATGGACACTGAAGAAGAGACAAGAAGATAATTAAGAATAATGAAGAACAATATGATGAAATGTTTCGTATGCGGTGATAAATTTAACACAGCAAACCGTTTAATTTTCCATCAAAAGTTTAATCATAAGTATGAAACCAAATTCCAAGATGACGTGTGTGAAGGAAACGTGTTTGAAAACTTGTTCTAGTATATTTACGCTCAAACGACATTTGATAAAAAATCATATGGTTAACGAAAACTTAGAAGAAGACGAGGAACAAGAAGAAGAACATTCAACATTTCTTGTTCACAATAGCAAAATTAATGATGAATATAAACCAACATCACGCAGGTAAAGTAACAGCTTTTATCGCAACTCGATCCGTAAGTGAGCAGATAGCGCGCTGTACAGACTGTGCGTAAGCACGTGTTCCTTCCCGGCTATCTGTTGCTATAAATAATTTTTGTCTAGAGCTCATTAACTCGTCTTGGGAGATTTTAATGTCCACTTTGCAATTTTTATTTATATTTGCTTTTGAATTAACGTGATCAATATATCTTTAATTAAAGTTAATTTCAATAACTACATTGTGCTGTGTCTCAAGCTACCAGGCCAAGGCAAGTTATTGAATTTCTGACTTATATTAAAATTTCACACAAAATTTGACCTAATTAAAACTTTATAGATAAGAAAGATAAACCAATTTCGCAATTTCTCTATATTATGTACATACAAAGATCTTTAAGGATTGATAAACATAAAATAAAGCTGTAAAATACATTCATGAAGGTTATTGCCACTTCAAAATTTCGTAAAAGGGATTATTTAAGTCAAAAATGGTAAATTTGCTGTGAATTGTTATCACAGAGAACATAACCAAAAATTGTAAGTTACAAAAATGGAATTTATTCCATGAATAACAAATACTGTGTGAAACCAATTATATAGAAATTTGTCAAATGATCCACTCTTTCTAATGATCATAATTTGCTACTGAAAGTCTATAAAAAGGTAAATAGAGTTCATTTTCGCTTCAAAATTGATAACGAGTTCCATGATAAGAAAAAGGTCTATATCTTGCTATAGATCTTGCCTACAAACTGCTTCTGTATTCACGAGACGTCTGGGAACCACTCAATTAATCAAGTCATCATAAATGGAGGCTCTCCTGAAAATATAAAAACATTTGGTTATCATAAAATTTCAAAAAGTACGAGAATTGACTTACAGATAAGAAAATTAAACCGATTTTCATGAACAGCGCATCAAAATCGGACAGTCTTATTTGAACTCTTGAAACTACAAGACGTGTGGCTCCATAAAAGTGAAAAGTCTTCCTTGAACGTTCAAAAACGTAAGACGTGTGTGGTTCCAGTATGAACAATCAAAATTAAAATGATCCAAACGTCCAATGATGCAATCTTATAACAATGGCTACCGAGTCAATGAAGACGCCTACAAACAAAATGTAATTAAATTCGAGTCACAATAAATATCACGGATGCAAATAATCATGAAGCAACTTACCAGCATTCCAGTTGATCAACTCAACGTGATCAACAATTTGATTTCATGGATTAACGCCGTATATTCACGAGACCAGGAGCAACCTTCACAACAACAATCATCAGCTGACCTGTGTAGTTCTTCGAATGTGCATTAGTGAAATGTTTAGTGCGCATGTCTTTTGATAAGACAGGATAATTCAAATTTTAAAAAGGTAATTTAAACTTTTAATTATATTTTATGTATCTTTATTATTGTAACTTTTCTACGCCACAAGAGGATATTTTTGGACCTACTTATTTTGATTTATTTGAAAATTTACCATTGTCATTTTTCTCAGATAAAAATTTATCTGAACATTGTGTTCGCATGCGATTTAATTATTTTGATAAATATAAAAACCATTTTCGATGTAATACAATCTTTTATTCATCGATTCAATTCAAAGACAGCAAGCAAATCAATTTTTAAAAGATCATCACAACGAAAGCGAATTAGTTTATCTTCAAATATCACAACATCGATAAATTTCAATCTACAAATATTTATGCAACTTCAATCAGCATCCCTTAATTGAGTTTAACCTGAATCCACCACACCTTGAGTGAATCTCCACGATTGAGCTAGATAAAAGGGACAAGGATCGTGAATTTCTTGAGAAATTGCACCCCTGGAAATTTTATTTTTCAATTTTTATAAATTTGCTTTTATTTAAAAAGCTGGCGCTCAACACAAACCCGGGGTGTGCAAATTTGATAGAGATTACACAGCAATTGGTTATTTAAAAACGAAAGTATTTTGTATTGTAATCATCTTGCATTATTCGTAAATAGATCCTTCGTTTTTATATGCTTATCAGCTTATCACTAGAGTCCGGATAAAAAAGCATGAAAAATTTGAAAAAAAGTGCTTAAAAAAGCATCAAATATTACCAAAAAAAGCATCAATTTAATAAAAAAAAGCACAATTTTATAAAAAATAAGGATAATCAAAAGTATTAATTAATTTAATTTTTAAAACAATTTATTATTAAAAATTGTTCTAAATGTTCAGGAGTAAAATTAGTCCTTCTATCACTTAACAGATTTTTGTAAATGGAGAAGCTTCTTTCAACGTCCACACTAGTTATTGGTGCAAACTTAAATTTTGCTACCACCGAGGGATCCATTATTAAACTTGGAATAGTTTCTCCGGATATTGTTTTGCCTACGATATATCAACCAATGTTATCAATCCTTTATTTTTTTTTAAAACCCCGCTTAATTTATTTTTAATAATGCTACCAATCTCTCCTGCGACTAGGGGTGCGCTATTATGAAATTTCATAATCGATTGTCGATTATAAAAAATAATCGATTTTTTTCGATTAATCGATTATTGAAATAATCGATTATGAGTAGGGTGCGCATGCGCATATAATCGATTAATCGATCACCGTAATTCGTATAATCGATTAATTCGGTCGTTCTAATTGCTGTTGGGGTTGGGATTACGTTTAAGTTTAAAAAGTTGTATTTATTAAAACAAGATAATATTATGCTTATATAGAATAAACCTGTTACCAATAAAAAATAAAGTACAGTGCGACCTCGATAATCCGAACCTTCATTACACCGGATTCTGCAATAATCCGGCTAAGCA
The DNA here is from genome assembly GCA_932274525.1 of Podabrus alpinus. NCBI lineage: Eukaryota > Metazoa > Arthropoda > Insecta > Coleoptera > Cantharidae > Podabrus > Podabrus alpinus. Next base: position 66,505,859 of record OW026456.1, on the reverse strand, counting down.
TTTCAAATGCATTGTGTACTTTATAATCCGGATTTGATAGTCCTCGGTAATCCGGATCTGCGTTTGTAATAATTATTGTGAACACCCGTATCGTATCTGCGAACCCCCCAGATATCTAGGGGTTCACATAAGCAGTGTATGCCTTCGTTTTGACTGCTACGTATCGCGTCTGAGGATTAATAATTGCTTAGCTGTTGGTTGTTACATAGTATGTCCATACGTGTTATTTTATGTGCTAAGTATAAAGCATAGCATATAAACATTTTTTTTACACATACACATATACGTATTAAAATGCCTTCTAAAAGAAAACATACTACGTTATCAATAAAACAAAAATCCGATATAATAGAAAGGCTAGTCCGTGGTGAAAGTGGAAAAGTGTTGGCAAATGAATACGGGGTAGGAACATCAACAATTTCCGATATAAAAAAGAACAAAGACAAAATCAAAAGGTGTGATTTATTTTAAAGACTATTTTGTACTTCTACTATGTATATGTGTCACTTCTTTTAGATTTATTGGTAAATGTGATTCCGGTTCCGGCGCCAGAAAAACCTTACGAAAAGCCGAATATCCAGAAATGGAAACTCGTTTGTATGCATGGTTTTGTACACAACGGTCAAGGCACATTCCAATTTCCTATGAAATTTTATCTGCCAAAGCAAAACAGTTTTATACGGAAACCTATGGAAATGATAATTTTAGAGCTAGCAGGGGCTGGATTTCTAACTTCAGAAAAAGGCATGGTCTGCGTGCTTTAAAAGTGTTTGGCAAAAAACTAACTAATGATCAAAGTGCCGTCGATCCTTTCCTTACTGAATTTGCAGAGAAGATAAAACAATTAAACCTCGCACCTACTCAAATATACAATGCAGATAAATCTGCTCTGTATTGGAAAATGTTACCTGAAAGAACGCTGGTTCGTTCTCAGGAGAAGACCGCACCAGGTCGAAAAATAAGTAAGGAACGCTTTACATTTCTAGGATGTTGCAATGCTGATGGTTCACAAAAATTAAAGCTGTTAGTGATAGGAAAGGCAAAAAATCCAAAGGCATTAAAAAAGAACATACCTGTTGAATATAAATCATCTGCCAATGCATGGATGACTACAGCAATTTTTGTAGACTGGTTTCATTCCTCATTTATTCGTCAAGTTAGAAGTCATTTAAGAAGTCTCACTTTGCCTGAACGAGCTCTGTTAATCGTCGATAATGCCTCAAGCCATGGAACTATAAGAGCTGACTAGTGAGGATGAACAATTTACAGCATTATTTTTACCACCAAATTGTACAGCACTTTTGCAACCTGTGGATCAAATTGCCATCAAACTGACGAAATTATTTTATCGGAAAAGTCTTTTAGCCCATATTTTATCTAATAACGAAGAGAACGTTGCGTTGTTAAGTTATTAAAAACCATTAACTTGAAGGACGCTGTATGTATACTATGCAATGTTTGGGAAAAAGTCTCCTCCAAAGTTTTGCAAAAGTGCTGGCACAAAATTATGGCTCATGTGGCAAATAACGACCCAGACACTGAATATGATGCTGAAGATCTAATTCCTCTGAGTGAATTGCGACGCAATCTGATTTCCTTGGAAGAAGAGATGACAGGTAAACAACGTACATTTGTTAAGCGCGAAATTTTTTCGTTAGGTATTTTATTTTGTTAATCCATAAATATTTAATAGATGTTTCAAATATGCTCAATGTTCTCACTGAGCAAAATCTCACGATCGTGGAAATACGTAACTGGCTTGAAAATGATGTTTTGTAGGTATTAAATGTTTCTCTTTTCAATAAAAAAACTTTCGCTTCAGTAATCCGAATTATTTATTAATCCGGATGACCGCGGTTTTAATTAGTCCGGATTATCGAGGTCGTACTGTATTCAATAATGGATTATTTTCCACAATCGATTATTTTCAAAATCGATTATTTTCATAATCGATTATTTCCACAATCGATTATTTTAACAATCGATTATTTCTATAATCGATTATTATAAATTATCATAATCAAAAAAGCTACTGAATGAATTTAAGTAATCTTTCGTTTTTTAATAAATGTAATGCACATAAAACTGAATATGCACATATCGCATTTTGAAGGTGCACCGACGGTATTTTGTTTCAAAGATTATAGTTTGCAAGCTTGATATGATAAGAACGCGACAATAAGTCGGCGGAATAGGAAAACGCATCAGACCAATGAAGTCTGAAAAAAAGCACAAAAAAGCATAAAAATTGAAAAAAAGCACAAAACCCCAAAAAAAGCATTTAAAACATAGTGCCAAATGGACTCTTTTTTGATAAATCGCATAGATTATTTAAAAACTTTGAGCTGCTTCGAATTTGCAGGAAAAGCATAATAGCTACAAATCCGGACTCTACTTATCACTTCACAAAGTTATTTTTGCAACGACCTTGCGACTTAACAAAGATGTACCGCGCTTATCGTTTGGTATGCATTAGATAACTGATTACGCTACTTTTCTTAGTAGCTGGAAAAAATAAATTAGGCGCAGTATAATATGTTTCGTTACCACCAGAACATTTATTGTCTTCAATATCAATTATATTTTTATTTGGAATTTTTCATTCTAACGATAGGAAAATATTCGGTAACTCCAACATCTTTCGGCAGTTTATTCCGAATTCAAAATTAATTTTTAATAATTTTACTTCAAAATTTATTTCGAATTTTACTTCAGAATTTATTTCGAATTTTACTTCGATATTTATTTCGAATTTTATTTCGAATTTGACTTCAAAATTTATTTCGAATTTGACTTCGATATTTATTTCGAATTTTACTACAAAATTTGTTGCACTCTTTATTTCCAAATTTATTTTAAAATATACTTCAAAATTTGTTGTAAAATTTGTTTCAACAGCTTACTTGAAAGTTTATTGTAAATTTTACTTCAAAAATTTAATTCTAAGATTTGCAGTAAATTTTCCTTCAAATTGATACGCTACAAAATTGTATGCAATGAATGAAATTAAACCGGGAAATCCCCGAACTACAGGTCAATGCTATACATAGAATATTATTTCTAGGTCGCTTTACTTCAAATATAAGTTTTTCAACAATTAATAATGTAAACTTAATGTAAACAAAATTTAAAATTGAATTATTACCTGTCTTTTAAAGCGAAGATTCGTTGAATTGAAGAAAAACTGTTAGCACTGAATTGACACTTGGGTTACGCTTGAGTTACGCTTGGTGTATGACGATTTATTACGATAGTGGCTATGTTTACACCGTAAACTGCTTGGTTCGGTCCGATCGGACTAAGCGGGAGGGGATAGTTCGATGCGACAAAATATAATTCGCAAGTGGTTCGCAAGTGTTTACACCGTACACTAGAACCGAGGACCAAAATGTGTCATATAACCTAAAAAAAATAGTGTTTGACACTTTACATAATTTTTAAATAATTTAATTTAAACTATAAATTAAATATGTCAAATTTTATAACCTATAAAAATTAAAAATGTGTGTCATTCGGAATTAAAAATACTCGAGTGATGTCGAAAGTAGTCGAACACGTCGAACCATTGGTCGTTTTTAGTTCAGTACTCATATTTTAGAGGACTGAACTAAAGCAGGACCAACTTAGTTCGATGTGTTTACACCACGCGGACTAAAAATATACTTCGGAAATATAGTTCGGTACGGCTTTAGTTCGCGTACCAAGTGTACGGTGTAAACCAGGCCGGTGACTAATGATTGTGACCATTAAAAGCAGTACCAAAATAAAATTATTAAATTAACCTGTTAGCTAGTTTCTGTGAGCATCAAGGAAAAGCAGCAAGGGGGCGGTTAAGCTTAATGAAGCGAGAAAGAGTGCCTAGGTGACCTCGACATGAATCGGCATAAGAGGAAGAACCAGGGGTTGTCAAAAACATTCCACTAAGGGTGGTTAACAAATACGTTTCATAATATTGCAAAGTCAATGAGCTATTTTAATAAATTGTTAACTACAACTTTTAAGTGTAATTATTTCAACGATAAGCTTTTAAACCATATTTTATAATCTTGAAATAATAAACAAAATTTAAAAACCCTAAAACGGTACACTGGGGTCTCGGAGACCCCAACCGTCATATTAGTTAATGCCACATGTGCAGTGCCGATTTATCCATTAGGCGAGGAAGGCAGCTGCCTAGGGCGGCAGTCTTTTAGGGGCGGCAAAAATAATTATTAATTTTAATAAAAAATTTAACAAATAAAAATTAAACATAATGAAATTAGTAGAACCGCCACAAATACGTTAAAATATTATTTAAAAACAAATATACATAAATAAAACTTTATTGTAAATTTTACTTATTTAAATATTTGGTTACTCAAGAGAAAGAAAAATATCTCGTATGCGTCATTTCGTTTGTATTTGTTATGTAGTTTGATCCCACAAAATAGGCATTGCTTCGAATGTACATAACTATAAAGTCGTTCTCTGACTGTATATCGGCACGTAATGCTGACTTAGCGTCTGTAGCAATAATTGCTGTGTCGAGATTTACTGACGCCAGACTGATGAAAATTATTAAAATATTTAATAATCCGTTAGTCTTGTATGTACATATAATAAACGCATTATACGATCAGTTCTTTACCACGGTAATTTGTTCATAGCTTTAAAAAATTAATTAGTAACGTTTTCCGATTTGGATATTTGATAAGTGAAAATTTTATTATTTAATTGGTGGTGTGTAACTTGAACAATTTTTATTTAGTAAATTAAAAATATGGAAAAACGGAATCGGCTTAGTGGTGCGGCTTATAGAAAGAAGGCACAAGAATAAATCGAAAATGAAAGATCACTTCTAAACAAAATTCCAAAGATTAGTTCGTTCTTTACTTCTGTATCTACACATATTGAGCCATGTGCGTCTACCTCAACCGAATTAAAAATACAAAACAAAAATGATGAAACACAATCACAGACTATGGACGCTGGCGACATTGCAAATATAACAATAGAAACACAAATCTCACCTTCATCATTAGCAATAGGATATGTATTATCTGAAGATCCAGCTGATTGGATAATTAACGATAGTACTATAGAAGCGGTTATTAGGAATCCCCCAAAACAAAACCCGAATATCAATTTTGTAGACTCTGCTGTTAAAGAGCATTCTACAGGGGTAAATAGGTATTTACCCCTGTTATTGCTTTTAAGCAATATTTATTACTTGTTTGTATATATCGTTACCTGAAAGCAACAGTGAGATATATCGCAAAAATACGATTTTGAGTTAGGCATTGAATTGAATTGCTAATTGCCCATTTTATGTAATGCCACATTGAAATATTTCAATATAATATTACTTTCTTTGTATATAGCCATAAACCACTGTGTAAGTTTACGTTTTGCATCGATGTTTAAATGCAACACTGAGATATTTGTATTATCTCAGTGTTGCACTATAGGCCAGTCATTACGGAGTTCAAAAATGAAAAGTTCGACAAAAATTCCGAAGGTTTATAAATTTTAGTATAATTCTGAAGGAGGTTAAAAAAGTAATAAATCCGATTTTTGCACCCTTTTCCGCCCCCCGCAACATTGTTAAATAAACAAATCAACGAAAATTTACAATAACTTTTTGAAAAAAATTTCTAAAATTATGCAAACCTTGGAGAACATTTTAATGATTATTATGCATCTTTTATTAAGTTTGCACCCTGCTACGATTACCGGAACACTGCAAATAATTGTTAATTAATTTTATTTAGATATATCTTATAGAAAAAAATTGCGAAATTTATGCAAAAAATTGCTTATGCAACAGAAAAGGGTCACAAATCCGCTTGTAATTTTGCACAACTTTTTTTAACCAGGGACATTTTCTTAATAATTTTTTTATCTGAAACGGCGGTTATTTTGACGTTTTAAGCAATAACTGGGGGTCTAAATAATTGCGATATCCTTAAAATCTGGTTGCAAATGATTGAGACACAAACAGTTGTCATAATCTTAATTTGCAACCTCGTAAATGTCCCGGAACATAATTAAATTACCTATTATTTAAATTTTTAAATAATGAAGTTATGCCGACGTAGTGTATAGCATCGATGTAGTTAGCGGAAATGCTTTGCTGCAAAATATTCTTATCAACCGTTTCGAGTGCAAGATGCATTCTTTTAAGTACATTCATACGTATTCGTGCATCTAACAAGATTGCTTGTTACTCCGTCCGTAGTGATTTATTAATTATTTTAATTTTAAATTGTTTTTAAATGTGTTAATCAATGAAGGGTGAAGTTATTATGGAAGACATTAATTTTACTCAGTGTTTTATTTGTAAAAAAAACTTTTTACCGGACAGTGAAACAGATTTAGTTAAAAAGAGAGGTATTAAAACTTTTATCAGTGCGAGTGAGAAGAGAGATGATGGACAAGTGAACTTATTACGGGAATTAAACGAACTCAAAGTTCACCAAAAGTGTCGCAAACTCTACATAAATGAAAAAGCCATTAAGGCAGCTATTAAGAAACAAAACACAGTTGTTGTTGCTGACGCTGATTTATCTGTCTCTCAAAGTGTTTTTGATTTTCAAAGCAAGTGTTTCTTTTGCGGCGAAAACATAACTGGCGAATTTTTGGAAAGAGAAGCAAAAAAGCCTCGTAGGAAACGCAATATCGTTTACAAAATCCGAAGTGCAAGTAGGACGAAGGGAATCATCGAAGCTTCTAAAAATCATCGAGATGATAATTGGACTCAAACGGTAAGTTAGACAAACATAATATATTACGATAGTTGTTATTTCAATAATCCAGAATAGTAAAGAAAAGTTATGAAATTTGTTGTGTCTTACAGGTTCTATCCAGGATTGAAGGTATCCATTTGCATGACAATGGAGCGCAATATCATCAAAAATGCTATGCTGCATTTTGTCGACCTGTGCGGTGCACTGGAGCTCCATCGGGTCGTCCCAATGATCCAAATATAATGAACAAAATGGAAATGATCTTCACATATTTGGAAAATAATCGCGAAGAGTGTCAATTTTCTCTTGGAGAATTAAGAAATGTGATCGAAGACCCACCGTCTGACGCTACTATAAAAGCAAAGTTGGAGGAAAAATACGGCGACGATATTGTCATTACAAATTTGAGGGGCCTTCCTACTACTATTTGTTTTCGCGACACAGGCCATCGTTTACTTGTTGATTCGTGGTATAATAAAGATAAGAAGGATGATTTTCTAGAAGAACGTTTGAGAATTGTACGTGCTGCAGCAACAATTATTCGCGAGGATATTAGGTCTCAAGTATATGATAATGACTATTATCCAAAACCAGAAAATTATTTGGAGTCAGCTGAATCTGATATCCCTGAAACATTGAATGAGCTTCTGAACGGAATTGTTATGAAAGGTAAAAAGAATTCACGGGAGAAGTACAAGACGCATTGCACATCGATTGCGCATTCAATTATTTCGTCAACAAGACCAAAATCATTTCTATCGTGTATTCACATATCTCTTGGTAGTCACTTGCACGAACGATATGGTTCGAAGCATCTCATTGAACTATTGTCGGCATTAGGATACTGTGCTTCATATAGTGAAGCTTCAAAATTTCAAATATCAGCAGTGTTACACCCACAAACAGAAACTACGACGAATTTTACGCAATGGGTAGCTGATAATGCCGATGTGAATGTTAACACACTCGATGGATTGAATACATTCCACTCGATGGGAGTTATTGAATGCCAAACACCTGCACCTAGCCATCAAACAAACGCACACGGAATTTTTCGAATAACTGATATCCCATGTACAACTGTTATTGGAAATTATGGCAACGTACCAATCCAAACCTTTCAGAAACATGAAGAGTCAGGTCATAAAAAAATTATAATTGAGGAAATACAAAATAAAGAGCCGATATTGTCAACAGTTGCTGACATTTTATGGATGTATGGGAAATCTATTGGAATTCCAAATCTTGTTGGGTGGAATGGTTTTATGGAAAAATTATATAAAAGTAATGTAGCTCCGATGTCATCAATAGTTCCGCAACCATTTATAAATGCGCCCCCCAGTGATTACAATACTATATATACTACATTACTAAGCGTGGCTGAGAAATGCATGAAAAAAAAACAACAAACGTGCTTCATCACATTTGATCAACCCTTATTCTTAAAAGCTCATGACATTGTATCGTCGAAAATTAATCCAGTTCTTGATAACGTGGTTGTGAGACTGGGGGGATTTCATCTCCTCATGTCTTTTCTAGGGTCAATAGGCTTCTTCATGTCCGGTAGTGGCCTGAAAGAGTTGCTCATCTTGATTTATGCACCTGGAAGTGTTGACAAAATGATGGATGGCCATGCGTATTCGAGAGCCATCAGAGGACACTTTTTGGTACAGTTAGCTTTAGGCCAAACTATCATAGAATCTGTGGAATTTTCTGAAGAAGAGAAAGATGAAATGGAGTTGCTCATACCAGATCTTTTGGACGATGAGAAGCCACCAATGTTTGACGTAGAGCCTTTCAATAGTATCAAGAAGCGATTCCACAATAAAATAGAGGAAATTCGAGAAAGGGGCCCGACCGCTCAGTTGTGGATACATTATTTTGAAATGGTGACTTTAGTTAAATTATTTATTAAAGCTGAAAGGATAGGAGATTGGAATTTGCACTTGAATACAATAGAAAAAATGCTACCATTTTTTCATGCGAGTGGACATTTTAATTATGCATTATCAGCGCAACTATATTTGCAGGAAATGAAAGACCTTCAAGTGAAAATGAATCCTCGTGAGTATCGTCACTTTGTCACTAATGGTTATTTTACCATAAGACGTTCAGACAAATTTTGGTCCGGTATTTGGAGCGATATGACAATCGAACAAACGTTGATGAGGTTAATGAAGTCTACAGGCGGATTGACACGAGGTCGAGGGATAACTGACAGCGTTTTGTCAAAGTGGGTTTTAGGTATGCCTATTATGCATCGAGTCTCCGAAGCTTTACAGATTTTTGCTGACGTCTCATCAGCCAGTACGGAGCAACATGTGGATATTAGGCCAGCTCGCATTGCCCGCGACAATGTTGACGTTGATAAGCTCTGTAAGTGGATTTCAACATATAAACCATTAGCAGCACGTACAGAACTTGTGTCGCTTGGTGATGGAACAATCGGACGTTCTGAGACTACATGTTATAAAGCTCGAGAAATTGGTTTTAATGGTATGCGACTGATGGTCGGCAACAATTATTCAGATATCTCTTTCTCGCGTAAAAATAGAGCTCTGCCATTGTCGGCAATAAAGTGCTCAGTAAAAATTCAAAACGATAAAGTTCCAATCAACGTCAATACCATATATCGAAGAATTTCATTTGCAAAAACATCTCAAGAACAACTAAAAAGTTTTTTTGAATATGAGTTAGCACCGTTCCCCCTAGCATTATTTGATGAAAATGGCTTCCGTAAATCACCTAAAGCACAACTATATCAAACATTTACTGCACTGAAAGACAACGAAAAAGGGACAATAATGAAAGGCGACGTGAGTTACGTGATCGATGGTGGTTTTCTGCTGCACAAGGTTATGTGGCATAAAGGTAACACTTTTTCTGCCATTGCTGACCAATACGCATCATATATTATGAAACATTACGGTCAGAAAACAGTCGTAGTGTTCGATGGATATCCTGAGGACATAACAAAAAGGAGTACAAAATCAGCTGAACGACAGCGACGTGGCAATAAAGTAATAGCAAGTGAAATTTTATTCGAAGAGTCAATGACTTGCGTAGTCAAAAAAGAAGACTTTTTATTAAACGAGCGCAACAAATCGCGTTTAATTTCGCTATTACTAAAGCGTTTTCCCACTAAAGGCATCGCAATTCAACAAGCTGAGGAAGATGCAGATATCCTCATCGTTCAAACTGCTTTACAAAGAGCCCAGGATTTCCAAGCAGTTGTAATCGTAGGAAATGATATTGATTTGCTAGTAATTTTAACCGGAGTTGCAACGCCGGCACAACAGAATGTGTACTTCCTGAAGCCCGGTGTAAATAAAGTACCAAGTGCTTTATATTCGCCTTCAAGTTTCAAATACGCATCTTTAACTCGATACATTTTATTATTTCACGCTTTTTCCGGTTGTGACACTACATCGTCAATTTTCCACCTCGGAAAAATAAAATTAATTGACATGTTTAAAACAGATGACCACTTGAAGCAATTGGCAGAAATTTTTTATGATGAGCATGCCGATCCGGACATGGTTGACGAAGCTGGAAGAGAAATCTTTAAAGCTATCTATGGAGGTAAACGGGAAGATAGCTTAAATACGTTGCGTTATAATATTTTCGCAAGATCAATGACCAAAAGTGAATTTAATCTTGCAAACATACCTCCTTGTGAAGCTGCCGCACGACAGCATTCGTTGCGGAGCTACCATCAAATTCAAAAGTGGTTAGGAAGCAATAAGTCCTGTGAAGAGTGGGGTTGGAAGAAGTCTCGTCACGGTTTAATTCCAATTTACATGATGAAGGAAGCAGCTCCTCCAGAATTGTTAAAATTTATTTCGTGCAAATGCAAGAAAGGATGTCATAAACAGTGTGGTTGTAGAAAAGCTGGATTGAAGTGCTCATCAATTTGTTATTCATGTCAAGGACAATCTTGTTATAATGTTCCGGAGATGGAGGAAGTAGATGATGAAGATAATGTTGAAGAGGAAGACAGTGAAGTAGTAAAATTTCTAACACAATCTGATATTTTTGGCAATCCCTGCGATCCAAATCTGATTTCCGATATCAATGTCAATGTAGTGGAGGAATCCGAAGAAGAAAAACTTCTCGAAATGGAGATCGTCGGAGTGACAAAGGAGATAAATCAGCAGGATTCCACTATGCAAGTTGATCAAGAAATCAGCATTCCGGGTCCTTCTTATGCAGTTGACAATTCCGAATCTGATGACTCCTCGAAATATGAAACTCAAAAAAGAGTAAAATTGTCATAACATAATATTATATGTAAATAATAAATTATTTTTTTTAATATGATTAAAATTACTTATTAAAATTTGCAATTCTAAGCTAAGCTTTATTTTTTACATGTATACCTATTATTATTTGTTTTGCTTTAACTTTTGTTATTAACTTAACCAATTCTTATTGTAAATTGATTAGTTTTGATTACATCAATATGTAAATTGATTATATTTTTCAGTTGTTCAACTTTTTATATCATAATTTTGCATATTATTATCCAATAATATTTTGTCTTAATAAAAGTTTTGAATTTCTGTTTCGTATCGTATTTTATTACTTCCTTTTTTAATCTGTCATCAAGAGTACCAAAAAAATTTGATGCTTCGCCTAAAAAGTTAATAAAAATAATAATTTTTTTGTTATAATTGTTCAAATAAATGCTAAATTTAAAATTTTTAGAGGTGATTTAAATTTATATGTTCCATAACGGCTCAAATTAGATTGTACTTAAAAGAATGCATCTTGCACCCGCACCGGTTGATAAGAATATTTTGCAGCAAAGCATTTCCGCTAACCTTGATTCATTTAAATCGCTCTTTGCAGTTGTATGTAATGATAATACAACAAACGTCTTATCAATTTAGCAGCGACAATAAACATCGATGCTATATACACTACGTCGAGCATAACTTCATTATTTAAAAATTTAAATAATAGGTTGTTACACCACGTTCTGCATCCACGACACCTTTCCAACAGGTAATAAAAGGTTGGCTAGCTCAAAGTCGCGAAGGGGTGGGTTGGTGAATGGAACGAAAGGGTCGTGTGACGGCACGTCGCAAAGCGTGTATTTCCTATCGACGACCGGGCAATCCTCGATCGCGATTCTAAAAATTGTCAAAATCGGTGTGAATAATTTACACGGGGGGGGAGTTAAGTCAAAATCGGTGGGGATAATATACACGCGGGAGTTTGAATGGGCGCCACGCATACGAAGAAATGAATCTCTTTGAAGGGGACTGGTTATCACACCTTCCAAGCTGGTACGCGACAACTTGATGATCTTACAGCGAACTCTCACTCCGGAAAAACCTCGCTCAATGACCTTACCTTTACAGGAGGCGAACTTTCCGTTGGTGAAAATAGCTAAATAAACATTAACACAACAATAATAATAACACACAAAGTTGGGAAATAATAAAAATGTATTAAATAAAATAATATCAGGGGGGAGTTGACAAGGTTTACACAAGATACTATCAAATTTACATGTCTTGTATAAAAATAAATATGTACAGTTGACGGAACCTTTCCGTGTGGTGTCCGTTGCGAAACTAATACTCGTAAAACAATTACTCTTACAAAAATACAAAAGGTTAATTTGCATGAAAGGGGGGGGGCGTATTGAATACAGCACTCCACCAAAATAAATAGTTACTTAAGCGCAACTTGATAATATCCAAAACTATGATTCATAAAATTGATCATGGAACTTAATCAATGCAATTGATCATCAAAATTCCCGACAACGGGACAAACAAACTTTAGCTACAATACTAAACTTGAAACGTTACGTTAAATTGTTCGGTTACACTCTGAACGCTCGAATGGCGTGTTAAAAGTTACGTTAATAATAGATAATAATATTAAGTTAAATAAAAGGTATACAAAATGGTTGCGATATCGTCTTCCAGGGTTGAACTGAACGTTCATAAACACAACTAATGGTCAATAGGACCAATTAACATCACAATCTTAAAAATATAAAAAGGTTTCTTACTTAATCTGGATGGTTGATGTTCGACCTCTAGGTAAAGTCGATGACGGGTCCTTCAGGAGTGAGATTTCGTCTTCAGAACGTAGAATGGAGCTGAATGTGATGTCTCAAACCATATCAGAAGGGCAGCGTAATAACCAGCTTCCCAAAGACTCTTCAAATCGGAAGGTGGTGAAATAACAGGGTGGTTCACGCACTGTATTTCGCGATAAAATAGGGGTCTCCGTACGAAATAATTCACTAAGTTAGTTATTCGCGAAGTGACAAATAATTCAAGCCGGCACTGTCTAAGTAAGAAATGTTAATGTGGTGTCCGATAAAAAAAACGATTGGAATGCACACATGGGTTGGAAGTGCAACACCTGTTTTGTACCATTCGATAAAAGCAATGTTACGTACTTGCCTTATGAGCGGCAAGCAATAACTCGACGTGATTAACGTGATAAGCAGATGGTATAAAAAGTCCGATAATTGATTCAATGTTTAGTAACCATAGACGATGTTAATTGTTCGATCACTTATTAAATATTGGCAACAATTGACGATATACTGGTTCGATAAAATATTAATTGTTTAAAAACAATTGACGATATTCTGGTTCGATAAAATATTAATTGTTTATTAACAATTGACGATATTAATCGTTTAACAACAATTGACGGTATTAATGTTCGATAAAATATTAATTGTTTATTAACAATTGACGATATTAATCGTTTAACAACAATTGACGGTATTAATGTTCGATAAAATATTAATTGTTTATTAACAATTGGCGATATTCTGGCCCGATAAAATATTAATTGTTTATTAACAATTGACGATATTAATTGTTCAACAACAATTGACGGTATTAATTGTTCGATAGTACCTGCAGTTGACACACACTAATTTTTAGCACCAATGACTGGTATTTATTTAAAGACCTCTAATAAATGTGAGACCTCGATAGTTAATTCCGCTTTTGGAAGCGCTAAGATACGAAAAAGGTAGTATCAGATTCCAAGTGAATCTCTTCGAATATGCAATTTGCAGCTCAATTTATGCATTCTCCCTACTCTGATCTGGGATTTTTCCCACTTACTGATTGATTTGGATCCTTGTAATTGGGTCCTATAAATTTAGAAAGAAGGGAGACGTGATTTAATTGGATAAATGCCTAGAGTGTGAGGGCACACTTTCTTCTTTCTCCATGTAAAGTGTATCGAGAAGTTTGGTACGACACGTGCGAGCAAAACAATTTTTTGCTCGTCTGGTTGGACGAGAAAGGTCTAACTTTTGCACTTTTTACTTGTTTTTATCGAAGTCTGTAATTTCGAAATCGCTATCCTTGCCATGTTAAACCCGAGCACATTTGGCCGCTTATCTGCACATGGTCGAGATAGCAAGACAAAAGGCATTGATTCTCACGAGTTTCAAACATGCACGTGTGTGTCCTTGTATTGACAACTGGCTCGTGATTATGGATCGTATAAAAGTGTCTCTCGATCCTACCTAAAATTTATAGTAATGCATTTGCCTATATTGACGTTTAGTTTGCAACGTTATAGAATAGAGAATTTATTGCCGATGAGGTGAATTATGGATTAATGCTACGTCAACATTATTAACACTTCCTCATCTACCGTATGGTTTATTGTACGTGTATTAAAATATTTGATGATACTTTCCTAACTATACAATTCTTAAGATTATTGTGCATTTGCAAAACGTAAATTTATTAGTTGAGCGAATGTTTCAATCTTTTATATTTACAACCCGACCTAAAAATGTTTTCCCAAAGAGTAATTTTCAACGGATCGATTCGAAATTTAACATATAAGTTTAATAGATCATAAACGCAAAATCTAAGGGTGCGCCCGATGCGCGGAATAAGGTGACACTCCCCTTACGTCAAGAGTTGTTATCCCTAACTACTCTTCAACTGGGACGCGCGCAACCTCAACCGAAACAAAAACTGTCCTGCGATAAACCATCAACACTTGTAGTGTTGAAACAACTACTCAGCTAGTGACTAGACTATACGTATATGCCGGGAAAGAGAGAGAAGGTTCACCTAACCCTAGGCTTAATCAACCCGGGAGTCGTAGTGACTCCTACATGAGAGGGCGGTTCGCGAAATCACGCGATCATTCGCTGGCCGTGGGACCCACAAATGTCTGTGAAGACACCGGACTCTAGATCAAGGTAGACCTGAGCTAAGGTAACACTTCCTTGGCGTACTCATATTTACAAAGCCTTCTCTAAAATGGTTCAGTCGATGGGGACTGTCTGCCTTTTTCAATACGTTGAAAAAACAGAGTAAAAAAAAACGTGTGCTTGGCTGGATCAAATTTACAAAAGCCGTTCGGGGCACTTCAGTAGATGGGGACTGTCTGTTTTATCATTTATCGTTGGTGAAACAGAGAAAAAAACTTGCGCTTAGCTTGATCAAATTTACAAAGCCGTTTGGGAGACCATCCACCTTCATCATGACTTCGATCCAAACGAGATGATCGGAAGAGAGAGAAGAGGTAGTGATGGGGGGGTAAAAGATAGGAGTGGGGGGGAGGGGGGGGGGTTAAAAAAGTGAGGGGTAGCAACCTACAAGGGACAGTTGGGGGACCAAATCCTCGAACCGTCCGAGTTAAACACGGATGCAACCGGGAAAAATAGTGAGGCATAAATCGTAATACGAAACGGGACGGGATAACGACCTACAAGGGACAGTCGAGGGAGCAAATCCTCGAACCGTCCGGGTTAAACACGGATCTAAACGCGAGAAAAAAAAATAGGGGGGGGGTTTTCTCAAAAAAAATTAGGGTGGGGTGACAACCTACAAGGGACAGTCGAGGGACCAAATCCTCGAACCGTCCGGGTTGAACACGGATCTACGCACGAGAGCGTGCAGCACGAGAAAAAAATGGGGCACGAATGCCGCGTCAATCGTGTTGACCGGAGGGGCTGAATCTCCGAACCAACAAGTAAAGACTAATAAAGGATCACGATAGGCGTGATCCAATATTCGCGAAAGACGCGATATAAGGGATATGGAGTCCGGCGGGACGAGAGTGGGACGGTACCGAACCGACACCCATATCAAAAGGTACAAGTTACACAACTCGTGGTCGCACAACTAAATATGCGATACTTTTTAAAAGATATTTACGCTACAGAGCTCGAGTTGACGAGACGGGAGTATCAGTCGTCCACAATGATACAATCAAATATGAAATAAAACCAGAAAAACTGAACCCTATACGGGGGTAGGGATTGTCTTTGTCAGTATAACCGAAGGGACCGAATCTCCGAATTACACCGACGAAAACGAGAACGCTACTCCGAAATGATCGGGACATTTCCATGAAAAAAAACTTGGAAAAACTTCCTACTTGAGAATACCCGACGTCAACTTGACTGGTGGAGTCCAACGGCGGTAAGCGCCGACTGGAAACTCCAATCCAAGGAACGCCTGTACCAGTATGTCAAAGTATGAATATACCATATTCGGTGGAGTCCTGTACCTCCTCTGCAAAGTATGAACATACCACACTCGACAAAACCTGAAAAATCTGGAGGTGGAAAAAAAAAACGAGAAAGGTAGTTTAGTGTCTTGCACGGGCGGTTGATCGGGAAATCCAGCGGTGACTGACACCGGGGGAAATCTCCAATCTAAGTGCAAATCGCGCAAAGCGACAATGCTCGCCCAAGATGGCGACACCATATGAGTGGAACGTATCCACCAGAGCTATATGTCACAAAAGTGTAAGGAATGTAACAAGAGGGTCTTGCTCCAAGATGGTGACATAATACTTCGGAGTCGGGCAATTTGTAAAGTGCCTGGATCCCAGGGTAGTACCATGACATCAACCGAGAGTCAACATGGTTGAAAACCAAAAAAAATATCGGGAACTTATTTTGGCTCGAACCGAGAGCCAATGTCGTTACAAAATGAACGAAATGTTCACAGATACTGAGCGTTATACCTTAATCCTAAAGAAAAGAATGCAAGGGTTGAGCACCTATGCACTAGAGTACGAGAAGAAAAAGAAAAAAAATGTTCGCATCATTTCAGATACTCCTATACCGGTATTCTTGGACGTGCGTCGGAAAACACCGACACTTCCAAAAAAAAGAAACAACAGTAACACGACGTTCGTGACGATCACGTTGTACGTGAACAAAATCTGAAAAATCTGGAAGTAAAAATTGAGAAGGGTAGTTTAACGTCTTACGCGGACTATTTTTCAATGCTGGTTCTATATACAATTCGGTAGCCGGGGGGGAGTTAATTGACTAAACCGGGACTAAAGTTGTTGTTTACCCACGAGAAAAAAAAATATTCCCACAAAAACGTAACTTGGTCAGGGCTTGACATGGTGACAACTGTCTGAGTTGCATCTCTAATGTTTACTGTAAACGTATGAAGTGACTCTACTACATTTCATTCAAAAAAAAGGGGGGGGAGAACACAATCGTTCTTCCAAACAAAAATCAAAATTGACCACAAAATTAACGTATGACTGATGAGGACGTTGGGTAACTAAGCCACCGCAACACCAATCTATACTTGGTTTACCTAAGCGATTTATTGGGTAGTTACTCCAATGGACCGATAAGTATACCCTCTAACTTCGCGTAAACTACTTCCTTAAATGTTCGATAAAAAAAACGAAATTCGCGACTCCTACCATCATGCGTGATAAACAAAAAACCAACTAAAGACCTGATTACTTATTGGGTCTGTAATTTTACTCTATACGCTTGAGATACCGTTAAATAACTTCCTTTCCCCTAACGTCTTCAATCTAACTACATAATATCTAAACTTAACATTGATTAAATCGATACCTTAAAATTAATTACACCGAAACTCAACCTAAACTGCTAATTACACAATAAAAGAATAAAAGTTACACACAAGGAAAATATTCGAGGTCCTAATCACTTCTAAAGTCGTTGTGACTGTCATAAGAGAGGGCGGTTCGCGAAATCACGCGATCCTTCGCTTGCCGTAAGACCCACAATTAACAACAGAGACGCAGAACTCTAGTTTGGGTTGGGCCCGAATCTAAGGTGAAATTTAAGAAAGGCGCGATCAAATTTACAATGGCCTCTGGGATGAATGGATCAGATATACAAGTTCATCCCTAATTTTCTATTTATTTTCCAAATGTCGTAGAGGAGAGAGAGAGAAAAAAAAAGGGGGGAGAAAAAAAATACAAACTAATGATCGAATTGTCCTTCCGGGGACCGACAGATGTCCTAACTGCGTAGGCCGATGGTGGTCGATCTGTTATTCCCTAACAAGGTAAATTTCCCAGGTTGTTGTTTCGAGTTTAACCACTACTCCTGTACAAAGCTCCCTTTCCAAGAAGGTTCCTTTGGGGCAGATTATAAATCGCCAAACTACGAGAAGAAAAAAAAATATATGGGACGATAATGCGCCGAGGGATGGACTATGTCCACGAAATTACTCAATAACCCCGGGGTTTGGATCGACATCCAACACTGGATTGACGTCCAAAAAAAATTTTATCTGACAGTGGAACTAGGTCCAGCCTGATAATACGATAACTCAATGAGAAGCGGGTTACTCTAAACAACTATCAACCAATCGCAACCGCACTACAACAATAAAATTCGATACAAAAAAAAAATCTCCTTACAGGGTGCGTTAGAAAAAAAAAGAACTTTCAAAAGAAAACTCTAACTTAATTCGACAAACTAAACTCCCAACTAAATTTAAAAACCTTACTATAAATGTCGGTACTACATTCAAAAAAATTGAAAAACTTCACGGCAAACGTCGATACTAAATTCAAAAAAGATTTAAAAGCCTTACGGTAAATGTCGATACTAACTTCAAAAAAAATTTAAAAGCCTTACGGTAAATGTCGATACTAAATTCAAAAAAAATTTAAAAGCCTTACGGTAAATGTCGATACTAAATTCAAAAAAAATTTAAAAGCCTTACGGTAAATGTCGATACTAAATTCAAAAAAAAATTGAAAAGCTCTACGGTAAAAGTCGGTACTAAATAAAAAAAATTCCAAAAGCTTTACCTTAAGGGTCGGTATTGAATTCAAAAAAAACTTGACGTAAATTAACTACGTGAAAGTCAAAAACAACCTTCTACGGGTCCACTAGGTGGATGCGTAAACTTCCAAACCGTACCTATAAACTAATTAGAAAATTTGAACTTCAAAATTAAGTTCAACAAAAACATACTTAAATCCTAACCTGAACTTTTAATCGGGGCTTGACTTCAAGTCTTTGGCATGCCATGCACCAGGTCTCACTCCTGTGGTATCTGATAATACAAAAGTGGTGTTCGAAAGTTTCTTATGAATAACAAAAGGTCCTACAAATTTTGGAGCTAACTTTGCATTAAAATGCTTCGATGCATCGGATAAAACATAATTACGTCTATACACGGTATCACCAACATCGAAATTCGACGGACGTCGTCTTAAATCATAAACAATTTTAGATTTCTCATAAGCGCTTTCTAATCTTTTGGTGATGTCATCGTAAACATCACCTAGTGCTAATGCACGTCGTTTAAGTTCGTCACGATCGGCAAACGTTATGTCTTTCAGCGTGTTCTGATCAGCTGTTTCGATACGCTGTCCACCGGACATGATCATCTCTCGACCGAAATTTGCGAAATACGGAGTCATTCCGATGACTTCATGCAGTGCAGTCCGTACTGCGCAAGCAACCTGGGGGAGATAGGTATCCCAACTCTTATGATTATCGTTAACGTAAGAAGCTAACATAGTTTTTAAAACACGATTCACCCTTTCAACAGGATTCGCTTGGGGGTGGTAATATGCATTAAAGATAATTCGGGTATTATATTTCTGTATCATTTTTTGAAATTCCTTACTTCTAAATTGGACTCCGTTATCAGTCAAAATATACTGTGGGGCTCCAAACACTAACAAAACGTTATCTTCAAGTTTTTGAATGACCTGAGATGCGGTAGCTGTACGTAATGGATAAAATAATGCAAATTTGGTAAAACAATCCACAATCGATAAAATATGAGTGTAACCTTTAGTCGACCGAGGCAGTGGTCCAACTATATCGATGGATATCATTTGCCATGGCCTAGTTACTACGGGATGACGGGACATAAAACCACGGGGTTTTTGCTGTTCAGGCTTATGAGCCCTACAAACTGGACACTTATTTACATAACGAGTAATATCGGTCTTCATCTTCGGCCAATAATACTCATGAGCTACTCGATCAAATGTTTTTAAAACTCCTAAATGACCGGAAGTAGGTTTATCGTGACACTCGGAAATGATTTTCTTTCTGCGAAATTTCGGAACTACTGTTCTCCATTGACACTCTCTATCCGATAGAGATGGATATCGAACTTTTACTTGTTTAAATAATTCATCATCAATAACTTGCCATTTCCTAAACTGAAGGGGGTCTCTTCTGACATTCTTCAACATTCGATAGTACCAACGATCGGTATGCGAGTTAATTAAGGGTTGGTCGTTATCTACTGGATTCTTTACTTTATCGGGTGACTTTCTAACTTGAACAGGGTCAACTAATACTGACGTTATTTCGGGAACAGTGCGCGATAAAGCGTCAGGGACTAAATGATCCTTTCCTTTTCGGTGGATGATTTTGAAATCGTACTGTTGTAACCTGAGAGCCCAACGACATAAACGTCCAGAGGGGTTTTCCAGATTATTTAACCAAATCAGGGAATGGTGATCGGTAATGACCGTGAAATGTGAAGCTTCGAGATAGGGTCTTAATTTCTCTACTGCCCACAAAACTGCTAAACATTCTCGTTCCGTAACGGAATAATTTCGTTCATTACGAGTTAATGACCTACTAATATAACAGATGACTTGTTCTTTCTCGTCAATGGTTTGGCTGAGGACTCCTCCGAGTCCAAAACCGGATGCGTCTGTCTGAACGGTAAAGGGGACGCTAAAATCAGGGCACGATAGAATAGGGGCTGAAACTAAACAATTCTTAATAGTCGTAAACGCTACTTCACAAGGTTCATCCCAAATGAACTTGGAATTTTTTCTTAACAACGCTGTGAGCGGTGCAAGGATTGTTGAAAACTGCGGGATAAATCTGCGGTACCACGAAGCCATACCTATTAATTGCCGAATTTCTTTAACCGTACGAGGGGCTGGTATACGCGTAATTGCCGCTACCTTATCTGGATCTGCAAGTAATCCATTTGCGTTAATCACGTATCCTAAATATTTCAATTCGGGTTGACAAAAGTAACATTTGTCTTTCCCTAATGATAGACCTGCGGTACGTAACCGAGAAAAAACTTCCTGTAACACTTCGAGGTGTTTTTCGAAGGTGGATGTACAGATGATGATGTCATCCAGGTATACGAATACAAAGGGTTCGAGATCGGGACCTAGAACTTGATCTATCAGCCTCATCCAAGTAGCAGGAGCATTATGAAGCCCGAAGGGCATCCTGGTGAATTGAAACAATCCACGTCCGGGTACTGTAAAGGCGGTATATTTTTTGGAATTTTCCTCGACAGGAATTTGCCAATACGCTGACTTAATGTCCAGGGACGTTATAAACCGTGCGTCTCGAAGACGATCTAAAATTGAGGACACATACGGGATTGGGTACGCGTCCTTCTCGGATACTTGATTTAATTTTCTGAAATCGACACAAAATCGATATGATTTGTCTTTCTTTTTGACTAACAAAATGGGGTTTGACCAACCACTAGATGATCGCTCTATTACACCTAACTTAAGCATATGATCTAATTCTTTATCGATATGTGCTTGTACACTAGGGTTAACCGGATAATAACGCTGTTTAATCGGCATTGAGTCGGTTTTAATAACATGTTGCACTAGGTCAGTACAACCGAGTTCTTTGACCTTAGTCCGAAAATGTAGGTCAATGACCTTATCTAAACGCTGACGTTCCTCAACTGATAAATTGAAAAGATTTCCTAAGGGTGTTTTCTTGTCGGTAATTACAGATGTAACTTGGGGTTTCCCGAAATACCACGATTTGTTTTTCAAATCAGGGACGAAACCGATGGATTCCCAAAAATCTACACCTAAAATAAGTGCGTGTGAAAACTTTGGTACCACAATGACTGAAATATGGGCGACACGATGCTGCAATCTAATGGGTAATTGAGCTATCCCGATACTGTTTATAATTTCACCGTCGGCTACGGTACACTTTGGTCGTAACGTGGAGTCAAGTTGAATTTTTACACCGGTAGATTGTAAAATATTCCAACCTTCCTCGCCTAAAATCGTGTTGGTCGCTCCTGAGTCCAGGAGGGCTAAAATTTCACAACCGAGAACATTGACTCTTACATGGGGACGATTATCATGTCTTGAATCCTCTAATACATAATCTAATATAGTTTTAATTTTATCTTTACGTTTAGCTAACATCTTATGAAAATGGGTCGAATTTACAAACTTGCGGGAGTTCACTAGGTGACCACGTCCTAATGAGTCCCGGAAGAGTTTTCCGAACTCCTTCTACTCTGACTGGGGTTACAGTGGGGGCAGGTTTTTGTTGTTTCACCTTTTCTCCCACAGCGATAGCAATATATTTGTTTCTGCGGAACGGTACAACGCGACGCTAAATGTCCTGTGCCACCACAATTCCAACAAGAATTATTACCTGAAGTTTTACTAAAAACTTCGACAGCGCTATTACGACTTTTAAAGGTCGGTTTATTTACAGATCGTTTATTATTTCGTGATTTATTAAAAAGCGTTGATTCGGCACGTGATGCGCGATCATTTTCTTGAGTCGGTACGCTCAAGTGGGTATAAGCTACATCTGGTTCTAAGTCGTTTTTCCTCTTTGACGGCGGTGCGTAATTGGAAATGGTCAACCTACGCGCTTCGAGAATACGCCCCAATTCAATGAGCCTGTCAAAAGACGTAATTTCGGTAAAACCTAACTGTGCAATATAAAATGGGTTTAAGTTTCGTAATGCGATACTTAATTGTCTTTCTTCCGATAATGGGATGACTAAACGAGCAAACATCGTTTTTAACATTGCTACATACATTGCCAAATTTTCCTCGTTCCCTTGAGTTCTACGTGTAATTTCCTCAAGTAATCTGACGTCATAGTCAGCTGGTCGAAATTGTGCATTTAATAATACTACTAATTCTGACCAAGTAGATGCCTTATCTCTATTTGCGCGAAACCACAATAATGCTTTACCCTCGAACAGGTCAATCGCCTCTTCGAAGAGTTGACTTAAATTTACACGTCTAGCAACAATTAATTCATTGACTCTTTCTAAAAATGCAGTGATCGAAATACTTTTTGCTTCACCGGAAAACTTTAATCGCCACTTGACAACAGGTGTTGATTTCGTACAATAACTTTTCTGCCCTACCTCAACCGGAGGGGGGTTAATATTTAATGAAACTGGATTTGAAGTTACGATTACTTCCGGTTCTACTGGGGTCTCTCGACTAATTTCGGCCACGATATTCGATAATGAATCTCGCTCCGTTCGAGAATTTGCTACAAATAAGCGGTACGCGGATCTACATTCTTCTAATTCGTCCATAACTGTTCGTTTTGAATTTTTATCTTTTACTAAAAAGGGTTTCGATCGGGATAATCTATTAAAGTAATGTGCTAACTTCGTTTCTACCTCTATCTCTACGTTAGGTTCTTGGTCTCGTGAAACTTCCAAGCGACCAAGTAGTCTATGAAGAATCAATAGGCCGGCTCTTAATGCCACCAGATCTTCTGCAAAGGTAAACGGATACCACGCTAAAGCGTAACTTTCGCCTTCTTCTTCTTTATCAAGGGCTATTACTAATTCATCACGTAATTCTTTTACCGAACCGTGAAAAGGTAAACCTCTAATCTTTAATTCGTATTGGACCTCGTCCTTTCGCAACTTGTCCGGTACAATCCTGAATGCCATTATTAATCGAAATGAATAAATTTAATTAAATACAAAAAAGAATTCGCGGAACACGACTCCACTTGTTCTCTGAACAACTAAAGGTAAACGGAAATACAATATTTGATCTTAAAATCGCGATAATTTTCACTTTTAAATTTAAATAGGGGGGCGTTATGGAATCTCGTTAGTCCATTCATGCGCGTCGGTACTATTTTAAAGATTGAAATCTTAATTCAAAACTTCGTGATTTACAAAATTTGACGTAATGTGCCAAAAGGGCTTTCTTGACAGCCGCCTAGTTGGGCGCAAATTATTTTTTTAACCTACAAAAATTAATTTGGAATTTACTTGATTTACAAACAAAAAAAATTCGATACCATAACATGCCAAAAGGGCTTTATCGATAGCACCACGTTGGCCGCGCCAAATTATTATCCTGTTACACCACGTTCTGCATCCACGACACCTTTCCAACAGGTAATAAAAGGTTGGCTAGCTCAAAGTCGCGAAGGGGTGGGTTGGTGAATGGAACGAAAGGGTCGTGTGACGGCACGTCGCAAAGCGTGTATTTCCTATCGACGACCGGGCAATCCTCGATCGCGATTCTAAAAATTGTCAAAATCGGTGTGAATAATTTACACGGGGGGGGAGTTAAGTCAAAATCGGTGGGGATAATATACACGCGGGAGTTTGAATGGGCGCCACGCATACGAAGAAATGAATCTCTTTGAAGGGGACTGGTTATCACACCTTCCAAGCTGGTACGCGACAACTTGATGATCTTACAGCGAACTCTCACTCCGGAAAAACCTCGCTCAATGACCTTACCTTTACAGGAGGCGAACTTTCCGTTGGTGAAAATAGCTAAATAAACATTAACACAACAATAATAATAACACACAAAGTTGGGAAATAATAAAAATGTATTAAATAAAATAATATCAGGGGGGAGTTGACAAGGTTTACACAAGATACTATCAAATTTACATGTCTTGTATAAAAATAAATATGTACAGTTGACGGAACCTTTCCGTGTGGTGTCCGTTGCGAAACTAATACTCGTAAAACAATTACTCTTACAAAAATACAAAAGGTTAATTTGCATGAAAGGGGGGGGGGCGTATTGAATACAGCACTCCACCAAAATAAATAGTTACTTAAGCGCAACTTGATAATATCCAAAACTATGATTCATAAAATTGATCATGGAACTTAATCAATGCAATTGATCATCAAAATTCCCGACAACGGGACAAACAAACTTTAGCTACAATACTAAACTTGAAACGTTACGTTAAATTGTTCGGTTACACTCTGAACGCTCGAATGGCGTGTTAAAAGTTACGTTAATAATAGATAATAATATTAAGTTAAATAAAAGGTATACAAAATGGTTGCGATATCGTCTTCCAGGGTTGAACTGAACGTTCATAAACACAACTAATGGTCAATAGGACCAATTAACATCACAATCTTAAAAATATAAAAAGGTTTCTTACTTAATCTGGATGGTTGATGTTCGACCTCTAGGTAAAGTCGATGACGGGTCCTTCAGGAGTGAGATTTCGTCTTCAGAACGTAGAATGGAGCTGAATGTGATGTCTCAAACCATATCAGAAGGGCAGCGTAATAACCAGCTTCCCAAAGACTCTTCAAATCGGAAGGTGGTGAAATAACAGGGTGGTTCACGCACTGTATTTCGCGATAAAATAGGGGTCTCCGTACGAAATAATTCACTAAGTTAGTTATTCGCGAAGTGACAAATAATTCAAGCC
Organism: Podabrus alpinus; assembly: GCA_932274525.1. Lineage (NCBI taxonomy): Eukaryota > Metazoa > Arthropoda > Insecta > Coleoptera > Cantharidae > Podabrus > Podabrus alpinus. The sequence goes on along the minus strand of OW026456.1, from coordinate 66,480,422 downwards.
GGCACTGTCTAAGTAAGAAATGTTAATGTGGTGTCCGATAAAAAAAACGATTGGAATGCACACATGGGTTGGAAGTGCAACACCTGTTTTGTACCATTCGATAAAAGCAATGTTACGTACTTGCCTTATGAGCGGCAAGCAATAACTCGACGTGATTAACGTGATAAGCAGATGGTATAAAAAGTCCGATAATTGATTCAATGTTTAGTAACCATAGACGATGTTAATTGTTCGATCACTTATTAAATATTGGCAACAATTGACGATATACTGGTTCGATAAAATATTAATTGTTTAAAAACAATTGACGATATTCTGGTTCGATAAAATATTAATTGTTTATTAACAATTGACGATATTAATCGTTTAACAACAATTGACGGTATTAATGTTCGATAAAATATTAATTGTTTATTAACAATTGACGATATTAATCGTTTAACAACAATTGACGGTATTAATGTTCGATAAAATATTAATTGTTTATTAACAATTGGCGATATTCTGGCCCGATAAAATATTAATTGTTTATTAACAATTGACGATATTAATTGTTCAACAACAATTGACGGTATTAATTGTTCGATAGTACCTGCAGTTGACACACACTAATTTTTAGCACCAATGACTGGTATTTATTTAAAGACCTCTAATAAATGTGAGACCTCGATAGTTAATTCCGCTTTTGGAAGCGCTAAGATACGAAAAAGGTAGTATCAGATTCCAAGTGAATCTCTTCGAATATGCAATTTGCAGCTCAATTTATGCATTCTCCCTACTCTGATCTGGGATTTTTCCCACTTACTGATTGATTTGGATCCTTGTAATTGGGTCCTATAAATTTAGAAAGAAGGGAGACGTGATTTAATTGGATAAATGCCTAGAGTGTGAGGGCACACTTTCTTCTTTCTCCATGTAAAGTGTATCGAGAAGTTTGGTACGACACGTGCGAGCAAAACAATTTTTTGCTCGTCTGGTTGGACGAGAAAGGTCTAACTTTTGCACTTTTTACTTGTTTTTATCGAAGTCTGTAATTTCGAAATCGCTATCCTTGCCATGTTAAACCCGAGCACATTTGGCCGCTTATCTGCACATGGTCGAGATAGCAAGACAAAAGGCATTGATTCTCACGAGTTTCAAACATGCACGTGTGTGTCCTTGTATTGACAACTGGCTCGTGATTATGGATCGTATAAAAGTGTCTCTCGATCCTACCTAAAATTTATAGTAATGCATTTGCCTATATTGACGTTTAGTTTGCAACGTTATAGAATAGAGAATTTATTGCCGATGAGGTGAATTATGGATTAATGCTACGTCAACATTATTAACACTTCCTCATCTACCGTATGGTTTATTGTACGTGTATTAAAATATTTGATGATACTTTCCTAACTATACAATTCTTAAGATTATTGTGCATTTGCAAAACGTAAATTTATTAGTTGAGCGAATGTTTCAATCTTTTATATTTACAACCCGACCTAAAAATGTTTTCCCAAAGAGTAATTTTCAACGGATCGATTCGAAATTTAACATATAAGTTTAATAGATCATAAACGCAAAATCTAAGGGTGCGCCCGATGCGCGGAATAAGGTGACAAGGTAATTTAATTATGTTCCGGGACATTTACGAGGTTGCAAATTAAGATTATGACAACTGTTTGTGTCGCAATCATTTGCAACCAGATTTTAAGGATATCGCAATTATTTAAACCCCCAGTTATTGCTTAAAACGTCAAAATAACCGCCGTGTCAGATAAAAAAATTATTAAGAAAATGTTCCTGGTTAAAAAAAGTTGTGCAAAATTACAAGCGGATTTGTGACCCTTCTCTGTTGCCTAAGCAATTTTTTGCATAAATTTCGCAATTTTATTCTGTAAGATATATCAAAATATAGTTAATTAACAATTATTTGCAGTGTTTCAATAATCGTAGCAGGGTGCAAACTTAATAAAAGATGTATAATAATCATTAAAATGTTCTCCAAGGTTTGCATAAATTTCGGAATTTTTCTCAAAAAGTTAATAAAAATAAACATTTTTTGTTAATTTAACAATGTTCCGGGGGGTGGAAAAGGGTGCAAAATCGGATTTATTATTTTTTTACCTCCTACATTGTTGTATCAAAATTTAAAAGCCTTCCCGATTTTTCATACCATTTTTACTACAATGACTGGCCTACTATCTGTATATTGCAACTCGAGCGAAAAGTAAAGCAATACTGAGATATATAATTTTTTTGCACTCCTGAAGTATGAAATTTGAACTAAATGCAACTGGGATTTCTAGTAAAACCCACGTAAAACCTTTGTTTTATCATTCATGGCATCGTTATTATATCGTCAGCCGAGAATTAGGATGTTCTATATCCGGTTTGCATAATTTTGCAGGAAACCCGTTTTAATGCAATTTATCAATAATAGTCTTATTACTGATTTGATTTTTATGGAAATAGGCTCATACCAATACCTTGATTATTCTACATATTTTATTTAAAAATCGAGACTCTAGTATTCTATAAACAGGAAAGAGAAGCAATTTAATTTTAATAAAAGTGGATTTAGAACACAAAAGTCACCATTTAAGATCTTTTTGGGATGTAGAACAACATTGTCAGGATATAGAACAAAACAACTTTAAGTAAATTAAATATATTCTGATTGGATATAGAATATTAATACAAAAATATTAACAAAAATTATTTCTTAAAAGCAAAAGTTAGCATTAATTTTTGTTCAGTTTAGTGCATTTTGGATTAAGAACTCCATCCTTCCGATTTCGTAACTTTGCCTTATACTTAGGTTCATTTGATGGCGTATTTTTTGTTGATTGAAGAGTTTTAGTTGGGGTAGATGTTATTTTTTTAGGTTTTTCATTTGCATTTCATGTAGCACAAAAGAGTTACGTCACTAATGTAGGCTTATAGCCCAATATCATACTAAATTTTCGTATGATGGATATAGAACAAAGTGATTTCAGAATTTAGTTTCGTATATTAACGTGTGGTATATACGATATAGAACAACTTTATACCCAAATGTGGGATATACTAGCACTTATTAATTTTCATTTCGATGGGATGTAGAACAAGATAATACTGAATATTGAGGATATGGGGCAAGTGATCTAATAAATATGAACGGATATAGAACAAGCTAATTTTTTCGAACAAAATGGTGTATTTAACTCATTTTTGCTAAAAAGTGGATATAGAACATCCTAATTCTCAGCTGACGATATTATAAAACGTACCTGATTGTACGTAAAGCGTAAAAGTAGCGTAAAAATTAAAAGCAACACTGAGTTATCTTACTAAGTCTTAAATAAACATTAGTAAAACATTACATTTTGAAAATTTTAAACATTGTAACGTTAGAACTAATGTTTACCTAGTAAACAAAAAAAAAATGCAAAAGAAATATTCACACTTCAAATTCTAATTGCAATTTAAATCTTTAACATGAATTATCTCAATATGACTATTTTCGTTATATCTCACTGTTGCTTTCAGGTAACGATATATGTATTGCTTAATAAACATTATTATTATTATTATTATTATTTAACTAAAACACATTTCTACAAGAAAATGCTAAATGGGGAAAAACAATTTCGAGATTGGCTACTTTATTCCCCATCAAAACGTTGTGTCTTTTGTATACCTTGCCGTTTATTTCTCCAGCAAGAAGAAAATTTTAAGCAATATTTATTACTTGTTTGTATATATATTGCAATGTACCACTACCACGTCAATAGAAATGATTACGTTTTGATTCAAAGTTTTAATTTATTAACAAAGGCAGCACGAGACTTATTGGCTCAAACGTAAAGGTTTTATCTGACACCAAAGAATTGTTTTAACGTCATGAATTTATATAAAGAAAGGTCATGGAACGAGATGACAAAATAAATTAAAAATGCAACGTTTTAATTTTGTTTATAAAAAGGTTTGTTAAAATTGTAAATTAATTTAAATAACAATAAGAAATGTAATTTGAAATCAAAATTGTTCATAATATTAGTTTATAAGAGTGTGAAAAACGATAAAATCAAGATAACAAAATTTTTACGTGTCAAAGTGCCTCGATATTCAATGAACCATAAATGTGAAAAACATTTTCTTCAAAAGTTTACTGGAAGACCACAGGAGATGTTAATACGTCAAATTAATCTGAAACATAAAAATTTTATTAAAAATTTTACAAATTATTTTGGGCTAAGTACGAACCTGGAAATTTTACGTCAAATAAATTGACTTTATTTTCGATAAATGGAAAATCAGGTTTGCCTTGAAAAGACAGGTAACTATGGAAAAACAATGGATTGTTGATTAATAATAAGTTGATTCTTAAATGGTGGTAAAAGTTGAAGGTCTCTGCTAAAAAATTAAACAAATAGTGAGAAAATTGATTTAAAATCGTACAAAAAGCGAAAATATCATTAAAGCAAAAATACTTACGTATTAAAAAAGTCAATTTGGTTGAATTTATCAAGTGATTTTGTTTATTTTTGGAAAAATTGGTTACGCACAAAACGTGGTTAGACACTATACAAGAAGAATTTATCCGTATTTATTATCAGTAACCGAAGGCCATCCACCAAGTAAAACTATTCTATTGTGTGCTGTTAGAAACTGGTGACAAGAAATTCCCTACATTGATTAAGGTAATTTCACATTAACAATTATTTAATAAATTTAGTGAAAATTTTTGGAAACTTAAATACGCGTGCGTTAGTTCGTTTAAAGTTATTAGAATAATAAGATTTTGTCAGTAAATTTAAGAATTTCTATTCAAGTTTATTTTTATTTGCACAATTTATAATAAAATTAAGATTTCATTGAAAACGGAGCATAATTTGTTGTTACAACCTTATTTTCCAACGACCAGTAATTTATATTTCAGTAACACAACTTGGTCAAGGAAAGGGCCCAACTTGAGATTAGGTAAGTCAGTGCTCTCCGAAATAGTCAAAGCCGAGGTGAAAGTTTATTTTATTGCAATTTATCAAGTAATTTTACAATCATTTTTATTGACGAGGTACATTTACGTACACTCGTACAAGACATTAACTACACAGAGTGCAAGCCTAATAAAGCTCCGGGGCAGCACAGCAATATGTATTGCTTAATAAACATTATTATTATTATTATTATTTAACTAAAACACATTTCTACAAGAAAATGCTAAATGGGGAAAAACAATTTCGAGATTGGCTACTTTATTCCCCATCAAAACGTTGTGTCTTTTGTATACCTTGCCGTTTATTTCTCCAGCAAGAAGAAAATTTTTTTACTACTACAGGATTCAATGACTGGAAAAATGCAAGCGCGAGACTAAAACAACATGACGAATCACACAATCATAGATCCAGCATTTTATGTCTATTTTCAAGGAGTAAAATGGTTAATCGTATAGATAGCTCCCTTACAAATGCATATAGAAATGAAGTGCAATACTGGCGTGACGTTTTAAAACGTGTCATCGCGACTATTGTTACATTGACAACCAGGGGACTTGCACTTAGAGGTGAAAATTCAAATATTGGATCAATTCGCAATGGAAATTTTTTAGGCTGTTTGGAACTCATTGCTGAATTTGATCCGTTTTTGCATGAACATCTTGCCGAGTTTGGAAATGTGGGCCAGGGAAATTGCAATTATTTGTCAAATACTATATGCGAGGAATTAGTAATTTTAATGGGGACAAGGGTATCAAAAACTATTATTGATGAATTAAAAAGATCAAAATATTACTCTATAATAGTAGATTCAACACCAGATGTCTCACATATTGATCAACTGGCATTTTTAGTCCGTGTCGTGACTAGTAACTATTTTTTTTAAATATCTACATATTTCAGTAAATTTCAAATTTTTATTCAAATAAAGAAATGCGCGAGTGAGAATCTGGTGGGATTTTGGAGAATGATAAGGGAGCGAAGTGGAAAGAGATTCCGAAGCCGATCGTCGAAGTGTAAAGTCGGGTCGATAGTATTTTGGAAATAAGTTTTGGTATAGAGGACTCTCTAGAGATGTTGGAGAGAAAGGACGTAAAGTTATGAAAAATAGTTTGAGAATCAATTTAAAATTTATCAAGTCAGTCTTCAGTAACGGAAGACATAATTAGAATTTTCGAAGATAGTAATAATTGGAAGGTGTTAGTATTTGATGATAATTTTATGGAAAGATATTTATTCACTGGTCATTCCTACCTGGTTTGTTTGGTTCGAGATTAGAAGCTATTTTGGGTCTACGATAACATTCACGATTCAACGCTCCACATATGACAACGGCCGCATCAGAGAATTACGGAAGCACGGTATACGTCGGTAAGAGTTTTTTCTTTTGTGACGCACTTTCTTTCAATTCGACAAAGAGACAAATCGTTTTCGTTTAAAATTCGGTCGCGCATAAACTTTGGTGAATTTAATTGCGGATATTTATTTGTAAAATTTAATTTGTTTAATTTTGGGAAACCAATATTTTGTCTTTAAAAATTTTTATTATGTTAAATAAATTTCATTGTTTTCGTTTTAATAGCGTATGAGTTTGGTTTCATTTATAGCGGTAGTCGATCGAGGAGAAAACAGATACAATTTTTACATTTATTTAAGTAGTCTTTATAAGAAAGATCACAAATTAAGGTGACGTATATGAGTGTTTCGATTGATTTAAATGAATCCACCTTTGACCCTGAGAGTTTCATGCATTGCTGGCCGGTGCATAATTAATTAAGTGCCTTATCGTCGTTCTCGCTGTAGAAGTTAAAAAATTGAGAATTTACAGTAGCGTTACATGGCAATATATTGCTGTGAAGGCCTTTGCTTCACCGGAGCTAAACGTTTTTATGTAGATGTCTGTTACGAGTGTACGTAATTGTACCTCGTCAATAAAAATGATTGTAAAATTATTTGATAAATTGCAATAAAATGAAATTTCACCTCGGCTTTGACTATTTCGGAGAGCACAGACTTACCTAATCTCAAGTTGGGCTCCTTCCTTGACCCAGTCGTGATACTGAAATACAAATTACTGGTCGTCGGAAAATAAGGTTGCAAAAACAAATTATGCTCCGTTTTCAAAAGAATAGTAATTTTATTATAAATAGTGCAAAGAAAATAGAAAAATGAATCGAAATTCTTAAATTTACTAACAAAATCTTAAAATTAAAACTTTAAACGAGCTAACGCACGCGTATTCCAGTTACCAAAAATTTTCACTAATTTTTATTAATTAACTTTTAATGTGAAATTACCTTAATCAATGTAGGGAATTTCTTGTCACCAGTTTCTAACAGCATACAATAGGATAGTTTTGCTTGGTTGATGACCTTCGGTTACTAATAATAATGCAGATAAGTTTGCTTGTGCAGTGTCGAACCACGTGTTATACAGAACCAAATTTCTTTTTAAAATAAACACAATCACTTGTTAAATTCAACGAAATTGACTTTTTAGATACGTAAGTATTTTTGCTTTTATGATATTTACTCTTTTCTTACGATTTTAAAACAATTTTCTCACTATTTATTTGATTTTTAGGAGAGGCTATATTTTCACCACCGTTAAATTTATTAAGAAATCAACAACCTCCTATTCCAATTGTTTTTACCATAGCTACTTGTATTTTCCAAGGCACTTCTGATTTTCTTTTATTGGTCGATGTACAATCGATCTATTTTGACGTTATAATTTCCAGGTTCGTACTTAGCCCAAAATAATTGTAAACATTTTAATAAAATTTTTATGTTTCAGATTCAATTGAATTAAAGTTCTTGTATCTTTGTCGATCTTCCAGTAACCTTCGAAAAAGATGCTGTACCCGTTCGCGGTACATTGAGTTACGAAGCACTTTTAACACATGTAAAATTTTGCTATTTTAAAAGTTTTACGCTTAAACACATCTCTATAACTAATACTTTGAACAATTAATTTTTGATTTCAAATTACATTTCTTATAACTACTTAAATTAATTTACAATTTTAACAAACCTTTATTTTATAAAAAGAATTAAAACGTTGCATTTGAATTTATTTTTGTTATTACGTTCCGTGAACTCTTTTCTTCATTTAAATTTATGACGTTAAAACAAATCTTTGGTGTCAGATGAAACCTTTACTTTCGAACAAATAAGCCATGTGCTATCTTTATTGATAAATTAAAACTTTGAATCAAAACGTGATCATTTCTATTGACGTGGTAGTGGTACATTGCAATATGTATGTACATCATATTTTAATATTGAGTCACCTTTTACCAAAGACCAAAGTTAAAAAGTAGTAGGAGTATATTAGGTATATATTGTTTCCTTTTTCATTATTATAAATATTATAAAATGTTTTTGTCTTTGTTCCAAGAGTTTTTATTTGTTTTGCTAATAAATATATACTGTTATTATAATTTCAATTTTTAATTATAATGGGGCGGCAAAAAAAATATGCCTAGGGTACTCGCATGCCTAAACGCGGCACTGCACATGTGCTGTAATGTTTTTGTTTTTAAATTACATTCTTGTAATTTAAGTTCAAAGTTTTCTGAGTAAAGGCTGGTTCAGACACGGCTAGTATTTTAGTCCAGTAGCGAAGTATGTAGTAGCTAAACCGTGTGTAAACGGTACAATGTAGGAGATTGATTTAGGATTTAGGATATTACTTTAGCGACTTAAGCGGCCTACAGATAGGGTATTGTATGTGGATGGTAGAATCGGAAAGAGTTAAAGCGCATTAACTCAGGTAGGAGCGTTCAGGTAAGGAACGCTAAGAAAGTAGGAACGCTCCTACCTGAGTTAATACGTTTTAACTCTTAAGGCTGGTTCAGACACGGCTAGTAATTTAATCCAGTAGCGAGTGAATTAGTAGATAGGCAAGTAGCCATAAAACCAAGAATTTGCAGTTCACACACGGCTAGTAATTGGTTCAGTAGCAAGTTATTTAGTACAATTTAGTTACTAAACCGTGTGTAATCGGTACAATTTAGAGGAGTAGTTTGGTATTTTATATAGTAATTTAGTAAAACCATGTAGTATAGTGGATCCAATATTTTCTATTTTTATGGTTTAGTAGCATTCCTTCACCACTGCGGACGTTCGGAAACGATTGTTTTAGTATATTTAATTGGTCCTTTATTTGTTTTTGAGAGTTTTTTTATCATTGCAATAAAATGCCCAAAAAATTTTCAAAATTATTTTTGGAAACTTTCGAAGAATGTGTCCTGCTTTATCAGATAATATGCATTTTAAATTATATAAAAATACATATGCCAGAGAAGAATGCTTGATGTTTCCAAATTGCAAGAAAAATTAATTTTTTAAGGATTTAATTGTACTGATGTTATGTTGTATTTTGGCGCCTGTCTGTCCAACGATGATATCGGATACGAATGACATAAATATCACTGATATCAGGCACGCGGGAAGTTCCCATTTAGTTACGTTTTAAATAAATCTCCAATTTCGTTTCCTGTTTATACAAAACTAATTTCAATTAATTGCATTTTCTAGTAGTTCAGCTTGTAAACTCTGAAGTTGTTACTTCAGACTCATTTTCCGGGATGTACATCAATACCAATGAACTCTTCCACTGACCACGTGAACCTCGAGATACCGATACGTCGAGCTCGCAGGGATCACTGGAAAGTTGTGAAAAAAATCATTAACAACACGAGACTTGCATGGGCGATCAATCCTTTCAAACCATACAAGTCTCACGGGATGGACGGTATTCCAATTATGTGCCACAAAGTTGGCGAAAGGTGAAAGAGGTATTTATACCCAAGCCTGGGCGTGCTACATATGCCCAGGCAAAGTCCTTTCGTCCAATCAGTTTGATGTCATTTCTCCTGAAGACTCTTGAGAAACTAATAGATAGACATATCAGGGACAATATACTGACTATCGCGCCACTACACCGACACTAGTATGCTTACCAATCAGGGAAATCGTGTGTACTAAGTATACACGATTTAACTCAAAGGATAGGAGCAATCAAGAAATTGCACTGGGAACCTTTCTTGACATTAAGGGGGCGTTTGATAATACGTCCTTTGACTCCATAGAGAGAGCTGTGGGAAACCGTGGAGTGAACCCAGTTATAACTGGTTGGATTGGCTCCACCCTAAGAGACAGGAAAATCAGCTCCAGTCTGGGACGGACGAATGCGGAGGTCTTTGCCGCGCGAGGGTGTCCGCAGGGGGGTACCTTCACCCCTGCTGTGGTGCCTTGTGGTGGACGGCCTTCTGTGGGAGATCGAACAGACTGGAGCATACGCGCAGGGATTTGCTGATGATATCACAATTCTTGCAAGCGGGAAATATGGGGGAACTGTATCTTCATTGATGAGCCCTGAAAACTGTCGAGAGATGGTGCAAACGAGAGGGGTTGTCGGTGAATTCGAATAAAACCTCGGTAGTTGCCTTCACGCGGCGCAGAAATCTGCAAGACCTGAGAACACCAGAAATGTGTGGTAAAAAACTTCATGTGGTGAAAGAGGTCAAGTATCTGGGACTAACTTTAGATAACAGGCTCATCTCATGTCCAAAATATAACAAACAAAGTGATACGGGCCCCATGGTCCTGTAGAAGCATGGTTGGAAAAACGTGGGGCTAAGACCTAAAATGGTACTTTGGCTATATACCAAAGTAGTGATACCCACGGTAATATACTCAGCCCTAAACTGGTGGCATAAAGCCAGTAAAAGGGAAAGCATAAACAGGCTAAGCAAGCTGAAAAGGCTTGCTTACCTAAGTATTACGGGGGCAATGCGTTCAACGCCTACCTCATCCATGGAGGTTCTTCTGGGGTTGCACCCACTACACTTAGTGGTCCCTTCAAGCAGCATACAGGCTGACAATAAAGGGACATGGTAAAACTACTCCTAGAAAGGAGTATCACACCATGATCTTGGACTCAATTAAGAGCAATAGCATGCTCTGCATGCAATCAGATAGAACCAGCATAGTGAGAGACTTCCGTAAACCTTTCAGGATTATAATACCTGAGAGGGGGAGCGAGGAGACCTCACAAGAGCTGGGAAATCGATTTGATACCATCTGGTACACAGATGGATCCAAAACGGAGACCAGTACTGGAGCAGGTACATGCGCGAGGAGAACCGGGGATGCTTTCAGCATTAACCTGGGTTGCCTCGCAACTGTTTTTCAGGCAGAATTAATTGCAATACTAGCTTGTTGAGGAAATGATAAGGAGGGTCTATGAAAATAAACGGATCTGTATTATGACTGACAGCCAGGCATTACTAAAGGCCTTGGAAAATGTAGAAATACAATCCAAGGTAGTGAAACAATGCCTTGATGCGCTGGTGTGTCTTGCGGGCCGCAACAGTCTCACGCTGAGGTGGGTGCCGGGACACCGGGGCATAAATGGAAATGAAAAGGCAGACCTTCCGGCTAAAATAGCTGCAAATACCCCCCTAATGGGTCCTGAACCTTCTTGCAGGATCGCATACGCGACCACTAATGAAGGGATCAGGGAAATACTACGTAAAAAACACCTCACCTACTGGGAGGGCCTCCCGGGACTGAGGCAATCGCGGATGTTTATCCGGGGCCCCTCGAGTGAGTCCAAGTGTAACAAAATTCTCAAGCTGAGTAGAATTCAATTGAGAAGAATAGTAGGACTTTTCACAGGACACTGCTGTCTCATAAAACACCTTAATGATATGAGGTTGGCTGACGATCCTACTTGTAGGATGTGTGGAGAGGAGGATAAAACCCCACGCCACATATTATACGATTGTCCTGCTTTGGCAGGAGGCTCCATTTCCCCGGCACCCCCACCACAAAATATTCAAATCGGACTTGGTGGAATCGTTTGTACTTCGTTTGTATCGGTTTGTAACGCAAAAATTTTCGTTTGTATCAAAAAGACAAAGATGAAAAGCTGAAAGCAAGCTAAGTAGAAAAGTTCTAGACCAACGCGCATACGCCGCTTTTACAAGGGTGGCTTGAGTACATAATAAAAAAACTTTTTTCCCCCCTCTATTAAGGAAAATAATGATGGATATTAATATTATTATTATAATAAATAATAATGTTCAATCTATATTATAGAAAAGTTTTTACGAAGTTATGAGTATTTCCAATTTTAGAGAACTCCGAGCAAGTTACGCTTGGTTACATTTCATTCGGCAGAAAAAATGAACAAGAGTTATTTTAAGTAAATAATTTTATTATATTAATATAAAAGAAAACAAACTAAATAATTAATAAAATGTACAATTATTAATATATTAAGTAGTATAAATCAAAAATTTAAAAAATAAATCAAAAAAAGATTCGGCGCGAGTCCGATTCGGTATCCGATTATATTAAATTAGCTATTAAACCAGATCATAAGGCTTCTTGCTATACTTTGTATAGAAGCCTAAAATGCAAACTTATCACTTGATAAGTTATTAACACTAGGTAGCGATGGTCCAAACGTCAACAAAAAAGTTTTTAGGGTACCTAATATCAAATTAAATCAATCTTTGATTGATTGCGGAACATGTAATTTGCACACTGTTCACAATTCTTTTAAGCATGGTTTAGATGCTTCTGGCAGTGACGTGTCAAATCTTTTGCTAGCAATTTTTTATTTTTTTGATGGTTGGCCACTTCGAAAACACGATTTTCAAGATTTGCAAGATAAAAACAAACTTCCACGCCATCAGTTTTTAAAGTATGTGCCAAGAAGGTGGCTTTCTATTGAACCCTGCATCTCTAGAGTTTTAGAACAATGGAATGCTATATGTGAGTATTTTCTAGACTACATTCCCAAAAAGCAATCCCAATTGCAAAAGGCCAATCATTATAAACAAATAGTATCTCTATTAAAGCAAAATGACTTTAAAGCTCAGTGTACTTTTCTTCAACACAGTGCTTCATTATTTATAAAATTTTCATTACTCTTTGATGAAAATGCGTAAAATTTTTTCGCTCCGATTTCAATTTTTCTTTGAAATTCGGATAGATGGGGGTGTGATTAGTGGATATTAGTAATAAATAAAATCAAAAAAATGTAAAATAAGCCGTGTATTGCAGAAAAAGTGAAAAAATTAAAAAATTTTTGCCTTCGAATTTTGGGGTGTGCATTCGATAAGGAGGGTAATCCATCGTCAAAACCTACCCTTACGGGGCGCCCCTCCGCTCCGCTCCGGGTTATAAAATTTTCATTACTCTTTCAAAAGAATGAGCCAATGCTTCATGTATTGTATGATGAGCTAAAGTCTCTTTCCTTGTCAGTGCTTTCAAGAATTTTAACAGAGGAAGCTATTTCAAAATACAATTCAAATAAGATCGAAGTGGAGGAATTATTTAACATTGAAAATTTATTAGCTCACAGTAATATTTCGTGTGGAGAGGCTACTAAAACTATAATTCTTTCTATACAGAACGAAAGAGAACGTTTGGAATTTTTGAACAATGTGCGAAAGCATTATATTGCCGCTATGCAACATTTTTTTAAAACTTCTGCTTTTAAACCCAATTAGGCATTTCCAAATACGTCACAGTGACGTCACATCGAACAGCTGATTTACTACAAGTTGCTAGCGTGCTTATAAAGTTTGTGATAAATCGTGTTTTTATTGGTGAAAACTGAAGTTTTTTACATTTTATAAACCGTAGAGAGTGTAGTGTAAAATTATTACTGTAAGTACCTTCCGTTTATTTTATTTCCAGAATGAATCGTAAACCTAACCTAAGAATTTTACATACTGCTTAATGCTTTGTCCGTAAATTAATTTGCACATTTCAGTTTCACTTTGAAAAAATTGCAAACTGCATAATATAAAAGGTAATTTTAATTTTTGAAATGAAAATTGTCTTGTAAAAATGCTAATCTCAAAATAGCCGTCCTATATCAGCTGTTGTGCGAGTGTTCGTGACGTCACATGGAAATGCCTAATTGCATTTTAAAATATTTTCGTGTCTTTAATCCCGCTAATATTAAGAATGATGAAAGCCTTTCTGATGTCATGAAGATTTCCAAGAAAATGTCTAAATTTATTAATGCAGCTCAATTAATTGACGAATTTAAAATGTTACAATTACTAGAAACAATCGATACTACTAATAGTTATATAACCAGAATTGATACATTTTGTAGCAAAAAATTTTCAATATTCAGAACTTCAATAACTCCAAAAAATATGGTGAAATTTCAAGACATGACACCTGCATTACCCAGAGAGAGTCTTAGACTGAGCTACAAGAAAGGGACAAAGGTGTGAACTCTCTGTTTAATTTTAGCACGCTAATTAACCAAAATTTCTTTTAAATATTTTTCATCCAATCTGGATGTGGCGCCCAACAAAATTAAGACGTGTCTGAAATTTAAATAAGGGAGGTCATAGCAGTATGATCAGATAAATTTTCTTATATATAGGTTATCGCCCTTTGAGTATAAAAGTAACAGTTACGGTAATTTATCTCGTGTTAGTATATAGGCGATCGAATATAAGATCGCAGCGCCAGTGCGGTAAGAATCGTAACTAATTCCACAGACATGGTTTAGTTTGTTTACATTGTTTTAAATGCGAATACATACATGTTTTGATAAAATTTTTGTGATTTAGTGCAAGTAATAGTTTTTCAGTGTTAATGTTAAAATCATCGTATAATCTTAAACTTATTAAACACCTTTGAGGTTGGTACAATCTCTTTTTCTATTTATAACCTATATAAAGGGACATTATTTTGTATTTCTAGGTTATCACAAGTTTTCTAATAAATAATGGAAGTGTTAAGAATAAATGAGAGAATATGTTTTTGGGATTTAGGAGACCAAAATGAAACTAAAAGTTTGCTAAAGCCAACGTTTCGGCGTTATAATTACGCCATCTTCAAGGCTAAAAGATACAATATTGAAATCAACGCAATCACCCTTGAGAGGCAGACTCACCAGGCAAACCAAGATGAACAATGTTTCTGGTCGAGATGACTATGGTATGGAGGAATATTAATAATATTTTAACGGGGTTAAAAATTACACAAAAAAATCATGAACGGCAAAAGCCTAGTTAAAAACATAATAAAATTTTTGTTGAATGTCAAATAAATTATGATTGTGTGAAGCCACCTATATAATTTATATCTCTTCCAATGAGATCTAGCAAACATGTAAAATTTTAAATTCATACCAAAAACCGCGAAAACATGGATATAACCTCTCAAGAGTAGAAGATTGCATAAAAGTGAAAATTACAATAGTTAAAAACAAATTAAAGATCAATAGTGAAGGCACTAAAATAACATCAGGATCGGGTTTCTATCTTCTCCAAAAATCTTTTTAGAAGCTCCAGGTAACCATGATTTAATGTTTTATAGTCATTTTGTATGTTCATGTTATTATTTGTTGTAGATATGTAGGCTGATTCTAAGAAAATACGTTTATAGTAGTTATTCTCCGACACTAAAACCTCGACATCATCATCTGCAGTGGAATGTACTGTCTCTATAATGTGTTTAGATAAACCAGTTTTGCTATTACCTAAACGGATGTCATAACGGTGTTGATATATACGTTTTGAAAGCCACTGTGAAGTTTGACCCACGTAATAAAGACCGCACTGTTTACATTTTAACTTGTAAACTAAATTAGCTCTTTCAGTTAAGGGAGTTTTGTCTTTAGTTTTTGAAAACACTAATTTATTGAGCGTTAACGGAGCATAGAAAACCAAACTCAAATTATCACTTTGTACATAATCTTTAAAGATATGTCTTAGTTTGGAGGCCAAAATCGGATGGTAAGCGATCTTGTTATATTTCTTGTTAGGGTACTCATCCTTAGCTGATATGTCTAGGTTCAAAATAGTAGGTGTCGCCTTCACTTTCCTAAATAGTGATACATCGAGTAAGCGACCTGGGTAACCATTTTCTAATAGTTGCTGCTTAAGTTGGTGTAGTTTCGAGGCTAGCAACTCGGGTGGTACGCAGTTTTCAAGGCGGAGCTTAAGCGTGTTTATTACACTCATTTTGTGGTTTAAAGGATGTGCGGAATTAAAGTTTAAAAGCCGTTCTGTTGATGACGGTTTTCTGTAAACATCCGTAGATAGAGTGCCATCTTGTTTCCTAATAATTTTCAGATCTAGAAATGGGATCGAGCCTTCAGTCTCCAATTCATATGTAAAGGTAAGTATGTTGACGACATAATAACAGCGGTCCCCTCTGAAGAAATACATAATTGTATTGCAATATTAAATAGTTTTGATGATTTGCTTACCTTTACATATGAATTGGAGACTGAAGGCTCGATCCCATTTCTAGATCTGAAAATTATTAGGAAACAAGATGGCACTCTATCTACGGATGTTTACAGAAAACCGTCATCAACAGAACGGCTTTTAAACTTTAATTCCGCACATCCTTTAAACCACAAAATGAGTGTAATAAACACGCTTAAGCTCCGCCTTGAAAACTGCGTACCACCCGAGTTGCTAGCCTCGAAACTACACCAACTTAAGCAGCAACTATTAGAAAATGGTTACCCAGGTCGCTTACTCGATGTATCACTATTTAGGAAAGTGAAGGCGACACCTACTATTTTGAACCTAGACATATCAGCTAAGGATGAGTACCCTAACAAGAAATATAACAAGATCGCTTACCATCCGATTTTGGCCTCCAAACTAAGACATATCTTTAAAGATTATGTACAAAGTGATAATTTGAGTTTGGTTTTCTATGCTCCGTTAACGCTCAATAAATTAGTGTTTTCAAAAACTAAAGACAAAACTCCCTTAACTGAAAGAGCTAATTTAGTTTACAAGTTAAAATGTAAACAGTGCGGTCTTTATTACGTGGGTCAAACTTCACAGTGGCTTTCAAAACGTATATATCAACACCGTTATGACATCCGTTTAGGTAATAGCAAAACTGGTTTATCTAAACACATTATAGAGACAGGACATTCCACTGCAGATGATGATGTCGAGGTTTTAGTGTCGGAGAATAACTACTATAAACGTATTTTCTTAGAATCAGCCTACATATCTACAACAAATAATAACATGAACATACAAAATGACTATAAAACATTAAATCATGGTTACCTGGAGCTTCTAAAAAGATTTTTGGAGAAGATAGAAACCCGATCCTGATGTTATTTTAGTGCCTTCACTATTGATCTTTAATTTGTTTTTAACTATTGTAATTTTCACTTTTATGCAATCTTCTACTCTTGAGAGGTTATATCCATGTTTTCGCGGTTTTTGGTATGAATTTAAAATTTTACATGTTTGCTAGATCTCATTGGAAGAGATATAAATTATATAGGTGGCTTCACACAATCATAATTTATTTGACATTCAACAAAAATTTTATTATGTTTTTAACTAGGCTTTTGCCGTTCATGATTTTTTTGTGTAATTTTTAACCCCGTTAAAATATTATTAATATTCCTCCATACCATAGTCATCTCGACCAGAAACATTGTTCATCTTGGTTTGCCTGGTGAGTCTGCCTCTCAAGGGTGATTGCGTTGATTTCAATATTGTATCTTTTAGCCTTGAAGATGGCGTAATTATAACGCCGAAACGTTGGCTTTAGCAAACTTTTAGTTTCATTTTGGTCTCCTAAATCCCAAAAACATATTCTCTCATATATTGACCTGGGAAGAAATTTAATATTAATCAAAGTTAAGAATAAAGTTGGGCGTTTTAGACGTGACGAGTTTTCTGGAAGCCAACGCCAATTCGCGATGTGTTTACGAAGGCGAAGCAGTACTAGACGCTGGACACATTATTTTATGCGGAAAAAAGAAGTGTTTGGAGGAAGGCATCATTAAATTATACGGACTCTGTTTGCAAACCAGTGCATTACATACAAATCCTCACGAAATAAATGGTGTATTGGATGTCGATCAGGAAAAGGCTACCGTACAAAATATGACGTGTACGTGTAAAGCAGGAAACAGCGGAAAATGTAAACATATATCTGCATTATTACTTAAATGTTCTAGTTATGTTACGGTTCAGTGCTTGGGTGAAATCAATAGGGTTATTGCATGAATTTCTAAGTATTTTTTTTTATAAAGTTTAAGTATTGTTCAACAGTACTGTATAGATCAAAAGTCTAAGAAGACTTTGGTTTTCCGTAAAAAAATTATTAAAAAAGTATTAATTTGAAACAGGAATTTCGCTCGAGTGACGTCACACTCTACTTTTGAAAACATCTGGCAACATAGTAGCAGTTAGCTGTCAAGTTGTTTTGTCATAGCCTTATAAAAAATTTAAACTTTAATAAAAATGAGTTCAAACAAACAGATTAAAAAGTGCTTATAAAAATGTGCACAATAGGAAGATTATCCGAACTAGCTTTTACAAAATTTGAATCCAAAGAAGCCATTTTTAATAAAATAATTACTTAGAACAATAACCAATAACCTTAAACTAAAATGCTGTCAAACGCTTTAAAATGTTTTCAACTGCAACGTTGTCAAATAGATGATAAAATGATTCGGCAAAACGCGTGTGACGTCAGAGGGGCCGTCGGCAAACCGAACGTATTTTGAATTTTAAATTCGATTTTCACGTTCAAAGACACTTTTTAAAAAATTTTTGTTTCTTGTTATAAGTTTATCTTTCTATGTTTTACAAGGAATAATAAGCGTCATCGCTAAATTCGATATCATGCAACAACCCTATTGGTGCAATTCAATTTGGGTGCGTTTTACTAACTTTTTTTTGTTTTAGGATGGGTACTATAAACTTACTGGAAGAAATTTCACAGACCGATATCAAATGTGTGTGGTCGACACAAAAAGGGATCATTGCGGATAAGTATAAGGCAGTTCCTATAGGTGAAATGCCCTGTTTCCAGGGAAAGGTAAATAGCGACGAGGAGGAGGAGGATGACATAGAAAAGTTAAATTTCCTCTCGACAAATGTGCCCGATAATGGTGTGAAAAAACACATGTAAGTATTCTAGTGTTTTTTTATAAACAGTATTTTTTACACAAAATTGTAATCAGTTTAGCAATTTGAAAGACTAGTGTTTTAAGAACTTCAGTATTTTTTATTTTTAGGGAGGGTCTCAGAAAAATTACAGCTCCAAATATAAATATTGATGTGGAAGTTATATCTGAAAATTATGATGAAATATTGAATAATTCCCATCAGTCTATCTTAATGATGGAGCTTGCAGCTTTAATAATTTGGAATGATACTAACGTATGTTGCAAAGAACTTTTTAAAAAACTGTTTGAAGACACAGATTTGTCTATCATTACACAACAAACAAAACGGTGGTTTCAAGCAAGGCGGTATCGAATTACTGGATCTAGGTGCTATGAAATTTTCACCTATGGAAGACGCGGAAAAATTATAAAAACAGCAAAGGATTGGAAATTGAAAGCCCTAAAGTACTTTTTCCCTACGCCTGTGAAACATGGTTTCAAATAATGGGTCAACATGGGTCAAAATATGAAAATGAAGCCAGGGAAACGTTTACGCAATCAAAAGGCTTCCACGTTATTGAATGCGGAATGATCATTTCTAATTCAAACCCATGGTTGGCATATTCCCCTGATGGGATAATAATGGAAAATGGAAAACCAACCGCATTATTAGAAATAAAATGCATATATGAATGTAAGTTCTTTTATTTAACTATAAAAATAATAACTTACAACAAAAGTTTTTTTAGGTGCAGGAAAGAATATTCACAATGGTTTACCAGGGGTCCAGTATATTACCAAAGAAAATAATAAGTGGACTTTAAAAAGATGTAGTAAACATTATGGGCAGATTCAAATGGGAATGACCGTTTTAAATTTAAACAAAACTTATTTTGTATTGTATGCATCATACGACAAAAGTTTTTTTACTCTAGAAGTGGATTATAATTATGAATTTGTAAAAGAAAGGCTATTTGTAATTAAAAAAAATTTTATGGAAAACATGTTTCATAATTTGTGTGATAAAAACATTATTAAATAATAATATACCTAGTTAATTTATTTATTTAAACTTAATTATCTAAGTTATTTTCTGTAGTTAAAAATCTAGAATCTGCTAATATAGGATGCGACAAGTTTGTAATTCCACAAATAATTATCATAATCTCTTTAATTTTAGGAACCAAGCTCCATTGCAACTTATCGCTTAAAATTTTCTTCTTCTTCTTCCACTTAATTTAGGACTAGGTCCTGTGTTATCCAATGTATTTTGCGTTATGCCGTGCTAGGGATTGTCCTGGGATCCAGAGGTCCAGCTTTCGTACCACCTTTTGGGTGGCCGTCCTGGAAGTCTTCTGGAGATGGGTTTACCTGTTCTCGCTATTTTAGGTAGTCTGTTTTCGTCCATTCTGTCTATGTGGTCTCTCCATTGTCTCCTTCTTTCTCTTATCCATCTTACGATGTCTTGAGTGTTGCATGTCTGTCGGATATCGTCGCTTCTTATTCTATCCCGTAGGGAGACTCCTACTATCGATCGTAACGTTCGCATCTCTGTGCTCCGTAGGATTTGTTTTGTTTTGGAGGTTTCTGCTCTCGTCTCAGCGGCATATGATAGTATGGGTCTAACACACGTCTTGTATATTCGCGTCTTGCTGTCTGCCGTCATATACTTGTTGTTCCAGATGACGTCGCGCAAATAACCTGATACTGCACTCGCTTTTGCGGCTTGAGTACGAACTTCGTGTTGGATATTTCTGTTGCTGGATATATTCACACCGAGGTAATTGAAATTCATTACCTGTGTGATTGGCTGGTCATCTACAATGAGCTTGCAGCGAAGAGGCTCCTTGGATATTGTTATTGATTGGGTTTTCTTGATGGATATTTTCATGTTGTATTTTTCTGCAGTGGTTTGGAATTTGTACAAGAGACGTTGTACATCGTCTTCATTTTCTGCTAATAGCACTGCGTCGTCGGCATAACATATAATTTTTATTGTGTCATTTCCCAATCTGTATCCAGCATTCACTGTCTTTACGCTCTTTATAATTTCGTCCATGATGGTATTGAATAATGTGGGACTGAGGCTATCTCCTTGTCTTATTCCGGATGATACATTAACCTCCTCTGTTAATTCCCCGTGTGCTTTTATTTTAGTCTTACATTTCGTATTTAGTTCAGCAATAATTCGGACTATATTTGGGTCAACGCGGTTCTTCAGTAATACGTTCAGAGCGTCGTTTAGATGGACTCGATCGAATGCCTGCGTCAGATCGACAAAGCACATGTACGCAGGTTTGTTGTACTCAATGGCTTTTTCTACTATTTGACGTATTATGTAGATTGCATCGATCGTGGATCTATTTTGTCGAAAGCCTTGCTGTTCCTCACTAATATTTACGCAGCTCACTATTTTGTCTGATATTATTTTTGTCAAAAGCTTTAAAATACTGCTTAGTAGACATATACCTCTATAGTTTTCAGGATTTGTTTTTATTCCTTTTTTGAATACCGGTATTGTTATACTTGTTTTCCATTGCGTGGGTATAGTCCCCGTGTCAATTATCTTTGTGTAAAAAATAGTTATTTCTCGAGCTAACGCCTCTCCACCGTATTTAATCATCTCATTAGATATTTGATCTAGTCCTGGGGATTTCCTATTTTTTAATTTTTTGATAGTCGATGTTACTAGGTCCTCGGTGATTTCCAGCATGTTCGTTTGGCTTCTCTCTTCGTTATATCTGACGCCTTGATCATCTTCTTCGGCGCTTGGTAGTTGTGCCCGATATAAAGAGCGGAAGTGTTCTGTCCATTTTTTGGGAGAAATAGTTTTTGTTTGGACATACTCGTTAATTGGTTTTTTTCTCTCCCGTAGGTAGTTCCATATCTTTTTTTGTCCTCCGTATAGATCTCTCTCCATATCCTTTGAGAATTTTTCCCAAAACTGTCGTTTTAGTTCTCTTATTTTGGAGTTTGCCAAATTCCGCTTCTGAACGTATTCTCTATAGTTATCGGGTGTTTTATTGGTTCTAAATTTGAGATATGCTTTCCTTTTATTTTCCGCTATAACCTTCACTTCATTTGTGAACCATGGCTTGTTGTTATGTATAGCGTTGATGTTAATTCTTTTGACCCCTAGAGCTTCTTCTGCACTGTTAATTATGTTCTTGCGCAGTATTTCCCAAGACTGTTCAACGTTACTGTCTTCTGTCAGAGGGTCGTTGGAGATTTTCTCTTTTAGCCTTTGTTGGTACAGGTATTGTGTACTGGGATCGATTATTGATTCCACATTAATCTTTGTAGTGTATTTTGGCTGTTTTCGTTTGGTTATTGTTGTTACGGTGCGGTATTTGCACAATACCAGATTATGGTCTGTGCCTACGTTTGCTGATCCAAGTACTCTGACATCCAGTATTTGCTTAGGGTGTATATTTCTATTGGTGATGATATAATCTATGGTTGATCTCTGTCCTCTTGAATTTGTCCATGTATATTTATGCTGTTCTTTATGTGGGTAGAAGGTGTTATTGATCCTTAGCTCATTCTGTGTGCATAAATGTATCATCAAGTCTCCGTTCTCATTCTGGGTGTCCTCATTAAATTTTTGTTTTATTCCATTGATTATACCGTTGCCGACTCTTGCGTTCATATCTCCCATTATCAATGTTTTTTGCTTAAAATTTTGAACATTTTTATCCTTTGATTGGATCTCTCGATGTGCACCCTAGCTGCAGCTATTCTTTTATTAAGAATAGCATCCTGTGCACTTAATTGCTTTTGGTTTACCAAAAAAGGTGGCCTTATTAATTCTATTTTTAAGCGTTTGCACATATCGTCGATTAAAAATCCTTTATCGACCATTATCGCATCTTCTCCTGGAGTCAATTTTGTGTCAATTCCACTATTTTCAAAAATAACCTTATCTGAAGCCCGTCCTCCATACGGCTTACTAATAAATGTGATATTGCCTCCGGGTGAAACGCCAGTCATAAACTTGACAGTCAAGTGGGATTTGTAGTGCGAATAGAACCTCACCCGGCAACATAAACATTTAGGTGTTTGTACAAAAATTTCAGTGCAATCTAAAACTACTCGTATATTTTGGAAATCTCGCAAACAGATTGGCATGTATTCCTTAATTTCTTCCGCAGGCGGAAATCTAATGACCGACTTTAAAACTTTACTTAATATCGACAACATTTCGAAAATATAATTTGAACAGAGTTCTGCAGATATACTAAATAAAACCGATAGCGTTGAATACGTTAAATTTGTTTTCAACTTGCACA
Source organism: Podabrus alpinus (assembly GCA_932274525.1). NCBI lineage: Eukaryota > Metazoa > Arthropoda > Insecta > Coleoptera > Cantharidae > Podabrus > Podabrus alpinus. The sequence continues at coordinate 66,457,237 of OW026456.1, read as the reverse complement.
AAACTAAAACAACTCGCTCTTTTATTCCCAACCGATGTGTTCTCTTATCTGTATATATCTTTTCGACACCTTGCACTAACACTTCCAAAAATTTCAAACTATTCAGGCCAGTAAAACTGTTTAAAGTTTGATCTGTTGTTATTAAATCGTACACTGTTTTAACTTCTGGCATATTAACCTGCACCTCAAAGTCTCGGAAAGTTCTCAATTCAGCATTGTTCGGTAGCATCTCGGGTTTCAAATTGAGTAACTGTAGTAAACTCTCGGCTGCTTGTATTTCATCTGGATTTCGAATTTCATTTTGAAAATCTTCAAGTTCTTCTTCATTGTCACATATAAATGCCTCGTCAGATGAATCGTTTTCTTTCACTTCATTTCTTGTATTTAATCGCTGACTACGTTTGCTGGGGCCTGGTATGGCATTTTCTTCAACATGTGAGGGCAAATTCAAGATTTCGTCTTGCGGACTACCATGTGTGGGTAACTTCAAGGTATGGACAGCATTTTTTTTAAAGATTGTCTTACCAACCTAAAAGCAAAAAATTGAAAGATTTAGAAAGAGTCACTCACCTTCATGTACGTAATCATCTGGTTTAAAATGTAGAGAACAAGCTCTCATATGTTTAGATAATGGTTTTCCGATCTTGAAATTTCTAATCCAAACTTTTCTTCTATCTACAAGTTCCCTGTTACCTAGTTTACTTTCAACAAAAACATGTTGTTGTTCAGCTTCAGGAAAATAATGAAAATGTATTTCTGGATTTCTTTTCGCCCATGAGTTGCATTGTGGAACTGAACAGTACGCATTGGACATTTTAAATATTTTTATTATATTTATTTATTAGAAAACTTGAGAACCTTGTGATAACCTAGAAATACAAAATAATTTCCTTTTATATAGGTTATAACTAGAAAAAGAGATTGTACCAACCTCAAAGGTGTTTAATAAGTTTAAGATTATACGATGATTGTAACATCAACACTGAAAAACTATTACTTGCACTAAATCACAAAAATTTTATCAAAACATGTATATATTCGCATTGAAATCAATGTAAACAAACTAAACCATGTCTGTGGAATTAGTTCAACCGGCGACCGTTGGTGGCGTATCGCTTATCTTGAATCGCCAATTATTATCAAAATGGCATATTATGGCATATATTATTATCAAAAAACGATAGCATTATTTGTGCTAAAATTACAGATTCCACAATAGACCAGTTATATTCCCATAAGAATTATGTAACCGGGTGATTTTCCCATAATGTAATGTAATGTAGGGAAATACAAATAGTATCATATTTATTAAATTTCATTGCTGGTTGAGCTATTCGAATATTCTAGAAACATCATAATTATTAAATTTCATTGCTGGTTAAGCTATTCGAATATTCTAGAATATCCTGGAAGCATGAGAATAAACAAACAAAATTGTTGAATACATAAAATCAATGTAACAAACAAAATAAGTCAGTATTTTTTAATTATTCATTAAGTATTCTTTAAGTCGTTATTATGTTAGTTAGTATTTTTAGTCATTATTATAGTCAAGCAGAAACTCTGCTAGTTTTAAGTTGTATTATGAAAATTAAATATTCAAAGAAAATAAATAAATAAAATTTGTGAGTGTTTTTTAAAAAATTAAGTGTTACCAAATAGAAGTTAACTAGACCTAGATTTATTCCAAATAATTAAACAAAATATGAAAAAAAGTAGTAATTAAACAAAACTCACCAATAGCGATTATCACCTTTATTTTCGTCAGAATTTCAATTACAGCAGAAATGGAGCCTTGGCGGCTGTAGACTGCGTCACTTTGGGCTTCCATATCCAGGAACTGGAGAGATAGCGAAAGCACCCTTCGGCTGTATACTCGACTTCGTTGAGGAGACACGGCTGATGGAGTAAAAAAACTTGAACGAGGGGCACTATAAGCTTAAGCTTCAGTGCAGTGAGCGTCATAAACCACAACCCGTTAGAAATAATAATAATAAATATATAGTGGTTTAATTGATAGAATCGTCGAGATAGAAGATGATGACCAATTTGTTGCGTGGAAATGAAAATTTTGTAATAAATGTAAAAATTCTTAAAGTAGTCAAGATATTTACTACTATATCTAATAGCATATTTTATCAGAACCTACCCAATACCATCGCAACTACCCAATCGAGCAGAACATTACTATTATTTAAGATTACTAGTCGACCATGATTGTGCGGCCTGAAGGCCGCACTGAGTAAATTGCGACTGCTATCTATCTATCTTCTATATTAATATATTGAGTTTTTCACGTCTTAGTACCTGTCATTAAAATTTTTATGGCAGAGACATGACATTCGTTGCTCCCTTGTTATGTTTCTTACCATATAGTATATTGTGATATTAAACCAATGAGATGCGTTCTTAGGGGGGATATCTTATTGTTAATCTCTTGATTTTCCGAAAATTTGTTGGACTATCGCTTTTCTGATCGGCTTAGTGCGGCACTTGCTTCAGAATCGCGATCGATTAAAGAATTTTTACATCAACATTATGTTTTCAAGACATTTATAGTGTTTCATTTTTGTTGTGAAAAGTGAAAAAAAGGTTTGAGCCCCGGCTCCCATTTTCCCAAGAAGTACCACATCGCAAGGACAACAAAATTACTCAAAGCGAAGGTGCATTCAGCACAAAATCAAAATCATCGCAGAACAACGAGGGTTGGGCGGAAACAACCTCAGCCCGGAGAGTAACGAACATACCTTTATTAACTTCAATTTTATTATTTATTATTTGTAGTAATTTAAGTGGTATTTGCTTAGTTGTTTTTGAATTCCGTTGTGCCGTAAGAAAATTCTATTAAGGTAATGGTCGTTAAAATACGTTATAGTTTATAGTACTTAACCACTAAGTACCAGCACCGTTATTTTCGAAGACCGAATTCATGCCTGGATCGATACAAAAGAAGTTAAACCAAATAGAATTGTACTGAATTAAATTGAACTGAATCGTTTTAAACCAAAGCGTTGCGGATTAACAAATTGAATTTAATTTAGTTTAGATCCAATGAAACGTAGGAGAATTTTACTAATAATACGGCCACGTTGGTTATGCCCTATGACTAGCTCTCTCAGGGCAAACGATAAAATAACTGCGCCATTACTTCTGGCTAGATGTTTCGGGGTGATGCAGGGGGTGCTAAAGAGAGAGATGCTTCGAAGAGCGTAGAGTGGATGTTAAGTGAGCGCCACGTAGTTTACCATTGCCACCCTGCTCACCATAAAACCAGAAACCATCGAGGAAACTACGAAACTTTGGTAATAACCAGTAATGACCAAAAGAAATGGGAGACAGTTACCATTGATAACTAAAATAGTATCGACTCGTCTCTGACCAACTTTGAATCAACACGAACGAATGATGACCAATAGTTGGTAAGCAACCAGATGGTCGTTGCTCGAAGGTGATAAAAATTGCGATGTCCGATGGTAATTGCTTTTAACAGACCAGGTTGTACAGAAGCAAAATAATACCACCAAGATCCGCTTCTCGAATTAATTAAGGGAACGTTCGGGTGGTTGCTAAAATCCCGATGAAAGGTTTAAAATATAATAATTCAAGTGCAACCACTGTGAAGTAAAACTTTCCACCGCTGTACTTATGTCGTGCATCGCGAGACCTTTTTCTTATATAATTCTTTTCAAATAAAACAAACAGGCAAATAATAAAAATATACACACAACAAAAAAATAGCAAGCCTTTAATTTCGAATACGGGATTCGAAACTTTGCCGACCGCTTTGTGGACCGCTAGCCTATCCATTAGACTAAATCAGCTCTACGCTACCTATGTCTAAAATAAGTTATTTAATTTGGTTAAAGAAAACATTATTTCTTATAAATAATGTTTCCACAAATATAGCAATACAGTTGTTAATAAATATATTCACACGTGCGAGCGTACAATCAAAAAAGTGCCTTAATCAAATCCATGCAGAAAGCATTAAACAAATCATATTCTTGGCGAAACTTCCCAATAAAAAAAATACATAAGGCAAGACACAAACCTGAAATATTAAAACACAAACAAAATAATATTCAGTATAAATTGCGAGTTGGCAGATAATGCAATATGTGAAATTAACGATAGGTTCTAAATGAAAAAGGATTGAATGGTTAATAATCCATCTGGAAGTATGGAGGATGGATCCAACATAAAAAAGAAACGTACAGAGCGTTAAAAATCCACTCGGAGTTTTGACGAGTGATCGGGTTCGGAAAAACACTGTTCCATATTAATTCGAATGCTGGATCGTTCGAGAAAGGAAGCAATCAAAATTCCTTCCAAAAATCTCAACCACACTTCACAAGCTGACCAGTAAAATTTACGTCCACACCTTACCACGTTCAAAGACGAACTCCCTCATATCATTTTCGATAACTCGCACGTTTCGATAAAACATTTGTCTTTACCAAACTGAATTATCCTGCCATACCACGGGAAATGTTTCAAATTTATAGCAGCGAACTGCAATAAATTAGATTTTCAAAATCAAAACTTGTAGTGGAAATTTGGAACCGTCACATCAACTTCAAAATATTATTTTAAAACAAGACTCGAAGTCACGACAAAACCCTCGAACCTGTTCACGGAAAAATGGATTGCGCACACACACTTTGTCAGGAAGATCTGGATTATAGGTACAGAATATGTAAAAAAGCTTAATCAGGATTTTGAAGAGGTTTGTTATGGCCAAAGGACAAATGTAAAAGGGGAAGCCCTTTGTCGGATAACTGGAGTACCGATAGATCCCTTTTACTATTATCACGAAGACACCTGGGGAGATACGCAAACAGAATATGTACGTAGGGAATGGAACACGGATTCCAACGTGTACTCCAGGGTTATGATAAACAATATTAAGGTGATTGAAGACGCGTCACAGCTGATTACACCCCCAAAAATTACGGTTACCATTCAGGAGCCCGCTTTGGAGAAGGGAGAGAAACCCGCCAATAACGCGACTCAAACCAATCCAAAAGAGCCACAGGGCCAATCAGAAGAAAGGCAAAATCCCCCCCCCCCGAAACAGCGGTTAAGGCACGCCTTTCCACTATTGCAGGAATGGATCAGCCCCTTCTGGATACCGAGTTAATCTCCTCCCCAAAAATATGGTAGAGGTCCAACTTCCTGCTATTACAGAGATGGTCTCGCTCCTCAGTACAGCGGTTGAGCATCAGACTCTCGCTTTACCGAGGAAAACACCCGGTAGAGGACCCACCCCCGATACAATTATAGAGCAAAGCGCTAAGATTCTACCGGGGATAGGCCCCCTTCTCAAGGTTACACATGGGCGTTTAACCCTAGTAACAAGAGGAAAAGGCTCCGATCCAGCTATCACGGATCGACTCATACAAATTTGGGATATAATTTTTAGTCAGCATATTTAAATCTATTTCATAGGATTATGATGCTTATAAAAAGAGTTAATATTAATACCAAATTTATTGTAAAGAAAATATTTAATTAAAAAAAATAAAACGCGATATTAAACATTGGATTAATCACTTAGAGCACAAAAAGCTTCTATAGCAAGATGTGGATGTGTTCGAATCATTGATTGAAATTCAGGTATCTTACCTACAAATGAAGCATGCACAGCGATAAACTCTTTCACTTGATTCTTTAATTTCTTTGTGCGAAACTTATCGCTAAGAATAAAAATTTCAGCAACATTATCAAGGGATAAACTTTTAAACAACTCTTCTTCGCACTTCATCTTTAAGTCATCCATTTCGTATTTTTCCGCCATATTTAACAAACCGGGAGGTATTATTTCCAATTTGTTTATTTTTCCAGTGTACATATAACGCAACATTTCGCGTAAACCTTCCTCATCTATATCGGTTATTTTGACCCGATTATTTCTACATTCTACCATGTCGCTCTGAAACATAGCTCTAAAAACTGAGCTTCGAGCTGCTAGGATCACTTTATGAGCCGGAAATTCTTTTCCACCAGCGATAAGGGTTACATCACTGAACTCTGCATTTTCGAATAGAAACTTGAAGTCCAGCGCTAGATCATTTTTAGGCATGGTTAGTGATCCCGAAGTATTTTCATTGCCTACAGTGACATTAATCTCGCAAAGTATGGTCAATTTATCGTCTGGCAAAACCTCATTTTTTGCATTAAACAAAAACTCCTGCGTTACAAATTCTTCACAACCCCAACCACTTGAAGAAGTTGAAAATCTATGTGAACCTTCTAGAATTTCAACTAATTCACCTTTAGAGTTTACAATAGCCCACTTGTATTTTATTGGTATATCGCTCACATTAGTTTTAACTAACCGCATAAACAGCGAAACATATTTGCCATTTTTGTTACCGCGTCCATTTGGGTACAGCCACAAACACCATTCCGACTTATCACTGTTGTTTCCAGCCGAAAATATAGTTGAAACCAATTTTTCATCAGCTTTTTGTTGGCAGAAACTAAAATTAGTTATGGTCCAGATGTGCCTCAGCTTAGCAACTGGAACATAAGTCGAACTCCAACTCTCCAAAAATTCATTAGTGTCTTTTTTGTTACAATTGGGACATGGGACTGGATATTCAGTCATTGTGGTAGAAATTCCAGTGGCTGGTATAATTTATTGATCTGAAACAAAACGACATTATTTTATTTTCGAAATAAGAAACCAAGCAGGGAAACCCCCTAATGATATGTTAACGTTCTAATGTAAAAAATGTCTACAGTATTGTATAGACGTCAGACAGTACTATAATATGTAAGTATGTTTCAGACTCATTAGTCATCATCATCAGTACTGTATACATACAAATATTGTGCAATATGAAAAAATTTTATGTAACGTGAAAAATACGAGTCAAATATTGATAACAATACCATGTATATAGTTAACAAATTTTTCGGATTATAAGCACAGATGCAATATAGAAAATAAAATTTACACAATCAAAATATTTTAGTTATATAATTAAATATATTATAAAAATATTTTAGTAATCTATTAACGGAAACCACACTGAGAAAAAGGATTGGTGTCTATAACACAACAGATTTAATTGGTGTAATTTCATTAATATCACATTTGATATAGTAATGTAATGTGTTAGTACAAGCATATTATTATCAAAATGGCATATTATGGCATATATTATTATCAAAAAACGATAGCATTATTTGTGCTAAAATTACAGATTCCACAATAGACCTAGATTTATTCCAAATAATTAAACAAAATATGAAAAAAGTAGTAATTAAACAAAACTCACCAATAGCGATTATCACCTTTATTTTCGTCAGAATTTCAATTACAGCAGATTATAGTCACTAATACTTTTGTTGTCTTCTTGCGTCTTGGGCATTGGGATATAATGCCTTATTACATTAAGTACAGGTAATAGCCTTATAAAGTTGGTAGCAGTAATCCTGTTAATCTCATTAAGAGTGTTCAACAAATGTGTTAATACCTGCCGTGCAGGGACGGCTCCATATTTACTTAGATTTATTTTCATTCGCAAACCGTCGATAAATTCCGCTGTAGACATTACTGTACTTTTTTCTGAGATTGACCTTGGATAGAGATAATGAATAATGTTCATCAAATTGCAGATTTCAGTAGCTCCCTTGCACGATTCTCGAGGTTAACCTCACCGAATAACCTCAATAACGTATGAGGTTATTCGTCTTTGAAGATGAATAACAGAATAGCCGTAATGCGCATTGTGCATTATGAAAATTTTAAATCAAATTAGTGATTGATTCTTTTTTTAACCAATAGCCAATGAAATGACAGAACGTTTTCTGGATAAGGATTACCAACCTTATATTATAAAAAGAAGAAAATGTTGAAGAATACGGTCATCCGAGTTCCACCTTGTTAATTTAAAAATCGATGTTTTCCAATTTGGGTTTTTAATTTATATTGTAGATCTCTGCTTGGGCTTATGTAGGCTTTTTAATGTTGGTTATCAGATTATCCGATTACCGAAAACGTTGCATAAAATCCCTTTTAATCGGTATTATTACCAATAAGAAAGACAATATTAGTTTTCTACCTCCAACATTAAGAGCGCGCTGCGGAAAGAGAGAGAAGGAAGCAGTAGATATGATGTTGAAAGAAGCCTCTAATCTTTTGTAGAGATTTAAAAAATTTAAAAAAATTATTTGCGCCATATCTAAGGGAACCCTTGAACCCTTTGTGCATTAAGTTGATTTTATATAGTTTAAAACTCCACTAAGGGCACTTTTTGATTTACAAGTTTTGTACAAGTTTTCTATAATTGATGATGAAATCGCTTCAAAATCGGGTTTTGTCCTTATAATGATCTGCAGAAGGCAATAACGAAGTTTCATTAAGATCGGTTGTCATAAAAATTCAAAATTGTCCTTTTTCATAAATTAAATTAACCTATTTACTTTTAATTTAAAGCGCTCAAAATTGGTTATTGCCTTCAATAGTCTTTCCTTATTAATATAAAAAAACAATTACATTGATACTACGTTTAGTTTTTTAAATTTGTACAAAAGATTAGAGGCTTCTTTCAACATCATTCCCTCTCTCTCTTTCCGCAGCGCGCTCTTAAAGAATGTGAATGCAATTGGTCACTACGACTGTTACTGTTGGCGTAACAGTTCTGGAGAATGGCTACGTTATGACGACCTACAATATCGGTCCAAGATAAGCGAGACAATCAATAGTTGCAACTAATTATCAATTTTTGATTTATACTACTTAATATATTAATAATTGTACATTTTATTAATTATTTAGTTTGTTTTCTTATATATTAACATAATAAAATTATTTACTTAAAATAACTCTTATTCATCTTTTCTGCCGAATGAAATTCATCTCAGCATTCATTTGAATGACGAGCGTAACTTGCTCGGAGTTTTCTAAAATTTGCAATACTCATAACTTCGTAAAAACTTTTCTTCAATATAGATTGTACATTATTATTTATAATAATAATAATATTAATATCCATCATTATTTTCCTTAATAGAGGGGGGAAAAATGTTTTTTTATTATGTACTCAAGCCACCCTTGTAAAAGCGGCGTATGCGCGTTGGTCTAGAACTTTTCTACTTAGCTTGCTTTCAGCTTTTCATCTTTGTCTTGATGACACAAACGAAAATTTTTGCGGTACAAAGCGATACAAACGAAGTACAAACGATTCCACCAAGTCCGATTTGAATATTTTGAGGTGGGGGTACTGGCATTTCCCTGGCACCCCCACTTTGAAAGTGCTGTAACTTGTTTGTCTTGATGGTACAAACGAAAATTTTTGCGGTACAAACCGATACAAACGAAGAACAAACGATTCCATCAAGTCCGATTTGAATATTTTGTGGTGGGGGTGCCGGGGAAATGGAGCCTTGGCAGGAGGTAGACTGCGTCACTTTGGGCTTCCATATCCAGGAACTGGAGAGATAGCGAAAGCACCCTTCGGCTGTATACTCGACTTCGTTGAGGAGACACCGCTGATGGAGTGAAAAAACTTGAACGAGGGGTACAATAAGCTTAAGCTTCAGTGCAGTGGGCGTCATAAACCACAACCCGTTAGAAATAATAATAATAAATATATAGTGGTTTAATTGATAGAATCGTCGAGATAGAAGATGATGACCAATTTGTGGCGTGGGCATTAAAATTTTTTAATAAATATTTAGAAGTTATTTTTAACTTTTCAGGAAAATCGTAAACGTTGAATTATTTGAAATTTGGAATAGAAGATGACCAATTTGTTGCGTGGAAATTAAAATTTTGTAATAAATGTAAAAATTCTTAAATAAAGTAGTCAAGATATTTACTACTATATCTAGCATATTTTATCAGAACCTACCCAATACCATCGCAATTACCCAATCGAGCAGAACATTACTATTATTTAAGATTACTAGTCGACCATGATTGTGCGGCCTGAAGGCCGCACTGAGTAAATTGCGACTGCTATCTATCTATCTTCTATATTAATATATTGAGTTTTTCACGTCTGACCTGTCATTAAAATATTTACGACAGAGACATGACATTCGTTGCTCCCTTGTTATGTTTCTTCTTCTTCTTTCTAGCCACTTGTTGTCCAACTTTGAACATAGGCCTCTTCTAACGCTTTCCATCTCTCTCTGTTTCCAGCCACTCTATTCCATCCGAAGCCGGCCACTCGCTTTATATCATCTCCCCAACGCATTCGCGGTCTACCCCTACCTCTACCTCCCAACCATGGTCTCCAGTGATTTATAGACGTGTTCCATCTTCCTGTATTTCTTGCGTTGTGTCCGGCCCATCTCCATTTCAGTTGTGCCATGGTTGTTACAGCGTCTTTTACTCGTGTAGTTTCTCTTATGGTTTCGTTAGTAATACGGTCTTTTAGAGATATTCCAAGCATAGCTCTTTCCATCGATCTTTGTACTTTACGGATCTTGTCCACATTTTTGTTTGTGAATACCCATGTCTGGACTCCGTACGTCAGTACGGGTAGCACACACATGTCAAAGATTCTAGTTCTGAGATGTTGTGAAATATTTTGGTCTTTAAGTATATAGCTTAGTTTCCCAAACGCCGCTCAACCCATTCTTAGTCTTCTGCCAACTTCTGCCGTTTGATTTTCTTTATTTGGCCGGATGTCTTGACCTAGGTAGATGTAGCTGTGCACTCGTTCAATTATTTCGTCGTCTACTCTCACCGGTCTCTCATCTTCCGTGTTGGTCATCACCTTTGTTTTATTCTTATTAATTATTAGGCCGAATTTTTTTGATTGTGTGCATAGTTCTTGTAGCATGTCTTGTAGGTCTTCGTAGTTATCTGCGATAACCACCACGTCATCTGCAAATCTGAGGTTATTCAGTTTTTCTCCGTTGATATTAATACCTTTATTTTCCCAATTAAGTGTTCTAAATATATCTTGATATGTTTCTTGATATCTTGATATATATCTTGTTATGTTTCTTACCATATAGTATATTGTGATATTAAACCAATGAGATGCGTTCATAGGGGGATATCTTATTGTTAATCTCTTGATTTTCCGATAATTTGTTGGACTATCGCTTTTCTGATCGGCTTTAGTGCGGCACTTGCTTCAGAATCGCGATCGATTGAAGAATTTTTACATCAACATTATGTTTTCAAGACATTTATAGTGTTTCATTTTTGTTGTGAAAAGTGAAAAAAAGGTTTGAGCCCCGGCTCCCATTTTCCCAAGAAGTACCACATCGCAAGGACAACAAAATTACTCAAAGCGAAGGTGCATTCAGCACAAAATCAAAATCATCGCAGAACAACGAGAGTTGGGCGGAAACAACCTCAGCCCGGAGAGTAACGAACATACTTTTATTAACTTCAATTTTATTATTTATTGCTTGTAGTAATTTAAGTGGTATTTGCTTAGTTGTTTTTGAATTCCGTTGTGCCGTAAGAAAATTCTATTAAGGTAATGGTCGTTAAAATACGTTATAGTTTATAGTACTTAACCACTAAGTACCAGCACCGTTATTTTCGAAGACCGAATTCATGCCTGGATCGATACAAAAGAAGTTAAACCAAATAGAATTGTACTGAATTAAATTGAACTGAATCGTTTTAAACCAAAGCGTTGCGGATTAACAAATTGAATTTAATTCAGTTTAGATCCAATGAAACGTAGGAGAATTTTACTAATGAATACGGCCACGTTGGTTATGCCCTATGACTAGCTCTCTCAGGGCAAACGATAAAATAACTGCGCCATTACTTCTGGCTAGATGTTTCGGGGTGATGCAGGGGGTGCTAAAGAGAGAGATGCTCCGAAGAGCGTAGAGTGGATGTTAAGTGAGCGCCACGTAGTTTACCATTACCACCCTGCTCACCATAAAACCAGAAACCATCGAGGAAACTACGAAACTTTGGTAATAACCATTAATGACCAAAAGAAATGGGAGACAGTTACCATTGATAACTAAAATAGTATCGACTCGTCTCTGACCAACTTTGAATCAACACGAACGAATGATGACCAATAGTTGGTAAGCAACCAGATGGTCGTTGCTCGAAGGTGATAAAAATTGCGATGTCCGATGGTAATTGCTTTTAACAGACCAGGTTGTACAGAAGCAAAATAATACCACCAAGATCCGCTTCTCGAATTAATTAAGGGAACGTTCGGGTGGTTGCTAAAATCCCGATGAAAGGTTTAAAATATAATAATTCAAGTGCAACCACCGTGAAGTAAAACTGTCCACCGCTGTACTTCTGTCGTGCATCGCGAGACCTTTTTCATATATATAATTCTTTTCAATAAAACAAACAGACAAATAATAAAAATATACACACAACAAAAAAATATCAAGCCTTTAATTTCGAATACGGGATTCGAAGCTTTGCCGACCGCTTTGTGGACCGCTAGCCTATCCATTAGACTAACTCAGCTCTACGCTACCTATGTCTAATATAAGTTATTTAATTTGGTTAAAGAAAACATTATTTCTTATAAATAATGTTTCCACAAATATAGCAATACAGTTGTTAATAAATATATTCACGCGTGCGAGCGTACAATCAAAAAAAGTGCCTTAATCAAATCCATGCAGAAAGCATTAAACAAATCATATTCTTGGCGAAACTTCCCAATAAAAAAAATACATAAGGCAAGACACAAACCTGAAATATTAAAACACAAACAAAATAATATTCAGTATAAATTGCGAGTTGGCAGATAATGCAATATGTGAAATTAACGATAGGTTCTAAATGAAAAAGAATTGAATGGTTAATAATCCATCTGGAAGTATGGACGATGGATCCAACATAAAAAAGAAACGTACAGAACATTAAAAATCCACTCGGATTTTTGACGAGTGAGCGGGTTCGGAAAAACACTGTTCTATATTAATTCGAATGCTGGATCGTTCGAGAAAGGAAGCAACCAAAATTCCTTCCAAAAATCTCAACCACACTTCACAATCTTCACAAGCTGACCAGTAAAATTTTCGTCCACACCTTACCACGTTCAAAGACGAACTCCCTTATATCATTTTCGATAACTCGCACGTTTCGATAAGACATTTGTCTTTACCAAACTGAATTGTCCTGCCATACCTCGGGAAATGTTTCAAATTTATTGCAGCGATCTGTAATAAATTAGATTTTCAAAATCAAAACTTGTAGTGGAAATTTGGAACCGTCACACCAACTTCAAAATATTATTTTAAAACAAGACTAGAAGTCACGACAAAACCCTCGAACCTGTTCACGGAAAAATGAATTGCGCACACACACTTTGTCAGGAAGATCTGGATTATAGGTACAGAATATGTAAAAAAGTTTAATCAGGATTTTGAAGAGGTTTATTATGGCCATAGGACAAATGTAAAAGGGGAAGCTCTTTGTCGGATAACTGGAGTACCGATAGATCCCTTTTACTATTATCACGAAGACACCTGGGGAGATACGCAAACAGAATATGTACACAAGGAATGGAACACGGATTCCAACGTGTACTCCAAGGTTATGATAAACAATATTAAGGTGATTGAAGACGCGTCACAGCTGATTACACCCCCAATAATTACGGTTACCATTCAGGAGCCAGCTTTGGAGAAGGGAGAGAAACCCGCCAATAACGCGACTCAAACCAATACAAAAGAGCCACAGGGCCAATCAGAAGAAAGTCAACCCCCCCCCGAAACAGCGGTTAAGGCACGCCTTTCCACTATTGCAGGGATGGATCAGCCCCTTCTGGATACCGAGTTAATCTCCTCCCCAAAAATATGGTAGAGGTCCAACTTCCTGTTATTACAGAGATGGTCTCGCTCCTCAGTACAGCGGTTGAGCATCAGACTCCCGCTTTACCGAGGAAAACACCCGGTAGAGGACCCACCCCCGATACAATTATAGAGCAAAGCGCTAAAATTCTACCGGGGATAGGCCCCCTTCTCAAGGTTACACATGGGCGTTTAACCCTAGTAACAAGAGGAAAAGGCTCCGATCCAGCTATCACGGATCGACTCATACAAATTTGGGATATAATTTTTAGTCAGGATATTTAAATCTATTTCATAGGATTATGATGCTTATAAAAAGAGTTAATATTAATACCAAATTTATTGTAAAGAAAATATTTAATTAAAAAAAATAAAACGCGATATTAAACATTGGATTAATCACTTAGAGCACAAAAAGCTTCTATAGCAAGATGTGGATGTGTTCGAATCATTGATTGAAATTCAGGTATCTTACCTACAAATGAAGCATGCACAGCGATAAACTCTTTCACTTGATTCTTTAATTTCTTTGTGCGAAACTTATCGCTAAGAATAAAAATTTCAGCAACATTATCAAGGGATAAACTTTTAAACAACTCTTCTTCGCACTTCATCTTTAAGTCATCCATTTCGTATTTTTCCGCCATATTTAACAAACCGGGAGCCATTATCTCCAATTTGTTTATTTTTCCAGTGTACATATAACGCAACATTTCGCGTAAACCTTCCTCATCTATATCGGTTATTTTGACTCGATTATTTCTACATTCTACCATGTCGCTCTGAAACATAGCTCTAAAAACTGAGCTTCGAGCTGCTAGTATCTCTTTATGAGCCGGAAATTCTTTTCCACCAGCGATAAGTGTTACATCACTGAACTCTGCATTTTCGAATGGAAACTTGAAGTCCAGCGCTAGATCATTTTTTGGCATGGTTAGTGATCCCGAAATATTTTCACTGCCTACGGTGACATTAATCTCGCAAAGTATGGTCAGTTTATCGTCTGGCAAAACCTCCCATGTAGCACACATTGTTGGCGCAATATTGGTCCAATATTGAAAATCAATATTGGGCCAATATAGAGATGTGAACATTCTGCTATATTGGTCCAATATGGATTTTCAATATTGTACCAATATTGATTTTCAATATTGGACCAATATAGCAGAATGTTCACATCTCTATATTGGCGCAATATTGATTTTCAATATTGGCGCAATATTGATTTTCAATATTGGACCAATATAGCAGAATGTTCACATCTCTATATTGGCGCAATATTGATTTTCAATATTGGCGCAATATTGATTTTCAATATTGGACCAATATAGCAGAATGTTCACATCTCTATATTGGCGCAATATTGATTTTCAATATTGGCGCAATATTGATTTTCAATATTGGACCAATATAACAGAATGTTCACATCTCTATATTGAACCAATATTGATTTTCAATATTGGCGCAATATTGATTTTCAATATTGGACCAATATTGATTTGCAATATTGGATCAATATTGCAAATAAATATTGAACCAATATTGCAAATAAATATTGGTACAAAGAAAAAAAGATTTAATTTAACTTTTTACGTATTTATTGTGATAGATACCTAATCATATAAATATTATTTCAGTCTGGTTTTTTCCTAATTTGTTATGTTGCTACCTTTTCCTAATGTTTGTAATGTTGTAAGTTTTGAGCCTCCACTAAATGATATAGTTGTATCTATAAATTATTAATTATAATTTTTTCTTTCTTTCAAGTATCCTTTGATTGTTGTAGTAACCGAAACATCATATAAATCTGAAATTAAATTAAATTTAAAGATTTTTTTTTTTACTTACCTGCCGCTACCGGGGTTCGAACCCATGACGTTCCTTTGAATGTTTCCATAAGGCTCGACCGGTTACCATTTACCTATAGAAGCTTACTTATTTAAATTTATTTGCTCTCGTGATTTATGGTGTATATCAGGGGTGCCCAACTTTTGTGTACGTAAAATCTACTTATTATCTTAAACGCGATCTTAGTTGAAAACATATTTAAAAGAGAAAACACGAATAACGTAAAAACTTGAAAATCTTGACTCAATTTATTTCATTCGTAATCCGACGGCTCTTGCCAGATTGGGCTCGCGACCAGTCATTTTTCTTCTTTTTAAATTTTCTTCGTCTTGAATAAAAACCTATAGTTATTTACAAGAACCTATTTATCAACCAAAACCAATTAAATGATAATAATTATCACTTAATCTACGTTAGCCCGTAAAGTTTTGTATACACCTAGATTACCTGCTATTTTTCGAAGTATGTATAATCCAGGACCAATGTCGTGCTATATACAGAAAGGCGACCGTATCAGGCGGACCGTAAGGGGGTGACATAAGCAGTGGAAGCAAAATATAATTTGAACCATTTTACTAACTTGAGATGTTAAAATTCGTAGTAGCACGTGTTGCCTTGACCATGGTCAAACTTTGACTATTTAAATTAAACCATAGATAAGAAAAGACTTATAGACACATCGTGACGTTTTCAAATGCGTTTGAAGCTAACATGATAATCTGCGCATAATAGCAATAAATTTTGTTTTGGAAGCATGAACAAAAAATCATATTTCATTTACTTTTCTAGCCTAAAATTAATATTAATAAATATTGTGGAGGGTAATATATAACTTTATGGCACAACAATATAATGATTAACAAATTTTATTTATTTCATATAAATAATGAATTTTATAAAATACAAGACTTGTTCAAAATAATATTAAAGCAATTTCTGGTAGTCTCATTGGGGGTCGTTCATAAATTACGTCACGCAATTTTCAACAGTTTTATACCCCCCCCCCCAATCGTAACGCTTCGTCACTATAACTTAGAACCCTCCAAGTATTACATCACGCACCATTGCACCCCCCCCCCCATATTTTATTATTTACCATTTTTTTTATCAGGAAATGATTTCAAATTTTGAATATAAGCTTTTTCCTGCCATAGGAGGACACCACATGAAAATAAATTAAATCGCATAAAGGTAAGGGGGGGTTTACCTGAAGCTATTATGACATTATGCATCATAACTTCGAAACGAAATTAAATATGTAAAAATAGTAAGAATTAGTAAAATTTTACCATGAAAACGCTATAAATTTTGTTACGAATTAGGGTTATATACATTAAGAATAAACATCCATTAAAGCTCCAACGATTTTCAATCGATTGATAGCAATTTCATATTTAAAAATTTTTAAGGGGGGGGAGAAAACGCGTTAAAATTTTGAAGCTTCAAACAGCCTTTCGCTGCTGATTCACCAATAACATTTATTAAATGGTCATAACATTATAAGTTTTTCATAATTATAGTGTATAGTAAAAAAAAACCGAAACTCTGTGGCTTTCCACCCATCAATTTCATCAAAGCTCCGTGGTTTTCTATTGAATTCACTTGGAACCGTTTGACCACAATTTAAAGATCTTGCTGACATTTTTTTTCTGAAATCTGGAAGAATTCTAAATTCGGACGATGATTTTATCCAAAAATTTATAAGTTTTCTCGTAACCCCTAAGAACACAAGATGCATGGAATCTAAAGGTATGTGACTAATAAATTTAAAATCTTTAATTTTAATTAAAGGTGATTGTTTTAAATGATGATCAGGTTGTGCTTGGTCGATCAAATTCGAATTGGTTCTTAGCTCACAAATTTCGTTTCCATACACAAGTTTATGGTTTTCACTTCTTCCTTTAATAAAGCATCTTTCGCAACCAAAATATCCAGTGTGGCCTTTAATGCATTTAATAAATGCCCTAGCAAGTGCATCGCATACTATACCTTTTATTTTGACAATGTAGATTCTATTATTATATTGTAAGACAACTTAAAATATTGTAAGTTAACAATGTATTAATTTCTTCTACAAATTTCTCGAAAAATTGATCTACAACGGAAGGTTTTGAATTTCCTAAATATAATGCTACAACAAACGGCGTTATCTTAAAATTTTCAATATAAACTTGACACAAGATTGGCCAAAACGCGGCAAATCTTGCGCGGAATCTCATATAAAATTCCCGCGCGTCGGTCGGCTTTCACATGTTAAATTTGCTAAGTTCAAATTCGATTTATTCAGAAGTTTGGGCCCTTTTCTCGAAAAATATTTTTACAATCTACTATATTATAAACCTTGTTCTTTAGTGTGTAGCACACGAAAATTTGATTTGAGTGGGGCTACTTATCGAACACTAGCCAAAATTTATATTTATAGCAAAACCGTGTTGTAGTAAAGCAAATTTTGAGGAATCTTACAACTTTTAGGACAAATAATTGTCCTTTATAATCGCGGCCCTAAATAAAATAATTATGAATACATAAATTAAAATTTATTATTACATTTTACATTGAATGTTGGTTTCAACAACTAAGCAAAACTTTTACGCATTATTTAATTATTTCAAAATTAGTCATATTTTGTAACTAAAATAACGTGTTTAGTTACAAAATATAACTAAACACGTTATTTTAGTTACAAAATATAACTAAAATAGTTACAAAATAGGCATATTATGTTTTTATTACTTGAAATTTTTTTGAGTTGATAAAATTTTTACTAACCTAGTTTTGGTTTAGTGGCTTTTGTCAATTTCACCAACTTTTGGGTGATTTTGCCAACTTTCTAAAATATGGGGGAGGAGGAGGAGAAGTACGAACATACTTTTTGCAGATCTACTTGTTTTCAACATTTTTCTTTTTCTTTTCTCTACTCTCTTCGATAATACGTTGGTTGTTTCAGTTCTTATTCGATTCTATAGCCTCGTATATGTATGGTTTCAGTTGGTACTCTCCTAATCTTCTTAATTAAAAAATGCGCATTAAGCAATGGCAATAAGTTTTGTTTTGGAAGCATGAACAAAAAATCATATTTTATTTATTTTTCTATCCTAAAATTAATATTAATAAATATTGTGGAGCGTAATATAACTTATGGTACAACAATATAATTATTAACAAATTTTATTTATTTCACATAAATAATGAATTTTATAAAATATAAGACTTGTTCAAAATAATAGTAAACCAATTTCTGGTGGTCTCATTGGGGGTCGTTCATAAATTACGTCACGCAATTTTCAGCAGTTTTATACCCCTCTTCCCCCCCCTCATCATAATGCTTCGTCACAAAAATCTAAACCACCTCCAAATATTACGTTACGCACCCTTGAAACCCCCATATTTTATTATTTACCTTTTTAATAAAGCCCAAACAACGAAAAAGTTATTACCGACTAGAAAATAGTTAATACTTTTAAAAGAATTTCTCAAAAATAAAGTGCAGGATAAATGTCCGATTTTGTAACATACAGAACCCCCTTAAGGAGAAGTTCGGAAAAGTAGGACATTTACCCTTCACTTTTTTGAGAAAATTTTTATACAGAAATGATTTATATTTAATTTTGATTAGGATAAAACTATCCCGAAATCCCAATGTTGATTATTAAAATATTAGCCTAATTTTAGTGGTATTTGAAAGGTTTCCTGTCAAAATTGGGATCTTGGGACAATTTTATTGTAATCAGAATTAAAAATAAATAATTTCTACATAAACATTTTCTCAAAAAAGTGAAGGATAAATGTTCTACTTTTTTAGGCTTCTATACAAAGTATAGCAAGAAGCCTTATGATCTGGCTCCGTGTGCGTCTGTCCGTCCGTCCGCATAATTTAAAATCATACAGAGCGTTTCAAATCGTGTTGGAAATACTCTGTGTGTATAGAGGTCTAAGAACTGGGTAGCCAGTGCGCTACTTTTAGACTTCTATACAAAGTATAGCAAGAACCCTTATGATCTGGCTCCGCGTCTGTCCGTCTGTCTGTCCGTCTGTCTGTCCGCATAATTCAAATCTAATCAGAACCTTCGAAATTGTGATTGTAACCGCAAAAATTTAATTAGTGCAGATTATTTTACTTTGATGTGAAAAAATAATTTTTTATTGATGTGGTTAGTGAAGTTAAGTTATAAATAAAAGAGAAAGGAGAGAATTGGTCCACCTCAAAAAAGGACCATACATTACAGAGAAGTAAAATTTCTAATAGAATGGAAAAGTTTGATTGTTATTACTTATATAGTAACTGATAATAGATTATTTCTAAGTTGGCAACCATACAGAAGCGTGACGTCACGCATTTAGAAACCCCCCTCTCCCCAGCGTCACAAATAATCTCGCAAGTTTGAATCCCCCCCCCCCCCCGTGCGTAACGTAATTTATGAACCTTGGTGCATGACGCCGATGGCGTCACAAGAAACCATGCGCAAACTTTTAATGTTGGTTTTACAGCAGAACCAGTATAAGATAGCATTCGGCGTGTCTGTATAAGTGTATGGTATAAGGTTAAAAATGTAGTAAAATGTTACCATCAAAACGCTATAAATTTTGTTACGAATTAGGGTCAAACAATAAGAATAGACATCCATTAAATCTCAAACGTTTCTCAATCGATTGATAACAATTTCATATTTAAAAATATTTAAGGGGGGGGGGGAGAAAATCCGTTAAAATATTGAAGCTTCAAACAGCTTCTCACTACTGATTTTCCAATAACATTTATTAACTGTTCATAACATTATGAGTTTTTAATAATTAAAAAACTTATATTTTTAGTTTTTAAACAGTGAAAATATTCAGGATTCAAATATCTTCGATCTTCGATTTAAGGTGATTTTAAATCGAACGCACATCACATGCATAGAAAGAGATGGGTCACGATGCTTCTGTCAAAGAATATAACGGATTTTTATATCTTCTATCCGTTATCAATCAACCTAAAACAATAATTAGTTGACCACTGCCAATTTTATTCAAAATTATTGAGACGGGTCCATACACACTTCCACTCCCATTTTTTCGTTCTTCCGTGGATACGCATGACGAGTCCGCCATGTTGAATGTAAGTTCACTTTTGTTCTGATCGTCAAAGCTAATAGTTCGGAGTGTGTGCGGTGCTAAGTCTAAATTCATTTTATTGCTATTGCAAGTATAAATTAATACATCGAGTTAACTAAGATCTACATCGAGTACACGGGGGTGAGGCTGACATATTTTTTTGAATACGGAAGTATACCATAGCACATTTTCGTTTTGACATCTGGAAGTCAATCGCCATTTTTTTGTGTGCTCGAATATTTATTCAGACTGCACTTTGCGCATGCTCTTGCGCCCTCTATCGGGATTTGGGAGAGTGACAAGGTTGTCAACATAGCGCGACCGAATTGTTTATTTACCATCACCCGCTTTGGTCAGTTAGTGCTATTAGTCAGATTTATCGTCGTGTCCGTTGCCATTCGTTGTCGTCGTACTGCGTTAATTTTTTGTGACACTTCCTGCCGATTAATCGAGCGAGCCTGCGTCGACCGTGCTAGTGATTTTGGATTTAATTTTGGAACCCAGCATTACACCAGAGTATTTTGGAATAACTCTTTGGGGTGGAAGAGACCAGAGTATTTTGGAATAACTCTTTGGGGTGGAAAAGTCCAGCCATTGTCCTATCACCGAGTCGTGGGGTCGCTGTTGGAATCATTCGAGGCGTGCAATTCTTCCTGGTGGACCGAGGTTTAGCGGACGACAATTCAACTTCCGTTCTCGTGGGCAATCCATCCAAGCAGGTTGGGGTACCTGTCATCTTCGATTGTGTGAGCTTGCCAAGTACTTAGGTAAGACAATTTTACTTTCTAATCTGTTTTGGGTAGCGATTGCCTTGTTTACATTACGAGTATTTTAATTAACGTCACAAAGAGGTGTTTTATTTTGACACCTCAGATTTTTTGTTCGCCGGACCTCCCCACGGGAGGATTGATTCACGCAATTGTTTTTTATCTGGCTTCCTTCAGAAGTCAGCAATTCTTGTATTCACCACCGAAAGGTTGTCGCCATTTGTCAACTTGATATTTTGTGTATTGTTTGAATCTTGTGTGTTCATTAAATCAATTATTATTACACCGATTTTTATTTCCCTGGAAGAGGGGTTACTTATAACCTTTTTAGTAAGATATAGAGATCTGGACCCACGTCCCTCGCAGACCGACGTTACCATCATAAGAGCTAGTTTATTCCATCCAGGGCTCCCCACGTTAAAAAAGTGAGGTGGTTTTCCACTTCGCGTGGGAGGAGATTTCTCGATCCTGCATCCGCAGGAGAGAGGTTTTTCACTTCTCACTGGCGCCCAACGTTTTTAGGGGACTCCTGTATTGCTTGTCTCACTTGGGGTTGTCTCACTGGCAACCGTAGTTGATTATTGGCGAGGGTTCGTGATCTCAAACTTCGAGCTGAAAAGGTTTTTCACTCATACGGTAACACAGGTGGCGACTTCTATAAGTGTGTGTAATAACTTTGTTTTCAGCGACCCGTTCGACAGTGCGGACTTGGCTGGACTGCTTAGTAAGTTTTGTGTTTTTTGATACTAGTCACGTCAGGCGAAGGCTACGCTACGTACGGTTATTGTGGTTATATTGTCATTTTTTTGCGACAAATTTTGCAGGTTTATGCGAAGCAAGGCAGTATTATACGGCACGACATATTTTATTTTATTTATTATTACACTTTTTTGTTGCACTTGGCAAATCGGGGTACGTGTATTGTTATATCACGAGTCGTCTTATCGGTGAAGAACCATTTGTAAGCTGGTTGGCTTTGTTGGGGTTCTGTCACTGGCCATAGCGATTACCCGGGTTATTGCCAAAGTGTATATTTGGTGGGATTTTAATTATTTTTTAATTAAGTATTCCTGTTATTTGTTGGGTGTAATAATTTTAATATTTGTTGAGATCATACTGGTGAGAAACCATTTTTCTTATAATTATCGATCAGTCTTTATTGTGCATGAGATACCGTGTTGTGACATTTCTTTATTCACTGTGGGTTCGAATTTATACATTAATAATTTACCAGGGTTTAACGAAGCGATTTATTGCGCTTTATTAAGAATTCGCATCGGCGCGAAACCTTTTACCGTGTTAATTTTTCAATTTCATTCATCATGCCTAAGAGAGAGTACGCTATGAATTTGCGAGCAGAGGAGCTCGATATAGAATTCTTTATGCGGGGTCTATCCATTGATGCAAAAACGGTACCGGAAAAGCGCCGAGAGCTAGCGATTATCAATCGGTCCGAACTGTGTACATCAAGACCTACCATTTTAAAAAACAAACCCTTAGATTTAGCGGCAGAAATAAATTTATGTAAGGGAAACATTGACGAATTGATGGGTGTGGTAACACGTCTAGAGACCTTACCTAACCTCGATCTGTTGCAAAAGACATTCGATAGAATGGCGCATTATTCCACTCGTTTAGAAGCCCTAGAGGAATCGGCTAATGAAGCGCGACAACCGCTTTTACAAAATTTAAAATTAATGCGCGAGAAACTTGAGTCAATTTTGCAAAAACAGTCGTTGGGGGGCGAAGTTGAACAACCAGAAGTCGAGGAACCCTTACATAATCAGCTGTTAGGCACTCCTAGAGGACAATCCTCCGTTATATCACCTAGAGCTGATGTGGAAATTGATAATGACCGGCATAGCGCCGAATTAACAGCTATTTTAAATCGGTTGGTTGACCGCGATGTGGGTACCGCAAAGCAAGTACCGGTATACAAGTGGAACCTTAAGTTTCATGGTACTGGGGGGTTTGAGGAAGTATTCGAATTTTTGGACCGCGCTAGCGAGTTGTCGAGGTCGCGGAACGTTTCGGAACAACAACTTTTCAGCCATGCGGTTGAGTTTTTCTCCGGCGAAGCACTACGTTGGTTTCGAACAATAAATTCAAGGGTTAATAATTGGGCAGAATTGCTCAATGAGCTTAAACTTCGTTTCTTATCGCGAGATTTTATGTCTGATTACGAAGATCAGATAAGGAATAGGAAACAACAACCCAACGAGTCAGTGTTTTCTTACTTAGAAGTCATGTCCGAAATGTTTTCGCGATTGTCGCCCGTACCTGCGTTAGCTAAGCGTATTTTAACAATCCTAAAGAATATGCTTCCGAATATTTCTCTTGCAATGGGTACCAACCCCATTTTAACGATGGAGCAATTGTCCGAGGCTGCCGTTTCAGCCGAGGAATTAATAAAATGGACCTCTACTTTCGAGGCCACGACTTCAACGCTAGAATCTCCTGCGGCGGCGACGGTTACGCCCGGACCCTCTAAAAAGAAATACCCCGGTGCTTGCTGGAATTGCTCGGGTCCCCATCGATTCACATATTGCGATAAACCCTTGGGAACATTTTGTTTGAGATGCGGACGTAAGGGGGTCACAACGGGTAGTTGCCCGAGGCGGCATTTAAAAAACGCTTAGGGGCGAGGCGATGTCACGGCGCATCCCTCAGGCGTGCCAGAAAAGCCGATGCTTTAACATGGGGGAAATGGTTGGGGCGTGTTCGCGATTTTTGCAAATCGGATCCGCGCGCTTCCGCCATATTTTCTCATCCTACATCAGATGCGCGACCTTTTGTCAATTTGACAGTGCGTGGGATCAGCTTGACTGCTCTTCTTGATTCAGGAGCTTCACTATCCGTTCTGGGTACGGAGGCTCATTATATAATCGACCAACTCGACTTAAGTTTTAGGCGTGGTGCGGCGCTTTCACTTCGTTCGGCGGACGGTACTCCTCAAGATGTGTTGGGCCAAGTTGATATACCCATCACGATATGTGGGGTTACAAAAAGCCTGAGCGTGGTGGTATGCCGTAGCATTAAAGTTGGCCTGACTCTTGGAGTCGATTTTTGTAAACTTTTTGGCGTACGCGTTGATTTTAGACGCGACGAATTTTTAGTTGGAGAGGTTAATTCATTGGAGGCAATAAAGTCTCATCATGACC
Source organism: Podabrus alpinus (assembly GCA_932274525.1). Lineage (NCBI taxonomy): Eukaryota > Metazoa > Arthropoda > Insecta > Coleoptera > Cantharidae > Podabrus > Podabrus alpinus. Next base: position 66,432,606 of record OW026456.1, on the reverse strand, counting down.
TCGACGTTGAGCAGCAAGTTGTTCTCACTGCACTCAAAGAAAAATTTAAGGAGATAGCTCATGACAGGTTGACACGTACCAACAAGGTCGTGCACATAATCGACACGGGGGATGCGCGTCCCATAAAGCAACGTTTTTATTCCCTTTCACCTGCTATGCAGGAAATTGCGCACAAAGAGCTCGATGAACGTCGTGCGACCTAGTTCATCTGGTTGGAACTCACCTATGCTTTTGGTTCGGAAATCCGATAACACTCATCGTTTATGTTTTGACGGGCGAAAATTGAATTCGGTGACCCGTAAAGACGCTTATCCCTTGCCGAGATTACAGGACATTTTAATGCGACTTCAGGATGCGCGATTTTTAACATCCATTGACTTAAAAAAGGCATTTTGGCAGGTTCCTCTCTCTCCGGACTCTTGCGAAAAGACAGCGTTTACCGTTCCGGGTCGGGGTTTGTTCGAATACACGGTCATGCCATTTGGTATTTCGAATGCTCCGTCCACGCAGCAGCGGCTCATGGACAACATTTTTGGACCTCTCATTGGAGAGAAAATTTTTATCTATTTGGACGATATTATCGTCGTGTCAAACTCGTTTGACGAGCACATGAGTCTGCTGGAAGAAGTCCGTGAACGACTCCGGGACGCCAACCTAACTGTCAACTTAGACAAGTGCGAATTTTGTCGGTCCAGTTTAACTTTCCTGGGTCATGTTATTGACAAGTCTGGACTCCACACTGATCCGGCCAAAGTGGAGGCTATCACCAGACTGACGAAACCATCTAACGTCACTGGCGTCAAACGATTCCTTGGGATGGTGGGGTGGTACCGTCGTTTCATCCCTAATTTTTCAACTTTATCTGCTCCCATTACTGAGCTTACCAAGGGTCGCATTAAGCGCCAGACCGTCAAATGGACTCCGGAAGCCGAAAAATGTTTTGATGACCTTAAGTCATTGTTGGTTTCGGCTCCCATTTTGGCTAGTCCTGACTTCCAGGAAAAGTTTTTCATCCAGTGTGACGCATCAGACCTGGGGTTGGGTTGCGTTTTGACGCAGGGTGAAGGGGAGAGAGAGCGTGTCATAGCCTATGCATCACGTACCCTGAATAAAGCCGAGAAAAATTATTCGGTTACCGAACGGGAGTGCCTCGCGGTTATCTTTGGGATAGAGAAGTTTAGACCATGGGTGGAGGGTACAGTTTTTACGGTTATCACCGATCATTACTCCTTACTCTGGCTCATGAACATGAAGGATCCCAAGAACAAGCTTGCGCGTTGGTCAATCCGTTTGGCACAGCATTCCTTCGATCTCCGGCATCGTAAAGGGAAATTAAACGTGGTCCCCGACGCCTTATCTCGCGAACCATTGAGCGTTTCATCTTTGGTATTGTCCGAGGGCGACTTGGATAGGTGGTACCGGCGCGTGTTAGCGAAAGTAAATGAAACGCCAGATAATTACCCTGATTGGCGTATCGAATCAGGTAGGCTCTTCAAGCTGGTTGCCAATAAACACGATATTGCTTCTAACCTAGTTGAATGGAAGCAACTCATACCCAAGTCTCGTCGGAAGGACATTTTAAAACAATGTCACGATGACCCGACTTCAGCTCATTTGGGTATTTATAAAACTTTTTGCAAGGTTGGCGAACAATACTATTGGCCTAAGATGCGCGCTGATATTGCTCGCTATGTGCGTCGGTGCGCTGTGTGTTTGTCGTCCAAAGCTTGCCAGGGAGCTCGTTTTGGGTTAATGGGACGCGAAAAGAAAGTTAGGTTTCCGTTCCAATGCATATCCGTGGATCTTATGGGTCCCTTTCCTCGTTCGGCGAAGGGCAACACCATGCTTCTTGTAGTCTGCGACTGGTTTACGAAATTCGTGCTAGTTAAACCATTGAGACGGGCAACATCTAAGTCGGTATGTGAATTCTTGGAGAACGACGTGTTTCTTTTATTTGGCGTTCCCCAGATTTGCATGATGGATAATGGTGCTCAATTTATAAGCGCGGAGTTTCGGGAACTCATGACTAAATACAAGGTTTCTCATGTCTGGAGAAACGCTAACTACCATCCGCAGGTCAACTTCGTCGAGCGTTACAACAGAGTTATCGGGACGGCCATGAGGTCTTATGTGAAAAGCGATCATCGTACCTGGGATGTCGAAATATATAGAATAGCTCACGCTATTAGAGCCGCGACGCACGAAGTTACTGGGTTCACTCCTTCGTTTCTGAATCTAGGGCGGACCGTTCCAATTAGTGGAGATTATTACGGACGCATAAGGGATTTAGGGGAGGGTGACTTGGCTTTCGATGGTCGCGAGGGCGTTGCATTGGATATGCGCAAACTGAACGAGGTTTACGAGAACGTGACCAAGCATTTAAACGATGCGTACAAAAAGAACGCCGAACACTACAACTTTCGAAAACGGCCTGTTAGTTTTAAGGTCGGCGACGTAGTCTGGCGTCGTAATTTTGTTTTATCCAACGCTGGCGAAAAACGGTGCAGTAAGTTGGCACCTAAATATATTAAATGCAAGGTACGCGAAGTCACGGGTCCTCTAACCTATCGTTTGGTGAATGAGCGCGGTAAAGACGTGGGTATATTTCATGCGAAAGATCTCAAGCAGCATCCTGAGGGCGATGACGTAGGGAGCGTACAAGAGTTGAATAGGGGGTAGATTCACATTGCTTAGGGGGGAGGTTGGTGTAATGTATGTCACTAATTGGTCTATAAACATCTCAGATCATAACTACAGCGTGTTTCCTGTCGTCGATTCAATTTTTTTTTCCAACTTGCGTTTTGAATCGTCTTCGTGCGGCCTCGGGGCGACATTTTAACATGTGATCGCTTTACCACTTGATCATGGCTTTGTTTGTGTTCCGTGTATTCCGTAAGTCAGTTTACTGACTCACCATTTCCGTGGGGTCAACAAGTCCCGACCCAAATTAATTTTCGGTCTTGGCGTTTATGGGGGCCGTCGGACTTCTTGCCTTGTGCAGGAACAAAGGGAGCTTGTTCGGTTGCTTCATCGGTGGGATTTGGCTATACCTGCACGCCCTGCTTAGGTTAGGCGTGCCGTTGCACTGTTGGCAGTGGGGTTTGTCAATCCTTGCTGGTTGGTAGTCGGCAAGTCTTCCTCCTGTTACGGGTAGGGGGGGTCGTCGGTCGTATTTTCGTCGAGACCATAGTGCCTTCAGCCATTCCCCAACTGTGATCCCGGTTTTGAGAGAGAACCGGGTGAGTTTTTCACGTCTCTCAATGACATACTGTCATTCCCCGGGGTTAACCCTTCCTCCCATCCTCAAAGATGGCCTGGTGCCCGCTGTCTTCTCGCTTCGGTGGTGTGCGTTTGTTAGCTGGCGGTCCACGACGCGTTGTTTTCACCCATACGCGAGGACGAGCTATCGCTCATATCATCGGGGTGGGGACGCATCGGCCATTAGGGTTGTTTATCCTTTCCCACAATTCCTTATTTCCAACTCCACTTACCTCAATCCTACCTAGAATGGAAAAGTTTGATTGTTATTACTTATATAGTAACTGATAATAGATTATTTCTAAGTTGGCAACCATACAGAAGCGTGACGTCACGCATTTAGAAACCCCCCTCTCCCCAGCGTCACAAATAATCTCGCAAGTTTGAATCCCCCCCCCCCCCCCCGTGCGTAACATAATTTATGAACCTTGGTGCATGACGCCGATGGCGTCACAAGAAACCATGCGCAAACTTTTAATGTTGGTTTTACAGCAGAACCAGTATAAGATAGCATTCGGCGTGTCTGTATAAGTGTATGGTATAAGGTTAAAAATGTAGTAAAATGTTACCATCAAAACGCTATAAATTTTGTTACGAATTAGGGTCAAACAATAAGAATAGACATCCATTAAATCTCAAACGTTTCTCAATCGATTGATAACAATTTCATATTTAAAAATATTTAAGGGGGGGGGGGGGAGAAAATCCGTTAAAATATTGAAGCTTCAAACAGCTTCTCACTACTGATTTTCCAATAACATTTATTAACTGTTCATAACATTATGAGTTTTTAATAATTAAAAAACTTATATTTTTAGTTTTTAAACAGTGAAAATATTCAGGATTCAAATATCTTCGATCTTCGATTTAAGGTGATTTTAAATCGAACGCACATCACATGCATAGAAAGAGATGGGTCACAATGCTTCTGTCAAAGAATATAACGGATTTTTATATCTTCTATCCGTTATCAATCAACCTAAAACAATAATTAGTTGACCACTGCCAATTTTATTCAAAATTATTGAGACGGGTCCATACACACTTCCACTCCCATTTTTTCGTTCTTCCGTGGATACGCATGACGAGTCCGCCATGTTGAATGTAAGTTCACTTTTGTTCTGATCGTCAAAGCTAATAGTTCGGAGTGTGTGCGGTGCTAAGTCTAAATTCATTTTATTGCTATTGCAAGTATAAATTAATACATCGAGTTAACTAAGATCTACATCGAGTACACGGGGGTGAGGCTGACATATTTTTTTGAATACGGAAGTATACCATAGCACATTTTCGTTTTGACATCTGGAAGTCAATCGCCATTTTTTTGTGTGCTCGAATATTTATTCAGACTGCACTTTGCGCATGCTCTTGCGCCCTCTATCGGGATTTGGGAGAGTGACAAGGTTGTCAACATAGCGCGACCGAATTGTTTATTTACCATCACCCGCTTTGGTCAGTTAGTGCTATTAGTCAGATTTATCGTCGTGTCCGTTGCCATTCGTTGTCGTCGTACTGCGTTAATTTTTTGTGACACTTCCTGCCGATTAATCGAGCGAGCCTGCGTCGACCGTGCTAGTGATTTTGGATTTAATTTTGGAACCCAGCATTACACCAGAGTATTTTGGAATAACTCTTTGGGGTGGAAGAGACCAGAGTATTTTGGAATAACTCTTTGGGGTGGAAAAGTCCAGCCATTGTCCTATCACCGAGTCGTGGGGTCGCTGTTGGAATCATTCGAGGCGTGCAATTCTTCCTGGTGGACCGAGGTTTAGCGGACGACAATTCAACTTCCGTTCTCGTGGGCAATCCATCCAAGCAGGTTGGGGTACCTGTCATCTTCGATTGTGTGAGCTTGCCAAGTACTTAGGTAAGACAATTTTACTTTCTAATCTGTTTTGGGTAGCGATTGCCTTGTTTACATTACGAGTATTTTAATTAACGTCACAAAGAGGTGTTTTATTTTGACACCTCAGATTTTTTGTTCGCCGGACCTCCCCACGGGAGGATTGATTCACGCAATTGTTTTTTATCTGGCTTCCTTCAGAAGTCAGCAATTCTTGTATTCACCACCGAAAGGTTGTCGCCATTTGTCAACTTGATATTTTGTGTATTGTTTGAATCTTGTGTGTTCATTAAATCAATTATTATTACACCGATTTTTATTTCCCTGGAAGAGGGGTTACTTATAACCTTTTTAGTAAGATATAGAGATCTGGACCCACGTCCCTCGCAGACCGACGTTACCATCATAAGAGCTAGTTTATTCCATCCAGGGCTCCCCACGTTAAAAAAGTGAGGTGGTTTTCCACTTCGCGTGGGAGGAGATTTCTCGATCCTGCATCCGCAGGAGAGAGGTTTTTCACTTCTCAAGAAGCATCACGATTGAGGAGAGAGATCTTTGAAACAAAGCGGATTTTCAAAAATCATCAAAGTAAAAAATATTTTTTAGAATATTCTTGAATATTTTGTACCCTTTTTGTAAATGATAATAGCCCCTTTAAAATTTTCGCGGACTAATTATTTGCATTCTTAGTTGCACTTAAACTTATAATGTAAAAATTAATGGCGCAACATCCAATTCGGAGCAAAACAAATTCTGGACCAACATTTGTGTAAAAAAATTGTTTGATGCAATATTTCAGCAGCCTTCAATATTTTCTTCGGTAATATTGGTTGAAGTTTGGCAGTCAATATTGGTTCAATATTGCAGCAAGCTTCAGCCAATATTGGCGCAATATTGATTTCCTATATTGGCGCAATATTTGAAATAAATATTGAACCAATATTGGTTGAAGCTCGGCAGTTAATATTGGCTATCAATATTGGTTCAATATTGCATCAAGCATCAGCCAATATTGGCGCAATATTGATTTCCTATATTGGCGCAATATTTGAAATCAATATTGAACCAATATTGGTTGCAGCTCGGCAGTTAATATTGGCTATCAATATTGGTTCAATATTGCATCAAGCATCAGCCAATATTGGCGCAATATTGATTTCCTATATTGGCGCAATATTGGAAATAAATATTGAACCAATATTGGTTGAAGCTCGGCAGTTAATATTGGCTATCAATATTGGTTCAATATTGCATCAAGCATCAGCCAATATAGGCGCAATATTGATTTCCTATATTGGCGCAATATTTGAAATCAATATTGAACAAATATTGGTTGAAGCTCGGCAGTTAATATTGGCTATCAATATTGGTTCAATATTGCATCAAGCATCAGCCAATATAGGCGCAATATTGATTTCCTATATTGGCGCAATATTTGAAATCAATATTGAACAAATATTGGTTGAAGCTCGGCAGTTAATATTGGCTATCAATATTGGTTCAATATTGCACCAAGCATCAGCCAGTATTGGCGCAATATTGATTTCCTATATTGGCGCAATATTTGAAATCAATATTGAACCAATATTGGTTGAAGCTCGGCAGTTAATATTGGCTATCAATATTGGTTCAATATTGCACCAAGCATCAGCCAATATTGGCGCAATATTGATTTCCTATATTGGCGCAATATTTGAAATCAATATTGAACCAATATTGGTTGAAGATCGGCAGTTAATATTGGCTATCAATATTGGTTCAATATTGCACCAAGCATCAGCCAATATTGGCGCAATATTGGTTTGCTATATTGGCGCAATATTGGAAATCAATATTGAACCAATATTGGCTAAAGCTTGCAATATTGGGCCAAGATTCAATATTGAGCCAATATTTGTCCAATATTGCGCCAACATTGTGTGCTACATGGGCTCATTTTCTGCATTAAACAAAAACTCCTGCGTTACAAATTGGCCATAACCCCAATCACTTGAAGAAGTTGGAAATCTATGTGAATCTTGTCGAATTTTAACTAATTCACCTTTAGAGTTTACAATAGCCAACTTGTATTTTGTTAGTATATCGCTCATATTAGTTTTAACTAACTGGATAAACAGAGAAACATATTTGTCATCTTTCTCAACTTCTCCTTTTGGGTACAGCCACAAACACCATTCCGACTTATCACTGTTGTTTCCAGCCGAAAATATAGTTGACATCAACTTTTCACCGACTTTTTCGTGGCAGAAACTAAAATTAGATATGGTCCAGATGTGCCTCAGCTTAACAACTTTAACATAAGTTGAACTCCAACTCTGCAAAATTTCATTAATGTCTTTTTTGTTACAATTGCGACATGGGACTGGATATTCAGTCATTGTGGTAGAAATTCCAGTGGCTGGTATACTTTATTAATCTAAAACAAAACGACATTATTTTATTTTCGAAATAAGAAACCAAGCAGGGAACCCCCTCATGATATGTTAACGTTCTAATGTAAAACATTTCTACAGTTTTGTATAGACGTCAGACAGTACTATAATATGTAAGTATGTTTCAGACTCATTAGTCATCATCAGTACTGTATACATACAAATATTGCGCAACATAAAAAATTTTTATGTAACGTGAAAATACGCGTACACATAATATCATCGGAAAAACTGTCGCGCCGAACGAGATTTATCTCTGCCAACAAGTCAAATATTGATAACAATACCATGTATATAGTTAACAAATTTTTCGGATTATAAGCACAGATGCAATATAGAAAATAAAATTTACACAATCAAAAATAAACGATGTACTATATGTATGTACATGATGATTACTAATGGGTCCGAAACATATGTCTGTGTGTTGTTCAACTTTGATTGTGCAAGACTTGATAAATATAATAAAGTAAACTTATTTAAGTAAAATTAATTACTTATTACCTTTCTTTTAAATGGCGATTCGCTTGATTTAAGAGGATGTGTTAGCACTAATTTGATTAGAGGGTGTTAGAGTTACTTGACGTATTTTGGTCACAATTGAAAAATTTTTACATGAAAATAATTATGTTGATAAGTGATAGACTACGATACTTCTTACGTACAACCATTCTCAATGCGCATGCAGAAACTATGGTCTTTATCTGGCAAATTTAAAAATATGTTGTTCTCATTTGTTATGAACTGAATATCCCTTAATAATTTGGATGTTATGATTACTTTTTATTGGACAATAATAATATTGGTAGATTGCTAGTTGATGGAAATACCCCATTAAGCAATTATTTAAATAAAATGTTTTTTTATTATCATGGATCATCTTAAATACATTTAAAATTTATATTTTTTTGGATCACCCTGTACTTGCTTCTGAAAATAAACAAAATGGTATCTAGCGAAGCTTAGGCGAAAAAGCGCATAATTTTGTAAATGCGACTGTTTACTTACTTTTTCAAGCTAAATATTTCAATTCTTAAAAATGCTTCCGGTGCGGTGGGGCAAAATCGTACTAATCGGGATGACAGGGGGGCCTCCGAAAATTTAATAGTATTCTATACCTTTTACAGTATTATTTAGAGATAATGGAAACAGATTTGGGCAAATGAAAACAAATTTGGTGCAAATGAAAACAGATTTTGAGCAAATGAAAACAGATTGTGAGCAAATGAAAACAGATTTTGAGCAAATGAAAACAGATTGTGAGCAAATGAAAACAGATTTTGAGCAGATGAAAAAAAAGTTGGTGCAAATGAAAATAGATTTTGTGCAAATGAAAACAGATTTTGAGCAAATGAAAACAGATTTTATTCAAGTGAATACAATTTTGGAACATTTGGACATGCATTTGGACATACATTTTGAACAAAATGAAAACAGATTTGAAAACATGAAAACAAATTTTCTACAAATTAAAATTATGAACTTCAATATTTATTTTTATTTTTATGAAATTTCAACAATGTCTTCCTGCCGTAATGATGCACCATAATACCGTTCCACATCGTTTACGTATCCAGGAAGATGTTCCTGTCGCATCTCTTGAAATGTAATATCGGAGATGTCTTCCAAAATACGCATTCTAAATTCTGAAATGGTTGGTTCTTGGTTGTTATTACGCACGTAATTCAATACTTCAGGCATTTTGTCTTGCAATTGACGTTTTACTGAAGATTTAAAGGAACTCCATAGCAATTCGATCGGATTCAATAGGTACGAGTAAGGAACCAAACGCACTATTTCGATGTCTTCTTCTGGTGTAAGTACACTCAGAAGTTTAGTATCAAATGCAAAATTTTCTCACAAATTATCTAAATAAATGGTTCCTAAGTCTATACAGAATGAATTTTTAAGCATTCTAGAAAAAAAACTTATTAATAAATTTTGAAAAATAAAGTCACAAAATTGTACGAACTATTTCGGGAGCTTTTTCAGTAATTCAACAGTAACTCTTTGCTAGGTTGCAAGTTTAATTTATCGTTAATTTCAAAATAACTGAAACAGAAAAATACAAAACAGAAGATAAATTTTTTTACTAAATTGATTTTCATTAAATATAAATAAATCTTGCTTTCAGAAGTAGAAAAACGTGCTTTTACAAAAATTGAATTTCAAATTTTACCCATTTATATTGTTTTAATTCTATGAAAATCAGATTTTACAAGAAACAAATTTACTATTATTTCTCTACTTTAGTTTATTGAAATTATTTGTAATTAATCGTATAACCATACAGAGAGTTCTTTTGCGGTTTTTTTATTTCCTAAAAACCATTTTCTAATATCCGGGTAACCTGAAATTTGGTAGACATATTTATGTAATTTGAGTGTCAGAATGACCCACAAATTGGGAGTCATTTTCTCCCAATTGGGGATTTTAATTGCTCTAATGTGGTTTTTCGCTTACAACTCGCTTAATTTTATTTTTAGGAAAAATTATCGTCAGACCAAAATTGAAAAACATAAAATTATCTCCAAAATGGTTTATAAAATTCAATTAAGATGACATGCAAAAACATTTTATTGTCAATACCAATTACGCCAATTATGTTGTTGCGAACACCTGACTTTAATTGGCAATCAGAGATTCTTATAATCTCACATATTATGTGAATTATCCCCTGGCTAATACTCACCGGTTCTTACTTATCTCAGGCTCATATGTTTATAAGTTTCACTAAATAAGGGAAGGTTATATGAAGAATAAAAAGCATAACTACTACAAAAATTTAAATATAATAAACAAATTAAAATTAATTTGTACAAAAACAATTATAATTATGAAAGTATGCCTAAGTGGCGTTTATAATTTAACTAAAAGTTTAATATTAAAAATTATAAAAAAAATGTCCTATCACACTATTTATCTTAAAATTAAATTAAAAATTTACCTTGGTAAGTTTTTGGAATGTGATAACTTAGAATAATCTTCATTAGTTGCCAGATCTTATTGTTTGCACTATTCCAATACATAAAAGTTTAAAATATTCTTTGTTCTCACAATTGGAAACATATTTTTAATTCAGATTGTTTATTTATTTATTTCGCACTTGTATCAACTAAATTATTGTATTAGCGTGGCGCACATTTATTAACTATTAATTTATAATTTTCTCGCTTCACTTCAATTAGGAAAAATTCAAGTTATCTCCTTTTTTACCATTAGAAACGCGTTTTTATCAAGATAATTTATTATATTGGCGTTTCGCACATTTGTTGATTACTTATTATTGGTTTATCTCATTTGTTGATTAACTTATTATTGGTTTATGCTAGTTGTTGATTAACTTTGAAACAAATAGAACATACGAGAAAGGCCTCCGATCAAGAAAACCGGGATATAAAAAACCGGGATGTTAGGGACCCTTGAAAAAGCATTAAAAAGTATAGTCGCGGTATGGGGCAGTTATCTTTTACGTTTCACCCCCAAAAAATAGCGTAAAAACAAAAAATAATCGATGTTACATGTAGGAGAGACGAGCTGCATCTGCCGGTCCGTAACCTTTACCTTTACCTGATATGTATTTGATGGAGCATCCCGGCGCAGCCGGCCTTCTCCTTCATCTGAAAGAATACATTAGTGACATTGGAATTTATAGAGACCGGTGGGTCTCTGGGAATTGGCGCTTGGCGGACTGACTGGTAAAAACCTGAGCTGTGACTGTGAATATGTAATATGAGAAGAAAAAGAAAATTTTTACGTTTGCCGATATAGTAGAGTCCCTAATTCGAAGAAAGAAATTATGAATTAATTTCTATTGATGACCTCGGAGTGAGTGGCTTCTACTTGGAACTAGTCAGAATTGGCGACTAGTGGGATTATAGTGATGCTATGGGGGGTGATTTAACGAAGCTTGTGATAATTGATCGAAAAATTACACAAATCTAGTGAATAAATTCACTTTCGAAGAGAATTTGTGTAAGTTAAACCTATGAACATACATTAGTCTGTGTGGGGGTGAGTTATGGTCAGGAGTTGTCCGTGGTCAGGAGTGATTTGGGACGGGGAATGAGAAAGTCAGCTGGGTTGTATTGACCTAGTTGGTTTACTAGTGGGTTTTCTGAGAATTTGGATTTGTTGTAGAGATTGGTGGCATGTTTACGATTAAGAGTGTTAATGAGGTCTAGTTTGGCGTCTGCATGTAGTCGCCTGTTAGTGACGTAGTAGGGGGCGCTGAAAATAGCTCGGAGATTTTTGTTTTGAATGACTTGAAGTTTATTTATGGCCCTGGGGCGTGCATATCCCCAGACAGGGGAGGCGTAAATCATTGTCGGGCGGATTATGGCTTTGTATAATCTTAGTTTGTGAGCGGGGGACATGGTACTTTTTGCGTTCATGAGGACGAACAGTCTATTGAAGAGGCATTTGGCTTTACCGTCTGCGGAGGAAATGTGAGCGTCCCCCGGTCCGTAAACGGCTAAGTCGAAGACTAGTTCATCTTGCACGGACCGACCACAGAATGAGTGAGATTCCACCCGCGCGTCAGTGAAACACGTAAAATTTACGATTTTCAAAGTAGATTTTCTCTATCAAAAGTTGGTTTATCCTGCTATAGGAGTGTTACCATCGACTTTTAAAAACATTAAACTATCCGAAAATCGATAGCTAAAATTGAAATTCGATGTTGGATAAAAGTCACCCTTCCCCTACAATGTTGCGGATAATTCGCAACCTGTTCCAAAAGAAAGACAATAAATTTTGCATGTACCTGAATCCTATTCGTACCTTTTAACGCTGTACCTATTTTTAAAGCAAATTAAACTAAATAAAATCTCCTCACTCCGAAACCTGTTCATTTATTAATACAAAAAATAAATCTATGAAACAAAATTATAAATTTAAACAAAACAAATTAAGTGTACAATTAACCTTACTATAAATAATCTAACACCCTCCAGATTTAATCGCACTAATTAAAATTTTATCAGAAAATATTGTCTAACGATCGTTTAACTTAACGCACTCAAATTATCGTCTTACCGGTTTCACCACCGTCGAAGAGAATTGGTCCTGATGTTTTGCACGCCGCCTACGTGATGTGTTCCAACCTCGGCATCCTCCAATTACCGTTCGAATTATACAATCATCGCCAACCATAGGTGATCAATTACTTTTTCCAAAATTCAATTTTCCAAACAACAAATTTCCACGATATTATCTAAACGTTCGCAATCCATACTATTTGAATTAATCTAACTAACAATCTTCCTCTCACATGTTTTGACGGACACCGTGAGAATCCATTCACAAAATTAAATTACAAAATTACATCCTCTCTTGCATACGAACGCCATCAGAGTGCATTAACCAAAATTACGTCCTTATTCATACACGGACATGAAGAGGGTTCATTAACCAAAAATACGTCCTCACTCATACACGGACACGAAGAGAGTCCATTAACCAAAAATACGTCCTCACTCATACACGGACACGAAGAGAGTCCATTAACCAAAAATACGTCCGTATCCATTCACGGACACCAAGAGAGTCCATTAACCAAAAATACGTCCCTATCCATTCACGGACACCAAGAGAGTCCTCTATCCAAAATTATCTTCCTTTGTTCCCTTCCAAAACTTTTCTCTGAGACGGCGTACTTTAAATTTTGAATTCAATCTGTCCTTTTCCCGTAACTTCACTCTTTGTTTATTACTTAAATTTTCGATTGTTCGCGTTTACCTAACCTTTACAAATTTTAAAATTACTTAATTTGTTTTAATTTCAAAATTGAACAATTACATCAATGATTTATAATTTCTTTTCTTACATGTTTCAGGAATCGATTATTTTGTGAAGAGATTAAATTTAATATGAGTTCTTTGGATATTTGATCAAGCAGCTCTTTTATTTTAAAGGTACTCGTAAGACTTAGGTATAGTTTGTTTCAGAATAATTGAAATTAAAAAAAGTCATAGAATCAAATTACGTTGATAAAAAAGCGTACGAACTATGTGATAAGATATTATGCTGTCGACCAAGCATATGCATTGCTAAAGGCTGGCGCGAGATTAAAATAATTAACCTTATCTCTATATATTATGTTTCGTTTATAGTTTGTACGTTTTTATATCAACGTAATTTGATGCTATGACTTTTTTTTAATTTCAATTATTCTGAAACAAACTATACAATCCATTTAACCAGCATAAATAGTGGCTTCTTAGCCTTTACCTTTTTATGGATGTGTTTTTAACTTAATCGAACTGACCCTATTTTGGATCACCACAATATACAAGAATATTATAATGCATTACGTAGTATGTCGGAGTCATCTTTAAATTTATTACTTACTACGTAACTTTAGACGACAGGCCCTTATTCGAAATAAAAAAAGAAAATATGTACTAATATGTATAATGAAATTAATATTACAAAATAATTTTTACTACTTTTTATTACTTTTAGAAATTGAATTAACCAAATAAAATCTTTACAGGAAAAATGTATGATAAAAATAGAATTGCAATTAGCAATATGAATCATAAAATATCTAAAATCTGACTCATTTCAGTTTCTATGAAGATAGTGGCTTGAATGTAAACATTTATTTAAACCTGATGTATTACAATAAACAGTAATTTTTGCGCTTACAAGTTGCATACATACTAGATTATACCAAAAACGCCGAATTTCTCTGCAAAAATCCCCCAGAAATTAGGGGCTGTACATAAATGATGTCACACATTTGGGGGGAGGGGGGGATTCATCAACTTGTGACAAAGTGTGACATGGGGGTACGGGGGGTATGCTTCCTTGTGACGTCACGTCCTTACTTATTTTTTATACATTGTATCTTACCGGCCCTGTCATGATAGCGGCCTTGTTCACCTTTGAGATTTAAAATTTAAATTCTATATATTTAATTTATGCCTTTATACCAACCTAAAATATTAAAAAAATTAATAATATATATGATTCGGCCTTCGGCCTCACAGGGAGGACCATAATAGATCCGTGAATGCCATAGTTGTTCGGGCTCACAGGGAGGACAATAATAGATCTCCATAATATTGTTCTAAATAATAATTAAGTTTTTTAACTATAATAAGTCAGTTTTACTCCAAAATAAATTTCAGTTCATATAAGGTTATATGATAGATTAAGAGCACCATCTAGCGAAAGTGTAGTGAGGAAGCATGGCCAGGTAAAGTAAGGTTTTGCCAGGTAAAGTAAGGGTGTGTCGAAAAAATCGAAAAACGCGAATAACTTTGTTCCCCGCGCGAATTTTTTCTCCATTTATGCATTATTCAGTACACTTATATGATAACGGTAACGGCGTTTATTGAAAATCGACAAAAAGCACCATCTAGTGATAGATTAAGAGCACCATCTAGCGAAAGCGGAGTGAGCAAGGATGGCCAGGTAAAGTAAAGGTTTGCCAGGTAAAGTAAGAGTATCCGTATAGGGTGTGTCAAAAAAAAATCGAAAAAAGCGAATAACTTTGTTCCCCGCGCAAATTTTTATGCACGAATAGTTGCGCCTGGACCTACAGAATAATTGTGCAAAATTTGGTTGAGATCGGTCAAAGGGTCTAGGAACGTATAGCGAACAAGCAAACAAACACGCAGATAAGCTGTTTTATATATATTTATAGAAAGAAGATATATAGAAAGAAGATATAATATAAAAAAAATTATATTTACCAATTTGATTTGAAACACCAGAAATATTAAAAGAACTAAATGGCTAAATGGAACTGAAGATGCTGAATGGCTTGATGAAGATGATGTCGATTTGACTAATGTACCATCAGTGCTACCTGTGGAGGATATCAGCTTGCCTTTGCAATTAATAGGATACATATCGGAATGGTCTGTTAACCCATGGACCGATGCCCGGTAGTGCAGTTATGTTTGTGATAGAATATAGTATATTTTTTTAACAATAAAAATATTTTATCATACATTTTTATGAATTTTCCGCAGTAATTTTTTTGCAGAATTTTTGGGATTATGGGTATTATGGGATTCGTGAGGGGGGGGGGGGTAAAAATAAATTTGTGACATCATTTCTGGGGGGGGGGATCTCACATTTTGTGACCAAGTGTGACAAGGGAGGAGGGGGGGTTTAGTTTGGTCCTAAATTGTGTGACATCATTTATGGACGGCCCCTATATGGTTTTCTTTAGTCCTGAAGAAAAAAGTAATTACTTACATGTTTGTTAAAATGACGATTCGCTTGATTAGACAGTAACTGTTATAGTAGACACATTCGAAATCTACAAGTCGTCAAAAAGTCGTCCAATGGAAAAGGGCACAATTTCAAAATTTTCATTTAGCCCCATGACAACAAACTTCGATACCTCAAATATCTGTGTAAATTTTTTCAATGGATTCTCTGTGGCCCTTCTACCTGAAAAAAATTGTTATAATTTTGCAAATACACGCACGGTTATGGAAGAAATAATTTTGAAACTCGATTTACTCGAAATTTTTATATAATATAATATCTTACATTATTTTCGTAAGCTTTCACAACTTATTTTGGATGTTATTCGGTCTTAAAGTCTTACGTCAGAACTTGAAAAGCAAAAAGAAATAAATAGTACACTTTACATGTACGATACATAATAATTCCTCAAGTTCTGACCTAAAATGTAAGACTGAATAACATTAAAACTAAGGTGTGAAAACTAATGAAAACAATGTAAGATATTATTTGTTTAATACTACATGTCATACTAAAATTTTATTATTCTAACTTATGCCTATTCAAAATTATTTAAAAAAATTCACCGAAAAATGCTACTTTCAGAAGTCGTATAAATATTCGCAACTTTCAAGTGCCTAAAAGATTTTTATTTTTTTATAAAATTGCATAAAATTTATGTGGTGTATAAAACAAAGTATACTCTTTCAGATACTACAAACTATTTATTATTTTTTTGGCAAATTTTTGCTGAAAATCGCTTTATATAAATTTCCATTTTTTTCAGTTTATTTTCAAAATTTGGAAACAGGCACATATAATTTGATTGAAAGTTATATCCGCAAAAATTATTTATTTAATTCATTTATTAACAATAAAATAATGAGATTTTAAATAATGTGTTGTCGAGCAGTGAGTAGCGGGGTAGGTAAAAGCAGGAGTCGAAAAAATATAAAAATTACATTGTGATAAGCTGGAAGAATCGGTCTATAAATTATTCTTAATACATTTTTTTGATAAATACAAGGTGTCGGCAGTAGCGTAATGTAAACGGCAAAATATATGAAAATAATTAAAATATTGTGGTTTTCATTTCGAGTAATCAAGTTTCAAAATTATTTCTTCCATAACCGTGCGTGTATTTGCAAAATTATAACAATTTTTTTCAGGTAGACGGGCCACAAAGAATCCATTGAAAAAATGTACACAGATGTTTGAGGTATCGAAGTTTGTTGTCATGGGGCTAAATGAAAATTTTGAAATTGTGCTCTTTTTCATTGGACGACTTTTTGCCGACTTGTAGATTTCGAATGTGTGAAGCAAGAGGAACATTTTTGGATAGGTTGTTGCTTTTTACCTCAAAATGCCCACAAACTCCGTTTTTAAGCGACTTTTTGGTGTCTGAGCACTCTACTATCATCAGTACGAATTTCTTTACATCCACTCCCAATGCGCACGCAGAAACTATGGTCTTTATGTGGTAAAAATTAAAAATTTATTTTTATCATTTGTAATCATCCCTTAAAAATTTAAATTTTACGATTACTTTTTGTTGTACAATAATAATATTAATATTGCGCCCTTCGTTTCTTGAACCCGTGTGAAGTCTTCGAGGTTGTAGTAATTCGGTTGCTGGACTACAAGTTATCCACTTTCGGGCATCTATCGTACAATTTGTCGATAAAATTACTACCCATTTTTTTTAAATTGTGTAAAATTTATCTATAACAATATATCGGGTCGACGCATAAGTCCGTAGCGTTTTTAAACTTAAATTTAATTTTTTAAACATGAAAAATACATAAACTAATCAATATATTCTCCTGCATTGTTTATGATTTACAATATTGTTCTGGCAGTTTTTGGATTCCACGTCTGAAGAAATCCGGTGGTTTGGAGGTGAAGAAGTCGTCGAGCCAGTTTTGAAGAGCAACGTCGTTATTAAATGAGCTTCCGCGGAGATTGTTGGATAGAGAGCGGAAAATAGTAGAGAGGGGAAAGATGAGGAGAATAGGGCGCATGTGGAATAACCACCCAACCGAGGTCTTGAATAGCTGCTTTTGTATTGTTAGCAGTATGCAGACGGGCATTATCATGTTGCAAAACCACTTGATGCCGTCTTGCCGGTCGTTTTTCTTGAATTCCAGCCTCCAGGCGACGCAGTTGTTGACAATAAACCTAAGAAGTGATGGTTACATACCTCGGAAGCAATTCATAGTGTAATTCCTTGCGTGGATGGGCATCAGATTTTGCACGAGGATTTGCTTGTTTGTTAGGGCTCAGCCATTCCTTTCTGTTCTTTCTTTTTGTAACACGGGATTGGTAATATCATCACAAATGACCATCCATTTAAAGGACCGGTTGAACGCTGTTACGTACCTCGCTTCCAAGCAAGAGCCCCTCAACCAACTCGAAGAGGAAATGCGGAGAACATGGCAAGGCCTGTGGGAAGCCTCAGATAAGGGAAGATGGACGTCGAGACTGATACCCAATATCCACCCCTGGGTGTTAAGGAAACGCGGCGGCTTACTATACTAAATCATACGATACCACACAGATGCTATAACAAGTATCTCCATAAGTTCAAGAGGGCGGAATCCGCTAAGTGCCACTATTGCGGAGTGACCTCCGCAATACAGGCCTGTAACCAGGCCTGTATGTGCACCTGATGTTGTCCAATGAAGAGGCATGGAGGGAAATCGCGAAGCTGATTGTGGACATCATGTCGACTAAAGCTAACGAAAACTTCTAACTCCTCTACAACAGAATTTTCAATTATAATTTCAAGTATTTAACCGCGACTTTGGTGACCTAGGAGTATTTTATCTGTTTACGAATGGTGGCACCCTGGTTCGTCTTGGTCTGGTTGTTGAGACGGTTTTTTTTGGGGTGGGGGAATTAGGATGGGAGGTTGGAGGTGGTGGTGAATATATTTGATGCAACCCTTGACGGTGGTGAATATGGCTGTTTGCTACACCCTTTCGTTTTGCAGTGCAGGGGAGAGGGAAACCTTCATAGGCACCATCCCAATCTAGGATGGTGGTATGAGATTCTTACGCACTAAAACCCCCTTTCCGGTGACACCCGAATTCACCTATCGGTATTTCTTCAGCTGTCACCTGCGATGTTATGTGTCGTTACCCTTTTTTCTGCCCTTTCGGCTTTCGGGTCTTATTCTTCTTTCGGATAGAGTGGGAAAACCACTCCAGCCTACTTTTGTTCTTGTGCCCTTTCGGGACTTTTCGTTTTCTTCTTTTTCAGCAGAAGTGGGAATACCACTTCAGGGCTCTCCTGGAAAATTATCTTGAGGACTTCTGTCGGAATGTTATCCGGTCCCGGCGCTATGCCCATCGCCATCTCTCTTGCCGCTTTTAACAACTCTTTTGTCGTAAATTCTGGCATCTGGTCGGCTGTTTTTTCCTGTGCCCACTGGATTAAACCACCCAATGGAGGAGTATATTGTTGTTGCTATTTGATACAACATAAACAAATTAACTAAAACTAACATAAAAAGGAGAAGGACAATAACGGAATGGTTTAACAAATGAACAATGGCACAACGATGTAAGATTTAACGGAAAATTAGGGAAAATAAGTAGTACCTTAATGGGCAGATTCGTCTTAACGATCCCATATTTTTAAAATTTTAATATTTCATTCGTTCTGGATTTCGTTCAAGAATGCATGCATTTGTACTAATGTTTAAAATTTAATTATTTTAATATTAGTCTTTTTGAAAATACTTTAGAAACGAATAAATCCAGTAGAATATGTCAAAATTTTATTATTAATTTTGTGTATTGGTTTAAAAGTGGCCATTCAATAATGTAAAGAGCACCTTGACAAAGTCGATCTGTCCGGTTCGTTGACCAAATACCTATAAATGATTGATACAAGGTTATTTTAGAAAATTTTATATTAATATAATATGTTGATGTTTATCAGCTTGCTATCAGATTGTCCTGTTTGTTCCATCTAAATTTTCAGAGATTTATGATTATTATCAGTTTATTATCATATTTTCCTGGTGACCATCAATCGTTAAAATTTGTATTAGTCAACAGCAGTCTATGGTTTCAAACGGTTTCACTTCGAAGTAAACAATCCAGAAAAATGAAAAATATTATTTCGGTATTTGCATTAGGCTTGATTGTTCAAGGTGTATCCGCCAATGAAGATTTTTTTATCTAAGGTATCTCTTAAACTATAATAATTCGGTACAATAATATATTTTTTGAAGTCACAATAAATTTAGTCAATTTTTTCCTGCTGGTTCGGAAAGGGAATTTCAAAATTAAATATTTACTTGCAATTTGGTGTGGTATAATGAAATTTTAATAGTTACTCAAAATTCCAAAATAATACAAAATTTAATTACACTACGCCTTTTCCAGAAGTAATTTAGAAAACGTTCACTGCTGTTCAAAAATCGTGAATTGTAATTCAGATTTGTTAATTACTCGTATTATAAATATATTGAAATCACAAGTTAAAGTTCATTTTAATTATTACCTTTTTGATTTATTTAAACATTCAAATTTTTAGCTTTCATTGGTTAAAACAACCGATGCATTCATTGAGCTGAACATTTGACGCTTTCTGAATTTCATGTAGTGCTTTCTAATTTTCATTTGTCGCTTTCTAAATTGAAATTGACGGCTTATGAATATCAACTGACAAATCGGAATTACGATTGACGCCTTCAGAATATCAATTGATAAATCTGAATAACGGTTGACAATTGTTACAACACGTTTCGCTTCCACGACACCTTCTCAACAGGTATAAAAGAAAGGTGACTAGCTCAAAGTCGCGAAGGGGTAGGTGGTGAAAAGGAGTAAAAAGGGTCGTGTGACGGCACGTCGCGAAGCATGTGTCTCCAACCGACGACCGGGCAATCCTCGATCGCGATTCTAAAAATGGTCAAAATCGGTGTGAATAATTTACACGGGGGGGGGGGGGATTATGTCTAAATCGGTGGGTATAATATACACGAGGGGGTTTAAATGGGCGCCACGCGTACGAAGACCTGAATCTTTTTGAAGGGGACTGATTATCACACCTTCTAAGCTGGTACGCGACAACTTGATGATCTTAATGCGAATTCTCACTCCGGAAAAGCCTCATTCAACGACCTTACCTTTACAGGAGGCGAACTTTCCTTCGGTGAAAATAGCTAAATAAACACTGACACAATAATAATAAAACACACAGTTGGGAAATAACAAAAATATAATGAATAGAATAATATCAGCAGGGGGGAGTTGACAAAATTTATACAAGATACTATCAAATTTACATGTATCGCAATATAAAAATAAATATATACAATTGACGGAACCTTTCAATGTAGTTACCGTCACGAAATTAATATTCGTAAAATGAATACTGATACAAGAACAAGAGCTGTCAATTTGCAAAATATGAACAAGAAAGTTCATACGAAAAAGGGGTGTGTATTGAATACTACACTCCACAAAAATGGTTACTCAAGTGCAACACATATAACGTCTAAAACTATGACTCACAAAGTTGATTGTGAAAATTAATCAATACAATTGATTACCAAAATTCCCAACAACGGGGAAAACAAACTTTAGCTGCAATGCTAAACCTAAAATATTACGTTAAATTGCTGTTTAAAATATGAACGCCCAAATGGCGTAGTAAAAATTACGTTATTATCAGACACTAACATTAGTCAACAACAAAAGATGTACATAAGGTTGCGATCGTCTTCACGGGTTTTGAATTGAAAATTCATAAACATAAACGGTGGTCAGGGTGACCACTTAATATCACAAATCTTAAAATATATATAAAGGTTTCTTACTTAATGTGGCTGTTGGTGTTCGACCTTCAGATAAGGCCGCTGGACGGCCTCCAGGAGTGAGAATCGTGCTAATTGTTGTAGCGTCGTCCTCGTAATGCTGAATTGAGCTGAAGAAAATGCCGTACCATACCAGCAAGTTGGTGCGATTACCAGAATCCAAAACCTCTCCAAATCGGAATGTTGGGGTGAATGGAATGACAGAGGGGGGTTATGCACTCCGTTTCCCGATAAACAAAAGACTACAGTCGAAATAACGCACTAAAATAATTATTCGCGCAACTGGAATTATTTAGAGCCGGCACTGTATAAGTACGATAACGTAAATGTGGTTACCGATAAAAAAAACTACTTGAATGCAAAAATACTTCCGCGATATAACATCTGTTTTATGATGGAACGATAAAAACGCAACGTGGTTAAAGGTGCCGTCTTCCTGATGAAGGTCATTAACTATATAAATTCTTTGACGTGCGCGTGAAATAAGAAACAACTTGAATTAAAGTTTACTGCTGTATTTGAAATAAACAACTAATTCGTAATAAAGTTCGATCATTGATTTGACTTCACTCGGTATTCTTTTAAAAGTGCAAATAATGCGTAAGGAAAGTTCGATAATTTAGTTGATTGCACCCGGTATTATTTTAAAGATGCAAATAAATGTAATGAAAGTTCGATAATTTAGTTGATTGCACCCGGTATTATTTTAAAGATGCAAATAAATGTAATGAAAGTTCGATAATTTAGTTGATTACACTCGGTATTACTTTAAAGATGCAAATAAATGTAATGAAAGTTCGATAATTTAGTTGATTACACTCGGTATTACTTTAAAGATGCAAATAAATGTAATGAAAGTTCGATAATTTTACCTATGTATGATGACACACTGTTTAAACACTACTGAATAAGTATTGATTTAAAGGAAATCTCGATTAAATGAGAAATTCCAATTCACTTCCGCCTTAAGCGACAACACTTAGTACAAAATGTGCGTGAAAACGGTACTGATTTTCTGAAGGATCTATCTGATCTATCCCAAAAATGCCCACGGGAGCGTCTTTTATATGATTTCTCATTCCAAAATTTCGTCGTGGGGAGAATTCTTCCCACTACATGATTGATTTAGGTCCTTTTAATTGGACCTCATTAGTTGAAAAGTAGGGACATCAAATTGGGTGCATCCTGATTGGATGTTAAATGAAGTGTGAAAACAACACTTTTGTCTCTATTTATGCCGAATGTATCGAGGATATCTTAGCACACGTGCTTTGAATAACAATTTTTTGCTCCTGTCTGGAATCGAAAAAGGTTCATTCTTTTAAGTTTTTGTGCGGTCTGGGGTCGACTTATAAATTGCGAAATCCCTATCTACTCCATGTAAAATAGTTAACCAGATGATGGCATGTTGGCACATGCTGACCGATAACAATATAAACTGCATTCATTCTCACGATTTGAATACGGCACGTGTATGTTTTTTTATATTGACGCGAGGCATGAATTTATGGATCTCATAAAAGTGTCCATAAGTCCTATTTAAAGTTATAATTACTATCCACGCGAATTGACGTTTGGATGGAACTACTCTGGGACGATGGTTTTTCTGCTGATGGTGTAAACAAACGATATATGCTACGTCAACCATTCTGGATCTATTTTATCCACCGCATGGTTCATTATACGAGTATTAAAATATTTTAGAATACTTTCTTTCCTATAAAATTATTACAATTACTATGCATTTGTAAAACATAAATTTGTCCGTTGATTTATGGTTTCAATCTTTTACTTTATACTCCGACCTACAAATGTCTTTTCAAAGAATATTTGACTTATAAATTTTATCGGAACGATTCGAAATTTTTTGTTATAAGTTTAACCCACTATTTTAACAAAATAAAAAGATGCGCTCGACGCGCGCAATCAGGTGACACAATTTCTAATTCACTGCTGGAAAAAGTGTGGAAGGAATTCTTATAATGAACTGATTTTTAGTTTCATCAAAGTGGGTACAAACTTACAGATGTTCGATCTCAACTAATGGCTTACGATAAAAATTGTTTCAATTTTTTTGAAATAAAATCATTTAAGTACAATCGTACTACTACGGCCCATAATGGTACTCTGAACTTCAAAGTTAACGCTAAAGATAACCTCGAGGTAAAACAACTTCATTAAATTGTAAACTTAATTTACATAATATATTTTCGTAAATTATTATTTTTCTCTATTTTATTTATACTATTCGTATAATTTTAGATACTTGTACAAGCTTATAAATTTTTGAGCAACGAGTATCGATATATTGCGTTCCGTTTTCAAGTAAATCTAAAAAAAACTGCCGACTCAAATGCTTTGGGTTTGGGAGATATGAAAAAATGTGGCAACCTCACAAGTTTCTATTTTTATAAGGTTAGTCTTGCTAATATTTAGTAATAATAAAAAGGAACTTGACGATTTTCATTTACAGGATATCACATATCATTTCTGCAATTTTGTTGTTAATGAAAAACGTTTTCCTCCACTTATTCCAAATGGTAGATATAGATTTGATGTAACTGCATTGTATTTCAAAAAAGAAGTAGCATTGGTTGACATGTATGCTGAAATATACACACCAATAGAATATCCAAAGAAGTTAAATTATACATAATAATATATAAGAAGTATTCAAAATTATATCAATCAGCAATGGTTTGGATGGGCTGACCTACACCTATTTATAGTGCCGTACTGTCTATTAATGTTATTTTACACTTTTTTAAATTGTAATAAAATAAAATTCAATAATACTTAATAAATTTAAACTGATAAACTAAATTTATTAACCTTGTTATAAAAACAACAGTAATGTAGACAAAATTAGTGTCTAAAATAATCTAAACTGAAAAGAAATAAAATCATATAACCCACAGCGTGTCACGAATGTAAAAGGCAACACTCCCACCCCGGGACCTATCCAATCTAACCATTCTGTAGTTCCACAGAACTACAGATAGGAAGGAAAAAACCGGGAGTAAGCCAAGTCTCAGTTATCGCGATAATACCAAACTTGCTCCAATCAACAAAATCGGAAAACATGTGGGAGTCCGAAAGTAAAGATCTAATGTTAACATGCGCAACAGAAAAGCCACTGAGCTCGATCGGGCCTACCACATCATCGTAAAAACACACCGATGGAATATCAGACGCACAACACAGAGTGTTTAATGTAGAAACAGTATTTAGGGGTACCTCCACAACCCCATCAGACCAGACCGACTCCCTACTCCAGAAACATCAGAACGAACAGTAGGCTTCCCTGTCCGAACCATCACGACTACAACCACAGCTGACTCATCAGAGGCAACAAGTCCACTCTCAGGTCGAGACTCTCCAGTCCTAGATACAAATGCGGGAGCTTCGGCATTCAAATCCGCATTATCACCATTAACCCGAATTTTAAGAAAAACAAAAATGTCCAGTTCCTCCCTCAAAAATTTATTACAATAGGAAGATTTGGTGGGCCATAATTAACGCAAACCCTCCACTTTAAAATTTTCTACTTTTTTAATTTCATTTGCAAGTGCTCGCGAAATGCTGTAATTTATTTTGTAAATGCTTGGTTGGGTAAATTTCTCTTTAGGATTGAAATATTGATTTTCGTCATAACGTCAAGTTGTCTCCTTCTTCTTCAAATTTTGTGAATTAAAAGCGTTCATCAAATGCGGTAAATCATTTAAAGATGCTACATCGGGTATGCTTTAATTTTCAAGTTCTTCTTGGAATTCAAAATATCTTAAAAGGTATATTTTGCATTATTTACTGTTTTTTTTATTTAAAACTCAAAATGTTCTCAGTACTAACCCATTAATAAAAAAGCGACAAAATTTGAACTCCTGGGAATTGAACTTGGTGTACTGATGAAGGGGTGTTGGGGCTACGTTGAACAGGTAGTATCTTTTACCACAATGGTCACATCGAGTGTCTCAGACAGGAGATGGTTGATGGTAACTGGTGCTCTCAGAGTTCTCAACTCCCCCTTTATGGCTCGTAGTGCCACACTCAGGGCAACTGCATTGACCTGCTTCTGCAACCTGATTTTGGACAGCAGAAGCTTTAACTAAACAACACTGAAGACGCAAACGAAAAATTGATGTTCTTTAACTATAACTAAAAACTTAGATTCTAGAGATATTTGAATTATGAGCAATCCATAATTATGGACAAAAAGCAGTGATTCGAATAGAGGGCAGTGAATCACAATATATTCTGTCGCCGATATATTCTGAACAATTTAGACTAAGGGAGAACATCCTAGGGCTGCGGTTACATTGGATCCGGATCCGACCCGTTCCATCTCATTCTGTTCCGTTTAGTGCAGGTTAAATGTAGCCACGACCATAACAATATACATGTTTGCTTTCTTCCGTCGAGACGGACCCGATACAGATTGAATGTAGCCATGCCTATATAAGAGTGTACATGTTTGTTTACTTCCGTCAAGACGCGTCTAGGCGGAACGGAGCGGATCCGAGTCCAATGTAACCACCGACTAACAGAAAAACATAGTCCTCTTGGAAGGGGGTTAGGGCGTGGGGCCAGCACCTCATCACCTGTAAAAAACGTTATTTGCTCTTGAACTTATAGCTAAGTCTCAGAATTCGGATGGAAGTCTTTCAAGATGACTTAACGCGAAAAAACGGTTGATGAAAATTGGAAAATGGAACGTCCAGGAATGACAAACATATTGCTAATAATTAATAATGAGCTGAATAGATTCAAATGTAAAAATGTTAGACTATATTATGCACATTTGGTCGGGGGTGAATAAATTTCAAAGAGCTAAGGCAGGGGTATCCATTCTAGTTAACATGGCCTAAAAAGATTTTTAAAAAGTTTTAATTGTATAGACGAAAGAATTGTCAGTAACGATGTCAGTACGGATATGATACGGAGTTCGTAGAATTCCTTTGCGCTTTTTTCCAGCTCGTCTTCCATGCGCTTGATGGTTTGTTCCAAGGGCAACGTTGACGTTTGGTTAATAAAAACATTAAGAGTCATTTTAGTTCGTTTTGTTTTGATAAGAAAATTAAAACTCTGGAAAAAAGTGCCGAAAAAGAGAAGATGCTGTGGGAGAAAATCGCTAAATTAGTCTGTGAAAAAAAGATATTAGGTATTTTCGTATTTTAACGACAATCGTTCACTAACTAACAACAACCCCTACGAAGCAAGTGGACTCTCGCCCTTTTACTACCAACATGCCATTTTTATTTAATTAAAAAAAATTTAAACATAATAATATTACAATGTTGTTTTGGTATTCCCATAATAAATAGTCATACGGATTGCAGTCAATGGAGCGTGGACGAAAATTTTACCTTTTCTATAGCAGAATTTGTCTATCTAGCAGAGACTAAATAATTTAGAATTAATTAAAAATAATCAAAACAATTTGTTGTACATACAATCTTTATTTTCAAAATAAAAATCAATATTATTAAACAATCGATTAAGTAACATTTATGCATTTATTGTACAAAATGCTTCTAAACCAAGTTGCGGATATGTATGAACCATCGATTCAAACTCCGGCGTGTTCACTATAACCGAAGCATTAGCAGCAATGAACTTTTTTACTTGCATTTTTAATTCTGTTGCGCGAAACGCATCACTGAGAATAAAAATTTCTATTGCATTTTCAAGCGATAGACTTTTAAATAATGATTTTTCGCACGTAATTTTTAAATCATCCATTGCGTATTTTTCTGCCACAACTAGCAAACTGGGAGCTATTTTTTCCAATTTCTTAATTTCTCCTGTGTACATATAACGCAGCATTTCGCCTAAGCCTTCCTCATCTAAATCGCTTATTTCGACTCGATTCTTCATGCTTTCTTCCATGTCATTTTGAAACATGGCTCTAAAAACTGGGCTCCGAGCTGTTAGAATCACTTTGTGGGCAGAAAATTCTTTTCCACCAGCGGAAAGTATTATGTCACTGAACTGTTTGTTATCGAGTAGAAACGTAAAATCTATAGCTCGATTACTTTGTGGTGTGGTGAGCGAGTCCGAAATATTTCCACTACCTACTGTGGCATTAATCTCGCAGAATATGGTTAATTTATCGTCCAATAAGAGTTGATTTTCTTCTGTAAACAAAACCGTCTGTACAAGAAATTTTTGAAAGCCGTAAAAGTTTCCCTCTTTAATTCGAGCGGAACCTTTTCTAATGTAAGCATGTTGACCCTTAGTGTTCACAATACTAAACTTGTACGCTGCTCTTATATTATCCATGTTAGATTTAATCAGGCTTATAAACAAAGAAACGCAATCGTTTACATTTTCATTAAGTCCTTTTGGGTACAACCACAAACACCATTCCGTTTTATCATCGTTGATTCCAGCCGAAAACGTAGGTGATTCCAATCTTTCGCCCAGTGTTTTACAGCAGGAACTGAAATTATTTATAGTCCAGGTGTGTTTAAGCTTAACAACTTTAATTTGGGTAGAACTCCAACTTTCGGAAAAATCATTCATGTTATGACATTCAGTCATGGCGGTAAAAATTCTCGTAGCTGGAACAATTTAATGATCTAAAACAAAGAACTACTGTTTATTTTCGCCATAGTTTTATTAATAAATATATATTGCGGTATCGAGATACCACGTCAATGGAAGTACGTCATTTAAGTTTCAGTAAAATTTTGTTAATGAATAAAAGCATGTAACTTATCAAAGTAATCAGAAAAACTTCATCCGATACCAAGAAATTAACTTAAAGTCATATGATTCGTAGAAAACGGGACATAAAACAGGTTTGAATAAAATAAATTTGAAATGCATCATTTAATAATTTGTCTTTGTTAAAATGTTAATTTATAGTAAATGAAAAATTGTTAGCAATAAGAAAGGTATTTTAAAAGTCAGAAATTTGTTAATTAATTGATAAATGTAAAAATCCATGTTAGCGTTAAATTTAAAATAAGTTTGTTAAAATTATTACGTGAGTTCGGCATATCACAACTTAATGAACTGCGTATGGAAATTTCATGTCCAGCATCTTTATTTATCCAATCACTAAACACTTGAGAAGAAGACAATTCAATCTAAAAATAGAAAAATTTTTACTTATAAAATTTCAACGAACCGCAATGGGCTTAGTCCATACCTGTACTGTGAAACTTCAAATAATATTGATTTTTCGATCGACCAATAAAATACGTCTATGAAAAGATCAGGATAGCGAGGAACTTCGAAAATTAATTAATAAAACAATGAAAAAAGGTTGGTGTAGATATTCACACGTGCAAAGTGGCGAATTTAGAATCGTCCTAATAAAATTGATAATTATAGTAAAAATAAATAGTGAAATTACAAAATACGAGTGCATAATTCAACAAAATAGTTACTTACCTACGTAAAACCAATAATAAGGTGAAAATCGTAACGGATTGCAAATATTTTTGAAGAAAAAAAAACTTCAACACAAAACGAGGTCAACAAACTGCATCTGGAAGTTTCCGATGGTAAATGAACCCTTTGAGTGTCTTTGACGCGCAATTGTACCATCTCCATTTCAAATAAAAGAAATATTCCTGGATTTAATAAGGTACCGTGTACATTGCAATAAAATCTTTATAAACTTAAGTGAAATCTCCGGACTTCGTACGACACGTGTTTTGCATCATTTTACGTTCAGAATTTTTATAAAATAGATTTAATAATAGAACTTTTTGATATAACCAAATATTTATTTTCATTTGTGTGCTTAATAAAAACATTAATAACTTTGTAACGAAGGATAATTATTTAGACCTGTTCCGCACCATAATTTCATTTACAGCATTGGTAACGGAACGAATCCACCCTGTACAAGGTAAGATACATGCACTACGAAAGAGCTAAGCTGAGGCACCTTATTTCATTAAATTGTGTTTACAAAATATCTCATACTTTTCCATTGACGGGGTACAACTACGTACACCCATATAAAAAAAATATTAACGACAAGAACCTTTAACCCTATTATCAAGGGGGTACACAGCACTTTTTGACAGCCCAACGTGTGGCTCGATTAATAACGACAACCCCGCACTACACTTTTTGGCGCAACAACGTGAGGCTCGAGTCACCTCGAACAACCTCGTACTGCGAGTAAAATTAGGTCATTACAACTAAAAATACTAGATAGGTTAATTACAACGAAAAATTTCATCAAAATTATTTACAACGATAACATTAAAACTAAAAATTTTCTTAAAATTAAAATTAAAAATATTCTTATTACTAAAATTAAACGTACATTGTCAATTACTTAAAAACTATTTTCTTATAACTAAATTAATTAAAAATATAAATTACGATGGCGGAAAAAGACAAAATAATTATGCAAGAAATGCTAGAGATGCTAAGATGGTTGTGCAAAAATACAACAACAAAAGAAGAAAGAGAAGAAGAACGAAAGAAAGCAGACGAAAACCACAAGAAGTTGATGGAAAGATTACAAGGGACAATACGAAAAGCGACAGAAGAAGTTAACGTAATAGATAAAAATGTGTCAGGAATTAAGGGGCAAATAACGTTAGAATTAAATAAGTGTCGGTCGTATAAAGTACAAACAAGAAAAGCGTTCAAACGGGTACAGTTAAAATTTAAGAAAATACATGCAAAGCGAAAATATCAAACAAGGGGCATGCGAACTAATAATAAAATTTTACAAAGCGGTTTACGTACTAAAAAGACTACAACTAAAATCACAAAATTTCTAAAATCAACAGGTAAACGGGCACAACGTAAAAACATTCAAATGAAAATTAAAAATAAATTAACAAACTTCGGTATAACATTTAAAATTAAAAGACCTTATAAATTAACAAATTTAAAAATTAAAAACTTAACAGCTAAAACGGTAACAAATAAAAATTTAATCAATAAACAAAAACGGGTTCACAATTTAAAATTTATAAAAGCAAGGGGGTACAACTATTTTACAAAAGAAAAATTAAATAAATGGACAAATTATGACGACATCGGAGTGAAGAAAAATAATTTATATAATAAGAATACGAAGAGAAAAGTACAACGCAAAATATTAAGAAATAATGAAACGAAATGGACAAGAGAGTCCAACATAAAAATACATGTTAAAGTAAAAAGAAATGGTTACGATAAAAAGAAAATGTTATACAAGCGGATAAAATTTAAAATCAAGAGAGTTCGCTGGAAGAAAAAGTCATTCTTGCAAAATTAATAAGCGGTGAAAAAAACATATGGCGAAACTTAATAAAATAAAAACATAACAACGTAAATAAAAACCGCTCAAGAAGTAGTAAGAAAACAATGGCGAAACTTAATATAATAAAAACAACGACTAAAACTAAAATTTAAACCGCTCAAGAAGTAGTAAGAAAACAATGGCGAAACTTAATATAATAAAAACAACGACTAAAACTAAAATTTAAACCGCTCAAGAAGTAGTAAGAATAGAACAATGACCAATTGAAAATAGCAATGTAAATATGATTAAAGCTATTAAAACAAACACGAGAAAATTGACCAAGATAAAATTTATTAAAGATGATACGTTTTATGACAGTCAGAAATTTATAAAGGAAAATGTTATTAAAAATTCAATTAATTAAAAGAATTTTCAATTTAAAGATAATTTAGTAAAATGATTTAATGAATTTGATTAGTTAAAGAAGAATTTAATTAAGTTAGAATTTGGGTGAAAATTGAACTTAAGACAGGTAATGATGAGTAATTTGAAAAGATCAGCAAGTATTTAATAAAAAGAAATTGGTATTCAATGTTGAATGATAAGAAATAAATGGGGGGTAAATAATAATGGTTAACTCAGACGGAGTAACTAGAAGAAGTTAGAGGAAGATAGATACCTGAGGATACAAGAATAGATCACAGGTGTAAGTGTAATGAATTAATTATATAATTATATGGGACCAAAAAAGAGGTTACCGAATGAATAATGGGGAAACAAATAGGAAAATATTGATTAAAAGGAGATAAAGAGTACCAATAAATAATAAGGAATGAATTAATTTAAAACTAATAGTCACAAGATGTAAAGATAATCGGGAATTGAAACAACGAATGTAAAAATCACCCAAATATGAATAAGTCAGAGATAGATAGATTAGATAAAAGAGAACAGGTAGTAAGGTTGAAAATATAAAGGCAAGAAATAAACATAGAAATTTAAAATAGAAATTCAATTTTAAAGATTTTTTTTTGAATGTAAATAATTTAATTGATATCATAAATCTTGGTCGATTTGTTCGTAAAAATAAGTAGGTTAGTTTTGAATATTATTATAAGTTAGTTAATTAATTTGAAAATGATCAGTTAAATTTGTTTGAATTTATTTAGTTAATTTCATTGAATTCCTTTAGTTAATTTTTATGTGATATAAGTTAGGTAGATTAGTTTTTGAACATTTGATTTGAGTTAATAATTATATATGGTAATTAAACATTACACTAAAAATTTAATTTATTGTTTATGAATAAAAAGCACATAAATGTTAATTGTGGAATTTAACACAAAAATAGGTATTTTTCTTTTAAATTACAAATTAACAAGGGGATAAATGCGGTATCGAGATACCACGTCAATGGAAGTACGTCATTTAAGTTTCAGTAAAATTTTGTTAATGAATAAAAGCATGTAACTTATCAAAGTAATCAGAAAAACTTCATCCGATACCAAGAAATTAACTTAAAGTCATATGATTCGTAGAAAACGGGACATAAAACAGGTTTGAATAAAATAAATTTGAAATGCATCATTTAATAATTTGTCTTTGTTAAAATGTTAATTTATAGTAAATGAAAAATTGTTAGCAATAAGAAAGGTATTTTAAAAGTCAGAAATTTGTTAATTAATTGATAAACGTAAAAATCCATGTTAGCGTTAAATTTAAAATAAGTTTGTTAAAATTATTACGTGAGTTCGGCATATCACAACTTAATGAACTGCGTATGGAAATTTCATGTCCAGCATCTTTATTTATCCAATCACTAAACACTTGAGAAGAAGACAATTCAATCTAAAAATAGAAAAATTTTTACTTATAAAATTTCAACGAACCGCAATGGGCTTAGTCCATACCTGTACTGTGAAACTTCAAATAATATTGATTTTTCGATCGACCAATAAAATACGTCTATGAAAAGATCAGGATAGCGAGGAACTTCGAAAATTAATTAATAAAACAAT
Organism: Podabrus alpinus; assembly: GCA_932274525.1. NCBI lineage: Eukaryota > Metazoa > Arthropoda > Insecta > Coleoptera > Cantharidae > Podabrus > Podabrus alpinus. The sequence continues at coordinate 66,399,815 of OW026456.1, read as the reverse complement.
GAAAAAAGGTTGGTGTAGATATTCACACGTGCAAAGTGGCGAATTTAGAATCGTCCTAATAAAATTGATAATTATAGTAAAAATAAATAGTGAAATTACAAAATACGAGTGCATAATTCAACAAAATAGTTACTTACCTACGTAAAACCAATAATAAGGTGAAAATCGTAACGGATTGCAAATATTTTTGAAGAAAAAAAAACTTCAACACAAAACGAGGTCAACAAACTGCATCTGGAAGTTTCCGATGGTAAATGAACCCTTTGAGTGTCTTTGACGCGCAATTGTACCATCTCCATTTCAAATAAAAGAAATATTCCTGGATTTAATAAGGTACCGTGTACATTGCAATAAAATCTTTATAAACTTAAGTGAAATCTCCGGACTTCGTACGACACGTGTTTTGCATCATTTTACGTTCAGAATTTTTATAAAATAGATTTAATAATAGAACTTTTTGATATAACCAAATATTTATTTTCATTTGTGTGCTTAATAAAAACATTAATAACTTTGTAACGAAGGATAATTATTTAGACCTGTTCCGCACCATAATTTCATTTACAGCATTGGTAACGGAATGAATCCACCCTGTACAAGGTAAGATACATGCACTACGAAAGAGCTAAGCTGAGGCACCTTATTTCATTAAATTGTGTTTACAAAATATCTCATACTTTTCCATTGACGGGGTACAACTACGTACACCCATATAAAAAAAATATTAACGACAAGAACCTTTAACCCTATTATCAAGGGGGTACACAGCACTTTTTGACAGCCCAACGTGTGGCTCGATTAATAACGACAACCCCGCATAGCAATATGTACATTTGTTGTTAAGTCGACCGCGAGAGCTCAACGAGCGAGTACGTATGTGCCCAGCATTTGAGTTATCAATTGTGTTTTATGATAAAACATTATGATAATACATTTGCAAAGTAAGTTAACATTTAAAATTGCAAATTAACAAATTGAACATTTAATTCGTCAACACGATCGGATATTTACCCCCTAGCAGGGGGTAAATTAGTACAAACAGAAAAAGAAATAAGTCCTAATAAGCGCAAAGCTGATGTTATAGCACTACCAATTAATTCGATTCAAAAACAATATCAATGGTCGGTCACCTCGATATTAGAACAAAACAAATTTTATCTACCGAAAAATTTGTATCCAGGTACATTAGATTCACAAACAACTTCTCAACAACCAACTGATGAAACACTCGGATCTTCGTCTCAACAAAACTCACAACTCCAATAAAACAAAGAAAAAAGAATACCGCCCATCTTTTTATCTGGGCCACTAAACTACGTTCAGGTCATTACTGACATCAAGACAATCGCCAAAAATTAATTCGATACGTCCTATTCAAAAAACTTTCTTCAAGTTAATACCTATGATATAAAGGACTGTAGGGAACTAACAAAATACTATAAGGAGAACAATATTAAATATCATACGTACCAAGATCCCGATAAAAAGCCATTCTCTGTAGCAATTAAAACGTTTCCATGTCATTAACACAATCTGATCTAGAAGAAGAACTCAAAATCTGTAACTTACCTATTCTAAAAATTACCTGCTTGCTATAAAAAGATAAAACACCTATGACAGTTTGCATCGTTGAACTAACAGATAACGAAGAAGCCAAAGAAGAAATCGAAGAAATATGGGAAGCTAGAATAATCGTTGAACCCAGAAGAAAAAACAATTTTGTTCCACAATTCTATCGTCGTCAACGAGTTGGTCATACTAAGAAGTAAGAACTACTGTACTCTTGAACCGAGTAGTGTTTTTGTTTTATTTTAATTTCATTTTGACGATGTATTTGTGTAGTCATTTTAGTAGAGACTAGCTGGCACGGGCGGTCTTTGGCCGCCCTTAGCCATCTAGACCCATAATAGATCCGTGAAGGCCATAGTTGTTCACTATTATTTTCAAGTTTCGAAAGATTGCTGCAGATTTTCAAAAAAACGCAGGTGGGGATTACCTAACCCTGGCACTCCAAATAAATTGAAAATTTCCTATTGCAAAGAGGAAGGTTTATATAGTATACTGATATAATTTTCACAAGCGAAGATATAATCAAAATTTTGAGTAAATCGATTTTGAAGTTTGCAAATTTACATGTAAAATTAACGGGATTCCCGCGCGTCGCTCATTAACACTTAGAGTATTTTTGCTTTCATTCGGAGCTTGGGCATTCAAATCCGCATTATCACCATTAACCCGAATTTTAACAAAAACAAAAATGTCCAGTTCCTCCCTCAAAAATTTATTACAATAGGAAGATTTGGAGGGCCCTAATTAACGCAAACCCTCCACTTTAAAATTTTCTACTTTTTTAATTTCTCTTCTTCAAATTTTGTGAATTAAAAGCGTTCATCAAATGCGGTAAATCATTTAAAGATGCTACATCGGATATGCTTTAATTTTCAAGTTCTTCTTGGAATTCAAAATATCTTAAAAGGCATATTTTGCATTATTTACTGTTTTTTTTATTTAAAACTCAAAATGTTCTCAGTACTAACCCATTAATAAAAAAAGCGACAAAATTTGAACTCCTGGGAATTGAACTTGGAGTACTGATGAAGGGGTGTTGGGGCTACGTTGAACAGGTAGTATCTTTTTCCACAATGGTCACATCGAGTGTCTCAGACAGGAGATGATTGATGGTAACTGGTGCTCTCAGACTTCTCAACTCTCATTTATGGCTCGTAGTGCCGCACTCAGGGCAACTTCATTGACCTGGTTCTGCAACTTGATTTTGGGCAGCAGCAGTTTTAACTAAACAACACTGAAGACGAAAACGAAAAATTGATGCCCTTTAACTTTAACTAAAAACTTAGATTCTAGAGATTATTGAATTATGAGCAATCCATAATTATGGACAAAAAGCAGTGATTCGAATAGAGGACAGTGAATCACAATATATTCTGTCGCCGATATATTCTGAACAATTTAGACTAAGGGAGAACATCTTAGGGCTGCGGTTACATTGGATCCGGATCCGACCCGTTCCATCTCATTCTGTACCGTTTAGTGCAGGTTAAATGTAGCCACGACCATAACAATATACATGTTTGTTTTCTTCCGTCAAGACGGGTCTAGGCGGAACGGAGCGGATCCGAGTCCAATGTAACCACCGACTAACAGAAAAACATAGTCCTCTTGGAAGGGGGTTAGGGCGTTGGGCCAGCACCTCATCGCCTGTAAAAAAACGTCATTTGCTCTTGAACTTATAGCTAAGTCTCAGAATTCGGATGGAAATCTTTTAAGATGACTTAACGCGAAAAAACGGTTGATGAAAATTGGAAAATGGAACGTCCAGGAATGACAAACAAATTGCTAGTAATTAATAATCAGCTGAATAGAGTCAATGTAAAAATGGTAGACTATATTATGCACATTTGGTCGGGGGTGAATAAATTTCAAAGAGCTAAGGCAGGGGTATCCATTCTATTTAAACGTGGCCTAAAAAGATTTTTAAAAAGTTTTAATTGTATAGACTAAAGAATTGTCAGTAACGATGTCAGTACGGATATGATACGGAGTTCGTAGAATTCCTTTGCGCTTTTTTCCAGCTTGTCTTCCATGCGCTTGATGGTTTGTTCCAATGACAACGTTGACGTTTGGTTAATAAAAACATTAAGAGTCATTTTAGTTCGTTTTGTTTTGATAAGGAAATTAAAACTCTGGAAAAAAGTGCTGAAAAAAGAAGATGCTGTGGGAGAAATCGCTAAATTAGTCTCTGTGAAAAAAAATATATTAGGTTTTTTCGTATTTTAACGACAATCGTTCACTAACTAACAACATTACAATAAATAAAAGTATTCATCATATTTAGTGTTGTTCATCTTAATTACCCCTACAAGACAAACCTGCTCTACATGGCGATCCTGCGAAGCGGACCTAAGAAGAATCTTCTTATTACGAATTATTGGTAAATTGTATGAAATGGAAAAGTGAAAAAGAAGAAAAAAAAAAATTTTTTTTTAAATCGACCAAAGCAAGTATAAAATTTTAATCGAAAAATAATAAAATGGGAACAACAGAGTCTAAAGAATCGGAAGTCACCGACACCGGAGTAGTGAATACCAACGTTATTGTTGATGAACAAGTGCTTGGGGGACAAAAAGACATCAAAATAATGATGATTATTTTAACTATAGTGGCAGTGTTGTTTTTAATGATGAAAATACACAAGGAATATCGAAGAGGTGTTAAAAAAGGTGTAGCCAGGTACATTACGGTGCAGACGTTAAAATCATAGGAAGCAAGTTGGAAAAACAACAATCATCAAGTCATATGGTCAACAGGAAGAATTAGTGGCAGTTTAAATAATCAGTAAGTTAGGATAGTGTGTAAGTGTTGTGGTAATGAGCAACTGGGAAGAAACATATGCAGTGTTAGCACAGTTTTATGCTGCAATTAATAGTGAATCGAGAAGCGAATACTCGAGAAGTATTTATAAAGATTAAGGAAATTACCAGGACCTTCAAACCTAAAAACTGGGCAGTAAATGACAAGAATAATGCTCTAATGACAAACTTTAGTGACGTCCTTGAAACCTGGCGACGATACTGTGAGACACTCTATTCTGATAGAGGCTATGACGATGTGGAAGATACCACAGCCTACACTTGTGAACCAGAAATATTACTGACCGAGGTACAGCATGCTGTCTCTAGACTGACCCTGAATAAGTCTCCTGGTCTGGACCTGATTGATGCAGAAATTATCAGAATTCTGCCTGATAACAGTATTAAGCTGGTACATAAAATATGTGACTGTATCTGGAAGACAACTATGTGGCCTAAAGATTGGACTACTTCAATAACCATCCCTCTCCACAAAAAGGGCCCCACCAACAATTGTGGCAATTTTCGCCTACTCGCTCTTGTTACACATGCGAGTAAAATAATGCTATACATTATACTGTCAAGACTTCAACTATATATCGCCAACCAAATAGCACCTGAGCAAGCGGGTTTTGTCAAAGGAAGAGGTACCCGCGAACAGATCCTTAACACTAGACAACTAATCGAAAAGACTAGAGAGTACTATATCCCAATGTACTTATGCTTCGTCGACTATCAGAAAGCTTTCGACAACGTGAGGTGGCATCTGCTCTGGCCCATAATGATCAATATGGGTGTTCCCCATCATATTGTTGCGGTGATAAGGAATTTGTACTATAATTATACATCGGTTGTACGGCTGGAAAGTTCTTATTCTTCCGACTATAAAATTCAAAAAGGAGTCAGACAGGGTTGCGTTTTGTCCCCTCAGCTTTTCAACTTATACACGGAGTATATAATGAGAATAGTACTGGATGAATGGGAGGGTGGTGTTTCGATTGGGGGAGTGAAGATTGCCAATCTGCGCTATGCCGACGATACATTAATTATTGCCAACAGTGAACAGGAACTCCTGACCATCTTACAAAGACTGGAAACTATCAGCTCAGAACACGGTCTTCTTATTAATAAAAATAAAACTAAGGTAATGATAGTCGACAGGGGCAACCAAAACCACCAACAAATACGTCGAATAGGTAGTTACGAGGTTGTCGACAAGTTTGTCTACCTCGGTGCCGTCTTGACTAACTCTGGAGGGTGCGAAGACGAGATACGCAGAAGAATCCAGCTTGGAAGGACATCCATGACTCGGCTATTAAAAATATGGAAAAACAAAAACGTCACTACCAGCACGAAAATAAACCTTGTCCAAACACTAGTGTTTTCTGTTTTCAGATACGCATGTGAAAGTTGGACTGTTCGTGCTGCAGATCGGCAGCGCATCGATGCTTTCGAGATGTGGTGCTGGCGGAAAATGCCAACCACATTATTGGCCAATATTGGCCACATTACCCGAAGCGACAAGTTAGAAAAACTGATGGTTCAGGGAAAACCTGAAGGCAAGAGAAGGCGCGGTAGATCCCCTAAGCGCTGGCTAGATACCGTTGAGGTGCTCCTGGACACAGACGTTGAGCATGCCGTCCGATCAACATCTGATAGGGAGGAATGGCGCAGGACAATACGGCGGGTTACGGCTCGGTTAGACAGCATGGCATAATCACTACGCGTCTGTCAAGACGGATAGACTGGAGGAGGATAGTGTGTAAGTGTTCTGGTAATGAGCAACTGGGAAGAAACATATGCAGTGTTAGCACAGTTTTATGCTGCAATTAATAGTGAATCCAAGAGGGTTTTAAAGAAAGACATCCCAAAATCAGCAGCAGTACAAAACGATGTTAAAGATAAGGTAATCTTAAATTTTAATAAATATGTTAAATTAGTTACTACAGTTGAGAACTCTTTAGAGCTAGAACAAATATTATTAATAAAAAGAGATTTTGAAAAAATTAGGGAACGAGTCTGTAGAACATTTAAGGTTTTACAAATAGATTATAAGGTACCGATTTCATATTCAACGTTAATTGATCCTTCTATTAAAGAAGAAATTCATATTACGGATTCAGATTCGGAAGAAATTAGTTCTGACGTAATTATTGACCCTAATAAAAAAAAAGAAAGTAGTCCGGAAGCAAAAATGGCTTTATCATCGATACAATTTTTTGATTTCGCTAGCAAAATTTTACCTAATGAATTTGATGGTTCACAGAGTAGGTTACAGTCATTTTTAGATTCGTTACAATGATTAAAAACTAACTCTGAAGGACATAAAGATAATGCTATTGCTTTTGTAAAAACTAAACTTACGGGTGCGCGAGATTTAATTACGGATACAGATTCTTTAGATGAAATGAAAAAAAAAGCGTTTTATTGCATTTTGTAATTATTATAGAAGGTTTATTCTAAATTTCGCTGAAATTGCAAAACCAATTAATAAATTAGCTAGAAAAAATACTATTTTTTTATGGAACAATGAATGTCAGGTGTCCTTTGACAAACTAAGAAATTCACTATTAAGTCCAGAAATATTACAGTATCCAGATTTCACTAAACAATTTATTTTGACTACGGACGCGAGTATAGAGGCCTGCGGATCCATATTATCTCAAAATTTTGACGGGAAAGAGTTACCTATAGCGTATGCATCGAGATCGTTTATTAAAGGAGAAATTAATAAATCTACCATTCAAAAAGAACTTGCAGCTATACATTGGGCTATAAAGTATTTTAGGCCATATTTATTTGGTACGAAATTTGTAGTGAAATCCGATCACAGACCTTTGGTATATCTTTTCGCCTTAAAAGATCCATCATCCAAACTCACCAGAATGCGGTTAGATTTAGAAGAATATGATTTCCATATAGAGTATATTAAAGGGAAAGATAATGCGGGGGCGGATGCATTGTCTAGAATTAATATTAATGAATTAAAAGACATGATAAATAAAAATAATGAGGTATTTGTTGTTACTAGGGCAATGTCACGTAGACATTCCAAAGCAATAGAAGTTAGCAAATCGGAAAGCAAAGAGATAATCTCAATGATACAAGAAACTTCAAATGCTGACGATATATTACGTTTACTAGTTTTAAAGTTTGTGATTAAGCCCACTTATCTTAGGATAATTTTGGGAAAGCGTGGTAAACCCAGTTTTCACAGAGAATGGCAGATTACTAACGATAATTTTTCTTTAGAGAAAATATTATCTAGGCTAGAATTAGAAGCCGGTAATTTGTGCGTTAATAAAGTGAAACTAAGTATGAATGATCCTATATTTAGGCGGTGCACCATAAATAAATTTAAGGATATAGGATCAATTGAGCTCAAGAAATTAAAAATTTTATTAATAAGGGATCCCAAATTAATTAATAATTCCAGCGAGAAAGAGAAGTTAATTGAGATGTATCATGATCATCCTGTCATGGGCGGTCATTGCGGACAGAAAAGGTTGCTAAAGAAATTAAGAGTAAATTATAGATGGAAAGGAATGTCTCGTGATATAGCAAAATTTGTGAAAAGGTGGAAAAAATGTCAGTTAAATAAAAACAAAGTAACGCATACAGAACCCATGGTTATAACACCAACTCCACAAAAGGCATTTGATATTGTTTGCATAGATACAATAGGTCCATTTTTAAAAACATCAGTTGGTAATATTTACGCAGTTACAATTCAATGTGAATTAACGAAATACGTAGTAGTTGTACCTGTTACAAATAAAGAAGCAAACACAATAGCAAGGACAATTGTAGATAATTTCATTTTAACTTATGGAACTATGAAAGAAATTCGTACGGATATGGGTACGGAATATAAAAATGAAGTTTTAGACAAATTGTTACAACTTATGAACATTGAGCATAAAATTTCAACTGCATATCATAGTCAAACCATTGGGGGTTGTGAGAGAAATCATCGAGTATTAAACGAATATATAAGAATGTATGTAAATAGTAATCAAACTGATTGGGATCATTGGGTTAAATATTATAGCTTTTGTTATAACACAACACCGAGTGCATATCATAATTATACGCCTTTTGAGCTAGTTTTTGGTAAGAAAAATGAGTTACCTAATTCAGTAATGGGAATGACTGTTGACCCTGTGTATAATATAGATGCTTATTATGCGGAAGTTAGGTATCGGTTGCAATTAGCTAACAGTCGCGTTAATGCTTACCTGCAGAAGGTAAAAGAAAAACGTAAAATTGAATTTGATAAAAAGACCAATACTTTGAATGTGAAATCAGGGGATTTAGTATTAGTTAGTAATGAGGCTAGAAATAAATTTGATTCGTGGTATAAAGGACCATTCCCGGTAATCGGTTGTGATGGTGTAAATTGTACTATTAAGAATGATAAAGGACATTCAGTGACGGTACATAAAAACCGCGTAAAACTATTTCAAAAGTGAAAATATTATAATAATACTAATGATGAATTATTGTTGAATAATTTAAAAATTTGTGTAAAATAAGTAATTTGTAATGTAAGTAATTAGGTTGTTGATATAATATTTAAGTGTAATATGTAAGTTATAACACCTAATTTTTCTTTCGAGAATGCATTTCTAATGAATTCTACCGAAATCCATTCTTGCGAAGAAGGGTGATGTAGTGACCTAATAATAATAAATAGTTAAGTAATTGCAATAACATTGCAATAATAATTATAGTTAAGTAATTGGGTAAACGCTGACGAGCGTCTAGGATTTATGTAGGTTACACGCGTGTATTAAAATGTAAGTCAATTGTTATTATAAATATAAGTGCTAGTATCGCAATTAGGAATTAGTAATTAATCAATATTCAACAGATGTAGTCGTAAGATTATTTGTTGTGGTATTGTAGTTGTACTTCGTAATAATGATTACAATAAATAAAAGTATTCATCATATTTAGTGTTGTTCATCTCAATTACCCCTACAAAACAAACCTGCTCTACACTACCAACATGCCATTTTTATTTAATTAAAAAAAATTTAAACATAATAATATTACAATGTTGTTTTGGTATTCCCATAATAAATAGTCATACGGATTGCAGTCAATGGAGCGTGGACGAAATTTTTACCTTTTCTACAGCAGAATTTGTCTATCCAGCAGAGACTAAATAATTTAGAATTAATTAAAAATAATCAAAACAATTTGTTGTACATACAATCTTTATTTCCAAAATAAAAATCAATATTATTAAACAATCGATTAAGTAATATTTATGCATTTATTGTACAAAATGCTTCTAAACCAAGTTGCGGATATGTTTGAACCATCGATTCAAACTCCGGCGTGTTCACTATAACCGAAGCATTAGCAGCAATGAACTTTTTTAATTGCATTTTTAATTCTGTTGCGCGAAACGCATCACTGAGAATAAAAATTTCTATTGCATTTTCAAGCGATAGACTTTTAAATAATGATTTTTCGCACGTAATTTTTAAATCTTCCATTGCATATTTTTCCGCCACAGCTAGCAAACTGGAAGCTATTTTTTCCAATTTCTTAATTTATCCTGTGTACATATAACGTAGCATTTCGCCTAAGCCTTCCTCATCTAAATCGCTTATTTCGACTCGATTGTTCCTGCTTTCTTCCATGTCATTTTGAAACATGGCTCTAAAAACTGGACTCCGAGCTGTTAGAATCACTTTGTGGGCGGAAAATTCTTTTCCACCAGCGGAAAGTATTACGTCACTGAACTGTTTGTTATCGAGTAGAAACGTAAAATCTATAGTTCGATTACTTTGTGGTGTGGTGAGCGAGCCCGAAATATTTCCACTACCTACTGTGGCATTAATCTCGCAGAATATGGTTAATTTATCGTCCAATAAGAGTTGATTTTCTTCAGTAAACAAAACCGTCTGTACAAGAAATTTTTGAAAGCCGTAAAAGCTTCCCTTTTCAATTCGAGCGGAATCTTTCCTAATGTAAGCATGTTGACCCTTAGCGTTTACAATACTAAACTTGTACGTTGTTCTTATCTTATTCATGTTAGATTTAATCAGGCTTATAAACAAAGAAACGCAATCGTTTACATTTTCATTAAGTCCTTTTGGGTACAACCACAAACACCATTCCGATTTATCATCGTTGATTCCAGCCGAAAACGTAGGTGATTCCAATCTTTCGCCCAGTGTTTTACAGCAGGAGCTGAAATTATTTATAGTCCAGGTGTGTTTAAGCTTAACAACTTTAATTTGGGTAGAACTCCAACTTTCGGAACAATCATTCATGTCATGACATTCAGTCATGGCGGTAAAAATTCTCGTAGCTGGAACAATTTAATGATCTAAAACAGAAAACTGTTTATTTTCGCCATAGTTTTATCAATAAATATATAGATTTGTTGTTGAAATAATTTGGACAAATACTATAAATAAAGCCGGGTAAGCCCCGGCACCATGTTATCTCTCCATATAAAATTTTATTTTTATAGATAAGTATAGATATTTTTACTTTTAAGTGCATTTTGTATATGTAGGTATTATGTTTTTTATTTATTATTGGTTATTATGGTATTGGTTATTATGGGTTATTATTATATTTTAGTTATTTCCCAATAGTACCTGGCCTCACATATAGATCGCGTTAGTTGGTTGAAAACAAAATTTTTGTTTGAAAGTACCAACCTTATAAAGCTTAAGTTTGAAGTTTGACAACGATACGTTGTTTAGTCTTTGATTGACAGTCATCAGTAGTGAACGCTCTCAGTGAATTTATAAACATGGAAGAAATTGGTTGTCGTTATGTGATACAATACCTTCATTTAAGAGGTCTCCGTCCAACCGACATCAAAGACGAGCTAGATCCTATTTTGGGGGAGTCTGTACCTTCAATTTCATCAATAAAATATTGGGTGGCAGAGTTTAAACGAGGTCGTACGAGCTGCCAAGACGAACATCGCAGTGGTCGACCAAATGAGGTGACCACGCCAGAAAATGTGAAAAAAGTCCACAAAATTGTATTGGGTGATCGTCGATTGAACGTGCGAGAGATAGCAGATAGGTATAGCAGGGATTGCAAAAAGTGTTGTACATCGCATATTGAACGAAAATTTGGACATGACCAAGCTCTGTGCAAGATGGGTGCCGCGTTTGCTCACAATGGAACAAAACCCATTTTCAACCGATTGTTTGGCTATGTTTCAGAGCAATAAATCCGAGTTTTTGCGTCGATTTATAACTATGGATGAAACATGGGTTCAGTACTATACACCTGAGACGAAGGAGCAGTCAAAACAATGGGCTCAAAAGCCCCAAAACCGCTCCATCTGCTGGTAAGGTCATGGCGCCAGTTTTTTGGGATTCGCGTGGCATAATCTTCATTGCTTATCTTAAAAAAAGAAAAAACCATCAACGGCGAGTATTATGCTAACTTGTTGCAGCGTTTGAGTGATGAAATTAAGAAAAAGCGGCAACATTTGGCGAAAAAGAAAGTGTTGCTTCATCACGACAATGCCCCTGTTCACACATCCCTTATCGCGATGACCAAAATCAATGAATTAAAGTTCGAATTGCGTCCTCACCCACCCTATTCGCCAGATTTGCCCCCTTCGGATTATTTTCTCTTTCCAAACTTAAAAAAATGGCTTGGTGGTAAAAGATTTGACAATAATGATGAGGTCGAATCTGCGATTGATGCTTATTTTGAAGAGTTTAACGGTTCTTACTATAAAAAGGGTATCGAAGCTTTTGAACATCGCTGGCAAAAGTGTATAGAGCTAAATGGGAACTATGTTGAGAAAAAAAATATTTTGTTCCAAAATTTTTGTGTTTTCTTTGTTAGGCCAGGTACTTATGGGACCGCCCTCGTATACAAAATATTAGGTATGTACTAAAAGTAATTACCTGATTTTTAAAACGACAATTCAATTAATTACACGTAAACTGTTATCACTAATTGACACGTAATGTAGGCGTCAGCTTTACTTTATGTGTTGATAATAATAATTATTAATTATGCAGAAGATAATATTATTATAAACCTGATAGCACGGATAGTGGCGGCTTGCATTAAAAGGTGCAAGGGCAGGCTACCTCTCATCCCAATTAAAAAACATTGACTATCCAATTATGTATTTTGGATTATAGTATCCTATATTATAGGATTATATTATTTTGGATTATTGTTTTAGGCCAGTCGTCAACGCATTAAAGAAGGGCTATTGCGTAAAAAAAATTGGGGGCAAGCTGGAATAAATTTTATTCTCTTTATTAGGACTCCTAAAATGATATACCTACTAATTTTGCACCATCCAGCGACCCCAGATTTCGCCACCATAGAGGAAAAAGCACGCAAAGAACGACATGTGATTTTTTACAGTGTAGCAAACCATCTAAAAGCATTGAAAGAATCCACGATATAAATTTTTACTTCATGCGATTCAGCGATCACCATTAAGTGTGTAAATGCAATTTTAAATAATAGTAATGAGTTGGGATTCGAATATATAATAGCGTAAATTTATACGTGTGTCTGCAGCAGTGACGTACCTAACACTTTTGCCTCCCGGGGCTTCAAATTTGCCGCCCCTTTAAAGTCAATCAAATGATGGTTTTTATTAATTGACAAACATAAATAAAGGTCGCAGGTTCCCAACCAATGAGAGAAAACATATACCTAATTTACAAAAAAAAATAGTACAGTTATGAAGTAAACAAGTTGGTTTTTACAACTTAAAATATAACAAATGCCACCCCAAATATGTGCCGCCCGGTGCGGACCCCCCAACGCCAACAAAAACTCCCACTCCCGGTGCGCGAAGTGAAAAGACGAGGATCCCAGTTATGGCTCAAAGCGACACGGAAACCGAGATGGAAGAATCGCAGGACGAAGAAAGGATCGGTCCAAGCCCCTCGCCTTTTCGTGCCCTCCAAAGCACGGAGAGAATCAAGTAATTTTAGACTGTAGCCGGAGTCGAACCGTGGAACCTTGGATTAGTAGTTCTTCTTTAACTTCTTTGAGATCTGTTGATCTGTTTTTCTTACCAATTTTATCAAATTAGTTCTATAATGATATATTTGATTTAAATATCGCGCGCCAGCAAAGTACAAGTAATGGCAACTAGGCGGATATGGACAGTAGAATGAATATGAAATATGGAATGAATAGTTTGGATATTCTAAATGTAAAAGAATCTACATTTTTCCATAAATTGAACACGTAATTTTCAAAAAATTTCATTTATTTCATATAAAAATTACCCTTTCAATTTAATTTTCTTGACTTTCAACAAAGAAGTGAATTTTTGAATTTTTCGATTTACCAAATTCCCTTTCTTCACCTTTTCTTCTGAACCTGCAACATCAGCTTGTCGTTGTTTAATCAAATTTTCCAGGTTCATTTTCAAAATCTACAAAGTATAAAATCAATTTGAAACTAAAACTCAAAAACACAAGTACCTCCGTTTTTATATTGAACAACTCTCTATTGTTGTCCCAAACTTCCATATATTGGCTTTTCAAGTGAAGATATATTTGTTCTTCAAAGTCTCTAATTTTATTCTCCAAATCCATATCTTGAATTTTATTTTGTACTTCATCGAATTCGTCCTCATCGTCCCACTCATTCGTATCGTCGTTACTCTTACCACTATCAAATCTCTCCGTCTGAAAAACAATCCGTTTAAGAGAAAGTAGAACAGCAGTCAAAAACCTACCTGCCCGTGCAAATCCTGCGTTAAGCATCCGTTTACATATTGCCTCTCTTGATTTTTTGCTGAAAACGTTTGAGAATTTTTGGTTTCAAACTCCGAAATACAATTACGATCCGAATACAGTTGGGGACTGCAGGGCACTTGATTGACCAACATTTTGGCTTGTTTTTCTTGTATCAGCTCGTTTTCTTTGGCAGCGAGAGATTTTTCTAGCGATATAATTTTTTCTTGAAATTTGTGCAAGTTGTCGTTCTCTGCGCGATAATTGTGTTTTCTAAAAAATGTTTTGTACTGTAAAACTGAAAAATTTTCAAGTGTTTCGATATAAATATAAAAAACTTACTTCAAAATCTCCAATTCATGTTGTAAGTATTGGATATGGTTGTCTCTTTCTATGATCGCTTCGACATTAATTTTTGGATCCGTTACCGTAGGAAGGGGAGGCGCAGAAGGACGGCAAATATCATCACGGTGTACAAATGATGTACTAAAGGGATTGGGGAAGTTTTCTTCCGTAGTTTCCATTCTTTGAGGAATCACATTTGCCGTTTGCATCGGATGAGTAGCTGGTAATATACGAGGAGGAATATTCAAGTGGCGATTATCACATGGATTATTTACAAAAGTATAATAGGGATTGTACGAATTTTGTCGTGGTTTCAATTCTGTTTGAACTTGATGAAAAACTGGTGAAGGCGGGATAGGTCCAGACAATTCTAAATGCTGAACAAATGACGTACTAAAGCGATTGGAAACGTTTTCTTCAGTAGTTTCCATTCTTTGAGGAATCATATTGGTTCTTTGCATCGGATGAGCAGCTGGTAATGTACGAGGAGGAACATTCAAGTAGCCATTGTTACCTGGATTATTGAAAGAAGTATGATGGGGATTTAACGAATTTTCTTGTGGTTTAAATTCTATTTGAACTTGATGAGAAACTGGTGAAGGCGGGATACGTCCAGATAATTCTAGATGCTGAACAAATGACGTACTAAAGGGATTGGAAACGTTTTCTTCCGTAGTTTCCATTCTTTGAGGAATCACATTCGCTGTTTGCATCGGATGAGCAGCTGGTAATGTACGAGGAGGAACATTCAAGTAGCCATTGTTACCTGGATTATTGAAAGAAGTATGATGGGGATTTAATGAATTTTCTTGTGGTTTAAATTCTGTTTGAACTTGATGAGAAACTGGTGAAGGCGGGATACGTCCAGACAATTCTAGATGCTGAACAAATGACGTACTAAAGGGATTGGAAACGTTTTCTTCCGTAGTTTCCATTCTTTGAGGCATCACATTCGCTGTTTGTATCGGATGAGCAGCTGGTAATGTACGAGGAGGAACATTTATGTAGACATTATTACCTGGATCATTGAAAGAAGTATGATGGGGATTTAACGAATTTTCTCGTGGTTTCAATTCTGTTTGAACTCGATGAGAAACTGGTGAAAGCGGTATACGTCCAGATAATTCTACATGCTCAACAAATGACGTACTAAAGCGATTGAAAACGTTTTCTTCCGTAGTTTCCATTCTTTGAGGAATCATATTGGTTCTTTGCATCGGATGAGCAGCTGGTAATGTACGAGGAGGAACATTCAAGTAGAGATTATTACCTGGATCATTGAAAGAATTATGATGGGGATTTAACGAATTTTCTCGTGGTTTCAATTTTGTTTGAACTTGATGAGAAAGTGGCGAAAGCGGCATGTGTCCAGACGTATCAAAGGAATTTCCTTTTGTTTTTGATTTCTGAACAATCACATTTTCTATTTGATGAAGAACTTGTGAAAATGGAGGCCGATCAGTTGATTGCTGACTACATTTAAGAAAGGACGTATCAAATGGATCACTCCAATTTTTTTGCGTAGATTCGACTTTCTTAAGTGGAACCACAGTGTTTTGGATGGCCATATTCTTTAAGTGCATAGGGCGAGGAGCTGGGATAGGTTTTTGATGATTGACTCGATGAAGAGGGGATGAATCAGATAGGTCAATCATAACTTGTTCAGCAATTTCGTTACGTTTTGGAATCATAACGTGTTCGGTGATCATATTCCTAGAAAAAATGATCGGCGTTTTATCGACATGATCAATACAATCGACCAAATTTTTCTGATTAGGTCGAAACTGTTCAATCGGTTGTCGACCATAATCGAAAACAGACGGATCAAATGAATCAATCCAATTTGTTTGCACAGTTTGACTTTTCTTATTTGGAACCGCAGCGTTCTGGGTGGTCATATTCTCTATGCGTGTGTTATGATAAATTGGCAAAGAGGGAGGAGCTGGAATCGGTTTCTGATGATCGACACGATGGAGACGGAGCGAATCAGATAGGTCAATCATACTTCCTTCGGAAAATCCATTTCTTTTTGGAAACATAACCTCATCAGTGATGATATTTTGCTGCGACATAATCGGCGTTTTATCGACATGACCAATACAATGAGATAATTTTTTTTGGTCAGATCCCAAACCATCTAAAGTGATATTCGCTTCAATCAAAAAATTTGGTGTTCTCTGAAAAACTGACTTTAACCGGCATCGTTTTAATTTTTCATGCTATACCTCTGGTAAAGGTGGGACCGTAATAATGCTGTTTAAACTCTGAACGATGTTTACATTTGCATAAAATAGTTTTAATTGTTTGAACTGTTCTCCAAATCTCTTTCTGGGTCCTTCTAGTAATTCTATCGGTAAATAAGAGTGCAGAATAAATAAAATTCTAACGCAGTGATTGTATAACTGTGATGACTCTTGAACGCATAATATCAACGGAGCCAATTTGGCTTCCCAGGTTTTTACTCCATAAATAGGAAGCAACATCGATTCAAATACTGAAAATCTTTAGTAATTTTACTTTGCATCATTATAAGTTCATTTGTATCACCTGCTTGCTGAAATTGTAGCAAGAGGTCCAAATATTCCAACATATCAATTAATAACTGAAAACTATGAAAATTTTAATCATAAAATTTTCAGAGGTCAACTTACTATTTGGTCATGTCGTTTGTGACAATCAACTGTAATTCGGCCGGAGTTGCATCCAAATGACATGGAAATTCTGGATTTTGAATATGAAACTCCATTTTTGTTAGAAGTAATTTTGTATATATTTGAATAATTTTTCCAAAGTCTTCGTCCGAATGAAACTAAGAAAAAAAATTCCAAGCTTTACAATGACTTCCATATTGTTTATACAGGAAAAAATTTTCCTGCCTTTGAATAATTTTTTACACATTTTACTTACCCATGTTTTTCCAATTTTATCTAAATCTGTTTTATGACTATGACTGTGCGTACAACAAAACGAATGTCCTTCTCTTAACACTTTATGCAGTACGTAGCATAATTTCCATGCTACGATCTTGTTACTCATGTACGGAAATCCAAGAGCAACACGCCAAAACGTCTCGGCTCCCTTTTCCAAAAATGTGCCCATAATTACTGATCGCACGTGCTTTTCTTTCACTTGCATATCAGAATTATGTATTGCCTTTTGGATTGCTTTTTGCTGAAAATATTATTATTGAAGTAATACAAATAAACTCCAAATTTAAATGGAACGTAAAAACGGACGCTATGTTTGAAATTCATGAGATGAAAATAAAAAATATCTGTTTAATACTCACATAGTTGATATTATTTGTCGAGTTTATACTCATCTTAGATGCCTAAAAAGTTGAAAAGAAAATTCGATTAGTTCAGTTATTCATCAAACCCCAAAAAAATCTTTAAATTTGTCAAGCAAAATTTAGTGCAATAGCTGCATGGAATAAACAAGATTCGTGATTCATTTTTAGTTTTATTAGGTGATTCTCCAAGTTAGGCAGTAGTTTAGCTGCTCTTTTAAAAATTTTTTTTGTAGTTTAACTACTTTTTAAAAAATTGCTGATTATTTTCTGAACAAAGTTAGGCTACATTTTGAGGAAGAAAACAATCAAAAATACTTTGCAGGTTTCATTATTATACAGGGCTTTTCAACAGGGACATGTATTTTAATAGGGGCAATTTTGATGTGGTGACAGTTTCCACTTAAGTCAAGTAGAAGGTCTACAATTTATTATAATGTTTTCAATTTTTATCGCAAATAATTAAAATCTCCTACGAAAATGATGGATCTGCGAAAACCACATATCACAAAATTTCGGATACTTTTTATCGCTATTAAAAATTTGGTGATTTTAAATTAAAACAAAAAATCCATTGCTAAATTGGGGTTTTCAGACGGAGGAAATCAAAATAATTCCGTAGAATTCTAAAAATTCTGATTTACAAAGAATTTGACCTACAAATTAATTAAAATGTTGTATAAAGCTCCATTATTAATTGGGGTCGTTTCCAGGAGGTGGAAATTCAGTAAAATTCTAATTTGTAAATGAGTTTACCTACAAATTAACACAAGTAAAAAAATTCCATTGATAAATTGGAGTAGTTTTCAGGCGGTGAAAATCAAAGTAATTCAGTGCAATTCGGAAAATTCTGATTTTTAAAGAAATTCACCTAAAAATTAATTAAAGAATAGTAAAAAAAATTTCATTAATAAATTGAGGTCGTTTTCAGGCGATGGAAATCGAAATATTTCAGTATAATACTTAAATTTCTGATTTGCAAAGAATTTGACCTCAAATTAATAAAATATAGTAAAAAGCTCCATTATTAATTGGGGTCGTTTACAGGAGGTGGAAATTCAGTAAAATTCTGATTTGTAAAGGAGTTTACTTACAAATTAACAGAAGGATTGTAAAACAATTTCATTGATAATCTCAAGTACTTTTCAGGCGGTGCAAATCTAGATAATTTAGTCAAGTTCTAAAATTTTGAATTCGTACAGAATTTCACCTACAAATTAACAGAAAAATAATAAAAAATCCGTTGATAAATTGAGGTCGTTTTCAGACGGTGAAAATCAAAGTAAATCAGTAAAATTCGGAAAGTTCTGATTTTTAAAGAATTTCGCCGACAAATTCATTAAATAATAGTAAAAAGCTTTCATTGATAAATTTAGATAGTTTTCAGGAGGAGAAAATCGATATAATTCAGGATAATCTGAAAATTCTGTTCTGCACAGATTTTGATCTAAAAATTACTAAAAAATAATAACAAGCTCCATTGTTAATTGGGGTAGTTTTCAGGCGGAGGAAATCGAAATAATTTAGTCAACTTCTAAAATTTTTAATTCGTACGGAATTTTACCTACAAATTAACAGCAAAATAATTTAAAAATTCCATTGATAAATTGCGGTCGTTTTCAGATGGTGAAAATCAAAGTAATTCAGTAAAATCCGGAAAGTTCTGATTTTTAAAGAATTTCACCTACAAATTTACTAAATAATAGTGAAAAAATTTCATTGATAAATTGAGGTGATTTTCGGGCGGTGAAAATCGAAATAATTCAGTATTATATTGAAAATTTTGAGTATTAAAAGAATTTGACCTCCTCATTAATTAAAAATTAGTAAAAAGCTCCATTGCTAATTGAGGTCGTTTTCAGGCGGTAGAAATTCAGTAAAACTCTGAAAGTTCTTATTCGAAAAGGAGTTTATCTACAAATAAACAAAGGGATAGTAAAAAAATTCCATTGTAAAACTGGAGTAGTTTTCAGGCGGTGGAAATCGGAATAATTTACTGAAGTTCTAAAATTTTTTATTTGTGCGGAATTTTACCTACAAAGTAACAGAAAAATAATTAAAAATTCAATTGATAAATTGAGGTCGTTCTCAGACGGCGAAAATTAAAGTAATTCAGTAAAATCCTGATTTTTAAAGAATTTCACCTACAAAATAACCAAATAATAGTAAAAAAATTTCATTGATAAATTGAGGTCATTTTCAGGCGGTGGATATCGAAATATTTTAGTATAATACTTAAAGTTCTGATTTGCAAAGAATCTAAAATTTCTAGTTCCAAAATTTTGAATTCCTAGAGAATATCACTTACAAATTAACAGAAAAATAATATAAAAATTCCATTGATAGAGGTCGTTTTCAGATGGTGAAAATCAAAGTAATTATGTAAAATTCGGAAAGTTCTGATTTTTAAAGAATTCGCCGACAAATTAACTATTTAAATAATAGTGAAAAAATTTCACTGATAAATCGAGGTGGTTTTCCGGTGGTGAAAATCGTAATAATTCAGTATTATACTGAAAATGTTCAGTAACAAAGAATTTGACCTACTCATTAATTAAAAAATAGTAAAAACTCCGTTGTTAATTGGTGGTAGATTTTTGATAATTGGTTTTCAGGCAGTAGAAATTCGGTAAAATTCTGAAAGTTCTTATTCGAAAAGGAGTTTACCTACAAATAAACAAAGAGATAGTAAAAAAAATCCAATGTAAAACTGGAGCAGTTTTCAGGCGGTGGAAATCGAAATAATTTAGTCAAATTCTAAAATTTTGAATTCTTGCAGAATTTTACCTACAAATTAACAAAAAAATAAAGTAAAAGTTCCATTGATAAATTGAGGTCGTTTTCAGACGATGAAAATCAAATTAATTCAGTAAAATCCGGAAAGTTCTGATTTTTAAAGAAAATTCGCCGACAAATTCACTAAATAATAGTAAACAAAACTTTCATTGAAAAATTTAGGTAGTTTTCAGGCGGTGAAAATCGATATAATTCAGGATAATTATGAAAATTTTGTTTTGCAAAGATGCAAAGAATATGAGCTGAAAATTAATAAAAAAATAATAACAAGCTCCATTGTTAATTGGGGTGGGTTTCAGGCGGTGGATATTCAATACAATTGATCAGAACTGAATGTTCTGATTCGTAAAGAAGTTTATTTTCAAATTAACAGAAGGATTGTAAAAAAAATTCCATAAATAAACTGGAGCAGTTTTCAGGCGGTGGAAATCGAAAAATTTAGTCAACTTCCAAAAATAATACAATGGTAAACGCTTACCCAAAACTCGGCGATATGGCACTGCTTTAAGTTCCCCTGTGGCATTTTCAAGATGTCCTTTATCTAACTTCACTTACGGCCATTAAGTTTAAACAGAAACTGGTTCAGAGTTGTTTTTGGACTCCCAACGACCCCAATAAATGGTGAAGAATTTAGAAAACCAAAATTCTAAATAAATTAGTAGGAGCCGAATACGCAATTTTATGGAACTTAAAAGTTCGTAAACAATTTACTATCAAAGACCGCACCAAAGTTGTTATCTCCCCTTGTCAAGCATCCAATCTTTTCCTTAACCTTGTGATATTAAGAATTAAATATTAATACCTTAGACAGGGCGTTACCAAATAAATGGTAAGATTTATTTCCTCTAAATCTAGTACCGATCTATCTATATCTAATTTTTCAGATACCGAACTGCATTACAACTTCTGTAGTCGTACTTAACGTAATTAGTAAAGGTGAAGGCTAACACACGACTACAAATTAATTACTTAAATAATAGTAAAAGTATTTCATTTATACATTGAGGTCGTTTTCAGGCAATAGAAATTTAGTAAAATTCTGAAAATTCTGTTTCGTAAAGGAGCTTACCTACAAATTAACGGAAGGATATAGTAAAAACAATCCATTATCAACTGGAGTAGTTTTCAGGCGGTGGAAAAAAAATTTAATCAAGTTATAAAATTTTGAATTCGTACAGAGTTTCGCCTACAAATTACCAGAAAAATAATATAAAAATTTCATTGATAGATTCCAAAAAAATCAAAATAATTCAGCAAAATTCGCCAATTTCTGAATTTCAAAGATTTTCACCTAAAAATTAACTAAATAATGGTAAAAAGTTTCATTGCTAAATTGAGGTCGTTTTCAGGCGGTGGAATTCGAAATAATTTAGTTAAGTTCTAAAATTTTGAATTCGTTCAGAATTTCAACTACAAATTAACAGAATAATAATATAAAAATTCCAATGCAAAATTACCATTGATGACTTGGGATCCCTTTCGGGAGATGGAAATCGATGTAGTTGGGTAAAATTCTAATACTATGAATTTTTTAAAAATTTTACCTAAAAATGAACAGAATAATAGTAAAAATATTACCATTGTTATATTGAGGTTTCTATTGGCAATAACTGACGTGAAATTCTAAATTGGAATTCGTAGAAAATTCTATCTACGAATTAATGCAAAAAAGCAAAGAAAATTACTAGTGATAAAGATTCCACGTTAAAATGTCGAAACAAAAATATCGAAAACAAAAACACCGAAGTCAAAATATCGAAAACAAAAACGTCGAAAAACAAAAATATCGAAAAACAAAAACGTCGAAAACAAAAATATCGAAAAACAAAAACGTCGAAAACAAAAACACCGAAGTCAAAATATCGAAAACAAAAACACCGAAAACAAAAACACCGAAGTCAAAATATCGAAAACAAAAACGTCGAAAACAACAACACCGAAGTCAAAACATCGAAAACGAAAAATATTTTGTATTCAAGCAACAACTGTAAAATTTTAACTTTGGAATTTATTTGTCTAAATGCCGGATCCCTATCTTTAGAATGTCGCTCCAGTTTCGCAACTGTAAAATTTTAACTTCGGAATTTATTTGTCTAAATGCCGGATCCCTATCTTTAGAATATCGCACTTGCGACAGTCGATGTGCATGTGCTGTGATTTTGTCTAAGTCCACGCCTATTATAAATCCTCTTAAATCCTGTTTAAATCCTGTATTTACGGTTTCAAGTATTACCAACCGCAAGCAAATACTATATAAGCCATCCAACACCACAACATTTGCATTTTCAGTTAAGACGCGATTAACAATGGATTTAGAATTTATCAAGAGCCAAAAAAAGCAAAACCAACTTCTTCATGAAGGTTATCTCTACACCCGAGAGAAAATAAATAACGACAGGGCCTACTACAAGTGTACAGAATACTCACGATTCAAGTGCAAAGGGCGTGTTATCACTGAAGGAGGACAAGTGGTTCGTTTGTCGGGTTTCCATAACCATGTGATCAGCGTCGCCCAAATAGAAGCCAAAAAAGTTCTTGAAGAAATCAAACAAAATAGTGAAACTTTAGTTGACACTCCGGCTCAGATTATCTCCACGTCGATTGATGTTTTGCCTTTAGCTGTGGCCGCGGCACTTCCTTCGGTTCCTCTTATGAAGAGGACTGTTCAACGAGCAAGAAGAGCAGTCACTGCTCCACTCTCCGATCCTATAAATCTTATGGACTTAACTATTGTTGGTAAGTACAGGGAAACGAATCGAAGCGAACCGTTCCTTCTCTTTGACAGTGGGCCCTCCGATGACCGCATCCTGTTATTCAGTACACGAAAAAATCTGGATCTAATGAAGGACTGTAATCACTGGTACGCGGATGGAACATTCAAGTCTGCTCCTCCATTGTTCCAACAATAAATTGTTCACCATTCACGCTGTTAGGTATAATAGCGTCATTCCGACCGTGTTTGCTCTTTTGCCAAATAAACGCGAAGAGACGTATGTTAAAGTCCTTGATGCTCTCAAGGACCTCGTGCCTGGGTTAACTCCTGAGAGCGTCATGACAGATTTTGAAGTCGCCCAAATTAATGCCTTCAGACATTCATTTGAAGGCATTAATAACAGAGGCTGTTTCTTCCATTTCAGCCAATGTATATGGAGGGTGATTCAAAGAAACCATGTCATTCGAGTCCAGTACGAGAACCGTGAGAATATTGGGTTCTCGCTTAACATTCGAAAGTTGGCTGCTTTAAGTTTCGTCCCCGTTGCCGAAGTGGTTCCCTCTTTTGAGGAACTCCTTCAAACCGCGTTCTTCATTACTAACGATGAGATACTGCAACCTTTGATTGACTATTTCGAAGATACATGGATCGGCCGCCAGCGTAGGGGAACCAGAAATGCTCCCAAATCTGCAATCGCCCTTTGGAATTGTTATGAAGCCGTCCTCAACGATCTTCCCAAAACAAACAATTCTGTTGAAGGCGGGCATCGAGCTTTCAGTTCTCTCTTGAGCTCCAACCACCCTTCAATTTGGAAGTTTATCGATGGTTTGAAGAAAGAACAGGGTATGAACGAATTTAAAATACAGCAATATATCAGCGGCCAACAACCACCCCAAGGACGGAAAAAGTACCGCGACGTTGCGACTAGAATCAAGTTCATAGTACAGTCGTATGGTGAGAAGGACTTGGACGACTATCTGACTGGCATCGCCCACAACTTTGAACTCCAAGCCAATTGAAAAGATCGTGATTAACGCATAACTTAAATACCTTTTGACTTTTGATTTTTATTACAATTTAAATAAAAAATTGAATAAAGTCATTGCCATGAAAGAAGACGTCTCGTCATAGATTGACTGAATATAGCAACGACGTATTGCTTATGAGCATTACCAGTCATTTTGTATTGATATGACAAAGCACGAAAATATATTGCACGTGTTTCCAGTAACGACATACGCTGTTGCGTTTGTTAGACGATAGTAAAAGACAGATATACTCATAGCATGTCGTAACTAGTACCGGAAAAAGAATTTGATTCGCGTAGTAATTTATATAAAATTTCTGTCACTTTTAGTATTTTTGAAGTTTGGAGTTTTCGTGGTTTAAGTTTTCGGTTTGTGGATTTAAGCTTGTCAAAATTAGTCAAAATACAAAATTAGTTCTTTTCAGAACTCTCGAAATGTCTAGTTCTGTACGTGGAAGAACATTAAAATCTCAATCGCAACAGTTGATTTTAAATTTATTAAATTATTTTGAACTTGAAAAACAGCACGGGGGCAGTTTAATTCCATTACAGTGTGTTCAAGAGGTGAATATAAAAAGATTACTTTACATTAATTTTATATTTATAAAATATTTTATAAATTGCAGCGTGTTGCCAATGCTTTAGGAATCAGTGTATCTTCTGTTGCCCGGATTAGAAACCGTAGTTCACTAAATCCAGAATTATCAAGTCCCGGTAAAAACCGAAAACGTAGGAAAGTTAAAACTAGCGATTTACCAGAATCATCGAAAATGAACATTAGAAACACAATTTATAACATGTACAGTCAAAGTAAGTTTCGTTGTCATTTATAATTAACACAAAATGTAATTTGTGTATTTTTTGCAGAAAGACATTTAACCGTTGCTTTGTTGAACAAGGAGATTGAACAGCTGCATATTTTACTAAGCAACAGGAGCTTAAATCGTGTTTTGCACGAAATTGGTTTTAAATTTGCTAAAGAAAATAATCGAAGAGCATTGGTCGAAAAAAGCAGTATTGCAATAGATCGAATTCATTTTTTTCAGAATTATAGAAATAATTTAAATTCTCAGTTTCAACGTGATGTCGTGTTTTTAGATGAAACATGGATTTTTTCTAAAGGTAATCCTGGAATGTCGTGGCAAGATGGCTCTACAAAAAGCGTTAGGAAACCAGAAGGTTATGATGGAAAACGTTTCATTGTACTTCACGCTGGGTCAAAATCTGGATTTATTAATAATACCTCATTAGTGTTTGCTTCAAAATCGCAAAAAGAGGATTACCACGGTGAAATGAATGGTGAACTGTTTAAAAAATGGGTTGCTGAAAAATTAATATGCAATTTAGAAGAACCATCTCTCATAATTATGGACAACGCATCGTATCATTCTACTGTAGTAGAAAAAATGTCTACTTCGGCATGGACAAAACCAAATATTGCAGCATGGTTAACTCAAACAATATTGAATTTGAACCGTCCTGCTTTAAACCAGAATTGCTAGCTCTAGCTAAACTACATAAAAAAGAAAAACGCTACGAAGTGGACGAATTATTAAGAAGCCACGGACATGAAGTTTTACGGTTACCACCATACCATTGTGAATTCAATGCAATTGAATTAGTATGGGCTCATTGTAAAACTTACTACAACAAGCACATTGGAAGAGATGGTTATGGTAATGAAAACGTAATTGATATGTGGAATGAAGCATTAGAAAATTGTTCTCCTGAAGTATGGAAAAACTGTGTTTGTCACACCGAAAAGGTAATACAAGATTGGTATGAGCGAGAAAAGGCTTTAGATATAACGGTCGATGAACTTATCATCCATGCTAATGGCTCCAGTGATTCTGAAGAAAGTGATTACGACTGATTGTTTCCGGAATTTTGGATATTTGTTTTTATTTTTGTTTTGTAATTTGCAGGAGTATTTTGCATTTCTCGCTAAAAATGGTGAGAACCAAATTTGTAGAGAATTAAATTCTCCACCTTTTTTATACGAGAAATTTTGTTGTAAAATTATTATTTATTGCTAATTAATGCTAATTAATATGTACAATTTTTATGTCCAAAACATTAATTATTTTTGTTTGATAATTAATAAATAATTAAATTAGAGCGATTCTTTTTTTTTATTGTTGAAATAATTAAGACGTTGTTTAATCTTAATCATCCTACGACTTCCGAAATTCGATCATGGTCAGCGCTACGTATTCCCAAATTGAGTGTTCATCGTAAAGCTCAGGTTTCAGGTAAAGTAACCAAAAATTTTCGATGTGGTGGCAGTTAATCCGAAAAATTTCAATTAATTCAACTCTTTAACGCCGTGGGGTGTTACACAATTTTGTTTTTCTTCAGGTCTGTGTGAAAAGGCAAAACAATGTAATTGCCAAAAGTTAGTTTTGAGTAAAGCTCTGAACATATTGACAAAGAAATTATCAACGCAACGGTACAAAAATCTCAAAATCGCAATTTTTGCCATTCATTGTTTTGCTTTTGCATTGCACAGGTGCTGTATACCTATACTTATCCTGTGTCTTATTTTGAATTTGTTCATAACTATCGCTTAATAAATAAATAAATTTGGTAAGCGACAATAAAAACATAAAAGTTTCCTTTCAGCATAACCTATATTTGGTTTGACAGGTGACAAGTTCAAATTTGTTAAACTAAAAGGAAAGTGAGAAAGAAAATTAAAAAAAAAAGATAACCAATATATTCTTATTTTAAAATACACTTCATTTGACTAGGGAGTATTGGCTTAATTCAGACGATTATGCTTTTATGACGAGATGTCAACTTTCGTGGCAATGACTATATACAAAATATTTTTCGTTTTCGATGTTTTGACTTCGGTGTTGTTGTTTTCGACGTTTTGGTTTTCGATATTTTGACTTCGGTGTTTTTGTTTTCGATGTTTTTGTTTTCGGTGTTTTTGTTTTCGATATTTTGACTTCGGTGTTTTTTGTTTTCGACGTTTTTGTTTTTCGATATTTTTGTTTTCGACGTTTTTGTTTTTCGATATTTTTGTTTTTCGACGTTTTTGTTTTCGATATTTTGACTTCGATGTTTTTGTTTTCGATATTTTTGTTTCGACATTTTGACGTGATACCGTGATAAATAGGGGTTGTTTTCATTGCATAAATGGAAAGAAATGAGTAAAATTTTGAAACTTTGAATTCGTAAATAATATTACCTAATATTTACGGAAAATTAGTCAAAAATTATCTAGGATAAATACGGATTCTGAAACTTCGAAATCTTGCATTTATTTTGGAATTAAACACTTTCATTTTCCAACAGTATTTTTTATAATAGTATCTTATAGTAGTATGTACAAATAGGGGAACTTAGAAAGCAGTTATATTTCATTTTTAAATAACGGAAACAATTTTCAAAAGATTTTCAGCAAGTCCAATTACAAAAATTTTAGTTAAAATTTTTCAAAATGAGCTTTTTATTAAAATCGAATTATTGTATAGAATTCAAAAACTACGAATTATTAATGGAAGATAGTATCTAATAAAATTACTAATGATAAATTGGCATTATTTGCAGGTGTTGGAAATAGAAATAAATCATTGAAATGTTGAAACTTTAAATTCGTAAAGAATTTTGAATTAAAATTAACGAAAAAACAGTAAAAAATATTTCGTTAATAAATGGAGGGGCTGGAAATCGAATAACATAGTAAACTTTTGCCTTAAAATTAACGCAAATGTAGTAAAGAACTTACTATTAATAAATTAGGGTTATTTTCAGAGGGTATAACTTGAAATAACAACCGCGTTTTCAGTAAAATTCTGAAACTTCGAATTCATTTGACATTTCAAAATATCGTCAAAAAATTACCATTCCTAAATTAGGATCGTTTTCAGGAAATGGAAATCAATATAATATATCTGAATCAAATTCTGAAACTTCGAATTTGCAGAGAATTTTATCTACAAATTAATGGTAAAATAGTAAAACAAATTGCTATTGATCAATTGGGATCGTTTTTAGGGGGTGAAAGTGTTGAGGAAGATAAAAATTGGGCCTATCCACGAGCACCGCATAGCGAATTTTGGGTAAATATTTGGATCTAATAAAACCTTGTAAGGTTCAGTTCAGCCGACCACTCGATTCGTCGACAATTCGCTAATTTCATCCTTGAACAAAGCGATTTTTTTTCTGAAAAAATCATCTATTCAGATGAAGGTCATTTTCACTTGAATGGTTACATTAAGAAGCGCAATAGTCGCATTTGGGCTTCAGAAATTCCAAGAGCGATTGTTGAGAAGCCTTTACATTCCACTCTTGTACTGTTGGGTGCGCTTTCTTAGCTGAGCAAGTGAGAGAACCGTATTTTTTTGAAAATGAGGCTTGAACAGTCACTGAAACATTTAATTTAATACGAATTAGATTTTCTAATGGAATAGTTTTGCGTAATTTTGCAGTCAATTGGCCGCTTACACTATTTCTTGTGGAGCTATCAGAAAGATCAAGTCCATGCACATAATCCAAAATCCATTGAAGCCTTATAAAAACCAACATCCGACGCGTATTGATGAGCTAAAGTCACAATTATGCAAAAGTATAATCGAAAATTTTGACAAAAGGATCGACGTCTGTATACGTGGTCTTGGTGAACATTTGTTCGATATTATTTTTTATTCAAAAATTGTCGACTTTCTACATTATTTAAAATTAAAAACAAAGTCCCTGTTGAAACGCCGTTTATTCTAAGTTTATTTTAATTTAAAAGTAAAACTTGGTGATTCCCCGCATATCGAAATTAAGTAGGTATAGGTGTACTGTATCGTAGTACTTGAAATGAAAAGTTACATAAAATAAACTAAAAATTTAAAAAAGTCTCAACCATTTATTCATCATCCATTCCAATTAATTCAAGTAGGGTAGGTTTTCAGGGAGGTACTTACAAAATATAATATTTGACGAAACACTCCGAACTAGAACTACACAAAATATTTTGGAAAATATTGGTGATTTGTATTTAAGTAAGTGTCTGTTTGAGATAAGATTATTATCATATTATTGATAATAGTAAATCGTGCAAAAATTGCAGTAATACTGCCGAGTTTAGAAAAGTTGCAACATAGTTTGTTATAATCTGTTCCGAATTTTTCACTAAAGGTCTCGTCGTATCGTACAGCATATCGTGCCACAAAATTGCACAAGAATAATTTTTTTAGCAGTGTTGCTATAGGGGTGGTTTTCTCCATTTTGCCAGTCCCGCAGGAGAGAGTCCAACGAAATACGTTATCGGCACATTTTTATAAAGATTTTGATTTGAGCGTACCACAAAATTGCACATAGGATGCAATTTCTGACAAATTTAGAACAGCCGAGATAATATTTGACCATAAATATATCAATTTTAATATTTGAATTGCAGAAGGTAAGGCAAATAACCTACGGATACTCTGCAGAAGACGCGAGAATGAATTTTAGGGAAAAGTGATGGACTTCGGTTCTATATAGGTAAGACTTTTTGACCAGTATTGAAAATTAGGAATATAATTTAACATTAGACGAAAAACGACAAATAACGCCACCATTTTATAAGTAATATCGTCGTCAAAATTTCAAATCGAAGGGTTTTTGAGAAAAATTTTTAATTTCCAAAATGTGAATTTTCATCGCAAACGAAATTTTTGATTTATATTTGTCCCCTCGACGAATCAAACAAAATTTTTTTTTTGTAAATTCTAGAAATTGTTTCTAGATTTTTCCCCGTCAATTATTGAAGTAAGTAAATCATCGCCTTATTAATTTATTCTTACAATTTTCCCTTACAAAAAGGATGAGTTTATGATTTTTCCGCAAAGCCTTTTGACTAAATCGACTATTCAAACCGTCAGCTTTCCGAATCTCTATAGGAAATTTTCAATTTCCGGGTGACCAAATCGGGTGAAAATAATGGTAGCAGAGCGTAGCGGAGGGTAGTTTGTCACAACGCAACCGCCTCAGAGTCGCTATCGGACCTAATTTTCAGAGCACAATAAATCCTGAATTTAGATCGCAAGAAATGTTGAATTTATTAACAAAAATAATTATAGACGAAAACAAAAAAAACAATAGATACAATCTGTGAGAAAATAAAAACTACAATAGATACACTGAATAATAAAATTAACACAACAAATCAAGAAAATTTTATTGAACGACCCATAAATGAAACTAACAAAAATGATTTTGAAAATGTTGAAGAAAATTTAAAAGTGTCCATTGAAGAAAAAAGAAAAAGAATTAATATCCAGGGGGAGAAGATGGAATGGATAGACCAAGAAAAGACGTTATATATTAATGAAGATGATCAAATAATTATTGTTAATGGAATTATGGTTGAAGGAGACCAGGATGTGGAAAATAGTAATAAAGATAAACGAACAATTAGTATGAAGAAAGAAAAAAATTGTAAGAATGTAGAATTAGCGTACAAAATACAAGTATGGAACGAACTAAAAAAAATGATACTAGACAACATAATTGAAGAAGCCGCAACTTCCTATTTGAATTCGTTATGAAATGAAAATGATTGGATCTGGTTGGATGAAATTTGACAGGATGGTCGGAACAACACCTGAAATGTGGAGGCCTTCAACAGAAATCATCTCGTGGAAGAGTGTGAGATGGAAGACGGATATGTCGATTGCAGGAATAGACCATGAACTCCATTTTGGGAAAAGTTGAAAAAAATAATGTGAATATTTGTGAGTGGAAGGAAAGATTTTTATTTTTGGGAAATTTAGTTTAAGGTGGATACTTCACTTAAGGGGGAAATTTTAATTCAATTTATTGTAATCAAGAGAAGGAAAATGTTTTAATTTGAGATCGGTTGTAATTTTTAGACTGTAGTAGTTGTAAATTTGTTTGACTCGTGCTGATGAGGGACCATCTATTTGCCATTCAATGCATTTTTTGAATGTTTGTTGTATTTCGCAAAGATTATGTTGCCTAATCTTTTCTCAATCCAAAGGGGGAAGTTGACCTGTTATTTGCCTTCCACGGGTACCTATATTTTTATATTTGATATTTTTGTATTTATTGTATTTAGCGATAAACATTTAAAAATTTACGTTCACGAGTTGAACGAAGATAAAACAATTGTTGTGAGAGATTAGAAAAATGTGGTGACGGTCAGTGGGGTCCGCGCGTTGCGGCTAGCGATTGAGTTTTGTATTTTGGAAAAGTTGATAAAATAAATTGGAAGTTTATTGAAAAGTAGTTTTTGATTTTCCTTTGCGAGATTTTGGAGCGTATAGGAACTCCACATATTTAAATTGTTCGCTCGGCGGGGCGTTATTTTTTTAAAACACCACAATATGTTTAACATGGCGATTGCATCTTCACTTATTTAAGTGAGACAATCAAGCTTATACGAATTATTATTATTTTAAATACGTTTAAAATTGCAATTGCATCTTAGCTTATAAAGCAAAACAATCAGGCTTATACGAATAATTATTATTATTCGAAAACGTTTATGAATTTTAAGTATCCCAATGTTAAGAACTATTAAAACGGCGCTATGATTATAATGAATATGAAATTTACATTGTATGAAAATTGCTCACGAGGTAAAATTACCATATCGTTGATAAAATGATAAAACATAACCAAAACAATTGATGCACTGAATTAAAATGAAATTAACAACAAACTGTGTATTATTTCGTGTACGAGAGGCTTTGTGTTCCTTTGCCTGCATGAGGGACTTCCAACGAGCTTTGGGGTAATTTTAGGCTTCTATACAAAGTATAGCAGAAGCCTTATGATCTGGATCCGTGTCCGTCTGTCCGCATAATTCAAACCTAATCAGAACCCCCGAAATTGTCATTGTAAACACATTATATGTATAATAAAATTAAAATTTGTTTTACATTTAAAATGGACTTTCTAGTTAGGCTTCTATACAAAGTATAGCAAGAAGCCTTATGATCTGGCTCCGTGTCCGTCCGTCCGTCTGTCTATCTGTCCGTCCTCATAATTCAAACCTAATCAGAACCCTCGAAATTGTCATTGTAAACACATCGTATGTAAGGTATAATAAAATTCAAATTTGTTTTAAATTTAAAATGGACTTCCTAGTTTTTTGTTTACTTTGATGTGAAAAAATAATTTTTTATTGATGTGGTTAGTGAAGTTAAGTTGTAAATAAAAGAGAAAGGAGACGATTGGCCCACCTCAAAAAAAGGACCATACATTACAGAGAAGTAAAGTTTCGAATGGAATGAAAAAGTTTGATTGTTATTACTTATATAGTAAATGATAATTACCGACCGCAAAAATTTAATTAGTGCAGATTATCTGATTGTGTGATGTTAAGGGCTCGCCACATAGCTTGTGCTGTGCTATGCTATGCTCTGTGTTATGTCAACACAAACGTTGAACAATGGCATGGTCCATTTTGCGCATGACCATGCCATTGTTCAACGTTTGTGTTGACATAACACAGAGCATAGCATAGCACAGCACAGGCTATGTGGCGAGCCCTTTACATTATATGGCGACCAAAAATAACCAGCTAATAACAACTTTCCACACCAGAAAGGTAGCTGTATAGAAGCCTAAGAACTGCCGCTAAAGCGAGTTCCACCTTGTTTTAACTATTATGTTTTATACTATAGTTACTACTAACTTTTTTACAGTGTTTATTGATTTTCATTTGATATGCTGAGTGTTCGTGGGACACTCTGTAGAGCAAAATTACCGATAATACTGTGCAATACTTCAGACAAATGACCAGGGAAATAAGTTACAGTGCCGTAAACAAAGTAGATAGTGCGCTTAAATTTATAATTATTGTGAAAGTGTAATATTTAAAAAAAAAACAAAATAAAATTTAAATTACGGTAATAACTTTTTTGCCGAAATTAAATTATTATAAATCATATTTCTAACTTAAAAATTAGTGCATTGTGCTATTTATAACAAAATGGCCTCAAAACCACCAACACGTCAACCAGTGAAGACTAAAATTTTTGCAAGTTCAAGTGTTACAACTCAAATCGAAAATGTTAAATACCAGCACGAATGGATTATCGATAATTTTAGCGCTCGACGATTAAAACCGGGCCTACATTTTAAATCGCAATTTTTTCCAGTTTCTGCAACCCCTAATAAATTAAAATGGCATTTAGAAGTATACCCAAGGGGTTGCAGTCAAGAAGAAAAAGATTATTTAGCTATATTTTTGGTCCAAGATTCGGATGGTGTAAGAAACGATGGTATGGCAAATTTCAAAATCAGTGTTTTGAATTCAAGACGCGAAGAACTAGCAAGTGCAATAAGTGAATTATCATTATCTACAAGATCGTGGGCCTTAAGAAAGTTGATACAAAACAAAATGTTAACAGAACTTAACGATGACAAAATAATCATACTTTGCGAAATTAGCACCGTCGAAGACCATATAATCAGACGATTTTGTAATACCAGAATGTACATTGGTGAGTGATTATGATGGGCTTCTTTTCGAAAATCAAGCTTATTGAGATTTTACGCTTTCTGTGGGCGATCGAGAATTTCGTGTACACAAGGCACAGTGCCGCGTTTAGGCATGCGAGTACCCTAGGCATATGTTTTTTGCCGCCCCCTGATAATTAAAAATTGAAATTATAATAACAGTATATATTTATTATTAATACTACTTTCTTCCTCAATTAATTGATGTAAAAAACTACTTTTCGGGTGTAAAGGAATGTAATCAAACGAATATCTATCGTTAGCCAACGTTTCGATTAATTTATTTAATCATCTTCAGGGCTGGAATTACAGAAGTGTAAAATAAACAAATGATTGTGTACAAGTAAAAATGTCTACTACATACCAAACAATAGGTGATGGCAAATGTGAGATTACGCATAAATGTGGACATCAGGAATAAATAATCGTACAAAGTGATCAATAAGTAAAAACACGATGTGTCAACGCCAAAAGTAAACAAAAATATTTTTAAAAATAATCCACATTGCGAAACACACTAGACAAAACACTAATAAGCCCAAAAAGAATCATCAGAGCAAACACTAAAAACGTCCAACTCGCCAGGGTGCAACACAGCACTATCTATCAGGTCTCTCGATTTTAATCTTGTAATTCTGCAGTAAATTAAGGTAACCATTATTTATGCATGAATAATCACTCTGAATATTAATGTTATTTTTGCTCGTAGAAATAACAGCAGCTTCAATAAACAGCCTCTTGTTGTAGCACTTCTCTGACGCAAGTATCTGAACATCCTCATCTTTAAAATTATGATGTTTGTTTATTGAATGATGTGCTAGACCCGTTTTTGTTTTCCCCAGTCGGATGTCATAATGATGTTGGTATACCCGCTTGGATAGTCTCTGGGAAGTTTGTGAAATTGTTTTTCCCCATTTAGCATTTTCTTGTAGAAATGTGTTTTGGTTAAATACCTATTTACCCCTGTAGAATGCTCTTTAACAGCAGAGTCTACAAAATTGATATTCGGGTTTTGTTTTGGGGGGTTCCTAATAACCGCTTCTATAGTACTATCGTTAATTTTCCAATCAGCTGGAACTTCAGATTACACATATCCTATTGCTAATGATGAAGGTGAGATTTGTGTTTCTATTGTTATATTTTCAATGTCGCCAGCGTCCATAGTCTGTGATTGTGTTTCATCATTTTTGTTTTGTATTTTTAATTCGGTTGAGGTAGACGCACATGGCTCAATAGGTGTAGATACAGAAGTAAAGAACGAACTAATCTTTGGAATTTTGTTTAGAAGTGATCTTTCATTTTCGATTTTTTCTTGTGCCTTCTTTCTATAAGCCGCACCACTAAGCCGATTCCGTTTTTCCATATTTTTAATTTACTAAATAAAAATTGTTCAAGTTACACACCACCAATTAAATAATAAAATTTTCACTTATCAAATATCCAAATCGGAAAACGTTACTAATTAATTTTTTAACTCTATGGACAAATTACCGTGGTAAAGAACTGATCGTATAATGCGTTTATTATACATACAAGACTAACGGATTATTAAATATTTTAATAATTTTCATCAGTCTGGCGTCAGTAAATCTCGACACAGCAATTATTGCTACAGACGCTAAGTCAGCTGTAGTGTGTATCCACCCTTAGTTAAGAACAATTAAGATTAAGCATTATTATTATATATTATTATTAAGCATATTAGTATTTAGATGAGCATGCAAGTGAATGAACTTATATAAGCGTATGAAAGCAGATGATAGAGGAGTAGTAATAGTAGTATGGAAGAGGTAGAGAGTGCACGAGTAGGGATTGATGAGTCGACGCGTGAATCCTTACAAGAGCGATGTATATAATGTATAAAGTGATAAGTAAATAAAATATATAAAATGTTACAAAACCTGAGTTCTTAATGAATATAAAGTGAACCAAAGCGACCCAACCTGAACGAGCTTCCCACAGGAGGTAGGAAGTTCCCACATGGCGACCGTGACACGTGACACCCGTTAAAAATAAAGAAAAGTAAGTGAAAAATTTTTTTTTTGTGATTTTGGAAAAAGTGCACGTAAAAATGGGGGTCTACAAAATCAAAGGAATAAAAAATGACAGTGACACGTGATTGTGACCGTGCAAAAAGGACACGCAAAAAATAATGGAAATTAAGTGCAAAAAATTTTTTAAAGTAGTGTAACCAAAATGTTAAAATAAACAATATTGAAAATCACGGAAGTTGAAAAATCGAATTAAGAAGTGACAAATAATAACCAAAATTCATTCGTCAAAATTTTTGCCAAATTATGTATCGAATTATGTTCAAAAGTGCAAGCAAGGAATAAAAGACGATATTCAAAGGGAGATAAGTCGCAACGAAATCCGAAAAAGCCAACCAAATCTACTTCAAGTGTAATAAAAAGTGCATAAAAAACCGACAATAATTTTAAAAAATAAAGTTAAAAAGTTCATTAGTCAAGTTAAAGTGTTCAAACTTAATTAAAAGTTCAAATTTAAAAAGTGCATAGCAGTTCAAATGGACTACATACTTCAGGTCAACATGGTTCAACAGGAAACGAAAAATGCAACATTGGCAGAGTCGTCTATTTCAACAGGAAATCAAAGTTCAACTTCCCAAGAAAAGAAATTATAGGTAAACGAACAAAAATTTTCCATACATTTTTGCTATTTGACAAAAAAAAAATTTCTATGTTCTTTGTAATATGTAATATGATAGATTTAAGTTTAACTACGACTTGCAACTTAATCAATTCGATCATCAAACTAAACAATTTTAATTAACGATAATTTAATTTATTTGACAATTTCACCAATTTATTCAAATAATTTTCAAATTCATTAAGGTGCAAAGGTAAGAAAATAATTTTAATATCCATGGGTGCTGGTATAAATTTTAACTAAATGAGTTTAGATAAACTGAAACTAATTCAAAAGGAGTTGACCGATATCAAAATATATCTTAGGAAAGCTGGTCCAACTCGTAGAGCCAAAAAATCAGCCGATTTAACAACTAGATTTGATAAAGCTAAAGCATTATATTCTGATGCTAGTAAAATAATTAAAGCTATTAACGAATCACTTTTAGAGAAAAAGATAACCGAAACCGATTTAAGAGAGGTTTTAGAAGTAAAAGGAGCCATTCAAGTTTTATATTCCGATATTTTAGAGTATTCAAGTTCAGAAGTAGAAATTAAAATGGGAAACTTTGATTTAAAGGTAGCGGTTTCACTTTTAACCCCCCTAGACGGTTCAGAAGACAAAACAATACAGCTAATCGACGCAATTCAATTGTACGAATCTATGTTAGATGCAGCAGAACACTCGAATTTGATAAATTTTGTTTTAAAAACGCGTTTAGACCGTAGTGCAAAATTAAGGTTGTCTCAAAAATACAGTACGGTCAAAGAATTAATTGCGGATATGAGAAAACATTTGCTAACTAAAAAATCGGATACTGCTTTACAATCAAAACTAACAAACATTTATCAAGGTAATAGAAATAGAAAATTTTCAATAGAAAATTTCGGTAAAGAAATTGAGGAGCTGTTTATTGATCTTACGATTTCACAAGCCGAGGGTAACGATAACGCGTATTCTGTTTTGAAACCGATAAACGAGCGGAATGCTATAAAAAGGTTTGCTGACGGGCTCAAAAACAAAAAACTAAGCACCATAATCTCAGCTAGAAATTTTTTATCGCTAAAAGATGCAATTAGGTCAGCTACGGACGAAGATTCGGTCCAATCTACTCAACACGACCAACAAGTTATGTCTTATTCAAAATCCAATTACAGAAACACAAATTACCGGTCTGGTAACAATATGAAATATGGTAACAATTTTAGGGGTAGTAATTACAATCAAGGCCGAATTAACAACAATGTAGGGACCAGATATTTTAGAGGTCACAACTATACAAATTCAAACAGATCAAGAGGATATTTTCCGAGTACGTACAGGTCAAGGGCGAATAACTACGTTAATAATATTAGACGGCAGAATTTCACACGACACCGTGGTAATTCTAGAATCAAACGAAATCACGTTAATTTCGCGGAAGTAGAACAAGACAGACCAAATAAAGACGTCTTGCAGTTTTTTCGGGAGGACAGTAGTTAGGCAAATTTATGCAATCGAAAATATGAACCGCGTTAAATTTCAAGTTAATAGTCAAAATTTAGAATTTCTAGTAGATACAGGGGCCTCTCTATGTGCCATCAAATTACAAAGCTTAGATAAACATACCAAAATTCAAAATAAACGTTTAAAAATTAGAGGTATAGGCGGAAATTTAATTTCAGAAGGCTTCGTGTACATCACTTTAAAAGTAAATAATAATAGTTATTTCGAACAAAAATTTTACGTTTTTAAAAATTTACCTTGTGCGGCAGACGGAATTATAGGCGAAGATTTTCTTAGAAAATATAAAGGAAAAATTGACTACGAATTAGATTTATTAACATTAGCAGGAAATAATACGAATAGCGTAACTTTAAATTTAAATGCAGGATCAACAAATAACATTTTAACCATCCCAGCAAGATCAGAAAGTATCCACTACGTACCAACCGACTCTAAAAAGGATTGTATAGTTTTAGCCGAAGAATTGTGTGAAGGAATTTTCTTAGGGAGTGCGGTAGTTAGACCGAAAAAAGGTAAAATTCCAATTAAAATTCTCAACACAAGAGATAGCTCGGTATTGCTTAAAAATTTTGCAGCCCAAACCCACAATTTAGACAAGTATAACATATGTAAATTTGAAAGAAATGCAAATGTAACGGTAGATAGGGTAAAGAAATTGTTAAACTCGCTTGATTTAAAAGATATGACATTGGACGAACAAATTTCAATAGAAAACATATGTGCGAAATACGTCGATATTTTTCACATGCCAGGAGATAAGCTGACATCAACAAACATCTGCAAAGAAAAAATAAGATTGAAAAAGAACGCTACGCCTACGTATATAAAACCATACAGATTGCCACATTCACAGAAAGAAGAAGTCAAAAAACAAGTCCAAAAAATGTTAGAAGACGACGTCATCGAGGAAACCAGATCTGAATGGTCAGCGCCACTTTTGATTGTACCGAAAAAAGGAGACGAAAAAGGTAATAAAAAATGGAGAGTGGTAATTGATTATCGACAGTTGAATACAAAAATTGAAGATGATAAATTTCCACTACCAAATATTACGGAAATCTTAGATTCGTTATCAGGAGCAGTTTATTTCAGTCATTTGGATCTAAGTCAAGGCTACTATCAAGTGGAATTAGAGCAAGAAAGTAGACAGTACACTGCATTTACGACCAACAAAGCGCAGTATCAGCTTAAAAGACTTCCGATGGGGTTAAAGATCAGCCCGCGGAGCTTCTCCAGGGTAATGACCGTTGCAATGTCCGGATTAAATTACGAAAAATGTTTTATTTATTTAGATGATTTAATTGTTTTTGGTAGAAATTTACAAAATCATAACGCCAACTTAATAAATGTTTTTGAAAGGTTAAGGAAAGTAAATTTAAAATTAAATCCGTTAAAATGCGAATTTCTAAAGAAACAGATACTTTATTTAGGTTTTGTTATAACGTCAGAAGGTATCTTACCAGATCCACAAAAAATCCGCGTATTACAAGATTACCCAATACCTAAAAATAGTGACGAAGTAAAACGCTTCGTAGCTTTTGCAAACTACTACCGGAAATACATACAAAAATTTGCCGAAATGGCAGCACCTCTAAACAATTAATAGTATTATTTTGTTGACCTTCCATAATTAATAACAAGAAGAATAGTTGAGTTTGCGGTCAATTAAAACAAACGAATAGTTTGTCCGACGTTTCGGGTTCTTTATTAACCCATTTTCAAGGCTATCAAAATATACAAAAATTAATACAAAATATAAATGATAAAACGAGAATATTGAAAATATTGAAAAATGTTAAATGGAATACTAACCTAGAAGGAAGAAGGAGGTAAGAGAGTCATCTCCAATGGACGACCCTACCACGTTTTTGAAAACCACACTAAAATTTTTAAAAATTAAATCTGCACTGCCATCTACACAAGTGACCAATTTAGAATGAAATTCTTCTAGGTTAACCAACTGGTACCAACCTTTTTATATTTTTACACTAGACATAACCTCCTAGAGTGGTTAACCTAGAAGAATTTCATTCTAAATTGGTCACTTGTGTAGATGGCAGTGCAGATTTAATTTTTAAAAATTTTAGTGTGGTTTTCAAAAACGTGGTAGGGTCGTCCATTGGAGATGACTCTCTTACCTCCTTCTTCCTTCTAGGTTAGTATTCCATTTAACATTTTTCAATATTTTCAATATTCTCGTTTTATCATTTATATTTTGTATTAATTTTTGTATATTTTGATAGCCTTGAAAATGGGTTAATAAAGAACCCGAAACGTCGGACAAACTATTCGTTTGTTTTAATTGACCGCAAACTCAACTATTCTTCTTGTTAATAACCTCTAAACAAATTGACTAGAAAATATGCAAATTTCGAATGGACAGAAGAATGTCAAAAATCATTTGAGTTTCTGAAGAATGCATTAACAGAACCACCAGTACTAGCGTATCCAGATTTTTCGGAGGAAAACGAATTTATTTTGAGAACGGACGCATCAGGAAGCGCGATAGCAGGAATTTTGTCGAATAAGGACGATAAACCAGTAAGTTTTACAAGTAGAGGACTAAACAAAAGTGAATTAAATTACGCAACGATAGAAAAAGAACTTTTAGCAATAGTATGGACTATTAAATATTTTCGACCTTATTTATTTGGAAGACATTTCAAAATTTTAACAGATCATAAACCTTTACTTTACTTATTTAACCATTCAAATCCGTCCAGTCGATTAACAAAATTTAGGTTGTTATTGGAAGAATACGATTTTCACGTTGAATATGTGAAGGGAAAAGATAATGTAACGGCCGACGCATTATCAAGAATAACCATAACATCTAAAGATTTGACAGAGATGAACAAAAATATCCTGAACGTAATCACAAGAGCGCAAAGTAAGAAGAAAGGAGAACGTAACAAAAAAGTAAAGTCACCGAATTCATCAGATATTTCTATAAAGGACAGGGATCGAGAACCTAAACTTGTAGAAATACTTAAGAAACCAAAGGATAGCATAGAATTCGTACTGGAAACGACTAGAAAATTGGAAACTTTGAGAAAAAAGGAGCACATCAGCACAAAAAGGAATATATTAATATATATACCGTCTCTAGAATCTATTTACATGGATCCAAAAACCTACTCAATGGCAACACGAGATGTTCTATTGAAGGATTTGGAAGTCCTATGTAAAGAAGCAAATATTCCGGAAATAGTAATAATCAAAAATGAGAATAATGGAAAATTCATAAAAGAAATAAACGCTAAAATAAAAAGCAACTCCACTGAGGCCGGACGCGGTCCTCGAATTATTATAGTACAAGGAGTGCAAAGAATACAAAATAGAGACACAAAGAAAATAATTCTAAATAATTTCCATTTATTACCGACCGCAGGTCATTGTGCTTTCCAAAGAATGCTGAATAACATTAAAAAACGATTTTATTGGCCAGGCATGGCAGAAGATGTCAAAAATTATGTGAAAAAATGTGACAGTTGTCAACGACAGAAACACACAAGGCATATTAAAGAACCAATTGTTATCACGAGTACAGCAAACTCGGCATTTCAAAAAATATTTTTGGATCTAGTAGGTCCAATAGAAACAGATTGCAATGGTTTTTCTTATATTTTAACACTGCAATGTGATTTAACAAAATTCGTAGAAGCGTATCCCATTAAAGCAAAAGACGCGTTAACCGTAGCAAAATCATTTGTAGACAATTTCATTTTAAGGTACGGTATTCCCAGCGAAATCGCAACCGACAGAGGAACCGAGTTTATTTCAAGTACAATGCAAGAAACTTGCAAATTATTAAAAATAAATCAAATTTCGAGTACTGCTTACCATCATCAAAGCATCGGTAGTTTAGAGAATTCACATAAAGTTTTAGGAGCATTTTTGAGAACCGTTACCAAAAACCAAAGTTTTTCATGGAGCAATTGGCTTCCTTATTATTCATTTGCTTATAACACGACAGTGCATACAGAAACCAAGTACACTCCTTACGAACTCGTTTTCGGTAAAATATGTAATATACCAGGTACCTTGATAGGAAAAATTGAACCATTGTATAATTTTGATAGCTACCCTTTAGAGCTAAAATACCGGTTACAAAAAGCTCACGAGGACGCTAGGCAAAATTTAGTAAACAGTAAGATAAAAAGGAAAATTATGTACGATAGGAATGTTAACCCAGTCAATTATAATAAGAATGACCTAATTTTAATTAAAAGTGAGAGTGGGTCAAAACTAAGTGAAATTTTCAAAGGACCTTATAAAGTGATCGAGGACATCCCTCCAAACGTGAAAATTTTAAACAAAAAAGGTCAAGTGGACATTGTACATAAAAATAGAACAAAACGTTACTTCAATTAAAATATTAAATTTCCAAGTTTACGTTTGTTTACTATATCCAATATTATGCTTAGGTTAAGTTTTCTTTTAATGCAATTTATGTATATCGTTATCACGTGTATGTTTATATTATTAATAGTTATGTTGAAATAGGTTATGCATATTATTAAGTTGTAATTTAGTAGTAACATTTAAGAAAAAAAAAAGAGAGAGGTGGAGAGTTAAAACACAATTATCTCAAGGCATAAAGAATTTAAATTCCAAAGGAGATAAATTCTTTCATTAGCCGAGGGAGATGTAGTGTGTATCCACCCTTAGTTAAGAACAATTAAGATTAAGCATTATTATTATATATTATTATTAAGCATATTAGTATTTAGATGAGCATGCAAGTGAATGAACTTATATAAGCGTATGAAAGCAGATGATAGAGGAGTAGTAGTAGTAGTATGGAAGAGGTAGAGAGTGCACGAGTAGGGATTGATGAGTCGACGCGTGAATCCTTACAAGAGCGATGTATATAATGTATAAAGTGATAAGTAAATAAAATATATAAAATGTTACAAAACCTGAGTTCTTAATGAATATAAAGTGAACCAAAGCGACCCAACCTGAACGAGCTTCCCACAGGAGGTAGGAA
The DNA here is from genome assembly GCA_932274525.1 of Podabrus alpinus. Lineage (NCBI taxonomy): Eukaryota > Metazoa > Arthropoda > Insecta > Coleoptera > Cantharidae > Podabrus > Podabrus alpinus. The sequence continues at coordinate 66,356,946 of OW026456.1, read as the reverse complement.
GTTCCCACACAGCATTACGTGCCGATATACAGTCAGAGAACGACTTTATAGTTATGTATAGTGTATTTCAAATTAATTGGAATTAAAAAAAGTCTAGCATCAAATTACGTTGTTATAAAAACATACAAACTATGCAAGGAAAAATAATATAAGAGATAAGATTATCGCGCCAACGAAAGCCTGCATTTCATACTCCACGTGGAGTAGTGTAGTTCTAATGTTCTAATTGGTTAATATTTATAATAAGGACTTATTATTGGATAATATTTCTATTACGAAAATTCTCTTTGCGACTCCACGTGAACGCGTGTACCATGTGTACAGTAAGTTTGTATGTTTTTATAACAACGTAATTTGATGCTAGACTTTTTTTAATTCCATTTAAAGTGAAATATACTATACATTCGAAGCAATGCCTATTTTGTGGGATCAAACTACATAACAAATACAAACGAAATGACGCATACGAGATATTTTTCTTTCTCTTGAGTAACCAGATATTTAAATAAGTAAAATTTACAATAAAGTTTTAGTTATGTATGTTACTTTAGCAAATAAAATAATATTTGTTTTTATATATTTTAATGTATTTGTGGCGGTTCTACTAATTTCATTATGTTTAATTTTTATTTGTTAAATTTTTTATTAAAATTAATAATTATTTTTGCCGCCCCTAAAAGACTGCCGCCCTAGGCAGCTGCCTTCCTCGCCTAATGGCTAAATCGGCACTGACAAGGCAATATTGTCGGCTCGAAGTTCATATTTTGAGGCAATGTTTAATAATGAAATGAAAGAAAACGTATCCAATAAAGCCATTATAACCGACTTTGATCACGAAGTGGTGAAAGAAATGTTGCGGTATGTTTACACAGGAAAAGTGTCTAATTTGGAAAATATGGCAACTGAGTTGTTAGCTGCAGCGGATAAATACGCATTGGAACGATTAAAAAATTTGAGCGCAGAAGTTCTATATAAAAATTTATCGGTGGAAAACGCCGCCGAGATTTTTGCACATCTGCATAGTGCAGATCAGTTAAAAACCAAAACTAAGCATTTTATTAGCATTCATGCTAAAGACGTAATTAATACCACTGGATGGGACATCATGACTGAAACATTTCCACGTCTTCTTAAGGAAGCATATTCTGCATTGGCAACTCTATGAACATCTGATGTCGAACCTCCTCCTGAACATTCGATAGAAACTTATAATAAGAACACTCGTTATCCTTCAAATTGGTAATACAACTATAACTTAACATCTTAAATGGTTAACTTATTCCTGTGAAATAGTCACGCAAAAAGGAGATCCTAGTTGGACCAATTTTCTATTTAAAATTCTGAGTGCGACTTCATTATTTCCATTGAATTTTTAAATTTGTAACTTTAAAAACACATTCCTTTTGGTTTATATCCTTTCATTCTTCATATTTTTAATTCTAATTATAAATAAAAAATATTATATTGTTTTTATTGCAATTAGTGTTTTATCTGGTAAATTTAGTAAGCACTGAGGGTTCACTGAAAACGTTATTGTGTTTTTTAACAAGGCTGAAAACGCTAAAGGTTAAATTTGAGCTTCTATTCAAATTGTTTGAAAAATACGTATCGCTTTCGATGAGCTTCCATATCTGTCATGTGAGCTTTAAAGGCTACTAATAAAAATTCAATTATTTAAATCAATTTTGAGAGGAACTGTAGAAATGCTACATCGTGATTTTTTAATAAAATTAATATCAATAGATCGAGAAACATTTCATTTAACCCTTTCAAGGCAGCCGGTTATCTGAGAAGACCACCTATTCAAAAATTGTTTTCTATCTTCCTACTGGTTTTCTCAACTAACCACGACGTTAAATGTGTTGTCTGTATGGTACTTTTAATGCATACTATACGTTTCGTGTAATATTTTTATTGTGAGCTAGTTTAGGTTAATATAAACACATGTGCTCTTGCATAGTTGGAATCACTGCCGTATAAAAGATATACAAAGGTGTTATTGTGAATTTATAGGACGCAATTGCCAGTAAGTCAACTCTATTTGTATTATTTCGCCATCTGAATAAGTATTTCACATAATGTTTATTCAATTTTTTTTGCAAATTGTAATTTTTTATGCGGTCGTCTGACAATACCACCGGGCCGCAAAGTGGTAAAACAGTTTTTTATTTCTTACAAACGGGAAAACGACTGTACAGTTTTATGGATCTGGAGAAGATGGATCAGGATGAATTTGATCATTTTATAGACGATATACCGTCTGATAACGAATCAATAAACTCTGATGTTGATAGCGAAATGCAAGAGGATTTTACAGCAAATCTAATTCCGGAAACCGGTGAACTTTTTGATATAGAAAATATGGATATGATTTTAGAAAACGAGACAAATTATATGTCGGATTGGGATGAGGAGGACAATCCACTATCATCATTGAAAAACAAGACACGAGATAGTTTGGTTTACTGGACAATGATGAAAGTTATGTTTCTCAACAAAATGAATTCAAAGAAGATACTGGTCCAAACTTACCTGATTATGCACAAAGCTGTACAGACATATTCTATCAATTGTTTCCTGAAGAACTTATAAAAGATATTGTTTTTCAAACAAATTTATATTATGTGCAAACACATGGAGGATATTCTACATTTGTCCCAACCACCGAAGAAGAAATGAAAAAATTTCTAGCAGTTAATTTGTTGATGTGAATAAAGCAAATGCCTAGTTACAGGGACTACTGGTCCTCTCGTGATGAGCTTCGAGATAACTTCATTTTGAAATGTTATTTTTTGAATATAAATAAAGTTTATAAAAAACCTATTATTTTTGTTTTGCCCTATTGCGGTCAGGTGGTCTCATGAGATAACCACGTCCTGCAGGATAACGTGAATAATTTTGTTTCATTATATTAGTTTTGTATGTTTTATTTGTTTATATTAAACCTGTAAATATGCCCTATTCATTAATTTTCGAAAGAAAAAATAATTCAGCCCTCAAAGGGTTAAATTGTAAATTTGCAAACATTGCTCATTGCAAATAGGTATTTTTAATATTAAAAACTGTTTTAATTATTATTACCAGCAACATTAAATTCTACGCGCTACTTGCTCGGAGCGATATTGGTATAATTTTTGGTAATACAATTTCACAAGCTACTAGACGTTCTAACTTTTGTAACGTTCAAAAGTGAACGTTAGTTGCGACATAATAGCTGTTCCGTGCGATAACTTCAATAGTTATCAAAAACTAAAAAGGATAAGCCGTGAAATACGACGTGGAAATGGTCGATTTTTAGAAATATTCGAAAAATAATTTGATTTTTAACGGCAATTAATTTGATTAGTTAACATTGATTAGTACGTTTTTTTAAATACTACCTGTGCATCAAATTGCTTACGTTTTGGGAGACCAAGATTAAGAATTCCAATTATGAACAAAATTAAGAATAGTTGAAGCGCATATTTCCTTTTGTGTGGCCGGCAAAATCTGGTATCCACAAGTCGATTCCTTAGTCGCGGGTTTAACCTTGGACATAAGCTTTGTTTCAACGAGCCCGATAAACCGTTCAATGTACGGTCGCGCTCGTGCGCAATAGATAAAAAGCGTTCTAACCGACAGGTTTTTATCTATTGCACATGAGCGCGACCATACATTGTACGGTTTATCGGCTCGTTGGAACAAAGCTATAGTATTTCGGGAGCCCCTACGAATCTGGCAGCCAGCTGGAACGGATCACGGTAAATTGCACGAACGACTGCAGGTAGCCGAAAAAAAAGTAGTAAATTGCACTCCGAGCAAAATAGTCAAGACTAATCCCTACGGTAAACTGCACAAACTTGGAGTGCAGTTTACCATTAGCAGGTAGTTTTGGGAGTATATGTAAACGGACATATGTAGACTGCGCCGATGGTCAGAAATTAATCCTTTTTTGGGTTAATGACCATGGGCAACCTGTAGATTGAGCCGATGGTCATTAAGGGTAGCATACAGATTGCGCCGATGGTGTACCTGAGGGATTTAAAAGTATTACTAAGGCATAATGGGGTTATTATTGAAAATCAGATTATTAAATAGGCACGTATCCAACCGAAAACTGAAAGTTTCTTATAGAGATGCTGTACACTGAAGGTCTGAATAGTTGATTAAGCAAATAAAATTTGCGGTACATGGAATTTCACTCAGTTTTTTTTGGCGATATTTCGATTGTTAAAATTAGCCCCCCCCCCCCCCCCCCAATAAAATGTAACAGAAATTAGCGTTATTTTCGGGCTTTTTCGGTCCGAATGTGACTCTGACGCCGTTGCCAGCGTAAAACATTAACGAAGAATCGAAAAAATCCGAAAAAAGTGCGAAAATCAGCAACATTCATACCAGGGGATACAAGTCACATAGCAGCTGGCTCGCCTACTGCATTAGCCGTACCCGATCCGAATGAGTGAAAATTTTTCACCCGGAAATTGATATTTTCTTTGAGATTCGGAAAGCTGGGGGTGTGATTAGTAGATTTAGTAATAAATATTAGCAAAAAAATCGTAAGCTACCCGTTTATTAACGGAAAAGTGTCGGCCACGTCCATCATAAATTTGGTGTAATTTTAGATTTTTTTAGGTGTGCATTCGATTTGAAGGTTGTTCCATTGTCAAAACCTACCCTACGGGCCTTTCGCTACGCTCCATTAGGCCCTCCGGGCGGTTTTGACAATGGTTACTTGGGCTAAACATACTAGAGGAATATTAATCCACCCCAACCGGGATTTTAGAAAAGCGGGATCCTAGAAATCCTGGATATAGCTTTTAAAAGTATAGTTGCGGTATGCGGTAGGCAACTTTTACGTATCACCCCCAAAAAATCCTCTCAAATTACTAGCCTAATCAAAAATCGCACATAATGTATAGTACGCCTGTAATAAATTAAGTACCTTAATCCTCTAATGGGATTTTTACTCCGTCGTTACCCAAAAAGATTACCTGTATTAATTGACCATCGGCGCAATCTACATACTTAACCTAACCGAACCCGGCGCAATCTGCATGCTAGATTATGAGACCCTTCAACCATCGGGCGCAATCTACAACCTCCTATGTAAACTGCCCTCACCCGCCAGGTAGATTTGTAAAAAGCATGTAAACTGCCCTCCGAGCCAAAAGGTGAACACTTAAGCTCACCTGTAAACTGCCCTCCTAGGTTAAAATGGATGAGGGGAGTTTACATGCAGGATCAAACCAAGAAATTGTAATTACCGTTGACAATTCAAGACCGTACGCAGGATTTCTTTGCAGACGGTGTTTTTGTTGAGCCATCCAGATTCCTAACATTTATAGTGCTTCTAACTTTTAATGTTCAACTTGCGAAAAAAAAAATCGTTTCCTAACACTAACCTAAGCTCAACCCGGCTGATACACCTCTGAGCGGCCGATTGACCTTCCCCACCACCAGTAGTTTTTCGCTAATAACTCCGCGACCTTGAGACTCAAACGAAAATAATGAAAGCTCATTCAGGCCATAAACGATTATCTAACGTTTGACCCCAAATTAACCCGAAAATTCGATACTGGGGGGAGGCATCTCCGCGACCTTTGCAGCTCAAACCAAAATAATGGAAGTTCAGTCAGGCTCAAACGGTTCTCTAACGTTTGACACCACATTTATAAACAATTCGAAAGGGGGGGGGCACTGACATACAGAATCAAAGCAAAAAATTGTTATTACCGTTGACAACTCATGACTGTACGCAGAATTTCTTTGGGGACGTTGTCTTTATTGAGTCACCAGATTCAAGACATTTCTGGTGCTTCTAACTTTTAACCTTCAACTTACGAAAAAAAATCGTTAGTGTTTTAACACTCACCTAAGCTCGACTCGGCTGTTGGACCCCTGAGCGGGTCTTCACCCAAAAATTTGATTCTGGGGGGCATCATGTTTAGCCCCCCCCCCCCAGTAAATTTTTGCGAATAATTCCGCGACCTTGAGACTCAAACGAAAATAATGGAGGCTAATTCAGGCCCTAAACGATGATCTAATGCTTGATTCCAAATTCACTCGAAAATTCGATATTGGGGTATTCATGTCTACGCCCGCCCCCCAAAGTTTTTTGCGAATAACTCCGCGATCTTTGAAGCTTAAACGAAAATAATGGAAGATCATTCAGGCTCAAACGATGCTTTAACGTTTGACACCATTTTTACAAAGAAAATTCGAAACTGGAGGGGGGGGGGCACTGAAATCCAGGATCAAACCAAGAAATTGTAATTACCGTTGACAACTCAGGACTGAACGCAGAATTTCTTTGCGGACGGTGTATTTGTTGAGTCATCCAGATTCATGACATTTCTTGTGCTTCTAACGTTTAACCTTCAACTTACGAAAAAAATCGTTAGTGTTTTAACACTAACCTAAGCTCGGCCCGGCTGATGCACCTCTGAGCGGACGATAAATCACACTAAAGTGGACGATGAAGTTCTGAGGTGAAATGAGCAATTTTCACTCGGTCACTATCCCCTACAATTCCCCGTCTAAACCGGCCCTGTATATTTAATAAGCCGTTCTTAAATTCTAATTGTTATAATTGATCATAAATTCCTAGGGCAGTTTACAAGCCTACTTAAAAACCAAAATTTAAGAAAATAAAAAAAGGTTATTTTGGAGGGCAGTTTACATTACCCCATTTTTACCTGGAAAATGTTCGGAATTCAGTTTACCAGTTTACAAAATTTAGTGCAGTTTACCATTTTCAGGTGGTTTTGGAGTGCAGTTTACCTTCCCCGGCTGGAACACCCAGGGTCAATTTCCATCACGTGGAGGTACTGGGGAAGATCAGAACAATCGCCTACATTTTTGACGTGCTGACGTGATTAGATCGGGAGCACGACAATTGTCGCAAGGGACGCAGGAGAGTTGGTTTGGGTGGATAACGTATGCAGTTTTGTATTTTTTTAGCATTGCACATCAAGTTTGGATATCGCAGGAAGGACATCCCAGGCTGAGTCATCCGGAGCGATCTTGTGATTCTGGAGGGATTGCCGACCTGCCTAGGAAAGATATCATTTTTTTAATTAATTCAAACCCCCTTAGTTGGGGACTGCTGGTGAGTACAAGACTGTTTTATTTTGTCTGCCGGACCACTGTCCATTTGCGTCCAGTGTTTTATCATTACGCTATTGGCGAAATCCCACATTGTCGTGCCTTCGGGTGTATCTGCGAGCGGCAATCTCAAGAATAAAATTTGATATGCAACGCATAATAGTTGCCATTTGTAGTATTCTCTTTTTATTTGTACCCTTCTGGTACTAGGCCCTTCAGGCCGATTTTTGTTTGGGACCACTGATCTAGGAATTGTAATCCATTTTTATATCTAAATATTGTGAATTTGAGTCAGGAGTTTCCTGTACTTTATCTTTCGGAGGTTAGTAAAACACCCTTTAACTCTCTTGTTTGTTTTATTGCCTACACGGCGCCATAACCTCAACATCTTAATTCTTTCTTTCAGCTAGGTGGATTGTATTCTAGCACTGTCGTGTAAAGTCTAAACGAGTTCACGCCCAGTTCGCTCTCCGACTGTTTGGCTAGCTGTCCAGCGGACTTTAGAGGCTAAGCTGTCAGCAATAGAGGCTCAAGAGATTCTCCATCAATTGGTATTAATTTTATTAAGTTTTCGTGAATACTTCCCGCAGTAAATTAAAGGCTAAGGTTCAAATATAATAAACTATGTTATTCTGATAAATTCTTATAGAGGCTATAAGCTCTCGAAGCTATTTAATAATGGAGATTACGTCAGTTTTATAATAAAACTGACGTAATCTCCATGGTTATATAGCTTCGAGAGCTTATAGCCTCTATAAGAATTTATCAGAATAACCCCATTGGTTTAACTAAAATTAATTTTTATATATCAAATATTTCAAAAATATTATATTATACATAGGTACATTTCGCCCCCCCCCCCCCCCCCCATTTTAATAATTAAAGTAGTATCAAAATTTCAGCTTCTATTCAAATTGTTTGAACAATACGTATCGCGAAAAATGGGGGGAGGGTTGTAAAATCGATAGCCCTCCATCGCGAATTTTTTCTAAAAATTGGTGTCAATCGTTTTAGCTTCGATGAGCTTCCATATCTGTCATGTGATCTTTAAAGGTTACTAATTAAAATTCAATTATTTAATACATTGTTGGGAGGGACTGTAGAAATGCTATATCGTGATTTTTTAATAAAATTAATACCAATCGATCGAGAATCGTTTGAGTTAAATTGTAAATTTACAAACATTGCTCATTGCAAATATGTAATTTTAATATCAAAAACTAAAAACTGTTTTAATTATTACCAGCAACACTAAAATTCTACGCGCTACTTGCTCCGAGCGATATTGGTAAAATTTTTGGTAATACAATTTCACAAGCTATTGGTAATCGGTAGAATAGTCTAAATCAAAATAGTCTACGGTAAATTGGTCCAGGTAAAAAGGTCTACGGAAAAAAAGTTTACGGGTAATAAAGTCTAGGTAAAATGGTCTACGGCAAAATTCAAGGAAAGATTCCTTGGATAACTTTTTAATAAAAAGTTGCGATTACACCGCTTACATACTATGATATACACATCATACGAGTATAATGATGATGCAGTGATATCATTCTGACACGAAAATACAAGCGAGAATCCAGACCTTGATTCTGGAGAGTAATAGAGTTTTAGACTTGGAAATCTTTCCAAGTCCAAATCTTTCTTTAGAAATATAGAAATCGTTAAATTTAAATTCATTAAATTATAAAGGAGTTTTTGCAATACATGGTAACAGGGCCGTCGAGAGAAAATCGGGGCCCGGGGGTAGATGCATGTTTGTTGTAACTTTTCCCAGCTTTCAGGATTTCGGTTGAAATCCGGGCGTTCTCAGAAACTCCTGGCCTCCTCAGAAACTCCGGGCCCGGTGGTAATCATTATCTACCCCCCCTCTTGTCGGGCCTGCATGGTACACATGTCCATGGTACACATTAAATATTGTAAATATATAGCGAAAATATGCATCATATCACTAGATTTTGGATAAAATATGCAAATAACCGGCTAAATATTATTTTGCCCATTCTCACCGGAATCTTTCCTTGAATTTTGCCGTAGGCCATTTTTTCATAGACTTTTTTACCCGTAGACTTTTTTTCCATAGACTTTTTTACCTAGACCAATTTACCGTAGACTATTTTGATTTAGACTATTTTACCTACAATCCAAGCTATTAAACGTTCTAACTTTTTACCTTTGGGACTCAGACGATGGGAATAGAAGCTCAAAAGATTTTCCATCAATTGGTATTAATTTTATTAAAGCAAATCATGATTGGGGGGGGGCATTTCTACAGCAGGGTAACCAGCCAACTCGAGTTTTAAAACATCCTTACTTTTTCAGATTTTCCAGGATCGTATAAGAAAAATTCCAGTCATTATAAAAAAATATCCCCCTCACCCCTGGCTCATCATGTATTCCTACGTATTTTCATATCAATAATATTTTATGATGAAACATACATAAATACATATTTTTACATAAAATTTTTCAAAATTTTTTATAAATTTAAAATATTTTTTAAAAATGAAAAGATTTTTTTGCTTGTAATAAAGTAATTAAGTTTTGAAGTAACCCCCTCACATTCCCTACAGGCGCCTTCATACTATTTCAATAAGTATTATTCAAAATTTGGTATGATTTGGTTGCTCTTTAGTATTTTAAACCCCCCCTTCAAAGTTTTCGCGAATATTTCCGTAGTAAAATTAAAGGCTAAGGTTCAAATATAATAAACTATGCCTTAGTTTAACTAAAATTAATTTTTACATATCAAAATATTTAATTTGGCGAAAGTTTGGCGAAAAATTTCGAAACACCCTTTGTATTTTCACTGCAGGTTTGTTAACCGTAAATTTTAGAGCAACACTTATGGAATAAAAGAAACTTTTATTCAAAGACAAGTTCTATACTTACATCTACACGTATGTATGGCTGCGATACCCTTGAGTGAGGCCGAAGGCCGAACAACCACGGTCTACACGTATGGTTGTGATACCCTTGAGTGAGGCCGAGGGCCGGACAACCACGGTCTACACGTATGATTGCGATACCCTAGAGTGAGGTCAAAGGCCGAACAACCACGGTCTACACGTATGCTTGCGATCCTCTTGAGTGCGACCGAAGGCCGAATAACCTCGGTCTACACGTATGGTTTCGATTTCCCTGAGTGAGGCCGAAGGCCGAACAACCACATCCGACACGGTCTAGATGGCTAAAGGCGGCCGGTAGGCCGTCTGCGCCAGCTAGTATAATGTATAATACAAATTTCAAGTTTAATACTGGTATTATCCGATTTAAAATAATCTATTGATATTTTGAATGAACACAGGTTCATTATATAATGTACTTTATCTTAAAGTCACCTTGCAACCCATGCTTTATGTAAAGGCACAAAACACAACATAAAGGCGCTGTTAAAGAATCCGTTAGATTTACAGAATAAGCAAATTCTTTACATAAAAGTGTCCTTTACCAATCCTTTAACATAAAGGCATTCCTTTGTAAATCCGCTCCATAAAGATCGATCTTTAAAGGACAGTCTTTCATTAAAGGATTCTTTATAGTTATAGAATAAGTTCATCCTTTACATATCCTTTTTTCAGAAAGGAATCCTTTTTGTAAAGATCCTTTATGAGTTACAGAATAACCCCCTAAATTTTAATTATATAGAATACTAGCTGGCACGGGCGGCCTTCGGCCGCCCTTAGCCATCTAGACCCATAATAGATCCGTGAAGGCCATAGTTGTTCGGCCTTCGGCCTCACAGGGCGATCCATAATAGATCCGTGAAGGCCATAGTTGTTCGGCCTCCGGCCTCACAGGGCGATCCATAATAGATCCGTGAAGGCCATAGTTGTTCGGCCTCCGGCCTCACAGGGGGCGGACCATAATAGATCCGTGAAGGACATAGTTGTTCGGCCTTCGGCCTCACAGGGCGCACCATAATAGATCCGTGAAGGCCATAGTTGTTAGGCCTTCGGCCTCACAGGGGAGGACCATAATATATCCGTGAAGGCCATAGTTGTTCGGCCTTCGGCCTCACAGGGCGGACCATAATAGATTATATTTATATGCCTTCGGCTGCCTTGACCAATATGACGTCAGAACAAATTATTCAACATCGCGAAAGAAATCAAATTGCCAACATGACGTCAGAACAAATTGAACAAAATCGCAAACGAAAGCAAATTGCCAACATGACCCCTTCGCAAATATTACATCGTTCACGTAGTCATGCAATTCGCCGACAAAATCCACGAAGTAAAAACGCAGCTGTTCTTGAAGTAGGTAACGTTGTAGAACCAAATGTCGACGTTCATAACTGTAGTTTTACACTACCAGAAAAGTACACTACCACAACTACCAGAAAAGTAGTTGTATAGAAGCCTAGGAACCGCTGCTAAAGCAAGTTCCAACTTGTTTTAAATCTGTGGTAATTCTGATAATCTGAATTTTTAATACCTACCATGCTAAAAATTATTCTAGTATAGTATAAGTAAAATTTAGTGACAATAAGAGATTTCGATTTTCAGATTAGTATCTTTATTATCGGATAAAAAGTTATTTTTTCACATAAAAGCAAAAGAATAGCATTTTAAGTTCAAATATAAATCTCAGAATATTTCATTTCTTAAATCTGTGGTAATTCTAATAATATGAATCTTTAGTAGCAACCTAACAAATCTATTTATATTCGTTCATCCGTCGCTACCAGGCCCGATACATTGCACAGACAACCTCAAACCCACCACAAGGGATTATTTTAAGAACGTAGTTATATGTTATTAAATTTTGAAGTGATTAAATATAACACCATGCGCAACTCTTGAGGGGAAACAAAATCTTAAAAATAATAGGGTATCAACGTCTTAAGGTATCAACGTCTTAACGGATCAAAGCATCAACGGATCAAAGGATCAACGTATCAACGGATCAACGGATCAACGTATTTAAATTTCCTATATAGGTAAAAAATTATGTAAATAAAATATAACTTATATTTGGTCTGCATTGAAAAACAAGTAGTTTATATAGGGAGACCTCTTTGAAAATATCTCTAACTTAGTAAATTTATTTCGAACATTTGCGTATTTATAAATTGCATTAGTGAATCGAAACAACGGATTAACAGATTAACGCAATACTATATAGACAAAGTATTTAAAATATAACAACGTATCAGTTGATCAACGTTATGATTGGCTCTGAAACATGCGGACGGACACGAAGCCAGACCATAAGGCTTCTTTCTATACCTTGTATAGAAGCCTAAAAGTAGCGCACTGGCTACCCAGTTCTTAGACCTCTATACACACAGAGTATTTCCAACACGATTTGAAACGCTCTGTTTCAAATGGATAATGAGATTAACGAATAACAAATTAGTGAATAACGAGATCAACATATCAATATATCAACGTATCATCGTATCAACTTATCATCGAATCATCGGGTCATCGGATCAACGTATCAACGTATCATCGGATCAAAGTATCATCGGATCAACGTATCATCGGATCAACGTATCATCGGATGAACGTATTATCGTATCATCGGATCAACGTATCATCGGATCAACGTATTTAAATTATATATGTGAAAAGTTATGTAAATAACACGATTTGAAACGCTCTGTATGATTTTGAATTATGCGGACAGACGGACGGACAGACAGACACGGAGCCAGATCATAAGGCTTCTTGTTATACTTTGTATAGAAGCCTAAAAAGGTAGTTTTTTAGCTATTATGTTTTATACTAAATTATACTAAAACCTACTTTGTGTAAGTTAGTTTTCAATACTTTTTAACAGCATTTATTGATTTTCATTTGATATGGACCTTAAAGAATTTTATTATACCTTCTCATTTTAATTATTTGTCTTCGATTTTCATTCATGTTAGGTTAATATTTGGAATTCTACACACATTTTTTTACACGATTTTCACCCATTTCATCTGGCCTCTAAGTTTAGTCATGATATATGTACCTACTACGTTCATACTTAATTTTATAACATTCTGCACCCATACACGGATATCCAAAAACAAATGATGAAAATGTTTATCAGGGTATCTTAAGAAATCATTCAAGTTTCTGTAAATAAATAAGTTTTATGGTAAGTAATTTGCAATTTATTGTGGTGAGTATTTGTGGCACACCCTGTAGAGCAAAATTACCGATAATACTGTGCAATACTTCAGACAAATGACCAGGGAAATAAGTCACACTCAGTCACAGTCCCGTAAACAAAGTAGATAGTGCGCGTAAATTTATAATTATTGTGAAAGTGTAATATAAAATAACTTTTTTAATTTAATTTGGAGAAATAGACTATTTTTAATTTATTTGAAATTAAATTATTATAAATCATATTTCTAACCTAAAAATTAGTGCATTGTGCTATTTATAACAAAATGACCTCAAAACGACCAGCATTTCAACAAGTGAACACCAAAATGTTTGCAAGTTCAAGTGTTACAACTCAAATCGAAAATGTTAAATACCAGCACAAATGGATTATCGATAATTTTAGCGCTCGACGAGAAAAACCGGGCCTACAATTTAGATCGCCTTCTTTTCCAGTTTCTGCAATCCCTACTAAATTAAAATGGCATTTAGAAGTATACCCAAGGGGATGCAGTCAAGAAGAAAATAATTATTTAGCTATATTTTTGGTCCAAGATTCTAATGGTGTAGGAAACAATGGTATGGCAAATTTCAAAATCAGTGCTTTGAATTCAAGACGCGAAGAACTAGCAAGTGCAATAAGTGAATTATCATTATCTACAAGATCGTGGGCCTGCAGAAAGTTTATACAAAACAAAATTTTAACAGAACTTTACGATGACGAAATAATCATACTTTGCGAAATTAGCACCGTCGAAGACCATATAAGTAAATCAGACGATTTTGTAATACCAGAATGTACATTGCCGAGTGATTATGGGCTTCTTTTCGAAAATCAAGCTTATTACGATTTTACGCTTTCTGTGGGCGATCGAGAATTTCGTGTACACAAGGCAATATTGTCGGCTCGAAGTTCATATTTTGAGGCAATGTTTAATAATGAAATGAAAGAAAACGTATCCAATAAAGCCATTATAACCGACTTTGATCAAGAAGTGGTGAAAGAAATGTTGCGGTATGTTTATACAGGAAAAGTGTCTAATTTGGAAAAGATGGCAACTGAGTTGTTAGCTGTAGCAGATAAATACGCATTGGAACGATTAAAAAATTTGAGCGCAGAAGTTCTATATAAAAATTTATCGGTGGAAAACGCCGCCGAGATTTTTATACTTGCTGATCTGCATAGTGCAGATCAGTTAAAAAACAAAACTAAGATTTTTATTAGCATTAATGCTAAAGACGTAATTAATACCACTGGATGGGACATCATGAGTGAAACATATCCACTTCTTCTTAAGGAAGCATATGCTGCATTGGCAACTCTGCCAACTATGTTGGACCTGATCCTAAAGTTTCGATAGGAACTTATAATAATAACACTCATTATCCTGCAAATTGGTAACCTTAACCTTCACCTTATGTCGAACCTCCTCTTAAACTTTCGGTAGAAGCTTATAATAAAATTCATTCGACGCATTTCTGATTTGTACATGGTTATATCATTATAATACATACATACATAATACATGGTTATAATTAGTTTATACTGTTAGGAGGGTGTTTAAATTGTTAAATAAATAAATAATCATATTGTTATGACTAGATTGCTATCCTAAAACGATCTCCGTAACAATGTTACCGAAAATTGCTATTCTGTTTAAACATGCATAATCATGATGGTTATAATTCAAGCATAACCAAACCTTGTTATAAATAGTTCAAATATACCGTAAAAATAGTACAAATATGACACACCGTTCCATCAGTTGTGATTTAAAAACTTTAATTTTGTTTAGTAATTTTGTAATAATATACTAATAGGTATATCAAAATAAATTTTTATTCAAAATTGTTTTAAGTTAAATTCATTAATTTACATTTTATACACTTTTGTTTATGTTTTTTATTTTTTATTTAACTAATTTTTTGTGTACAAAAAGAATTTACATACAATATTGTTACAGTTTTTTTTTAATATGGTCGTGAAGGAACAAATTCACCTCCATCAATCGCCCATTAAATCTGTTTATCAAATTGAAGAATCTGGAATATTTTTTTTATCCTTTAAAATTTTTATGACGCGATTAGCATTTCAATTTTTGTTTCATATTATAACCAATTGCGGGTTACAATTTTTTATTTGTTTTGACTTTTTTAAATGTTTAAAATTGAAATAATTTTTTTATAAAATTTTTTTCTGAAATTTTTAAATACATTGAAATACATTTCAATTAGGGATGCACCGGATCGGGTATTTTGCCGATCCGGCCGGAACCGAAATTCCGGCCTCTGGCCGGACCGGATCGCCGGAATTCCGGCCGGATCGGGACCTAAATTTAAAATGTATGTGCATGCCTATTTTTATACGTAAAACATTGAAAATATTGAGGCTGATTTATTTTTACTTTTTTTTAAACTAGCTACAGTATGCAGAGTGTTAATTACCATTAATTTTACCTAGATAGAAATTACTGTTTATTTAAATATTAATTTTTAATCAGCATTAACAAAATTAAAACAATTCTACTCATTCAATTGGAGAATAGCAGCCACCTGCCAATAATAAAAAAATTAAAAAGAAGTCGGGGAACCACAGCCGCCGGTCTATCATAGGCAAGGAAACACGCACACCCTTCACTGTTGACCAATTACAAAATATATCTGGTCGAAAGTCGGGGCATCCCAGACGCGAAAGTCGGGGAATCACAGACGCGAAAGTCGGGAAATCCCAGACGCCTGCTAATCAAAAGCAAAGGCACAGGGCTGCAGGTCATTTCATTATTCATTTGCTCACAGAAAATCCTTCTTTGCATTTTGTATTTATGTCTGCTGGTGTTCACGTAAGTTTTGGAAAGAAAATATATTTTGTTGAAAAAAAAATTATTTGTGATTAATTAACGACTTAACAATAGGTAAGTAGGCACCAATTAAAAAAAACCTTAAAATAATTTTCTTTATTTTTGCATATATTTGAATTTAAATTATATTAAAAATTTAAAACTTAAACATTTCCAAAAATTCCGGCCGGAAAGCGATCAGGTCGGAGCGATCCTAGTTCCGGCCAACTGGCCGGATCGGCCGGATTTAGTGGTACCGCCGGAATTCCGGTGCATCCCTAATTTCAATATACAACATTTACTAACTATAAATAATTCAAATATTTATATAACAACTGTCTTTCACGAACGTAGCAATGATCAAAATGAGCAAGAACAAGCACTAAAATGCAGTTGCTATCATAACCATGAAATATAACAATAATTGTTGACAAACCACGCCCCCATGATTATGTAAATTTCTACGCGCTACTTGCTCGGAGCGATATTGGTAAAATTTTTGGTAATACAATTTCACAAGCTAATAAATGTTCTAACTTTTTACCTTTGGGACTCGGACGATGAGAATAGAAGCTCAAAAGATTCTCAATCGATTGGTATTAATTTTATTAAAACAAATCATGACTGGGAGGGGGGGGGCAGCATTTCTACAGCAGGGTACCCTGCCAACTCGAGTTTTAAAACACCCTGACTTTCAGGTTTTCCAGGATCGTATAAGAAAAATTCCAGTCATTATAAAAAATATGCCCCCCTCCTGCCCATCATGTATTCCTACGTATTTTCATAATAATATTTTATGATAAAACATACATAAATACATATTTTTACATAAAATTTTTCACACAAATTTTTTTTAAAATTGAAAATATTTTTTAAAAATGAAAAGATTTTTTTGCTTGTAATAAAGTAATTAAGTTTTGAAGTCTGTTGTAAATTTTTCCAGAAAAATATTCAAAATTCCCTGACAATTCGAGATTTTTCTCCGACTCAAAAGAATTCTCTGACTTTTCCCGGTTGTACAGTACCCCTCCCCCCAAATTCTTCTAAAGAATGGAATTTCCCTTGTAGCTCAAACAGTGGCAATAGAAGCTCAAACGATTCTTGATCGATTGACACCAATTTTATTGAAATACTTCATTTAATTAAAAATATTAATAAAAAGAGCAGCAGCAGGTGTGGGTTGTATAATAAGCAAGAAATATAAAAATAATATAAAGAGCTGGTTAACCGTCACAATACAAATACAGTATGTAGTAACAATAATAGTGGTGTATGGACCAAACGAAAGACGCACAAGTAATAGAAAAAGAAAAATTTTGGGAAAAGCTACAGCTGACATTGGAAGATTCAAGTGGTGAGATTTACGTTGCGAGAGATTTCAACGCTCGTATAGCAAACAAAAACAATGGATTAAAAGGAATAATGGGAGCTTATGGTGAGAACGCTCTAAACAGCAATGGTGAAAGGCTGACTGATTTCTGTTTAATAAACAATCTTCGGATTACCAACACATGCTTTAAACATAAAGAGATACATAAATATACCCGAGAAGAACCGAGTAGAAACGATAAGTCAATAATAGATTACATTTTAGTAGAAAATAAAAATAGGAAAAAGATACTAGATGTCAGTTTGTAGAGGTTACGAAATTGGAAGTGACCATTTTATGCTCGTAGGAAAGATAAGATATAACTCACAAGAGAAAGCTCACAAGAAAGCAAACAGTAAAGAATTTATTAGAAGTTATAAACTTAAAGAAAAAACAAAAGGGTTAGCTTACCAATCGCTATTAGAAGAAATGCTGTCAATGAATCAAAACGAATGTGAGGAAGACCTCGAAAAACAGTGGAAATGGTTTAAAGAATCTTTAATAATGGCAACAAGACAAATATGCGGAACTTCCAAAGTTATAAAAAATAGAAAACAAACATCGTGGTGGAGTAAAGAAATAAAGGAAGAAATCAAAAAGAAGAAAAAGAAATGGCAACGATATATAGCATGAGAACTGAAGAAAATTATAAGGAATATAAGGAACACAGGATAAAGACTAAACAAATGATTATCGACGCTAAAAGAATATCGGGGGAAGAGTTTGGAAATGTAATGGAACAATACAAGAATCAAAATCAAAAGTTGTTCTACAAGATATTGAAAAATACCAGAAAAGCCAAACAAGTAGGTACCATTGGTACAAGTTAAAGACAAGAAAGGAAAAATAATAAGTGACAAGAACGAAATAATAAAGAGATGGAAAGAATATTTTGAAGACCTTCTGGAATCTGAACAAGTGTCGACAAGTTATAATACTGAAGAAACAAGGAAAGAAAGTAACATAGAAGAAATTTCAATGGTAGAAACGAAAAATGCATTGAGAAAATTAAAATTGGGAACGACGAAATCAAGCCGGAAATGTTGAAATATATGGGAGAAAAAGGAGTTATAATTCTGAACAACATTTTTAACTTGGCGTGGAAACAGGGGAGAATTCCAAAGGACTAGGAGATGGCAGTGATACTACCAATATTTAAGAAGGGTGACAATCGAATATGCTCAAACTATAGAGGTATTTCTCTGCTAAGCACAGTAGTCAAATTATATGAAAGCATTCTGGATCAAAGACTTAGAGAAATAATTGAACCATCATTGGAAAAATCACAAAGTGGTTTTAGAAGAGGCTACAGTGTACAGGACCACATATTTACCATCAGACAAATTGCAGAGAAACAAGCAAAATACGATAGAACAACGTACATGTGTTTTATTGATCTAGAAAAAGCATTTGACAGAGCACCTAGAAATATTATCTGGAACATTCTAAAAGAAAGAAGAGTCAATGGGAAACTGTTACAAGCTATTCAAAATATATACAGAAAGACGAGAAACATCGTAAGAACAGGAAATCTAAAATCCGAAAAATTTATAACAGTGGAAGGACTGCGACAGGGTGGAACGTTAAGCCCAGCTTTGTTTATAACACTAATGGACCAAATAAGTAAAGACACGAAAGAGAAAACAAAACAATTAATGATAGGACATAGAAATATGAAACAGATAGGAATAACAGAATGTGCGTTCGCAGATGACTTGGTTTTATTTGCAAGAAATGAAAAGGAACTGCAACATAATGTAAATATATGGACAGCAGCGCTGGAAGAAAAGAAAATGAAAGTAAATATAGCAAAGACGAAGGTTATGGTGATGGCTAAAGAAGACATAACAGTAAATATTTCGATCAGGAACACCAAGTTGGAGCAGGTAAATCAATTTAAATATCTGGGAGTAGCAATAGATAGAAGTGGAAGTCACAAAATAGAAATTAATAACAGACTGTGTTCAGCTGCAAATATATACAACGCGCTAAACAAGATTATAATAAACAAAAAAGAAATAAGTAAAAGAACGAAGTTGACAGTGTTCAAGACACAGCGACACAGTAAACAAAAGAGAGCTAAGTAAAATACAGGCAGCAGAGATGAAATACTTAAGAAGGGTTGAAGGAGTTACAAGAAGAGATAGAATTAGAAACACACGAGATAAGGGAAAGACTACAAGTGAACTCCGCACAGGATAGAATAAAAAGCCAACAACTTAGAGGGTTTGGACACCTTAATAGACTGAAGGAGGATATGCTAGTAAAAATGGTGTGGATGGCCAAAACGACGGGTAGAAGAAGAAGAGGTAGACCGGCACAAACTTGGAACGATAACATCCAAAAGCTGTTGGAAGAAAGAGGATCTACATGGAGACAAGCAGAAAGAGAAGCATTAAACAAGAAGTTATGGCGAAGATTTGTAAATGCGGGAATATAAGAAGAATGAAAACCTCAACACCCTTGGGTAAATGAGGATACGACTATATATAATATATTTATAAGTACCTCGAGCACAAGAATAACTGTATATGGACCAGCAAATTATTGTTATATACAATGTTGTTTGTTTTCTTTTTTAATATTAAAATATAAAAGCTATCTTAATTATTAGCAATGCTAAAATTCTGCACGCTGCTTGCTCGGAGCGAAAAATTATAATTTCAGAATCTTTACAACGTTTTAACATTTTTATCTGTGGGGTTCAAAAATTGGAAATAGAAGTATAGATTGGTATTAATATTATTGTTTTAAAAATCAAGATTTAGGGGGGGGGGGGTAGCATTTCTACGGTCCCTCCCAAAATTGTTCAATTAAAGAATTGAGCTTTTATTAAAAACCTTTGAAGCACAAACCATGTAAATGGAAGCTCATTTTAGATCAAACAATTAACACCAATATTATAAAAAAAAATTGCAATGGAGGGGGACGGCGAAATATGTACCTATTACACAGGTTTAAAAAAATGTTATCTAAAAATGAAATTACACGGTCTTGAAGCTTCTAATAATTTTTTATTAGATTTATTTATTTATTTTTTATTCTTACCCTGATTTAATTGATGGAGGTTTTTGAATTATAGGTAATTAAAACATTAACAATCGGTTCATAAATAAGGGTGCTATGGCCGTCGTAAGACCATAGGATGGAAATAACTTTAAAGCTCGTCTTACATCGGGACATTTCTGGCGTCATTTCTTGCGCCATTTCTTGAGCAATATAAATAGCAGACTGCCGAGAGCCATCGGGATTACCTTTCTGGTTCCGCAAACGCTATCTGTTCAGATCCTTCGCAGTTCTGGTCCTTTGTGAAGTGCAGAAAGGGTAACTCTAGGATACCAGGTTCCCTGCAATTTAACAATGTTGAGTATTCTAGTCCTGAATCTATTGTCAATGCTTTTGCGGATTACTTTCAATCAGTTTACATGGATTCTGATAAGGATTGCGCGACAGGTTGCGACGATGCTAACCCTTCGTTACTAATCCATAGTCCGAAAGTCTCAAATGCGGATGTTATAGCTGCTTTGCAACGTTCTAAAAACAAACTTACCAGCGGCGTGGATGGTATACCCGCTTTTATACTAAAGGACTGTGCCACGACTTTTTCGGTACCCCTACTACATATTTTTAATCTAATATTTACTACCGCCACGTTTCCCCAATCCTGGAAGGTAGCACGACTATGTCCAGTCCTGAAAAAAGGTAGTCCATCAATGATCAGTAATTATCGGCCAATCTCTATCTTATCCAACTTGTCCAAGGCATTTGAACGGATTTTGTATGACCATATTTATGCTCATATCAAGAGTTCACTATCCCTTCATCAACACGGCTTTATGAACGGGCGCTCAACTGTCACGAACCTTGCGACATTTAAACAGTTCGTATCCGAAACTTTGGACTGCCAGGGACAAATCGATACAATCTACACTGACTTCCAGAAGGCTTTTGACCAACTTGATCTATATAGATTGATTGGGAAATTGTCATCGTTTGGCTTCTCTAATCAGCTGATTAATCTCTTCAGTACATACCTATTTGAACGCAAGCAATTTGTTGAATACCGGGGTCATAAATCTTCGGTCTTCTCGGTTAGCTCGGGCGTTCCTCAGGGGTCCAACCTTGGTCCTCTCCTTTTTATAATTTTCGTGAACGACCTGCCCAATATTATATCATCGCAAAAACTGCTATATGCCGATGATTTAAAAATTTACGCAGGCATTTCCTCATTAGAGGATTGCCATCGTCTGCAATCTGATCTGGACCTGATTGGGACCTGGTGTAGGAGTAATCGGTTGCAACTACAAATCTCCAAATGTAAAGTAGTCTCTTTTACAAACAAGAAGACTTTTATTGACTTCTCCTACACTTGCGAGGGCAGAATTTTGGAGAGATGCGATTCCTTCAGAGATTTGGGAGTTATCTTTGACTCACGACTAACCTTCACCGAACACATTAGCGATACCCTAGGTTGTGCGTCCCGCATGTATGGATTCATCTACAGAAACGCATGTGACCTTCAAAGCATTCCATGTTTGAAGCTTCTCTACTATAGCTTTGTTCGTTCAAGGCTGGAATACGCTGCGCTGATCTGGTACCCAACACATGCGTACCACATTAGGCGACTTGAGTCGGTACAACGTCGATTTTTGAAATTCTTGGCATTCCTTCAAGATGGTCTTTACCCGATACAGGGCTATAATCATCGCAAACTCTTGGCTCAATTCGATGTTGAAACACTAGAGAGCAGGCGCTTTGTATCGTCCGTCGTATTTATATACAAACTTCTGAGATACAACATCGATTGTCCACCATTATTGGCAGAGATAAATTTTCGAGTACCTAGAGGTAACTCTAGACAGAGCGACCTGTTCTACTGTAGGTTTAGCCGTACCAACTTCTTGGCCACGTCCCCCATCTCCATCTGCAGCCGCAACTTTAATGTTATTACTGACATTGCCGACCCCAACCACACGGGCCTCAAGGAGTTGGTTGCATGCTGTTACAGGCGAGTTGGGTAATCGCCCCGTCCAAACGATCCAGCACTGACTTATATAAATATGGGTTATTTTATTTTATTTTGTTTGTGCTATGTACTTCTATATATTATAGTTGGTATATATATTGTTATGTACGAAGTGCTTTAACAGTGCCACACGTTGTGCTAGCCAAAAAGTGCTCTGAGCTTGCCTTTGTAATAGAGCGGTAACCTTTGATAGTGCGGGTTTACACAATTTAACCCCGTCAATAGAGACGTTTGCAATTTTATTGTCGCAAATAAATATTTACCTCGGCTAGATATAATTTTTTTTGTAAGCATGAAACCTACCTTTATCTCGGGCTGGATTCTTTCCGTGACCAAATCTGTGAATTGCTGAAATCAAATATTTTTGGATCTCGGAACAAGATTGGAAAATAATTCTCCGTTTCAAAGGCAAATGTAACTTTTATTGTTTGTATTATAATTATAGCAAATAAAAATTCTTAATATTAATAAAATAATTCCTTAAAATTACCCAAACTGTTAATTTTAACGTAGGCGCCACGCGGTGATAATTTTTACGCACGCACTGAATTTTATAAAAATTATAAAGTTTTATGTAGATTTACCTTTATCTAGGGTTTTTCTGGTTCGTAAGATATTTGACCATGAATCTTATCTGCTTGCGTAGAGCGATGAGCTGTTGTACCATTGATATCAGCGGATGGGTGTCGATGCACAGTTTTACCTCGTGTAATTTTGTGGATAGTTTTTGTTGAAAATCTCACTAATCACTGGACTTTTCTTTTATAAAACACTTTAATCTGACGTAAGTAATTATTATTTAAATTATTTTATACTTTTGTTGTTAATTTCTATTAAAATTTTTATTAATTCAATTAAATTTTATTGCAGCACAAAAATCACCATTTGCATAACCCAACTTCGTTTATTATTCTCCTCTTTCGCTTGTTTTTGTTGCCTTGATACCCCACTTTCCAGGCAAGGTTGATTATTATTTTTGTTGAAAATAATAATATCGATATTGCATAGTCAGGTACGTATTTGCCCATTTTGTTTTGACAAAATTTTTAATGAAATTTTATCTTTTCCAGATTGAATTGGTTTTCTACATTCCATTTGGTTGTTATACGATAAAATTGGTGAAGATGTATTATCCATTCACTGTTCATTGATTAACGAAGCACTTTAATGTCATGTAATGTTTTAACTTGCTATTTAATTTTATGCTAACAAATTTTTCATATTAATAAGTTATTCAACAATATTTTGATATTAATTAGGATTACTCATAACTAAACAAATTGATTTTAAGACTAAAATAACAAATTTTATGATAACGGAATTTAAAATTCACATTGTTAAATTATTTTATTAATCTTTGTTCCATGAATGTATTTTGAATTAATTTTTTGAATTTGAATTAAAGTATTCGCTATCAGATGGAATCTTTCCGTATGATTTTAAAATAAGTCTCATGCTTTATAATCGTTGATCAACTTTTGAATATTAACGTACGCATCTCTATTAACGTGGTCAGTGCATATCATCGCAATATGTATATACATTTGTATACACACTCCTTGTAATTAGTTTTTACTGTTAGGAGTGTGTCTAAATCTTTAAATAAATAAATAAATAAATTGCCTAGTTTAAAACAGCAAATGTCTTGTAAAATGTCCTGGCTCGGATTGTAGGCAATATATTTGGCGCGTGCTCTATTCTTGAACAATTTGCCTGTGAGCGTGCGCAGTACAGATTGAATGCGCTGGTGGTAATTGTCAAATGTAAATTGTCAAATAAACTAGCAATAGTATATTAAGTATCAAGAACAGTAAGGACATTTTACCGATCGAAGACAATTGTTTGGAGGAGGAGCGAAGCGACGACTCCAATTATTGTCTGAGATAGGTAGTCCTTAATGTTCGAGATGCTTATGACGTTTTTTGCGCGACTAAATTTATTAAAAAACATTTAAATGTGTATTTAATAAATAAAAATATGTTATTCTCTTTATATCAAGTTACTTTAATGTCGTGGAAACAGACGCTGTAAGCAACCAAATAGAGCATAGTCGCACAAAAAATACTTACCGTCGTCTTATCCTTAGCAACTAGTAAACAAAACTTACTGTCGTGGAAACAGACGCGGTAAACAACCAAATAGAGCATAGTCGCGCAAAAACAAATTTATATAATCAGTTAATTATTAAATACAATTCTATTCAATTTAAATTCTATGCAGCCACTTTTCCTGCCAATTCTTTCGCACCCTCGGTTTTGGTTTGTTTTTCAAACATCTTTTCAGTAATAATTTTTTTAATACTATTATGTTTGATGCAATCACATTTTCTGCAATTAAATCGCTTTCTTTATCCATTTCAATTTTTATGTGTAGCACAGTTTTCACAATTTACATCAACACTAAATTATCGTTCGTTTAATCTTACTGCGCACGCTCGCAGGCAAATTGCGTTGAAAATTGCCTCAAAATAGAACACGTTCTATATATTTGGCCTACAAAATGTTTCACGTAAGTTGCTAAAATTACCTACTGCGCAAAATCAGCGCAAGAAATGGCGCAAGAAATAGCCTGATATAATACAGGCTTTATTTTTGGAGCAAGAAATGGCGTCAAAAATGACGCCAGAAATGTCTCAGGAAATGGCGCAAGAAATGACGCCAGAAATGTCCTGATGTAAGACGAGCTTTAAATGACTACATCTTGAAAAGGAAGCAATTGTTGACACATTATTAGCTCTTCTCTTTAGCATATTAAACCCCCCCTTCGAAGTTTTTGCGAATATTTCCGTAGTAAAATTAAAGGCTAAGGTTCAAATAAATAAACTATTATGCCTTAATTTAACTAAAATTAATTTTTATATATCAAAATGTTTAAGTTGGCGAAAAATTTTGAAACACCCTATGTATTTTCACTGCAGGTTTGTCAACCGTAAATTTTAGAGCAAAACTTATGGAATAAAAGAAACTTTTATTCAAGGAACTTCAAGTAACACCCTCACATTCCCTACAGACGCCTTCATGCAATTTTATTAAGTATTATTCAAAATTTGGTATGATTTGGTTGCTCTTTAGCATTTAAACCCCCCCCCCCTTCCAAGTTTTCGCGAATATTTCCGTAGTAAATTAAAGACTAATGCCCGTATTCACAAACGTTCGTAACTGAATTAAACGTTCTGTTAAATTTAACAACCAATAGAAAACGTTTGTTGATATTAGTAGACCAATAAGAATTATTCATTAATTTAACAGACCGTTAAATTCAGTTACGAACGTTTGTGAATACGGGCATAAGGTTCAAATATAATAAAATATGCCTTAGTTTAACAAAAATTAATTTTTACGAGGGTGGTCTGAAAAGTTTCCGACCTCAACGTGAAGATGACAACACTCGTAAATAAAAGCTACTGAATTTCGTTGTTCATCTGTTGACAGTTACTCATCTAAAGTTTCAGCCATTTGGACGCGCAGTTTTTATGTAACAGTCGTTTGAGTGAGTTGGTGTGAGTTTTTTTGTGAAAATGGACAAAATCGAGTATCGAGCTGTCATTAAATATTTGTTTTTGAAAGGCAATACGCCTACGCAAATCAAAGATGAGTTGGATTCTGTGTATGGGGACTCTGCACCATCATTTACCACAGTGAAATTTTGGGCAGCTGAATTTAAACGTGGCCGTAAGAGCTTGGGAGACAATGAACGTTCGGGACGTCCAAAAATTGCAACTACCGACGAAAACATCGCCAAAGTTCACCAAATGGTGCTAGACGACCGCCGAATTAAAGTGAGAGAGATAGCAGAGGTTATGAACATGTCAAAAGAACGTGTTTGTCACATATTAGATCAACATTTAGGCATGAGAAAGCTGTCCGCGCGTTGGGTGCCGCGTTTGCTCACGTTAGACCAAAAACGTGTTCGAATGAACATTTCCAACGCTCTTTTGACGCAGTTTAGACGCAATAAATCCGAGTTTTGGAGCCTTTTTTTTGTTTTTTTTTGTTTTACAAAAAAAAAAGTTTTGGGTTACAGAGATGGGAGCATCGCTGGGAGAAGTGTGTAGAGTTACAAGGAGACTATGTTGAAAAATAAAAAAAAAATTCAGAAAAAATGTGTTGTATCTTTGTTAGGTCGGAAACTTTTCAGACCACCCTCGTATATAACAAAATGTTTAAGTTGGCGAAAAATTTTGAAACACCCTATGTATTTTCACTGCAGGTTTGTCAACCGTAAATTTTAGAGCAAAACTTATGGAATAAAAGAAACTTTTATTCAAGGAACTTCAAGTAACACCCTCACATTCCCTACAGACGCCTTCATGCAATTTTAATAAGTATTATTCAAAATTTGGTATGATTTGGTTGCTCTTTAGCATTTTAACCCCCCCCCCCCCTTCCAAGTTTTCGCGAATGTTTCTGTAGTAAAATTAAAGGCTAAGGTTCAAATATAATAAACTATGCCTTAGTTTAACTAAAATTAATTTTTATATATCAAAATGTTTTAAGTTGGCGAAAAATTTTGAAACACCCTATGTATTTTCACTGCAGGTTTGTCAACCGTAAATTTTAGAGCAAAACTTATGGAATAAAAGAAACTTTTATTCAAGGAACTTCAAGTAACACCCTCACATTCCGTACAGGCGCCTTCATGCAATTTCAATAAGTATTTTTCAAAATTTGGTACGATTTGGTTGCTCTTAGCATTTTAACCCCCCCCCTTCCAAGTTTTCGCGAATATTTCCGTAGTAAATGGAAGGCTAAGGTTCAAATATAATAAACTATGCCTTAGTTTAACTAAAATTAATTTTTATATATCAAAATATTTAAAAAATATAAATTTAAAAATTGATTTTCAAAATTTGCCTCTGTAATCCATTAGAAGAGCTCCAGCATGTTGAAAACCTAAAAGTACCTTCCTTCTTTAAAAATTCTTCAAACTGTCTTGTACCACCACCAACACCAAAATAATGCGATTTTGCAGCCAAATATCTAAAAAAAAAAAAATTGAAAAACCAAACTTGAAACCAAAAAAATACATACACAGCCCCATTTTCTTTCAGACACTTCTGAAAAACGTCGTGCAATTTTTTGTAATTACAAGGATTATAAATCGTTTCACTAGTGAAAATATAATCGAATTTGTCATCTTCAGATTCAAAATATTTTTCTATAAATGACTTCCAATCTCCAGAATAAAATTTGCATCTTTTCTTCACATCTTCACTACTTTGTGTATTTAAACAAACATTTGGAAGAGTAACAAACTTAACAATTTCTTCATTCTAAAAAAAGTTAAATAAAAATTTTGCGACCTTCCTTTTAAAATTAACCTACATAATCTTGAAAACACAATCGGGCCCCTTTTTGGTACGCCAAGATACCAACAATACCAGATCCGCACCCTAAATCCAACACATTTTTTGATTCAAAGTTAAATTTTTCCGAGCATATAAATTTAGTCAGATCCCACGTGCACTCCCAAATTTTGAAACCTCCTGTATATAATTCCAACAAAATTTAGCACAAAGCTTACTATCAGCAATCAAATTCGCTTACCTTCGTAAACACCGGCCACCAAATCCGAGTGATCTTTTTCAGCCTTCAAGTACGGAAAATCTTCCAATTTGTCGCCAAGTGCTTGGTTTAAATTCGGACTTAAATAATTTACGACGCCCGAGGCGTAGTCGAATTTGTTAACACTTCCAGATTTTTGTATCCTTTCAGCTAGGTCGAAGTCAGGCTCAATTTTTTTCGATTCGAACCATACAGTTTTGTCTTCTTCGTTTGTTTCCACCGAAATGTCGTCTTCCAAAAATTGAAACTTGAACATTTTAGGTTATGTCTTACAAAAACAAAACAAAGTTTATAATTTCGAGGGGGCGGCACAAAAACTTACGTATTTGCGCTGTATTATTTGCCGCATCTTTAAAATTGTTTAATGTGGTAGTTCAACTGAACAGCTGATATGCTAATCAAAGTTGTTATCAGTGACCTCGGACACCTTTTTCAGTTTAATCTCTCGGGCACCCGGAAGTTTTCTATCGCATCAAAAATGGATATAAGTGGTTTGTAGCCATATTATTTCATTATATTTGTGAAACATTTTTCTTTAGGCTTACGAACGGCGTACAATTGCGACAAGAAAGTCCTTTTGGAGAGCGATATAATCGTGAAGGATCCGTTGGATATATTCCATAATTGGTTCACAGAGGCAAAAAATCATCCAAATGTTATCGAACCAAACGCGATGTGCTTATCTACGGTCGCAAAGTAGGTGGTTGGGTTAAAGGGTAGTTCAAATGTTCCCTCTATACAGGGCGTTTCACATTTTAGGGGTTCACTTCCATCTGCTAGATTTGTTTTATGTAAAGGGTACGGAAAAGATGGTTTTTATTTTTACACCCACTATACTAGCAGAAAAGGAACCGAATTGGTTAGTAATAAATAATAGGTGGATGAAATTTTTGAATGTTATGACTGAAATTTTAGGAAGAAAACCCGAATGTTGCTTTGACATTTTTTTGGGCTGCACTGAGTAAATCGGTAAATTTTGCACTTTTCAAGTAAATATGGTGGTTTAAAGGGGTAATTTTAGATAAGAATTGAGGGTAAAGTTAAAAAGTTGCCCATGTCTTATGCGGATGATTACTTTAGTGGGCGCCCTTATGAGAGCCAAATTGGTGCGTTGTGTAGTGATCAAAGCAAGCCAATTGAAAGTCGCCAGGCGTTGATTGATGTTGCAGATGAATTAAAAAATAAATTTAAGGAAGGGGAAGTCCCAAAACCGGAATTTTGGTAAGTTACCTTGGTTTGGTAAGTCACAAAGTGACTTTAAGTTTTTAGGGGTGGCTACACTGTAATTCCAAGTTGCTTTGAATTTTGGCAAGGCCAAACTAACAGAATTCATGATAGGATTAGGTTCAGGAAGTTAAAAGAAGGCGATGAGTTGGGTAATGGTCTGGTGCATCCTGCAGAGAATGATTGGGTTTATGAGAGGCTTCAACCTTAATTTTGATTTAATTTAGAAAATTATAAAGTTTTCACTGTAGAACACTTTTATAATAAATCAATAATATTTATTTTATTTTTGATTTAATAATTTAATTACGCCTGGACCAAAAAACTGAAAAAAGAATCACTTATAGTCGTTCTTCAGCAGTTTTCTGTCCACTTCTTAATGTACACCTCACCTCTTTCTATCTTGTGGAAACTTTTTCCAATTTATACCTGGTGTTTCCTTAATACATCATCGTTTAGGGCCTGAATTAGCCACCATTATTTTCGTTTGAGTCTCAAGGTCGCGGAGTTATTCGCAAAAAGTTACTGGGGGGGGCTAAACATGATGCCCCCCCAGTCGAGCCCCCATTATCAAATTTTTGGGTGAATTTGGTGTCAAACATTAGAGCATCGTTTGAGCCTGATTGAGCTTCCATTATTTTCGTTTGAGTCTCAAAAGTGGCGGAGTTATTCGCGAAAAACTAATTGGGGGGGGAGGGGGGTAAATCGGTCTCTCAGAGGTATCAGCCGTGTCGAGCTTAGGATAGTGTTAGGAAATGGTTTTTTTTCGCAAGTGGAATGTTAGAAGCACCAGAAGAATCTCCATCTGTTTTTCATCAATGCTGCGCGAAAAGGTAAATCGTCCGCTCAGGGGTCCAACAGCCGAGTCGAGCTTAGGTTAGTGTTAGAAAATGATTATTTTTTCGCAAGTTGAACGATAAAATTTGAAGCACCAGAAATATCATGAATATGGATGCCTCAACAAAAACACCGTCCGTAAAGAAATTCTGCGTACAGTCCTGAATTGTCAACGGTAATTACAATTTTTTGCTTCGATTCTGTATGTCAGTGCCGCCCCCTTTTCGAATTGTTTATAAATATGGTGTCAAACGTTAGAGCATCGTTTGAGCCTGACTGAGCTTCCATTATTTTGGTTTGAGCTTCAAAGGTCGCGGAGTTATTCACAAGAAAACTATTGAGGGGCCGTAGACATAATGCCACCCCCTCCCCCCGTATCGAATTTTCGGGCGAATTTGGAGTCAAACGTTAGATAATCGTTTAGGGCCTGAATGAGCTTTCATTATTTTCGTTTGAGTCTCAAGGTAGCGGAGTTATTAGCGAAAAACTACTGGGGGGGGGGAAGGTCAATCGGCCGCTCAGAGGCGTATCAGCCGGGTTGAGCTTAGGTTAGTGTTAGGAAACGATTTTTTTTCGCAAGTTGAACGTTAAAAGTTAGAAGCACTAGAAATGTCAGGAATCTGGATGGCTCAACAAAAACACCGTCTGCAAAGAAATCCTGCGTACGGTCCTGAGTTGTCAACGGTAATTACAATTTCTTGGTTTGATCCTGCATGTAAACTCCCCTCATCCATTTTAACCTTGGAGGGCAGTTTACAGGTGAGCTTAAGTAGTGTTCACCATTTGGCTCGGAAGGCAGTTTAGATGCTTTTTAGAAATCTACCTGGCGGATGAGGGCAGTTTACATATACCCGTCAGGGGAAGATTGATGGACTGTCGGGACCCTTTCCACACTAGTTCGGTTTCACCGGGGTAAATCTGCTGAGGGTGAGGATGACCATAACCCTCCGGTCCCTTCGTCCATCATTCAGAGGCAACCAGACGGCGCTCATCAGATACGACGAAGCGGAAGCCCAAATTCTGTTGAACAAAGGCAGGATGATCGGCGACATGGTGAGTGGTCTGGGAGTTTTTTCTCGGATTCTGGGGTAAGATGCTGGGGTAACGGGTACCAATCGACAAGCTGCCGAGGTACCACGGGGAACATTTGCCTTAAATGCAGAGAACCCGGACCCAGATCGCCCTTGCACCGGGGACCAGAAGTGCCTCAATTGCGCGGGGGGGACACCGAACAAACAGTCCGGCATGTGCCCACAATAGGAAGAGGTCCACCGATGGCAAACAGGCGATTGTAATGTCAACAGACGTTGCAATCCTTAAGGAGGGAAGGGGGCACGGTTTTGTGTGGATCGAAACACCTCGTTTCGTAGCATATTCTTGCTACTGTTCTCCAAACGACCATCGGAAGTCAGTGTTGGTCGGGGGACTCAGAATGGGGCTTCCCGACCACAGACAGAAGTGGCCTACTAGTCACACAGCTCATTACAAAACTAAACATTGGCATCTTCAACGAAGGGAACGTCCCAACTTTCGAGAGGGAAAATTCCAGACCATAACTATGTCGTATTCCACATAGCGAGACCCTCGACAGGGTCACTCATACCGACAACGGACTGGAATTGTAAACGTTCCCACACAGAAAACCTGGAAAAGTACCAGAAAGAGGTGGCCGACGATCTCTTCATCTTGGGGTTGAAGGGCCTACTTTCTAAGGCCTGCAACCAATCTATTTAAAAACTCAATTCTTTAATTGAACAATTTTGGGAGGGGCCGTAGAAATGCTACCCCCTTCCCCAATCATGATTTTTAAAACAATAATATTAATACCAATCTATTTATCTATTTCCATTTTTTGAACCCCACAGATAAAAATGTTAAAACGTTGCAAAGATTTTGAAATTATAAATTTTCGCTCTGAGCAAGCGGCGTGCAGAATTTCAGCATTGCTAATAATTAAAATAGCTTTTATAATATATTAATATTAAAAAAGAAAATGAACATCATTGCCCATAACAATAATTTGCTCGTCCATACAGTTATTCTTGTGCTCGAGGTACTTACGATTTTTTTTGGTCGCGAATAAATTTTTTAATTAAATGAAGTATTTGAGTAGAATTGGTGTCAATCGACAGTAGAAATTCTGTCCCCCCCCCCCCCATCATGGTTTGCTTTAATAAAATGGCTATGATTTAAACGGCCAGCAAAATAATAGAGATTTGGCCAGCATTAAAATATATTTGAGCCGCAAAATTATTGAATGAGCAGCAACTCATGAGCGGCAATTAAAATGAAAATGGTTTGCATTAAATTTCTTTACGAGCAGCTTTAAAACGATATTGGCAGCAAGAAAAAGAAAATTACATCAAAATAATTATGTGATTGGCACAATGTTGTCAATATTTTATTATATTTGTCCAGCTCTAAAATTACAATGACAGTAGAAATTGATCAGTAACCAAATACTTCAATTTTCATTTCATTTCAGAACCACAAATATTGTAAGAATGAGGTCTCTATTAAATGTTTGGGATGGATTCGAGACTTGTCGCCATCGAAAAACCTGAGCCTCCGCTGCTCCGGCCGGTTTTTCATGTCGGACGCCGCTACGCGGTACAAGCTAAACATACTTGAAGGCGCCATCCATCAAGAAAACAAGGATCAAAAAAATCGGAATCATAGAAATCCTGGATTATTAAACAATAACCATAACTCGTACACCGATTGGCGCCAGTGCGTAGACTGCTTTAGCTCCCTTCCCTTTCCAACAATGTTACTATAAAACCTTTTTCAATTTGCCAATTAATAACCTGACCACAGACAATCCATGACCACAACCTTCACCTGTACAGACTTACACTTGTTCATAGGTATAATTATACAAATTGCTTCGAAAGTGGATTAAATTCACTAGATTTGTGTAATTTTTGATTTAATTCTTACATCTTAGATTCCACCTCCTTTAGCTCACCAACTCCATTCGAGGACGGCAAATGCAATTTCAATTGCATTACCCGTCAAATTTCAAGTAGAAGCAACTACAATCGAGGAAATTCTTCAATCTTCGAATTAGGGACTCTACTATATCGGTAACGTAATAAAATACTTCTCTCTTTTCAATATTTATTTTTCACAGTCACTTCCTGGGTAACTCCCAGCCACTTTAGCTCAGCGCTATTTTTCGAGAGGCCCACCGGCCTCCACAACTTCCCAACGCCAGATGCCTTTGTCAGATGAAGGAGAAGGCCGGCTACGCCGGGATGCTCCTTCAAGTTCATTCCAGAAACCAGAAACCAACCAATTAATAATAGAACATCAAATGTTTTACCCGCAGATGAATCAAATTAGTTGCTGCTCATTTAATAATTTAGCAGACTATCCAATAATTTTGCTGCTTGAATAGATTTTGAGCAGCGCGACTAGCGATTAGCGGGTTATATGCCGATTAAAAGTTTAGGGTGCCGACATAATAATTTTATTTTGCTTACCATAATTATTTGCTGTTCGTATAGTAAAATCGCAAACCAAAATATAAAATGCTGCACAAATAATTGTTTCGCTGATTATTCTTGCTGATCGAAATTTTAAATGACAGATCATTTAATTACTTCCCTAATTAATACCAATTGATGGAAAATCTTTTGAGCTTCTATTCCCATCGTCTGAGTCCCAACGGTAAAAAGTTAGAGCGTTTAATAGCTTGTGAATTTGTATTACCAAAATTTTACCAATATCGCTCCGAGCAAGTAGCGCGTAACTTGAATAGAAACTCAAATTTAAGCTATAGGGTTTTCAGCCTTGTAAAAAAACACAACGTTTTCAGCGGACCCTCGGTGCTTTATTTAAATTAGCTAAATTTACCAGATACAACGCTATTACGTTAATTGCACTAAAAATAAATATAATATTTTTCCTACAATATAAAAAGAATTAAAAATATGAAGAATGAAAGGATATAAACCAAAACTTAAAAATTCATTAATTTAAAAATAATGAAGTCGCACTCAGAATTTTAAATAGAAAATTGGTCCAACTAGGATCTCCTTTTTGAGTGACTATTTCACAGGAATAATTTAACCATTTGATTGGATTGATTGGATTGTTCCAATTCCAAAATAATGAGTGTTATTATTATAAGTTCCTATCGAAACTTTAGGAGCAGGTTCAACATAAGATGTTGGCAGAGTTGCCAATGCAGAATATGCTTCCTTAAGAAGAAGTGGATATGTTTCACTCATGATGTCCCATCCAGTGGTATTAATTACGTCTTTAGCATGAGTGCTAATAAAATGCTTAGTTTTGCTTTTTAACTGATCTGCACTATGCAGATCAGCAAGTATAAAAATCTCGGCGGCGTTTTCCACCGATAAATTTTTATATAGAACTTCTGCGCTCAAATTTTTTAATCGTTCCAATGCGTATTTATCCGCTACAGCTAACAACTCAGTTGCCATATTTTCCAAATTAGACACTTTTCCTGTGTAAACATACCGCAACATTTCTTTCACCACTTCTTGATCAAAGTCGGTTATAATGGCTTTATTGGATACGTTTTCTTTCATTTCATTATTAAACATTGCCTCAAAATATGAACTTCGAGCCGACAATATTGCCTTGTGTACACGAAATTCTCGATCGCCCACAGAAAGTGTAAAATCGTAATAAGTTTGATTTTCGAAAAGAAGCCCATAATCACTCGGTAATGTACATTCTGGTATTACAAAATCGTCTGAGTTACTTATATGGTCTTCAACGGTGCTAATTTCGCAAAGTATGATAATTTTGTCATCGTAAAGTTCTGTTAAAATTTTGTTTTGTATAAACTTTCTGTGGGCCCACGTTCTTGTACATAATGATAATTCACTTATTGCACTTGCTAGTTCTTCGCGTCTTGAATTCAAAACACTGATTTTGAAATTTGCCATACCATTGTTTCCTACACCATTAGAATCTTGGACCAAAAATATACCTAAATAATTGTTTTCTTCTTGACTGCATCCCCTTGGGTATACTTCTAAATGCCATTTTAATTTAGTAGGGGTTGCAGAAACTGGAAAAGAAGGCGATCTAAATTGTAGGCCCGGTTTTTCTCGTCGAGCGCTAAAATTATCGATAATCCAATCGTGCTGGTATTTAACATTTTCGATTTGAGTTGTAACACTTGAACTTGCAAACATTTTGG
Organism: Podabrus alpinus; assembly: GCA_932274525.1. Classification (NCBI taxonomy): domain Eukaryota; kingdom Metazoa; phylum Arthropoda; class Insecta; order Coleoptera; family Cantharidae; genus Podabrus; species Podabrus alpinus. Next base: position 66,321,723 of record OW026456.1, on the reverse strand, counting down.
TCTTCACTGGTTGAGGTGCTGGTCGTTTTGAGGTCATTATGTTATAAATAGCACAATAAATATGATTTATAATAATTTAATTTCAAATAAATTAAAAATAGTCTATTTCTCCAAATTAAATTTCGGCAAAAAAGTTATTTTCGTAATTAAAATTTTATTTTGATTCTATTTAATATTACACTTTCACAATAAATATAAATTTATGCGCACCATCTACTTTGTTTACGGGACTGTAACTTATTTCCCTGGTCATTTGTCTGAAGTATTGCACAGTATTATCGGTAATTTTGCTCTACAGGGTGTGCCACAAACACTCACCACAATAAATTGCAAATTACTTACCATAAAACTTATTTATTTACAGAAACTTGAATGATTTCTTAAGATAGTACCCTGATAAACATTTTCATCATTAATTTTTGGATGTCCGTGTATGGGTGCAGAATGTTATAAAATTCATCATGACTAAATTTATAGGCCAGATGAAATTGTGTAAAAAATGTGTATAGAATTCCAAATATTAACCTAACATGAATGAAAATCGAAGACAAATAATTAAAATGAGAAGGTATAATAAAATTCTTTAAGGTCCATATCAAATGAAAATCAATATAGGCTTCTATACAGCTACCTTTCTGATGTGAAAAGTTGTCGTTGCTAGTTACTTTTCTTCTTCTTCTTCTTCCGGTGCCTATTCGTTTCGGATGTTGGCGATCATCATGGCAATTCGAACCTTATCCACAGCAGCTCTAAAAAGGCCCACCGTCGTAGTGTTGTACCATGTTCTTAAGTTCTTCAACCATGATATGCGTCTTCTTCCCGGTCCTCTTCTTCCATTCACCTTTCCCTGCAGGATCAATTGGGCGGTGTTATGCAGAAAGCTACCAAGCCACGTCTGCATAAATCCGAGATAATTAACAATTAGTACAGTATTAAATTAAAAAAATAAGTATTAAATTAAAAAAATAAATAAAAAAGTTATCCTGTGGCTTGGATGTTTTCAGCAGAATGTATAATGAACCTTACTGGCTCCGTACCTTCAATAATTGAAAAAAAAAAAAAATGTGGCTTGGTAGCTTTCTGCATAATACCGCCCAATTGTAACAATTCATATCGTTGGCTGTTTCTCATTATATGTGCAAGGTATTCCAGCTTTCGCGTCTTTATGTTAACTAGTAGCTCTTTCTCTTTACCCATTCTTTCAAGGACAGTTTGGTTTGTGATTCGATCTGTCCATGGTATCTTCAGCATGCGCCTGTACAACCACATTTCGAAAGCCTCCAGCTTCTTACAAGAGGCTTTTGTTAGGGTCCAAGACTCCACCCTGTACAACAGAACTGGGAAAACATAGCACCGTAACATTTTGGTCTGTTATCAGTGACATATCGTGGCATCTAAACAATCTGGACATCTTTAGAAACGCGGCTCTGCCCTTTTCTATCCGACATTTTATTTCGATGGAGTGGTCCCACTCTTCATTCAACGTTGTTCCCAGATAAGTGCATTTCTGAACTCTTTCTATATTCTGTGCGCCCACCATCAGTTGACCTGGGTGGTTATTATTTTTCGAGATTACCATGTATTTCGTTTTCTTTATGTTCAACGAGAGTCCATATTCCTGGCTGGTTTCTACTAATCTTGTTATTAGTTCTTGAAGATTTTCCAAGCTGTCAGCGAACACTACCGCATCGTCAGCAAACCTTATGTTATTAATACATGCACCGTTAATCTTAATACCAAGGTCTATCTCTTCTATTGATTCTTGAAAAATACACTCCGAGTATGCGTTGAACAGCTGCGGCGACAACACACACCCCTGTCGGACGCCCCGTTTGATTCTAATGTCTTCCGATAATTCTCCTTGTAAACGTATGGAAGATGTTTGGTTCCAATAGAGATTGCTGATGATTCTTAGATCTCGATTATTTACTCCTATTTCTTTTAACAATCTGGTGAGTTTATCGTGTCGTACGTTATCAAACGCCTTGTGATAATCGATGAAACATACAAAAATATCACAGTTGACGTCCCTGCATCGTTGGAATAGCACTTGTACAGCAAAAAGAGCTTCTCTTGTACCCATCGCATTACGGAAGCCAAACTGTGTACGACCGATTTGTTCTTCACATATTTTAAAAATTCTCTTGTGAATTATTTTCAGAAATAGTTTCAAGAGGTGGCTCATGAGGCTTATGGTCCGGAAGTCACCGCAGTGCTTGGCATTTGATTTCTTTGGCAGAAATATAAATGTTGACTTCAACCATATTCTTGGTATTTCTTCACTAGAGTATATCTTGTTGAATATCTTTGTCAACCAGGAAATGCCCTCATCATCCAACAGCTTAAGGAACTCAACGTAAATCCCATCTGGTCCAGGAGATTTGCCCTCCTTGAGTTTTAGAACCGTCTCTCTAACCTCATAATATGTTGTGATTGGCAAGCTGTCCGGACAACAGTACTCCTCCGGATATTCCTCTCTGCTATCCTCGAAAAGTTCAGTTATGTACATATGCTTTCCATTCATCCATTTTCTCTTGCTTGTCTATTATAATTCTACCGTTCTCATTTTGTAGTTTTCCTATTGTGTTAGATCTGTATATTCCGGCAGCTTCTCTGACTTTCTTATGCATATTGAATACAATATATTTCCTTTCTAGGTCCTCTATTTCTTTGCATTGCACCCTCATCCAGTTTTCTTTTGCTGTCCTTATTTCTCTTCGCACATGTCTTTGAATGTTCCTAAATGCTATCACGTCGTTTTTTGCTTTCATCTTTCTTCTCTCGTTCATGAGTTGAAGTATTTCGTCGGTCATCCATCCTTTCCTTTTTATGTTTTTTTGCACCAAATGTGTGTCTGCGATCTCATTGAGAGATTCAGACAGCCCCTCTATAGTGCTTCATCAACACCGTCCACTACCTCCAGTTTTATGCGTTCCTCGGTCATTAGTCTTGCCACTGTTTCATTTGTTTCTTGTTCCTTCATTTTTCTCAAGTCCCATCGTTTTTTAAAATTTTTCTTATCTACTTTTTTTAGTTTAATCCTAAATCTTCCAACTAGGGGACAATGATCAGATTCTATTTCTGCTCCAGGGTAAGTCTTGACTGATAGACAGCTGTTGCGGAATCTCTTGTTCACCAGCATGTAGTCAATCTGGTTTCTCGCCACGTTGTCAAGTTGATCACGGGGTGATACCCATGTACATATATAGCCTTCGCAGTGGGAGCCTGTAAAAAGTGTTGAGAATCACGAATTCCTCTTCTTCTGCGAAGAGTTTTAATCTATCTCCTCTTTAGTTTCTTGTGCCCAAGCCGTACTCACCGACATAGTCAAGACAACTACATAGATTTCCATCTCCTGAAAGGGATCCCAAGTCTTCAATGGTAATTTTGCAGTGGAATTGTTATATTAAGGGTGTTCACGAGGCCGTCGTAGTTTCGTAGTTTCCATGGTAGTTTCGTACTTGCGTATGACAGCCATGTGACATTCGTACTTTAAACAGCCAATCACAATCAAGGAAGTTTCGTACTTGAAAATAACTACGAAAAGTGCATCTCGTGAACACCGTTTTTACCGACCGTACCGACTACCGACAATGGTAGTCACAGTTGGTAGTTGCTTGAAGTTTACACCTCATAATTCACCTTGATTGTGATTGGTTGTTTAAAGTACGAATGTCACATGGCTGTCATACGCAAGTACGAAACTACCATGGAAACTACAAAACTACGACGGCCTCGTGAACACCCTTATTGTTATTCTGTTAATTTGGAGCTGAAGTTAGAAGATATCTGGCGGGACAGGTGGGATACTTCTAGCAAGGGTAGATGCACTTATCACTTTTTCCCAGATGTGCCCCACTCTCGGGAGTGGTCTTTCACCTCTAAGCTCACTCAGATATTGACTGGACACGGCGAGTTCGGAATCCACCTCTAAATCGGAGTATGGATTTTGTAAAGCCTGCGATGTACTCGATGACTCTGCGCATCGAATTCAAAATTGCCCAAATTTCGAGATGGCTGGGAGCCATCTCAGACTATTTGCATGAAATGACAATAAAGGTCCCTAAGGATCTGCTATCGACCTTTCACACGGAAGAAGAGTCTACAGAACCAGCACAAGTTGGGAAAGAATAATAAAATGTACTACCAAGTTTAGTGATTCACCAGGGTTTTACACCACCCAAACAATAAGCGCCCCATAACTTCGCGATAACAGTGAAGCCATGTCAAACAATAAACAAATACTGTAAAGCTCGCAACCTCCAACCGTAACCTAAAGAACCCGGTGACCTCCACCAAACCCGCAACACCGAGCCCCAAAAAGTGCCCCCTAAACATGGTGACTTCTTAAGGAAAAAGTTCCGGTACAGCCACACACTCATTCGCAACAAACTCACCTTGATTACCTAGAAATATGAAAAAATAATACAGTAATGTTTCAACTATCAAATTCGGAAGAAACCAGTAATCCATAAAAATTATCAAAAATAGAAAACCCGACAGAATACAATGGAAACCATGGATAAAGAAATTAAACAGTGTGCAAAAGAATCCGAACACGTTTATTACAACTACGCACACTACACGCACAAAACACGCACACTACAAAAAAATCTAAGTTGGTCGACCCTACTGATGGAACGATAACCTCAAAAGGTTCGCGGAAGAAATGTCTGAAATAGAAGACACGTCTTTACAGAAATCGGTTGGAAAATGAAAGTGACGCCCGTACAATCAAATGATGGGGGCACAAAACCATTCTCAGGACATCCTAAAAAACAGCATACAACAACAGCTGAAATCGTTGCATGGAGAAGGACTTCGTCCAAAATCCCTGGGGGATTACTGATATAATTGCAGCTGAAAAATTCAAAAGCAAGAACAATTTCACAACCTTCAAAGATGACGATGGAACAGACACCAGAACCAAAACAAAGATATTTTCTTAAAAAGATCTACGTAGTAGTTATCAATAACGGGATACAGAGATCAAGAAGAGGAAAATGAAGTGATCTTCTACGACATCTCCGGGGCGTTTGATAACCTATGGTGGCCAGTCCTTTTTAGTGCCTATACCCAAAAAGGGTGTGCTATTACGATTTGAACATACTTCTAAGCTGCAAGAAAATTAAAGTCGAGAAGGAACTAAAATGTTTAGGGATACTAATGGCATAAATGAAAGATCTACCTGGGGGAAGTCGTCCACATCGTAGCTTACGGAAGCGATATCTGGCCACATAGAATCAAGAATAATCAAAAGGAGGTAAAGTTTTTATCCTGCTATGGTTTTAGTCGTAGGAATTAGCATTTTTCCACCCCCTCCCCGATCTCACCCGTCCAAAACCTTTGAAATGTAGCGACAACTAAATGGATACAAATTAAAATAAAAGTGGTATAATCGCTGCAAACGATTTAGTCTATTTTGGATTAGAAATGGGGGAGGGAGTTAAATTAAATTTAATTAAAATTAAAGAAAATGTAATTAAAGTTACGATCAAATTCTTACAAAACTTGCAAGCAACAGCCTAAAAATTGTATTGGCTCACGAATAGGAAATTGTGACGAGTTTTTAATTCGTCCCAAATTAATTATTCTGTATAATTATTTTTATTAGTACCACCCACACCATCTCTTACTAGGCGGTCAAATGGCTAAGATAATTAGTTCTGGGTTTTGGCACCTCTGGAAACGCGCGCGCCAATGCAGTTAGGATTAGGCGGAAAAACTAGGAAGAATTTGTTTGTTTGAAAATCTGAGGAGTTTTGCAGTTTTCTTACGTCATTCGTGCCATCGCTAATTGCAGATTTGTTAAAGTAGCCGTAGTTCTTTTCTTTGCCAATACATTTAATTGTCGAGTTTTTGGAGATTTGCTTGTTAAGCCATTTTGTGGAAACGTCAGATGTTGATAAGCTATTGCCAACCAATTTCTTGGTCTCGTTAAATGTCAGCAGCGTCTCGACTGTCAGCAACAACAAGCGAGTGTTAATTTTGTTTGATCTCTGGAGGTCAATCGCTTCTAATTAACCTGTTGAGGTTATTTTCCTGCAGTCACCGAATTTTGCAATCCAATAAATTTGTAGTTTAGTATATTAAAAACAAAACTATTATATACTTAAACTACTAACTTATAGATAATTATATAATTCCACCGAGAAGTGCGAAAAACCTTAGGCACAGATAGGTAGAAGATATACATTAGCGTACGCACTCGACCTTACCAAATATGAGAAGAAAAGTATTGGGATAAATAAAAAAAAAAACTACGCATTTTCTGCGACGCTGCAGTTCCGCCACTGAATTTTATTATATTATTTAAAATTTGAATTAAATTGGTTTATCCGTAAATATATAAATAAAGATTAGATAAAGCGAAAATGTATTGATAAGATAGATGAACTATTATTCATTTTAAATTTTATACTGTAGCGCGAACGTAAAATGAGCATCCAAAGTGCAATAGGTATCGATTTGGGAACTACTAACTCTTGTGTCGCGATTGTTATAGACGGCGTTGCCGAAGTAATTCCAAATGAGTACAAAGAACGCACGACACCTTCGTTTGTTTCGATTTTAGAAAGCGGAACCCGATATGTTGGTAAACAAGCCAAAGATGCCCAGTACAGAAATTTGCGAAACACAATTTACGGTAAGTTTTTTTTTTAATTTGGAAAACTGGCTTTCTGTAATATTTTTTGAATTTTAGAAAGCAAACGATTAATTGGAAGAAAATATAACGAAGAATGTATACAAGATCGCATGTTCCATTGGCCATTTCAAGTTTTCGAAGAAGATGGTAATCCAAAAATTGCTATTAAATTGAAAGGAGCCGAAAGGCATTATTACCCTGAAGAAATCAGTGGAATGGTTTTGGAAAAAATGAAAACCATCGCGGAAGATTTTGTCAAATTTCCGATAACAAAGGCGGTAGTCACAGTTCCAGCTTACTTTAACGACAACCAAAGACAAGCGACAATCGATGCCGCTAAAATCGCTGGGTTGGACGTTTTGAAAATCATTAACGAACCTACGGCCGCTACTTTTACCTACATTTTGAAAAATAACATCAGGCATGTTTGTAATACTTTAGTTTTTGATTTGGGCGGTGGGACGCTTGACGTTTCCATAATTAAGTCTAATGGAGATGATTTTACCGTTTTGGCGGTTAATGGAGACCAGGATCTTGGAGGCGCAGATTTTGACATTTTGATATATAACGAAATTGTTAGTGTAGTAAATAGCAAGGCGAACTACTATGGAACTTTAAAGGAAGAACAAATTAGACGGATTATGGCCAACTGTATAAAAGTAAAGGAACAGCTTTCACATACCCTGAAGGCAACATTTGATCTTCCCGAAATTTTACCCAATTTCGACTTTGAGCACGAATTCACAAGAGTTGAATTTGAAAAACTTTCAAGTCATTTGGTTAAAAGAATCATGGCGATTGTGAAATCGTCTCTAAGGGAAGCCCAAATGTCTCCAAACGATATCGACAATATTGTCATTGTCGGTGGATGCAGCAAAATTCCTGCCGTAAAGCAAAGTTTGGAAGAATTGTTCAAAAAAGATTTAAGTTTTGCTGTTAATCCAGACGAAGCTGTTGCTTGTGGAGCTGCGTATCAAGCAGCAATTTTAAACGGCGAGACTAAACTACGATCCATAAGCGTGGTGGACGTTACTCCATTTTCGTTAGGTTTGGAAACTGATAGCGTTAATATGGATGTAGTTATTAAGAAAAATTCTCCTCTTCCTGCAAAATACTCCAAAATTTATACGACTATGCTGGATAACCAAACAGCTCTCCGTATAATAATCTATCAAGGTGAAGACAAACTTACAGCCAACAACACAAAATTGGGTTACTTCGATCTGATGGGGATTCCACCTTTACCTGCGAGAATTCCAAAAATTTTGGTAACCTTTGACATAAATACGAACGGTGTCATCCAAGTTACAGCCACGGAAACTTCTTCAAAAGAAACAAGCCAAATGGAAATTGTAACGAATACGAGAATTCCCGACCAAGATATACATCGAATCAAAAAGCAAAATCGAGAGAGCTTTAAAAAACAGCAGCTTCACGAAATTCGTGCAAAGAAAAAAAATGATGTTTTAAAGTTTTGTTATGAACAGAAACGAATCATTACAAATTCGAGAACCCTTGGAAACTTCGCCAAAAGTAATTTCATTCGGGATGCTGATAAAACGATAAAAGGTATAGAAGAATTATCTATTAATGATGACATTTTAGAAGATTTGGAAAAGGAAAAAACAAATCTTCAAGCTAAATATTTTAAATTAATTACGAGGTCTTGATGGTTCTTGGAATTTTGATCAACGGCGAGTGGAATAAAATTTTAAGTAATTTACATATTATAAATTAAATATAGGTATCGAAGTTTTTTGTATAAGAAAACGACGAATAAATATTTTTGCTAACATTTCTTTTTGATCATTTCTGACCTTCATAACTCTCTTTTATTTTATTGTTTGTTTGCTTAGTAGAGCTTACCAATCGTGATGTGAAGTAGTGAAACCAAAGCCAGCGCCGTAGCAAGCTCTACTGGCGCCTGAGGAAAATTTGAATATATGCGCCCCCCCCTCCCAAAAGATTCTTATCATTTAGAAAATTTTAAACTATTATTCATTGGGTTTTGTCGAGGTTTCGGGCCCCCATTGCAACGGCGCTGACTTAGAGTAATAAAAACAAATGGATGCTTATCAGGAACTCATTTAGGCTGCCGGGATCAGGGGGTCTGGGGGGTATGGAATACCCCCCAGGTACACTTAATGTATTACAAAAGAAAAACTTTCACTATTACGTCCCTCGGTATTAAGAAGAACGGTACTGGGATAGTTATGAAAAATATCATCTGCACTGCTGCCCCTTCCCGGATTACAAACGAAAATTTCAAAAGCTTCAACGAAAATTTGATGGTTCTGAATAATGGCAAATGTACCTGGGGGGTATTCCATACCCCCCAGACCTCCCGGTCATATAATATCGATTTTTATCGTTGGGAACTTCTGAGGATCTTATATAAAATACACATATTAGTATGTGAGAATCACCGTTTCCATGGTAATGTAACGGAATACCCCCCTTCTCCGGATATGGAGATTATTTTTATCGGTAGGTATTTTATAATGTGATATTTTTACCGGTTACCCAGTCAGTTAAAGGGAAATGAAGAAGAACGCGGGGTTGGAATCAACTTTCCTAGCATCCCCAGTCTTATCATCATCATCATCAAGCTTTTCCATTCCATTTCGGAATATTGCTACTCTGCTTTTCTGCAAAGTCTTTACGATCCATTTATTGAGGTGGCTCAATCCTCTTGTTTCTCTTTTACTTTCAACTAATTTATTCACAGAGTGTTGATGTTCGCTGGCGGGCCGCGCTAAGAAATTCAGTCAAGTCCGCAATTCGAACCCACAATTTCCACGCTGTAACTCAACCAACGATCACACCAAGCCAGTGCTGTGGTTCTTGACAATACCAATAATACGTTTCGTTAATTTTGAAGACGTAAGAATCTTCATGGATTAGTACAAAATTAACTTTCCTAAAATCTCCTGTCTTATCATTGGACCAAAATTGAAGAGGAGAAAATTCTCTACAAAACCTCGTTTTGTTCACCATCGATGGTAAAGTTTTATTCAGAATAAGAATTATTCAAAACCTTTTTCGATTGTTTTCTTTGGATTTTCTTTTTATTTCATAAATACTACTTAGTATTATGATGTAGTCAAATTTTGTTAATCTGTGATATAGAGAATTTTGTAGTCTTCAACTTTGATTTGATGATAATTTTCACTGAAAATGAAAGTAACCGAGTTATAGACGAAAAACTACTATAGAGCATTAATATCCCAACTTGGAGAAAAAGGCCGACAGAGAATTTTAGGCGATGTTGCATATAAAATCGTGGTCAAATTTGACTGAATATTATTTTTTTGAAAATTTTAAACTATTGTTTATTGGGTTTTTTCAAGGTTTAGCGCCCCCATTGCGATAGCGTCTGAGGAAAATGCCTCAGTCGCCTCACCCTTGCTACGGCGCTGACCGAAGCAGCATCCGCAATCTTCAGTCTGATTTTGACTACTAAATTTATGATCTACGATAATCATATCACTTTTGCCATTATCATGATGATAATTACGCCTTTCTCCGACAGGTTACGGGCGTATAGGATCTTTATAAACTGAGATAGCTATGTATAACTAAAGACCAGGAAACTCTTAATATATCTTGCACACTGGCCCCCAAAAGTAGTTGACCAACCCTGTTTTGCATTGCGATTTTGGCACTCTGTTCAAGCCATGACAGTTTTGTATATGTAGAGTTTACAAAACAAAAATATAACGAAAAATCGCAAAAGTAAAAAAAATTTCTAAATTTGATTTGACGCTTCCTGAATATCAGTTGACAAATCTGAATTACAGTTGACGATTTCTGAATATTAGTTGACGTATTCTGAATATTAGTTGACGTATTCTGAATAGCAGTTGACGCTTTCTGAATTACTGCTGGAAAAAGTGTAGTAAGGCAATGACGGTTACTTTATCATTATTAAATTAAAGGACTCAGGGAGGTCAGAAAGTCATCCCAAGTTTTATTTTAAGTTCGGTGATCTTAATTTGTATTCCCCGCCTGTTCAAGTCAATCATGGCGTGCTTGAAATTTATGTTTGCCGTTTGCTGCCAAAGCTTACGATGCCGTTCTCCGATCAACTACAGGATGTCTTAGGGAAAGACTTCTATGTTGTTTTTCGGCGCGAACTCTTTAGAATTTTCGGTTTTGGCTATGTTTATATTTTTCTTTGTTGGTCTATTTTGCGATCTATTGTTTTTGCATCTGTGATTGTAATTAATTGGATAAATCTTCGAACTGGTTGTCCTTGCAAGGTTTGTTCTTCGATCCTTTGCACTGGCGTCTCTCTTTGGTTTCATAAGGCAACAAAATCATCTTTCATGCTGGTATCATCATCGTACGATGACATCAGCCTCTTCTCTGTCTCTGAATCTGACGCCGCTTCGGAGCCAGACGAAGAGATGGAAGATGTGACCATCCGCCCCCCCCCCCAAGAGGGAAAAAACCCGAAAAAGAGGAAAAACTCCACTTCCTCGGATGATGGACAGAAGCCGGCTGCAAAGGTGGTTTGCAGCGAAGCCACCACAGAGCGAGAGACGACCCCCGACCCATTAGGAAACGAGGGGGGGCCATGGACACAGGGGAAGGCCCTAATTCGGCGCCACCCTATGTCCAAGAAGAACAGAGACGGCCTAGCCCAACTAGGTCAACGGGATCACTACGATCAAGGGAGACCTCGCCAAAATAGCAGAAACCCCCCCATCGTCCTGAAAAACACCAAAAAGTGGCCGATGTTAAATCAAGAAATGACGAAGAGAAAAATAAACTATACCAACGTAAGAAGCAGGGCAGAAGGCCTTGCAATCACGCCAGAGACAATATCCGACTACAGGGCCCTCTTCAAGATGTTGGAGGAAACTCTAGACCCCGCAGAAGGCGGGTTCTACTACCACCAACTGAACGAAAAGAAACCACTAAAAGTGGTGGTAAGAGGGTTACCCACCGGCATTAAGCAAGAGGACATAAAGAAGGACTTGTCCAAACAAGGCATCCCGACCACAGACGTTGCAAGAATGCATAGGCGGAGAGGAAGGGGTAAAGTCCCCCTCCCCCTCGTCATGGTAACCCTACCTAAAGACGAAAATTCAAAGAAGATATTCCAAATAGGATAGATCCTCGATATCCCAGTGAACCTGGAACCCCCCCCCATAAGAAGAACAAGATAAGCGAGTGCCACAGATGCCAGGCATTTGGCCACGCTCAGAGATGCTGCCGTAGCGACCCAAGATGTGTTAAGTGCGCAGGAAGGCATTTAACTGCAGAATGCACCATCCCAAGTACAGAAAAGGCAACGTGCATCAACTGCGGAGGACAGCACCCTGCAAGCTACCAAGGCTGCCCCAGGTACCCGAAACCTCGCGCAACAAACAGAAGATGGCGGTACCAAGAACCGCCTCCAAGCCAGCCGCGATTCCAACCGCATCGAACCACCCCGGGACAGACCTATGCAAATAGGACTACCGGGGAAACCCGCCGTGACCACAACGGTCTAATTTTCAAAATGCTACAGGCAGGCGTCCAACCGGGACTTGTAAAACTGGTAGCATCCTACCTGAAAAACAGACGGTTCAGGACAATCATCGACGGCACAAGATCTCAAGAAAGAGTAGCCGAGGCTGGAGTGCCCCAAGGCTCCCTACTTTCTCCGACGCTATTTAGCATCTATGTCAGTGACATCCCGAGAACTGCAAGAACGAAGATCGCGCTATATGCAGACGACACCGCGATCCTTGCCCCCTCCCTTAATCCGGTCATGGCAATCAAATACTTGCAGGAATCGATGGACGCCCTGGAAACATGGTTCCGCACTTGGCGTATCGAGGTAAACTCGGACAAAAGTGAGGCAATCATATTCACCTGGCGTCGACCGAGACTGGACAAGAGAGTTCAAATATTCGATGAAGAGATACCATGGACCAGCTCCGTCAAATACCTTGGTGTGACCCTCGGTAGTCGATTAACTTGAGTGAAACACATCGACCGACGAGTGACTCTAGCAAGGGGTCTAATGTTTTCATTGGCCCCCCTGATAGGTCGCAAAGGGGCGATGTCGAAAGATCTCAAGGCGATCATCCTCCCTACCCTTACGTATGCCGCCCCCGCGTGGGCCTTCGCGAGTGAACGTCAGTTAGAGAGGCTACAATCAATTCAGAACACCTTCCTACGCAGGGCACTGGACGCGCCATGGTTTGTCACCAACCGTCAAATCCATCAGGACACAAAGACGGAACAGGTAAGTAAGATGATATACAAACTAACAGAAAAACTGTACGACCGGAGTCACGACAGCGAAAACCCTCTAGTAAACTAACTAGGGAAATACGAAATCGTCGATTTCAACAGGTTTAAGAGACCGAAAAGCATCTTGGCTCCAAAAAATACAGGATAAACTGGTAGCAAACAATTTCATGCGATAATTATTAGGATAACCACCTTTCTTTCAGCTTCTGGGACAGGTGCATACGTCCCCTCGCCGATACTAAGGGTAGGTGTTTTCACCCTGAATTTCTGGGAGCAGGTGCTTTCGCTCCACCCCCCTCGCGACCTTCGATAACAGAGGCATTTTTATTTTGTGAGCCCACACTTCGCATCAAGCATGGATCATGGACAACCGGGCCTCACCCGGCGGTCTGAGGATTTTTATTCTTTCTTGCATTTATTCTATTAATATCATACCTCTCGGGGCATAATGCGACTGGCTTCTACGCCTTTTCAGGGTTTTAACCCATATTACATCTTGAACGAGAGTTTTTATTCAATTTTTTGAGCGTTGGAGGAGACAAAGTTGGGCTCCGAGGCCCAGCACGTGCTCCGCTTCGCGAACCATGCTTGCTTGCTTGCTCTAGATCTAGACTGAGTACAGATCTCCATTGATGAATCGCGATCGTTACCTTTGTCGTTCTGTTTTTCGTTTCTCTTCACTTCCTTCTTGTCAATCAAGGCCGCAGTTTTTTGTCTTCTTCCAGGTAAGTATTGATCTTGGTAGTATTTTACACCACAAGAGGTGTAGCTGCTTAGCTGCCAGTCCCTATAGTGATATACTAACTATTTTATTTATTTAGAATTAAAAACCACTCAGACTACTCCACATTCAAATCTTTCAGATAAACTGAAAGACGAACGATCATCGTTGATCTTAGCTACTCAAAAATTGAGCATCTTCAATCCGGCTCACGCTCAGAATGTGGAGTTCTAACTCCTCATCATGGTTGCTACTACGCAATATGTGAATACTGAGTATGTGAAGATATACTACAGAAATGATCCTGTGAAGTATGATCTTGATTTTATTTTTTTAAATTTTCGCTTATCACCAGTGATCTTGTTAACTTCACTAGAAACTTCTAATAGTGCTACCATCTATCGAAAACACAATAAACAAAAAAAATTAAATCGTATCTGTCAGATATTTTCGTTGCCGCACCCTGTGTATACCTGTCACTGACGTATCACCAGTAGTTCGTGTCCAATTTGAACAACCAAAATTGTTAAAATAATTATTACCTTCCACGATAACTGAAAACAAATCATGGAAACGAACTATTCCACGATTTTAATCACAGTTTTTCTGATTGTATTGACGTGCGGTAAGTTGAGGTTATGTCGTTCGATATGTTTTTCTAAAAGCCCCATTTTTAGTTATTTTCCTGCTATATCAAAGAAGGAAAAGTTCGAGACGAGGTATTCTTTTGACGGGATTATGTGGGAGCGGAAAAACTGTCTTATTTGCTAAATTGGTGTACGATAAGTATGCTAACACCGTAACCTCGATGAAGGAAAATAGTGGCAATTTTGTGACAGCAAAGGTATAAATGATACGGAGATTAGGGTTTGGTAAAGAACTGCGGTTTTAGGGCAATCTCACGTTGGTGGATATCCCTGGTTACGAACGCCTTAGGTTGAAATATTTGGATCAGTACAAAGCCATTGCTCGTGGTTTGATTTTTGTGGTCGATTCGAATCAAATTACACAGGATATACGAGATGTAGCCGAGTTTTTGTACACAATTATGACTGATCCGGTTGTGTCGAATAATATCAGTAATTTGTTGGTGGTTTGTAATAAGCAGGACTTGACCCTGGTTAAAAGTGCGACCGTTGTGAAAAGCATGCTGGAGAAAGAATTGTAAGTTTGGTGGTTTTTGTAAAATTTGGGAGTCTAATTTTGGTTTTTAGGAATGCAGTTATTTACACCAAAGGCAGCCAGTTGGAAGCTGTCGACCAGAAGGTATTGAAAAAGGTTCATTTAGGGAAAGAGGGTCAAGATTTTAGCTTCTCTAATTTGACTTCTATGAAAGTTGGTTTTGTTGAAAGTTGCGTTACTGAAAATGAGGAAGATTTAGGGGAGGTTAACAAGTGGTTGCACACAATTTTGTAAATTTGTTGTTAGAAAATTAAATAAAGGTGTTTATATGTTTGTAACTTAGTGGTTGATCACTCCAGACAAACAAATTCTGGAATATCGAGTTTTCCCCACTTCTGATCACCTTCAAATTCCAAAACCTTTCCTAGCATCTCTCGGGACTATTTTAAGGTCATATTTGGGTGCCTTCCTGCAGAGTTCTTCCAATGCTTCATAGCATACGCTTTTTTGTCTTAATATTTTTCTTCTGTAGGGACATGGAAATTTATTAATGTGATGTTTGGCCCGTTTTCCTTTAATCCAATTAAAATTGATTTGAGTGTTGGTCAATGGGTTCTTTTTCTAATAAATGCTTGGTTTGGACACTCCATATCTGTTCACAATCATTTTCATGTATCCTACCCTTACTCAGTTTCCTTCTCTGCCATTGCTTCATTTCTGAGGGGGTCTGATTGCTGCTGACAAAGGTTCTTGCTCCTCATTTTATTGTTCCAACTTGGTAATTTTGTCTATTTGGTAGATACTTCGCCTTCTACTTCCTGATCTTTTTTGAAAAATTCTTGCACTCGCGTTTTTAGACCATCCAGACTGAAGTTTTCATTTATTTTGCAAGTTCCTGTTATGGTCATGCGGCCTAAACGCCTTAAAAAAAATTTCTAATATCTTACGCTATAAAATTTATTTAAAAATTTATAAAATGGACGGCATTATTTCAATGGATGGATGCTACTTAAAATTATTTACAGTATTATTCACTAACATAACAATAAATTAGTGCTAAATAAAATAGAGAGACAAAGTAATGTTATAAAAGTGGAAACAAATTGTGAAGGATTTCCATCAGATCCAAATGTAAAAACAGTGATGGTGTTTTCAGTGTCTAACCATGGATTAGCACCATCATCAAAATACATAGGGCATTGATCACCTAAAGAACCAAAATTAAGTTGTGCTTTGTATACACATTATAAAAAACTTACGTTCTCTTTCGTATTCTTGCAAATCCAAATGGATAGCGGCTCCTTCGGTGTAATTCGAAGAGTATACATCTTGTCTCAAGTCACAATAAGGTCCAATCGCTATATATAAAAAAATTTAATAACAAAGATAAATCATTTTTGGTTCCTTACCTTGAGACATCAAAATTCTGTTTAAATCGGCCCTTTGGTAAACCCAGCATCTGTATTTAGAAAATGGATCGAGTTCGTCGTATGTAATCAAGTAAGATCTGATGTTTTCTCTCCAAAACGCAATACACTTCATTCGGTAATCAGGATCACTGTAAATATCCACAGGTCGTCCACGGTTATCAACCGATAAGCAGTAAGTCTCATCAATCGCTATCTCTTTTTGTTCAGTATCGCAAACAGAAAAATCAGAAATGTTCTGTTTGCAGTAAATATTCGGACGAGGACTCAAGGTCACACCACCTAGAATTCTGAAACAAAATTTTGTTATAATGGTTAAATGGGATTTTTGCCGACTTACCGAGTCTCGAATGCAATATCTCCTTTTTGGGTGAAATTGAACTTTCCAGCCACTGGACACCGAATTGGTACGGGGTTTTTCCGTAAATACAAGTCGTACTTCCATTTTATTTGGTTGGGGAACTGCACCCAGGAGCATACGGTGTGAAAATCGTCTTTGATTACGGCGATACCTTTGCGGTATCGTATTACGTTGTGGTGTTGAGGTACAAAGTCGAAACAGATGTAATCTTTTTGACTGAAAAATAAGGAAGAAAGTTCAGAACGGTAATGGAAAAGTAATTATTGGGAATAATTCGCATGGAGAAATGTTGAAAGCTAGCGTTTAAAATTTAATGCCGAGCGGTAAACGAGTTACTTTGTCAATAAGCAATGGATAGAATCAAGAAAAACAAAAAAAAGTGACCGAGAGCTGTTTTGAAAGTTTGAGATCATCGGTGTCACGTCAATTCATCGCGTGCGACAATTCATCGCCGCGACAATTCATCGCCGCGACAATTCATCGCGTGCGACAATTCATCGCTGCGACAATTCATCGCTGCGACAATTCTTCGCGTGCATCAAATTAACATAATGGAATCTTTACACATCTTATCTTTCGTGTTAGTGTAGCCACTAAATACTAATAGAGGTTTGCCTTTCTCACTTTCTCACAATTAATATATTGAAGTTCCGTTGTTAAATTTATTTTTAAAAGTACTATAAGATTTTGTTTTGCTTATACAGTAATTTTTTAATTTGGTGAAACCAACCAATACTATGGATCTGTCGTTAGGTTAGTGTTATTAGCGAAGAATTTTCGCGGCGATGAATTGTCGCGCGATGAATTGACCGCGATGAATTGTCGTAGATTCGAGATCATCATTGGTGTGACTGATTTGTTGAGATTAGGAGTCTATAAAATTAATCTGTCGAAGGTTTCAGTAGTGATTGAAGGCCCCTGTGAGAAACCGATACCAAGACGTGCCAGGAAGGATCTCTATGTATTTAATCTTATTTTAATACATCGCGGATGTAGGTTTCTTCAATTATCTCCATTTTTGTCGGTCCTAAGCTTTTTGCTTTTCCGTTCTTTTTATTTCGTCATTGGTGGTCTCATTTTAATTCTGAGTCACCATTGCAATACCATTTTCAACTTCTAACTTGACATTCTTAACTTCAAGATAGTTCTCAACTGGTAACTTGAAGTTCTTAACTTTAAATTCAGATCTTCAGAATTACAAGTTCAGAGTTTCCTGCATTATAAGGAAGAGTTCCATATTTACTACCACCAGCGTTCCAGAGCTAAAAACCAACCTGACGAAATAAGTATAGGGCTCTGTATTGATACTCCACAGTGACATGAAGGCTTGTCCCATTACTCCTGGGATATTACTATTATTTTTATATCCAGACCACAAAGCCAAAAAAATGGCTTGACCATATAACAAATAAAAACATGACAAGTACGAACCCCCGAAAGGTCACTCCCAATTCAGGATTTTACTCCCCCCAACGCGATTCTTCGCCTATACCACGCTTATTTTCATATTAATGAAAAATTATTATTAGACCAAATTGAAAAGCATAGAATTCTCTATTAAAAATATTTTTTTCCAAATATTTCTATGGCATACTATTCGTAAAATAATAAAAATGACCGTCTTTGATTATGCTCAAATTTAGTATACTTCTCAGTTATATGGTTATGCCAAATGAACGGACCCGTATTTTTTTTGTTTGGCCCTAAAGAGTAGCCCGTTTGCATTGTACAGTCTTTCAAAATAGTGGGGCCGAACCGTACCACTTACAGACATGATTTTTTTTATATTGAATAGGCCTTTTCAGTGAGTTCTTGTGTGTAAATAATTAAGGTCACAAAATGGGGCACATTATTTTCATATTAATGAAAAATTATTATTAGACCAAATTGAAAAGCAGAGAATTCTCTATTAAAAATATTTTTTCCAAATTTTCCTATGGCACACTATTCCTAAAATAATAAAAATGACCGTCTTTGATTATGCTCAAATTTAGTATACTTCTCAGTTATATGGTTATGCCAAATGAACGGACCCGTATTTTTTTTGTTTGGACCTAAAGAGTAGCCCGTTTGCATTGTACAGTCTTTCAAAATAGTGGGGCCGAACCGTACCACTTACAGACATGATTTTTTTTATATTGAATAGGCCTTTTCAGTGAGTTCTTGTGTGTAAATAATTAAGGTCACAAAATGGGGCACATTATTTTCATATTAATGAAAAATTATTATTAGACCAAATTGAAAAGCAGAGAATTCTCTATTAAAAATATTTTTTCCAAATTTTCCTATGGCACACTATTCCTAAAATAATAAAAATGACCGTCTTTGATTATGCTCAAATTTAGTATACTTCTCAGTTATATGGTTATGCCAAATGAACGGACCCGTATTTTTTTTGTTTGACCCTAAAGAGTAGCCCGTTTACATTGTACAGTCTTTCAAAATAGTGGGGCCGAACCGTACCACTTACAGATATGATTTTTTTTATATTGAATAGGCCTTTTCAGTGAGTTCTTGTGTGTAAATAATTAAGGTCACAAAATGGGGCACATTATTTTCATATTAATGAAAAATTATTATTAGACCAAATTGAAAAGCAGAGAATTCTCTATTAAAAATATTTTTTCCAAATTTTCCTATGGCACACTATTCCTAAAATAATAAAAATGACCGTCTTTGATTATGCTCAAATTTGGTATACTTCTCAGTTATGCCAAATGAACGGACCCGTATGTTTTTGCTTGGCCCTAAAGAGTAGCCCGTTTACATTGCACAGTCTTTCAAAATAGTGGGGCCGAACCGTACCACTTACAGACATGATTTTTTTTACGAAATGAAGATATTGAATAGGCCCTTTCAGTGAGTTATTGTGTGTAAATAATCAAGGTCACAAAATGGGGGCCCTGATCAAATTACAGTAGAACTTCGACAGTCCGGACATGCGCCAGTCCGGTCACTCCAATAATTCGGACGCTTCTACATTTCGGACAATTTAAAATTTTTACCTCTACAATCCGGACAAATTTTTTTTATGCAAGAATAAATATTAAAATTCGGGGGTTTCCCGTTTTTTACTCGCATGTTTTGTTATTCATACTTTGATTTACATTTTGCACTATCATTACTTCAGTTTCGGTTCATTCTTTCGCAAGCGTGTTTGTCTAATTCCATTCCAAGTGCCATGTTTTTAAATAATAAACGCAAACATAAAACACTAACCTTAAAGGAAAAGTGTGATATTTTACAAAGTCTTGATGAGGGAAAAACTATTAGGCAGGTTGCCGAAAAATTCCATGTTCCTAAATCAACGATTTGCGACATTAAAAAAAATAAGGAGAAGATAAAACAATTTATTTCGAATACCTATAATGGACCCGGTAACATTTGAACCAGAATAATGTAATAAACCATTTTCTTAATATAATTTTTTTTAATCAAATATAATAATTGGGGTGGATTACCTAACCCTGGTCACTCCAAATAAATTGAAAATTTCCTATTGCAAAGAGGAAAGTTTATATAGTATAATGACATAATTTTCACAAGCGAAGATATAATCAAAATTTTGAGTAAATCGATTTTGAAGTTTGCAAATTTACATGTAAAATTAACGAGATTCCCGCGCGTCGCTCATTAACACTTAGAGTATTTTTGCCTTCATCCCGGTTTCCGATTTGAAGTTTTCTTTGAAATTCGGATAGATTGGGGGTGTGATTAGTGGATATTAGTAATAAATATAATCTGGCACGGCCAGAATTGGGCGCGACAAAAAACCTACCCTACGGCCCTCCGGGCGGTTTTTCATTCGCGTACGCCGCTCCGCGGCAGAGCTAAACATACGAGAAGGCGCCACCCATCAAGCAAACCGGGATGAAGGCAAAAATACTCTAAGTGTTAATGAGCGACGCGCGGGAATCTCGTTAATTTTACATGTAAATTTACAAACTTCAAAATCGATTTACTCAAAATTTTGATTATATCTTCGCTTGTGAAAATTATGTCAGTATACTATATAAACCTTCCTCTTTGCAATAGGAAATTTTCAATTTATTTGGAGTGACCAGGGTTAGGTAATCCCCACCTAATAATTTATTGTTTTTTAATAAATCATAGTACAATGCATGTATGTACATACAATTTAATTTACTTAGATTATTTCAATATTTTCACCTACTATAGTCCGGACAACTCGTTAATCCGACCGACCCTAAAACTATATGTGTCCGGATTGTCGAAGTTGCACTGTATTTTCATATTTATTAAAAATTATTATTGGACCAAATTGAAAAGTATAGAATTCTCTATTAAAAATATTTTTTCCAAATTTTTCTATGGCATAATACTATTCCTAAAATAATAAAAATGACCGTCTTTGATTTTGCTCAAATTTGGTATACTTCTCAGTTATGCCAAATGAACGGACCCGTATTTTTTTTGTTTGGCCCTAAACTAGCCCGTTTACATTGTACAGACTTTTAAAATAGTGGGGCCGAATCGTACCACTTACAGACATGATTCTTTTTTACGAAATGAAGATATTGAATAAGCCTAGGGGTGTGCTAAAACCATTGTTTTTGTACACCTATTTTAAATACATTAAAATTTGGAAGTATTTACATGTACGATATTTACAAATATTTTAAAGTATTGAAATGTTGAATATTAGTTAAAGAATACGATTTACTCGGTTTGATCGTCAACAATATTTAAATATTTTCACATTTTTGTCGTTTTCACTACATTAACTACTATTGAAACCATGTATTTATTTAAAATTAACTTTTGATTGTTCCCATTTTCATTCCTATAAATTACAGTCAGAATCAGGAATGTTTAAAAAAACCTGATTTATCATGTTATTTCGGTGAACCGTTATTTCTCTATGTTCGCATCAAACTTTTGTTATAATTCATTCTTTTATGTATGTAAGTATGTACGTATTTGCAAGCACTTTATTAATTGTAGAAATAAAATTTTACCGCCTTTAAGTAAAACATGTGTCTAAAAATAAATCTTAAAATCATATTATTTGTTACTGTGTCAGCAAACAAATATTCTTAATGTACATATTTATCTGCCAAGGAGTACAGAAAAAATTTTCTATGCAAGCATGTTACACAGCTAAGCTTACATACAGTGGTGTAAAAATGTTGTTGGTTTAGTTAACTATTAATTTATATTTATTTTCTATTTTTCTGGTTTTGCTACAACTTTTCTCAGCAAAATTTTCCTCCAAATTCAGTATTTCGAATAATTCTTGAGGGTAACAGAAAATTTTAATCAATTAAAAACTAATGTTCACGAATTTAAAAATTCAAACTTTTTTATTAATTACACTATGGTTTTGCTACATCTTTTCTTAGCAAAATTTTTCTCAAATTTCAGTATTTCGAATAATTTTTCAGGAACACAGAAAATTTTAATCAATTGTTAAACCTAATTTTAACGAATTTTAAAATTTAAACATTTTTCTGAATTCAACTATGGATTAGCTACAACTTTTGTCTGCAAAATTTTGCTCTAAATTGAGTATTTCGAATAATTTTCCAGGAACACAGAAAATTTTAATGAATTGTTAAACCTAATTTTCACAAATTTTAAAATTTAAACATTTTTCTGAATTCAACTATGAATTTGCTAAAACTTTTGTCTGCAAAATTTTCCTCTACATTCAGTATTTCGAATACTTTTCCGGGAACACAGAAAATTGTAATCAATGGTTAAAGCTAATTTTCACAAATTTTAAAATTTAAACATTTTCCTGAATTCAACTATGGATTTGCTACAATTTTTGTCTACAAAATTTTCTTCTAAATTCAGTATTTCGAATAATTTTCCAGGAACACAGAAAATTTTAATCAGTTGATAAACCTAATTTTCACAAATTTAAAAATGTAAACATTTTTCTGAATTCAACTATGGATTTGCTACAACTTTTGTCTGCAAAATTTACCTCTAAATTCAGTATTTTAAATAATTTTTGCAGGAACACAGAAAATTTTAATCAAAGGTTAAAGCTAATTTTCACAAATTTTAAAATTTAAACATTTTCCTGAATTCAACTATGGATTTGCTACAATTTTTGTTTGCAAAATTTTCCCCTAAATTTAGTATTATAATAATTATCCTGGAACACAGAAAATTTTAATCAATTGTTAAACCTATTTTACACAAATTTTAAAATGTAAACATTCTTCTGAATTCAACTATGAATTTGCTACAACTTTGGTCTGCAAAATTTTCCTCTACATTGAATATTTCGAATAATTTTCCGGGAAAACAGAAAATTTTAATCAATGGTTAAAGCTAATTTTCGCTAATTTTCACAAATTTTAAAATTTAAACATTTTCCTGAATTCAACTATGGATTTGCTACAATTTTTGTCTACAAAATTTTCTTCTAAATTCAGTATTTCGAATAATTTTCCAATTATTCCAAAAATATTAAAGTTGGTGGTCAAGGATCAATTAATGAACTACTGCGATAAGCATAAGGTGATAGTATCAAATCAATCAGGTTTTAGAAAAGGTCATTTATGCGAATCTTTACTTATTAACGTCTGTGATAAATGGTTTAGAAGTATTGATGATGGTGAGATTGTTTTGGCAGTATTTTTAGATTTTAGGAGAGCATTTGAAACTATAAACCGCTCGTTATTATTAATGAAATTGAAAAAGATTGGTATAAGAGGTACGGTTCTCGAATGGTTTGCATCATATTTAATGGATAGGCATCAAAAGGTGAAATTCAGGGGGGTTATATCTGACAAGGTGGAAGTATTCCAAGGAGTTCCACAAGGCACGGTGTTGGGTACCATTCTGTTTATAATTTATATGAATGACATACAGAAAAGTATAAAAAGTTGTGAGGTTGATCTATTTGCCGATGACACTATGATTTATGTTGTGGGAAAAGATATTGGTGTTATGTTAAAGAAATTAAATTCTGATTTAGAAAATGTATACGAATGGCTTTGCGATAACCAACTTTCAATTAATGTCAGTAAATCCAAATACATCGTCTTCACAGGCAGAGGCAAATCAAATAGTACAGACCGTTCAAATTTAAATGTGTATATTAATAATTGTAAACTAGAATATTCTAGTGAAGTGAAGTACTTGGGAGTTAAATTGGACCAAAATTTGAATTTCCATGGTCATTCAGACTATGTTATGAATAAAATGTCTAAGAAAGCTTATCTCCTGAGTAGAATCGGTAGGAATCTTTCTATGGGTACAAAATTCCTATTATATAAAGCTATTGTTTCGCCACATATTGAATATTGTTCTACCATTTTGTTTGGTTTGCCGGCATGCCGTTTTCAAGAACTGCAATGTATCCAGAATCGATGTATGAGAAGCATACTGTCATGTGATAGATACACCTCAATTGAATCGATGCTGCAAAAATTGAATTTAATGAGTATTAGACAGAGGGTTCTATTTAACACAATGGTGCTTATATTTAAAATTAGAATGAAGCTGGTCCCTGAATACTTACAACATAATTTGAAATATGTCTCGGATGTACATGGGCATAAATACACGTCAGAAAAACAACTTTAATGTTGAAACTTTCAGTACCAATAAAATGAAGAATTCTGTTTTCTCTGATGGACTTGTGAGGTTTAACGGGTTATCTGAAGAAATTAAGAACTGCACGCACAACTGTTAAAAGTTTTAAGACAAAGTTGATTCAACAGTTGATGTTAGTGGGCCGGTAATAATTTCCAGATTTATCTTGTTGCTTTTGTTGGTTTATTTTTAAATTCTATGTATGTAGTATGTTGTGCAATAATTTGTAGCTTTTATGTATTCTTTTGTACTATTTTTATATAATTAAAGAAGGATATTATTATTATAACACAGAAAATTTTAATCAATTGATAAACCTAATTTTCACAAATTTTAAAATGTAAACATTTTTCTGAATTCAACTATGGATTTGCTACAATTTTTGTCTGCAAAATTTTGCTCTAAATTGAGTATTTCGAATAATTTTCCAGGAACACAGAAAATTTTAATGAATTGTTAAACCTAATTTTCACAAATTTTAAAATTTAAACATTTTTCTGAATTCAACTATGGATTTGCTACAATTTTTGTTTGCAAAATTTTCCCCTAAATTTAGTATTTCGAATAATTTTCCTGGAACACAGAAAATTTTAATCAATTGTTAAACCTATTTTTCACAAATTTTAAAATTTAAACATTTTTCTGAATTCAACTATGGATTTGCTAAAATTTTTGTCTACAAAATTTTCTTCTAAATTCAGTATTTCGAATAATTTTCCAGGAACACAGAAAATTTTAATCAATTTATTGTTAAACCTAATTTTCACAAATTTTAAAATGTAAACATTTTTCTGAATTCAACTATGGATTTGCTACAACTTTTGTCTGCAAAATTTTCCTCTAAATTCAGTATTTCGAATAATTTTCCAGGAACACAGAAAATTTTAATCAATTTATTGTTAAACCTAATTTTCACAAATTATAAAATTCAAACATTTTTCTGAATTCAACTATGGATTTGCTACAATTTTTGTTTGCAAAATTTTCCCCTAAATTTAGTATTTCGAATAATTTTCCTGGAACAGAAAATTTTAATCAATTGTTAAACCTAATTTTCACAAATTTTAAAATCTAAACATTTTTCTGAATTCAACTATGAATTTGCTACAACTTTTGTCTGCAAAATTTTTCTCTACATTGAGTATTTCGAATAATTTTCCAGGAACACAGAAAATTTTAATCAATGGTTAAAGCTAATTTTCGCTAATTTTCACAAATTTTAAAATTTAAACATTTTCCTGAATTCAACTATGGATTTGCTACAATTTTTGTCTACAAAATTTTCTTCTAAATTCAGTATTTCGAATAATTTTCCAGGAACACAGAAAATTTTAATCAATTGATAAACCTAATTTTCACAAATTTTAAAATGTAAACATTTTTCTGAATTCAACTATGAATTTGCTACAATTTTTGTTTGCAAAATTTTCCCCTAAATTTAGTATTTTGAATAATTTTCCTGGAACACAGAAAATTATAATCAATTGTTAAATCTAACTTTCACAAATTTTAAAATGTAAACATTCTTCTGAATTCAACTATGGATTTGCTACAACTTTTGTCTGCAAAATTTTCCTCTAAATTTAGTATTTCGAATAATTTTCCACGAACACAGAAAATTATAATCAATTGTTAAATCTAACTTTCACGAATTTTAAAATTTAAACATTTTTCGGAAATCAACTATGGATTTGCTACAACTTTTGTCTGCAAAATTTTCCTCCAAATTCAGTATTTCGAATATTTCTTGAGGAAAATAAAAATTTATACATTTTTATGAATTACACTATGGTTTTGCTTAGTGATGGGACTATCGAATAAAAAACTATCGAATTATTCGATAGTTAGGCTTTATTCGAACTATCGATAGTTTCTTTTTTTTTAGTTACTAAAAACTATCGAATGAATTTTTAGTAACTAAAACTATTCGAATAACTTTTTAGGTACTAAAACTATTCGAATAACTTTTTAGTTACTAAAAATATTCGAATGAATTTTTAGTAACTAAAACTATTTGAATAACTTTTTAGTTATTAAAAATATTCGAATAACTTTTTTGTTTACTAAACCTATTGAATGAATTTTTAGTTACTAAAAGACTAAAAACGTAAAAACTAATAAAACTATCAAATGAAATTTTAGTTACTAAAACTATCGAATGAATTTTTACATAGTCAGTTAGTAAATTTCATACATGTTACGCGTTCATAAATTATTATAAATTATAATCTTTATTTATTAACTTCAATCTTTATTATAAACGATATAGAAAAACTCTCGTCCAATTGCTCAGAATTATAAAAAAATATTATTTTGTCTAAATTTTTGCCTTCCAATCTATTCCTTCGATCATTAATAATCTGGCCAGCTTTAGAAAAAATTTGTTCCGACGGCACCGATGTTGCCGGAATACAAAGGTACTTTGAACTAAGTTGATATAATTCTGGCATTGAATCTTTGTGTTCTTTCCAAAACTGGAATGGATTGGAATCTCGACTTTGCAGTTGCATTTCGATATAACGATCAACCATATTTTTAGCCGTCGAATTTACATTGGTTGTACTGTCAACCTTTATTTTCGAAACCCTTTCATCAAAAAGTGCCCAGATCGAATTTGAAACCGTAGGTTGAGTAATTAAATCGTGGTTTTCAATAATACCATTACCATTTTCGTGGAATAAAAGCTCAACCACTTCTTCTATTATACTAATAGCTTAAAACGCTATTTTTTGGCGTATTAAATTATTTGCATACCTTAGAAATAATTTTAAATATTTTAAACACAAATGTACACCAAATAAATTGAAACTAACTGAACGGTCGCTTTCTTTAAATTAAACAATTTTGTACATTTTAAGATATTTTAATTTTTATGGCCCTCATAAAAATAATAAGGGACAAAATTTTCTTTGTATTATATCACAATGCCATTCTAGACTACCTGCTAAAAATAGATCTGTCAAATATTACACTGAAAAGGAATTTACCGCTATTTTAAAGGGTGCCCCACTAATATGGCCAAGGCTGTAGTATTTAATTGTTTATTAATGGATTACCAACCGCAAATTAATTAAAAAAATTTATTAAACTAGCGAATAAAAAATTTTTTTATTCGCTAGTTTTTATTCCATAGTTTTATTCGTTAGTTTTTATTCGCTAGTTTTTATTCGCTAGTTTTTATTCGATAGTTTTTATTCGATAGTTTTTATTCAGTAGTTTTTATTCGATAGTTTTATTCGATAGTTTTTATTCGATAGTTTTATTCGCTAGTTTTTATTCGATAGTTTTTATTCGGTAATTTTTATTCGATAGTTTTATTCGATAGTTTTTATTCGATTTGATGTTTAGCAACTACATTTTTAGTTACTAACTATCGATAGTAAAAAAAAACTAGTAACTAACTATCGATAGTCAAAAAATTTCGATAGTGCCCATCACTAGTTTTGCTACAACTTTACTTTGCAAAATTTTCCTCTAACTTCAGTATTTCGATTATTTCTTGAGGAAAATAGAAAATTTTAATAGATTGTTAAAACTAAAATTAAGGTCACAAAATGGAGGGCCCTGATCAAATTTTGACTTTGAGTGCCCTTCCTCCAAAAAAGGGGTAATATAAATATCTCAAAAAATGACATCGAAATGAATGATTGTGGTAATAAATCAAAACACTTTACTAAACCAAACGCCTGTGCCAACTAGTAAAATAAATAATAAATTTTAAAAATATGTACCTATTTTGTAGAGAATTTTATGGTCTTCAATTTTGGTCTGATGATAATTTTTCAGAAAGGTAAAAATAAGCGAGCTGTAGGCGAAAAACCGTATCAGCTTTTGTTTTAAAATAATTGTATATTACATCAAAAACGAACAAATGTTCCATGCTTCCCCATTCTCCCCGAATAATCATACTGAATATATTTTAACTCTTTCTATGTACTGTACATTGTACCCCTCCAGCCTGTTTAGTGCAAAAAGCAAATATATTAAAACTTACCATCCATCCACGGTAAGTCGTGCCATCATAACCCTACTGTCTCGTTGTTCCCTGCACACATAGATCGTCTTTCTGTACCTTCCTTCATCCGGATACCACGTTTCAATAACATGAGTTTCGTTTATAAAAATATCAGCATCAATGTTGGCTGTATTAATCCAGTCACCAGAAAAATTTTGAGGTAAACGACAACCAGGTTCAACAATTTCAGCCTTGACTAAAAAGTTACCCAATAAAACCTTGTGTAAATTTAATTTTTTTGTCAACTACTCACCTGGTTTTATGTGCAATCTCTCAGGACTTTTTTCCACCGTCCTTAGAGTGTTACATTCTGCCGTAATGGAAACACCAATATAGAGATCGTCGTCCCTATTTTTCAAAAAACAACGGTACTTTTCGTCCTTACGAGACTCTCTCGTATTGGCCACAGCAAAATAGTGGTTTTTGTCGACAAACCAGTCTCCCAGGCAACTATACTCGACCACCCCGTCAAAAGTACCTGCCATGCCCGGACATTGTTTGTAAGTTATGTTGAATTTTTGGTTGGTGATCAAGAACTGAGAACCGGCCGTCTGACATGAGCGTATTTGTGCATCCGGGTGTTTGCACTCTCCGGTGAACTTAAATCGATTCTGGTAGCCAAAATTCCACACCCCTTCAAGCGAAGACCGGCAGTTTACAGGTACAAAGTTTTCACTAAACAAAGTTATCAATTGTTGATCGGGATTCAAGTTGCTGCAGATGTAATCAACCGAGACACGATCATTCGGAACGTTCTGACATGGAGCTAAAGATAGAATGTTTAAAAAGTCCTTCTGGAATATTTGCACTGCAACTTACTCTCAATTTTTTCTATAACGTTAACCGTGCGGACCAAAAACTTAACGCAAGTATAACACTTATTTTGTTTAAACACCATGGTATAATTTACATGGTAGTCTTCTTTCATAGCCACACAAAAACCCTTCCGGGTCATTGTGGTGGCATCTAACTCGGTGAGAGTATTTTCACCATTTTCCCACGAAAACCATGCGCCTCGTAAAATAACGGGGACGGTGCAATCGGCGTCGCAGTTATTGGCTAGAAACATAAAAACTGACTTATCAACAAAACAAAACAATAATAAACAAAGCCAACTTACCTAAGAAACAAAACAAAACAAATCCGAAAATTAATTTTTGAATACTTTTTGGGTTTTCGAGCGGATTCATTTTAACAAATTGATAATAAAATTTGTAAACATGACACACCCGCTGACTAACCGTCGAATTTAATTAATTATACTATTTTCAGAAGTTTGATAATATAATGCGTAGTCTACCCACAATACAGGTGACGTTTCCTGTTTATTTGATTCAAGATTAGCGCTTCTTCATCTCGCTAGAGCAGTTACCACAAAACATTTTATTTAAGGACTTTGAATTATTAAAATAATTTTTTGAGTTACGTAATAATTTATTTAGGAAATTTTTCAATACATTTCAAATTTTGAAAGAACCCTAATTTGAAAATAATTCTATATTATGAGGTCTACGTTCGACGCCATTTTGGAAAGAAGACGCCGAAATGAGAGTATTCGCTAATATCTCGTTAAATGTTGATTTTACGGTCAAGTTAGTTATTATCAATTTTATTCAAGATAAAATTCTCTACAAAAAAGTTCCAAGTATATTTTTCATAAAATCAACCCTTTCCGAGATATTATACAGTGAACTCGTAAAGTTTGGAACAAATTCGATAAAATATTTTCAGAAAATCCTAGGACACGTCAACCTTATGTTTTTAAGTGTCACTTTTTTCTGTCATTGACATTTTTTTATCGTGTTTTCTTTTTGGATCATGACGTCATCGTAAATGTTTTAAATTGCATCCCTTATTTCACCTTCCGGATTTGGATAGAGCACAATTTGGTGAGTATAAAAATATAAAAAAACTATAGGTAACCTTGAAGAGAAAAGTTTTCGAGATAATCAGTTCTAAAGATTCAAAAATGCATGATAAAATTATTAGAGTACTTCACCAATTTATTATTTATCAAGCAGGCGCACAGTGGGGTATTTGGCCTCAAAATGTGGCATAAAATACAAAAATCAAATGCTACATGCATATTCTCTCGGGGGGGGGGCTGTATCCCTAGAGAGCGCGTTCCCAGGTGGCGGATAGGGGAAAGCCTCCCAGATATGGGTGGTAGGAGGGAAATTAAATACCTCCCGTGGACCAAACAGGCACCAACAACCGAAGAAATACCGGTATAAGTATGTCTCTCAAGAGACAAGGGCACTCTCTTGCCCTCGAGACAAGAAATTGTCTCTAAAGGCGGATGAATAACATACATGGTCAACGACATAGAACGCAGAAGGCAACGGAAAACCACTGCATCAAAGATCCGGAAGGATATTCCTAGTCCTAAATCATCATGGCTGTATTTAATTCAAAATGTTCCGGAGTTATTATTCCCCCAATCGGATCTCCGGGGGGGGGGGAATGCGTTAAATGAAGCTGTGAAAATAAGAAAAAGGAAAAATCAAGATATTCCCGTAATAATGGGAACATGGAATGTGAGAACGATGTCTCAAGCCGGCAAGATACATAATGCCATACAAGAGACGGAAAGGCTGAAGGTAAACATCATGGGTATCTCAGAAATGAGATGGCCGGGAGTCGACTGTATCTGTATTGGAGACTGGAAGGTCTACTACTCTGGAACAGACAATGGAACACACCAATACGGTGTAGGGATGATTGTTCATAACAATATTGCAAAATACGTAACCAACTTCGTATCAGTCTCAGAAAGGATATTGCTACTGCAGATGAACGCAGACCCTGTCCCGATCAACTTCATCCAGGTTTATGCTCCTACGGTACGGCAACTGACGAAGAGGTAAATAAGTTCTACCTTGAAATAGAGCACATCTCAAAAACAATCCCGAAGCACCAACTGAGAATAGTAATGGGAGACTTTAATGCAAAGGTTGGAAAAGGACAGACAGGAAAACACATCGGCCCCCACGGACTAGGGGAGAGAAACGAAAG
The DNA here is from genome assembly GCA_932274525.1 of Podabrus alpinus. NCBI lineage: Eukaryota > Metazoa > Arthropoda > Insecta > Coleoptera > Cantharidae > Podabrus > Podabrus alpinus. Next base: position 66,290,592 of record OW026456.1, on the reverse strand, counting down.
AGGGGAACGGCTAAGCATTTTCGCAGTGGAGCAACAACTAACGATAACGAATACATTCTTCAAACTACCACCAAGAAGATTATATACATGGAAATCGCCCAAAGATTCCCCCGACGGCCTGGTGCGAAGTCAAATAGACTATATACTGGTGAGCGAAAGACATAAAAACTGCGTTAAATATGTTAAAACATACCCAGGGTCCGACATAGGATCTGACCATAATCCACTAGTAGGGAAACTCAAAATAAGAATGAAAAAAGTGACGTCAGAAACCTCCGTAACCTCACTGTAAAAGACAAAATACGAGAAGAGTTAAAAGGAAACTTTGAACCACAGAACATAAACATAAATACCGAAAAGGAATTGGAAAAATTCGAGAAAATAATGAACAACGTCAGAAAAAAGATAAAGCCCGATAAGATCACAAAAAAGAAAACATGGATGACAGAAAAAATCTTGGAACTAATGGAAAAGAGAAGAAGATTGAAAACCCTTGATGAGGAATAATATAAAGAAATCCACAAAGAAATCATTAAAAGGATTAGAGAAGCAAAGGAAAGGGAGAAATGCGCTGAAATAGAAATGTTCCAAAACAAATACGATAGTTTCAATGTACACCGAAAAGTAAAAGCGGTATTACATTACACAATTTCTTGTTCAAAAAACGACACAATTTTGCGCACTGCCGCACAATGCTATGCGCAAACGCTTTGAACTCGTCTCTGCGCAAAATTGTGTCGTTTCTTGAACAAGAAATTGTGTAATGTAATACCGCTTTAAGAGAACTTACCGGCAGATTCAGAACAAGACTAGCGGGTAAACTTCTTGACAGAGATGGAAAGATAATAACAGACAAGGAGGACTTGCAAAATACCTGGAAAAGATATATCGAGAGACTATTCAGTGATGATGAAAGAGAAGCCTACCCGTGGTGGAAGACTAGACAGGTTCGTGCATCCTAACACAAGAAGTAGAGACAGCCATAAAACAAATGAAAGATGGTAGGTCCCCGGGACCGGATGAAGGACGGACTGAATTCTTTAAATTGTTTGACGACGAAGGAGTGAAATGGACTACTAAAATTTTTAATCAAATATACGACACCGGAAAAATCCCAAAGGGGTGGCTCAAATAGGAATTTATCACAATACCTAAGAAGCAAGGGGCAAAAAATGTGAAGATTATAGAACTATAAGCCTAATGATGAGTCACTTCTTGAAGCTGTTCCTGAAAATCATCCACAAAAGAATTTATGGACTGTGCGAAGAACAGATGACACCGACACAGTTTGGATTTCGAGATGCGTTGGGAACCAGGGAAGCGCTGTTTTGCATTCAAGTACTAATCCAGAGGTGTAGAGATGTAAACTGTGACGTGTTTCCCTGTTTCGTTGACTACCAAAAAGCATTTGACAGAGTCCGACATGGTAAAATGGTGGAGATCCTAAAGCATATTGGAATAGACGGAAAGGACTTGAGAATTATTATTATCAAGCTGTACTGGGAACAAGAAGCAAATGTACGACTGGCAGATACGCATACTGACACTGTGAGAATTCTTCGAGGTGTGAGACAGGGATGCATCTTATCTCCCCTACTGTTTAATCTATACTCTGAACATATATTTAGAGAAGCGCTACATAATAGTATAGAAGCTGGAATCACACTCAATGGACAAATACTAAATAACATTAGATACGCTGATGACACAGTGATTTTGGCAGACAGTTTAGAGGGAATGCAACAATTAATGAGCAGATTGGCTGAGAGCAGTAGACAATACGGACTAGATCTAAATCCAGGGAAAACCAAGTTTATGGTCATCAGCAAGACTTACATCCCTAACTGCGAACTGATATTGAATAATCAAAACATCGAAAGGGTCAACAACTATATATACCTGGGCACCATCATTAATGAGCAGTGGGACCATTCGATGGAAATTAAGAGACGCATTGAGATCGCAAGAAATGTGTTTACAAAGATGGGCGCTCTATTTAAAAACCACAATCTGACTGCTCAAACAAAGATCAGAATGTTGCGCTGCTACGTCTTTCCGGTGTTGTTCTATGGGGTCGAATCCTGGACGCTGACAGAGTCGACGACAAAGAAACTTCGGGCTTTTGAGATGTGGATTTATCGGAGAATTCTGAGAGTTTCATGGATGGATCATGTAACTAATAACGAGATCCTCAGAAGAATGAACAAGGAACTGGAGGTGGTAGACACGGTCAAGGCCAGAAAGCTGCAGTACCTGGGCCACGTAATGCGCAATGAAAACAGATATCGGCTCCTTCAGTGTACCCTACAAGGCAAAATAGTCGGAAAAAGAAGCGTTGGCAGAAGGAGAATTTCCTGGTTGAAGAACCTTAGAACGTGGTTCTCTATGACAACAACAGAGCTTTTTCGCACGGCAGTGAATAAAATAATTATAGCCAATATGATAGCCAACATCCGGAACGGATAGGCACCAGAAGAAGAAAACATGCATATTCCCTATTATGATTTTTGTAAACTACACTGCACCATTATGTGAATTTATAGGAACATTACTCGTTCCAACTTTCCACTACATCATCAAAAGATGCTAAGAATTTGCTGAGGGGGGTGGTTAACACATTCTTTTCAAAGTTTATTTTTGCTAGAAATCGTTATAAATTGTAACTTTTACTTATGGAAACAAGAAGTTCAAATATCTTGCATAAAGTCTGTAATAATTGATCTTTAAATAAATATGGTTATAATCATATAATGCATTGTATTAATTTTTGTAAAAGATTATCAGAAAAAAAAGAAGATTTGAATATGAATTAAGGTCGATAAAGTTACTATATTTTTTTACGGATAATACTGATACTTGAGACTTTAAAATAAATTTTTTGGCTGCGAATCTTTGCAAGGTTCTTTTTAATTCGCGTTTTACTTGGAGAACTAAAAAATTTCTAAGTCACCCTGTAAATAGTTTTTATCAAATTATTTATCAATTTTACATGATTGGATTAGTTTTTTTGAACGTTTACTCCATATGGCATATAAGTTACCTATCAAAAAATGGCAAGCTCGCGGTAGTGATAAAGATATAGTAGCCGAAACCAAGACTCTGATTCAATAAGAATTTAAAGAACGCTGTGGTTTAATTATCGATAAACCTAAACCTGGTTTTGGCAATTTTAATGATGGAAACATGGCAAGGCGCGTTTTTGAAAATCCTGAACTCTCTGCTGAAATAACTGCAATTGATGTAGAACTGATTAGAAAAATGCAAGTGATATTAATAGTTGTGGCTTCTGGTCACGAAATAAATGTTGAAAGATTTCGGGAACACTGCCACAGCACTGCCCAGTACTTTGTTGATAAATACCCATGGTACTGTATGCCACCTACCATACACAAATATTTAATTCATGGCCCAGAAATAGTTAAATTTGCGTTGCTGCCTATAGGTCAGTTAAGCGAAGAAGCACAGGAAGCTTGCAATAAAGATTTCAAGAGATATCGTGAACATAACTCGTGAAAATGTAGCCGCGAAAGTTCAAACAGAGACGTTCTAAACAGATTTCTTTTAACCTGTTACCCTATTATAACAAACAAAAGAGAATTACCCAAAAAATACCTTCGATACTTATCTCAGCAGGTATTACATTTATTAAAACCCCCTACTGACCAAGTCATTGATGATCATAAACAGATTTCCGAGAGTGACGATGACGTGACGATGCGATCGATGGATGATGATGAAGAAGATGACCAAGACATTATTTAAAATGTTTGCTTTATTTTTACTTTTAACGCTATTACTTGAAAAATAAATATAAAAATTATTAACTACTTCTCTTCTGAATTTTTTAATTCGTATCCATTAAATATTTGTTGTATTGTGATATCACAACCTATATTTTCTGATAAGTGTATATTTACACATATCTTCCAAAAACTATTTCTGTGGTTTTTGCTGATGATGTTAATTTTTCAAAGTTTTTCAAATAAATTCATTTTCTTAATAAATAAATGTACCAGAATTATGCAAAGTATTTTTTTAAATACTACTAAGTGCTCTGAAAATAAATATCCTACTTAGAAATCCGTTGGAATAGTATTTGATTTAATGCCACCTTTTAAGGCCAAATACCCGACTGTGAGGCGCTGGAAAAAATAACACGGTTATGACAGTAATTAGAATTTTTTAATCTGTGGTCTAGTATTTTGTTAAGTAATCGTTGCCTAAATTGTATTTAGATTCATTTTTTTAACTATTTAAAATGGTTCGTCACTTGTCTGAAATGCACAGAATTGAAATTAGGATGATTATTGGTTACGGTTAGCAAAATAGAGCAAATTTTCGCTAGTTCCAATTAAAATCCCAATTTATGCACTCGTCAAGTGGCAGTAAACAACGCGTTAGTTCAAAGCTTCGTTGTAAAATATTTGAAATTGAGCAAGTGGTATCCGTATAAAGTCGTTCTGGTTCCAGAACTAACCGAAGATGATTCTGACCGTAAGTTACAGTTTTGTAAAGCCATGTTGCAGCGTCAGGATGCGGATGACGGATTCCGAAGTAATATAACTTTTTCTGATGAAGTTTCATTTGATCTCGACAGCACATTTAACAGGCAAAATTGTAGATATTGATTTCCTGTCAACCCAAACTGCAAAAAGGAAATTCATAGTTAGTTTCCACAAAAACTTAACGTTCAGAATGGCATTGTAGGTAATAGTATATCGGGATAAGTACCAGGCCAGGCTGGGACTGATCCGTAAGGGGAATAAGCCAGTGGAAAAGGCCGGCTGTTACATGCCCAATTGCCTGTTGGACCACATCGGAAAAGTCCTCGAGAGGCTGGTTTAAAACCGCCTTAAAGAGAACATAACTGGAAGCGGCAACCTCAGCGAAAAGCAGTTCGGCTTCGGAAGCGGAAGATTCACAATAGATGCCCTAAAAGTCTTCATGGAAGGAAGGAAGGAAGCCAAAAGGGACATATGGAGAACCAAGCGCCTGTGCCCCCTAATCACCATAGACGTGAGAAACGCGTTCAACTGCGCGGAGGGGCAACACATACTCTACTCGGTGAGGAAGAGAAACGTCGATTCCGGATATTTTTAACATCTTGGAAGACAGAAGCCTGTAGCTGAGCCCGGTCGATGAAAACGACGAAGTCAACATAGAACTCAACAGTGGAGTTCCACAGGTGTCGGTGCTGAGACCAACCCTATGGAACGCCATGTTGCGGCAGAAGGTCCCGATGGTCAGTTTCGCTGGTAACCTCATCCTAATCGTCGTGGACAGAGAAGCGACGACGTTCAGAGGAAGGCGAACCGGGCCATCAGAACCATCTGCGAGTGATCCACCAGCCGAGGTCTCACTTTGGTCCCCGAGAAGCCCGAGGCGGTAATGGTGAGCTTCAAACTGGACGGCAACGAAATATCCCTGAGGGACTTCTTGACCATCCTGGGGTCAAGGTGGTCCTGGGGCCTGATTCCGAACGTAGGAGGCCCCAGGCCCACGAAGAGGAGGATGCTCGGCATGGTCTCTCACACGATCATCCTCTACGCAGCTCTGTGCGGCATAAGGTGACGTTGTCAAGATTAGAATTCGTTGCTCTTATTTAATCTAATGTACCTTGACGTTTTTCTTACTTAATGTAATGGTTCTTGAGGTTTTTGTCACATTTACTCTAATGTAGTTTGACGAGATGAACGACTGGAGCAAGAATCATTGCTCTACATGGCGCATTTACAGAGTTACAAGCGTTCAAAGTTGTCATGATTAAAATTCGTTGTTCTTATTTAATCTAATGTACCTTGACGGTTTTCTAACTTAGTCCAATGGTTCTTGAGGGTTTTTGCCACTTGATCCTATGTAGTTTGACGAGAGGAAGCGACTCGAGCAAGATTCATTGCTCTAACTTGCGTATTTACAGAGTTATAAGCGTTCAAAGTTGTCATGATTAAAATTCGTTGTTTTTTTTAAATCTAATGTATCTTGACGGTTTTCTAACTTAGTCTAATGGTTCTTGAGGGTTTTGCCACTCAATCTAATGTACATAGTTTGATGAGAGGAAGCGCTCGAGCAAGATCCATTGCTTCAACTGTCGTATTTACAGAGTTATAAGCGTTCAAAGTTGTCAAGATTAAAATTCGTTGTTTTTATTCAATCTAAAGTACCTTCACGGTTTTCCAACTTAGTCTAATAGTTCTGGAGGGCTTTTGCCACTTGATCTAATGTAGTTTGACGAGAGGAAGCGATTCGAGCAAGATTCATTGCTCTAACTGGCGTATTTACAGAACTATAAGCGTTCAAAGTGGTCAAGATTAAAATTCGTATTATTTTTATTTATCTAATGTACCTTGACGGTTTTCTAACTAAGTCTAATGGTTCTGGAGGGATTTTGCCACTTGATCTTATGTAGTTTGACGAGAGGAAGCGACTCGAGGTAGATTCATTGCTCTAACTGGCGTATTTACGGAGTTATAATTGACAACAACAAGAAGGACACTCTCGACGAGTGGCAGCGAAGGTGGTCAGCATCGGAGACCGGCAGATGAACGAGGCGACTCATCACCAACATCGAGCATTGGATCGCCAGGAAGTATGAAGAGCTCTCCTTCCATCTCACCCATGTCCTCACAAGCCATGTTTTCTTCAACGAGTATCTTTATCGCTTCAAGAACCTGAATTCTCCGACATGCTGCCACTGCGCCGAAGAGAACACCGCGGGCCACACCATCTTCCAGTGTCGACGCCACTGCGCTTCGGGAGCCTCTTACTCCCGACAACCTCGTATTCAGGATGCTGGAAGGTGAAGACGGCTGGAAAGTCATCACAGCCTTCATTACAGACAGCATTAAGACCAAGGAACAGAACGAACACAGGATGCGCAATCCCAAGCATATCGAGCAACCAGGCGATAGAAATGCGCATCAACCACGATCTTCGGAAGAAATGCATAGATGGCGAAACCTGGGGGGCGTGGTTTTAGTCCTTTAGTTTAAGCCGATGTCTTGTACGAGATTTCCTCGTCCTTGGGCAAAGCTAAAACAAAAAAAAAGGTAACCGTATATTGGACCCATTCTTTTTTGAAAACACATTAACAGGTGAAATATATTGCGGTATTTTTTGTAACTCTGACGGGGTCGTTATTTATGTACAGTTTTGTTTTTGAAATTATTGTTTAGGTGTTTAAATTGTTCGGGAATTTCGATTTATGGCAATATGTTTGTGAAGTGCGAAGACGCGCCAAACGAGAGCAGTTTTAGAAGGTAGTTTTTTTTCTTAAGCTTTGTTTGAGCAGGCAGGTTAATTTAAGAGTAACAATTTGATTTAAAAATATGGAAAAGTGTTTAAGTTTTGAATAATAAGTATTGATCAAAATTTTGCATTGAGAAAATGTCACGGTGCATATTTGTAAGATGGACATAACAGCAATATTTTAACTTTGTATGATACGAATTAGTCCCTGCACTTGTGATGCTATACCAGAATGATGGAGATTCAGATCTGCCCCAAAACACGATATGGTACCAGCAAGATGGAGCTCCATCTCGCTTTGCAGTGATCGTTCGTGAATAACTATTTAAACCATTCAACCGACCAGAAAAAGCAGTTTATTCCGGAATTCCATAAAATTACTGACAAACTTGTTTTTACTTGTAAATACAATTAAAAACTTCATTACATAACATTTGCAAAGATATCATCCACATCTTTCGGCGTGGTGTTTTCAGTGTCTAACCATGGATTAGCACCATCGTCAAAATACATAGGGCATTGGTGACCTAAAGAACAAAAAATGAACTTGCGCTTTATATAAACATTATAAAAAACTTACGCTCTCTTCCGTATTCTTGCAAGTCCAAATGTATAGCTGCCCCTTCGGTGTAATTCGAAGAGTATACGTCTTGTTTCAAGTCACAGTAAGATCCAATCGCTATATAAAAAAATTTAATAACAAAGAGATAATTAATTTTTGGTTCCTTACCTTGAGACATCACAATTCTGTTTAAATCGATCCTTTGGTAAACCCAGCATCTGTATTTAGAAAATGGATCGCGTTCGTCGTATGTAATCAAGTAAGATTTGCTGTTTTCTTTCCAAAACGCAGTACACTTCATTCGGTAATCAGGATCCCTGTAAATATCCACAGGTCGGCCACGGTAATCAACCGCTAAGCAGTAAGTCTCATCAATTGCTATCTCTTTTTGGTCGGTATCACAAACAGAAAAGTCAGAAATATTCTGTTTGCAGTAAATACCAGGACGAGGACTCAAGGTTATACCACCTAGAATTCTAAAACAAAATTGTGTTATGATGGTTAAATGGAAATTTTGCCAACTTACCGAGTCTCGAATGCAATATCTCCTTTTTGGGTGAAATTGAACTTTCCAGCCACTGGACACCGAATTGGTACGGGGTTTTTCCGTAAATACAAGTCGTACTTCCATTTTGTTTGATTGTGGAACTGCATCCCGGAGCATGCGATGTGAAAATCGTCTTCGATTACGGCCATACCTTTGCGGTATCGGATTACGTTGTGGTGTTGAGGTACAAAATCGAAACAGATGTAATCTTTTTGACTGAAAAATAAGGAATAAAAGTTCAGAACGGTAATGGAACGCAATTTTTACGAATGACTCGAGTTAAGTTATTTACCCAAAAAGACTTTAAAAAAATTTCAATTTGAGTCTTAACAATTTATTTGAGTACTTGCAGCGATTTTAGCTTACAGAATAATACTGACTTACAATACAATTATTACAACTTATATTTAGTAAAAAATGCTTATGTTAGTAAACAGATCTTATTTTATTAAACTATGGAAAGTTCAAGCGAGTTTCTTTCCCTGGTTTCAGGTGAAGTCCTGGGAATATTTTATGTGTGTGAACTTGGTTTCACATAACACCTCCCTGCCGAAGATCAAAATTACGGTTCGTTAATTTTGTAAGCCGACCTGATCGATTGAACTGATTGGTGAACCCCTTTTCTGAGCCGAAGGCTGACCCTTTTTTAAATTTGTAACTAAATTTGGCTAGAACATAATACAATATAAAAATTATTATTAATACATATTGCTATGTGCGGGCTGCCTTTAATAATGCCACACGTTGGGCTAGCCAAAAAGTGCTATGTGCCGACGTAGCTTTGCTAGGCTTGCACTCTGTATTGTTGATATCTTGTACGAGTGTACGTACAAGTACCTCGTCAATAAAAATGATTGTAAAATAATCTGACAAATTGCAATAAAATGAATTTTACCTCGGCTTTGACTATTTTCGGAGAGCACAGACTTACCTAATCTCAATTTGGGTCCCTTCCTTGACCAAGTTGTTGCTGAAATATAAATTGCTGGTCGTCGGAAAATCAGGTTGTACAAACAAATTATGATTCGTCGTTGAAGGAATAATAAATTTTATTATAAATAGTTCAATTGAAAATAAGATAAAAAGAATTTAAAATGGAAATGTTTAAATTTATTGACAAAATCTTAATCCTAACACTTTAAACGGGCTAACGCACGCGTATTTTAGTTACGAAAAACTTTCACTAAAATTTTTATGGAATAATTTTTAATGTGCATTTACCTTTATGAATGCAGGGTATTTCTTGTTACCAGTTGTTAACAGCATACAATGGGCTCGCTTTACTTGGAGGATGACCTTCGCCTAATGATAAGAATTCAGATCGGTTTCTTGTGTAGTGCAACCACGTTTTTCTGTGTAGTTAAATTTTCAAAAATAATCACAATCACTTTGTAAATTGAACGAAATTGACTTTTTAACACGTAAGTAATTTTTCTTTTAACGATATCTTTACGTTTCATACGATTTTAAAATGATTTTTATCAATATTTATTTACTTTTAGGAGACACTTATAAAATTGCTCCACCATTGAATTTCAAGCAAAATCAACCTATTATTAATCAACAATCCATTGTTTTTTCCATAGTTACCTGTCTTTTCAAGGCAATTGTGATTTTCCATTTATCGAAAATAAAATCAAATTCATTTGACGTTATAATTTTCCAGGTCCGTACTTAGCCAAAATAATTTGTAAAATTTTTTTATAAAGTTTTTATGTTTCAGATTTATTTTGAAGCACCAGCCTCTTCTGTGATCATCCAGTAAAGTTTTTGAAGAAAATGTTTTTCGCATTTATGGTTCATTGAATATCGATGCAGTTCTACACGTAAAGATTTTATCTTGATTTTAAAAGTTCTACGTTTTAACACCTTTTTAGAACTAATGTTTTGAACAATTATTTTTGATTTCTAATTACATTTTTATATTACTACTTAAATTAATTTACAATTTTAACAAACTTTTTATGTTAACAAAATTAAAACGTTGCATTTGAATTTACCTTATTTTCTCGTTTCGTGACCTTTTTCTTTACATAAATTTATGACGTTAAATCAAATTCTTGGTGTCGGATGAAACCTTTACTTTCGACCAAATAAGTCATGTGCTATCTTTATAGATTAAAAAAAAACTTTGAATTAAAACGTGATCATTCCTATTGACGTGGCCGTGGTACATAGCAATATATTATAATTGTCCATCCACTTGTTCGGTGAAAATAAATTGCACTTGTCTTTGTTTCGCCAATTTTTTCTTTCATTTGGTGTAACTTGATATCTGCTAATTTCAATTCATCCAAATTAATTGTTTCCAATTGAATTGGTCGAAGCTGAATTTCTTCTGTTTTTCGGTTGTATTCCATTGATAAATTTGGGACCTCAATGACATTTGTAATTTGCTTTGTCTCAAAACTTTGGATACATTTTGAGTTGATTTTCATGTTACATTTGCCTAACATTGAAATAAGGTATGTTCCATTTAGTGAAATTGATTTAGTTTTAGAGTCGCATTCTTGTCGTACAATTTCTTCTCCTTTGGTAATAACAAGCCATTGGGTTTTTGATATAGGTTGAATCTTAGTGTCTTTGATATCCAAATATTCGTATTGGCAATTTTTGTAATTTTGAGTAAATTGTGTTAGGTGAACTTCGCAAGGTGAGTCTTCTTTAATTTGATTGGTCTCAAATTCGCACATGTATTTATTTACTTCTATCTCGGTGCACTCTTGGTTATTTAATGCATAGCTTTGCTCATTAATTAAGAGGAATTTTGCATGAGGAATTATTATTGAATAACTGGAATTTTTTTGGATTGGACATTAGTATAAATGGAAATAATTTTTTTCGATAAGTTCCACAGTTGGAATTTCTAAGATTAAATGTATTTTAGAATTTTGGATGAATATCTTTATGTGGGTCAATTTTTGAAATTCTGGATAATTTTCATTCTTCAAAGGTATTGGAAATTTCGTATTTGTGAAGGTGGCTGATATTTCTATTAATTCTTTAATTAATTCGTCTGGTGTTAAAATTGATGGGTGCATTATTTTCATTACGCCAAAGGTTATTACTTCTTCTAATTCTTCCAAAACGTCTTTTATAGCATTGACTGCTGTTATGAGTTGTAGGTAAATTGAGGTGATCATTAATTTGTTTTCGATTTTAGTTTTATAAACGTTGGTAGCGTTGACAATGTATTCAATTTGGTAAATTCGTTCTTGTAAAAGCCCTTGGTTACTTGTCAGTTGACCAACTCGTTTCTCAAAATTTTCGATTGCGGTAGTGGTTAATTTTATTTGTTCCTTCATTAATAATTTTAATCCTTTTTGGTTATCTGATAAGTTTTTTATCGCTTCGTTATATTTTCTTGCATCTTCACTGTCTAAATTTCCGGTTATCGATTTAATAATAGAGCCTAATCCGTTAATCAGACCTCTTCGATGTCTTTCTTTTCAGTGGCGTTGGATCCAATGTATCGAATTTTTCTTTAGTTTGTTTTATAATGTGTTCCAAAAGTTTATGGAAGTTTTCCATTTCTCGCTTGTAATCTTTTCCGTTCTCATGCTTAACATAAGCTGAAGTCAATATTTTAAAATTATCTACTAGGTTATCATATTCTATTCTAATTTTTTCTAATTCTATTATCTTAATTAAGGTCCAATAACTATTCTTATTACTAGCTGTTCCCAATTGAATTGGTATAATTCCGGGATTTTCCTTTAATTCCTTGATGTCGATGGTTGTGGTACATCTTCCTGTGCAGCATCTGTAACAACAGGTCTTCTTAATAATCTCAGATGAACTTTTTGCACTTGATTATTTTTTTTTAAATTTCTACGGTGTTGTCATCAAAAATTCTTTGTATCACATAAGGTCCTTCAAACTTTTCTTTCGTTTTTCCTCTTATGTTACTGGTTCCTTTTACATAAACTGTCTGCTCAATTTTGAATGGGTGTGGCTCCGTTGATTACTCGAAAGTTATTTATTAAATTTGGAATTGTTGACATCAAAAAAAATTGTTGATAAGTTAAAATTTTGATTTCGATTGATTTTAAAATTTTTGTTTGTATTGATTTTTGACAAGGATGTTATTAAATGTAAGGTTTATGAAGTTATATTGTTTTTCTAAAGGGTAAAATTGATTTATAAAAAGATTGCATATTAAAATTTGAATAAGCGTCATTTTGGTAAATATATAATCATTAAATATGTTTGTTAGTGTATTTAAGTAGTTTCATATTATGTAAAATTTGAAGTTTAGAAATTTTGAAAAGTTTAGAATTATTTAAGTTTTATTTTAATTATTTAAAATTGCATATTGTGGAATTACGTGAAAAAAGAAAATTTACTGTTATGATTTTTTGGAGGTACCAAAAGTGAATACTGATCAATATAGTGATTATTTGATTTTTTCCTTTTCCGGTTGTCGATCTTTAAAATTTGAATTGATTTATTTATGAATGATTTGAACTTTCTAAAATGTTCTCTTTCATTATTATTAGTCAAAAATTTGTTTACGTATTTAGGATTTTTTGCTAGACCTTGTTTTTCGAAATTTATTAATTTTAAATAAAATGGTTTAGTTATTTCTGATGACTTTAAATTTCGAATTCTTGATTGAATTATCGATGATTGATTTTTGTAATGGTTATTTAATTTTTTTGTTTTTCGGTTATTGATTTTTAAAATTTGTTTTGATTTGTTTATAAATAATTTGAAATCTTTAAAATGATTTTCTCTATTGTTATTAATCAAAATTTTATTTATGTATTTGGGTTTTTTAACTAGATTTCGTTTTTTGAAAATTTGTTGGAATTTATTTGAAGATAATTTGAATTTCCTAAAATGTTTCTTTTTGTAATTATTTGTCGAAATATTGTTTATGTATTTGAAATTTCTAACCGGTTTTTGTTTTTGGAAATTTGTCGGTTCTAAATGGTATGAATTTATTAATTCAAGTGGTTTCAAAATCTGATCTTCTGATTGAACAGGTAATTCTTGTTCTTTTAATTGACTTCTTAATTTTTGATTTTCTGAAATTGTTTTTTGTAGTAAAATTAGTTTTTCATGATTTTGGTTCATCAAAATTTCGTAATGTTTTTTATCAATTTCCGATTTTGCTGTTTCTAAATTTTGTTTAACTAATTGATGTTCTTTATATAATTTTGAATTTTGGTTCCGTAATGTTTGTATTTTTTGTTCAAAATTTTCGGATGATTCAGAATTTGGGTAGTATTGATTTTCATAATTTTGTTTAATATAGTTATCAAAATTTTTCGAGTTCACATTTTCGTGATATGATATTTGCAAGTTATTTTGCATCGTTTTGCTAATTGTGATTTTATTATTATGAACTTCCGTAGGTGTCAAATTAAAAGTCGATGTTCTTGTTAGATCTTTCATTTGGAAATTTGAATTATTATTTTGAAAATATGTGTTTGAATTATGAAAGTTTGATGTACTATTTTGGAAATTTGGTCGTACAGATTGAAAAGGGTTAATGAAATTTTGATTTGGTGTTTGAAAATCATTATGTCTAAAATTTTGGAGATGTTGTGGTTGTTGAAAATTATTAGGTTTAAAATTTAATTTTGGTATTTCTATGTAAGCTAATTTTGACTGTTCCATTAAATTAATGTTAATTTTTGTCACATTGTTTAAGTTTGATTGTTGCTGATGGAAACTTCGCGAAAATTTTGGTTATCGACCTCTGGATTTTCAAATTCATCAACAGGAACTTGATCGATTTCATTTTCCTGAAATTCATAGTTTTCACAATCTTGATTTTGGTGATATGATTCGAAATAGTCGTAATTTGTATTATTATGAGTTTGACTTTCATCAAAATTATTATAATTTTCTTCAATATTTTGGTGGAATAATTCTTCTGAGGTCCAATTGCGTGTGGGTTGATTTGATCTTCTCGTATGTGCTGATGATGTATCCATTGGTTCAACTGCCTGGTAAGGTCGTTGAGAATGTTGTCGGAAATTAGAGCTTGTTTGATAAGCATTTACTCGTTGACTAGTTGTAGGTCGATTAAAAGTAGGTTGGAAATTACGTTGACCTGTTAAGTTCGTTGCTTGGTTATTGAATTGTTGAAACGTACGAACGTTTTGTTGAGGTGGCGTAAAATTTCTATTTGGATTAAAGGTGGCTGGTTTAATAAATTGCGGTCTTTGGAAATTTTGAAAATTAGGTTTATGTTGATTTGGAAAATTTTGACCTGAATAATTATTTTGGAACATCATTTGATTCATTACCGGTTTGTGTGTAATTGCCGGTTGTTTAATTTCAATTGGATTGTAATGACGTTGACCGTTGTTAAATAGGTTGGTTTTTGACTGGGCGTACATAAAATTTTCCTCGGAAATCAAATGTCCTAAAGCTTCTTCTAACGTTCCTGGGTTTTTAAGCCTTAATACTAAGCCAAGTTGTCCGTTTAACCCTTGCAAAAAGGTTTGTAATGCTAAATCATCGTACAATTTTGTTTTAATAACCTTAACGTTTTGGTCGGTTTCCTTTAATTGTAACCTGGTTAATAATAAACAACGTACATCTTGACATCGCATCCCAAATTGGTATGATGACTCATTTTTAAATGGTTTTAGACTCATCAAATCCCTAAGTAGACAATTTTCATCTCTTTGATCCCCGAAATGTTGTATTAATAAATCTTTAATATTACCCCAAGTAGTAGCATTTTGTCTAGAGGCAATTAAGGTTAATGCACGACCTTCTAACTTGCTAAGAATTATTTGAATAAGTTGTGTGTTTACATCTGATGGTGTCGGAGTACTACACATGGATAATAAATGCTCACATGCGTTTGTAAAAATTGACAAGGTTGCTGCATTTCCATCATATTTAGGTACTGCGTCGATGTGGAATTTCTCTAATTTTGCCATTGTATTAGTATCAATTTGGAGATGTTGATTTAAAGCTTGACGTTGTTCTTCTACTACTTCGTTAGTTATGGATAATTGTGATAATAGGTCTGTGATCTCGGATTCGGACATGGGAAATTTTAAATAATTTTGAGCAAAAACTTACGCAATGAATACCAAGAGCGTTGTGAATCTCTTCATCACCGGGTAGTTTTCCTCGTGGTTGATTGAATTTTCTTCTTAATTTCTTTCTTCCTCCTTGGTTTGGTAGGTTTTTCTTTTATGCACTTTAAATTATATTTGATTTTTATTCACTGAACGGCGTTCCCGTTTATTTTAATTTTTAATTATTTATTTTCACTTATACACTAACTTATCACTAAGTTCTGTCAGTAAATCGTTGAAACGAAAAAGGTTTAGAAATTTTATCTAATGCCTTTCTGACATCCGTCCCGACTGCGCCAGTTAAGTTATTTACCCAAAAAGACTTTAAAAAAATTTCAATTTGAGTCTTAACAATTTATTTGAGTACTTGCAGCGATTTTAGCTTACAGAATAATACTGACTTACAATACAATTATTACAACTTATATTTAGTAAAAAATGCTTATGTTAGTAAACAGATCTTATTTTATTAAACTATGGAAAGTTCAAGCGAGTTTCTTTCCCTGGTTTCAGGTGAAGTCCTGGGAATATTTTATGTGTGTGAACTTGGTTTCACATAACACTCGCATGGAGTAATGATGAAAATTGTTTATGCTAATAATTGATGACGCAACCATTTGAAAAATAATGACATTGTCGTCAAAATTTCAGATCGAAATCAAAGGGATTTTGGGCAGAATGGTAAATATGCGAAACTGTGGATTTTCGTCCTAAACGCCGCTAAAGCGGGTTCCACCTTGATTAAAGTTCTAGCCCTAATCAATAAATTAAAATAAATTTTTTTAAATTATTATTTTATTAAACAAATTAATATTTTGAAAAAATACGATATTATCAAGTTCACGAATCGCCGGGGCGATTACGAGTCCAAAATTTGCAAGTGTGATCATTCGATCCTGAACATAACAGATGTCCAATTGGATGCCATGCTAAAGACCAAATGCTGCTGTTGTGGGCCTCGTCTATACTTCCAATTTCTTTGTTGTTGTCCATGTGCCAGAACATTATGGAACCATCGAAACCCCCACTGCTCAAAAGACCTTCGTGTATTGGATGCCAAGCCAAATTCGTCACATCACTTTTATGACCTCTAAATGTTAAAATTTCCTGATTAAATTTTCTTAAATCAAACAGCTTAATGAGATGATCTCTAGAACCAGAAACGAACCAATTTCCGTTTTGGTTCCACTTCAAATCCATTACGGGCGCCTTGTGTGCATGTAAAGTGTTTATCGATTCTTCCGATCTTGGATCCCATAATTTTATAGACTGTTGGCTTTCCTTACTTCCAGATATTATTAAACTTTTATGAGGATGCCACTGAACACACCTAACATCCGCACCATGTCCTCTAAGAACTCTTTCCTTTTGACATTGTATGAAATCCCAAACCCGAAGAGAACCGTCATCGGAACACGTTACAAATTTGGCGTCACCTGGACTAAAACTGATTCCTCTTAACGCTTCATCGTGAGCTTTAAACACCTTGATGCAATTTAAATTTGGTTGCCAATATTTGATGTGTCCAGTATGATCTCCCGTAATCATCCATTTCTCATTACTGGACCAAACCATACTTCTCACGGGACTTTGGTGAGCCTGCATAATGGTTTCAAAATTAAAAGTTAATCCGTTCCAAACCGTAAATTCTCCAGAACTGGAACCAGTGATTAATCGTTTTCCATTATCCATCCATGTTGTACAAAAAATTGGACACCTTTCTTTACTCATTACGGATTTTACTAAACGAGTGGTTACGCTATTCATTGGCATATCGGGATAATTAGAAGGTGCCATTAACTCTGGATAATAGAGTATGTTTGCCTGTAAAGCTCTTCTATCTTGATTGCGTTGCCAAACTCGATTTTTAAGAGTAACGGTTATTGAGGATGTATAATCTACGGTATATATAATCCTACCGACACTTTTACGTAATCTTTTGCCATCAACATCTTCCATATCAATTACATTTTCCTGATCAGCCATTGCTATAATGTTAAAAGGGTAATTTAAATTTTGTAGGTCGCTAAAGCTTAATGCAATTGATTTATACTACATTCAAAGATTTTCTTCTACCTATATAGTAAATTTTAATCCGTTGATCCGTTGATATGTTGATACATTGATACGTTGATACGTTGATACGTTGATACGTTGATACGTTGATACGTTGATACGTTGATACGTTGATACGTTGATACGTTGATACGTTGATACGTTGATACGTTGATACGTTGATACGTTGATACGTTGATACGTTGATACGTTGATACGTTGATACGTTGATACGTTGATCCGTTTTGTGACTATGGACACGTCTTGCATCATGGATGCAAGACGTTTTAAAATGACGAGCTTATGTAAAAAAAACTGGGCTGGAGGTTGAGATTGAGGCTGTAGGGGAGGATCGTGAAGGAGGCCATTTTACAACCAAATTACTATTCGAGAACCACAGAAGAATCCAACATGTCGATTCTTTAGGACGTGGTGGCGATCGATGCTGAAAGGTCCAAAATTGTGGACATATTAGTTGGAATTGTTTAGAAATAAAAACTTCCTTCACAGTGGAACCTCAACAATGAAGATCGTTTAACGAGAAATTTTTGTGGAAATGGTTCTGGAATGTAAACCGCTGTGGGATTTTAGGTGATGATATCTTAAAATGTCGATGCGATGCCGGCGAAATTTGAGATAGCGGTTCGGCGGCGGCGGAGAAAACGCAAAAGTTTTCTACGCACGGCAACGCGAGTACTTCCGAACCGTGCGACAGATTTCGATGCAACCACTGCTGATAGACAGCCAAATGTCAAAATTTGCATGTATATTAGATGGAGAATTTTTAAAATACCCTGAGACGCCGCACCGGCTTCCTAAAAACGAAGAATTGAAATATTGTGTTTTTCTCGTAAAAATTTGTTCCAAACCGGTTGAAATTTTCGTAAAGCATCCAATTGTAAGAATAAATTAATAAGGCAATGAATTAATTAGTTCAATATTTGACGGGGAAAAATCGAGAAACGTTTTCAACAATTTACAAAATGTGGAAAATAAAATTTTTCTCTTCGCTTATTACGTCTATGGGACAAATATAAATCGAAAGTGTTCAATGAAATATTCGTGAAAAAATCTTTGTTTGCGACGAAAATCTACATTTTTGCATAGCGCCGTAGCGAGCTCTTCTGGCGCCTGAGGAAAATTTCCCTCCCAAAAGATTCCTATCATTTTGATAATTTTAAATTATTAATGTAAAAAACTACTTTTCGGGTGTAAAGGAATGTAATCAAACGACTATCTACCGTTAGCCAACGTTTCGATTAATTTATTTAATCATCTTCAGGGCTGGAATTACAGAAGTGTAAAATAAATAAATTATTATGTACAAGTAAAAACGTATACTACATACCAAACAGTAGCTGATGGCAAATGTTAGATTACGTATAAATGTGGACAATAGGAAAAAATAAATAATTGTACAAATTGATCAATAATTAATTAATTAAAAACTAAAAAATTATTAAACTTGGTATTTAAAAATTAAAAAAATACTGTTACTGTTTGGTATGTAGTATACGTTTTTACTTGTACATAATAATTTATTTATTTTACACTTCTGTAATTCCAGCCCTGAAGATGATTAAATAAATTAATCGAAACGTTGGCTAACGGTAGATAGTCGTTTGATTACATTCCTTTACACCCGAAAAGTAGTTTTTTACATTAATTAATTGTGGAAGAAAGTAGTATTAATATTTTAAATTATTATTAATGGGTTTTGTCAAAGTTTAGCGCCCCCATTGCGATAGCGCCTGAGGCAAAAACCTCAGTCGCCTCACCCTTGCTACGGCGCTGTTTTCGCATATATATAATTTTTCCCGAGCACTTTTTGATTTCGATTTGAAATTTTGACGTCGATGTTATTTTGCAAATGGTGGCGTTATTTTTTGTCGTTTTTCGTCAACTATCGTCATATACTAAATTAAAGACCATTAAAATCTGTATTCGAAGCTCCGATAGGTTTTTCAAAATGTCGATGGTTTTCTCGCGAGGGACGAATTAAAGATAAAAAATTGTGCAAAACCTTTGGACGTCTGTAGCGCCCTTATTTTCCGACTGATTTTTAATTTTTAAGATGCACGTAATGCGTATTGCGAAGCTTTAAAATAGCTATCATATAACTTTTTCTTTCGTAATTTGAACACCAAAGGCGTAAAACCGTATTTAAATTTAAAATTTATTTTTCAAAGGTGGAAAAATTTGAAAATTTTCAAAAATAAATAATATTCAAAAAATGTAAATGAAAGACGAAATTGGACGCGCCAACAGTTTTTGATAATTTATTATAACTAGAAATCTTACTATGAAGTTCTTTCGTTGTCAAAAAAGTGATGAATTTTGCGTGAATTTGGCAACAAATTTTTGAAAAAGTGAATTTGGAAACAAATTTTGCGTGAGTTAAGTTAATTTTTGAGTTGGAAGAAGATTTGAGATGGAAAGAGCCTAAAATAGGATTTTAGTGGCCATTTTCTAAGATAGCGGCCAAAACAAAAATGAGGCCAGTACGAGATCCCTTCGATCATGTATTTATGTACATGATCGAAGCGAGAACCTTTGAGCATTTCAATAAGAACTTTCTTCTTCTTCAAGTGCCATATCCGGTCTCCCGGACGTTGGCGACCTCTCTCCTATGTATGTGTTGTGCGTTTGAAGTATTATCACACACGTAGGGGACCTACTGCTTAACGCGGGCTCCGAACCGCGGGAAGTGTATACACTTCATCTCCAGAGAGGCTGTTCCAGGCAGATTACACCTCGGTGGTTTGCCATTGCCTTCCGAGGGGAGACGGTCAGAATAAAGTTTTTACTGAGCCCGGAGTCGAACCAGGCATTCAGCTTTAGCAGCAACGCACTTAACTGCTTTAGCTGACGACCGTCTCTACCGTTTCTAGAAGAACTTTCTACATTTTATAATTGTATATTATATCAATAACTAACAAATCTTCCATTCCTCGCCATTCCATATGAAATGATCATATTGGATATAATATTTTACCTTTTTTTTATATACTGTACACTGCAATTCTCGTCTGTTTAGTGCAAAAAACAAATATATTAAAACTTACCATCCATCCAGGGTAAGTCGTGCCATCATAACCCTACTGTCTCGTTGTTCCCTGCACACATAGATCGTCTTCATGTACCTTCCTACATCCTGATGAAACGTTTCAATGATATGAGTTTCATTTATAAAAATATCAGCATCAATGTTAGCTGTATTAATCCAATCACCAGAAAAGTTTTGAGGTAAACGACAACCAGGTTCGACAACTTCAGCCTGGACTAAAATATTTCACATTAAAACTTGGTTTTTTCATTTAATTTTTTTTCAATTACTCACCTGGTTTTATGCGTAATCTCTCAAGACTTCCTTCAACCGTGTTTAGAGTGTTACATTCTGCCGTAATGGAAACACCAATATAGAGATCGTCGTCCTGATTTTTCAAAAAACAACGGTACTTTTGGTCCTTACGAGACTCTCTCGGGTTGGCTACAGCAAAATAGTGGTTTTTGTTGACAAACCAGTCTCCCAGGCAACTGTACTCGACCACCCCGTCAAAACTACCTGCCATGCCCGGACATTGTTTATAAGTAATGTTGAATTTTTGGTTGGTGATCAAGAACTGAGAACCGGCCGTCTGGCATGACTGTATTTGTGCATCAGGGTGCTCGCACTCTCCGGTAAACTTAAACCGATTCTGGTAGGCAAAATTCCACACCCCTTCGAACGAAGACCGGCAGTTTACAGGTACAAAGTTTTCACTAAACAAAGTTATCAATTGTTGATCAGGATTCAAGTTGCTGCAGATGTAATCAACCGAGACACGATCATTCGGAACGTTCTGACATGGAGCTAAAGAAAGAACGTTTAAAAAGTTTTTCTGGAATATTTGCACTGCAACTTACTCTCAATTTTTTCTAAAACGTTAATAGTGCGGACCAAAAATTTAACGCAAGTATAACACTCATTTTGTTTAAAAACCATGGTATAATTTACATGGTAGTCTTCTTTCATAGCCACACAAGAACCCTTCCGGGTCATTGTGGTGGCATCTAACTCGGTGCGAGTATTTTCACCATTTTCCCACGAAAACCATGCGCCTCGTAAAATAATAGGAATGGTGCAATTGGCGTCGCAGTTATTGGCTAGAAACGTAAAAATTGACTTATCACTAAAACAAAACAATAATAAACAAAGCTAACTTACCTAAGAAACAAAATAGAACAAATCCGAGAATTAATTTTTGAATACTTTTTGAGTTGTCGAGCGGATTCATGTTAACAAATTAATAACAAAATTTGTAAACATCGAACTCGCTGTCCTCGTAGTCTACCAATAATGCGGTTGACCTTGCCGATTCATTAATTTATTATGTTAGAAAATATTTAGGTAATTTTCTAATACAATTCAAATTTTCTAAAAAGTTCTAATTTGGAAATAATTTTAGGAAATCTAAAAATCGTTTTACTCGAGGTCTGTGTTCGACGTCATTTTGGAAAGAAGACGGCGAATTAAAGTTTTTGCTAATATCTCGTTAAATCGTTGATTTTTATAAGTAATGTAAGTTTGTTATTATCTATATTATTTATTTAAATAACGGAGTAATCCTTTACACAATAAGAATACCTATAAATATTATAACTACACTAAAAATATTACATACATAAAAGAAATAATAGAACATCTATACTAATGAATTAGCCAAAACCAGGAAGAGAAACTTCCTACATGTTTAATTTGTTCTTAATTTCTCTTCTAATTCCCAGTTTTGAATTGGAAAAAAATTCAACATCCAGTTGTTTAGCCCGTCTGCAAATGCTAGTAACTGGTAAGCAATTCATACCATATGAAGACCTGTGAAACTCAACTGAAAACAGTGAAGGATTTCTCACAATGCGAGGCTTGCTGAAAAATTTACAAATTTAGGAGAGCAGGACAATCGACATTGTAGTTTACAACATTGAATAGGAAAACCAACTCCAAATACGATCTTGCCATATTAAGATTTTGTTCAAGATGAAATTATCTACAAAAAGAGTCTATATAACTAAAATTTAGAGACAAAAGATTTAAATTTTCAAATTAGTATCTTTATTATCGGATAAAAAATTATTTTTTCACATAAAAGCAAAAAAATAGCATTTTAAGTTCAAATGTAAATCTCAGAATATTTCATTTCTTAAATCTGTGGTAATTCTGATAATCTGAATATTTAGTAGCAACCTAACAAATATTCTATATATAAGTAACATTTTGTTTAGAACGCGGTTGGGTAGAAAGTCGATACGATGTGTTTACAATCACTACTTCGAGGGTTCCGATTAGATTTGAATTAAGCGGACGGACGGACGGACAGACAGATACGGAGCCAGATCATAAGGCTTCTTGATATACTTTGTATATAAGCCTAATACGAGTTGTAACAATTTTCTGTTACAGCGCCGGTAATTAACGGTTGTTATTTACTGTATTTTGGTTTACGTTTTTCTTTTCAGGTTTTTAATCAAAATTTAATTACGATATGGGTATTTTTAGCGAATGTTGGGTAGGCTACTTTAATGTCATATAGAAATTGTCGATAATCAATATTAAAGTTTCCTTTTTAAGAAACCTAGAATAAAGGAACATCGATTTTTTTTTAGAAAAATCGAGGTGGGCGAACAAGTACAGTAAATGAATACACGTGAATTTTGTGCTCCGTTAAAACTATTAATTTCAACCGTTCGTGAAACGTTCGTGGTGTGTGCAAAGCCGTTCCGCCATTTTGGAAAAATCCGAACCAGGTCCCTATAATATCGCCATTTGTATCATCAAGGATCTATGGTATTTAAAAGAATAGGCCACAATAGTCCAAATCAATCGTCCGCTATACTGCCCTGCTAAGACAAGAGGTCCTATCTGCAAATTTTGTATTTTTCATTTTATGGCATATATGTAATACTTGACATGTTTTCCATCGTTGTACTAAGTTAGAATGTCCTCTCTTAACTCTAACATATAAATATACGCCTAAAATTATTGTTCTATGTGAAAAATATCCATTAGTGCTAAATCAAAATGTCCCATTTGTCCTAATTATCTCTAAACTCTTAATTTGTAGATAGGACCTCTTGTCTTAGCAGGGCAGTATAAGCAGGAGCGAGAATAGTACGCCCACTGTTAACCCCAAGATTATTAATCGATCACATGTGTGCAATTTATTAGTGCAGAAATATTTCACGAAGTACAACAAAGCGAGTTGGTGATATCTGAGATTTTTTATTAATTATTATGCATGTCAATCTTTTGAGATATATTATTTTGGTTTTCAACCTCGTATAAGTGTGTTTCTTTCAATTATTTTTTAGTATACCATTTTCGAGGAATGCAGTTTAATTCCGACATATTTTAGCTTGTGCTCGTCCTATCGATCGAACAGTTAGAAGTCTACGTCACAGCTGCACAAATTTGTAAGTAATTGAAGATTTCTTACTATATGAGATTTGAAATAACCATTTTGTGTCAAATAACTAATCACTTAGTAATAAAATTTAATAAGGATTTTAGATACCAGTATAAAGTCAACGTGGAGTCTATACTACCACCATCAGTTTATTTTCAACCTGTTCAAACATTTTGTTTGTTATTATATTTAAGGTTTTTCAAATTGTCCATAATAAACGAGAATTTTGTCACGTCGTTGTGTTTTTTCGATCTCAGTGTGTACTCAAGAATTTGGATTGTTTATGATTTTAATTTTGATACGAAATAAAAAGATTAAGTTAACTCCGAAAGTTTTATTTCATATCTGGCGCCCAAGGATACAGTTATCAACAGTAAGGCAGTCTCAATTTGTATAAGCGAACCTACGATAGTTGAAAAACAACCCAGCCCTTTGCCAGTGGTTAATACCTATGAGCTAGGCCGCCGTGTACTTCCCATCTACAGGCAAGCAAAGAGGCACTTGAGCGGAAATAGAACGGTTTTCGCTATAGAGTATATAAAATTTATTAAAGATACGGAGTGTAATCTTGGAAATGGTGTCCAACTGCTTGGCCGATATTGACGGATATTTTGGACAGGAAATTCAAAAACGTTCACTAATTCTAGATTCAACGGTTAATCGGACAGGGTGTGCTGAATGATAAGATCTCACTTCAGTTTATTTTCCAAAATCGCCATAACAAAAGATAAATCATTCAGGACTTTGTAATTTATCAAAATCGGTGGAGTGTGGTTGTTTAAAACAACATGTTCACTCTGGATCACTCTGGATGACCACATGTGGGCTTGTGAATCGCACATGCCATCAGATCAGAGCTACCCTACACCAGTAGAATCCTTCAATATAGTTTGCTGAAACGTTACCCGGGACCGAACCAGAAAGCCAGCTTATCTAAACCTTCGGTGCTAGTTCGGAATTGGTTGTTCTGTTTGTTTAAATGAAAAACTGTAAGAACCAACCCAGGAAACCACCTACAACTGGTTTGCATGAACTTCGCTCGGATGAAGCTCTCAGTTGCAAATATTTCATGGTGGTCAACGCTTATATACACTGCAAAAAATTTTTATGTAAAATTACAATGATAAACATAGGCTACAAAATCAAACAATGATTATCATTGTAATTTTACATTTGATTCTGTAAGTGTGTAAATTGCTTGTTCAGTGTGTAAAATTCCTAGTTCATTGTGTAAATTTGTTTATGCATTGTGTAAATTTACATGACATATAATCAGCATCATTAGTACGTTACCATTATGAAATGTAAATTTTCGCACTGTATGTGTAATATTACTAATCAAATGTGTAATTTTACATGCGTGCCTGTAATATTACAATCCATAAATGTATTTTTAAAAAAATTACACAATTAAAATGTAATTTAGTGTTAAATTATAATTTTAATTACACACGCTCTCTGTATTTTTGCAGTTCTTATAAGTGATATTACAAATCAGTGAAGTAAATTTACATTATAAGTGCAAAATTACACAATTAAAATATAATTTACTGCTAAATTATAGTTACAGACGCTCTCTGTATTTATACAGTTCTTATAAGTGATATTACATAACAGTGAAGTAAATTTACATTATAAGTGTAAAATTACACAATTAAAATGTAATTTACTGCTAAATTATAGTTACAGACGCTCTCTGTATTTATACAGTTCTTATAAGTAATATTACATAACAGTGAAGTAAATTTACATTATAAGTGTAAAATTACACAATTAAAATGTAATTTACTGCTAAATTATAGTTACATAGGATCTCTGTATTTTTACAGTTCGTATAAGTGATATTACATAACAGCAAGTCAATTATTATTATTTATTTAAGTTTTAAATTTAATATACATGTTTTATTAAAAAACTCCAAAAATATTGCGAAAATAAAATGATTTTTGATGTAATCAAATATTACATTAATTCTTATACGAAATATTAGGGACACAATTTTTTCCGTTTTTTCTTCTTAAAAATTTTCTTCTTAAACGTATGATCTTCTTAAGAAGATCATACGTGAATTGTTTTTCACGAACCAAAAACTCTATTGCTAATAATAAATTGTATGCAACAACGCCCTCAAACAGATCATGCGCTATGCACGGTGGTAAACCAAGATTTGCGACATGATAATACTTCAATTCATTCAAAACTGAATCACATTTGATTCCCCTTGAAAATTGCCCTGTCACACGGCACACATCGATATCACTTTCATAAGATTCTGGATTTCTCAAAGTACCTTTTGATTTACTATCTTTTTCAAACATTTTTTTCGTGACATGACAGTATCTGCAAAAATATTCATTAGTAGAAAAATTTATATTGTCATATATAATACCACAAGAGACTATCAAATTGTCGGCAATAATTTTTGAAACTGGAACTGAGTGTTTGTCGCCCTTAAAATCACCATGAGTGCTTTAGCACGAATGGTGATTTTAAGGGCGACAAACACGAAGATTCCATGGTTTAAAAATTAACCGACAATTTTATAGTATCGTGTGGAATTCGTTTGACAATTTCGTAAATAAAATTTCAATTTTTTCTGACAACAAATAATTTATAGTATGCGTTCACGTAGTTTCCATCGTTACTATGGAAATTTGACAATACAGACCACGGTGGTCGTATTGCCGCGACAATACACCACCGTGGTCTGTATTGTCAAAGGAAGTAGATTATGATTGGTTCAAATTGATGAGATTGTAACATCCTATTGGTTGAATTATTATGAACGAAATTGTCATTATAAGTGTTCTGTTATATAGCAAAATATTTGCTATATAATGGAATAATACACAATATGTTTCTTTACGCAATTTTGAATGTAAAATTAACACGTATTTGGATGTATTTTTACGTACACTTATTTTGGTGATGTAAATATACAATATCCCACTGTAGTTTTACATTCTTTTGTGTATATTTTTCAATTTTTCTTTTTTAATTACACAAATTCCAATGTAAAATTACCCATGCAAGGAAAATTACATAGAAACCGTAATTTCCCACTATTATTAATGGAATAATACACAATATGTTTCCTTACGTAATTTTGAATGTAAAATTTACACGTATTTGAATGTATTTTTACGTGCACTTATTTTGGTGATGTAAATATACAATATCCCACTGTAGTTTTACATTCTTTTGTGTATATTTTTTAATTTTTCTTTTTTAATTACACAAATTCCAATGTAAAATTACACATGCAAGGAAAATTACATAGAAACCGTAATTTCCCACTATCATTAATGGAATAATACACAATATGTTTCTTTACGTAATTTTGAATGTAAAATTTACACGTATTTGAATGTATTTTTACGTACACTTATTTTGGTGATGTAAATATACAATATCCCACTGTAGTTTTACATTCGTGATGCCAAAAACTGGTAAATTTACATTATTTTGTGTATATTTTTCATTTTTTCTTTATAATTACTACAAATTCTAAGGTAAAATTACATATACAAGGAAAATTACAGAAAAACTGTAATTTCACACTATTATAAATGGAATAATACACAATATGTATTTTTACGTAATTTTCAATGTAAAAATTACACGTATTTGAATGTATTTTTACGTGCTTTTTTTACAGTGTATCCTAAGAAATGCTTTATCAGCGGTTTCCTACTACTAAAATTTCCCACTTTAATGAATACTCCCAGAAAAGAAACGCCTGAATTAAGGGATAGAATTCAACACACCAATGTAATTGTGGCTGCATCTCTTAGATAATTGATTACAGCGTACTCCGGTCTAGGACAATTGGGCGCGACCGATTGGACGCCGCCGATTGGGCGCGGAAACAACTGGGCGCAAAGACTATTGGGCGCAAAGACTATTGGGTGCAAATACAATTGGGCGCGAGGAAAAATTTATCCATTACGTATTAATTATTATAACTGATTCGGGGTCGTCCATAAATTACGTCACTCAATTTTAAGCAATTTTTAACTCCCCCCCCCATCGTCACACTTAAGCAATTTTTAACTGCCCCCCCCATCGTCACACTTCGTCACACAAACCGAGACCCCTCTCCAAATATTACGTCACATATCCCCCAAATTTTTCAAATTTCTATAATAAAAAGAAACTTTAATATTTATTATCTGAATTTAAGTTCATCTATAATATCTATAAACATCATCTATAATTTTGATAAAAATTTTAGCATAATACAGCACAGCAGTTAAATCAAAGATACATTATTTGATTTTTTTTGTGAACTTAATTTGTTTGCATGTTAATGCCAGCTGAATGTGACATTTTTCAGTTTACACCCTCAAACATCAGGGTGTATAACTTTGATAAGGTTGGTAGTGGTAATACAGATTAACACCCCTATTCTCTAACTCAAATCGTTATTTTTCCAAACATTAAAAGCCGTAAAGTTCGGTTTACACGTAAAATTACAGCTTGTAGAAAGAATTCAATTTTAAAATATGGGGTGTAAATCAAACTTTACAGTTATTAACGTTCCGAAACATAACTGTTAGAGTTGTAACGCCCCTATTCACTAACTGACAGGATTCTTCTAGATTTTAAAGTATTTTGTATTTTTGGAAGTATTTTGTAATTAGTATTTGAAATACAAATTACAAAATACATTTGTTTTGTGTATTTGAAATACAAAATACAAATACATTGAAAAATTGTATTTGAAATACAAATTACAAAATGTATTTCAAATACTGCCCAACCCCATATATAGGGAAAAATAAGTTACCAACCGCAATTAAAAAAGATTCATCTGTTAATCCTACGGGTGCCTGATGTAAAACAGCTTTACTCCATTATATAACGCAAGCGCATTCATGAAATGTCGTTCCTACAGACTAGAACTACTAGGACGGAATTCTAGATTAGGGGCCGTTCATGTATTACGTAAGACGTTTAGGGGGAGGGGGGTAGCTGACATCTTATTTTTTCTTACTCGGGGGTAAGGGGGTCAAGACAATTTCTTACGTAATATTTTATTTTTTTTTTAATTAAATTTCAAAATTTAAAAATTATTTAATCTAATTTAGGTGCTGTTGGTATTAATGTTAATGTGAAACACAATACTGTTTTTATCAGTTATATCTGTTTATAATTAATATCTGGCTTCTCATTGGGTAATAATTTACCTTACGTAAGATTAGTGTGGGGGTGAGGGGGTTATACATTTTCTTATTTTTTCTTACTAGGGGCTGGGGGGAGTCTAAAAGTAGGAAAAAACGCCTTACGTAATACATAAACGGCCCCTTACTATAAATATGCAGTTCCGACAAGTTTAGAATCAGTAATATTATCGGCCAAACGAGTTCAAACGATTCTTGCTCTAGAGCAAGAACCAAGCGTTCTTAAAGTGGATACGCGTGCGCGAATTCGCAAACGAGTTTAAACTTTGTTTACAGATCGTGTTCATTTGTTGCAACAGCAACTGTTTCATTTTAAATTTAAGAATAATTCCATTATTTTCACTTCAAAAAATACATTTTTTTTTATATAGTACTTATTATTAATCTGGAATCTTTCTGGAACATGTTAGTGAAAGAATTTTGTAAAAAATTTAAAAAATGAGGAAATGTAGAAAATTTCAATTTTTTTAAAACGCTGCCATTTCCTATGCAATTTTTTCTTATGATTGTAGTTGGGACGATAGCAACAACTCTGTTGAATATTTATTGCTCGTGAACTATAACAGAACTGCTTGTTGGAACGAAGCTAATATGTAAATAATAGTTTTATAAAATTTTCCTCGCGCCCAATTGTATTTGCGCCCAATAGTCTTTGGGCCCGGTTGTCTCCGCGCCCAATCGGACGTACCCAATCGGTCGCGCCCAATTGTCCGGCACCGCAGAGTACTCAGATGGCGCTTCTCATCTTAGCTTATGCTTAAGCTTTGAGTGTGCTTACAATAATTGTGTACTCGGTTAGCATCCAGTCTCCGAGACCGAGTTGACGTTACTAAGTACAAACCATTACATGAAAAACGAGTGCAATAATTTCCTATCAATAGAAAGCACAGTGAGAGATTAAATAAAATAAATGACTTAACTTTATTAATTTGTAAACAGTATTACCTTAGGTGTTACCTGTTGACACCCACCTTGTCCGCGGCTACTTATTCATTATTCGTAGCTAACCGCAAGCGGTCATTCCCCTATCCGCAACCTGGGGACGCGCCACGTAGCTAGTGAAGCTCAGAATGTCGAACACCAATTTTAGCAATTGGCATTCTACATTCTTGGACGTGGACTATAAACCATTATACACTGTACAATATATACGGTGTATAATGGTTTATAATTTAACATTGAAGGTGGTTGGATAGTTGCCACACTTCTTTGTTATAGATGATATACACTGGAAGGAAGTTGGTTGGATAGTTGCCACACTTCCTTGCTATAGATGGTATACAATGGAATGAAGTTGGTTGGATAGTTGCCATACTTCCTTATTCCTAATGATGTAATGTAATATGGAAGTTGGTTGGATAGTTGCCATACTTCCATATTTTTAATTACCCCTGCGCCTCTTGTGATCGTTAGAATCGATCGGCGAATCCGCAGACCGCTTACGATTCGTGGAGGCAGATGGTGTGGGGCATGGTTCGCGTCGCAAGTAATTACCCGGCATATGCCGATATAAGTCCTTGCCAGGAGCGAACTTCACGTTTACTGTCATGCCGTCCTTCAGCAGGCCGATTTCTTTGGCATGGTTGAAAACTTTATCGTTGAATATCTGAACCTCTGGAGTCAAATCGAGACTTGAGCCGGCAACGTTGTCACATTGCAAGCCCATCGCCCATGAAGTACACGCCCCGTTGAGTCCATCAAATCCATCAGGATAAGTTTGGACCAACCGGACGTGCTGATTTTTCTCCAGTGCTAGAACTAGCTGTCTAACTTTACTCTCGATAAAGCCTCGCCATAACAAATGATCGCCTGTCGATTGGGACTTTGCGCAGACTATGATGAAACTTTTATGTTTGACAAAGAAAGGTGCAATGTCAAAAAGTTTGTCCCATGTAGCTTCTCCGCGCATGATTGCGTCGGTCACCGCAAGACCATTTCGCAGCTCTTCCAATATTACTGTTCGAGTCGACTTCGAAACGTTGAACGTCGAATTTTGCTGTGGATAGGCCGGCGTGATGATAGGCATCAAATGAAAGCGATCGCCAATATTGACCCTAGGATCCCAAACCGGCAAATCCAAGTCACCTTCGCTCGGGTGTTTCAGTAATACTGGAAGAGGAAATGGCCATTGCGAGACAATCACAAAGAACTTGTGAATCAGAGTTGAGGGAGCCGCGTTGGGATACAGTTGACAAACACGTGCCACCAGCATTGCCCAAGATACACCACCTAAGTAACCTAGAATGTTACTATAGATGTTGCGTCGCTTAGCCCACAACTTAATGGTTCTCAACGTAAAAGAAAAAGTCTGCTTGTTCGGAATCGAATGCAAGATCGCGTCGGTGACACGACTTCCGTTTAAACTACGAACGCACAGAGGATCCAAGTACTTAAGAATCTTATCATCACATAAATCCAAGTCGCTAGGGATATCCCGCATTAAAAGCCGTGCGAATAGAAGATCGATTTCAATTCCAGCATATTTGAGCTTTATGACTGGAACGAAAGCGTTTTCCACGGCTTTCAATTCGGTGACTTCAGAATTGGCTTGTAGTCGTTGGAAGAAAGAAGTGAAAAAATCCTTCCTGTTTATGTGTTCAGGCCCTACACATAAAGCGTCAATATCGCCACCTTTGCTGTGAACACCCAGTCGGAAACTGCCAAAAGGATAGATGTTGCCACCTAGCTTGTTGGCATTTTCGATGGGTATACCCTGTTCGAGAGATGTTTCCTTGATCCACGTTCGGAACATCGAGAGCAAGGCGTTCACAACAAAAGTGCGATGGTTTGACTCTTCATCAGACTCGTAGATATCGAATGTCTTCAATACTTTATGCAGCTCCACAGTTTTTCTAGCTTCGAAGATGGTTGGATTGGTCGTAGAGATCGGCGAAGTCATTCCCAATTGTGTACGTTGTGTTGACATGATAATAAGATACTGTTAAATATAAAGAATTATATCAAAAGTCGCGCGTCGGTGAGAGATACAGAAAGTTTTTCAATGGATACCTATATAAGCTTTTGATCCGTTGATACGTTGATCCGATGATACATTGATACGATGATACGTTGATACGATGATACGTTGATACGATGATACGTTGATACGATGATACGTTGATACGATGATACGTTGATACGATGATACGTTGATACGATGATACGTTGATACGATGATACGTTGATACGATGATACGTTGATACGATGATACGTTGATACGATGATACGATGATACGTTGATACGATGATATGTTGATATATAGATATGTTGATCCTATGATCTATTGATCTCGTTATCCACTAATTCGTTATCCGTTAATCTCATTATCCGCTAATTTGGTATCCGTTAGTCTGGTGTTATTCAACGACCTTTCCCATCAAAGGTTGGACTTGTGGTGGCTATGATTGATTGGGTACGTTGGCCAAGTGTGGCTGTTTTGAAATACTCGAGTTACCAGCATAGAATCTAATGAAATAACACTATTAGATGGTCAAATTTGGATGATTACTACCATCACAACACAATCCAAACAGGAGAAGATCCAGAGCGTCATACAACGAAAAGATCTGATTGTGGAAGTGTCTCATAGTGCGCTTGTGTTTATCAAAATTGAGTTTTTCTACGCAGACTTATATAAGAGTCAGGATTATAAAATTCAAAAGTATTTGTAAACAATTATTATTTTATTAACTTTACGTCTTCAGCATTTTACATATAGGATGCTGAAAAAAGATTGTAACATATGCATTTTCGGCTACCCTACTTTATAATTCATCAACAAAACATTTTTCTTATTTCATTTTCTACGCTTCGCCAAGAGCAACAAATTTAAATATAAAAACATTTAACCCGTTTTGGACAACGGAAAGACTTAAATTTATTTAAGCATTCAAAGGAAGAAAAGGATCGTCATTCTACATTATTATTTATTTTTGATTATTGTAAACATTCTGGTAACAGATAAGGTATCTGTGCAATTTGTTAAAATTGATTATTTGCGCTTTGCGATATTATTTTTGAATATAAAACTCATTTCTAAAATAACCAATCTTTTATTATTATCAAACATTTACAGGTCAGTATTCTGAATTTTTAAGATCATTCAAATAAAGAAGTGGATCGTTTTATCTGGTAAAACAATTAAGCAATTTAATTCAAAGTCATTGAACATTTTTCTATCATTTAAAAATAAATTTTTTCAATTTAATAAGCTACATCCCCTAATTTAATATAATACCTGCAATACTTTGAGAGAGTCTTAGACTGAGCTAAATAAGAGGGACAAGTTGGTGAACTCTCTAATTGTATTTTAGCACGCGAATTTCAATTATTACATTTTTTTATTTTTTCATTCATTTGAATGTGGCGCCCAACTTAAAGACGTGTCTAATTTATAATAGAAGGGAGATCATAGCACTATGTTATTTATTTATTTAACGGAGTAATCCTTAACACAATATGAATATAAATATTATACACTAAAAATATTACATACATAAAAGAAATAATAGAACTAATAAATTAGCCAAAACCAGGAAGAGAAACTTCCTACATGTTTAATTTGTTCTTAATTTCTCTTCTAATTCCCAGTTTTGAATTGGAAAAAAATTCAACATCCAGTTGTTTAGCCCGTCTGCAAATGCTAGTCACTGGTAAGCAATTCATACCATATGAAGACCTGTGAAACTCAACTGAAAACAGTTTCTTTCCCACTTCCTCACTTGGTTCCTCCACACTTCCTCACATAGGTAACACTTTCTCACAATGCGAGGCTTGGCTGAAAAATTTACAAATTCAGGAGAGCAGGACTATCGACATTGTAGTTTACAACATCGAATAGGAAAACCAACTCCAAATACGATCTTCTTTTCTCCATTGTTGCCATATTAAGATTTCATTCGAGATTATTTTTTCACATAATTATTTTTTCACATAAAACCAAAAAAAAAGCATTTTAAGTTCAAATATAATTCTCAGAATATTGCATTTCTTAAATCTGTGGTAATTCTGATAATCCGAATCTTTAGTAGCAACCTTCGAGTGTTCTGATTAGATTTGAATTATACGGACGGACGAACAGACAGGCAGACACGGAGCCAGATCATAAGGCGTCTTGATATACTTTGTATATAAGCGTAAAACGAGTATATAAAATGTATTACAGATACGGGGTGCAATCTTGGAGATGGTGTCCCACTGCTTGGCCGATATTGACGGACATTTTGGGCAGGAAATTCAAAAACGTTCACTATTTCTAGCGTCAACGGTTTATCGGACAGAGTGTACTAAAAAATAAGATCTTACATCAGCTTATGTGACTTGCCAAAATAGCCATAACAAAAAATAAATCGTTGAGGACTTTGGGACTTGTCAAAATTCCCAAAGACCCCTGTATACCTAGCACGGAGGAGTGTGGTTGTTTAAAACATTTTGGTCGTCGTGAGAATCACTCTGGATGACCACATGTGGGTTTGTGAATCGCACATGCCATCAGCTCAGAGCTACCCTACACAAGTAGAATCCTTCGAGATAGTTTGCTAAAACGTTATTGGGGTCGAACCAGAAAGCCAGCTTGTCTAAACTTTGCTTCTACACCTTTTCCACCAGTAATTCAGAAATCGTCAACCGTTATTCAGATTTGTTAATTGATATTCAGAAATCGTCAACCGTTATTCAGATTTGTCAATTAATATTCAGAAATCGTCAACAGTTATTCAGATTTGCCAATTGCAATTGCAATTCACGATTTCTGAATATCAGTTGACAAATCTGAATTACAACAATTCACAATTTCTGAATATCAGTTGACAAATCTGAATTACAATTCACGATTTCTGAACAGCAGGTGAGGTTTTCTGAATTACTGCTGGAAAAGGTGTAGTTCAGAACTGGTAGTTCTGTTATGGTATTCTGTTCTCTAAATGGAGAACTGCGAGAACCACCTCAAGAATCCACCCAGCGCTGGTTTGCATAAACCTCGCTGGATGAAGCTCCCAGGTGGAACTTAAATATTTCATGGTGGTCAAGGCTTATATATCCTAAGAAATGCTTTATCAGCGGTTCCCTACTACTTTTTTTTCTCACTTTAGTGAAAATTCCCACCATCAAGGGGTGGATCTCAACATATCAATGTAATTATTGTGGTTGCATCTCTTACATACTTGATTACAACTTACATAGATGGTGCTTCTCATCTTCGCCTATGCTTAAGATGAGGATGTATGTACTTGCAATAGCTGTGTACTCGGCTAACATCCGTCTCCGAGGCCGAGTTGACGTTACAAAGTACCGACCATTACATGAAAAGTAAGTGCAATAATTTATTATTAATAGGAAACAAAGTAAGAAATTAAATAACATAAATAACTTAACTTTATTAATTTGTAAACAGTATTACCTTAGGTGTTACCTCTTGACACCCACCTTGTCCGCGGCTACTTATTCATTATTCGTAGCTAACCGCAAGCGGTCATTCCCCTATCCGCAACCCGGGGACGCGCCACGTAGCTGGTGAAGCTAAGAATGTCGAACACCAATTTTAGCAATTGGCATTCTACATTCCTGGACGTGGACTATAAACCATTATACACCGTATAATATATACGGTGTATAATGGTTTATAATTTAACATTGAAGGTGGTTGGATAGTTGCCACACTTCTTTGTTATAGATGATATACACTGGAAGGAAGCTGGTTGGATAGTTGCCACACTTCCTTGCTATAGATGGTATATAATGGAATGAAGTTGGTTGGATAGTTGCCATACTTCCTTATTCCTAATGATGTAATGTAATATGGAAGTTGGTTGGATAGTTGCCATACTTCCATATTTTTAATTACCCCTGCGCCTCTTGTGATCGTTAGAATCGATCGGCAAATCCGCAGACCGCTTACGATTCGTGGAGGCAGATGGTGTGGGGCATGGTTCGCGTCGCAAGTAATTACCCGGCATATGCCGATATAAGTCCTTGCCAGGAGCGAACTTCACGTTTACTGTCATGCCGTCCTTCAGCAGGCCGATTTCTTTGGCATGGTCGAAAACTTTATCGTTGAATATCTGAACCTCTGGAGTCAAATCGAGACTTGAGCCGGCAACGTTGTCACATTGCAAGCCCATCGCCCATGAAGTACACGCCCCGTTGAGTCCATCAAATCCATCAGGATAAGTTTGGACCAATTGGACGTGCTGATTTTTCTCCAGTGCTAGAACTAGCTGTCTAACTTTACTCTCGATAAAGCCTCGCCATCCGAAATGATCGACTGTCGATTGGGACTTTGCGCAGACTATGATGAAACTTTTATGTTTGACAAAGAAAGGTGCAATGTCAAAAAGTTTGTCCCATGTAGCTTCTCCGCGCATGATTGCGTCGGTCACCGCAAGACCATTTCGCAGCTCTTCCAATATTACTGTTCGAGTCGACTTCGAAACGTTGAACGTCGAATTTTGCTGTGGATAGGCCGGCGTGATGATAGGCATCAAATGATAGCGATCGCCAACATTGACCCTAGGATCCCAAACCGGCAAATCCAAGTCGCCTTCGCTCGGGTGTTTCAGTAATACTGGAAGAGGAAATGGCCATTGCGAGAAAATCACAAAGAACTTGTGAATCAGAGTTGAGGGAGCCGCGTTGGGATACAGTTGACAAACACGTGCCACCAGCATTGCCCAAGATACACCACCTAAGTAACCTAGAATGTTACAATAGATGTTGCGTCGCTTAGCCCACAACTTAATGGTTCTCAACGTAGAAGCAAAAGCCTGCTTGTTCGGAATCGATTGCAAGATCGCGTCGGTGACACGACTTCCGTTTAAACTACGAACGCACAGAGGATCCAAGTACTTAAGAATCTTATCATCACATAAATCCAAGTCGCTAGGGATATCCCGCATTAAAAGCCGTGCGAATAGAAGATCGATTTCAATTCCAGCATATTTGAGCTTTATGACTGGAACGAAAGCGTTTTCCACGGCTTTCAATTCGGTGACTTCAGAATTGGCTTGTAGTCGTTGGAAGAAAGAAGTGAAAAAATCCTTCCTGTTTATGTGTTCAGGCCCTACACATAAAGCGTCAATATCGCCACCTTTGCTGTGAACACCCAGTCGGAAACTGCCAAAAGGGTAGATGTTGCCACCTAGCTTGTTGGCATTTTCGATGGGCATACCCTGTTCGAGAGATGTTTCCTTGATCCACGTTCGGAACATCGAGAGCAAGGCGTTCACAACAAAAGTGCGATGGTTTGACTCTTCGTCAGACTCGTAGATATCGAATGTTTTCAATACTTTATGCAGCTCCACAGTTTTTCCAGCTTCGAAGATGGTTGGATTGGTCGTAGAGATCGGCGAACTCAAACCCAATTGTGGACGATGTGTTGACATGATAATAAGATAATATTAAATATAAAGATTTATTTCAAACGTTGGTAAAAGATACAGAAAGTTTTTCAATGGATACCTATATAAGTTTTTGATCCGTTGATACGTTGATCCGATGATACGTTGATCCGATGATACGTTGATCCGATGATACGTTGATACGATGATACGTTGATCCGATGATACGTTGATCCGATGATACGTTGATCCGATGATACGTTGATCCGATGATACGTTGATACGTTGATCCGATGATTCGATGATAAGTTCTTACGATGATACGTTGATATGTTGATCTCGTTATTCACTAATTTGTTATTCGTTAATCTCATTATCCGTTAATCTCATGATCCGCTAATTCGTTATCCGTTAGTCTGGTGTTATTTATTTAATTTCAAGGTCAAGTCCCTTTCCAAATTCCAAGGGGCCCAAGGGTATTCAGATCCCTTCCCAATCAAAGGTTGGACTTGTGGTAGCTGTGATTGGGTACGTTGGCCACGAGTGTCTGTTTCATGCATTCGTGTATGATATTACGGGTGAATTGACGTGATTTCTCAGTGTTCTACGGTTGAAAACTCGATTGTTTCCTTACCTTACGGTCTGCTAGTCGGAAGCAGGAGTATTATTTTTAAAGAGATTTCCGACCTTATCCTGAGCAAGACATGGATCTTGCACATCTATGACAAACAGGAAATCCTCCCTCCGTAGAGGCGTAAGACTCTGCAGAGGAACTTCCTAGAGTGAGTCTACAAGTCGAAACTCCTTCAATGGGGGGGTTGTGAGTCCTTGACTTTCGCTGTGTGTGAATGTTTTTCAACGATCCCAACAAGTAAAATTAAATTGCGATTATTATTGGGGCTTATCCATGTCCTCTTGTGTATGTTTTTATCTTCATATCATGTACTGGACTTGAACTGGACCATTTTGCCTCTCCTATGATTCGGGTTAGTGCTGATGATGAAGATTTGAATTCCGCTGCCTCTCCATTTGTGTCTAACACTGAAATTAAAGACCCGAGGCTGATCTTTCACCATTGGTTAGCTTCTAGGTTGGTAACCCCTATTAATCGCAAAATCCAAAATTTTGATTAAATTTGTACAAATGCGGATAATCCCGGATTAACTACTTAAGAGATTAATATCACTATATAAACAAACTAAATACAGATAACACCAACAATAATTGATTTAAAATGAACAGCGATATGAGAAAGTGTCCTATATGTATAGAGGAGATCAGTGAACCAGTAGGTATGCCAAATACTTGTAAGCATAAATTTTGTGGTTCATGTTTGGAGCAATGGGGAAGTATTAAATATACCTGTCCTCTTTGCAGGACAGTATTTCAGAAAATACTTATAGCCGAGAAACTGGACGGACCGGTCTCTCGGATTAGTGCTGTTGGTAATAATTCGGGTAGAAATTTAAGAATACGTGAAGAAAATAGGACGGCAAGTCGTATTATGCAGGATAGAATTCTCAGCATGATAAATATGCGGATAATAGATGGTATTGAAGAAAATGAATCAAGTGATGATGATGATGATGACGACTATGAAGATTACGATTAATAAGTCAATAAAACTATTGTCATGTAGAAACATAGATTTTCTATTAGTGATTCTGTGGAAATGTGGAGATGTGCAAGTATTGACATTTTTCACGAAGTGAAAATAATAACCGATTAGAAGTGTGTTGCGAATAAATCGAAAGCAAGACAATTAATTAGTCAAACAAAGTGTTTTTTAACCATGCAATATTCATATTTTTGTAATTATCGTTTCTCAATTTTATTACCGTTTTTGCAGTGTTACGAGTGAAAACTAAAGTAATAATATTCTATCGAACGGTTCAAATGGTATTTATATGTTCAATAATCTTTACCAGGCGATCCTCCCCAGATTACACTGATGAAAATAAATTTGATTTTGGTTGTGGTTCATCAGCTAATTTTACTTTTCAATTCACAAATAAACTCTTCCTCAGGGAGTTGTTTCAAATTTGAAGCAGCATTATTCCTTGTTGATGAATTATAAGGGTAGAACGTGCGTAGGTTTTATTTTTTGTTGCGTTCGAATAAAACGTGAGCTGTAATTTTGAATTCAAATATTTTATTGGTTAATAAAAAATCCTGGATTATAGTCGTCGATTCCTTAAAAATCTAAAATTTATACAAATTTATTTTTGCCATAGGTTATTGATATTTGTATAATTTTAAGAAGTTGAAAACTTAATTTTAATTAAATAATCATTAAAGGTGGAAACTTAATTACACAATCTTGAAATTGTTGCATTTTGTAGCTTATCTTTTTTAATTACGACTTGCAAAGACAAATTCTTAATTTTCGTTATAAGATAAAAAAATAATAAAAGTCGTTGTTAGAATCCACTTTGTGTTAGCTTTGTTTTATTGAAGTCACATCTTCTGTGTGATTTTAATTTTATTTTTACTTCTGTGACCTTCCCAGTTATAGCACGGTTGATCTGCATAACATCTCCAAATATTCTTTGATTATTCTAGTCATATTTTGAATAGATTTATGCATAAGAAATATTCCTGGACCATATTTTTGGAATATTACCGTATAAAAATTTCAAGATTATTTCTGGCATATTCGGAATATAAAATGTATTCCAATCTTGTTATTCAGCATTCCTGTATTGCTCCACAAAAATGTTCTTGGAAGAAATTTTTGGAATATTACTGTATGGATTTTCAAGTTTATTCCAATACATTCTGAACATAAATGGAATATTTCTCCAATCGTTACTATTCAATATTCCTGTATTGCTCCACAGGAATATTCCTAGCATTAATTTCCTATGCAGTTTTTTATATTTTTCAGTCATAGTAAGAATATAGTTTTCAGTTTTCATGATTTTATAATCTTAGTTCGATCCAATTATAATTGAATTGACAGCATTATATAATTATGGAATATATTTTAGAAGCATATAGTCGGTTCTAGTATTTTAGTCTAAAGACCGGTTTGGCTCCAAAACCGATTTGACCCGGTTTTCAAGAATTTCACTTTTAAAGCATTCCCAAATGCTGCAGAAAAAACCTAGTATAAATTTTGTATCAATAAATTAATACCCAACATATTTTTAAAACAATTTGTAAATTATGAAAGAGTAATGTCCAGTTTCATAAAATCTTAACTAGCCGTTAAATTTAATTAAAGGATTAATTAATGGCGATAAATAGGGGAGTCATTTTTTTGTCTAAAGATGGAAATTTTAGCGCTGGCATATGAGACATATTAAAGGAATATTCATAAGATTTGAAATATTCCCATTAATATTTTATAAATAGTTTTTCGGAATATTCTCAAAAATATTTTCGAAATAATAAAAAACGGACATTGCCATATTGTGGGGATATTGCATATTAATTTCTATTATTTTTAGCACTCTGAAGGAAAATGTCAAGAATATTCCATAATTATTATATAACACTTTGGTATTGTTAACCTTTTTGATTTTAAGTAAATTTGTGTTTTAGCCTTAAAATTGAATTGTTACTTGGTCCTGAAACATAAACGCGTATAGTTATTTCCGGTATTTTATGCGATTCAAGAATCGACCTCTTGTAACTACAAATTACGCAAGCAGATTTTTAATTGTTAAAATGCTTGACTGGAGAGATGCTTAGCGTGCGTTCATACTTCAGTTAACCTGAAGCTGCGACCTTGAAAATGACGATATTAAATTGGCGATATCGTAAGAAATTCAGCGTTTTTATTATTTGTAAAAAATGTAAGAAAAAATTGCACGTATACCATATAAGTTTTAATTTTATCAGAGGCTGGTACAATATTAATTTTAAAAAATTCTATTGTGTTGAGGATGTGTGAACTGAAGTACACTCGAGATGTTCTACTTCTTTTAATGAATTCTGAGCTTGTACATGAAATATCAAAGGTTTTCTTTTTAAGAAATTTTTTTAATTAAGTCAAAAGATAAAAAATTGTTTTTTAAATATACAATTCTGTTGAAATAAATGTTAGAGTTAAATCTTTTTTGATGTAATTACATATTATAAAAATAATTACTTGCTAATATTGACAGCGAATGTTTTTCACTCATAAAAAATTTAATTTAAGAGTTTTATCAAGTTGGACGAGAAAATTTTTGCATTACAAAGTTTAGTTTACGACAAAAATCTTGAACATTTTTAATTTACAGCGCAGGACCAGCCCAGTTTTCTTTTTAAATTGCTTTAATTAATCGGGCTAAATTTAATAGTCGTTAAATTCTGATTCCAATTGATTGGTTCTGAATTATTCAAACTAGCATTATTAACACGTTAACTTCTATGGACAAAGCGTATAAAAAACGAACATGTTAATCTCTTTGAATACAACATCGAAAAGCATTTATCGTCGAACCATTATTATCAGCTCGTTTATGTCATAAGTCGATAAAATGTTTAGGGGTAATTACCGTTATTTTGTAGTAATTTTCCGTGTTACGTGTATTAAATATAACTTTATGATTATTATTTGAATACCGAAACAAAGTTTTATAAAAATAACGTAAAGAAGATATGAATAAAACGTGGGGGGAGGCTTATAATTAATAGATCTTATTAGAATCTCACCAGGCAAACAATCAAGAGATTGGATAAATAAAAGGCTTTTCAACAGACTTTGTTTTCAAATTTCAAATAAAAAACTTTTTGGATGAAAATTCTGTATTTCTTCATTGGTATATACAGCGGCTCACAAAAGTGAACATACACTCTTAAATCACATAATAAATGCATTATATTTCATCAAGGAAATTATATGTATTTTAAATGTAATTTTTTGATAATCAATTTCTACAAACCTTTTTGAAGTATTATACGCAAAAATAGCTTAAAAATTTGTCTCATCTTAACAATTATAAAATTATTAATCAAAAAACACCCATATTATATGTCACAAAAGTGAGTATACACTACACTTTTTATGTAGAAATATACACAATCTTATGTAGGTACCTTAATATTGTTTAGGGTATCCGTTGGATTGCAAACAGCTTGCAATCATTTTAGCATGAATTGCACTAATTATTTCGTTAATTCATGCGAAATTTTCTGCCATTTTACTAAAAATTTTGATTTTAATTCTCTTTTAATACTGCAATGACTATTTCTCACTTTTTAGGCTAATATAAACCACAAATATTTTATAGGGTTCATGTCCGGTGATTGGAGAAGGACTTTCAATTGCTTGGGTACATGGTGCAAAAGCCATTCCTGAGCTAAATACGACGAATGCTTAGGGTTGTTGTTTTGCTGGAAATAATAAATGGGTGTCATGTTTAATTTTTCAACAGATGGTTGTAAATTATTATGCAAAATTGGTAAATACTTATAGTTATAATACCATCCAATACCATGGATAAATTCGAGATTCCGAAACCAATTCGATCCCATATACGACTAAACTAAAACTGAAGTGCCATTGTGTTTCACTGTTCTACACATGTTTTCTTTATTTCTTTCAAAATTCTTTTTTCAATACCAAATAAATTGTACTTACTTTCATCATTAAAATTTACAGTGTCCCAAAATTCTATAATTTTATTTAAGTAAGTTTTAGCAAGTTGTACACGTTTTAGTCGATTTCTTTAGAAACTAATGATTTCTTCTTGGCTGTACGACCATTACACCCTCTTGAACGAAGGGATTTTCGAATAGTTTCTGTTGAAATCGATTCATTAATCATAAAAGATACTTCTGTCGTCAATTTTGGTACGCTGTTTTTGGGTTCAGATTTCATTTTCTTTATAATAAAATTTTCATCCTCAGCTGTTAAGTTTGTTTTTCGGCCACAACGAGGTTTATTTCACAAGGTTCGGGTATTTTTATAATTATTTATCATTTTTTGTACAGTAACATGGGATTAGCCAACTAATTGCCCAATTTGGACTGAAAATTTCCCTTCGAAAATTAATTTAAGTATCAATTTCCTTGTAGATAAGTCCGTACCACTTCTTTTTGAATTCATTTTGTTAAAATTCCATAAAATTTACTGCTATCGTCTGGGTGCAAAACATTAAGTTTGAAATTAACGAAAATGTAATTGCAGAGAAATGAAAATTATTGAAAACAAAGGAAGATCTTTTTGTTTACCAAATTAATGAAAATTGGAAGTTATTGTCTTCTAAGCACTTAAACTTACGGTTCAATAATTTTACTTTAACATTTAAGTTAAATTCCTTTCGCAAATTTAAGCAATAATTGACTGATATGTCCTCCGTACATCTAATTCATTTAATGTGACAGTTCCAGTTTTAAAAAACGAACTTACAAATATCATCAATCATCTGTTTTCAA
This sequence comes from Podabrus alpinus, assembly GCA_932274525.1. Lineage (NCBI taxonomy): Eukaryota > Metazoa > Arthropoda > Insecta > Coleoptera > Cantharidae > Podabrus > Podabrus alpinus. The sequence goes on along the minus strand of OW026456.1, from coordinate 66,246,804 downwards.
CATCAATACTGGTATATCAATTTAAGTTGTCAATATTTTCTTATGAAAGCGAATTGTGTTCATTTGTTAGCTATAAGTTATTCAAAAATGTTTTTATTTGTTTTTTGCGCAATTTGCCTTAAAAAATTAATCGTTCCAAAAAGTTGTTCGAGAATACTTTTTTTAAAATGCTTACATTTGTGGATTTGTAGCTCCAAATGAGCTTAATTTGTCTTGGAAAAAAATGTTTACACGTTAAACGTTTTTTATTTGGCAATTTATTTAATAATATCGACTTGGACTGAAGTTTTTATTTGCAAAAGTTTATTTATTCGCTATGATGGTATAAAAATAGGTGTAATAGAAGCTTTTATTGAACTGGTTTATTTTTAAGATGGAGAGAGCGAAAATAAATCTGATTGGGCAGTAAAATATTGGCATTGACACATGATTTCAGAAAGAATGGACCTAGTTTATACAATTCTATATACTATCTCAAGTTAATACGGTTTTTATTTTTGTTCTATCAATATTGCCAACTTTGATTTCTTTATATTGAATCTGATCGTGTTTTACTACTCAAACTTTTAACATTGTATTAGTAACAAATGTGGCGTTTAAAGTAAATATTTTAGTACTTTCACAATTTGTTATACTGGAAATGGAAATTCTTGGTGGAAAACTGAAATAATGTAATTAAAATATACAGACTGAAATTATTTTCTACAGTGAACCGAAAATTATCATAAAGACAGTGAAAATCGTTTTTGAATCAATGAATTTTAAAAAATGAACAAAAACTTAATGTATTTATAGAAATGTTAGCTTCGATTATGTAGCATCTGATAGACAAACCTTACGGGAGTTTTGGAAACACCTGGTGGTGTTATCAACAATCAATTTCAAGTTATCAATAAATAAATGGTTTCAGATCCAACCACGGACCTTTTAAAGATTCGTGTCACCAGTACATATTGCGATGATTCGGATGAACACGTTAATCGGAACACGAACCGTCAAGTCAAATTTGTTAATAATAAAGGTTTTTGCATGAAACTTGCTAATCGAAATAGAAGGTCAATCTTTATAGCAGTAACAAAGTCACAACGGAAAGAATAATTTAAAATCACAATTAAAAATACAGGCGTCAACAAAATAAATTTAAAATGTATACATTAAAAATCCGTAACAACAAATTGTTAAAGGTTATTAAAAATAAAATTGTTTAATATAAGAAATTGTAAATTACATGCATAAAGTTGTTAATTAAGTATTTAGAATAATTTTGTTAATATTAAATATAAAATTTAGAACATTACGTTGTGCATCGATTTTCACAATAAACCAAGTGACCGGTCATCCGTAATAACATCATTGAACAATTCCATCAATAAACAATAATTATGTGTTTAAAATCATTGGCTAACCTAAAAACATTAATAATATTAATTTAAAGACGATTTCAAATTTCGCGGAACGAAAAAATTGTGGACTTCTACTCACTATCGATTTTATGGACCAAAAATCAAGTTTGCTTTGGTTTTCACAACATCTTGACGACGAACAAACAAACAAGGCTTCCTGAATTTATGTTAATGGCGTGTGGTGTAATATAATCCGCTCCTAAAAATAATGATAATTTGTGTAAAATTTGCGGTAAAAAGGAAGTAATTGTAAAAATATAGTGATAAAAAGTGAGTGCACTAGTACGAGTAATTGAAGTAAAATTAAGTAATTATATTTACCGATCGCCGATATTTTTGATGAAATATAAAATTTTACCACGAGGATCACAAGTTCGACGTAAAACGAATCCAGAGATATTTGTGGGAACGTATGACCATCGACGCACCAACCCATTGTAATTGGAAGGTACTTTGTACCAACATCACGGAAAGCACCAGATTTATAAAGGTAAACCTACAGACATTTTTTTTTAAACACAAATTTCGGTACGACCATCGTGAAATATAATACCACGTGCGTTAGTTTTTATAGTTGGGGTTAGCAATAAGAAATTGTTAATAATTTTAAGAAACATTTATTTGCATATTAATTCATTCACAATTTATATAATAAAAATACATTTTTGCTTTACAAAACGGATTATTTTGGGATACCTGTATTCCAAATCCCTATTTAATTTTCAGTATCAACAGACTTGATTTCCGAAGGAACCGACTACTGAGAAAGGTAGGTTTCATGCAACAAAATTCAGGTAGCCGAGGTAATTAGTAAATTTACAAATTTTATTAAATTGCGATTGACGGGGTTAATCCGTTATCCCTCAGATCATCGTAATATGAAGAACTACAGTAATAAAGAAATTTATTAAGACTTAAAACTAAGTGGCGCCATCTGTCGATTGCCATTTTAACTACAACAATAGTTTAAAAACACCCATAAGGTTTAGTAATCTGATACCATATAATTAAAGGCATTCGACAATAAAAAATTTAAATAAATTTATTAATTTTGTCATTGCATTTATGAAAACTGGGCACTGCAGGCCCAGTTCGACCTGTATAAGACCGACATCCCGTAGAGAAGACGAAATCACCATAGCTTAATAGCTCAATAACTTCAGCGAAATCATCGCAGAGCTCTCAGGTGTTTAGACGTGACATTTTGCACTTATAAAGTCTACTAAAGCTTCAATCAAAAATATGTGGTGGTAACCTGGTCCCGTTTCCTGACCTACTAAAAATATGTAGACATAACAGCTAGAGGAATAACAACGTGGTGGTCGCAACTTGGGTTTAATAAACAAAATGGACGCCGTCGCCGTGCAAGATTCACTATTACTGCAAGATTTTTATTTTTGAACGTGCAAGGTCATGTACCGAATCTAATAATTTTAATTGGAAATCATTAGAAATTGTTTCATTGAAAATTCCTTTAATATTGTTGAATTTTCATGGAAATCGTTGGAAATTCTTGTAGTTCATTAGAAATATTTTGGAATTTCAAATTCTATGAAATTATTTATTTTTAATTCATTTCAAATTAATGGGAATTTTCTGAAAATCACTGATAATTTTTGGAATTGTTCGGAAATCGCGGTGACAATTCTGTGGGCTCTTCGAAAATCGCTGGTATTTATTGGAAATCGTTGGAATTGCTTGGAAATGGTTGTAATTTATTAGTTCCAAATCTTAGGTATTTGTGTATGTTTAATTAATTTGAAATTACTGGAAATTTTCTGGAACACCATTGATAATTCTTGGAATTCTTTGCAATTCCTAGTAAATTATTGCAATAATGTATTGGAAAAAATTGGAATTATTTTGAAATCCTTAAAACTCCCTAAAAATCGTTGGAAATTGCTAAGAAACCGTTACAATTCATTGGAAAAATTTGGAATTCCGAATTTCAAAAACTAATGGAAATCCTCTGGAAATCGTTGGTAATTCTTGAAAATTCCTAGCAAAAAAAAGCAACTAATGGAGATTTTTGTTCTATACTTTTTATCTTCCACGTGGAAATGATAAATATTGTCCATTGCCTATTGAAAATGGAACAAAATTAAACGACCGAAACGCCGGACAATATTTTTGTTTTAATTCAGGCTTATACCCGACTTTAAAGTTATTGTTATTATCTGAAAGGTCAACTATAACTACAATTTAATACTTCTTCTTCATTCCCTTGATGTTCTTTCAAATATCCAGTTCACTCCTAGACATGGGGGCATTTAATATTAGTATCCCTATAGGAAATTATTGAAATTTATTGGAGACTAGCTGACCCGGCAGACGTTGTCCTGCCCAAATTTCAATTTTTGCCTACATGTATTTTTTAGATCTAATCCGCATAATGGCCTTGCGACTTATTTGGTCATCGCAAATACCAAACGTATTAAAAAAGGATTAAATAAATAAATTAATAAAAAATACAAATCAAGGTTTAATAAAAAAAAAGTTTAACAAAACTGTTTAGTATTCACAAAAACCACAATAATTTCTAATTTTACTTTATTTTATTTTTGCCAATTACTCTTGTTCTTTGTGTTCTTCCTTTTCCTCCTCCCCTTCGTCTTCTAATAAGGAATTTTCGAAAGCACGCAGCGATATTGCCAATTCCTGTTCTTCTTACATACATACATATATACATACATTGAATTTAATATATATAGATATCGTTCGTTAATACGTTGATCCGTTGAAACGTTGATTCGTTGATCCGCACTAACGTTGGTCAAGCTAATACAGCGCTTGACCAAAGTTCGCGGCAAGATTCTAAAGTAGCCTATGTTTTTTGTAGCATTGTAAATAGCTTCTACACCAAATTTGGTAGAGATTGGTCAAACGGTGTAGAATTGTATAGAAAACATACATACATACATACATACATTGAATTTTATATATATTACTATGTATCGCTTCTTTTTATAAGGGACACATGTAAAATAAAATGAATATTCAAAAATGAACTTGACAACACTTCCTTATTTTTTATGATTTTAAATACCCTTTTTGCTAGCTCTATTTTGTCAATACTATTTAGCATGAAAGTACTCTTAACCACAGAAGTCGATTCCTCGAGGGTGTGCTCTTTTGCTTTTTCTGAAAAATAACTTAAGAGGAGGGAAATTCGTCCCTCAAAGATACTCAAACGATATTGAATACTAGACAATTTATTTTCAAACAATAACATGAACAAATAATAAATAAACCAAACTTATACTAAAATCGAAATTTAACATGTAACAAATAAATAATTTTTATAATATTAAACAGATTGAAGTTATATTTCCGTTTTCCGTTTTACGCGTCGTTGTTTATTAACCGTTCACTAATATCCCGCAAAAAGTTAAATAAGTTTATCTTACCAATAATAGGTGTCGCCGTTATGTTTCTTAAATAATTTTAACATCCAGTCATCTACGAACAATGGTGAATCCTAACTTTTCTTGAGAATCACCTCGTGTAACTTTGTTTAGTGCTCCAATAATCATTTACAGCGAATCTTTGTTCCAATCGGTTATTATCACTACACAGCTTATAAAAGGTAAGTACCTCTGTATTTATTATCAAAATCAATCTCACGAAATTTCTTGTAATTCATACAACTTTATGTAAATCTTTCTTTGTTTCAGCTCCTCCACGTCGAATTGGGCTTTTAATCCAATTTTAACAACTTTTCTGACCAGAGTACCATAAAACGCTCTGACCTCTTACACATTTGATAATCATCCTTTTTATTTATTTTTTAATCTGCTGTTTCCTTGGTTTTTTACGAGTTTATCAATTTTGTCACTCTTTGATATCTTTTACAACGTGAGTACAATGCATCTTTGATATCTATTTTATTTTTAAACCAAAATGTCATTTTAAATAATTTCATCTCTGTTTTTAGGATCGTCACAGCAACCTACCGTCTGGTTACACTCAACACGCATCAGTCCCGGATGAACGAATCGTTGCATTTGTCTTTACCGTGACCACACCAAATTACGTAAATCTTTTGTACATTTACCTCACTTCTTAAAATTACCCTACATTTATAATACTAAAAACTTAATTATACATTGAACAAATTTTTCTATGAATATAAAATTATTGTAGTACATGATTTTTATATCATTGCTGGACGAATTTTTCCTCTCACTTATTTTGTTGATAACTAAATTTATTAGAGCGTTCAAGATTATCTGTTGAAACCTTCTTTGTCATCAAGAGTTTTCATGTAATTTGTGATCTTTATAGTGCTTATTCATTTTTAAAATTATTTACATTTTGAGTCATTGCAATATAGATTGTTGAAATTGCTAGGAAATCGTCATAATTCATTGGAATTCCAAATTCTGTGCATTTATTTATGATTAATTATACTCGAAATTTTCTGGAAATCATTGATAATTCTTGGAATTATTTGGAAATTCTACCAAATTATTGCAATTTATTGAAAACTATTCAAAATTTTTTGGAAATCGTAGAAATATCTGGGAAATCGTTGTAATCTATAGAAAATTGTTTGGAAATCGTTGAAATTTCCTCGAAACGTAGAAATTTATAGGAAAAATTTGCAAATTTATATTATATTTTTAATGTGAAATCATTGAGAATTCATTGGAATCTACTTATACTCGAAATTCTTTAGAAATTGTTGAAAGTTTTGAAACTGAAAAGAAAAATCATTGGAAAAATTCTGAATTCCGTATAATCCATATTTATTTATTTTTAATTCATTTGAAATCACTGATAATTCTTGAAATCGTCGGAAATTGTTGTAATTCCTCAATACAATTTATTAAAAATTGCTTGGAAGTCGTTGCGATATTTTTTTTAAATCATTGGAATTCTTGGAAAACCGCTGGAATTAATTGATGAGAATTTAGTGAAATTATTTATTTTTATTTCATTTAAAATTACTGCGGAGTTCTTTGAAATTACGAACAAATCTTGGAATCCTTTGGAACTTGATGAATTTCCTTAGCAATTATTGGAGTTTATTGGAAATTGTAAGAATTCGTGTGAAGTCGTTGACATTCCATGAAAATTATTGTGATTATATAATTGTAAATTGTGGGAATTTCTTGGACACCGTTGGAATTCCATAAATATAGTTTAAATTCATTGGAAAAATTTGGAATTCCGAATTGTAATTCACTTTAAATCGCTGAGTATTCCTTGAAAAATTATTCATAATTGAATAAATTTCTCAGAAATCGTTGGAATTCCTTAAAAATTATAGAAAGTTTTTGAAAATGGATGAAATTCCTAGGAGATATTTGCAATTCATTGGAAAAGTTTGGAATTCAGAATTCATTTCAAGTCACTGCGAATTCTTTTGTAAATCACTTATAATTCTTGAAAATCTTTAGAAATCGTAGAAATTCCATGGAAATAATTGAATCTTTGTAATTTGTTGGATAAATGTTGGAATTCCGGATTCTGTGTATTTATTCTTTAAGTGCCGTGCCTGATTTCAGACGTAGGCGACCTCTCTGCTATGTATGTGTTGTGCGTTTGAAGTATTATCACACACATAGGGGACCTACTGCTTAACGCGGGCTCCGAACCGCGGGAAGTGTATACACTAACTATATCTCCAGAGAGGCTGTACCAGGCAGATTATACCTCGGTGGTTTGCCATTGCCTTCCGAGGGAGACGGTCAGACTAAAGTTTTACTGAGCCCGGAGTTGAACCAGGTATTTAGCATTAGCAGCAACGCACTTAACCGCTAAGCTGGCGACCGTCTCTTTCTATGTGTATTTATTTATAGTGAATTCATTTGAAATCGCTGAGAATTATTTGGATATCAACAATAATTCTTGGAATACATCTGAAATGGAATATCTTAGAAATTGTTGTATTTGATTAAACAATTTTTACATTCTTGGAAATCGTAATTCAATAGAAAAATGTGGAATTCCGAATTTTTATGCCTTTGATTATAATTCATTTGAAATCACTGGTAATTTCTTGGAGATCACTGATAATTATTGGAATTTCTTGATTCTAAATAATTGCGATTTAATAGAATGTTTTGGAATTCCTTTGGAATTCCCAGGAAATTGTTGGAATTCATTGAAAATTTGGTATTCCGAATTCTGTTGATGTACATATTGCCATGTATCGCTGCCGTAAATACTCAAATTTTGATTTATATAGCGGGAGAATGTATCGTATTGTATGTATGTATGTATTGAATGTATCTACAAATTTCATATCTTTCAGATCTAACAACGTTTCCATCTTCATAGACAAGCGAGGCAGAAGCAGTCAACAATCTTTCAACCAAAGAAGATCCAGACACAACCCAGTAATTGCCTATTATGGTCTTATTGAATTAGTCAAATTATAAGTGTTTTGATTAAATGACCCAATTACGTCATACCCCCTATCTCTTATCAACGGAACATGACAATATATATTTTTCTTCTCTTCTTGACGTTCCTTAGCTAATTGTAGCCCAGACGATATCTCATCTCTCCTCTCTTTTTTTTAAATTTATTTTTAAATCAGTTGAATCACTGCAAATTTCCTTTAGAATTCTGTAAAAATCGGCAGAGTTCGTGGGCAATCTTTGAATTTCCTTAGAAATTCTTGAAGATCCTTGGAAATTGTTTGGAATTCCTTGTAATTTATCATATTGTTGGAATTGCTTGGAAACCGTCGAAATTCTTATGAAATCGTTGTAATTCATTCTTTTCAATTCACTGAAAATCCTTGGAAATTATTCGGAATTTCTTGAATACCGCATCTCAGTAATGTCACAAATTTTTAGTAATGAAATCGCTCGAGAATAATATTATACTATAATTAAATAAACAATGAAGAATATTAAGATTAAAGTCGTATGTAAACTTAGATAAAGCTGGAATAGTTTCATCTCTATAATATATAAAAATTAAGCTTTCTTACGCTTACACCCATTGTCAGGGCCTATTTTTGATTCAATTGGGCCCCAAGGCCCAAGCAAAATTTCGGGCCCCCTATCCTATATATACGACTTTCCAATAAGAATTTTTCTGTTTACCTTTGGCACCTTTTCTTCATGAAAAAAATGTTTGATGAAAATTAAATTTTCAAATGAATTGAAAAATGGTTTCAATGATTGTAAACAATTAAATAAGAACTTTAATTGGACAAAAACATAAAATAGGTAATACAAAAAACTGATAATATTTCAACAATATTCAAACAAAATCAACAACACAACAAAAAATAAAAATAATAGAAATTTCTGCTTTTGGGGTACAACGAACAAAATAAAGAATTATCAATAAAAGAAACAACTAATTAATATTTTTTTTACGTACTTTCATTTCAGAAAACTTATCTATGATACCATTAATTTCTAATGTGTCCAGAATATCGCTTTCTACGTTATGAATGGCCAAAGATGAGACATTTTCTTCATTCAGTGAGTTCCTCAAATACGATTTCACCCTTTTTAACGTAGAAAATGATCTCTCGCCGGAAGCATTACTGATAGGAATAGTTAAATATATACGCAACAATACCTCAACATTAGTGAAGGTTGACAAAATATTGTTATCGATTAAAAATTTCAACATTTCCTGAGGGTCTTTAGAGGAAATGTGATTTGAATCACAAAGGGCTTTGAATTGTACAATTTCATCCACTAAATCTTCAGTAGCATCCACATCCATATGGTAATATTTTTCAATATTTTTTATAGATACATAAAATCTATCATCCGATGGTTCAGTAAAAAATAGCCCAAAAACTTCATTTACACAATCATAGGCTTGCATTCTCATTTTTAACTCCGAAATCAACTTGTCACATATAATAGGAAAAAAAGTATTTATTTTAAAGTTCTCAGCACCGCTCAAAGTGATGTCTTGTGCAGGGCCTTCATCAAAACACTGCTTTCTCTTACGAACTCTTGAAATCTCATCCTTATAAACATTATTATTTGGCTGATTTTTTTTGGCTTCTTCCTCAATTTCATCAAACTGTTCTCTAAAATGCTTGACAAATTCAATCAATCCACTATACAGTGTACAAGCTGCAGTTAGATTGGCTTGATTTTCTTGTAGAGACTTACTGGTGGAGTTTATCCTGTCTAGGATTCTTTTCCAAATTGCTGTCATCAGGGCAAATTCAAATGTGTTCATTTTGTGAAGTAGATCTCCAGCTTCTGTTCTGGTGGATTTTTTTTTGGTTTGCATCGTCATTTAGCTCTACTAACGCTGATTTTATCTCACAAAAACCAAGCGCAATAGATTTAATAGCATCAGCACATGCTGACCATCTTGTATCACATATTTTCTTAACCAATGGTAATTTAGTTTTTGAAACAGATAGACATTTTTGAAGTACGTTCCATCTATGTGTTGAAGCCGAAAAAAAGTTATACAAGCATTGTACATTTTCAAAATATCTAGAGGCTCCTGAACAACTTTCCGCAGCACTATTACCGACCAAGTTTAAAGAATGACTGGAACATGGTACATTATGTGCATTTTTTGCCTTTTCTTTTATTTTTGCCTGCAATCCGTTATATTTCCCTGACATGTTCGATGCGTTATCATAACTTTGGCCTCTGCAGTGATCAATATTGATATTAAGGTCACTTAATTTGGTTAGTAGAACATTCAAAAGACTTTCTGCAGTATGAAAAAATATTGCCACAAAACCTAAGAACCTTTCTACTGGTTGACCATTAGGTAAAACATATCTTATAATTATTACAGTTAATTTATCGATATGAGAAATATCGGGCGTTGTATCGACGATAATGGAAAAGTATTTTGCGACTTGCAATTCTGTGATAATAACATTTTTTACCTCATTAGCAAGAAGGTGGATAAATTCATTGCAAATGGTTGAAGAAAGATAGTTAACATGCCCACTTCCAATGTTACTATATTTCTGGAGGTGTCCAGCTAGAAACGGGTCAAACTCACTAAGAAATTCCAACGAGCCTAAATAGTTTCAATTTCCTTTTGTAAAGAGTTTTGTCGTGGAACCATAAAATGGTAAACCATTTTTTGATAAAAACTTAATGGTAGCAAGCACCCTTAATAAAACATTTTTCCAGTAGTTTTTCTCCTGCAAGTAACTTTTTTCTATTTCTGTATCTATCCTTCCCTCCATTCGACTTCTAGTAATCATTGTACTGATGGAAGTTATGTGTTCGGAAGACCTTTCGTGGTTTTTCAAGTACTGAGTCGCATTTTTCCAGTCAGTGTAGCCATCGGCACTTAACTTGGCATCTTTCTTCGAAAAAAGTTTGCAAACATAACAATAAACACAGCCCGATTTGGGACTGTAAACCAACCATTCACGAAGGGCTTTTTCGCCGTTTTCTTTAGATTTGTAGAATGTTGAACTTTGTAAGCATCTAGATTTTTTCCCATCCAATTGTTTTAGACACCCACTTATTCTGTCAATATTTTGTTCAGGTCTGTTTTTAAGAACATATTCTTGAAATTCTGATGTTATATTTTGAGGCCAGTCTGCTAGATCACATGAATATGGTGCAGATTCACTTTGTTGAGGAGTTTCTTCATCAATTTCCATCATTTCCAAAGTACTTACGACGACGTTACCATCAACGTCCGCGTCTTCGTGTTCTTGTATCTCGATGGTACTCCCAATGTTGCTCGTTGAAGCATTTATTTCCTCATCTTTTGAAACACACGTTTATTTTTGTTCTAGAAGATCATGTTGATTGCCTGGCTCCTTTTTGAGGAATGCTAACATTGCGTTTCTATGTTTTTCTTTTTCATTTTCCCTTACTTTTGCCTTTTTACGCTTCTCACTACCACTTTGGTATTTGTAACTCATGTTCTTCTAAAATTAAAAAATACATTAATTTATTTTATTAATACATTAGTTTATTACAGTCCTGATGATGGAACAATAAATGCTTCCGAAACGTTGACGTGACAGCTTATTTGTTTTATTGCGATCCACTATCCCACTAGAGTTCATCTATTTAAAATACATTAATGTTGGAGTGATTTGAATTTTTGGGTAATGAAATACAGTGTCAATTAATATTTATTTTTGGGATTGAACATGTCTATATTTTTGTTTAGGTAATGATTATGGTTATTTTGAAATTTTGCACAAGGTATTAAAAATACGAAAATAATATATCAATTATAACTCAAAACTTACCTTAAGTTGAATTTCGATTGGACAATATGAACATCACTACATCACTTGAAAACTGAGCTGAGACTGAACAGAACAAAAATCTAAATAAATGATATCTACAAAACTACCCCACTATAATACTGTCGTCACCATAGATTGCTTGGTATTATCATGTTTTTGCCTTTTAAACGCAACAAAAATACGCTTTGTCGGTATATTGTCAAACACGCGCAAAAATGTACCATATACCGCCAATAAAGATCGCCTTAGGCGACTGCCGTAGCATTTTTTTTCCAAGTAATTCGTCGTCAAAAGCTCTTTCGGCTGATGGCGGCTGGCGGCATAAACAAAAACGCCGCGAAAAGACCCGCCAGCGCCGGTGCCGTTTGGTACCTAATGCATTTTTTATTTGCCAGAATTGACTAATTGAGAATTAGTGATGCTGAATTATAAATCATATCATATCATTATTATACCAATTTAAGCCTAATTCTATTTAATTTCCTTTATTAGATTTGGCTTGTTTTGGTGTGTTCAAATTGAAATTGGAATGGTTTATAATTATTTTTTTGAAGCCTTTTTCGGGCCCCCCTTTCCACCGGGCCCAAGGCCCAAGGCCCGGGCCTTATGTGCCTTATGGTAAAATAGGCCCTGCCCATTGTGAAAAGCTCTAAACAATGCTCAAGAATGGCCATACTAAAGCAGATTTAATATCACGTCATTATAAACATGTTATTATAGTTCCTTCTTTACAACAGTGTTGTTATCTAACTTTCGGCTTTCAATTTACAACAAACAGGTCTGTGTCTAATGACGGAAGTGGTCGGTAATGCTATAGTATAATTCTATCACCCTAATATAACGTAGTATTTACTTTAGTAAATAATTAAAAATTTATTTAGTATACTACATGGGCATGTAGGGGTTCCCTCACTAGCCAGTGTAGGTATTATCATTTGTCATTATTAGACAACTAGAACGTGATTGTCTTGGTTGTGCGGCCTAAAGGCCGCACTTAGACGACATATGTTGCAACGTGGATTTGACGCTCGCGCGCACAAAATTTTTTGTGGTTTAATCTCGGTTGAAATAATAGAAATTATTTTCATCATTGTAACGTTTTAAAAATCGAATATTCGTAAGTTAATTTGAAGTCAGTTATTTTAAAATAAAAATTTATACAATCCAATGTCTTAGTTGAAATTTTACCGCTCGAAAAATACTACCGATCAAGTAGACAATCTAGTTATAAGAATGTTAATTTACGTATCATTATTATATTTATACAGCATGGAAGAACGAAGTCAATTTAACGTAGCATAACTTTATCGGCGAAATTTTATGCTGACCGAGTGTTTTAGAATGACAAATTAGTTTTATATTCACGCAGCTAATTTATATGCAATAATAAAAGTATGAGATATCCACGTACAGACGTTTTCCCGTGGGATAGAGTAGCCTGCCTTCGGTGGCCCACATGTAGGTGAAAATCTGTTATTTTTGTTAGGCTTATCGGTCTCCAGATGGATAAATGTGTAAAATTTAGCTTTATCGCGCCTTTATATTGCAATTTACTTGATAAAAAGCAGTAAAAACGAACAGATGCACAGCTGCATTTGCTGATAGAAACTTAACTTTCGTGGTAAAAACCACACGTGCATGCACGTGCACAGCCAAATGTGTAGCTCTTTTCGACTAAGTCCCGCCTTAAAGTAGGAATAAGATTTACATCAATCAAAACCAATGCAGGTCGAGTGCATATATGCTATCTTTTGTTTTACGGTCCTTTTCAAAAGCGGGGGCCAATTAGAACCTCGGACCGCCGCATGAGGAGAATTTTTCGGATCCCCAAAAATGCATCTTTTGCTCAGATTTTACGGGAGTTTTAATATAAATAGCATGCACTTGGCTACAATCAGGAACTTCTTTTGAACATCCAACAGTGCTTCCAGAAATTATGCCCGGCAGTGGGTAATCGCTTTTAAGCGGAATTAATAGATTTACCTCAGTAAATTAAATTATCGAGTCAAATATACGTTTAAAACTTAGTGAGTGTTTCCCAGGCAAGTTAACACATGTTATTATTGACATTATGGTCCATTATTTTTGTCGCGTTAAACTAAATATTTCATGAACATTATTTTAAATTTTTACCGTTAGTAAATATTGTATGAACATTGTTTTAAATCATTACCGTTTTTAAATATTTTTATGAACATTACTTTAAAGTACTGCCGTTTTTAAATATGTTATGAACATTACATTAAATCATTGTCGTCATTTCAACTAAATATTTGTTGGACTCTAGCATGAATTGTCCATTGTTTAAATTAAACCTTATCCACGCGATATAAAACTACTCTCGCTGTTTAAAGATAGTGGCCGCAATTTAAGAACCATTTCGAAGTGTAAATCAAACACATTAATATGGTTGCTAATTAAAGTTAGTTCGTTGAACTTTTTCTACGTTATTTAAACCAGTTGCACTGACTAAATTAAATATCTCGTATCGCTTATGAATTATTCTCGTTTCGTAACGTTATAATAATTATGCTAATTATTGTAGATTGTTGCATTAAAATATTTAAACATTTCGTTGTCGTTATCGACGAATTTTGTGAACTCTTTTTAAAGTGGTTCGTTTAAAAACCAAACGGTTTCACAGATTAGTTCGGTTAATTTCTTTGCCGACTATTTTTGTGCGCAAACATTTACGTTACGTATCGGCGTGTTATTTGTTGCTAAATACAGTGACGAACTCAGTATAGGTCGGAAAGTGGTGAATTATGTCAACAGTCGCTCGTTCGAGTTTCGGTTCTTCATTTTTCGGAAAAATGGGAGAATTATAACTCCCATATTACGGCGAAATTATTTCGCACCGGAATCCTCATTTGAGAGGGACACCCGTGGAAGAAATCGAACGCACCTCAAAGGAGTATTTATTGGTATCGCATTTTTTATAACCTCAATCATTGGAGGGACTCAATCAATCGACATTTATCGATATTCTCACGCTGGGAAAAACATCTACCCGAAGGACCGACCCTGAAAACAAGAAGCCTTCATGTAAATTATTACGTAAGCATTTATTTTATTATTATTAAGTATTATTGTACCTAGTGGTCCCATTGATCACAATTTTTCAAGGAACATTCCGTTCCACCCTGCAAGACGAATTCGCACTCGTGTATTCCCTTTGTTTATATATTAATATTTAGTTGAATGTGGTGTTATCACCAGTATGCCGTTAGTGTTTTAAAGTTTGTTTATTGAAGTAACGTAACGATTAGAATTGTGTTTCATGTCAAGTTTATACTCCCACTTATGGGGATTTCTGCATTCAATCTTTGTGGTTTAATAATCCAATCTTTCCATTTCATGAACAGCTGTTGGTGTTCCAACATTAATATTTTTATCGTTAACTTTTATGTTAGTCAAGTCATATGTAAATATTTTGTCTTTCTGCAATTGTGTTTGTAAATTTGATTGTACAATTGTTGTATTTTGTCAAAACCCCTTGTTTATTCCGTTTTTATTATATCTGTGTTATTATTTATTTATGTGTTTTATTGTCGTCATATGTGTGTTATGTTTAGCTATTTTTGCCGAAGGAAAATCTGTCTACTGTAAAGGTAAGGTTGTTCGGGAAGATTTTCCCAGGGTGAAAATTAGCGTGAAGAATCAGGAAGCTGTCGTGAACCAGCTTGGAGGAGCGATTTTTCATCCCCTTCGAATAAACTTCGGTTTAAGTCCACGTGGCGCCCATTTAACTACCCCTCGTGTAAATTTATTCCCCCAGATAGTGACAATATTCCGGATCACGATTGTGGATCGCCCAATCGTTGATGAGAGACCCTCAAATCGCGACGTTTCGTCACAAGCCCTTTTTTTCTCGTTCAATCCACCCACCCCTTCGCGGCTAGAGCTAGTCACCCTATTTAGTTTTGTTCGGAAGGTGTCTTGTTTGCGATTTGTCAGGTAACAATGTATAGATAAATTAAGTTATTACTATATGTTTTAATAATAGTAATAACTAGAATGAGGGTATTTGGTTGTGTGGCCTTTATATACAATAAGTATTAATTAATAATATTAAAAATTTATTTTTAACATTTTTGAAAATAAGAATTTATAATCCCATGGGTTGGGCAGCCCGTGGTTTTGTACACCCAGAACACGCTGCTATTATATCCCTGGACGTAATCTGGAATAAGTAAACACTCAAATTTTTATGCATTGCAATTCGAAGAATCTTGTTGGTACTTGTTATTTTTACAATCTCATTTTACCAACGCGGCATTTTCCGAGATTTACATTCAAACTTTCAGCTCAATATTTATTTTAAATTGCTATTTGAAGTGAAATCTCTAATCTTCAATAGTTTAGTGACCCCGTTGTTAAATTTGTGTATTATTATTTTACGTTTATTTATGAACATTTGGCAATTAAACTAGAGGTATTTTTTAGTTAATTGAAATGACAAAGCTTAGCTGTTCAGTTAGAACATCAACGAACATGAAAGAGGCGAATGAACGTTATTAGCCTCCGTTTTGAAGCTACTATTGAACAATCTTCGGTGTAGCAATGAAGTGCGTTGACTGCGGATATCAAGGTATCCGGTTTGAAGCTCTATCTCTCGATAGAGCGACATTGCAGGAGACTTACAGTTTAACGTGGATTCCAAACCGCGGCAAAGAAAGAAAATACAACTGTAAACTCTACTAGTCCATACCTCATTGGTCATTGTCATTACATGACGCACAACAAAAACTACCACCAACTTTTCAAACCAGAATGGTAGCTGTATAGAAGTTCCAACTTGTTTAAATTAATAGAAGTTAGTGTATGTATGTAGGTATATGAAAACACTTTTCATACATACCACACATTTAGCAGAGAAGATCATTATGCCGGAATGAACATTAAGAGGAAGAAGTAAAAACAAAATTCGAAATAAACAAAGCACTTTTGCTGTTTGGTTAACATCTATAATGCGGAGGACTTAAACTGAGACTTAATTAAATTTTAATTATATATTTTCATGGCTTACACTTCAAGTGCAGCTGAAATTGCATATTGTTATTAACATTGAATAGCTCAAGTCGTAATATTTTGTGCTTCCACATTTTAGCATGAATAAATAAATATACCGCTTTAGATTATTATAAGCGATGAAAACAAAATACAAGAAATTTAATCGTGTAAGTTAGCTATCCACTAAGTGACTAAGTAATATAATGCGGGATCAAAGTGTAACGAAAACTACTGCAATGTCGATGAATATTTAAATAAAACCAAAAGCTCGGTCATGATGTACACCTGCTCGTGCTTTTTAAAAGCACCGTCGAGGGTATTTAAAACTGGGAAGGTAGAAATGTATATTTCTTGAAATAAAAAAAGTATATAAACATGTAATATTTATTTATGCTAAAAACGGTAATACTATCTACTTTGTTTTTACAAATTTGCATAATTTCGTGACTGCTTATCTTATACGTACTATAACATATCAGGTTAAGAGTCACTCATTCTTCACAAAACTAATGGATTTTAATTGACTCAAGAGTATTTAAGGCATTACTAATGTAAAAAAAAATTGTTATTATTCAACAGCGTTCACTATTCCCCTAATAGCAGTGGCAGATCGTGCCTTGCTTCAATGGGAGGGCACAAAATTTAGAAAAGGAAAATATAAATTTACTACTGTATTGTTATTTACTTGAAATAATAATAATTTTTTTTTTTTGGTAAGAGTGTGCTTGCCCTTGTGCTCTTTAGGGTAAGCCGCCACTGCGACAACACGACACATAAACATCATATAGCCAATCAGAAAAATAAAGTATATATTGCTCTGATATGAACAAATATCTTAATTTGAATATTATTTGAAATTTAAATAAATAGTAGAATGCCAGATTAGGTTTAACGATCCAGAGAGAGAGAGTACAAAAATTTTCGGATGCGGCATGGTGGTAAAGAGGTGAAATTTAATTTTAGTCTGAAAATAGTAGACCTATTTTGCATTTATGTAATTTATTTATAGTTTATTCACTTTAAAAGTGGACAAAAAAAATTATTGTAATTCATCAAATACATTTTGCACAACCTACAGCACTTTAAATCGCTTCTACTGAACAATTTGTATTTCCGAGCATATCGACAAATTTTATAACACGTATTTGCTCACAAACCGTCAGTTTTAGAAATCAATCACAAGGAAATAAAAGTTTTGCGGTATGAATTTATCTTTGCAACTGTGTATCTATGACCGCGATTGGATAAATAGTTCTTGAGCAATTAGCGATAAACCAAGACAGCGCTTACTGATGACTGTTTATGCGATTATCCACCAAATCCGTGAAAATGCGCGATATCATTTTATTATTATCAAGCATAGAAAGTTCAGGCGAGTGCAATTCCCAGGCTTCGGATGGATGTTCGAAAATATTCCTGTATGTGAACTTTGGTTTTACATAACACGCGCGTATTATTGACAGCTAATACGCCTGGGTTCTAATTCAAGTTGAGGAACATGTTTTTCAGCATACCATCTTGCTAAATTATTATTAAATTTTAATCTACTATAACCTTTAAATTCTTCTTCTGTTAAAGTTGATGTTTTGAAAGCAAAGTTTGGCTTCGGTTGTACCAAGATGCGGTAATATTAAATTTATAGCGTCTTCCAATTTTTGTGTAGTTTATTCTTTAAATTTAATATTATTAACACTTATTTTTATTTACTTTTTGAATGTCTTTAATTAACTCAAATTTTTGAAAAATAATAAGGCAATATTATGTACCATTGTGTCATTTGTTTCTTGGCAGCACTTGTGTATTAAATAAATGGCTTGGGGGGGGCAATAAAATAAACCGAAATGGGTTGTCAAGAATTTCTCAAGTCATTTTAAGAAAATCTTCATCATTGATCAGTCTTCAATTTTGGTGTACAAGATTTTGTAAATGTCTGCTCTTCTTTCGATTTCATGAAAGAAATTTTGGTGTAAAGTAAATTACCTGCAAAATTTAAATATTTTAATAATTGGCATAAAATGGGCACATATTGAAACTGTAAAAATATTGCATGGTGCGAATTTACATGTTAACACTCAAGTGTTACATTCAGGTTACGTAAAAATGCATACAAAAATACGATCAAGTTTTAAATTGAGTGCCAATAATTCACATTGGACGCAAACTTAATAGGCATGTTCATACGTAATCTAATACGTAAAATGAACGAGAAGTTGAAAATTTTAATCTATACGTTCGCTTTACGGGCGTGAGTTATGTACTATATAAAATGTAAGTATTAAATTGAAAACGAACGTGAAGATGAAAAAAATTGAACTGCGTTCATTTTACGTATCAGGAGATTACCTATGGACATACCTCAGTCCGTAGGTTAGTGTTCGTTTCTTATATTTTTCTTTTGAAATGAAAAAACAAGTAAATCTGCGCGAAAAGGTAGATCGGGCCCGAAGAGGTAAATGAAGTCAAAAAAATTCATACAGGTATACCCTGCACCCCTTCCTTTACCTGAAATTTGCTCTTGGCCCAGTTTTGTTATACTTAGGTTATGTTACAAAAACAAAAAGTTCCTAAAAGGCACAAGAACAGCGATAGTAGGCTGGAGTGGTTTTTCCATTTCAGCTGAATAAAGATCAAAGACCATAAAGGGGCGAATAACAATATGTAAGGTTAACAGCTGACGAAATACCGAGAGGTGAATCCGGTTGTCACCGTGGAGGGGGTTTCAGTGGGTAAGAATCTCGCACTACCATCCCAGATTGGGGTGGTGCCTATGAAGGTTCCCCTCTCCCCTGCATTAAAAAAAAATACAATAGTACAACAAAATGCTGGATAATTGAAAATAAATTGCTATCTTGTGAGATGTTAAGGGGTACGTCTGACTACTCTTCAAAAATTTGGTCAACTTCTTTAAAATACATCCATGTCTTCCAGGCACTAATTTTCCTAATACAAAAAAAAGTGTCTGCCCGTGTAAATGCTTGGAAAATCTTTTTTTAATCCTGTATCTCTTGCCTGTTTTGTATAAGCTTCCAAACTTCCACTTAGCCATTGGTCTAACACAATATCAACTCTGTCTATAGTTTTTAGTCTCCTCTGGATGTAGGGTTCAATAAGGTTGTCGCTGTACTGTTGGAATGTTTTATTTGCTTGTTGTGACAACATATGGATTAATGCAACTTCATCAATCACAAGGCTGAAAGCTGCAGGTTCACTAACAGCCTGTACATTATCAAGAGTGGATTAAAGTATGTAACAAACTACGTACATTTTTTTTAGAATCTGTGAATCTGAGCTCTTCTCGTGAGAAAAACACTCCTTGACATCGATTTTTCAGACTTGCCTGCCAATATAAATATAACCTCCCGGTACACAATATTTTTCGTGTACACTGATTTCGTACCCTGCATTAATTTTCCTTGATATTTTCCGTGTTATCTTGACATCGTCAGATCATCACACTCTAAACAACACCACATACCCCGTGTAGGTCTGCCCCTAAAACTTTCATGGCGGACCCTTTCTCGCTCCACCTTTCGTCGTTTCGCTTCTTAACCTTCTGGGTTGCCACTTCTTCAACAGATTTTCGTCGTTCAGGAAGCATATCAATCAAGTTAATTTTGTTGTTTGTTGAGATTCAGATGAATAGTAAACATAATCTGTTAATCCGTTTTAATCTGTTCATCTGATCTCTAATAACTGTAACAGAATGTTGTAAGAAAACTTTCGTTACTTACGACTTCCCTTTTGTATATCGTCATACACCAGCGCCATGGAAATTCTTGGTGTGTACCAAGTTATAGAACATGTCCGAGGTTGTTTTTCTGAGTTTAGTGGTCGATTCGAAAAGATGGCCGCCACGTTTTGTCCAACATTGATAAAGGTGATCACCATATTCTGGTGTGATTTGGGATTTGGTAGTTGTGTTACCAGAGTTGTTGGGATGTTGACTTTGGTATGGAAAGTTAACTTTTAGATTTGGTGTTAGCTTCTTCATATTTCGTCCTGATGTTATCGATACCTGCCATATATTTGGTTACTACTGGGACTTATAGTGGCACAATTTTAATACCATGTTTTGCAGTGATCAACCGTAATTAACTATCCCCAACCTTCGCATACTGGCCTGAGTCTAGCAGAAAATAATGGGCATTGACTTCCTTACGTTTTTTTAAACAAAATTTTCGGGATTTGGTTCATGGATTTTTGATCCATAACTCGCTTCTGCCGGAGAAATCGAGGAAAGAATTACATGATATAATTCCTTTATCCTGTTAATTCTGTGTAATCTGTTTAATCTCAATAATCACGTAAAATATGTATAAAGCAGTTGAGACTGTAGAGACAATAAAATTTACAAAATCTCACATGTTCATCCAAATGCTGCTATAAAATGAATCGCATCATCGATCTTACATTAACTAGATGATAAGACATAGACGCATTTCTTGTGAAAACAAACAGCAAGAAGTACAAAATTTGTTTTCCTTATTTGGGTGCAACACAGGTTGGATATTATTTGGGATATTTCAAACATAAAAATTTATTTTATCTTTTGGAAAATAATTTAAAAATTAGGAAATAAGAAAACGACATAAAAATTTTAGATTCAGTTGCAGCCATCTCAAGGACTATGAAAACGAAAAGCATTTGTTGCATACCACCATAAATGTGGGCTTCAAAACAACCAACTTGTGGTATATGGTTATGTTAATATAAGATTACCAACTGATCTTCGTTTTTACTTTCCCATTTACGTAGTAAAGGAAAGTATTGTTATCGAGTTAAAAAATAAAATTTTAGTTAGCATTTTCCCATGGTCTATGAGCCCATACGAATTGTTTAAGACCAATTTTGGAATGATGTCCGGATGTGTGTGTGATGTATATGAAGTGTGATGTGTGGTGATTCTATCGTCAACGTTTTCAGACAAACGCGTGCATTAATTGAGTTGAAATTTTATACACTAGTTTGAAGTAACTGTCTAAAAAGCTGATAAGATTTTGGTTGAAAACCGTCCATTTTTAACCCCTTTTTTAGAGGAATGAAAATTGTTAAAGAGCATTGCCGCTTCCCGGTGGAACATATTGCGATATCGAGATACCACGTCAATGGAAGTACGTTATTTAAGTTTCGGTAAAATTTTATTATCAATAAAGCATGTGACTTATCAAAGTAATCAGAAAAACTTCGTCCGATACCAAGAAATTTAGTTCAAAGTCAAATCTATATATATAAAATTCAATGTATGTATGTATGTATGTATGTATGTATGTTTTCTATACAATTCTACACCGTTTGACCAATCTCTACCAAATTTGGTGTAGAAGCTATTTACAATGCTACAAAAAACATAGGCTACTTTAGAATCTTGCCGCGAACTTTGGTCAAGCGCTGTATTAGCTTGACCAACGTTAGTGCGGATCAACGTTTCAACGGATCAACGTATTAACGAACGATATCTATATATATAAAATTCAATGTATGTATGTAAGAAGAACAGGAGTTGGCAATATCGCTGCGTGCTTTCGAAAATTCCTTATTAGAAGACGAAGGGGAGGAGGAAAAGGAAGAACACAAAGAACAAGAGTAATTGGCAAAAATAAAATAAAGTAAAATTAGAGTTATTGTGGTTTTTGTGAATACTAAACAGTTTTGTTAAACTTTTTTTTTATTAAACCTTGATTTGTATTTTTTATTAATTTATTTATTTAATCCTTTTTTAATACGTTTGGTATTTGCGATGACCAAATAAGTCGCAAGGCCATTATGCGGATTGGATCTAAAAAATACATTTAGGCAAAAATTGAAATTTGGGCAGGACAACGTCTGCCGGGTCAGCTAGTGATTTATAAAAAAAGGACATAAAGCAGGTTTGAATAAAATAAATTTTAGATGTAACTTTTAATAATTGTCTTTGTTGAAAATGTTTAATTTATAGTAAATGAAAGATTGTTAGTAATAAGAAAGGTATTTCAAAAGTTAGAATATTGTTAATTGATTGATTAATGTAAAAATTTATGTTAGCGTTAAATTTAAATAAGTTTGTTAAATCATTACGTGAGTTCGACGTGTCACAAGTTAATGAACTGTGTATGGAAATTTCATGTCCAGCATCTTTATTTATTCAACCACGAAGCACTTAGGAAGAAGTCAATCCAATCTGAAAATATAAAAATTTTACTTATAAAATTTCAACGAGTCACAATGTGCTTAATACAGACCTGTAACATGAAAATTTCGATAATATTGATTTTTCCGATCAACCAATAAAATGCGTCTACACAAACATCGAGATGGCTATGAATTTCGAGATAGAAAATTAAAAACAATCGAAGAGGCCCTTGTGTTAGATTTCACACGTGAATGGTGGCGAATTTTAATCGTCCTAATAAAAAGTAATCTTATAGAGAAAATAATTTGTGAAAGTATAAAATACGAGTGTAAAAATCAAGAAATTAATTACTTACCTACGTAAAACCAAAAATAAGTGGAAAAACGTAAAGGATTGATAATATTTCTAGAGAATTAAAAATCGACACAAAACGAGGTTAACAAACTGCAGCTGGGAGCTTTTCATGGTAATAAACCCATCCGAGTGTATTTTGGTGCGCAATTGTACCATCTCCAGTTCGAGCAACGACAAAATTCCTGAATTTTCTAAGGTAACGTGCACATTAAAGTACAATTTTAATATAACTAAGTGAAATTTTCGGACTCCATACGACACGTGTTTTTCTTTATTTAACGTTCAGAATTTTGATAATTAGATTTAATAATAGAACTTTTTAAATATAACAAAACCTTTATTTACATTTGTGTGCTAAATAAAAACATTATTAATTTTGTAACGAAGGATATTTATTTTGACCTGTTCCGCGACATAAATTTATTTACAGTATTGGTCAAGGAACGAACTCACCCTGTACAAGGTAAGACACATGCACTACGAACCAGCTAAGCCGAGGCATATTATTTCCATTAATTTGTATTTACTAAATTTCGCATACATTTCCATTGACGGGGTAAATTTCTGTACACTCGCATAAACATTAATAATAAAACGTGTAACCACATTAGCGAGGGTTATTCAGAGCATATTTTGACTAGCCCAACGTGAGGCAGTATTAGGAGTCAAAGCTTACTACATAATTTTGTCCGCACAACGAGAGGCTCGAAAGCTCACTACAATATGAGATTGAAACTCATATCAATCGAAAGAGATTATTTTTCCGCATCTTATGATACCCCACACTTGATATTTCCCTCTTAAATTATTGTTAAAATGCAAAAATACAATAAGCGCTGTTAAGAAAATATAGTTTGCCTTGGATAATTTTGATCCAAGTTTTTATCCAAATTTTGTATTAAACACATAAATTTGAGCAAATCACTCACTCGCTCATTCATAATTTAGTGCGTATAGCTACGAGGGTCGTGGAGAGTTGAAATTTTGCATACCCGTGTGGTTTTACGAGGATTGAACGGGAAAATTTTCCCGTTTTTCATGGGACGTAACGGAGGGGGTGAAATGGCGCTTCAAAGTGGTTACAAAATTTCGGCATTCACTTTAGAGAGTTGACATTTTTCAGGGAGCTCCGGGCGGTGGGCGAGGGGGCGAAACAATTTTTTCTTTTTCGAAATTTTTTTCCAGCGCATGGCAAGAGGGCTCCTCGCGGTTTTTCGTATTTTTGTATCTACTTCCAGAGTTTTCGTTCGATTGACCTGAAATTTGCTCGAGGGGTGGGAGCGGCGAAAACGGACAATCGGTATGGCCAAATTTTCCAATTTTTGTCCCGCTACCGTTTATATGGGGGGGGGGGTAAAAATTGAATAGTTTTTTGCGCCTGGCTCGCTTATTTTCAGATTAAAGTTTCGATTTTTTGGTCTCATTTGGATCCTCTCAAATTTAGATTTGCATTTTTGCAAAAAATGCCTAGGTCGCAGATCGCTTTCGAGATCACTTTGTTAAAATGAAAATATAAAATAAGTGCTTTTAAAAAATATGAGTTACCATGTTAAATTACAAATTAAATTTCGTAACTTTGATATCTCAAAGTAATTTGTGTATTTTATCGAGTTAAAAAATTTTTTGAGTTAACATCTGTTTTATTAATATTTAATATAAAATGAAGTGGAATCTACTAAATGGGAAAGTAATGTGTTGTCACATCAGATTTTTGCTATTCTAACTCGATTTAAATTCACAAATTGAATTTAATCAATTATTTCGCACTCGACCAAGTGTTCCAGGTCTTCTGTACCGAGGGAATCCCGGAACTTCGGATCGCAAATCACTTCAACTGAAATATGTTTTCGATATAATTCAATATTGGGATAAATCTTCGCGAAGGCTCGCTTAGCGTCTTCCAAATTTTTGGCGCCAGTTATTATAACCCTTCCCGATTTAAATATCTTAGCGCAAATATTTTCAATTCCCGTTGAATATTTCATACCCGGGAATGCTTCAGGAGAATAGACACTTCCGTCTGCATCTGGAGAGGGGAAGATTTCTTCCACTAAATTCGGCAAATCTACAAAATACGGAAGGTAATAACAGACCACCATATTTTGAATTGTGAAGTTTTTAAATCGGACAGGGTAATTCAATTTTTTAATTATCCTTGCAAATATTCTGCAAGCTTGTTTTGTACTTTCGATCGAATTAGTCCCCGTGCATACTATAGCACCAGTAGAAAAAATTAACCCTGTTGCTTTAGGATTTTTCAGTCGCATTATGGCGGCCGAGAAGGTCTCTGGATCGTAATACGTGTTACGAAGTACTTTAACGCGTTCTAAGTCGATTTTGCAGTCTAAACATACCGTTCCCGTTATATTTTCAATTATCGGAGTAAGAGAATGAAAGTCAACTGGATCGTTTGTATAAAATCTTGATGGCCCGGTTTTTAAGGCACTCAGCTGACGTTTGTACTTAACGGAATTCTTTCCATTTGTGATAACGATGTCATTGTCAATTTTGGAACCATCAGGATGTAGCTCAAATGTTTTACTTGCAACTCTGTCCACCGGAAGTACAGAAATTGGTTCAGTGGTAGACGTTGTAGGTACTTCTATCTCATTACAATTTATGGCGTTATCTAGCTCTGGTTTGGAAAGTTGTTGAATAATCGTTTTTAGACACTTCATTGTGCTTGAAAAATGTAATTTTATAAATTTTTTATTTGTATTTAATATTTTATGAGTCGACTGTTGAGTTTGAACAATAGACCTAGATGGGTCGAGGGGATTAGTTAATGAAAAAATATCTGTGGTTACATCTGAATTTTTAGTCGATGCATTATTACGCTCTGTTTCTTCAAGCCTTTTAAATGCATCGGTTTGAAATATTTCGGATGTAAGTGAGGGGTAGTAACGTATATATTTTTTGTAATATGAACCCAAATGATAACCGTATTGCTCTATCGTTGATGACACCGAGTGTTTGGAGTTAAAGGAGATATTCCAAAGCCTATTTTCGAAATTTTTGTAGAACATTGTAAAAGTTACTTATGCACGTGATGAATGGTTTATCCGATCATTAATTGGTTAATTATATTATATAGTAAAAATTTTTCAGTTGGTATCGGATTATCTCAACGATAATCCTCCTCCTCCTCATAGTATTTGAATGACGTCGAAACTCCTTTTCGACACGTTCTAGAGGGTCAAAAGTGACCGGTAGGTCCCTTGGGCTTGATAGTATAAACAAATTAAAATTATAAAAACACAGATGTCGAAAAATATATTCTATGTCGATGGAAGATATATAAATGATATCCTCCCAACCAGTATGCCTCCGAAAAGTAATTTTTTCGTTTATAGTTTTTTTTGCCCTATATAAACTTTTCAAGCCGAAGATCTCTTGATCTGTTGATCTCTGATATAAACATGTCATGTTTGGAAAAAATAGGATAATTTTGGAACATCCTGTAAATGAAAACCTCATATTCGTAATTTTATGGATGGAAAAGTTTTTCTACTGTGTAAACTTTGTTGAATAAAATAATAGTTTGAACTGTTTAATTGGATTTAAAGAGTAAAAAAAACTTAAAAACCATTTAATCTATGCAATTCTTCACGTTTAAATTAGTTCATTAAATGCAGATTTGATATGCAAATGCTAAGAAAATGGAAATTACAAACGAAGAGTAAAACGAGAATTTTGAATAGCCGAACTACTTGGTGCTGCATTTGAGTTATTAATATGAAGAAAAAAATATTAAAGCTCGAAATTATTTGCGAACATTTAAAATTTAATTAAGCCTGGGAAAATTATCGGCGGTGTCGTCGAGTTTAAAGAAGTTCTTGGCGCGAAATAATCTACTTTGTGGAAAATACATGTTATTTCAATTTTTAAATTGGATGGATATACGATTGCAGCTATATCTACAATATATAATAACTCAATGCCGAGCAAGCTCAATTTTTGCTGGAAGGAACGACTAAAGCTGCGAATACCTTCTACTTCCTGGTTTGCTCGGCAAAAGCAATTTTCTAACATTAAATTCTAAATTTACGAAGTTTTAGGTTTCTCAATCTACAATTTGCATTAATTTACATGTCATTTTCCAGTTAGACATTTCCTTGTTTATCTAGGACTAGGATTTCTATGATATGTTGACATTTCCGCTTTTGTATTGTGTATGTGTGGCGACTATGCCTACAAATTGCTCAAGCTAAATTTAAATCAATCAATTTATTTGGTGTGTAAGGTTAAGTGAGCTTGATGTTACTCCTATGTCCTTTAATTCGTCGTAAAGAAAACTAAGTTTGCTTTAAAAATTTTCTCGTCTCACTTCTCTATGCTTATCACTTTATATTGCTGCTTATTTTGCGATTGATGTATTGTAAATTGAACCGTCCATATTTGCATCTATTTGAAATAACGAAAATTGCATAGGGTCGATTGCATCTATGCCAAGTAATTTAGAGCTTCCAGCATATGGGGCACTAATCTCATTCAGTTTTTCTTCTATTTTCTGTTTACATTTTTAAAAATTTATAATTTGCATTATAGTATATATTTAAAATGTTTAACTAATGCTAGATAATCCGTATTAAGGTATAATACGTTTTGTTACTAAGAGAATATTGGATCAACAGATCATCCCAAGTAACACACTATAGTTTATTTATCGTTTATATCTGGTATAAATCGTCTATTTATGGTAGAATATTAGGTTTTTTTTTGCGTCTATTTTTGGTTTGTGTTACTAGGGATCGGATCAACGGATCATCGTATCAACGGATCTGATGAATATTTATCAGTATCTACATTTGTATGGCAGATAGCGTACCGGAGATATTGTCTATCGCTATAGCTATCGCTGTCCCTATCGCTCTCAATGCCCCTATCGCTGTCGCTATCGCTATCCCTATCCCCATCGCTATCCCTATAGCTATCGCTGTCCCTATCGCTGTCGCTGTAAAATAATAAAATATATTCTATATAAGTAAAATTTAGTGACAAAAGATTTCGGTTTTCAGATTATAGTATCTTTATTATCGGATAAAAAATTATTTTTTCACATAAAAGCAAAAAGATAGCATTTTTATATATTGCCGTGATATGATAATAAAATTTTAATTTGTATCGCGGGAAATGATACGGCACTCTATTTTCTTTTTCTCCGACTAGCTCAAAATTTAACTCTATGAGGGCGTGACACTGGGTTCGATTATGAACAAAAACACACTTTACCGGGTTACTGACAATTGGCAACTTATTCAAATGAACGATAATGATTTTAATATGTACCTGAATCTTCTTTGTACCCTTTTACGCTGTATCTAATTTTAAGCAAATAACTCAAATAAATCTCTTCATCCAACAACCTATTCATTTATTAATACAAAAAGGCAATATAAAAATATTGTGAAACAAAATTATTAATTTCAAAGAAAAAAAACAAATTAAGTGTACAAATAATCGTAAAGTTCAAATAATCTAACCACCCCCGATTTAATCGCAGTAAGTTAATTTCAAAAATATCGTCAAACAATTTTAAATAGCGCGCGCACAAATTTTACTTTCTTACCGCCTTTTCTCTCCACCGTCGAAGAAAGGAACCAGTTCTGTTGTTTATAGAAGTCGCTTGTATTGACGTGATCCAGCATCAAAATTGTCCATCTACCTCTCGAATTATAAAAAGAATCGACGACCATAAAATACTTGTTGTTTTTAAAATAACAATCTTCTTTCCGTTTTTGCAGGTAAATACTTGATCTTCCTAATTAATTAATTTCTAACAATACTCCACTCATAACCAACAAACTTTCAACAGTGGTACCAAAAATTTTCATTAAAAATTATATTCGCCGTTTTATTAATATCGTACTAATATTCAAAAACCACATCTATTCTCCTTGCTGGTCGGTCACTAATCGAATCCTTCTCACGGACCCCGTCCTCGTTTTCCAATTATCTTTTCCCCTTCCAAAATTTCTGAGACGGCGTATTTTAAATTTCTTGAACTTGTCAGCATTATATCTGTCCTTTTTCCGTACCTTCACTCTTTGTTTATCACTTAAATTTCGATTGTTCGCGTTTACCTAACTTTTACAATTTTTAAAATTACTTAATCTGTTTTAATTTCAAAATTGAACAAATACCAATGATTCATAATTTCGTTTCTTATATGTTTCAGGAATCGATTATTTTCTGAAGAGATTCAATTTGAGTTCCTAGGATATTTGTTGATCAAACAGCTCTTTTTATTATAAAGGCACTCGTAAGACTTAGGTACAATCCAATTTTTTTTTTTTTTTTTATTAACTCTACGAATACAGCAATTTGCCCGGAGGCATTAGGCTTCTCATCTGACAATATAAATAATAACATGAAGATAATTATTACATTGAACAATTTCTATTAAATTAACTAACCTCGAGTTTTCTTTATGTTCGCGCACTTTTAATTCATTTATATCTGTTTGTTAGGTCGTTAGGTTGATACCTTTTTAATCTGCGAACTTCACATGTATTCACAAGTAGTTTATTTGCGTATTCGTTAGGATGATGTAGCAGTCTTTCACTATATTTAGCGCTGAATGTTTTGATTGTTTCACGAACGGAAGGTAATGATATATCGCGCTGTATAATTTCATTTGACACGTATCTTGGTGCGTCTACCATCACTCTTAGAATCTTGTTCTGGAATCTCTGCAGGATCTCTATGTTGGAATTGGCTGATGAGCCCCACAGTTGTATTCCGTAGGTCCATATTGGTCTGAGTATTGCTTTATAGAGTAATATTTTATTTTCCAGAGTAAGCTGAGACTTTCTGCCTATTAACCAGTACATCTGGCTAAGTTTGATGCCAAGTTGTTTCCGTTTTGCGAAAATATGTTTTCTCCACGTTAGACGCCTATCTAAGTGGATGCCAAGGTATTTGACGTCGTCAGCCTGGGTGAGTTCTTTGTCATTTAGCTTAACTGGTGGACATGTTGATCTGTTCAAGGTGAAAGTAATGTGAACAGATTTGGTTTCGTTTGCCTTGATGCGCCATTGTCGCAGCCATGTTTGTATTTCGTTTAGGTTTAATTGGAGATTTTTGGATGCTTTTATTGGATCTGAGTGTGATGCCAATATTGCTGTGTCATCCGCGAATGTGGCTACCGTTGTCAGGCGCGTGGTTGGTAGGTCAGATGTGTGGATCAGGTAAAGTACCGGACCCAATACGCTGCCTTGAGGTACTCCTGATAGAATTGGATAGAGGTCTGTATATTCATTCTGATGTTTCACCAAAAAGTGCCTATCTTTTAAGTAGGATTTTACTATAAGGAAGTGATGATAGGGCAGATGCTTTTTGATTTTGTATAATAGTCCCTCATGCCAGACCTTATCGAAGGCCTGACTCACATCCAGGAATGCAGCTGAGCAGAATCTTTTTTTCTCAAAATCGTTGTTGATTATGTTTGCTAGTCTATGCACTTGCTCGATAGTGCCGTGCTTATCTCTGAACCCAAATTGGTGATTTGGTATGATGTTTTGTTGTTCTAGTAAGGGTTTTAATCTTTTTAGGTAGAGTTTTTCAAAAACCTTTGAGAGCATTGGTAGCAGGCTTATGGGTCTATATGATTTGGCTTCTTCCGGTTTCTTGCCAGGTTTCAGAATCATCACCATTTGAGCCACTTTCCACAGGTTTGGAAAATAGTATATTCGCATTATTGCATTGAAGATGAAGGTAATTAGATATAAGCACTTTTTTGATACTTCTTGTAGAACTTTTCCTGTAATTAAGTCAAATCCAGGGGCTTTTTTGATGTTGATTTCTTTTTGTATTGTACATTGAACTTCTTTGATTTTAATTTTTTTGATTGGAAGATCTAGTTGAAAAGGAGAATCGAGGCAATCCGAAATTCGTTCTTCTTCTTCTATTGTTGACATAGAGGGAAATGGTTGGAAGACCTTTTCTAAATGTTTCACAAATACTTCAGCTTTCTCTTTATCGTATCTTGCCCATTTATTAGTTTGATCATCTTTAATTGGTGGATGATGTGCTTGTGGTCTTTTGAGCTTTCTTGTCGCCTTCCAGAGGGAGTAATCTGTGGCCTCTGTAGGAGTTAGGCTCTCTAGATAGTCTTGGATATTCTGGTTTTTGATTTCCATTAGCATCTCTTTTAATTCCCTACTGGATTTGTTTAGCTTTGCTTTGTTTTCTGTCGTTCTAACTTGTTGCCATTGTTTCTTGAATCTTCTCTTTTCAGCAATTTTTTGATGGATTGTAAGTGGAACTTTTTCTATTTCGTGGGTCACGTTTATATTGGGAGTGGCAAACCAAGCCGCTTTTTGAATGTTTTTAGTTAATTCATCGATTGCTGTTTCGATATCAGATCCCGTTTTGAGCGATACGTTTAGTGATGTTAGTTCGTCCAATTTTTGTCTGAATGACTCCCAGTTGGTTTTTTTGTTATACAGGGAAGGTTGTTTTTCTTTATGTAATAGTTGGCTATAGATTGTGACCATCACCGGGGAGTGATCGGATGACAAGTCCAAGCAAGATTCCGTTTTGATACGTTTGGTGTCGAAGCCTTTTGTGATACAGAAATCGATGACATCCGGTATTTTCCTTCTGTCGGATGGCCAGTAGGTAGGTTGTCCCGTTGAGATAGATTTCAGGTTGTTCGCTTTCATGGCTTTCACTAGTTCTCTCCCTTTAGTAGTGGTTAATCTAGATCCCCATAGAGTGTGTTTTGCGTTGTAGTCACCGCCTGCAATAAATTTGTTTCCCAGTGTATTGTAGAAATCTTCATAATGTTCTTTTTTGTTTTTATGTTTTGGCGGGCAATATATCGCAGAGATGGTTATTGGACCTTGTCTATCTTCTAGGGTGACGCTAGTAGCCTGTATGTGTTCTTTAGCATATTTGTTTCTTTCCTGATGTCTGATGCTATTTCGAATGATTATTGCTGTCCTTCCATGAGCTTTTTTATCTGGATGTTTTTTGTGTCATATATTTGATAGTTTGGTATTCTTAGATAGTGATCTTTTGTAAAGTGAGTTTCAGAAACCATCATGATGTCAATATTGTGAGTTTGTATGAATGTCTTAACTTCTTGCGCGTGTTGACTTAGTCCATTAGCGTTCCAGATTGCCAATTTATACTTTGGGTGTTCAGCCATTAAGCCATTTTACTGACAAGTGTTGTTAAGAGGTTTAACATGGTACTCATTTGTGTCATGAGTTGCCCCATCATACCTTCGAGTTTACTAATGTTGTATGGTTGTTGGTTTGTGAATTGATTTGTGGCTTGGGTATTTTGCCAGACTGGCTCTTGCTGATTGGTGCTGTTTTGGTTTGTGTATATGGTCCCGTTTCGTGCTGGGAGTTGAGGAAAAGCAGTGTTGTAATTTCTTGGTGCTTGGTACTGTACAGTGTTTAATTTTTGTTGTTGATTTGCAGTATTTTGCGTCAATTGTTCAGTACCTTTATTTCTAAGGGCAGGATACATTCGTTGTTGTATTTGCTTATGTACGAGGCATCCTCGGTAATTAGCTGGATGACTTCCATTGCAATTTACGCATTTTACGTTGACATCCCTTTCCTTACGAGGGCAGTCTTTGGTGGTGTGTTCCCCTGCACATTTCACGCATCGTGCAATTCTATAACAAAAATTTTTGGTATGTCCGTAGCTTTGGCATTTCATACACTGCGGAATAGTTCTCTTCACGTGCGGCGGCTCGAAGTGAACTAAATTTGCTCCCAATACTTTTAATGCATATATTTGCTTATTATTGTCCTTTTTTTTAAGATCAACGTAATGTAGTGGTAGAGGTTGCTTGGTTACCCGGTGTCTTATATTCCAGATGTTGGTGGTTTCATGTCCTTCATCCAATAGGGCTTTTTTGATGACTGATTCTTCAACTGTTGGGTGAATGCCTCTCATCACTACCCTATAGTCCTTTTGTTCTTTCGGCTTGTATGTATGGAATAATGTTCCTTTTTCTTTTAGGGCTTCTATAACTTTTTCAAAGAATTTCGGAGTTTTAAGCTGTACTTTGATTTCTTCTGATCCTATTGTTTTAATTGTGTATTCATTTGATGCTATTGTCGCTAGTAATTCGTGGGCTGGACCAATATTCTCAGATTGGTAGATTGTTATTGGTGGCGGTTTGGGTAATGATTGATGTTCATTATCTTGTTTTTGTTTTCCTTGTTCATCGGCTGCGGCCTCACCTTCTTCTCCCAGCACTTCAAATCTATTTTTAGTTTCTACTGCATCTTTTGAAAGCCAGTATTTGGTGATTTTAGACTGCCTATGAGGAACATGTTGTCCTGGACTATGCTGTCTTTTTTTATTGTCTTGAACCATCTTCCATGGTCCATCCATATTTTGTGGTGGTATTGGGGTGTTTTGTTGAACATTCAAGTAAGGCATACCTGTCATTTGATTCTGATTTTCATAATAAGTTGTTGACATTAATTGGGATGTTGGTGGCATAATTGTTTGCTGTTGTACAGGTACCATTGTTTGTCCTGATGCAGGCATTGATAGATAGTTAGAATTTCCTATTGGAGCATACTGATACAAAGGTGAATACAATCCAATTAACCAGCATAAATAGTGGCTTCTTAACTTTAACTTTTTTTTATAATGGATGTGTTTTTTTTTGCTTAATCGACTCTCCAATTTGAAACACCGCAATATAAATCTCAAAATATTTCATTTCTTAAATCTGTGGTAATCCCAGGATTACCAGATTATCAGTAATCTGAATCTTTAGTAGCAACCTAACAAATAATCTAAATATAAGTAAAATTTTTTGTAGAACGTGGCTAGAAAGTCGATTTTAAATTTAAAACACATTTTTATTTTATTATAAATACATAATACGATGTGTTTACAATCACAATTTCGCAATCACAAAAATAATCTGATTAGATTTGAATTATGCGGACGGGCAGACGGACAGACAAACACGGAGCCAGATCATAAGGCTTCTTGCTATACTTTGTATAGAAGCCTAATATAAACGACACATACTGACGTGTTTTTATTTAATTTTTATAAATTATCAATTTCAATTTTAAAGGTAAATGTTTGAATTTTAAGATTTTTAACTTGAAACGTTGTTGCTTCAAATTCAGATGGTTCTATCGCTACCATGTGCTATATTCTTGTGCGTCACACAAAGGTATATCATCACTTTCCAAACACAAAATTTCTATCGCCTATTTATTTCACTTATCTTTAATCCCAAAATACTTTTCAAAATTTGATTCTTAAAACACTTTTCTAACTTAATCCTTTATTTAAAAAAATCTCCATACAATTTCTAATACGCCTTATTCAATCCAGGCTCATAACGCAAAACTCTTTACAAATTTTAGCGTGCCTGCCTCAGCAAGGCTCAAAGAACAACTTGATAACAATTTTAAATCGGGTCAGCTGACTCCAATCGCAACCGTCTCACGCAAGCTTCTGAAAAGAGGAGATTACTTATATTTTTGTTATTGCCCTTCGATGTTAAGTATAAGCTAACTCCCATTTAATGCGGAGGCTGGGTCGTAGATTAGTTGAGCCAACCAAAGAAATGCTTCTCGTAAAAATTCCAGATTGAACAACAATAAATTTAAGACATTTAAAAACAGTGCGGTTATTACCAAACGGTAGTAAGCGTAATTAAAAAACTACCTATAACAAGCTACGCCAAGATGAAAAAAACAGGGACTTACCAGATCCGAGAAGTCTTACAAAATTATTGGTGATAGAACAATTCCTTTCACCAAGCGTTAAGCACTGACACCGTTAATTTCACGAACTTCTCCATCAGCAAAATCATGGATGATCGAATGGTGTTGATTTAAATGGAACCCTCTAAAGGAAAACTCGGCATAAATGCACAACATTTCAAAACAATTGATGTAAGGCGTTTTAAAAACTGAACGCATAAATTTACTATTTACCCGCTTATTCGAATTTGTTTATCTGTAGTGGCGTACTAAACCAGCGCCGCAGCAAACTCTTCTGGCGCCTGAGGCAAGTTTGAATATATGGGCCCCCCAAAAAATTCTTATCATTTTGAAAATTTTAAACTATTGTTGTGACCCGTTGTTGAATGAAGAGAAAAATTTAATAAAAGCCCAGTACAAAGGCAACACAATTTGGAGAGGTTCGAATTGTTCCAAATTGTTTAAATTAGTTATTATTCAAGTTCATTTGGTATTATGTTTAATTTTAAGGCATGTAGGTTAAGACTGTGCAACCGTTTACCGATAAATAAAGACGTAGGCTATAAACTGGCAAGAAAACAAGCATGAAAAAGAAGGATGTCCGAAAAGGAACAAAAACAAAACAAAAATTCAATGGGTATCCAGGGATAATAAGAAGATGATAGTTAGTTATGATTTAGAGAGCGTCCCGGACGGATGGTTTGACAGTGACAAATGATAAAACATCCAGAGTAGATGTGTCGTGTCGCGCTTTGAATATCGTTGAATATTGATGAAGTTTTGGGAATCGACGTGTCGTGTCGCAAATTATACAAGTGTGACGAGTAATAGTAACTATTAATTGCGGAAATACGGGCCTATATTGTTATCCAGGATTGAAGGTGAATTGATCAGGAAAATTAATTAAGTCAGAATTAATTTGAGAGAGATTACTACAGACCATACAAAGGTATCGTTACGTGTGTGTCTTACGAGGAGACAGCACATAAAGAGCAGCATTTGGACTGGAATTGTGATAGGCCAGGAGCCTACCAAGAAAAGGCGATCAAATTGGACCAGGTGATTACCAGTACAGTGTGTTGTGCAACGATAGCCACGTCTTGTCAAGAAATATAACAAGGTTAGCATAGTTCGTTTTTTTAATTTTAAGTTTGCATTTGATTTGTTTGATTTGTGTTGATTGTTATTTGTTTCTTTTTATTTATGTGTTATTGTTTAATAAATATGTTAGCTGAACCCAAATTGTGTTTCTTTTGTGCTGATGTTTATTGAGTTGCTGACGTGTACTACGGAAGATAAAATAAAAACAACCTGAGATTAAGAGCTTTGCTAAGGTAGGTGCAGAAAGTTTGTTTGTTCTTCGTCACCCAGAGCTATTAGGGGGACAAAGGACACAACACTATGTATTACTTATTGGGTACTGTCGAGGTTTAGCGCCCCCATTGCGATGGGGCCTGAGACTAAGCCTCACTCAGTACACTTAATTTATTGCGAAAGAAAAACTTTCACTTTTACGTCCCTCGGTATTAAGAAGAACAGTACCGGGATAGTGATGAAAAATATCACCTCCTGAATTGCAAAAGTTTCAAGGAAAAATAATAAATTTTGATGGTTCTGAATAATGGTATGTGTACCTGGGGGGGTATTCCATACCCCCCAGACCCCCCGGTCGTGTAATATCGTTTTTATCGTTGGGAACTTTTTAAGATCTTATATAAAATACGTACAGTATGTCAGAATCACCGTTTCCATGGTAACGTAACGCAATACCTAACCCCCTCCCCAAGTATGGAGATTATTTTTATCGGTAGGAATTTTTCTTTTCAATTTAAATATATTTGAATAACTATCGCGATGATAAAGTGATATTTCTGCCGGTTATCCAGTCAGTTAAAGGGAAATGAAGAAAAAACCAAAATTGCAGAGGAGAAAATTCTCTACAAAACAAGGCTTGTTTTGTTTGTTCACCATCGATGGTGAAGTTTAAATGTACGAAATTTTTATTTTGTTCGTGATTTTAACGAAAATCGCGAAGATAAAATAAGCGTTTCGACGGTAAAACGTCGACTATATACTGGTGGACTATTTGGTAGACGTCCTTCGAAAAAACCATTAATATCAAAGAAGAATCGGATGGCCCGATTAAAATTTGCAAAAGACCATTTACATTGGGATCTAAAAGAATGGTCTAAAATTCTTTGGAGCGACGAAAGTAAATTTAATTTGTTTTCCTCGGATGGTATAAGGTATATTCGACGTCCGAATGGTAAAAAATATGACATTAAGTATCAAGTTCCTACTATAAAGCACGGTGGTGGAAATGTTATGGTGTGGGGCTGTTTTTCCCGTGATGGTGTTGGACCGTTACACAAAAATTGATGGCATCATGGATCGATTCGTGTATGCCGACATATTGAAGAATAATATGCTACCACATGCTAAGAGTAAAATGCCACGCGGATGGACATTTCAGCAAGATAATGATCCGAAGCACACATCTAAACATGTAAAGGAATACATGAATAAGGCCAAAATTCGCCTGTTTGAGTGGCCTAGTCCGTCTCCAGATCTAAATCCGATAGAACATTTGTGGGAAGAGCTCGAACGACGCATTAGAAGTGCAAAATACCGAAATACAAATCAGTTATGGGAAGCTTTACAGACGGAATGGGCAAAAATTCCATTAGAGCGTTTAGTGAAGCTGGTTGACTATGCAATCACGGTGCATGGGCGTTATTGCTGCAAAAGGATTCGCAGCAAAGTACTAAATACTTCTGAACTTGATTATTCAATTACACTACCGTATTTTTTGTTTTACGCGATTTTTAAATGTACTGTCATGTTTTGCTTATCTTAAGGGGGTGGTATGATGTAATTAAGTCAATGATTGAAACACTCATGAATTTTATTAATCAAATTTAAGACCATAACAGG
This sequence comes from Podabrus alpinus, assembly GCA_932274525.1. NCBI lineage: Eukaryota > Metazoa > Arthropoda > Insecta > Coleoptera > Cantharidae > Podabrus > Podabrus alpinus. The sequence continues at coordinate 66,209,106 of OW026456.1, read as the reverse complement.
TGAATAAATAATTGTATCTGAGTTTTCCTTGATCTGTAGGATTTGACAAGCTGCTTTGCCGCAATAAAATAAAAGATGCATCCGCTGCTAAAATCTAAAACCTGAAAAATAGAAATAGATTGTAAAAGATCAATATTGGTAATTGTTTTGCTCATTAAAAATAATAATTAACAAATTAAATTAATTTATTTAGTTGTGAATGCAGGATTTTGAATATTAAATAAAGTGGCGGTTCGCGAAAATGCATGCGCGAGTGAAAACGTTGGTGGGACAATTTTGGAAAATTGGATAACGGAGCAGGAAGAGTTGGACAACGTCCACGGTGACGTTAAGACGTGACTAGAGTTCCGTCCATGAAATAGGGACGACGTATTTTGAAGACTTGGTTAACGTCCACGGTGATGTTAAGACGTGCTGGAAGATTTCTTTAGTCAGTGAGCACAGAAAATAGATGCGTTGTTTTAGTTGATCAATTTGTTTAATTAGTATTGGAAAAATTAGTAAAATTAGTTAAAATTGTCAAAGTTATTTCAAGAAGAAGGAGATATTCTGATAATTAATAAATTAATCAATTCGACGGTATTCATAATTTATGATTGAAATTTTGAGAATTGGAAGAAAAGTTGATTTATGAGAAAATTTTGGAACCACTGGGAATCTTTATGGTTATGTTTTTTTGGATGGAAATTTAATGAAAATATCATAGAAGATCATTTAAGTTTACTTACCTACGATTAATTGTATGGTCCGAGGAAGGAAATTTATTCAATGGTTGTTCTTGCTTGATTTATTCGAGTCAAAATAGGAAGCTGTTTCCAATCACGACGACACCAACGTTTCACGTGCGACGATTCCGAGACAGAGAGAGTGCGAAAGGACGCAAATACTCCGGTAAGAGTTTTTGTGCGTTGCATTTTTCTATTCGAATATAGACGAATCGTTTACGTTTTTAAGTTCGGTTGCGCAAAAACATTGGGGTTTTTAATTATATTTTTTTTACTTGTACGATTTAATTTGTTGAAAATAAGAAAAACCAATATTTGTTTTAAAATTTTATTATGCTTAATAAATTCCATTATTTTTCAATTAGCAGCGTATGAATTTAATTTCATTTTTTCGCAGTACTAGATCACGGAGAAAAACAGATACAAATTTTGATATTTTCTCTTTATCAAAACAATCTTTATGAGAAAGATTACAAGTAAGGTAACTAATGAGTGTTCCAATTAATTTCATGAATCCACCTTTGACCCTGAAAGTTCATGCTGCTGGCCGGTGCATTCTTAATTAAGTGTCATGAACAGTAGCACATGGCAGTACATACATGTTTTAAGGAAATATTTAGACTTTTTTTTAAATAAAATTTTTAAAGACGTATGTGGTTATTCAAAGAGATGTAGTAATACTTTTTAATTCCCAACTACATAAACAATAAATTTTGAAAATATCAAAGACAAAAGTTAGAATTTGAAAAAGTTATTGTAAAAAACTATTTTGCCAATATATTATGAACGCTACTGTAAATAAATCGAACATTTTGTGTGTAACTTTCGCATTTCAAGTTATCCCAAAAGGGATTTCTTTACAAGTAGTTCGAATTTTGAAATTCAACTTGTAGTCCAATCAATGGGTAGTTGAAAGTTACAAAATTGATAGGATGGCTGAATTTTTGAGGGCAGTTAGAGGAACGCATACGAAGCCCCGAACCGCGCAAATCCACCAAAATTTCTCTGTGCGAAAAATATTTGGAACAAATTTTGTGTAAAACTTTTTTCATAACTATTCAAGGAAAAGTGCTACAAGCCGAAAAGCGGCGTGTTTTTGGGGGCGAGTTTTTCAACATTTTCTATCTGATTTTCTATGTTACTTAGATATGAGAAAAATATTCAAACTAAAATTGTAGCGCCTACGATTCCCCAAAACCGCGAAATTACCCTTAAAAGGAATATTTTATAAACGGGGCTGACTTTGGCGCCCTCTGGGTTAGTAATTTTTGCGGTACGAAAATTAAGGACAAAGCATCCAGGATACCCAAGTTATAACTAAAATTATGTTAAGAAAATGCTACTTTTCCTCACCCAAATAGCTACTATTGATGGATAAACTCCGTAAGCTTCAAGCAAAACAAATAAAAGACCTTTGCATGTACCGCCATGTCAATTTGTTGTCGTGGATTCGAACCACGCATCCGCTTGTCGGGGATGCTCTGACCCAGATGTGGTGGAACCACAGATTCAGTAAAAAAATAGCGAAGTTGACATTTCTCAAATCTTTCAGCATTCTTAACATTTTTTTAAACAAAGCTTCCTTTAACTTTATATTCGGGACGTTGCGTTAGTTTGGAAAGTTTGAAAAAAACAACAATAAAACTTTTCTAATCTTGGAGCAAAATTTTTTTGTAATTTTTGACAAATCATTTCTCAACTTTTTATAATAATTTAGTCACTCCATCATCATTCATAACTTTTTTTGTGCGTTTCAGAGTTCCATTTCAGATGTTTTAAATTTGACGTAGATATTCCACATTTGATTTAAATTTTCGTGTGTGAGCACTGCGCCATACAAAAAGTTTGATTAAAAGGTGACACGATTAATGTCGGTTGTACCGGTACACACCTAGCTAATTTATATTTATAAAATAATATCTCAACAGAGTGTACATTTGTTTTTGCTTTCTTTGTGCAATTTATTCTCTGTAATGAACACTATACTTTACACTTTGAAGACATAAATAAATTAGTAGGAAAATTAGCCCGCTTTTCGCAGCTGGGATGAACGAAAAGTATCTCGTTCAAGTAGTCTTCTTGTCTTTAATCATTTAGAACTTTGTTGTAATCTTGCAATGTTTGATTTAAGTTGTCGAAACTGTCTTCGTGTGTGAGTTATGAAATTTTGACAAGGGGTGAGAGGGTCGAAAATTTTCAGTCGAATCAAAATTGCAGTCGATAGTTTAAGGATTCGAATTTGTAATTAATGATAGCTAATAAAAAACAAATGCGCGGTTCCAGAGCTAGGCCTGGGAGTGCTGAATCGATCCGGGGATAAGAGCTCATCCAAAGTCACACGCGCTCCTAGAGGGTTGGTTATGAGCGGGCCATTCACCAACTGCTCGTTAACACATAAGTAAAAAAATTGCTGTTCGTATTTTATTTAATTAAATTAAAACCGAATCTAACAAACATTTTCCAGAATGAAAACCCGTAAATTTTTAATAATTTGCTCAGTTCTTTTCAGAACGCTTAATGAGCAAATATGAAGTCGAAAAGCGGTATTAAATATTTTAATTGGTGTATTAAGTAAACAAATTAGTCACATTTAATTAAGTTGTAATTTATGAGAATTCTTTTGAAATTCGAAAATTCCAATTTGACTTTTATCTAATTGGAAAGAATAAGAACGAAACTTTGTGAAAACATGTTAATGGATTTTAAATTTTAAACACGAAACTTTGTTAGTCCATCAAATTAAAGACAAATTTTGATTAATTATTTAAAGATTGTCGAATAAACACAAAATTTCCCTGATTAATTTTTGATTTTACAAAACTAACCTCGAAGTTAAGAATCTCAGAGGGGTTGTGCACAGAGGCGGATTTTAACTGTTTTAAAGTTTTAGTGATTATTTTTTAGATATAATATTTTTAGATATTACTTCTAGTCCACCAGTAGCGCTGGGCTTATGATTTTCGATACTCTGAGTTAGGTCGTTTTGGGGACCCTCTTGTTCTTCAGATGGCAGTGCGTAGGCGACGTTGTTATATTGGGGACCTAATGATTTGAGAAGGTTGTATAAGGAACATTACACCTCGATGGTTTTCCATTGTTTTTTGAAAAATGGTACCTTATAGACAACAAATTTTTTTCAACACAGCTCAACCATAGGAAGCTTGCGAATATCCTTTGGAAATTGTAGTGTAGGTATATTCATTATTTTTCAACGGTTGATTTCCGGTTGTTAGAATATATCTGTTTTCGTTTGTACCAGATATTGATTTTAAAAGCACGTCAACCCCACCTTTTTGGCTATTTCTCTTGGTCGTATAATAAACGAAGCTTCTTTATATGTATTGTAGGGATTGTACATTATTTTATTTAATCTTACCTGGTACCCAGCAAGTCATTGCAACTTGATAAAGCAATATGAAAAACATATTATAAAATTTAATTTGTAAGGTATAAAATTCAGAAAGTAATTTATTGTAACTAATACACAATTTACTTTGTAATTAACTTCAAATTATAATAAATACAGAAAATATTAAACTAATTTAATAAGGTACATAATTTAGATGATATTTAGTCAAGGAATTCGATATAACTTTGTTTTGCTTCTGTTTGATTGTCTTTACTTTGATAAACGTGAATTCCTGAAATGGAATTTCCTACAAGAAACAACATGAACAGCATAAATATTGAACTCGTATATAAAATTTAAAAAACTAAACGAACAAGATAGATAAAAATAATCCACAAATACAAATACTTCAACTCAGGAATGCTGAACTTATACTGCAAGTACCAATATAATAAGTAATAAGTATAATGCATCCTAAAAAACATCAATAGTTGAGGTTGTATTCAGAATCATCAAGAAAACTTTGCAAGAAAAGCATACCATTTAAAATAAACCACCATAATTAACATGTTTCGATGTTATTCCCGATTTTACCTGTGAAATTCGTCTCAATTCTTCTTCTTCTTTAAGTGCCGATGCCGTGCCTGCTTTCAGACGTAGGAGACCTCTCTCCTATGTATGTGTTGTGCGTTTGAAGTATTATCACACACATAGGGGACCTACTGCTTAACGCGGGCTCCGAACCGCGGGAAATGTATACACTTAATCTCCAGAGAGGCTGTACCAGGCAGATTACACCTCGGTGGTTTGCCATTGCCTTCCGAGGGGAGACGGTCAGAATAAAGTTTTACTGAGCCCGGAATTGAACCAGGTATTTAGCATTACCAGCAACGCACTTAACCGCTAAGCTGGCGACCGTCTCAATAATTTTCAAAATAATCCTAAAACTTCAAGCATAAACCTAGTCGCCAAATGTATGTAAATTGTAACTGCCCTTATCTTGCCATATAAAATTGTGAAGAATTGTCAGTGTAACGATGAAAGTTTATTGACACCAACAAATCTCCGGAAAATCTGGGAGAAAAATTTGGTGCAATCAGACGGGTTAAATTCAGGGCGACCGTCTTACACTATGGATTTCCGACTCCCTCCCGACTCCCTGGGGCTCCTCATGTCGGTATAGCATCAATATTTTTTGCAGCCTTGTATTTCAATCGTCTAAGCCTTCGATCGAAGCATTTGAAAGTGATGTTGCTCCTGAGAAACAGTTGGATTTTCAACATAATGAGGACCTTCTTGGTTTGACGAGAGGTTTCCAACGTTGTCTACATACCTGTTTGAGGCGTTTCATCAGCCATCTTCTTCCTCGTCCTCTTTCCATTGGTCCCCAATGTGAAATTGTTCTTGCCCTACCTATTTATTGGAATGGAATTTATCGAAACTTCCAAATTCCATTTTTACAAGTGCACAAGTCGTAGCTATTCGGTTTTCGATCTCGCTTAGGGTAATTGCGATAATAATAAAATTACATGAATTTGTTCTGAAATGACATAGGGGTGCGCCGTACGCATTAGTCGCTCATGTGTAAAATTATAAATAGCCGCCTTATTGAAATTTGAAAAATTATCAAAGTTTCAAATATCTTGAAATTATTTGAAATTTGAGAGTGATTTTTCGATGAATTTTTGTTGCTTCTTTTTAGATGATTAATACGAATTAATTTGGCCATTGTTTTTCCAACCCATTTTGGGGATCTGATTCGTTTGGTGGTATTTGGATAGTTGGATTTTTTCACTTGGTTTAATTTCTCTCTTTTCCAACCCATTTTGGGGATCTGATTCGTTTGGTTTTATTTGGATAGTTGTATTTTTTTAGTTGGTTTTATTTCTCTCTTTACGATGTGCATCCATTGTCCGGGCTTCTTTTGAAGGATTGTTTTTGTCCAATTGGTAAGTACAAATCTGTGTTAATTACTTCACAAATTACCTTTACCAACTCAGCAATTTATGTCCAACAACATCTGGAGGCTGCATTTGTTGCTCACCCTTATCAGTTTCAGACAAATTTTAAAATTTCGATTTTGTTTATGATCTGTTTGTGTCGTTTATATTTTACCTTGATTGAGTATGGTGTGAATAACTTGAGGTTTCTCTTGTCTTTTTTTCGATTTGATTTTCAAAAGTTTTCCCAAGAATTTTATTTGTTTGGTAAATTGGTAAATTTATTGAAGCTGGTCGGAGACGATTCGACACTCTTTTGGTTATTCATGGTAATCGTCTCATTGTTTTTGGTTATCGTAATTGAGAACCATAGTTTCGTAGTTTGATAGGTGGTTTCTGGTTTTATGGTTAGGAGGGTGGTAATTTTAAACTTCGTGGCGGTCGATCTACTAACTACTTTGCTTTGTTCTTCAGTTATTTTGGCTTTTGCTCTCTGGAGCTAGCCATAAAGGAATCTATCCGTATTAAAAGGAAAAAATTATAATAAAGAAGATAATCTATTGAAATCTTTTGAACATGTTACAAAACCCCCATAAGGTTTTCGTATCTGATACTAAATAAATAATCATAGCTAAGCTCATAAATGTTAAATTAATTTAACTTGTGTAGAATAATATTTAATTAAAATTTAAATTAAAAATTTAAGTAATTGAATTTTGGCCATCACCAGATGTTTTAATTACTAATTTTAAATTAGATCATTTAATTCATCGTTAAAAAAACTTGTTAATTTAAAAATTTTAAAATTATAATAATTTGTTAAATAAATATTAAGTTTGTCTTCTTGTATTTCAGAAAACTGATTTATTTTTTATAGTACAACTTTAAAAATATTTATAATTCTTTTATTATTATCAAAATTTATCATTGATTTATATTAGTGCAATTTAATTCTGGCATTTTAGTTTCCCTCTTATGCTGTTTGCATGCATTTTCCGCATCCGTGTACGGGGCTCACATTATGTTTTGTTTTCCTCCCCATATTAGAAACTATTGTAAATCGCGTGATTGCCAAGGTTGTTGCCTAAATGAATAATTACTGTAAAAGTGTAATTTTAATTTTAAAAGGCTATCAAGAAGACTAAGGACGCTAAGGTAGCTTATGGCATATATGAAAAAATTGTCATTCCACTGATACCTGTGGTGACTTTCGACATCCTTAAGTTAAGGAGTAGAAAGCGGATGGACCTAGGATTTCATTATATTGCTTTGATATTTAACAAAACTTGAAATTTATAATTGAATTCGCTCCACGTTGGGATACCATATTAAATAAATGCTCTGATATGAAAAAAATATTTAAAAATCTATAATTTGAATTTGAAATTTAATCTCATAATTTACAAAATTGAATGAAATTTTAAGCTGTTTTTGAAAACCATATTTTATTACAACAATTTGTAATATTCTTAATCTAATTAAAATTAAAATTTTAAGTGAATTTTAGAAGCCCATACAAAATATTTAGATGAACATTCGAAAATCTCATACCTGCAAATTTTTAACATAATTAATTTTGTTTCAACCAAAAACTGTAAATGTTCTTCATTAATTCTTGAAATTTTGTACGTCTTCGCTTTTCGATTGGTGTCCACATGTCCAGAGAATATTGAAAATGCAGCGCCTTAAAATGTTTGTTTTTCCACTTGATTGCCATAGACGCAAGAAATATCTTCTCATTATTGATTATTTTTCAAATTTTTTAATTTTAATTGTAATGTTTCTTCATTTTATTTATTATCAGCACATTTACTTATACTATAATTATTGATTTTTACTTTTAAGCGTTTTCTATCGCATCCAAATAAACAAAAAACACTTCGATCTACTAATATTTTCTTCTTTCTTAAAACCCCATCAATATACCCCCGTAATTATATTATTTTCAATTAAAATTCAAGCATTTTGCATCCGAATTTACTTTATGCGTGTTATCTCGTCAAGAGAGACAACCAAAATAGTCGAGTTCCCACCTTTCTCCAACGCTCAATTTAAAAAAATAACATGACAATATACCTTAATCAAAGCAAAGCTGTTAAATATTATTAAATTAATGTAACCTCTATGAAAAATAATATTAAATTAAAATTTGAAAAAAACCATCCGTGTGAGCTTTCAGTAATTAAATTTTGCCATCAGCAGATGTAATTACTAATTTTACATGAAATAAATTCAACTCATTTTAAAATTTAGTTGTTAATTTTCAAATAAAAAGTTCAAATAAGAATTAAGTCCCTCTTGTATTTCAGAAAAACTGGCTTATTACTTTATATAACTTGAAAACATTTATTTTTTTTATAATTATAGAAATTTATCCTTGATTTATAGTCGAAATTATATTTTCGCATATTAGTACTAATTTTATAGTGTTTGCATGCATTTTCGGCCACCCCTGGGATGAAGCCACCCGTGTGCGGGGCACACATTTACATCTACAGTCAGCGTGTACCCCGTGTAATGACTTCACACTGGTGTATCAGATTTGGCTGATCGTTTTATTGTCCTCCTCATTATAGAAACTATAGAAAGTATGATTGCCAAAAAATTGATAAACACAGACCTAACGAAGAAGAAGTGCATTTAATCGGTTTTTTAAATTTTGAATATTCATGGAGAGGAATAAGCCCACCCTCTTTGTCCTCTATGTTTTTGCAAGTAGCGCCGCAGGAGATTGTTTGAAAATTTAAGGTTAGAGCATTGCGTCGCAAGTTTTATAAGCATTGCATTTAAGGGTTTAAGTCAAAAGTAGCACGATAATGAATAAACCTTATGCATTGTGAGTTAACCTGACAGCTTCATAGTCCATGTGGGTTAAAATAAATTAACTTTTCGCAAGCCAGATCCGGACTCATGGAGATAAAATCAAAAATATGAGACACGTGTAACTATTGGCTTCCAAAACTTGAAAAGCTGAAATTTGGCTGACATCTGTATTTGACTGCCCTAATGAACTAAGGGCGGATCCAGTTAAAGTTTATGGGCAGAGAGGGGGGGGGAATTAATTGTATATTAATTGTAAATGCGGGTGAATTTAAATAATTTTTATTCAAGGGGGGGGTCTTTGTTGCCTCCTTGTAATCACATTTTGGAAACGTAATCCACTTTATTTTGAGAAGTAATTACCACAATTATTTTCCGGTCAGAATAGATTGCCTTTCACACGTTTTTTGACTCCATTAAAACGTGGACTTTCCTAAAATCTATTGATCGGGCTAGAATATATTCAAGTTACTTAAATATTATAAAATACATATTGTTATATTTTGTGAGTTTTACATCCTAATAAATTTCTTTATTTACTAATTTATAACTTATTTATTTTGTAAATTATTAACACTTTTCTATTTTTTAAATCTTTTATTTTTCTTAAAATTCCTAGTTATTACAAAAGTTAAAATGCCTGCTCAAACCAAGGCTAAAGATCAAACTGTTCTCCAAAACTGCTATCGTTCAACGCGCATACCTTGAACAAACATAGAGCCAGCATCAAAATATCAAATTCAAAACTTCCCTACTAATTTAAATCAACAAAATAATAATTTTAAAATTAATAAATTTTTACATAGCACAACGACCCAGTGAAGTTACACAAAAAATACCCCAAAATACTAAGATATCACCAAAAAATTTGCCATATTAGTAGATTTGTGTTGAAAATTATTTGAAATATGTAATTGTTTAATTTTCAAGTCCACTCCTGCCTGTGAGTTGTGTAAGGACTAACAAATCTTTTTAAACTGCGTGATAATTTATTTTAAATTACATGCAGAAACTTATAATTACCTCGCTATTTTTAATAAGAACCACAACCTCCTGAGTAGCTGCGAAAGAAGTAACATAAAAGGGATTAAAATTTTTCCCAACAATAAAGCATTTACAAACTAATAAAACTTTCTTATCACCTTATAAAAAGTTTCAATTTTAAAACTATATCTACTCATGTACGTACTGAGTTATCAAGTACTTGTTTGGTTTATATTAAAATCTTACACCAACTTAAAACTTTTCTAATTAAGATATCAAGAAGAATAACTGGGAACTAATTATTACTTCAAAAGAAAAATAATTAAAAAAGAAATTGACTCTTCATATTATAAACAGAGTCAGGCCAGTAACATTAATTTTGATTTAATTAAAAGTTTTAAAATACTTCACCAATAATAATTATTCAATACGCTCGTTGGGCTTAACACACGCAACTTCGCGTCGCCAACAGTTATATAAATATCTGGGGTCACAACTCCAGAACAAGCAGGCAAAGAAATAAAAAAAACGCAAAAGTCATTATTAATTTTCAAAAATAAATAATTTCATTAAATTTATCACCGCTTAGAAATAGTGAAATTTGTGAATCAGGATGTTTCATTCCTGAAAAGATCGACACTGAAGCTGTCCTTTTACGGTTTAATCTTTCGGAAGTAAATGTGGGATAATGGCAATGCGAGTCACCAAACTGATGCGTTGTGAAATTATCTTGAAACGACGACTTTAATACCGCTGAAAAATGTGTTTGGCATTTTCGTACACATTTGTATTTTACAAAATTTACAGTATCAAACACAGTCTTGACAATGTGGGTCACATATAAAAGAATTTCCTTTTAAAAATAAGGTACATTTCCATTGTTCAAATTATTTTCTCTTATAACGTATCTGCGACTCGACGTTTATTAAATTTTTTATTTTAGAATTGAAAAATTGGAAATTTTAACAGGGATGGATTGGGTATCGGGAGAACGTTGAAAATTCCTGCTGAATCGCTTCTCCTTTTTGGTTGTGGTACACTAGATTTTATATCTTTCGGTGCCATCTACTCTCATTAGATCTAAGGTTAATTATAGGGGACTTACAGTTTAACGTCGATTTTAAACAAGATCGTCCGGTTGTTTACACTATGTGTGTAAGTGTGACTTTCATATACGCATATAGAAAATTTGAGACAGCGATTTCCATTTGCGTGGTTACAATTTGTTATAAAGCCATCATCAATTTGTGAAACAGAAATTTTTTAAGTCCAATTGTAATTCATTGTTTCCTTCATTGTTAAATCGTCAGCCGAGAATTAGGATGTGCTATATCCGTTTTGCATAATTGTGCAGGAAACCCGTTTTAATGCAATTTATCAATAAAAGTCTTATTACTGATTTGATTTTTATGGAAAGAGGCTCATACCAATACCTTGATTATTCTACATATTTTATTTAAAAATCGAGACTCTAGTATTCTATAAACAGAAAAGAGAAGCAATTTAATTTTAATAAAAGTGGATTTAGAACACAGAAGTCACCATTTAAGATCTTTTTGGGATGTAGAACAACATTGTCAGGATATAGAACAAAATATACTGGATGTAGCACAAAAGAGTTACGTCACAAATGTAGGCTTATAGCCCAATATCATACTAAATTTTCGTATGATGGATATAGAACAAAGTGATTTCAGAATTTAGTTTCGTATATTAACGTGTGGTATATACGATATAGAACAACTTTATACCCAAATGTGGGATATAGCACTTATTAATTTTCATTTCGATGCGATGTAGAACAAGATAATACTGAATATTGAGGATATGGGGCAAGTGATCTAATAAATATGAACGGATATAGAACAAGCTAATTTTTTCGAACAAAATGGTGTATTTAACTCATTTTTGCTAAAAAGTGGATATAGAACATCCTAATTCTCAGCTGACGAAATGGTAATCTAATAAATTAGTTGATGCGCAATGTTCACAATTGTTCATTAGCTTTCTCGAGCTTTACTCATTAAAGTGAAGCTTCTCGCGCGTGCTATATTTCTAAAGTTTAAAATTTCAAGACTATCATCTAGTAGTAATCAATCAAACTAATTTGTATGTTTACCTAAAAATAATAATATTAAAGGTGCGCTCTTTAAGTGAATTAAATTTTATAACACTTCGTCTATATGCATAAAACTGAAAGTCCTCATTTATTTCTCTCATTTATTAAAATATCACTAATAGGTTCACATAGCCCAATCAACAGGCCCACCTTAACAATAATTGGGAATAAGGTGCAATGACGGCATAATTAAAATTTTTCAATAGTCATCAACATCATCAAAATATGAAATAGTCTAAATTTATCCGTATGTCTTGAATCCTTCTTCGAAAGTTCGGTCTTTAGGCCACATAACGAAAATAATCATGTAATAGTAGTATATTTATAGGAAGGCATGGCGAGATAGCGGATAACACGGCCTTGTTTTCATAGCGTAGAAAATCCTAGCTTTAGTAAGTGAAAAAAGTGATTTAAAGGGATCAGGAAGTGAACAGAAGGGTAAAGAAGTGCAATATAAGAGACATTTTTTTAATTTAATATCCTTGATTTTAATATAATCAGTTACATAAACAACAATAAGCATTATGATTGACCAAGACAAATAACATGGGTGAAGGTGACCCATCGGTAAACCTCATAATGACTGCTAAAAAATTTTCATTGTTTTCATTGTGATAATGAATAAAGTCACTAGGTTCCCTAGTGCAAGTCTAGAGGATCAAACCTCTTTAATATCCTAATATTGGGGATGATAAGAAGATCTGAAGCCAAGGTGTTTGGATGAGCGCTGAGTCGGTGCTGGTACTCTTTGCTCCTGGATGCAATTTCCTCCTTGACCATGGCCATGCACATGTCACGATGTATGACGTCGTTTGGAACATAACATGGTGCATTGCAAACCGCCCCCAATGTTTTAAACTGGAATCGTTGTAATCTACTAATATTTGATTTACTAGAGCAGAACCCCACAACAACTGTATGCCATATGTCCACACAGGTTTGATAATGGCTTTATAAATTAAAAGCTTGTTTTCCATGCTGGGATTGGAGTTTCTACTCATCAACCAAAACACCTTACGGTAGATAAGGCCCAGCTCCAATCGTTTCTTCCAAATGTGTTCTGCCCATGTCAGACGTCTGCCTAGATGAAGACCGAGGTATTTGACTTCCTCACTTTGGTGTTTAATGAGACCACAGGACATGTCCCCGTCCTCAAGGTAAACGTGATATGGGTTGATTTTGTGCTATTTACTTTGATTTGTCACATCTTAAGCCATTTGTCGTTTTCGTTTAGGTGTTCTTGTAGGAATCTAGAGACCACGCCTGGGTCCTGATGTGAGGCCATTATTGCAGTGTCATCCGCAAAGGTGGCTATTTTGGTGTTGGTGCTAGTTGGCAGATCAGAAGTATAAAGATATAAAGAATATACAAGAATGGGACAAGCACGTTGCCTTGTGGTGCACCAGATGCTATTGAAACCTGAGTGGAATATGCGTCCCTAAACTTCACAAAGAAATGTCTATTTATCAGGTAAGACCGCAGTAGTTGGCAATATGGATGAGGTAAGCTATTCTTGATTTTGTAAACCAATCCTGTATGCCACACCTTATGGCTTGGAAGATGTCCAGAAAGGCCGCCGAGCAGTATTGCTTATATTCCGAATCTTCTATAATCCTCCTAACAAGTCTGGGTACCTGTTCGATGGTGGAATGATTCTATCGAAATCCAAATTGATGGTTGGGTGTTAAATGGCTTTCTTCGAGAAGTGGTTTGAGCTTAGCCACAAAAGTTTTTTCAAACACCGTGGACAGAACAGTCAAGAGACTGTTTGGACGATAAGAGGCAGCTTCCGTTGGATCCTTTCAAGGTTTTTGTATCATGATTATTTGGGCCACCTTCCATTGTCAAGGAAAGTAACCCAATCTAAGGATGGCAAGAAAAGAAAGTAAAAAGTAGATATAATTTAAATAACAAGTCTTGTAAGGTAAATAATTTAGCTATTTAATTTTAGTAATACTAAAGTCAAACGTTACTGTTTTTCGCCTTCTTAATATCAGATTATGTTAACCATTGTGAACAATTTTCCTCATGTGGCGTAATTGACCCTACGATTCCCTACATTGCCACATCTGCCAATAAAATATTGGCAGTAAATTTGCCGTGAGAAAAATTGACCCTGGTGTTCTGGTAAGCCAGCTCTCAGTGCGTCGGAGGCGATCCGTGGTTCGTAAACCTTGAGGGTATCGCTTATAAAAATAAAAGATGTAAATTTTAAAATTGTATAATCGCTGAGACTCGATACAACAAAAAGATGGTATAGTATAACACAAATAATTGTGAAAATGAATGTTATTAATATAATACCAGTATCAACGTACCAATCACACCTTGCAGCCACTGAAAGCAGCTGCGGGATAAATAACTCTGGTGCTTTAAAACAATCTGCTTCAATTAAAAGAAACTAAAAATATATGGGCACAAACCTTTTGAGCTCTCCGGGTTTAGTACAATGCCCCAAATGCACGCGCAAAACAACAGCGTCTTCTTTCAATTGAACTGCAGCACACCCACTGACCGAAGGTTGCAATTTTCTGCTCCTACTGGCTACCGATGACAAAAAGGGTTTGATGGCACCCACGAGACACCTCGGATTGTGTCCAAGTAAGAGTTGCAATGCAAATATTGTTGTTGTTTTGGCTATATGAGCTGGTAACTTTGCGTTTATAAAACTAAAGGTTGACAGCTCTGGCACTAATAAAATTTACGTTGTTCGATAATTTTGAGAACAGTTACGTCACAAAATACCATCCGCTAAACGTGAACAACGGACTGGAGTACAAATATACCCTACTTCACAAAATATTCGGGATATTTCAAATAATAGAGACTGGAAAAAAGAATAGAAGTCCTAGAAATAAAAGCAGAAAGAGGCGGAAAAAACGGAAAAAGAAACAATATTGTCATGAAAGAAATAAAAATAACAGGTGGGAAAGAAAGAGAGCAAGTTAAAGACTTCCTGAACAAAACTACATTGTGCAAAACTTGGACTAAGAAATAAAAAAATCATGAAAGCCAAGATTAAACTACGAAGTTCAAGAATGTACAACGACCTAACTAAAGATTAAAGACATCATATTTAAAGCAAAATTGGAAATATTGCACAGAATGTTGAGAACAATGGAAAACGAGTCAGTACGTGACACCAATAAAATAATGCAATGAAAATGGACACGATGAATGAAAATAAATGGAAGTGTTTTTTCTATGACCTAATGAGGAAATAATGGACATCCCAGAGTAATAGAAGTGATCAAGTCACAGAGGATGAGATGGTTGGGACACATACAAAGAGCAGAAATAGATAAGAGCAGAACCAGTTGAAAATAGAAAAATAGGAACATCTGCAGAAATTTCCTTATGAGTTTTTTTCGTTTCTAGAACTGAATCAGTCCATTCTCCCTTTAAATTCGGCCTTATAGAGCGCATTCATTAGTACACCATTTGCCCCACCTTGGCGTTAAACTTGCTCACTAATGCTGATCTGGTAACGGTTTATTGTGCATATAATTCTTCAATCTCCTCTTTTATCACGTGTATCCGTCTATATATCTGGTTGTAGTTCTGCTCTGATGGATTCCTTTTTAATTATAAACGAACCTTATTAATATTTGTTCGAGATTTTTTCATTAACTAAACCTAACGCGATCTGTTTAATGCTGCAGGACAACGCTGCCAATCAATGAGCTTCAATTCCTTAAACGTTTTCTTAAAGTATTACCAATATAAAATCTTGTATTTAGGAAAGATTTCTATTATCTAAGAGCGGGGGGGGGGAAGTAATAAATTATCCTCCCATCTGGATGTAGTAAGTCAAAGATCAAAAATTTAATTGTTTATTTTTAAGTCCAAGTGCTTCTGTTGCTCTTATTGGGTTTGATATTGGAAAAAAAGGTCCTAACCACATTTTTTGGTAATGTAGTATACGATGCTTATTATCATCGCGAATAATGACATCAATCGGATAATGCGATCACTTTACCCGTTTATTTTTTGTTAAAATGCATTCTTTTTATTGTACAGATAATTTCTTATGTGATCAACAACACTAGATTACATTTTAATCCCATTAAAGCAATATTCCTTCTATTTTTCTGTATTTAAATAATGTTTCTAATAAATAAAAATTTGTGTTTTCTGATTTTTGATGATTATTCGTGTATTCAGATCAATCGGTTATTGCGATCGAAAACCCCGATTCCCGATGTGATCACATTAAGCGATGTCTACTGTAACTCATTTTCTTTTTTTTAACAACAAAAAGAGTTCTTACTAATTCTAAAGAGGATTATATTTTCTGTAAAGACGTTTTTAAAGCTTTTTATATACAACTGGTTTAGAATGCGAAAATTCATAAAACTGCATAAAATAATGATTTTTCATTGTGATATTCATTTTATACGTCTCACAATATATTGAAATATTATTTTCCTCCTACAAATATTTTCAATATTTAACATCCAATAAGGTGGGGTCATCCAAAGTTTTGAATTCTCAACCATCCGCTAACTAGACTTTTTACATATTTTCTTTAAAGTTTTTGTCTTCTGCTTGAAAAAAGTCACCAGCCACCATCGCTGACTATTAGTACAAGCATAAGCCTATTAAAAACACTTTAATTGAAGAGATCACATGGTCGCAAATGACTTTAAACTGATTTACTATGTTTAACCTTAAGCGTCTTAACATCTTTAAAATTTCCCTGCTTGCTGGCACAAGCAATTCAAATTGTACGTAATTGCTTAGGTTGTGCGGCCTAAAGGCCGCACCGAGGGAAATTATTATCATAAGTGAAGCCATAATTGTTAGGATTCTTCTTTGACTTATCTTAAATGAAAAATTGTGGCACTTCGAAATAGAGACAAACCTTCTCAATGTAGATTCGCCCGGTTTCTCAGCTCAGGATTTGGTTTCCGGCGCCTCCAATTCAAATTTATTCGGATTATATTAGTATGTATATTTCGATATTATACAGTGATGAGACTTTTAGCATTATATCAGGTATTGATGATAAATATTATATTCGAATATATCGGCATATAATTTAAGTCTAATCTATTTTAGGGTCACAGTGTGCCCTTTAAGCTGCGCGAAGCTTTTTCAGGTTGATAATCAAAAAATAAACCAATAAAGATGCGTTATAAGGAAATAGACAGAAGTGGTGTTTTATGGCCTTACTGATTCGTAATTGCCCAGGTTGTTGGTATTGTGTACCCGGGAGCACAAGCACAAATACATTATAACAACGTCGGATTTCCTTGCAATTATATAAACTATCATCGAAAAACCATTTTCGGTTTAGTTTATTGCCCCCCCCCCCTTTCCCAATCGATTCAATTACATAAACAATTGCTACCCGAACAGGACTACAGTATGACGTGCATGCAGAAGCAGTAGCGGCTTCCCGTAAAGGTCACGTGTCCTATCCAAAATTGAAAACAACAACTAACTAAAAAAATAATAATAATGTTAAGTAAATAAAAACACAGTAAATTATATTGTCGTGGCTCAAAGTTGACCCAAATTTTGAATAAGCTAAATTTACGATTTGGCTAACAAGAATTGTATCCGAAACAAATCAAAATTTTCTTAAGTGTAAATTACGCACTCCAAAGTTTCGGAACCTCATGAGACAATCTATAACTGTGACGAATTTTTATTCGTCAACGCCAACCCTAGCACTGCCCGCTATTTTGACGTTTGGCGTGACTTGAGACATTTTCCCGTTGACCTCGACGCTAGCGCGTGGAGTTTCATTTTTGTCCGCTCGGTGGAGAGGGCAATTTCCTAAACACTTTTGGTGTAGATACGAGCGAGTGAACACGTTCCGTTTTAGGGTGCGCAGTCTGAAGAATTGTGGAGAAGTCGTTTATTTTAATATTCGCTAATAGTGTTGAATTCTCCAGGCTGCAATAGTGATTCTAAGTACGACGAATTTTTACATGCTACTGCGATATTGCAAGTTGTTCGCTGCAATTTTTTTTTTTTCAACTTCGATTTTTCGCCGTTATCTGATCACACACATTTTTCTTCGCGTGGCACTGCGCACGCTTGAAACCTTTGGGGATTTTGGTTCACCAAGTTGGTGGCATTGGTTACCTGTATCAAATCTATTATCATAACCTCAAGACTCAGGAAGTTTCGATCTGTTTATTTCCTAAGTTGTGCTCGTCCCGAATACCTGTTTGCGCGTCTAAAGATTCACGCTACGTTTGGTCGTGAGTTTATCTATCCAATACTGCCCTTCCGAAGTGTCGTTGGACAACGTATTCGAACACTTTGGTCAACTCAATAGGGGTACTCAAGCTCGTCTTGGATTGTGTATCAGCACCATCTCGTAGCAGCTGCTGTCCAGCCGAACCGTTCGATCCAGCACAGGTGTCGCTCGAGAAGATACATCATTCAAAGCGTGACCTGTCAGCCCGGTGACCGGAAGTTGTTTCGGGGTAGCCAGTCACACCCGATCTCGCAGCAGTCTCAGGCAGTGGAGTGTTTTCATCGTCTGTCTTGGCCAGGGTAAGTCACGTTACATTTTCATTGTTTTGGGATTGTTTGTTATTGCGAGATATTTTTTATAAAGGTGTGCATGGGTCTTTGCCACCTAAATAATTTTTGTAGCTTCCTCGAGGCAACGCTCTGGTTTGCCGGCGACAGATTTGATCATACGCTATTTTTAATTTGTTTGGTTGGTTCCCTGCAGGAATTAGCGTTATCATTATTTTTGTTGCACCGTTCACTTGTTTGTCTACCGTTGTGTGTTGTTGATTACAATTAAATTGTGTGTAATTAAATTGTTAATAGTTTACCGTCTTTTTATTTCCCTCATAGAGGGGTATCTTTTGAAAAGCTTTCAGGGCAAAGGCTCGCAATTGGAACTCACGACTCTCGCATACCGACGTTTATCAAGAGCTAGTTTAATTTCGATCAGGGCTCACCACGTTGTAAAGTGGAGTGCATCACTTCACGTGGAGGGATTCTTTCTTTCTCGTTAGCCGCCCTCTCATTAGGGGCGGGGAGAAACGAAAAATCCTACATAACATGCTTTTCATTTGTTCATTGCAAGTTTTCTTAAACCATTTGCTATGTAGAGTGAATAACTACGTTGAAATTACGAAAGGTTTTCTATCGAAGAATGTAAATATTCATATTTTCCTACGGTTAAACCGAGTAGCGTAGAGTAGTTATACCGAGTGGGCGAATGGCTGAGCGGTTACCGTGTTAGCTTCTCATGCCGAGAATCATAGGTTCAAATCCTGTGAGGTGCTATCTATAGAAGGATTTTTCGCTCACCAAATGTCTATCTGCTGGCCACAGGTAACATTATAGTATATGGCTCAAAAACTTCCCTGGATGGAGTAGACGATGTAAAAATCGTCTATCCCCGTGGTTCGGAATCCACGTTAAGCTGTAGGTCCTCTGTGCTCGTCACACAGTTTCAACACGCAACGAGCATAGACAGGGAAATCGGAAGACCTAAAAACGTTAAAAATCCGATGCATACATACATAAACCAAGTAAAATACAATTCATAGGCGTACCAAAGATAAACCCATTGAGACCTTGAACCCGCATCTTGAGAGAGCCTCATCCGAATTGAGCGAAACCGAGGTAAACTTAATAAGGGCAGGGGATAATCTTGTCAATTATCACTGCAATGTATTATATATTTTTCCCTGACCGGGGGTTCTGGGGGTGTTAGGAATACCTCCAGCGTATGGTGATCAAGATGGCCATGTTAATATGCTGCAGTGTATAATCAGAATCTCCGCAATGGTGGAACCCATTGGAAATTAAAAAGTGGAAGTTTGAAGGATCTGTCCAATACAGCTTATCGCATTTTCAACAAATTATCCGATCTCTATCTAACTGCCGGATCAACGAACGCTTGATGAACGTTCAAGGATTATCAATCATTTAGGTGTTGGTTGAAATTCAGCTTTCTGAATCAGCTACCTCTTGAACAATGGGTTGTATTATCCTATGTTTTTCTTTCCATTGTATATTATTATTCGATGAATGGATAGGAAATGGGACGAAATGACGTAGTTATATTTGATACTATCTCGCGTGATGCAATTGCGAAGCTTCGGGTTCCATCCGCCTTTACAAACATCATCGTGAGCGTTGGTAAACTTTGTGCGGTGACTTAATTAGTTTGGCTAACTTACGCTGCGCCTGACGAATTCCTAGTTATTTCACGATTTTATATGTATTTTTTAACGTACAGTTAAAATTCACAGTAGAATTCCGCTAATCCAAGGTAATTTTGGGGGGGGGGCTTGAATAATCAATAATCAAAAACTCAGAGAGTTTTTGTAAAAATTGTCAGTCGATAACTACAGACTACATAATCTCGGATAAAGCGGATTTATATATTGACGCGGTCGGATAACCGGCACTCGGATAAACGGAGTTGCACTGTATTTTAACTCCAAAATACGAGTTTCGTGTCAATTCGCAATCGTCAGATGGATGTTGATATACCTTATTCCTGAAGGTTTGGCATGTTAAAATTAGATTTTTTCAAATAAAACTTTTGTTACACTCAGCACAGTTGTTAAAATAAGAACATGACCAAACGGGAGTTTGTTCGCTAACTCGGTTTAGAGAAGAAGAAAAACAAAGGTCTATGCTAAATTTTAGTCTATAAAATACATCGTGAATTACATTCTGTCATGCAAAGCAATCCATTCCAGATTTTATTTCCGAAACTTGCCCCTTCAGTAAATAAAGAATCGTAGATTACACACGAAACCATTCCAAATGATAATAAAAAGTAAACAGCTTCAAAAAATCTTGCAATGCAATCAAAATCTTATTACGATAAAAAGCTTTTTCAGCTTTATAAACTCTATTTACGTTTTTCAAATTTGGATTTGGCGTATAATATTGTGATCACACTTGACGCACGATAAAGTTAACACTTGGGGAAGATAATCAAATTGTATCTGCGGTTTACATTGAATTATGAGATAAAGTCGTACGTAAATAAAGTTTATTTAGCTCAAACAGAGCTCAAACTTTTTGCATAAAATTTGTGAAGTTTCAAGTATAAAGGCTTTCCTTGAACACTAATTAATGCAAATTGATGTAATGAAAATATAAATCCGTAAGTGCGCCGATGCATCCTCTTGTTGCAGTTCCGATCCTTAACGACCAAGTTAGTGTGCTATTAAATTTTAACCGCTTTCAAAATTACCGGTAATAAAAAGTTAGGCGTTCACGAAAAATTACGTGCAGAGGGCGCCAGAAAATTTCATACTTCTCCAATTAGTAGAGTACGTTGAGGATTGTTACCGAGTTGCAGGTTTTCTTTAGAGACTGTTTCCTTAAAAGCTTCTATTGCATTATTAAGGGTATGAAGTGACGTTCTGTTGACCGCTACAGCATTATGATTGTATCACGTCCATTGCCCATGCATAATGCATTGAGCCGATTTAGTCCTTTTAGAACTCTTGACGTTCCGCACTCAAACTTGTCCTTATTCCACCAACTTTAAAATTTTTCCAAACTGCCATAAAAATTTTAACATCGTAGATTACCTACGCAAATTTTCCTCTCTTTCACTTAAATAAGCAAATTTGAATTTAAAATTCACGTTGGATTTCAACTCGAATTTTGTTTTTATTATTAGACAATGCATAATATTAGCTTTCTTTATAAAGTTCGACGCGTAGTATGTAAATAACGTATAGAAGGAATGAAATATGTTTCGCGAATTCGTATGCATGCATTTCACCTTCTTCATCATATCGAAGGTATTTTATGAGTGTTATCGATTTAAAAGATTAGTTTGTTTTTATATTATAAAGGAGCGGTAAATTTGGAAGGAGTAGGTACGTGAAGAGAAGGTCTTCACAACCACATGTAGATGTGACTTTTATTAAACCTTCAAAATAATAAAAAATGTGTCTGAACCAGGTAAACTTTATTTTAGTGTTTAGCTCCCCTAAAAAACCAATAAAATTTAAAATATCAAATGTTAGGTTATTTATAAGACTGAGGAAAGTCTGGATAATTTATTGCTAATGGAAACACGTTCCCAAAACAGAGAAGACGTTAATATAGCAAAGGAACAAATAAAGGCTACTCTAAAGACTACTAAAGCACTACAGAATTCTAATGAAGTTGTCACACTTCCCAAATTTAAACTTCATTTGTTTTATCAACTCTGTGAAAAAGCGTTTTTAATAAAAATGAAACGAATGTCTCATTAGTGCAACATTCATTCCGATGAACTTCCATATTTTAAAATGCACTGCAAGCAAAATTACTTTCTATAGAGTCAGATAAAAAATTGAGATTAGTTTGTTAATTACAATTTTTATCCTAATTTACTTTCCTTCGTCTGCAAACTTGATGAAAAAGTAGTGGTACACTTGGTCAAACAATCTTAACTAAAAATTGTTGTATACAGTAATGAGCGCCTTTTGAGAGCGAGTGTCTCACATGGTAAGCTTCTTGATGTTATCACAATGCTGGAAGTTATTGTTATTAAAGGCGTTAATTTACAAAAGTAGTAGACAAGCAAAGTTGAAGTATCAAGATTGCTATTCATATATTCATCTTGCAAATCGATGTTTGCATTTTCTCCTCTTGAAGCTATTGAAGTATGACCCATTCAATTTTAAACAAAGTATGGCGGATATAGCTAAATTTACTTAAACTAAGTTGTCGTAAAGACTTTAACCCATACAAACTTTATTAAATAAAGAAGAATTTTTGTTAATAGTAACGGTGAAAGCCAAGATAACAGGAAATTGTCTTCTCTTTAAAGTACCCGGAAAGTTAGTTTCATTGAGAGTTCAATATATTTTCGGATGAAAGCTCTCTCAGCAGTCGTTGCCATTCAGTGCTTCCATCAATTTCTTTTACATTGAAATTTGAAATTTTATTTTTAACCATATCTGTTATATAAAATTACCAAAAAAGTAGAATAAGGTGTAATAATGTTAAATTATGTAGCTCGTGACTTCTGTCAATGGGAGAGCACCAAATTTAAACCACAAGGAAAAATATAAATTTATTTATTAATCACTCTCAAAATAGTTTAATTCCAAAGAAGCTTAATTTTAAATTATTGTTTTAACCGGATGGTCTAGGGGTATACCCCGCCCCCCGCACATAAAGCAGTATCACAACACATTTGGTAATGTTTTGTCATCTGATCTCCATTCCCTGGGGTGTATTCCATACTCCCCAGACTTCCTAATTGTTAATAACTTTCTTAGCAGTCACGATTCGTGACTTTTTTCAATGAGAGTATACAAAATTTAATGAAAATTAAAACATAAATTGACTATACGTATTTGTTTTACTGAAATTCTTTTTTTATAATTATTTTTGGATAGTTTGCTCTGATTTTGGATGTGCTCTTGATGTGGATTCTGAATACAAAGCGGAATTTTTTTAATATACTACATAGGCTCTCAAGAATCACAAGAACCAAGATTACCTTGGTTGTGTGGACTATTATAGGTTACACTGGTGGAGGGATTCAGAGATGGCGGTCTATCATGGCATCTACCTCCCTGCACGCCTCGACCAACTGTATAAAGAAACACCACCGGGACCTTAAGTGTAGGTTTTTGGAAACAAAAACGGTGGCAATTAACAGAACTATATAGCGCTTCTTTCCCAAAAAAGATAAATTAAATTCTAACCGGGGGGGGGGGGTCTGGGGGTATTCCATACCCCCCCCCCGGTACACGTAATGAAAAATTTCAAGCATTCAAATTTGTATAAAATAAAAAATGCTCATAAAATTTATCTTTATCTCAAAGTCTTTTATAACTTTTCTTGAAATCCGTTACCTGGGCAGTATGGAATACCCCCTAGACGTCCCGGTTTGCGAGATGTTTTTCTGATGGTTTGCCAGAATATAAAAACAAACAAATTTTTTTTAAACAAACTTGAACCAAAATCGAAGCTGTGCTATGATTCCTTGGCACCTTATAGTAAACCGCTCCTGGTTAACAACAAGATCGACATAGGTAATTATAGTATATGGGGATGATATAGCAATAATAATAAAGACATATAAGGGTCTTATAAAGGCAACCAGGGAGATTATTGGGATGGCGCTGGCCTAAAATTAGACTGCAACTAAGAACACAGATAATAAAGCAGTCAGCGCCGTAGCAAGCTCTTCTGGCGCCTGAGATTCTTATCATTTTGAAAATTTTAAACTATTATTTATTGGGTTTTGTCGAGGTTTAGCGCCCCCATTGCGATCACCCTTGCTAGGGTGGCGGCTTAGAGTAATAAAAACAAATGGATGCTTATCAGGAACTCATTTAGGCTGCCGGAATCAGGGGGTCTGGGGGGTATGGAATACCCCCCAGGTACACTTAATGTATTACGAAAGAAAAACTTTCACTATTAAGTCCCTCGGTATTAAGAAGAACGGTACTGGGATAGTTATGAAAAATATCATCTGCTGCCCCCTCCTGGCTTACAAACGAAAATTGCAAAAGCTTCAACGAAAATTTGATGGTTCTGAATAATGGAAAATGTACCTGGGGAGACCCCCCGGTCATGTACTATCGTTTTTTATCATTGGGAACTTCTGATGATCTTATATAGAATACGCATGGTATGTCAGAATCACCGTTTCCATGCTAACGTAACGCAATACAATAAACCTGAATATGGAGATTATTTATATCGGTAGGAATGTTTCTTTTCAATTTAAATATATTTGAATAACACTGTTGCGATCATATCGTGATATTTTTACCGGTTACCCAGTCAGTTAAAGGGAAATGAAGAAGAACGCGGGGGATGGAATCAACTTTTCTAAAATCCCCTGTGTTATCATTGGACCAAAATTGAAGAGAAGAAGATTCTCTACAGAATAAGGTTTCAGGATTTACTTTAGATCTGAAGTAAATCCTGAAACCTCGTTTCGTTTTGTTCACCATCGATGGTGAAGTTTAAATGTACGAAATTTTTATTCAGAATAAGAATTATTCAAAACCTTTTTCAATTGTTTTCTTTGGATTTATAGTTTTATAATAGTAAAAGTTTATAGAAAGTTTTATAGAGAATTTTGTGCTCATCAATTTTGATTTGATGATAATTTTCTCTAAAAATGAAAGTAAGGGAGTTATAAACAAAAAACTACTGTAGAGGTTTAAAATTCCCACTTGCGGAAAAGGCGACAGGAAATTTTAGGCGATGTTGCAAATAAAATCGTGGTCAAATTTTCGAATCCAGTCAAATTTGAATATATGCGCACCCCCCAAAAGATTCTTATCTTTTTGAAAATTTTAAACTATTATTTATTGGGTTTTGTCAAGGTTTAGCGCCCCCATCGCGATGGCTCCTGAGGAAAATGCCTACAAGGCTAACTACGCACCGCACCGCCTCGCCTGAGTGACTTACATAAATTTAACAATTGGCGTTCTACATCAATGGACAGTGAATAACATCAAATCCGTGGAAGAGATAGATGAAAGGTAAGACTTAGTCCATAAAATTTTTCCAAATTTAATTTTGTACTTTATCCTCTTAGTACAGATATAGTACCTATGACAACTAATTTATTTCTTTAGTTATATAAACATTTGGTCTTTACCTTCGGTGTTCCTGTACCCTGTATTTATTTTTTATTGATATGATGGAAAATCACTAACAACATAGGAGCCGACGACTGTAAGTATCCTACGAAGCACGGAGACGGGGCGAGAGTTACGTAAGGATTAGCTAGCTGAAAAAAATTTCTTCAGCTACACACTAAAGAACAGGCTTATATTTGTCTATAAAAAAAAAGGTGAACGGAGTAAAAACAACCCCAAAATTAATCTTTTAAAAGTACATAAAATTATCATTGAAAACGAAGCATTAAGCCACGCCCACCACATAAGTTATAAATATAAGTGAGGGTACTTGCCGGCCGGTGCATCATTTCGCTCCGTACGGTCGCCTAGTTAACATGCCTGTTCCCGGTGATATAAATGACGAGGTTGTTGTGTTAATGTTTGATCGCGAGGACCGTGAAATTATTGAATTTTTACAAGATATTAGTTTACTTCCGAGTGTTCGTCGATGTTCAACAAGAACTTGCAGAAGACTTTGCCGGGTGTATAGTAATCATAAATATTGGCTGAGTCATTGCTTCAGGTGCCCGCGTTGTGGTCGATCATACCCTCTCAACACCAACACAATTTTTGAGCGCCGACGCATCCACCCGCGGGATGCGTTTAAGGTTTTATGGCAGTGGGCGTGTGGTGTGCGGTCGGGGGCAGCTGCTTTAGTCGTCGGAATGACCCGCCAAGCTGTTTACAGCATGTACAGGGATTTCCGAACTATCTGCACATGGAAGCTTAAGAATACCCCTGAGGATCTGGTAATTGGCGGTCCAGGGCAGGTAGTACAAATCGATGAGAGCGTCATCAGCCGGCGGAAATATAATGTCGGCAGAATGCTCCCACGCTCACAAAAGTGGGTGTTGGGGCTCTACAGCTGTACCGAAAAGCGTGGCATCGTTAAGTACGTAGAAACTAGGGATGCCACCACGTTGGAGACGCTCATTCAACGATATGTACTGCCTGGGACAGAAATCTGGACGGATTGCTGGAGGGGCTATTCTAGGCTTAATACCCTCGGCGGCGTGTCACCGTACACCCATAAAACGGTAAACCATAGCCGTAATTTTGTGGACCCCATTAGTGGGGTATGCACAAATCAGGTGGAAGGCTATTGGTGCTCCCTAAAAATGTATTGTCGTCGATTGGGTGTGATGGGCTCAAAAATGCTACCCGCTCACCTGGACCAATTCATGTGGTGTTCCTTGTATGGAAGATCACATGAAGATCGGTTCTATTCAATGGTAAGGCACATCCAGCAAAGTTTTCCAGTGAAATAATTTCACGGTCGTCGCAACGGAGGAGCAAATCGGTTCTTTTTAGAACCAAAAATATTTTAAGAACTAGGTCTCTAAATAAACATAAACTCTGGCTTGGCCAGAATTGGGCGCAACAAAAAACCTACCCTACGCCCCTCCGGGGCTCCGGGCGGTTTTTCATTCGCGGAAGCCGCTACGCGGCAGAGCTAAACATACGAGAAGGCGCCACGCATCAAGGAAACCGGGATGAAGGCAACCGGGAATTTAAA
Source organism: Podabrus alpinus (assembly GCA_932274525.1). Taxonomy (NCBI): domain Eukaryota; kingdom Metazoa; phylum Arthropoda; class Insecta; order Coleoptera; family Cantharidae; genus Podabrus; species Podabrus alpinus. The sequence continues at coordinate 66,182,055 of OW026456.1, read as the reverse complement.
CCCCCAAAAAATCGCCTAAAAAAAATCGATGTTACATGTAGGAGCGTCGAGGTGCATCTGCCGATGCAAAATATTCTAAGTGTTAAGGTCATTCATAGCGCACGGACTGTCAACAAAATGGGTGAGATTCCACCCGCGCGTCAGTGAATCGTGTAAAATTAACTAACTTCAAAATCGATTTATTGAAAAGTTTGGACCCCGTTCACCCTAATTCTTTTGGCAATTTGCTCTATTAACCTTGCTCTTTAGTGTGTAGCAGAAGAAAGTATGATTAGAACGCTAATGGTTAGGTAACTCTAGCCTAAAATTATAACCACATATCCTACAATTACAATCCACTGTTTTCATATTGTTTAATAAATTAATTTAATTGTAGGTTAAATTACACGTCATAAATTTATTGTAATGTATTGTTGCTATTCCATTGTATTGTATTTACCGATACCTGTAAAATTATATTGTTATTATCACAAATAAAATATGTATCTATAATGAATAAGTAACCGCGGACAAGGTGGGTATCAACAAGTGTTACCTAATGTAATGTTGACAAATAATGTAAAGTCGATATCTTCATTTCAGAAACTTGTCAATTACATTAATTTTAAAATCGATTGCCTCATGTTCACGTAACTAACGGATCCGTCTGAATTTCTACACGTTTTATTGGTAATAATTTTTCAAACAACAAAAATATTGCACACGAAAGGCAATAAAACCACGTACGTATATTCGATTAAACGATACAGAACATCCAAGTTTGATAAAAAGAAATTGTAACACCTAAAATATAAATCAGATTATAAGAAAAAATTGAGAGAGCTTTATTCGTTATGAAAACGTTTGTAAGAAAGATGGTAGAGAAGTTGTTATCATAAATCATAGCTTTAGGAAATAAAAACGACACAGAACAAAGATTAGAACACAACTGAAAATAACAGTAAACAACGGTTGTTAAATTAAATGTGAAAAGAATTAACTGATTTAAATAGAAAAGACGTTTAATTTACGTGTTTAATTTTAAGTGGCATCGCTTAATCTTAACACAGTTTTAGGAGGAGTGATGGTGTGAAATGTTATTGGGTAATTATAAATTATTAACAGCGATCTTAATCGAATCAATTACCTGATTACGTTTGGTGACAGTTGATCTAATATCAGACCCAACATTCCTAATTAGAGCACAAGGAGAGCTGTAAACATGAGAAGACAAATTATTTAATTAGGGTTTGAAGGGGTAAACATGCAGCAAATTAAGACACGTGTAATTAAATTTCAAATCAAAATATCTACCGTTTTTCATTTATGACGTGAAACCAAAAACTTGGTTTTTACTTGAAAAATTGTATCAAGCATTTAGAAATCAAACTAATTTAGTGTCAAATTTTGACAAAAGTTTAAAATTTTGCTCCGAATTATGGATTCGTTTTTGTCAATTTACACGAAGGATTTCAAACCTCAAAATGTCAAAGACAAGTTGGTTCGAGTGCACGTTAAAATTTAGTTTTTCATGAATATATTTCAGACGGCCTCCAAATGGGGTGCCTCAAGAATTCGGCGATCCGCTCGGGGAAAGTTTTAAAAATTATCTGCAGTTGAGTAGCAAGCCCGAACCGCCACAACCACCAAGCGAAGATTGCGACGGCTACTTGGAAAAAGTTTGGAATTTTTTTCGGAAACAACAGTATTTTCAGTTTAAGAAATTTTTTAGATTAAAGGAAAATATACTAAAGTGGCAGGTATACATTTTAAGGAACCGGTGGATAATGCCATCATGGCGAGAGAATTCATTGATAATGGGAAATCAATATATCAATGTGATTATTGCGATTTGGGTACGGTGCATTTTTTGTAACTTCGAGTCCCAAAACTTGAATACATTTTTGGTTTCAGCAAAGGACGAAGAATACAAAGAAGCGATACGGGTGAAAAACTTATTTAGGCTGCCTAATGATATCGTTTTACCGTTGACAACGCAAACTTATAGTTACAGAAATCCTTTGGTGATTAACTCTCGGGCAATGGATAGAACGCCCCAAATCCGAGTGCCTAATAATTTGGATCCGCAACGTAAGATTTGAATTTTCAGTTAGAATAAAGTGAGTAAATTAAAATTTTCAGATCACATCCGGAAAATACTGAAGGTGACGACTGGTGTTACTGAATATGCTGGTAGGATAGGCGAAATTGGAGAACTCGTGATGAATGAACACTTACATGGTACGATAGAACATTCAAAGTGTTATTGCACCGAACATCATCCATAACAAACATAAATTTTTCAGAATGTGTTTTTATTTTTTAATAAAATTTATGAACATATGCTATTACCTACTTACGTCATTTTGCAAATTAAAGTCCGGTTTAGTTTAAACATATTTGAACAAGTTTGTTTACACGGTTCAGTTATTAGTTGGAGAAACTGTTTTGCTTCAGTACGTAGGGCATGAATATATTATAATCTAAATAACTCGAACATGTTCATATTAACGAATTAAATCAGATAAAAATAAAAGATCAGCATTGAAGTATGTAAATAATTGATAGAAATTGTAATGTAATGGTTACGAGATATATGGTAAGTCTGTATGAACAATAATGGAATGTACGTAATATGGTTTATGAAGCTTTGTTCTTCGGATTAGTTATGCAATTTGAAACATTATGTTGAATACCGCCAATTTGTAAGCACAAAGGATAACCATCGAAGCAAATACTTCGAAGTAAAGGTCGATACAAATCCAACGATCACAAATGTAAACAGGAAATACACTAAGCGAGTAAATCTTTGGGGGTGGAGTCTGAGTAAATAAATAAATAACACTTGAGAACATTTCAAACATAACATAAACAAGAAAAAAAACAAATCATAAAAGTCAGTGCTTTGGCACCAATTGGGAAATAAATAATACAAATACTTATCGTGATTTCTCAATCTGGATTCGGACCTCGGCGTAGTAGCTGTCAATATGTGCGCTGCAGATACGAGTAGTTTTTAAATTTAGGATCACATCGCCTTCGTTCTATTGAAAATAAGGGAATGGGACTACTCTCCGCGGCCGACTTGCCGCAGCCATCTCGCTGCGGCCGACTCGCCGCGGCCATCTCGCCGCGACCAACTCGCCACAAGCCCATCTCGCCTCCGCCAACTCGCCGCGAACCCATCTCGCCGCGAAATCCCATTTAGTACATCTTGTCGCAGTCGCCGTTATCGTGCAGTAGATTATTACAATGTAATTATATAATAATTTACTGTAAAAGTTATAGTTGAGAAATCGGTCCGTTTAATCTAAAAATAAATATATTTCTATATGAAGAAGGAAACGGTGAGGGTTGTCTTTAATAAAAATCATAATCAGGTCGGGCTTGTCCAAAAATATAATAAAAGTACAGGGTAGTAGATTCGAGAAGATTTGTACCTTTGTGTAGTATTCTTTTATACCGGTCATTCTCCCCTCTCCGCCGCTTTGGCTGGCCGTCTTGCGTCGTCTTTATTTATTGTTCTCGGCATTTGTCTGCTTTATTATTGCAATTGGCGCCGAAGCAATAACTTATTGTGCCATCCAATTTAGGAGCGCTATCTATTGATAATCTTTTGTATTGCACCAGGTGTTTCCTATATGATACCAAATATTACCAACTTAAAAATTACATAAATATTATTATTTAAGGTGAGAGTGTCATAACCACCGCCACTACGAACTAACTTGTAACCTTCCTAATGGAAAGATGAAGGTTTATATAGGCCCCTGCTACAAAAAACTTCTGAGAATGTATTATCAAAATTTTGAGTAAATCGATTTTGAAGTAGCTAATTTTCATGTAATTCAGTGGTAAAATTAGCGAGATTCCCGCGCGTCGCTCATTCTGTGGACGGTACGTGCAATATGAATGGCCCTAACCCGTAACACTTAGAATATTTCGCACCGGCAGATGCAGCTCGTCTCTCCTACACGTAACATCGATAATTTTTTGTTTTTACGCAATTTTTGGGGGGTTCTTGATGGGTGGCGCTTTCTCGTATGTTTAGCTCTGCCGCGGAGTGGCGTACGCGATTGAAAAACCGCCCGGAGTCCCGGAGGGGCGTAGGGTAGGTTTTTTGATGCGCCCAATTCTGGCCGGACCTAGGTTTTTCCCATAGTTTTTTATGTTTATTTAGAGACCTTATTCTTAAAATATTTGTGGTTCTGAAAAGAACCGTTTTTTTATTCAGTTTGGCGACCGTGCTAGCGATGTTATAAGCACGGCAGTAGACTGGCAAATGCGCTCGGCATCGAGCGACCGTAACATATAATTGTTAGAAGCAATGAAATCCTACGAAAGCCGACCCTGATTAATACCTGGACAACACTGATCAACAAGATGGAAATTATACAAGAGCCGACCCTGACCAATATCAGGACGTTTGAAACAAACAAATTATCAAATGTGTAAACTTGCTTTTATCTAAATTATAAAATGTGTAAACTTGCTTTTATCTAAATTATCAAGTTGGTAACCTGCTCCAACATGATAACCCAAAGTAAAAAGTAAGTTTAGTAGTTAAGTTTCTTTGAAACAAAATAATTTGTAGTATTAACGGTTATCCAGTGTTTTAATTCGAAGAATTATAGAGTGATTCTAACATATTTATAACCTCGGCTATGGGCGTGGCTTCGACATGATTTTAAATGTAAAATTTAGCAATTTTCAAATTGATTTTTCTCGAAATTTTATGTATATAATCTCGAGTGAAATTTTTACAGTACACTCTAATAAGGTTCCTTTTGATATAAAAAAATTTTGAAATGATTTGGGTTGGCGGTGGTTATGACACTCTTCCCTTATTTAATTATTTAAGTACACTCGCAATAATAGTAAATAGAATAACCCAGAGAACACTGAAATCTAGTGGATATCCAGTGAATATCCAGTGGACATCCGGAAGCTAGTGGATATCCACTAGATATGCATTATTTATTGAGTGTTGTCTGGGAAATTATGGAAACACAGAGTCAGCGTGGAAAGGAAAAATTTTCCAGTGACGGGTTTACGTACATGTTTTTGACAAATAGTGACGGAAATGTGAAGTTCTGGCGAGGCGAAGAGAGAGGCGGTTGCAAAGCACGAAGCCATAATTTTGTTGAGAATGTTGTCAAGATATTCAACGACCATTCCCAAGGTGTTCAGCTGCTCAAGTCGAAGCAGTAAAAGTTGTCACCAAAAATAAACGTCACACGGTAGAAACGGTTGAAGGTACAAAAGTGAAGTATATTAAATGAATGTACGTAGGTTTATCGCAAGGTGCCCAGGGAGTCCTTCCAAATATTCCAGCTCTTCGCAAAATTGTTATAAGAAAAATCAATTAAATAAATGCGGCACCTTCAAACCCGGTAAATTTAAAAATTCTTATTGTCCCAGAATGCTACCAGATTTACGAACGTCAACCCGATGTAGTTGAAAATTTTTTATTGACCGACAGCGGGCCTAACCCTGGCCGAATTATTATTTTTGGAAAAAGACGAAACGTAAATAATGTTCTTCTTAGAGTGTCCAAACAATGGTACGGTGATGGGACATTTAAACCAACCCCACCATTATTTACACAAGTATATACGCTACTAGCTGAGGCACATGGTGGAGTGTATCCTATTTTTTACGCTCCCTTGTCAAATAAATTATAAACTACTTTTCGACAGAAATTCTGTGAATCTCGTCCTTTAACTCTGGAATCGTTTGGGGGTCATTGGCATACACCTTTTGCTTCACATAACCCCAAAGAAAAATAACTACATTGTTACCCGCACTGTGTAGCGTGTGGCACCGTGTTGTTGAAACAACTCGAAAAAGTACTGCCCAATCATGCTGCCGGCCCAAAATCCGCATCAAACAGTGATTTTCTGTGGGTGAGAACAAACCGTAGATTTTCATCACCCCAAATGCGACAATTTTGCTTGTTTACGTAGCCATTCAATTGAAAGTGAGTCTCATTGCTGAAAATAATTTTGTTTGAAAAATTGCAATCAACTTGGTGATTCTCTAACATTCAATCAACGAAGTTACGACGCTTGAGTCAATTGGATCTTTTAGGCAAGCAGATGCAGATCTATTGCTAAAAATGCGCTGCGTGGAGTTATAGGAAACAAGGATTTTTACGAACACTCACTCACTACAGTGCGTGACCCGACTACTGCGACGACGCACTGCTCTTTGCATATTTAACACTGATCCGGTTCGATCGAATTTTTTAATTAATTTCTTAACCGAGGCACGACTAGGTCGGTTCCTCCTCCTCGGTTCTTTTACCCTAATGAGGGTTTGGTGACGTATGATTCAGTTATGTGCTGATGCCATTCAAGGTGTCTCTTCATTCTTCTAGATCCGAAGCCAGGCGAGTTGACTCTGTCAGCAGTTTATTAGTTCCTTTGTCTGGTCGACCCATCTCTTTGTCGATCTTCTTATAGGTCTTTTGCCTTCGGTTTTTCCCTACACTATGAGTTTTTCCATCGTTCCATCTTTCCTGAATATATGTCCAAGATACCGAAGATACTTTCGGTTAACATCCCGAAGTAGGTGTTTTCTGACGCTTAGCTGTTCCAAAATGGAGTCATTAGTGCGGCGTTCCGTCCAAGATATTCTGAGGACCATTCGGTAGACCCACTTTTCGATTGCTTCAATTCCCTTCTGATCCGCATTTTTCAGTGTGCAGGTCTCATCAGCGCATGTAACCACTGGGAAAATAAGAGCCTTCACCAATCTCAGTTTCATGGCTATGGTAATTAAGTTATCCTTCCAGATATTAACGAGTTTAACGGTGGCTGTTCTAGCCAAGGTCAGTCTACGTGTTATCTTATCTTCACTGTTCCCACTGTTTGCAATAAGTGATCCCAAGCACGCAATCTTCATCAAACATCCAACATCAAAACCGGCCACTTTACGCAAATGCGGAGAATTATTGTCCGCTCTGTTTATTATCATGAATTTGGTCTTCTGTTCGTTAAGTTTAAGTCCGTATATTTCGCTGACTTCTGATAGTTTTCCATTACAACAGCAATCTGTTCGACGTCTTCTGCAATTACCAGGTTCCTATTTCTTCACTAATTCAAAAATTCCGATGTTGGATATTCCTATTCTTTTTTTATAAGCGGTTTTTTGGGGCAGCACAGTAAAAAAAATGTCCAATTTATATCTTTGACCATGACATGTGATTGTAGTGGTGTGATTTCCGAATAAACGATGGAGTTCAAGAGCGCCGTAGCAAGCTCTTCTGGCGCCTGAGGCAAATTTCAATATATGCGCCCCCCCTCCCAAAAGATTCTTATCATTTTTAAAATTTTAAACTATTATTTATTGGGTTTTTTCAAGGTTTAGCACCCCCATTGCGATCATCATTGATACGACGTTGGCTTCATTTAGGCTGCTGGGACTAGGGGGTCTGGGGGGTATGGAATACCCGTCCCCCCAGGTACACTTAATTTATTTCGAAAGGAAAACTTTCACATCTACGTCCCTCGGTATTAAGAATAACGGTACTGGGATAGTTATATAAAATATCATCTGCTGCCCTTCCCCCTCCCGGATTACAAACGAAAATTGCAAAAGATTAAACGAAAAATAATAAATTTTGATGGTTCTAAATAATGGCAAGTGTACCTGGGGGGTATTCCATACCCCCCAGTCATGCAATATCGATTTTTATCGTTGGGAACTTCTGAAGATCTTATATAAAATACGCATCGTATGTCAGAATTACCGTTGCCATGGTAACGTAACAAAATACCCCCCCTTCCTGAATATGGAGATTATTTTTATCGGTAGGAATTTTTCTTTAATATATTTGAATAACTATCGCGATGATAACGTGATATTTTTACCGGTTGCCCAGTCAGTTAAAGAGAAAGGAAGAGCAACGCGGGAGTTAGAATCGGCTCTCCTAAAATTCCCTGTTTTATCATTGGACCAAAATTGAAGAGGAGAAAATTCCCTACAAGACAAGGTTTCAGGATTTACTTCATATTTGAAGTAAATCCTGAAACCACGTTTTGTTTTGTTCACCATCGATGGTGAAGTTTAAAAGTACGAAATTTTTATTTAGAATTAGAATTATTCAAAACCTTTTCCAATTGATTTCTATGTTTTATAAAGAATTTTGTATTCTTCAATTCTGTTTTGATGATAATTTTCACTAAAAATGAAAATAAGCGAGTTATAGACGAAAAACTACGGTAGAGAATTAAAATCCCCACTCGCGGAAAAGGCAGGCAGGGAAATTTAGGCGATGTTGCAAATAAAATCGTGGTCAAATTTTCGAATTTGAAGTTTTGGAACTCACTCCCTCATATCTTCTTATCTTTTTGAAAATTTTAAACTATTATTTATTGGGTTTTGTCAAGACTTAGCGACCCTTTGCTACGGCTCTGGAGTTCAATACAATACAAATTATGTAGCTTACCTAGCATTGAAACTACTTGAACGCAAAAATAGAAGGGGACGAGACATTGAAGTAAGCGAAAGCATAGGATTCACCATCTAAAATCAGTACCCTCTTCTAAGTCTCCCTGTTATTTTATGATCCGTTTAATCCTAAAGCACTTTGGAAGAGTCTGCATGTGTATGAAGATATTTTAAATTCTCTTTGACGAGAGGATCCGCAAATAACTTTAGAACTCACCGACGATATCTATAATGAGGTACTTATCAAGATGAAGGATTCAGTTTTAGAGATGTTTGGAAAGTCGTTGTCGCAGATCAGCATGAGAAGTCTTTTACGTCAGAAAACATTGTACATGACAAAATCCTAGATTACGTCGCCTGGAAAAGCCACTGTTAAATGCAGAGCAACAAGCAATTTATCCCAATATTATACGACGACATTACCTCAATGATATTTTTCTTCCCAAGAGCGTCTATAAAAAAGGGAAGTTCTTAAAAAGGGAATACTGCAGGTGCACATTCTGGCATTACTACGATGTTAATGACTGGCAGACGAACAGCGTTTTCAATGATTCACATTAGCTTTGTTAATAATGAAGCGCCCCTTTGCAACATCAAGCTAGGAAGTGCAAAGGCTAAAATACTGCTGGAAGCTAAAGCGTTATTCTGTAATGAAATCCACATGATGCATAAGCAAGGAGGTTCGAGATGCGATGGTTGATGAAATCAAAGCCTGACTGAAATCATTACAGCTTTCCAGAGACCTCACAACAACGTGAGAGTTCAACAATCTCATAACTATGATTTTAAAATTTTCTTTGAGTATTTTCACAATATTGGCTACGTCAAGGGAGCAAGCAATAAGTAGAACTAAAAATTAAGCTCTTCGAAGAATGATTAAATTTGTTCTACATTAAAGCCCCATCAATTGCGTGTATCCAAACACCGGAGCAAATAATAAAAAATATATTCAAGAAATGACTCGATCACTTGCACGAACGTTCTGCTCCATTGATAAACGTATTAATGAAGACGAAGCGAAAAGGTGTTTTCCAGAATTTGGAATGTACTGGCGAATCGCAACTGGTTGTTTATTGAGTGAGGGAAGTTGAACCACAGTTTTGGTTACATAATTGATATATTGGAACATTTCTTGTAAGTGAGATAGTTTATCTCAAGATTATTTAACAAACACGAGCCCAATGGCACAACAAATCATGCATGCAGAAATAAAAAATTTTGTTTATAAAAAACCAGTTATCCGACTCAAGAAAAATTGCAACGAATTTGTTAACATAATATTATTTCATGTATGTATTTCCATTGCTTTGTCCCTTAGCTTCAGGTATAATAGTGAATAATTTTTATTCAAATTAGTCAAATTTTTATTCGAAAACAACAATTTTATTATTTTTAAATTTATGCTTTCGCGATATTCCCCTTCGTTATTTCTGCATTCATTAAATTTAGTTTACATTGTCAAACGAAAATAACGAATACCTAACGTGGGTTTTAATTTACCAAAGGTTTATTTGTCATTTTTGTGTCAGGTGACGATCGACAAAATATCACCTACCGAAAATTTACTAAGATTAATAGAAATTTGTTTCCTTTGATGTCAACATAAACACAAACAAAATATTATAAAGTTATCTGGTAGGAGCGAAACGAAAATTGACCTAAATATTTCCATCTGCGGGATGTGGGATCCAGTTAAATTGATAAATAGGTTTACTGGCAACGAAAGAACTAAAACCTTGCTAAACAAGTAAAAATAGTTTCCAACATTAGTTGCAGGATCAGGGCGGGATTTTTTATATCCTTGCGTGGTTCCGTTCAAATTACAAGCTTCTTGACGTTGCGTAAAATATAGCATTTCTTTTTGGGTAGTTTATGACAATTATTTATTTTATTGATGTAAAAAAATTAGGATAGTATGTAGACTCTTCAGGCGTAATTACTTTTAGTATAATGTCGTCCGGCAGTTGCGGTATTAATTGTAACTAAAGTTATGTAAGTTGGCTTCAATTTGTCTGTAAGAGACTTCTACTTTGGTGTAATCTGGATATCAAGAAAAAAGTAATCAACAACCTTTCTAGTACAGATTATAATCTGTACTAGAAATAATTATTTATCGAAAAATTTTAATTAGATATTTATGCAGCCAGTTTAATATTAAAATGGCGCCCAATGTGGGGCCTAATAAATTAATAAATTTTAGCCTAGCAACCGTTATCCATTCGGCTTAATAGTGCATAACTTTCATTCAAATTAATAAAATTTTCTAGTCGAAAACAACCGTTTCATTTGCATAAAAAAATTGAGAATGAAATTGATGTTATTTGCGTATTTTTCCCTTATTAATTTATCATTCATTAAATTTGAGTTTTCGGTGTCAAAACAATAATAATGAAGATAACTTTGGTTTTATATTTCAAAAAGTTGCTTAGCCAGTTTTCTTTAAAGCGAAGATTGATAATTTGTCACCCACGCAAAAATTTATTACGCTTAATAGAGATTTGCTTCCTTTGATGTCAACACAAATACAAACAAAATAATTCAATGTTATCCGACAGGAACGAAACGAAAATTGACCTAAATAGTTCTATCTATAATAAATTGGAAATCACTTGAATTGATCAATAGGTTTAGTGGGAACGAAAATACTAAAAACTTACTAACAATTTTATTTTTGTAATCAGTTATGTTGAGTAGCAAAATTGAAAAAAAGTTTCAGAGTGATTATTACAAATGATTTGAGATGTGAACAGTTGGAGGAAAGTTTATTTCCGATAGAGGCAAGTTTATGACATAATAAATTAATGCCGTATCGAAAGTATCGCATTATGAAACTATAATATAGTAGTTTACATTACAAGGTGGTGAAGTGACGGATTTTACTTCGCGAGTGCGAGTTATTCGCGCGCCGCAGGCGAGTGGAATAGATTACATATCCTTTCGGATAGTGAAATATGCCAACCCCGAAAAGTCAGAATTCCAAAAATAGTGCAACCTCGATAAACCGAATAATACAAAATGCATAATTAAAATTCAGTTTATAAAATTGTTAAACCTACTACTTTTGTGTTTATGAATGATTTTCTAGTGGCCCAATATATTCTGCTATAATTTTGTTCTAACTAGTAATTTTCTGCATTAAATATTTAAATTCGTTAACTCCCCGAACATTTCATTTAAAATTTAAAAAGTCAAATGCTATTTACACCATATTTTCTGAATACTTTCCGAAATAAAAGAATTTTAGATGGAAATTTCATTCCAACACATAAAACGCATTTCATGTAATCATGAATATTAGGCAGTAAATATTTCACGTACTTTGTTAATTGTCGTAAGTTGCTTTTAGCTCTGTTTTGCTTTTTTTTATTTATTTAAGCTTAGTTTATTTTTAAAACATGTTTTGCATTAATTATAACAAAAAAGAATGCTAATTACTAATTAATTTCGAATCACATGTTTAAAAATGCCGTAGGAACTAGGTAAATGGATTTAATTGAAAGTCGAGTCATTAAAATTAAATTTTGAATCGATTTTCTGAATGAAGTAGGAAATCTTGTAAAACGGTTTCGTCTCTCATAAATCTATGGGTTTACGTTAATTTAATTAATAGGGAAAATTCTTCATGTTGAAAACTTACTGATGGTATCAATAAGGTTGTACAAACTTGCTGGAATAAATTTTGCTATTCGAAATTGACGAACAGATAAGAAAACTTAAATGTAGTATGATTAGCACACCCCAGATTTTAATCTTTAAAATTTAAAACCCACAAAATCCTCGCTTTTGTGTTATAATAGGCTGCGAATGAAAAATTAATTAGGTTAGTTATTAGTTAGACATTAATGAGATCGGTTTGGTACCATTTATTTTTCTTCTTGCAGAAAACGGTACAATTCCTGTGCAGAACGTATACTGCGCAAACACTCTAAACCCGTCTCTGCGCACAAATGGTTTTGTTTCGTGTGCAATAAATTGTACAGTGTCAACATCCGTTAAGAACCACTTTTTGGAAGTGGATCTGATTCTTGTCCAATTGTGCGATGATATCGTCGAATTTAAACTTGGCAATCTTTGCCACGAGGCCAGGGCGATCTTGTGTGAACTGCTCTAAGATAATTACATCTTTTCCGGCACTACGTGACTCTTCTTTAATTCCGTCCAATTGGAATTGCAGGTAATTGTCATAAAGAAATGAAGCGATCCAAGTCTGCGAACAAAAGCCATGGCTTCTTCGAAATGTTCGGAGTAGTATCGCGTTGAGCCAGGAAAAGATGGAGGTAGTATTATCTTCTTACCAACAACAACATTCCTCTTCTCAGCGGGTTTGTTGATAAAACGTGTAACTCCGACGTCTTGGTCGCCAAGAATTTTCTTTTGGTTAGCTTTGATCCATTGGATGTGGTCGCGTTCCACTAGAATGTATAAGTATCGATAAGATACTGCTGGAAAAGTCGGCTACCAAAACGCAAGGCGTTGAAGCGCCAATTCAAGTCGCGTAAGATGCTGACGGTTGTCATAAGGTGTTCGGAGTTGCAGATCCACGGATTAGCCCCAAACGTACTCTTTGGGTAGAATAGTGGGTAGGTGAAGGTCTCCACGCATTTGTTGGTATTCTTCAAAGTAACGATCTGTTTTCCACGTTCATGCACCACCATTTCGTTATCTGGAAAGCTTTGATCGAAAGCTTCGTTAGATAAGGGAACGTTGAATCTTCTGTAGTCGACATTTTGTGACAGTGTGAACAGAAGTCGAACATGCGGGGGCGCGATTCCATTTTCAGCGGCATGTGGTTGACATCTTCTTGCACTTCTCGCATCATTATTAAACTTTGAGCAAAATTGTTATGAGATTCAATAATTTCCTCCAGCAATTCCATTAGAGCTGGGCTGATAACATGGTTGGAAGGATGTTGGATGAGTCCCTCGGGAACAGCATAATCGGAGTCTAGGAAGTACATCTGGCCTTATGGCGGTCGTTCAAATTCACCTTGGGAATTTTAAGTCGGCTTGGCTGCCATGTTAATTTTGTGGTAGCCTTGTCCACCGACGATGAAGCTATAAATATCACGACTAGTGATGGTTCGATCGTCGTCCATGTTGAATGAAGCCAGAGCGAAGCATGCGTTCAAGTGTCGGATCCTTTTATGGAATTCCTTACAGATCACATGACGTTGTAAAAAGAGACGATCCTGGTGGTTGCAGCTTGATTCGGCCATGCAAGCAGCAGTCGCCAAAGGAGTTGGGATTAATTCGGTTGATGACAGGTTCGTGGTGAAAATGAACAGCTCCACAGTGAATGCATATGACGTCAAAATGTCCCAAGCTTTTCTATGTCACGTCAGTGCTGACAGTGCACTTGTAGGTCGGCAATCGATTCTGTTCCAAAACTCTTTGACTCCCAACATCACAACGACGTTGTTCTTCCAAGCGCTGGTCAGGTCGATCATCAGTTTCATCGGTCCGTCGTTGACTTGCACGTAGTCTCGTTTTCCAAGCGATGATCACGTTGTTCATCGGTTTCGGTTGCAATTCTTCGCTTTTTACAAATGGGAAAATTTTCTTCGGATTCACAGAAAATCTTGGAGATTAATTCCATACTTCTTACCTTAGCTGCACGGTTTGGTCTTGTAGACGTAGTTGGTTCCTGTTTATGTTCCTCATGATAAGACAGGCCATCGGAAGCTCTTGATTCATTGGCTTGTCGTTGTACCAACCAATAAACTAAAATTTATATTTCAATGCAAAAGTTTAGCTCAAAAATTACGAAAATTACGATAATCCGTATTAACAAAATATTTTTTTACTATATAAGCAATATCATTTCACAAAATAAAATAAACACTACTAACTATCGCACTCCTTTAAGAAATTAACAAATTATAATCATATTATGAACGGATCAAGCAATAACGAAAGTGGTAACGATGAACCATGCAGCATCTGTTTGGAACCATTTACCGGTCAGGAAATTGGATCAACCGCATGTTGTAAACATTTTTAATGTTGTAAATTGTTGTAAATTTTGCGGTGTGTGTATTAAATCCTGGGCTAAAACTAACCCGACTTGCCCGTTGGATCGTTTGAAACTTAGAAGAATCAACATTAGTGTAAACTTTGATGGTCCTATCGTAAAAACTATCAAAATTCAAAAGGTAACATTGTTAAGATATTTCCATGATTTCATCGATTTTGAAATGAATGGTTTACATGTGGACGAAGAACTCCAATATTTTTCATCCCTCATAAAGGCAATAATCAAAGTCCAAAAAGGTATTGTCGAACAATTACGGGATGACAATTTGGTACTTACCATTACTGATGTACCAAGTAATCCATTATCGTACAACGAATTTTTACAGAAGATTATTAAATATTTACAGGAAGCCTCTAAAGAATTTTTTGCCATTCCGGGGGTAAAGTACTCACTTTTTTACCCCGGTTTGCGGGCGTAAAGGGGCACTTTTTTACCCTGCGGGAGTAAAGTTCAAAAATAGAGGGGTGAGCGGGAGTAAAGTTAAAAAATAGGGGGGTGAGCGGGAAATAAAGTCACCAGATGACTGGTGACTTTAGTTTAGTAACGGCCTTAACCATGGAATAGTGCGACCACAAGGTCGATGACTTCAACGTTTTAGCCTTCTCGTAAAAAAATGCCAAAAACACGTCTTCACTAAAATAATCTGACAATTCTTTATTCTGGCACCACTGCACAAAAGCGTCGTACTGTTTTTGGTAAACTTTTCTTGATTTTGCCGGCAACAGTTCCACCAACGCCATCTTCGCTGCTTCGGCAATTTCTACGTTCTCGCTCATGGTACGTGTTGCTCTTTCAAAGGCACAAATTTAAATGAAATGAAGCATTGGAATCAATGGCATTGGTAGAATCAGGGGTGCCAACTGCTATTTCTTAGTAATTTTTAGTAGTATAGTTGGTAATATTACTAGTGCTATTTTGCGATTTATCGACCACGTGTAGGTATTATAAAAAAAAGCGTTAAATTTTTGCTTTAAGTTTCTAAACTGGCGAAGTTCCTACTTTACCTCTCGGAATGGCAAAAAACAGTATATGCACGACGGTAGTAAAGTGACTTTTGGCCCATGGGTAATTGTTTCACTCGGCTGGCGCCTCGTGTAAACAATCCTTTACCCTCGGGCCAAAAAAGTGTCACTTTGCTACCTTGGTGCATAATGTACTATTGCAACGTGTTAAGCAAGAAAATTCAGGAAACTAAATTTGCATTCCTTCAACCAGACCATCAACCTTCTGAAGGATTAAAGCTAAATTTTATTAAATTCATTGAGGATGACGTTACTTCTAAAATTGAGAATTTTGAGCATCTTACAAGATCCGAATTTTACATTGACCATCTTCAAGCGACACTCACATCTTTTATAGCTTTAACGAATGAAAAGTTTAACGTAATATTTGTAGATTACGATGAAGAAACGGTGTCGGTTCATGAGGTATCAAAGTACATAGAAGACAAAATTAACAAATTATGTTGTTGTTTTAACCGAGAATTAGATGAGTTAGTACAGCAATGGAACCGAGAATGATATTAATATAACGAAAAAATTTTTTTCCTAGTCCTGGATCAGGCTAGTACCAAATAAAAGGCAATAAAATTAAATTTATTAATGTTGAAAATCTGTTTAGTTCCATCATCTTAACTCCATAAATTTGGAATCAACGGAGAATAAACAATAATTGTATATAATTTTAGGATGCGACAGCATCGACATAATTGGTAATTTACCAACCACTGGGCTTCTCAATTTTTACCGGTTGGCCATTTGGCGACAGTTTGCGTGGTAGATTTAATATTGCTTTCGATATTTATTTTCAAAAACGGTTTCGGGCGACGTATTTTGAGCCCCGCCTTTTCGAAAGTAATACTTTTTTTCGTCGGACGTCCGATAAGTTGGCAAGTTGCTGAAATGCAAATTTTGAAAAAGTTCGATTTCAAACCTCGACCTTTTTGGTGGAGAGTAAAGTTTAGATTTTTGGGTCGCATCGCGACGGTCTCAAATTTGAATTCGCGTTTCTGCAAAACAATACGTAGGTCGTAGATCGTATTCGACCGGTAAGTGAGTAAGTTCTGCTTTCTGCAGATTATCTGATATTTCATTGTTATATGGTAATAAAACTCGGCGCTCCGCGCCTCGCAATGGGGCTCCGCGACCCCCGGGTTCCTTCTATTTTAGTCTCCGACTAATATCTTTAACATGGAACATGTTTTTCGGTACTAAACCGTTTATCATAGTTTTTCTCGAGATTTAGGGGTGCCTATCTCGTTTCTTCTTCTTACTGTTTTCCGAAGTGCGGCGTAGTTGTGTAACCGTGTTGGTTATAATAGGATAAAATCCCTTAATTTTTGTATTGGTAATAAAAATTTACTATATAAGCAAATTTTCTTTTTGCGATCGGTTTCGGATTTAAATTTTTGGTAATGAAAATTTTGTTATTGAAAATTCATTATTGTGAATGCGAAGATGTTATTCGATAATCTACTCTATATTCAAATTATTAACTATAAATTTGAATTATAAATGTGGTGCCGATTTTTCGTGTCGATTTTTGGTGTCGGTTTTTGGTGTCGGGTTTTGTTGTCGGTTTTTGTTGTCGGTTTTTGGTGTCGATTTTTGCGAGGTAACGACCGTAAAAACATGTTCCATGTTAAAAATTTTCGCCCATGCCTCACCAGATACAATTTTGTTTATTTTCGGAAGCAGTTTGTTAATACAGGGTGATCCAGATAATGTGGTGGCATACCAGGTGGATTGAACGAGTTGAGAATTTCAACACGATAATTTACTGCATCACTCTTCACTTTCAGACATATGCCACCTTGCCACCTCTCTCCTATGTATGTGCTGTACGTTTTAAGTATGATCACCCACATTGGGGACCTAGTGCTTTTTTCCTGTTTCCTCTCTAGGTTAACCACCTAGAGAGGGAGTATATTGATGCAATTTGATTTAACCTAGTGCTTAACACGGGCACCGAACCGCGGAAGTGTATACACTTCATTTCCAGAGAGGTTCTGCTAGGCAGATTACATCTCGATGGTTTATCATTGCAAACGCACAACATGCACATAGGGAAGAGATTGCCTACGCCTAAAGCAGGTATGGCACTAAAAGAATAACAAGATAAATAAGTCCTGAGTTTAGTGTGTATACTTAATTAAATTACTTAAAATAATTTTCACACTTTCTCTTTACACGATCTCTTCCATAAAGCACGATTTACACCCCTATACACTAACTCTGAACGTTATCTTTCGGATCGTTAAGAACCGTAAAGTTCGGTTTAATGTAATGTTAAACCGAACTTTATGGCATTTATGTGTCTGTGAAAACTATTATTACCAATGCAGATTTTCTTTTCTATTTTGTATGTAATTACAAGGGAAAATCAAATTTGGTAACAGAATTACTTACGATGGAATCGACAAAATATCTTGATAAAGCTCAATGCTCACATTATAGAAAATCTCAGTTAAACGATAAAACACTTTCGTCAGATCGGGAGTACTGCCGAGTTTTAAAAACTAGTTGCTCAAACATGTTATGCGACATCTTAGAAGAAGCAACACATGAACCATATTACGATCAAGTTCAAAAGATTGTTCAAAACTTAATCGATGACCAAATCAAACTAAAGCCATTTTGCACACAATTAAACATCGTGACAACACCACAACAGTTAAATTTTCTTGAAGAAAGTTTGCATTTGTTACGGTACAAAATTGTAATGGGAAAAACTTCCATCGATGGTATTATTCCACCATTTACATGGCAGTAGAAATCATTTAATCCTGAAAACTATGACAGAAACTCGGCGCTCCGCGCCTCGCAAAGGGGCTCCGCCCCCTAAACCCCCTCAAGGGGGCTCCGCCCCCTGGATCCCCGGGTTCCTTCTATTTTAGTCTCCGACTAATATCTTTAACATGGAACATGTTTTTCGGCATTAAACCGTTTATCATAGTTTTCCTCGAGATTTAGGGGTGCCTATCTCGTTTCTTTGACTACTTACTGTTTTCCGAAGTGCAGCGTAGTTGTGTAACCGTGTTGGTTATTATTATAACCAACACGGTTACCCCAATAAGGGATTATCCTATCGGATAATCTCTTATAATTTTTGTGTTGGTAATAAAAATTTACTATATAAGCAAATTTTCTTTTTGCGATCGGTTTCGGATTTAAATTTTTGGTAATAAAAATTTTGTTATTGAAAATTCATTATTGTGAATGCGAAGATGTTATTCGATAATATTATACTCTATATTCAAATTATAAACTATAAATTTGAATTATATATGTGGTGCCGATTTTTGGTGTCAATTTTTGGTGTCGGTTTTTGGTGTCGATTTTTGGTGTCGGTTTTTGGTGTCGATTTTTGCGAGGTAACGACCGTAAAAATATGTTCCATGTTAAAAATGGCTTTACGAGAATTAAATAAGGTTGTGGAAGGGGCGCTAAACAGGGCTTAATCGTTCGCTAACTATGAAGATTGGTAAGTAAAAGAGGAATTCACTCAAGCCTCTATAAAATCTTTAAAAGAAGTATTGCAAGATTTTGGCGGAAACCCCATCCATGCATAGGGATGCATTAAATATTGCAAAAAGGAAAGTCGCAGCAAAACGTATACGAAAAAGAAAAAGAGAGGAAAAATTGGCTGCTGCCTATATGAAGAAGAAACAGAAAGAAGAACAGGAATTGGCAATATCGCTGCGTGCTTTCGAAAATTCCTTATTAGAAGACGAAGGGGAGGAGGAAAAGGAAGAACACAAAGAACAAGAGTAATTGGCAAAAATAAAATAAAGTAAAATTACAAGTTATTGTGGTTTTTGTGAATACTTAACAGTTTTGTTAAACTTTTTTTTATTAAACCTTGATTTGTATTTTTATTAATTTATTTATTTAATCCTTTTTTAATACGCTTGGTATTTGCGATGACCAAATAAGTCGCAAGGTCATTATGCGGATTGGATCTAAAAAATACATGTAGGCAAATATTGAGCTTTGGGCAGGACAACGTCTGCCGGGTCAGCTAGTAAACTATAAATTTGAATTATATCTACATGTGGTGCCGATTTTTCGTGTTGATTTTTGATGTCAATTTTTGGTGTCGGTTCTTGGAGTCGATTTTGGTGTCGGTTTTTGGTGTCAATTTTTGCGAGGTAACGACCGTAAAAACACGTTCCATGTAAATAACTGTAGCTGTATAGAAGCCTATATATTACGAAACCTTGTTACATCTTAGGTAGCTTGTTAGACTGAGATTAGATGTGCCTATACCCGGTTTTTATTGTTATGCCAGCAAAATTTAACGTGCCCTCAAAGCACAGATATCATCAATAAATTTTTGTTCACGTTTTATTTCACTATAAAATAAATCTCTCAGATCAGTTCTACGTTTCAATAAAGGAGGCCAAATCTTTGAACTTGGGCTGATTGCTATTAGGTGGGGAATAATCTCTCCGATGTGCCTCAATATTAGGATAAATCTCCTCAAAGACCTGCTGAGCTTCTTCCAAATTTTTTGCACCAGTTAGATAAACTGTCCCTGTAATGAACACCTTAGCACATATTTTACCATGTTTCGTTTGGTACTTCAAACCTGGAAATACTTCAGGAACATAACTGCTGCCTGTTGCTTCGATTGTCCCCATTAATGATTGCAAATCTATATGATACGGTAGGTAATAACCTACCACCAAATTTTGAATTTTAAAATTTCTAAATTTAACATTACATCCCGTTTTCTGAATTAACCTGGCATATCTTCTACAAGCTGTTCTTGTACTTTCGATCGAATCACAGCCAGTGCATACGATTTTGCCACAAGAAAATATTAAAGCGGTCGATCTTGGATCTCGTATTTTCATGGTAACCGCCACGAAGCATTCTGGTTCATAAATAGTGTTTGGAAGAAGTTTAACCTTATTTAAGTCAATTTTGCATTTCAAATTTACTGTTGCGGTTACGTTTGTAATTCTCGGCACCAAGGAATGAAAGTCCACTTCGTTAATTCTATTATGCCATGACGGCTTTTTCAATTTTCTGGTATTATTGTTGGTACTCTTTGGACTCGGACGACGACTTTCATCCCTCTGCACTGGAAACAATTTATGTAAATCAGGTAACGATGTTACTAATGTGATTTTATGTTGTTCTGTAGGTAACCATTGAAAAAATGTATCTTTAATGGTTGGTTTACTAAGTGTTTCATTGGAAGTGGATGGACTATTTTGATTTTCCGAAACGTTGCATTCCTTTTCTTCAAGCGTTTTAAATTCATCCGATTGCAATATTTTGTTAGTCAGCGATGAGAACATATGGAATTTATTCTTTGGTTGAGATTCGGTTACGTCATGATCAACAACAAGCGATGATTTATTTCCCACAGATAATACGATTGTATTTCTGCATTGTTCGCCGAAATCTTTCGGTGGTGGTGAATTTACGATAAAAGAGGCATCACGAGGCACATTCCAAGAATGCCAACCTGGTAAGTTGTTGAATTGATCTTGAATCTGCATCATTTTTCAAAGTACTTTAATGAATGTTCAATAATTTCTTAACTATATAGAGTTTTTAAGTAGATGATCCGATTAGCCGATGATACCTTAATCCGATAATTCGTTTATTCAATTCTAGTAAACTTGTGTGGCTTAAAGGTCGTACTGTCCGTTATTACCTAAGTTGTTTACCTATATACAGTTGATACGAAGTGTATCAACGGATCAACGTATCAACGTATCAACGTATCAACGTATCAACGTATCAACGTATCAACGTATCAACGTATCAACGTATCAACGTATCAACGTATCAACGTATCAACGTATCAACGTATCAACGTATCAACGTATCAACGTATCAACGTATCAACGTATCAACGTATCAACGTATCAACGTATCAACGTATCAACGTATCAACGTATCAACAGATCAATGTATCAACGTATCAATGTATCAATGGATCAATGTATCAACGTATTAATGTATCAACGGATCAACGTATCAACGGATCAATTTAGAGTTACAGACCGATAAATTTAGCAATTTCAAGAAGTCACAACTAGAAAATTCTTACAGCAATAAGCACATACATACTTATTTAGATATCTTGTTGGAAGGATTATCGTATTAAAGATCTCTCTACAATCAGGAACTCACGCGATATCTAGAAAGTAAAACTACAACCCGTTTTAATATTAACTGAAAGTGCATTGCTGTACAATGCAAGCCCTAATGGTAATTCGATTTATTTACATTTCTACAGAGTATTTATATAAATGTGATGTTAGCACATTTTTAAACGCGCTGGTTTTAATTGTTACAGTTTAAATATAATATTTAATTCTTACATTTTATAATACGTTGCTATTCTATTGACTGACTTGTGCAAAGAATGTGCAAATATGCTTTATTTTTTATAATATTTATTATATACAGGATGGTCTAAAACTCTAAATACCAAATTTAATTTTGTTTAATTTTTTAAATTAAAATGAATTAAGAATTAACATTACCTTCTATCCTCATAAGTCGCCGCACAGATACACTTTTGAAAACCCTAGAAGACAAACATCATCAATAGATTTCATAATAAGTAACAGAAGATTTCACGGTCAGTTTTGGAAGGCGAACTCGAAATCGTCGAAGTGTTTGTGGGTTCGAGAAATCACCAACTACAGAGCGTGGAAGAAAGTTTGTTTTGCTGTTTGCTATTCCTGGACTTCTCAATTTCACCGGTTGGCCGATTGGCGACAATTTTGTGAGAGGGTTCCAGTTTATTCGTTAAGGAAGGACAAGACGGTACTATATATTTTTTTCGTCTACACATACATAGGGAAATTCGCTAGAGCCTTACTAATATTCGACAAACGAGGTATTTTAGTATCTTTTGAGTTTTAAAATTACATTAATTTATTTAGAAGTTGTATTTGATTAATTTAATATATTTTTCCTTGTAAATTTCTGTACATGTGCGTTGTGCGAATAGTCGATTTCGTACGACTATTTTGATTTAGTTTTGTACGTCGATGCGATGTACTCATGCACAAGTTATTAACTTGAGGAAATTATTTTGGTATTTAATTGTTATTTTATTTTAATGTTTAATTATTTTCTGCTGTCTGGGTATTAAATTATTTTTATTCAATTGAATTATTTACTTTATGCTACTACAGGGCCGGTGTTTAACTACTTTTTCATGATTTTTAATTGTGGTTCCTTTTTTGTGATAAATAAGTGGTCTAGAAATCACGTGGCGCCTTAATCCAATATCTAATTTTGCTATAGTACTGCAATGTTATCGTGCCCTTAATTATATAATTAATTGTCCCTTACCTGGATGCTTATCCCACAATGATAACTTATTTTGATGAATTTTTGTAGGTCACCTCGGCTAGCTGAAAATATATATAAAAAAATTCTTTTATTGTAATTAAATTTTCTTTACTGCATTCGCTCATCTTCAGAATGAACAAGATTCATAATTTTACACTGTTTATTTATTTGATTTAAATGGAAATAAAAATTAATCATGGCAATTTGATTTTTGCATAAATGGTCGTCATAGAGACAAAATAAAGTTTTACGCACTTGCCTTAAAATTAAATGTAACAAAATTTCTTAATATTAAAGTGATTAATGCAAATAAATGTTTATAAATAAAAAAGATTGCTAACCTTTATTACGTTCAAAATTCCCGCACTGTATAGTTAAATATTTTTAACCCCACTTTCCGATTGCATCATTTCTCCTCCTTTTACGTGGTTTGTGTCGTTCACCACAAATTCTCTACAAATTACAGTTGTGTGGTCAACCATTTAACCTTCGCAAAATCCAACCATATCCTCCGCCGTAAATACCATATTTTTATTAATTTGTGAGTACACTTATCAAATTTTACATTTATCATATAATATAACCGCTTTTTAGGGCGATCAACATTCACTTAACCCTATTTCGGGTTGTTTAACACACTTTATTACAAAATATCTTGAATAACCAAATTCACGTGTACTCATTTTGCTTAGATTTTTCGTTTTTAAGGTCAACAAACTCGTTACCAAGGATCCAACTTCCGTTGCAATTTTCAACGCCTGTTAAGTTTCTAATGTTGCAAAGTTTTTATTGGCAGGTAACAAAATCGATATTTCCCACACTTGATTTTATTTCAAATAATGTTTTTTTAGGAACGACCACAAATTTGAATATGAACTTTGAATGTTTATTTTGAAGCGAATAATCGTCCGTTTAGTTTATTGCACCAATTTGTGACAAAATGTCATCGAGAAACCTTTTTTAAATGCGCATAACCTAACTAATCACAAATTAACCTAGTTTTTACAACAATTTTTTAACTAACAAATTTTTAACTAACAACTAACAATTATTTTTCATATGGTACACATTTTAATTTCATTTACGAGTCTATCGTTACCTCATCTCGCCATGATTTTTTTAATAACTTTACGTTCATTTAAATTTTGCTTTTAAAACTTGTTCATCCCTTTGATTTGCCAATACGTCAAAGAAAAACATCACAGTACCTTTGGTGAAAATCTGTAGCATTTACCACTCTTTTATTCAATTTAGTTCATTCATAATTAATTAGCAAGCAAAGAATCCAGCGCTTGCAAGAGGTAATGGGTTCGGTTTATTTTGGCTTTTGTCCTCTAGAGCTAGCCAAAGGGGCAATCCACAGTTTAAGATGGTCGCCCTGAATTTAAATCGTCTGATTGCACCAAATTTGTCTCCCAGATTTTCCGGAGATGCGTTGGTGTCAATAAACTTTTATAGTTACACTGGCAATTCGTAACAATTTTATATGGAAAAATTTGGCAATTACAAAATAGATATTATACAGGGTGTTTATAATTCCTTAATCTTTATTGCGTTAAGCTAATATACAATTACTACATAATTAAAAATAGTAAACACAGAAACAGAACAATATAATATAATAATAAACTCCTTTGTTTGTAGTGCCTGCCTTTGTTGGAGTTTTGAGCCGGATGGTGGCATTGTTAATGTTCAAGGTTCGAGGTGAGAATGAGCATGATTAAATGGCCTGATGTGTGCGGGGTTATATTACTTATTCTCCAAAGATATATGGTATAATAATTGCTTTTTTTTAGTGTACAATTGAAAAGTATAATGAACTGCCCTCAGTTCTTGGAAACCCTTCGAGGTTCCCATATTATTCAGCTGACTAATGACATCATTATCTCATTCAACAGATCAACACGAACCGAATCTTAAAAAATGAATACGGTGAAAAATTTCAAAAACTTAAATACGACTGGAATAATCAATATTATTCCGAGTTTTCCAGGAAAATAATTGGAATAATCAGAAAATCTGCAATGTTTCGATTCAAATTCTATAAATAATCTTGCGGAATATTCTCAAAAATATTTTGGGAACAATAAAAAAGCCGATCTTTTTATTAGCTTCTCGAATAATATTGAAGCATTGCTTTAAGAGTTTCGGTTCGGTTAACGCGAAAAACCCAGATAATTGAGACTCATAAAAAAATTTACCGATGAATATTAACGCTAGGAAAAATTTGTAAAAGCGAGGCCGTGCCAACCCTGTGTTGCAGGGTGCCATTAACACGGGCGGCAGAAATAATGTTTAATATAAGCATAATTTGAATAAAGAAAATGCAAATAAAGAAGTTCTTGTCATAATAAACAAACATAAAGATAACAGGCAGGCAAACACTTATCAAAGCGCTATTGTTCTTGGCAGTTGTTCTGTAACTGTAGTCTTTATTTCTTGACTCAATTTGTCCCTTTTTAACTCTAGCTGATCCACGAACACTCGTTCGTGGATATCTAAGTATACAAACCCTACCTTTATAAAATTTTATTTATTTAAACATCTAATAAATAGCTCCATATTCTACAAAACAAACAATTTTTGTAAACGATTAAATAGGTTATAACATTTAATTAGGGGAATTACTCGAACAAATATGACATCATTTTAATAGTTTCTTTTATTTGTAAATATGAGAAGCTTAATTATAACCAAACGCTATACGATGAAATAACTCATACTCGAGCTCTCGTAGTTTGATTATTGTATTAGTTAACACAGTAGTTGTTATTATTGCCCAGAACAACAGGTTTTAATTTAACCAATAATATCGCCTCCTTTATTTACTCTAATTCAGGTAACTAACTTAGGCAACCTTCTTGGATAGTTGCTTAACTAACGAAATTTTCCGATAGTTGATGAGAAAATGTACATATTTTGCACTAAAATAAATAAGCGATTGATTAGTTTGTATAGTAGCTAGTTAATTTACAAATTAGCCAGGTAAACACATGAACATTACATTATATGTATCTTATGCACGTAGTTAATAATTATTAAGAGGTAAAGTATAGCCTTCACAGTATTACAATTTGAACAGTTTATTTAGAAAGCAGTTATTGTAGTTTTTTTGTTCCAAAATCTTTTAATGTACTTTCACGGTTTGGATTCAATCTACTTAAAATAAGCACTAATAGAATATTGGCAAGCT
The DNA here is from genome assembly GCA_932274525.1 of Podabrus alpinus. Lineage (NCBI taxonomy): Eukaryota > Metazoa > Arthropoda > Insecta > Coleoptera > Cantharidae > Podabrus > Podabrus alpinus. Next base: position 66,156,069 of record OW026456.1, on the reverse strand, counting down.
TTTAAGTTTTTTATGTAGTAAATAATTCAATTGTGTAAAAGGTTCATATGGTAAGGTATACATACAGGGCGTTCCCCAGTCAAATGGTCAAACTTAAAATATGAATTTTTGTTAAAATTAAAATAAAATAAAATAGGTAATGTTTTTGTAACGTTTTTAATTTCCCGCTACAATTTTTAGTTATTTGTCATTTTTAAGTGAGAGATTGACGATAGCACATCGCAGCAGTCCAGCTTGTAGTGTGAACGGATGAATAAATTAGGAGAAGGTGGCAAGAAGTACCCTTCCTAATCCGGTTCGAAGGACCATGAATAAATTAGGAGAAGGTGGCAAGAAGTATCCTTCCTAACTTATGTGGGTTGAGTAACACTCAAATTGTAAGTTTAAATGATACTATTTTTTATTAAGTTTACATACACTATTTATACAAAACTTAATTACTAATCATCACATTTTAATTCTATATTTTAAATTAAAGTTATTGACCTGATGACTATGATTTAAATTTTACCTACTTATAATATTTTAAAGTTAATTGACCTGATGAGTAAATGTTTTGAACTATGATATGCTTACAGTACGGAAATGAATTACATTTTAATTGACCTACTAAAAGTGCGATGAAGGCATGTTTTGCTTTATTAGCGCTTCTTTAAGTAGGTTGATACAATTATGCGTTTTTGCTCAATTTACTTATATACAGGGTGGTTGGAAACGACAACCCAACCAACCAACAAAAAACCTGTTTAATTTTAAATTAAACAACGGAGAAACATCGCAGTATGAGTGGTTCGGGAAATTTTAGGGTGCGACAGCCAGCGTGATTATTGGATTTAAATACCAACCACTAAGACCCAGTTGTTCAGTATTAGGTTATCTTTTAACCTGAATTATTTTCCATGGAAGCAATTCTTGAAACAATCATTTCTATGGAAAATAACCCAGGTTAGAAAATAACCCGAAACTGAACAACTGGGCCTAAGTGTGGGAAATATTTATTTTTGCTGTATCTTTTCCTGGACTTCTCAATTTTTACCGGTTGGCCAGTTGGCGACAATTTTGAGGGGAAGATTCCAGAGATCTTTGTTAATGAAGGATAAAGTCTGCATCAAATTTTTTTCGTCCACGCATATCTAAGGGAATTCGCAGGAGCCTTACTAATATTTTAATCAATGTATTTTCATATGTTTGAATTTTAAAATTACTTTTTTTATATCAGAGAATTTAGAATTAGCTCTGTACCACAGCCCAGATGGAACTTCGTCAAAGCAGACTACAACAGGTTCCAAAAAATACTCCGAAACCTTAAAACTATGGAAGATTTTTTGGCGGAGTCATCTCTGGGGTAAAACAAAGCGTTGAAGAGAATATATTTCAGGCTGGAGTGCAGACAGTGAAGCGCTGTACCAAGAATACTTCGACAGCGGAAACACGGAATTTACAGAATTTGGAGGAACCCAGAACTTAGAGGACACCTTCCGCAAAAAACGAATCCAAACCGTAACCAGCATAGACTTCAAACATTCCGGCAGAAAGGCTTGCGGCCTTTGGCTACTCTGGTTCGAACAGAACCAGAGTTGATGTAATCCCGGATTACCTTGCAAACCACATCGCTTTAACATCCAGAACCATCAGGGACGAAAACACACAAGAGTGATTAGAAAAGAACGAGATAACTACTGAAGAGTTAAACCCCACGAAGATAATTGTCAATAAAAGAATTATCTGGTGGGATAGAAGAAACGAAGGCAGAAAAGCTTCCGGATATGGTGGAATCCATTTTGAACTCCTGAATCATTGCGCCCCTGTGACTAGAAATTGGCTGTCCAAGTTCTACTGTGCAACTCTCTCTACTGGCTATCTACAGTCAAAATTAAACAAAACAAAAATAATATCAAGACTTAAACCGGGCAATGATAAGGAAAAGCCGGAAAGCTCCAGGCCAATTGCCCGTATTACAGACTGTACTGGATCGACTAATCTACAACCGTAACGTTTATAAAATAATGACGCATGCCACGGTGGAACAGGATGGGTTTTGAAAGAACCGAAGCTGTTGCGATCAAGTTCTCTTGTTAACATTATAGACCTTTTTTGTGTGCGTTGCGGAGGAGAAAATCTTCAAAGGACACAACCCCTATATCGCGCAGTTGTAGTGTGGGATTCTTACCCACTCCTCCCTTGTTGCTGTCTGCATGTTTACACGAATTTACGCGGTTCGCATTTCTTCACCTTGCATTCGAAATTGTATGATGTTGGCTTGCCCTCCGGCAATTTTCGTGGTTTTGTAAGTAGGTTTTTGGGATAGCTAACTTTTCTCAGTTTCTATGGAGCGGTTGTTGTGTCCTTTTATGCTCTTCCTTGTTGGACATGACTTCCTTAATCATTTTATGGATTGCAGTCCATTTCTAATCGTTGCTTAGCATTAGTTCTGTCATGTTATCTATGGATGGACGTGTTCCAAGGGCTCTTTCTGTTGTCTTTCTTTCTCCTCTTTCTATTTCTGGTAGTCGAACAGGATGTGGGCAAATGTGTCGCCGTATTCTTAGAAGTAGTACGTATCACTGTCTTTTGTTTGATATTTATAAAGATAGTTAGAGAAACACCCATGCCTAACGAGCGCCTGAATGAGGTGGAAGGATATCTCACCATGTTCTCTTGTGACCTATTTTCTGAGATCAGGGATCAATTCCCTCGTCTATCTGTACCTTTCAGGGGGACCTCCATCCGCATTGCCACTCTTGCAGCAGTGTTTGTCTTGCTCTTTTCTTCAATGATGTGTAGTTTTAGTAAACATCTTTCCTTTCTTTGCGAATATTTATATTGTGAACATTCCAGCGATTACCAGTATGACTTGTTCCAATCTTGTCCTACATAAATATCTGGTCTAACATAACTTGTATTGGGTAACATGTCGGCCTCTAAAATTCTCTAGTTCGTCCTAATGTTGGGGTGACTTGGAGAGTAGGGGGACGGATGACATTAAATAAAGAAGGTAGCAGAATGGGTCCGATTTGGTGGCCCGAGTGCGTATGAACTCGATCGGGTTTCTCCTTCACACATAATGCAGAATTCAAAATCCACGAGGTTCATAAGGGTGACCTCCTGTTCCGTTGCCAATTTACTGAGATCCATTGTTACCACTCCTCTAAACTTCCTCTGTTTCTAGTTTATTACATAGTATTTTGGCCCATTTTTGTGCTTGTGCGTCAGAGCAGGTTGCAAAAGTAGCCAGCTAGTAAGTGGGGGGGGGGGGGGTTAATGGATTCACTGATGATCCGCATAGAGTGAATTAACTGGACATCCATTATTTTTGTGTGTGGGCTGTTCAGCCCAACTGTGGAAAGCAATATTCCGTCATCGAGTATACCAGGCTCATGACAGAGCACTTCAGAGGTACCGGTTAATTTGGAGATGATGTTATTCCTTCATTTGAATTTAGCAGCTACGTTGATAAGATGTTAGTCAAATGTGACACGGGCTCTCCGAAGTACGGAGACGGTTAAGAAATTTTTAAGTTCAATCGCGGAGTCGAACCAGGCTACCCTACCTAATAGCAGTTGATCGCAATGGCAGAAATATTTGAAATAGATGTACTTTTTGTAAAGTCATACCATAAATAAATAACGGATTGCTTTGTTTATTTTTCAGACAATATAATAGCGAATGCTCTACTGTTAATAATTGTTATGCTCATCAGGATGTCAAACCATCCATATATCTTTCCGTATTTCCAAAACTGTTGCAATTTTTGTTGCTGAATAAAAATACCTAGACAGGAATTGCTAGAACAAATTATACGCAGTGTCAAAAATGTCCTATGATTTATTTCATTTCCTGAAAACATTTTAGATCATTTTTTGTATTAAACTGAAATTCGTGATTAAATGTTTAGAGCTTTTGAATTGGAGCCCCTGCTACGTTATCTAGTTCATGCGCTTCGGGCCTACGTCTTTTTATAATTTTGAAATTATGTAGGTACGTTTGTAATTGGAGTTTAGATGCTTCTGATAGCTCAAAGAACACGGGTTGGTTGCAAATATTCCATAAGTTACAGTTTCTAACTTTTATTGATTATATTGACTACCGGTAACCTGAAACTTTCGCGGAGTGCTGTATTAGCTCCAAAATAATTTGATAACATAACAATAACATAAATACAATAAGGCAGAATTTCAAGTCTCACCGTAAAAAACGCATAAATGAACTCAATTTTAATATCCATCTCGGTGTTAATTTAAAATAACGCATTTTTTAAATAAAAGTTTAGAACTTAATTGTCCACGTTAAAAATATTTTTGGTGATAAAAACACGCACATTCATATTTTACTCTTAAGTCGTAAAGCGATGACAATCGTCAAGAATAAGAACCACAGACACGAAAATAAAACTCATCTTTCATTATTTAAATATTAAGACTCGCGTAGAGAGTGAGCTTATCTTAAATATTTTACAGATTTCCTCAAATGAAAAAATTTGGTAAGCCAAAAGCAGGAATACGACGAGTAATTATATTTTTGAAAAATTAGGCTTTTTAATATTTGTCCATGTCTACTCAGTAAACTACCTCACTAAAACTTTTTTACACGAGCACTTACTTTCTAACATGATGGGGTGTAATCCTCGGCATTAATTTACTGCTGGCAGCTAAAAGCTAAATGATACTGTTATCAGCTAACCGCCCTGTAGTTGACGTTTATTAAGAATACCACCCTTTCCAAATTGTTCATTTTATTTACGTCTTTTTTAAGTTTCTCTCTAATGCGCTTATTTATTTAAAAAAGTGTTCTACTCAGACGTCAATTTTTAAAACCGTGCAATTTTATTTTTAAGGCAGCAAATAAAAATTGTACATCAGTTTTTCTTTAATCTTATTTTTATTATTATTAAGAAGTAGAGTTGTAAGTTTAAATCCTCATTTCAGTGATTCTTACAGTCGAAATGAAATTGGATGATTACATTTGACTTGACTTGTAATAATGAAACCATGGAATTACTGGATTTACTTCGTCTGGTTTGTTTTGATATGGATGTTCAAATTTTAAATATAGAGAAATTAGAAAATTTTCTTCATATAGTAGTGGGATCGTTAACCTTACGTGAAGGCCTTCATCGTTAGCCTTTCGATCACAATCATATGAAAAGTTAAAATTGTCCAGCCTTTGGCCAGATTAAAAATACTCAAAAACTAATCACACATTATCTGTCTTAAATTAATAACTATTTGTTTTGGGGCAACATCTTTCCAATCTACAGTTGCTCTAAGGGTTTTCTGCAAATTTTTAAGAAATATTGTGGATTTTTGTACTTGGGACAAGCAAAATTATAGTTAGGTTTGTACAGATTGTTAAATATTAGTAAGATTACGAAGTAAAAAGGCCGCAATTGTTACTATAAAGTAAGCAGAACGTATTTATAAACTTTGCGTGTTGCAGTTAGGACCTGTTTACTTTGAAGAACTACGATTTTTTGAGGTTGTTCCTTACATTAAAGTTGATATACCTTTAATAAATATATTACACATAAATTTTAACATTTATTTATTTAAAATTTGAATTTTCCATAAATTACTCAAAATCTGTCAACAGATCACTTGAATTTTGATCAACTGTAATATTTTCCTAAACTGTTGCCGATTTTCTTGATTATGTCTTCTATTGTCGAATTATTAATTCTCATTGGAACTTCTCGAAATGCGATTTCCTTAAATCCTTTTTTTGCGTTAAAAAATTTGATCTCAATACCATCCCTTTCAAAATCGGCCGAATTCCAAAGCTACCATCTTATGCAAATACAGCCGTATTTTTAATTTTTTCAGTTTTACTTTCGAACTCCCATCAATCCTATCTGCAACATCGGTTATTGGCAATGCAAAATAAGAGCAAGCTGAGCGGAAGAAAAATGTACATGGACAATTAAATATATGATCCCGATTGAGTTGAGAATTCTAAGTAAAATAAGAGAATTTATAAGAATTAATCGAAAAGGAAATACCTCTGCAATTCCAACGGAAATGAGAAGAAAAGCGATTATGAAAACACAGTAAAAGTTAATGAAAAGGAAGAGGAAGAAGAAACAAACAGAGAGAATAGCAACATGGGATATAAGAACGATGCTTCGACCTGGAAAAATAAATTAAATAGTTAATGATGGCAATAGGTACAAAATAGGAGTGAAAAGTAAAAATTGTATATTACTTTACCCGGGCGAGAAGAGACAGAAAATAAATGACATAATATTAGATTTTAAACCAATAAAGAAGGCTTGCGTACATTTTTAGTGTTAAAGGTGACAAAGCGAACCTACGGGTTATAAATTTATACGCACCAAGAGAACAAGCAAATCAAGAGGAAAAAGCAGAAATATATTAAGCAATAGATAAATTATATGACGTCTGCTTACTGGTAAAACCAGGTAACTGACATAACCATAGTTTTGAGATAATAGCGTTTGAAAGTTTGACGTGTAATAACTAAGCAGTATTAATATGTATTGTGTTGCAATTTATTTCTAAGAAGGATTATAGTTTTAGCAATGTCATAATACTTTAAATTAACGTGTAAGCCCCCTTGCCCCCTTGCGGGGATCAAGGGGGCGGAACCCCTTTGCGAGGCGCGGAGCGCGGATTTTTTCATACGGCATAACTTTCGAACGGGGGGAGGTATCAATTAACTTGTTTTACCAGTAGAAAGAGCGCAAAAAACTTAACATGCCGATATATTTAACTCAGTTTCGAAAATTTTACAGTTACTTGGTTTTACCAGTAAGCAGACGATGAAAGAATGCCAAAAAGAGATGATCTGGTAGTGATTGGTGATCTTAATGTGCAAGTCGAAAAATTTTAATACATCAGGAACGTAACAAGTAAAAATACTGTACACAAGAACACAGATTAAAACAGTTAGAAACAATTAGAACAGTATGAAAATAGTAACCATGGACTTAAGGTATAAAAATAAACACAATGGATTGTGTTCATTTAGTTTCATAGGAAACTAAACTGGTCCTGTACTGATGTCCAAAACAAAGCATCTGATGCAAGATGACACAGAGGCACCACAATTTAGTAGTAACGGAAATAAAAAGAACCAGGTCTGTGAAAACCAAAACAAAGACACAGAGATCAAATAAAATATTAGCAATCGAAAAGGTGATAAATAAAGAGTTCCAACTAAATTATATTGCAAGAAAAGATTAACAATAAAGGACGAACACAAAAACATTATTATAGTAAAAGCAGCAGAAGAGACGATCGGAAAAATAGAGAGGCACAAGAAAACAGAACGGTTTGATAATATGGACTGTGAAGAGCTAAAATAACTGAGAAATGAAAGCAAGGAGGATAACATGGATGAAAACACAAGATAGAGCAGATAAAGAAAGATACAAATAAAAAGAAAACAGCCAGTGAAGTTATGCAAACGAACGAAACAATATTGGGTGACCAGGATAATGGAGGAGATGGAGGAAAAGCAATAAAACCCAGGAGAATTTTACAGAAGAATAAAAGAACAATAGATAAAAGCTAAATACGAGATAAGGGAATTGAAAGACAAAAATTGTGACATCAAATAATATTTACTTCGTATTGGCGACCAATTATACAGAGTCCCACAAAAATTCTGCATTGAAAAATTACAAATTAATTTGTAATTTAAGATTAATTCTAGCAATAGGGTTCTTCTTCTGGCTCTCCATTCCTTATAGAACACCCCCACATCTTTCGATGTTTCCAAATTCATTTCATTAGGGTGGATTACTTCCCATTTTATACTAACTTTGATTATTTATACATGATTTTCTTTAAAATTCTTCTATTGGTCCTCTCATCTTTTACGACCCTTTTCTAAATCCTCCTATTTAGAAAACTCTCATTCACCAGTTGCGCATTCCCATATCCATTAAATAGTCGAAAACATCATCCTTCCACCATATCCTTGGCTTCCCCTTCGGTCGATTTAAATCTGGTGTGCATTTCATTATTCCCAAGGTAGCTTCTCCTTTTTGTGCTCTTAAAACGAGTTCCATCCATTCCAATTTCAGTGTTTTAATATACCTCTCTATATTAATTTACTTCCTCTAGCTGAGGAAGTAAATTAATGAAGATGGAAGGTGGCATGGCTGCATCTGTACAGTTTCTGCGACTAGTAATTAAATCTGTACAGTTTCTGCGATTGGTAATTAAATCTGTACATGAATGGTATATAAGAGAACAATTTAAAAGATTACAATACAAATTCTCACCATAACAACTATGAATAATAATACTGAAAGCGTTGGTTTTAGTAACCCTGCTAAACTGTCACCAAATAATTTCGAAATACTCTGCAAGATATGCAAAGGTTCCTTTGGTACCGTGTTTCAAGTACGGAAAAAAGATGGTTGCGATAAAGGCACAGTGTACGCTATGAAAGTTATAAATAAAAATAAAGTTTTGAAGAACAAACCAGGCAATCAAAGCATCCTTGCGGAAAGGAACACTTTTCTACGAACCAAAGACCATCCGTTCATTGTTCAAATGCATTACTCGTTTCAAACAGAAACAAAACTTTATTTCGTTTTGGACTATTTATGCGGTGGTACTTTGGCCAATCATTTGGACGTCGTGCAAAAGTATACTCAGCGTTTGTCTGAAAAAACTGCGTGTTATTACCTCAAAGAGATCATATTAGGCTTAGAATATTTGCATTCCAAAAATACGATTCATAGAGACTTAAAACCTGAAAATATTCTGATGGATAGGCATGGTCACCTTAAATTGGCAGACTTTGGATTGTCCAAGGAAATCGTGTGTAAAGGCGCTCAAAGTTATACTTTTTGTGGTAGTGTACTTTACATGGCACCAGAAGTGATAGATGGATCCGGGTATGATCGAACGGCAGATTACTGGTCATTGGGGATTATTCTTTACGAAATGGTTACGGGCACTTTTCCGTTTTTTGGAGAAAATAATCTTCTGACATTGGAACAAATCATCAAGGAAGACTACTATATACCAAATTATATTTCTAGAAGCTGCAAAGACTTAATTTCTGGTTTATTAACAAAAGATAGGCATAAAAGATTAGGATTAAACGGCATATGGGAAATTAAGAAACATGCATTTTTTGGAGATTCTGAGTTAGTGTGGAAAAATGCTTATTTTTGCTCAGAAGATCCTCCCTTAAAGCGACACTTTGATAGTTATGATGACGTGCGCGGAATACCTTCTTACTATACCAAGCAAGATCCACGAGATTCCATACCAAATTACGTTATCGATGAGAACGAGAATAAATTATTTGCTGGTTTCGACTACACATGCCCAAAATTTAAGAAAGAACTAAATGTAAAACTAAAACTAAAAGAAAAAAATGTAAAAAGAAGTAAAAAAAAAAAATGTCGAATTGCCTTCGAAAATTAAGAGTTGCCGATGGTCTTCAATAATGGCGCAATGTCATTGTTCGTATGACAGCTCGAGCTAAAACTATGTTGTATTAATAAATTATTTTTTTCGATAAAATATATTATGTGCCTATGGGGTTTATCTATGGGATATTGTTTCTTTATACCTTTATGCCATGTTTTTATTTTCTTTCTTAATTGTACGAAATTTTGCGCAGAACGCAGTGCGCAAGTTCGTTACTGCGCAGAATTGGATACAATAAAGGATGAAAACAAGTATCGTGTCATACGGCCCTAATTCCATAAATTGAAATAAACTCAAAAACTAATTAAATAACAAACCAACTGCTAGATTATTCTAGCACAACCCTGGTACACTCGGTTGGGTCAAAAGATGTCATTGCTCGGTTATATGTTTTTGTGGCAATTAATTGCAACTCATAATTAGCTATTTGCGAATGCTTGACAAAAATAATATTTTCTAATTGCCAATTAAATAAAACTTTTGAAAGTACATCGTACTTTGTAGACAGCAAAAAATTGTTTGTTATAATAATATTAAAAAAGTTTTTAACAGATAAACATTTTACTGTCAAAATAAAACGACTATAACTTCCTACAATATATTGGAAAAACATTATTACGCAACTGTCAATTTATGAACTTTTAATTGTATAGAAATTCGTATTTCTGCCAAAAGAACTTAACTTTTTCTGGAGGAATGGAAACCTTTTTGGATTTAATTAAATTTCTTTCAGTAATTATTCAAATTGCAAAAGCAAAAATTATTTTGGCTTTTTTATATTTTTTGCCAACGCCGATGTATTAATTTATCACGTTTGTGTATTTGGATGTAAAATTTATGTGGGTCGTTATGTTGATGTTGCGGTTGTGGATTATTCAGATCTTCGATCATTAATAACAAACTCTGTTTACCTACCAATTACATTTTATACGACTTGAACAATTAGATTTGTAAATAAGTCACTGTAAATCAAATGTTGTGAATATTTGAATTTGCACCAAAATATTTAAGTTCAATTTTAATAAAATACAGGCCTTTTGCAGAAGTCTCTTTGTTGGTTTTAAAGTCGAATATAATTTTACTTGACATCCTTAAGTAGAATTCCGATAGTGAAAGGCTTCAGAGATTTATTTGATATTAAGGAAGTTACATATCACTAATACGGTAATGAAAATTAACCTGTAGGTTGTGCCACCACTGATACTTTCAAATTAAACATGAGGCAAATTATTGGAGGCAAGGTGAACCCCAAAAAATTTGGAACCCCGCTTCAAACCACTTAGATTGAGCCAGGAGCAAACTTATGTAAACAAGATTGCAAGGGATGACAAGCACAGTGAAAACCAAACCCAGAAAGGGGCCGCAAAGGACCAACCCAGGATGAAGAAACCGCGGAAGTAACCCCGAAGGCACTCGCTTTCGTCCTTGACGGATACAATTTCAAAATGACGAGCTTCCCCTTGCTTTTGTTTCTAAACGAACGCTTCTACAGGCGGTGTAGTGGACCGCCAACAACTTAACGGTTGAAAACAGGAAGGAGCTGGCGGACTTTGCCTCTGAACACGATTTGGAGGTTACACTGGTTTGTGTTAAAAAAAAACCTTCTTACAGCCATCCACAAAAGCAAAGATGCCAAACTACGACCTCTACAGGATGCCCATGTAAACGGAAGAGGAACTGCAATCTACGTTGAGAAGACATTGCAGCACCATGAAGTTCCTTTCCAAGGCCTCGTCACCCTGGCCAAATACCAACACCAGAAGGAGAGTCCAGCTCAGTTTATCAAACCACCTCGGGGCTTTATGGTTGACACCCCAATGGAAGGCACGCACGAGGAAATCGGTGGTCCTCACACAGATGATGTTTTAGAGATCGTCCTCTTTAAGGACGTGTCACTTAAGTACCACTGAGAAATAAGCGGTCCCACTCGATTCAGATCACTAACCAGTTCTGTTAAATCTGGGCGACCCTGTACAAGATGACGAAGGTGACCAAAGATTTGTCCATTTTCCACAACCACGTATTGCACAATAAAGGGCAAATCTCGGTATACAACCCTGTCATCGAACTGAAAAGGTATATGCTAAGGACTTCAAAAACCAGGTAAATGTATCTTTACAGTTTGCCACCAACTCGATTCCCATCCCAAATGACCTTCCTATTTAGTTGAAAAACTCTGTGGTGAACATATTGCACAAAACACGTGGCGCCATGATGACAGACGAAGGGTGATCGAACTGAAGAAACAAGTGGCCACCAAGATGAAGGGTTTCAGAAACAAATCGTGCTCCAGGAAACTGGATTCTTTCTTCTGCGTAGACAGCTCATCCTGGCAGATCGTGAAATGTCTCCGAAATATCCTGATTCCAATCGCATCTATCCAAGGACCCCGCAGCATGGCCTACAACACTGAGGACAACGCTGAAATTTTCGCCGAAACACTCGAGCAACACTGCAGCCCGAACTAAAACAACGTCATCCACATTGACCTAGTAGACAAAGAGGTCAAAATAAGTTGAAACGGTGGATCAAATAGCCACTTTTCAAGAAGTTGTGCTGACAAAATCCAGGAAGACTCTTGGACCGGACGGGATCATAAACGCCGCACTCAAATAGCTACCGAAGGAAGCTCTTTCAGCAAAGACAGGAATGATTAACGCTGCACTCAGGTGGCGATACTTCGGGAATAGATGGAAGTTGGCCGACGTGGTTGTCCTACACAATCCCGGACAATCCAAAAGGCTATCCAGAATTAACAAGACAATCGATAAAAAGAAAGTTGTCTAGGACAAATAACAGTTTGCCTTCCAACCTAAACACTTCATCACCCACCAGATCCTGCATGTAGCTGAGAAGATTATGCTGGCCTACAATAAGAAGGAATCCGTTGGCGTCGTTTTTCTGGGCGTGTATAAGGTCTTCCACAAAGAGTGGTATACGAGGTGGCAGCCATGCCTCCAATCGATCTACTGACGGAATATATTCGATAGCTAAAATCAATTCTTTTATATAGAACGCAGTCAATCCTTCAGTTAGTGTACCACTCTTCCTCATAAGTTGTGCTAAATTTCCTCCAGTTACATACTCCATTACATAATAAAGTTTGAGTTTACTATGAAATGAGTTCCACATAGCTATGATATTTTGTTATTGAAAATTCATTATTGTGAATGGGAAGATGTTATTCGATAATCTACTCTATTCAAATTATAAACTATAAATTTGAATTATACATGTGGTGCCGATTTTTGGTGTCGGTTTTTGGTGTCGATTTTTGCGAGGTAACGACCGTAAAAACATGTTCCATGTTAAAAAAAGAAGAGGAACTAGGATTCCGGCGCGAGAACTGCCGCATATAAGAGGTACAGTGGAGAGATCCTGTTCGAAGCATGGCAGCATTGGTGGACAAACGGCGAAAAAGGGGAACACTCATCCCAAGGCTCAAACCATAGGTCGAAATGGATCATTGCGATCTAAAGTACAAGCTGACCTAAGCAATTACTGGTCACGGATGCGATGCAGGACGTTTGAACCCAACCGTTTGAACGCAAGGACGTTTGATCGCGAGAAAAAGGTCTATCGTAATCTGAGAAATCTGAGACCAAAGGCATTTTTAGGTCGGGATTCGACTCTGAAGTGGTTGCGTTGTAAAAACCTACCCTACGCTACCCTCCGCTGCGCTCCGGGCGCTCCGGGTGGTTTTGATAACGGTGTACTAGCTAAAACATCCCTGAATAAAAACCAAATTACGTTGTTTAAGATGAACTAACAACGGATAGGAGGTCTGTAATAACAAGAAATATAATGCCTTGGAGTCCCAAAGAAAAGATTACGCGGTTAAAGACAATAAACTGTAAACTTCTTGAATTACATTAAAAATATTTTACAAGAATTATATTATAATATACATAATATAAAGGCAAACATATAAATCTATACTATTTGAATTTTTAAATTTACGTTTTAAAAAATGCGGTGATTTGTTATCGGTTGTTAAGCGTTCATGACTGTAACGGATCGAACAGGAAGGACGACCACTCAAATGATCCATAAACTTAATTGGTAAAGTAAAGACGTTTAGCTTTGAAAAGCTACTCCGTATTTTCTACGTTGACAAAATCTCCACTCTTTATAAATTATGTAATAGGAAATCGTTTTAGAGTTTAAAGAAACCTCTGCGTAGCGTATTTATATCTGTCTCATCAAAATTCTTTTTTATCGAGGTGGAACTATCGTCAACGTTATCCCGAACAACATAAATAGGGATTCAGTAAAATCCAGCAAGCCAGAAGTCTGGAGTAGAGAATAATATTAAAGCTACTTGTTTTTCAGAAAAACAAAATAATTTTTTTTAAAGTAAAATTTTAGCTTTTTTAAAATACAAAATGTCATTTTGTTAGGATAAAGTAACTTTTGAGTTTCCGCACACGTATTCCGATCATATTTTAGAAAACTCATTAATCAAAATTTTTTATCAACTTGATTTACTCGTACTTGTCACTCTCGCATTCAAGTTTAAATAAACTGAATTTGAAAATGGTAAATGCATTTACCACGTGACCTATTTTTCTCAATTAAAAAATATCAAACTTGCTTATTTATTTGACGCTCGGATTGAGGAAAGAACTGAGGTAATATTCGATGTTTTCTCGTAAGTGACAATTGATCGACTTGATGTAAAGCTTTTTTTACGTTACATCTCAAATATGTTTACTTACCTTGTTTTTTACTTTTATTTGCTCTAAATTTCCACGTTTGATATTGACGAAATTTGTGAAATGTTTGTTTTGTATTATTCGGGAAAAAAATAATAAACTTTTATCCTAAAGAAAATAATACCATTTTAAAATTCTTTAAAAAATAAAGCAAATGTATACTTGTAAATAGCAGGGGTGAAAAAATAAAAGATGTAATAAAATATTATATGTAGGTTATTGAACTTCCATTATCTGAAGAATGATTTTTGAAATTTTTTACGCCTGCCTTTCCCCATGCAAGGATAAGAAGAAGGAATTTCTTCTTCTAATTCTTTAATTAGGCATTGCTTGTCTTTTTTTAATTGCCTCCTCGTCTTGGGGGTCATTCTATTGACGATGATAACAAACTTTCCGCCCATAGTTTTGGCAGTCTACCAGGAGGGGTTTATCTATCCTGTCTAATGCGCGTTTCATTCTTGTATGTCACATTGTTGCTGGATTTTCCAACTTCCACTTCTTCTTTTGCCTGAAAATGTTCTGCCAGTTATTGTTCTGAGCGTTCTCATTTCGGTAGTTCTCATCCTTTGGTTGGTCTATGATATTTCCGCTCTTGTATCACTTAGCGTACACTTCTCTTAATGTCTTCGGGAGCGTTCTTCTCCTATCCTGTCTATATGCGCGTTTCGTTCTTTTCGGTGGGTCTTTATGGATTTTACGACAACTTGTATATCACATTGTTACCGGATCTCTCAACTTCTTCATCTTCTGAAAAAAATGGCATAGTGTATGCCATCTCACCTGTAATAGGAATATGTTTTCAGGGTTGTTTATATCAAGCATAGCCCATATAACTTTTTCTAAAGATTTTGATTACTCGCATCAAGTAGGGATTGTTGAAGAGAAATAAAAATTAAAATGGCAATTTAAAATTAAATTTTAAATGTCTACCTTCTAATAATGGCCGTAATGCCAAAAATATTGATTTATTACAGTTAACAGTTAACAGTTTAAATAACTTTTAAAGAGTGTGAAATTATCTGCCAACTAGATTAGAAATATTTATGCTCTAAAATCAATACTTTTCGAGTTATAGATCAAATTATGTCAAGAAATGTTAACAAATTTGATGTATTATTTATTTTCTTTTTCTTGCAAACCCTGTAGCTTTTAAAATAGATGTCCATTTTCTAATAGAAAATTTAAGGGGCTACAAGATTAGTTTAATGATATTTTTTGACAAACCAATTCATTTCAGAGAAAAACTGAAATTGGGGTGGAAAATTAATTTTTTAGTAAAATACACTGCACAAAGCAAATAGAAATAAATTTATACGTTATAGTAACAATAATTTTAACACGGTAACGAAAAGAGTCTGAGAACTATGAATTCGGTAGTAAATTGCTTATAATTATCAACGAGCAATTTAAGCTTTTCTTTGAAATCGATTGGTTTTCAAAAAAATTCACGAGACTAAAGTTGTAACCTGAAAAAGGCGCGCGCATCTATCTAGTTTTTGTAAAGAGTTTCGTTAAAAAGATACAGGGTTTTCAAGAATAACAAATCAAATTGAGCTTGGGATTTTTTAACATTTATTTATTTAATTGGTTTCGTAACTCAAAAGTTGATGATTTAGACAATAAATGGTTAGAATTTAGTTTGTCGATAATTTTATAATGTTCAAAAAAGTATTAAACTATTTATGATAAAAAGTCAATATGTTCGGTGCTAAAATTACCGTTTCAAGGCCAAAATTTTAAAAATAACTTTAAAATTTCAACAAAGGGTTTGAATTCAAACAAAAATTTTAGTTTAGATTTTATCTTAGAAAGGGAGTTTTCTCGCCATCTTGGAGAATGTAAAAATGTGCAAAAGCAATTTATATGTCTTGAAACCTCGAATAATTGCTGAAGATATCAAAGAAAAATTTGCGAATTTATAGAGATTTTGGAAATTACTTTAGAAATTATTTCAGCAATACAAAGGAAAACGTTAGATAACCTTCTTATAGAATTCTTAGGAATTCCTGAGGGATTTTTTGGGAATTCACTAGAATTCTTAGCTATTCGGATAAAATTTTTATGAATTTGGTGTCCAACGTTAGAGCATCGGTTGAGCTTCCATTCTTTTCGGTTGAGCCTCAACTTTCGCAGAGTTATTCATAAAATATTGGGGGAGGGAATTGCAAAAGGAAATGAAAAAGAAAATAATGTAGTTTAAGTCAATAAATAGAAGATTGGCTTACCATAGGATAAAAGCTAAACTGATCAATTTGGGCTTGATAAAAAATATATACGCACCAACAGAAGAAAAAAGCGACAACGATAAGGATACATTTTACAACGAATTGGAAAGACTAGTAGAAACGGTACCCAAAAGAGACATGTTGGTTGTGATAGATGCAAATGCGCAGATTGAAAAAGGAGATTACTTGAACGATGTAGCAGGCAGATTCACGATGCACGACAAAACACACGATAATGGACAGCGCCTAAGTAACTTAGCAGCATCACTGGATTTAGTAATAAGCTAATAAGTATTACAAAATTTAATCATAAGCCATTGCATAAGATCACATGGATGAAACCAGGGTCAAATAGTGAATAGGGCAATGAGATAGACCACATACTATGCGTATAAAAAAAAAGAGCAGCTGTAACACCGTGTATATCAGTTAAGCCGAGCCATTATCAATTACGTACGCGTCCGTCTAAAATGCAACCGATGAAATGCATCGAGAAGGCGAATAACAAGTAACCAAGCAAACAATTAATCATCTTAAAATTTCGCTCGATATGAGTGCATTATTATTTCATGTTATTTTTCCAAGTTTAATGTGTTTTGCCAATTGTGTATTTGTTCATCAATATATTTTTGTGATTAATATTGTTTCTGTGTTATTTCTGAATTATCGGTGGCATTAATAAAAACTCATCACAAAGTGGCGCCCAACGTGGGGCGATTACAAAACTGTAAGTAACAAAAAACTATTAAAATTGCAAAAATAAAGTGCCATTCCGGTTTAATTATCCGCGCAAAAGTGGCCGATCAATACGTGCAAAAACAATACAAAAGACATTCAGTGAAAAAACTTTACCCGATTCAAACGAATCCACACAAAATGCCAAAAAAATCGCAACTCGACGACACGGTAGAAAACCAATCCACGAATATACAAGGTGCGACCCCATCACTCGCGTTTACGAATGAACAGTTCGCGTTGTTGCTTGCTAAAATTCAACCAACACACACAACTGCCTCAGCTGTGCAACCAGCTGCCGTCACACCTATGTATACCGGAAATTTTTCAAAGTGCACCGCGCGATTTGACGGTACCGCAAAAAGCGACGTAGATGCTTTCCTCGACGCCACAATCACGTACAAAGATTGCACGCTCGTCACCAACGAAAACGCATTGCGAGGTTTGCCAATGCTCCTACAGGGCACCGCCGGAACCTGGTGGAAAGGGGTGAAAAGTAGTATAACTACATGGGATGAAGCCATCTCCTCCTTGAAAGACGCTTTTTCACGGAGATTACCCCCTCACCTCATTTTCCGAGAGATTTTTTCTCGTGAGCAGCGAGAAAACGAAACAAGTGAACTATTCGCTTGCCACATTCGATCATTGATCGCACAACTGCCATACGAACTACCACTAAAAGCTCAACTCGACATGGTATTCGGACTATTAAAACCGAAAATTCGGAAAAGGCTCTCACCCGGTAAAAACACAACCTTCAGAGAATTGCTCGAGGCAGCAAGAAACATCGAAGATGCAAACCGAGAGATGACCCCAACCGCAAAAATTTCCGCACAAATGACGGTGAAAAGACAAGAGACCCGAAACACAGAGACGAAGAAAACCCGACCAAAGTGCAACTTTTGCAATTTCTTTGGCCACTCGGAGACCGAATGTAGAAAAAAAGCTGCTGCAAGCGTTCCCCAACCTACGACAACGACGGTCAAGGTTGAAAAATCCCAACTATCCTGCTGGGGATGCGGAACACCAGGTTACGTGAAGAGCAACTGCCCTTCGTGCACCACGACTCAAGCTTCTTTAGAAACCGAGAGTGTGGACATCATCTTTTCTTCCACAGAATTCAAAACCGTCTCAACGCCACGTCCCATGGTACGAGTACGAATCCTCAACCGCAATGGACAAGCATGTCTCGACACTGGTTCCAGACGCAGCATCGCTGGTAACCAACTGTACAAAATTCTCCTTCAAGAAGGACACCCTTTCACCGAAGCACTAATGGAAATCAAATTAGCCGATGGCATCAAACGAAACGTCCTGACCAAATCTTACGAGGTGGACATCACCATCGCAGGCCGCACCACAACCGTTACGCTGATCGCCATCCCCGAACACACCGAAAGTCGAATGCTCCTGGGCATCGATTTCATCCACTCCGCTGGCATGGTGTTCGACTTCCAAAATGGACAATGGTTCTATGGAAATCATCCCACCAACCGTTTCGAGTTCGCCGAAGAGTTGCCCGATGTCGCCACCACTACAACCCTAGACGCTGTAGCCCACACACTCCGGGACAACGAAGGACGAGAATTGGACGAAACCCAGAGAACCCAAATCTCTGCCTTATTACGTGAGTATGCTATCGTATTCTCACCTAACTCGGCGCCTACGCCTTTTGCAGAACACACGATCACTCTCACCGACGAGACGCCCATTGCTGTTCCACCATACAGGGTAACGCCAGCCAAAAAAGCGTTCCTCAAGAAAGACCTTGACCGGATGCTCGCAGAAGACATCATAGAAGAGTGCGAATCACCCTATGTTGTACCAGTCGTAACGACACCCATCTTACGACAAGCTGACCTTTCGCTGCCTTATACCGCCCACACAAAGGAGGCTGTTTTAATGCAGGGGGAGACCCCCGATCCCGACCGAGACGAAGACGCTTTCATCGTCCCAAAGTCAAAGATCGCACCCATTCTCTACAAATGCCACGACTCACCACTCACGTTTACGAGTGAACAGTCCACGTTGTTTGCAAAAATTCGAACAACCCATACGGCTGCCACAGCTGTTCCTTTAGCTATCTCATTTCTACGAAGAAGAGGTCGCCTGAAGAAGACCACACCTTTTTCTTTTAGAAGTGTACCACTCCGTAAATCCACTTCTAAGGGGGAGATTGTAACACCGTGTATATCAGTTAAGCCGAGCCATTATCAATTACGTACGCGTCCGTCTAAAATGCAACCGATGAAATGCATCGAGAAGGCGAATAACAAGTAACCAAGCAAACAATTAATCATCTTAAAATTTCGCTCGATATGAGTGCATTATTATTTCATGTTATTTTTCCAAGTTTAATGTGTTTTGCCAATTGTGTATTTGTTCATCAATATATTTTTGTGATTAATATTGTTTCTGTGTTATTTCTGAATTATCGGTGGCATTAATAAAAACTCATCACACAGCGACAATAACAAATGTTCGAACATATCGAGGGGCTAACGCGGATTATCATCACTTCTTGGTGGTAGCAAAGGTTGTGCATCAAATGATAAGAGAAGAAAGAAGAGAGATAAGCTCAAAAATAGCAATAGAAAAGTTCAGTAAATTAGACCTCTTAGACCTTAAAAAAAAATGCATAGGAAACGAACAGAATAATTGACAACATCGAAAAAGGTGAAAATATAAACAAAGAATGGGAAAATATCAGAGATGGTATGCAAACAAGTACGAAGAAAATAATGGGAAAGAGAAAGATGGTAAACAAGAGGTGGTTCGACAAAGAATGCGAAAAAAGGATGGGAGACAACAGAACAGCAAGAATAAAATGGCCGAAGACGAATAAATTGGAAGATATGAAGAGATACATCAAGAAAAGGAAGACAGAATATAAAACATGTAAAGAAAAAATGAGAGAATTGATGAAAGATTTGATGAAGGAAATAAAATATGACAATAAAAGATGCAATTCAAAGACGTTTTATAGAAAAATTAAACAACAAAAGAGAAAATATACCTTGAAAAGTAAAACGATGAAAGATGAGAAAGGACAAAGTGGTAGTTCCGAGAAGAAAATTTAGGAAATATGGAGAAAGTATTTTGAGAATTTGTTAAATGGAGATGAATAACAAAACGACCAACGAGAAGCCACTAGAGTAAGAAGGGAAGAAAAAATGGTAAGAATGCCAATACAGAAGGAAGTCGAACGAAAGTCGAAGCAATAGTGAATAAGATGAAAAATGGTGAAGCACTGGGAAGAGATGAGATCCAACGGGAAATTAAAAAATATGCAGGAGAGGAAATTCATGAAATGGTGGTTGTACCAATATACAAGAGAGGAATCCTGGAAGAGTATGATAATTATAGAGAGGAATAACCGTGCTCCAAGTAAGTTATAAGATATTGTCCACACCGATTCATGAAAGATTGAGAAAAGAGTCAGAAAATATCTTAGGTAAACACTAGCAAGGTTTCAGAACAGGAAGATCAACAGTAGTTTCATGAAACAAATAACAGAAAGATCATACGAACACGATATAATCTGCTGTTTGTGGAATTCAAACAGGCGTTTGACACCGTAATAAGAGGAAAGCTGTATGAAACAATGTATGAACTGAATATACCAGCAAAGCTAAGAAGATTTCTGAGGGCGAGACAAAGATATTTGGAATAAGGAGCGAAGTGCGAAGGAACCTTTATACGGAACAAATAGGCCCAGGTGTTGGCATACGCGGATGATTTGGTAATTATTGCCAGATCAAAGAGAAAAATGATACGAATATACCAATATATAGAAACTCAAGCAGCAAAGAAAGGACCGATGGTAAACACAGACAAGACAAAATATGTATATGAAATTCAAGAAAAAGGACAACACAAGACAAAAAATGGATTTAAGAATCGAAAATCACGTATTTGAAGAGATAGAAAAGTTCAAGTATCTGGGTGTGGAAATAAATAAGACAAATGATGGAAAAGAAGAGATAAAGGCAAAAATTAAAATGGGATGGAAAGCGTATCATGCAAACAATAAAATGTTAAAGAGCAGGAGCATATATCCAGAAAAACAAAAATGAAGATCTACAGGACACTTCTAAGGCCGGTAATCACATATGCAGCAGATGTACACAACATAACATAGAAAGAGGAAGAAAAGTTAAGAATTTTTGGGAAGAAAGTGATGAGAACAATTTTGGGTTCAAAGAAGGTCGGCGAAAATGAGTATACAGAGAGAGAAAAAACAACGAAATACTGGAGGAAATGGACAATGAGGATATTGTTAAATGTTGTATATAGGCAAGAAGAATCAGATGGCTTCGACAGGTGTGGAGAAGATAGAACAATATTACCATATACAGATAACTGAATAGAGACCGAGTGAAGAGAGAAATAGAGGAAGGATAACAGCGAGATGGCAGGATGAGGTAACAGAAGACCTTAAAACAATGGAAATGATGAACTGGAAGATAAAGTGTGGAGAAAAATAGTAGAAGCGGCTAAAACACATGCAAGGATTTACTAAAATGGAGGAAGATGATAAGGAGTAATCCACTTCAAGAAAACTATCGTAAAGACTTCTGTGAGAAGTGGACATATTCTGAAACTAACCCCTTGCTTCTCCCCGTCCCTAATGAGAGGACGGCAAACGAGAAGGAAAGATTCCTCCCACTTGAAGTGACGAACTCCACTTTACAACGTGGTGAGCCCTGGTCGAAGTTAAGCTAGCTTTATAGAGCCGTGGATTCCGATTGCGAACTTACTTCTGAAAGATTTATAAAAGAATACCCTTAGCCTTCTACAAGGGAAATAAAAAACGGTATTAACGGTAACAATTTAATGACACACAATGTAATCGTAAAGAGCAAAACACACCGGTTGACAAGTAGTTAGGTGATACAATACAAAAATATGGAAACGCTGATTCCTGATGGAAATCAGCCAAACAAATTAAAACAGCGTACGATAAAATCTGTAGCCGGTGAACCAGAACGCTGCCTCGAAGAGCTACTAAAACTGAAGGTGGGAAAAACAACACGCACTTTGTATTTAATTTATAAAAAATATCTCGCAATAACACACAGCCCCCAAAACAATGAAAATGTAAATCGACTTACCCTGGCCAAGACAGACGATGAAACACTCCACTGCCGGAGACTGCAGCGAGATTGAGATTGCACGGCTACTCCGAAACACCCTCTGGTCACCGGGTTGACAGGACACGCTTCTCTTGGATGGTTCTTGATCGAGCGACCCCAATGCTTCGGCGAAGGCTCGGTCGAACAGCATACAGGTACAAATATGGTGTCGGAAACGCAGCCAAGGAAAGAGTTGAACCCCCCAAGTGAGTTGACCAAACGTTTGAAAAATAGCAGTTTCTATGAAACCTCGGGCGGTAGATTGTGATGGTAAATAGACGTACTTGAGACAGTTAATTTAGACGGACACAACTTATTGAAGACCAACGGATTCACAAATAGAATTTGGTGCAGCTTAACTTTCACGAGATCTTTTGAGGTTACACCCCAAAAATTATATGACAACTCGAACAGTTCTACCAACTCTGGTAAAACAAAAACTCCAAAGTTTAGGCGTGCGCACTCGTAACAACTCGCCGTTAAAAATGTGGTTGATAAGCGCACTTGGATCGGAAAATTACGACACGAAAATCTTGCAAATACGCTGCAGCGCGTAAAAATCTTCGTATACAAAATCACTCTCGCAACTTGCTCAAAATGACTCTTCAATTCCAAATCCAGCACAACGATAGAATTTTCAAGTAGTACTAATATACACGCAGTTAATGGAATACGTCTATACCTTGCGAAAAGCCACACCATAAGTGACATCCGAAATTACCCCCCACTCCCAACGGCTAAAAGTAAAACTCCCGGCGCGAGAGTCGAGGTTGCGTAGGAAATGTCTAGTGTCACGCTAAACTGCAACTAACGGGCAGTGGAAAGGTTGACGTTGACGAATCATAAAATTCGTCACAATTCAACAAGGAATGAACGCCATTTTAAAACTCCCCTTTAAAACAAACAGGAGGAAACTCCTGTTGAAATTCTTAGAAATTTTGTATTTTAGTAATTCTTGTGTATACTTAATTTTGGATGCATTTACCTCTCGAATCAAATCGGGGTTTGACAGATACACTGGTACAGTGTTATCGAAATCTCAACTGGTAGAGTTTTTCCGGAACTTAGTGGTATAGATTTGAATTCACTCACAATCAAGAACTTATACAGTTTGTGATCTTTGTTCTAATAAAATGAACTCGAATTAATTTAATTTTCAAGAAAAGGCAATAAAGCAAAAATGAATGAAATGAATTCATGACTTTTATCTTTAGTTTAAGCTATTCGGACGACTGCGGCTGCCAATGTTATTCAAACGTTAGAAACCGCATCCACAAGAACCTTTTTGAGTTAGGACTTCGTACGAAAACGATTCTACTTGCCGCTTTGCTATAAATACGCTACAAAATTAATGTAAATCTAAAATTCTCTTAATTTATTCCTTGAAACCTGAATGACAAATAATTTGATTTGGTAATTCGATAATCAATGGAAGACGATATTGGCATTTCATTTGGTTTTTTTGAGATGCCCATTAATATAATGCAAATATCACGTTCTGTTCCATCTTAATCAGTTGACGCTCTCAAGAGCTTAGAATAATTGAATTATTCCAAGTATTTCGATTCATTATCTTGTTGATTTATTTACAAATAAAACCACGTAACGCCGCTTTTGAATCAAGTTTCGCCCTTAAAATGAAGTAGGTCTGTTATAAATTTCAAAGTTATTCGCTAAACGTTTATGGCATAATTTTGGAACAGAATCTCTAAAAACGAGCATTTTAAAGTAGTAAAATTACATATTGTGTTAAACAGGGCATTGTGGTAACGAATAAAAGTTTCAAAACTATGCTGCAAAACTTCAACGTTGTTTTATTTCAGTCACCGCGCTCTAAACTCTCGTGTTTTGCGAGAGTTGTACAAGACTATTTACTATAGATTTGTTCGTCCTTTTAGATGTTTTTGTTGTTTTTCTCACAAATTGATGATGCAACGACTAAACTCAAATTGCTTTTCCAAAATAATACTAACAATTAGGTTATTGTTGGAAAATTGCTTTATGTTGTTGGGCACAGTTTCTGGTATATGGCAGACTGAATAATTTTATAATGAACCGCTTGGGAATTGGCTAGCGTAATTGTTATTTGTATTTCTCTCGAGGCTTACTCAATGCGCTTTCAAATAGGGATTTCCCTATGTAAAATTACTTGTAATTGATTTTGTAATAACTTGAACCGTTATTCACAATTTATTAGGGGAGATTTTAATCCTTCAATTAATGTTAGCAAGCTTTTTTACCACAAAAGTTTAAGCAACTTTCGGAACCTCCTGTATACAAAATCCTATTACTTTTTAATGCTGCTACAAGAATAGAAATATTTATTGCCCTATTAAAATTATTTTCGAGTTAATATTTATTTCCGAGTGCAATTATTTATCTTTGCTTTGTTTATGAATGGAACAATTTGGTAAATTTATATCAACAACAGATTCTTATCTCGTAGTTCATTGTTAAATGTTCCTGTAATTTAACTAATATTGTGGATAAAAACGAGTAACATTCATCTTACAGTAATAAAATGAAGGATATTAATGTTCCGCGGATATTCTTCTGATATCGCAAAAATCCACATTCGATTGATGTTGCGAACGAGTAACAGTAACATTTTCATTACAATAACTGCTAAGTTCAATAAAAATTTTGGGAATACCTCTCAAAAATTGTAAATATTTGACACAAATTGAATTATACTTTCTATATTTCCATTTCTATAAAACAGATGCTTAAAGAATAAATTTTCTGGCACTAGAAATCGGAAGTCAATATCTCAACACGTGTGCTGATTTTTGATCACAAAAGGTTTCTATTTGTCGATATTGTTTTTACTTTAAGACTTTTTACGATTCGCTACCTCAAACAAATACTTTTTAAACAAATCCATAAAACATGAGAAAAGTTTCCTCTTGTTTGGCTTTTATAAGCAGTTCGATTGCTTTTTTTTCGGCAACAAACACAACTGTTACAATTTTAATATTTATTTTTGTAATAATTTTATCTTTATTATTTTTCATTCATTTAGAATCATCTACCCGAAATGCTTTCGAAACTGTTTTGGTACTGAATTCATTAAGCAGAAGAATTACAGTCATGAGACTGGAAATTTTCTAGCTTCGAGAAAACAATTTTATTTTATTTTAATGGTTCTTCCATTTTACCTGTTGATAGTGGCTACTTATTCATTATTCGTGGCTAACCGCATGCGGTTATCCCCCTATCCCCAACCTGGAGATGCGTTGTGCAGTTGGGGAAACTATATAAGCAATTTTAAGAAGTGGTTTACACCTGTTTTTTCCCTTTTATTGTGTTTCCACTTTTGTTGTTTTTCGGAAGTTCTCGTTGACGACCACTATAAAATTTATTATCATGGTCTCTATTTTGTTCATTCCTTATCGGTTATAATTTTTATTTGGGTGGGTTTGGCCCGGAAACGTAGCGATATTGTCGTTTCATGTTTAGTGCCAGAATACGTAAACAGGAAGGACTTTTCACTTCCTTCATCCAACGACTGCAAGCTAATACTGAATTCAGCGACTTGAAAGCTGTAAAATTTGCTAATTGTGGTGGAATCATCGAGCAGCGATGCAGCGCAATGTAAATATCCATGGTCAATAGATTAAGAGAGTCTGTACTCCAATGTTAATACACAAGTTCTTCCTTATTTTTTTTCAAATGTCCATTTCCTCTACCAGTTTTACTACAACAACCGAACCGGTTAACTTAGAGTTGGAGTTACCGTTTTGGTATACCAGGAAAAGTGTAAGCGATCGCTATAATTTCATGTCGATCATCTTTAAATATTTTTGAATTTTGAAGTCAACTCGGACAGTGATACTTGAAGAGCTGCGAAATTATCTCACACTCACTGAGGCAATGATGAGCGGATCAGCTTGATACGTAACTTGACCACCCTATCTCTGATGGGAAGATAGCCCTGGTCAATTACGCTCACGCAGAAAAATGAATTTCTACTTAAATTTGCGTGAAGCCCTGATGTTCGGTCAACCAGCTCGTTAGTAGCGGTGCGCTAGAGTCGTGGATCGTTTAGATGAACGCTCAAAGAAAATCCCAGCGGCCAACTTTGTTAGCAAAACAAAAATAGAGTAGCAACCAGATGGTCGTTGCTAGAAGGTGATAATATTTACGATGTCCGATAGTAACTGCATTAGCCGACCAGGATGTACAGAAGTAAAGACATTACCACTAAGAACCTCTTCCCGAATTAATTAAGAAAACGTCCGAGTGGTCGTTAAAATCCCAACAAATGGTGAAACCACTACGAACCCTCAGATAACCAACCCATCGTAAGCCTCCGATGAAACCTTCCACCACTGTACTTTGTCGTGCATCGCTACCTCCTTTCTATATAATCCGATTCAAATAAAAGAACACATAAATAAAAAAATAAACACAAAAGAAATATCAAACATAAAATTTCAAATACGAGATTCGAAACTATGCCGACCACTTAGGAATATCTATGTCTATGCATTCGGCCAGCACTGCACGATGGTACCTTAGTTAATTATAAGTTGCTTAACCTTTATTAACGAAAACATTATTTCTCATAAATAATGATTCAAC
Source organism: Podabrus alpinus (assembly GCA_932274525.1). NCBI lineage: Eukaryota > Metazoa > Arthropoda > Insecta > Coleoptera > Cantharidae > Podabrus > Podabrus alpinus. The sequence continues at coordinate 66,129,265 of OW026456.1, read as the reverse complement.
AAATATAGCATTTAATATCTACATATATCCACGCGTGAGAGCGCAAAAGAGATAAGATTGCCTTAATCAATTTTATGCAGAAACACGAAACCTGCATACAAATTACAAACTTGGCAAAACTTTCCAATCAAAAAATACAAGGCAAGAGAGACACCCAAAATGTTAAAACACAAAACTACTATATAGCCAAGGGCAAATTCAAACGATGAAATTAGAAATAATTTACTGAAACTTGAACAAAATTTGTTTCAATAGATAACGATAACAAACTCCAGGTGGTCGGAGCAAAAATTGGCCGAGTTGATTAACATATGCATCTGCGAAGTAATTAGCAATAAATTTTGGTGACTTACCAGTTTGAATGAATAAAAATCCTTCAAAGAAAGTATGGACGATGAGGTCCGACAAAAGAAACCGTACGATACGGGAAAATTCCACCATCCATCAGCAACGAATTTATATCCCCGATTGGGTTTGGAAAATAAACAATACTCAAAATCAATTCGCATCGCTGGACTGCAATTCTCCCAAAATCGCCACCATATCTTGCAAAATTCGGAACCCGACCCCAAAATAACGTTCACTTCACATCACATACGAAAGTCGACCTCCTCGTTCGAGAGCTCACCCAAGACTGCAATTGTGCCGATTAAATGAGCTCGATGTGCTTGGGCGGCTCGACCGCTAGGTGGCGCGAGAGGTGCCAGCTAAAAAAAAATTGGTAACGAAAAATTCGTTACAAGCTACATGGAGCAAACTATTTGAGTCTGCATTGTTCTTTGGCAAGTATAAAATTTTCATTTGGTTGTGGTGTAGCTATCTGGAAAGTAAAGTGGGACGGTTAGTGATGATTTTAGAGAAAAATCAGGGTATCGAATTTCGTCCAAACTTACCCGCATGAATTTGATGGACCAAATCTGCACTGAACGGTTATGGGTTTTTAATTTGAAAACATTGTTGGCTCAAACCTGGATTAGACCCCGAACCCAAGGCATACAGTGATTGTAACAAGAAATTTGGAGTTAATTTAAAATTAGGAAGTATGGCAACCAAGCAATCAATTCTTCATTCTATTAATAAATCTACGTTCATGGGCGTGGAATGCGCCGCTTCATTCTAAACGTCCTTTACCAATCTAAGGGCTGAGGACGATAAGGGGAATGCACTTCATATTAATACAGTGGCGGCTTAAGGAATCTTTATTTACTTTTTTACTTCTAAAATAACTTAATTCGAAAGAAGCTTTAATGGAGTCCATGGTCCATGGAGTTAATGGTCGAAATTCTGACCATAGATGATAAAAAACCCCGAAAAATCAGCCCGACTGTTTATCAAGTCTAGCGACAACTTCCGTTACTTTGAGAAAACGATTTTGCCTATTTTTCAGTTGATTTGAGATGGAATGACCCTAATGTCCTTTTGTTAATTTTTAAGTTTAGTAAAGTTTCTTTTTATTGTAGTAAAGTAAAGTTTCTTTTTATTATAGGAATTTGAAAAATTTGGGGGGATATCTTCTTCAGGTGCCTATCCGTTTCGGATGTTGGCTATCATCCTGGCTATTTTGACCTTATTCACCGCTGCTCGGAAGAGTTCCGTGGTCGTCGTAGAGTACCACGTTGTTAGGTTCCTCAACCAAGATATTCTTCTTCTGCCGACGCTTCTTTTTCCAGCTATCTTGCATTGTCTCTATCTACTATCTACTACTCTATTGCCTATCTACTCTCATTTCGCATTATGTGACCGAGATACTGCAATTTCCTACTTTTTACTGTGTTCATAACTTCAAGATCTTTCTCCATTCTTCTAAGTATCTCTCGGTTTGTCACACGTTCCACCCACGAAACCCTCAGGGTTCTTCGGTATAGCCACATCTCGAACGCCTGGAGTTTCTTTGTCGTGGCTTCCGTCAACGTCCAGGCCTCCACTCCATAGAATAGTACAGGAAAAACGTAGCATCTCAACATTCTGTTCTTTGTTGCTATTGTCAAGTTATGGCTCTTAAACAGCGCAGACATTCTAATAAACACACTTCTAGCTTTCTCGATGCGACATTTAATTTTCCTTATTTATTTATTTATTTGGGGGGATATGTGACGTAATATTTGGAGAGGGGTCTCGGTTTGTGTGACGAAGTGTGACGATGGGGGGGGGGGAGTTAAAAATTGCTTAATATTGAGTGACGTAATTTATGGACGACCCCGAATCAGTTATAATAATTAAAACGTAATGGATAAATTTTTCCTCGCGCCCAATTTTATTTGCGTTCAATAGTCTTTGCTCCCAATAGTCTTTGCGCCCGGTTGTCTTTGCCCCTGGTTGTCTCCAATAGTCCTAGATCGTAAGTAATGTGATGTTTATATTATATAAAAACTAAAATGTAATGATTGCTATATCCATTCAAGCGTAATATAATAAATAAGGAATATTAAGTATTGTTTTATTATATCAGTCAATGCCAAATTTATTTTTGTTAAAGTTTTAGCATCGGTGTAACCAGGAAGTGAAAAATTAAAATTTGCTTAGGTATTTACATAATAAACAACAGGGTCATTACATCTCAAATCAACTGAAAAATTGGCAAATTTGACGACCATCATAGTAATAAATAAAAAATAGAAATTTTAGGATTTTTTTAAAAACGAATTTGTGTTCTTGTTTTGATCCTTTAAACAGTCAAAAAGTTTCTGTGTCGACTTGTAGGAAAACGACTGTAACTTCATCCACAGTGGTCTAAATTTAAAAATCAAAAATGTGCTGTAAAGGTAAATGAACATTCTATTTAAATATTCATCCACATTTTATTTTCAACCCTTAAGTGGGTTAATTTTCTAATATTAACCCTATTTTAATCTCTATGAGGTTGGGTTCGGTTACTAAAAATTAATTAAAGATAGAGAGAAGCGGACAAAATTTGTCAATTTCTCGATTTTCTTTCAAGTTTACGGCAAATTAGTTTTATATAAGATTAAAACTGATTAAATTCTCTGCAGAAACATTATAAAGATATTTTTCGTAAGATTCGTATTAACATAGTGATAACCGTTTAAAGTAGAGCTAAGTTACGCGACCACCGATATATATTATGCATTTATTTAAAAAGGTCGGGATCGTTGTTTTTCAGCATACAAGTTAACAAATTCGTCGTTTCTTGGAAATTATAAGACGTTCTATAAAGGATTCTGAAGGAGTCATTTGTCAGTCATTGTGGAGTTTAAATTGTTGGTTAGATGCCACAGTTTCAACATCATCATTTCACACACCCAGTAAAATACTGTCGTAAGTTGAAAATCGCTATTTTTCAAGACATAACTTTATCGGCCTGTAACTTAAAAATAAAATAGAATTACTAATCATAGAATAGTGAATTGTTGTATTAAGTTATCTTTTTCCTCGAGTTAAAGTCGCGGGCTGCAAGTTTGTAGATGCCCCCTCCAGGGATTAGTTAAGAGGTCATCATCCACAAATCTTATGCAGTCCACGTACTTGGTTTTGGCGATTAATTAATTTAATTTTTCTGTGGCTGTTCTTATTTCATTCCATTTAAATGTTTTTTGGTTTGGAACTTTGTTGTGGTATAGTATTCATTTATTTGCCAGGTAAAACTTCCTGGCTCTTTCTATCTTGTCAGTCCACCATGTTGGTCTCGTTGCGAAATTCGTTTTATTCGCTGCTGTTTCTTTAACTAATTTTCCTATTGTACGGTAGAGTTCTTCTAGATTGTTATCAATTGACTGGTTTATTGGTTGTCTGGGATCGTTCATTGTTGCATTTGCCGTAGGAGTAATGAATGCATCAATTTCTTGAATTGGGATGGTGTCTAGCTTTTTAATTATGATTTTGAGATGGATTGCGTGGGAGGTATTATCTAGTAGATCAAAGGTGTTAATTGTGGCATTACTTTCCAGTTCTTCACTCTAGTTTCTAGATTGTGGAAGGTTAAATTGATATCTATGTTGCTCTCCCCATCAGCTTTCTGGAATGTGGAGGGATTCTTTGCTTTGTTCAGTATATCAAGGCGCCAGTTCATTATACATTTTTTCGGTGTCTTGGCCCTAGAATTTTCCCCCCTTTTATCACGACAGGTAGTGGATCTGCAGTTAGAGTCTCCTCCTATGATAATCTTCTCATTTTTGAGTTGTTGGAGATTCTTGTTGAGGTTTCTTAGTGGATCTTCTATGGCCGAAAATATGTTCCAATGAGAAAAATTGTTTCGGATGAGTTGGTGAAAGAGATAACAGTGATATATTTGGTGGAAAGGTTCTTCAATAACATCGGGTGATATTTGAATTTAGGTTGTTGTTTGTGACGGTAAAGGTTTAAAATTTGTTTCAGTGATAAGGTTCGGAAATTGGGAAAGTTTGTAGCAATATGTGGATCTGAAGTTATAGGGTTCCTGGAAGAGGGCGTAGGATATGTCATTAAGCTATGGTGCAAAATGAAAATTGTGTTTGAGGTGTTAGACATGCGAGTGGGTAGCGATGGACTGTACGTAGTCGGATAATGGAGATTTGTATGTTGGGCAAGGGTTTTACCAGGCGTGGTGGTTGCTAGAGTATAATTGGCGCAGATTTGTTTTGAAGGTTGTTCAATTACCTTGCAATGTTTAGATTCGTGGTCTGTATGGGAGGCATCACTAATCGTAACCTATCAGAACAACCAAAACATAGAGTGGTAACAATAACGAGCATCTTCAACACCATGTTCAGACTCAAGCATTTTCCATGTCACTGATGCTATCTACTCATGAGCCTGCTTTAGCCGGGCTTAGGTAAACTTGCTGAGAAAATTATTCTCAACAGGCTGACTCTTTCCATCAACGAAAACCAAATTATCTAAAACTAACAATTTGGCCATGCTACCATCCAACCAATTCCCAGGCTAGCAGAACACATTACACTGCATTGGACCTAAGTAAAACCAGGAACCAGGTACTTTGTTCTTATATGTAGCCTTATTGTTCACATCCCTGCTTAATATTTCCAAAAATAGTCGTTTTCGAATCAAATTTAAGGATACCCGTTCTACTAAATGGCACATCATGGCGTAACATCTACAAAAGATGTTAGATGACTTACAAAAATGATTGCCTATCTGCCGCATTGTGATTAAACCGAGCAAAAGTACTGCGACTTTCTTTAAAAGATCACAGAAAAAATCATTACTTGGTTGGCACCGGAATCCCATGGAGCGACTGCACTAAATATTTTGGAGTCGTTCTAGATCAGGAACTACACATCTAAGGGTCCCCACATTAAAGACGCCAACATCAAAGCAAGGGGCGCAATGGGTGTCCTGTGCTCGTTATTAAACCCACACCAGCACACTCTCCAGCACTCTCAAGAGCCGCGACTTGAAGCAATGCAAATGTCTGTGGTCGTTAGATTACAGAACGTCAACCAAGGTTGCTAACGTATCCTAATAAATTGAGAAATAGAGATCCCGGCAAATCGCCACTATGTATCCTTAGCATACAACAAAAATTCGTACAACCCAATTTGAAATGTATACTCTTTTGCATGATTTTGCGGTATGTAGGTGGATAGTTAAAAGCTGGTAAGACGCACTCGTGCAATCCATTTGTATATTGTACTGATGAAGACTAATAAGTCTGAAACTCGAGTATACATTTCAAATTGGGTTGTACGAATTTTTGTTGTATCCTAATAAGGATATGGTCATACCCTCCCCCTTGATGTGGAGAGGCCTACATCCAACAGTAGATAAATAACGGTTGGGAAGAAGAAGCACACTTCTGTGCAAAAAAAAAGTATAAGAACGAGTATCACTTATGCTTCGACCCTCTGGGGCTAAAACTCATGTGACGAAACTCCAGACGACGCAAAACAAATTTTATCAGACGTTCTATGAAAGCTCAACGGTTCATCACAAACGCAAGATTGAATGAGGACTCTAAGGTGGAGTCTATCGTGGAATTTCTACTTTAATTGGCGGAAAAATTGTACTTCGACTTGAGATTTTCCAACAACGCACAAATCCGAGAACTGGGTAACTACCAGTTGAAAGACTTCACGTGGCCCTTTCAACGTCGGATTGTTCAATATTCAGCGGCGTAATTACCCTGGTGCGAACTGAGCATTCGCATTAAAAGATATTATTCCGAGTTGCTATTGTATTTTGGAAGGCGCCGGCGGTTCGCCCGCTCGTGTCAGCCGCCACTGTATACATACTCCAGAATAGGCTATGCAAAGAGTTATGGCTGCAATATGAAACCAGATCGTGTGACTGGATGTCAAGAAGTATGACAGGTATATACTTATTATACGGATTGAAATGATTATTGGAGAGTCCGTTTGAGGTTTATAATGAAATACCCGATTTATGAATGTTATCGTATGATATTAATTGCTGTGTTAACTTCGGCTTAAATTTTTTATGTTTAAAATTTATAGATGTCCGATTATGGAAATTAATTTTTTACCATTTCCATAAATCTCGTAAAATTGCATAAAACATTAGAATAAAAGAAAAACAAGTATGACTGAGCAGCAAGCGATGCTGTCTTCGTAATTTAACTTACCGAGATTTGAAATCTATTTTTTATATTTTTATTATACGCTTCATACATTTAGCGTTTTTTTAAATAAATTTTTATTTCCTGCATTCCGTCTATCAAAGTTTCCTTTCTATTTTATTAAGATAAGCAATCCAATCCAATCTACTTTATTTGATTCGCCCCCTTCTTTTGATTTAACCACGTCCAAGTTCTCTTTATCATTATTTTCCTTCTTTATGTCTTAAGTTTCTTATTGCAGCAGTCTTACCTCATAGATAAATCAACTTCTACCGTAATATTTTCGAACCCTCCTTTATTCTTCACCAACTTTTAACTTAGTTTCTGTCACTTTTTGTTTCCTAACGTAAAATATTTGACAAGAAATAGCAGACCCATTTAATCGGTAATTGTAAAACATGCGCTATTTAATTAAAACAATGTTTAAGCCATCCAGGCCAAGAATTCGATTAATTTTAAAACTTTGTACTGAAAGTATTTAGAAATTACAAAAACACCAGAAATTTCCAAAGAAAACTATAAATCACAATTCAAAACACAGCTTGCAGGAGATCTTAGGGGAGTTTAAACTTTTTCGCATTCGTGTCGTGATTTTTAACAGAAAAAGAAGAAAACCACGCAGAATGGAATTGAACTTAATGTATTGTACACAAAGAAAGTTAAAATTTCCTATAAATTCGTTTTAAAAACATTCTGAACTATCCTACTGTATATTGTGTAAACAAATTTTGAAAAATTACGATGTCTTTATTTACTACACCGATGTTTATTATGTAACTGATATTTAACGATGTGTAAATTTTCGAATATAATTTTTATTTTATTTGTGTAATTTTCAGTCTAAATATACTCGAAAGTACATTAAAAATAAAGTCGGTGATTATTTTGATGTAAGAGTAACGGATTTACTATACTTATTACTACGCGATTTGTGAAATTTGAATATTTTAATTTTTAAACAAATCAAAGGTCCTATAAATTTACAGTTTCCTTATACATATTTTTGGCAATCAAAATATTAAGGTTATTTTAGAAAATTGTCGTCAGTTATCTTTGAGATATAAACTAAATATTCACTGATACAGCTCACACCTACTCCGTTGGCAGCTGCTACGTTTTGCAAAAAAAATGTTGTATATTTAGGTTTTTATATAAAAAATTTTAAAAATAGATCTCTCAAGAAATTATCCAACGAGATTAAAATATTTACAAGATTCGTGAAGCCCATGAAGCTCTAATCAAACATCAAAGTTATAATTTTTTTTTATATTATGTAGGTCAGCATTATCGATTGAAAGTTTTGTTTCAGGTTATATTGTATTGTTGATCAAACTTTCTTGCTAGTCTTAATTGACACCATGGCAATGTATATCGGAGCATAGTCTTCCAATTCTTTCATCTGGCTATTTCGACAGAACATGACGTTGGGATAATTTGGGGTGATGTCTCTCCTGCTGCTGTTATTTCATAAAAACTACTACAACGTTCAACGCGCTTTAGCAAAAATAATTTAATAATACAGTGTAGGTATGAATATTACAACAAGATATTGTGAGAATTCCATTCAATGGAAAATGAAATGCAAATCTAATTATCGCATGAAATACATTGCGATGTCCTTAAATGTGTTAAGCAAATTTAATAAACGCGGAGAAATTGATCAGTGGACTGGCATAAGAGCAAAGCAAGATGACATAACCTCAAATGAGACCATCGTTCAAACTACTGAAAATTGGTAACTCCAAGTAAGAAAACGCCACCACGCCACCGTTTATAGAACTATAATAGAAGTGGTTAAAGTAAAACCGCTATTTACTTGTAGCTTCGAATGATAAAAGTGATATTTAAAGTGATTGTGGTATTATTTGGACTCTTTCACAGTAACAACCCTATTTGTTTACATTTGCAACGCCCCCAACGTTAATTTCACTAATAGTCCGCACGGTAAGGAACAAACTTACTATAGAACCTTGCACTTTGTGATAAAAGCATAAAATTTGGCACAAGTGTAGATGCGAACCTCCTTTACAAAACAAAATATGACGCCACGCTGTGAAACGAAATCTTTCCTCACTATCCCTAATGAGAGGATAGCTCGGAAGAGATAACGTCCACGCAGAAGGTAAAAACCCTCTACTTTAAATTGCGTGGGGCCCTGATCTTAGGTAAACTAGCTCGTATGATGTTAACGTCGGTCTGCGAAGGCCGTGGGTCGTGTCAAAAAAACGCCCTGGAGAAAAGTCAAGGAAGCAACTTTGCTAACGCACACAAAAATAAAATCAAAAACAATAAAAATAAACAATAAGATGCGCATTGTCGGAAGGCAATGACATAAGCGATGTCGGATGTTAGTGCATTAGCCGACCAGAATACAAACAGTGGCACGACACTGCCACCAGGAATCACCCCCCGAAAATCCACCAACGGAACGTTCGAGTGGTTATATAAAAATCCCACCAAGATGGAACCACATCGAACTTCCAACGATAAAACTAAACGGCAGCGACCCTGATGGAATGCAGCACCCTGTACATAGGTCGCATATCGCAGCCTTCATAAAAAAAGAACATAAAACCAAAAATAAACACAAAAAAAAAGAAACATAAAAGTTCAAATACGAGATTTGAACTAACGACGACCACTCTGGAATCCCCTTGCCAATGCATTAAGCCAGCGTCGTTCGATGTTATGCTAGTGGAAATAATACTCAGTTCAAACCTTAATTAATAAAACATTATAATATAATAAAATAATTAATAAGTTATCAAACACAAAATTCAAACATCAATCTACTTCCACGTATGCGAACGCAAAAAGAGATTAGATTACCTTAATCACCACGATGCAGAAATACACAACCTGCAACGCAATCGCAATCTCGGCAACCACTCTGCAATTAAAAAATTGCAAGACTAAAGAAAACCAGAATGTAAAACATAATTAAAATAAAAAAACATGAATAAGCCAAGGGCGAATCTGATCGTCATCGAACTCCTGGTGTTCGGAGCAAAAAAATCGGCCAATTGAATAACAAGTATCTGTGAAGTAACTAGCGAAAGAATTGGATGACTTACCAATGCCAACGGATAAAAATCCTTCCCAGAAATTATGGGCAAGGGTGGTCCGACAAGAAAATCCGGTACGGTAAAAAATCCATCATCCTACAACCACGAATTAAAATCCCCTACTGGGTTGGAAAACCAACATATTCGAAATAAAACATTCGGGTTGCTGAACTGTAACCCTCACCAAACGTAACCATATCTTGTAATCTTCAAAACCAACCCCATAATCACTTCACAGTACATCAAAACGTGACCTTCTCGTTCGAGAATTCACCCATGACCCCTCGAAGCCCCGCGCATCTCGGATGCGCTCCGGAAAAAAGATAAAAATGGAAGTGTCTCCACTACCATCCCAATAAATTTGAAATGAAATGGCAGTGGCCAAACAAATTGATTGTATAAGGTTGATAATGACGGATGTAGAATCCAAAATCCGTTATAGCTGCCCCCCCCCCTTCACCTCGCCTAGGCGCAAAAACACTCCCAAATGTTAGTTTATCCTATTTATTTAGTAAACGGTTCATCATCCTATAAAAATACAGCAAAGCAAATAAATTTGTAATTAAATTTTAAACAAAAATGATTCTTAGGATTTTTGATACGAGTTACAGTTTCCATATAGAATCATTATGTAAATCAGTGGTTCCCAAAGTGGTCCAGGTGGACCTCCAGGGGTCCATAGGAGACCACACGGGGGTCCACGTAGACGTGAAATTTAGCCCCACTTTAGCCCCACCCCCAATTTAGGGTGATATTTTTTAGGAGTTTTGGGAATACAATAGAAATGTAGCAGCAGGGGGTCCACGAAAAAATAGTTTGGGAACCATTGATGTAAATGAAAGTCAAATATGGCGCGCACTGCAGAACTCGCGAATTTTCCCCAAATACCTTATGTTCCGCCGCTCTAACATAAAAAATTAATAAAACAGAAAATTAAGAGTGTAGTGTTAATTCCTTGTTCGTCAAAATGTATTTTTTATGGGTTTTTAAGTACTCGCGAGTTTCGCTTCCACCACAGAGTGCAAGGTTGTGTTCAATAACGTCCGGACTATAAGAAGCCAAAGGGAAATGATGAAGCGAACTGTAATAAAGACAATTTACTAAACATAAGTCAGTAATAGGTGCAACCACTACAACTTTCAAATCAAAAACCAGAAGCATTCCAACTCGTCCAGAATAGAAAAATAGAAAAAATAGAAAATATTGACAAAGATATCGGATTACCGGCTAAATAAAGTCATCGATAGAACTATCGCCCAAAAAGCTTACTGTCGCAAATCTACAAACTGTTTTCCAGAATAATAATAAACCGTCTAACACAAAAACTGGATTTTTACCAACCAAAAAAACAAGCAGGATTTAGAAAAGGATTCAGTACAAACTACCACCTTCAAACAATTCATTTGTTGATAGAAAAATGTATTAATGCAATGCAATTTGCAATTTGCAATCTATCAAGAAGTGGTTATTCTTAAATGCTCTGGACAAAGCAGGAGTAGATTCCAGGTACTTCAGCTTTATCAAAAATATATGTATATAGTGTAACACCGATATTCGGAACGAACTAAACATCTTTAGCCTAAATGACCGCATCAACGACTATAGAAATTTCTGGAAGCAACATCTTGAGAGAATGGCAAACCATCGCATACCAAAGCAGATATATAAGTGTAAACCCCGAAGCAGGAGAAGTTTTGGTCGCCCTAAGAAAAGATGGAGAGACCAATGAAATAGTGACGTAACGGACAACAAGTCTAACACGTGAAGATGATGATGATGGTGCAAAAATGAAGATTCAGTTGGGAAGTGACACAACCACAAATGCAATAGAAATACATAAGGGAGTCAGATACGCGGTGATCCAATGTCTTGAAAACTTTTCACCTTGGCTTTTAAGGATGTATTCATACAACTAGATTATGATAAAAAGAGTATTAATATTATAGATGGGTTTTTAAATAAAATTTACTAAATTTCTACATTATTTGTAATTCAAAATTGTTGTTGGGGATTTCATGTTTATATTGACGCTATGTTGTTTTTATGGTGAGTTCGATAGCAGAGTCGAACGAGTGCAGTTGTTTTTTGAGCCTTTGCTTGAGCAGGCACGATAAAATTTGTATTGGAGTTTCAATAAAGTATTAGTTTAGTATAATGTTTAAAATTATTTTAGAAATACTTTATTTAAGTATTTTGAAGTAGTTGAATATCGAATGACAAGTATAATAATAAATAAATAATAAAAAATATTGTGTTGGAAAAGTGATGATTTTTAAGACCCACAAAAATATAGCAGATGGTTTCGTAAAAACCATATGGATTGGACGCAGCAACATTTTTAATACTTTAAAAAGTAAAACAAAAATTTATTAAATTCATAAACACACTTCAATTGACGCCACAACGTGGGGGTCGAAATTAATTAACTGTAGCAATTGTCAAACCAAAACTATGGGGCTCTACGACATTTATAAGGTGAAATAAAATTGAACCTATTGAAAAAATAGTAAAAATGGATTGGGATCTGATCATGCAGGCTATAAAAATGTAAAAAAAAGCATTTTAACGGCTATAGACGAAAATAATCAAGGGATGATTAAAAAATTAGACGAAAGTAATAAAAAATTGGACTAAAATAATCAAAAATTGAATAAAATATAGACGAAAATAAACAAGAGTTTAATCAAAATTTGGATGAGAATAAATACGAAATAACCAACAAAAATAAATAGGAAATCATTCAGGAAAAATTTTATTCATCACCAAAGAAGCTTCCATTAAGTAAGGATAATCTTGGTGCAGATATATAAGATCTAAGAATGCAAGCAATAATTAAAGACTCTTTGAATAAAAGCGTAGAATACTTAAAACAAGAATGGGATAAAACAACATGCGAAATTATTTGTCAATTCGAAGAAAGGTGGAACAAAAGAATGAGTGAATATTTCGGTGGCACAGAAAATTTGTTGAATCGTTGTACAAGGTAAACGAACTTGAATTAGTCAACAAAATAGAGGAAGGTTTAATTGAAGAAAATAATAAAAAAATAAACAAAACAAATAAGGAAAAACAGGAAGACAACAACATTGCTAAAAATATTAAATAAAAGTACAACAGAATTTGGAAGAAAATTAAAATACTCAAGTGAAAGAACTCGTTAAAATGGACAAAACAATTAAAGGAAGAAAGATGAAGAAACGAGAAAAAGTACGAATAGAAAAATTTTGTTTTTGAATTTTTGGGACTATCAGAATTGGAGGAATGATCAACTTGCTATCTACATGGAGTTAAATTAATGGTTCGATGAGAATGATTGCCTATTTTGCATGGAAGCCGATAAAATTGAGATGCACAAATGAGAGTGATGCAACAAGTATGAACTACAGCGGCTCTCAACTATTGGAATTAATGGTTTCATTAAAGTTTGATTTTGATAATTTGCAATGCACATTTGAATAGATGATTTTGATAAACGATAAAATTAATAAATTAATGGGGGGTTTGATTTTGAACTTGAAATTTAGTGAAACGGCTTGATTTAAAATAGCTTTAGATGATTACAATATTAATAAACTAAAAGTTGAATATAATTTTGCAAAGAATAAAGTTTCAAAATTGATTGAACGGGATATGTTGAATTATTATCATTGTAATGAATGAAAGATGAAATTTGTTATAATTAAAAATTGATAGTTAAGATGTAAAGCAAATAATTTATTGTGGCTTTAAAAATGAATGGAATTTAACCTGTTAAGGATAAAATTTTGAAATTAATGTTTATGCATTTGTAAATAATTTGTTTCAAGGAAAACTTTGTAAACTTGATTTTCTTGCGAACTATTGAAAATTGGAATTTCTTCTATTAAGGATAATTTAAGTTAAATAAATTAAGGATAAATTTTGTTATTATGATGAGATGGTGAATTAGAAGATGTGAAAGGGTAAAAACCACGAATTTTTCGATTTTCGCAGATAAATCTTGGAGAATTTACATGGTCAAATCTGGAAGGGGTAACTGTCGTGTTTTTTTAAATAAAATTTACTAAACTTTAAATAATTATTGTTGGTAATTTTATGTTTCTATTGGCACTATGTTGTTTTTATGGCGAATTCGATAGCAGAGTTGAATGAGTGGAGTTGGTTTTTGAGGCTTTGATTGAACTGTCACGTTAAAATTTGTAATAAAGTATTGGTTTGATAAAGTGTTTAAAATTGAATAATGACAAGTGAAATAAGTAAATAATAAAAAAAAAATTGTGTTTGAAAAGTGATGGTGAACATTTTTCAGACACACAAAAATAAAGCATATGGTTTCTAAACTACTAAAACTAAAATAATATCAAACAGCAAGAAGACAATCTACATAAAAGCTACCCTATTACAGAAAGTGGGCGTACATCTACCTTTATTTTTTTATTTATTTTTTTTGTGAGCGGTGGGAGTGGGGAAATCTTCAAAAGGACACCACCCAGATGTGTTGGCTGGTAGTGTCAGATTTTTACTGACTAAAACCCCACTCCTTGGAGGTGCCGGGAATCGCTAGGGCATTTCTTCCGTGCACTCTCCGGCCTCTTCTTGGTCTTCCACCCTTTCGGAACATTTCTCTTCTTGCTTGTACTCAAGCTCTTCTTTGGCCTTGGTGGAAAGTATATCCACCAACATGTCGTCGATAATTGTCCAGTTGTTCGGGCTACCTAGCATCAGTCCCACGATGTTTTCGGGATTGAGATTTATCCCCAGATGAAATTGGGCACTGTAAACTCGTACAATTTTCCAGTGTCCATATTTTTCTATACATAATAGAATGGAAAGAGAAATAAAATGCAAAAAGGCAAAGCAAATCTATAAAAACAGAGAATGAACCTCCCTTTAATACGAGGAGGAAGACAACCCAGGAATAATTGGAAAATTTTGATGGCTTCTTTCCCAGGCACACTCTGACGGTTGCTGCGTGCGCCTCTCTGCATTCAAAGAACCTTGGTTTGTTAGCGCATTGTGCTGCCTTGCGGTCTTATTCGCTACATCTGAGGCAGATAGTTCCTTTTCTGCCATTGCATGTTAGCGCCGGGTGGCCTTGACCCCATTTTCTAGCCTACCAATTACTAAACACACCACAGTCGTAACCTTTGCTGATACAGCAATCATTTTTTCGCACAACAATCTTCAAGATAATGTAGATAAGATCCAGCACTGGTTTTAAAAGTTGTGAAAGGCAAACAAATTAAAGTCAACACATGTGGCATTTACCACGAGGAGAGACAATTTTCCACCGGTGAAATTTAATTATTGTCAGTTCCCACAAAGCAAAGATGCAAAATACTTGGGAATGCAACTTCACAGACGGCTTACTTAGCGAAAACATGTATTTATGAAACGGAAGCAACTTGGACTAAAATTAAAGCAGATGTATTGGATCATTGGACGAATCTTTCAACTGTCCAAATGCGCAAGCTTTTCTGATTGTTGTTTATTGTATGATATAATTTTTTGTCAACAACTACGCTTATTGTCCTATTACGATAGATTACATTGTACAAAGGAGTTAAATTAAAAAATCAAAATCTTTTTATATTGTATCAAAGCATTAAAAAAATAAATTCTTTTCATACGGATATCTTCGAATGACTTACGGTTGGTTTCCACGACTCACAAGTACCATCTCGTTCCACACAACCGCGCCCATCTGAAACGCTAGCGCTCTCGAACAAAAAGGCGTTAGCAAGCTAAGATTTGACGTTCTGGTTCCGAAAGAATTAAATTTTCTTCTTGTAGATCCTATATATAAAAAATTTCAAAAACTTCTCGGCGAATACATTTTAGATTTCCGTTCATTTTACCAGTTGGAAAGGGAACCACACACTCCGACAACTTTAATCGCATTTCATTCATCAAAGCAGTGTTTCACAATAGCAGAATAGGAATTGGAAAGAATCCCTCTGTATTATCTTTATTTACAGCTTTCTGGAAATCACGCCCTAATATTATTTTGGGGACGAAGTTTGACAAGCAGTGATCTGAAAATCGATCGTTTGCTTGAGATAAGCTCAAGTCGCACTACAAACCAATTGTATTAAAAGGGGAAGCACTGGAGATAATAACAAGCAACTGCTTTGATAGGAGGAGGAATCGGATACATTTTATATAATTTAAAAAGCAAAAACAGTCGGAACTATTAAAAAATAATTTTTCGTTAAACTTTTATGTTCGTTATTTTTACAAAGCAATTTTTTGTTTTCCGATTTCTTTTAAGTTTGCAAGTAGGAAAAGCAAAGAAAACCCGTCAAACAATACAATAAACGATTTGATTCATAAAACAGTTCATTGTTAAAAACAAAACAAAAGAATTGTATTTAAATGAAAAATTGTGTTTTTTGCCATAAACTAAATTTGAAGTAAATTTTCCATTTGTTATTTTCTTTATTTTTTCCTTTGGTGTATGTTTAGTAAAAATCCTTTCAAGAATTGAATACGCTTTAAGCGGCGAAGATGAATTTGGTAATATTTATCATTG
Source organism: Podabrus alpinus (assembly GCA_932274525.1). Classification (NCBI taxonomy): domain Eukaryota; kingdom Metazoa; phylum Arthropoda; class Insecta; order Coleoptera; family Cantharidae; genus Podabrus; species Podabrus alpinus. The sequence continues at coordinate 66,113,157 of OW026456.1, read as the reverse complement.
TGTAAATGAAATCCTAGGAATAATGTATACCAATTTAAGCCGTTTGCCATCAACTTAATGCATTCACCATTGTCAGTAGATTACAACTTCCTTTGCTGCCAATGTTGTGATCTAAACTTGGTAAGCGAACCTGTATTATGTTTACTGAATTATTGGTATTCATTATTGTATGCATTAAATCTAACGAAAATAATGGATTTGATTGCAATTAGTGCCACGTAAGGATTGCTTCAAAAATTGGTTTATTCGGAGCTTGCTCGTTACGAATCCGGCTTTTATGGGCTACTGGCTTCTGATAAAAGAAAATTGAAATTGTAAAATCGATTTATTATTAATAATCTAATGGAAATTGAAGTTCAAAGATTTTCATCCAGTTATTTAATTTGCTTTCAACGATACTGAAGAGATTCGTATGAATGTACATTTTAATTATCGTTATGTGGATTCGTTTTCCTTTTGCTAATATAAAACTTTTTAAAATTAATTTTGAAAAGTGCAATCAACTTAAATTTGCACATCAATTTTGATATTTCATGGCTGTTGACATAATACTTTAAAGTTTTTCTTACTTGGTATTCTAATAAATTAAAAGTCGGTAATACAAGTAATATTAGTGACTTACAATGCAGTGGCGGCACTGGCACAATGGCAGGCAAGGCTATTACCTCAGTTAATAATTTTTATGAACCAAGTAACTTAGAATAGTTCCAAGATTTTCATCTAGTTATTTAATTTGCTTTCAACGATACCGAAGAGGTTCGTATGAGTGTGGTACTTTTTATTTATCGTTATGCGGATTCGTTTTCCTTTTCCTAATATAAAACTTTTTAAAAATAATTTTGAAACGTGAATTTGCCCTTGCAATGCCCTTAAAAGCCACGCGACAATTAAAGGCACTGGCAAAAAATAGCTACTGTTACTTTAACAAATCGTCAATTAGCAATGGCACGAATGACGTAAGAAAACTGCAAAACTCAACTGCATCAGATTTACTTAAAATTAAATTTTTAAACTAAATTATAATAGGGAATAGACGACTTTCACACCGTCTACTCCGATTAGGGAAGTTTTTTAGTTCAAAATTCTTTGAGCGAAACCTGATACTGTCACAAGTTATAATGTTGTGAACTAGGGGTAGCGTAAACTCAGATAGTTTTAAATAAAATACCACCGAAGATCATTTTTACACATATATTAAAAAACGAATCAAGAATAAAGTAATAGAACAAAATAATAAATACAACTTACGAACTAAGTATTCCTTAATTTCTGTATCCTGTGATTCTTAATTATTTCTTCCTTATTTTAAACAACCCATTATAAGCCCATTTTAACTTTTACACTACATTCTATTTATAACTAACTACCTCTCATTTTCACTGTCAATCCAATACTCCCTTAACTCCTAACAACAATTTCCTGACACCCGTACTTCGGTACAATCCCCTCTAAAAATCCTTATTACACATCCTCCACGTGTATGCCTACGTTATCACCTTAATCATTCTGCAATTCTTGGCACTTTTTAATTCTTTCACTAACCAGGGGCGTATCGTCAAATATTTAAATTGAATTATTATTTGATTTTCAGGTTTTGACAATACTTCTAAACTGGAGACTTTTTGGTGAGCGAAAATTTCTTCTATAGATAGCACCTCACAGGATTTAAACCGGTGAAGCTTGGCCTGAAAGTTAACGCGTTAGCCATTGCTTATTTTTGTTTAATTTTGTTTCGCCAATCTTTAATACTCGTATTTTAAGCACTTTGTTCTTACTTTGTTAATTTCTTTCCATACATATTGCTCTGAATAACCCCGGCTAATGGGGTTGAACGTTTTATTGTTAATGTTTTGTACGAGTGTACGTAAATGTACCCCGTCAATGGAAATGTATGTGAAATTTAGTAAATACAAATAAATGGAAATATTATGCCTCGGCTTAGCTGGTTCGCAGTGCATGTGTCTTACCTTGTACAGGGTGAGTTCGTTCCGTGACCAATACTGTAAATAAATTTATGGGCTCGGAACAGGTCAAAATAAATATCCTTCGTTACAAAAATAATAATGTTTTTATTTAGCACAAAAATGTAATTAAAGGTTTTGTTATATTAAAAAGTTCTATTATTAAATCTAATTATCAAAATTCTGAACGTTAAATAAAAAAAAAACACGTGTCGTATGATGTCCGGAAATTTCACTTAGTTATTTTAAATTGTACTTAATGTGCACGTTACCTTAGAAAAATACAGGAATCTTCTAGTTACTTGTACTTGGTATGGTACCCTTGCGCACAAAATTCCACTTGATGGGTTTATTACCATGAAAATGTTCCAAGTTGTAGTTTGTTGACCTCGTTGGTGTCGATTTTTAATTCTTTCCAAACACTCACAATCCCCCACGTTCCTCAACCCATCCTTTGTTTTACGCAGGTAAGTAATTAATTTGCTGATTTTTACACTTGTATTTTATATCTTGTAACGATTTTTTGGGTCGTTCAAATTGCCTTTTTGGGTAGCCAGGGTTTTTAGGACGTCTTGTCGATTTTTGCACTTACTTCTTTTTAAACTCGAGCGCCAAAAGTTTTTATAGGTAAACTTTAAACTAATAATAAAACAATGAGTTGTTTTCGGAAAATGTAACATAGGATTTATTGAATGAATTATATACAATATATTTTACTTTAAATAAAATGGTTTTCACAATTTAATTACTTTATTCTGAAATTGAAAATTAACAGAGTACGACCCTGGAGTATTTTATGTACATACAAAATAACATAACCTTTAATAATGTTGACAGTTAATATTGAATTTAAGTCAAATCAGTTTGCTACCTGTGAGAATGAAATAAACAATTTTACTTTAATCGGAGTTTATTTGACGGCGGAATCTGTTTCAAGCTACTGAAGATTTCGGTAAAAAGATTAATCGGGAAAAATCAATACAAGTGATTTTTCTTACTCGGAACTTTGAAAGTTTTACGTACGGTGGAAGTCAATAAATTAACTCCGGAAGCAATTTAGATTTGCTTATCACAGGTAAATACTAATTCTTGACGAGAACTAATTATTCAACAGGATTTTTTTCGTAGATGGACATGAATGTCTAGAGACGTAAACAATCACTTGGATGGGGTTTACTAACGTCTAGAAACTTAAACGCAAGCTAGGATCGGAGCAGCGAGTATGCTTGTCTAGAACTTTAAACAACCACGTGATGGAAATTACTAACGTCTAGAGACATAAACGAAAGCGGAGGATTTGGAAATGTCGAGTACAATGTCTAGGAACATAAACAATGCATCGGCCGGACGGATGATCTTTCAGTCAGATACTTTCGGACGGATATCTAACTTTCGGATCGGAATCGGTTACCGGTATCCTTTCTGCAAAAATTTTATGACCCTTCTTGTAGGAAGGGTGAAGATTTCAGAAAGTCAGCCTTTCACCAACTGCCTCTGTATATTTAAATGTTAAACATAATTGCATGCTTTGTTTTATCAGATTCTAATTTTTGCAGCAAACTGTAATTTTCAAAAACGCCTGGAGCGGTATGCAACCAATCGTGCATTATGTTAAATGCTATTATTTAAAAATTCCATGATTTTAAAAATGCATTTAGATTAAACATAATATATCTTTACAGCTCGGAGGGTCCAAAAAAAAAAGAGACCGTAACTGTATGCGAAAAATGATAATGAAAATAAAAGAACTTTGTATGTACACATACCTCTCACCAGTAATAAAAATAAAAAATAATAAAATTTCTCAGCCGTTTTTAATTTGTGGCGTTCTTGAGCAGCCGTTTCAATCTGCGGGCGCGCAACTCCCGGAGCTGTCCATCACACAGCACGATGGAACGATAGGGGCCACTCTTCTTCATCCCGTCATCGAGGATCCGTTGAATTACCCCGATTGTGGTGACGAAGGGTGGTGATGTGATAATGTAAGCCTCCGGGATGGAGGCGCTGCTCGGCTTCTCCGGAACGGCTATGAGGGGTTCCACTCTCCTGGGCTCCGGCTGATCCTGGAGAATGGGTAGGACCCAAGAGTCCGGAATGGCGGAGTCGGGGACCTCTCGGATAATGAGGTCTGCTACCTCCTTCTTGGTCGACGGTTGGGTTTCCCGTGCGACTCGGATTGTCCGGGGTACACCTAAAACATGCCGATTTGGTCGGCGAAAAGTCCGGTACTTACCTGGCTCTTTTGTGCAGGGAAGGACTGCTGGTTTCCTAGTGGTCGTCTGGACCACTGACTTTCTTCCTGGAAGATTCACCTTGGGTGTGGTCAGGTCCAGTTGGGCCATCTTCTGCAGCGTTTCCTCGAAATTGGGTCGGGCTGTGGGGGTGGAGGTCCTGCTGGTGACCAAGGTAGGTCGGGTAGGTATGCGACCCCATGGTGCTCCTACGGTAGGAGGGACCTGCAGTCTTCTCCTCAATACTTCGGCGTCTCGGTGGGATCTCCTCCACAGGTTTCCGGTATTTTGGCCGGGTTTCGCCTTCCTTTGGGTGCGGATTGGTGGCATCTTGCAACGAAACACTTCGAAATCTTGTAAGCAACTACGTCGTTTGTGAAAATTTTCCACCATTTGTTTGATAAATTTTCTCCTATCTTGCAAGGTCTTTTGCAGGAGATTGAAATTTTCGAAATCTTTTACAGGGTTGTCCTAGGAAATTTTACATGGCGGGCTGTTGATTTGTTCGCACTTTCGGGAGCCCTCCCATCTCCACTACTGGGTGATTCGTCGGCAGCTTCTTTTACGGATCGGCGGAAAGCTGACGGTTGAATCCGGAGTTTGTAGCGGACGATGGTTGGCTATACGGGGGGGAAATCTTTCTCCGAAGGATTTCCTTGGTGTCGAACTCCCTTCTTCGGTTGCCTTAGGATATCGGATTTTATTTCGGTGGTTAGTTTAACGACTTCTCGGTCGTAACCCATCGGTATTGTAGGGTTTATTTCAGCGTTTAGTTTAGCGACTTCGCGGTCGTAACCCAGCGGATTTATTTCGGTGCTTTAGTTTTCTTTTAGTTTATCGACTTCTCGGTCGTTTACCAATCGGATTGGTCGGCAGGATCTTGGCCTTTTAGTTTAGCGACTTTTTCGGTCGTTTGCCAGCGGATTTGTCGGTCGGATCTTGGCTTTTTAGTTTAGCGACTTTTTCGGTCGTATGCCAGCGGATTTGTCGGTCGGATCTTGGCTTTTTAGTTTAGCGACTTTTTCGGTCGTAACCCATCGGTATTGTTGGGTTTGTTTTTCGGATTGGGCCTTCCTTATGGTTCTTCTGATGTCGGGAACGGAGTCGCCTCTCGGAAAACGAACCTAGTCGGCGGATGCCGTTTCGCCCACACTTCTCTTCGGAGGTCTTGCAGTCCCAATTGCCATTGATTCGTCGACAATCCTTGATTTCGGAATCGGCGGAGGATTGACGATCGAATCCGGGATGTTGTTCGCAACTGGGGGGGGACTGGTCGGCCATATGGGGGAGAAATGTGGTCTTCAAGCCGGCTCCGGTCGTCCAGGCTCAATTGCGACCATCTGGTTTATCAGAAAGAACCATTTCGGTCGGCCCCCATCGGATTCCCTATCGGATGGAATCATCGGACCTAGTTTAACGACTTTGCGGTCGTTTGCCATCGGGTTGTTCTCGGCTTCGTAGTTTTACGACGTTTCGGTCGGCTTGTAGTTTAACGACGTTTCGGTCGGGATCCATCGGTGTTAATTGGTCTCTTTTTGGCTTCCTAGTTTAACGACGTTTCGGTCGGTTGCCGTCGGATTGTTCGGTCTTGTCGGGTTTGGGTCTTCCTAATGGCTTCTGACGTCGGAAACGGAGTCGTCTTTCGGAAAACGAACCTAGTCGGCGGATGCCGTTTCGCCCACACTTCTCTTCGGATGTCTTGCAGTCCCAATTGCCATTGATTCGTCGACAATCCTTGATTTCGGAATCGGCGGAGGATTGACGATCGAATCCGGGATGTTGTTCGCAACTGGGGGGGACTGGTCGGCCATATGGGGGAGAAATGTGGTCTTCAAGCCGGCTCCGGTCGGCTAGGCTCAATGGCGACTATCGGGCTCATCAGATTTACCATTGCGGTCGGCACCTCACGGATTCCCCATCGGACGGATTTATCGGAATTAGTTTAACGACTTTGCGGTCGGAATCCCTCGGTTTTGTCGGTCGGGATTCCTTGAAGTTAGTTTAACGACGTTTCGGTCGGAATCCATCGGAGTTTATCGGTCGGGATTCCTCGGAGTTAGTTTAACGACGTTTCGGTCAGAATCCATCGGAGTTTTAATCGGATCTTTCTCGGCTTCCTAGTTTAACGACGTTTCGGTCGGTTGCCGTCGGGTTGTTCGGTCGGCTTGTAGTTTAACGACGTTTCGGTCGGTTGCCGTCGGATTGTTCGGTCTTGTCGGGTTTGGGCCTTCCTAATGGCTTCTGATGTCGGAAACGGAGTCGTCTCTCGGAAAACGAACCTAGTCGGCGGATGCCGTTTCGCCCACACTTCTCTTCGGAGGTCTTGCAGTCCCAATTGCCATTGATTCGTCGACAATCCTTGATTTCGGAATCGGCGGAGGATTGACGATCGAATCCGGGATGTTGTTCGCAACTGGGGGGGACTGGTCGGCCATATGGGGGAGAAATGTGGTCTTCAAGCCGGCTCCGGTCGGCTAGGCTCAATGGCGACTATCGGGCTCATCAGATTTACCATTGCGGTCGGCACCTCACGGATTCCCCATCGGACGGATTTATCGGAATTAGTTTAACGACTTTGCGGTCGGAATCCCTCGGTTTTGTCGGTCGGGATTCCTCGAAGTTAGTTTAACGACGTTTCGGTCGGTTCCATCGGTCTTAATTCACGGTCGGTAATTCTCTCGGCTCCCAGCAATCCATCGGACTGGCCATCTCTATTCGGTCAGCATGTTTAACTTCGGTTCTACGGTGAGATTCATTTCTAAAACAAAAAACTTTAATCGGGGATCGGAGGGAGATAGGTATTAGATTGATTCCCTTGACCGAAAACAGCAGCTTTTAACTCGGTGTAAGTGACCAAAAAAATGTCCCTGCACAGGGCGTCAAAATTTGTAACGATTTTTTGGGTCGTTCAAATTGCCTTTTTGGGTAGCCAGGGTTTTTAGGACGTCTTGTCGATTTTTGCACTTACTTCTTTTAAACTCGAGCGCCAAAAGTTTTTATAGGTAAACTTTAAACTAATAATAAAACAATGAGTTGTTTTCGGAAAATGTAACATAGGATTTATTGAATGAATTATATACAATATATTTTACTTTAAATAAAATGGTTTTCACAATTTAATTACTTTATTCTGAAATTGAAAATTAACAGAGTACGACCCTGGAGTATTTTATGTACATACAAAATAACATAACCTTTAATAATGTTGACAGTTAATATTGAATTTAAGTCAAATCAGTTTGCTACCTGTGAGAATGAAATAAACAATTTTACTTTAATCGGAGTTTATTTGACGGCGGAATCTGTTTCAAGCTACTGAAGATTTCGGTAAAAAGATTAATCGGGAAAAATCAATACAAGTGATTTTTCTTACTCGGAACTTTGAAAGTTTTACGTACGGTGGAAGTCAATAAGTTAACTCCGGAAGCAATTTAGATTTGCTTATCACAGGTAAATACTAATTCTTGACGAGAACTAATTATTCAACAGGATTTTTTTCGTAGATGGACATGAATGTCTAGAGACGTAAACAATCACTTGGATGGGGTTTACTAACGTCTAGAAACTTAAACGCAAGCTAGGATCGGAGCAGCGAGTATGCTTGTCTAGAACTTTAAACAACCACGTGATGGAAATTACTAACGTCTAGAGACATAAACGAAAGCGGAGGATTTGGAAATGTCGAGTACAATGTCTAGGAACATAAACAATGCATCGGCCGGACGGATGATCTTTCAGTCAGATACTTTCGGACGGATATCTAACTTTCGGATCGGAATCGGTTACCGGTATCCTTTCTGCAAAAATTTTATGACCCTTCTTGTAGGAAGGGTGAAGATTTCAGAAAGTCAGCCTTTCACCAACTGCCTCTGTATATTTAAATGTTAAACATAATTGCATGCTTTGTTTTATCAGATTCTAATTTTTGCAGCAAACTGTAATTTTCAAAAACGCCTGGAGCGGTATGCAACCAATCGTGCATTATGTTAAATGCTATTATTTAAAAATTCCATGATTTTAAAAATGCATTTAGATTAAACATAATATATCTTTACAATCTTCACCAATTATTTTCACTATAAAATTAATTTTTTATTAGGACGATCAAAACTCGCCACCACCACGTACAAAATTTAACACAAGGACCTCTTCGATTGTTTTATAATTTTCTATCTCGAAATTCATAGCAATCTCGATATTTGCGTAAACGCATTTCTATTGGTTGATTGGAAAATCAATATTATTGAAGTTTCAGTGCAGGTATGTATTAAGCCAATTGTGACTCGTTGAAATTTTATAAGTAAAATTTTTATATTTTTAGATTGGATTGACTTCTTCATATTGCTTCGTGGTTGGATAGATAAAGATGCTGGACACGAAATTTCCATTCACAGTTCATTAACCTGTTGCACGTCGAACTCACGTAATGATTTAAGAACTTATTTTAAATTTTAACGCTAACACAAATTTTTACATTAATCAATTAATTAACAATATTCTAACTTTTGAAATACCTTTCTTATTACTAAACAATCTTTCATTTACTATAAATAAACATTTTTCAACAAAGAAAATTATTAAATGTTACATTTTAAATTATTTTATTCAAACCTGCTTCATGTCCTTTTTTTTACAAATCATTTGACATTGAACTAAATTTCTTGGTATCGGACGAAGTTTTTCTGATTACGTTGATAAGTCACATGCTTTATTAATAACAAAATTTTCCCGAATCTTAAATAACGTACTTCCATTGACGTGGTATCTCGATATCGCAATATGATACTGAAGCGGCTTCAGACTACAACGAACATAGCGGTCATGGTGACAACATCAGCAGGTGGACGATGCAGATGAACATTAGGTAACGGCTAAGTATCTCGTTTTCAAAATCTCTCCCAAATTCACAGTCTCTCCTACTCCCAGGGCTACTCCCACCGTCACTCCTCCTTTTACAAGCCGACCAGCAATTGACAATAGAATGCCACTGACTATTTAACTCAGATACTTTAATTTTTAAACTTTAATTTTTGCAGTTTGGTTTGGTTTAAATAGAGTAAATTATTTTCAATGTAGTAACGTTTTTAAAATTAGTTGGCTAATATGAAGTCAGATATCATAGTTAAATTTTCCCGTTCAAATATTTTATCGATAAAGTATATAATCTAGCTTTTATAATGTTGATCCACACATCATTGAATTTACAAGTCACGTAAGAATAAAAGCGGGTTGACGAAACATAAATCTCTCGTAGAAATATTGTGCTGATCATGCACATTTTAAGAACGAACTGATTTTGTATTAACACAGTTAAATTTATATGTAATGCTAGAAACACAAGATGCCGAGTTTATAAGTAGGATAGATGTAGACAGACATTTGGTTGAACACGTGCGTGTGAGAAAGATTGTTGTTTCAAATTTTATCGCCCGGCATAGGTAAAATACGTTAAAATCGAAGCTTATCGCTATAATATGTCGAAATTTGTTCGCTTCAAAACGACAAAAAATGCTAAAAACACGGCTGGAAATGTAGATAGCGAGTTAACTTGCTTAACAAAAAACGTGGATGCATACCAGATGTCAATCCAAATTTCACGGCTCGTTCTGCATTTTATTTAAGTTGGCGGGATAAATCCTGACATCAGGTCGGACCAATTAGGTGCGAGGTTACATATCCTATCCTTGTTTCATGCCGAATCTTCGAAGACCATGGCCAATTAGCGTTTCGTTATACCGCGTAAGGAGAATCTTTAGAGTCCCCTAAATGCACTTCGTTGCTTAGATTTTTCGGGAGGAACCAAATAAAAGCGATGCATTTCGATGCAATTATTAGAGATTCACGAATCACCCGACGTGCAGCGGGTCGCTATGCCAGTAGTTGGCTATCGACAAACTATTAAGGTGAAATTTAAACTATCACCGAAAAGTAAATTAAATTATCGAGACTTGTGTAATGGGGAACATGCATGAATAAAAAAATTTAGTTAAAACAGTATTTTCCGATTAATCCTATATATTAAATATCAAATCAGCAAAAATAACTTCTATTTATTGTATTTTGTTATAAATAATCCATTTTAAAATTCAATGATAATTTAAAATAAAACATGTGACCTTAAACGCAACGAAGTCACCGGCACAATAACAATAACCTCACTTTCATGTTTATTCTACTCGTGTATAGTACTTTTTTAACTTTCTTGTTTTTAATTGATTTAATTATGATAAATAACAGCTTTAACACTAACAAACTTCAACTTTCAAAGCACAAAACCACAGAAAAATAACATAAATGAATGTAAAATTTAACTTGTGACGTCACCAGTCACTTGGCAAATTGCGCGGTCGTTTCGTTCAATTCAAATTGACGGATTTTTAAATATTTTTTAAATTATTATCAAAACGAAAATAAATAAATTAAATAGCATTAATTAGTATATTTAGTTATTTTTGATCCAACTACGCTATAAAAAAAATTTATGCATCTTCCCTATTAAAGTATAGTTAGTGTAAAATTCAGGCAAGTTCGCATTTAATATTGACGCTATCGTAAACCATTCTCGTTGTTTTAAATTAAATATTTAATAAACGCTTTTATGAACTATCCGTTGTTTAAATTAAATATTGTTGACGTTATTTAAAACCATCCTAGCGGTGTAAATTAAATATTACTGACGTTATCGTAAACCATTTTCGTTGTATTAAATTAAATATTTGATGAACGCTTTTATGAATGATCCGTTGTTTAAATATTATCGATGTTATTTTAAACCATTTTCGTCGGTTAAATTAAATATTATTGACGGAAATTTAAAACCATATTCGCTGTGTAAATTAAACCATTTAAATATTAACACTCTTTAAAACTATTAGTTTCTACTAGTTGGATTTAAACCAGCTTCTTTGTTTAAACTATATATTTCGTGCCGCTTTTGAACGAGTTTAAATCGTATTGTTTAAACATAAACAATTTCATAGAACATTTTCGATCAAATTACTTCATGGTTCGTTTCGTGGTACAATTCATGGAACAAGATTACGTTAGGGTTGGCGCGAATTATTGTCAATAAAAGACAGGGCCGTACCTAGTCAGTTTGGAAATCGTGGAGAGTTCCACCTTATTGTAAAATAACGAACCCACCTTATCGAAGCATTCCGTTCTACCGAGTCTGTGTCATCTCGATTTTTGGAAGAACTCTACCTACCGACCTTTGTTATTATTCTCACGCTGGGAAAATATCTGCTTGGAAGACCAATCCTAAGATGGAAGTTTACCTGTAAATATGATATAAGCATTGTTTTATTATTATTATTATTAAGAATTTTTGTATCTTGTGGTCCGTTTGACCTCAAATTTAAAGGAGCCTTCCGTTCCACCGTGAAAAGTCGAATTCGCTCTTTTGTATTCTTTTGTTTATGTGTTAATATTTCGTTTGATTGTGGTGTTACCACGCATATGTTGACAGTCTTGATATTTAAAGTTTGTTTATTGCAAGTAACGTAACGATTAGAAATTTATGTTTCATGTCACGTTCATACCCCCACGTATGGGGATTTTTGCATTTAAGATTTGTGGTTCAGTAAACCAACAATTTCACTTGTTCCATTTTGGTGAACAGCTGTTTGAATTTCAGCATTCATATTTCGATCATTGACTTGTAGTACGTTAATTACTTCAGGTGTAAATATTTTGTTAATCGACAATTGTGGTTGTAACTTTGATTGTACAATTGTTGTAACTTGTCAAATGTCCTTGTTTATTGCGTTTTTATTATATCTACGTTATTGTTTATTTATGTGTTTTATTGTCGTCATATGTATGTTTTGTTTAGCTATTCTTGCCAAGGTAAAATCTTTCTACTGTGAAGGTAAGGTTATCCAAAGAGATTTCGCCAGTGTGAGAGTCAGCGCGAAGGATCAGAAAGCTGTCGTGAACCAGCTTGGAAGGGCGATTTTACATCCCCCTTTGATAGCGACAAAATCCAAAATCACGATTGTGGACCGCCCAATCGTTGATGTGAGACCACCAAATCGCGACGTTTCGTCACAAGCCCTTTTGCTCGTTCAATCCACCCACCCCCTTCGCGGCTAGAGCTAATCAACCTTTTTAGTTTTGATCGGAAGGTGTCTTGTTTGCGATTTGTGAGGTAACATACTTTGCAAGCTGTTTACATCCAATAGCATAAACATTATTTTACATTCGTTTATATTATAGCCGTGTTCGGTCTGGCACTTTTTTCGCTTTGAAGCTCCGTCGAAAATTTTTTGATAGTTCATTTTGGAGCTGTTCTGCGCTTGCAAAGGCTATAATTCCATTCATTACGGAAGCTTAAAACACGTGAAGTTCTGAAATAAGAGCAGATAAAGCGCTTGAAAGCGTGGAAAAATCTCAAATCGGATTATTAGAATGTGTTGACGGAGCTTCAACGCGAAAAAAGTGCCAAACCGAACACGGCCAATATATAAACGAACGACCTGTATACAGAGTTATAAGCGTTCAAAGTTGTCAAAATTAAAATTCGTTGTTCTTATTTACTCTAATGTACCTTGACGTTTTCTTACTTAATCTAATGGTTCTTGAGGTTTCTGTCACTTATGCCCGTTTTCACCAACAAATTCCTAACGTTAAGAGTTCCCTAACTTGGAGTTAAGAAACTCTTATAAAACATTTTCCTAAGTATTTTTTTATGGAATACTTAGCGCTAAGAATTCCTTGGTAGGTTATTCTTAAGGAAAAGTTGGTGAAAACTGGCATTAGTCTAATGTAGTTTGACGAGATGAAGCGACTGGAACAAGAATCATTGCTATACATGGCGTACTTACAGAGTTATAAGCGTTAAAAGTTGTCTAAGTTATTTACAAGATATTGGCTACATCATAGGTTGGAAAAACAGGTTGAGAATATATTAATTCTGAAGTGTTGATAGGTGAATACTGCGATGATATACTCAGACCAATTTGCCCATGCACATGGTCCAAAAAGGTATCTTAATAAATTATTTAAAGTGTGAACAAGGATTGAAAATTATAAGTATATTCGGGTTAAGTGGTTTGGGATATGAAGTAAAATTAGGAAAAGTTGGTGCATCGTACCCATGGTTAGTTTTTTTAATAGAATTAAAATAGGAACGGTGGATGGACGGATTTTGTTTTGGGAGATGTTGTTTAGTAACATAGAGACGGACAGAGATAATAAATGGTTGAGATTTTGTGACGAAGGGAAATTGAATTAATTCCTCGCGAGCGATATAGGAGATTTTATAGCTTGAAAGGCGATTGCATATTGAACGTCTAATAGCAATAATCTCGTTGATGTAAATATTATAATTGGAATAAGATTTTGGAAAATATATTGAAATAAATATTTGTAAAATAAATTGAAATAAAAGTTTGGACAAGACAATGGAATCAATTAAGTAATTTAAAAATAGAATCAGTTGGAAAATGTATTCTGAGACGGTCAGGATTCACTGAAGATCCGCAATAAGAACAAATAAAAAGTAAGTAAATTTGTTATGTGTTAAAACCATTAATTATTGTTATATATTATATAATATAATCAAATTTTTTCCCTTAATACGACCCGTAGGTGTCGGGAGGTTTATTATTATTAATGTATATTTTAACGGTTAATTGTCGTTATGTAAAGATTATTAAATAATAATATTTACCATTTGAATACTAAGCTCAAGCTTAGCAAAATGTAGCGGGAGATTTAACCCGTTTCATAAGTTAAAAAAGTGCTTTAGCTTTGGGTGATAGGTGAAATATCAAGTAGATGATAAAAATTTGCGACGCAAAAATTTATAATTTATGAAATTATAAAAACACTTCAATTTGACCCCACAACGTGGGGCATTTAAATAAAATTAAAAATAAAAGGCTGCTTTTTTATGCAGCCAGCAATATACATTTTAGAGAACCTCCACGGCATCAGGTGCAGAGCTGCCATTTTCAAATATTTTTTTATAATTTTTGTTTTATATATTCTTCAAAATATGGACTACACCATTCAGTCTAAAAAGTAAAAATTTTTATTCGAACCTTCGGGTTTATTAATTTTTTAGAACAAGTTCATAATCTTGCAAAACTTGACTTGAAGGTTGGATGAACCAAGGCGAAACGACGAATCACAAAAATATATTAGGAAGCAATGGAAAGAAGATAAGAATGTAAAAATTTATTTCAAAGGAAAAATAAAAATTGTCTTCTATGGAAGATAAATTAAAATTATCGGTGCCGGTAATGTGAAGATACACCTGAGCTCGATAGGCCTATAATCTGAACACCGGTCTCATAAATAAAGTTAACTTTGGAACTTAAATTAATACTTTTTTGAAAGTTAAAGTAAAAGTAAATTGAAGCTTATCTTTGAGTGGATGTTTCACAGCAGTATGGATATAATATACAGTTATTATATTATTACTAAAAAAGTAAAATTTCACATCAAAATAAAGAAAATCAATCAACCACATTAATTTTAATTGAAGTTAAAAACAAGCTCGTAGATGTAAAAATACCCTAATCAAACCTACAACATTCAACAGCATAGCACCACAATGTAGTATAAGAATTAATTTTCTTATTTTTGTTTGCTTGTAAATTGAATAACATCTAGACGCAATACAGTGTTTTAGTAAGTTGTCAACGAAAAGCATAAAAAGGATCTAATAAATGAAAGTTTGGCTAAAAAAATTGATTCCTAAACTTGATTCAAAAACTAAAAGAAAAAAAAAGATGAAAGCTGAAAAATACAAATCCCCATTCGTGACAGCTTCTTTGCGAAAGCAGGTGAGTGCTAAACGAAAAAAACTGTATATAGAAAATTCTTGAAAACGTTAAACCGTGACCTAGAATTAAAATAAAAACATCAGGATTAAATTCGCTTAATTTTCAAATTTTGCAAACACCGAATTTTTTAGCACAAAATCGGCTCATTTTATAAGATAAATAAATTTAAAAAAATTTTATAATTAAACAATTATCTTTCCAAATTGCTTAAAATGGTTAACCTAATTTCCAAAAGAATTAATTATTACACTATTAGCTGAAAATCCTACAATTTTTGGTTGAATTACATTATTTATATTTGTCGTTTTTATTTTAAAGCGGACCTTTTATTCTACCCCAAAAAATCTAATATTTAGGGAAGCGTAAAAGCTAAGTTTCTCTCTAAAATGAAATCAATAAGCATCATCACACTTCAAGGTATCAACTTAGTGTTTTGTTTACTATATTAGTAGCCCTAAAATAAAACTGAAAAACTTTGCGATTTTCTGACTGAAAATTTTTTCGTCGGTAAAATGATTAAGACCAAGTCGAGAAAGCGTTAATGCAATTTTATCCATTTATATATATGCGTATTAATTCGTGCTAGATTTAATTTAATAAAATTTAACGTTATTAAACAGTCCACTCTCGTGTTTTAAAAGATAAAAAGGGTTTTAAATCTACACAAAAAAACTAAGCTATAAATCGTGTAAAAAATTCCAAAAGGCGTCAAAATCGTATTTCTAAAATGGAATATGGTAGTTGTTGTTTTGAGGAGGTTAAAATAATCTTAATGTAATTTTAGTCACATTAAACTTTATGGGGCTTATTTGGTCTTTCAAGTTTACCTTGTTTCAAAGGACTGTAAAAAATACATTTTCACTAAAGAAGCGTCGAGGAAATTACGTTTCATGTAAGGTCAAGCGTTTATCTGCATGAACCGTTCTCCCACATTTTTTATCCAGGATTTTAATTATTTTTGTTATGAAGCTTAACTTCCACTTAAACATTATCAAATTTTATTACTATATATTTTTTGATAAGCGGGAAAATTTATATTTTATATGCTTTTTAAATGAAATTTGATGTGGGTTCTACAAAAGAAGTTAATTAGGAAGATACATCTTTGAAGAACAAAATAAATATACATAAATATTTTAAAATAAGTTGATTAAATTTTTTAATGGTATTATGATTGTTTACAAAATATGAAGCACATTTTCATATCATAAATTGTGTTTTTTTTTATATTTTGAAGGATGTTTAATAAGAGTAAACATACTTTTGTTTGTAATAAAAGGGAACAGACATGTTATCAAAATTCCATCTGGAAGTCGCACCAAGCCGGAAGGCGTACGTTAAATAGGTGAAAGCTACTTCGAATGTGTGCAGCGTTTAAAACGTGAAAACCACCCCCCAAGTTAACAAAATATGGTTTACAATCACGATTTATCAAAAAAAATGTACTCCAGGCAATTTCCAATACTGCGATCTTTCAAAAAGCTATAAAGAACAAAAAGTTTTAATAGAGTGCAATAATTCTAAAAAAAGTATCAGCCATATTGATTTATAAACAAATGGTTTTTATATTATGTTGAAGTTTTAGAAAAATAATACGTGAAATAAGCAGGAAGTTGAGAATTTCTATTCCGAAATGAATTTAATAATAATTTATTGGCCAAATAAGCGAACGACCAAGTGCAACCAGCTTATCCCTTTAAAAAGTTTCCCTTAGATGTGAATTCCTTTTATATTTTTTATATCTTCTTTAGTTAAAAAATAATCCCAAGATAAGTAAAATAATTATACTGGAATTTATTTATAACAAAACACATTTTTAATATGGCGTTCATTAGTTTTCGCATTAAACGAGATAAATGTGCACGGCTTTGTCCCGATAAGGAAATATATAAACAAGGATACTGATGGTTATATGGCAGTAAATGTAAAAGGATTCTAGGATGTTGTTGCCCGTCTCTCGTGGGAATCGTTTACTGATGTCTATCAGATTAGCTAAGCCTCTTTCTTTCTTTAAACCAATATCAGATCTAATTCAATAGACTTTTTTTGTTATTAACTCCATAAATTATGAATACGAAAGACTTTTCGACTCATTAATTATAAAAAAAATAATTTGAACCGCTACAACATGCAGACGTTATTAATTTATACCTACATTAATTTTGATAGGTTTACAAACGCACTGTAAAATAAATGCCCTACTCGCATTTTTATCTTCTTGCTTACAGCGGATAATTAATTAAAAAAAAGGAATTTTATTTTTGTTATTTCAGAAAGCACGCCAGAACAAAAGGAGTTCTAAAGTGGTTTAATTATTTCCAAAAGAATACATTTTAAGTACAAAATAAGAGATACCAGAGTAACGTATTTGGAAAATCCTGTAACTATTTTTTGAGGAAATTGTTTTCAAGCGAATAGAAACTTTGTTGGAAATTTTAACATAGTAAAGCTTTAATGTAATTTTTTTTTATTTTACGTTACTTTTCCGCATACAGCTACATCGATACTCAACTCTCGGTTACAGCAATATATTATGAATTTTTAAGTTTCACAACATCAACTATTATCCTTAGAGCATTATGAATCGAATCATTTGATCCTGATAGTGCGTAACAGTGAGGAATACTTACCAGTTTTCAATGATCCATAGCCTTCCTTAAGGGAGGGGAGGGGCAACAGTAAACTATTTATTAAGTGTAATCTTTCTAATAAACCTCTAAACAGTGGCGGTTTATCTTTAATTACAGGAGCGCACATCCTTCCTATAAAAAATCGAAAAGTTATTAAAATATTTTTAATCAACAAATAATAATTTTTTCTCCAGGAAAACGGAAAATGATATCTTGCTTTGCTATTTATCACAACGAAAGTCAGCAATTTTGGTACAATCTATGTAATTAAAGTGATTTGAAGCTTCGAAAAATTTTTACGTAGTATGTTATATCAGGCTACTTGCTTTCGGTCCATGTTATATCAGGTTACTAGTAAATTTTAATCGCCCTTTATATAATTACAAAAATGGTATACCGTGATAATTTCAATAATAGCAATGCAATAGTGTTAAATTTAGTTTTAAGCGCATTTTGTAATTAACAATTTACTTAAAATTTAAAATTTAATATATTATTGTTAGAATTGAAAGTATTATAATAACTTACAATGTTTATTAAAAGAACGTATTGCTGTGGTTTAAAATGACCCCACACAACGCAAATATTTGTAAATTTCAATTAATTGTAATATTTAAGAAATTTAAGCTAAATTGAAAACTTTAGATTGAACAGATAAACACATCCAACTTATTTTAAGATATTGTAGACTTATTGAGATCTTTAAAGATAAAAATGCTATATTAAAACCTGTCAAATACATTCATTTTGAAGATGAATAAGTCAAAATCTTCTAATAAGATACTTTAAATCAGAAATGATGAAATTTGTTACAATTTGTTATCTGTAAAACATAACCTTCACATTTGTGAACTTTAAATTGAAATATCTCTGTAAATAACTTATCATGTGAAAAACTGTTTATAACCAAAATTCTGTCATATCTAACTGTATGTAATAACCATAATTTGATCTCCGAAATTTGTGAAAAGGTAAATAAGGTTCAAAATCCATTAAAGTTTGATAAGAGAAATGTGATAACGAGAATGGTCAAATTCACTACTTCAAATGGCTTCCAAATCGACTACTGTGATGGAAATCAACGCAAAAGCAGCATATAAAACTAATCTTTTCGATAATGGAACCGACTCTGAAAATTGCAGAAAATTTCATTAAAATAAATTTTACAAAAGGAATAAATTTGACTCACAAGTTGTTGAAAATCAACGCAAATTGGTAATTTTGCGCAAGCAAAGTTAGTTGGACTAGAATATTCAAAGTGGACAGACGTGCAGCGTGATCCAATAATTTTATCAAAACTTGGTCTATAATAAATCCAAGATGGCAAATGTTAGTTGTATCAACTGAAAATTAAGAATGTTATATTTCAACTCAAATCTCGAATATCTGAGAATAATTTAATTCGAAATTACTTACCAGCATATAATCTAATTAAATAACACAATTAGAAAGTCAAATTTGGATGATTACTACCACAACAACTCAATTCAACCTGGTATCCATTTAACATCTGAGATTGGAAGTGTCACATAGTGCGCGAGTGATAACGAAGATTGTGTTTTATCTACGCAGACTTATTAACAACTCAGGATTAAAGAATTCAAAGGTATTTGAAAATTATTATTTTTATTAACATTTGGCCTTCAGCATTTTACATAAAGGATGCTGAGAAAAGACCTTAGCAGGTGAATTTTCGGCTACCCTACTTTATAAACATTCATCAACAAAACAATTTTGTTATTTAATTTTCTACGCTTCGCCAAGAGCAACAAATTTTATTACATAAACATTTAACCCGTTTTGTACAACGGCAAGACTTAAATTTATTTAAGCATTTGAAGGAAGAAGGAAGGAAAGGATCGTCATTCGACATTATTTTGATTTTTTTTTGATTATTGTAAACATTCTTGTAACAGATAAGCTATCTGTATAAATTTTGTTATTTGCGCACTGCGATATTATTTGAATATAGAAGCATTTCTGAATTAATCCAATCTTTTTATTATCATTAAAACTTTTACAGGTCAGTATTCTGAATTTTTAAAGAATCATTCAAGAACAAAAGGGGATCGTTCTATCTGGTCAAAACATTTAAGCATTTTTATTCTAACTCAACAAACATTTTTCTATCAACAAAATAAAATTTTCTCAACTCAATAAACTGCATCCCTTAATTTAATCAAATACCTGCAATAATCTGAGAGAGCCTTAGACTGAGCTATACAAGAGGATCAAGTTGGTGAACTTTCCAGTAAAATTTAGCACGTAAAATTTTAATATTTAAATTTTTATATTTTTTCATTCATTCGAATGTGGCGCCCAACTTAATCAACGTGTATAAGTTTTATATAGGGGAGGTCATAGCCGTATGTTAATTTATTATAGAGACCTGCAGTAGGAATGTGAATGCCATATATGCAATATTATCAGTTTCTAGTAAAATAAGCGGCGTGATGAATTTAAGCATTTAATTAAAGCAGAAGTGAATTAAAATACAATACAATAATTATAATGTGTTTATTTATATCTTACAAAATCACTGAAATAAAAAATTATTTTGTAATATTACTTTCATTATTTTAGTACAGTTTTCTTTTTTTATTTCGGAAGGGCCTTGTCCTGGATAAAAAAGTTGCATGCGTGATTAGCACAGAAACAATTCTTTACCCGTAAAGTATTTGTTTCTGTTGCTAATTCACAAATAAAAAAATTAACAGTGTAAGAAGTTAAACAGTAGGTTCCCTATATTCTTCTTCTTCTGCCCTTTCGGAATCCGTACTGTCTATCTCGAGTTTGAGGTGCTTTTGATGTCTACAGAGGATCCTGAACTAGGGGTCTCGAGGGGAAAGAAACCTTGAAAAACTCTATAGCCTAATGCAATGTTTTCCAACCTTTTTTGAACCGTCCCCCCCCCTCACTAGTAAATTAAAACAGCTATACGCATTCTTTATAAGTTCAATCGACATGTTGAAAGACGCTGGCCTAATGTAATGATAATATTAGAGAAAGTATACAACCCACAGTTTTGAGACCGGAGGGTCTGGGTGTCCCCAGCTTAGTGGGTTAACAAGTTTATAGAGAGCTGCGAAGTCAAAGGCTTACCTAATTAGCCTAAACCATGATGACAATTTTTTTTTAAATTGTCTATTATTATTTATATTTTAATATTATGTACATTTTTGTAAAATTTCGTAAACTATCTTATAAAGCTACTTACGGTTGCTATGAAAAATCTCGGGCTTTGGCGTCGCATCCCAAATCTCTTGGCTGACATATTTAACCTATCAGCCACCCTAATTGACTAATAGTTATTATAGCAAAACCTGAAATATTGTGCAACAGTTCCAGATAGCAAATATCTACTGCATTTCGCAAATGAATCGCATACAACAATAATGGAAACAGACAGTTGAAGGGGCGAGTTCCCCCTCCCAATGAATTTTCAAAAATAGAAAACGAAATAGTTAAAAATCTAACTTTATATTGTTGTGACCCGCTTTGAGCTATCAGAGATGTTAAGAAAGCCAGTTGTTAAAAGAAGCACAATCGGGGATGTTCTTATTAATCTTAATTGTTATTTAACTGGTTATTTATTTTAACTGTTAAATTTTATTGTTTCAATGTTAATTTTAAGTCATTAAATTTAAGTTGGTGTTACATCCAAATACTTTAAAATCTGATAGGTAGGCTTGAAGACGCGCACGTAAGCACGGGAAAAAATGAAGATACCCTAAAAACAAATCAAAAGAAAAACAAAAAAGGGAATCATAACTAAGGATAATAAACGGGGAACAGTTAGTTACTAATTTTAGAGCGTACGGGACGGGCGTGTAGTCGGTGATTGATTCGTGAGTTGAATTAATCAACTATTTAAATTAATTAATCAACAATTAATTAACCAACTGAAATTCGGGGTGTGTGATGTCATCGAACATAAAGAGTTATGAATTAGAGAGTAAACCGGACGGAAGTGTAGTCGGTGATTGATTCGTGAGTTGAATTAATCAACTATTTAAATTAATTATTCAGCAATTAATTAATCAACTGGAATTCGGGGTGTGCGGTATCATCGAATATAAAGAGTTACATATCCGAAAGTTTATTGATTCGTGAGTTGAATTAATCAACTATTTAAATTAATTAATCAACTATAATTCGGGTGTGCTGCATCATCGAATAAAAAGAGAATCATAGATCTTCAGACCAACGCCAACGTTTGATTGGAAGACCCAAGAGAGATTATTCCGTGTTTTTCCTACCGGGAAAGATTATATGGGAACAGCAATTGGACTGGGATTGTTTCAGATCAGGCACCGAGTCATTGTAGGCGACAATTTGGACCAGGCGATAAGCAAAGAGAAGAAAGTGAATGTGTGCATAGTGTTGTGTGACAAGCCTATACGAGTCACCACCAAAGATAAAGGTTTGGATTAATTTAATATAATTTTAAGTTTGTTGATGTTTGTGTTGAGTTTTTGATTCCATTATTTCGGATTGTGTTTCTTTTGAGCTGATGCTAGTTAGAATTTGTATAGTGAGGCGATAAGCATAAAGATAACCTGAGATTAAGAGCCGCTAAAGGTAAGTGCCTAAGGTTTGTTGTTCCTCGTCACCTGGAAGATATAAAGGGTGGACCAGGACGCAACAATATTAATACATTATTAATGTATTAATATATTACATTATATTAATGTAATATTACATTTAATAATATTAATTTCCCCCGCTGGTTGAACTTTTGATAGATCCAGTCTTGACGTAAATCTTATATCGCAAAGCATAAACCATATCTCATACAAGATCTATGTTTAGGCGACGTGGCGCTACGATCTTAAAATCAAACCCCTATACTTGGGTGGTTGTACGTACAGACCACATCCTATTTGGATCTTTGCAACTCCAGAACATATTGAGATATTTTCCATTCAAAAATGTTTTCTTTTAGAGATTATGGTGAGCTTAAAAAAAGTCATAGGTCCATTTATATTAACAAAAGTGTGTTCAGGTTTAAGCGGCTTGTCAAATTAGTAGAGCATATAATCGTAAATTTCAATGCTAAATTTAACAATTTGTTACTTTGTTTTTACGGTACGCATACGCCTATGAAATCAACAAAAAAACAAAAAAATCAAATCGATATCACAATGTCTTTCAACGTTGTGACCAATGCTAAAATATAATAACCCCCCCCCCAGTTTGTTGTGAATTTTAATATTGCAATATTTATATTTATTCCCTAATATTAATTTCTCGAGTGTTATTCCAATTTTGAGGGGTATTCCATACCTAGACCCCACGGTTTTGTAGACCATACTGCCATAACCTTCTACTATTCGATTCTTATACTTCCAATATTTCACTTTAAGAAACAAAGTAACTGGGGGAAAAACCAAAGAATTGTGGTAAAAAAAATTAAGTAAAGAATTGCAGATCTTATAATAAAATGGATGGGGGGTCTGGGGAGAATTTCTTATAATCCTCGTTTTATTAATCAATGGCAACTCACTACCAGATGATGAGTTCATTTTTAACTCTTTGGTCAAGGCTCCAATCTACTTCAATGTGAAGCAACTAGCACAGCGATTTGGTAATAGGAGAAAATAGAAACAGAATTTAAGGAATAAATTTCGAAGAAGTTAACTCCTTTGGCACCTCTCTTCCAAACCTGGTTGGCATAGTGTTTAATTTGCGGTTTATTAAGAACATTTTTTTAATATTTCTATTTTCAGGAGAGCGCGCGGCTCTTCGACCTCAAAACCAACCGCCATTACGCAGTACAAAATTTAGGATGAAGTGCCAATCTTTTCAACTCCAGTTAAAGTTCGAAACGTCGAAAAACAAGCGATTCATTGCACTAAATAGTTTAAAAATGTAAATGTATATTTTGAGCGTTATTATGTAATAATTTACCCCCCTTCCATAAACTTTGGATAAATCAACCCTTGAATTATTACGTTAATTGAATTAACAGTTAATTATCAGGAACTTGAACTGGAAGTAAAAAGTCGACCACAAGAAGTAAGGGCTAACAGCGGCGTTTCAATTATAGTGGTTTGTGTGCTATTCTACGCATTGGCACCAGAGGGAGTGGAAAAATGCAAGCGTAACTTATTACATGGTTATCTGCACAGGATGGAAGTTAAACCAATATTAGCATCCCGTAGTGAAATTTATTGACCAGCTATTGCTAACTATTAAAAAATCAGTCGACATAATATAACAATCCTAGATTGTTTTTATTTCTCCCCTTCCTACTATACGAGTACATTAAATAAAAAAAAATTATCTTAGGGTTAATTTGATATGGTAGTGTCACGGCATTTTGACTCCTTATAGCGAACCGCGACTGCATAGTACGATATTCTAATAATTACTTTCAATTAAAATTAGTTAAGAATCATGGTATGTCGCCTCCGTTGCCAAAAGAACGATTTACATAGGCAAATGCCAAAAATTTAACTTTAAAATTATCTTGCGACAATTTAAAACATTTTCAGAAAGACTGTGAAATATTGAAATAATAAAATTTTAATTATTACTTCAAATAATATTCCTGAGCCAAAACTGAAAAGTTTAATCAATGAAATAGTAAGAATTAAAAACAGGGGGAGGTAAAAATTGACGTGAAAAATTAGAAAAACTGATAGTATACTAAATCGATGTTTCTGTATGATTATACCATCATCAAGTATTCGTAAGCATTATGAATTTCATGATGATGAATAATTCAATTTTGATTTATTCTTTTATCAAGCATACCTGATGATGGTATGACCAAAACAACGATATAGTATAGGTACTATTGTTTTTTTTTAATTAAATTTCCCCACTCCTCCAGGCTTTTCTCTAAATTCTTAACATTTCATTGATTCTGATTTTTAAGAAAGTACTTAATTTTTGGAAATTAACTAATTAAGCAATCACGAATGAGGTCAGTTTTTTAATAGAAAGCAACTATAGGTATTTTCATATTTATTACCTACCCTATAAGAAGTAGAAGTAGGAATATTATTTATAATTCTATTCAAATGTTAAATTAGGCTATACTCATGAATTACCAATAATACTAGAGAAATTATTATTTCCTGTTTTGTACGAACATTTTTTGACTTTAACTGCTTAAAGATTAACTTTCCAGTAGACACACTTAAGCACGGAAATTATTTAACAAATTTATTACCAAGTTCGCTGACATAAAATAAAAATAATTTTCGAGAAAACTTTTAAATGTGTCGTTTGACTTTGAAAGCAAAAGTAAAACGTTTCAATTAAAATCTTGGGTTCATAAGATATAGTACAACTTCAATCTTGAACGTTCGTTGGAAAAGATTAAAGCAATTCATTGTCCGAATCAAGAAAAATAGGCGATTTAAAACCGCACTCTAATTAATTACGCTTAAAAATGGTTTACCGTCATTTAAATTCTCTAAAAATGATTGCTTCGGTGGTTTAATAGCAAATAATAAGGCAAATGTAACAAAGAAAAAATTTTATTGACTTAACGTGATTACGTCGTTAAACGAATCGATCTCTATAACGTTTTTCTGGTTCAAAGTTCCTCAAGAGAATTGTCCTTAATTTTCGTTGGGAATACAAAACAGAAAATCTTTAAGTACTATTGACAATATGATTAGGGTCGAATTTTGCTCGATCAGTAATTAACTGTTCTAATTTTTTTAAAAATCTAGGCGATTTCTTTGTTATTATTTATACATTAAGAAGTGGCGGTCGTCTGATTTCTTTTTCTAGCTGTAAATTGGTGGTCGATAATTGTTGCGACAAGTTTGGGGTAGAATGATGATGATGTCGACTAAGTAATGGGAAACCACCCCTCCTGGCAGCTCAACATTGCAATTAAACAGCCGACAGTGGATTGGAAAGTATTTTTCACATTTTAAGCTAGGGATGGCAGTAAAAGCTATGCTAGCAGCAATTAATTTTGTCCTCGGGTTAGAGTCTGATTTATAAAATACTAGGAAAATATATTAGCAGTACAAGAACAGAGGTTGCTGAGTAGGGCATGCACTGACCGCTGAATATTTAATGGCTGTTTAAGGTGCTCTTAAAGTACTTTGTGTCAAATAGCTCGGTTTGTACACAATATAAGAGCTGGATCGTGTACGATCTCACAGATTGCCAGTTAAGCCAATCTATAAAGATGAATATCAGTTCCGTTTACTAAGCGCGAGACCGCAAGCTGATACATGTGGCCTCAATGAGCACTAAATTCGAGATCTTAAACCGAGCTGTAAGCTTCTCAAAGCTAATACCATCATATGATTGTCTATGGCCAACTAAATGGGGCTGTAGGTTTAGGTTGATAACAGTATTGTAACATGTAGTTGATGCAATATTGACTAATTCTGGGTCTGCAGAGGCTAAGTCACGCAGTACGGCAAAGCATGTAGCATTATTTATTCAAAGAATAATAAATGTAATTCGATATTGTGCACATTATCTATCTGCAGTCCTCACTCATTCATTAAATTATTAGCGATTACTTTACAATAAACCACTCACAGGCTTTCAAGTGAAGGTTTCTAATAAGGAGCCGAAGAGCCAACGCCATGGCTCAATAACAAATCAACTTCGAGATTTTCTTGATATTTTTCTCATTTTATAAAGTAACTCAGCGATGTAGCTTTCCCACAATCAAACCAGTTCGATGCGAGACTTAATAATTAATTTACGTATAAGGCAGTAAAGTAGTAAAAACGTTTTCCAAACGTGTGACTTTCCTAAGAAGAAAAACCCGAAGTTTAACTTCGGTTCGGAAAAAATCACCTTTTTAACACCACTATTGTACAATTCCACGAGATTTCAACAAAATAGGAATTAAGGCATTATTATTACTAAACTCTCATAATAATATTTATTTTAAATTTAAAAAAAAATGTTATTTAGCTAAGATAAATATTCCGAAAAATTTGTGTATATAAACAAGGAATTCAAATGATCCTTCATGATTTACAACAAATTCCGAAACGACCATACGAGCCGTCACTGCGGCAAAAAAGGGTAGAAAAGGCATAACTAATGGAAAACCCTCATAATAAAAACATTTGTAGATATTTTTAAAGTTTTTGATGGAACAGAGACTAAGATGTAAACAGTCCGAAAAATTTGTGTGTGTAAGAGTTCGGAATTCAAATGATCTTCAATGATTTCCAATTAATTCTAAGAAATTCCATGGATTTTAAACAAATTTTCCAAATAGAGAATTCATAGCTTTCCAAAGAATTTCCAAAATTTTGCGAATTTACAACGAATGTACATATTATACTTGTTTAAATAAAGTTCAAAAACAACCATTGTACAATACCACAACCATAACCACACGACTTAACGGACCATTATTGGAAACTTACTGAGTAAAGAAAGCATGGTTAAAAGGTTTTTTTAAAAGTATTAATTTAGCAGAGACCTACAGGAAAATATCCCGAAAAATTTATGTAAATAGGACTCGGAATTCCCAGGATTTCCAATGCGTTACAACGAATTCCATGGATTTACAGGGAATTCTAAAGATTTTTCAGTTAATAATATTTTTTGTGTAAATTAAGTAGATTAATGGATCGCATTCTCGACTATTTTTTAAAAATCCTAAATGATTTTTTAATATTTTTCTAGAAATTTCCAATTCTTTTAATAAGAATTTTCCAAATAAAGAATTCATAGGATTTCAAAATAATTTTGAAGATCTTCAAGAAAGTCTATGTAATTTTAAGTATTTCTAAGGACCTTTTACATTTAAAATATTTTTGGAACCACCATTCTACGCTCCCTCCAATTCCACAATTTTACTAATGGAAAATCTAATTCTTAATTTTTTTTAGATTTTTAATTTTGCAGAGACCGAGGACTAAATATCGCGAAAAATTTGTGTATTCTATAAAGAATTTTAATAATCTCTTCTAAATTCTAAAGATTTCAAGGAGTTTTCAATGAATTCCAGAAATTTGTGTATACCGCACTAGGAATTTCTAGAATTTCCACCGATTTATAAAAAATTCCTTTGATTTCTAACGATTTCCTGTGATTTAAACAAACTTTCCAAACAATTTACTTATAATATTTCCAATGAATTCCAACGATTTCTAAACAATTCCATAGATTACAAAGATTTGTAAGGAATTTGTGAATGAAAAAAAATTCACATAGCACCATTGTCCAATCCCACGAGGGCACAAAGCAAGAATTAATGAACTACTAATAGAAAATTCTCATGACTCTTAAAATTGGTTCTCTTTTTAACATAAAATATTTAATTTAGCAGTGACCGAGGGGTAAATATCCTGAAAAATTTATGCATAGACGTATGACTCGGATATACAACAAATTATAAGAAATTGGAGGAATTTCCAAGAATACTAAGGATTTTTAAGAAATTTTCAAGTGGCTTTAAACAAATTTTTCAAAGGCAGCATTCGTGGGATTTCCAAAGAATTTTCAAGATTTACAAGAAATTTCCCAAAGTATTCCAGGATCTTCGGTATAAAGAAGTTATGTATTTAAAATTATTTCCGAAATCACAACTGTACAATCCCACGAACTGCCACCCTGGCTTTAAAGTAAAGAAGAGTAATGGTCGATTTATGCTAAAAATGTAACGTAACGGAATGGAATGTAGAACGTAATGTAAGAGATGGGCTTATGCACTTCCATAAAAGCGCTTATGTTATGTCTACTACATTACATTGCGTAAGCATAAACGCTTTTATGGAAGTGCATAAGCCCATCGCTTACATTACATTCTACATTCCATTCCGTTACGTTACATTTTTAGCATAAATCGACCATTAAAGCATTATTAATGGGAATCCCTTATAATTAAAAAGCATTACTAGAATTTTTTTTTATTTTTAATTTAGTGGAGACCTAGGGCTAAATATCCCGCAAACTTGGTGGATATAGGAATCGGAATACCAAGAATTTCCAAGGGATTATTTTAAAGATATCGCCAAGGAATTGTAAGAAATTCCTGGGATCTATAAGGAATTTTAGAGATTTCTAAAAAATCTCCAGTGATTTTAAGCAAGCTTTTCCAATAAAGAATTGATAGGATATACATCGTATTACAAAGATTTCCAAGAAATTTCCAGTGAATTTAAATAAATTTTCCAAATAAAGAATGCATACTATTTTCAACGAATTCCTGGGATTTTGTGGATTTCAAGGAATTTCCAATGACTTGCTATGGCATTAATATTATTACTAAAATGTTATAATTTAGCCAAGGGCGAGGAGTAAATAATATCCGTAAAATGTTCGGATAATCCATTTTACTAATGGAAAACTGCCATAATAAAAATATACTCTAAATTTTGTTTAAAATGTTTTTCTTCTTTTTAAAGTGCTGTATCCGCTCAGCGAACGTTGGCTGTCAACTTGACTGAAGCCAAGGTGACTGACTGAAAATAAATTTAATAGCGTGGTTTCCCGTAGCCCTCCTCATACCCCACAGATTTATATTGGGCTTGAGGATTACATTTTAATTTTTAATATAACAAATTAGCGAATTCCAAGGATTTCTAAGAAATTTCAAAGATTTCTGAGAAATATTAAGAATTTCCAAGAATTTCAATAGAATTCCAAGGATGTAAATTAAATTTCCATTGATTTTTCCAAAAATAATTTATAGGATTTCAAAGGAACTCGAGCGATTTTGAGGATTTCTATAAATTTTCCAGCAAAATCTACATTTAAAAAAAATTCTGGAACCACCATTGCACCACCGCGAGCCGCCAACGCGACCTTCAGAAAACAAGAATTAAGGTAACACTAATACAAAACTCTCATAATAAAACAAAAATTGCTCAGTTTTTCTTACATCTTTAATATTTAACAAAGACCCAGTAGCAGGAAATATGCCGCAAAATTTCTGTATATAGGACTCGAAATTTTTCAATGATTTCCAACGAATTCTTAGAAATTCTAGGGATTTTCAAACATTTCGGAGATTTCCAGAAACATTCAGATATTTTAAATAAATTTTCAACTGCAGATTTCATACGATATCCAATGAATTCCAGGGATTCCAAAGATTATCTGAATTTGAAAGAAATTCTGGCAACACCATTCTACAATTCTTTGCCACTACGGATTGTAAGGGAAGGGAGATTAAACCGTTATCAGTGGAAAATTCGTGTAATAAAAAAGAATGGGTGTTTTCTAAATAATATTTTAGCAAATTCCAAGAAAATATATTTAAGAAATTTCAAGGATTTTTAAGAAATTTAAAAGATTTCTGAGAAATATTAAGAATTTCTAAAAAATTCCAAGGATTTCTAGAGATTTCAATATAATTCCAAAGATTTCAAATAAATTTCTATTGCTTATCAACGAATTTTGCCAAAAGCAATTCATAGGATTTTAAATGAATTCTAGGGATTTTAAGGATTAGTAAGAATTTCTAAGCAAACCTATATTTAAAAAATTCTGGAACCACCATTGTATAATACCACGAGCCGCCCCGCGACCTTCAAAAAACGAGAATTGAGGTAGCACTAATACAAAATTCTCATAATAAAATAAGAATTACTAATTTTTTCTTCTACATCTTTAATTTAACCAAGACCGAGTAGTAGGAAATATCCCAAAAATTTCTGTATACCTATAGGACTCGGAATTCCAAGGATTTCCTACGAATTCTAAGAAATTCCAGTGATTTGCAAATATTTCGGGGATTTCTATGAAATTTTCAGTTATTTTAAATGAATTTTCCAAGTGAAGATTTCTAATGAATTTCAGGGTTAAATTTAAAAAAAATTCTGGCACCACCATTCTCCAATCCCAACGAGTTACGATTGCAGATTACAAGAGAAGGGAAATTAAGGCGTTATTAGTGGAAATCTCATATAATAAAATAAAATTCGTAATGTTCTAAAAAATATTTAATTAAGCAAAAAGAATTGTGCATACAGTATACTCAAAATTCTAAGGAATTCTGCGGTATTCCGAGGAATTACAAAAATTTTCAAGGAATTATCAGTAATTTAAAACGAATTTTCAAATAAGGAATTTAAGGCTCAAAATCAAGACTTCCAAGCATTAAGGAAAAAGACTAGAATACAAAATACTTATACCAAAAGAGAGTTACTATTACTTTTCAGGGGTAACTCAAATTTAGAAATTGAAATCCCTAGGAATTCCTTAGATTCCTTTGAATGGGAATTTATTGAAAATTCTCGGAAATTACTTGGAAATTTATGAATTCCTTGATAACCTATTGAGTTCTTTACTCATAATTCTTCTAAAATTCTAGAAAACCATTTAAACTCCCTAAAGTTGATTAGAAAAGCTTATTGAAATCCCTATAATTCTTAGAATTCTTTGGAATACCATCTAAATCTTAGGAATTATATGAACATTTTTATATGCAATATAGTATGTATTATTATATGATCTATATTAAGAGAGATTAGTTTAGGGAAGAAGGCATGTTGTGATGTTCGAAATAAAGAGTGGAAGGCAGAGTAAAGGGGGTAGGTGATGGTATATTATGCGAAAATAAAAGTATTTCTTGGTGAAAACAAGCAACATTTTATTTTATAAAATTTAGACTACTAATAAATTTCTGGACCTGTACATAATTTATAAAGAATGCCGAAATATGAAATAAAAATTAATTAACAATAAGTTTGTGCTGTAACAATTACAATACATGTTAAATCGACATTGTTATTCAAAAACCAGTTAAGCGATAAATAGAAGTTTTGTTTGAAGTTCAGTTTCAAGTTAATCTTAATAATAAAATTTAGTAAAATACATTAAATTGGAAGTTAATTAAAAGTTTTATACATTTTTGCAAAATTGTGATGTTCTATGTATTTTGTAACGATTCTAGGTAAAATAGTCTAAGGAAAAATAGTCTACTGTAAATTGGTCTAGGTAAAAAAAGTCTATGGAAAAAAGTCTACGGGTAAAAAAGTCTTGGTAAAATGGTATAGGTAAAATGGTCTAGGTAAAAAAGTCTATGGAAAAATGGTCTACGGCAAAATTCAAGGAAAGATTCCGGTGAGAATGGGCAAAATAATATTTAGCCGGTTATTTGCATATTTTACCCAAAATCTAGTGATATGATGCATATTTTCGCTATATATTTACAATATTTAATGTGCACCATGCAGGCCCGCCGAGAGGGGGGGGTTAGATAGTGATTACCACCGGGCCCGGAGTTTCTGAGAAGGCCAGGAGTTTCTGAGAAGGCCCGGATTTCAATCGAAATCCTGAAATCTGGGAAAAGTTACAACAAACATGCATCTACCCCCGGGCCCCGATTTTCTCTCGACGGCCCTGTTACCATATATTGCAAAAACTCCTTTATAATTTAATGAATTTAAATTTAAAGATTGTTAATGCCAACTGTAAAATAAGTTCAAGGTATTTAAGAGTAAGGTACTTTTATGTGAAAATTACTCTCCAGAATCAAGGTCTGGATTCTCGCTTGTATTTTCGTGTCAGAATGATGATATCAGGATATCACTGCACAGCGATGCCAACTCTACTGTAATTATAGTAGGCATTCTATAATTTGTACCTTCTGTTGTACAGCACAGAAGGTAAAATTATAGTATGCGTACTATAATTACAGTACGGGTTGGCATCGCTGTCACTGCATCATCATTATAATATGATCGGGGGAGGTTCTCGGGATAATGGAGCAGCCAAAAAGAAACAATCGCTTAAATGGTCGGTGAGGATTACCTATCACCTGTCATTCCGAATGAGTTGAAACTTTGCAATCGCAAAGAGGAAGGTTTATATAGGCCCATACAACAAAAAAATTCTGAGAATGGATTATCAAAATTTTGAGAAAAATCGATTTGAAAAGTACGAAAAAGTAGCATGATCGTGCCACACAACCGGTCGTTGCCACTAGCTTCGCCCGGCCGGCGCGCATTTTGTTGACGGTACGTGTACTGGGATATAGTCTTACACTTAGAATATTTCGCAGCGGCAGATGCACCTCGAGCGTCGTATATGCAACATCGATTATTTTTAGTTTTTACGCGATTTTTTGGGGGTGAAACGAAATAGTTTACTGCCCCATACCGCAACTATACTTTTTAATGCTATTTCGAGGGTCTCTCACATCCCGGTTGCATAGATCCCGGTTTCCTTGATCAGTCGCGCTTCATGCATGTTTAGCCTAGTAACCAGAGTCAAATCCGCTTCGTAAGGGTGCAACGCGGAGCGGAGCGGAGCGGCGCCCCGGAGAAGTAGGATTTGACGATGGATTACCCTCCTTTTCGAATGCACACCCCTAAAATTCGAAGGCAAAAAAAAATTTTAATTTTTTCACTTTTTCGGCAATAACCGCCTTATTTTCCATTTTTTCGCGAATAGTTATACTAATATCTACTAAGCACACCCTCCCCTACCCGAATTTCAAAGAAAAATTAAAATCGGAGCAAAAAAATTTCACTCGATTTGAAGGGACCGGTAACCCGATAGTGGTCTCGGCCGGGGTCACGATTTTACTTTCCCCTACTTTTCAAATCGATTTTTCTCGAAATTTTGACTATACATTCTCGGGCCAAATTTTTACAGGACACTCTAATAAGGTTCCTTTTGCTAAAAAAAATATTTTGGGGCGATTTCGGGTGACAGGTGATAGGTAATTATCCCCAAATGGTCAACTAGTTTCGACTACTTCCTAGTCATCTTCAGGACTGGAAAGAGACGAATATTTATTGCTAAGTACATTACAACTATCTATACAATTATCAAAGACATGCTACCTAAACAGTTCAACCCAGAGGTGGGAAACCTCGATTTGCAGAGAGTTTGCTTCTCTTCAGATTTCGTCCAATGATAAGACTGGGGATTTCAGGAAAGTTGTTTACCGAATTTAAGAATTTTGGGTAATTTTTGTAAATGTGGTTTGAATCTCACGTGATTTTGTAATAGTTTGTAGTTTAAAGAAAACACTTTGAATAATTGAAATAAACGAATATATATTCTTTAATTGTAGATTAAAGTTGAAATACATGTAAAAATATAAAATGAAAAATGCGACTTGTCAATCTTGAGTTCATATTAATACTGTTAATGTCTTGCGGAGTACGTTACCCCGCCACTATACGATCGAGTCGATGCTCGGTCGATGCATAACGATGCACTTCAATAAAAATGTTCGCGTATGCACTTCAAAATGACTAAACAAAATAAAATAATATGATTGTACTAAACAAAAGTTGATTCTTATATTAGGGATATTATATGACCGGGGCCATTATTCAGAACCATCAAAATTTATTATTTTTCGTTGAATCTTTTGCAATTTTTGTTTGTAATCCGGGAGGGGGGGTATTTTTGGTGATATTTTTCATAACTATCTCAGTACCGTTCTTCTTAATACCGAGGAACGTAAAAGTGAACGTTTTTCTTTCGCAATAAATTAAGTGTACCTGGGGGGTATTCTATACC
Organism: Podabrus alpinus; assembly: GCA_932274525.1. Classification (NCBI taxonomy): domain Eukaryota; kingdom Metazoa; phylum Arthropoda; class Insecta; order Coleoptera; family Cantharidae; genus Podabrus; species Podabrus alpinus. Next base: position 66,079,111 of record OW026456.1, on the reverse strand, counting down.
CCCCAGACTCCCCCGGTCCCAGCAGCCTAAATGAGTTCCTGATAAGGATCCATTTGTTTTCATTACTCTAAGCAAGCGCCGTAGCAAGGGTGAGACGACCGAGGCTTTGCCTCAGGCGCCATCGCAATGGGGGCTCTAAACCTTGACAAAACCCAATAAATAATAGTTTAAAATTTTCAAAATGATAGGAATCTTTTGGGAGGGGGACGCATATATTCAAATTTGCCTCAGGCGCTAGAAGAGCTCGCTACGGCGCTGCATATAGATTCTACGTTCTTGCGTATGAGGGCAGTAAAGAGTGCTTAAACATATTTTTGAATGGTAGGGGACACCGGGGCTAGTTGTCGCAAAATTTGTTTTAGAATTTTTATTTCAGGTAGGTACTTTTTCATTTTACGTGGAAATCAGTATGCTGTATTCTGCCTTCATGTGTTTAGAACGATATTTGATAAGCAAATGTAGTAAAACATGAAGTATTTTGAAGTAGGATTTGCTTTTGTCTTACTTGGACAAATGCGACAATATGCCCCAATGCGGGGCATGTTGTCTTACTGTATGGGGTACCGGTCGACGAACTGTAGCGGCCATGACACACAATGCAAAACGTTTCCTCTTCTTCTTCATCAGATGATATGTCTTCATTGATGGGTTTCTTCTTTTTAGTTATTTTTCGCCCAGCCATTTCCTTTTTTTTTAAATTATTTATTTGAATTATGTTTTTTATGCTTAAATATCCTCGAAAAATAATTATGAATCACATTACAGCAATAAAAGGGGCACACCAGATGGGAATTGAAGTAAAGATGTAAAATTAACCCAATTATGCCAAATAGCATACACGGACATAGGTAATGGAATATGCGACAACTTGCCCCGTAAACATTGAGACAAATTACCCCAGCGGACACTTTTTTGTTGGTGTATAATTATTTCTCAAATAATTATAACAACCACAATAATATAGCAATAATATATTACGTACATCGTAAACTATCATAATACTTCAATTTATCTCACCTTAAAGTTCTTAACGTGGCACAATCACACAAAAGTTTTCACGGCGTAAATTTACTTCTCGCAACGAATTTGACCTTTCCTAATTTATGGTGCTGCTATATCTGCAAATTAGACCGAAACCTACAAATGGTAAAGAAGGCCACTATAGAGAAGCACTAGACATTGGTTTTGTAAAGAAAACTTTTCTACGTTTTGAGATATTGCGAATACGACAATTTACCCCTGCGACAACTAGCCCCGGTCTCCCCTACTTATACCAGAAACAAAGAAAAGCTAATGGTAGTAGGAGGAGGTGGTGGTCACCCAACAACTACATAGATCGACTGCCGAAATGGTAACAGCCGAGGATATGGAAAGCTGGGGCACCGTGGGGTTTTACTAATTGACTTTTCCGACAGTGGAGGGCATTACTTTCTTATCCAGAGCCGTAACATCGTGGTGTTTGGTGAGCGTCCCGATTTAATTAATTTCCTAAAATATTGACATCCATTGAAATCATTCAAAAATGCAGTCCCATTGCCATTCATTCATTAATTTCAAGAAAAATTAATTTTTTAATTTAATGAATTTCATCTTCGAGTGCTCGAATTTCCTAATATTCTATTTTTTCCATGAAAACTACATAACATAAACTAAATATAACTTTAAATTAAATTAATCGTACTTGCAAAATAATACTCATATTGTTTATTCGGTGCTGTCTAAGGGTCAACATAAACGATTTTGAGTTAATTAGTAGTTTTGAACGGACACGAGCTTCTTGTTTACATGAACCAAACAAGTCAGGTAATCATTTTACCTAAACCGTAGTTAATTAACTAAATCACGCTGAAATTATATTTCAATCTTGACTTACTGACAGTTAGAGTGGTTTTCAATTACAAAATTCGACAAAACCTCATTCTTCAAATTTTATAGAAAGAGTAATTTACACTCCTTAGTCAATTTATTCTGCTTTCCTTAGACTGGTAGATAGTGCGGAAACTTGTGCAGCATTTCCTTGCGCAAGGATTACTATACTTCCTTTATTCTAGACATTGATATACGAGCTAAAGAACATTGTGTGTCTGTGGTAATTAATAAGTTTTGATTAAGCTAAATCCTTGTTTGTACATGCTAATTTGAATATATTCAGATTAACGAAATATAACGAGCACGTTAGTAAATTTACGTGATAAACCTTTAAATTTTACCTTATTAACCCTTAACGTTGTTAAGATCCGGTTATTAAACGAGTTTCAACAGTGTTGAAAAATTGCGTGCACGATCGTGCGTCTTCAACGTCGCATAACTTCGTAAGGATTAAGTTTACGAAAATGATGTTCATAATGAAAACGAAGTATTTTTATATTCTCTTCAATTATTCTTTTCAAAATTTTTTTGTGTCTGTTACGGTTTACGAGTTATGTGCTAAAATGTAAAAATGTAGTAACCCAATTCTGACGCATAACTTCATTCCGACTGTTTTTTTAATTTTTGTGTTTGTTAAAAATAATTGCGTTAAAAATTTACATGGAATTTTTTTTCTTTTTCATCGTAATTGTAAATTTTTCTGTTGTAAAACATACTGAACAACTTTTTAATAAGGTGAATCATAATTTCAGCGCGACTTTCATTTTGTCATGAATATTAATGTTCACTTAGAATAATCACTTAGCGTTGTCTCATAGACTATTTAGAAAATTTCGCTTAGTAGGTACATTGTTTATTGTTTGTACATTAGCCGAAAAGTTATACAATTCCGAAGTTATCTTTGAATAAACCTCAATTAGCATAATTTAAAAAGCTAAGCTCTGCTTTATTAAGGATTTGAAAAAGCGCACCCATTTTATAACATAAAAAAGCAATTCGTTTTATTTGATAATGGATGTTTGTACAAACTTCGGGGAGGTTATGAGTAAACAAGAAAGGAGAAACTTTAATTTGAATGCTAAGCGTAGAATACCGGGGACGTTCAAATAGTAAATTAGTTATCTCGCGCTCAACCAACTGCTCGTAACTTGTCCGTGTCGTAATATGGTTACTAGCCTGCGAATAAACTTTAATTGAATTTCTCTTTGGTACCTACTACATGGTAAATGGATTACGTAGAATTAATTAAATCGCAAATTTTAAAATTGACTTCGTCAAAGGATACAACTTCAATAGAAGCACTTTCATAAAATGTGTAATTATATAAGTAACTTTGATATTATTATAACACATCTACTCTATATATATAAAAAGATAAGGGTTTTTATGCAACGCTTTTATGCAACGATTTTATGCAACGATTCTATGCAACGTTTTCGATAATAGGATAATCTGATAACCAATAAAAAATTCTATTATATAATTCAAAGGGAATCTACTCTATATATATAAAAAGATAAGGGTTTTTATGCAACGCTTTTATGCAACGATTTTATGCAACGATTCTATGCAACGTTTTCGATAATAGGATAATCTGATAACCAATAAAAAATTCTATTATATAATTCAAAGGGAATCTACTCTATATATATAAAAAGATAAGGGTTTTTATGCAACGCTTTTATGCAACGATTTTATGCAACGATTCTATGCAACGTTTTCGATAATAGGATAATCTGGCAACCAATAAAAAATTCTATTATATAATTCAAAGGGAATCTACTCTATATATATAAAAAGATAAGGGTTTTTATGCAACGCTTTTATGCAACGATTCTATGCAACGTTTTCGATAATAGGATAATCTGACAACCAATAAAAAATTCTATTATATAATTCAAAGGGAATCTACTCTATATATATAAAAAGATAAGGGTTTTTATGTAACGCCTTTATGCAACGATTTTATGCAACGATTCTATGCAACGTTTTCGATAATAGGATAATCTGACAACCAATAAAAAATTCTATTATATAATTCAAAGGGAATCTACTCTATATATATAAAAAGATAAGGGTTTTTATGCAACGCTTTTATGCAACGATTTTATGCAACGATTCTATGCAACGTTTTCGATAATAGGATAATCTGGCAACCAATAAAAAATTCTATTATATAATTCAAAGGGAATCTACTCTATATATATAAAAAGATAAGGGTTTTTATGCAACGCTTTTATGCAACGATTCTATGCAACGTTTTCGATAATAGGATAATCTGACAACCAATAAAAAATTCTATTATATAATTCAAAGGGAATCTACTCTATATATATAAAAAGATAAGGGTTTTTATGTAACGCCTTTATGCAACGATTTTATGCAACGATTCTATGCAACGTTTTCGATAATAGGATAATCTGACAACCAATAAAAAATTCTATTATATAATTCAAAGGGAATCTACTCTATATATATAAAAAGATAAGGGTTTTTATGCAACGCTTTTATGCAACGATTTTATGCAACGATTCTATGCAACGTTTTCGATAATAGGATAATCTGGCAACCAATAAAAAATTCTATTATATAATTCAAAGGGAATCTACTCTATATATATAAAAAGATAAGGGTTTTTATGCAACGCTTTTATGCAACGATTCTATGCAACGTTTTCGATAATAGGATAATCTGACAACCAATAAAAAATTCTATTATATAATTCAAAGGGAATCTACTCTATATATATAAAAAGATAAGGGTTTTTATGTAACGCCTTTATGCAACGATTTTATGCAACGATTCTATGCAACGTTTTCGATAATAGGATAATCTGACAACCAATAAAAAATTCTATTATATAATTCAAAGGGAATCTACTCTATATATATAAAAAGATAAGGGTTTTTATGCAACGCTTTTATGCAACGATTTTATGCAACGATTCTATGCAACGTTTTCGATAATAGGATAATCTGGCAACCAATAAAAAATTCTATTATATAATTCAAAGGGAATCTACTCTATATATATAAAAAGATAAGGGTTTTTATGCAACGCTTTTATGCAACGATTCTATGCAACGTTTTCGATAATAGGATAATCTGACAACCAATAAAAAATTCTATTATATAATTCAAAGGGAATCTACTCTATATATATAAAAAGATAAGGGTTTTTATGTAACGCCTTTATGCAACGATTTTATGCAACGATTCTATGCAACGTTTTCGATAATAGGATAATCTGACAACCAATAAAAAATTCTATTATATAATTCAAAGGGAATCTACTCTATATATATAAAAAGATAAGGGTTTTTATGCAACGCTTTTATGCAACGATTTTATGCAACGATTCTATGCAACGTTTTCGATAATAGGATAATCTGGCAACCAATAAAAAATTCTATTATATAATTCAAAGGGAATCTACTCTATATATATAAAAAGATAAGGGTTTTTATGCAACGCTTTTATGCAACGATTCTATGCAACGTTTTCGATAATAGGATAATCTGACAACCAATAAAAAATTCTATTATATAATTCAAAGGGAATCTACTCTATATATATAAAAAGATAAGGGTTTTTATGTAACGCCTTTATGCAACGATTTTATGCAACGATTCTATGCAACGTTTTCGATAATAGGATAATCTGACAACCAATAAAAAATTCTATTATATAATTCAAAGGGAATCTACTCTATATATATAAAAAGATAAGGGTTTTTATGCAACGCTTTTATGCAACGATTTTATGCAACGATTCTATGCAACGTTTTCGATAATAGGATAATCTGGCAACCAATAAAAAATTCTATTATATAATTCAAAGGGAATCTACTCTATATATATAAAAAGATAAGGGTTTTTATGCAACGCTTTTATGCAACGATTCTATGCAACGTTTTCGATAATAGGATAATCTGACAACCAATAAAAAATTCTATTATATAATTCAAAGGGAATCTACTCTATATATATAAAAAGATAAGGGTTTTTATGTAACGCCTTTATGCAACGATTTTATGCAACGATTCTATGCAACGTTTTCGATAATAGGATAATCTGACAACCAATAAAAAATTCTATTATATAATTCAAAGGGAATCTACTCTATATATATAAAAAGATAAGGGTTTTTATGCAACGCTTTTATGCAACGATTTTATGCAACGATTCTATGCAACGTTTTCGATAATAGGATAATCTGGCAACCAATAAAAAATTCTATTATATAATTCAAAGGGAATCTACTCTATATATATAAAAAGATAAGGGTTTTTATGCAACGCTTTTATGCAACGATTCTATGCAACGTTTTCGATAATAGGATAATCTGACAACCAATAAAAAATTCTATTATATAATTCAAAGGGAATCTACTCTATATATATAAAAAGATAAGGGTTTTTATGTAACGCCTTTATGCAACGATTTTATGCAACGATTCTATGCAACGTTTTCGATAATAGGATAATCTGACAACCAATAAAAAATTCTATTATATAATTCAAAGGGAATCTACTCTATATATATAAAAAGATAAGGGTTTTTATGCAACGCTTTTATGCAACGATTTTATGCAACGATTCTATGCAACGTTTTCGATAATAGGATAATCTGACAACCAATAAAAAATTCTATTATATAATTCAAAGGGAATCTACTCTATATATATAAAAAGATAAGGGTTTTTATGCAACGCTTTTATGCAACGATTCTATGCAACGTTTTCGATAATAGGATAATCTGACAACCAATAAAAAATTCTATTATATAATTCAAAGGGAATGCAATATAAATTAAAAACCAAAATTGGTAAACATCGATTTATCAATTTAACACGGTAGTTCTCCAAGATTTTCTTCGTTTTAAAATATAAGGCTGGTAATCCCTTATCCATAAAACGTTTTGAAATTTCATTGGCTGTTGGTTAAAAAAAAGAACCAATCATTAATTTGATTTAAAATTGTTATTCAAAAACGTTCCATAAAAAGTTTGCACATAAAGTTTTATGTTTTACTTATATGGAGTAAAAGAGTACGGATTATCTGAGCCGTAATCAGATAATCAGATTATTGCTTTCTTCGGATCACCGGATCATTGGATCACCGTATCATCGGATTATAGCCTATATGTATATATTTATAGGACGTTGATGTCTATATATTAAGTAAGTTAAAGAAGTTGTACTATCACGATCACAATTTGGAGAATTAAGTACTATAAAAGTAATTGAAGTAAAAAATAATTTAATACTATTGTCCAAAAATTATTACCATTCTACCTTTAAATTCAATAGCTGTTCGAGAGTTAACATCTAATCGCTACCTTTCAACTTTGATCATATCACAAAATTTAATGAGATCCTGACTGTTAATACATAGTTTCGGCTAGAGATGAGGACTCATTTAAAAGTTATCTTTAACCAAAAAAAGGATTTTACGTTTTCCGACTGTTATAATTAGCTGAGCTTCTTTAATTCTAAGAACAGATGGAATAAAAGCAAACAAAGGAGTGCGACCACAACGGGATACATCCTCAGATACTGAAAGTACACAGAAAGAAAAAAAAGACGAAAAACATATACTGAACGTTCGAGAAAACAAAAAACTCGACAGCAACAACTACAAGAGAAACAAGAACCTTCAACATCAAGACCACCAGCAACAACTTCAACTGAAAGAAGCAGAAAAAGAAGAGCGCTACAGCAACCATCGACAGATCTGGCTACTGTTTTAGAATTGGTACAATTACAAGAGGAACAAGAACCTTCAACATCAAACCCACCAGCAAAAACTTCAACCGAAAGAAACAGAAAACGAAGAGCGCTACAGCAACCATCGACATGTCTGGCCACTGTTTTAGAATCGGTTCAACTACAAGAGGAACAAGAACCTTCAACATTAAAACCACCAGCAAAACCTTCCTGAAAGAAGCACAAAAAGAAGAGCGCTACAGCGATCATCGACAGATCTGGTCACTGTTTTGGAATCGTAACTCCGCATGATCCGGGTGAAATGACCGAGAAATGTTCAAATTGTGATGCTATTTTTTGGAAAAATGAATTTTGCAAGAAAAGGTTTTTGTCATTGTGGAAAAGTTGAACTGTCCAAATTATCGCCAGGATCCAAATTGGATACTGGCGATACATCTGCAAGCGGATTACCATTTGTACTACATAGACGACAATTTCCGATAGTGTTGGCATTCGCTATAACTATAAATAAATGTCAAGGGCAGAGCTTTGACAAAGTTGGTATAAATATCGATAGGCCTTTGTTTAGTCACGGACAGTTATATGTAGCATTATCAAGATGTCGAGCAAAGGATGGAATACAAATTCAAAGTACAAGCGACATAACAAAAAAATGTCGTATGGAAAGAAGTTTTATAACTCACAAGATTTCTCATTTATATGGAATTACGAGGTGGCGAAATGGGGGTGGCCAAGAAGGTCATTGGCCGTGTAGTTAGAGCAATCGACTACTGATGCTAAATGCATTGGTTCGAGTCCAGTAGGAGTCAATTTTCTTTCGGACTTTCTTTCCTCCAATGAACCGTCTTCGTGCTTCGGAGGGCACGTTAAGCCGGCGGTCCCCCTGATTTGAGCTGATCTAATATGTCAAATAGGGTAATAAAAAAATCACCCCTACTCCCCATCGACTACGCAATCGCGGGACTTCTCAGAACTCGGTCATCGAACGGACGTCCCTGGTTCGTGGTGCCGGCCATTGTTGGGGAGTTTTAGTCGGTGGTGAGGGCGAGAGCCCGCCTAATGGCTGCGGTCATACTTAGCAGTGTCGACATTGTGGGTCAGGCTGGGGGTGAGCAACAAAGTGGAAGCAGTACAATGGGCCCGGTAGAGTGGCCTGGGTGCGTGCAAGTTAATACTTGCCCCTCCCCCTCCCCTCTCCCTCCCCCGAAATCCAAAATCCAATGGGGGTGGCTCAACCGTAAATCGGACGGGAATATTGGGCTGCGAAGCGGCCCAAGGGGGTTGGGCCGCCGAAGGCGGCCAGGGGGGCGGAGCCCCCCTAGTCTTATATAATACTAGCTGACCCGGCAGACGTTGTCCTGCCCAAATTTCAATTTTTGCCTACATGTATTTTTTAGATCCAATCCGCATAATGGCCTTGCGACTTATTTGGTCATCGCAAATACCAAACGTATTAAAAAAGGATTAAATAAATAAATTAATAAAAAATACAAATCAAGGTTTAATAAAAAAAAAGTTTAACAAAACTGTTTAGTATTCACAAAAACCACAATAATTTCTAATTTTACTTTATTTTATTTTTGCCAATTACTCTTGTTCTTTGTGTTCTTCCTTTTCCTCCTCCCCTTCGTCTTCTAATAAGGAATTTTCGAAAGCACGCAGCGATATTGCCAACTCCTGTTCTTCTTACATACATACATTGAATTTTATATATATAGATATCGTTCGTTAATACGTTGATCCGTTGAAACGTTGATTCGTTGATCCGCACTAACGTTGGTCAAGCTAATACAGCGCTTGACCAAAGTTCGCGGCAAGATTCTAAAGTAGCCTATGTTTTTTGTAGCATTGTAAATAGCTTCTACACCAAATTTGGTAGAGATTGGTCAAACGGTGTAGAATTGTATAGAAAACATACATACATACATACATACATACATACATACATTGAATTTTATATATATAGATATCGTTCGTTAATACGTTGATCCGTTGAAACGTTGATTCGTTGATCCGCACTAACGTTGGTCAAGCTAATACAGCGCTTGACCAAAGTTCGCGGCAAGATTCTAAAGTAGCCTATGTTTTTTGTAGCATTGTAAATAGCTTCTACACCAAATTTGGTAGAGATTGGTCAAACGGTGTAGAATTGTATAGAAAACATACATACATACATACATTGAATTTTATATATATAGATATCGTTCGTTAATACGTTGATCCGTTGAAACGTTGATTCGTTGATCCGCACTAACGTTGGTCAAGCTAATACAGCGCTTGACCAAAGTTCGCGGCAAGATTCTAAAGTAGCCTATGTTTTTTGTAGCATTGTAAATAGCTTCTACACCAAATTTGGTAGAGATTGGTCAAACGGTGTAGAATTGTATAGAAAACATACATACATACATACATACATACATACATTGAATTTTATATATATAGATATCGTTCGTTAATACGTTGATCCGTTGAAACGTTGATTCGTTGATCCGCACTAACGTTGGTCAAGCTAATACAGCGCTTGACCAAAGTTCGCGGCAAGATTCTAAAGTAGCCTATGTTTTTTGTAGCATTGTAAATAGCTTCTACACCAAATTTGGTAGAGATTGGTCAAACGGTGTAGAATTGTATAGAAAACATACATACATACATACATACATACATACATTGAATTTTATATATATAGATATCGTTCGTTAATACGTTGATCCGTTGAAACGTTGATTCGTTGATCCGCACTAACGTTGGTCAAGCTAATACAGCGCTTGACCAAAGTTCGCGGCAAGATTCTAAAGTAGCCTATGTTTTTTGTAGCATTGTAAATAGCTTCTACACCAAATTTGGTAGAGATTGGTCAAACGGTGTAGAATTGTATAGAAAACATACATACATACATACATACATACATTGAATTTTATATATATAGATAACCTTATTGAATTTCGCAACGTTTAATCTTCAATGCAATAAAATTTCGATAAAGTCCACCTTTGTTCTACATTTCTTTTTTTTTTTGGTGTACATTTTTCGCCGATCGCGATCGCATCGTTGTTAAAAAAATTATATGATTGTTTAGGGTTTATACGCTTTACTACTGCAGATGATGCAACAATAAATTTTATATCAACACTTTAATACAAAATACCTGATAATAGCTAGGATTTCTATAAAAATCCGGATTAATTACGGTTTCTTATTGCATACTTAACCGCATTATTCGAATTAAATTACTAAAACATAATTAAATTCGACAATGAAATTTGAAGCACGTACATTGGTTACAACCCTTTCAATAAGGGTTAAATGAGAATTCGATATATTTGACACTCAAACTTTGTGGAAGTAAACTAAACTACTTATATTACATAAGTTCATGTTTATCGGTGCCGTTTAAAAAAAGTGAACTCTTGTTTTTTAATCATTTTAAAAAATATTGTTGTGGTGAATTTGTTTTATATCCAGAGTATCCGATAATGTTATAAGTCTGTTTTGCCGTATATATTTGTTAAAAGCTGTTAGGAGTGGGGCCGTTGGATCAAGAGCATTCGCAATAACGCACAGTGGGACTGGAAACCAGAAAACTTGGCCGAAATTCTGAAACTGGACAAATGATTCACAGATAGGTTCAAGTTTGTGCAAAAAATGTTTACATAATGTTATCTATCTGAATATCAACCGGTCCAACCACGGTGTGTATAATAACTCCCCATCTCGTTATAGATGGGATAAGATTTCTTCATCGGAAAGTAATTGAGGACTATAGTTATGGTGACCATATGTACTTATTTTAGTAGGACAGTACTCTTTTTTAGAACGATGTCCTATGTACTATGTAAAACTTCTCCAAGTACTTACAAATAATGTACTTATTTTTTGTACACCCGCCGGGGGGGTGCCACCCGACGCTGCCCCAAACCTCATGGTTGTTTCCTTCAGTGCAACCCCAGAAAAAAAAGGTCATCAATCGTAATCGTCGTATATTTAGGTACGCCGCACAGTGTGGTGAAATGGGGTTTTTGTGGACAAACGGTTGTTGAGCCTTCAATTTTCGGGCAAAAAAGCTGGAAGTTGTCTTACTAAGTATATCCTTAATCCTTAATATATATAAAAATGGATGTATGTATGTTCCCTATACTCCTAAACCGTTTGACCGATCGGAACCAAATTTGGCACAGTTATTATGTAGGTCCCTGCGCATGTTTTTGTATTAAAATAGTGCAAAAATTCGCAAAGGAAAGGAAAGTTGATTTTGAGTAGCTTGCCTTCCTTAAAGGAAGGCAAGCTACTCAAAATCAACTTAAAAACAATAATGAATGCTGTCAAACTGTCAACCGATCAACAATCCAAATACGCGTGCACGTGCTTTACGTTTCTATTTGACCAATCTTAACCAAATTTGGTGTAGAAGTTATTTACAACGCTACGAAAAACATAGGCTACTTCAGTAGCTTGGAGTGAGGCCGAAGGCCGAACAACCACATCCGACACGGTCTAGATGGCTAAAGGCGGCCGGTAGGCCGACTGTGCCAGCTAGTCCTTAATAGAATAGAAGAAAACAATAATTTTTGTGTTTTCCCACAGAATATTGCATAAGCCACGATTCGAAATGCTAAAGTTCGTCATTTTAAAATAGTTTTCAATTGTTTTAATATCTTTCTGTATCGTCCGTTCTGCTTATGTATTGTTTACATGGGCATTTGGGAAAAATTTATTGATTTGTTAATCCAATAATACCTTCGGTAAAAATTGGACAAGTCTCAGTAAAAACGCTCTTGTGTTCGCATCTGGAAGTATCTGCAGCTAAAATTTGGAGGGCAAGTAACTAGAGATACCAATGATACCATAAAAAAAATTTCGGTGTATCTCATGCGTTCTCACACAACTAAAAGTTTAAGCGAAGTTAACATTTAAAAAAATCGAGTTTTTAGGTCAAAATTAGGTCTACAAACCGTTAAAAATGTAATTCTTTGTTTTGTTTTGGCACTTGTGTGCTAGTAACGAGAAACAGAAATAATATTTCAACTTGAAAACTGAAAAAAATCAATGAATTTTCGTTTTTAAGCAAAGTTAAAGTACCTATGTATACGGTACATCTATATATATAAAATTCAATGTATGTATGTATGTATGTATGTATGTTTTCTATACAATTCTACACCGTTTGACCAATCTCGACCAAATTTGGTGTAGAAGCTATTTACAATGCTACGAAAAACATAGGCTACTTTAGAATCTTGCCGCGAACTTTGGTCAAGCGCTGTATTAGCTTGACCAACGTTAGTGCGGATCAACGGATCAACGTTTCAACGGATCAACGTATTAACGAACGATATCTATATATTGTGGTGTTCCGATTGTTGAATTCGAAGCCACGACAGATATAAATTTTGAAATTTTTAAATTTTTAACTTTTATTATCTCGTTACACAAAATTTCTGTTTTATCATAAGTGATAACTTTTGATTGTGAAATAATTCAATTCTTCAATTTTTTAAATTTTTTTGTTTAATAAAATTTTTTTATTTCATTTTGTTATCATAACCTTGTTTTTTAGCACGGAAATGGGGGCGTAATTTGGCTTTTATAGCCCTAGGGCCTATAAAGTTGCTAAGCAATGACAACAATATCTAAACAAAAGAGTTAGTCCAGACTCGGTTTTTTTGCGCGATCGATCTGAAATTTTGCATATGCCTTCCTACCGACAATTCACGAGGAGGGTAGCTTGCGAGGGGGGGGAGAATTTTTTGCTCAGATTTTCGATATCTAGTGCCGTTTTCGAGTTATTGCTAAATAAAAAAATTAATTCTCGCCCCTCCAAGTTTCTCGCCAAAGTTACGCCTACAGAGCTGATTTTTGGTATACACATAATAGAGCATCCCATCATATTGTTATCTACCATTTTAACCTCCACCCACTACGCCACCCTTACTTTTGCTTAAATGAAAATTGTTAATAAATAAAATAATTATTAAGCGCTTGAACATTTCCTTACCATTTCAAATAAATACAAAATATCAAAACAAAATAGTGGAAATCTTCAATTTTATTAATTAAATTTTAAGGTTACAAGGGTTACAAATTATTTATTAAAATTAAAAACGCAATTGCTTGGATTTGATATGGTAAGAGAACCACCTCCAAAGCTAAAATGTCCTTCATTTTCTTGAGGTATACTTATCGATGCTTGAGACACGTTTATCGAAGCTCCATTGGAGATGCTTTGAGCGATTTTGATTTTGTTTTGTAATGAATTTTCTACGTAAGACTCGGCTACCTTATCCGATCGCCATCCACCCAACTGTTTTAACATTCTTGTGTCACCACCACTCTCAGCCAATATAGTTGCAGCACTTCTACGGAAACAATGTCCAGTGAACTTATTTGCATCCGGTAATTTTAAGAATTCCGCAATCATCCTAGGTATTTTTCCTAAAGTGTTCTTCCCCACTGGCTGCAAATTGCATTTTCCACAGCGATAGGATAAAAACAAACTGTTGATTTTGGAATTTTTAGGACGCAAAGAAATATATTTGTTGTACAAAGCAAGGTAATCTACGGGACCATCGTTCGGAACAATCGTAAATTGTCTAGGCGTGTAAGTTTTAGTTTGACGGATCTTCACCAGCAAGACAGTTCCCTCAAGCGTTACATCCTGAACACGTAAATCATGAAGCTCCTCTCGTCGACAAGCTCCATACATACCGAAAACTGTAACAACCTACAAACAGCGATGTACATTATGAAAAACTAAACAATTAGATAGAACTGTCATACCTTAAACAGCAAATACGTAATATCTGGTGCATTTAACATGAATTGCTGAATATGATCTCGTTGCAGGACCAATGATTTTTTAGCTTCATCACCCACAGAGTTATTTTTCATGAACTCCGTAAGTAAAAGAAACTTCGATATATCAACACTTTCCTTAACTTTCACCATCTTCTTAATCTTTGAATAGATACACCAAAGAGATGAAGGTTTATAAAGCTTTGACTAAGGAAAACGAAAATTGTTAATAAATACAATTATTAAGCGGTTGAACATTTTCTTACCATTTCAAATAAATACACCATAACGAGTTTTTCATCGCAACTGTTGACATTTTTTGCATACCGCCACTCACAAAACTTCTCATACTCCTTCTCGTACAAATCCTTTGATTTTATGGGAATTAATCTACTCTGAGCGACCTCAAATTTGTCCAAAATTTCTTTGGAATAATCTTGTTCGGTTTTATCCATTTTCAAATAAAAAGTTAATTTGTTTACAATAAAACAATCGAGCATTATAGCAACATCAACAATTTACATAGGAACCATGGCACACCAAAAATTCATAGCACAAACGAAATGACATGATATAAAATGACTAACGCGTCGGGCTTAAAATTACCCTCGGTGCTATAATCAATTGATTGTGCCCTTGATACATAAATAACTATTTTACAATTCTAAATATGGGTTAGTAAATAAATTGTTTTCACACATAAAAAATTAATAGCACCTCTATAATAATAGTTCAGAGATAAAAATTCATTTGATTTGCAAATACACATGTAATTGTATAGATAATATTTTAATGTCATAAATTTCACTGTTAACTGTTAAAAAAATAATGCTAAATACCTTGTCCTTCGTTTTAATCTTGTTTACAACACTCGATGAACACACCAATCTCATACGCAGGCTGATTTCCAATCCTCCAAACCAACTGTTCATGAATCAAATCCACAATTGTCGAATTTTTCCAAATAATTTGTGATTAATTTTGCAACCATTAAATTTTTATTAATTTTGACCACTTTTTATTCCTCTTACTATAATTTTTCTTAAATTTCCACTTTGGAAAACCATATAAAATTCCACTTTGTGTTCCACTTGATAAAAAACGCTTTTTTTAAAATCAATCTCATCGATCGCCAAATCACCGCTCAAATTCTTGTTCATCCAAGAACGAATGCGTCCATGTCGACTTCGCCGCCGAAAATTCTTTTCCACGCGTGCGCGATTTTTGATTTACGCCCTCTGATTGGTTGATTGATTGATTTTGGCTCATTATTTTAAAATGTGTCCGGGTACTGGACGTATTTGAATTTGCAAATCTCTGCGAGTGTCGTTTCGCGCACTTATGTTTTTTAATTCCACGCATGACTTTAAACACATCATTTTCAATTTTAAAATTTTTAAATACAATTAATATTTTTGTTTGTTTTAATAAAAACAATCTAGTCCTTTTTGGAACAATACTCCAGACTTTTAAATTTAATAAATTTGAAGAATTATTTTGTTTATTTAAATTTTGACTATTAAAGATTTTTGTGCATACGAAATTTTAATATTGACCTGTTAAAAATTATTTTTTTAAATTTTGAATTTATTTTATGTTGAAAAATTTTTGTAAATTGTAATTTTGTTGAAGACAGTTCAATATATTAAATTCAATGTATGTATGTATGTATGTAAGAAGAACAGGAATTGGCAATATCGCTGCGTGCTTTCGAAAATTCCTTATTAGAAGACGAAGGGGAGGAGGAAAAGGAAGAACACAAAAAACAAGAGTAATTGGCAAAAATAAAATAAAGTAAAATTAGAAATTATTGTGGTTTTTGTGAATACTTAACAGTTTTGTTAAACTTTTTTTTATTAAACCTTGATTTGTATTTTTTATTAATTTATTTATTTAATCCTTTTTTAATACGTTGGGTATTTGCGATGACCAAATAAGTCGCAAGGTCATTATGCGGATTGGATCTAAAAAATACATGTAGGCAAATATTGAAATTTGGGCAGGACAACGTCTGCCGGGTCAGCTATTTTTAAATAAAGAGTTCTTACATTACAACTGTTTTTTACATTTACTTTACTGTAGGTCGCAGAACTCGCCGGAATTGTGCAAGAAGACTAAGAAATGTTACGTTGAATACTCATCGAACTGCTTTCCCGGAAAGTCCGATATTTGTTGATTTTAACTTTTTCATATATTTTATGATTTTTATTGCTAAGTTGTGGTTGGTGATTTATTTGTTGATCCATGGTGACGGATCTATTATGGTCCGCCCTGTAAGGCCGAAGGCCGAACAACTACGGCCTTCGCGGATCTATTATGGTCCTCCCCCTGTGAGGCCGAAGGCCGAACAACTATGGCCTTCTCGGATCTATTCTGGGTCTAGATGGCTAAGGGCGGCCGAAGGCCGCCCGTGCCAGCTAGTAATGTATATAATAAAGGTTGATTTTGCCCCATTTTTTCGACACTTTCCAAGCGCATTTTTTATGATTTTTATTGTGTTCCTGATTCCTTGGGATGTTCCTAGCAAGAAACTATTATTAAACTGACCAAATGAATTACTTCAAAAATCACCATTTGTCCGCCTCCACACACTGTGCGGGCGGAGGTAAATGTGCCACCAGTAATGTTATTCTACCTGCTACGAATTTAGGATATTAAAAGTACACAGGTATTTGTGCCACCGGAGAAAACGGCATCTACTTGATGCATCTCCTACATGTAACATCGATTACTTTTTGATTTTACACGATTTTTTGGGGGTGAAACGTAATAGTTTACTGCCCCATACCGCAACTATACTTTTTAATGCTATTTCGAGGGTCTCTCACATCCCGGTTTCATTTATCCCGGTTTTCTTGATGTGTGGCGCCTTCTCGTATGTTTAGCCTAGTAACCAGAGTCAAAACCGCCCTGGAGGGGTGCAACGCGGAGCGGAGCGCAGCGGCGCCCCGTAAGGGTAGGTTTTGACGATGGATTACCCTCCTTATCGAATGCACACCCCAAAATTCGAAGGCAAAAAAAATTTAAATTTTTCACTGTTAGTGGCACAAATACCTGTGTTTATTTAAAGAACCCTTTTGGTCGGTGGCACATTTACCGGTACCCTTTTCTGGTCAGGTACATTTGGTGGCACATTTACCTCCGCCCAGTAATTTTACCTGCGAGGGGGGGGGGCTTACAGGGGATACATAGGCACAAATATGGCGCTGTTTGCAGTACAAATTCTTTATTTACTACATCGCATGGTCCTAAATGTTCATTAAAACTTAAAAGTTGGTAATACTGGACGTAAAGGATTAATTGTTTAAATTTTTTCAAAAAGGTTCTAGAGGATTGTATGTGCTACCCTCTGCCCTCTAACTCTTTTTAAATTTACCTGCATGAGGGTAACTTGCATTGTAAAGATATTAATAAAAGTACATGGAAGTACGTTCACCTTACTGGCATCAACTACCAATCAAGAAAATGTTTGAACTGTTGTGAAAATTATTTTACATCAAATATCGAGCCAAGACAAAAGAAAATCAATAACGTCAGACGAGCCATATGCGGATGATAAATTAATTATTTTTTATGATATGACTGTTAAGGCGGATTTGAAGATCGTTAAATCAGAATCATAAACTAAATTTCGGAATACGCAGGCCTTGCCCATACTTCTTTCAACTTAGCTGATGAGCCACTACACCTGAATTTGAATTTTCTTGGTTGGGTTGTGATCCCCCACCCCCGAACACCGTTGGCCTTATTACGGCCCACGAAATACTTACTTTCACTAATTCAGTATTTACACTTAAGTTTGTAATTACTTTAATTTTAATGTGTTGTGATTGGTTCAATAGTTGGTAGCCATGGATGAGGTAATGCTACCTCGTGGTAAATATTTTTAATGTAATAGTGTGTGATTCAGTTGTAAAAATATATCATCGCGTGTTGGTTGTGAGTTTTATAAGTGTTTTAAAAGAAGAAAAAGAATATACAGTGCACTTTTTGTCGTTAAAATAATGGCTACAAATGGAAAAGTAGATGTTACGGCTAAGATCACCATACCTGAATGCAATTTGATAAGTGATTTGGAAGCTATATTTGGGGATCCAAAATTGAGTGACGTTACACTTTGTGCCGCCGAGGGAAAGGAATTCCAAGTACACCGAGTAATATTAGCAGCTCGCAGTCCGGTGTTTAAAGCTATGTTTACACATAACACGCAAGAACAACAAACCGGTCGGGTGGAAATAATCGATGTGGAGCCTGAAGTCTTAAGAGAAATGTTGCACTACATGTATACGGGAAAAACATCCAACCTGAATGTTAACGCAATGGATTTGTTAGTTGCAGCTGATAAATACAGCTTAGATAGATTGAAAGTTATTTGTGTGAAAACATTGTATGAAAGTTTGTCGATAGAACAACTCATGTAAAACTCAGTCTTACATTATGGCTAACTTCGAAGAAATATCGGAAACTGATAGTTGGAAATCGATGTCTACAGCGCATCTTAGTACTTTTCTTGAAACATTAACTGCAATAGTTAGAAAAGTTTGTGCCTATAAGCGCACAGTTTATGCACATTACATGAACAGGATGGGCGCCCAACAGGATTACCCGTTGACCGACTCAGAGCCAGGCTCTGATTTTTAAACTACGACATACTTGTACTATCTTTGGTGTATTAATAAACATAATATGTACCAAAATTTATAAAGTATTATATTAGTATTATTTGTTATTGTTTATATTCCTTTATAACCGCCTTTGTTTGAAGATTGAGCACATTTCCAGCATGTTTCGATTTTGTATTGTTATCTTTTGTTTATATCACCGTAATATTTTCCTTTAGCGCCAATCAAAGCTAAGAGTAACAATAATAAATCAATTTATTATGCCTTTTAGTTTAAGTGACCCATCTTCCTTTAATCCTTTGAACCACACTAGCTGTTTCCAAAACTCCAATAAGGTTTGACTATCTACATCGTATGCTTATTTCAAACGTCAGAAGGATATACGCCTTTAATAAGATGACTCTCTAATTCCTCTTTGGTACTGTGACGGCTGTTCTGTTAAGCTTCATTACACAGCACAGTTAGAAGTCTAATTTTTTATTTTAGCAATTAATGGCGAACTAAGTCGCGCAAGAGAGACACAGATCGACACTACTTTTTAACCCTAAAAATGTATATAAACTAAAATATTAGAAAAGTTGCTAATTCTATGACCATCGACATTTGAAAATTTTTACTTTTTAATTTCATTATGTGATATTTTGGATGGACTAATGTAAACTATTCCACAGAAAAGCAAGGCACTCTACCCTTCTTTATTATATACTATCTATTGAAACAAGATCTACTACCAATGTGCAGTATTGAAATTCAAAAATATTGTTATTTAAATGGTAGCACACCAAGCAAATACAGGAAAACTATCGTGAGGGTTAGTTTCACCCCCCCCCCCCAGCAATCCGACTCTGCCTAAAACTTACGAAGGCATCTCTACAGCAAGAAACTCTACTTTGTAAACTAAACGTTTTGGAAAAAAAATCTCCAGTTTCACTTTTAGGTGATTGTATTGTAATTTTAAACAAGGTGGAACTCGCTTTAGCGGCAGTTCTTAGGCTTCTATACAGCTACCTTTCTGGTGTGGAAAGTTGTTATTATCTGGTTATTTTTGGTCGCCATATAATGTAACATCACATAATCAGATAATCTACACTAATTATTTATTATTTTATTTTAACCACAGCAGTGGCTTGATGTGGATAGTGAAGTTAAGTTGTAAATAAAAGAGAAGGAAGAGGATGGATCCACCTCAAACAAGGTTGTCGAGAGACAATTGTAAAACCGACCTTAAGGTGACTTAACATCGCAATAAGAAATTATCACATAATCTGTTAATCGATAACTAAAACATTCTATATTATAGCCGTTCTTAATTTGACACTATATATTTATATGGAATATTATACGCAATAATATATATATTTTTACTTGATTTTCAATGTTTAATTAACATTTAACGGTTGTAGAAAACCATAGAATCATAATTGGTTGTACGCGTATCATCGGATTATCGGATAATCGTACCATCGGATCATCGGATCATCGTATCATCGTATCATCGTATCATCGTATCATGGTATCATCGTATCATCAGATCATTGTATCATCGGATTAATAGATTAATCATCTGTATATAGGTTGATCTAAATCTAACAAGAAGTAAACTAATTATTTCAAGTAGAACTCCACATATTAAAATTCAACATACCTGAAGAAGAAACTGTAAACCATCACGAGCTTCACTTGAAATAATCAGATAATCTGCACCAATTAATTTTTTTGCGATTGGTAATTATCATTTACTATATAAGTAATAACAATCAAACTTTTCCATTCTATTAGAAATTTTACTTCTCTGTAATGTATGGTCCTTTTTTTGAGGTGGACCAATCCTCTCCTTTCTCTTTTATTTATAACTTTTAACTTCACTAACCACATCAATAAAAAATTATTTTTTCACATCAAAGTAAAACAAGTAGTTTATATAGGGAGACCTCTTCGAAAATATCTTTAACTTAGTAAATTTCTTTCGAACATTTGCGTATTTATAAATTGCATTAGCGAATCGAAGCAACGGATTAACATATTAACAGATTAACGCAATACTATATAGACGAAGTATTTAAAATATAATAACGTATCAGTTGATCAACGTTATGATTGGCTCTGAAACATGCGGACGGACACGAAGCCAGACCATAAGGCTTCTTTCTATACCTTGTATAGAAGCCTAAAAGTAGCGCACTGGCGCTCAAAGACGTCTATACACACAGAGTATTTCCAACACGATTTGAAACGCTCTGTATGATTTTGAATTATGCGGACAGACGGACGGACAGACAGACGACGGACAGACGGACGGACAGACGGACGGACAGACACGGAGCTAGATCATAAGGCTTCTTGTTATACTTTGTATAGAAGCCTAACTAGATCATAAGGCTTCTTGTTATACTTTGTATAGAAGCCTAAAAGCTAATACATAAATTTTTCAACAATACAATAACTTCAAAAAATCAATAAACAAATATATTTATAGAAAAAGAATTTTGTAATAATAGTTGTAGTACCCTGTATTGTAAAATGACCAAAATATTTTAAACTTCGATACAGTTTAAAGAATAAGGGGATTACAATTAACCGTTTTGACCATATTGCCGATGGGACGCAATTTACCCGTACCCTTGACCGTGGGACGCAATTTGTCGTCACCGCTATTTTCTACCCTCTACCTCTTTTTAAATTTACCTGCATGAGGGTAAATTGCATTGTAAAGAAATTAATGAAAGTACGTTCACCTTACTGGCATCAACTACCAATCAAGAAAATGTTTGAACTGTTGTGAAAATTATTTTACATCAAATATCGAGCCAAGACAAAAGAAAATCAATAACGGCAGACGAGCCGTATGCGGATGATAAAATAATTATTTTTACTTCCCTATAAGGAAGTATTGTAATCATGAAAAAATTCGATGTCGATATTTTAACGGAAATATCCGTTTTGAGCATTTCTGAATCCGTTTTGACTACTTTCGCAATGATGTCTGTATGTATGTATGTATGTATGTCTGTATGTATGGATGTATGTAACGCAAAATGTCTGTAAGTTCTGTATCTCTGGAACGAATTGTTATATAGTAACAAAATTTCATATTTAACACTTTAATCGGTATACAAAGGCACCATTTGATTTTGGAGGAAATCCTTAAACCGGAAGTAGTTCTTCACTTGAAGGACGAAATGGTTTTTCTTAAATATCTCAGGAACGAATTGCTATCTAGTAACCAAATTTCATATTTAACACTTTAATCAGTATACTAAAGCACCATGTGATTTTGGAGGAAATCCCTAAACCGGAAGTAGCACTTTACCTGAAGGACGAAATGGTTTTTCTTCAATATCTCAGGAACAAATTGTTATATAGTAACCAAATTTCATATTTAACACTTTAATCGGTATACAAAGGCACCATTTGATTTTGGAGGAAATCCTTAAATCGGAAGTAGCACTTCACTTGAAGGACGAAATGGTTTTTCTTAAATATCTCAGGAACGAATTGTTATCTAGTAACCAAATTTCATATTTAACACTTTAATCAGTATACTAAAGCACCATGTGATTTTGGAGGAAATCCCTAAACCGGAAGTAGCACTTTACTTGAAGGACGAAATGGTTTTTCTTCAATATCTCAGGAACAAATTGTTATATAGTAACCAAATTTCATATTTAACACTTTAATCAATATACGAAAGAACCATTTGATTTTGGAGGAAATCCCTAAACCGGAAATGGCACTTTACTTGAAGGACGAAATAGTTTTTCTTCAATATCTCAGGAACGAATTGTTATATAGTAACCAAATTTCATATTTAACACTTTAATCGGTATACGAAAGCACCATTTGATTTTGGAGCAAATCCCTAAACCGGAAGTAGCACTTTTTTTTAATAATTTAATTAAATAATAAAATAAAATTTAAATAAAATTTCTGCGAATCTTTAGATGAACGATGAAGGAATGATTCCATATAGGGAAGTCATGTGCTGGCCACATCAGATTTTTTATGATATGACTGTTAAGGCGGATAATCAGAATCATAAATTAAATTTTGGAATACGCGGGCTTTGCCCATACTTCTTTCAACTTCTTAGCTGATGCGCCACTACACCTGTAATTCTTATAATAGAATATTAAAATGAACCCCCAATGCGGATATCCGTTGTTAAAATTAAAACAAATAATTGAACTCTCAAAAATAACGTTCGTACGTCCTTGAACGTCTAAAAATTATAATTATTACAAGTTTCATAAAATTAAATATGTTACTAAAAATAGGCAATGTTTATCTTTAATTAAAAGAAATGATCTAATTCAGCGTTTCCCAAACTTTTTTGACCGCGACCCGGTACGAGGTTTTAAAATGTTTCGCGACCCACCTCATGAAAAAAAAACATTTATTTAATATTAAATTGTGATATGTTTTGTATTATTATTGTTGTTCTTATTTTATCGTCATACGCTAATTAAATGAATAAATATATAAAACGCAAGTATTGGATGTGAGAGTATTGACATCAGCTGACGTTGGTTCTGACCACCACCTAGTACTATGCAAATTAAGAATGACAATTCAACTGATCAAGAAACCAACCTCAAATATAGTCGAAAAACTAAATGTAGAACTATTAAAAGAAGAAAGTACACAATGGCTATACCAGCGGAGACTTGCCAACGCGATCAAAGAAAACGCCATTACCGACGAAGACGGGGTCAATTCCAGCTGGAAAAAGATAAGAGACAACATACTGGATGCTGCAAAACAAGCGATTGGAATTAGAAAGGTGGCATCACACTCAAAGTGTAATACTAAACCGTGGTTCACTGAGGAAATCAAACTTCTGGCTAAAGAAAAACGAATAGCCTACCTCCAATACCGAAGTAACAAAACAGCACTTGAACACCAAAAGTATGTTGAAACCAGAAATAGAGTAAATGCACAAATAAGAAGTCTGAAACGAGATTACTGGATGGTCTTCACAAAGGGAATGGAAAGTGACATGTACGGCGCTCAGAGGAAAATTTGGGGAATGCTTAGAAAGCAGAAGCGGAATACTAATGAATATCGACAGGTCAGCAATATAAGCGAAAAACGATGGATACAATATCTGAGTACCTTGTTTGAAAGTCAAAACGAGAATGAAACTGTACTGGAATACATAGAAGATGACAATGAGATAATGCAAATCACTTATGAAGAAGTTGCTGATGCCATAAAGAAGCTAAAAAATCGAAAATTCCCTGGCACCGATAACATTACAAATGAACTGTTGAAATATGCGGATGTAGCGTTGGTGATGGAACTGACAAAATTGTTCCGAGAAATACTTAATAGTTCGACTATCCCAGAGGAATGGAGAACAAGCGTTACAGTGCCTATATTTAAGAAAGGAGAGAAAAACGATCCCTCTAATTATAGAACGATAACTCTGCTAAACAGTATCGCGAAATTATTCACTGGAATGATTGCGGATAAAATAACTCAAACAACAAATATGAGTGAAGAACAACAGGGTTTTCGTAAGAATAGATCGACTATCGATGCTCTTTTTATAATCCGTCAAATTATCGAAAAATCACTTGAATATAATAAACCGACGTACGATACATGTGTTTTATTGATTTAACAAAGGCTTTTGACCGTATTTTACTAAAGGACGTGCTGCGGCTGTGCAAAGAAAAAGGCATCTCAAACCAAATAATTAAAATAATAAAAGACCTAAACACCAGAAACACAACGAAACTAAGAATAAATGGCAAATTAACGGAAGATATCAATATCCGAACTGGAATTCGTCAAGGCGATAGACTAAGTCCAGTATTATTCAACATCGTTATGGATAACATAATAGAGAAAACCAGATTGACAAGGAATAGAGGATATCAACCTAGTACGGGTGAAGTGAAAATCATATGCTACGCGGATGACGCGGTTATAGTATCAGAAAACGAAGATGACCTACAACGATTACTATAGTACGCCTTTAATATAGAAGCAGCGAAATATAACATGACAATATCGGAAAAGAAAACAAAAAGCTTAGTAATATCAAAAGAACCAAAGAGATGTAAACTTGTCGTCGACGGTCATAACATTGAACAGGTGATGTCGTTTGTATATCTGGGGGTGCAGATCACCAGCTACGGAGACCTCATAAAAGAGGTACGTAACCAGATCCTAAAAGCAGGTGCCGTAGCGGGAGGCTTGAGAGAAGTGATATGGAACAATGAATTTTTAAACATCGATAGCAAAGTGCGCATATATAAGACATGTATAAGACCAATAATGACGTATGCCGCGGAAACACGCCCTGATAACACGAAAACAAAGAGGATACTGCGAACGGCCGAAATGAGAACTCTACGCAAAATAGCGGGGAAAACTATATGGGATAGGGTAAGAAACGAAGTAATCCGAGATACATGCCTGGTAATGGACGTAGTAAGATGGGTCAGACAGAGAAGAAGAGGATGGAATGAGCACCTCAACCGCATGGACAACAATAGGCTTGCCCGAATTGCTAGAGATGGGAAGGTTGTCAATGGAAAGCGACTGCCTGGAAGACCACCAAAGAGATGGAGAGAAAGCTGGCAGTCTATATCACAAGAAGCTGGAAATTACAGGCCCTAAGGCCTACACTAAGTGAAAGAAGAAGAAATATATAAAAAAAATCACATTTTAAATACAGGTGATCTGTAAGGGGTAAAAAAATCATTAACAGAAAATGACGATACTTGACATCATTTTATTTTTTCCAATTATTTAATTAAATAATTTAACAAAATCTTATTAAGAAAAGGATTATTTACAAATTTTTTTGCAATGGTTGGTAAAAGGTTTTTGACGAGCGGGTTTGAAAAACAGGGTTCTATATATTATAAATCGCCTTAAGTTCTGAAATAGCAATTAGCAGCTACAAAGCGAAACTGATAGTAATTTTAATGAAAAAGGTATTTTTATTACCATGTTATATTCTCTTATTGAAGACAGTTCTTCAAACAAAAATCTGTTTGGTCCAGGTAACGAAGGCGAAAAATTTATTCGAGTTTGGAAAATTGCGGGCAAGCTGAAATTTTACAGACGTCTGTAGGTGTCCAAATGAATATTCCAAACATTTTTAGTACCTACCCCACTCCTCGAAACGGCTTTCGTAACACGCTTAACAAAATAAATATTGACGCAAAAAAGCGGTGAAAATAGTTGAAACTTGTAAAATATTCCGAGTAAACTGAAATTTAGTAGACACGCGTATTTGCAGTGGCGGCTGTAGAATTGATTGAAGGAGGGGACAGAGCGCCCTGGCAATGACGACAGCGCTACAGGCAAAAAAATTTTAAAGAAGAGACGTGGCCACTATAAACAAAAAAACCCTACAAATTTCCATCAAGTCAAGTACTGCACTTATAAATTACCTCCACTACTAATTTTACCTGCGAGGGGGGGGGGGCTTACAGGGGATACATAGGCAGTTAGGCACAAATATGCCGCTGTTTGCAGTACAATTTCTTTATTTATTACATCGCATGGTCCTAAATGTTTATTAAAACTTAAAAGTTGGTAATACTGGACGTAAAGGATTAATTGTTTAAACTTTTTGAAAAAAGGTTCGAGAGGATTGTATATGCGGGCGGAGGTAAATGTGCCACCAGTAATGTTATTCTACCTGCTACGAATTTAGGATATTAAAAGTACACAGGTATTTGTGCCACCGGAGAAAATGGCATCTACCTGATGCATCTCCTACATGTAACATCGATTATTTTTTGATTTTACACGATTTTTTGGGGGTGAAACGTAATAGTTTACTGCCCCATAGCGCAACTATACTTTTTAATGCTATTTCGAGGGTCTCTCACATCCCGGTTGCATTTATCCCGGTTTCCTTGATCTGTCGCGCCTCTCGTATGTTTAGCGCCCGCCGCGTAGCGGCTCGGAGCACGAAAAACCGCCCGGAGATGCGGAGCATCGGAGGGTAGGTTTTTTGATGCTCGCAGTTCTGGCCAAGCCAAAATTTATTATTTTGCCGAGTTGGTCTATGTATTTCCAGGTAGAAAATTTGGACCCGGATTAAATATCTGACCATTTGCCGAGCTGGCCTACAGCCTTATCGAATGCACACCCCAAAATTCGAAGGCAAAAAAAATTTAATTTTTTCACTGTTAGTGGCACAAATACCTGTGTTTATTTAAAGAACCCTTTTGGTCGGTGGCACATTTACCGGTACCCTTTTCTGGTCAGGTACATTTGGTGGCACATTTACCTCCGCCCGTATATGCTACCCTCTGCCCTCTACCTCTTTTTAAATTTACCTGCATGATGGTAACTTGCATTGTAAAGATATTAATAAAAGCACATGGAAGTACGTTCACCTTACTATAGTCATTGCCACGAAAGTTGACGTCTCGTCATAAAAGCATAATCGTCTGAACTAAGCTAATACTTCCTAGTCAAATGAAGTGTATTTTAAAATAAGAATATATTGGTTACCATTTTTTTTTAATTTTCTTTCTCACTTTCGTTTTAGTTTAACAAATTTGAACTTGTCACCTGTCAAACCAAATATAGGTTATGCTGAAAGGAAACGCTTTATGTTTTTATTGTCGCTTATCAAATTTATTTATTTATTAAGCAATAGTTATGAACAAATTCAAAATAAGACACAGCATAAGTAGGTATACAGCACCTGTGCCGTGCAAAAGCAAAACAATGAATGGCAAAAATTGCGATTTTGAGATTTTTGTACCGTTGCGTTGATAATTTCTTTGTCAATCTGTTCAGAGCTTTACTCAAAACTAACTTTTTGCAATTACATTGTTTTGCCTTTTCACGCAGACCTGAAGAAAAACAAAATTGTGTAACACCCCACGGCGTTAAAGAGTTGAATTAATTGAAATTTTTCGGATTAACTGCCACCACATCGAAAATTTTTGGTTACTTATTTACCTGAAACCTGAGCTTTACGATGAACACTCAATTTGGGAATATGTAGTGCTGACCATGATCGAATTTCGGAAGTCGTAGGATGATTAAGATTAAACAGCGTCTTAATTATTTTAACCTCAAAATTATTATTAACCTCAAAATTATTATTAACCTCAAAAATACTAAAAGTGACGGAAGTTTTATTTAAATTACTACGCGAGTCAAATTTTTTTTCCGGTACTAATACGACATGCTATGAGTATATCTGTCTTTTACTATCGTCTAACAAACGCAACAGCGTAAGTCGTTACTGGAAACGTATCACAACACGTGCAATATATTTTCGTGCTTTGTCATATCAATACAAAATGACTGGTAATGCTCATAAGCAATACGTCGTTGCTATATTCGGTCAATCTATGACGAGATGTCAACTTTCGTGGCAATGACTTTAGCATCAACTACCAATCAAGAAAATTTGTGAACTGTTGTTCTGTTACATCAAATATCGAGCCAAGACAAAAGAAAATCAATAACGTCAGACGAGCCATATGCGGATGATAAATTAATTATTTTTTATGATATGACTGTTAAGGCGGATTTGAAGATCGTTAAATCAGAATCATAAATTAAATTTCGGAATACGCAGGCCTTGCCCATACTTCTTTCAACTTAGCTGATGAGCCACTACACCTGAATTTGAATTTTCTTGGTTGGGTTGTGAGCCCCCCCCCCCCCCCCGAACACCGTTGGCCTTATTACGGCCCACGAAATACTTATTTTCACTAATTCAGTATTTACACTTAAGTTTGTAATTACTTTAATTTTAATGTGTTGTGATTGGTTCAATAGTTGGTAGCCATGGATGAGGTAATGCTACCTCGTGGTAAATATTTTTAATGTAATAGTGTGTGATTCAGTTGTAAAAATATATCATCGCGTGTTGGTTGTGAGTTTTATAAGTGTTTTAAAAGAAGAAAAAGAATATACAGTGCACTTTTTGTCGTTAAAATAATGGCTACAAATGGAAAAGTAGATGTTACGGCTAAGATCACCATACCTGAATGCAATTTGATAAGTGATTTGGAAGCTATATTTGGGGATCCAAAATTGAGTGACGTTACACTTTGTGCCGCCGAGGGAAAGGAATTCCAAGTACACCGAGTAATATTAGCAGCTCGCAGTCCGGTGTTTAAAGCTATGTTTACACATAACACGCAAGAACAACAAACCGGTCGGGTGGAAATAATCGATGTGGAGCCTGAAGTCTTAAGAGAAATGTTGCACTACATGTATACGGGAAAAACATCCAACCTGAATGTTAACGCAATGGATTTGTTAGTTGCAGCTGATAAATACAGCTTAGATAGATTGAAAGTTATTTGTGTGAAAACATTGTATGAAAGTTTGTCGATAGAAAATGCTGCACAAACTGCTGTCCTGGCCAGTCGCTATAATGTTGACCAACTGATTACCAAAACTCAGTCTTACATTATGGCTAACTTCGAAGAAATATCGGAAACTGATAGTTGGAAATCGATGTCTACAGCGCATCTTAGTACTTTTCTTGAAACATTAACTGCAATAGTTAGAAAAGTTTGTGCCTTTAAGCGCACAGTTGATAGCAAATTGGAAAACTTGCTTCGCAAATAACATGAACAGGATTACCCGTTGACCGACTCAGAGCCAGACTCTGATTTTTAAACTACGAAATACTTGTACTGTCTTTGGTGTATTAATAAACATAATATGTACCAAAATTTATAAAGTATTATATTAGTATTTTTTGTTATTGTTTATATTCCTTTATAACCGCCTTTGTTTGAAGATTGAGCACATATCCAGCATGTTTAGATTTTGTATTGTTATCTTTTGTTTATATCAGCGTAATATTTTCCTTTAGAGCCAATCAAAGCTAAGGGTAACAATAATAAATCAATTTATTATGCCTTTTAGTTTAAGTGAGCCATCTTCCTTTAATCCTTTGAACCACAATAGCTGTTTCCAAAACTCCAATAAGGTTTGACTATCTACATCGTATCCTTATTTCAAACGTCAGAAGGATATACGCCTTTAATAAGATGACTCTCTAATTCCTCTTTGGTACTGTTACGGCTGTTCTGTTAAGCTTCAATACACAGCACAGTGAGAAGTCTAATTTTTTATTTTAGCAATTAATGGCGAACTAAGCCGCGCAAGAGAGACACAGATCGACACTACTTTTTAACCCTAAAAATGTATATAAACTAAAATATTAGAAAAGTTGCTAATTCTATGACCATCGACATTTTTAAATTTTTAATTTCATTATTTGATATTTTGGATGGACTAATGTAAACTGCAGCGGACGCTCGACGATTGGCAAAGGAGCTGGTCCTCCGGCACGAATGCCGCTTGGACCAGAAAGCTCATTCCGGATCTTCGTCCTTGGGTAGCGAGAAAGCACGGAGAGGTGAACTTTCATATAACACAAGCTCTCACCGCCCACGGATGCTTCCAGGCATATCTCCACAGGTTCAGGCTGACCGAGTCACCTGCCTGTCGTTACTGCGGGGACGAAGATACGGCGGAACACACTCTTTTCGGATGCCTAAGATGGGAGAGGGAGAGAGTGATGATTTCGCTCCGGATGGGCGACACACTAAGCCCGGACAATATGATTGCTTTCATGCTGTCCGGCGAAGACGAATGGCTGGCTGTAGCGGTCTTCATCAGTCAAGTGATGAAGACCAAGGAGGGGGACGGACGAGCTGAGCAAGCCGCAGCTCGAGTCCTCGCCCTACAGTTAAGTCAATGACAGCCTTTTTAAGTTCCCTTGAGAAGTTCCCGCGAGAAGATGCGCGAGAAGTTCCCAAGAGAATTCCCGAAGAATTTCGTCATTGATCGGCGGGTCGGGTCGGGTCGAGTAGTGACGGTCGTTCGACGGGGTAGGTTACTGTCGGTACGACGATAGCGCGTAGACCCTCTGTGGACACAAACTCTCGTGCTAATCCAGAGGGGGACGATCGCGAAAATAGTGCCGTCAAATATAAAGACGAGTGGACTGGCACTTTGCCAGCGACCACAAGTTTTTCAAGATGACCCGGTCGCATCGCGCTCTGTGATTTAATATGATTTGCAGGGTCGCTTGGGGGCTCGGAGTCTCCGGTATGGATGACGGTCGGCTCGGCCTTGACTTTGTCGCCGGAATTTCCGCCTATTAAGTTAATGACGAGTGGACTTTCACCTATACTGACGATTGCGGACCACTAGGTGACCCGGTGAGACGTGTTGGATCGCGGCGAGCGGTGTGTCCGGTTCAATTGGAAAAGTAGAATCAAGTGATAGTGCCTGACCTCCCGGACACAAACTTTCGTGCTAAACCGGGAGGTGATCGGGAGCCTGCATCATCGATGCAGCATGGAAGATCGCATACGACAGCGGAAGTAATGCCGAGAAGGTAAAGCCCGCTGTCGTCGGGGAGGGGGTTTTAGTCAGTTAGAATCTGACACTACCATCCCTGATGGGGTGGTGCCTATGAAGGTTTCCCCCTTCCCTGCAGAAAAAAAAAAACTATTCCACAGAAAAGCAAGGCACTCTACCCTTCTTTATTACATACTATCTATTGAAACAAGATCTACTACCAATGCGCAGTATTGAAATTCAAAAATATTGTTATTTAAATGGTAGCACACCAAGCAAATACAGGAAAACCATCGTGAGGGTTAATTTCACCCCCCCCCAGCAATCCGACTCTGCCTAATACTTACGAAGGCATCTCAATACAGCAAGAAACTCTACTTTGAAAACTAAACGTTTTGGAAAATAAATCCCCAGTTTCACTTTTAGGTGATTGTATTGTAATTTTAAAAAGCTAATACATAAATTTTTCAACAATACAATAACTTCTAAAAATCAATAAACAAATATATTTATAGAAAAAGAATTTTGTAATAATAGTTGTAGTACCCTATATTGTAAAATGACCAAAATATTTTAAACTTCCATACAGCTTAAAGAATAAGGGGATTACAATTAACCGTTCTGACCATATTTCCGATGGGACGCAATTTACCCGTACCCTTGACCGTGGAACGCAATTTGTCGTCACCGCTATTTTCTACCCTCTACCTCTTTTTAAATTTACCTGCATGAGGGTAAATTGCATTGTAAAGAAATTAATGAAAGTAGGTACGTTCACCTTACTGGCTTCAACTACCAATCAAGAAAATGTTTGAACTGTTGTGAAAATTATTTTACATCAAATATCGAGCCAAGACAAAAGAAAATCAATAACGTCAGACGAGCCGTATGCGGATGATAAAATAATTAATTTTTATGATATGACTGTTAAGGCGGATAATCAGAATCATAAATTAAATTTCGGAATACGCGGGCTTTGCCCATACTTCTTTCAACTTCTTAGCTGATGCGCCATTTCACCTGAATTTGCTGGGTTGGGTTTTGAACCCCCCCCCCCCCGCGGACATCGTTGGCCTTATCACGGTCCCCTAAATACTTACTTTCACTAATTCAGTATTTACACTTAAGTTTGCAATTACTTTAATTTTAATGAGTTGTGTTTGGTTCAATAGTTGGTAGCCATGGATGAGGTTATGCTACCTCGTGGTATATATTAATTTTTAAGGTCTGTTCGTTTGCTATGCTCTAACTTGTTCTAAAAATGTCCGTATGACGTCATCAGTTCAACTTCGTGCAACGTCGAGCAGCAGTTTTTAAAATTGCAAACGAACGCGTTTAGTTCATTTTGGTGCACGTTTATCGTGTTGTTAACCTCAAAATAGAAATTTTGTTTGTCTGTTATTGTAGCAATAGATCATTTTGAGTCACGTGACTTTGACAGGGCGCGGCCATTTTGTCGTGAGGGCATACAAGCGCTGATTAGTCATTAGGTTAGGTGTTCATTGTTAGCTGTCAGTTTGTGGTGTTTATTTCGGAGTTTTTAGTGCGTGTATTGCGTATTTTATTAAAACTACAATATGGTTTGTAGTGAATACTACTTATCACTCAAAGGAGACGTGAAATTACAATGACGGAACGATATGATCATTTGAGTCACGTCACTTTGACATTAATAAATTAATAACTTTGACAGGGCGCGGCCATTTTGTCGTGAGGGCATACCTGTCGTGACGTCGCCTCGAAATGATCTATTACGGTTGTCATTTACCGAGGCAAGTAAAAAGAAAGAGGAAATGGAGAAAAGGAAGTTTCTGCAAAGACAAGAAATTTTAGAACAACTGAAAATTAAAAATAATTTATTACAGAAAATATTGGAAAAAAAGTGAAAATTTTTTGTATTTCAAAAATAAAATATAAAAAGATATTAAAAATTATTTAGTAAATAACAGCATTTTAGTGTGGCTCGTCGTCCAATAGTTCATTAAATAAAATTATATCTTCAATTGAATTTTCATACATTTTTTTTATGTTTAATTTCGCGTTTTGTAAACACAACAGACCAATACTAAACAAAACTGTCAACTATTTTAGGTTATGTTTCACGGTTGAATATTTCCCACCAAAAGTTTATATCTGCATATAACTTGCACTGTCTGCTCCTCCTTTGCAGGTAGTGTGAAAAGTTCATGTTCGGTACATGTTCCGAACAGTAAACGAACAACGTTCAGTTTACTCAGTTCATGCAAACGAACGCTTTTATTTGAACTAACTTGCTCAGTTCAAGTTAGTCCAAGCAAACGAACAGACCTTATTTAATGTAGTAGTGTGTGATTCAGTTGTAAATATATCATCACGTGTTGGTTGCGAGTTTTATTAGTGTTTGAAAAGAAGAAAAACCATATACAGAGCACTTTTTGTCGTTAAAATTATGGCAAACCAAAATTATGGAAGACCACGTAGTTTGACTAAGTTCACGAAAAATTATGGAAGACCACGTATTTTGACTAAGTTCACGATACCTGAATGCAATTTGATAAGTGATTTGGAAGCTGTATTTGGGGATCCAGAATTTAGCGATGTTACACTTTGACCATCCGCACACGGAGCTACTCAAAAGCAGCGCAACTCGTTTTTTACCGAGTTCGACCAATCACACACGGAAGTATAGGTAATATACGACCGTGTGTGAATGGTCGAACTCAGTACAAAACGAGTTCCATTACTATCGAGTAGCTCCGTGTGCGGATGGCCTTTGTGCCACCGCACAGTGGGGCAAGAGAGCTAAAACGTGCTATTAAATCAAATACCATTTAAATGGATTTCTAAGTTGGATATATACTTTCAGGATTATTAGTAGTATTAAAAAAAAATCGATAGATACAATTTTATCATATTCCTTAACCGAAAAACAGCTTATTTGGTTTAGCAACAAAATTTTTTTAGATCGCCCTGTATGAATTGCTTCCAAAAATAAACAAAATTGCATCTAGGGAAGCGATTATAGTATTATATCTAAATAAAATGTTTTCTTTCGTGTTTTTGAAATTCCCTTTATTAAAAATGATATATAAAAATAAAAAGTATTATTAATTTTTTATTATTATCGTAAGTTTCTGTTACTTTTATATCTTTGGGAATAACAGTTTTTTTTGCAGCTTGAACCGTTTTGTACGAGGGAAATACTTGTGGGGCAGCCCTCCTTATAATTTCATATTGATGCCGTGATAATTTAGCATCTACCAAAACAGCTAGAGCATCTTCACCCGACATTAGCTGTTGTGGTTCTAATGATTTATTGTACGCCTCTTTATACCTGCTTGCACGTTCTGGACTTTTCGTTATCTCCTTCAACAGATTCGAGGATTCTGATTATCCAATGTTTCTGAATGTCATTTGGGTCGCGTCAGCTAATTCAGGCAGAGCAGTAGAATCTCTTAAATCTTTTGTTTTCTTTCGTTTTGTTTGCTCAGAACTCGAAACAAATGAAGTTTCCGGGCCACCGCGTTTCTGCTCTGTTTCTTGATGATCCAATGAAATCGAGGTAAGCAGCCACTTCACATTACGTTTTTTAAAATATTTATCTGTACGGTCACGCCTTTAACCAACGAGATTTATATTACCATTTAAATTGTGCCAATTTTTGCTTCAAGTCTTGAAATTGCTTTCCATCACATTTTGTTCGTTTCTTCATCTCTTCGTCCAAGAACTTAAATTGTTCGTCTATTCTAGGGCCATTACAACCTCTCATGATATCAACCAGTTCTCTGTTCTTGATCAACATTTCTCCTATATAATATAATAAATAACTAATTAATAATAAACCTTTGCAAAAATATACTCGTTTCTTATAATTCTTATATAGTGATATTCAAAGGCGCTAATGCGTACGGGGCATTAAAATAGAATATTCTTAAATTTCAAAAAAAAAGAAATGCAAAATAATTTATATAAACCATACAAACTAAAATATTACAAACGTTTCTCATTCTACATATGACCACCGGCTTATTTGGTATTTTGATTTATTAATTTCATTATTTAATATTTCGGTTGTCCTAACATATTTTTAATACTTAATTACGAAAAGACGATTTTTGAGACTCCCCCTTACTACTTTACTTAAGGATCATTTTGGAAATATTCCAACTCTCTCCTTAATTAATATTCAATATTAATTTTTGAAATAGGTTGCAATTAACATATTTAAAAAACTTACGTAGGAAACATTTTTGACCCCCCCCATTTATAAAGTCGAAAAATCCCCCCCTTTTTGCACAATTAATAAACGCATAAAACTTTTTATAAGAGGAGGGTTCAGCTAGTGTAAAAACGTAGGTGTTAACTGTTTTAAAATGCCAAATTTTTTTTATTTCGCCCCATTATTAACAAATTTTACTAAATTTTAAGAAAGGTTCTTTGTAGCACGACTTAGTAATGATTTCTGATTCCCAATAGATGTTTATAATTGAGGATATTAAAAAATCAACCGAGAATTTGGGATTTTTTCTGTGACTCGAAAACGGCTACTTTAATATTACAGATTTCTAAGGGGTCGTCCATAGAGGACGTCCGCAATTTTATTGCCTCTTCAACACCCCGTACCGTCCTTGTCTTATTTGGTCACAACCTTCGAAACCTCCAACCACCCCCTAGACGTGGTTTTTTAAGATCGCTTAGCTACTCCACTTATAAAAATCCCATATTATTCGTACCGCTACAGCGCCAGCGCCAGCCCCACATAAAGACAATGTAATGTATTCTAGTCTGACCCCTAATATTATTATTATTGATTAATATTAAATTTCTTCCCAGGTCAATATATGAGAGAATATGTTTTTGGGATATAGGAGACCAATTAAACTAAAAGTTTGCTAAAGCCAACGTTTCGGCGTTATAATTACGCCATCTTCAAGGCGAAAAGATACAAAATGTTAAACTCAACGCAATCACCCTTGAGAGGTAGACTCACCAGACAAACCAAGATGGAAAATGTTTCTGGTCGAGATGAAAAAACGGTATGGAGGATATTTAACGGGGTTAAAAATTAGGTGCTACCCGAACTGCACCACGGCTTATCAGGGGTCATTTTTTGTACCCAGGTAAATGTAATCCCTTGACCGAACTGCACCACGGTCAAATGTCGTTCCGTAATCGCTTTACCGAATTGCACCACGAGCAAACCGAGCAGGTATCACAAGCAAACAGATAATATAAAGAAATAAATACACAAATATCTAAATTCTTTGCAATTTAAATTTCGAGTTTAATATATTAATTCATATTATATTATACAGGGTCGGAGCAGGTATTAATAAAATAATAACCCAAAACAGTGAAAAAATTAAATTTTTTTGCCTTCGAATTTTGGGGTGTGCATTCGATAAGGAGGGTAATCCATCGTCAAAACCTACTCTTCCGGGGCGCCCCTCCGCTCCGCTCCGGGTTGCACCCCTCCAGAGCGGTTTTGACTCTGGTTACTAGGCTAAACATACGAGAAGCGCCACCGATCAAGAAAACCGGGATAAATGCAACTGGGATGTGAGAGACCCTCGAAATAGCATTAAAAAGTATAGTCGCGGTATGCGGCAGTTATCTATTACGTTTAACCCCCAAAAAATCGCGTAAAAACAAAAAATAATCGATGTTACATGTAGGAGGCATCAGGTTAAACTCCAGCATTGTGCTTTAACTTTTAACAATAAAACCACCTTACCTAAAATATTACAATAGAGGTGGTGCAATTCGGACGACCGACCCTTGGTGAGGTGTTTACCTGAAATTACGGTGGTGCAATTCGGGTAGGAGATTTGTGAACTAATCTTTTCGTGGTGCAATTCGGGTGCACCGAAAAATTACACAAAAATCATGAACGGCAAAAGCCTAGTTAAAAACATAATAAAATTTTTGTTGAGTGTCAAATAAATTATGATTGTGTGAAGCCACCTATATAATTTATATCTCTTCCAATGAGATCTTGCAAAAATGTAAAATTTTAAATTCATACCAAAAACCGCGAAAACATGGATATAACCTCTCAAGCGTAAAAGATTGCATAGATTTAAGCAAATCATCAAAACTATTTAATATTGCAATACAATTATGTATTTCTTCAGAGGGGACCGCCGTTATTATGTCGTCAACATACAACAACAAAAAGGGCAGTTTAAAATTTACAGATCCAAAGAAGTTGAACAAAAGGTCATTCATGACAAAATTGGCGAAAGCCGGCGAGCAAATGTTTCCCATGGCAGAACCCACAAGTTGTTGGTAAAAGTTTGCTTTAGCAAACTTTTAGTTTAATTGGTCTCCTATATCCCAAAAACATATTCTCTCATTATTATTATTGCTATAGGGATAAAATATTACCGATGGTGCGCTGTAAGCAACAACAAACGTGACGTCACGCTTAACATTTGGCTCTAAAGTGAATCTAAAGCGAGATATTAACTTTTTATATTTTTTGCAATGATTGGTAAAAGGTCTTTTATAAGGTCTTTGACTAGCGGGTTTGGAAAACAGGGTTCTATATACTATTATAAATCGCCTTAAGTTCTGAAATAGCAATTAGCAGCTACAAAGCGCTGATAGTAATTTTAATGACGAAAGTATTTTTATTACTAAACATTCTGTTAATGAAAGCATTTCTTGACAAATTTAGAAAAATCTGTTTGGTTCAGGTAACGAAGGCGAAATATTGATTCGAGTTTGGAAAATTGCTGGCAAGCTGAACTTTTACAGACATCTGTATGTATCCAAATGAATATTCCAAACATTTTTAGTGCCTACCGCACTCCTGAAAATGGCTTTCGTAACTCGCTTATCAAAAAAACATTGACGCAAAAAAGCGGTAAAAATAGTTGAAACTTGTAAAATATTCCGAGTAATCTGAAATTTAATAGACACGCGTATTTGCAGTGGCGGCTCTAGAATTGATTGAAGGAGGGGACAGAGCGCCCTGGCAATGACGACAGCGCTGCAGGTAAACAAATTTTAAAGAAAAGACGTGGCCACTATAAACAAAAACAACCCTACAAATTTCCATCAAGTCAAGTACTGCACTTATAAATTACCTCCATTACTAATTTTACCTGCGAGGGGGGGGGGCTTACAGGGGATACATAGGCACAAATATGCCGCTGTTTGCAGTACAAATTCTTTATTTACTACATCGCATGGTCCTAAATGTTTATTAAAACTTAAAAGTTGGTAATACTGGACGTAAAGAATTAATTGTTTAAATTTTTTCAAAAAAGGTTCGAGAGGATTGTATGTGCTACCCTCTACCTATTTTTAAATTTACCTGCATGAGGGTAACTTGCATTGTAAAGATATTAATCTAAATATATAAAAGAGAAGATCTGCGTGTTTGCGTGCTTGTGTGTTTGTTCGCTATACGTTCCTAGACCCGTGGACCGATCTCGACCACATTTTGCACAGTTATTTTGTAGCTCCAGGCGCAACTATTCTCGCATATATGGAGAAGAAATTCGAGCGGGGAAAAAAGTTATTCGCTTTTTTCGAAAATCAAATCACAAGTTTGACAAAAAATTTAATTTGTCAAATAATTAATCTGACGTACAGTCAGTGGCGGGGAAAAAAGTTATTCGCTTTTTTCGAAAATCAAATCACAAGTTTGACAAAAAATTTAATTTGTCAAATAATTAATCTGACGTACAGTCAGTGGCGGGGAAAAAAGTTATTCGCTTTTTTCGAAAATCAAATCACAAGTTTGACAAAAAATTTAATTTGTCAAATAATTAATCTGACGTACAGTCAGTGATTCAAAATACTGTCAACAGATGGCGGGGATGGCGGCTTTAATTCGAAAAATGCAAACCACTAACAAACAAGGTGGAACTCGCTTTAGCGGCAGTTCTTAGGCTTCTATACAGCTACCTTTCTGGTGTGGAAAGTTGTTGTTATCTGGTTATTTTTGATCGCCATATATCATCACATATCACGTTACAGCCATGTAACATCACATAATCAGATAATCTGCACCAATTAAATTTTTTGCGATTGGTAATTATCATTTACTATATAAGTAATAACAATCAAACTTTTCCATTCTATTAGAAATTTTACTTCTCTGTAATGTATGGTCATTTTTTTGAAGTGGGCCAATCCTCTCCTTTCTCTTTTATTTATAACTTAACTTCACTAACCACATCAATAAAAAATTATTTTTTCACATCAAAGTAAAACAAGTAGTTTATATAGGGAGACCTCTTCGAAAATATCTTTAACTTAGTAAATTTCTTTCGAACATTTGCGTATTTATAAATTGCATTAGCGAATCGAAGCAACGGATTAACAGATTAACGCAATACTATACAGACGAAGTATTTAAAATATAACAACGTATCAGTTGATCAACGTTATGATTGGCTCTGAAACATGCGGACGGACACGAAGCCAGACCATAAGGCTTCTTTCTATACCTTGTATAGAAGCCTAAAAGTAGCGCACTGGCTACCCAGTTCTTAGACCTCTATACACACAGAGTATTTCCAACACGATTTGAAACGCTCTGTATGATTTTGAATTATGCGGACGGACAGACGGACAGACGGACAGACGGACAGACGGACAGACGGACAGACAGAAGGACACGGAGCCAGATCATAAGGCTTCTTGCTATACTTTGTATAGAAGCCTAAAAACCACTAACAAAAAACCACTAACAAATTAATCTGAATGCCGCGAATAAGACCAGAGCACTTTATATAGGTCGCAGAACTCGCCGGAATTGTGCAAGAAGACGCAGATCCACCTCTTTGCGGAAGATTTAACATTACATGAAGATTTAACTTTACGTGAAGATTATATATGTATGTATGTATTGTTGTGTCCACACTAGATCTTAAGAGCCGCGATCAACAGCGATCGACGCGGACGAGATGTGGTTTCAACATGTCAAAATTTTAGTTTAATTAGCGTAGTATTGTTTAGATCGTTTAATAGTATTGTATTGTTAATGTTAAGTTGTTGTTTATTGTTTCGTTGTTATGTTTTTAAGACATGCACGTTTTTAGAAATGTTGATTATAAAAAAAAAATAAAAACAAAGAAAGAGGAGAGTAACGGTGGAGATTAAAAAAAAAAACAAGTTTGATTGGGAGGTGAGTGTCCACATAGAAAAAAAACGGCGGTTAGTTAAATTCGTTCAAAAGATAAAGATTAAAAATCTGATGTGGCCATCGCATAACTTTCCGAACAGACGCAAATTTTTATATTATTTTTTATAAAATGGTTACATAATTTCAACAGTAAATCGATGAAAAATTTCATATTTTACCAAAATAGGAAGAAAAAAACTTTTGAATGCCTATATCTTGCAAACGAAGCATTTTTGGACCCATGTTATTAGAAACTTTTTATCTTATTTTCGTTAGTAGAATGCGGTTTACT
This sequence comes from Podabrus alpinus, assembly GCA_932274525.1. Taxonomy (NCBI): domain Eukaryota; kingdom Metazoa; phylum Arthropoda; class Insecta; order Coleoptera; family Cantharidae; genus Podabrus; species Podabrus alpinus. The sequence goes on along the minus strand of OW026456.1, from coordinate 66,038,374 downwards.
ATTTTATTTACAAATACAAAAAATTTTTACAAATACAAAAATTTTTGAAACGCCCTGTATATTTTAGAGAAAAACTTGTAGGACAAAAAATGTAGGAAATTCCATAGCGCTAATTTTTTGTTATTAATATTTTTACAGATTTAATTTCGTTTCGAAGTTATGACGCATAATGTCATAATAGCTCCAGGTAAACCCCCCTTTCCCGTTACACGATTTAAATTATTTTCATCTGGCTTCGTCCTACGACAGGAAAAAGCTTATATGCAAAATTTGGAATGATTTGCTTGCTTCGTTTAGACGCTATCGTGTTCACAGACGTACATACACACACACACACACATATACACACACACATACATACAGACATCCTTCCAAAAATGATAAAAATGGATTCAGGGGACCTCAAAACGTGAACATCTGTCAAAAAATTGGGGGGTCAAATTTTGACTGATAACAATACTTTCCTTACCTAGGGGTTCGGAAAGTAAAAAGGAGTTATTGATTTGAGAGCGTACGGACGGACGTGTTGAAAGTTCCTTTCCGAAAGTTTAAATAATTGGGAATTGAAGTGATCAACGGGAGTTCGGGGTGTGATGCATCATCGAGCATATAATTAAATATTGATTATCCGATCAACATTTAATCGCATTTAATTAGAAGACCCAAGATTAATTGTGAGTGGAAACTTCGCAAAGACGAAGTTTTTCACAAAGCTTTTTACACGGACTAAGGTTCCGTGTTTTTCCTACGGGGAAAGATTTTGGAATTGAAATTGGACTGGAATTGTCTCAGGTCAGAGACCTAGCCATTGCAGGTTACCATTTGGACCAGGCGATAGATACTTGATCAAGAAGAAAGTGAATGTGCGTCTGTTGTTGTGCGATACGCCCAGCCGGATCACCATAAAAAAAAATACAAGGTTAGGATTAGATTTAATTATAATTTTAAGTTTGTGTTTTTGTCTTAAATTTGAGTGTTACATTTCCAATTTTAGTTTAAGGTGTTTCATGTTTTTTAGATTTGAGTGTTTTTAATAAATATGAATTTTGAAATTGCATCTTTGTCTGTGTTGCTCTTTGTTGGTCGTGACTCTTAAGCAAAAGACGAACCCTGAGATTGAGTCTACCAATAGGTAAGTCTGCTCTTATTAAGTTCATAACGCAACAAATTGCCAGCCAACGTGTGGCAAGTGCGCGGAACGCTACAGTATGTATGTATGACAGATGACGGATGACAGATGACGGATGACGGATGACGGATGACAGATGGCAGATGACAGATGAAGGCCGAACAACTATGGCCTTCACGGATCTATTATTGTCCGCCCTGTGAGGCCGAAGGCCGAACAACTTTGGCCTTCACGGATCTATTATGGTTCGGTCTGTGAGGCCGAAGGCCGAACAACTATGGCCTTCATGGATCTATTATGGTCCGGTCTGTGAGGCCGAAGGCCGAACAACTTTGACCTTCACGGATCTATTATGGTCCGGTTTGTGAGGCCGAAGGCCGAACAACTATGGCCTTCACGGATCTATTATGGTCCGGTCTGTGAGGCCGAAGGCCGAACAACTATGGCCTTCACGGATCTATTATGGTCCGGTCTGTGAGGCCGAAGGCCGAACAACTATGGCCTTCACGGATCTATTATGGTCCGGTCTGTGAGGCCGAATGCCGAACAACTTTGACCTTCACGGATCTATTATGGTCCGGTCTGTGAGGCCGAAGGCCGAACAACTATGGCCTTCACGGATCTATTATGGTCCGGTCTGTGAGGCCGAAGGCCGAACAACTATGGCCTTCATGGATCTATTATGGTCCGGTCTGCGAGGCCGAAGGCCGAACAACTATGCCCTTCACGGATCTATTATGGTTCGGTCTGTGAGGCCGAAGGCCGAACAACTATGGCCTTCACGGATCTATTATGGTCCGGTCTGTGAGGCCGAAGGCCGAACAGCTATGGCCTTCACGGATCTATTATTGTCCGCCCTGTGAGGCCGAAGGCCGAACAACTTTGGCCTTCACGGATCTATTATGGTTCGCCCTGTGAGGCCGAAGGCCGAACAACTATGGCCTTCACCGATCTATTATGGTTTTCCCCCTGTGAGGCCGAAGGCCGAACAACTATGGCCTTCGCGGATCTATCATGTCCTCTCTCTGTGAGGCCGAAGGCCGAACAACTATGGCCTTCGCGGATCTATTATGGTCCTCCCTCTGTGAGGCCGAAGGCCGAACAACTATGGCCTACTCGGATCTATTCTGGGTCTAGATGGCTAAGGGCGGCGGATGCCGCCCGTGCCAGCTAGTAAAAGTACATAGAAGTACGTTCACCTTACTGGCATCAACTACAAATCAAGAAAATTTGTGAACTGTTGTGAAAATTATTTTACATCAAATATCGAGCCAAGACAAAAGAAAATCAATAACGTCAGACGAGCCATATGCGGATGATAAATAATTATTTTTTATGATATGACTGCTAAGGCGGATTTGAAGATCGTTAAATCAGAATCATAAATTAAATTTCGGAATACGCAGGCCTTGCCCATACTTCTTTCAACTTAGCTGATGAGCCACTACATCTGAATTTGAATTTTCTTGGTTGGGTTGTGAGCCCCCCCCCCCCCCCCCCCGAACACCGTTGGCCTTATTACGGCCCACGAAATACTTATTTTCACTAATGCAGTATTTACACTTAAGTTTGTAATTACTTTAATTTTAATGTGTTGTGATTGGTTCAATAGTTGGTAGCCATGGATGAGGTAATGCTACCTCGTGGTAAATATTTTTAATGTAATAGTGTGTGATTCAGTTGTAAAAATATATCATCACGTGTTGGTTGTGAGCTTTATAAGTGTTTTAAAAGAAGAAAAACAATATACAGTGCACTTTTTGTCGTTAAAATAATGGCTACAAGTGGAAAAGTACATATTTTGACTAAGTTCCCGATACCTGAAAACAATTTGCAAGTGATTTGGAAGCAGTATTTGGAGATCCAGAATTTAGTGACGTTACACTTTGTGCCGCCGAGGGAAAGGAATTCCAAGTACACCGAGTAATATTAGCAGCTTGCAGTCCGGTGTTTAAAGCTATGTTTACACATAACACGCAAGAACAACAAACCGGCCGGGTGGAAATAATCGATGTGGAGCCTGAAGTCTTAAGAGAAATGTTGCACTTTATATATACGGGAAAAAGATCCAACCTGAATGTTAACGCAATGGATTTGTTAGTTGCAGCTGATAAATACAGCTTAGATAGATTGAAAGTTATTTGTGGGAAAACATTGTATGAAAGTTTGTCGATTGAAAATGCTGCAGAAACTGTTGTCCTGGCCAGTCGCTATAATGTTGACCAACTGATTACCAAAACTCAGTCTTACATTATTGCTAACTTCGAAGAAATATCGGAAACTGATAGTTGGAAATCGATGTCTACAGCGCATCTTAGTACTTGTCTTGAAACATTAACTGCAATAGTTAGAAAAGTGTGTGCCTATAAGCGCACAGTTGATAGCAAATTGGAAAACTTGCTTCGCAAATTACATGAACAGGATTACCCGTTCACCGACTCAGAGCCAGACTCTGATTTTTAAACTACGACATACTTGTACTGTCTTCGGTGTATTAATAAACATAATATGTACCAATATTTATAAAGTATTATATTATTATTATTTTTTGTTATTGTTTATATTCCTTTATAACCGCCTTTGTTTGAAGATTTTGCACATCTCCAGCATGTTTCGATATTGTATTGTTATCTTTTGTTTATATCAGCGTAATATTTTCCTTTAGCGCCAATCAAAGCTAAGAGTAACAATAATAAATCAATTTACTATGCCTTTTAGTTTAAGTGAGCCATCTTCCTTTAATCCTTTGAACCACAATAGATGTTTCCAAAACTCCAATAAGGTTTGACTATCTACAACGTATCCTTATTTCAAACGCCAGAAGGATATACGCCTTTAATAAGATGACTCTCTAATTCCTCTTTGGTACTGTGACGGCTGTTCTGTAAGCTTCAATACACAGCACAGTGAGAAGTCTAATTTTTTATTTTAGCAATTAATGGCGAACTAAGCCGCGCAAGAGAGACACAGATCGACACTACTTTTTAACCCTAAAAATGTATATAAACTAAAATATTAGAAAAGTTGCTAATGCTATGACCATCGACTTATTTGAAAATTTCTACTTTTTAATTTCATTATTTGATATTTTGGATGGGCTAATGTAAACTATTCCACAGAAAAGCAAGGCACTCTACCCTTCTTTATTATATACTATCTATTGAAACAAGATCTACTACCAATGTCCAGTATTGAAATTCAAAAATATTGTTATTTAAATGGTAGCACACCAAAAAAAATACAGGAAAACCATCGTGAGGGTTAATTTAACCCCCCCCCCCCCCAGCAATCCGCCTCTGCCTAAAACCTACGAAGGCATCTCAATACAGCAAGAAACTCTACTTTGTAAACTAAACGTTTTGGAAAATAAATCCCCAGTTTCACTTTTAGGTGATTGTATTGTAATTTTAAAAAGCTAATACATAAATTTTTCAACAATACAATAACTTCTAAAAATCAATAAACAAATATATTTATAGAAAAAGAATTTTGTAATAATAGTTGTAGTACCCTATATTGTAAAATGACCAAAATATTTTAAACTTCCATACAGCTTAAAGAATAAGGGGATTACAATGCAGCTTAAAGAATAAGGAGATTACAATTAACCGTTCTGACCATATTGCCGATGGGACGCAATTTACCCGTACCCTTGACCGTGGGACGCAATTTGTCGTCACCGCTATTTTCTACCCTCTACCTCTTTTTAAATTTACCTGCATGAGGGTAAATTGCATTGTAAAGAAATTAATGAAAGTACGTTCACCTTACTGGCATCAACTACCAATCAAGAAAATGTTTGAACTGTTGTGAAAATTATTTTACATCAAATATCAAGCCAAGACAAAAGAAAATCAACAACGTCAGACGAGCCGTATGCGGATGATAAAATAATTATTTTTTATGATATGACTGTTAAGGCGGATTTGAAGATTGTTGAATCAGAATCATAAATTAAATTTCGGAATACGCGGGCTTTGCCCATACTTCTTTCAACTTAACGACTTTAATTTTAATGTGTTATGATTGGTTCAATAGTTGGTAGCCATGGATGAGATAATGCTATCTCGTGCCCTCGTGGTAAATATTTTTAATGTAATAGTTTGTGATTCAGTTGTAAATATATCATCAAGTGTTGGTTGTGAGTTTTATTAGTGTTTTAAAAGAAGAAAAACAATATACTGTGCACTTTTTGTCGTTAAAATAATGGCTACAAGTGGAGAAGTAGATGTTACGGCTAAGTTCACCATACCTGAATGCAATTTGATAAGAGATTTGGAAGCTATATTTGGGGATCCAGAATTTAGCGATGTTACACTTTGTGCAGCCGGGGGAAAAGAATTCCAAGTACACCGAGTAATACTAGCAGCTCGCAGTCCGGTGTTTAAAGCTATGTTTACACATAACATGCTAGAACAACAAACCGGTCGGGTGGAAATAATCGATGTGGAGCCTGAAGTCTTAAGAGAAATGTTGCACTTTATGTATACGGGAAAAACATCCAACCTGAATGTTAACGCAATGGATTTGTTAGTTGCAGCTGATAAATACAGCTTAGATAGATTGAAAGTTATTTGTGGGAAAACATTGTATGAAAGTTTGTCTATTGAAAATGTTGCAGATATTTTTGACCTGGCCATTCTCTATAATGTTGACCAACTGATTACCAAAACGCAGTCTTTCATTATTGCTCACTGGGAAGAAATACCGGAAACTGGTAGTCGGAAATCGACTTTTCTTGAAACAATAACTGAATTTGTTAGAAAACTTTGTGCCAATAAGCGCAGACTTGAAATCCAATTAGAAATCGCAAAGAATCGCCGTGACATTGACTCTAAGGTTTCAGACTATGAACCTTTATAAACTAGGACATACTTGTACTATCTTCGGTGTATTAATAAACATATTGCAATGTACTGGCGGGTATGATACCAATACACTCGATATTTTTTTGTGTGTGTGTTTATTTGACTAATAGAAATTATTACGTTCTTTATTTTTACTCACGTCTAGCTCTTATTTTATTATTCTCTCGCATAAAAATCCCCTACCTTCAGATGGCCAGTTCTTTGAGTTTTGGTTCTTATTATTCTTTCACTACCTTGAAAATTTGGAACATCCAGAATGCGAGATGCCCTTGTGATGAAAAAGAAATTATTTATTTACTACATCGTCCTAAAAGTTTGTTAAAACTTAAAAATTGGTAATACTGGGCGTAAAGGATTAATTACAGTTTAAATTTTTTCACAATAGGGTTCGAGAGGATTCTATTTTCTTCCCTCTACCTTTTTTTAAATTTACCTGCACGAGGGTAAATTGCATTGTAAAGAAATTAATTAAAGTACATTTTTCAAATTCACCAGTAAATTATTTTTTGCCATCCCGGGGGTAAAGTACTCACTTTTTACAGTTTTTACCCCGATTTGCGGGGAAAAAGAGGCTCTTTTTTACCCTGGGGGAGTAAAGTTAAAAATTAGGGGGGGAGCGGATCTATTAAGGTCCGCCCTGTGAGGCCGACGGCCGAACAACTATGGCCTTCACGGATCTATTATGGTCCGCCCTGTGAGGCCAAAGGCCGACCAACTATGGCCTTCGCGGATGTATTATGGTCCGCCCTGTGAGGCCAAAGGCCGAACAACTATGGCCTTCATTGATCTATTATAGTCCGCCCTGTGAGGCCGATGGCCGAACAACTATGGCCTTCACGGATCTATTATGGTCCGTCCTGTGAGGCCCACGGCCGAACAATTATGGCTTTCACGGATCTTTTATGGTCCGCCCTGTGAGGCCGAAGGCCGAACAACTATGGCCTTCACAGATCTATTAATGTCCCCCCCTGTGAGGCCGAACGCCGAACAACCATGGCCTTCACGGATCTATTATGGTCCGCCCTGTGAGGCCGAAGGCCGAACAACTATGGCCTTCACGGATCTATTATGGTCCGCCCTGTGAGGCCGACGGCCGAACAACTATGGCCTTCACAGATCTATTATGGTCCGCCCTGTGAGGCCGAAGGCCGAACAACTATGGCCTTCTCGGATCTATTCTGGGTCTAGATGGCTAAGGGCGGCGAATGCCGCCCGTGCCAGCTAGTAAAATATAAAAAGATATTAAAAATTATTTAGTAAATAACAGCATTTTAGTGTGGCTCGTCGTCCAATAGTTCATTAAATAAAATTATATCTTCAATTGAATTTTCATTCATTTTTTTTATGTTTAATTTCGCGTTTTGTAAACACAACAGACCAATACTAAACAAAACTGTCAACTATTTTAGGTTATGTTTCACGGTTGAATATTTCCCACCAAAAGTTTATATCTGCATATAACTTGCACTGTCTGCTCCTCCTTTGCAGGTAGTGTGAAAAGTTCATGTTCGGTACATGTTCCGAACAGTAAACGAACAACGTTCAGTTTACTCAGTTCATGCAAACGAACGCTTTTATTTGAACTAACTTGCTCAGTTCAAGTTAGTCCAAGCAAACGAACAGACCTTATTTAATGTAGTAGTGTGTGATTCAGTTGTAAATATATCATCACGTGTTGGTTGCGAGTTTTATTAGTGTTTGAAAAGAAGGAAAACCATATACAGAGCATTTTTTGTCGTTAAAATTATGGCAAACCAAAATTATGGAAGACCACGTAGTTTGACTAAGTTCACGAAAAATTATGGAAGACCACGTATTTTGACTAAGTTCACGATACCTGAATGCAATTTGATAAGTGATTTGGAAGCTGTATTTGGGGATCCAGAATTTAGCGATGTTACACTTTGACCATCCGCACACGGAGTTACTCAAAAGCAGCGCAACTCGTTTTTTACCGAGTTCGACCAATCACACACGGAAGTATAGGTAATATACGACCGTGTGTGAATGGTCGAACTCAGTACAAAACGAGTTCCGTTACTATCGAGTAGCTCCGTGTGCGGATGGCCTTTGTGCCACCGCACAGTGCGGCAAGAGAGCTAAAACGTGCTATTAAATCAAATACCATTTAAATGGATTTCTAAGTTGGATATATACTTTCAGGATTATTAGTAGTATTAAAAAAAAATCGATAGATACAATTTTATCATATTCCTTAACCGAAAAACAGCTTATTTGGTTTAGCAACAAAATTTTTTTAGATCGCCCTGTATGAATTGCTTCCAAAAATAAACAAAATTGCATCTAGGGAAGCGATTATAGTATTATATCTAAATAAAATGTTTTCTTTCGTGTTTTTGAAATTCCCTTTATTAAAAATGATATATAAAAATAAAAAGTATTATTAATTTTTTATTATTATCGTAAGTTTCTGTTACTTTTATATCTTTGGGATATAACAGTTTTTTTTGCAGCTTGAACCGTTTTGTACGAGGGAAATACTTGTGGGGCAGCCCTCCTTATAATTTCATATTGATGCCGTGATAATTTAGCATCTACCAAAACAGCTAGAGCATCTTCACCCGACATTAGCTGTTGTGGTTCTAATGATTTATTGTACGCCTCTTTATACCTGCTTGCACGTTCTGGACTTTTCGTTATCTCCTTCAACAGATTCGAGGATTCTGATTATCCAATGTTTCTGAATGCCATTTGGGTCGCGTCAGCTAATTCAGGCAGAGCAGTAGAATCTCTTAAATCTTTTGTTTTCTTTCGTTTTGTTTGCTCAGAACTCGAAACAAATGAAGTTTCCGGGCCACCGCGTTTCTGCTCTGTTTCTTGATGATCCAATGAAATCGAGGTAAGCAGCCACTTCACATTACGTTTTTTAAAATATTTATCTGTACGGCCACGCCTTTAACCAACGAGATTTATATTACCATTTAAATTGTGCCAATTTTTGCTTCAAGTCTTGAAATTGCTTTCCATCACATTTTGTTCGTTTCTTCATCTCTTCGTCCAAGAACTTAAATTGTTCGTCTATTCTAGGGCCATTACAACCTCTCATGATATCAACCAGTTCTCTGTTCTTGATCAACATTTCTCCTATATAATATAATAAATAACTAATTAATAATAAACCTTTGCAAAAATATACTCGTTTCTTATAATTCTTATATAGTGATATTCAAAGGCGCTAATGCGTACGGGGCATTAAAATAGAATATTCTTAAATTTCAAAAAAAAAGAAATGCAAAATAATTTATATAAACCATACAAACTAAAATATTACAAACGTTTCTCATTCTACATATGACCACCGGCTTATTTGGTATTTTGATTTATTAATTTCATTATTTAATATTTCGGTTGTCCTAACATATTTTTAATACTTAATTACGAAAAGACGATTTTTGAGACTCCCCCTCCCTACTTTACTTAAGGATCATTTTGGAAATATTCCAACTCTCTCCTTAATTAATATTCAATATTAATTTTTGAAATATGTTGCAATTAACATATTTAAAAAACTTACGTAGGAAACATTTTTGACCCCCCCATTTATAAAGTCGAAAAATCCCCCCCTTTTTGCACAATTAATAAACGCATAAAACTTTTTATAAGAGGAGGGTTCAGCTAGTGTAAAAACGTAGGTGTTAACTGTTTTAAAATGCCAAATTTTTTTTATTTCGCCCCATTATTAACAAATTTTACTAAATTTTAAGAAAGGTTCTTTGTAGCACGACTTAGTAATGATTTCTGATTCCCAATAGATGTTTATAATTGAGGATATTAAAAAATCAACCGAGAATTTGGGATTTTTTCTGTGACTCGAAAACGGCTACTTTAATATTACAGATTTCTAAGGGGTCGTCCATAGAGGACGTCCGCAATTTTATTGCCTCTTCAACACCCCGTACCGTCCTTGTCTTATTTGGTCACAACCTTCGAAACCTCCAACCACCCCCTAGACGTGGTTTTTTAAGATCGCTTAGCTACTCCACTTATAAAAATCCCATATTATTCGTACCGCTACAGCGCCAGCGCCAGCCCCACATAAAGACAATGTAATGTATTCTAGTCTGACCCCTAATATTATTATTATTGATTAATATTAAATTTCTTCCCAGGTCAATATATGAGAGAATATGTTTTTGGGATATAGGAGACCAATTAAACTAAAAGTTTGCTAAAGCCAACGTTTCGGCGTTATAATTACGCCATCTTCAAGGCGAAAAGATACAAAATGTTAAACTCAACGCAATCACCCTTGAGAGGTAGACTCACCAGACAAACCAAGATGGAAAATGTTTCTGGTCGAGATGAAAAAACGGTATGGAGGATATTTAACGGGGTTAAAAATTAGGTGCTACCCGAACTGCACCACGGCTTATCAGGGGTCATTTCTTGTACCCAGGTAAATGTAATCCCTTGACCGAACTGCACCACGGTCAAATGTCGTTCCGTAATCGCTTTACCGAATTGCACCACGAGCAAACCGAGCAAGTATCACAAGCAAACAGATAATATAAAGAAATAAATACACAAATATCTAAATTCTTTGCAATTTAAATTTCGAGTTTAATATATTAATTCATATTATATTATACAGGGTCGGAGCAGGTATTAATAAAATAATAACCCAAAACAGTGAAAAAATAAAAAATTTTTGCCTTCGAATTTTGGGGTGTGCATTCGATAAGGAGGGTAATCCATCGTCAAAACCTACTCTTCCGGGGCGCCCCTCCGCTCCGCTCCGGGTTGCACCCCTCCAGAGCGGTTTTGACTCTGGTTACTAGGCTAAACATACGAGAAGCGCCACCGATCAAGAAAACCGGGATAAATGCAACTGGGATGTGAGAGACCCTCGAAATAGCATTAAAAAGTATAGTCGCGGTATGCGGCAGTTATCTATTACGTTTAACCCCCAAAAAATCGCGTAAAAACAAAAAATAATCGATGTTACATGTAGGAGGCATCAGGTTAAACTCCAGCATTGTGCTTTAACTTTTAACAATAAAACCACCTTACCTAAAATATTACAATAGAGGTGGTGCAATTCGGACGACCGACCCTTGGTGAGGTGTTTACCTGAAATTACGGTGGTGCAATTCGGGTAGGAGATTTGTGAACTAATCTTTTCGTGGTGCAATTCGGGTGCACCGGAAAATAGAATCCTCTCGAACCCTATTGTGAAAAAATTTAAACTGTAATTAATCCTTTACGCCCAGTATTACCAATTTTTAAGTTTTAACAAACTTTTAGGACGATGTAGTAAATAAATAATTTCTTTTTCATCACAAGGGCATCTCGCATTCTGGATGTTCCAAATTTTCAGGGTAGTGAAAGAATAATAAGAACCAAAACTCAAAGAACTGGCCATCTGAAGGTAGGGGATTTTCATGCGAGAGAATAATAAAATAAGAGCTAGACGTGAGTAAAAATAAAGAACGTAATAATTTCTATTAGTCAAATAAACACACACACAAAAAAATATCGAGTGTATTGGTATCATACCCGCCAGTACATTGCAATATGTTTATTAATACACCGAAGATAGTACAAGTATGTCCTAGTTTATAAAGGTTCATAGTCTGAATCCTTAGAGTCAATGTCACGGCGATTCTTTGCGATTTCTAATTGGATTTCAAGTCTGCGCTTATAGGCACAAAGTTTTCTAACAAATTCAGTTATTGTTTCAAAAAAAGTCGATTTCCAACTACCAGTTTCCGGTATTTCTTCCCAGTGAGCAATAATGAAAGACTGCGTTTCGGTAATCAGTTGGTCAACATTATAGAGAATGGCCAGGTCAAAAATATCTGCAGCATTTTCAATAGACAAACTTTCATACAATGTTTTCCCACAAATAACTTTCAATCTATCTAAGCTGTATTTATCAGCTGCAACTAACAAATCCATTGCGTTAACATTCAGGTTGGATGTTTTTCCCGTATACATAAAGTGCAACATTTCTCTTAAGACTTCAGGCTCCACATCGATTATTTCCACCCGACCGGTTTGTTGTTCTAGCATGTTATGTGTAAACATAGCTTTAAACACCGGACTGCGAGCTGCTAGTATTACTCGGTGTACTTGGAATTCTTTTCCCCCGGCTGCACAAAGTGTAACATCGCTAAATTCTGGATCCCCAAATATAGCTTCCAAATCTCTTATCAAATTGCATTCAGGTATGGTGAACTTAGCCGTAACATCTACTTCTCCACTTGTAGCCATTATTTTAACGACAAAAAGTGCACAGTATATTGTTTTTCTTCTTTTAAAACACTAATAAAACTCACAACCAACACTTGATGATATATTTACAACTGAATCACAAACTATTACATTAAAAATATTTACCACGAGGGCACGAGATAGCATTATCTCATCCATGGCTACCAACTATTGAACCAATCATAACACATTAAAATTAAAGTCGTTAAGTTGAAAGAAGTATGGGCAAAGCCCGCGTATTCCGAAATTTAATTTATGATTCTGATTCAACAATCTTCAAATCCGCCTTAACAGTCATATCATAAAAAATAATTATTTTATCATCCGCATACGGCTCGTCTGACGTTGTTGATTTTCTTTTGTCTTGGCTCGATATTTGATGTAAAATAATTTTCACAACAGTTCAAACATTTTCTTGATTGGTAGTTGATGCCAGTAAGGTGAACGTACTTTCATTAATTTCTTTACAATGCAATTTACCCTCATGCAGGTAAATTTAAAAAGAGGTAGAGGGTAGAAAATAGCGGTGACGACAAATTGCATCCCACGGTCAAGGGTACGGGTAAATTGCGTCCCATCGGCAATATGGTCAGAACGGTTAATTGTAATCTCCTTATTCTCTAAGCTGCATTGTAATCCCCTTATTCTTTAAGCTGTATGGAAGTTTAAAATATTTTGGTCATTTTACAATATAGGGTACTACAACTATTATTACAAAATTCTTTTTCTATAAATATATTTGTTTATTGATTTTTTGAAGTTATTGTATTGTTGAAAAATTTATGTATTAGCTGTGGTATTACCTTTTTAAAATTACAATACAATCACCTAAAAGTGAAACTGGGGATTTTTTTTCCAAAACGTTTAGTTTACAAAGTAGAGTTTCTTGCTGTATTGAGATGCCTTCGTAGGTTTTAGGCAGAGGCGGATTTCTGGGGGGGGGGGTTAAATTAACCCTCACGATGGTTTTCCTGTATTTTTTTCGGTGCACCCGAATTGCACCACGAAAGATTAGTTCACAAATCTCCTACCCGAATTGCACCACCGTAATTTCAGGTAAACACCTCACCAAGGGTCGGTCGTCCGAATTGCACCACCTCTATTGTAATATTTTAGGTAAGGTGGTTTTATTGTTAAAAGTTAAAGCACAATGCTGGAGTTTAACCTGATGCCTCCTACATGTAACATCGATTATTTTTTGTTTTTACGCGATTTTTTGGGGGTTAAACGTAATAGATAACTGCCGCATACCGCGACTATACTTTTTAATGCTATTTCGAGGGTCTCTCACATCCCGGTTGCATTTATCCCGGTTTTCTTGATCGGTGGCGCTTCTCGTATGTTTAGCCTAGTAACCCTCCTTATCGGATTACCCTCCTTATCGAATGCACACCCCAAAATTCGAAGGCAAAAAAAATTTAATTTTTTCACTGTTTTGGGTTATTATTTTATTAATACCTGCTCCGACCCTGTATAATATAATATGAATTAATATATTAAACTCGAAATTTAAATTGCAAAGAATTTAGATATTTGTGTATTTATTTCTTTATATTATCTGTTTGCTTGTGATACCTGCTCGGTTTGCTCGTGGTGCAATTCGGTAAAGCGATTACGGAACGACATTTGACCGTGGTGCAGTTCGGTCAAGGGATTACATTTACCTGGGTACAAGAAATGACCCCTGATGAGCCGTGGTGCAGTTCGGGTAGCACCCTATTTTCGGGCGGAGGTAAATGTGCCACCAGTAATGTTATTCTACCTGCTACGAATTTAGGGGCGGAGGTAAATGTGCCACCAAATGTACCTGACCAGAAAAGGGTACCGGTAAATGTGCCACCGACCAAAAGGGTTCTTTAAATAAACACAGGTATTTGTGCCACTAAGGCCCAGTTGTTCAGTTTCGGGTTATCTTTTAACCTGGGTTATTTTGCATAGAAATGATTGTTTCAAGAATTGGAAACAATTCTTGAAACAATCATTTCTATGGAAAATAACCCAGGTTAGAAGATAACCCGAAACTGAACAACTGGGACTAACAGTGAAAAAATTAAATTTTTTTTGCCTTCGAATTTTGGGTGTGCATTCGATAAGGAGGGTAATCCATCGTCAAAACCTACCCTTACGGGGCGCCGCTGCGCTCCGCTCCGCGTTGCACCCCTCCAGGGCGGTTTTGACTCTGGTTACTAGGCTAAACATACGAGAAGGCGCCACACATCAAGAAAACCGGGATAAATGAAACCGGGATGTGAGAGACCCTCGAAATAGCATTAAAAAGTATAGTTGCGGTATGGGGCAGTAAACTATTACGTTTCACCCCCAAAAAATCGTGTAAAATCAAAAAATAATCGATGTTACATGTAGGAGATGCATCAGGTAGATGCCGTTTTCTCCGGTGGCACAAATACCTGTGTACTTTTAATATCCTAAATTCGTAGCAGGTAGAATAACATTACTGGTGGCACATTTACCTCCGCCCGAATTTAGGATATTAAAAGTACACAGGTATTTGTGCCACCGGAGAAAACGGCATCTACCTGATGCATCTCCTACATGTAACATCGATTATTTTTTGATTTTACAAGATTTTTTGGGGGTGAAACGTAAAAGTTTACTGCCCCATAGCGCAACTATACTTTTTAATGCTATTTCGAGGGTCTCTCACATCCCGGTTGCATTTATCCCGGTTTCCTTGATCTGTCGCGCCTCTCGTATGTTTAGCGCCCGCCGCGTAGCGGCTCGGAGCACGAAAAACCGCCCGGAGATGCGGAGCATCGGAGGGTAGGTTTTTTGATGCTCGCAGTTCTGGCCAAGCCAAAATTTATTATTTTGCCAAGTTGGTCTATGTATTTCCAGGTAGAAAATTTGGACCCGGATTAAATATCTGACCATTTGCCGAGCTGGCCTACAGCCTTATCGAATGCACACCCCAAAATTCGAAGGCAAAAAAAATTTAATTTTTTCACTGTTAGTGGCACAAATACCTGTATTTATTTAAAGAACCCTTTTGGTCGGTGGCACATTTACCGGTACCCTTTTCTGGTCAGGTACATTTGGTGGCACATTTACCTCCGCCCCTATTTTCTACCCTCTACCTTTTTTAAATTTACCTGCACGAGGGTAAATTGCATTGTAAAGAAATTAATTAAAGTACATTTTTCAAATTCACCAGTAAATTATTTTTTGCCATCCCGGGGGTAAAGTACTCACTTTTTACAGTTTTTTCCCCGATTTGCGGGGAAAAAGAGGCTCTTTTTTACCCTGGGGGAGTAAAGTTAAAAATTAGGGGGGGGAGCGGAAGAAAAAAAACTTTTTTGCCATTCCGGGGGTAAAGTACTCACTTTTTACCCCGGTTTGCGGGCGTAAAGGGGCACTTTTTTACCCTGCGGGAGTAAAGTTCAAAAATAGGGGGGTGAGCGGGAGTAAAGTTAAAAAATAGGGGGGTGAGCGGTAAATAAAGTCACCAGATGACTGGTGACTTTTTAGTAGTAAAAATCTGTAAAAGTTCAATTTTTTAATTTATTATAAAATCATCATTTTTGTACATTTACATGAATGTGTATCTGGCCGTAATTAGCGATACCGAACATCTTACCAAAATCCGAGAAGTTTTACGTTCTCGCTCATGGTACGTGTTGCTCTTTCAAAGGCACAAATTTAAATGAAATGAAGCATTGGAATCAATGGCATTGGTAGAATCAGGGGTGCCAACTGCTATTTCTTAGTAATTTTTAGTAGTATAGTTGGTAATATTACTAGTGCTATTTTGCGATTTATCGACCACGTGTAGGTATTATAAAAAAAAAGCGTTAAATTTTTGCTTTAAGTTTCTAAACTGGCGAAGTTTCTACTTTACCTCTCGGAATGGCAAAAAACAGTATATGCACGACGGTAGTAAAGTGACTTTTGGCCCACGGGTAATTGTTTCACTCGGCTGGCGCCTCGTGTAAACAATCCTTTACCCTCGGGCCAAAAAAGTGTCACTTTGCTACCTTGGTGCATAATGTACTATTATTTTGCCCTACACTGTAAAAAAAGCACGTAAAACTACATTCAAATACGTGTAATTTTTATATTCAAAATTTTAGTAAAATTACATATTATGTATTATTCCATTGATAACAATATAATTTCACACTATTATCAATGGAATAATACACAATATGTATTTTTACTATAATTTTGAATGTAAAATTTACACGTATTTTAATGTATTTTACGTGCTTTTTTTACAGTGTAGGGCAATAAAAAAGTCACCAGCGGGGAAGGGTCACGTGTTAAATTCATCATTAGTTGTGCGACGCAGCGTAAAATTATTGCGCTGAGTTGTTTACTCAACAGTTGTAAGTAAGCGCTTGCTCAGCGTACCGTTTAGCGAAACCGCTGTAGTCAACTTCTCAGCCACTGACCTTCGCTAAACGCACCCAATGTGTATCTGGCCGTAATTAGCGATACCGAACATCTTCCCGAAATCCGAGAAGTTTTCATCGACGGGCTCATGGTACGTCTTGCTCTTTCTAAGGCACAAATGTAAATGAAATGAATCATTGGTAGAATCAGGGGTGCCATCTGCTATTTCCTAGTACTTTTTGGTAGTAGTTGGTAATATTGCTAGTGCTACTTTGTGACACTGTCGACCACGTCGTGCATTATTAAAAAATGCGTTAAATTTTTGCTTTAAGTTTCTAAATTGGCGAAGTTAATACTTTACATCCCGGAATTGCAAAAAACAGTATATGCACGACGGGAGTAAAGTGACTTTTGGCCCATGGGTAATTTTAAAAAAAAGTCACTTTGCTCCCTTGGTGCATAACGTACTATTATATTTATTCTAGAATTTCTATTCTCAAGTTAATTTATTTGTCTTTGATTTACTCCCCGCCACTCCCATAAATCTGCCATTGTATACTTGAGTATAAAATATCAAATATTATATTTGAATGAAAATTATTTTACGTCAAATATTGATTAAAATGAAAAAATTGATTAAAAATTAGAGGTAATGATACCTCTTGGTAAATATTTTTATGCAATCCTAGCGCGTTTATCAATGATTTATGATTACTTTTGCAGTTCGTAATGACCTTCTTCAGTCCCACGTGGCGTTTATTAGTAAATTTACTCCCATGGTGACATTTTATCCCAAGGGATCATAATATGACCTCATAATTTTTGACTCAACAAAAGTCTACCTACTATATTTTATCTTACGTTAGAATTATTTATCACTTCCTTGTGTGTATAGTCAAATCAAATCAAAATATATTTATTAGAAAAGTAAAATTTACACAATTAATAGTAATTTAATCAAAATTTCGTAATTTCGCTCTGGAAATTTATTTGTACATTAAAATTGATAAAAGCATTCAATGAAGTTTTTCTGTCTTTAAACAAAAATTTTAAAAGTAATGTGTAAGTATCAAATTTAATGCACAAAATAACAAGAATCGCAAAAAAATTAAAAGAATGGTATTATAAACAATTAAATAATTCATTTGCATATTTCAATAAAATACAGTGCACGGAAAGTACACTAATTTTTTGTACTTCGAATTTTATTTGATTTTGTTTTACATACATTTTAAAAATCTGCCATAGTCGATACATCTGCATCGTGTTCGAAATTAACACTGTTTAGTCCCTTTAATGTTTCGTTAATTCTTTTCACCCATAAAATATTAATTTATTATGTGAAATTTAAAAACTGCGATTTGAAGGATGATGCAACAAAGAACATGCATGTTTGATTTATATTTCTTATTCCATGACTACGGATGCTACCAAAAAAGTTTTCGGCAGGATCCTGATTAAACTTCGTAATGCAGATAAAATTAAAATTATTTGCACCAAGTTTTGTCCAAATGTATTAGAGTAGACGGTCGTCAGCTAAAGCAGTTAAGTGCGTTGCTGCTAAAGCTGAATGCCTGGTTCCACTCCGGGCTCAGTAAAAACTTTATTCTGACCGTCTCCCCTCGGAAGGCAACGGCAAACCACCGAGGTGTAATCTTCCTGGAACAGCCTCTCTGGAGATGAAGTGTATACACTTCCCGGGGTTCGGAGCCCGCGTTAAGCAGTAGGTCCCCTATGTGTGTGATAATACTTCAAACGCACAACACATACATAGGAGAGAGGTCGCCAACGTCCGGGAGACCAGATATGGCACTTGAAGAAGAAGAAGATTAGAGTAAAAATCCAATTATTTATTGTAGTAAGGCACAAATTCTTTATTGGTTGTTTGACTACAGAATTTGATGCTCGTCAACACAGTGGTAGCGGTTTTCCAAATATCTAAATGTGAAAAATCTCTTGTACGTAATATCACACCTTATGAGTTCTCCGTTTTTAATTTCTTTACTTGTGCAATCAAACAGTTGATCGATGAAAAGCAGAAAATCAGCCGCATGAATATTTTGTTATTCTATACAACCTAAAATAGATAAAATTATAATATATTTACCATTATTAATTCTGAAAATTATTGTACATACAATTTGCAATTAGTTCTACTATACAATTCTATTATTATTGTACAAATAGTAACACAAAAATAAATTCCAAGCATCTTGAACACTTGCATTTCACAAAAATTAGCCAACTTGTCGGTTTTGGCATTTTTTGGGGTTAGAAGGCTAACCAACTTACAAAAAAAAATTATTTGCAAACATACAAACTAACTACTACAACGCCAAATGATCGCTTACAGTTGGTTTCCCAACTAAATCGGGTTTAAAAATTTTGTATAGATGTTAACCCAACCTGCAGGGACGTGCCCATGGGGGGGGATGAGGGGGGAGCTTCCCCCCCCCAATACTTTAGAAAGTTGGCAAAATCACCCAAAAGTTGGTGAAGTTGGCAAAATCACCCAAAAGTTGGTGAAGTTGGCAAAAGCCGCTAAACCAAAACTAGGTTTGTAAAAATTTTATCAACTCCAAAAAATTTCAAGTAATAAAATAATATAATATGCCTATTTTCTCCAACTGTACAAAATAACGTGTGTAGTTATATTTTGTAACTAAACACGTTATTTTAGTTGCAAATGTTACTAATTTTGATATAATTAAATAATGCGTAAAAATTTTGCTTTTGTTGAAACCAACATTCAGTGTAAAATGTAATAAAAAATTTTAATTTAAGTATTCATAATTATTTTATTTAGGGCCGCGATTAAAAAGGACAAATATTTGTCCTAAAAGTTGTAAGATTCCTCAAAAATTGCTTTACTACGAGGGGTCGTTTTTATATTCCCGGACTAGGCATGAAAACAAAAGACTAGAGCAACAACAAAATTTTATTTTTCAATATAGTTCCCCTGCTTTTGAATACAGGTATAACACCATTTCAATAACATCTTTAATTCAGTATAAAAATATTCATTTAGTTTTTCCGCAAAATGGCCCTCAACAGCTGCTATAAGTTCGTCATTGTCCCCCTTAGTGGTTTTTTGAGATTCGGGAACAAAAAATAGTCACCGGGTGCTAGATCTGGACTACAAAGGCGTATGTTCAATTTCTTCAAAACCACAATCAGCTACAGCAGCTTTTGAAAGTCTGGACTTGTGCACTGGTGCATTGTCGTGGAGCAACAAGACACCTTGCGTCAGTTTTCCGCGTCTCTTCACTTTTCACTCTTCGCTCTTCAAGCTGCTAATTGTCGCTTCTTTAGTCTTGTATCCTCCAGTACCAAACACTTGGTTTTTTCAACAACATCTGAAGTAATCACGTCAACAGGGCGCCCTGGACGGGGAACATCATTCAGTGATTCTCGACCATGTTTAAACAATTTTGACCACTCGCAAATAGCTGACTTAGAAGGGCAATCATTCCCGTTTACAGCCAACATTTCTTCAAGAATAATTTTTGGAGGTTTTCCTTGTTTTGTAAGGAATTTTATAACAGCCCGGTATTCGATTTTATTCATTTCGATACATATACAACGCGCGACGACACAAACTGACAGATAATAAAATTAATAATGATGCAATTGTTTTGTAAATTGCCACATAGGTTACCAAGGCATATGTGATTAAAAAACAGCCTAATGAAAAATTGCATAAAAATTCAAAACAGCCCAGTCCGGGAATACAAAGACGACCCCTCGTACAACACGGTTTTGCGGGTCGCATTATGTAACCAGCCCCAGCTAAATAAAATTTTCCTATTGACTACTGTAAAGAGAATGATTAATAGTCTATAGAAAAATTATTTTGGGTGAACCCTTGAGAAATAACCCTTATTTCGAATAATTAAAAATCCGGGTGAATACGCCACGCCCCCCATGCAACTTCACAAAAATTGGGGTAATTTCCGGACTTGTTGGGTATGTTTCGGTCCGAATGTGACTCTGACGCCGTTGCAGACGGTTAAAATTATCGAAGAATCGATAAAATCCGAAAAAAGTGCGAAAATCGGCAACATTCATACCAGGGGATACAAGTCACATAACAGCCGGCGCGGCCGCGGCTACTGGCTTTGCCGTGCCCGGTCGGAATGAGTGAAAATCAAAATGTATCACCCGTTATTTGTGTGGGATTCGATACAGACGGTTGGGTCGTTCTAAAAACCGCCCTTTGGCGGTTTTTTTAAACGCTACCACTTGGGCTAAACATACTTGAGGAATATTAATTCACCCCAACCGGGATCAATTAAATAGGGATCATATAAAACCGGGATATAGCTTTTAAAAGTATACTTTTACTTATCACCCCCAAAATATGGAATAAAACAAAAAATAAAGGGTAAGTGCCCATTCACAATGGACGTAAGCATAAGAATTTCATAAGCATAACATAAGCATAAGAAATACATAAAGTTGGATACCTGGTTTTAAATGGGAGCGTTCACAATGCAGTTACGTAATTGTTATGTTTAGGGAGGCCCATAACAACAACATAAGAACTACATAAGAACTACATAAAAAGTTGGAATATTTCAACTTTTACGTATTTCTTATGGAAATTAACCTTAATCTGAACGATGCGCCGTTTTTCACGCAGTGAACACACCTTCTTGTGTCACAGTTCAAATAATAATATAACCTAAAATTGTACATTCTTTTGTAAACGCTCTAAAAATTTATAAATTATAAATATATTTATATTTATAAATTATAAATAAAAATAAAATATATATTTGAATGATGCTCCGTTTTTCTAACCAATAGAAACGCTGTCAGGGTTGTTTTTTCAGATGGTATTTTTCAATTGAATTTTTTTCAATTGAATTTTTCAATTGTTCAGATGGTAGTAGATCCATTCTTAACAAACGATATAATTACTTAAACGACGGAGAGGTTATATCACAAAATAGTTTCGTGTTGAAACTTCATAGCGCCTGCGCAGTTTTTTAATTTTTATGTAATTCTTACGGTCATTGTGAACGGTCCCATCTTATGCTTATGTTTATGTTTATGTTTTATGCTTATGCTTATGTAATTCTTATGCTTACATCCATTGTGAATGGGCACTAAACAATAACCTTTAATAGATATTACGCTTACTTGTGGTGTCGTCAATCTGCCAGAGCAAAAATTTCTAAGTGTTAAGGTATATCTTTTTGCACGGACTGAGAAGAGAATGGGGAGATTCCACAAATCGTCCCTTATGCGCGTCACTGAATGTGTAAAATTTGCTAAGCTCAAATTCGATTTATTCAAAAGTTTGACCCGCTTTCACCCTAAATATTTTTACAGTTTACTATATAAACCTTATACTATCCAATAGTCAATAGGAAATTTTGATTTGAGTGGGGCTGGTTATATAACCCTAGCCGCGAAGTTGACTTTACTGACAATATTCATTTAGAGAGAGTCATCCATTTGTGGTCCGAATTAAAGAACAGAAGAATCCGTCTAAATGAATGACAATTATTCAATATTAATCTACTTTAATAACATGTACTACGTATAATATTGTAAATAAAATTATATTTTTATTATTTATAAAATGATCTACTTTTTATGTCCCAATTACTTACAAAAAGTTGGCAATTTTTAATTGATTCAGTTGGCAAATTGAGGATTGCTCCCCCCTGAAAAAAGTTGGTTGAGCACGTCCCTGCCAACCTGATAGTGTGTGATTCAGTTGTAAATATATCTTGTAAAATCAATCTTGTAAATATATCATCACGTGTTGGTTGTGAGTTTTATTAGTGTTTCAAAACAAGAAAAATAACATACGGTCCACTTTTTGTCGTTAAAATAATGGCTACAAGTGGAGAAGTAGATGTTACGGCTAAGTTCACCATACCTGAATGCAATTTGATAAGTGATTTGGAAGCTATATTTGGGGATCCAAAATTTAGCGATGTTACACTTTGTGCAGCCGGGGGAAAAGAATTCCAAGTACACCGGGTAATACTATCAGCTCGCAGTCCGGTGTTTAAAGCTATGTTTACACATAACATGCTAGAATAACAAAACGGTCGGGTGGAAATAATCGATGTGGAGCCTGAAGTCTTAAGAGAAATGTTGCACTTTATGTATACGGGAAAAACATTTAACCTGAATGTTAACGCAATGGATTTGTTAGTTGCAGCTGATAAATACAGCTTAGATAGATTGAAAGTTATTTGTGTGAAAACATTGTATGAAAGTTTGTCGATTGAAAATGTTGCTCATATTGTTGTCGTGGCCAGGCTCTATAATATTAACCAACTGATTACCGAAACGGAATCTTTCATTATTACTTACTTGGAAAAGATATTGGAAACTGATAGTTGGAAATCGATGTGTACAGCACATCCAAGAATTTTTCTTGAAATATTAACTGCAATAGTTAAAAAACTTTATGCCAATCAGCGCACACCTGAAAAGAAAAAACTAAGGATTCCAAACTATCATTTTCTTCTAGGGGGTCCCTTTGAGGAGGTGTCAGAATCTGACTAGTAAACTAACAACATAATTTTACTATTCTTATTGTATTAATAAACGTATGTACCCATATAAAGAAAGTATTATACAATGTTATTTCTTTATAACCGCCTTTGTTTGAAGATTTAACACATTTCCAACGTGTTTCAAGATTGTATTGCCATATTTTGCATGTACCAGTGTAATATTTTCCTTTGGCGCCAATCAAACCCAAGAGTAACAACAATAAAGCAATTTATTATGCCTTTTACTTTAAGAGAGCCTTCTGTTGTTACTTTTTTGAACCACAATAGCTGTTTCCAATACTCCGATAATGAGTCTCTAAATTCTTTTTCCTTTAAGCTTCTATACACAGTATAGAAGCCCTATTTTTTACTTTGGTAATTAATGGCTAACTAAGCCACTCAAGAGAGTCCCAGATCGACCCCTAGTTTTTACTCTAAAAATTTATATAAACCATGTAAACTAAAATATTTGAAAACTTTCCAATTCTATGACCACGAGCTTATCTGCCATTCTACATTGAACTGTTATTTTCCTCCCCCAAGTATTTTTTTAAATTTTATATTTGTGTAAAAGCGGAATAATTAAATTTGCGATAAATATTTGAATTTGCGGCCACAAGTTTGACAAGAAGATATCAGGAGTGCTAATGTAGATAAGCGGAAAAATGTGCAGTCGGGCCCGCTCGAAGCGAATAGCAATTAAGTTTCACTTTTGTATTTTCCAAAGTTAGATTTAAAATTAAATGTAATAAAAAAAAATTAAAATTGTCTGAAATTTCTTGGTGAAATTTTAGGGCGTAGAGAACCAATATTTTGGTTGTCCTAATATATTTCTAATATTTAATTACGTAAGTACTATTTTTGAGATCCTCCCCCTACTTTAGGTAAGGATCATTTTGGAAATATGTAACCCTTCTTAATTAATATTCAATTTTAATTTATATAAATGTGTGTAGTTTCCAAACCCGAGTATAAACTAGTTGAAATTAAAATATTTAAAAATGACTTATGTATTATGGAACATTTTTGATTCCGCTCCGTTCACTTAGACGCTTAAGCTTTTTAATTAATTTGATTTATATGAAACCAAGATATTATTTATTCTATCATAAATGAGTGAAAATCACAAGGTCAGGCACGACACGACCTTTCTAGTAAGCGATAAATATGGTTGTGCGGCCTAAAGGCCGCACTGTATCTTCTTTAGGTTGGTAACAAATAAATAAACACTTGGAAGAAATCCAACAACTTTTTGGAATTATGTTAGTATTGTAGATTTTCCCGGTTTAGATTCGTATTTGAGTCTCCATCTTGGAAATATATATGATATAATTAAGTAAATGAATTTTTTCAAATGTTAAGCCAGTAGGAATTTTTTAATCAAGTATTGTTTTCCATCGATTTTCCCTTGCACAAATTGCCTATCTTTATTTTGATTCTCAGTTTGACTACTTTTTTAAACACATACGCTATTTCAAATTACTTCCGCTGATTTGCTGTGATTTCCTCACGACTTCCTCTGATTTCGTTAGTTTCATGCCGGTGATTTATCCAGAATTTATTGCTGAGTTTGTTATTGATGTGGCGGTGGGGCCTAAAGGCCCCAGTATAAATTCTTTGGCTGTGATCTCATAAATAAACATCCAGATAAACACATAGAAATGCAGCAGTCTTCAAGAAATACAGAATTTCCTACCGACGAATTTTTCTTGTGACGAAGCTATACAATAAATCGTATAATTCGATCGGTGCTAAGTTTTGCAGATTTTTCATCTAAACGCTAGCGAAGCATATACTTTTTCATCAAGTATTGCATTTCATTGACAGACATTTGCAAATTTTGTTTATCATTATTCTAGTTTGACTCTCACTTTGACTAATTTTCTAGGTATACGCGTGCGCATGATTTAATAATTTCTCAAGATTTCCACTGATTTCTTCAAAATGATTTTCCAGAATTTACTGCTGATTTCGGTTTATTCCTTCAAAATTTCACAAGGTAGATGTTTTATAAAATAACTAGAAGATCAAGTGGTTATACACGGTCACTCTAGTGAATGTTTGACGTGGTCGTGCGGCCTAAAGGCTGCACTGTAACTTCTGTAGGAAGAAACTTGTATATAAACACCGAGATGTATACTTAATAAAACAACAGTGTTAGGAAATTTGTTAAGCTCAAAACTCATAAACGAAGACAAAAAGTGATGACCCGGCAAATGGTCATCTAAAAAAAGAGTTTCAGCATTCACCTTGCCCTTTTCATGTTCGCCGTTGGAGGATGCGTAACGGCTTAGCTCTGTATTTATCATACCAAGTACTTGAGAGCGGGGTTTCTCAAAGAGATTCGTGGATCCTTAAAAAAGCTTTCTTTGCACAACAAACTACTACCTATGGGCGCCAGTCTCAACCGAAACTTTCACCTGGTTAGTCACTTCTCTTGAGACAAAAATGGAAATTAAAAATAAAATAAAACTGGTTACGTGGAATGCACACATTTAATAAAAATAAAAGATGAAATGGCTATCTTTAGCAAAATATAACAGACTCTTAATCACACATATAATATTTACATAAGATTGAAATAAAATATTTTTACAAAAAATAAAACTGTCGGAAGTTGGTTATCGTGCGAAATATTTAGATCGTTGGTCGAGTTGGATTTTAAAATTCTTCTGGTGTAGTGATGGATTTTAATTTATTTATAAAATGTTAGCGTGCGGAAAACGCTTTTCTCTGAGGCAAACTCAGCAGAAAATTTATGCTACTTGTTCTACTGAAGGTAGACAAACCCAAGTAGGTTAATGAAAAAATTGGTTGATCGTTATTTTAAAAACATTGGTTAATTAACAATTTGTACATAAAGTGAAATTTTTGGATTACTTACGGTTGAACTGGTTTAATAAAAAGTTGGAGTGTATGGCTAGCCTCCATCTCGCAAAAGGATTAGCAACATTTCTGCTAATAAAATTGATCTTCCTAAAAATATTCAAAAAAACACAATAGTACGTTATGTTATTAACCAGAAAAATTAGCTAAAAGCTCTTTGAATTGAAAATTATTAAAATCGACAATTTCACCAGGTGCTTGAAATGGTTGTAGAAAAATTTTTGAAACTTATGGCACGCCATGGAAAGATTGAAAATTTGTGGTCGGCTTGACATCTGGACTCGCCCCATCTTGAGTTTAAAAGCTGGCGTCAATTTTCGTTAGGAACTTTATTGAAAATTCTCTGGGTTGCCCATGGTTGAAGTTTAAAGGTTCGCTAGGAAATGCTTCGACCTTATGGTAGGCACTGTTGGGCCTCACTCCAGATAATTGAAATTTAAACCTTCGATATCCGATCAAGATGGCGCGGTGGCATCGAAAATGTGTTGGAATCGGCAAATCCATTAAATCGATCGTAAATCGTTAATTAAGCACTGGGTGTAAGAGAAAAATAGGGTAAACCCTGCACGATAACTATCTTCACCACTTAATGACATTCCTAAGCATAATTGCTTTAAAAAACTCGAATTGAAATTAAAAATTCGACAGAACATAAATTTTACGTCATGGTGCCTTGACATGGCTTGTTAACCTCTTTACGGCAACCTTTGCGCACTTCATCTCTGACCGAGCGATACAAAAATCGATCCCATTGGTCAATCGGAAAATTGTTATTCGAAAAATAAATTATTAATATTGGATGTCGTTTGGGTTGCCTAGTGCTAACGTTGAAATTTAATTTATTGACTTAGGATCGAATAAATTAGTAAAATTAAATGGTGTTAAGGTTATGCTCTGTTGGGAACTAAATTTCTACTAAAAAAGGAATTAAAACTTGCTGCAAAATAAAATTTGCCAACGCAAACCAGAATGTAACAAAAGTTTGTTACAAATTTTTGTACAGTTTCGCACCTGAATTACACCCCAACTCCGAATTTCAAATTTGACGAAAAACCCAAAAACCACAGAAGTATGTAAGGACATTTTAATCAAGTATTGATTTTCATTGACAGACATTTGCAGAAATTTTGTTTATAAGATAAGTTTTCAATAATTTTTCTTCTACTCTTATAAAACCTTATAATATATTCCTTTTTCTCATTATTAGCATTGCAGAATTAATGCAGATTGCGAGGTTTTGCAATTTCTGTAATAATCTTTTCCACCCCTTAGAGTCTGCCTTTTCTGCACATTATACACATTTTTAATGGCCCAAATAAACATTCACATTTTTTTTCTTGCTCCTGTACTGTCTAGTTCACGTTTCAAAGCCATCAAAACAATCGAAGTTAGTTTAATAAACTATTAGGATCTCAGTGACCAACATATTAAATACATATATGGATTAATGAGATTTACCTCCGTTTTCTATCATTGACGCATATGTAAATTAACGATAATATAAATGATCCGAAATATGAAACCTAGGACTAATGTAAATTATCCTCAAGGGTGGGTCTAAGCTGCCCCATTTCACCAGTAGCTGAAAGAAAACTGTAGACTCCCCTCTACAGGAAGAAACCTGTAAACTACCCTAACTTTGATCCCATTAATATTAGCGAGGGGAGTTCACATGAAGGATGAAAAACGTTTTTCATTTTTTTAAACCTTACTCACAGATTATTTTGGAAATTTTCGATTTTTATTTTGTAATTTCAATTTTTTAAGTAAAAAAGTAATTTAAAAAGCCGAATGAACTGGTTTCAATTAACATACTTAAAAAAGTCTTTTTGCTTCCCCCCCCCCACGTAAGAATTCGTAAGATATTCCATACCCCCCTCCAAGATTTAATTATAATAATATGTTAGAAAGTATTTTTTAAATATAATAAAAGTTTTATGGCCGGATTGGATAAGCGGATAGCTACAAAAATACCCGTTGAGCAAACGCCGCAAGTGGCGGTCCTGCATTTTGTTTTTCTATTTTTATTCTGACCAATAATCTGAAAAGAAGTTTGATATATTCAGCGGCGAATCATAACTTTGGGAGGGCCCAGGCGTAAACTAATTATGAGGCCCCCCTAACAAAAAAAGATCGTTTTCCCCAAAGGTAGCATCTGGCTCCAGGCTCAACCTACCTAGAAGGCCTCCTAAAAATAGTAAAAAGCCTAGTTTTAATGCCTCTTAAAATACTTACATAGGGAACATTTTGGATTCCCCCCTACTTATAACTTTGTAAAATTCCCCCCCCCCCCCCCATTTTTATACAGTTGATAAATGCATAAAGCTTTTTATAAGAGGAGGGTTCAGCTAGTGTAAAAACGTAGGTGTACACTGCTTTAAAGTGCCCATTTTTTTTTTTTTGCTCCATAATTAACAAATTTTATTAAATTTTAAGAAGGGTTCTTTGTAGCACGATTTGGTAATGGTTTTTGAATCCGAATAGATTTTATAATTGAGTTGAATTTGGGATTTTTTCTGCGATTCGAAAAAGGTTACATTAATATTACAGATTTCTAAGGCGTCGTCCATAAAGGACGTCCGCAATTTTTTCTGTCTCTTCAACCCCCCTTACCCTCCTTGTCTTATTTGGTCACAACCACCGACCCCCCCCTTCATTTCATCAAACTTGACACGGCATTGTTTACACGACCGACATTTGAATTTTCAGGAGTACTATAAACACATTTTTTTACAAAATATTCCGGAAAAAAATCAAACACAATTTCCTTAGAAATCCTAAAAATGAGATGTTTATGCGCACGTCACATTTGTCCAACACCCCTCCCGCCTTAGGCGTGGACGTCCTTTATGTATGACTCCTTATCTACTCCACTTATAAAAATTCCATAGCATTCAGAAATGCTTATCAAGTACCGCTACAGCGCCAGCCCCAAATAAAGACAATGTAATGTATTCTAGTCTGACCACTAATTATTATTATGGTTTAACGACCCCAGATAAGGCTGCCATATTGGGAAAACATGCATTTTTATGAATATTCGTAAATTTCTCAGTTTCAAAAGGGTTAAATGACTTGAACCCTTTAAAATATTTTAGTCCAGAAATTAAAAATACAGAATAGCAAATACATATATAATATTACGTGCTCTGATGGTTATAACCCTGCAACCGATCGATTAACACGAAAAACTATAACAATTTTGCTATAACGAAGTTAGTATACTTTTTTAATCACTTAATATTTGGCTCGAGAAAGAAAGCGAAAAATTCGTCAGGAATGAAGAAGTACTCGAACATGTTGACAAGAGACCAAGAAGGGAGGCATCCTTTGCAAGGCAAAGACCCCCGATATGGCCCAAAATGATGCCGAACCCGTGATGGAAGCCCCCTTACCATTCAACACCAAGGTCAATGCCAAAGTAATCGGACTGCAGACGAGCCGAATCAAAACCTAGTCACCACGGAGCCGGTAACCCACCAAATGAAGATCAGAATCCCGCCCAAAGTACTTAGGAATACCGACAAATGGACAAACCTTATCAATAAGATGGAATGGTCGAAGATTCGGTGCACGATGCAAGAATCGCCCCGGAAACACTATAAGATAAAACGATAATAAAGTTTTTCGATGACACTCATTCCAAAGGAAGGTGGCTACTACTTACAACAGTTTAACGAAGAAAAACCACTCAAAGCAGTAATACGCGGCATACCAAAAGAGATCAACGCCGAAGAGATTAATAAGGAATTGTTCGCAAAGGGGATACCAGTAATTTTCACAAGCAGGATGAACCAGGGGATGGACAAGAAACCCCTGCCCCCTCATCATGATCACCATGAGAAGAATCGAAGATGCGAGAAAAATCTTCACAACCGAGAAGATAATTGACATACCGATTGGAGACCCCTATCGGATAACCAAGATCGGTCAATGTTATAAATGCCAAGAATTCCGCCAATGCGTAAAATCAGCTGGAGCACACTTCTCAAAGGAATGTCAACGGCCTGGGCTGCTCAAAGCGACATGTACAATCTGTGCCGAGGCCCACCCTGCAAGCTACCAGGGTTGCAAACGTTTGCTACAACCCAGAAAACCGAAACAAGAGTGGCACGGAAGATCGCCACCAAACTCAGGCCAACGTCCAGAACCACAAAATCCTTTCCGCGAACAATCTTTCGCGAAAAGAACCCCCGAAAACCCAAGTCGCAAATCCGAAACCGCGTTCCCAAAGGGACCCAGAGGACAACCGACCCATGAGAAGGAAGAACTCGCGGAGGTCAGTCGCGTTCATTCTGGCGGACCTCGCGAGAATAAACCTGGACCATCAAGTGATAGATGAAGTTGTTAAAAACTTCCACCATTTGGTAAACCACCATTTTCAGGATTTTAAACTAACTTTGACGATTTTATTTTTACCTATTTTATTTCACTTCGACTTAAAATTCTTTAAAATCTCATTTCTGGGAGCGGATGCATTTGCTCCGTCATGTTTTTGGTTCCTAATTGCGAGACTTAACCAGAAGGGTTTTATTTTGTCCGTCTGGTTTGTCCTCCGAAACTCGTATTTTTTCCGGAGCATCTGCTCTTGGCTCCAACGCGATTCTCAAATGCATAAAGTCTATTGGTTAACCCCAATAATCAACGCGATTGGCTGACGCACCACTTAGATGCCTTAGCCAATAAGAGCACCCGAATCACATTCTCCTTTCTGTGTTCCTGGATGTTGCCAAAGCATTTGATAAGGTATGGCATCAGGGCCTACTGTATAAAATGCTGAAAGCAGGCATCCAAGAGGAACTCGTAATACTGATAGACTCGTATCTGGAGAATAGAAAGTTCTGCGTAAAACTTGAAGACGTCCGCTCCACTGAAAAGTGGAACAGCGGGCGTACCTCAAGGCAGTCTTCTTTCCCCCTGGTTGTTTACTATCTATATTCACGATCTCCCCGCGGCGAGTCGAAAGTCAAATTCAAATTCAATCTCAAATCTAAATGAAATTCTAACAGAAGCAGCTCTCTATGCGGATGACACTGCTATTTATTCAAGCTCACTTAAACCGAGATTCGTAGTCAACCGCCTTCAAAGCTATCTTAGTACCTTGAAGATTATTTCAGCACCTGGCGCATCGGTGTCAATCCGAGCAAAAGTACTGCAACATTCTTCACGAGGAAAAGACATAAAGGTTCAAAACCCGACACTTGCCTGAAAATGTATGGCACCGAAATCCCGTGGAGGAGAACTTCCAAATATTTGGGAGTGACGCTCGACAGTGGACTACGGTGGAGTCCACATACTACGAAGGTGAGCAACAATGCCAGAGGAGTGCTAAGGGAATTGGACCCTTTATTGAGATCCAATAGTAAACTTTCTCTTAGTAATAAGTTGAGATTATTTAAATCATGCGTCAGACCCGTAATGACGTATGCATGCGAAGCTTGGTGGTATGCGGCGGACATTCACATCAAAAAACTCCTCATAATCCAAAGTAAAGCTATGAGGCGAATCGTGAAGGCCCCCCGATACGTTAGAAATGTCCGAATCAGGGAGGACGCAGGCGTGGAAACGATAGAAGATTTTATCCGCCACCTGCCGGAAAACTTCTACGGAAACCTGGGCAACTCCGAAAACCCGTTGGTCAGAGGGCTCGGTAACTACCAACCCGAAGACTTTGTAAGGTATAAGAGACCTAAGGCCATTCTCACGCGATTTCCGCCCTAACGAACGACAGCAATCAGTCAATACAAAGCTACTTTTATTTTTCAACGCTAAGAAATCCAATCAAGTCGAAAAACGGGATGTTGATTGCACAGTGCATCCAATTCTTCGACATGATTCGGTTTGCCATCAGCTATAGGAACGGGCTTAGCATTTTGTTGTTATTTAATGATATTCCCTTTCAGAGTTGTCTGCCGTACCAGTTTAAGAGTAAGTTGCTCGTATAACTGATACACCAGACTATATCAAATGCTTTTGGATATTTTGAGGTCTCCGTCGGTATTTGCCTCACTGGTCTAGGGTGGCATAGGGGCAGTCTGGGGAAAAGCACTCGGGGGATTTTTTACCCTGTCTTCTTCTCCGGTAGAGT
Source organism: Podabrus alpinus (assembly GCA_932274525.1). NCBI lineage: Eukaryota > Metazoa > Arthropoda > Insecta > Coleoptera > Cantharidae > Podabrus > Podabrus alpinus. The sequence goes on along the minus strand of OW026456.1, from coordinate 66,006,298 downwards.
TCAGGAACTCCGGCCACGCAAGACCGGACTCCACTAGAGGGGGCAACCCCCCCCCCCCGGACAGAAACCCAACCTGACCGGCATCAGGAGAAAACCAGAGGGTTTACCGCAGCATCGGAGCAACTGACACTCCCCCGATACGGAAAACAAGACGGTTAGACCCCGATACCGATCACTTTTGCATCTATTTCTTCATTCACTCCCAGTGTTCTATCACATTCTTAACACCACAATCCGACCCTAACATCGAAGGGGATCAGGTGGTGACGTCAATTCGAGCATTACCAGCTTTATTCAAAAAGGCATCTGCGCAAATGTCTTTATTGACTAAATGTCTAAGGGGGGGGGGGTAAAACCCAACCCTCCAAAATATAAATTCAGGTGCCGTGGCGCACCAGCTTTTTTAAGGAGGTACGGGCTTGGCCCGAGTACCGCAAGTTTTAATTTATGATTCGATTCTCCAACACGAAGAACTAGCCGCGATTGGCAAACGCACCTTAAGGGGTGCATTGTCCAATAAGATCGTCCTATCACTATTTTTTTCAACACAGTCGACCTTCAGTCGAGGAAATTACTAGCGCCTTATTTTGTTTCTCTTTCAGAATATCATTATTGTGAATAACATTTCTTTCTTTCCTTTTTATCACCACAATGAGACCCAGCTATGTAGTATAATATATTTCAGATTAATTGAAATTAAAAAAAGTCTAGCATCAAATTACGTTGTTATAAAAACGTACAAACATGCAAGGAAATATAATATAAGAGATAAGATTATCGCGCCAACCTTTGTCAGCATATGCATTGCTAAAGGTTGGCGCGATAATCTTATCTCTACGAGATCAGGTGGTGCCGCTAAAGCAGCATTGTCAGCTATTCAGAAAGGCAACTGCGTTTATGCCTTTCAACATAATCTCAAAGCCATTTTCGTCGCTAACCAAAAGGAGGGCAAAACCGTCCTTAGATATCGACGATCTTTGTTTGCAAGTGGGGGGGGGGGGACTCAAAATCCAATCCTGAAGTTCAAAATTCAGGCGCAGTAGCGCACCAGCTAGTTGAAGGAAGTGTGGGCCAAGCCCGGTATTTCGCAACTTAATTTATGATATTGTTTCTGACAGAATGACGTTCACCTTACTGGCATTATCTGCCAATCAAGAAAATTTGTGAACTGTTGTGAAGATTATTTTACAACAAATATCGAGCCAAGACAAAAGAAAATCAATAACGTCAGACGAGCCGTATGCGGATAATAAATTAATTATTTTTTATAATGTGACTCTTAAGACGGATCTGAATATCGTTGAATCAAAATCATAAATTAAATTTTGGAATGCGCGGGCCCTGCCCGTACTTCTTTCAACTTAGCTGGTGCGCCACTACATCTGAATTTGAATTTTCTGGGTTGGGTTTTCAACCCCCCCCCCTTCCGAACATCGTTGGCTTTATCGCGGCCCACTAAATACTTATTTTCACTAATTCAGTATTTACACTTAAGTTTGTATTTACTTTAATTTTAATGTGTTGTGATTGGTTCAATAGTTGGTAGCCATGGATGAGGTAATGCTACCTCGTGGTAAATATTTTTAATGTAATAGTGTGTAATTAAGTTGTAAATATATCATCACGTGTTGGTTGTGAGTTTTATAAGTGTTTTAAAAGAAGAAAAACAATATACTGTGCACTTTTTGTCGTTAAAATAATGGCTACAAGTGGGGAAGTAGATGTTACGGATAAGTTCACGATACCTGAATGCAATTTGACTAGCGATTTCGAAGCTGTATTTGGGGATCCAGAATTTAGCGATGTTACACTTTGTGCCGCCGAGGGAAAAGAATTCCAAGTACACCGAGTAATATTAGCAGCTCGCAGTCCGGTGTTTAAAGCTATGTTTACACATAACATGCAAGAACAACAAAACGGTCGGGTGGAAATAATCGATGTGGAGCCTGAAGTCTTAAGAGAAATGTTGCACTTTATGTATACGGGAAAAACATCCAACCTGAATGTTAACGCAATGGATTTGTTAGTTGCAGCTGATAAATACAGCTTAGATAGATTGAAAGTTATTTGTGGGAAAACATTGTATGAAAGTTTGTCGATTGAAAATGCTGCAGAAACTGTTGTCCTGGCCAGTCGCTATAATGTTGACCAACTGATTACCAAAACGCAGTCTTTCATTATCGCTAACTTCGAAGAAATATCCGAAACTGATAGTTGGAAATCGATGTCTACAGATTCTAGAACTTTTCTTGAAACATTAACTGCAATAGTTAGAAAAGTTTGTGCCTATAAGCGCACACTTGATAGCAAATTGGAAAACTTGCTTCGCAAATTACATGAACAGGATTACCCGTTGACCGACTCAGAGCCAGACTATGATTTTTAAACTACGACATACTTGTACTATCTTCGGTGTAATAATAAACATAATATGTACCCATATTTATTTATAAAGTATAATATTATTATTTTTTGTTTTTGTTTATATTCCTTTATAACCGCCTTTGTTTGAAGATTGAGCACATTTCCAACATGTTTCAAGATTGTATTGTCATCTTTTGCATATACCAGTGTAATATTTTCCTTTAGCGCCAATCAAAGCTAAGAGTAACAATAATAAATCAATTTATTATGCCTTTTAGTTTAAGAGAGCCATCTGCTGTTAATCCTTTGAACAACAATAGCAGTTTCCAAAACTCCAATAAGGTTTGATTATCTACATCGTATCCTTATTTCAAACGCCAGAAGGATATACAACATACGCCTATAATAAGATGAGTCTCTAATTGAAGGGCCTAGTGGAAAAAGTAGTTAAGTCACTTTTTTTTCAATTTGTAGTTGAGCACATTTTCACATTGCGGCATTTATTCTCTACAAATTAGTATATAAATCAACAAATTGAAAAAAAAGTGACTTAAATACTTTTTCCACTAGGCCCTTCAATTCCTCTTTGGTACCGTGACGGCTGTTCTGTTAAGCTACAATACACAGCACAGTGAGAAGTCTTATTTTTTATTTTAGCAATTAATGGCTAAGTAAGCCGCGCAAGAGAGACACAGATCGATACATACTTTTTAACTCTAAAGATGTATAGTATAAACTGAAATATTAAAAAAGTTGCTAATTCTATGACCATCGACTTATTTGTAATTTTTTTACTTTTTAATTTCATTATTTGATATTTTGGATGTCCTAATGGGCTAATGTAAACTATTCTTCATATTTTTGTTTTTCAACCAGCATGCATGTTTCTCTCTTCCGTCCATAACCCTTATGGAAGTTGTGGTGGCATCAATTTGCATTGCCTGCGGCTATTCGTTGCCAGTTGTTGCGATTTTGCGCTGCTGCGATGGACTCGTGCAGTCTTTGTCCTATTAGTTTTTTAGTTCGATCGATCCAGCGCGTTGGCGATCTTCCTCGCGGTCGCTTCCTTCCACTTTTCCCTCCACAATCAACCTTTCCGTAGTATCAGTTCTTCTTGCTATGTGTCCCAGATATCCTAGATATCTCTGGTTGACTGTTTCGACCAACCTTTTGTTGATGTGGAGTTCCTCTATAATGGAGACATTAGTTCGACGTGCCGTCCACGGTATGCGCAGCAGTCTCATATAATACCACATTTCGAACGCGGCAATTCTTCGTTCGTCGGTAGCTTTAATCGTCCATGTTTCCACGGCGTAAGTTGCGATTGCGAATATCAATGTTTGTACGATAATATTTTAAGTTTAGTTTTTATTGTATTGGAGCGATCTTTTCAAATTCTTTTCAGTTTTGTCAATGATGTTCTGGCAATCGCCAATCGTCTCCGAATTTCCAGTTCGCATCCACCTTTATTATCTATTGTCGATCCTAAATACTGGAAACTGTCGACTACCGTGAACCCAGCCACCCTTTGTATTAGAGGTTGGTTATTATTAACTCTGTCTATAATCATGATCTTTGTCTTCAAGCGATTTATTTCCAGCCCATATGTGATGCTTTCCTCCGCAAGCCGTTCCATGATGCTCCGCATATCCTCTTCATCAGTTGTTAATATGACAGTGTCATCCGCATACCGCAAGTTAGTTATTTTCTTTCCGCCAATGAAGGCGCACTGCTAGTCTCGTATAGCTGTTGTATAATTCTGATTAGGTGCACGGGTGTTCCCATTTCTTCCAGGATCTTCCACAGTTTATTCCATTTCACTCTATCAAAAGCCTTGCTGTAGTCCATGAAGCACAAAAACACTTTCACCTGGAACTCTCTTGCTTTCGCTATTATCTGTCTCACATTTAGAATTTGCTCTCGCGTGCCTTTTTCTGGTACAAAGCCTGATTGATCCTCTGCTATTTGTGGCAGAAGAAAGGATCTAAGTCTGCCATCGAGTATGTGTAGCATAACCTCACTTTCATGGGAGACCAAAGCTATGGTTCTGTAGTTACTGCATAGTGTCAGGGTACCCTTTTTGTGTATAGGGATTAGGATGGATGTAGTCCATTTATCTGGCCATTTTTCCGATGACCATATGCAGTGACATATTGCTATAAACTCTGTGATCAAATTTGATACGGCTTATTTTGTTGGGCGCCACATCCGGATTGGATGAAAAAATTCAAAATATTAATTTAATAATTTGCGTGCACAAATTTAACAGGAAGTTCACACCTTTGCCCCTTCTTACTGCTCAGCCTAAGACTCTCTCTGGGCAATGCAGGTGTTGGTGATTAAGGGTAGTTGCAAAATGATTCGAAGAAATAAACTTAATTTTGAAAACAGAAAAACAGAAAAACCCTATAAATTTCCATCAAGTCAAGTACTCTATTTATAAGTTACCTCCTCTACTAATTTTACCGTTGGGGGGGGGGGCTAAGAGGTACTAAAAATTATTTATTTACTACATCGTCCTAATAGTTTGTTAAAACGTAAAATTTGGTAATACTGGGCGTAAAGGATTAATTCTTTAGATATTTTCCAAAAGGGTTCGAGTGGATTCTATTTTCTACCCTCTACCTCTTTTTAAATTCACCTGCATGAGGGTAAATTGCATTGAAAAGAAATTAATGAAAACACATTGTTCAAATTCACCTGTAAATTATTTTATATTTATTTAAGAATTTCTATTCTCAAGTTAATTTATTTGTTTTTGCTTTACCCCCACCCCTCCCATAAATCTGCCATTGTACATTTGAGTGTCCTAAAGAATTATTTAAAATTTCTCTAAAATCCACCGTCGGCTTCTTCCCCAAAATGAAATTTAGTCGCCCTCCCTCTAAAGGCGGTGTGACACTTGTGTAAATTTGCGTGTAGATTTACGTGTAAATTTACGTGTAAATCTACACAAGTGTCGAACGCGTAAATTTGCGTGTAGATTTACGTGTAAATATTTTGTAGGAATATTTCTATATTTTCTCGCAAGTTGTGCGTGTAAAATTGCGCAGAAGAATATTCGAAGGTGTGGTCTATTTTTTCTTGTGTTGTGTTTTTGTCAGTTGGTAAAGGTTTGAATTGGCATTAATTGCCAATTTGAATCCATTATCACGTTTCTTTTAGTACTAAACAACACTAGGCGACCAGACATACAAACTTCTTATAGCCACTTACCGATCGAATTTTCAATTGACCGGAACGCGCATGTGCAAATTGTAAATTTACGTGTAAATTTTTACACAAGTGGCAAACACACTCGCAAAAAAATTTGCTAGCAGATTTTCAACAAAATTTACAAGCAAATTTACGTGTTTGACACGGTGTAAAAATCTATACGTAAATCTACACGCAAATTTACACAAGAGTCACACCGCCTTAATAGATTATTTTACCTAGAACTCGCTCAATTTCATTTTTATAGAAAATTTTCATCAGGCCGTAATTGAAGAGCATATAATTTTCTTCTCTCTATTATTGATATAATATAATTAAAACTTTTATAATAAAATAGTTCAATAAACGCGAATTTTTATTTAGTTTAAGCTTACGGTACTGTACAGTACCATCATCAGATCTTTGGAGGTTCTTGATTACCCGGTTGCTGGTGGCAGGAGAGGATGTTTGGCGAATACACACGGGGGGGTTATTTATTTTAACTTCAAGCAACGCTTCAAGTCATCATATATTCCTCTCCAGCTGGGTTTATGAAATTCTAGCACGCAGGCTCGGTCTCCACCTGAGGGAAGTAAGATTGACTAGTGTGGTCAATGTCAGAGGCAAGCTGGCGGGATCTCCGACCATCGGAACGACCTATCCATCCCTAATGTGAAAATCCAGACGATGGGCTCCTAACTTGACTACCTTTGCACTAAATTTTCCGCTTTCTCCCACTTCTATCTTTCTTTTCTAGCACCAAAATTCACACCCAGCTATGTAATGGATCAAATGGTGTCGATAAACCTACATTATCAGCAATTCAAAAAGGTAATTGCGTATAATCTCAAAGCCATGACCGTCGCTAACCAAAAGGGGGAAACCAACCTTGGATAGCGGGGGTCTATGTTTTCAGGGAGGGCGGCCCTCAAAATCCAACCTTGCAATTTAATTAAGTTTTCTATTAACCTTTTGAAGTTTTATAACGGTAAACCACCTTATATATTGCAATACAAATTCCACAAAGATGGCGACTATACCAAAAATGACGATTGCCTACTACGTCGACGCGTTAGATAGGAACGACAGAGTTTTAATGGAGCGTTGGGCAAAACTAGTTGAAAGGAAAAAGTGGGGAACAATGAACCGTAAACCATAAAGAAATGGATGTAGAAACCGTGGCCCAACGACAAGCGGACCGATGGGCGCCGACGGAAAGCCAGAAGATAGAAAGAGAAAGAAAGCGGAAAATTCTACAGGGATGAAGAAGTACCCGAACATGTTTACAAGAGACCAAGAAGGGAGGCATCCCTTGCAAGGCAATGACTCCCGCTATGGCCCAAAATGATGCCGAACCCGTGATGGCCCCCTTACCATTCAACACCAAGGATAAGGCCAAAGTAATCGGATTGCAGACGACCCGACTTAAAACCAAGTGACCACGGAGCCGATAACCCACCACATGAAGATCAGAATCCCGCCGATAGTACTTAAGAATACCGACAAATGGACAAACCTTATGACTCTTAAGACGGATCTGAATATCGTTGTATCAAATTCATAAATTAAATTTCGGAATGCGCGGGCCCTGCCCATACTTCTTTCAACTTAGCTGATGCGCCACTACACCTGAATTTGCTGGGTTGGGTTTTGAGCCCCCCCCCTCGGACAACGTTGGCCTTATCACGGCCCACTAAATACTTATTTTCACTAATTCAGTATTTACACTTAAGTTTGTAATTACTTTAATTTTAATGTCTTGTGATTGGTTCAATAGTTGGTAGCCATGGATGAGGTAATGCTACCTCGTGCCCTCGTGGTAAATATTTTTAACTAGCTGACCCGGCAGACGTTGTCCTGCCCAAATTTCTTATATTTACCCAAAAATAATATTTTGTTCGGCTTTTTTAAAAATAATTTGTAATAAGGTTTTGATTGGCGACACGATAACCGTCAGTACGGCTCTGTCACATAGTGAGGTTTTCTAACGCATTTTTGTTTTGTTCGCCCGCTGCTTGATTTTGAAAATCGTTAGTGGAAGATGAGCAGGAGTTGGATACAGCCTTATCGGGAGAGGAAGGGGTGGAGGAACAGGAGTTGGACACAGTCTTACCAGGAGAGGAAGGGGGGACCAGGAGTTGAATACAGCCTTACCAGGAGAGGAAGGGGGAGGAATAGGAGGCAGGGCTTTGTCATTCGCTCAATATGAAGAAGATAAGGAAGTAACAGCAGAATACAATCCATTGAGTGTAGATTCTTTAAAAATTGCACTAAAATAATTTTGCGAGAAGTCAAGTTGTAACGGAAAGCAGTTCGATGAGTATTCAACGCAACATTTCTTGGTCTTCTTGCACAATTCCGTTCAATTTCATTTTCCTAGCGTTGCTTTGCAGTTCGATTATTGCGAATATATCTTTGGCTTGCAGCATTGCGAGTTCTGCGACCTAAAAAAGTGCTCCGTCTTATTTGCGGCATTCTGTTCTTTGTAATTATTTGTATTATTTTGAGCGTTGAAATTACTAAATTCGTTTGGTTTTTTACTCCATGCAATGAATAAATGGGCAGGCGTAATATATTAATTTATTCGTGGTTTTCATTAGTTGAATTAAAGCCGCCTGTTGATTTTTTGTTACGTAAGACGTTACGTTTTGTTACGTCTTCTCATTTTCACGAACCATCAATCGATATGAATAGTAAGTTCATTGAACTGACTTTTTTGTTCGTTTCAGCGCCTGTAAGCGGATTTACCATCTTGTGCGAGAAATCATAACCGTCTTCACCTTGCCAAAATATGATGGGATATTGTAACGCATCATATGATCGGTGCGTTTCGTACAAACGCTGCAGCTGATCGTTTCGCCGTTGCAGAACGATATCACGTGATTCCAAATTTTCTCCAACGACGACAATGGCGACATCATCAATTGTTGGCGCATTGAAACGTCTTGCGTGTTCTCCCGCAGGCGTCCTATCGGCTCTGATTACAATTTTGTGATTATCAGTTGGCATGCGGTCCAGTGCGGTTTTAAACAATGCAATCAATTCATTGTGTTGATGAAAAAAAGTTTGAAGTTGTTCCACGATTGGTCTTTTCACCGAACTGTTGTGTGCACAACGTTGATCTACTTCTTGTGGTGAATTTCCCATGAAAAAAATCTGCAGAAATTTAAAGCCTGCATCCGGAGGCGGCAATAGCGAACCTGCTCGATGATATATTTGTCCTTGAATCTGTAAATGTTAATGTATGTTAATAGTGTTGTTGTCAAATAATATTTAAATAAGATTGTGTAATAATTACCTTGAAAGTGGGCATGAAATTGTCCCGCACCACATTTGTTGCGCCAAATGAAGTCATTTGGAAACAACTGTTGTATTTCTGAATTTGTGTTAGGAAATGTTTGGAATTTGTGCTTGCTCCAGAAACCAATGAGCGCAATGGTTCTGGTGGGGGGACCAATGGCGCCAATTTGACTTTTCCACTTGCGCAACACAATCCAGGGGCTTCAGTTTTGTATTTCAATGCCTTACAATGTGGGCACACAACGCTCATGGATCCAATAGCAACGGATTGGTCTGCACCGTAATCAATTGTCACGTTGTAACGGAAAGCAGCTCGATGAGTATTCAACGCAACATTTCTTGGCCTTTTTGCACTATTCCGTTCAATTTCATTTTCCTCGCGTTGCACTGCAGTTCGATTATTTCGAATATATCTTTGCGTTGCAGCATTGCGAGTTCTGCGACCTAAATTACTCCGTCTTATTTGCGGCATTCTGTTCGTTTTAATTATCAGTATTATTTTGAGCGTTTTAAATCTTTTGGTTTTATTTTACTCCATGCAATGAAGTATATCTTATATAGCTACATGCCAGTTAGAAATATTACCAACCAAAATTTGATTCTTTAAGTTGGTGAGTGACTGTTACTGTCGAATCAAAAAAGCACTTTCAGTTTTTCATAAGGTGACCCGACAGACGAATTAAATTAAAGCAATTGCCTCACCCTGGGAGAACCGCCTACGCGAGGTAAATTTTTGCAAAATGCTTTTTTCCTTATTTGCTTTTTTTCTAAATCGCCCCAGTATTAAGGCGAACAAAACAAAAATACGTTATCGAACCTCACTATGCCACAGAGCCGTACTAACGGTTAGCGTGTCGCCAATCAAAACCTAATAACCAAATTACAACTTAATTAAAAAAAAAAAATAACAAACCTTGTAATGCTACACTTTATTATTTAGTATTAGTAAAAATGTAATGCTTGTAATGCTAAATGCCTGATTTATATCAATCACCGGATCAAATATAAACATATTATCAATAGATAGCGCTACTAAATAAATTGACAGGCGTAATATATTAATTTATTCGTGGTTTTCATTTGGTTTTAAAGTAATTTTTTTATGACTTCCAAATTAGAGCCGCCATCTGTTGATCACTTATTTAACTAAAATGAACTTTCAGTTTTACCCGAATTTTCCAATTTCCGAACAACTTTTCCAGCATTTCATTACCTAACAACCTTATTCGGAGTATATATTACGAACATTAAAAAAAAAATAACAAAATCGGTCCAAGTCGCCACTGTAGATAAAAAATCATAGTATAGATTAAAAAATAGTATTGTTCATCGGCGCAATAACGATGAACCATTTTTGAACCAACGGATAATTGATTCACTTTGTGAACAAAAGCTACGATTCACAATCTATTCTGTGCAGCTTATATAGACCTTTTGCAATGTCTTTATAAGTTACTTGCAGGCTTCTCGATTCAGTCCAACTTTCCGGGACAACTTTTTCGATTTTTTATTACGTAAAAACCGTCTTCAGACTATTACAATTTAAAAAGAAATTAACAAAATCGGTCCAGCCGTTATCAAGTGATGCCTTGACAATGGTTTTCACTATAGAAATAAAGTAGGTACTTTAATTACCTACCTACTTCTGTAGGTACTTAAGGTACTTAAGGTCGCGCCACCTATTGACGGTATAAAAAGCACTTTCAATTTTTCCCGAATTTTCCAACTTCCCGGGTAACTTTTCCAATTTTTTTACGTAAGAACCATCTACGGACTATTACAAACACTTTTTAAAAAAAATTAACAAAATCGGTCCAGCCGTTATCATGTGATGCCGTGACGAAGGTTTTCACATTCATTTTTATTTATATAGAAGATAGAAGAAGATGTAATAGTGTGTGATTCAGTTGTAAATATATCATCACGTGTTGGTTGTGAGTTTTATTAGTGCTTTAAAAGAAGAAAAACAATATACAGTGCACTTTTTGTCGTTAAAATAATGGCTACAAGTGGAAAAGTAGATGTTACGGCTAAGTTCACCATACCTGAATGCAATTTGATAAGAGATTTGGAAGCTATATTTGGGGATCCAGAATTTAGCGATGTTACACTTTGTGCAGCCGGGGGAAAAGAATTCCCAGTACACCGAGCAATATTAGCAGCTCGCAGTCCGGTGTTTAAAGCTATGTTTACACATAATATGCAAGAACAACAAAACGGTCGGGTGGAAATTATCGATGTAGAGCCTGAAGTCTTAAGAGAAATGTTGCACTTTATGTATACGGGAAAAACATCAAACCTGAATGTTAACGCAATGGATTTGTTAGTTGCAGCTGATAAATACAGCTTAGATAGATTGAAAGTTATTTGTGGGAAAACATTGTATGAAAGTTTGTCGATTGAAAATGCTGCAGAAACTGTTGTCCTGGCCTTCGCTATAATATTAACCAACTGATTACTGAAACGCAATCTTTCATTATTGCTAACTTGGAAGAAATATTGGAAACTGATAGTTGGAAATCGATGTCTGCGACGCATCCAAGAACTTTTCTTGAAATATTAACTTCAATAGTTAGAAAACTTTATGTCAATAAGCGTGCACCTGAAAGGAACAGAAAAAGGACTCAATTGGAAAAATTCCGGTATAACTTTCTAAGGGGTGCCATTGAGGAAGACTCGTCAGAATCTGCGTCAGAGTAGTAAACTAACATTACTAACAACATACTATGTACTTTTACTATACTTATTGTATTAATAAACGTATGTACCCTGTTGCGAACCCCTGACTTTAATTGGCAATCAGAGATTCTGATAATCTCACATATGTGAATTATCCCCTAGCTAAAATACTCGCCGGTTTTTACTTATCTCCGGCTCTTGTGTTTATAAGTTTCAAATGAAAGGTTATACGAAGAATAAAAAGCATAACAACTACAAAAATTTAAATATAATAAACAAATAAAAATTAATTTGTACAAAAACAATTATAACTATGAAAGTATGCCTAAATGGCGTTTATAATTTAATTAAAAGTTTAATATTAAAAATTATAAAAAAGAATGTCCTATCACACTATTTATCTTAAAATTAAATTAAAAATTTACCTTAGTAAGTTTTTGGAATGTAATAACTTAGAATAATCTTCATTGGTTGCCAGTTCTTATTGTTTGCACTATTCCAATACATAAAAGTTTACAATATTCGTTGTTCTCACAATGGGAAATATATTGTTAATTAATATTGTTTATTTATTTATTTCGCACTTGTATCCACTAAATTATTGTTTTAGCGTCGCACACATTTATCAACTATTAATTTACTAGATGATACCCCGTCCGAGGACGGGCAGCTAGAAGGACGGGCAGCTACCCAAGGTCATATGGCTTTTGGATTGCACTGAGAGCTTTCCTTAATCTTCATTCAACTTAAGTTACCTTGGGTAGCTGACCGTCCTTCTAGCTGCCCGTCCTCGGACGGGGTATCATCTAGTTTAAAATAAGTAAAAAAATTTAAATATTGATTAAGTTTAATTTAAAAAAAAATATATATGTAAGTTTTTTGTTTATTTATTTAATGTTGTTCTCATTTCTTATTATAAAAGGCCAAGTCCTTCCTTCCTTCTGTCTGTCCCACGGAAATACCCGAAGCAAACCGAACCGAACGCATAACGGATAATTTCATAACCAATCGGATGAACGTATCATCGTATCAACGTATCATCGTATCATCGGATCAACGTATCATCGGATCAACGTATCAACGTATTTAAATTTCCTATATAGGTGAAAAATCTCTTATTATAAAAGGCCAAGTCCTTCCTTCCTTCCTTCCTTCGGTCTGTCCCACGGGAATACCCAAAGCAAACCGAACCGAACGCATAACGGATAATTTCATAACCAATCGGATGAACGTATCATCGTATCAACGTATCATCGGATCAACGTATCGCATGGGACCGAGCGTCAGCAGCTTGCCGCGCTTGAGGTTCTTCTAAAGTTTCACGTTGTTGACGTATCGCATGGGACCGAGCGTCAGCAGCTTGCCGCGCTTGAGTTTGTTCCAAAGTTTCACGTTGTCGACGTATCGCATGAGACCGAGCGTCAGCTTGTCGCTGTGATCGAAGCTGTTTTTCTGTGTTATTAGCTCTTGTACGTGCTTTTCTCTCACGATTCAATCGCCGTCGCTTTGCAGCAGGATTTTCAAAATTTTCATTATCCATTATGGAAGTTCACATAATGCTTTTTTGGAAATAGCTGTCCTATATAGACAAACTGATACGATGATACGTTGATACGATGATACGTTGATACGATGATCCGATGATACGTTGATCCGATGATACGTTGTGCGTTCGGTTCGGTTCGGTTCGGTTTGCTTCGGGTATTTCCGTGGGACGGACAGAAAGAAAGAAAGACTTGGCCTTTTATAATAAGAGATAATTTTCTCGCTCCACTTTAATTAGGAAAAATTCAAGTTATCTCCTTTTTTACCATTAGAAACGCGTTTTTAATTCAGATTATTTATTATATTAGCGTTTCTCACATTTGTTGATTACTTATTATTGCTTTATTCTAGTCGTTGATTAACTTTGAAACAAATAGTTAGAACTCTATAAAATTGACTAAGTTGATTTTTATGTAAGATGTACAAATTCTATATCTCACCTCTTCAGAGTTTGTCAACTTAATGCCTGATTCTTTTCTTTTTACAATTTAACAAATCTTTTTTTTAAAATAGGGGATCCAATGATAATAACATATTTCTTTTAAAGCCAATCACAGAATTTGGTTCTATACGTAACCGACAATTGAGTTGAACTAGATATAATGTGACAATAAACCGTTCAAACCTGACAATAAATAGACTAATTTATTGCTCTCCAAATGATGCGATATAACGTTAACTGATTTCAGGCAACTAAAAATTCTGTGAAAACTAATTGAATTTTTGTATACTCCTATTCACTTAAATTATTTTGTATCTAGCATATGTGTTCTCAGAATACTTTTTAATTTTAAAATTGTTTACTTCTTGTCAAAATCTGAACCAATAAATTAGTATAATAGGGGTAGTTTCTGTGAATATTGAAATAAAATAAAAATTATGACCGTAGGATATAATTGAATATAACACCATTTGGAAACAGAAAATTGTCGTAGTTCAAATTTTAAAATTTAATAACGTAACAACCCATATAAAGAAAGTATTATACGATGTTATTTCTTTATAACCGTCTTTGTTTGAAGATTTAGCATATATCCAACGTGTTTCAAGATTGTATTGCCATTTTTTACTTGTACCAGCGTAATATTTTCCTTTGGCGCCAATCAAACCCAAGAGTAAGAACAATAAAGCAATTTATTGTGCCTTTTAGTTTAAGAGAACCTTCTGTTGTTACCCTTTTGAACCACAATAGCTGTTTCCAGAACTCCGATAATGAGTCTCTAAATTCTTTTTTTTAAACTTCTATACACAGTATAGAAGCCGTATGTCTTACTTTAGTAATTAATGGCTAACAAATGCCCGTTTTCACCAACAAATTCCTAACGTTAAGAGTTCCCTAACTTGGAGTTAAGAAACTCTTATGACACATTTGGTTTTCACCAAGTGCTAAGATTCCTTAAGAGCGTGAAGAAATCCCTAACGTTAGGGATCCTATTTACCGATCCCTAAAATGTTAAATAAGTATTCCTTAGGGGTTATATTATAGGTTATAAATTAGTGTTTTCTTCTTCAAAACTTCAAATTACTGAAAGATATGGTGGATAAAAAGATACAAGTTAATCAACCTTATATTATTACTTTTTTACTTTTTGATTTTTGTTTTGAAATGACATTCTTTTAGGAATGAATTTATTAGTTGTAACACCAATATAAAAAAATATTATTTGACAAATTGTGCATAAGAAGGTAATTTTCAAAATAGTCGTGTTTTATTCTATTCCACAAAATATTAGTCGAATTTTACCAGTTCTCTCACCATGGATGCTATTAGATTTTTGGATAGATTAGAAAGATTGACGATTCATCAGATGATGAAGTTGTACACCCCAGAACCATTAAATAACGGGCAAATTATTTTGATAGTTTCAATGAAATGGAATTTGCTGCAAGACTTCGGTTAAGCATCTAATTTACTTTTATTAGTGTACTTTTCAGTTTTGCTACTTAGCAAGACCCGATTTTTTTTAACGCACGATAAAAGTTTAAATTTTTCTTCAGACGTAAAATTTGGGCATCTTTTACGGTTTTCTGTCATTTTTGTAATTATTTATGTTTGAATGAAGGTTATTAATTGCTTTACTGTTATAAAAGGATTTGTTTTAATGGAGAATTTCCGCATTTAGTACTAGCCTTATCGTCAGATTATAGGATTAGCTCAGACGAACCGTAATTAGTTCATTTTTCCACTGTAAGGAATACCTAGTAAGGTAACTCCTAGTTAAGAAACTCTTATGTTGGTGAAATGCAAATTTTCCTAAGAATTTTTTTATGGAATACTTAGCGCTAAGAATTCCTTGGTAGGTAATTCTTAAGGAAAAGTTGGTGAAAACGGGCATAAGTCCCGCAAGAGAGTACCAGATCGCCTCTAGATTTTACTCCAAAAATTTATATAAACCATGTAAACTAAAATATTAGAAAACTTTCAAATTCTATGACCACGAGCTTATCTTCCATTCTATATTGAACTGTTATTTTCCTCCCCCAAATATTTTTTTGTATTTTATATTTGTGTAAAAGCGGAATAATTTGTATATGCGATAAACATTTGAATTTGTTAAAACTTCCATATCGTCCTTGCTTTTGTAATAATTAAATGTTAGTTATAATGGGGATATAGGACTGGCCAAAAATTAAACACTCGTCTAATCTATCGTCGACGTTTCGCCGTCACTCACGGCTTCTTCAGGACTAAAATGTTCTTTATTGAGAAAAAAATTCATGCATTCACACAATTTTCTCACCTATAGATCAACAACTTGCCTTACAAACAAAGAGAGCCGTGCAAGCCAACATCATCGGTACAACATACAATCAACATCCCAAAAACCCACAATTACTCGTCAGAAAACCTCCAATAACACATTAAAACGTTTAAAACATAATAAATTACTTAAAATTATATAAAACCAATAAAATCTCTATAAGTCGTACGTTAAAATTACAAAAATCAAAATTGAAATTAAAATACAAAACCATAATCAGTATCTATAATTATTTATCCGAACTAATCGCACCACAAAACAAAACGAAGCAAAAACCTGCATGTCTCCGAACAAATACCCCTATCTCTACTAAAATGACTACACAAATACATCGTCAAAATGTATGCACAAAACGAGGGACTGGCTATGGGAAACCCGGCTAGTCCAGTATTAGCGGCTCTAGTGATGGATGAGCTGATGGAGAAGACGTGGGAAAGGTTGGGGGATCGGATTCCCTTGCTGAAACTCTACGTCGCGTCGATGACTCTGTTATGGCAGTACCAAGAGGAGCTGAGAATGCAATATTGCAGGAGTTCAACTCTGTTCATGAAGATATTGTATTCACGATAGAGAAGGAGAAAGAAGGTAGGCTACCATTTCTAGATTTAACTCTTATAAGAAACGAAGATGGTACCTTGAAATCAGACTGGTACATGAAGCCTACTTTCTCAGGAGTAGTAGTGGTAAACTACAACTCATACCACTGAATGAAGATAAAAAGATCCATAGTTACAGGACTGATTAGCAGGGTCATTGACATCAGCCATCCAGATTACATAAAACAGAACAAAGAAAAAGTTAAGAGTCTGCTGGTACGGAATGACTACCCAATATGGTACATAGAGAGACGGTGGCGATCAACAATGAATGAGAGACTGAATAAAAATAAAAAGAATCCTGGGAGAACAGATGAATGCATACAAGATAACAATAGGTTCATGAAATTCCCTTACATAAAAGGCCTCACTGAAGAAATCAGCAGAATAATGAAACCTTATTGCAGATTGGGGGTCTACACTCTGCAAGACAATCATAGCCTATACACAAAACTAAAAGACACGGTAGAAAAAGAAAAACGATCAGAACTTGTGTATAAGATACCTTGTAAGGGATGTGACCATTGCTATATAGGGCAAACTTTGCAGTTTCTCGGTGAGAGAAAGAAACAACACCAAAGAGATTGCAAAAATGCGATAAGGGACAGCATTTTGGGCGGGGGAGATGTGAATCAAGCAGCACAGAGTGACGGCTACAAGATGGAGAGAAGCACAGCACTGGTGGTATATCATCTACAAACTCGACATAATTTTGACTTCGAAAACATAGAAATAGTAGATAATGAAAGTGGTAGATTGAAAAGAAACATAAGTGAGATGTACCACATAACTAGGAATAAAACTGTGAATTTTAGAGAGGACACCCAGAAACTAAGTTTAATTTATAGCGACCTACTGAAATGAGGTTGGTTGAGATTCTGTTGAAGATTCGTGATGTGGGGGGGGGGGGGTGTTTTTGGTTTTATTTTAATTTCATTTTGACGATGGTGTAGTCATTTTAGTAGAGATAGGGGTATTTGTTCGGAGACATGCAGGTTTTTGCTTCGTTTTGTTTTGTGGTGCGATTAGTTCGGATAAATAATTGTAGATACTGATTATGGTTTTGTATTTTAATTTCAATTTTGATTTTTGTAATTTTAACGTACGACTTATAGAGATTTTATTGGTTTTATATAATTTTAAGTAATTTATTATGTTTTAAACGTTTTAATGTGTTATTGGAGGTTTTCTGACGAGTAATTGTGGGTTTTTGGGATGTTGATTGTATGTTGTACCGATGATGTTGGCTTGCACGGCTCTCTTTGTTTGTAAGGCAAGTTGTTGATCTATAGGTGAGCAAATTGTGTGAATGCATGAATTTTTCTCTCAATAAAGAACATTTTAGTCCTGAAGAAGCCGTGAGTGACGGCGAAACGTCGACGATAGATTAGACGAGTGTTTAATTTTTGGCCAGTCCTATATCCCCTTAATACTAACATTTAATTATTTGAATTTGTGGACTCGAATTTGAAAAGAAGATAACAGGAGTGCTAATGGAGATAAGCGGAAAATGTGCAGTCGGGCCCGCTCGAAGCGGATATCAAGTTTCACTTTTGTATTTTCCAAAGTTAGATTTAAAATTAAATAATGTAGGTAATAGTGTGTAATTAAGTTGAAAATATTTCATCACGTCTTGGTTGTGAGTTTTATTAGTGCTTTAAAACAAGAATAACAATATTATACAGTACGCTTTTTGTCTTTAAAATAATGGCTACATGTGGAAAAGTAGTAGAAACTGAGCTCACGTTACCTGAATGCAATTTGACAAGTGATTTGGAAGCTCTATTTTGGGATCCAAAATTGAGTGACGTTACACTTTGTGCCGCCGAGGGAAAGGAATTCCAAGTACACCGAGTAATATTAGCAGCTCGCAGTCCGGTGTTTAAAGCTATGTTTACACATAACACGCAAGAACAACAAACCGGTCGGGTGGAAATAATCGATGTGGAGCCTGAAGTCTTAAGAGAAATGTTACTCTATATGTATACGGGAAAAACATACAACCTGAATGTTAACGCAATGGATTTATTAATTGCAGCTGATAAATACAGCTTAGATAGATTGAAATTTATTTGTGTGAAAAAATTGTATGCAAGTTTGAAGATTGAAAATGTTGCTCATATTGTTGTCCTGGCCAGTCGCTATAATGTTGACCAAGTGATTACCGAAATGCAGTCTTTCATTACTGCTAACTACGAAGAAGTCTGTGAAGCTGAGAGTTGGAAATCGCTGTCTACAGCGCATCCTGGAATTTTTTTTGAAACATTATCTGCAACGACTAGAAAACTTTGTGGCATTACGCGCACACTTGAAAGCCAATTGAACAACTCAGTCCCACGTACTGATGATCACCCCAGAATAGTTTACTGGAAAGCTGACTAAGTGTCAGACCCTGAGTTTTAAACTACAACATTTATAAAGTTACATTTAATACAACATTTATATTTATAAAGTATTATATTATTATTTTTGTTATTGTTTATATTCCTTTATAACCGCCATTGTTTGAAGATTGAGCACATTTCCCGTATATTTCGATTTTGTATTGTCATCTTTTATTTATATCAGTGTAATATTTTCATTTAGCACAAATCAAAGCCAAGAGTAACAATAATAAATCAATTTATTATGCCTTTTAGTTTAAGAGAGCCATCTGCCGTTAATCCTTTGAACCACAATAGCTGTTTCCAAAACTCCAATAAGGTTTGACTATCTACATCGTATCCTTATTTCAAACGCCAGAAGGATATACGACATACGCCTTTAATAAGATGAGTCTCTAATTCCTCTTTGGTATTGTGACGGCTGTTCTGTTAAGCTTCAATACACAGCACAGTGAGAAGTCTTATTTTTTATTTTAGCAATTAATGGCTAATTAAGCCGCACAAGAGAGACACAGATCGACACTTACTTTTTAACCCTAAAAATGTATACAAACTAAAATATTAGAAAAGTTGCTAATTCTATTATTTGTCAATTTTGTTACTTTTAATTTCATTATTTGATATTTTGGATGTCTGAGGGCCAGTTTATCAATCTCTAGTTAGTGTCTCAAGTAAATTTATCTGACAAGTAAGTATGAAAATCGGTTGATCAATGTCCAGTTAATATTTACTTGCCGAATAAATTTACTTACCTTTAAGATACTCGTATTTAAGGTGCATTCATGCTTGACGTAATTTAATTTAATTCTATTTAATTTTGCGCTAAGAAATTGGCCCGGTTCATGGTAGTCATTTAAGAATTCTGTAAAGGCGGTGTGACACTTGTGTAAATTTGCGTGTAGATTTACGTGTAAATTTCTACACCGTGTCAAACACGTAAATTTGCATGTAGATTTTGTTGCAAATCTGCTAGCAAATGTTTTTGCGAGTGTGTTTGCCACTTGTGTAAAAATTTACACGCAAATTTACAATTTGCACATGCGCGTTCTGGTCAATTGAAAATTCGATCGGTAAGTGGCTATAAGAAGTTTGTATGTCTGGTCGCCTTGTGTTGTTTAATAATAAAAGATACGTGATAATGGATTCAAATTGGCAATTAACCCATTAATACCCAAGGGTCGAAAATAAAACTAATTTTATGTTTTTACTGCATTTTATTACTTGTCATGTACTCAATAAGAAATTTATAAAGTTAACAAAAATTACCTTGGTGTTACCTTCTCTGCCTCGGGCAATGGCGACGCAGATATAAAAAATAAAATAGGTCAAGGACGAAGAGCTATAAAGCAACTGAACCCGATATTATGGAATGATAAAATAAAGAAAACAACAAAATAAACGTCGTGCATATACTGTTTTTTGCAATTCCGGGAGGTAAAGTAGGAACTTCGCCAGTTTAGAAACTTAAAGCAAAAATTTAACGCTTTTTTTTTATAATACCTACACGTGGTCGATAAATCGCAAAATAGCACTAGTAATATTACCAACTATACTACTAAAAATTACTAAGAAATAGCAGTTATCTATTTTTTTACCGCAGGGTAAAAAAGTGCCCCTTTACACCCGCAAACCGGGGTAAAAAGTGAGTACTTTACCCCCGGAATGGCAAAATAGTACATTATCGTCGTGCATATACTGTTTTTTGCCATTCCGAGAGGTAAAGTAGGAACTTCGCCAGTTTAGAAACTTAAAGCAAAAATTTAACGCTTTTTTTTTATAATACCTACACGTGGTCGATAAATCGCAAAATAGCACTAGTAATATTACCAACTATACTACTAAAAATTACTAAGAAATAGCAGTTGGCACCCCTGATTCTACCAATGCCATTGATTCCAATGCTTCATTTCATTTAAATTTGTGCCTTTGAGAGAGCAACACGTACCATGAGCGAGAACGTAGAAATTGCCGAAAACTTCTCGGATTTTGGTAAGATGTTCGGTATCGCTAATTACGGCCAGATACACATTCATGTAAATGTACAAAAATTATGATTTTATAATAAATTAAAAAATTTAACTTTTACAGATTTTTACTACTAGAAAGTCACCAGTCATCTGGTGACTTTATTTACCGCTCACCCCCCTATTTTTTAACTTTACTCCCGCTCACCCCCCTATTTTTGAACTTTACTCCCGCAGGGTAAAAAAGTGCCCTTTACGCCCGCAAACCGGGGTAAAAAGTGAGTACTTTACCCCCGGAATGGCAAAAAAGAATATATACAAAGCAATCGTGGAAAGCATATCGACTTATGGTTCGGAAGTTTGGGTAGTAAACGAGAGAAATAGAGGCAAACTGCAGCCCTAGAGATGGACTTCTGGAGGCGCAGCTGCGCAGTCTCCAGATTGGAACACATACGAAATGACGATATTCGGCAAAGAATGGAGATAAAGGGTTTGATAATGGACACAGTAGAGGGCAAGAGGCTGAGGTGGTTCGGCCATATGCAGCGAATGGACACAACTCGATGGCCAAAAAAAATATGGCAATGGACTCCAGGTTACAGAAGAAAGCGAGGCAGACCAGCAAGAACCTGGGCTCAGGAAGTGAAGGAGGCGATGGAAGCCAGAGGCTTAGAAGAAGGAGACTGGACCGATAGAGAAGATTGGAGAGCAAGATGCGAGATACGGAGAAGTCCGTAAAATACTCGCCAAAAAATTTATATTTATATTTATAACAAAAATTATACATTTGTAGTATTTTTACAAAATAATGTTGCATAAAAATATTTATTATTGGTAGAGCACGGATTTGTCAACCCGAATTTCAAAATTACCTAGAGATTCTGAAAGCTGACGGTTTATATAATATAATAAAAAATAAAATTTGCCATAAATTCGGAAATACTTGAATAAATCGACGTTGAAGTTTGAAAAATTATGTAAGTGACGCGCATAAGGAATCTCATGTAACCTGTATGAAATTTCATAAATTCATAATCATAAATATGCAAAAATTAAATTTTGTGATTACTCGTATATTGACATATTTTATAAAAAACATAATTAATGTTCTGTTGAGAATAAATTGTAGCAGCTGTAAAGTAATTTTGTTCAATAACATAATAAAAAATTAATTATTTTAAAAATGTTGCGTATACGCAACGTTGGGGATTACTGGGTTAATGCCAATTCAAAGTTTTACCAACTGACAAAAACACAACACAAGAAAAAATAGACCACACCTTCGAATATTCTTCTGCGCAATTTTACACGCACAACTTGCGAGAAAATATATAAATATTCCTACAATATATTTACACGTAAATCTACACGCAAATTTACGCGTTGACACTTGTGTAGATTTACACGTAAATCTACACGCAAATTTACACAAGTGTCACACCGCCTTTACGTTAAATTAAATTACGGCGCCTTAAATGTAGCATGAGCGCCTATAGGTGGTTACGTACATTTAACTTTCTTAAATTAAAATACGTTAAATTAAATTACTTGAAGGAGCTAACTAGAAGCCGACCATTCACGATTACAGATCGTTAATCATCGTTTTGTTATGGTTCGTATTTTTAATCTCATAACGCATAACCAATTATATTTTTTTAGATAAAAATAAAAATTTATCACGAAATTATTAAAATTTATACGGATTACATTATAGCTCTTGTGCCAACAGGAAATTAAAAATATTATACCGGGTGTTCATTTTAAAACTTCCAGCAATTAATATCTCAAAAACCAAAAGTCAAATGAAAAAATGTTTTGGACAAAAGTTGTATGATAGCGAGGGGGAAAGAACATGGCATAATTGTTTTTTTAATTTATTGACCTTTTCAAGATCATTTGAAGGTCAACTTTGTTTTTTTAAATGGCACCTTATATTTTTTTAGCAGATTCATATTTTGCACGAATAAATAAACAACTTTTGTTGTAAAATTTTTTTTATCCGACATTATGAATGGATCCGACGCGCATGAATGGATTATCGAGATTCCTTAAAGGATATAATCAACATTGTTAATCAAAATTTAATATTTACAAATGGGGAACATTTTGAAAACTTGTTATGAAAACACTCGTTTACAAACATTTTTTCCACTGTTTAATACTAGTAAATAGCCTTCTAAAACTTTTAAATATTAAATTTTGATTAACAATGTTGATTATGTTATTTTGTTTCAACGCATCTTACTCGAAAAGCCTAATGTCGGATAAAAAAAATTTTCCAACAAAAGTTGTTTATTTATTCATGCAAAATATGAATCTGCTAAAAAAATATAAGGTGCCATTTAAAAAAACAAAGTTGACCTTCAAATGACCTTGAAAAGGTCAATAAATTAAAAAAACAATTATTCCATGTTCTTTCCCCCTCGCTATCATACAACTTTTGTCCGAAACATTTTTTCATCTGACTTTTGGTTTTTGAGATATTAATTGCTGGAAGTTTTAAAATGAACACCCGGTATAATGTACTTGATTATTTGTAGCTTATTGTACTAGTAGATTATTGTACTAGATTATTGTTAATTTCATCACGAAACTAATAATTTTTTAGGATGGCAAACTACTAGGTAAATTTATTTGATAGCGATAGCAATGAAGAAGAATTGAGAGAATTTGTGGAAATTCTATATACTACACGTTTTCCAGCAGTAATTCAGAAAACCTCACCTGCTGTTCAGAAATCGTGAATTGTAATTCAGATTTGTCAACTTATATTCAGAAATTGTGAATTGTAATTCAGATTTGTCAAGTGATATTCAGAAATCGTGAATTGCAATTGCAATTGACAAATCTGAATAACCGTTGACGATTTCTGAATATTAATTGACAAATCTGAATAACGGTTGACTATTTCTGAATATCAATTAACAAATCTGAATAATGGTTGACGATTTCTGAATATCAATTGACAAATGTAAATAACGGTTGACGATTTCTAAATTACTGGTGGAAAAGTAGAAGACCGTATGTGATTCGTCCTCGACCAAATCATATGGAGCTTTGGGATGACCATGATTTCTTTTTCTAAAATATACAGGGGAATTCCCAGGATTTCCAATGCGTTACAACGAATTCCATGGATTTACAGGGAATTCTAAAGATTTTTCAGTTAATAATATTTTTTGTGTAAATTAAGTAGATTAATGGATCGCATTCTCGACTATTTTTTAAAAATCCTAAATGATTTTTTAATATTTTTATAGAAATTTCCAATTCTTTTAATAAGAATTTTCCAAATAAAGAATTCATAGGATTTCAAAATAATTCTGAAGATCTTTAAGAAATTCTATGTAATTTTAAGTATTTCTAAGGATTTTTTACATTTAAAATATTTTTGGAACCACCAATCTACGCTCCCTCCAATTCCACAATTTTACTAATGGAAAATCTAATTCCTAAATTTTTTAAGATTTTTATTTTTGCAGAGACCGAGGACTAAATATCGCGAAAAATTTGTGTATTCTATAAAGAATTTTAATAATCTCTTCTAAATTCTAAAGATTTCAAGGAGTTTTCAATGAATTCCAGAAATTTGTGTATACCGCACTAGGAATTTCTAGAATTTCCACCGATTTATAAAAAATTCCTTTGATTTCTAACGATTTCCTGTGATTTAAACAAACTTTCCAAACAATCTACTCTATATATATAAAAAGATAAGGGTTTTTATGCAACGCTTTTATGCAACGATTTTATGCAACGATTCTATGCAACGTTTTCGATAATAGGATAATCTGACAACCAATAAAAAATTCTATTATATAATTCAAAGGGAATCTACTCTATATATATAAAAAGATAAGGGTTTTTATGCAACGCTTTTATGCAACGATTTTATGCAACGATTCTATGCAACGTTTTCGATAATAGGATAATCTGACAACAAATAAAACAAGGTGGAACTCGCTTTAGCGGCAGTTCTTAGGCTTCTATACAGCTACCTTTCTGGTGTGGAAAGTTGTTATTATCTGGTTATTTTTGATCGCCATATAATGTAACATCACAAAATCAGATAATCTGCACCAATTAATTTTTTTGCGATTGGTAATTATCATTTACTATATAATTAATAACAATCAAACTTTTCCATTCTATTAGAAATTTTACTTCTCTGTAATGTATGGTCCTTTTTTTGAGGTAGACCAATCCTCTCCTTTCTCTTTTATTTATAACTTAACTTCACTAACCACATCAATAAAAAATTATTTTTTCACATCAATGTAAAACAAGTAGTTTATATAGGGAGACCTCTTCGAAAATATCTTTAACTTAGTAAATTTCTTTCGAACATTTGCGTATTTATAAATTGCATTAGCGAATCGAAGCAACGAATTAACAGATTAACGCAATACTATATAGACGAAGTATTTAAAATATAACAACGTATCAGTTGATCAACGTTATGATTGGCTCTGAAACATGCGGACGGACACGAAGCCAGACCATAAGGCTTCTTTCTATACCTTGTATAGAAGCCTAAAAGTAGCGCACTGGCTACCCAGTTCTTAGACCTCTATACACACAGAGTATTTCCAACACGATTTGAAACGCTCTGTATGATTTTGAATTATGCGCACGGACAGACGGACACGGAGCCAGATCATAAGGCTTCTTGTTATACTTTGTATAGAAGCCTAAAATGGAGTCTTCGGCTTCACCTGCCGCTTTTCATGATCGTAGATGGACGGTACGTATCGGCTAACCCTTGAGAATTACCTCGCGTCGGAGAGACGGGGTTCTCCTAAGAGATTCGTGAGTACTTAAACGGAACCTTTCCTTGCACAATAATTATTACCTTGTGGGCGCCATGCCCCAATAGGGCTTTCATTACCTAGTTGCCTTTCTCGAGACAAAAATTGAACTTAAAAAAATAAATTGCCTTTCTCGAGACAAAAATTGAACTTAAAAAAATAAAACTTGACTAAATGGAATGCACACGTTTAATAAAAACAAGCAATAACGCCTACACCGCGAAGTGAAGAAGAAAGTTTTCCGTTGCCATCTTCATTCTATGCCGTTCGCCATATTGCTTGGTTCGTCCGCGTTTAGGAATGATTTCTCTATCCAAGAACAGGAAAGTGCCCTATATTTGCTTGTTCATGCATCCGAAGCTATTGGCAATAAAATTAATGCAGTTGTTTATACCGGCAACCACATTCGGTTATTGCCATATCTGGCTCCCCTCACTTAGTTTCGCCTGCTGATCAACGCAGTTCCCAGGGTGTGGCACGTGGAGCCATAAGTGAGAGTTGGGTATCCTGCAAGGACCAGTTACCAAGGACCATCTCTCGTTATCACGCTCGATGTGACCGTCCCGGTACTAGGTACTACCTCTGCAGCATAACCCCTACACCCCTTTACCTTATCCTCCCGGATAAGGTAATGAATAGAAATAAGTTTGAATAGAAATATTTACAATCAAAATATATATTTGATTAAAAGATAGATAGGTTAGGTCGAAAATTTGAATTTTCACTTGGAACCGAGTTTGAACTTTGTTCGATAATTTGGCATCTTCATCGCTGAATACAAACGTGATAGCTCTTCCCACAGAGTCAAAACGACTTGCACGAGCAACACTATGTAAATAACTATGTGCATCGGATGGCATATAGTAATTGATGATGGTGTTTATACCAACAACATCCATTCCACGTCCGAAGATGTCTGTCGCAAATTACTTTATATTAATTCTGGCCCAAAGCGGCTCATGGTAAGAGGAAATCGATGTGTAGATTCCGGTAGCTGACACTTCAAAGTTGGAAAAAATCGCATCAATTTGCGTGCCATTCCGCGTAGTGGGTATCGCTGGCGACCGAATTTGGAGTCCTAGTTCTCTAAGTGCATGTTGTAGGCCATTACTTTCTTCCTTGCTGAAATCCTCATTGAAATCTCCAGTAACCAGAGTACGTGGTACTAAGTATAAGCAAGACATCTGCTTTTTTATTAAAGAGATCATTGTGTTACAATTAAACCCTGGTGACTTGTAAACGACAATTATTCGGATGTTAGAGAAGACAATAGAAGAAACACTGCAGGAACCTCGTGAGTCGTATTCTATTTCGGAATTGGTGTCTATAATACATTCATGAACAGACGGACAACAATACACACGTACACCAATCGGTCGACGGACATCGTTACTATCTACTGATGCAGCAATAAGATGATCTCCTAGCGGAAAATTGTCACTTGAGAGCGTCCATGTCTCCGCCATAAGGATGATATCCGAACTCTTATAGACCTCATCCGATGCATAGAGACTATAATGAGCAGGAAGTGACTGGACATTGTGAAAGATGACTTGTATTTGTCTGTTGCTATCATTCCTAATGCGCAAATGTTCAAATGAAGGCATTAGCTTCATCTCCTGGTGTCGTTTGAATTCAATAGATATCGGATCATTCTCTTGCGGCATTTTTGTCTTTTTAATGATTCCAATAAGAAATAATCCTGATGCTTTTGTTGCTCGTGAACATGCAACATACAGAAGAGCACGCTTGATTCCAGGAGTAAAATGGACAACAACGAGCTCGTATGTGGATCCTTGGGATTTATGTATAGTTTGAGCTTCAGCTGCATTAAGTGGGAATTGCGTCCTTGTTACCTTTGTGGCCGAATTCGATCGTGGCTGGATGACGACCGTACATGGTGAGATGGGAGTCCATTCCGAATCAATTTGAAGTTGCTGACTGAGGTTAATATTGCGCAAACGAAGCTTCTGTCCACTTCGGGAATTTTCAAACTTGACCCAGAGACGGAGAGGCTTTTGTCTAGATGCATCCAAAGTACTAATACCAAAGTCAATTCTTTTCAGAATGCATCCCACACCGTTAACCAAACCGTCACTTGTGTCTACATTCACTGTCATGATATAACGTCCACCTTCTTTGAGAAAGAGGCTTGTGTGAAGTCCCTGTGTCTTAGATAGAGGTACAGATGCTATCCAGTTGAGGAGTGCAACTTTGGATGCCTCGCTCGTGTAAGCAGAAAGGGAATCCTTGGCGGTTGAGATGGCTTGATTTCCTGGCAAACAGGATAACGCAAAACTATTGTGGGCATCAACTGCTTCATTCGTGTAAAAAAGATGAATAGGGCGTCGGCTTACTATTTCTTCAGGCGTAGTTGGAAACTCACGGGATTTGAACAGTTTCAAATCATCATCAGTCATCGTCCCTGACGCCATATTGTTTAATGCAAGAGCAAAAGCTGCATCATCGCGTTGTCTCATAATTGTGGTCAGTTCATGAACAGTAAACATGTGCCATAAGGGTTTGTTGAAAAGCGACGAAATCGAATTCGACATTGTTCCAGCCAGAAGGGATGTTGCCATAACAGGTGGCAGCTGCCTGAAGTCGCCAACGGCTATGACCGATATACCACCGAAAGGTTTACATCCGTCACCTCCTCCTCCTCGGTCCTTTTTCACCCTAATGAGGGTTTGGTGACGTATGATTCTGTCATGTGCTGATGTCATTTAGGGTTTCTCTCCACGCATCACGGTCCGTAGCCAGCCGAGTTGCCTCTCGTAGTCCGCAGTTTATTAGTTCTTTGGTCTGGTCGGCCCACCTCTTAGGCGATCTTCCTCTAGGTCTTTTGCCTTCGATTTTTCCCTGGACTATCAATTTCTCCATCGTTCCATCTCTCCTGGATATATGTCCAAGATATCTCAGGTACATTCGGTTAACATCCCGAAGCAGGTGTCGTTTGACTCTGAGTTGCTCTAAAACGGAGTCGTTAGTGCGATGTTCTGTCCAGGATATTCTGAGAACTCTTCGGTAGACCCACATTTCGAATGCGTCAATTCTTTTCTTATCGGCTTTCTTCAATGTCCAGGTCTCAGCAGCATATGTAGCCACCGGGCTACATATGTACATCCGTCACATAGGTCTCTCAATCGTTTGTCGATCATTTCCAAAATATGTTGACCAACCATACTAATCTCGTCTATGATAAGAACACGAAGTTCTGAATAGAGAGTGGCCATTGTATTAGAGACGCTGTCTGAGAGCTTGCTAGCCTCTTTTTGGTTCACGGGAAGTTGGAATGCGTTGTGAATTGTGAGTCCGAAGATATTAAATGCCGCTAATCCGGTAGGAGCCGTCAGAAGGACAGAAGGTTTATCAGGATTCGAATTAACTTTATCATTGAACACTCTAATTAATGCTTGGTATAGAGTTCTAATTACATGAGACTTTCCTACACCGGCACCTCCCTTTAAGTAGGTGTAGATGGGGATATCGGGAGACCTTTTGAAGTGATCAAGCAGGTGAGTTACAAAATCCCGTTGTTGAGTATTTAGCGATGCGAATAATTCTTCAAACTCTTTATTGGGAATTCGATTAGGAAGCGTAAACTTTTCAGACATTGGGCGTATCACGTCACCACCAAAGTCAATGGCACCAGCAGCAACGGGGTCGATTAATTCGAATTCCTCCTGAATCTCTTCCGGTATGCTATCAGATTTGTCATCGTCAGATTGACGATCCTCACTCAATGCGCTATCCATAGCGACATCCAGAATATCTTCTTGAAAGGCATTAAATTCGCGACGATTGGCAGAAATTGCTTCTATATTATCAGTCGCTATCTTCTCGCAATCTTGATTTATAATTTCGGTTTCCTCATCCCTCCAAGGAAGATAGAGCATCACTTGTTCGCGGAAAAAGTTGTGACGATCTTTATTCTTGTTGTAGCGGACGTGGCGAATAATTTTTGGAAATGTTCGCTTCCAAACGTATCCAGGTTTGCCATTCTTTAGCGGAAAATATTTATCGATACTTTGTAAGTCTTCAGTTTCTACAATATCATCGTTTTCTTGGGCCATCTGTGTACTTCCTCGTTTTAATGAAAAATCATACCAAGCTGAAAATTGTGCAAGATTAAGGTTAGATAATGCTTCTGGTCGTGAACTATATCGTTGTAAAAGTCCGTCTACAAAGACATCTTCAGAGTCCGGACTGAGATTTTCTAACTGAATATTAGTTTTAATCATTCTGGTTCGTTGATCGGCTGGACCTGTTGGTATAAAAATGCATGCCTCTGTGCATCGGCTCATTGGAATCTGAAGCACGTTGTAAGCAGCCTCTTGAGCAGAGAGTTCACTGTTCATGTGATGAGCCGCACCAAGAGCCTGAAGACGTTGAGCCAAAGACTTGTTACCGCTTCTGACATCTTCAAGAACCTTACGCAAGAGGTCGCTAGTTCCACGATCACTCTTGTTAATGTAGTCAATGATGTAACAGCAACAAGCATAGGCGTCTAAAATAAACTGAATATCCATGTTAGATTTCTGGAGTCTCAAGATTTTCTCACTATATGGATTTATGTAAGTCTCACACGGCCGCCTCCGAATGATGATTTTAGGCTTTTTCAAGGAGCTTTGAATAGCAGAAATGTAACGATTTCGTGTCATGGATAATTCTTGTAGAAACCCCGCAAATGTCATATCTGAAGAAAGTGGCAGTTCATTCGTATCAAGATAGTCACGAATCTTTTTGTAATCGCGTTGGAAAATCTCAATTTCCTCCTGTTGCTCCTCGAATGGATGGAGAATAATGGTTTCGTCCATTGGGAAAAATGGAATTCCAAACCGACATTTGACTCCTTTGTGGCTTTTCTTTCTACATGTGTGGGTGTGTCGATGAGTTTGAAAACACAAAAGCTGGTGAATGGGATCATATTCAGGCCAGTTCGTGGAACAAGTTATAATTTCGTCAACAAACCGGCAAACATCTTGAGTAGAAGATGAGTTGGAAGCATCAAAGTTTGGTGCGCCATCAATCCACAAGATCATATGGACGTGTGGACTTCCTCGATGTTGGAACTCAATGCGATGATAGGAATGCCTAATGGATCGGTTTCCAAATGGGCCTTGAGAGTTTTTCCAGGTCTTGAAAAGAGCAGAAGTGCGATGTTCAAAATAACGAGCGCAAGTCACGGGATCGCGCTGAATAAGTAATTGTTTGTCATTCTTTGACATATTTTGTGCTTCTTCTTCAGAAATTGTAATTTTGTCAAGAATATGCTTGAGAATCACAATCAACTCGTTCCATTTTAGCTCAGCGGCACTAATAGTGATGAAGAGAATAGGCAAATTGAACTGACTGACCATCCTTCGGACTTTAAGGCCTTCTTGATGCCAGTGATGACATGAGTTTCGTACTCCTTGTAAAACCTTAAAAGCATTATCATCATTAACTAACCCATCCACAAAATTAGAATGACTAATTTGTTCCGCAGTGACTCGGATTAACTCTCCATTGCGTCTTCGTTTACGAAGGCACACCTTGCGATTATCAGAAATTCTCTGAATTTCGAGCGATTTGGCCAAAAACAGTAAGAACTCGACATTTTCAACGGCACGGCGATCACTGTTACGCGCCATTGATTTGACAAATTCGGAGCGGCTTAGTAATTTACCATTACTATCGGAT
This sequence comes from Podabrus alpinus, assembly GCA_932274525.1. Lineage (NCBI taxonomy): Eukaryota > Metazoa > Arthropoda > Insecta > Coleoptera > Cantharidae > Podabrus > Podabrus alpinus. The sequence continues at coordinate 65,975,016 of OW026456.1, read as the reverse complement.
GGTTTCATTCGGTGCCCGGCAAATATTTGAGGAAACGTAAGAAAATACGAGTCAGGATCATATAGAATAGAGATTGGTTGGTTTCCTTCCGCTGGAGCCATCCGGATTCCCTCATCACTAGTAATTAAAGTCTCTCCTCTGCCAGGATTTACGTCATCGACTTCCTCTTCCTCTTGAACATCCATCGCAATTTCTTCTGGGTTTTCGTGTAATGCCACATCAATTTGATGCTGACATATCTCGGTCCAATTGCTTGAAAGAGTGATTCCGTATTCACGGTAAAGTGGAGATCGGGTAAGAATTTTAGCGGCATCCATCACGCAAGCCGGACGAATGTTACCAGCTGTATAATTTCTCGGAACTTCAATTTGACGGGCGAGTCGGATGTGTAAAACATCGTCCTGATTCGGGAGTCTCGGAAGGGATTGAATGGTATTGTCTATGGAGACTGGGACGTTAATAATTCGTCCTTTTGTTCTCATCTGTCCATGCATTCCATATATAGCCCAAATGGACTGAAACACATGTCGAGCTGAGACCAAACGGGCTTCCAAACGTGTCAGATTCTTTACACTTTGTGGAACATAGGGAAACTGCAGATCGTTGGAGAGACAGAGACGTGGAATCCGGTTTTGTTGGATAGTTCTGTGACAAGTTGAGCAAAATTCAGCGAGGTCTGAAGTGGGTGGAACTATAATTACTGAGTCGATGAAGGATTGCTGCTTTCCAGCTAAAAGGAGTTCGGTCATGCTGTGAGTTTTAATGGAGTAGTGAAAAAAGAGTCCCCCACATGAATGACATACGTGAGTGCAGCCTTTGCGAATTTCAGCTTCAAATCGATTTATTTCATCTTGCCATGAGCCTTGCTCGCGAATTCTACGGAGATTATGTTCGTGGATGCGCACGTCTTCATCAAGACGAGCTTGACGATGGCTTTCGGTGTTGTGAACTTGTTCCTGTAAACGAAACGAAGGATCTTGGCGGGCTTGACGATGGTTTTCAGTGTCGCGAACTTGTTCCTGTAAACGAAACGAAGGATCTTGACGGGCATGACGATGGTTTTCAGTGTCGCGAACTTGTTCCTGTAAACGAAACAAAGGATCTTGACGAGCTTGACGATGGCTTTCTGTGTTGTGAACTTGTTCCTGTAAACGAAACGAAGGATCTTGTCGAGCTTGACGATGGCCTTCGGTGTCGCGAACTTGTTCCTGTAAACGAAACAAAGGATCTTGACGAGCTTGACGATGGCTTTCTGTGTTGTGAACTTATTCCTGTAAACGAAACGAAGGATCTTGTCGAGCTTGACGATGGCCTTCGGTGTCGCGAACTTGTTCCTGTAAACGAAACAAAGGATCTTGACGAGCTTGACGATGGCCTTCGGTGTCGCGAACTTGTTCCTGTAAACGAAACAAAGGATCTTGTCGAGCTTGACGATGGCCTTCGGTGTCGCGAACTTGTTCCTGCAAACGAAACGAAGGATCTTGACGGGCTTGACGATGGCTTTCGGAGTCGCGAACTTGTTCCTGTAAACGAAACGAAGGATCTTGTCTAATGGTATGTTTCCTGATAGCGTCCTTCTGGCGTCGACGGGCAGCTGCTGCTTTTCGCTCTTCAGGTGTCAACTGCTTTCTAGGCATTATGAAATTGTGTTGTTTTACCTACTTTATAATAAAAACAAAATAGCTGTAGCGAAATTATATCGATGAGCACACTTTTGTCCAAGCGGTCTATGCGGTATGACAGCTGAGCGTATAATGACGATTTCCTCGCGAATCTTGAGGACTATGACGATTTTTACGGTTGGTAAATGTTTAGGTGCATTATGGGTAATGGCGCCAAAATTGGTTATATAAGTTAGTACCTGTATGAACCTTATACAGTCGACTCTCGATAATTTATAATAACCTACTTTATAATAAAAACAAAATAGCTGTAGCGAAATTATATCGATGAGCACACTTTTGTCCAAGCGGTCTATGCGGTATGACAGCTGAGCGTATAATGACGATTTCCTCGCAAATCTTGAGGACTATGACGATTTTTACGGTTGGTAAATGTTTAGGTGCATTATGGGTAATGGCGCCAAAATTGGTTATAAATATAAGTTAGTACCTGTATGAACCTTATACAGTCGACTCTCGATAATTTATAATAACCTACTTTATAATAAAAACAAAATAGCTGTAGCGAAATTATATCGATGAGCACACTTTTGTCCAAGCGGTCTATGCGGTATGACAGCTGAGCGTATAATGACGATTTCCTCGCAAATCTTGAGGACTATGACGATTTCTACGGTTGGTAAATGTTTAGGTGCATTATGGGTAATGGCGCCAAAATTGGTTATATAAGTTAGTACCTGTATGAACCTTATACAGTCGACTCTCGATAATTTATAATAACCTACTTTATAATAAAAACAAAATAGCTGTAGCGAAATTATAATGATGAGCACACTTTTGTCCAAGCGGTCTATGCGGTATGACAGCTGAGCGTATAATGACGATTTCCACGCAAATCTTGAGGACTATGACGATTTTTACGATTGGTAAATGTTTAGGTGCATTATGGGTAAGAGCGAGAAAATTGGTTATATAAGTTACTACCTGTTATAAACCTTATACGTTGATACTTTGATCCGTTGTTATGTTGATCCGTTTTTTTTTGTGTGTTATTTACTTTATATTATATAAATAATAAGTAATAAGCTTGAAGATTTAATAATTATACCGTTTGTTTTATCGACGTTCACTTATATAACTTTTAATCCGCTGATACGTTGATCCGCTGATACGTTGATACGTTGATCCGCTGATACGTTGATCCGCTGATACGTTGATCCGCTAATCCGATGATACGTTGATAAGATTCTATACTTTGATTATATCGCTTCTACACACACTGAGAAAAAAATTATGTAGGAATTTGTTATGCAACAATTTGAAATAATTATTACATTAATTGTTGTCAAATTTACTTCACTTCTTGTAAAATTGACATCAAATTGATGCGAGACGAATTTGCACTTCAATTTGAAGTAAAAAAATACTTCAAATCAAAACAATTTTTTCTCTGTGAAGAGAAATTATTTCAAATTGTTGCAAGACAAATTCCTACTTAATTTTTTTTTCTCGGTGTATACCTACTTTGTATAGAGCCCTAAATTAACGGATAATCTGTTTTTTTAAGTTGGTGATCATTGCCAACTAAAATACTATATAATAATAATGCAAATTGGAATTAAATTCTTTTTGCGAATATTTTTGACATCGATACGATCAACTTCCTAAACTTGGTGAATTATATGTCTAACCCCAGCTTCTTCTCCACTGTCCCAAGATTATACTCTAAGTAAATATTGAATATTCTTGGAGGTCGCCATATAATGTAATATCACATAATCAGATAATCTGCACCAATTAAATTTTTTGCGGTTGGTAATTATCATTTACTATATAAGTAATAATAATCAAACTTTTAAATTCCATTCGAAACTTTACTTCTCTGTAATGGACGGTCCATTTTTTGAGGTGGACCAATCCTCTCCTTTCTCTTTTATTTACAACTTAACTTCACTAATCACATCAAGCCACTGCTATGGTTAAAATAAATAAAAAATTATTTTTTCACATAAAAACAAAAAATAGCATTTTAAGTTCCGAGTTCCAAAAAAAATTTTTACAGAACGTGGCTAGAAAGTCGATATTAAATTTAAAACAAATTTTATTTAAGTATATATAGGTACACGATGTGTTTACAATCACAATTTCGAAGGTTCTGATTAGATTTGAATTATGCGGACAGACGGACGGACAGACGCGGAGCCAGATCATAAGGGTTCTTGCTATACTTTGTATAATAGCCTAACAAGTAGTTTATATAGGGAGACCCCGTTGAAAATATCTTTAACGTAGTAAATTTCTTTCGAACATTTGCGTATTTATAAATTGCATTAGCGAATCGAAACAACGGATTAACAGATTAACGCAATACTATATAGACGAAGTATTTACAATATAACAACGTATCAGTTGATGAACGTTATGATTGGCTCTGAAACATGCGGACGGACACGAAGCCAGACCATAAGGCTTCTTTCTATACCTTGTATAGAAGCCTAAAAGTAGCGCACTGGCTACCCAGTTCTTAGACCTCTATACACACAGAGTATTTCCAACACGATTTGAAACGCTCTGTATGTTTTTGAATTATGCGGACAGACAGACAGACAGACGGACAGACAGACGGACACGGAGCCAGATCATAAGGCTTCTTGCTATACTTTGTATAGAAGCCTAAAATTCTATTATATAATTCAAAGGGAATGCAATATAAATTAAAAACCAAAATTGGTAAACATCGATTTATCAATTTAACAAGGTAGTTCTCCAAGATTTTCTTCGTTTTAAAATATAAGGCTGGTAATCCCTTATCCATAAAACGTTTTGAAATTTCATTGGCTATTGGTTAAAAAAAAGAACCAATCATTAATTTGATTTAAAATTGTTATTCAAAAACGTTCCATAAAAAGTTTGCACATAAAGTTTTATGTTTTACTTATATGGAGTAAAAGAGTACGGATTATCTGAGCCGTAATCAGATAATCAGATTATTGCTTTCTTCGGATCACCGGATCATTGGATCACCGTATCATCGGATTATAGCCTATATGTATATATTTATAGGACGTTGATGTCTATATATTAAGTAAGTTAAAGAAGTTGTACTATCACGATCACAATTTGGAGAATTAAGTACTATAAAAGTAATTGAAGTAAAAAATAATTTAATACTATTGTCCAAAAATTATTACCATTTTACCTTTAAATTCAATAGCTGTTCGAGAGTTAACATCTAATCGCTACCTTTCAACTTTGATCATATCACAAAATTTAATGAGATCCTGACTGTTAATACATAGTTTCGGCTAGAGATGAGGACTCATTTAAAAGTTATCTTTAACCAAAAAAAAGGATTTTACGTTTTCCGACTGTTATAATTAGCGGAGCTTCTTTAATTCTAATAACAGATGGAATAAAAGCAAACAAAGGAGTGCGACCACAACGGGATACATCCTCAGATACTGAAAGTACACAGAAAGAAAAAAAAGACGAAAAACATATACTGAACGTTCGAGAAAACAAAAAACTCGACAGCAACAACTACAAGAGAAACAAGAACCTTCAACATCAAGACCACCAGCAACAACTTCAACTGAAAGAAGCAGAAAAAGAAGAGCGCTACAGCAACCATCGACAGATCTGGCTACTGTTTTAGAATCGGTACAATTACAAGAGGAACAAGAACCTTCAACATCAAACCCACCAGCAAAAACTTCAACCGAAAGAAACAGAAAACGAAAAGCGCTACAGCAACCATCGACAGGTCTGGCCACTGTTTTAGAATCGGTACAACTACAAGAGGAACAAGAACCTTCAACATTAAAACCACCAGCAAAACCTTCAACTGAAAGAATCACAAAAAGAAGAGCGCTACAGCGATCATCGACAGATCTGGTCACTGTTTTGGAATCATAACTCCTCATGATGCGGGTGAAATGACCGAGAAATGTTCAAATTGTGATGCTATTTTTTGGAAAAATGAATTTTGCAAGAAAAGTTATTGTCATTGTGGAAAAGTTGAACTGTCCAAATTATCGCCAGGATCCAAATTGGATACTGGCGATACATCTGCAAGCGGATTACCATTTGTACTACATAGACGACAATTTCCGATAGTGTTGGCATTCGCTATAACTATAAATAAATGTCAAGGGCAGAGCTTTGACAAAGTTGGTATAAATATCGATAGGCCTTTGTTTAGTCACGGACAGTTATATGTAGCATTATCAAGATGTCGAGCAAAGGATGGAATACAAATTCAAAGTACAAGCGACATAACAAAAAAATGTCGTATGGAAAGAAGTTTTATAACTCGCAAGATTTCTCATTTATATGGAATTACGAGGTGGCGAAATGGGAGTGGCCAAGAAGGTCATTGTCCGTGTAGTTAGAGCAATCGACTACTGGTGCTAAAGGCATTGGTTCGAGTCCAGTAGGAGTCAATTTTCTTTCTGACTTTCTTTCCTCCAATGAACCGTCTTCGTGCTTCGGAGGGCACGTTAAGCCGGCGGTCCCCCTGATTTGAGCTGATCTAATATGTCAAATAGGGTAATAAAAAAATCACCCCTACTCCCCATCGACTACGCAATCGCGGGACTTCTCAGAACTCGGTCATCGAACGGACGTCCCTGGTTCGTGGTGCCGGCCATTGTTGGGGAGTTTTAGTCGGTGGTGAGGGCTAGAGCCCGCCTAACGGCTGCGGTCATACTTAGCAGTGTCGACATTGTGGGTCAGGCTGGGGGTGAGCAACAAAGTGGAAGCAGTACAATGGGCCAGGTAGAGTGGCCTAAGTGCGTGCAAGTTAATACTTGCCCCTCCCCCTCTCCCTCCCCCGAAATCCAAAATCCAATGGGGGTGGCTCAACCGTAAATCGGCCGGGAATATTGGGCTGCGAAGCGGCCCAAGGGGGTTGGGCCGCCGAAGGCGGCCAGGGGGGCGGAGCCCCCCTAGTTTACTTATAAAATTTTCCAATGAATTCCAACGATTTCTAAACAATTCCATAGATTACAAAGATTTGTAAGGAATTTGTGAATGAAAAAAAATTCACATAGCACCATTGTCCAATCCCACGAGGGCATTCAACAAAGCAAGAATTAATGCACTACTAATAGAAAATTCTCATGACTCTTAAAATTGGTTCTCTTTTTAACATAAAATATTTAATTTAGCAGTGACCGAGGGGTAAATATCCTGAAAAATTTGTGCATAGACGTATGACTCGGAATTCAAAGGATATCCATGGATTTCCAATGATATACAACAAATTATAAGAAATTGGAGGAATTTCCAAGAATACTAAGGATTTTTAAGAAATTTTCAAGTGGCTTTAAACAAATTTTTCAAAGGCAGCATTCGTGGGATTTCCAAAGAATTTTCAAGATTTACAAGAAATTTCCCAAAGAATTCCAGGATCTTCGGTATAAAGAAGTTATGTATTTAAAATTAATTCCGAAATCACAACTGTACAATCCCACGAACTGCCACCCTGGCTTTAAAGTAAAGAAGAGTAATGGTCGATTTATGCTAAAAATGTAACGTAACGGAAAGGAATGTAGAACGTAATGTAAGAGATGGGCTTATGCACTTCCATAAAAGCGCTTATGTTGGGGTAATGTAAACTCCCCTCCAAATTGACCTGTTTTTATTTTCTTCAATTTTGGTTTTTAAGTCGGCATGTAAATTCCCCTCGAACCGTATAATCCCTAGTTATACGTAAGTAGGAGATTATAACAATTAGAATTTAAGTACGGCTTGTTAAATGGACAGGGCCGGTTTAGACAATTTCGTTAATTCAAAATTATTTAAATAATCGAATTTGAAAAGTACGGAAAAGTACCATGTGCATGGACAGGGCCGGTTTAGACAATTTCGTTAATTCAAAATTATTTAAATAATCGAATTTGAAAAGTACGGAAAAGTACCATGTGCATGGTGCACAACCGGTCGAATGCCACTCCATCGCTCGGCGGGCGCGCATTTTGTTGACGGTACGTGCAAATCGATATACTCTTACACTTAGAAAATTTCGCAGCAGCAGATGCACCTCGAGCGTCGTACATGCAACATCGATTATTTTTAGTTTTTACGCGATTTTTTGGGGGTGAAACGAAATAGTTTACTGCCCCATACCGCAACTATACTTTTTAATGCTATTTCGAGGGTCTCTCGCATTCCGGTTGCATAGATCCCGGTGTTCTTGATGGATGGCGCCTTCTCGTATGTTTAGCCTAGTAACCAGAGTCAAATCCGCCCTGGAGGGGTGCAGAGCGGAGCGGAGCGCAGCGGCGCCCCGTAAGGGTAGGATTTGACGATGGATTACCCTCCTTTTCGAATGCACACCCCTAAAATTCGAAGGCAAAAAAAATTTAATTTTTTCACTTTTTTGGCTATACACGAGTATAGCCAAATATTTTTTTAGTTTTTACGCGATTTTTTGGGGGGGGGTCTCTCGCATTCCGGTTGCATAGATCCCGGTGTTCTTGATGGATGGCGCCTTCTCGTATGTTTAGCCTAGTAACCAGAGTCAAATCCGCCCTGGAGGGGTGCAGAGCGGAGCGGAGCGCAGCGGCGCCCCGTAAGGGTAGGATTTGACGATGGATTACCCTCCTTTTCGAATGCACACCCCTAAAATTCGAAGGCAAAAAAAATTTAATTTTTTCACTTTTTTGGCTATACACGAGTATGGCCGAATATTTTTTTAGTTTTTACGCGATTTTTTGGGGGGGGTCTCTCGCATTCCGGTTGCATAGATCCCGGTGTTCTTGATGGATGGCGCCTTCTCGTATGTTTAGCCTAGTAACCAGAGTCAAATCCGCCCTGGAGGGGTGCAGAGCGGAGCGGAGCGCAGCGGCGCCCCGTAAGGGTAGGATTTGACGATGGATTACCCTCCTTTTCGAATGCACACCCCTAAAATTCGAAGGCAAAAAAAATTTAATTTTTTCACTTTTTTGGCTATACACGAGTTATTTTCCATTTTTTTTATTATATTTATTACTAATATCCACTAATCACACCCCCCTCTATCCGAATTTCAAAGAAAAATTCAAATCGGACCGAAAAAATTTCACTCCATTTGAAGGGACTGTAACCCGATACCCGTGCAGACCCCGTGTTCGACCGGCTACATGAATTTACTTTCCCTTATTAAATAAGTAGGTTATATTTTGTAATTTTTCAAATACAATTTTATTGTATACTGTTCGCCCCCCCCCCCCTTTCCGGGCACAAATATTAACTTAAAAACTCAAAAATGTAGGTTTCAAGTTTTTCGCTAATTACATATTAGGTAGGAAAATAATATGCAAGATCGTGAATTTCAATCGTTCAACAAAAACGCCGTCCGGAAAGAAATCCTGCGTACGGTCCTGAGTTGTTAACGGGAATTTCAATTTATTGGTTTGATTCTGCATGTAAACTCCCCTCATTCTTAATTGCTTAGGAGGGGAGTTTACATGTGAGTTTAAGTGTTGGCCTTTTGCTCGGAGGGGAGTTTACATGCTTTTTTGAAATTTACCTGGCGCATTAGGGGAGTTTACACCTACCCCTTATGTTATGTCTACTACATTACATTGCGTAAGCATAAACGCTTTTATGGAAGTGCATAAGCCCATCGCTTACATTACATTCTACATTCCATTCCGTTACGTTACATTTTTAGCATAAATCAACCATTAAAGCATTATTAATGGGAATCCCTTATAATTAAAAAGCATTACTAGAATTTTTTTTAATTTTTAATTTAGTGGAGACCTAGGGCTAAATATCCCGCAAACTTGGTGGATATAGGAATCGGAATACCAAGAATTTCCAAGGGATTATTTTAAAGATATCGCCAAGGAATTGTAAGAAATTCCTGGGATCTATAAGGAATTTTTAGAGATTTCTAAAAAATCTCCAGTGATTTTAAGCAAACTTTTCCAATAAAGAATTGATAGGATATACATCGTATTACAAAGATTTCCAAGAAATTTCCAGTGAATTTAAATAAATTTTCCAAATAAAGAATGCATACTATTTTCAACGAATTCCTGGGATTTTAAGGATTTCAAAGAGTTTCCAATGACTTGCTATGGCATTAATATTATTACTAAAATGTCATAATTTAGCCAAGTGCGAGGAGTAAATAATATCCGTAAAATGTTCGGATAATCCATTTTACTATTTTGTTTAATATGTAAAGATCAAAATATTTTCTCCTTGCTACAATCAATTAAGTAAAAACGGATTTTGGGTGTAAAGGATGCAAATCAAACACTTATATACTGTAAGCCGACGTTTCGGAAAATTTATTTTTCCATCTTCAGAGCTAAAATTATAAGACAGCAAACGTTACAAAAATTATACGAGGTTTCTCGAGATGGAACATACCAAACAGTTGTCGGTGGAGAACGTTTGACAAAGCAATTTGATGACGGGAATAGACATAATACAACGGTAGGAAGCTATCTCAACGATCATCGTCAAAAAACTTTTAACATTGTCGAAATTGTAAAAAACTATGTAAAACACATTAAAATCCAAATTACAATCTACAAAAATAGTCACACCTAAAAATATAAATACAACAACGCATTCACAAAACATGTACTAAAATTATCTGTATGGCATGATAATGAAAATTCCTTTAAACTAGATCGACCAATGAAATAGCTCAAATGTACAAATTTCAATTTTTCCCGCTATAATATTCTGAATTAATGTAAGAACGGAGAGTTTTATGAACAGGTAGTGGGGTCTGCCATGGGAAATATTTGCTCCCCTATCTTCTCAGGTTTTGTTATGAACGATCTGTTATGCAACTTTTTTGGAACCATTACCTTCCAGATCCCATTTTTGCTTCTGTACGTGGATGACATAATAACAGCGGTCCCTAAGAACGAAGTAAACAATTGTATTGGCATATTGAACGAATACGACGACCGGCTGAAATTTACTTATGAGCTGGAATCAAATAATGCCCTCCCATTTTTGGATTTGCTCGTCACGAGAGAAACTGATGGTTCCCTCACCACGGACGTATACAGGAAGCCGTCATCTACTGAACGACTTCTAAATTTTAACTCTGCACACCCTTTAAAGCAAAAGATGAGTATTGTCAACACGTTAAAGCACAGAATTAATAATTGCGTGCCGGTGGAACGTGTGGGAAGCAAATTGCACGAACTAAAGAAACAACTCTTAAAAAACGGATACCCTGGGCGTTTGTTGGATGTTGCTTTGTTTGGGAGAACTAAGGTACCTGCTAGGTTGAATGTGTCACTAGACGACCTAGATAATAAACAAAAAAAGTACTGCAAGATTACATATCACCCAGTTCTGGCAGGAAAATTAAAACACATATTCAAGGAATGTACCATCAAGGACAATATACATCTAGCATTCCGCAACCCTATGACGTTAAACCGGATCCTTTTCTCCAGAACCAAAGACGTGACCCCAATGTTAGAAAGGGCTAATGTAATATACAAGGTAAATTGCTCCGATTGTAACCATCACTACGTGGGACAGACTTCTCAGCGGTTATCAAAAAGATTACATCAGCACCGCTACGACATCCGTTTGGGTAAAACCAAGACGGGCTTATCCGAACATGTTATAAGTCACCACCACAGCTTTAAGGATGAAGATACCCACATACTTGCGTCTGAGAAAAATTATGTTAAGAGAATGTTTATGGAGGCTTCCTACATATCCACCATTGAAAACTGTCTGAACAAGCAAAGCGACTACGATACCATCAACAACGGCTACTTGAGCGTACTGCAAAATTACATAAGAAAGACAAATAGGTCATAGCGTGATTGTTTTTGCCTAGGGCAGGTGGACGACACTTAGTTTCTTTTTTGTAATTTTGAATTTATTTCTTACGTGTTGCAACAGAGGTGTTCTTTGAGATACGGTTTTTAAATCATGTTTAATGAGTTTGACAGTGCGGAGTTTGTTTGTTTTGTATTCGGTTTCTTCGCACCTTTCTATGGATGGCGGTGATTTGGACATGAATGATTTCTACCGTTCTTACATTAATTCAGAATATTATAGCGGGAAAAATTGAAATTTGTACATTTGAGCTATTTCATTGGTCGATCTAGTTTAAAGGAATTTTCATTATCATGCCATACAGATAATTTTAGTACATGTTTTGTGAATGCGTTGTTGTATTTATATTTTTAGGTGTGACTATTTTTGTAGATTGTAATTTGGATTTTAATGTGTTTTACATAGTTTTTTACAATTTCGACAATGTTAAAAGTTTTTTGACGATGATCGTTGAGATAGCTTCCTACCGTTGTATTATGTCTATTCCCGTCATCAAATTGCTTTGTCAAACGTTCTCCACCGACAACTGTTTGGTATGTTCCATCTCGAGAAACCTCGTATAATTTTTGTAACGTTTGCCGTCTTATAATTTTAGCTCTGAAGATGGAAAAATAAATTTTCCGAAACGTCGGCTTACAGTATATAAGTGTTTGATTTGCATCCTTTACCAAATATCCAAATATGAAATTTTCAGTCATTTTAAATGAATTTTCCAAGTGAAGATTTCTAATGAATTTCAGGGTTAAATTTAAAAAAATTCTGGCACCACCATTCTACAATCCCACGAGTTACGATTGCGGATTACAAGAGAAGGGAAATTAAGGCGTTATTAGTGGAAATCTCATATAATAAAATAAAATTCGTGATTTTCTAAAAAATATTTAATTAAGCAAAATGAATTGTGCATACAGTATACTCAAAATTCTAAGGAATTCTGCGGTATTCCGAGGAATTACAAAGATTTTCAAGGAATTATCAGTGATTTAAAACGAATTTTCAAATAAGGAATTTAAGGCTCAAAATCAAGACTTCCAAGCATTAAGGAAAAAGACTAGAATACAAAATACTTATACCAAAAGAGAGTTACTATTACTTTTCAGGATTGACCCAAATTTAGAAATTGAAATCCCTAGGAATTCCGTAGATTCCTTTGAATGGGAATTTATTGAAAATTCTCGGAAATTACTTGGAAATTTATGAATTCCTTGATAACCTATTGAGTTCTTTACTCATAATTCTTCTAAATTTCTAGAAAACCATTTAAACTCCCTAAAATTGATTAGAAAAGCTTATAAATCTTTGGAAATCCCAAAAATTTCTTTGAAATCCCTATAATTCTTAGAATTCCTTGGAATACCATCTAAATCTTAGGAATTATATGAACATTTTTATATGCAATATAGTATGTATTATTATATGATCTATATTAAGAGAGATTAGTTTAGGGAAGAAGGCATGTTGTGATGTTCGAAATAAAGAGTGGAAGGCAGAGTAAAGGGGGTAGGTGATGGTATATTATGTGAAAATAAAAGTATTTCTTGGTGAAAACAAGCAACATTTTATTTTATAAAATTTAGACTACTAATAAATTTCTGGACCTGTACACTGTACATAATTTATAAAGAATGCCGAAATATGAAATAAAAATTAATTAACAATAAGTTTGTGCTGTAACAATTACAATACACGTTAAATCGACATTGTTATTCAAAAACCAGTTAAGCGATAAATAGAAGTTTTGTTTGAAGTTCAGTTTCAAGTTAATCTTAATAATAAAATTTAGTAAAATACATTAAATTGGAAGTTAATTAAAAGTTTTATACATTTTTGCAAAATTGTGATGTTCTATGTATTTTGTAACGATTCTAGGTAAAATAGTCTAAGGAAAAATAGTCTACGGTAAATTGGTCTAGGTAAAAAAAGTCTATGGAAAAAAGTCTACGGGTAAAAAAGTCTTGGTAAAATGGTATAGGTAAAATGGTCTAGGTAAAAAAGTCTATGGAAAAATGGTCTACGGCAAAATTCAAGGAAAGATTCCGGTGAGAATGGGCAAAATAATATTTAGCCGGTTATTTGCATATTTTACCCAAAATCTAGTGATATGATGCATATTTTCGCTATATATTTACAATATTTAATGTGCACCATGCAGGCCCGCCGAGAGGGGGGGGGTAGATAGTGATTACCACCGGGCCCGGAGTTTCTGAGAAGGCCAGGAGTTTCTGAGAAGGCCCGGATTTCAATCGAAATCCTGAAATCTGGGAAAAGTTACCACAAACATGCATCTACCCCCGGGCCCCGATTTTCTCTCGACGGCCCTGTTACCATATATTGCAAAAACTCCTTTATAATTTAATGAATTTAAATTTAAAGATTGTTAATGCCAACTGTAAAATAAGTTCAAGGTATTTAAGAGTATGGTACTTTTATGTGAAAATTACTCTCCAGAATCAAGGTCTGGATTCTCGCTTGTATTTTCGTGTCAGAATGATGATATCAGGATATCACTGCACAGCGATGCCAACTCTACTGTAATTATAGTAGGCATTCTATAATTTGTACCTTCTGTGCTGTCGGGGGAGGTTCTCGGGATAATGGAGCAGCCAAAAAGAAACAATCGCTTAAATGGTCAACTAGTTTCGACTACTTCCTAGTCATCTTCAGGACTGGAAAGAGACGAATATTTATTGCTAAGTACATTACAACTATCTATACAATTATCAAAGACATGCTACCTAAACAGTTCAACCCAGAGGTGGGAAACCTCGATTTGCAGAGAGTTTGCTTCTCTTCAGATTTCGTCCAATGATAAGACTGGGGATTTCAGGAAAGTTGTTTACCGAATTTAAGAATTTTTGGTAATTTTTGTAAATGTGGTTTGAATCTCACGTGATTTTGTAATAGTTTGTAGTTTAAAGAAAACACTTTGAATAATTGAAATAAACGAATATATATTCTTTAATTGTAGATTAAAGTTGAAATACATGTAAAAATATAAAATGAAAAATGCGACTTGTCAATCTTGAGTTCATATTAATCCTGTTAATGTCTTGCGGAGTACGTTACCCCGCCACTATACGATCGAGTCGATGCATAACGATGCACTTCAATAAAAATGTTCGCGTATGCACTTCAAAATGACTAAACAAAATAAAATAATATGATTGTACTAAACAAAAGTTGATTCTTATATTAGGGATATTATATGACCGGGGGGTCTGGGGGTATGGAATACCCCCCAGGTACCGTTGCCATTATACAGAACCATCAAAATTTATTATTTTTCGTTGAATCTTTTGCAATTTTTGTTTGTAATCCGGGAGGGGGGGTATTTTTGGTGATATTTTTCATAACTATCTCAGTACCGTTCTTCTTAATACCGAGGAACGTAAAAGTGAACGTTTTTCTTTCGCAATAAATTAAGTGTACCTGGGGGGTATTCCATACCCCCCAGACTCCCCCGGTCCCAGCAGCCTAAATGAGTTCCTGATAAGGATCCATTTGTTTTCATTACTCTAAGCAAGCGCCGTAGCAAGGGTGAGACGACCGAGGCTTTGCCTCAGGCGCCATCGCAATGGGGGCTCTAAACCTCGACAAAACCCAATAAATAATAGTTCAAAATTTTCAAAATGATAGGAATCTTTTGGGAGGGGGACGCATATATTCAAATTTGCCTCAGGCGCTAGAAGAGCTCGCTACGGCGCTGCATATAGATTCTGCGTTCTTACGTATGAGGGTAGTAAAGAGTGCTTAAACATATTTTTGAATGGTACTTATACCAGAAACAAAGAAAAGCTGATGGTAGTAGGAGGAGGGGGTGGTCACCCAACAACTACATAGATCGACTGCCGAAATGGTAACAGCCGAGGATATGGAAAGCTGGGGCACCGTGGGGTTTTACTAATTGACATTTCCGACAGTGGAGGGCATTACTTTCTTATCCAGAGCCGTAACATCGTGGTGTTTGGTGAGCGTCCCGATTTAATTAATTTCCTAAAATATTGACATCCATTGAAATCATTCAAAAATGCAGTCCCATTGCCATTCATTCATTAATTTCAAGAAAAATTAATTTTTTAATTTAATGAATTTCATTTTCGAGTGCTCGAATTTCCTAATATTCTATTTTTTCCATGAAAACTACATAACATAAACTAAATATAACTTTAAATTAAATTAATCGTACTTGCAAAATAATACTCATATTGTTTATTCGGTGCTGTCTAAGGGTCAACATAAACGATTTTGAGTTAATAAGTAGTTTTGAACGGACACGAGCTTCTTGTTTACGTGAACCAAACAAGTCAGGTAATCATTTTACCTAAACCGTAGTTAATTAACTAAATCACGCTGAAATTATATTTCAATCTTGACTTACTGACAGTTAGAGTGGTTTTCAATTACAAAATTCGACAAAACCTCATTCTTCAAATTTTATAGAAAGAGTAATTTACACTCCTTAGTCAATTTATTCTGCTTTCCTTAGACTGGTAGATAGTGCGGAAACTTGTGCAGCATTTCCTTGCGCAAGGATTACTAGACTTCCTTTATTCTAGACATTGTGTCACCTGACTGCGCGCATCGGTCACATTTTTTAAAAATCTCGTTATTATGAGGTATTAAACCTATAGTAAAAATTTCGAATAGATCCGGCAAAAATTAAAAGTCAAATATTTCTTGGAGAAGACATTTTTAGGTCAGAGGATATATCGAAAAGATTGAAGCGGTAACTTTAACGGACAAATTTATGTTTTACGATCGAGTAGTAATTACAATATTTGATGGGAAAGAAAGTATTCTCAAAAGAATTTTATACACGTCTAATAAACCATGCGGTAGATAATGTAGTTTTAATAATGTTGACGTAGCACCCATCACTAATTCGCATCGTCAGCAAGAAAGTCTCCATTCGATAGCGTTGCAAACCAAACGTCAACCCATACATATGCTTCGCTATAATTTTATAGAGGACTGAGAGACACTTTTATGCGATCTATAAACTCATGTTGAATATCAACACACGTGCGGTCTTTCAAATCGTGTAAAACAATGCCCGTTGTTCTCTTATCTGAAACGTGTGCCGACGAGCGGCCACATGTGCTGGCAGTTAGCATGGAAGGTATAGGGAATTAAAATTATCGAGGACAAATAAAAACTAGACAAAAACTTATTTTGCTCAAGTCCAGACAGGCAAAAAATTGTTATTCTGGGCTCATGTGCTGATATATATCCCCACACTTTCGTTTGGAAGAAAGACAAAAGCGTGCTTTCACACTCCGAGGAACGTCCAATTAAAATGCATATCCCTTCTTTCCAAATTAATGGGACCCAATTATAAGGGCCCAAATCAATCGTTAAGTGGGAATAATCCTAGTTTTAGGAAGGGAAAACGCATAAAAAGGACTGCAAATTGCATTTTCGAGGAGATTCACAAAAGATTCTGAGTGATCTTAATAGAATCCGATACCGCCTTCTCGTATCGTAACGCTTCCAAAGCGGAATTTAAAATACCAAGATCTCGCATTCATTCGAGATTTTTAAATCAATAATATTCAGTTGTGCTAAAATTATTGTGCGTCAGCTCCAGGTAAATTATCGAACATTTAATCTCGTCAATTGTTGCTAACATTTAACAAATTATCGAACATTTAATACCGTCAATTGTTGCTAACGTTTAATAAATTATCGAACATTTAATACCGTCAATTGTTGCTAACATTTAATAAATTATCGAACATTTAATACCGTCAATTGTTGCTAACGTTTAATAAATTATCGAACATTTAATATCGTCAATTGTTGCTAACGTCTAATAAATTATCGAACATTTAATATCGTCAATTGTTGCTAACGTTTAATAAATCATCGAACATTTAATACCGTCAATTGTTGCTAACGTTTAATAAATTATCGAACATTTAATACCGTCAATTGTTGCTAACGTTTAATAAATTATCGAACATTTAATACCGTTAATTGTTGCTAACGTTAAATAAATTATCGAACATTTTATACCATCTGTTTATCACGTTTAATAACGTCGAGTTATTGCAATTGAAGTATCGAGCCGTAGTCTCGCAATACTTGCCGCTTAGAGGCAATTACGTAGCATTTCTTTTATCGGTATGTTATAAAACAGGTGTTGCGCTACGAACACATGTGTGCATTCCAACAGTTTTTCTTATCGAACACCACATTGACGTTTCTTATTTATACAGTGCCGGCTTTAACTATTTGTAACTTCACGGATAATTACCCTAGTGAATTATTTCGTACGGAGACCCCTATTTTATCGCGAAACACAGTGCGTGAATCACCCTGTCATTTCACCACCTTCCGATTTGAAGAGGTTTTGGAAGCTGGTTATTGCACCAACTTTCTGGTATGGTTTGAGACATCGTATTCAGCTCTATTCTGCATTCCGAGGACGATTCTCACTCTTGAAGGCCCGCCAGCGACTTTACCTAGAGGTCGAACACCAACCACCCAAATTAAGTAAGAAACCTTTTTATATTTTTAAGATTGTGATGTTAAATGGTCACCTTGGCCACCAGTATTGTTTATGAACGTTCAGTTCAACCCTGGAAGACGATATCGCAACCATTTTGTACATCTTTTATGTAAATTAATATTAGTGTCTATTATTAACGTAACTTTTAGCACGCCATTCGAGCGTTCATATTCGAACCAGTAATTTAACGTAAGATTTTAAGTTTAGTATTGCAACTAAAGTTCATAAAAATTGATCGATCATATTGATTAATTTTCATTATCAATTTTATGAGTCACAGTTTTAGATGTTATCGAATTGCACTTAAGTAACTATTTTTGGTGGAGTGCGGTATTCAATACGCCCCCCTTTTACGTATGAACGTTCTGGATCATACTTTGCAAATTAACATTTTGTATTTTTGTAACAGTAATCGTTTTACGAATATTAATTTCGCAACGGAAACCACACTGAAAGGTTCCGTCAACTGTACATATTTATTTTTATACGATACATGTAAATTTGATAGTATCTTGTGTAAATTTTGTCAACTCCCCCCTGATATTATTTTATTCATTACATTTTTGTTATTTCCCAACTGTGTGTTTTATTGTTATTGTGTTAATGTTTATTTAGCTATTTTCACCAACGGAAAGTTCGCCTCCTGTAAAGGTAAGGTCATTGAGCGAGGCTTTTCCGGAGTGAGAATTCGCCGTAAGATCATCAAGTTGTCGCGTACCAGCTTGGAAGGTGTGATAACCAGTCCCCTTCAAAAAGATTCATTTCTTCGTATGCGTGGCGCCCATTTAAACTCCCTCGTGTATATTAACCCCACCGATTTTGACTTAACTCCCCCCCTGTGTAAATTATTCACACCGATTTTGACAATTTTTAGAATCGCGATCGAGGATTGCCCGGTCGTCGATAGGAAACACACGCTTTGCGACGTACCGTCACACGACCCTTTTATTCCTTTCACCAACCCACCCCTTCGCGACTTTGAGCTAGTCAACTTTTTATTACCTGTTGGAAAGGTGTCGTGGATGCTAAACGTGTTGTAACAATTGATATACGAGCTAAAGAACATTGTGTGTCTGTGGTAATTAATAAGTTTTGATTAAGCTAAATCCTTGTTTGTACATGCTAATTTGAATATATTCAGATTAACGAAATATAACGAGCACGTTAGTAAATTTACGTGATAAACCTTTAAATTTTACCTTATTAACCCTTAACGTTGTTAAGATCCGGTTATTAAACGCGTTTCAACAGTGTTGAAAAATTGCGTGCACGATCGTGCGTCTTCAACGTCGCATAACTTCGTAAGGATTAAGTTTAAGAAAAAGATGTTCATAATGAAAACGAAGTATTTTTATATTCTCTTCAATTATTCTTTTCAAAAATTTTTTGTGTCTGTTACGGTTTACGAGTTATGTGCTAAAATGTAAAAATGTAGTAACCCAATTCTGACGCATAACTTCATTCCGACTGTTTTTTTAATTTTTGTGTTTGTTAAAAATAATTGCGTTAAAAATTTACATGGCATTTTTTTTCTTTTTCATCGTAATTGTAAATTTTTCTGTTGTAAAACATACTGAACAACTTTTTAATAAGGTGAATCATAATTTCAGCGCGACTTTCATTTTGTCATGAATATTAATGTTCACTTAGAATAATCACTTAGCGTTGTCTCATAGACTATTTAGAAAATTTCGCTTAGTACATTGTTTATTGTTTGTACATTAGCCGAAAAGTTATACAATTCCGAAGTTATCTTTGAATAAACCTCAATTAGCATAATTTAAAAAGCTAAGCTCTGCTTTATTAAGGATTTGAAAAAGCGCACCCATTTTATAACATAAAAAAGCAATTCGTTTTATTTGATAATGGATGTTTGTACAAACTTCGGGGAGGTTATGAGTAAACAAGAAAGGAGAAACTTTAATTTGAATGCTAAGCGTAGAATACCGGGGACGTTCAAATAGTAAATTAGTTATCTCGCGCTCAACCAACTGCTCGTAACTTGTCCGTGTCGTAATATGGTTACTAGCCTGCGAATAAACTTTAATTGAATTTCTCTTTGGTACCTACTACATGGTAAATGGATTACGTAGAATTAATTAAATCGCAAATTTTAAAATTGACTTCGTCAAAGGATACAACTTCAATAGAAGCACTTTCATAAAATGTGTAATTATATAAGTAACTTTGATATTATTATAACACATCTTATATAATATTAACCTTATTGAATTTCGCAACGTTTAATCTTCAATGCAATAAAATTTCGATAAAGTCCACCTTTGTTCTACATTTCTTTTTTTTTTTTGTGTACATTTTTCGCCGATCGCGATCGCATCGTTGTTAAAAAAATTATATGATTGTTTAGGGTTTATACGCTTTACTACTGCAGATGATGCAACAATAAATTTTATATCAACACTTTAATACAAAATACCTGATAATAGCTAGGATTTCTATAAAAATCCGGATTAATTACGGTTTCTTATTGCATACTTAACCGCATTATTCGAATTAAATTACTAAAACATAATTAAATTCGACAATGAAATTTGAAGCACGTACATTGGTTACAACCCTTTCAATAAGGGTTAAATGAAAATTCGATATATTTGACACTCAAACTTTGTGGAACATAAGTTCATGTTTATCGGTGCCGTTTAAAAAAAGGGAACTCTTGTTTTTTAATCATTTTAAAAAATATTGTTGTGGTGAATTTGTTTTATATCCAGAGTATCCGAGAATGTTATAGTCTATTTTGCCGTATATATTTGTTAAAAGCTGTTAGGAGTGGGGCCGTTGGATCAAGAGCATTCGCAATAACGCACAGTGGGACTGGAAACCGGAAAATGTGGCCAAAATTCTGAAACTGGACAAATGATTCACAGATAGGTTCAAGTTTGTGCAAAAAATATTTACATAATGTTATCTATCTGAATATCAACCGGTCCAACCACGGTGTGTATAATAACTCCCCATCTCGTTATAGATGGGATAAGATTTCTTCATCGGAAAGTAATTGAGGACTATAGTTATGGTGACCATATGTACTTATTTTAGTAGGACAGTACTCTTTTTTAGAACGATGTCCTATGTACTTAAAAACTTCTCCAAGTACTTACAAATGTACTTATTTTTTGTACACCCGCCGGGGGGGGGGGGGTGCCACCCGACGCTGCCCCAAACCTCATGGTTGTTTCCTTCAGTGCAACCCTAGAAAAAAAAGGTCATCAATCGTAATCGTCGTATATTTAGGTACGCCGCACAGTGTGGTGAAATGGGGTTTTTGTGGACAAAACGGTTGTTGAGCCTTCAACTTTCGGGCAAAAAATCTGGAAGTTGTCTTACTATATCCTTAATCCTTAATATATATAAAAATGGATGTATGTATGTTCCCTATACTCCTAAACCGTTTGACCGATCGGAACCAAATTTGGCACAGTTATTATGTAGGTCCCTGCGCATGTTTTTGTATTAAAATAGTGCAAAAATTCGCAAAGGAAAGGAAAGTTGATTTTGAGTAGCTTTAAGGAAGGCAAGCTACTCAAAATCAACTTAAAAACAATAATGAATGCTGTCAAACTGTCAACCGATCGACAATCCAAATACGCGTGCACGTGCTTTACGTTTCTATTTAACCAATCTTAAGGCCGTGTGACACTTGTGTAAATTTGCGTGTAGATTTACGTGTAGATTTCTACACCGTGTAAAACACATAAATTTGCGTGTAGATTTTGTTTCAAATCTGCTAGCAAATAGTGTGTTTGCCACTTGTGTAAAAATTTACACGTAAATTTACAATTTGCACACGCGCATTCTGGTCAATTGAAAATTCGAACGGTAAGTTGCTATAAGAAGTTTGTATGTCTGGTCGCCTTGTGTTGTTTACCTAATACTAAAAGAAACATGATAATGGATTCAAATTGGCAATTAACCCATTAATACCCAAGGGTCGAAAATAAAACTAATTTTATGTTTTTACTGCATTTTATTACTTATCATGTACTCAATAAGAAATTTATAAAGTTAAAAAAAATTATACATTTGTAGTATTTTTACAAAATAATGTTGCATAAAAATATTTATTATTGGCAGAGCACGGATTTGTCAACCCGAATTTCAAAATTACCTAGAGATTCTGAAAGCTGACGGTTTATATAACACAATAAAAAAAAATTTGCCGTAAATTCGGAAGTTTTTGAATAAATCGACGTTGAAGTTTGAAAAATTATGTAAGTGACGCGCAGGAATCTCATGTACCTAACCTGTATGAAATTTCATAAATTCATAATCATAAATATGCAAAAATTAAATTTTGTGATTACCTATATCGACATATTTCATAAAAAACATAATTATTAATGTTCTGTTGAGAATAAATTTTAGCAGCTGTAAAGTAATTTTGTTCAATAACATAATAAAAATTAATTATTTTAAAAATGTTGCGTATACGCAACGTTGGGGATTACTGGGTTAATGCCAATTCAAACTTTTACCAACTGACAAAAACACAACACAAGAAAAAATAGACCACACCTTCGAATATTCTTCTGCGCAATTTTACACGCACAACTTGCGAAAAAATATAGAAATATTTCTATAAAATATTTACACGTAAATCTACACGCAAATTTACGTGTTTTACACGGTGTAGAAATCTACACGTAAATCTACACGTAAATCTACACGCAAATTTACACAAGTGTCACACGGCCTTTAACCAAATTTGGTGTAGAAGTTATTTACAACGCTACGAAAAACATAGGCTACTTTAGTACCTTGGAGTGAGGCCGAAGGCCAAACAACCACATCCGAAACGGTCCAGATGGGTAAAGGCGGCCGGTAGGCCGACTGTGCCAGTTAGTCCTTGTTGGAATGTTATGTTACAACTATTCCGGGATGGTCTAAAGCCATCCCTGATCAGTTATTAAGTATACGTATTATAGGACACTCTGTATACTGGTTGTTTGTTGTAGTACCAACAACCAGTAAAAGAGTATATAAGACTATACAGTTTTGTATATTGTATAAATAATATTGAACTATAAATAAAGTTATCAATCGTAAACTAATAGGTTATGGGACCAGACGACGCAAAATAGATTTATCTTCGATTCGCGATTTCTTTGTTCGATTTTGGATTTTTTCGAAATACGTTTTATAAATAAAAAACTACTATGGAGGCAGAATTAGCAGCCTTGAAAAGACAAATTCTTGAACTGACATTGGAAAATAGTCAACGATCGCAAATTTCAACGATTATGGCAATGGGAGGACTGCACGAATCGAAACACCTGCGTGGACGAGAAAATTATAGTGAATGGAAACACGCAATGAAGAATTTCCTAATTGATGCGGGTATGTGGAAATACGTTGAACCGACGACTGATACAAAGATAGATGTCGAGTTCGATCAACGTGTATTGGCAAAAATAAATTTATCAATAAAACCAAGTGCTGCATCAGAAATTAGAAATGCTAAAACTGCAAAAGAAGCGTGGAACACTTTAAAGAATGTTTACGAACTATCTGGAACACTGCACTTAATTAATTTATATCAACAGTTATTCAAAACGAATCTGGAAAGTTGCAAGAGTATGCAAGATTACGTTGATAAAATGGTGGACATCGCTGAAAAATTGGAATCCATTGGCGAACCGTTTAAAAATCATGTAGTCGGTGGTTTAATATTGGCTGGATTACCTGATGAATATCAACCACTGTTACTGGGTATCCAGGGATCGAATCAGATAACGACTATTGAATTTGTGAAGAAATTGTTATTGCAACCCAAGGTGCAACAAATTCATTCTGAAACTCAAGAACCAATGGCATTTATCAGTATCAAGAATCGCCCTAAAAAGGAAATACGTTGTTACAAGTGTAAGAATATCGGTCATAAAAGCAATGCTTGTAATAAAAATATGAAGACCAAAAATAATTTTTCTAAAAATGGCAGAAGATCGGAATTCACTCAATTTGTTGGCACATGTGTCAAGAATTCACAAGACGATGGGGAATGGATTTTGGATTCTGGGGCTTCGATAACGTTGAAGTGGCAAATGGAGAAACGTTAAACAGTATGGGTAAAGGCCAAGCAAAGATTTACCTTGGAAGGAATAACGAATTACTACTTAAAGAAGTCATTCATATACCAGAAGTCACAAAAAATTTAATTTCCGTAAGTCAAATGGCGAAGCATGGTAACACTTTAGTATTCGACAAACATGGATGTAGAATAACGCGCGCCAAAGTGAAAATTCAAGAAGACGACGTACTTGCAAGTGTGAAATTGGAAAATGGCCTGTATAAGTTGAACAAGTCAAGAAAATATTCGGTAAATTATTCGAAAATAAGTAACACCCATGCATTATGGCATCGAAGATTAGGTCATGTAAATAGAATATCGATGAATCTTTTAAATAATGATATGGTAAAAGGCGTTAACATTACAGATGAAAATAGTGAAAAATGTGAATCGTGTGTTAAAGGAAAATTATCAAGAGCACCCTTTAAAAAATCTGGCGCTACTAGGGCAACGAAGAAACTCGAGTTGATTCATTCAGATTTATGTGGTCCAATGAATACAGAATCCGTTGGTAAGGCACGATACTTTTTAACATTTACAGATGATTTTTCAAGGAAAACGATTGTTTACTTCTTTAAAACCAAAAGTGAAGTAACTGAGAAATTTTTAGAATATAAATCTTTTGTCGAAAATCAATGTCAAGAAACGATAAAGTGTTTACGATCAGACAATGGAAAAGAATATGTTAATAAAGAACTCTTATCCCATTTGAAAAGATTTGGCACTAAACATGAAACAACTGTTCCGTATACGCCGCAACAAAACGGAGTCGCCGAACGACTCAATCGAACTTTAGTGGAAAGCGCACGATGTATGTTAATGGAAGCACGTTTGGAAAATAATCTTTGGGCAGAAGCGATACTCACGGCAACATATCTGAAGAATCGCTGCCCTACTAAAAGCTTAAATAAGATAACTCCTGAAGAATCTTGGAGTGGTAAGAAACCGAATGTGTCTCATCTTAAAATATTTGGATGTAAAGCTTTTATACATGTACCGTAAAGATTCAGAAAGAAATTTGGTACCAAAGCAGAAGAATATGTATTTGTTGGGTATAGCGAAACGTCGAAGGGATACCGATTTGTTCACCCTGTAACGAAAAAGCTCAAGATTTCTCGAGATGTGGTATTTTTTGAAGATCAAATGGTAAACATGAATGCTGACGAAAATATAGAAAATCCGTTTCCGCAAGTAGTTGATCAAAATAACTTAAGAATTATTAACGATTTACCAATTGAAGTTAATAATGGAAATGACGATTTCATCAATGATAGCAACCCAATCCAAGTCAATAATGGAATTGGCGATTTTACCGATGACGACAATCCTAACGAAGTTGATAATGATATCGATATAATGGATATGGACATAAATATGATCGAAGAAACTATAATTGAGGAAACTGAAACTAAAAAAGAAGTTCCAAAAACACCAAGGCATTCCGATCGCATTGCAAATCGAAATAAGAAAAAAAGAGCTACTGCTGGATATGTGTTTTTAATGAGTGGAGGATCTGTAAGTTGGGCATCAAAAAAACAACCTACCGTAGCTCTTTCAACCGCTGAACCGAAATACATTGGCAAGAGAAAAACATAATTATTGTTCCAACAAGATGGGTTTATAAATAGTTATACCATAACTAGTGGAGGTGTTGGAATGTTATGTTACAACTATTCCGGAATGGTCTAAAGCCATCCCTGATAAGTTATTAAGTATACGTATTATAGGACACTCTGTATACTGGTTGTTTGTTGTAGTACCAACAACCAGTAAAAGAGTATATAAAAGACTATACAGTTTTGTATATTGTATAAATAATATTGAACTATAAATAAAGTTATCAATCGTAAACTAATAGTCCTTAATAGAATAGAAGAAAACAATAATTTTTGTGTTTTCCCACAGAATATTGCATAAGCCACGATTCGAAATGCTAAAGTTCGTCATTTTAAAATAGTTTTCAATTGTTTTAATATCTTTCTGTATCGTCCGTTCTGCTTATGTATTGTTTACATGGGCATTTGGGAAAAATTTATTGATTTGTTAATCCAATAATACCTTCGGTAAAAATTGGACAAGTCTCAGTAAAAACGCTCTTGTGTTCGCATCTGCAAGTATCTGCAGCTAAAATTTGGAGGGCAAGTAACTAGAGATACCAATGATGCCATAAAAAAATTTTCGGTGTATCTCATGCGTTCTCACACAACTAAAAGTTTAAGAGAA
The DNA here is from genome assembly GCA_932274525.1 of Podabrus alpinus. Taxonomy (NCBI): domain Eukaryota; kingdom Metazoa; phylum Arthropoda; class Insecta; order Coleoptera; family Cantharidae; genus Podabrus; species Podabrus alpinus. Next base: position 65,948,756 of record OW026456.1, on the reverse strand, counting down.
GTTAACATTTAAAAAAATCGAGTTTTTAGGTCAAAATTAGGTCTACAAACCGTTAAAAATGTAATTCTTTGTTTTGTTTTCGCACTTGTGTGCTAGTAACGAGAAACAGAAATAATATTTCAACTTGAAAACTGAAAAAAATCAATGAATTTTCGTTTTTAAGTAAAGTTAAAGTACCTATGTATACGGTACATAATGTATGTAAAAAAGGTTGATTTTGCCCCATTTTTTCGACACTTTCCAAGCGCATTTTTTATGATTTTTATTGTGTTCCTGATTCCTTGGGATGTTCCTAGCAAGAAACTATTATTAAACTGACCAAATGAATTACTTCAAAAATCACCATTTGTCCGCCTCCATCACACTGTGCGCCGTTGACCTTTTTTTAGGTATTTACCGTGTTTCGCCGAAATGTACCTTTTTTTCATAAAAATAATATGGTCACCATAACCACAGATAACTGTGCCATAACTATAGTACTACAAGATTGTGGCCTGAGAACCAATCGTGGCAGCCCTCTTGAATTTTATCGGGTAACCTTCACATCGGTTGATTATATATTGAGAGTCTGAATATTAAATTGTGATATGTTTTGTATTATTATTGTTGTTCTTATTTTATCGTCATACGCTAATTAAATGAATAAATATATAAAAAAAATCACATTTTAAATACAGGTGATCTGTAAGGGGTGAAAAAATCATTAACAGAAAATGACGATACTTGACATCATTTTATTTTTTCCAATTATTTAATTAAATAATTTAACAAAATCTTATTAAGAAAAGGATTAATTACAAATTTTTTTTTTGCAATGGTTGGTAAAAGGTTTTTGACGAGCGGGTTTGAAAAACAGGGTTCTAAATATTATAAATCGCCTTAAGTTCTGAAATAGCAATTAGCAGCTACAAAGCGAAACTGATCTGATAGTAATTTTAATGAAAAAGGTATTTTTATTACCATGTTACATTCTCTTATTGAAGACAGTTCTTCAAACAAAAATCTGTTTGGTCCAGGTAACGAAGGCGAAAAATTAATTCGAGTATGGAAAATTGCGGGCAAGCTGAAATTTTACAGACGTCTGTAGGTGTCCAAATGAATATTCCAAACATTATTAGTACCTACCCCACTCCCCGAAACGGCTTTCGTAACACGCTTAACAAAATAAATATTGACGCAAAAAAGCGGTAAAAATAGTTGAAACTTGTAAAATATTCCGAGTAAACTGAAATTTAGTAGACACGCGTATTTGCAGTGGCGGCTCTAGAATTGATTGAAGGAGGGGACAGAGCGCCCTGGCAATGAAGACTGCGAAAGTTTACACGCCGGCACGCCGGTTTGCTCATGTGTACGTGTATTTTTATGAACTTACGTCAAATTTAAAAGTTTTCAATTGTCTCTTTAACATAACCTATTTTACGTCAAAATTTGAACATGGTGAAATATCCAGAGATAATTTGAATTATACCTTATTTTGAACGTATTACTTCTACTTACAACTTTACGTGGAAAATTAACCCCAATTCTATTGGAGTAACTTATTTTTATCACTTCATAATATCATGTTAAGCTTTTTACGAAGTTTCTAAATTTGCAACTGGTTTTGTCCAAAAATGCGTATGCAAAATAAATGTGACCCTAGTATAGGTTAATTTATTTAAACGATGGTTTGGAAATTGGGAGTTAACAGGTTTTCATGTTAATATAAGTAAATGTTTTACATACTGACGGAACAATTTATTTTCAACTAATAATTATGATAAAATTAAACAATAAAATAATTAATTAAATACATTTAATTATTATTTATTCATTATAAACTTTTAGTAATGTATATTACCATCTTCAAACGTTTTATAAACAAGTACATGGTAATGGATAAATAACTGATTCAACGTATTGTCATTTGATACGATCTAATGTTTTTTTAACAAAGTGTGTGTGAGGCTACGTAGATCGCGAGTTAAGGAACAACCTATAGTCCATCTGGTTTTGGATTGCAGTAGAGGTCGCCTTGAACGGCAAGTCAGATTTACACTGGGAAACGTCAAATAATTAAAGTGTGTGAGTGACAAAAACCAAATGTCACTTATTTGATACTTGAAATAATCGAGTTAAAAGTATTTTATTATCAAATAGCAATTTATCTTGTAAAAATTATTTAAATTTGCCAGAAACTTTTAGAAAAAAATATTCGGGAGTCATCAATCGCAAATAAAATTTTGACAGTGTAAACCTGTAAAAATTTTAACCAATCACGTTCCGAGTTCACAATTTTAGTACAATCTAGTTCTGCATTCTTAAAACGGATGGACTATAATTTGTGAATCGGTCAAAATAGGAAAAACTTAACTCCAATATTATGTTGAAAGGAATAATTAAACAAGAAGATAGCTGTATATAGTGCTTAGACCATCGATGTCAGTTTTTCGGTTCATTGCATTTTTTTCTTTCTTGATGAATATCATTTCATGAAGAAGGCGATCCTTATAATTTTTAATAGATTTGTTATTTCTGGGTTTTTGAAATCAGCATCATGGTTTCGGAACAATACAAAAATGTCTCAAAGTAACCTAAAATTCAACAAACAACTTGAATATTAACTATTAACTATTAGTGTCTACACCTAATATAAGTTGTTTCTACTTAGCAATAAATATTGCTGTTTATTTTAATAATTATAATAGCACAAGCACAATAATTTCACTAAAAATAGCAAGATTTATTTCTGGTCTGTCGAGAGGTTATAAACATACAACAGTAAGTAACGGGAAAACGTTTGACAGATTCATAAAATAGGTTATGTTAACTAAAAACTTTAAAATTTGACGCGCAAACCGGCGTGTAAACTTTCGTAGTCTACAAACAAAAAAATTTTAAAGAAGAGACGTGGCCACTATAAACAAAAAAACCCTACAAATTTCCATCAAGTCAAGTACTGCACTTATAAATTACCTCCACTACTAATTTTACCTGCGAGGGGGGGGCTTACAGGGGATACATAGGCACAAATATGCCGCTGTTTGCAGTACAATTTCTTTATTTATTACATCGCATGGTCCTAAATGTTTATTAAAACTTAAAAGTTGGTAATACTGGACGTAAAGGATTAATTGTTTAAACTTTTTCAAAAAAGGTTCGAGAGGATTGTATGTGCTACCCTCTGCCCTCTACCTCTTTTTAAATTTACCTGCATGATGGTAACTTGCATTGTAAAGATATTAATAAAAGTACATGGAAGTACGTTCACCTTACTAGCATCAACTACCAATCAAGAAAATTTGTGAACTGTTGTGAAAATTATTTTACATCAAATATCGAGCCAAGACAAAAGAAAATCAATAACGTCAGACGAGCCATATGCGAATGATAAATAAATTAATTATTTTTTATGATATGACTGTTAAGGCGGATTTGAAGATCGTTAAATTAGAATCATAAATTAAATTTCGGAATACGCAGGCCTTGCCCATACTTCTTTCAACTTAGCTGATGAGCCACTACACCTGAATTTGAATTTTCTTGGTTGGGTTGTGAGCCCCCCCCCCCCGAACACCGTTGGCCTTATTACGGCCCACGAAATACTTATTTTCACTAATTCAGTATTTACACTTAAGAGCGCGCTGCAGAGAGGAGAGTAGATATGATGTTGAAAGAAGCCTCTAATCTTTTGTACAAATTTAAAAAACGAAACGTCGTATCAATGTAATTCTTTTTTTATATTAATAAGAAAAGACTATTGAAGGCAATAACCAATTTTGAGCGCTTTAAATTAAAAGTAAATAGGTTAATTTAATTTATGAAAACGGACAATTTTGAATTTTTATGACAACCGATCTTAATGAAATTTCCTTATTGCCTTCTGCACATCATTATAAGGACAAAACCTGATTTTGAAGCGATTTCATCATCAATTATAGAAAACTTATACAAAACATGTAAATCAAAAAGTGCCCTTAGTGGAGTTTTAAACTATATAAAATCAACTTAATGCACAAAGGGTTCTAGGGTTCCCTCATAGATGGCGCAAATAAATTTTTTTAAACTCGTGTTAGCTCGCTAAGTTTCGTTTAGATTCTTGTATTTGAAATATTTTAGAATGTATTTTCCTAATTACAAAACTGCAGTACCTAGATAGGATTATTTTTACCTGATAATAATATGAAATGCATGGTTCCTTTTTAAGCAAGCTAGGTTAACCCAATGATAATCTCTCTTTATTGTTAAGAAGTAATAAATAAAAGAAGTGTAAATAAGTATTATATAAAATATTAAATGTCCACTATTGCATTTTTAAAATGTATATACAAGAAGCGCTAAATAAGGTTTTTTTTGCATAATACTAAAATAAAAGGTTAGCGTTTCACATATCAATAAAATACATTAAAAACCAATAATTATTTGAATTGTGCTATTTATTATTCATTTATAACACTGGTCTATAAATTACAGTATATACAGATTTGTCTTATTCGTTTATTGGGTAAATAAATATGTAACTATTTAATAGATGGGTAATTTTAAAATAATTTCCCAGAAACTCCAATGTAGTAGCGGCATTGTTCCTGAATTACCTCAGGTATTCATAAATAAATCCCTCTCGGCTTATTTCTGGGATAAATAATTAAATTTCTTTGGAATTATGACGTAATAAGGTGGCCACAATTTTAATAACTGTACATTTTTAAAAACAAATGTCAGTAAATTTTAAAAAAATTAAATTTAGAGGTGGCCAAATACTTATGGTAAATTCGATTCTATGTGTGGAGACATTGGTCGTCATACCAGAAGAGTGTTGAGCACGACACTAAGAACCACTCTAAGAACCAAATTACCACCACCAGATGTTTGCTGTCGAAACCTCAGACATGGCAACTGAAAATTTTTTTATGGATTTGATTTTGAATAATTGCTAAAATTTTTTAAAATAGAAAAATGTTTATCCTTGATGCTCTTTTTAAATTTGGAGAAATGAAAAACGCAATGTAGAAAAATCGGTGCCGGGCGAATAACTTTTTATATATTGAATTTTGTGCAAAGAATTTTCGAAAATGTAAATTTCTTTCGCTTCCGTTTATTAAAGACGTCAAAATAAATTGAAAACTTTATATTGAATTTTTTGTATGTAATTCTGCTTATTTGTATTAAAAAATAACATTTTATATTTTTGCGGTGTCGAAACGGTTTAGCCACGAAGTACATAATTTCTTGCATACAAATTTTGAAAGGGATTATCAACTCAAAAAAATTTTAAGTAATAAAAAAATAATATGCCTATTTTTCCAACTGTACAAAATAACGTGTTTAGTTATATTTTGTAACTATTTTAGTTATATTTTGTAACTAAAGACGTTATTTTAGTTACACAATGTTACTAATTTTGAAACTAATTTAGTGCCGCGAATATAAAAGACAAATATTTGTCCTAAAAGTTGTAAGATTCCTCAAAAATTGCTTTACCACAAAGAGGCCGTCCATTAATTACGTAAGGATGATTTTTGTAATTTTGGATCCCCTCCCTCCCCCACGTAAGGGTACGTAAGATTGTGGCACCCCCCCACATCTTACGTAAGGATTATTTAAAAGAAAATTAATTTTGACCCCCCCTCTCCGCCCCTTATATTTATAAAATATGAATAATAATATATTATATAGATAATTATACAAAACTTTAAATTAAATTTTCATTTACATAGATATAAGTTAATATATATAGATAATTAATTACATAAAAAAATTAATACAAAAAATTTGAAATTAAATTAAAGGTCAGTCCATGTAGGAGCTAGCCATTCTGATATAAGCTGTATTCTTTTTACCTATTTTAAGTGAGATGTACTGAGATACTCAGTTGACTCAGTTAAAAGTGTGTTCTTTTTACCGTTGTACATTCGTCAAACGAATGTGCCGTGCCGTGCCGAATTGAGTTTAAACTGAGAAAATTACCTCCCACCCTATACCAACTGATCTTGCTATTTCGAAGTGTTACAACTGAGATAAAGTTGGAAATAGCTCGGATTGGTCGATATAAAAAGGTTAACGTCATCTCTTTCGTCATATTTCGTCTTTTTGGAGGTTATGTAATTTGTGAGCTAATTTGTAATAAACATCGTAATAAACTCGTAAATAGACTCGTAATAAACATTTGGTAATTTATTTAATTTAATATTATGTATTTATTTTTTTACGTATAACTTTTTATAGAAATAAATGGAAACCGTACATCTTGGTTTTAATTATTGTACTTATTTTACTTCTTTAATTTTAATTGCCGGTTGCAATAAATTTCTATTTTGTATTTTTAGAGGTTATGTAATTTGTTTTATGTATTTTGTAATATGTAAGTTGTTCTTTTTACCTTATGTTTTTCTCACTTTGACTCAGTTAATCTCTGTTCGGCTCAGCTCACTTCGTCTCAGTTGCGTAACTGAGATGGAAATAAAACTTGTAAAAAGAATACGCCTATTGATTGTATATTATGCGCAATAAAGCAGACAACATCACCAGCGTCAGTGACAAGATTTTCCTTATATCAGGCACTTATATTTTTACTTCAGCTTCGTTTCTCCATTCAACGTCTTCTGCTCCCGTTTTTTCGTCATGCGTCACGCACAAGAGTTCGTCCTCACGTCGAGTAAGAACAAGTCTAGCCGTTGCTTTAGCGTATTTCGAAGAGTGTTGCAAAGCTTTCGTGTGCTGCGGCTGCATTTTTTGACGCAAAATATTTTAAGAAACTTACGCAAGGAATACGTCGGACCCCCCCCCCCTCGTAAGGGTCCTTAAGATATCCGGGGTATTGGATATCCCCCAAACCCTTACGTAATAATTAATGGATGACCCCACACGGTTTTGCTATAAATATAAATTTTTAAACAACAAAACACGTATTTGCAGGGCCGGGCCGGCCTGAAAATATTGAATATTTTTTAAAATAAAATGTTTTTATTTTTTTAAGTTTAAGAATTTTTAATAGGGATTAATAGGGAAAATTATATTTTTATTATTTATAAAATGATCTATTTTTTATGTCCCAATTTATACCCAATGTGTGAAGCACCAGGAACATTTTTGGATAGGTTGTTACTTTTTACCTCAAAATGCCCACACAAGTGAAAATAAAAGCGAGTTTGCACTCTAGACTCTACTATAGTAATATTATGCTTAGCAAAGAGAATGTTAAAATAAGCAGTAGGTACCTAGGGTATATGATTATTTTTACCTGATAATAAGTTACCTGAAATAGTAAGAGACAACATCGGAAAAAGAAAACGTTGTGCAGATCCTCCATACATTTTAAATGCCATAAAAAATTAGACATGTAATTTATAGATAAGTGTTATAAATTATATTAAATGTTTGTATTAGAGTTGATCTTATATCTTGTTCAATTATAAGATATTTTTAATTGGGTATATATGTAGGTCTTTTAATGCTGTAAATATTAACCAACGTTTCGGGCCGTTTACATGTGGTTCATTTTCAAGGCTAAAAATGAATTAAATTATAATATAAATTGTAAAAAAAAGCACTACCATTTATATTATAATAATTTAATTTCTTTTTAGCCTTGAAAATGGACCACATGTAAACGACCCGAAACGTTGGTTGGATATTTAAAACATTCAAAGACCTACCTATACCCAATTAAAAATATCTTATAAGTTATAAATTATAATAATAAATAGCAAAATTCAAATAATTATTGTTTTTGTATGTATTTTATTGATTTGCGAAACGGTAACTGCAAAAAGGTATTATGCAAAAAGGAAAACCTTATTTAGTGCTTCTTGCATCTAGGTACCCTTTAAAAATGCTATAGTGGACATTTCATATTTTATATAATACTTATTTACACTTCTTTTATTTATTACTTCTTAACAATAAAGAGAGATTATCATTGGGTTAACCTACCTAGCTTACACTCAAACAAGAGAGATAGTATGCGAAAAACGAACAGAACAAATTGTCGGTAATCGAAAACTTACAGTTTATCACGTGCTAAATAAATTATTTTTGAATACGAATAGTACCGCCAGCGCCACCAATGTATTTTCCTGTAACTAAGAAATGGCAAAAATTTGTACTATGAAGAAAGGTTCCCCCACCACTTTCTGCAGCGCGGCCTTAAGTTTGTAATTACTTTAATTTTAATGTGTTGTGATTGGTTCAATAGTTGGTAGCCATGGATGAGGTAATGATACCTCGTGGTAAATATTTTTAATGTAATAGTGTGTGATTCAGTTGTAAAAATATATCATCACGTGTTGGTTGTGAGTTTTATAAGTGTTTTAAAAGAAGAAAAACAATATACAGTGCACTTTTTGTCGTTAAAATAATGGCTACAAGTGGAAAAGTAGATGTTACGGCTGAGCTCACCATACCTGAATGCAATTTGACAAGTGATTTGGAAGCTCTATTTGGGGATCCAGAATTTAGCGATGTTACACTTTGTGCCGCCGGGGGAAAAGAATTCCCAGTACACCGAGCAATATTAGCAGCTCGCAGTCCGGTGTTTAAAGCTATGTTTACACATAATATGCAAGAACAACAAAACGGTCGGGTCGAAATAATCGATGTGGAGCCTGAAGTCTTAAGAGAAATGTTGCACTTTATGTATACGGGAAAAACATCCAACCTGAATGTTAACGCAATGGATTTATTAGTTGCAGCTGATAAATACAGCTTAGTTAGATTGAAAGATATTTGTGGGAAAACATTGTATGAAAGTTTGTCGATTGAAAATGCTGCAGAAACTGTTGTCCTGGCCAGTCGCTATAATGTTGACCAACTGTTTATCAAAACTCAGTCTTACATTATGGCTAACTTCGAAGAAATATCGGAAACTGATAGTTGGAAATCGATGTCTACAGCGCATCTTAGTACTTTTCTTGAAACATTAACTGAAATAGTTAAAAAAGTTTGTGCCTTTAAGCGCACAGTTGATAGCAAATTGGAAAACTTGCTTCGCAAATAACATGAACAGGATTATCCGTTGACCGACTCAGAGCCAGACTCTGATTTTTAAACTACGAAATACTTGTACTGTCTTTGGTGTATTAATAAACATAATATCTACCAAAATTTATAAAGTATTATATTAGTATTTTTTGTTATTGTTTATATTCCTTTATAACCGCCTTTGTTTGAAGATTGAGCACATTTCCAGCATGTTTCGATTTTGTATTGTTATCTTTTGTTTATATCAGCGTAATATTTTCCTTTAGCGCCAATCAAAGCTAAGAGTAACAATAATAAATCAATTTATTATGCCTTTTAGTTTAAGTGAGCCATCTTCCTTTAATCCTTTGAACCACAATAGCTGTTTCCAAAACTCCAATAAGGTTTGACTATCTACATCGTATCCTTATTTCAAACGTCAGAAGGATATACGCCTCTAATAAGATGACTCTCTAATTCCTCTTTGGTACTGTTACGGCTGTTCTGTTAAGCTTCAATACACAGCACAGTGAGAAGTCTAATTTTTTATTTTAGCAATTAATGGCGAACTAAGCCGCGCAAGAGAGACACAGATCGACACTACTTTTTAACCCTAAAAATGTATATAAACTAAAATATTAGAAAAGTTGCTAATTCTATGACCATCGACATTTGAAAATTTTTACTTTTTAATTTCATTATTTGATATTTTGGATGGACTAATGTAAACTATTCCACAGAAAAGCAAAGCACTCTACCCTTCTTTATTATATACTATCTATTGAAACAAGATCTACTACCAATGTGCAGTATTGAAATTCAAAAATATTGTTATTTAAATGGTAGCACACCAAGCAAATACAGGAAAACCATCGTGAGGGTTAATTTCACCACCCCCCCAGCAATCCGACTCTGCCTAAAACTTACGAAGGCATCTCAATACAGCAAGAAACTGGGTCCGTTACTTTGGCCCCCTCCCGGTTAATATTTTTACACCAAAAGCTAGCACTGGGATCCTTAGAGCTAGCACCAGCTAGCACCCTAATATGAAAGCTAGCACCATTACAGTTTTTTCACAAATCGACTTTGCAACCGGGGGGGGGCCAAAGTAACGCTAGCCCCCCCCCGGTTAATATTTTTACCCAAAAACCTAGCACTGGGATCCTTAGAGCTAGCACCAGCTAGCACCCAAATATGAAAGCTAGCACCATTACAGTATTTTCACAAATCGACTTTGAAACCGGGGGGGGGCCAAAGTAACGCTAGCCCCCCCCCCCGGTTAATATTTTTACCCATAAACCTAGCACTGGGATACTTAGAGCTAGCACCCAAATATGAAAGCTAGCACCATTACAGTTTTTTCACAAATCGACTTTGCAACCGGGGGGGGCCAAAGTAACGCTAGCCCCCCCGGTTAATATTTTTACCCAAAAACCTAGCACTGGGATCCTTAGAGCTAGCACCAGCTAGCACCCAAATATGAAAGCTAGCACCATTACAGTATTTTCACAAATCGACTTTGAAACCGGGGGGGCCAAAGTAACGCTAGCCCCCCCCCCCCCGGTTAATATTTTTACCCATAAACCTAGCACTGGGATACTTAGAGCTAGCACCCAAATATGAAAACTGGCACCATTATAGTTTTTCCAAAAATTCATTTTATTTATTTGCACCTAAACGCCTCTTCTACTGCGCACGCGTTGCTGGTTTTCGCCGCCATTTTTCAAAATAATGATCGAAATATTGTAAACAAACTTTGCTTATCCGCGGTTTTTTATATTCTATAATTATTTTTGTTAATATAGCTGTACCAAATTTCAGATTGGTCTTCAGCACTGAAATATTCTTAACAAAATTTTGATCTATCATACGCCGTCAGTAAAACTTTTCTTTTAAAAAATATTTTACTCATTTTTTTTTGTTTTGTTTTATTTATTTGATGATCTAAATTAAATTTTTATCTAATAAAACCGAATTTTTAAATTTGGAGTTGTATGGCATCTTGCACGGAGTACTTAAAAATAAAGAAATTCGGTTTTATTAGATAAAAATTTAATTTAGATCATCAGATCAATAAAACAAAACAAAAAAAAAATGAGAAAAATATTTTTTAAAAGAAAAGTTTTACTGACGGCGTATGATAGATCAAAATTTTGTTGAATATTTCAGTGCTGAAGACCAATCTGAAATTTGGTACAGCTATATTAACAAAAATAATTATAGAATATAAAAAACCGCGGATAAGCAAAGTTTGTTTACAATATTTCGATCGTTATTTTGAAAAATGGCGGCGAAAACCAGCAACGCGTGCGCAGTAGAAGAGGCGTTTAGGTGCAAATAAATAAAATGAATTTGTGGAAAAACTATAATGGTGCCAGCTTTCATATTTGGGTGCTAGCTGGTGCTAGCTGGTGCTAGCTCTAAGTATCCCAGTGCTAGGTTTATGGGTAAAAATATTAACCGGGGGGGCTAGCGTTACTTTGGCCCCCCCCCCCGGTTGCAAAGTCGATTTGTGAAAAAACTGTAATGGTGCTAGCTTTCATATTAGGGTGCTAGCTGGTGCTAGCTCTAAGGATCCCAGTGCTAGCTTTTGGTGTAAAAATATTAACCGGGGGGGGGGGCAAAGTAACGGACCCCAAGAAACTCTACTTTGTAAACTAAACGTTTTGGAAAAAAAATCCCCAGTTTCACTTTTAGGTGATTGTATTGTAATTTTAAAAAGCTAATACATAAATTTTTCAACAATACAATAACTTCAAAAAATCAAAAAAGAAATATATTTATAGAAAAAGAATTTAATAATAGTTGTAGTACCCTGTATTGTAAAATGACCAAAATATTTTAAACTTCCATACAGCTTAAAGAATAATTAAAGAATAAGGGGATTACAATTAACCGTTCTGACCATATTGCCGATGGGACGCAATTTACCCGTACCCTTGACCGTGGGACGCAATTTGTCGTCACCGCTATTTTCTACCCTCTACCTCTTTTTAAATTTACCTGCATGAGGGTAAATTGCATTGTAAAGAAATTAATAAAAGTACATGAAAGTACGTTCACCTTACTAGCATCAACTACCAATCAAGAAAATGTTTGAACTGTTGTGAAAATTATTTTACATCAAATATCGAGCCAAGACAAAAGAAAATCAATAACGTCAGACGAGCCGTATGCGGATGATAAAATAATTATTTTTTATGATATGACTGTTAAGGCGGATAATCAGAATCATAAATTAAATTTCGGAATACGCGGGCTATGCCCATACTTCTTTCAACTTCTTAGCTGATGCGCCGTTTCACCTGAATTTGCTGGGTTGGGTTTTGAACCCCCCCCCCCCCCCGCGGACATCGTTGGCCTTATCACGGTCCCCTAAATACTTACTTTCACTAATTCAGTATTTACACTTAAGTTTGCAATTACTTTAATTTTAATGAGTTGTGTTTGGTTCAATAGTTGGTAGCCATGGATGGGGTTATGCTACCTCGTGGTATATATTAATTTTTAAGGTCTGTTCGTTTGCTATGCTCTAACTTGTTCTAAAAATGTCCGTATGACGTCATCAGTTCAACTTCGTGCAACGTCGAGCAGCAGTTTTTAAAATTGCAAACGAACGCGTTTAGTTCATTTTGGTGCACGTTTATCGTGTTAACCTCAAAATAGAAATTTTGTTTGTTTGTTATTGTAGCAATAGATCATTTTGAGTCACGTGACTTTGACAGGGCGCGGCCATTTTGTCGTGAGGGCATACAAGCGCTGATTAGTCATTAGGTTAGGTGTTCATTGTTAGCTGTCAGTTTGTGGTGTTTATTTCGGAGTTTTTAGTGCGTGTATTGCGTATTTTATTAAAACTACAATATGGTTTGTAGTGAATACTACTTATCACTCAAAGGAGACGTGAAATTACAATGACGGAACAATATGATCATTTGAGTCACGTCACTTTGACATTAATAAATTAATAACTTTGACAGGGCGCGGCCATTTTGTCGTGAGGGCATACCTGTCGTGACGTCACCTCGAAATGATCTATTACGGTTGTCATTTACCGAGGCAAGTAAAAAGAAAGAGGAAATGGAGGAAAGGAAGTTTCTGCAAAGACAAGAAATTTTAGAACAACTGAAAATTAAAAATAATTTATTACAGAAAATATTGGAAAAAAAGTGAAAATTTTTTGTATTTCAAAAATCTATATATATAAAAGAGCTTGTCTGTTTGTTTGTTCGCTATACGTTCCTACACCCTTTGACCGATCTCAACCAAATTTTGCACAGTTATTTTGTAGGTCCAGGCGCAACTATTCGTGCATAAATGGAGAAAAAATTCGAGCGGGGAAAAATGTTATTCGCTTTTTTCGATAAATCAAATCACAAGTCTTGCAAACAAAAAATTTAATTTTTAAAAAATCGAAATATTCTGACATACTGTCAGTGATTCAAAACACTGTCAACAGACATACTGTCAGTGATTCAAAACACTGTCAACAGACATACTGTCAGTGATTCAAAACACTGTCAACAGATGGCGGGATGGCGGCTTTAATTCGAAAAATGAAAACCACTAACCAATTAATATGTTAGAATTTAGTAATTTCAACGCTCAAAATAATACAAATAATTACAAAATCCGTTGACGGCGAAATATTTGAGATGAGGGTTCGGGGGCGACGGAGAGAAAGCAAAAACCATCCCTTCCGACTTCCCAAAAACGAAGAATTTTAAAATTGCGTTTTTTTGAAAATCTGCAGCAATCTTTCGAAACTTGAAAATAATAGTGAACAACTATGGCCTTCACGGATCTATTATGGTCCGCCCTGTGAGGCCGAATGCCGAACAACTATGGCCTTCACGGATCTATTATGGTCCGGCCTGTGAGGCCGAAGGCCGAACAACTATTGCCTTCACGGATCTATTATGGTTCGTTCTGTGAGGCCGAAGGCCGAACAACTATGGCCTTCACGGATCTATTATGGTCCGCCCTGTGAGGCCGAAGGCCGAACAACTATGGCCTTCACGGATCTATTAAGGTCCGCCCTGTGAGGCCGACGGCCGAACAACTATGGCCTTCACGGATCTATTATGGTCCGCCCTGTGAGGCCAAAGGCCGACCAACTATGGCCTTCGCGGATCTATTATGGTCCGCCCTGTGAGGCCAAAGGCCGAACAACTATGGCCTTCATTGATCTATTATAGTCCGCCCTGTGAGGCCGATGGCCGAACAACTATGGCCTTCACGGATCTATTATGGTCCGTCCTGTGAGGCCCACGGCCGAACAATTATGGCCTTCACGGATCTTTTATGGTCCGCCCTGTGAGGCCGAAGGCCGAACAACTATGGCCTTCACAGATCTATTAATGTCCCCCCCTGTGAGGCCGAACGCCGAACAACCATGGCCTTCACGGATCTATTATGGTCCGCCCTGTGAGGCCGAAGGCCGAACAACTATGGCCTTCACGGATCTATTATTGTCCGCCCTGTGAGGCCGACCGCCGAACAACTATGGCCTTCACAGATCTATTATGGTCCGCCCTGTGAGGCCGAAGGCCGAACAACTATGGCCTTCTCGGATCTATTCTGGGTCTAGATGGCTAAGGGCGGCGAATGCCGCCCGTGCCAGCTAGTAAAATATAAAAAGATATTAAAAATTATTTAGTAAATAACAGCATTTTAGTGTGGCTCGTCGTCCAATAGTTCATTAAATAAAATTATATCTTCAATTGAATTTTCATTCATTTTTTTTATGTTTAATTTCGCGTTTTGTAAACACAACAGACCAATACTAAACAAAACTGTCAACTATTTTAGGTTATGTTTCACGGTTGAATATTTCCCACCAAAAGTTTATATCTGCATATAACTTGCACTGTCTGCTCCTCCTTTGCAGGTAGTGTGAAAAGTTCATGTTCGGTACATGTTCCGAACAGTAAACGAACAACGTTCAGTTTACTCAGTTCATGCAAACGAACGCTTTTATTTGAACTAACTTGCTCAGTTCAAGTTAGTCCAAGCAAACGAACAGACCTTATTTAATGTAGTAGTGTGTGATTCAGTTGTAAATATATCATCACGTGTTGGTTGCGAGTTTTATTAGTGTTTGAAAAGAAGAAAAACCATATACAGAGCATTTTTTGTCGTTAAAATTATGGCAAACCAAAATTATGGAAGACCACGTAGTTTGACTAAGTTCACGAAAAATTATGGAAGACCACGTATTTTGACTAAGTTCACGATACCTGAATGCAATTTGATAAGTGATTTGGAAGCTGTATTTGGGGATCCAGAATTTAGCGATGTTACACTTTGACCATCCGCACACGGAGCTACTCAAAAGCAGCGCAACTCGTTTTTACCGAGTTCGACCAATCACACACGGAAGTATAGGTAATATACGACCGTGTGTGAATGGTCGAACTCAGTACAAAACGAGTTCCGTTACTATCGAGTAGCTCCGTGTGCGGATGGCCTTTGTGCCACCGCACAGTGGGGCAAGAGAGCTAAAACGTGCTATTAAATCAAATACCATTTAAATGGATTTCTAAGTTGGATATATACTTTCAGGATTATTAGTAGTATTAAAAAAAATCGATAGATACAATTTTATCATATTCCTTAACCGAAAAACAGCTTATTTGGTTTAGCAACAAAATTTTTTTAGATCGCCCTGTATGAATTGCTTCCAAAAATAAACAAAATTGCATCTAGGGAAGCGATTATAGTATTATATCTAAATAAAATGTTTTCTTTCGTGTTTTTGAAATTCCCTTTATTAAAAATGATATATAAAAATAAAAAGTATTATTAATTTTTTATTATTATCGTAAGTTTCTGTTACTTTTATATCTTTGGGATATAACAGTTTTTTTTGCAGCTTGAACCGTTTTGTACGAGGGAAATACTTGTGGGGCAGCCCTCCTTATAATTTCATATTGATGCCGTGATAATTTAGCATCTACCAAAACAGCTAGAGCATCTTCACCCGACATTAGCTGTTGTGGTTCTAATGATTTATTGTACGCCTCTTTATACCTGCTTGCACGTTCTGGACTTTTCGTTATCTCCTTCAACAGATTCGAGGATTCTGATTATCCAATGTTTCTGAATGCCATTTGGGTCGCGTCAGCTAATTCAGGCAGAGCAGTAGAATCTCTTAAATCTTTTGTTTTCTTTCGTTTTGTTTGCTCAGAACTCGAAACAAATGAAGTTTCCGGGCCACCGCGTTTCTGCTCTGTTTCTTGATGATCCAATGAAATCGAGGTAAGCAGCCACTTCACATTACGTTTTTTAAAATATTTATCTGTACGGCCACGCCTTTAACCAACGAGATTTATATTACCATTTAAATTGTGCCAATTTTTGCTTCAAGTCTTGAAATTGCTTTCCATCACATTTTGTTCGTTTCTTCATCTCTTCGTCCAAGAACTTAAATTGTTCGTCTATTCTAGGGCCATTACAACCTCTCATGATATCAACCAGTTCTCTGTTCTTGATCAACATTTCTCCTATATAATATAATAAATAACTAATTAATAATAAACCTTTGCAAAAATATACTCGTTTCTTATAATTCTTATATAGTGATATTCAAAGGCGCTAATGCGTACGGGGCATTAAAATAGAATATTCTTAAATTTCAAAAAAAAAGAAATGCAAAATAATTTATATAAACCATACAAACTAAAATATTACAAACGTTTCTCATTCTACATATGACCACCGGCTTATTTGGTATTTTGATTTATTAATTTCATTATTTAATATTTCGGTTGTCCTAACATATTTTTAATACTTAATTACGAAAAGACGATTTGTGAGACTCCCCCTCCCTACTTTACTTAAGGATCATTTTGGAAATATTCCAACTCTCTCCTTAATTAATATTCAATATTAATTTTTGAAATAGGTTGCAATTAACATATTTAAAAAACTTACGAAGGAAACATTTTTGACCCCCCCATTTATAAAGTCGAAAAATCCCCCCCTTTTTGCACAATTAATAAACGCATAAAACTTTTTATAAGAGGAGGGTTCAGCTAGTGTAAAAACGTAGGTGTTAACTGTTTTAAAATGCCAAATTTTTTTTATTTCGCTCCATTATTAACAAATTTTACTAAATTTTAAGAAAGGTTCTTTGTAGCACGACTTAGTAATGATTTCTGATTCCCAATAGATGTTTATAATTGAGGATATTAAAAAATCAACCGAGAATTTGGGATTTTTTCTGTGACTCGAAAACGGCTACTTTAATATTACAGATTTCTAAGGGGTCGTCCATAGAGGACGTCCGCAATTTTATTGCCTCTTCAACACCCCGTACCGTCCTTGTCTTATTTGGTCACAACCTTCGAAACCTCCAACCACCCCCTAGACGTGGTTTTTTAAGATCGCTTAGCTACTCCACTTATAAAAATCCCATATTATTCGTACCGCTACAGCGCCAGCGCCAGCCCCACATAAAGACAATGTAATGTATTCTAGTCTGACCCCTAATATTATTATTATTGATTAATATTAAATTTCTTCCCAGGTCAATATATGAGAGAATATGTTTTTGGGATATAGGAGACCAATTAAACTAAAAGTTTGCTAAAGCCAACGTTTCGGCGTTATAATTACGCCATCTTCAAGGCGAAAAGATACAAAATGTTAAACTCAACGCAATCACCCTTGAGAGGTAGACTCACCAGACAAACCAAGATGGAAAATGTTTCTGGTCGAGATGAAAAAACGGTATGGAGGATATTTAACGGGGTTAAAAATTAGGTGCTACCCGAACTGCACCACGGCTTATCAGGGGTCATTTCTTGTACCCAGGTAAATGTAATCCCTTGACCGAACTGCACCACGGTCAAATGTCGTTCCGTAATCGCTTTACCGAATTGCACCACGAGCAAACCGAGCAGGTATCACAAGCAAACAGATAATATAAAGAAATAAATACACAAATATCTAAATTCTTTGCAATTTAAATTTCGAGTTTAATATATTAATTCATATTATATTATACAGGGTCGGAGCAGGTATTAATAAAATAATAACCCAAAACAGTGAAAAAATTAAATTTTTTTGCCTTCGAATTTTGGGGTGTGCATTCGATAAGGAGGGTAATCCATCGTCAAAACCTACTCTTCCGGGGCGCCCCTCCGCTCCGCTCCGGGTTGCACCCCTCCAGAGCGGTTTTGACTCTGGTTACTAGGCTAAACATACGAGAAGCGCCACCGATCAAGAAAACCGGGATAAATGCAACTGGGATGTGAGAGACCCTCGAAATAGCATTAAAAAGTATAGTCGCGGTATGCGGCAGTTATCTATTACGTTTAACCCCCAAAAAATCGCGTAAAAACAAAAAATAATCGATGTTACATGTAGGAGGCATCAGGTTAAACTCCAGCATTGTGCTTTAACTTTTAACAATAAAACCACCTTACCTAAAATATTACAATAGAGGTGGTGCAATTCGGACGACCGACCCTTGGTGAGGTGTTTACCTGAAATTACGGTGGTGCAATTCGGGTAGGAGATTTGTGAACTAATCTTTTCGTGGTGCAATTCGGGTGCACCGAAAAATTACACAAAAATCATGAACGGCAAAAGCCTAGTTAAAAACATAATAAAATTTTTGTTGAGTGTCAAATAAATTATGATTGTGTGAAGCCACCTATATAATTTATATCTCTTCCAATGAGATCTTGCAAAAATGTAAAATTTTAAATTCATACCAAAAACCGCGAAAACATGGATATAACCTCTCAAGCGTAAAAGATTGCATAGATTTAAGCAAATCATCAAAACTATTTAATATTGCAATACAATTATGTATTTCTTCAGAGGGGACCGCCGTTATTATGTCGTCAACATACAGCAACAAAAAGGGCAGTTTAAAATTTACAGATCCAAAGAAGTTGAACAAAAGGTCATTCATGACAAAATTGGCGAAAGCCGGCGAGCAAATGTTTCCCATGGCAGAACCCACAAGTTGTTGGTAAAAGTTTGCTTTAGCAAACTTTTAGTTTAATTGGTCTCCTATATCCCAAAAACATATTCTCTCATTATTATTATTGCTATAGGGATAAAATATTACCGATGGTGCGCTGTAAGCAACAACAAACGTGACGTCACGCTTAACATTTGGCTCTAAAGTGAATCTAAAGCGAGATATTAACTTTTTATATTTTTTGCAATGATTGGTAAAAGGTCTTTTATAAGGTCTTTGACTAGCGGGTTTGGAAAACAGGGTTCTATATACTATTATAAATCGCCTTAAGTTCTGAAATAGCAATTAGCAGCTACAAAGCGCTGATAGTAATTTTAATGACGAAAGTATTTTTATTACTAAACATTCTGTTAATGAAAGCATTTCTTGACAAATTTAGAAAAATCTGTTTGGTTCAGGTAACGAAGGCGAAATATTGATTCGAGTTTGGAAAATTGCTGGCAAGCTGAACTTTTACAGACATCTGTATGTATTGTCACCTGACTGCGCGCATCGGTCACATTTTTTTAAAATCTTGTTATTATGAGGTATTATACTTATAACAAAAATTTCGAATAGATCCGGCAAAAATTTAAAGTCGAATATTCCGTGGGAAGACATTTTTAGGTCAGAGGATATATCGAAAAGATTGAAGCGGTAACTTAAACGGACAAATTTATGTTTTACGATCGAGTAGTATTTGTAATATTTGATGGGAAAGAAAGTTTTCTCAAAAGAATTTAATACACGTCTAATAAACCATGCGGTAGATAATATAGTTTTAATAAAGTTGACGTAGCACCCATCAATAATTCACATCATCAGCAATAAAGTCTCCATTCGATAGCATTGCAAACCAAACGTCAACTCATACATATGCTTTGCTATAATTTTGTAGAGGACTGAGAGACACTTTTATGCGATCCATAAACCCACGTCGCCTGTCAATACAAAAAACGGACACGTGCGGTGTTGAAACCGTGTGAACGAATGCATTTGGTGTCGTTATCTGCAACATGCATCGACAGGCAAGCCAATGTGTTAATTTTTAGCATGGGAGGTATAGCGGTTTCGCAATCTTAAGCTTCGATAAAAACAAACAAAAAGTGCAAAAGTATAGACCCTTTTCGTCCAAATAGACGAGCAAAAAATTGTTTTGCTCGCACGTGTCTGGCAAAACTTCTCGATACACTTTACATGGAGAAAGAGGAAAGCGTGCTTTCACACTTTAGGGAACGTCCAATTAAAATGCATATCCCTTCTTTCTAAATTTATGGGACCCAATTAAAAGGGCCCAAATCAATCGTTAAGTGGGAATTATCCTAGTTTTAAGAAGGGAAAACGCATAAAAAGGACTGCAAGTTGCATTTTCGGGAGATTCACTTAGAATCCGATACCGCCTTCTCGTATCGTAACGCTTCCAAAAGCGGAATTTAAATACCAAGATCTCACATTCATTCGAGATCTTTAAATCAATACAATTCATTTGTGCTAAAATTATTGTGCGTCAACTACAGGTATTATCGAACATTTAATCTCGTCAATTGTTGCTACCGTTTAACAAATTATCGAACAATTAATACCGTCAATTGTTGCTACCGTTTAATAAATTATCGAACAATTAATACCGTCAATTGTTGCTACCGTTTAACAAATTATCGAACAGTTAATACCGTCAATTGTTGCTAACATCTAACAAATCATCGAACATTTAATCTCGTCAATTGTTGCTACCGTTTAACAAATTATCGAACAATTAATACCGTCAATTGTTGTTAACGTTTAATAAATTATCGAACAATTAATACCGTCAATTGTTGCTACCGTTTAACAAACTATCGAACAATTAATACCGTCAATTGTTGCTAACGTTTAATAAATTATCGAACTTTTAATCTTGTCAATTGTTGCTAACGTTTAATAAATTATCGAACTTTTAATCTTGTCAATTGTTGCTAGCGTTTAACAAACTATCGAACAATTAATATCGTCAATTGTTGCCAACGTTTAACAAATTATCGAACACTTAATCTCGTCAATTGTTGCTAACGTTTAACAAATTATCGAACATTTTATACCATCTGCTTATCACGTTTAATAACGTCGAGTTATTGCAATTGAAGTATCGAGCCGTAGCCTCGCAATACTTGCCGCTTAGAGGCAATTACGTAGCATTTCTTTTATCGGTATGGTATAAAACAGGTGTTGCACTACGAACACATGTGTGCATTCCATTAGTTTTTCTTATCGAACACCACATTGTCGTTTCTTATTTATACAGTGCCGGCTTTAACTAATTGTAACTTCACGGATAATTACCCTAGTGAATTATTTCGTACGGAGACCCCTATTTTATCGCGAAACACAGTGCGTGAATCACCCTGTCATTTCACCACCTTCCGATTTGAAGAGGTTTTGGAAGCTGGTTATTGCGCTGCCCTTCTGGTATGGTTTGAGACATCGTATTCAGCTCTATTCTGTATTCCGAGGACGAATCTCACTCCTGGAGGACCCGCCATCGACTTTACCTAGAGGTCGAACACCAACCACCCAAATTAAGTAAGAAACCTTTTTATATTTTTAAGATTGTGATGTTAATTGGTCACCTTGGCCACCAGTATTGCTTAAGAACGTTCAGTTCAACCCTGGAAGACGATATCGCAACCATTTTGTACATCTTTTATGTAAATTAATATTAGTGTCTATTATTAACGTAACGTTTACACGCCATTCGAGCGTTTATATTTGAACCAGTAATTTAACGTAATATTTTAAGTTTAGTATTGCAACTAAAGTTCATAAAAATTGATCGATCATATTGATTAATTTTCATTATCAATTTTATGAGTCACAGTTTTAGATGTTATCGAGTTGCACTTAAGTAACTATTATTTTTGGTGGAGTGCTGTATTCAATACGCCCCCCTTTTACGTATGAACTTTCTGGATCATACTTTGCAAATTAACAGTTTGTATTTTTGTAAGAGTAATCGTTTTACGAATATTAATTTCGCAACGGAAACCACACTGAAAGGTTCCGTCAACTGTACATATTTATTTTTATACGATACATGTAAATTTGATAGTATCTTGTGTAAATTTTGTCAACTCCCCCCTGATATTACTTTATTCATTACATTTTTGTTATTTCCCAACTGTGTGTTTTATTGTTATTGTGTTAATGTTTATTTAGCTGTTTTCACCAACGGAAAGTTCGCCTCCTGTAAAGGTAAGGTCATTGAGCGAGGCTTTTCCGGAGTGAGAATTCGCCGTAAGATCATCAAGTTGTCGCGTACCAGCTTGGTAGGTGTGATAACCAGTCCCCTTCAAAAAGATTCATTTCTTCGTATGCGTGGCGCCCATTTAAACTCCCTCGTGTATATTAACCCCATCGATTTTGACTTAACTCCCCCCCTGTGTAAATTATTCACACCGATTTTGACAATTTTTAGAATCGCGATCGAGGATTGCCCGGTCGTCGATAGGAAACACACGCTTTGCGACGTGCCGTCACACGACCCTTTTATTCCTTTCACCAACCCACCCCTTCGCGACTTTGAGCTAGTCAACCTTTTATTACCTGTTGGAAAGGTGTCGTGGATGCTAAACGTGTTGTAACAGTATCCAAATGAATATTCCAAACATTTTTAGTGCCTACCCCACTCCTGAAAATGGCTTTCGTAACTCGCTTATCAAAATAAACATTGACGCAAAAAAGCGGTAAAAATAGTTGAAACTTGTAAAATATTCCGAGTAATCTGAAATTTAATAGACACGCGTATTTGCAGTGGCGGCTCTAGAATTGATTGAAGGAGGGGACAGAGCGCCCTGGCAATGACGACAGCGCTGCAGGCAAACAAATTTTAAAGAAAAGACGTGGCCACTATAAACAAAAACAACCCTACAAATTTCCATCAAGTCAAGTACTGCACTTATAAATTACCTCCATTACTAATTTTACCTGCGAGGGGGGGGGGCTTACAGGGGATACATAGGCACAAATATGCCGCTGTTTGCAGTACAAATTCTTTATTTACTACATCGCATGGTCCTAAATGTTTATTAAAACTTAAAAGTTGGTAATACTGGACGTAAAGAATTAATTGTTTAAATTTTTTCAAAAAAGGTTCGAGAGGATTGTATGTGCTACCCTCTACCTATTTTTAAATTTACCTGCATGAGGGTAACTTGCATTGTAAAGATATTAATCTAAATATATAAAAGAGAAGATCTGCGTGTTTGCGTGCTTGTGTGTTTGTTCGCTATACGTTCCTAGACCCGTGGACCGATCTCGACCAAATTTTGCACAGTTATTGTTTTCGAGCGGGGAAAAAAGTTATTCGCTTTTTCGAAAATCAAATCACAAGTTTGACAAAAAATTTAATTTGTCAAATAATTAATCTGACGTACAGTCAGTGGCGGGGAAAAAAGTTATTCGCTTTTTTCGAAAATCAAATCACAAGTTTGACAAAAAATTTAATTTGTCAAATAATTAATCTGACGTACAGTCAGTGATTCAAAATACTGTCAACAGATGGCGGGGATGGCGGCTTTAATTCGAAAAATGCAAACCACTAACAAACAAGGTGGAACTCGCTTTAGCGGCAGTTCTTAGGCTTCTATACAGCTACCTTTCTGGTGTGGAAAGTTGTTATTATCTGGTTATTTTTGATCGCCATATATCATCACATATCCCGTTACAGCCATGTAACATCACATAATCAGATAATCTGCACCAATTAAATTTTTTGCGATTGGTAATTATCATTTACTATATAAGTAATAACAATCAAACTTTTCCATTCTATTAGAAATTTTACTTCTCTGTAATGTATGGTCATTTTTTTGAAGTGGGCCAATCCTCTCCTTTCTCTTTTATTTATAACTTAACTTCACTAACCACATCAATAAAAAATTATTTTTTCACATCAAAGTAAAACAAGTAGTTTATATAGGGAGACCTCTTCGAAAATATCTTTAACTTAGTAAATTTCTTTCGAACATTTGCGTATTTATAAATTGCATTAGCGAATCGAAGCAACGGATTAACAGATTAACGCAATACTATATAGACGAAGTATTTAAAATATAACAACGTATCAGTTGATCAACGTTATGATTGGCTCTGAAACATGCGGACGGACACGAAGCCAGACCATAAGGCTTCTTTCTATACCTTGTATAGAAGCCTAAAAGTAGCGCACTGGCTACCCAGTTCTTAGACCTCTATACACACAGAGTATTTCCAACACGATTTGAAACGCTCTGTATGATTTTGAATTATGCGGACGGACAGACGGACAGACAGACGGACACGGAGCCAGATCATAAGGCTTCTTGCTATACTTTGTATAGAAGCCTAAAAACCACTAACAAAAAACCACTAACAAATTAATCTGAATGCCGCGAATAAGACCAGAGCACTTTATATAGGTCGCAGAACTCGCCGGAATTGTGCAAGAAGACGCAGATCCACCTCTTCGTGGAAGATCCACCTCTTTGCGGAAGATTTAACTTTACATGAAGATGTAACTTTACGTGAAGATTATATATGTATGTATGTATGTATGTATGACAGATGACGGATGACAGATGACAGATGACGGATGACAGATGGCAGATGACAGATGAAGGCCGAACAACTATGGCCTTCACGGATCTATTATGGTCCGGTCTGTGAGGCCGAAGGCCGAACAACTATGGCCTTCACGGATCTATTATGGTCCGGTCTGTGAGGCCGAAGGCCGAACAACTATGGCCTTCACGGATCTATTATGGTCCGGTCTGTGAGGCCGAAGGCCGAACAACTTTGACCTTCACGGATCTATTATGGTCCGGTCTGTGAGGCCGAAGGCCGAACAACTATGGCCTTCACGGATCTATTATGGTCCGGTCTGTGAGGCCGAAGGCCGAACAACTATGGCCTTCATGGATCTATTATGGTCCGGTCTGCGAGGCCGAAGGCCGAACAACTATGGCCTTCACGGATCTATTATGGTTCGGTCTGTGAGGCCGAAGGCCGAACAACTATGGCCTACTCGGATCTATTCTGGGTCTAGATGGCTAAGGGCGGCGGATGCCGCCCGTGCCAGCTAGTAAAAGTACATAGAAGTACGTTCACCTTACTGGCATCAACTACCAATCAAGAAAATTTGTGAACTGTTGTGAAAATTATTTTACATCAAATATCGAGCCAAGACAAAAGAAAATCAATAACGTCAGACGAGCCATATGCGGATGATAAATAATTATTTTTTATGATATGACTGCTAAGGCGGATTTGAAGATCGTTAAATCAGAATCATAAATTAAATTTCGGAATACGCAGGCCTTGCCCATACTTCTTTCAACTTAGCTGATGAGCCACTACATCTGAATTTGAATTTTCTTGGTTGGGTTGTGAGCCCCCCCCCCCGAACACCGTTGGCCTTATTACGGCCCACGAAATACTTATTTTCACTAATGCAGTAGTTACACTTAAGTTTGTAATTACTTTAATTTTAATGTGTTGTGATTGGTTCAATAGTTGGTAGCCATGGATGAGGTAATGCTACCTCGTGGTAAATATTTTTAATGTAATAGTGTGTGATTCAGTTGTAAAAATATATCATTACTTGTTGGTTGTGAGCTTTATAAGTGTTTTAAAAGAAGAAAAACAATATACAGTGCACTTCTTGTCGTTAAAATAATGGCTACAAGTGGAAAAGTACATATTTTGACTAAGTTCCCGATACCTGAAAACAATTTGACAAGTGATTTGGAAGCAGTATTTGGAGATCCAGAATTTAGTGACGTTACACTTTGTGCCGCCGAGGGAAAGGAATTCCAAGTACACCGAGTAATATTAGCAGCTCGCAGTCCGGTGTTTAAAGCTATGTTTACACATAACACGCAAGAACAACAAACCGGTCGGGTGGAAATAATCGATGTGGAGCCTGAAGTCTTAAGAGAAATGTTGCACTTTATATATACGGGAAAAAGATCCAACCTGAATGTTAACGCAATGGATTTGTTAGTTGCAGCTGATAAATACAGCTTAGATAGATTGAAAGTTATTTGTGGGAAAACATTGTATGAAAGTTTGTCGATTGAAAATGCTGCAGAAACTGTTGTCCTGGCCAGTCGCTATAATGTTGACCAACTGATTACCAAAACTCAGTCTTACATTATTGCTAACTTCGAAGAAATATCGGAAACTGATAGTTGGAAATCGATGTCTACAGCGCATCTTAGTACTTGTCTTGAAACATTAACTGCAATAGTTAGAAAAGTGTGTGCCTATAAGCGCACATGTGATAGCAAATTGGAAAACTTGCTTCGCAAATTACATGAACAGGATTACCCGTTCACCGACTCAGAGCCAGACTCTGATTTTTAAACTACGACATACTTGTACTGTCTTCGGTGTATTAATAAACATAATATGTACCAATATTTATAAAGTATTATATTATTATTATTTTTTGTTATTGTTTATATTCCTTTATAACCGCCTTTGTTTGAAGATTTTGCACATCTCCAGCATGTTTCGATATTGTATTGTTATCTTTTGTTTATATCAGCGTAATATTTTCCTTTAGCGCCAATCAAAGCTAAGAGTAACAATAATAAATCAATTTACTATGCCTTTTAGTTTAAGTGAGCCATCTTCCTTTAATCCTTTGAACCACAATAGATGTTTCCAAAACTCCAATAAGGTTTGACTATCTACAACGTATCCTTATTTCAAACGCCAGAAGGATATACGCCTTTAATAAGATGACTCTCTAATTCCTCTTTGGTACTGTGACGGCTGTTCTGTAAGCTTCAATACACAGCACAGTGAGAAGTCTAATTTTTTATTTTAGCAATTAATGGCGAACTAAGCCGCGCAAGAGAGACACAGATCGACACTACTTTTTAACCCTAAAAATGTATATAAACTAAAATATTAGAAAAGTTGCTAATGCTATGACCATCGACTTATTTGAAAATTTCTACTTTTTAATTTCATTATTTGATATTTTGGATGGGCTAATGTAAACTATTCCACAGAAAAGCAAGGCACTCTACCCTTCTTTATTATATACTATCTATTGAAACAAGATCTACTACCAATGTCCAGTATTGAAATTCAAAAATATTGTTATTTAAATGGTAGCACACCAAAAAAAATACAGGAAAACCATCGTGAGGGTTAATTTAACCCCCCCCCCAGCAATCCGCCTCTGCCTAAAACCTACGAAGGCATCTCAATACAGCAAGAAACTCTACTTTGTAAACTAAACGTTTTGGAAAAAAAATCCCCAGTTTCACTTTTAGGTGATTGTATTGTAATTATAAAAAGGTAATACCACAGCTAATACATAAATTTTTCAACAATACAATAACTTCAAAAAATCAATAAACAAATATATTTATAGAAAAAGAATTTTGTAATAATAGTTGTAGTACCCTATATTGTAAAATGACCAAAATATTTTAAACTTCCATACAGCTTAAAGAATAAGGGGATTACAATGCAGCTTAAAGAATAAGGAGATTACAATTAACCGTTCTGACCATATTGCCGATGGGACGCAATTTACCCGTACCCTTGACCGTGGGATGCAATTTGTCGTCACCGCTATTTTCTACCCTCTACCTCTTTTTAAATTTACCTGCATGAGGGTAAATTGCATTGTAAAGAAATTAATGAAAGTACGTTCACCTTACTGGCATCAACTACCAATCAAGAAAATGTTTGAACTGTTGTGAAAATTATTTTACATCAAATATCGAGCCAAGACAAAAGAAAATCAACAACGTCAGACGAGCCGTATGCGGATGATAAAATAATTATTTTTTATGATATGACTGTTAAGGCGGATTTGAAGATTGTTGAATCAGAATCATAAATTAAATTTCGGAATACGCGGGCTTTGCCCATACTTCTTTCAACTTAACGACTTTAATTTTAATGTGTTATGATTGGTTCAATAGTTGGTAGCCATGGATGAGATAATGCTATCTCGTGCCCTCGTGGTAAATATTTTTAATGTAATAGTTTGTGATTCAGTTGTAAATATATCATCAAGTGTTGGTTGTGAGTTTTATTAGTGTTTTAAAAGAAGAAAAACAATATACAGTGCACTTTTTGTCGTTAAAATAATGGCTACAAGTGGTAAAGTAGATGTTACGGCTAAGTTCACGATACCTGAATGCAATTTGATAAGAGATTTGGAAGCTATATTTGGGGATCCAGAATTTAGCGATGTTACACTTTGTGCAGCCGGGGGAAAAGAATTCCAAGTACACCGAGTAATACTAGCAGCTCGCAGTCCGGTGTTTAAAGCTATGTTTACACATAACATGCTAGAACAACAAACCGGTCGGGTGGAAATAATCGATGTGGAGCCTGAAGTCTTAAGAGAAATGTTGCACTTTATGTATACGGGAAAAACATCCAACCTGAATGTTAACGCAATGGATTTGTTAGTTGCAGCTGATAAATACAGCTTAGATAGATTGAAAGTTATTTGTGGGAAAACATTGTATGAAAGTTTGTCTATTGAAAATGCTGCAGATATTTTTGACCTGGCCATTCTCTATAATGTTGACCAACTGATTACCGAAACGCAGTCTTTCATTATTGCTCACTGGGAAGAAATACCGGAAACTGGTAGTTGGAAATCGACTTTTTTTGAAACAATAACTGAATTTGTTAGAAAACTTTGTGCCTATAAGCGCAGACTTGAAATCCAATTAGAAATCGCAAAGAATCGCCGTGACATTGACTCTAAGGATTCAGACTATGAACCTTTATAAACTAGGACATACTTGTACTATCTTCGGTGTATTAATAAACATATTGCAATGTACTGGCGGGTATGATACCAATACACTCGATATTTTTTTGTGTGTGTGTTTATTTGACTAATAGAAATTATTACGTTCTTTATTTTTACTCACGTCTAGCTCTTATTTTATTATTCTCTCGCATGAAAATCCCCTACCTTCAGATGGCCAGTTCTTTGAGTTTTGGTTCTTATTATTCTTTCACTACCCTGAAAATTTGGAACATCCAGAATGCGAGATGCCCTTGTGATGAAAAAGAAATTATTTATTTACTACATCGTCCTAAAAGTTTGTTAAAACTTAAAAATTGGTAATACTGGGCGTAAAGGATTAATTACAGTTTAAATTTTTTCACAATAGGGTTCGAGAGGATTCTATTTTCTACCCTCTACCTTTTTTTAAATTTACCTGCACGAGGGTAAATTGCATTGTAAAGAAATTAATTAAAGTACATTTTTCAAATTCACCAGTAAATTATTTTTTGCCATCCCGGGGGTAAAGTACTCACTTTTTACAGTTTTTACCCCGTTTTGCGGGGAAAAAGAGGCTCTTTTTTACCCTGGGGGAGTAAAGTTAAAAATTAGGGGGGGGAGCGGAAGAAAAAAAACTTTTATTTTGCCCTACACTGTAAAAAAAGCACGTAAAACTACATTCAAATACGTGTAATTTTTATATTCAAAATTTTAGTAAAATTACATATTATGTATTATTCCATTGATAACAATATAATTTCACACTATTATCAATGGAATAATACACAATATGTATTTTTACTATAATTTTGAATGTAAAATTTACACGTATTTTAATGTATTTTACGTGCGTTTTTTACAGTGTAGGGCAATAAAAAAGTCACCAGCGGGGAAGGGTCACGTGTTAAATTCATCATTAGTTGTGCGACGCAGCGTAAAATTATTGCGCTGAGTTGTTTACTCAACAGTTGTAAGTAAGCGCTTGCTCAGCGTACCGTTTAGCGAAACCGCTGTAGTCAACTTCTCAGCCGCTGACCTTCGCTAAACGCACCCAATGTGTATCTGGCCGTAATTAGCGATACCGAACATCTTCCCGAAATCCGAGAAGTTTTCATCGACGGGCTCATGGTACGTCTTGCTCTTTCTAAGGCACAAATGTAAATGAAATGAATCATTGGTAGAATCAGGGGTGCCATCTGCTATTTCCTAGTACTTTTTGGTAGTAGTTGGTAATATTGCTAGTGCTACTTTGTGACACTGTCGACCACGTCGTGCATTATTAAAAAATGCGTTAAATTTTTGCTTTAAGTTTCTAAATTGGCGAAGTTAATACTTTACATCCCGGAATTGCAAAAAACAGTATATGCACGACGGGAGTAAAGTGACTTTTGGCCCATGGGTAATTTTAAAAAAAAGTCACTTTGCTCCCTTGGTGCATAACGTACTATTATATTTACTAGATGATACCCCGTCCGAGGACGGGCAGCTAGAAGGACGGGCAGCTACCCAAGGTCATATGGCTTTTGGCTTGCACTGAGAGCTTTCCTTAATCTTCATTCAACTTAAGTTACCTTGGGTAGCTGCCCGTCCTTCTAGCTGCCCGTCCTCGGACGGGGTATCAACTAGTTTAAAATAAGTAAAAAAATTTTAAATATTGATTAAGTTTAATTTAATTTAAAAAAATATATGTAA
The DNA here is from genome assembly GCA_932274525.1 of Podabrus alpinus. Lineage (NCBI taxonomy): Eukaryota > Metazoa > Arthropoda > Insecta > Coleoptera > Cantharidae > Podabrus > Podabrus alpinus. Next base: position 65,918,367 of record OW026456.1, on the reverse strand, counting down.
GTTTTTTGTTTATTTATTTAATGTTGTTCTCATCTCTTATTATAAAAGGCCAAGTCCTTCCTTCCTTCTGTCTGTCCCACGGAAATACCCGAAGCAAACCGAACCGAACGCATAACGGATAATTTCATAACCAATCGGATAAACGTATCATCGTATCATCGGATCAACGTATTTAAATTTCCTATATAGGTGAAAAATCTCTTATTATAAAAGGCCAAGTCCTTCCTTCCTTCCTTCCTTCTGTCTGTCCCACGGAAATACCCGAAGCAAACCGAACCGAACGCGTAACGGATAATTTCATAACCAATCGGATGAACGTATCATCGTATCAACGTATCATCGGATCAACGTATCATCGGATCAACGTATCGCATGGGACCGAGCGTCAGCAGCTTGCCGCGCTTGAGTTTGTTCCAAAGTTTCACGTTGTCGACGTATCGCATGAGACCGAGCGTTAGCTTGTCGCTGTGATCGAAGCTGTTCTTCTGTGTTATTAGCTCTTGTACGTGCTTTTCTCTCACGATTCAATCGTCGTCGCTTTGCAGCAGGATTTTCAAAATTTTCATTATCCATTATGGAAGTTCACATAATGCTTTTTTGGAAATAGACTTACCTATATAGACAAAATGATACGATGATACGTTGATCCGATGATACGTTGATACGATGATACGATGATACGTTGATCCGATGATACGATGATACGTTGATACGATGATACGTTGATACGATGATACGTTGATACGATGATACGTTGATCCGATGATACGTTGATCCGATGATACGTTGTGCGTTCGGTTCGGTTCGGTTTGCTTCGGGTATTTCCGTGGGACGGACAGAAAGAAAGAAAGACTTGGCCTTTTATAATAAGAGATTCTAGAATTTCTATTCTCAAGTTAATTTATTTGTCTTTGATTTACTCCCCGCCACTCCCATAAATCTGCCATTGTATACTTGAGTATAAAATATCAAATATTATATTTGAATGAAAATTATTTTACGTCAAATATTGATTAAAATGAAAAAATTGATTAAAAATTAGAGGTAATGATACCTCTTGGTAAATATTTTTATGCAATCCTAGCGCGTTTATCAATGATTTATGATTACTTTTGCAGTTCGTAATGACCTTCTTCAGTCCCACGTGGCGTTTATTAGTAAATTTACTCCCATGGTGACATTTTATCCCAAGGGATCATAATATGACCTCATAATTTTTGACTCAACAAAAGTCTACCTACTATATTTTATCTTACGTTAGAATTATTTATCACTTCCTTGTGTGTATAGTCAAATCAAATCAAAATATATTTATTAGAAAAGTAAAATTTACACAATTAATAGTAATTTAATCAAAATTTCGTAATTTCGCTCTGGAAAATTATTTGTACATTAAAATTAATAAAAGCATTCAATGAAGTTTTTCTGTCTTTAAACAAAAATTTTAAAAGTAATGATGTAAGTATCAAATTTAATGCACAAAAATAATAACAAGAATCGCAAAAAAATTAAAAGAATGGTATTATAAACAATTAAATAATTCATTTGCATATTTCAATAAAATACAGTGCACGGAAAGTACACTAATTTTTTGTACTTCGAATTTTATTTGATTTTGTTTTACATACATTTTAAAAATCTGCCATAGTCGATACATCTGCATCGTGTTCGAAATTAACACTGTTTAGTCCCTTTAATGTTTCGTTAATTCTTTTCACCCATAAAATATTAATTTATTATGTGAAATTTAAAAACTGCGATTTGAAGGATGATGCAACAAAGAACATGCATGTTTGATTTATATTTCTTATTCCATGACTACGGATGCTACCAAAAAAGTTTTCGGCAGGATCCTGATTAAACTTCGTAATGCAGAGAAAATTAAAATTATTTGCACCAAGTTTTGTCCAAATGTATTAGAGTAGACGGTCGTCAGCTAAAGCAGTTAAGTGCGTTGCTGCTAAAGCTGAATGCCTGGTTCCACTCCGGGCTCAGTAAAAACTTTATTCTGACCGTCTCCCCTCGGAAGGCAATGGCAAACCACCGAGGTGTAATCTTCCTGGAACAGCCTCTCTGGAGATGAAGTGTATACACTTCCCGGGGTTCGGAGCCCGCGTTAAGCAGTAGGTCCCCTATGTGTGTGATAATACTTCAAACGCACAACACATACATAGGAGAGAGGTCGCCAACGTCCGGGAGACCAGATATGGCACTTGAAGAAGAAGAAGATTAGAGTAAAAATCCAATTATTTATTGTAGTAAGGCACAAATTCTTTATTGGTTGTTTGACTACAGAATTTGATGCTCGTCAACACAGTGGTAGCGGTTTTCCAAATATCTAAATGTGAAGAATCTCTTGTACGTAATATCACACCTTATGAGTTCTCCGTTTTTAATTTCTTTACTTGTGCAATCAAACAGTTGATCGACGAAAAGCAGAAAATCAGCCGCATGAGTATTTTGTTATTCTTTACAACCTAAAATAGATAAAATTATAATATATTTACCATTATTAATTCTGAAAATTATTGTACATACAATTTGCAGTCAATATCTTCTTCTTCGACAAGTTCTACTATACAATTCTATTATTATTGTACAAATAGTAACACAAAAATAAATTCCAAGCATCTTGAAAACTTGCATTTCACAAAAATTAGCCAACTTGTCGGTTTTGGCATTTTTTGGGGTTAGAAGGCTAACCAACTTACAAAAAAAATTTATTTGCAAACATACAAACTAACTACTACAACGCCAAATGATCGCTTACAGTTGGTTTCCCAACTAAATCGGGTTTAAAAATTTTGTATAGATGATAACCCAACCTGATAGTGTGTGATTCAGTTGTAAATATATCTTGTAAAATCAATCTTGTAAATATATCATCACGTGTTGGGTGTGAGTTTTATTAGTGTTTCAAAACAAGAAAAATAATATACGGTCCACTTTTTGTCGTTAAAATAATGGCTACAAGTGGAGAAGTAGATGTTACGGCTAAGTTCACCATACCTGAATGCAATTTGATAAGTGATTTGGAAGCTATATTTGGGGATCCAAAATTTAGCGATGTTACACTTTGTGCAGCCGGGGGAAAAGAATTCCAAGTACACCGAGTAATACTAGCAGCTCGCAGTCCGGTGTTTAAAGCTATGTTTACACATAACATGTTAGAACAACAAAACGGTCGGGTGGAAATAATCGATGTGGAGCCTGAAGTCTTAAGAGAAATGTTGCACTACATGTATACGGGAAAAACATCCAACCTGAATGTTAACGCAATGGATTTGTTAGTTGCAGCTGATAAATACAGCTTAGATAGATTGAAAGTTATTTGTGTGAAAACATTGTATGAAAGTTTGTCGATTGAAAATGTTGCTCATATTGTTGTCGTGGCCAGGCTCTATAATATTAACCAACTGATTACCGAAACGGAATCTTTCATTATTACTTACTTGGAAAAGATATTGGAAACTGATAGTTGGAAATCGATGTGTACAGCACATCCAAGAATTTTTCTTGAAATATTAACTGCAATAGTTAAAAAACTTTATACCAATCAGCGCACACCTGAAAAGAAAAAACTAAGGATTCCAAACTATCATTTTCTTCTAGGGGGTCCCTTTGAGGAGGTGTCAGAATCTGAGTAGTAAACTAACAACATAATTTTACTATTCTTATTGTATTAATAAACGTATGTACCCATATAAAGAAAGTATTATACAATGTTATTTCTTTATAACCGCCTTTGTTTGAAGATTTAACACATTTCCAACGTGTTTCAAGATTGTATTGCCATATTTTGCATGTACCAGTGTAATATTTTCCTTTGGCGCCAATCAAACCCAAGAGTAACAACAATAAAGCAATTTATTATGCCTTTTACTTTAAGAGAGCCTTCTGTTGTTACTTTTTTGAACCACAATAGCTGTTTCCAATACTCTGATAATGAGTCTCTAAATTCTTTTTCTTTTAAGCTTCTATACACAGTATAGAAGCCCTATTTTTTACTTTGGTAATTAATGGCTAACTAAGCCACTCAAGAGAGTCCCAGATCGACCCCTAGTTTTTACTCTAAAAATTTATATAAACCATGTAAACTAAAATATTTGAAAACTTTCCAATTCTATGACCACGAGCTTATCTGCCATTCTACATTGAACTGTTATTTTCCTTCCCCAAGTATTTTTTTAAATTTTATATTTGTGTAAAAGCGGAATAATTAAATTTGCGATAAATATTTGAATTTGCGGCCACAAGTTTGACAAGAAGATATCAGGAGTGCTAATGTAGATAAGCGGAAAAATGTGCAGTCGGGCCCGCTCGAAGCGAATAGCAATTAAGTTTCACATTTGTATTTTCCAAAGTTAGATTTAAAATTAAATATAATAAAAAAAAATTAAAATTGTCTGAAATTTCTTGGTGAAATTTTAGGGCGTAGAGAACCAATATTTTGGTTGTCCTAATATATTTCTAATATTTAATTACGTAAGTACTATTTTTGAGATCCTCCCCCTACTTTAGGTAAGGATCATTTTGGAAATATGTAACCCTTCTTAATTAATATTCAATTTTAATTTATATAAATGTGTGTAGTTTCCAAACCCGAGTATAAACTAGTTGAAATTAACATATTTAAAAATGACTTATGTATGGAACATTTTTGATTCCGCCCCGTTCACTTAGACGCTTAAGCTTTTTAATTAATTTGATTTATATGAAACCAAGATATTATTTATTCTATCATAAATGAGTGAAAATCACAAGGTCAGGCACGACACGACCTTTCTAGTAAGCGATAAATATGGTTGTGCGGCCTAAAGGCCGCACTGTATCTTCTTTAGGTTGGTAACTAATAAATAAACACTTGGAAGAAAGCCAACAACTTTTTGGAATTATGTTAGTATTGTAGATTTTCCCGGTTTAGATTCGTATTTGAGTCTCCATCTTGGAAATATATATGATATAATTAAGTAAATGAATTTTTTCAAATGTTAAGCCAGTAGGAATTTTTTAATCAAGTATTGTTTTCCATCGATTTTCCCTTGCACAAATTGCCTATCTTTATTTTGATTCTCAGTTTGACTACTTTTTTAAACACATAGTACGTTATTTGAAATTACTTCCGCTGATTTGCTGTGATTTCCTCACGACTTCCTCTGATTTCGTTAGTTTCATGCCGGTGATTTATCCAGAATTTATTGCTGAGTTTGTTATTGATGTGGCGGTGGGGCCTAATGGCCCCAGTATAAATTCTTTGGCTGTGATCTCATAAATAAACATCCAGATAAACACATAGAAATGCAGCAGTCTTCAAGAAATACAGAATTTCCTACCGACGAATTTTTCTTGTGACGAAGCTATACAATAAATCGTATAATTCGATCGGTGCTAATTTTTGCAGATTTTTCATCTAAACGCCAGCGAAGCATATCAAGTATTTCATCAAGTATTGCATTTCATTGACAGACATTTGCAAAATTTGTTTATCATTATTCTAGTTTGACTCACACTTTGACTAATTTTTTAGGTATACGCATGCGCATGATTTAATAATTTCTCAAGATTTCCACTGATTTCTTCAAAATGATTTTCCAGAATTTACTGCAGATTTCGGTTTATTCCTTCACAATTTCACAAGGTAGATGTTTTATAAAATAACTAGAAGATCAAGTGGTTATACACGGTCACTCTAGTGAATGTTTGACGTGGTTGTGCGGCCTAAAGGCTGCACTGTAACTTCTGTAGGAAGAAACTTGTATATAAACACCGAGATATATTATACTTAATAAAACAGCAGTGTTAGGATATTTTTGTACAGATTCGCACCTGAATTACACCCCAACTCCGAATTGCAAATTTGACGAAAAACCCAAAAACCAGAGAAGTATATAAGGACATTTTAATCAAGTATTGATTTTCATTGACAGACAATTGCAGAAATTTTGTTTATAAGATAAGTTTTGAATAATTTTTCTTCTACTCTTATAAAACCTTATAATATATTCCTTTTTCTCATTATTAGCATTGCAGAATTAATGCAGATTGCGAGGTTTCGCAATTTCTGTAATAATCTTTTCAACCCCTTAGAGTGCGCCTTTCTGCACATTATACACATTTTAATGGCCCAAATAAACCTTCACATTTTTTTCTTGCTCCTGAACTGTCTAGTTCACGTTTCAAAGCAATCAAAACAATCGAAGTTAGTTTAATATACTTTTTGGATCTCAGTGACCAACATATTACATACATATATGGATTAATGAGATTTACCTCCGTTTTCTATCATTGACGCATATGTAAATTAACGATAATATACATGATCCGAAATGTGAAATCTAGGGCTAATGTAAATTATCCGCAAGGGTGGGTCTAAGCTGCCCCATTTCACCAGTAGCTGAAAGAAAACTGTAGACTTCCCTCTACAGGAAGAAACCTGTAAACTACCCTAACTTTGTTCCCATTAATATTAGCGAGGGGAGTTCACATGAAGGATGAAAAAAGTTTTTCATTTTTTCAAACTTTACTCACAGATTATTTTGGAAATTTTCGATTTTTATCTTATAATTTCAATTTTTTATATAAAAAAGTAATTTAAAAAGCCGAATGAACTGGTTTCAATTAACATACCTAAAAAAGTCTTTTTGCTTCCCCCCCCCACGTAAGAATTCGTAAGATATTCCATACCCCCCTCCAAGATTTAATTATAATAATATGTTAGAAAGTATTTTTTAAATATAATAGAAGTTTTATGGCCGGATTGGATAAGCGGATAGCTACAAAAATACCCGTTGAGCGTTTCGGAGCCGCAAGTGGCGGTCCTGCATTTTGTTTTTCTATTTTTATTCTGACCAATAATCTGAAAAGAAGTTTGGTATATTCAGCGGCGAATCATAACTTTGGGAGGGCCCAGACTTATAACTTCGTAAAATTCCCCCCCCCCAATTTTTATACAGTTGATAAACGCATAAAGCTTTTTATAAGAGAAGGGTTCAGCTAGTGTAAAAACGTAGGTGTACACTGCTTTAAAGTGCCCATTTTTTTTTATTTTGCTCCATAATTAACAAATTTTATTAAATTTTAAGAAGGGTTCTTTGTAGCACGATTTGGTAATGGTTTTTGAATCAGAATAGATTTTATAATTGAGTTGAATTTGGGATTTTTTCTGTGATTCGAAAAAGGTTACATTAATATTACAGATTTCTAAGGGGTCGTCCTAAAGGACGTCCGCAATTTTTTTCTGTCTTTTCAACCCCCTTACCCTCCTTGTCTTACCCCCTTCATTTCTTCAAACTTGACACGATATTGTTTACACGACATTTGAATTTTAAGGAGTACTATAAACACATTATTTTTACAAAATATTCCGGAAAGAAATTCAAACACAATATCCTTAGAAATCCCAAAAATGAGATTTTTATGCGGACGTCACATTTTTCCATCACCCCTCCTTCCCTAGGCGTGGACGTCCTTTATGTATAATCTCTTAGCTACTCCACTTATAAAAATTCCATAGCATTCAGAAATGCTTACCAAGTACCGCTACAGCGCCAGCCCCAAATAAAGACAATGTAATGTATTCTAGTCTAACCGCTAATTATTATTATGGTTTAACGACCCCAGATAAGGCTGCCATATTGGGAAAACATGCATTTTTATGAATATTCGTAAATTTCTCAGTTTCAAAAGGGTTAAATGACTTTAACCCTTTAAAATATTTTAGTCCAGAAATTAAAAATAAAGAATAGCAAATATATATTACGTGCTCTGATGGTTATAAGTTATAACCCTGCAACCGATCGATTAACACGAAAAACTATAACAATTTTGCTATAAAGAACTTATTATACTTTTTTAATCACTTAACATTTGGCTCGAGAAAGAAAGCGAAAAATTCGTCAGGAATGAAGAAGTACTCGAACATGTTGACAAGAGACCAAGAAGGGAGGCATCCCTTGCAAGGCAAAGACCCCCGATATGGCCCAAAATGATGCCGAACCCGTGATGGAAGCCCCCTTACCATTCAACACCAAGGTCAATGCCAAAGTAATCGGACTGCAGACGAGCCGAATCAAAACCTAGTCACCACGGAGCCGGTAACCCACCAAATGAAGATCAGAATCCCGCCCATAGTACTTACTAGGAATACCGACAAATGGACAAACCTTATCAATAAGATGGAATGGTCGAAGATTCGGTGCACGATGCAAGAATCACCCCGGAAACACTATAAGATAAAGCGATAATAAAGTTTTTCGATGACACTCATTCCAAAGGAAGGTGGCTACTACTTACAACAGTTTAACGAAGAAAAACCACTCAAAGCAGTAATACGCGGCATACCAAAAGAGATCAACGCCGAAGAGATTAATAAGGAATTGTTCGCAAAGGGGATACCAGTAATTTTCGCAAGCAGGATGAACCAGGGGACGGACAAGAAACCCCTGCTCCCTCATCATGATCACCATGAGAAGAATCGAAGATGCGAGAAAAATCTTCACAACCGAGAAGATAATTGACATACCGATTGGAAACCCCTATCGGATAACCAAGATCGGTCAATGTTATAAATGCCAAGAATTCCGCCAATGCGTAAAATCAGCTGGAGCACACTTCTCAAAGGAATGTCAACGGCCGGGGCCGCTGAAAGCGACATGTACAAACTGTGCCGAGGCCCACCCTGCAAGCTACCAGGCGGGTTGCAAACGTTTGCTACAACCTAGAAAACCGAAACAAGAGTGGCACGGAAGATCGCCACCAAACTCAGGCCAACGTCCAGGACCACAAAATCCTTTCCGCGAATAATCTTTCGCGAAAAGAACCCCCGAAAGCCCAAGTCGCAAATCCGAAACCGCGTTCCCAAAGGGACCCAGAGGACAACCGACCCATGAGAAGGAAGAACTCGCGGAGGTCAGTCGCGTTCATTCTGGCGGACCTAGCGAGAAAAAACCTGGACCATCAAGTGATAGATGAAGTTTTTAAAAACTTCCACCATTTGGTAAACCACCATTTTCAGGATTTTAAACTAACTTTGACGATTATATTTTTACCTATTTTATTTCACTTCGACTTAAAATTCTTAAAAATCTCATTTCTGGGAGCGGGTGCATTTACTCCGTCATGTTTTTGGTTCCTAATTGCGAGACTTAACAAGAAGGGTTTTATTTTGTCCGTCTGGTTTGTCCTCCGAAACTCGTATTTTTTCTGGAGCATCTGCTCTTGGCTCCAACGCGGTTCTCAAATGCATAAAGTCTATTGGTTAACTCCAACAATCAACGCGATTGGCTGACGCACCACTTAGATGCCTTAGCCAATAAGAGCACCCGAATCACATTCTCCTTTCTGTGTTCCTGGATGTTGCCAAAGCATTTGATAAGGTATGGCATCAGGGCCTACTGTATAAAATGCTGAAAGCAGGCATCCAAGAGGAACTCGTAATACTGATAGACTCGTATCTGGCGAATAGAAAGTTCTGCGGAAAACTTGAAGACGTCCGCTCCACTGAAAAGTGCATCACAGCGGGCGTACCTCAAGGCAGTCTTCTTTCCCCCTGGTTGTTTACTGTCTATATTCACGATCTCCCCGCGGCGAGTCGAAAGTCAAGTTCAAATTCAATCTTAAATCTAAATGAAATTCTAACAGAAGCAGCTCTCTATGCGGATGACACTGCTATTTATTCAAGCTCACTTAAACCGAGATTCGTAGTCAACCGCCTTCAAAGCTATCTTAGTAACCTTGAAGATTATTTCAGCACCTGGCACATCGGTGTCAATCCGAGCAAAAGTACTGCAACATTCTTCACGAGGAAAAGACATAGAGGTTCAAAACCCGACACTTGCCTGAAAATGTATGGCACCGAAATCCCGTGGAGGAGAACTTCCAAATATTTGGGAGTGACGCTCGACAGTGGACTACGGTGGGGTCCACATACTACGAAGGTGAGCAACAATGCCAGAGGAGTGCTAAGGGAATTGGACCCTTTATTGAGATCCAATAGTAAACTTTCTCTTAGTAATAAGTTGAGATTATTTAAATCATGCGTCAGACCCGTAATGACGTATGCATGCGAAGCTTGGTGGTATGCGGCGGACATTCACATAAAAAAACTCCTCATAGTCCAAAGTAAAGCTATGAGGCGAATCGTGAAGGCCCCCCGATACGTTAGAAATGTCCGAATCAGGGAGGACGCAGGCGTGGAAACGATAGAAGATTTTATCCGCCACCTGCCGGAAAACTTCTACGGAAACCTGGGAAACTCCGAAAACCCGTTGGTCAGAGGGCTCGGTAACTACCAACCCGAAGACTTTGTAAGGTATAAGAGACCTAAGGCCATTCTCACGCGATTTCCGCCCTAACGAACGACAGCAATCAGTCAATACAAAGCTACTTTTATTTTTCAACGCTAAGAAATCCAATCAAGTCGAAAAACGGGATGTTGATTGCACAGTGCATCCAATTCTTCGACATGATTCGGTTTGCCATCAGCTATAGGAACGGGCTTAGCATTTTGTTGTTATTTAATGATATTCCCTTTCAGAGTTGTCTGCCGTACCAGTTTAAGAGTAAGTTGCTCGTATAACTGATACACCAGACTATATCAAATGCTTTTGGATATTTTGAGGTCTCCGTCGGTATTTGCCTCACTGGTCTAGGGTGGCATAGGGGCAGTCTGGGGAAAAGCACTCGGGGGATTTTTTACCCTGTCTTCTTCTCCGGTAGAGTTCAGGAACTCCGGCCACGCAAGACCGGACTCCACTAGAGGGGGCAACCCCCCCCCCCGGACAGAAACCCAACCTGACCGGCATCAGGAGAAAACCAGAGGGTTTACCGCAGCATCGGAGCAACTGACACTCCCCCGATACGGAAAACAAGACGGTTAGACCCCGATACCGATCACTTTTGCATCTATTTCTTCATTCACTCCCAGTGTTCTATCACATTCTTAACACCACAACCCGACCCTAACATCGAAGGGGATCAGGTGGTGACGTCAATTCGAGCATTACCAGCTTTATTCAAAAAGGCATCTGCGCAAATGTCTTTATTGACTAAATGTCTAAGGGGGGGGGGGGTAAAACCCAACCCTCCAAAATATAAATTCAGGTGCCGTGGCGCACCAGCTTTTTTAAGGAGGTACGGGCTTGGCCCGAGTACCGCAAGTTTTAATTTATGATTCGATTCTCCAACACGAAGAACTAGCCGCGATTGGCAAACGCACCTTAAGGGGAGCATTGTCCAATAAGATCGTCCTATCACTATTTTTTTCAACACAGTCGACCTTCAGTCGAGGAAATTACTAGCGCCTTATTTTGTTTCTCTTTCGGAATATCATTATTGTGAATAACATTTCTTTCTTTCCTTTTTATCACCACAATGAGACCCAGCTATATATGTATAATATATTTCAGATTAATTGAAATAAAACAAAGTCTAGCATCAAATTACGTTGTTATAAAAACGTACAAACATGCAAAGAAATATAATATAAGAGATAAGATTATCGCGCCAACCTTTGTCAGCATATGCATTGCTAAAGGTTGGCGCGATAATCTTATCTCTACGAGATCAGGTGGTGCCGCTAAAGCAGCATTGTCAGCTATTCAAAAGGGCAACTGCGTTTATGCCTTTCAACATAATCTCAAAGCCATTTTTGTCGCTAACCAAAAGGAGGACAAAACCGTCCTTGGATATCGACGATCTCTGCAGGGGGGGAATCAAAATCCAATCCTGAAATTCAAAATTCAGGCGCAGTAGCGCACCACCTAGTTGAAGGAAGTGTGGGCCAAGCCCGGTATTCCGCAACTTAATCTATGATATTGTTTCTGACAGAATGACGTTCACCTTACTGGCATTATCTGCCAATCAAGAAAATTTGTGAACTGTTGTGAAGATTATTTTACAACAAATATCGAGCCAAGACAAAAGAAAATCAATAACGTCAGACGAGCCGTATGCGGATAATAAATTAATTATTTTTTATAATGTGACTCTTAAGACGGATCTGAATATCGTTGAATCAAAATCATAAATTAAATTTCGGAATGCGCGGGCCCTGCCCGTACTTCTTTCAACTTAGCTGGTGCGCCACTACATCTGAATTTGAATTTTCTGGGTTGGGTTTTCAACCCCCCCCCCCCCTTCCGAACATCGTTGGCTTTATCACGGCCCACTAAATACTTATTTTCACTAATTCAGTATTTACACTTAAGTTTGTATTTACTTTAATTTTAATGTGTTGTGATTGGTTCAATAGTTGGTAGCCATGGATGAGGTAATGCTACCTGGTGGTAAATATTTTTAATGTAATAAATAGTGTGTAATTAAGTTGTAAATATATCATCACGTGTTGGTTGTGAGTTTTATAAGTGTTTTAAAAGAAGAAAAACAATATACTGTGCACTTTTTGTCGTTAAAATAATGGCTACAAGTGGGGAAGTAGATGTTACGGATAAGTTCACGATACCTGAATGCAATTTGACTAGCGATTTCGAAGCTGTATTTGGGGATCCAGAATTTAGCGATGTTACACTTTGTGCCGCCGAGGGAAAAGAATTCCAAGTACACCGAGTAATATTAGCAGCTCGCAGTCCGGTGTTTAAAGCTATGTTTACACATAACATGCAAGAACAACAAAACGGTCGGGTGGAAATAATCGATGTGGAGCCTGAAGTCTTAAGAGAAATGTTGCACTTTATGTATACGGGAAAAACATCCAACCTGAATGTTAACGCAATGGATTTGTTAGTTGCAGCTGATAAATACAGCTTAGATAGATTGAAAGTTATTTGTGGGAAAACATTGTATGAAAGTTTGTCTATTGAAAATGCTGCAGATATTTTTGACCTGGCCATTCTCTATAATGTTGACCAACTGATTACCAAAACGCAGTCTTTCATTATTGCTCACTGGGAAGAAATACCGGAAACTGGTAGTCGGAAATCGACTTTTCTTGAAACAATAACTGAATTTGTTAGAAAACTTTGTGCCAATAAGCGCAGACTTGAAATCCAATTAGAAATCGCAAAGAATCGCCGTGACATTGACTCTAAGGATTCAGACTATGAACCTTTATAAACTAGGACATACTTGTACTATCTTCGGTGTATTAATAAACATATTGCAATGTACTGGCGGGTATAATACCAATACACTCGATATTTTTTTGTGTGTGTGTTTATTTGACTAATAGAAATTATTACGTTCTTTATTTTTACTCACGTCTAGCTCTTATTTTATTATTCTCTCGCATAAAAATCCCCTACCTTCAGATGGCCAGTTCTTTGAGTTTTGGTTCTTATTATTCTTTCACTACCCTGAAAATTTGGAACATCCAGAATGCGAGATGCCCTTGTGATGAAAAAGAAATTATTTATTTACTACATCGTCCTAAAAGTTTGTTAAAACTTAAAAATTGGTAATACTGGGCGTAAAGGATTAATTACAGTTTAAATTTTTTCACAATATGGTTCGAGAGGATTCTATTTTCTACCCTCTACCTTTTTTTAAATTTACCTGCATGAGGGTAAATTGCATTGTAAAGAAATTAATTAAAGTACATTTTTCAAATTCACCAGTAAATTATTTTTTGCCATCCCGGGGGTAAAGTACTCACTTTTTACCCCGATTTGCTGGGAAAAAGAGGCTCTTTTTTACCCTGGGGGAGTAAAGTTAAAAATTAGGGGGGGGGCGGAAGAAAAAAAACTTTTATTTTACCCTACACTGTAAAAAAAGCACGTAAAACTACATTCAAATACGTGTAATTTTTATATTCAAAATTATAGTAAAATTACATATTATGTATTATTCCATTGATAACAATATAATTTCACACTATTATCAATGGAATAATACACAATATGTATTTTTACTATAATTTTGAATGTAAAATTTACACGTATTTTAATGTATTTTACGTGCTTTTTTTACAGTGTAGGGCAATAAAAAAGTCACCAGCGGGGAAGGGTCACGTGTTAAATTCATCATTAGCTGTGCGACGCAGCGTAAAATTATTGCGCTGAGTTGTTTAGTCAACAGTTGTAAGTAAGCGCTTGCTCAGCGTACCGTTTAGCGAAACCGCTGTAGTCAACTTCTCAGCCGCTGACCTTCATTAAACGCACCCAATGTGTATCTGGCCGTAATTAGCGATACCGAACTTCTTCCCGAAATCCGAGAAGTTTTCATCGACGGGCTCATGGTACGTCTTGCTCTTTCTAAGGCACAAATGTAAATAAAATGAATCATTGGTAGAATCAGGGGTGCCATCTGCTATTTCCTAGTACTTTTTGGTAGTAGTTGGTAATATTGCTAGTGCTACTTTGTGACACTGTCGACCACGTCGTGCATTATTAAAAAATGCGTTAAATTTTTGCTTAAGTTTCTAAATTGGCGAAGTTCCTACTTTACATCCCGGAATTGCAAAAAACAGTATATGCACGACGGGAGTAAAGTGACTTTTGGCCCATGGGTAATTTAAAAAAAAAGTCACTTTGCTCCCTTGGTGCATAACGTACTATTATATTTATTCTAGAATTTCTATTCTCAAGTTAATTTATTTGTCTTTGCTTTACTCCCCGCCACTCCCATAAATCTGCCATTGTATACTTGAGTATAAAATATCAAATATTATATTTGAATGAAAATTATTTTACGTCAAATATTGATTAAAATGAAAAAATTGATTAAAAATTAGAGGTAATGATACCTCTTGGTAAATATTTTTATGCAATCCTAGCGCGTTTATCAATGATTTATGATTACTTTTGCAGTTCGTAATGACCTTCTTCAGTCCCACGTGGCGTTTATTAGTAAATTTACTCCCATGGTGACATTTTATCCCAAGGGATCATAATATGACCTCATAATTATTGACTCAACAAAAGTCTACCTACTATATTTTATCTTACGTTAGAATTATTTATCACTTCCTTGTGTGTACTCGTATAGTCAAATCAAATCAAAATATATTTATTAGAAAAGTAAAATTTACACAATTAATAGTAATTTAATCAAAATTTCGTAATTTCGCTCTGGAAAATTATTTGTACATTAAAATTGATAAAAGCATTCAATGAAGTTTTTCTGTCTTTAAACAAAAATTTTAAAAGTAATGATGTAAGTATCAAATTTAATGCACAAAAATAATAACAAGAATCGCAAAAAAATTAAAAGAATGGTATTATAAACAATTAAATAATTCATTTGCATATTTCAATAAAATACAGTGCACGGAAAGTACACTAATTTTTTGTACTTCGAATTTTATTTGATTTTGTTTTACATACATTTTAAAAATCTGCCATAGTCGATACATCTGCATCGTGTTCGAAATTAACACTGTTTAGTCCCTTTAATGTTTCGTTAATTCTTTTCACCCATAAAATATTAATTTATTATGTGAAATTTAAAAACTGCGATTTGAAGGATGATGCAACAAAGAACATGCATGTTTGATTTATATTTCTTATTCCATGACTACGGATGCTACCAAAAAAGTTTTCGGCAGGATCCTGATTAAACTTCGTAATGCAGAGAAAATTAAAATTATTTGCACCAAGTTTTGTCCAAATGTATTAGAGTAGACGGTCGTCAGCTAAAGCAGTTAAGTGCGTTGCTGCTAAAGCTGAATGCCTGGTTCCACTCCGGGCTCAGTAAAAACTTTATTCTGACCGTCTCCCCTCGGAAGGCAATGGCAAACCACCGAGGTGTAATCTTCCTGGAACAGCCTCTCTGGAGATGAAGTGTATACACTTCCCGGGGTTCGGAGCCCGCGTTAAGCAGTAGGTCCCCTATGTGTGTGATAATACTTCAAACGCACAACACATACATAGGAGAGAGGTCGCCAACGTCCGGGAGACCAGATATGGCACTTGAAGAAGAAGAAGATTAGAGTAAAAATCCAATTATTTATTGTAGTAAGGCACAAATTCTTTATTGGTTGTTTGACTACAGAATTTGATGCTCGTCAACACAGTGGTAGCGGTTTTCCAAATATCTAAATGTGAAGAATCTCTTGTACGTAATATCACACCTTATGAGTTCTCCGTTTTTAATTTCTTTACTTGTGCAATCAAACAGTTGATCGACGAAAAGCAGAAAATCAGCCGCATGAGTATTTTGTTATTCTTTACAACCTAAAATAGATAAAATTATAATATATTTACCATTATTAATTCTGAAAATTATTGTACATACAATTTGCAGTCAATATCTTCTTCTTCGACAAGTTCTACTATACAATTCTATTATTATTGTACAAATAGTAACACAAAAATAAATTCCAAGCATCTTGAAAACTTGCATTTCACAAAAATTAGCCAACTTGTCGGTTTTGGCATTTTTTGGGGTTAGAAGGCTAACCAACTTACAAAAAAAATTTATTTGCAAACATACAAACTAACTACTACAACGCCAAATGATCGCTTACAGTTGGTTTCCCAACTAAATCGGGTTTAAAAATTTTGTATAGATGATAACCCAACCTGATAGTGTGTGATTCAGTTGTAAATATATCTTGTAAAATCAATCTTGTAAATATATCATCACGTGTTGGGTGTGAGTTTTATTAGTGTTTCAAAACAAGAAAAATAATATACGGTCCACTTTTTGTCGTTAAAATAATGGCTACAAGTGGAGAAGTAGATGTTACGGCTAAGTTCACCATACCTGAATGCAATTTGATAAGTGATTTGGAAGCTATATTTGGGGATCCAAAATTTAGCGATGTTACACTTTGTGCAGCCGGGGGAAAAGAATTCCAAGTACACCGAGTAATACTAGCAGCTCGCAGTCCGGTGTTTAAAGCTATGTTTACACATAACATGTTAGAACAACAAAACGGTCGGGTGGAAATAATCGATGTGGAGCCTGAAGTCTTAAGAGAAATGTTGCACTACATGTATACGGGAAAAACATCCAACCTGAATGTTAACGCAATGGATTTGTTAGTTGCAGCTGATAAATACAGCTTAGATAGATTGAAAGTTATTTGTGTGAAAACATTGTATGAAAGTTTGTCGATTGAAAATGTTGCTCATATTGTTGTCGTGGCCAGGCTCTATAATATTAACCAACTGATTACCGAAACGGAATCTTTCATTATTACTTACTTGGAAAAGATATTGGAAACTGATAGTTGGAAATCGATGTGTACAGCACATCCAAGAATTTTTCTTGAAATATTAACTGCAATAGTTAAAAAACTTTATACCAATCAGCGCACACCTGAAAAGAAAAAACTAAGGATTCCAAACTATCATTTTCTTCTAGGGGGTCCCTTTGAGGAGGTGTCAGAATCTGAGTAGTAAACTAACAACATAATTTTACTATTCTTATTGTATTAATAAACGTATGTACCCATATAAAGAAAGTATTATACAATGTTATTTCTTTATAACCGCCTTTGTTTGAAGATTTAACACATTTCCAACGTGTTTCAAGATTGTATTGCCATATTTTGCATGTACCAGTGTAATATTTTCCTTTGGCGCCAATCAAACCCAAGAGTAACAACAATAAAGCAATTTATTATGCCTTTTACTTTAAGAGAGCCTTCTGTTGTTACTTTTTTGAACCACAATAGCTGTTTCCAATACTCTGATAATGAGTCTCTAAATTCTTTTTCTTTTAAGCTTCTATACACAGTATAGAAGCCCTATTTTTTACTTTGGTAATTAATGGCTAACTAAGCCACTCAAGAGAGTCCCAGATCGACCCCTAGTTTTTACTCTAAAAATTTATATAAACCATGTAAACTAAAATATTTGAAAACTTTCCAATTCTATGACCACGAGCTTATCTGCCATTCTACATTGAACTGTTATTTTCCTTCCCCAAGTATTTTTTTAGATTTTATATTTGTGTAAAAGCGGAATAATTAAATTTGCGATAAATATTTGAATTTGCGGCCACAAGTTTGACAAGAAGATATCAGGAGTGCTAATGTAGATAAGCGGAAAAATGTGCAGTCGGGCCCGCTCGAAGCGAATAGCAATTAAGTTTCACTTTTGTATTTTCCAAAGTTAGATTTAAAATTAAATATAATAAAAAAAAATTAAAATTGTCTGAAATTTCTTGGTGAAATTTTAGGGCGTAGAGAACCAATATTTTGGTTGTCCTAATATATTTCTAATATTTAATTACGTAAGTACTATTTTTGAGATCCTCCCCCTACTTTAGGTAAGGATCATTTTGGAAATATGTAACCCTTCTTAATTAATATTCAATTTTAATTTATATAAATGTGTGTAGTTTCCAAACCCGAGTATAAACTAGTTGAAATTAACATATTTAAAAATGACTTATGTATGGAACATTTTTGATTCCGCCCCGTTCACTTAGACGCTTAAGCTTTTTAATTAATTTGATTTATATGAAACCAAGATATTATTTATTCTATCATAAATGAGTGAAAATCACAAGGTCAGGCACGACACGACCTTTCTAGTAAGCGATAAATATGGTTGTGCGGCCTAAAGGCCGCACTGTATCTTCTTTAGGTTGGTAACTAATAAATAAACACTTGGAAGAAAGCCAACAACTTTTTGGAATTATGTTAGTATTGTAGATTTTCCCGGTTTAGATTCGTATTTGAGTCTCCATCTTGGAAATATATATGATATAATTAAGTAAATGAATTTTTTCAAATGTTAAGCCAGTAGGAATTTTTTAATCAAGTATTGTTTTCCATCGATTTTCCCTTGCACAAATTGCCTATCTTTATTTTGATTCTCAGTTTGACTACTTTTTTAAACACATAGTACGTTATTTGAAATTACTTCCGCTGATTTGCTGTGATTTCCTCACGACTTCCTCTGATTTCGTTAGTTTCATGCCGGTGATTTATCCAGAATTTATTGCTGAGTTTGTTATTGATGTGGCGGTGGGGCCTAATGGCCCCAGTATAAATTCTTTGGCTGTGATCTCATAAATAAACATCCAGATAAACACATAGAAATGCAGCAGTCTTCAAGAAATACAGAATTTCCTACCCGACGAATTTTTCTTGTGACGAAGCTATACAATAAATCATATAAGACTTTTAACTATTGATAATATTATAATAATATAAAACTTTTTTAAATAAAATAGTTAATTTAAACTTTTAAAAAAATGTTTATTTGAGCTTTCGGTGTTGTTTAACACCATCATCAGAAAATAATTTATTTAGATTATTTTCTGATGATGGTGTTAAACAACACCGAAAGCTCAAATAAACATTTTTTTAAAAGTTTAAATTAACTATTTTATTTAAAAAAGTTTTATATTATTATATACAATAAATCGTATAATTCGATCGGTGCTAAGTTTTGCAGATTTTTCATCTAAACGCTAGCGAAGCATATACTTTTTCATCAAGTATTGCATTTCATTGACAGACATTTGCAAAATTTGTTTATCATTATTCTAGTTTGACTCTCACTTTGACTAATTTTCTAGGTATACGCGTGCGCATGATTTAATAATTTCTCAAGATTTCCACTGATTTCTTCAAAATGATTTTCCAGAATTTACTGCTGATTTCGGTTTATTCCTTCAAAATTTCACAAGGTAGATGTTTTATAAAATAACTAGAAGATCAAGTGGTTATACACGGTCACTCTAGTGAATGTTTGACGTGGTCGTGCGGCCTAAAGGCTGCACTGTAACTTCTGTAGGAAGAAACTTGTATATAAACACCGAGATGTATACTTAATAAAACAACAGTGTTAGGAAATTTTTGTACAGTTTCGCACCTGAATTACACCCCAACTCCGAATTTCAAATTTGACGAAAAACCCAAAAACCACAGAAGTATGTAAGGACATTTTAATCAAGTATTGATTTTCATTGACAGACATTTGCAGAAATTTTGTTTATAAGATAAGTTTTCAATAATTTTTCTTCTACTCTTATAAAACCTTATAATATATTCCTTTTTCTCATTATTAGCATTGCAGAATTAATGCAGATTGCGAGGTTTTGCAATTTCTGTAATAATCTTTTCCACCCCTTAGAGTCTGCCTTTTCTGCACATTATACACATTTTTAATGGCCCAAATAAACATTCACATTTTTTTTCTTGCTCCTGTACTGTCTAGTTCACGTTTCAAAGCCATCAAAACAATCGAAGTTAGTTTAATAAACTATTAGGATCTCAGTGACCAACATATTAAATACATATATGGATTAATGAGATTTACCTCCGTTTTCTATCATTGACGCATATGTAAATTAACGATAATATAAATGATCCGAAATATGAAACCTAGGACTAATGTAAATTATCCTCAAGGGTGGGTCTAAGCTGCCCCATTTCACCAGTAGCTGAAAGAAAACTGTAGACTCCCCTCTACAGGAAGAAACCTGTAAACTACCCTAACTTTGATCCCATTAATATTAGCGAGGGGAGTTCACATGAAGGATGAAAAACGTTTTTCATTTTTTCAAACCTTACTCACAGATTATTTTGGAAATTTTCGATTTTTATTTTGTAATTTCAATTTTTTAAGTAAAAAAGTAATTTAAAAAGCCGAATGAACTGGTTTCAATTAACATACTTAAAAAAGTCTTTTTGCTTCCCCCCCCACGTAAGAATTCGTAAGATATTCCATACCCCCCTCCAAGATTTAATTATAATAATATGTTAGAAAGTATTTTTTAAATATAATAAAAGTTTTATGGCCGGATTGGATAAGCGGATAGCTACAAAAATACCCGTTGAGCAAACGCCGCAAGTGGCGGTCCTGCATTTTGTTTTTCTATTTTTATTCTGACCAATAATCTGAAAAGAAGTTTGGTATATTCAGCGGCGAATCATAACTTTGGGAGGGCCCAGGCGTAAACTAATTATGAGGCCCCCCTAACAAAAAAAGATCGTTTTCCCCAAAGGTAGCATCTGGCTCCAGGCTCAACCTACCTAGAAGGCCTCCTAAAAATAGTAAAAAGCCTAGTTTTAATGCCTCTTAAAATACTTACATAGGGAACATTTTGGATTCCCCCCTACTTATAACTTTGTAAAATTCCCCCCCCCCCCATTTTTATACAGTTGATAAATGCATAAAGCTTTTTATAAGAGGAGGGTTCAGCTAGTGTAAAAACGTAGGTGTACACTGCTTTAAAGTGCCCATTTTTTTTTTGCTCCATAATTAACAAATTTTATTAAATTTTAAGAAGGGTTCTTTGTAGCACGATTTGGTAATGGTTTTTGAATCCGAATAGATTTTATAATTGAGTTGAATTTGGGATTTTTTCTGCGATTCGAAAAAGGTTACATTAATATTACAGATTTCTAAGGCGTCGTCCATAAAGGACGTCCGCAATTTTTTCTGTCTCTTCAACCCCCCTTACCCTCCTTGTCTTATTTGGTCACAACCACCGACCCCCCCCTTCATTTCATCAAACTTGACACGGCATTGTTTACACGACCGACATTTGAATTTTCAGGAGTACTACAAACACATTTTTTTACAAAATATTCCGGAAAAAAATCAAACACAATTTCCTTAGAAATCCTAAAAATGAGATGTTTATGCGCACGTCACATTTGTCCAACACCCCTCCCGCCTTAGGCGTGGATGTCCTTTATGTATGACTCCTTATCTACTCCACTTATAAAAATTCCATAGCATTCAGAAATGCTTATCAAGTACCGCTACAGCGCCAGCCCCAAATAAAGACAATGTAATGTATTCTAGTCTGACCACTAATTATTATTATGGTTTAACGACCCCAGATAAGGCTGCCATATTGGGAAAACATGCATTTTTATGAATATTCGTAAATTTCTCAGTTTCAAAAGGGTTAAATGACTTTAACCCTTTAAAATATTTTAGTCCAGAAATTAAAAATACAGAATAGCAAATACATATATAATATTACGTGCTCTGATGGTTATAACCCTGCAACCGATCGATTAACACGAAAAACTATAACAATTTTGCTATAACGAAGTTAGTATACTTTTTTAATCACTTAATATTTGGCTCGAGAAAGAAAGCGAAAAATTCGTCAGGAATGAAGAAGTACTCGAACATGTTGACAAGAGACCAAGAAGGGAGGCATCCTTTGCAAGGCAAAGACCCCCGATATGGCCCAAAATGATGCCGAACCCGTGATGGAAGCCCCCTTACCATTCAACACCAAGGTCAATGCCAAAGTAATCGGACTGCAGACGAGCCGAATCAAAACCTAGTCACCACGGAGCCGGTAACCCACCAAATGAAGATCAGAATCCCGCCCAAAGTACTTAGGAATACCGACAAATGGACAAACCTTATCAATAAGATGGAATGGTCGAAGATTCGGTGCACGATGCAAGAATCGCCCCGGAAACACTATAAGATAAAACGATAATAAAGTTTTTCGATGACACTCATTCCAAAGGAAGGTGGCTACTACTTACAACAGTTTAACGAAGAAAAACCACTCAAAGCAGTAATACGCGGCATACCAAAAGAGATCAACGCCGAAGAGATTAATAAGGAATTGTTCGCAAAGGGGATACCAGTAATTTTCACAAGCAGGATGAACCAGGGGATGGACAAGAAACCCCTGCCCCCTCATCATGATCACCATGAGAAGAATCGAAGATGCGAGAAAAATCTTCACAACCGAGAAGATAATTGACATACCGATTGGAGACCCCTATCGGATAACCAAGATCGGTCAATGTTATAAATGCCAAGAATTCCGCCAATGCGTAAAATCAGCTGGAGCACACTTCTCAAAGGAATGTCAACGGCCTGGGCTGCTCAAAGCGACATGTACAAACTGTGCCGAGGCCCACCCTGCAAGCTACCAGGGTTGCAAACGTTTGCTACAACCTAGAAAACCGAAACTAGAGTGGCACGGAAGATCGCCACCAAACTCAGGCCAACGTCCAGAACCACAAAATCCTTTCCGCGAACAATCTTTCGCGAAAAGAACCCCCGAAAACCCAAGTCGCAAATCCGAAACCGCGTTCCCAAAGGGACCCAGAGGACAACCGACCCATGAGAAGGAAGAACTCGCGGAGGTCAGTCGCGTTCATTCTGGCGGACCTCGCGAGAATAAACCTGGACCATCAAGTGATAGATGAAGTTGTTAAAAACTTCCACCATTTGGTAAACCACCATTTTCAGGATTTTAAACTAACTTTGACGATTTTATTTTTACCTATTTTATTTCACTTCGACTTAAAATTCTTTAAAATCTCATTTCTGGGAGCGGATGCATTTGCTCCGTCATGTTTTTGGTTCCTAATTGCGAGACTTAACCAGAAGGGTTTTATTTTGTCCGTCTGGCTTGTCCTCCGAAACTCGTATTTTTTCCGGAGCATCTGCTCTTGGCTCCAACGCGATTCTCAAATGCATAAAGTCTATTGGTTAACCCCAATAATCAACGCGATTGGCTGACGCACCTCTTAGATGCCTTAGCCAATAAGAGCACCCAAATCATATTCTCCTTTCTGTGTTCCTGGATGTTGCCAAAGCATTTGATAAGGTATGGCATCAGGGCCTACTGTATAAAATGCTGAAAGCAGGCATCCAAGAGGAACTCGTAATACTGATAGACTCGTATCTGGAGAATAGAAAGTTCTGCGTAAAACTTGAAGACGTCCGCTCCACTGAAAAGTGCATCACAGCGGGCGTACCTCAAGGCAGTCTTCTTTCCCCCTGGTTGTTTACTATCTATTGTTGTGTCCTTTGTCCCCCTAATAGCTCTGGGTGACGAAGAACAAACAAACTTTCTGCACCTACCTTAGCAAAGCTCTTAATCTCAGGTTGTTTTATTTTATCTTCCGTGGTACACGTCAGCAACTCAATAAGCATCAGCACAAAAGAAACACAATTTGGGTTCAGCTAACATATTTATTAAACAATAACACATAAATAAAAAAGAAACAAATAACAATCAACACAAATCAAACAAATCAAATGCAAACTTAAAATTAAAAAACGAACTATGCTAACCTTGTTATATTTCTTGACAAGACGTGGCTATCGTTGCACAACACACTGTACTGGTAATCACCTGGTCCAATTTGATCGCCTTTTCTTGGTAGGCTCCTGGCCTATCACAATTCCAGTCCAAATGCTGCTCTTTATGTGCTGTCTCCTCGTAAGACACACACGTAACGATACCTTTGTATGGTATGTAGTAATCTCTCTCAAATTAATTCTGAATTAATTAATTTTCCTGATCAATTCACCTTCAATCCTGGATAGCCAATATAGGCCCGTATTTCCGCAATTAATAGTTACTATTACTCGTCACACTTGTATAATTTGCGACACGACACGTCGATTCCCAAAACTTCATCAATATTCAACGATATTCAAAGCGCGACACGACACATCTACTCTGGATGTTTGATCATTTTTAACTAACTGTCAAATCATCCGTCCAGGACGCTCTCTAAATCATAACTAACTATCATCTTCTTATTATCCCTGGATACCAATTGAATTTTTGTTTTGTTTTTGTTCCTTTTCGGACATCCTTCTTTTTCATGCTTGTTTTTCTTGCCAGTTTATAGCCTACGTCTTTATTTACCGGTAAACGGTTGCACAGTCTTAACCTACATGCCTTAAAATTAAACATAATACCAAATGAACTTGAATAATAACTAATTTAAACAATTTGGAACAATTCGAACCTCTCCAAATTGTGTTGCCTTTGTACTGGGCTATTATCAAATTTTCCTCTTCATTCAAAAACGGGTCACAACACATGCCCCCTGCAAAGTAAAATAAATTTTATTCAAACCAAAAGGTTGCCTCAAAATTTTGTTTATCTTTGCATTACTCATTCTTCATGCATCCATCATATCTTTGTCTTTCTCACCGTACTCCCTCAATTAACTTTGTTTAACCTTGCTTCCCTCTTTCTAAACTTCATTTATCCTCCTGCTAAATTCTCCTGCTACCACCCTCTCATGACGCTTTGTTAAATTATTTTCATTGTCTTATTTGCAATGTTTTCCCCAACTGGACTGGCCTTGGCCTTGCCTCTTATGTTAAATCCCCATGGTGTTGACTTATAATTGACATGCCCTCAGGTCATGCCTGTGCAATCACCTCTGTAGACTTGAAGATTCATGAAGACTTCTTGTCGACTCTTAATTGGACTTGCATCAATGCATAAGCCTCTTACCTTCATCCCACCCCCCTGATTTGCGTCGATGGTATTCGAGAATTCATAGAAATTTTGTTGGTTGTGCATGCCTTCATGCCCGAG
This sequence comes from Podabrus alpinus, assembly GCA_932274525.1. Classification (NCBI taxonomy): domain Eukaryota; kingdom Metazoa; phylum Arthropoda; class Insecta; order Coleoptera; family Cantharidae; genus Podabrus; species Podabrus alpinus. Next base: position 65,893,176 of record OW026456.1, on the reverse strand, counting down.
GTACTGTTAGTCGGCAACAAACTTGAGTTAACTTTGAAAAGGATCTCCTTTTACGGTTCCGTAACGTGCGGATACAATAAATTAATATGGAATTTTCCCATTTGGATCTAAATTGGATCCCGAATTGTTTGGTTTTGAATGTTTAATGAAATTTAAATTTTTGGTTTCCAAACTTGGATCTAATATTGATGGTTCGTTCGATTTCACATGGTTTGTGAAATTTTTATTTATTTTATTTCAAACTGTGGCCTAAACGTTATTATTCTTGCCCCCATTCGCTTTCAAATGGTTCGTGATATTTTAAATTATTATTTTTCAAACTTTGGCCTAAAAATAATTGTGAATTATTTGCTTTCACATGTTTGGTGAACTTTTCATGATTGAATTTCTAACTTGTGCCTAAAATGGACTTTGTTAAATTTCTAACTAGGATCTAAATATGATATTTGTTTACACCGCGCCTATTTTTCCTGTAAACTTAACCGTGAAATTTTCCACCTGACACGTTTGTATAACTCCATCATCTTTATCCAATTCACGTTGCTTTCCTTACATCGTTGTACTTTGTACAATTTACAATCATTCCCATTATTTAAATTTTCCCAACTGTCAGTGTTACTTGACTGTCGCGAACTGTCATTGAATTTAATTTCCTTGCTGTCTCTTTTGTGTAAATTATTTATAAATTTACCCTGAATATTTTCTATTTGTACCCGTGTACCTGTTAATTGATTAAATTTATCGTTTTTTAATATTGTACTTTTATTTTCCAACCCGCTTTGTGAATGAAAATTTTGTTGTTGTATCAAATTTATTTGCCCGTTCGTTCGCACGCCTCTCCATTCTAATTTTAACTTAGCACGTAAGTTTCTATTCTTCATGTACCGTTTTCTATAATTTTTCCTACTTAACGTTATGTAGGACCTGTCTTCGTTTGTGGATGATGTCGTTTTTGCTTCTACGATTTCTTCTTCTATTGTTAATGGTGTCGGATATTCTATTATGATGTCTTCTTTTACTAACTTTACTGTTTCTGCGTTCACCAACTTTGCAGTTGTGTCGTTCACCAAATTCTCGACTTCTGTCATTTTGACATCTAGCCCTTCACATTTAATATTTACCCCTCTACATTCCTTCACCCAACTATCGAGCGTTTTTAACCCCTCGTCAACCTTGACATCCACTTTCTCATTTATTCTGTCAAAATTCTCTTTCATTTCGGTGAATTTTGCATCAAATTTTAAATTCATCTGTGCAAAATTAGCATCTTGGCTGTCAAATCTTTTAAAATTCTGATTATCAAATTTTATATTGATTTGTGAAAAAATTTCATCCTGTTTTTTATTTATACTTTCACTCAATTTTGCATCCCGCTTAATATTATCTTCCCTTAATTTTTCACTCATTCTTTCTTCCCTTTTAGCATTGTCTTCCATGATCATCCTCGTGCATCTTTCCATTGCATCTTCCTGTACTGGAATTTCCGGTACCTCTGCTCTTTCTACCTCTCCCTCTACGCTTTCATCTTCACTTATGTTATCGTTCATTCTGTCCCCACCTGCATTCACAATTCTACTGCGCGTATTCATTCTGCTTGCTTATTTATTTCTTTTGGCTGTGCTTTTGGCCAATCTTTGTTGCTTCACGTGTGTGTATTCGAGCCCCGTTCGTTGGTGTGCCACTTTTGTTATGTCCTTTGTCCCCCTAATAGCTCTGGGTGACGAAGAACAAACAAACTTTCTGCACCTACCTTAGCAAAGCTCTTAATCTCAGGTTGTTTTTATTTTATCTTCCGTGGTACACGTCAGCAACTCAATAAGCATCAGCACAAAAGAAACACAATTTGGGTTCAGCTAACATATTTATTAAACAATAACACATAAATAAAAAAGAAACAAATAACAATCAACACAAATCAAACAAATCAAATGCAAACTTAAAATTAAAAAACGAACTATGCTAACCTTGTTATATTTCTTGACAAGACGTGGCTATCGTTGCACAACACACTGTACTGGTAATCACCTGGTCCAATTTGATCGCCTTTTCTTGGTAGGCTCCTGGCCTATCACAATTCCAATCCAAATGCTGCTCTTTATGTGCTGTCTCCTCGTAAGACACACACGTAACGATACCTTTGTATGGTATGTAGTAATCTCTCTCAAATTAATTCTGAATTAATTAATTTTCCTGATCAATTCACCTTCAATCCTGGATAGCCAATATAGGCCCGTATTTCCGCAATTAATAGTTACTATTACTCGTCACACTTGTATAATTTGCGACACGACACGTCGATTCCCAAAACTTCATCAATATTCAACGATATTCAAAGCGCGACACGACACATCTACTCTGGATGTTTGATCATTTTTAACTAACTGTCAAATCATCCGTCCGGGACGCTCTCTAAATCATAACTAACTATCATCTTCTTATTATCCCTGGATACCAATTGAATTTTTGTTTTGTTTTTGTTCCTTTTCGGACATCCTTCTTTTTCATGCTTGTTTTTCTTGCCAGTTTATAGCCTACGTCTTTATTTACCGGTAAACGGTTGCACAGTCTTAACCTACATGCCTTAAAATTAAACATAATACCAAATGAACTTGAATAATAACTAATTTAAACAATTTGGAACAATTCGAACCTCTCCAAATTGTGTTGCCTTTGTACTGGGCTATTATCAAATTTTCCTCTTCATTCAAAAACGGGTCACAACACTATATTCACGATCTCACCGCGGCGAGTCGAAAGTCAAATTCAAATTCAATCTCAAATCTAAATGAAATCCTAACAGAAGCAGCTCTCTATGCGGATGACACTGCTATTTATTCAAGCTCACTTAAACCGAGATTCGTAGTCAACCGCCTTCAAAGCTATCTTAGTACCTTGAAGATTATTTCAGCACCTGGCGCATCGGTGTCAATCCGAACAAAAGTACTGCAACATTCTTCACGAGGAAAAGACATAAAGGTTCAAAACCCGACACTTGCCTGAAAATGTATGGCACCGAAATCCCGTGGAGGAGAACTTCCAAATATTTGGGAGTGACGCTCGACAGTGGACTACGGTGGAGTCCACATACTACGAAGGTGAGCAACAATGCCAGAGGAGTGCTAAGGGAATTGGATCCTTTATTGAGATCCAATAGTAAACTTTCTCTTAGTAATAAGTTGAGATTATTTAAATCATGCGTCAGACCCGTAATGACGTATGCATGCGAAGCTTGGTGGTATGCGGCGGACATTCACATCAAAAAACTCCTCATAGTCCAAAGTAAAGCTATGAGGCGAATCGTGAAGGCCCCCCGATACGTTAGAAATGTCCGAATCAGGGAGGACGCAGGCGTGGAAACGATAGAAGATTTTATCCGCCACCTGCCGGAAAACTTCTACGGAAACCTGGGCAACTCCGAAAACCCGTTGGTCAGAGGGCTCGGTAACTACCAACCCGAAGACTTTGTAAGGTATAAGAGACCTAAGGCCATTCTCACGCGGTTTCCGCCCTAACGAACGACAGCAATCAGTCAATACAAAGCTACTTTTATTTTTCAACGCTAAGAAATCCAATCAAGTCGAAAAACGGGATGTTGATTGCACAGTGCATCCAATTCTTCGACATGATTCGGTTTGCCATCAGCTATAGGAACGGGCTTAGCATTTTGTTGTTATTTAATGATATTCCCTTTCAGAGTTGTCTGCCGTACCAGTTTAAGAGTAAGTTGCTCCTATAACTGATACACCAGACTATATCAAATGCTTTTGGATATTTCGAGGTCTCCGTCGGTATTTGCCTCACTGGTCTAGGGTGGCATAGGGGCAGTCTGGGGAAAAGCACTCGGGGGATTTTCAACCCTGTCTTCTTCTCCGGTAGAGTTCAGGAACTTCGGCCACGCAAGACCGGACTCCACTAGAGGGGGGCAACCCCCCCCCCCCCGGACAGAAACCCAACCTGACCGGCATCAGGAGAAAACCAGAGAGTTTACCGCAGCATCGGAGCAACTGACACTCCCCCGATACGGAAAACAAGGCGGTTAGACCCCGATACCGATCACTTTTGCATCTATTTCTTTATTCACACCCAGTGTTCTATCACATTCTTAACACAACAACCCGACCCTAACATCGAAGGGGATCAGGTGGTGACGTCAATTCGAGCATTACCAGCTTTATTCAAAAAGGCATCTGCGCAAATGTCTTTATTGGCTAAATGTCTAAGGGGGGGGGGGTAAAACCCAACCCTCCAAAATATAAATTCAGGTGCCGTGGCGCACCAGCTTTTTTAAGGAGGTACGGGCTTGGCCCGAGTACCGCAAGTTTTAATTTATGATTCGATTCTCCAACACGAAGAACTAGCCGCGATTGGCAAACACACTTTAAGGGGTGCATTGTCCAATAAGATCGTCCTATCACTATTTTTTTCAACACAGTCGACCTTCAGTCGAGGAAATTACTAGCGCCTTATTTTGTTTCTCTTTCAGAATATCATTATTGTGAATAACATTTCTTTCTTTCCTTTTTATCACCACAATGAGACCCAGCTATGTATAATATATTTCAGATTAATTGAAATTAAAAAAAGTCTAGCATCAAATTACGTTGTTATAAAAACGTACAAACATGCAAGGAAATATAATATAAGAGATAAGATTATCGCGCCAACCTTTGTCAGCATATGCATTGCTAAAGGCAGCCACAGACCATCGGCTTTGTTCGACGTACTTGTTCGACTGCTTTGTTCGACGAGCAAGTCTGTGGGTGTGTGGCAGTAACTCCGTCGTACTTGTTCGCCAACAAGAACGACGGATTTGTTCGATGCCTTTGTTCGACGAAAAGTCAGTCAGTGTGTGGGGTAAACGTACTTGTTCGACAGACTTGTTCGTCGAACAAGTACGACAACAAGTACGTTAATCTGTGGCTGCCTTAAAGGTTGGCGCGATAATCTTATCTCTACGAGATCAGGTGGTGCCGCTAAAGCAGCATTGTCAGCTATTCAAAAGGGCAACTGCGTTTATGCCTTTCAACATAATCTCAAAGCCATTTTTGTCGCTAACCAAAAGGAGGGCAAAACCGTCCTTGGATATCGACGATCTCTGCAGGGGGGGACTCAAAATCCAATCCTGAAATTCAAAATTCAGGCGCAGTAGCGCACCACCTAGTTGAAGGAAGTGTGGGCCAAGCCCGGTATTCCGCAACTTAATCTATGATATTGTTTCTGACAGAATGACGTTCACCTTACTGGCATTATCTGCCAATCAAGAAAATTTGTGAACTGTTGTGAAGATTATTTTACAACAAATATCGAGCCAAGACAAAAGAAAATCAATAACGTCAGACGAGCCGTATGCGGATAATAAATTAATTATTTTTTATAATGTGACTCTTAAGACGGATCTGAATATCGTTGAATCAAAATCATAAATTAAATTTTGGAATGCGCGGGCCCTGCCCGTACTTCTTTCAACTTAGCTGGTGCGCCACTACATCTGAATTTGAATTTTCTGGGTTGGGTTTTCAACCCCCCCCCCTTCCGAACATCGTTGGCTTTATCACGGCCCACTAAATACTTATTTTCACTAATTCAGTATTTACACTTAAGTTTGTATTTACTTTAATTAAATTTTAATGTGTTGTGATTGGTTCAATAGTTGGTAGCCATGGATGAGGTAATGCTACCTCGTGGTAAATATTTTTAATGTAATAGTGTGTAATTAAGTTGTAAATATATCATCACGTGTTGGTTGTGAGTTTTATAAGTGTTTTAAAAGAAGAAAAACAATATACTGTGCACTTTTTGTCGTTAAAATAATGGCTACAAGTGGGGAAGTAGATGTTACGGATAAGTTCACGATACCTGAATGCAATTTGACTAGCGATTTCGAAGCTGTATTTGGGGATCCAGAATTTAGCGATGTTACACTTTGTGCCGCCGAGGGAAAAGAATTCCAAGTACACCGAGTAATATTAGCAGCTCGCAGTCCGGTGTTTAAAGCTATGTTTACACATAACATGCAAGAACAACAAAACGGTCGGGTGGAAATAATCGATGTGGAGCCTGAAGTCTTAAGAGAAATGTTGCACTTTATGTATACGGGAAAAACATCCAACCTGAATGTTAACGCAATGGATTTGTTAGTTGCAGCTGATAAATACAGCTTAGATAGATTGAAAGTTATTTGTGGGAAAACATTGTATGAAAGTTTGTCGATTGAAAATGCTGCAGAAACTGTTGTCCTGGCCAGTCGCTATAATGTTGACCAACTGATTACCAAAACGCAGTCTTTCATTATCGCTAACTTCGAAGAAATATCCGAAACTGATAGTTGGAAATCGATGTCTACAGATTCTAGAACTTTTCTTGAAACATTAACTGCAATAGTTAGAAAAGTTTGTGCCTATAAGCGCACACTTGATAGCAAATTGGAAAACTTGCTTCGCAAATTACATGAACAGGATTACCCGTTGACCGACTCAGAGCCAGACTATGATTTTTAAACTACGACATACTTGTACTATCTTCGGTGTAATAATAAACATAATATGTACCCATATTTATTTATAAAGTATAATATTATTATTTTTTGTTTTTGTTTATATTCCTTTATAACCGCCTTTGTTTGAAGATTGAGCACATTTCCAACATGTTTCAAGATTGTATTGTCATCTTTTGCATATACCAGTGTAATATTTTCCTTTAGCGCCAATCAAAGCTAAGAGTAACAATAATAAATCAATTTATTATGCCTTTTAGTTTAAGAGAGCCATCTGCTGTTAATCCTTTGAACAACAATAGCTGTTTCCAAAACTCCAATAAGGTTTGATTATCTACATCGTATCCTTATTTCAAACGCCAGAAGGATATACAACATACGCCTATAATAAGATGAGTCTCTAATTGAAGGGCCTAGTGGAAAAAGTAGTTAAGTCACTTTTTTTTCAATTTGTAGTTGAGCACATTTTCACATTGCGGCATTTATTCTCTACAAATTAGTATATAAATCAACAAATTGAAAAAAAAGTGACTTAAATACTTTTTCCACTAGGCCCTTCAATTCCTCTTTGGTACCGTGACGGCTGTTCTGTTAAGCTACAATACACAGCACAGTGAGAAGTCTTATTTTTTATTTTAGCAATTAATGGCTAACTAAGCCGCGCAAGAGAGACACAGATCGATACATACTTTTTAACTCTAAAGATGTATAGTATAAACTGAAATATTAAAAAAGTTGCTAATTCTATGACCATCGACTTATTTGTAATTATTTTACTTTTTAATTTCATTATTTGATATTTTGGATGTCCTAATGGGCTAATGTAAACTATTCTTCATATTTTTGTTTTTCAACCAGCATGCATGTCTCTCTCTTCCATCCATAACCCTTATGCAAGGTGTGGTGGCATTAATTTGCTTTGCAGTTGTTGCGATTTTGCGCTGCTGCGATGGACTCGTGCAGTCTTTGTCCTATTAGTATTTTAGTTCGATCGATCCAGCGCGTTGGCGATCTTCCTCGCGGTCGCTTCCTTCCACTTTTCCCTCCACAATCAACCTTTCCATAGTATCTGTTCTTCTTGCTACGTGTCCCAGATATCCTAGATATCTCTGGTTGACTGTTTCGACCAACCTTTTGTTGATGTGGAGTTCCTCTATAATGGAGACATTAGTTCGACGTGCCGTCCATGGTATGCGCAGCAGTCTCATATAATACCACATTTCGAACGCGACTATTCTTCGTTCGTCGGTAGCTTTAATCGTCCATGTTTCCACGGCGTAAGTTGCGATTGCGAATATCAATGTTTGTACGATAATATTTTAAGTTTAGTTTTTATTGTATTGGAGCGATCTTTTCAAATTCTTTTCAGTTTTGTCAATGATGTTCTGGCAATCGCCAATCGTCTCCGAATTTCCAGTTCGCATCCACCTTTATTATCTATTGTCGATCCTAAATACTGGAAACTGTCGACTACCGTGAACCCAGCCACCCTTTGTATTAGAGGTTGGTTATTATTAACTCTGTCTATAATCATGATCTTTGTCTTCAAGCGATTTATTTCCAGCCCATATGTGATGCTTTCCTCCGCAAGCCGTTCCATGATGCTCCGCATATCCTCTTCATCAGTTGTTAATATGACAGTGTCATCCGCATACCGCAAGTTAGTTATTTTCTTTCCGCCAATGAAGACGCACTGCTAGTCTCGTATAGCTGTTGTATAATTCTGATTAGGTGCACGGGTGTTCCCATTTCTTCCAGGATCTTCCACAGTTTATTCCATTTCACTCTATCAAAAGCCTTGCTGTAGTCCATGAAGCACAAAAACACTTTCACCTGGAACTCTCTTGCTTTCGCTATTATCTGTCTCACATTTAGAATATGCTCTCGCGTGCCTTTTTCTGGTACAAAGCCTGATTGATCCTCTGCTATTTGTGGCAGAAGAAAGGATCTAAGTCTGCCATCTAGTATGTGTAGCATAACCTCACTTGCATGGGAGACCAAAGCTATGGTTCTGTAGTTACTGCATAGTGTCAGGGTACCCTTTTTGTGTATAGGGATTAGGATGGATGTAGTCCATTTATCTGGCCATTTTTCCGATGACCATATGCACTGACATATTGCTATAAACTCTGTGATCAAATTTGATACGGCTTATGTTGTTGGGCGCCACATCCGGATTATCGAAAAAATTCAAAATATTAATTTAATAATTTGCGTGCACAAATTTAACAGGAAGTTCACACCTTTGCCCCTTCTTACTGCTCAGCCTAAGACTCTCTCTTTGGGTAATGCAGGTGTTGGTGATTAAGGGTAGTTGCAAAATGATTCGAAGAAATAAACTTAATTTTGAAAACAGAAAAACAGAAAAATCCCTATAAATTTCCATCAAGTCAAGTACTCTATTTATAAGTTACCTCCTCTACTAATTTTACCGTTGGGGGGGGGGCTAAGAGGGACTAAAAATTATTTGTTTACTACATCGTCCTAATAGTTTGTTAAAACGTAAAATTTGGTAATACTGGGCGTAAAGGATTAATTGTTTAGATTTTTTCCAAAAGGTTTCGAGAGGATTCTATTTTCTACCCTCTACCTCTTTTTGAATTCAACCTGCATGAGGGTAAATTGCATTGAAAAGAAATTAATGAAAATACATTTTTAAATTCACCTGTAAATTATTTTATATTTATTCAAGAATTTCTATTCTCAAGTTATTTATTTGTTTTTGCTTTACCACCCCCCCCTCCCATAAATCTGCCATTGTATATTTGAGTGCCCTAAAGAATTATTTAAAATTTCTCTAAAGTCCACCGTCGGCTTCTTCCCCAAAATGAAATTTAGTCGCCCTCCCTCTAAAGGCGGTGTGACACTTGTGTAAATTTGCGAGTAGATTTACGTGTAAATCTACACAAGTGTCAAACGTGTAAATTTGCGTGTAGATTTACGTGTAAATATTTTGTAGGAATATTTCTATATTTTCTCGCAAGTTGTGCGTGTAAAATTGCGCAGAAGAATATTCGAAGGTGTGGTCTATTTTTTCTTGTGTTGTGTTTTTGTCAGTTGGTAAAGGTTTGAATTGGCATTAATTGCCAATTTGAATCCATTATCACGTTTCTTTTAGTACTAAACAACACTAGGCGACCAGACATACAAACTTCTTATAGCCACTTACCGATCGAATTTTTAATTGACCGGAACGCGCATGTGCAAATTGTAAATTTACGTGTAGATTTTTACACAAGTGGCAAACACACTCGCAAAAAAATTTGCTAGCAGATTTTCAACAAAATTTACAAGCAAATTTACGTGTTTGACACGGTGTAAAAATCTACACGTAAATTTACACGTAAATCTACACGCAAATTTACACAAGTGTCACACCGCCTTAATAGATTATTTTACCTAGAACTCGCTTAATTTCATTTTTATAGAAAATTTTCATCAGACCGTAATTGAAGAGCATACAATTTTCTTCTCTCTATTATTGATATAATATAATTAAAACTTTTATTATAAAATAGTTCAATAAACGCGAATTAGCATTTATTTAGCTTAAGCTTACGGTACTGTACAGTACCATCATCAGGTCTTTGGCGGTTCTTGATTACCCGGTTGCTGGTGGCAGGAGAGGATGTTTGGCGAATGCACACGGGGGTTATTTATTTTAACTTCAAACAACGCTTCAAGTCATCATATATTTCTCTCCAGTTGGGTTTATGAAATTCTAGCACGCAGGCTCGGTCTCCACCTGAGGGAAGTAAGATTGACGCGTGTGGTCAATGTCAGAGGCAATCTGGCGGGATCTCCGACCATCGGAACGACCGATCCACCCCTAATGTGGAAATCCAGACGATGGGCTCCTAACTTGACTACCTTATTTGCACTAAATTTTCCGCTTTCTCCCACTTCTATCTTTCTTTTCTAGCACCAAAATTCACACCCAGCTATGTAAGGGATCAAATGGTGTCGATAAATCTACATTATCAGCAATTCAGAAAGGTACTTGCGTATAATCTCAAAGCCATGACCGTCGCTAACCAAAAGGGGGAAACCAACCTTGGATAGCGGGGGTCTATGTTTTCAGGGAGGGCGGCCCTCAAAATCCAACCTTGCAATTAAATTAAGTTTTCTACTAACCTTTTGAGGTTTTATAACGGTAAACCACCTTATACATTGCAATACAAATTCCACAAAGAAGACGACTATACCAAAAATGACGATTGACTACTACCTCGACGCGTTAGATAGGAACGACAGAGTTTTAATGCAGCATTGGGCAAAACTAGTTGAAAGGAAAAAGTGGGGAACAATGAACCGTAAACCATAAAGAAATGGATGTAGAAACCGTGGCCCAACGACAAGCGGACCGATGGGCGCCGAAGGAAAGCCAGAAGATAGAAAGAGAAAGAAAGCGGAAAATTCATCAGGGATGAAGAAGTACCCGAACATGTTGACAAGAGACCAAGAAGGGAGGCATCCCTTGCAAGGCAAAGACTCCCGCTATGGCCCAAAATGATGCCGAACCCGTGATGGCCCCCTTACCATTCAACACCAAGGATAAGGCCAAAGTAATCGGATTGCAGACGACCCGACTTAAAACCAAGTCACCACGGAGCCGATAACCCACCACATGAAGATCTGAATCCCGCCCATAGTACTTAAGAATACCGACAAATGGACAAACCTTATGACTCTTAAGACGGATCTGAATATCGTTGTATCAAAATCATAAATTAAATTTCGGAATGCGCGGGCCCTGCCCATACTTCTTTCAATTTAGCTGATGCGCCACTACACCTGAATTTTCTGGGTTGGGTTTAGAGCCCCCCCCCCCCCTCGGACATCGTTGGCCTTATCACGGCCCACTAAATACTTATTTTCACTAATTCAGTATTTACACTTAAGTTTGTATTTACTTTAATTTTAATGTGTTGTGATTGGTTCAATAGTTGGTAGCCATGGATGAGGTAATGCTACCTCGTGGTAAATATTTTTAATGTAATAGTGTGTGATTCAGTTGTAAAAATATATCATCACGTGTTGGTTGTGAGTTTTATAAGTGTTTTCAAAGAAGAAAAACAATATACAGTGCACTTTTTGTCGTTAAAATAATGGCTACAAGTGGTAAAGTAGATGTTACGGCTAAGTTCACGATACCTGAATGCAATTTGATAAGTGATTTGGAAGCTGAATTTGGGGATCCAGAATTTAGCGATGTTACACTTTGTGCCGCCGGGGGAAAAGAATTCCAAGTACACCGAGTAATATTAGCAGCTCGCAGTCCGGTGTTTAGAGCTATGTTTACACATAACATGCAAGAACAACAAAACGGTCGGGTGGAAATAATCGATGTGGAGCCTGAAGTCTTAAGAGAAATGTTGCACTTTATGTATACGGGAAAAACATCCAACCTGAAAGTTAACGCAATGGATTTGTTAGTTGCAGCTGATAAATACAGTTTAGATAGATTGAAAGTTATTTGTGGGAAAACATTGTATGAAAGTTTGTCGATTGAAAATGCTGCAGAAACTGTTGTCCTGGCCATTCGCTATAATATTAACCAACTGATTACTGAAACGCAATCTTTCATTATTGCTAACTTGGAAGAAATATTGGAAACTGATAGTTGGAAATCGATATCTGCGACGCATCCAATAACTTTTCTTGAAATATTAACTTCAATAGTTAGAAAACTTTATGCCAATAAGCGTGCACCTGAAAGGAACAGAAAAAGGACTCCATTGGAAAAATTCCGTTATGACATTCTAAGGGGTGCCATTGAGGAAGACTCGTCAGAATCTGCGTCAGAGTAGTAAACTAACATTACTAACAACATATTGCGGTATCGAGATACCACGTCAATGGAAGTACGTCATTTAAGTTTCAGTAAAATTTTGTTAATGAATAAAAGCATGTAACTTATCAAAGTAATCAGAAAAACTTCATCCGATACCAAGAAATTAACTTAAAGTCAAATGATTCGTTGAAAACGGGACATAAAACAGGTTTGAATAAAATAAATTTGAAATGTATCATTTAATAATTGTTTTTGTTAAAATGTTAATTTATAGTAAATGAAAAATTGTTAGCAATAAGAAAGGTATTTTAAAAGTTAGAAATTTGTTAATTAATTGATAAATGTAAAAATCCATGTTAGCGTTAAATTTAAAATAAGTTTGTTAAAATTATTACGTGAGTTCGGCATGTCACAACTTAATGAACTGTATATGGAAATTTCATGTCCATCATCTTTATTTGTCCAACCACGAAGCAATATCAAGAAGTCGATCCAATCTGAAAATATAAAAATTTTACTTATAAAATTTCAACGAACCACAATGGGCTTAGTCCATACCTGTACTGTGAAACTTCAAATAATATTGATTTTTCGATCGACCAATAAAATACGTCTATGCAAAGATCAAGATTGCGTTGAACCTCGAGAAGAAAATTAATAAAACAATCGATAAAAGAGGTTGGTGTTGATTCACACGTGCAAGGTGGCGAATTTAGAATCGTGCTAATAAAATTGATAATTATAGTAAAAATAGATAGTGAAATTACAAAATACAAGTGCATAATTCAACAAAATAGTTACTTACCTACGTAAAACCAATAATAAGGTGAAAATTGTAAAAGATTGGAAATATTTTTGAAGAAATAGAATTCACAACAAAACGAGGTCAACAAACTATATCTGGAAGTTTCCGATGGTAAATGAACCCTTTGAGTGTCTTTGACGCGCAATTGTACCATCTCCATTTCAAATAAAAGAAATATTCCTGGATCTAATAAGGTATCGTGCACATTGCAATAAAATCTTTATAAACTTAAGTGAAATCTCCGGACTTCGTACGACACGTGTTTTGCATCATTTTACGTTCAGAATTTTTATATAATAGATTTAATAATAGAACTTTTTGATATAACCAAATATTTATTTTCATTTGTGTGCTTAATAAAAACATTAATAACTTTGTAACGAAGGATATTTATTTAGACCTGTTCCGCACCATAATTTCATTTACAGCATTGGTAACGGAACGAATCCACCCTGTACAAGGTAAGATACATGCACTACGAAAGAGCTAAGCTGAGGCACCTTATTTCATTAAATTGTGTTTACAAAATTTCACATACTTTTCCATTGACGGGGTACAATTACGTACACCCATATAAAACCTTAACGACAAGAACCTTTAACCCTATTAGCGAGGGTATTCATAACAATTTTGTATCATAAAGTGTGGGTCTCTTAAAGGCCTTACGTAAGCACGCAGCACTTTTTGACAGCCCAACGTGTGGCTCGATTAGTAACGACACCCCCTCACAACACTTTTTGGCGCCCATCGTGTGAGCATCGACAAAAGGGGGGTACCAAGACGTGGCAATTAGTAAAGTCAGTTAGGTTAATTAGAACGAGAAATTTTACAATCATTTACAATAACGTCAACATAATATTACAAACTTTCTTAAAATTAAAACTAAACGTACATAAAAATTTACTTAAAAATCATTTCCTTATAAATAAAATAACAATACATAAGACACAATGAAAACGGAAGAGGTTAAAACTTTGAAAGATTTGAGAGTGTGGATGGAAGCGTATTATAAAGAAGAACAAAAGAGAATGGAAGAAAATGATAAGAGAGCAGACGAAAACCACAAGGAGTTAATAGAGATGTTACAAGACACCAAAAAGGAGTTGAATAAAACCAAGAAGGAATTGATCGATAAAGCGGAAGAAAATTGTAAAAGATTAGAAAACGTAATAGTGAAAAGTGCAGAGGACATCAAGAACAGCATACAAAATTTCACAATAGATATTGGGGAAAAACCCAACGAAGAAGTGGTGACCGAAGAAGTCGAAAAACCACAAGAAGTTGCGAACGAAATGGCTGAAATGTTGAAAGCCATAAAATTCAAACCATTTAACGAAACGGTAGCTACAAGTAAATTTGAATCAATAAAAGTGACAGAAAATATTAATGTAATGGGAAGAAATGTATTGGAAATTAAGGGGCAAACGACATTAGAAATAAATAAATATCGGTCATACAAAGTGCAGACGCGAAAAACATTTAAACGGGCACAATTAAAATCTAAGAAAATACATGCAAAAGAAAAATATCACACAAGAGGCATACGAACTAACAAGAAAATTTCACGAAGCGGTCGACGACATAAAAAGTACACAGTTAAAATTACAAAATTTCTTAAACTAAAAGGTACACAAGTACAACGTAAAAACAGGCAGATTAAAAATAAAAATAATTTAACAAATTTCGGCAAAACATTTAAAATTATAAAATGTCATAACTTAACAAAGTTAAAATTCAAAAACTTAACGGGTAAACAGGTTAACAATACAAAAGTTTCAAAAGCAAGGGGGTACAATAATGTTGCAATCAAGAATTTAAATAAAGTAACGAATTATGATGACATCGGGAAAACAAAAATAAATTTACAAAAGAAGAATCGGTTACAAAGAAAAAGGATAAGAAATTATGAGGTAAAGTGGACAAGAGAGTCCAACATGAAAATAGATGTGAAAATGAAAAGGAATGATTATGTTAGTCAGAGAAGATTCTACAGGAGAGTAAAATTCAAGATTAAAAGAGTACGTTTTAAAATAAAAGAACCATTCTTACTATTTTCTCAATAAGCGGTGAAGTAAAAAAAAGAAAATAACGGCGAAACTTAATTAATAAAAACTACAGAATATAATAAGAACTTAAAATTGACCGCCAATGAAAATAGCATGAAGAAAAACGCTAACGGCGAAACTTAAATAAGAAAAATTTAACAACATACACGACAAACCGCTACAGGAAAATAGTAAAAAGAAAAAAAAATTTTGACAATTGTAAATATAATTTTAAGAATGGAACAATGACCAATTAAAAATAGCGCTGTAAATTTGATTAAGGCTATTTAAATATGAAAATAAAAAAATTGACCAAGATGAAAGATTCCATAAAAATGATAAAAATTATTGAGATTTGCTTAAGATAAATGATAAAAGTTATTAATACAATCGGAAAACGAGAATTTATTCAATGAAACTTTAAAAGAATTTAATTAATTTTAGAAAAAAAATTCTGAATTTAGGTTTTGGGTGAAAACAGGAACTTGAGATAAATAACTATGAATTTAAGTTGAGAGACTAAAAAGTATTTAATAAAATTGGTATTCAATGTTGAACAATGAGAAATAAAAGGGGGGAAAATTAAAATATAATAAGTTAACTCAGATGGAGTAACTAGAAGAAGTTAGGTGAGAATAGATACCTGGGGATAAGAAAATAGATCACAGGTGTAAATGAAATAAATTGATTATATGATTATGTAAGTAAAATGAATATGGAACCAAAAAAGAGGTTACCGAATAAATATGGGGAAATATAGGACAATATTGATTATAGTAAAATAAAGAATGCCAATAATAATAATAAATAAAAATGAATTAGAATGATAGGAAAATAGAAATCACCCAAAAGCAAATAGACGAGTTAAAAATAGGAAGATTAAAAATAAAGGGTCAATGTTTAAATAAAATAAAACTGAAGTCAAATTTAAAAATTTAACACTCAATAAAGTTAAATCGTTATCAGAAATCTTGGTCAAATTTGTTAGTTAAGTTAATATATAGAATAGTTTGAAAATTTGAATAGGATTAGTTAGTTTCGTTGAATTTGAGTAGTTAGTTAAAACAGTTATTAAGATTTAGTGAGTTAATTTTGATATTAGTTATATTCGTTAGAAAACGTTACAGTAAAAATTTATTTTGTCATATTTTTGAAATAAAAAGCACAAAAATGTTAATTGTGGAATTTAACACAAAAATAGGTATTTTTCTTTTAAATTACAAATTAACAGGGGGTAAATGCGGTATCGAGATACCACGTCAATGGAAGTACGTCATTTAAGTTTCAGTAAAATTTTGTTAATGAATAAAAGCATGTAACTTATCAAAGTAATCAGAAAAACTTCATCCGATACCAAGAAATTAACTTAAAGTCAAATGATTCGTTGAAAACGGGACATAAAACAGGTTTGAATAAAATAAATTTGAAATGTATCATTTAATAATTGTTTTTGTTAAAATGTTAATTTATAGTAAATGAAAAATTGTTAGCAATAAGAAAGGTATTTTAAAAGTTAGAAATTTGTTAATTAATTGATAAATGTAATAATCCATGTTAGCGTTAAATTTAAAATAAGTTTGTTAAAATTATTACGTGAGTTCGGCATGTCACAACTTAATGAACTGTATATGGAAATTTCATGTCCATCATCTTTATTTGTCCAACCACGAAGCAATATCAAGAAGTCGATCCAATCTGAAAATATAAAAATTTTACTTATAAAATTTCAACGAACCACAATGGGCTTAGTCCATACCTGTACTGTGAAACTTCAAATAATATTGATTTTTCGATCGACCAATAAAATACGTCTATGCAAAGATCAAGATTGCGTTGAACCTCGAGAAGAAAATTAATAAAACAATCGATAAAAGAGGTTGGTGTTGATTCACACGTGCAAGGTGGCGAATTTAGAATCGTGCTAATAAAATTGATAATTATAGTAAAAATAGATAGTGAAATTACAAAATACAAGTGCATAATTCAACAAAATAGTTACTTACCTACGTAAAACCAATAATAAGGTGAAAATTGTAAAAGATTGGAAATATTTTTGAAGAAATAGAATTCACAACAAAACGAGGTCAACAAACTATATCTGGAAGTTTCCGATGGTAAATGAACCCTTTGAGTGTCTTTGACGCGCAATTGTACCATCTCCATTTCAAATAAAAGAAATATTCCTGGATCTAATAAGGTATCGTGCACATTGTAATAAAATCTTTATAAACTTAAGTGAAATCTCCGGACTTCGTACGACACGTGTTTTGCATCATTTTACGTTCAGAATTTTTATATAATAGATTTAATAATAGAACTTTTTGATATAACCAAATATTTATTTTCATTTGTGTGCTTAATAAAAACATTAATAACTTTGTAACGAAGGATATTTATTTAGACCTGTTCCGCACCATAATTTCATTTACAGCATTGGTAACGGAACGAATCCACCCTGTACAAGGTAAGATACATGCACTACGAAAGAGCTAAGCTGAGGCACCTTATTTCATTAAATTGTGTTTACAAAATTTCACATACTTTTCCATTGACGGGGTACAATTACGTACACCCATATAAAACCTTAACGACAAGAACCTTTAACCCTATTAGCGAGGGTATTCATAACAATTTTGTATCATAAAGTGTGGGTCTCTTAAAGGCCTTACGTAAGCACATAGCAATATGTACTTTTACTATACTTATTGTATTAATAAACGTATGTACCCATATAAAGAAAGTATTATATGATGTTATTTCTTTATAACCGTCTTTGTTTGAAGATTTAGCATATATCCAACGTGTTTCAAGATTTTATTGCCATTTTTTACTTGTACCAGCGTAATATTTTCCTTTGGCGCCAATCAAACCCAAGAGTAAGAACAATAAAGCAATTTATTATGCCTTTTAGTTTAAGAGAACCTTCTGTTGTTACCCTTTTGAACCACAATAGCTGTTTCCAGACCTCCGATAATGAGTCTCTAAATTCTTTTTCTTTAAGAGTCTATACACAGTATAGAAGCCGTATGTTTTACTTTAGTAATTAATGGCTAACAAATGCCCGTTTTTACCAACAAATTCCTAACGTTAAGAGTTCCCTAACTTGGAGTTAAGAAACTCTTATGACACATTTGGTTTTCACCAAGTGCTAAGAGTTCCTTAAGAACGTGAAGAAATCCCTAACCTTAGGGATCCGATTTACCGATCCCTAAAGTGTTAAGTATTCCTTAGGGGTTATAGTATAGGTTATAAATTAGTGTTTTCTTCTTCAAAACTTCAAATTACTGAAAGATATGGTGGATAAAAAGATACAAGTTAATCAACCTTATATTATTATCGTAAAATAATTAGATTTTTTTTTATATTAAGAAATAATAAATTTTTCTAAAAACGTTTCGAAAAGGTTACTTTTTGATTTTTGTTTTAAAATGACATTCTTTTAGGAATGAATTTATTAGTTTTAACACCAACATAAAAAAATATTATTTGACAAATTGTGCATAAGAAGGTAATTTTCAAAATAGTCGTGTTTTATTCTATTCCACAAAATATTAGTCGAATTTTACCAGTTCTCTCACCATGGATGCTATTAGATTTTTGGATAGATTAGAAAGATTTGACGATTCATCAGATGATGAAGTTGTACACCCCAGAACCATTAAATAACGGGCAAATTATTTTGATAGTTTCAATGAAATGGAATTTGCTGCAAGATTTCGGTTAAGTATCTAATTTACTTTTATTAGTGTACTTTTCAGTTTTGCTACTTAGCAAGACCCGATTTTTTTTAACGCACGATAAAAGTTTAAATTTTTCTTCAGACGTAAAATTTGGGCTACTTTTACGGTTTTCTGTCATTTTTGTAATTATTTATGTTTGAATGAAGGTTATTAATTGCTTTACTGTTATAAAACGATTTGTTGTAATAGAGAATTTCCGCATTTGGTTTTTCCGCTGTAAGGAATACCTAGTAAGGTAACTCCTAGTTAAGAAACTCTTATGTTGGTGAAATGCAAATTTTCCTAAGTATTTTTTTATGGAATACTTAGCGCTAAGAATTCCTTGGTAGGTAATTCTTAAGGAAAAGTTGGTGAAAACGGGAATAAGCCCCGCAAGAGAGTCCCAGATCGCCCCTGGGTTTACTCTAAAAATTTATATAAACCATGTAAACTAAAATATTAGAAAACTTTCTAATTCTATGACCACGAGCTTATCTTCCATTCTATATTGAACTGTTATTTTCCTCCCCCAAATATTTTTTTGTATTTTATATTTGTGTAAAAGCGGAATTATTTGTATATGCGATAAACATTTGAATTTGTGGCCACGAGTTTGAAAAGAAGATAACAGGAGTGTTAATGGAGATAAGCGGAAAAATGTGCAGTCGGGCCCGTTCGAAGCGGATAGCAAATAAGTTTCACTTCTGTATTTTCCAAAGTTAGATTTAAAATTACATATAATGAAAAAAATTAAAATTGTCTGAAGTTTCTTGGTGAAATTTTAGGGCGTAGAGAACCAATATTTTGGTTTTCCTAACATATTTCTAATATTTAATTACGCAAGGACTATTTTTAGACCCTCCCTCTACTTTAGGTAAGGATCATTTTGGAAATATGTAACTCTTCTTAATTAATATTCAATTTTAATTTATATTATATGAATGTGTGTAGTTTCCAACCCCGAGTATAAACTGGTTGAAATTAACATATTTAAAAATGACTTAGGTAAGGAACATGTTTGATTCCGCCCCGTCCACTTAGACGCTTAAGCTTTTTAATTAATTTTATTTATATGAAACCAAGATATTATTTATTCTATCACATATGAGTGAAAATCACAAAGTCAGGCACGACACGACCATTCTAGTAAGCGATGAATATGGTTGTGCGGCCTAAAGGCCGCACTGTATCTTCTTTAGGTTAGTGACTAATAAATAAACACTTGGAAGAAATCCAATAACCTTTTGGAATTATGTTAGTATTGTAAATTTTCCAGGTTTAGATTCGTATTTGCGTTTCCATCTTTTTTTTTGTTTTAATGCAGGGAAGGGGGAAATCTTCAAAAGACACTACCCCGATATTCTGGGGTGGTAGTGTCGGATTCTTACCGACTAAAACCCTCTCCCCGACGAGCAGCGGGATTTACCTTCTCGGCATCACTTCCGCTGTCGTCTGCGATGGTCTGCGGCATGTCGTTTTTCTTCGGCCTCCCGTCGTCACCAGTTAGCTGGCTCCCGCTGGGCACCAACGGAGTACGTGGCCCGGGCTGATCGCAATGACCCCCCCCGGCATCACCCGAATCGCTGTGTACTGGTGGGTGTTGGGAGCTACTAGGTAGTGGCCCACGAGGCTCGTCTCTTCTCTGCACCCTGATGTGCAGAGTCTTGACCCGGTCTGCACCGCTGTCGGGTCGACTTCCCTCAGCTTGGCGTTGGGGGAGACTGGTGTTCGTCTCCTTGATGTTACCTCTCACGTCAGCCTTGCGGATTTCCCCCATCCACAGGGGTTCGCAACCGATCTCTGAGGGTCCTCCGCAAGTTACCAGGGACCACCCCGAGGAGGTGTGAATTATATAATATGATATAATTAAGTAAATCAATATTTTCAGATTTTCCATCGAAATGTTAAGCCAGTAGGAATTTTTTAATTAAATATTGTTTTCCATCGATTTCCTCATGAACAAATTGCCTATTTTTATTTTGATTTTCAGATCTGCTACTTATTTAAACACATGCGCATCTTGAAATCACTTCCGCTGATTTGCTGTGATTTCCTCACGACTTTCTCTGATTTCGTTAGTTTCATGCCGGTGATTTATCCAGAATTTATTACTGAGTTTGTTATTGATGTGGCGGTGGGGCCTAAAGGCCACAGTATAACTTCTTTGGGTGTGATTTCATAAATGAACATCCAGATAAACACATAGAAATGCAGCAGTCTTCGAGAAATACAGAATTTCCTACTCGACGAATTTTTCTTGTGACGAAGCTATACAATAAATCGTATAATTCGATCGGTGCTAATTTTTGCAGATTTTTCATCTAAACGCCAGCGAAGCATATCAAGTATTTCATCAAGTATTGCATTTCATTGACAGACATTTGCAAAATTTGTTTATCATTATTCTAGTTTGACTCTCACTTTGACTAATTTTCTAGGTATACGCATGCGCATCATTTAATAATTTCTCAAGATTTCCACTGATTTCTTCAAAATGATTTTCCAGAATTTACTGCTGATTTCGGTTTATTCCTTCACAATTTCACAAGGTAGATGTTTTATAAAATAACTAGAAGATCAAGTGGTTATACACGGTCACTCTAGTGAATGTTTGACGTGGTCGTGCGGCCTAAAGGCTGCACTGTAACTTCTGTAGGAAGAAACTTGTATATAAACACCGAGATGTATACTTAATAAAACAACAGTGTTAGGAAATTTTTGTACAGTTTCGCACCTGAATTACACCCCAACTCCGAATTTCAAATTTGACGAAAAACCCAAAAACCACAGAAGTATGTAAGGACATTTTAATCAAGTATTGATTTTCATTGACAGACATTTGCAGAAATTTTGTTTATAAGATAAGTTTTCAATAATTTTTCTTCTACTCTTATAAAACCTTATAATATATTCCTTTTTCTCATTATTAGCATTGCAGAATTAATGCAGATTGCGAGGTTTTGCAATTTCTGTAATAATCTTTTCCACCCCTTAGAGTCTGCCTTTTCTGCACATTATACACATTTTTAATGGCCCAAATAAACATTCACATTTTTTTTCTTGCTCCTGAACTGTCGAATTCACGTTTCAACGCCATCAAAACAATCGAAGTTAGTTTAATGAACTATTATTTGGATCTCAGTGACCAATATATTAAATACATACATATTATATGGATTAATGAGATTTACCTCCGGTTTCCATCATTGACGCATATGTAAATTAACGATAATATAAATGATCCGAAATATGAAATCTAGGGCTAATGTAAATTATCCTCAAGGGTGGGTCTAAGCTGCCCCATTTCACCAGTAGCTGAAAGAAAACTGTAGACTCCCCTCTACAGGAAGAAACCTGTAAACTACCCTAACGTTGTTACCATTAATATTAGCGAGGGGAGTTCACATGAAGGATGAAAAACGTTTTTCATTTTTGCAAACCTTACTCACAGATTATTTTGGAAATTTTCGATTTTTATTTTGTAATTTCAATTTTTTATATAAAAAAGTAATTTAAAAAGCCGAAGGAACTGGTTTCAATTAACATACTTAAAAAAGTCTTCTTTCTTCCCCCCACGTAAGAATTCGTGAGATATTCCATACCCCCCCCAAGATTTAAGTATAATTATTTTAAAAATTATTTTTTAAATATACTAGAAGTTTTATGGCCGGATTGGATCAGCGGATAGCTAGAAAAATACCCGGTGAGCCTTTAGGGGCTGCAAATGGCGGTCCTGCATTCCGTTTTTCTATTTTTATTCTGACCAATAATCTGAAAAGTAGTTTTAACTGCTTTAACTGCAAATGTAAACTGCCCTCCAAATGAACCTTTATTTATTTTCTTCAATTTTGATTTTTAAGTCGGCATGTAAACTGCCCTCGGACTGTATAATCTCAACTTATGCGTAAGTAGGAGATTATAACAATTAGAATTTAAGAACGGCTTTTTAAATAGACAGGGCCGGTTTAGGCCAGGAGGTGGACAGGAGGTAGTGACCGAGTGAAAATCGCTAATTTCACCTCAGAACTTCATCGTTCACTTTAGGTGTGATGCTTTATAGGGACATTAATTTTTAAATTAAACTACCCTAAACTATCTGCTGCGCGAAAAGGTAAATCGGCCGCTCAGAGGTGCATCAGCCGGGTCGAGCTTAGGTTAGTGTTAGGAAACGATTTTTTTTCGCAAGTTCAACGTTAAAAGTTAGAAGCACCAGAAAAATCTACATCCGTTTTTCATCAATGCTGCGCGAAAAGGTAAATCGGCCGCTCAGAGGTGTATCGGCCGGGTCGAGCTTAGGTTAGTGTTAGAAAATGATTTTTTTTTCGCAAGTTGAACGTTAAAAGTTAGAAGCACCAGAAATGTCATGAATCAGGATGGCTCAACAAAAACACCGTCCGCAAAGAAATTCTGCGCCGAGTTCTGAGTTGTCAACGGTAATTACAATTTTTTGGTTTGATCCTGCATGTAAACAGGTGCATGTCAGTGACCCCCCCCCAGTTTCGAATTTTTTTTATAAATATGATGTGAAACGTTAGAGCATCGTTTGAGCCTGAATGAGCTTCCATTATTTTCGTTTCAGCTTCAAAGGACGCGGAGTTATTCGGAAAAAACTACGGGAGGGGGGGCGTAGACATGATGGCGCCCCCAGTATCAAATTTTGAGTGAATTTGGTGTCAAACGTTAGAGTATCCTTTGAGGCTGAACAAGCTTCCATTATTTTCGTTAGAGTGTCAAAGGTCGCAGAGGTATTCGCGAAAACCTCCTGGGGGGAAAAGGTAAATCGGGCGCTTAGAGGTGTATCTGCCGGGTCGAGCTTAAGTTAGTGTTAGGAAAGGTTTTTGTTTTCGCAAGTTGAACGTTAAAAGTTAGAAGCACCAGAAATGTAAGGAATCTGGATGGCACAACAAAAACACCGTCCGCAAAAGAAATCCTGCGTACGGTCCTGAGTTGTCAACGGTAATTGCAAATTCTTGGTTTCATCCTGCATGTAATCTCCCCTCATCCATTTTAACCTTGGAGGGCAGTTTACAGGTGAGCTTACGTGTTGACCTTTTGGCTCGGAGGGCAGTTTACATGCTTTTTGAAAATTTACCTGGAGGATGAGGGTAGTTTACATATACCGTACACGTTTACATGCCGACTTAAAAAACCAAAATTGCAGAAAATGAAAAAAAGATTATTTTGGAGGGCAGTTTACATTACCCCATATATTCAGCGGCGAATCATAACTTTGGGACTGGCCAGGCGTAAAATAATTATGAGGCCCCCTAACAAGAAAAGCTCGTTTTTCCCCAAAGGTAGCATCTGGCCCCAGGCTCAACCTACTTAGAAGGCCCCCTAAAAATAGAAAAAAGCCTCTTTCGCAAAGAGGCATTCTAAAATAATAAAAACCTTTTATATTCTTTTTTCAAGCGAAAGTTTCAAAAATTCATACGATTTCGACGACTCTGAGGCCCCTATGTGCCAATAAGAAACGCTCGCATTTAGTTGGATAGATGCAATAAGTGCTAAAATTGTGTACACTGTTGAAACAAATGTTCAATCCCGCCTTCACTCTTTAATGTTTCGCTGAAATACCGACATTAAATGACTTGCGGAAATGCTCGCAAATTTGTTGATAAGAAGCAGAAGCTACTTAAATACGTATTACTCAGCGCAGTTCGCAGTTAGAAGTTTTGCTCGCTAGTCTGTACGAGATTTTGATGGTTCGTCGGAGTACTGACGTCGACCACTTGCAGAAACTCTCGTACGTTTGTTGCAAGCAAAACACCGGCTTGTAGTTTTGCTGGCTAATGCTAAATTAAAATGGGATGTTGGATATATCGACACCTGATATGAATAACATTGTAACTTCAAGTTACAATGTTATCTAACTATGCTGTAAACGGCTTCCCCAAAGAATAAACTATAATTTTGGTTTATGAATCGTCGTCCTATCTCAATTAAAAATACTGTTAATTTAACAAAATAACATCATTATTACTGCAAATTATATGTAGCAAAAAATCTTTAAAATACTCTCCTGCAAAATAAGCAAAATAGAGTTACAATGTTATTCATATCAAGTGTCGATATATATAACCATACAAACTAAATATTTTCAATACTTAAGACTCTCCTCCTACTTTACTTAAGGATCATTTTGGAAATATTCCAACTCTCTCCTTAAGTAATATTCAATATTAATTTATTAAATAGATTGCAATTAACATATTTAAAACACTTACGTAATGAACATTTTGATAACCCCACTCATAATTTCATAAAATCCACCTCCTTCATTTTTACACAATTAATAGATGCATAAAGCTTTTTATAAGAGGAGGGTTCCGCTAGTGTAAAAACGTAGGTGTACACTGCTTAAAATGCCTAACCCAGAAAACCGAAACAAGAGTGGCACGGAAGATCGCCACCAAACTCAGGCCAACGTCCAGGACCACAAAATCCTTTCCGCGAACAATCTTTCGCGAAAAGCTCCCCCGAAAGCCCAAGTCGCAAATCCGAAACCGCACCCCCAAAGGGACCCAGAGGACAACCGACCCATGAGAAGGAAGAACTCGCGGAGGTCAGTCGCGTTCATTCTGGCGGACCTCGCGAGAAAAAACCTGGACCATCAAGTGATAGATGAAGTTGTTAAAAACTTCCACCATTTGGTAAACCACCATTTTCAGGATTTTAAACTAACTTTGACGATTTTATTTTTACCTATTTTATTTCACTTCGACTTAAAATTCTTAAAAATCTCATTTCTGGGAGCGGGTGCATTTGCTCCGTCATGTTTTTGGTTCCTAATTGCGAGACTTAACCAGAAGGGTTTTATTTTGTCCGTGTGGTTTGTCCTCCGAAACGCGTATTTTTTCCGGAGCATCTGCTATTGGCTCCAACGCGATTCTCAAATGCATAAAGTCTATTGATTAACCCCAATAATCAACGCGATTGGCTGACGCACCACTTAGATGCCTTAGCCAATAAGAGCACCCGAATCACATTCTCCTTTCTTCAACACCAAGAACTGGCCACTATTGGTAAACGCACCTCAAGGGGTGCATTGTCCAATAAGATCGTCCTATCACTATTTTTTTCAACACAGTCGACCTTCAGTCGAGGAACTTACTAGCGCCTTATTTTGTTTCTCTTTCAGAATATCATTATTCTGAATAACATTTCTTTCTTTCCTTTTTATCACCACAATGAGACCCAGCTATGTACATACGAGATCAGGTGGTGCCGCTAAAGCAGCATTGTCAGCTATTCAGAAAGGCAACTGCGTTTATGCCTTTCAACATAATCTCAAAGTCATTTTCGTCGCTAACCAAAAGGAGGGCAAAACCGTTCTTGGATATCGACGATCTTTGTTTGCAGGGGGGGGGACTCAAAATCCAATCCTAAAATTCAAAATTCAGGAGCAGTAGCGCACCAGCTAGTTGAAGGAAGTGTGGGCCAAGCCCGGTATTCCGCAACTTAATCTATTATATTGTTTCTGACAGAATGATGTTCACCTTACTGGCATCAACTGCCAATCAAGAAAATTTGTGAACTGTTGTGAAAATTATTTTACATAAAAGATCGAGCCAAGACGAAAGAAAATCAATAACGTCAGACGAACCGTATGCGGATAATAAATATATTATTTTTTATAATATGACTCTTAAGACGGATCTGAATATCGTTGAATCAAAATCATAAATTAAATTTCGGATTGCGAGGGCCCTGCCCATACTTCTTTCAACTTAGCTGATGCGCCACTACACCTGAATTTGCTGGGTTGGGTTTTGAGCCCCCCCTACCCGGACATCGTTGGCCTTAGTACGGCCCACTAAGTACTTATTTTCACTAATTCAATATTTACACTTAAGTTTGTAATTACTTTAATTTTAATGTGTTGGGATTGGTTCAATAGTTGGTAGCCATGGATGAGGTTATGCTACCTTGTGCCCTCGTGGTAAATATTTTTAATGTAATAGTGTGTTATTAAGTTGTAAATATATCATCACGTGTTGGTTGTGAGTTTTATTATTGTTTTAAAACAAGAAAAACAATATACAGTACGCTTTTTGTCGTTAAAATAATGGCTACATGTGGAAAAGTAGATGTTACGGTTAAGTTCACCATACCTGAATGCAATTTGACAAGTGATTTGGAAGCTCTATTTGGGGATCCAGAATTTAGCGATGTTACACTTTGTGCCGCCGGGGGAAAAGAATTCCCAGTACACCGAGGAATATTAGCAGCTCGCAGTCCGGTGTTTAAAGCTATGTTTACATATAATATGCAAGAACAACAAAACGGTCGGGTGGAAATAATCGATGTGGAGCCTGAAGTCTTAAGAGAAATGTTGCACTTTATGTATACGGGAAAAACATCCAACCTGAATGTTAACGCAATGGATTTGTTAGTTGCAGCTGATAAATACAGCTTAGATAGATTGAAAGTTATTTGTGGGAAAACATTGTATGAAAGTTTGTCGATAGAAAATGCTGCAGAAACTGTTGTCCTGGCCTGTCTCTGTAATGTTGAGCAACTGATTACGGAAACGCAGTCTTTCATTATTGCTAACTTCGAAGAAATATCGGAAACTGATAGTTGGAAATCGATGTCTACAGCGCATCCTAGAATTTGTATTGAAACATTAGCTGCAATGGTTAGAAAACTTTGTGCCAATAAGCGCACACTTGAAAGCCAAATGAAAAACTTAGTCCCATGTACTGCTCCCCCCATGGTCGACTACTGGGTGACCGACAGGCCTATTAGACGAAAATATTACAGTTAGGTTATATTTTTTATTTTTGAATATCACGCTCATGCGCAGATACAATCATTTAAGAAGTTGACCAATATTTCCTTACGTTAAATTTAATTACGGCGCCTTAAATGTACCATGAACGCCTATAGGTGGTTACGTACATTTAACTTACTTAAATTAAAATACGTTAAATTAAAGTACTAGAAGGAGCTAACTGGAACCCGACCATTCACGATTACAGATCGTTAATCATCGTTTTGTTTTGGTTCGTATTTTTAATCTCATAACCAATTATATTTTTTTTTGATAAAAATAAAAATTTATCACGAAATTATTAAAATTTCTACGGATTACATTATAGCTCTTGTGCCAACAGGAAATTAAAAATACTATATAATGTAATACTTGATTATTTGTAGCAAGAAATTTCATCACGAAACTAATAATTTTTAGGATGGCAAACTGCCAGGTAAATTTATTTGATAGCGATAGCAATGAAGAAGAATTGAGAGAATTTGTGGAAATTCTATATACTACACCTTTTCCAGCAGTAATTCAGAAAACCTCACCTGCTGTTCAGAAATCGTGAATTGTATTTCAGATTTGTCAACTGATATTCAGAAATTGTGAATAGTAATTCAGATTTGTCAAGTGATATTGAGAAATCGTGAATTGCAATTGACATATCTGAATAACCGTTGACGATTTCTGAATATTAATTGACAAATCTGAATAACGGTTGACTATTTCTGAATATCCATTGACAAATCTGAATAATGGTTGACGATTTCTGAATATCAATTGACAAATGTGAATAACGGTTGACGATTTCTGAATTACTGGTGGAAAAGTAGAAGACCGTATGTGATTCGTCCTCGACCAAATCATATGGAGCTTTGGGATGACCATGACTTCTTTTTCTAAAATATACAGGGTGTTTAAATAATTTGCGGTAAATTTTTCCAACGTATTCTACCAATGAAAATAATATGAAAAGTTCCTAGTAACATGTGCCCAAAAATGCTTCGTTTGTAAGATATTCGCAATTTACATTAAGCAAATGCCACCATGCGGGAGAATTTCAAATTAGTAAATGACGTATTACATGAAAATAAAAATTCGTTTTTCAGGCCCAAAACATAACAAAATCAATTAATTAATAAAACATGTTACAATAAATTTAACCCAATACTGAAATGTTTGCAAATTTTCATCAGAATATGACTTTTAATTTTGAAATATACGTCTAAACACAGCCATTTTGTTATTGCTGGTGGCGCCACCAACGGTAATGTAAATCGCCAATAGGAATTCAAAAGTTTTTTTGTTAAGCTAATAGTTCAAAATACACCTCAACAATGATACCAACGTTGGATTCTAAAATATTATGTGCTAGGTAGTTAACCACAAATTAAAATTATTGATCAACCGTTTTACTTACCAGATAGTTTATTCGGCAAGTAACGTTATTTTTTGGGTAACTAACTGACACTTTTACTTAGACTTTGTTAAACTGGCCCTTAATTGACTAATGTAAACTGTTCTTCAAATTTTTGTTTTTCAACCAGCATGCATGTACTATATGTAAAAAAATCAAAAAACAAATACTCATCAAATTTCCATTTATAGGCCCAGACCCGTACTTATACAATAGAATCAAAACAAGAGAAAAGTCGACAAATGCAACTTCTCGTATGTTTTACCTTGAACAATAAAAAAATTACCTGTCACGCTTTTTAATTTTTATTTATTAATATGGATGGTTCAACAAAAACACCCTCCAAAAGTAAATCCTGCGTACTGCTTTCAATGGTCAAATTCTAAAGCCGTTCCTGTCCATTTAATCAACTGTTCGTATAATATATTAATTGCTATAATCTACTTACGTATTGCTATGACCTCCCTTAACTAATTTTCAATGGCGCCAGCCCTTAATTTGCTAGCAAAAATGCTCAGGTAAAATGGTTCGGTAAATATTTTTAGCTAAGGGATGCTTAACACTACTGCCCCTTCTCACTAAGCTCCGGTGATGATACGCACAAGGGTGGGTTCCTTGTGAGTTGTCAATATTAGAGGCGATCTTTGAGTATGTAAATTGGCTCTCTCGGGATACTTAATTGCTTTCTTTGAGTGAAAAATAAAAAGATTTCAGTAGCTTTGAAAGAAATATTTTATATTAAACAAAATGAAATAATTGCAAATTTTCACAAATGAATGTTTACACAAATTTTTAGAAGATCTACCATTAATTAAATTTTACAAATAAGAACAGTTGATGCAAAAATGTTTTCAAAACAAAGAGGCTTCCTCTCTTTGTCCTGACGTGCTCGATTAGTCATAAACTAACCAAGTCTCTCGCTGTACATTAGCGGTTTTAAATGTTTTTAAATAATATTTGTGCTTATTTAAAGCTTAACCTTGAATAATTAAATAATAAAATTTGAATGAAGAACCTTCCAATTAGGGTAATGAAGAATGCACTTTCGTAAAAGTCTTTTCCCAAATCCTATTTTTTACACGCTTATGGCAAAAGTTTATAATAAATAAAAGAAATAATAAAGTTCACTGTACCTTTTCACATTGACAAGTTCGAATTTTAAATTTTAAAAAGGATATTGTGTGTGCCCTGCTTTAGTTAGTACCACATAGAGTGACTCATCAGCATCTTCGTTGTATTACGCCAGTAGCTATTTGATTGACCTCACGTAAACTCGTTTCGGTGTTGCTTTTTTGGATCAACTTCGTGTTGTGGCTATTACATTTCCAATCTGTTGATGTTTTAGAATTGAACCAGGTAAGTTGCATCTTATTGACAATATTTTCAGGATCCAGTGAATGAATTGAGTTAATTTCGTAAATTATAACATTTGTAGAATCATCATGTGAGTGGCCATGGTTGTCCTTGGATCTATTTATATCTTGTTGTTCCAATTCAACTGAAAAATCTAACCTCCAATTGTTTGTAAACAATTGGTCCTGGAGAACATTACAAAACGTCCACTCTGCTACAATTCGCGAAGTCAACTGAATTTTGATCGAAAATCAATGGAATTGGCATGCCTGTACAGTCAAAGTGAGTCAAATTTAAACATTTTATGCTTTTCACCTTGTTAATAATTCGTTTTTGTTGCAGATACAGAATCTACTGTAGCGTCTGGTGCCTTGAAGATACACGAGTACGCACACAATCGGTTTATGGTCACCTACCTTTAATTCGACTCTTACTTCTCAGGTTAATATGCGTCGGGATCTGATTCAATCAACACTTTTTTATACGAGCTTATGTCGAACGAATTCTTGAGTCCAACAAAGATAAAACTACAGTTGGATTCCGTTAACAAGTTTTTAATCAAATAAACAAATTCCAACATATAACATATAACCCAAACAATCAAACAACCTTTATATACTACTACTCTACGCACTGATAAATAAAGGATAGCTAACCTGCTAATCTTTCGTGCGCACAATTTTCTTTTTTCTCTCTTCTAATTTCCAATATCGTCACGATCCAACTCTCGTGCGGATCTGATCGTTCCACTCTTTCTATGACTGCTTCTCATAGATCGGATAATTTGGTATCCGGTTCTCCCCTACGTATCTGTATGACACGATCTCGACCACAACCTTTGTTGCCAACACCTTTCGTATCCCGCTATCTCACGGAATCTTAATTTCTCCAAGGAATTAATTTTCTCTGGTAGCACCACCGTATTTAGTTCACGAATATAATTTATCTCAGTATATTTAAGTGAATCTCACTTGATTTCGCGACTTTGTCTCACAGTACTCAATACGCGACCGTCACGATTCGTGATCTCGATGATACTCCCTTATTTATGTACTTTTATGTAACGTGCGTTACTATATATTTTGTTTAAAAAAAACGGAGCTTCTTATATTCTCGGTTTGTTTGTACATGGCCGACGGTTCTCTGCACGTTTGATTAAATTGCACATGTTGTATATAACGTTTACATACAACATGTAACACGAACAAACTTAAAATTAAATTCAAACGACAAAAAAAACAAACACATGCAAACAAATGTGTTTGAACCTCCGGTCTCCAACTGTACTTCTCTCCTTGTTGGTACGACTCTATCCTCAACATGGATAGCGCGTAACTATCACAACACTACATTGAAATTGATTTTCCTTGAGGTGTTTTTCATGCAATTTTACTGGTATATTGTCTTTTTATGTTCTTTGTTGGACAGTTCGTTGACTCATCTTTTCCAACTTGTATCGATTTTTGATGTTACACAATTTTGACCTTTATTCACAACTTTGTCAATTTACCTTTTAAAAACACTCATTTCAGATACATGAAATCACTGCATAATTTTTTATGTGAATCATTTCTTACATAACATGTTGGTTATTAAATAATTCAGTTTACAAAATCTTACATTTTTATAGGTTATGAACATGTATAAATAAAAATGATTTTTCATCAATTTCCAGCTATTTAAATCTTTTGTTTCATTTTTGATGTGACAATCATCAATCTAATTAATCTTAGCAATATTTATAATCTTTATTTTATCCTGAGAGATTCAAATTTAGTTAAGAAATCAAATTTTAGAAAAATAAAAATTTCTCGTAAAGCAAATTTTTAAAGTGTCTACCGATTTAGATTTTTATGCTTTTTATGAATCTAATATTCATTTTTACATTTGGAGCCTTTATTAAACATTTTGAATCATAGCAGTATGTATAAGTAGGTATTATAAAATCGTAAGGAGTTTACATGGTGGCTTAAAAACTAAAATTGAAGAAAATAAAAAACCGTAAATTTGAAGGGCAGTTTACATGGTTTTTTGAAATCTATCTGGCGGATCAGGACAGTTTACACCTACCTCAGTAAGCAGATATCATTGTTATCTTTAGGGCCTATTGTATAACAGACGAGGTTCAACCTCGAGTAAGGGTTAACCCCGGTTAACCCAGGGATTTTTGATGTATCAACCATTCAAGTAGCAGAAATCCCTGGGTTAACTCTTACTCAAGGATTAACCTTCGTTATAAATTTATTATTTATTGGAAGTTTTAATTCAGTTAATAAATAATATGAACTTTATTAAATAACTATTATTACAATAATTTTTACAGTAAAAAGTCTTAAAAACAGATTGTAAGCGAAATAAAATTTAATTATGTGCCGATAAGCAACGCGCGCATTTATTTGGATAGACGCAATCATGTAGACTACGCACAACTCTGAGCAGTTTCCAGATATACTCGCAATTTTTCTCACTAGTCTGAACGAGATTTAAAGGTTCGTCGGAATACCGCCATCGACCGCTAGCTGAAGCGCTCGTACTTTTATTGCACCAAAGCACTCGGCTTGTAGTTTTGCTCGCTAATGCGTACTGAGCATTAAAATATAATATTCTTGAAATGCAAAAAAAGAAATTTGTTACCTTACAAATCGCAAACAAGACACCTTCCGAACAAAATTAAAATGTTGAGTAGCTCTAGCCGCGAAGGGGTGGGTGGATTTAACGAGCAAAAGGGCTTGTGACGAAACGTCGCGATTTGGTGGTCTCGCATCAACGATTGGGCGGTCCACAATCGTGATTTTGGATGTCGTCGCTAACGGGGGGGGGGTAAATTTACATGCGGAGTATTTAAATGGGCGCCACGTAAACAAAACCGAGGTTTATTCAAAGGGGGATGCAATCTCGCCCTTCCAAGCTGGTTTACGTCAGCTTTCTGATTCGTCGCGTTGATTCTTACACTAGTAAAATCTCGCTGGATAACCTTACCTTTGCAGTAGATAGATTTTACCTTGGCAAAAATAGCTAAACATAACATACATACGGCGACAATAAAACACATAAATAAACAATAAAATAGATATAATGAAAACGGAATAAACAAGGACTTTCTGACAAGTTACTGATTTAAAATAAATTTAACGGTATAATTTTATTTAAATACGAGTACGTAACTGATTTAAAATAATTTTGGACTTACCGAAAATTTCACGAACTTTAAAATTAATTGCACTTAGCTCGATAATTGTAAGTTAATTTTCGGTGATTGTTTAAATTTCGCCTTAAAAGTGTATCGATAATTCAACTAGCATAGCGAGCCGCGGCACTTGGATGATTCGTGAATCTCTGCCAATTTCATAGAAATGCATGGCTTTTATTTGGTTTCTCCCGAAAAATTTAGGCAACGGCGGATAATTTGGGAGACTCTAATGTTCCCCTTACACGGTATAGCGAAATGCTAATTGGCTATTGTCTTAGAAGATTCGACTTGAAACAATGATAGGATGTGTATCCTCGCACGAGATTGCACCGGGCTTATGTCACTATTTCTCCCGTAAAATTAAATAAAATGCAGAAAGAGCCGTGGGACATGTGGTCCGCAGATCCATTTTTTGTCGCTCAAGTTAACTCACCATCGCAGAAAGGCAGCTGCAAATTGATGGTTTTTGTCGTTTTGAAACGAAAGATTTCGACATATTAACAAGATAATGCTCTATTTTAACACTTTTTATCTCTGACCTGCGATAATATTTGAAATAACATCGCCCGCCAAGCGCACGTGTTCAGACAGCCGTCTGTCTATATATATCTTACTTATGAAGTGTCCTTACACCGACACCTTATGTCTCTCGAATAACACGTTAATTTAACTATGTGAAGACAACATCACAACATTTCTAAAATGTGCCTGATCAGCGAAATATTTTTACTATAGAATGGTGCTCCGTCAGCAATCTGTTATCCTTAAATGACTCGTAATTTTAATAATGTGTAAATAAACATTATTAAATCTAGATTATGTGCTTTGTCGACAGAATATTTGAGTGGGAAAAATTCAACTATGATATTTAATCGCATAAATTTTTAATTTAAAAATACTGACCTCATATTAACCAACTAATATTAAAATTTTAAAACGTTATTACAACGAAAATAATTCACGTTATTTAAACAATACCAAACTGCAAAAATTTTACTTGCGTGCGAGCGTAAAATCACGTGAAAAATTCAAAATAATTTATATAAACCATACGAACTAAAATATTAGAAAAGTTTCTAATTCTACGACCATCGGCTTATTTGCTATATTTTATTTATTAATTCTATTATTTAATATTTTGGTTGTCCTAACATATTTTTAATACTAAATTACATAAGGTCGATTTTTGAGACTCCCCCCCTAAGTAGGGTGGGTTGAACCCTTAAGTTACTTAAGTAAAGTTAACTTTACTTAAGGATCGTTTTGAAAATATTCCAACTCTCTCCTTAATTAATATTCAATATTAATTTTTTAAATAGGTTGCAATTAACATATTTAAAAAACTTACGTAGGGAACATTTTTGATTCCCACCCCCCACCCCCACTTATGAATTCTTAAAATTTCCCCCCCTCATTTTTACGCATGATAACGCATGCATGAAATTTTTTACGCATGAAAGTTTTTATAAGGAGAGGGCTCAGCTAGTGTAAAAACGTAGGTGTAAACTGTTTTAAAATTACAAATTTTTTTATTTCATTCCATTATTATCAAATTTCTTTGTAGCACGACTTAGTAATGATTTCTGAATTGAGGATATTAAAAAATCAACCGAGAATTTGGAATTTTTTCTGCGACTCGAAAACGGCTACTTTAATATTACAGATTTCTAAGGGGTCATCCATAAAGGACGTCCGCAATTTTTCCGACTTTTCAACCCCCCCTACCCCCTCGTCTAAGTTGACCACAATCTTCGGAACCCCCCACCCCCCATTTCATCGAACTTGACACGACATTAGAATTTTAAGGAGTAAATACATTTTTTTACAAAATATTCCGAAAAAAATTCAAACACAATTATTTCCTTAGAAATCCCAAAAATGGAATTTTTATGTGGACGTCACATTTGTCCAACCGCCCCCCCCCCTAGGCGTGGTTTTTATGTAAGACCGCTTAGCTACTCTACTTATAAAAATCCCATAGCATTCATGCTTACCAAGTACCGCTACAGCGCCAGCCCCATATAAAGACAATGTAATTGTTAATGACAATTTATTCCAGTCTGCCCCTAATATTATTATTATTATTGCTATCGAATTTAGTACCATTTTTTAATCGCTTAACATTTGGCTCTAAAGCGAATCTAAACCGAGATATTCACGAATATTCATAAAACAACCTTTTTACAAATCCGGAGTTTCTAGACTGTAAAATTCCTATGGTTTATTAGAGTTCCCAAAAAGATAATAAAATTTATTCCAGCTATTCCCAAATTAATTCCACAATAAATCCTGTGACTACTGGCTTTATTCTAGATATTGAAATCTGAAATACTTGAGGAAAATATTACATAATTAATTAAAATGTAAAACGAAAATTTGAATTCAAAAAAGAAAAACTTTTAGAAAAACAACGTGGTATTGTATTTTCAACTGTACAAATGAATACATTCTTAAGCCAAAACCAAATCGTTTTTAATAAAATCCAAAATGAACCATATTTTATTATTTTAAGAATTTTAAAAGAAAATAAACTACGATAGCATACGTCAATAATATTATGTTAAATAAAATATATTGTAGTTAAAATCAAATTATTTAAAAACTTAAAAATTATTAAAATTCTAGGTGAAAACATGGAAATCCAATAGCTTTGACTGAAACTGAGCGCTGATAAATATTTTTGAAAATTGTACACATTTCTTCGCTCTCTTTGAAAAATATTGACTATTTTCACTTTTTATAATTCTTACAACTTTTTCACACTTTTTTACACGGTAATATTATTTTCTTTTTTTATTTTTAAAAATGTTGGTATTCGTTTTTTTGGTATGAATATTATTTTGTTTCTGATAGCCTATCAGGACCATTAGGCAATGCATAAAAAATATAATAATTATATAATAAATAGGTAAATGAAAGAAAGTGAAAAACAGTAAATTATATTTTTAGTTTTGAAAAAATCAGGGCAAGCTGAAATTTGACAAAAGTATAGATTTGAGTATTGATTATTAGAATTAATAAACCCAAGAATCTCTTAAAATTCGCTATAGGTTTCTCTCTCAATTCTGAAGGGACTAAAATTACCTAAAAAGTGTTGGTAAACCGTGATATTGATATTTTAACATTTGTAGTTATCTTTGAAATGGTCGGATGCATTTACAATTTTAAAAGTCAATAGCGCCGAATCTTAACAATTTATCAAAAAATAATGACATTGAACTGCTTTATATTTTATATTTTACTAGCTGACCCGGCAGACGTTGTCCTGCCCAAATTTCAATATTTGCCTACATGAATTTTTTAGATGCAATCCGCACAATAACCTTACGACTTATTTGGTCATCGCAAATACCAAACGTATTAAAAAAGGATTAAACAAATAAATTAATAAAAAATACAAATCAAGGTTTAATAAAAAAAAGTTTAACAAAACTGTTAAGTATTCACAAAAACCACAAAAATTTCTAATTTTACTTTATTTTATTTTTGCCAATTACTCTTGTTCTTTGTGTTCTTTCTTTTCCTCCTCCCCTTCGTCTTCTAATAAGGGATTTTCAAAATCGGACAGCAATATTGGCAATACCTCTTCTTCTTTCTGTTCTTCTATTTCCTTCTCCCCTTTGTCTTCTAATAAGGAATTTTCAAAAGCACGCAGCGATATTGCCAATTCCTGTTCTTCTTTCTGTTTCTTCTTCATATAGGCAGCAGCCAATTCTTCCTCTCTTTTTCTTTTTCGTATACGTTTTGCTGCGACTTTCCTTTTTGCAATAGTTAATGCATCACTATGCATGGGGTTTCCGCCAAAATCTTGCAATACTTCTTTTAAAGATTTTACAGTGGCTTGAGTGAATTCCTCTTTTACTTCCCAATCTTCATCGATCGCTGGATGTTTGTCCTGTCAGCAACAGATTCGTAATTTCGGGCCATTTCGGATTGCAAGTGAACGTGATGAATAAATCAGGGCGTCCGTAATTCCGCACGTACGTCATCGCATCTTGAGCGTACTTATGCATGTGGTGCGGGCTTCCAATATAAGTAGCTGGGAGAATGGTCAAACGACCGATGTTGGCCGCGTCTCCTTCAGTAGCGATGGCGTCACGCAAGTGGATGTAATCGTCTGATCGTAACTTCGACTGATTGATAAGAATGAAATTGAGACGCTCCGTTTCGACCTTGACATACATGTCGACGCAGTACTGTTGAAACAACCAGCGATATCTCAACAGATGATTGTCAACGTCTTGCCGAATCATCAATCGATACGCATAAAAATTCATTGAGCTGACCTTCTTATTCGTTTCTTCTCCTGAAATATGAATTCGAACTTAGTTGTAGAATGAAAAAGAAGTGATGACTTGTAAACAAACCTGTCGTTGGATTGACCATCTTTACATTCAAGTGATAGCCATCCTCTCCATGACAGAACATCAACGGATATTGAAGTGCACCATATGACCGATGAGTCTCGTACACGCGCTGCAATTGTTCACCATCCCGACGCTTGAGAACAATATCGCGTGATTCCACATTCACGCCAACAATCACCACTGCGACTTCATTGATAGTGGGAGCATTGAATTGTCTTGCATGGCCTCCAGAGGGTCTTTGTATGCTCTGATAATGATTTTGTGGTCGTCAGAATGCATTGCATCCAATACGGTTTTGAACAATCTGACCAATTCATTATGCTCATGGAGAAGATTTTGCAATTGTTCGATCATTTCACGTTTAGTCGCAGTAAAAATGGCACAACGCTGATCTCGTTCAATTGCCGAATCACCAACGAAGTAGATCTGAAGGAACTTATGATCTTCGTTTGGTGGTGGTAACAAAGCGCCCGCTCGATGGTGAATTTGCCCTTGAATCTGAAAGTTTGAAAGCAATTTAGAAGAAAATAAGAAAAATTCTTCATTTTGATAACAATGAGACGCCATTACATTATAACTCGAATTGTAACCGGGTTGATCAACAACTTCGGCTCCATTCTGACTAATTATTACACGACGTGTACGTCGTCCCAGGTGTGATCGTCTAATAGGAGGCATTAGTCAAGCAAATAACTGTCCCTAAAAAAAACAAAGTTGTTTTTCACTAATCCTATTTAAAACAAAATTCTCTTCAAAAGAAAAACTTACGGAATGAATGTTTCGCAATGAATGCCCGTAATCCAATTGGACAACCTCACTTTTTACACGCAAACTTACAGGATCGTACGTCACTATTGGGTCATGTGTTTGTGCATGTCTGGGTAGAGTGTGTGTCTTATGTTATTCTACCAGGTCTGTACCTAGGGTATGTTTTTTTCTATTGGGCATTTTATAGGCAGAAGTATCTTTCTTGACTACTATTGCTTTTAAAATTCAAATTATTCGCGTTTTTCCGAAATTTTCCGAGTTTTCCACAAAGAATTTTCTATTTTTCCATTCGAAGAGTCATTCCGGAACAATTGCACACAAATTAAAACCAATTTAAAAAATTAAATAGTTAATTTTAATTAGCTATTTAGCACATCTGCATTATGATATTCTTGTAAAACCACTCGCACGATTGTCGTCAATAGGAGTGTCTTCACATGGCGCCACAATTTTTATTATTAGCAAAATATTTTTTTATTGTCGCGCCACCTGCCGACGACGCAATTTTGTTAAACGATAGGTCCGCCATGAACGCCATCTATTGAAAGTAAAAAATTGCTAACGAATATTTCCCGAATTTTTCAATTTTCTGGGCAACTTTTCTAATTTTTTCTTTCATAAAAACCTTCTCGTGGCAATTACGAAGAACTTGAAAAAAATTTGAGCCAAATCTCATTTCTCATTTTTATATAATTATATAGATAACTTATCACATTGAGTGGAAGTGGTGTCTAATTCAGTTTAATGGCAATTATTCGTACTCTAGTGGCCTGGTAATCCACATTGATCCATGTCCGGAGAAATTTATCATATTACCATTAATTGTCCTGATTTGGCCGCTGACTATCCAATGATTTTCAGATTCAGATTTTCAGTCCTCTTTCCAGAATTTGGAGCTTTCTCCGCGCTGAAAACTTTTTCAGTGGCTTACCTGCCCATCCACATATAGTACATGGTCGATCGTACATTTCACACTCCTAGTCCTGGAATCCAAGGAACCCTTTTATTCTTATATCATGCTGCTCTTTTGGGAGAGTATCTTTATTTCAGTCGCCAAATATAGTGCAGACGCTACTGCATCACCATATCGGACTACCCTATCTTAATTTCTTTTGCAGGCCTATCCAATTTCCCGGGGTGTGGCGTTTGGAGTCATAAGTGAGAGTTAGACGCTTTGTAATATAATATGTAACATCAAATTGGATCAACATCGGTTCAATAGTTGCTGAGAAACAGCGTGTGTATAGTATTTGAAGGGGGGAACTATGCGCCCCCACCATTATGACCGCCACTGCGAGATACTTGGTGGAATTGCTGGAATTCGTTCAACAATTTTTCTTTCAGGCGAATAATGTTATTGATTGGAAAATATAGCAGTTCTGTTCAAAAATTTTAATTAGCAAGTGTTTATAAAAAGTAGTATAAACCGCGATAATAAATTTTATTTTCATGAAGATAACACTATTAGCAACCAACATAATCGATATCCACATCAATCAAGCCAATTAAACACATAAATTGCAATATATGCGTCAGGGGCGTTATTTCAGCTTTTACCATGGGGTTAGGCAAACAAGTTGATGTTAATTATAAA
This sequence comes from Podabrus alpinus, assembly GCA_932274525.1. Taxonomy (NCBI): domain Eukaryota; kingdom Metazoa; phylum Arthropoda; class Insecta; order Coleoptera; family Cantharidae; genus Podabrus; species Podabrus alpinus. The sequence goes on along the minus strand of OW026456.1, from coordinate 65,852,867 downwards.
ATCATAGTACATAAAGCATACCATAATAACCTTCTATGCTAGTAGCAAAAGTTATCAAGTACTTATAACTACCAGAAAAGTACTATAACAACTATTATAGAAAGAATAAACAAATAAAGAATAGCTAGCATATACGTTATAAGTTTTAAATAACTAATGCACTAATGGATTTTTAATGGAAAGTCTTTGTTTCCTTTTTTTTAAGTCGATGCATCGTCTAAATTCAAATTTTTGACAAAACAGATCGCTGAATATTATATCGTCACAGTCGCTAGTTCGAATACACTTTTTTGAAAAAAAATATCTGTCATTACTTGTAGTTGAGATCTAAATGAACGTACCATCTCAATTGCATTCGGCAATTCCCTGAAGGCTTAGGAGCTTTATGTAAACTGTCTTTCGCAGTCCTTCTAAATTTAAAAATTTTGTGTTATTATTTAATTAAACCTTTAGTAGTATTCTGTTACAAAATGGAATAAATCTAATAAGTTTCTAGATCTTGTAGTGAAGTAAAATGTAGAATAATGATTAGATTTTAGCATAATAAACGCTGTAAGTGACTTCGACGGGTCTGGTACGAAATACAGAGGAGAATCCGAACAGGGAAAATCTACACTATAATCTGTGAAGACTTGATTGTGATTTCGTCATTGAATCTAATTGTACAATTACGGTCTAGGTGTATGGCAATACCTCTCTCGGTGCCGCCTTTAATCCGCACAACCATGTCAGGCGCCTTCTACAGTACAAAGTATAAAGCTAAAAGTTCTTCTCACTCATTACAAAATCAGTGACTGGCTTACAATGTACCAATCAACACAATTGCTATTATCCAGAAGCGTTTGCAAAATTTACTCTCAAATTGTAAATTGTTGGCCCCTTTCTGTATAATATTATACACTCCAAAAGTTCATCTTTTTCTGCTTACTCTATAGAACTACGTCCTATACTTCTCAACTAGTGCTTCTGTCCGAGACACTGTTGGTTCTGTGAGCAATTTGGTTTTTACTTCTCTTGCATCCTGTTTTTATTGTTATAATGGCAAATCATTAACACATGGGATCGTATGCTTAACGTACCCTCCGAAACACGGAAGACGGTCAAGAAATTTTTAGACAATACCCGGCGCCTTGCGTTAGCAGTTGATCGCGCTTACGTTCAGACCATGACCGTCTTCTATTTTATTTTATAATTGTAATTGGAAGTTATGAGCTATACCTATGGTGACCATATTATTTTTATGAAAAAAAAAGTACATTTCGGCGAAACAAGGTAATCACCTAAAAGTAGGTCAACGGCGTACCTAAAAATACGATGATTACGATTGATGACCTTTTTTGGGGGGGGGGGTTGCACTCAAGGAATCAACCATGAGGCATGGGGATCCAGAGTCGGGTAGCGCCCGCCAGACGGGTTATACAATGTTATTTATAACATGAAAAAGGATATATACATGAAAAAATAAGTACATTTGTAAGTACCTGGAGAAGTTTTAAAGTAAGTACTGTCGTGTTCTGTTTATCATAGGGGGTGGTCTGTTGTAATTGGGTCAATTTCTGGTGCAATGCTCATGACTAAATTAATATTCAATTAATGGACCATTATAACAATTAGAGATTTACACCTGCATCTTCTTAATACTTCGGAATGAACTGCTTGCATCACCTAATCTAAAAGAATAACAAGCGTAATTATTTTGTACACACAAGTATTTCAAAAATGTTATGAAAAGCAAAAGAGGGTTTAGTTGTTTTGTTTCATAAAAATTTTGGGGATTAAATTAAATAAATTTTTATTTGTAAAAGTGTAGGCATTCAAAATTAACAATAATAAAAGTGCGTTAAAGAATTAGTGCGCGGACAGATAAACAATTTGGTGGGATGAACAAGGAGAATGAAGCGGAAGTCTCGTAGCGTCTGTGGAGATATCAAGACGTAATTTTGAATTTTGGTAAATTTGAAACTCTCTGTATGTCCGTGGAGAGAAATAGACGTGATAGTTAAGAAAATTGAGTTTTAAAGTTTGTCTTGGAATTATTCGCTTGTGAAGTTGAGAATAAACAAGTTTTGATTGATATTTGGAAAATATTTGGAAAAGTTTGGTGACCACTGACAAATTTCATATGGTTAATTTCTCTTTATGGTTATGTTATGAATTATTGGAAATTATAGAAGATTATCAAAATTTGGACTTACCTGAGCGTTTATCCTGAGAAAAGAAGAAATCCAATTCATCATTAATCCAGCTTGGAATCTTCGTGGTATGGAAATTGGATCAAAATTGCAGAGTCATCTCCACTTCATCGTTTCGCTACGTGTTCTACGCATCGATGGTGCACGACGATAAACTTCGGTAAGCACAATTGTGTCGACATTTTTTTAGTAACATTTATTATAATAATCAAGGATTTATAAATTTTTGTATAGTTGTTTTTGTAAATTTAATTTATTCCTAATTATTAAAAATCCATCTTTTGTTTTCAAAATGATTATATTTGTTAATAAATTACAATATTTGGTTTACGAGTAATTACGTTTGATTTCACTTAATTTTACAGCAGTGAAGAAAAGAATAATTAGGTGTAAGATACAATAAGTATATTATCTTGTTTATTTCTTCGAGGTTATTAAATTAAGGTAGCTTACATGAGCATTCGACCGATTGATGGACCCAATTTTCGACCCAATAATATAAGAGTTTCATGCAGGCTAGTCGAGGCATAATTGAATTAAGTGCCATTGATAGTCTCCCGCTATATGGATTAATTTTTGAGTTGTACAGTAGCGATACATGGCAGTACATAAGTACATATGGTCACCATAGCTATACCTCCTTAGCTATTTAGGGTCCTCGATATCCTGAGTTTTCGACCTTACCACCTCAATTATGAAATAATGGCAACCAAAATTTTGGTTTTTTTACAGTCGCTCCTAATAGCTTCAAATTACTTACTTATAATCAGTATTGTTAAGAAGAAAATTTTCTAAAGCCTTTGATGGAAACTTTTCTTTTATTGAGGGAATAGTTTCCAAATATCAGTGGCGTAAAGTAGAAAACATTTTTTAAATTATCAAAACCGCAAGTTTCTATCATAAATTTTTAAGATTATGGTTTTTTTAATACACAAATAAACTGTTAACAAATTTATTACTGCTTTAATTAATTTTTATTATGCGGTACCATCAACTTCAATCCATCTTATTATCATTCAGTGGCGGTTGATACGGGGAGGGCGACAGGGCGCCACCTACCCAAAACTGAATTGCAACTCCGAATAATGAATAACACTTTTCAATGCGACGCACCGCTCGCATCCCTGTTGTTACGCCGCTGAATATTGGCAATTCGGCATCGCTTGAACCACAAACTAGATTTAAAGTACTTTACTAAAAAGTAAGAAATGTAATTTTACTCAATCCCCCTCCCCCATTATTGCAAGCCATGAGTCCTCAATGATGAGCGGATTAGTTAAACAACCTTGCCCCCAAATATTCGATTCGCGAAATTAAATTGTTTTCACCAGATCCCCCCCCCCCCCAATCGGAAGAAACACAACTGGGTTTGTTATAATAATTTTCTCATTTATTTATTGATTACTTTTCCACCAATGCACGACTATCATAATATTTGTGCGGCCTACAATCCCCACATAAATCTTTGTTAGATTGGTAACTAAAAATTAACCAATGAAAAATGCGTTATAAACAAACAGATAGCGGAAGTGTTGTTTTAGGACCGCACTGGTTCGTAGTCGCCTAGATTGTGCGGCCTAAGAGCCACATTCTGGGAACAAATCATCTTTAGTTACGTTGAAGTTACAGACAAACGCACACACAGCGTCTTTCCCTGAAATCATGAAAAAAACTTTGAAGGTAAATAAATATAAATATCTTTCCGTTCTCTTTAAATTTTGTACCCTCCCATTGCAAAAAGACACGAACCGCTAATACTGTAGATTAAGTTCTAAAACATTGGATGCTGCCGTGACCGGTTGGGGGGGGGTACGGAATACCCCCAGCTATGGTGATCAAATTGACCGTGAAAATGAACAGTAATAATATCTTAAAATTAACTCAAAACTTTAGCTGATTTTTCTGAAAATTTGATTATCCATGGTCAGCATTTGTAACACAGAATTTCTTCGAAGTTTGCGATATGTTGGTGTAGGGGAAAGTGGTGTCAAAAGTAAAAATTTCAACAAAAACCCCGATAAAGTTTACCTTAATATTCGAAATAAAACAATATTTTTGTGTAAGGTAGAAATGGGTTTAGGCTACAATGTGTAACGATATAAACATATTATATAAAAAAATTATTTTTTAAGGTAGTTCAAACTGTTACAAATGACACCCGGTGGTGTCAAATGTAACTAAACGCTTATTATATTTATAAATCAAAATTAAAACTCTTTAAAATAAAAACTTATATTCTAACTCAAAAATAACAGAAAAAATACTGTGATGGTGATTAATTTATTACTTTGCTGCTTTTCTGATTGAGATATTTTCATTTTTGTTCATATCTGCAGCATTTTTAAAAGTTTCTATATGAGTACTGCTTCTAGAGGTTTTTCTTTCCCTAGGTTTAACCATTATCAACTATAATAAGTCAAAAAATTGTAATTCTAATAGCAATTTTACCGAAAGGTGTCAATTGTAACATGTTAAAAATGACATCTTCGATTATGTTAAAATTGAAACCTTCCAAGAAGTTTAAGTTAAGTTAGATTATGTTGATAATGCAATCTACATATTATAAAATTTGAACATACAATATCAAAACACATTACTTACCGATTACGTAACTACTCAAAAAAACTATTTTTTAACAGTAATTTTTACAATATTAATAAAATAACTTTTTAACACGTTTTGACTCTTTGACGCTAAATACGTTTTATTCCATTTTTAAGTTAATGATAAAACAGGCAGGGATAAATTTACAGTAAGGTGGTTCATCAGCGCCGTAGCAAGCTCTTCTGACGCCTGAGGCTAATTTGAATATATGCGCCCCCCTCCCAAAAGATTCTTATCATTTTTAAAATTTTAAACTATTGTTTATTGGGTTTTGTCGAGATTTAGCGCCCCCATTGGATCACCCTTGCTACGGCGTTGGCTTAGAGTAATTAAAACAAATGGATGCTTATCAGGAACTCATTTAGGCTGCCGGGACCAGGGTATTCCATACCTCCCAGGTACACTTAATTTATTGCGAAAGATAAACTTTCACTTTTACGTCGCTCGGTATTAAGAAGAACGGTACTGGGATAGTTATGAAAAGTATCATCTTCTGCTCCCCCTCCCGGATTACAAACAAAAATTGCAATAGATTAAACGAAAAATAATAAATTTTGATGGTTCTGAATAATGGCAAATGTGCCTGGGGGGTATTCCACACCCCCCAGACCCCCGGTCGTATAATATCGATTTTTATCGTTTAGAACTTCTGAAGATCTTAAATAAAATACGCATAGTATGTCAGAATCACCGTTTTCTTGATAACGTAACGGAATACCCCCCGAATATGGAGATTATTTTTATCGGTAGGAATTTTTCTTTTCAATTTAAATATATTTGAATAACTGTCGCGATGATAACGTGATATTTTTACCGGTTACCCAGTCAGTTAAAGGGAAATGAAGAAGAACGCGGGGGTTGGAATCAACTTTCCTAAAATCCTCAGTCTTATCATTGAACCAAAACTGAAGAGGAGAAAATTCCCTACAAGACAGATATGAAGCAAATCCTGAAACCTTGTTTTGTTCATCATCGATGATGAAGTTTAAATGTACGAAATTTTTATTCAGAATAAGAATTATACAAAACCTTTCTCAATTGTTTTCTCTGGATTTTCTCTTTATTTCATAAATACTTAGTATGATGTAAGCAAATTGTGTTAATCTGTTTTATAGAGAAATTTGTATTCTTCAATTTTGATTTGATGATAATTTAAATTTACTGTAGAGGATTAAAATCACCAGTTGCGGAAAAGGCCGACAGGGAATTTTAGGTGATGTTGCAAATAAAATCGTGGTCAAATTTTCGAATTCAGTCAAATTTGATTCTTATCTTTTTGAAAATTTTAAACTATTATTTATTGGGTTTTGTCAAGGTTTAGTGCCCCCATTGCGATGGCGACTGAGGCAAATGCCTTAGTCGCCTCACCCTTGCTACGGCTCTGTGGCTTATAATAACAAACTCTAGTAGAAGATGCTAATAGTATATTAAAATTAGTAATAATTCAGTTGGTATATACAATGTTACAATCTGCGATGCGTTTTTGCAAAGGTTTTACCATAGCAGTTACCGCAGATAACAGAGCATATTAAACCTGATCTAGCGGTTGAATTTGACGGAATTAAAATTTTCGTCAGTTATTTTGGTAGCCCCAATAGCACCAATCGCTTTCAGGGCGGATCTAACTAACGTTCGTGTGGATGTGGGGGTGGGGAAGGTAATTTATTGTATAGGTAATAACGCAAAGAAGTAACATTTTCTTAGCAATATTACTTTAATCCGTTTTTTCGATGTTTGAAAATTTGTATTCCTCGATTTGTAAAAACCTAGCTTCCGCTACGCTACGCTCCGCTAAGCGCGTTTTCGACAATGCTGAACTTTGCCAAAACAATCCTAAAGACGATCCATCACTCTACCGGGATCATAAAAAACGGGATATAGCATTTAAAATTATTGTAGAAAAGGGTATAAATATAGCATTTAACATTAACGCAGAGCTCAAAACAGTGTGAAAATTGTAAATTTTCATACATGTTACTACTAAGAGCGGCGTGGTGCATTTGACAATGTGAAATTTTTAAAGTGTTAAGAGTATATCAATGCGCGCGTACCGTCAACAGAATAGCGTGAGATTCCTTATGCGCGTAACTGAATCGGGTAAATTTTCTAACTTCAAATTCGATTTATTCAAAAACATCTGAATATTCCGCAAATACTTTTTTTAAATACTATAGTATAAATCGTCAGCTTTCCGAATCTCTATAGGAAATTTTGAAATTCCTGGTGGGCAAATACGTGCTCCTACCGTGGAATAACAAAAACATGTACATAATATGAAATCTGACAGCTGTCTTAAATGCCGAACTATTCTGTGGAATTTTATGACGTATAAAGCGGATATAGCTGCTGCGTATGCGGAGAATGGCCCGTTTTCGAATAAAATATTATCATACTGTTCCAATCAGTCAGGCCGTGCAGCAATCACTCCTTAAAAATAAACGTTATGAAATTCTCCTAACGACACAATTCAACGTGAAAATTGTCACTAACTGAACTCTACCTCCCCCACCCCACAAAACCTAGGTTATTGGTTTATTGATTAATAATTATTATTGTGATTTATAATTAAGTTTCTTGAGATACCTTGTGATCAAATTATAGGTTAAATTTGGTTTTTTATTGCGCCAAAACTATTCAGCATACGACCTGTAAATAGTCACCATTTCTTTAACTTTTTACCTTCTGAGCTATTTTATACATTATCTTTTCAAATAGAATTACAGATTAGCCGTGCCCCAGTTTGCCCATAAAGTTTTTCATGACTTAAATAGATTTTCTTTTACTCACAAGGGAAGTATCTAAGCCACGCCCTTTTAGAAGCCACGTCCTTTCGACCTAAGGCACCGGAATTCAGAGTTAATCCATGCTCTTTGAGACCTACGTAACGCCCTTCCTATTTATGGCACGGAATTATTAAGTAAGCCACCCCTCCTCGTTTCAATACACGCCTTTTAGTTCTAAACCACGCCCCATTGTTCTAAGCCACGCCCTTTCTATCTTTCTACCTAACTTCTGAATATACCGCAAATTTTTTTTTTAATATACTATAGTATAAATCATCAGCTTTCCGAATCTCTATAGGAAATTTTGAAATTCCGGGTGGGCAAATACGGGCTCCTCCCGTGGAATAACAAAAACATGTACATAATATAAAATCTGACAGCTGTCTTAAATGCGGAACTATTCTTTGGAATTTTGTGACGTATAAAGCGGATACAGCTGCGCAAGTGGAGAATGGCCCGTTTTCGAAAAAAATATTATCAGATGGTCAAACCGTTCTCAGTCGGTCCGTCCAGCAATCACTCCTTAAAAATGAAAGTTATTATGTCACAATTTTGGAATCTCTCCCAACGTCATTAATTAACGTGAAAATCGTCACTAACTCAACTATTACCCCCCCCCCCCGCCCCAACCGTACGTGATGTAATTTATGAACAGCCCCTTAGGTTACCACCTATTGATTAATAATTATTATTGTGATTAATAATTAAGTTTCTTGCGATACCTTGTGATCAAATTATAGGTTTGATTTGGTTTTTATTGTACCAAAGAAATTCAGCATACGGTCCTGTAAATAATTGCCATTTCTTTAACTTTTTACCTTCTGAGCTATTTTATACATTATCTTTTCAAATACGATTACAGATTAGCCGTGCCCCAGTTTGCCCAGTTTATCCAATTATAGAGATTAATCACGTTGAAGTTCGGATCTGCCCGCCTGGCCGTCAAAAGGTGCTTGTACCTTGTTTTGTTGTTATGACGGCAAATAATTAAAACAGGCAGGACCGACGCGACGGCTCTACGTGCCCTCCAAAGTACGGTTTATTTAATTTGAATTTAATTATTATGTAATTACATGTAAATAAATTGCGTTAACAAATTCTGAACATGTCACATGTTTAGAAAATTCCTCATTAAATTGTCCTCGATGAATATAAAAATATTGCAACTTTCTAATCCGCTCAATGGAGAAACAATAAATTTATTCCACGTTACACCACTTAGCATTCTGTTTCTAGTTTTAATCCCCAGACCGAAAAAGGAAGGAAGGATTTATAACACATACTAGGAAAATAAAAAAAAAATGCTGAAAAGGTGATTAGAACATAAAGTCCGTGTTTTTGTGCATTGAATGAAAAAACATCGAGAAAATGTTTATCCACACCCTTTTGAAGGGAAACTTTACGTATGCTTGCATATTATGCAATCTAAAGTAAACTTTTTATTTGGGGTTAAGGGATGTAAAATTTATCGCTTAGTAGTCGAGGAACTTCCGAATTCGTAGATTTATAGGACCGCTCTCGTAAAAAGTAGGCTTCCGTTACAAAACCATTTTGAGATTAATTAAAGAAAAATTTGGAACACAAAATGGATTGAATTTAAAGGAATATTTTTATTTATATTTCGTACCTACGTACAATTGGAGCAGGCGTTTTGATAAATAAAATGTTTAAGCTTTCACGTCAGGTAGGATATAAAAATAGACAAGTCAATTTTAGAAATGGATGGTTTTACCAACAAGAGTGTTAGTAGCAATTTTGGTATTTACGAACTACAATTTTTTATTTTCTTTTTACCACTTTAATAGAAAAATAAATTTGGTATTATAATACAACTCCCAGGTGTAAATCAATTCTACAATATTATTGTTCCAAACTTCATAAGCTTACATCACGCAAAAAGCGTTTGATAAATTGCTGCTGTAACAATATATCTTTAGGTTGTAGCATTGAATAATGTTGCAATTTTGATTTAATAACCTAAAAACTGCTTTGTTAAAAATATGTGTAACGAAAAGTTATAAAATTACATCAAAAATTTAATTTTGCCGTTGTAATTTTAAAATATTTGTAAGAAACGCGTTTCCAGAACGCTTTTTAATTAAGAAATGTGGGTCGGTGATTAATTTAGAAATTTTTACATTGGAATGGTAACTCACTCGGTTGGTTCTCACCCTCCGATATAAATTCGGAATCCAGGTAACTTGCTGCGGGTGTAGCTGCGGGTGATCGGGTGTCTGTTGAAAAAATTGCATTGCTTGCGATGACAGCGTATCTTCCTTTTTTAGCTCAACCCAAACAAGCTTCACTTTGAGAAACATTTTCTGATTGTCGGGTTCTCTCATAGCACCAATTTTTGTGTTACTACAAGACAAAAAGAAACAATATCACTTTTTTTTAAATTGGTTTTATACATTTCCAACCTATAATTAAAGTAAAATTTAGCTCAAACATATAATAATTAAGAATAGAAAATTGTCAACATCTTTCGAGACTTCAGAATCCTTGTCACGTTCTGCCCACTGTAATTATGTTTGTAATTAATATTTATATTTTTGTTGAAATGTTAAATTAAATGCCATCAAATTTTTTAAATTTTATATACATTTTTTGAATAACAATCGCCTGAATTTCATTAAACCACGTTTAATTATTACTACTATTAAAATGTAACCAAATTCCGGGGTTTCTGCTCTTCTGAAATACCTGACAAAGTGTTACACCACGTTCTGCATCCACGACACCTTTCCAACAGGTAATAAAAGGTTGGCTAGCTCAAAGTCGCGAAGGGGTGGGTTGGTGAATGGAACGAAAGGGTCGTGTGACGGCACGTCGCAAAGCGTGTATTTCCTATCGACGACCGGGCAATCCTCGATCGCGATTCTAAAAATTGTCAAAATCGGTGTGAATAATTTACACGGGGGGGGAGTTAAGTCAAAATCGGTGGGGTTAATATACACGCGGGAGTTTAAATGGGCGCCACGCATACGAAGAAATGAATCTCTTTGAAGGGGACTGGTTATCACACCTTCCAAGCTGGTACGCGACAACTTGATGATCTTACAGCGAACTCTCACTCCGGAAAAACCTCGCTCAATGACCTTACCTTTACAGGAGGCGAACTTTCCGTTGGTGAAAATAGCTAAATAAACATTAACACAACAATAATAATAACACACAAAGTTGGGAAATAATAAAAATGTATTAAATAAAATAATATCAGGGGGGAGTTGACAAGGTTTACACAAGATACTATCAAATTTACAGGTCTTGTATAAAAATAAATATGTACAGTTGACGGAACCTTTCCGTGTGGTTTCCGTTGCGAAACTAATACTCGTAAAACAATTACTCTTACAAAAATACAAAAGGTTAATTTGCATGAAAGGGGGGCGTATTGAATACAGCACTCCACCAAAATAAATAGTTACTTAAGCGCAACTTGATAATATTCAAAACTATGATTCATAAAATTGATCATGGAACTTAATCAATGCAATTGATCATCAAAATTCCCAACAACGGGACAAACAAACTTTAGCTACAATACTAAACTTGAAACGTTACGTTAAATTGTTCGGTTACACTCTGAACGCTCGAATGGCGTGTTAAAAGTTACGTTAATAATAGATAATAATATTAAGTTAAATAAAAGGTATACAAAATGGTTGCGATATCGTCTTCCAGGGTTGAACTGAACGTTCATAAACACAACTAATGGTCAATATAACCAATTAACATCACAATCTTAAAAATATAAAAAGGTTTCTTACTTAATTTGGGTGGTTGATGTTCGACCTCTAGGTAAAGTCGATGACGAGTCCTTCAGGAGTGAGATTCGTCTTCAGAATGTAGAATGAAGCTGAATGTGATGTCTCAAACCATATCAGAAGGGCAGCGTAATAACCAGCTTCCCAAAAACTCTTCAAATCGGAAGGTGGTGAAATAACAGGGTGGTTCACGCACTGTATTTCGCGATATAATAGGGGTCTCCGTACGAAATAATTCACTAAGTTAGTTATTCGCGAAGTGACAAATAATTCAAGCCGGCACTGTCTAAGTAAGAAATGTTAATGTGGTGTCCGATAAAAAAAAGACGATTGGAATGCACACATGGGTTGGAAGTGCAACACCTGTTTTGTACCATTCGATAAAAGCAATGTTACGTACTTGCCTTATGAGCGGCAAGCAATAACTCGACGTGATTAACGTGATAAGCAGATGGTATAAAAAGTCCGATAATTGATTCAATGTTTAGTAACCATAGACGATATTAATTGTTCGATCACTTATTAAATATTAGCAACAATTGACGATATACTGGTTCGATAAAATATTAATTGTTTAACCACAATTGACGATATTCTGGTTCGATAAAATATTAATTGTTTATTAACAATTGACGATATTAATCGTTTAACAACAATTGACGGTATTAATGTTCGATACAATATTAATTGTTTATTAACAATTGGCGATATTAATCGTTTAACAACAATTGACGGTATACTGGTTCGATAAAATGTTAATTGTTTATTAACAATTGACGATATTAATTGTTCAACAGTACCTGCAGTTGACACACACTAATTTTTAGCACCAATGACTTGTATTTATTTAAAGACCTCTAATAAATGTGAGACCTCGATAGTTAATTCCGCTTTTGGAAGCGCTAAGATACGAAAAAGGTAGTATCAGATTCCAAGTGAATCTCTCCGAATATGCAATTTGCAGCTCAATTTATGCATTCTCCCTACTCTGATCTGGGATTTTTCCCACTTACTGATTGATTTGGATCCTTGTAATTGGGTCCTATAAATTTAGAAAGAAGGGAGACGTGATTTAATTGGATAAATGCCTAGAGTGTGAGGGCACACTTTCTTCTTTCTCCATGTAAAGTGTATCGAGAAGTTTGGTACGACACGTGCGAGCAAAACAATTTTTTGCTCGTCTGGTTGGACGAGAAAGGTCTAACTTTTGCACTTTTTACTTGTTTTTATCGAAGTCTGTAATTTCGAAATCGCTATCCTTGCCATGTTAAACCCGAGCACATTTGGCCGCTTATCTGCACATGGTCGAGATAGCAAGACAAAAGGCATTGATTCTCACGAGTTTCAAACATGCACGTGTGTGTCCTTGTATTGACAACTGGCTCGTGATTATGGATCGTATAAAAGTGTCTCTCGATCCTACCTAAAATTTATAGTAATGCATTTGCCTATATTGACGTTTAGTTTGCAACGTTATAGAATAGAGAATTTATTGCCGATGAGGTGAATTATGGATTAATGCTACGTCAACATTATTAACACTTCCTCATCTACCGTATGGTTTATTGTACGTGTATTAAAATATTTGATGATACTTTCCTAACTATACAATTCTTAAGATTATTGTGCATTTGCAAAACGTAAATTTATTAGTTGAGCGAATGTTTCAATCTTTTATTTTTACAACCCGACCTAAAAATGTTTTCTCAAAGAGTAATTTTCAACGGATCGATTCGAAATTTAAAATATAAGTTTAATAGATCATAAACGCAAAATCTAAGGGTGCGCCCGATGCGCGGAATAAGGTGACACTCCCCTTACGTCAAGAGTGGTTATCCCTAACTACTCTTCAACTGGGACGCGCGCAACCTCAACCGAAACACAAACTGTCCTGCGATAAACCATCAACACTTGTAGTGTTGAAACAACTACTCAGCTAGTGACTAGACTATACGTATATGCCGGGAAAGAGAGAGAAGGTTCACTTAACATTAGGCTTAATCAACCCGTGAGTCGTAGTGACTCCTACATGAGAGGGCGGTTCGCGAAATCACGCGATCATTCGCTGGCCGTGGGACCCACAAATGTCTGTGAAGACACCGGACTCTAGATCAAGGTAGACCTGAGCTAAGGTAACACTTCCTTGGCGTACTCATATTTACAAAGCCTTCTCTAAAATGGTTCAGTCGATGGGGACTGTCTGCCTTTTTCAATACGTTGAAAAAAACAGAGTAAAAAAAAACGCGTGCTTGGCTGGATCATATTTACAAAAGCCGTTTGATGCACTTCAGTAGATGGGGACTGTCTGTTTTATCAGTTATCGTTGGTGAAACAGAGAAAAAAACTTGCGCTTGGCTTGATCAAATTTACAAAGCCGTTTGAGAGATCACTAACCTTCCTCATGACTTCGATCCGGACGAGATGATCGGAAGAGAGAGAAGAGGTAATGATGGGGGGGGGCGAGAAAAAAAAATTGAGAAGGGGGTGACAACCTATGAGGGACAGTCGAGGGAACAAATCCTCGATTCGTCCGGCTTGATCACGGATGTACACGAAAAAAAAATGTGGGGCATAATCGACAATCCAGATCGGGATGGGGTAATAAACTACAAGGGCAGTCGAGGGAACTTGTCCTCGATCCGTCCGTGTTGGACATCGATGTATACAAAAAAGAAAAGAAACATGGGGCCTAGCCATGAATCGGGTTTCCACTGAATAAAAAAATATTCGTGGGGCATAGTTGACGGTACGGGTCGGGATGGTTTGCCTTCATCAGTGTAGTCGAAGGGAACGTCCTTGAACCACACTGACGTAAACGGGAGCTTTCATTGAAATAAAAAAATATTACGTGGGGCCTAACCGTGGACCTACACAATCTATCGCCACAAAAAAAAATGAAGCTAGCACAACTAAGGTTGACTCTTCCAACGCTAGTGGTGAGTTTTGATGTGCAAAAAAAACATCGTCATTTATTGAGAAGTCCTGCGGTGATCGGCACCGGAGTAAACTTCACTCTAAATGTTGTCTTACACAGGTAGTGTTAGTGCAAGACGGGGACGTTGTACCAGTGGAACGTATCCACTAAGGTACAAGGCCACATAAGATCATAACATGTAACATAAGGGGGGAGTTAGAAGTTGAACGACGGCTGGATCATATTTACAAAGCCGGCTCTATCTAATTCGGTAGGCGGGGGGGGGTTGATCAATCTAAACGGGACTAAGTTATCGTTATACACGAGAAAAAAATTTAACAACAAAAAAATATATACGAAAACTGACTGAAATTCGAAATGGTGACAACCGTCCGGGTTGCACCTAAATGTTTGCTCAAAAATATATGAAGTGACTCTACTGTATAAAACTGACGAATGTGAGAAATAATTTTTCTCCAAAAGGTCAAAACGTAACTATGAAATTAACGCATGACTAATGATAACATTGGGTAATCAATTCAATGTAATCCTAGTCTCTACTTGATTCAACTGAGCGATTGATTGGGTGATTAGGCCAATGGCTCGCTAAGCGTACCCTCTAAATCCATAAACAATAATTTCTGAAATGGTTGACTGAAAATTCAAAAAAAATTCGAGATTACAAAATGACATGACTAAAAATTCAAAACAAAAAAAAACTCGGGATTACAAAAATGACACGCGAGATAAACAATGAAGCAAAAGAAAAATGACCCGTTTATACTTTGGGGGCACGTAGTTTTATGTCGTACGATAAGGACATAACAAATATCTCCCTTAACCTTACTGACTTAAAACTAGCTTAAAAATACCCAAACTTTACGCTAACTAAACCGATACCTAAAATTAACTAAACCGAAATCTAAACTAATCCTTACATACTAAAAGCGCGAGAGAAAAAAAAGTTACACAGAAAAAAAAATTCCACGTCCCAAGTCTTAAACAATCTTAAGCCGTTGTGACCGTTGCGAGAGAGGGCGGTTCGCGAAGTCACGGGATCGTTCGCTTGCCGTGAGACCCACAATCACAAACAGAAACGCTGAACTCTAGCTTGGGTTGGACCCGAAAACGTGGTAAAAGTTGGGAGGCGTCAAAATATATGCCTCTGGGATGAACGGATCAAATTTACAAGTTCACCCCTAATGGGTTTGTTCTTCCTTAGACCGGCAGGTGTTATGACCGTGTAGCATAGTTGTAGTCAATCTATTATTCCCTAACAAAAGGTAAATTTCCCAGAGTGTTGCTTCGAGTTATAACCCCTTACTTCTGTACGAAATTCCCTTACTAAGAAGGTTCCTTTGGGGCAGATTTTCATCCGCCAAAAAAAATAAATGGGACGATAATTCACCGGGGAATGGACTAAGCCCACGAAATTACTTTATAACCCTGGGGTTTGGATCGTTATCCAACTGTGGATCAACGTCCAAAAAAAATTTATCTAGCAGTGGAACTATGTCCAGCATGATAATTCGATAGCTCGATGAGAAGTGGGTCACTCTAAACAACTATTAACTATGACAACCTTACTACAAAAAATAAAATTCGGTAAAATTTTCTAAAGGGTACGTTACAAAAAAAAACTTCCCCTAAAGGGTGTGTTGCGACAAATGATTTGTCCGAAATTGGACACAAGTCCAAACAATACAACACGGCATGAGGCAATGTCTAATGCAATTGCATTCTCAGCCCTGATCTTAATTTCTAATCTCAAAAACGAAAACGAAAAAGCTAAAAAAAATCTATTTTAAACGGTACTCGATACCAGGAAAGAACGGTGAGGGATGGTGGGGGCAAGTTAACGTCGTGCGATTGACAAAAAGACATGGTCAGTGTGTATGAAGCGACAGTGACGCACTGACCTCAACCCGAAATGATAACTAGATGTTACCCTACCACTAACTTAAAGAAAAATGTCACAATGGACTGGGATTCAAAACTCTTTGATTGATTTGATTCACCAAAGAAAACTTTACGTTAAACTTTTAAATTCAAAAAAAACTCAAAAATAAACTTTAACTGACGTCAAACTTCAAAAAAACTTTAAAAAACTTTAACTTAAATTCAAAAAAAACTTTCAACTGAATTTGAAAACTTTCAATCTAATTTGAAAAACTATTAATCAAGTTTGAAAAACTTTCGATTAAATTCAAAACAACATTCCATTAATTTCAAAAAAAAATTCCCCTCAATTCGAAAAAACTTTTCGTTAAACTGAAAAAAACTTGGCTCCAAAGGCCGATATTAAATTCAAAATGTTTATCTTAATTCACGAAAAAACTTGACGTTAAACTAAAAAAAAAATTTAATTTAAGTATCACTATTAAATTTAAAATGTCTACTTTAATTAAAAAAACTTGAGTTAACAATAACTCAAACTGCTCTAGATCAAACTCAAAATTCGGAAATACGTCTGCAAATGAAATTCAAAAAAACTTTTACTATTCCACTAAATGTGTGCATAAAATCTCAAAACTACACCCACAAAACTAACTTCGAAGATTGAACCTTGAAACTAAATTCAAAAAAAATTTTAGAAAAACTTTACGTTAAATGTCCATACAAAATTCAAAATATTTAAAAAAATAAATGCGTAACCTAATGAAGTGCGTAAATGCGTGAGTGCGTGACCCGTAGTCAAGCGTAAGAATGCGTACGAAACGCTTTGTGTCTTGTTCGGGACACATGCAAACAAAAAAAATACGTAATGAGTGTACGGTGTTACTAGCATAAAATACGTATGGAAACGAGTGCGTAAATAACATGCGTACTTAAACATACTTGATCTAGATGTGAACATGTGTGCTAGGCACAACAAAAAAACTTTCTATCGCTATTTGCTAAAGCTGGAAAAAAACAAGGTTCGCTATAAACGGTATGCAGTGATAATGCGTAAAGGTGCGTAGAAGACGCAGATCAAAATCTTTCATCGTTAAATGCTGAAGACTAATAAAAATTTGTCACTAAAATTTCCGATGTGAGGGAGGGTTGCATTGCTAAGGGATTGTGCGTTAGGGTGGTTTTCGTTCTACAGAAAGGGTTGCGAAATACAGGGTAGACTTTCAACGTCCGATATAGACGGTAAGGGTTCACACAAAAAAAAATGGTGAAACGAAAAAACTTTAAACTAAGTTGAGTGACAAGAGTTTTCAACAAAATTTAAGGGTTGCGATATCATCGCCACGTTAGGGCGGTAAGGGTGTTCGCAGTTTTACGTCATGCACGGGACAATAAGGGTTGTACACGCCAAAACGGCATTATGAACCGATAAAAAAAATGTAGGTTGTTTCGGTCTACAGTCAGCGGTGGTCCGCACCAGACCTGACCTCTTCGATTCAACCTAATAAACATGCAATAAAACAAAGCGAAATGTTACGGCGACATTTCCTTAAAAGTACAAAAAGCAAGGTAAAATGTTATGATGACATTTTCTAATACAACGAGAAAAAAAAATTTAACAATAATGACTAAGGACTAAATACATTCGCAACGACACACACGCACTAAAAAAAATTCATTCATACATTCACACGAAAAACAAACACACACAAAAATCTTAATATTAAAAATCGGGGCTTTAGTTTCTCTTAATTGGAGCATTATGCCCTGCAACGATTTTTTTTCTTGGTCCTACTCTGTCTGGGGTTACAATGGGGACAAGTTTTTGTGGTCTCATCTTTTCTCCCACAACGATAGCAATATATACGTTTCTGCGGAACGGTACAACGCAACGCTAAATGTCCTGTGCCACCACAATTCCAACACAAAAGGGTGTTATTATTTGTCTTATTATGAATACGGCTCTTACACCCGAATTCACCATTACTTTGCTCGTCATTACGCGGTCCGCTAAAATTTTCGGACTCGTCCCGGGATAAATTTTCAATTTCTCTTACTGACATATTTTCTTTTGTCAGTATAGAGACGTTTTCGACCTGACCTGAAATTCGTAAGTGAAACTTCACGATCGGGGTTGATATTTCGAAATTTCTATTCGAATTCGCCGCTTCGACGGTACCGCGATCAACAGGGGGTTCTTTTGTAATTTCCTCCACGGTATTGGACCTAAAATCTCTCTCCGTCCGGGAGTCTGCTAATAGTAAGCCATAAGTTGACCTAAATTCCTCCAATTGATCTAAAATCCTAAGTTTGGAGTCTTTATCTTTTATTAATACGGGTTTTGATTTAAATAATCGATTAAAATAATGCGTTAGTTTCGTCTCTATGTTCATTTCTAGATTGGGTTTCTGATCACGCGAAACTTCTAAGCGACCAAGTAACTTTTTAATAATTAACACGCCTTCTTTTAAAGCTGCTAAATCTTCCGCAAAGGAAAACGGATACCATAATAAAATGTATTTTTCACCCTGTTCCTCTTTCACAAGGGCTGATACTAATTCATCGCGTAATTCTCTTAATGAACCGTGAAAAGGTAAACCTCTAATCTTTAATTCGTATTGGACCTCGTCCTTTCGCAACTTGTCCGGTACAATCCTGAATGCCATTATTAATCGAAATGAATAAATTTAATTAAATACAAAAAAGGATTCGCGGAACACGACTCTACTTTGTTCTCTGAACAACTAATGGTAAACGGAAATACAATATTTGATCTTAAAATCGCGATAATTTTCACTTTTAAATTTAAATAGGGGGGCGTTATGGAATCTCGTTAGTCCATTCATGCGCGTCGGTACTACTTTTAAAATTGAAATCTTAATTCAAAACTTCGTGATTTACAAAATTTGACGTAATGTGCCAAAAGGGCTTTATCGATAGCTACTAAGTTGGGTGCCAAGTTATATTTTAACCTACAAAAATTAATTTGGAATTTACTTGATTTACAAACAAAAAAAATTCGATACCATAACATGCCAAAAGGGCTTTATCGATAGCACCACGTTGGCCGCGCCAAATTATTATCCTGTTACACCACGTTCTGCATCCACGACACCTTTCCAACAGGTAATAAAAGGTTGGCTAGCTCAAAGTCGCGAAGGGGTGGGTTGGTGAATGGAACGAAAGGGTCGTGTGACGGCACGTCGCAAAGCGTGTATTTCCTATCGACGACCGGGCAATCCTCGATCGCGATTCTAAAAATTGTCAAAATCGGTGTGAATAATTTACACGGGGGGGGAGTTAAGTCAAAATCGGTGGGGTTAATATACACGCGGGAGTTTAAATGGGCGCCACGCATACGAAGAAATGAATCTCTTTGAAGGGGACTGGTTATCACACCTTCCAAGCTGGTACGCGACAACTTGATGATCTTACAGCGAACTCTCACTCCGGAAAAACCTCGCTCAATGACCTTACCTTTACAGGAGGCGAACTTTCCGTTGGTGAAAATAGCTAAATAAACATTAACACAACAATAATAATAACACACAAAGTTGGGAAATAATAAAAATGTATTAAATAAAATAATATCAGGGGGGAGTTGACAAGGTTTACACAAGATACTATCAAATTTACAGGTCTTGTATAAAAATAAATATGTACAGTTGACGGAACCTTTCCGTGTGGTTTCCGTTGCGAAACTAATACTCGTAAAACAATTACTCTTACAAAAATACAAAAGGTTAATTTGCATGAAAGGGGGGCGTATTGAATACAGCACTCCACCAAAATAAATAGTTACTTAAGCGCAACTTGATAATATTCAAAACTATGATTCATAAAATTGATCATGGAACTTAATCAATGCAATTGATCATCAAAATTCCCAACAACGGGACAAACAAACTTTAGCTACAATACTAAACTTGAAACGTTACGTTAAATTGTTCGGTTACACTCTGAACGCTCGAATGGCGTGTTAAAAGTTACGTTAATAATAGATAATAATATTAAGTTAAATAAAAGGTATACAAAATGGTTGCGATATCGTCTTCCAGGGTTGAACTGAACGTTCATAAACACAACTAATGGTCAATATAACCAATTAACATCACAATCTTAAAAATATAAAAAGGTTTCTTACTTAATTTGGGTGGTTGATGTTCGACCTCTAGGTAAAGTCGATGACGAGTCCTTCAGGAGTGAGATTCGTCTTCAGAATGTAGAATGAAGCTGAATGTGATGTCTCAAACCATATCAGAAGGGCAGCGTAATAACCAGCTTCCCAAAAACTCTTCAAATCGGAAGGTGGTGAAATAACAGGGTGGTTCACGCACTGTATTTCGCGATATAATAGGGGTCTCCGTACGAAATAATTCACTAAGTTAGTTATTCGCGAAGTGACAAATAATTCAAGCCGGCACTGTCTAAGTAAGAAATGTTAATGTGGTGTCCGATAAAAAAAAGACGATTGGAATGCACACATGGGTTGGAAGTGCAACACCTGTTTTGTACCATTCGATAAAAGCAATGTTACGTACTTGCCTTATGAGCGGCAAGCAATAACTCGACGTGATTAACGTGATAAGCAGATGGTATAAAAAGTCCGATAATTGATTCAATGTTTAGTAACCATAGACGATATTAATTGTTCGATCACTTATTAAATATTAGCAACAATTGACGATATACTGGTTCGATAAAATATTAATTGTTTAACCACAATTGACGATATTCTGGTTCGATAAAATATTAATTGTTTATTAACAATTGACGATATTAATCGTTTAACAACAATTGACGGTATTAATGTTCGATACAATATTAATTGTTTATTAACAATTGGCGATATTAATCGTTTAACAACAATTGACGGTATACTGGTTCGATAAAATGTTAATTGTTTATTAACAATTGACGATATTAATTGTTCAACAGTACCTGCAGTTGACACACACTAATTTTTAGCACCAATGACTTGTATTTATTTAAAGACCTCTAATAAATGTGAGACCTCGATAGTTAATTCCGCTTTTGGAAGCGCTAAGATACGAAAAAGGTAGTATCAGATTCCAAGTGAATCTCTCCGAATATGCAATTTGCAGCTCAATTTATGCATTCTCCCTACTCTGATCTGGGATTTTTCCCACTTACTGATTGATTTGGATCCTTGTAATTGGGTCCTATAAATTTAGAAAGAAGGGAGACGTGATTTAATTGGATAAATGCCTAGAGTGTGAGGGCACACTTTCTTCTTTCTCCATGTAAAGTGTATCGAGAAGTTTGGTACGACACGTGCGAGCAAAACAATTTTTTGCTCGTCTGGTTGGACGAGAAAGGTCTAACTTTTGCACTTTTTACTTGTTTTTATCGAAGTCTGTAATTTCGAAATCGCTATCCTTGCCATGTTAAACCCGAGCACATTTGGCCGCTTATCTGCACATGGTCGAGATAGCAAGACAAAAGGCATTGATTCTCACGAGTTTCAAACATGCACGTGTGTGTCCTTGTATTGACAACTGGCTCGTGATTATGGATCGTATAAAAGTGTCTCTCGATCCTACCTAAAATTTATAGTAATGCATTTGCCTATATTGACGTTTAGTTTGCAACGTTATAGAATAGAGAATTTATTGCCGATGAGGTGAATTATGGATTAATGCTACGTCAACATTATTAACACTTCCTCATCTACCGTATGGTTTATTGTACGTGTATTAAAATATTTGATGATACTTTCCTAACTATACAATTCTTAAGATTATTGTGCATTTGCAAAACGTAAATTTATTAGTTGAGCGAATGTTTCAATCTTTTATTTTTACAACCCGACCTAAAAATGTTTTCTCAAAGAGTAATTTTCAACGGATCGATTCGAAATTTAAAATATAAGTTTAATAGATCATAAACGCAAAATCTAAGGGTGCGCCCGATGCGCGGAATAAGGTGACAAAAGTCAGAACGAATTTTATAAAATGTACAATTTTGGTGATGAAAAGTTAGGAAATATTTTATTTCAAGTGAAAGTCGAAAAAATTAAAACTTAGGCCAGAGATATTAAAAAAATATTATAAAAATTGCAGTTTTGATATATTCAAATTAATAAATAATATTTTTAAATTTGTATTGAATTTTTTCTATTTGTACATTTTGGTATCTAATATTCACTTTCTTGATTTTTGGAATTCGTTACGTAAGTTTAGAAAAGTCGGGGTATTCGTATTGACAAATTTAGTGAGAACCTTGCGTTCCTACAAAATAAATGTAAAAATGTGGAGTAATTTGAATTTTACCAAATAGCTAATAGCCAAGGACCTTAAAAATAGTCGGATACTTCCCTTTCTGAGTAAAAGCAAGTCCTTTTTTAATACCTACGCTTGGAGTAGTAAGTCATAATGAAGAGAATTAGGAGCAGACTCACCTCGAAAATAGGGTGAAGATCGCAATTGCAAGTTTTTTTTCTCAAAAACGGAAATACATAGTGCTATGTACTTTTCTATGTAAAACTTACACGCGTCGGTTAATTTTGGGCGCCACTTTCAAATGAAAGGAAAATATAAAAAATGTAAATGTTAAAATTTCGCGTGCCAAATTTTACTGAAAAGTTCACCAACTTGACCCTCTTATATAGCTCAGTCTAAGGCTCTCTCAGAGTATAGCAGGTAGTAAGATAATTTAAGGGATGTAGCTTATTGAGTTGAGAAAATTTATTTTTAAGTGATTGAAAAATGTTTGTAGTAAATGAATGCTTAATTACTTTGACCAGATAAAAACGATCCACTTTTGTATTTTTGAATGATCTCAAAAATTTAGAGTACTGACCTGTAGTTGTTGAATTAATAAAAAGAGATTGTTTTAACTCAGAAATAATTTTATATTCAAATAAATGTCGCTTGCGCAAAATATCAATGTTAACAAAATTAATACAGATAGCTTATCTATCAGCAGAATGTTTACAATTATCAAAATACCAAAAATATCGTAGAATAACGACCCTTTTTTCCTTCTTCCTTAAAATGCTTAAAATTCAATATAAGTCTTCCCGTTGTCCAAAAACGGATTAGGTAAATGTTTATTTACTAATATTGTAGCTCGAAGCGTAGAAAAATTAAATTATAAAAATGTTTTGTTATGAATGTTTATTAGAAATGGGGTAGCCAGAAATTCACCCGTTAAGGTCTTTCTCCTCGCATCCCTTAAGTTAAACTCTGAAGGCAAAAGTTAATAAAAATAATAATATCGAAATACCTTTGATTTATATTCCTGACTCATTAAAGTCATGCGTAGAAAGACACAATCTTGGTTATCACCCGCGCATACACGTAACACTTCACAGCTGTTGTTGCAGTAGATGTTATGTTGATGCAATGTTTCCAATTCAGCTCCCGTTGAATTGAGATGTTGTGATAGTAATCATCTAAATTTGACTTTCTAATTGTTTTATTTAATTAGACTATATGCTGGTAAGTAGTTTCGAATTAAATAATTCTCAGATATTCGAGATGCGAGTTGAAATTTTAACATTCTTGATTTTCAGATGCCATAACTAATTTCAGCCATCTTGGATTGTTTTATTTACCAAGCTTAAATAAATTTGGTCTCGCCATACGTCCGTCAACTTCGAATACTAAATTTCAACTGATTTCACTTGCGCAAAAATACCAATTTGCGTTTATTTTGAACGACTTGTAAGTCAAATTATTCTTTTTGTAAATTTTATAATTATGGAATTTTATGTAATTTACAGGGTTGGTTCCATATTTGGAGGGATTACTTTTCCATCGCTTTTGAGAAGTTTTTCATCACAGTAGCTGATTTTGGAGACTTTTGAAGTTGTGAATTTGACCATTTTTCTTATCATATTGCACTTATCACGTTTCAATGGATTTTGAACCTTATTTACCTTTTTACCGATTTCGAAGACAATTTTATGATTAACACATTCAGTTAGATATGACATAATTTTGGTTGTGAATAGATTTTCACACAATAAGTTATTCACAGAGAAATTTCAATTTAAAGTTTACAAAATGTAAAGGTTATGTTTTATAGATAACAATTTGTAATAAATTTCATCATTTCTGATTTAAAGTGTCTCATGAGAAGATTTCGACATGTACATCCTCATAATGAATCTATTTAACAGGTTTTAATATAGCATTCTTATCTTTAGAGATCTTTATAAGTCTACAATATCATGAAATAAGGTGGATGTGCTTATCTGTTCAATCTAAAGTTTTCAAAGTAGGTCAAATTTATTAAATGTTACAATTAATTCAGAATAAATTAAGTACAGAAAGGTACTTGCGGTTTGCGCCTATCGACAAAACTAAAATTAATACACTTAAATAACTATAAAAAGAATTATAGGAAGTGACTATATAATCTCACATTTTTGCGTATTACGTCGAAATAACCCCATAAATCAAAATTTAAAGGAAAGAAAGTTACAAATTATAGAAAATTAATTCTGTCGATTATATGTACATAAAAAGTTGACGTTGCTGTCTGTATAAATAATGCATCAAATGCCGCATGGATGCGGTAGAATTGCAACACACCGTTTCATTCATCAGTTTTAAATTTGAGAAAATTAAGCCAAGCCCTATTGTTCTAAACCACGCCCCTTCGATCTAATAGCATGCCTATTAACTAATAAGCACGCCTCTTTAGACCTAAAACCTAGATGGAAAGGGTGTGGCTTTCAACAATGGGGAGTGGTTTAGAACTTAAGGGCATGTATTGAAACGAAGGGGCGTGGCTTATTTTCATAATTCCGTGCCCTAAATAGAAACAGCGTTACTACTCTAAAATAGTGTGGATTAGCTCTGAATTCCGGTGCCTTAAGTCGAAAGGAGGTGGCTTCTAAAAGGGCGTGGCTTAGATACTTCCCCCTCTGAGTAAAAGCAAATCTTTTTTTACACGCTTGGAGTAAGTCAAAGTGAAGAAAAGTAGATGCAGATCCACCTCGAAACTCCTACTGCCGTAAAACACTTGGAAGCGATAGAATTGCAACACACCGTTTCATTCATTGGTTTTTAAATTTTGGAAGTAAACCACTCCCATTCATTTTAAACCACGCCCCTTTACCTTAAACCACGCCTTTTTAGGCTTCAATCACGCCTCTATGTAGAAAAAGCGTAGTCTAGAACGATGAGGTGCGATGAGAGAGATAGGGTGTGGATTGGAACGCAGGGAGTAGTGTAGCTTAGCTCACAAAGGGCGTATCTGAGGTCTAAAAGGCGTGGTTTATCCTGAATGGGCGTGACTTGGCTCTGAATTGCCGTACCTTAGATCGGAAAGACGTCGTTTAGATCTAAAAGGGCGTGGATTAGATCCTTCCCCTTTCGAGTAATCGCAAATCCTGTCAGTATGTAAGTCAGAATGAAGAGAATTTGGAGCAGATTCACTGAAAGGATGGAGTACGCAATTG
Organism: Podabrus alpinus; assembly: GCA_932274525.1. Lineage (NCBI taxonomy): Eukaryota > Metazoa > Arthropoda > Insecta > Coleoptera > Cantharidae > Podabrus > Podabrus alpinus. The sequence goes on along the minus strand of OW026456.1, from coordinate 65,827,278 downwards.
CAAGTTTTAATTTGTTTTCCCAGAAATTGAAAGACTGCCGTGTGAATTCACATGGATGCATTAGAATTGCAGAACACCGTTTCATTCATCAGCTTTAAATTTTGAAATTAAGGCACGCCCTTTAGTTTTATACCACCCCCTTTGCTCTAATAGTACTCCTTTTTAGATCTAATCCAAGCATACTAAGCCGGTATGTTTTAGAACGATGGGGCGTTGTTTAGTAGAAAAGGGTGTGAATTGTAACGAATTGGTGGGTTGGACAGGATGGGGCGTGGTTTGGAACCAAGAGGCGTTGCTCAACTTTGAAACACGTAGCCTTAGGTTTAAAAGAGCGTTGTTTAGACTGGATGGGGCGTGGCGGAACGAAGGGGTTTGGCTTATCTCCGAGGTGCCGTGTCTTAGATCGAATGGGCATTGCTTAGGCCTAAAGGGGCACAGCTTAGACCGAAGGGGGTCCGGTTTAGAAAGATAGGAAGTTACTTAACCAGAAGGGGGGTAGTTAATATCAAAGGGCGTGGCTTTGATGCGAAAGGGCGTGACTTTGGTCCGAAAGGACTCTTCTCACGGATCACGTATTAACATTTTGAATGCTGATCTAAAATAAAGGTATTTCCAATATAAATTATATATAAATAATAATAGATTAATGAGCTGTTTAATGTTGCGATTCTGCGAAATCCACATAGTATATTCGTACCACACACAACTGTACGCTTTATTTAAACAAATATCATGAATTTTTTTGGATAGAGAAAACTATAAGCTTTAATTTTTTTTGATTGATTGAGCCATTTTGGAGTAATACGCAAAAATGTGAGGTTATAGAATCGCTCCACTCTTTAAATAGGGAGTAAAGATGCCACCGTAGGTTTTCCAGGTGGGTCTGCTCTAAAATCTCTTTATTTTTACTTACAACTCCATGCATGTTTAAGTGGATTTTCTTTCACTCAAAAGTAGAAGTACTAACAATCCTAAGCTCATAGATACCATAAAGATCAACTTTAATTAAATTATTACCTTTACAATTTATTTATTTATCGAGATCATAGCAGCAAGTATGAAAATGAAGGCTTATCGTTGGTCGAATAATGGCAGATGATTATATTATACAATATTATATATGTTTAAAATTAACATTGTATGTTAAACCAAGCTAATAAAGTATTGCATTTTAATAAATGCGCAAATATTCTAATCTATTTGAATAAAAACACAATAAAGTGACTTACACTAATTGTCTCCGAATTGTCTTACTTTTTTGTGCTTTTATACAAAATAGATTAGAATATTTGTACATTTAGTAGAGTTCATGGCTCGTCAAATTGTGATTTATTTTTGCACTTTTTGGTTATGGTTGTGAGAATTTTTACTTCCCTATAAGGAAGTATTGTAATCATGAAAAAATTCGATGTCGGTATTTTAACGGAAATATCCGTTTTGAGCATTTCTGAATCCGTTTTGACTACTTTCGCAATGATGTCTGTATGTATGTATGTATGTGTGTATGTATGTATGGATGTATGTAACGCAAAATGTCTGTAAGTTCTGTATCTCTGGAACGAATTGTTATATAGTAACAAAATTTCATATTTAACACTTTAATCAATATACAAAGGCACCATTTGATTTTGGAGGAAATCCTTAAACCGGAAGTAGCACTTTACTTGAAGGACGAAATGGTTTTTCTTCAATATCTCAGGAACAAATTGTTATATAGTAACCAAATTTCATATTTAACACTTTAATCAATATACGAAAGAACCATTTGATTTTGGAGGAAATCCCTAAACCGGAAATGGCACTTTACTTGAAGGACGAAATAGTTTTTCTTCAATATCTCAGGAACGAATTATTATATAGTAACCAAATTTCATATTTAATACTTTAATCGGTATACGAAGGCACCATTTGATTTTGGAGCAAATCCCTAAACCGGAAGTAGCACTTTACTTGAAGGACGAAATGGTTTTTCTTAAATATCTCAGGAACGAATTGTTATCTAGTAACCAAATTTCATATTTAACACTTTAATCAGTATACTAAAGCACCATGTGATTTTGGAGGAAATCCCTAAACCGGAAGTAGCACTTTACTTGAAGGACGAAATGGTTTTTCTTCAATATCTCAGGAACAAATTGTTATATAGTAACCAAATTTCATATTTAACACTTTAATCAGTATACTAAAGCACCATGTGATTTTGGAGGAAATCCCTAAACCGGAAGTAGCACTTTACTTGAAAGACGAAATAGTTTTTCTTCAATATCTCAGGAACAAATTGTTATATAGTAACCAAATTTCATAGTTAATACTTTAATCGGTATACGAAAGCACCATTTGATTTTGGAGCAAATCCCTAAACCGGAAGTAGCACTTTACTTGAAGGTCGAAATGGTTTTTCTTAAATATCTCAGGAACGAATTGTTATCTAGTAACCAAATTTCATATTTAATACTTTAATCGGTATACGAAAGCACCATTTGATTTTGGAGCAAATCCCTAAACCGGAAGTAGCACTTTACTTGAAGGACTAAATGGTTTTTCTTCAATATCTCAGGAACAAATTGTTATATAGTAACCAAATTTCATATTTAACACTTTAATCAGTATACTAAAGCACCATGTGATTTTGGAGGAAATCCCTAAACCGGAAGTAGCACTTTACTTGAAAGACGAAATAGTTTTTCTTCAATATCTCAGGAACAAATTGTTATATAGTAACCAAATTTCATATTTAACACTTTAATCAATATACGAAAGAACCATTTGATTTTGGAGGAAATCCCTAAACCGGAAATGGCACTTTACTTGAAGGACGAAATAGTTTTTCTTGAATATCTCAGGAACGAATTGTTATATAGTAACCAAATTTCATATTTAACACTTTAATCGGTATACGAAAGCACCATTTGATTTTGGAGCAAATCCCTAAACCGGAAGTAGCACTTTACTTGAAGGACGAAATGGTTTTTCTTAAATATATTATGATAAATATTTTATTGATGAATTTTTATTTTTTAATCAAAATTAAAGCAAGTAAAATTTAATTATTTAATTAAATAATAAAATAAAATTTAAATAATATTTCTGCGAATCTTTAGATGAACGATGAAGGAATGATTCCTTATAGGGAAGTCATGTGCTGGCCACATCAGATTTTTACTTTCCGAACCCCTAGGTAAGGAAAGTATTGTTATCAGTCAAAATTTGACCCCCCAATTTTTTGACAGATGTTCACGTTTTGAGGTCCCCTGAATCCATTTTTATCATTTTTGGAAGGATGTCTGTATGTATGTGTGTGTGTGTGTGTGTGTGTGTGTGTGTATGTACGTCTGTGAACACGATAGCGTCTAAACGAAGCAAGCAAATCATTCCAAATTTTGCATATAAGCTTTTTCCTGTCGTAGGACGAAGCCAGATGAAAATAATTTAAATCGTGTAACGGGAAAGGGGGGTTTACCTGGAGCTATTATGACATTATGCGTCATAACTTCGAAACGAAATTAAATATGTAAAAATATTAATAACAAAAAATTAGCGCTATGGAATTTCCTACATTTTTTATTAATTGGGTGGTGGTGTACATGGATTGCTTGTTTTACTTATCGTTTGAGTTTGAAATGAATTTTATTATTTGAACTGATTTTTATTTTTCTTGATTTGTTTAAATTTAATGAATGTGATCTAATTGGTTTAAACGTTTTAGATGGTTTAAGTGGGACCCCATGATTTATTTTGCGGTGGTGATGTTTATTTAAGTTTAACCTTTTATTATCTTTGGAAATAGCTTTGAAAAGAACTTTGTTGCCCATATTTGAACCTGCAAAGCCCTGATACCCCCTGCCCAACGTAATTAAGCCTTAACTGCCTTAAGTAGTTATCTTAAGTATTTAAGAAATCATATATTTTAAGGAATTTAGTTATTTTATGTTTTATATACGAGTACAAATGTACTTCTCTTCTTCATTTCATGCATTAGGCTCTAAGGTCTGTGACGGTGTTCATTTCTTCCTCGGTTGGCCGACTTTCTTTCTTCACTTTGGCTTATATCGTTTTATTTGTACCGGTATTCTTTTTTCTAAATTTTTTTTCAGATGTTCTGATCATTTACTTTTGTTTTCCTGAAGTCTATCTTCTATAGAAGATTCCCAACTCCTCTCTAATCTCGATATTCCTATTCTATCCTCCGTCGTGCACCCCTTGACCGGTCTAAAAATCTCTTTTCCGCTTCCTAGATCTAACTTTCTTGTCTTGTATTTGTTACAATGTAGGTACAATTAAAAATTAGCATCTTTGTCACCACTTCCATCGGGAACTTTTTGAGTAGAAATATTTTTTTAGTTTTTGACCTATAACTTTTATCAGCACCAGCGGCCTTCTCGTAGCTTTGGATTTATATTTATTATTTCAAGGCCGACATTTTTACTTAATTTCTTCTACATCAAGGCTAAGCATCTTTTATGCTAGTTCCCGCTCTACTGACAGCTTCCATATCCATATTAAAATCCTTCGAAGGTTCCAAACAATAATCCTAAGAATTATCGTCGATTCCCCACGGTATGTGCCCAACAAAGTGATACAGCGCAAACTTAAATTAACCCAGTGAAAGGTAAGATTGAAAAATTCAGTGCAAACTACTTTGACAGACTCCAGAGCCAAATTGACTAGCAGTTAATCTAATGTACGATAATGAAGTTCACCGACTACAACGGTTTAAAACCTTTGGACTTGACTTCGCGATTCAAAACATAACATAACTAAGTACAGAGAAATTTTATACCTTTATATTTTTTATCGCATCACGACATGATCTGAATTTGAAGATATTAAAATTAAGAAGTTTCAGTTAGAGGAGCAGCATCAATGGATGTCTACTTGTTTTTCTTCATTATCATATAATTTACTCATTGTGAAAAAAAATATTGTAAATATTAATTGAACCGTCTGGGAATCTTCAGATCGTCCTTCACCATTCAATTTTTTCATGGTAATTCGTATATAAAATAAATAAATAAATACAAATTCATAAATAATCTGCTTCCTAATATTATTATGAAAATATGTCATAAATTTTTTTATCGCGCTACTTACACAAGGAACAAAAACAACAAAATTTGAACATGTTATCATCAGTGTGTTTGTGGATAAGTTAAATTTAGCAGCCCAATTTATGCGGTAAGTAAATATAATAGTTTTTCATATTAGAGCTACTATTGTCTTGAATTCATGCTGATCTTGAAAATGCTAAAAATATTTCAATTCGTTCAAAATCAATCGGTGCTAATAATAAATAAAGAACATTATTTGGCGCAATAATAAAGACTCGATATTTAATTTATGATAAGTTTGCAACATTTTGAGCCATAAGGAAGTAGATTGTCACATAAAATCAAAAATTTAATATCAACAAAATCGTTGCACAGCCAAGAAACTTGTGGGAATCTTGATAACATTATTATGATTGTAGATTTAATTTAATTCACTATAAATTAATGTTTAATTATAATACAATTGCAAAATTAATTTAATAATATTTAAAAAAATGTATTACATGTAGGAAATTCCAGAAGTGTCCATTTCATTTTTACTTAACCAGCTTAATCAAGTTCACCCTAGGGATCTTTTAAACCGTATTACACCCTGTTAATTTTAATGTTTGAACAATAATGAGGGTGGCGTGTAATATGTCGCATTTGTTACCTTTTCATATTTTAATTCTTAAAAATTAAAACTAAAGTGCGTCCCCGACCTTAATTTGCATTCAAATTAAAATGCGGTTTCATTAACTGACGATTTTTTTAATATTAATCTTGGAGGTATCCCATTCACTAATTGCAGAATGACAGTCCAAGACGAAAAAAAATTAATTATAATTTGGAAACTTTCAGCGCGATAATTTAACTGGGTCACTTTTTATTTATAAAACGAACAAATGTTATTTTATTGAAAAATCGCTAACTTCAACGGTAATTATTGTAATGAGTGATGTAAAATTAGTGGTAGGTATAGGTTAAACCGACACACTACAAATTTAATCTCACGTTAGTTAACACTTTACAACTGATGATTAACTTCGTGATATCCAATCAAGAAAATTAATGAACCCAATTACCGACACTTGCAAATTAAATTAAGGATTTAAATACCAACTGCTTATCAAACTGATAGATTTTATAATCAACTTTCTAATTTTACGAATTTTTATTATTTTATTTGAATAGAAAAACAAGATAAAATTGAATTGATTGTTTAGTGTGAAGCCGGCATTAAATTATAATTTTTACCGCATCGACTTCAAATTTATTTGATTTTAGTTCTCTTATAGATTTATCACATTTTTAGTTAATTTCAATTAAACAATAAATTTATAAAGCTTTGTTGGGGGATATTTGCTTGGCAACATTTTTAATTATATTTGTTTAACTTCATACAATGCAGAAAATGAAAGGAAAATAATATTTCTGCTTTGTTATTAGTTTTTAAATCATTTTAATTATATTATTTCTTTTGATATCCTTATTTTCCGATGATTACAAAAAATGAAACAATCACATGCGTTATTTCGCGTGACAGCTTAAGCGTTCCGGAGAGATTACCCTGGCGCAATCCCGATATCCAATATACCTTGTCGGGATTTTGAATGCCGGAATTTCAGCTTTCGGGATTTCGTTACAAACTCAGTATTAACCTGTGAAAATTATTAAATTAAAAATTAACAATCTAAGGAAATGAAATATACTTAAAAGTTACAGCTGGGTATCCAAATTAGGTATAACAATTTAATAAACAAAATTATCGATTTATTTAATTAATTAATGAAGTACTTAATTCATAAGCTTTGCCTGTTTGTTATGTCGAATTTAATAAATAAGAACATAATGATTTGTATCTCTTTAGTTGGTAAATCAGCCTATCGTCCCACACCTTGTTGAATGCCTGAAAATGTAGGTACATTTATGTACCCCCCCCCCTTCATCGCAAATTTTGTTAATGAAATAGGTATCAAACGTTTGAGTTTCTATAAAAATCGTTTGAACCACACGGATCGCGAAGTTATTCGCAAAAACTTTTTATTGGGGAGGGGGGAGCTGTATAAACAGCAGCCCCCCACCCACTAACCCAGAGGTCTTGAATAAAAATTCAATTCTTTAGAACAATTTTTGGAGGGACTGTAGAAATGCTTTTTAAGATCTGATTTTTTAATAAAATCGATTCCAGTCAATCGAGAATCGTTTGAGCTCCAATAATCTTCAATTTCCATCGTTTGCACCCTAAACGTAAAAATGTTAGAGCCTTTGAAAGATTTTGAATTTGAGTCATATTTCACTCCCCACCATCGTAAATTATTTAATAAAATTAATGTCAAATTATATGAGCCTCTTTTGAGCTCCAATAAGCTTCCATTATCGTTTGAACCACACGCATCGCAAATTAAAAATTTCATTAAAAACTTTGCGAAGGGGGGGGGCGAAATGTCACTCAATTTCATAATCTTTGAAACGCTCCAACATTTTCGTCTTTGGGGTACAAACGATGGAAATTGAAGCTCATTGGAACTCAAACGACTCTCGATCGATTAACACCAATTTCATTCAAAAAAATTTTTGTAATTAAACATTTTTAACATTTATTCGCGACCAAACAAATAATTCATGAATAACTCACAGCAGTACAGCGGATTAGGAAATTATTTTTATCGTCTATGATGATCGTTTTCTTTTTTCTTCTTCTTCTTCTACTTTTATTAAGAAGTCTCCATCAACAGGTTCAGGTTCGACCTGTTCTTTACTAATTTTTGTAATTATGTAGTTCTATGAACATTTTTGGTTTTACTTCTCAGATAGTTTGATAGGCTTACCTTTCGATGTGCCTGCACCTTGTTTCTTATTGTTATGACGGCAAAGTATTAACTCAAGGAGACCGACGGCTTTATGTCGGTTTTTTAGACTGTGCCCGAAGTCAAACCGAGGAATTCTACGCTAGCAGTTGATCGCGCTACCAGGCCATGACAGTCGTCGTTTTCTTTTTTAAAGCTAAAAAATTACATATATTTTAATAGTTATCAGCAACACTAAAATTATGTGCGCTACTTGCTCGGAGAGATGTTAATTTCCTATTTCACAATCTTTGAAACGCTGTAACTTTTTCACCTTTTGGGTGCACACGATGGAAAGTGAAGCTTATTGGAGCTCAAATGATTCTCGATCGACTCATATTTACTTTATTAAAAAAGTCACATCTTAAAAAATGCATTTCTACAGCTCTTCCCAAAATTGTTCTAAAGAATTGAATTTTTTTTAAAACCTTTGGGTCTGGGATATTCGCAGATTTCATATTAATAATTTAATATTATATATAATAAAATTAAAATTGAGTGTTAAGAGCGTAGGTTGTTCGGAGGTTCGGACCTCGTGAAAAAATATTGTTTTGTGGAAAAACTATGGGGGTGCTAGCTTTAATATTTGGGTGCTAGGCGGTGCTAGTTCTAAGGAATCGGGAGCTAGCTTTTTGACAAAAATAGCAACTGGGGGGGGGGCAAAATAGCAGACCCACGTGTGGGTGCAGCTAAATAACTGCACCGAGAATCAAATCTCTATAAGACAAGAAAAGCAAGTTTACCCAGCTTTACTGTTGTGTAACGAATAAAAACATATATTTACAAAAAAAATAGTATGTTCCACAACTAGAGACAGAAGCGATCTACTTTCAATCATGCATCCCATTTGCACAAGTGATTAAGAGGCGCTTGTCTCGAGTTGTGTATACTATTTTATGCTATACTAATCCATTACAAAAGATAACATTGATTGTAATTATTATAAAGAGAACATATAAAATAGCACCGGTGACATTCAACGCCTACGCGCTGATATGAACAAAACATTGTAATCGGATGACATAATGCCTTACTAAGTAAACGATAAAATAAATAAACAAGTTAACAAATAAACTCAACTTGAGAATGAAGAAGGTCATGCGTCTTGCAAATGTCGTCATAAATTCACCTTTTAAGTGTTAGGATTGCATAAAAATATTTTCATCTATTACATCGTTATTATTTTAATCGGTGTAAACTATTGAAAACTTTCGTGCCCCACCAAAGATTTAATCTTTACCACGAAACCGCTGAAGTATAAAATCCGCGCATGCATTTTCAAACAATTAGTACAAAATTATAGTTTCTTTAATGTCGAAAAAAGCGACTTCTTCTCGGTGGGGGGTACTGGTTTTACGTCAACTCAGCACCTCCACCAAAGATATTGTTTTTTTACCGCGAAAAGCGTTGAAGTAAAAAATTCGCGATTGCAGTACAAAATTTGCAAATAGTTAGTACAAAATTATGGCATTATTCTTTTTTTTTTGAAAAGGTGGGGGTGCTAGCTTTAACCGGGTTTAGCCAGATGAATTCCAAACGTGCTAGCTTTTTCTTTATCGTTCCTTGTCCATTGGATATTTTGGTTTTTGTTTGGAGAAATTAATTGTTGTAGTTTACTTAACGTTTTTGTTGCCTTCCATTAGGAATAATCAGTGGCCTTTGATGGACTTAGGGCTTTCTAAATATTTTTGGATACTTTGATTTTTCATCTCTACTAACATTTCATAAAATTCACTTGTGACTTGATTGAGTCTGAATTTATTACAAGGGTACCTTGTTTGTTGTCACCGTTTACGGAGTACTTTTTCTGTTTTATTTCCTTATCTTTTGCATCCGGAATTGCCCACCATTCAAACTATTGTATGTTGGTTGTCAATTTGTTCTCTACTTCTTTTATATCTTCTTCTGCTTTTAGACAGATCTTAAGTGATATGTGTTGGTCTGGTTCTTCTTTGAAAATACTCCAGCAGTTTTTCTACTATACAGAATTGGCTGCCTTTCTTTACCGACTATTTGTGTAAATATGTTTACGTCCAGGTCCAACCAGGATTCGGCTTTTATTTTATTGGTGTCAATAACTTTTGTAATCCAAAAATCGATACCCGTGTGAAAACAGCGACAAATCTTAGCGACAAAATTTACCGATGATGTCCGAAGCAAACGCTGTGCAGTAGTTCATTTGATAGATATAAACATGCCCATGCGCAGTCATAGACTATATTTAAATTAATTTCACAAGTTTTCTTACATGAAATTTTAAAATATAATTAAACTGATACCATAACACATAAAATTACAAAACAATCAACGTTAATATAACATTAAATTCAATTGCACCAACACCTATTTTTCACATTAATCAAAATTTTCCGCATCTAGTATCAGTTGCATTTACACTTCGAGCATACAAATTAACATTAAATTAAAACAGACGGACAGACGGACGGACGGACAGACACGGAGCCAGATCATAAGGCTTCTTGTTATACTTTGTATAGAAGCCTAAAATTAATTTCTTCAAAACGGGACATAGGTCCACTTTTAAATTAATACCATTGATGGTCTGTGTCACGGGCTACAACCCCATGGCGGTGGCGTTCATTTGCAAAGGGGAACAGGGGGTAGAAAATTCACTTATATACAATTTTTTGACAAAATGTGATTTTCAAAAAAATCTCCACCTTAAGAAATATTGTAAAACATTTTTGTTGTGTTTACTTTAAGCTTTCGTTAAGGTGGGGAATTGAGAAATACCGGGGAAATGGCCGCCAACGACGCTACTGTCGAAAATATTATTAAATTTAATTCAGTTTCACACCTTTTGGAGTAATTTTAAAAATCCATTTGTGGTATTCATTTCCAACAGATGTCGCACCAAAATATACATTAGTGACAAAGACAGCACCATTCATTGTTACCCTTGTTACCATTGCTTTTAAAAATAAATTATATTACCTGATCCCTCATAAAACACAATTTTTATTATCTACCACACGCCTGTTGCTCGGAGCTAGGGACCCCGCGCCTGTTGCTCGGAGCTAGGCACCCCACGCCTGTTGCTTGGAGTAATTTTTTTTGAGTGAAAAGCCCCTCCTTTCGACCGAATCCAACTTTGCCAAATAGTTACACGAACACACAACAAGTAGTATTATTAAATAAATAATATACTTGCGGAGCGTATAACGACACCTCCTTTTTCGACAAGGACAAGGGTAAAATCGATTACGTCTAGAATCTTCATGTCGGATGTTTTGCATTATAGTCACTTCATTTTAAGAAAGTGCTCGTAGAATTCTTTTTTATTATTACGATTTGGGGGTCAATGGATAACCTATATTGTCTCTCCTTCTATTGAAATAATACTTAGTAGTCTGCTCATTACATTACAATACTTAAAATGAAAATAAAATTCTTTGGAATTTTTCGGCATCGAAATGTTGGTATCAGTCCGTCCCTGACAAAGAGTATTTTTATTTATTGTGCTGATGGCTGTTGGACACGATCATTAATTTACAGAACTTAATGTTCTTAATATGGACACTTACACGGAGAAACTATAAAATAAATGCAAATGGTGCGAATGCACACGCAACCACTGCAAGGTACCCCCTTTATATAAAAATCGTTAATTTCAGAATTTTATTAAACAAACAAATCACGTTTTCAAACAGAAGCGAAATATTCTGTCCATCAGAAGGGGGATTAAAAAATAATTATTTTTTTTAGTAGTTCCGGTCCACCCTGTAGCTCCGAAACGGTTCATAACAGCAATGACTACACAAATGTTTAGAAATTCTTTCTGGCGAGGGGATTTAAAATTAATTATTATTCAAGGTATAGAAAAAGTTAATTAAAAATACACAAACTGATTTGAAACCATAACATGGTTTATGTTCAAGATTCATTTCCGCAAGTAGTAGTAATAATGAGATGTTGGAAGTTTTTACAGCTTTTCTAACTACTGTTAGCGAGAGTGTGTAAACAGTGATTTTATAGCTTCCATTATTTGTTTTATAAAAACTTCAAAAGCGTATCGATTGTATCGAATGTCAAATCAAGCTGTGCGATATCACTTAACAATATAACTAATTTAGTTCGATTAGTAAGTACCAATGAGTAATTGTTCCGTTTTATTTTAAAAGCAACTGCAATTTACACTATCGACTATCGGTTTCCGACATTGATACAGAATTGTACGCTTTGACTCACTTCATGACAAAGAGTTGTGTTACTCATATCGTCATATTTATCATATATTTTAATTAACTTTGTAAAATATACAATGTGAGCGTGGTAGAATACTCGTATGAATTCTCCCCAAATTTAAATTTTTAAAATCATTCGTTGGATTTTGTTGTACGGTTTCGACTTGTATTACTGAGGGTTCCCGGTTGCTCCGGGATAATATTGTATTTTGTTTTCATTATGAGTTTTTTTCGACTTTTATACTTGTGTTGGTATATCCTAGGGCCTATGCTGACCGCACTCATATACATTGATTCGTGCTATGTTAAATAGCAGGGATTGTTGTTTCACACCTAGGCGATTGTGATCACATGCACCGTCATCTACTGACTCCGCTAATTTGAATTTGATTGTATTTTAATAAAATTTTCTTATAATGTAATGTATACGTAACGGCCTTCAGGCCGCACAACCAAGGTAATCACTTACTAGTTAATTAATTGTTTTAAATATAAAAATGGTTAAATAAGTGCATGTCTCTGTAACCCATTTGCGATTTGTAAATTATTTTGAAAACCTAAAATGTTATTTTAGGCCGCACAACCACGACAATCCACACTAGTTTTTATATTTAAAAATAAAAATAGGTTTTATGCAGCTTTGTTTTATTTCTTTAAAATTTATCAATCTCAGCACATTATCCGACTTTCTCCTTATCGGATATTGGAGCCAATCAACTGACCAAATCCTCATCAAAATTCATTTTCATCAATTTCCTATGGGCCCAAAATTATTCTTATCACCTTTTTTCGATAATTCTCAGTTTTTCATTCTTCTGTAATTGTCGAATTCAGCAGGGCTCCCCAGTTGTTATTTTTTTCTCAAACAGCTAGCTCCCGATTTCTGAGAGCTAGCACCCAAATATTAATGCGAGCACCCCCTAGGTTTGTTCATAAATCTATAAATTGTCCATAAAAAAATATCAACATTGAATTTTGCGCAAATCTAGGGGGTGCTAGCTTTAATATTTGGGTGCTAGCCGTTGCTAGCTCTAAGAAATTGGGAGTCAGTTTTTTGAGATAAAATAACAACTGGGACGGGCTATCGTTATTTTGCCCCACTCTCCAAGTTAATTTTTTTTCAGAAATTTAGGTGCCGATTCCTAAGAGCTAGCACCCAAATATTAAAGCTAGGATCCTTCTTCATTTCAATTGCAATCCACTTTAATTTGATTTCTTGAAGATTTTTCCAGTATTTGGGTTCGTCGTCTTGAATCCCCTGCTTAAAATTTTCGAATGCTTTCTCAGCAACGTTGGTGATGCTATCTTCACAATTAATTTTTCTTATAGTCTTTGGTTCCGTAACCAAATATCCGTAACGGATATCAGGTCATTATCTGACACCGGTTAAATTTATTATTCCTTCATGCAAAATTTATTGCTAAATAATAACATTTTGGGCACATAGTTAAACACTATAGAATGTCATTTAAGGAACAAGAATGTTTTTAGGAAAAAACATTTTATATTATAACCGTTCTTAATTTAACACTATATTATTATGGAATATTATACTCAATAATATGTATATTTTTATTTGATTTTCAATGTTTAATTAACATTTAACGGTCGTAGAAAACCATAGAATCATAATCGGTTGTACGCGTATCATCGGATCATCAGATCATCGGATCATCGTATCATCGTATCATCGTATCATCGTATCATCGTATCATCGTATCATCGTATCATCGTATCAACGTATCAACGTATCATCGTATCATCGGATCATCGTATCATCGTATCATCGTATCATCGTATCATCGTATCATCGGATTAACAGATTAATCATCTGTATATAGGTTGAACTAAATCTAACATGAAGTAAACTAATTATTTCAATTAGAACTTCACATATTCAAATTCAACATGTCTGAAGAAGCAACTGTAAACCATCACGAGCTTCACTTGAAAACAAAGCGAGAAACATATCAAATGATGAAATCAAAAGAAACCCCCGAAGAACATGCTCAGAGGTTCCTCCGTTCCCTCCCCAACAAATCTCTCGACTCTCACACTGCCAATTTGGCTAACCTGCAGTTAAGTAATAAAGAAGGAATGTTTATTGATTGTGTAGAATCGCACACTGCTCAAGTGGACAACTCAAATTTGCACAAAGGTGAAACAATTCACAAGAACCCTTCTGAATCTTGCGCTGTTCGTTTGGCCTACACCCGTTTAAAAAATCAGAAAAGATTAAAGAATGAATCAGATGAAGCTCGCGCCGATCGCTTGGCCAAGAAACGTTTGAGAAATAATAAAAGACTCCAGAATGAATCTACCGAAACACGCGCTGCTCGTTTGGCCAGGATGCGTTTAAATAAACAAGAATACATCCGCAAAGAATCTCCGAACTCCCGCTTTGATCGGTTGGCCAAAGAGCGTTTAAGAAGTAAGAAAAGACTCCAGAATGAATCTACCGAAACACGCGCAGCTCGTTTGGCCAGGAGGCGTTTAAATAAACAAGAATACACGCGCAACGAATCTCCGAACTCCCGCAATGATCGGTTGGCCAAAGAGCGTTTAAAGTATCAGGAAAGAAGCCGGAATGAATCTGATGAAGCTCGTGCTGATCGATTGGCCAGAATGCGTTTGAGGAATAATAAAAGACTCCAGAATGAATCTACCGAAACACGCGCTGCTCGTTTGGCCAGGAGGCGTTTAAATAAACAAGAAAACACCCGTAACGAATCTCCGAACTTCCGCTTTGATCGGTTGGCCAAAGAGCGTTTAAAGTATCAGGAAAGAAGCCGGAATGAATCTGATGAAGCTCGTGCTGATCGATTGGCCAGAATGCGTTTGAGGAATAATAAAAGACTCCAGAATGAATCTTCCGAAACACGCGCTGCTCGCTTGGCCAAAGCACGTTTGTATAAAAAAAAAGTAATGAGAAACCCAAAGGCAAATCATTAATAAAATTTTGTAGAACAAAGGCTAATTTATACCAATTGATTATTTCATGTTATAATTTGTGTGTGTTCATTTTTTTAGGTTATAGCTGACCCGGCAGACGTTGTCCTGCCCAAATTTCAATATTTGCCTACATGTATTTTTTGGATCCAATCCGCATAATGACGTTGCGACTTATTTGGTCATCGCAAATACCAAACGTATTAAAAAAGGATTAAATAAATAAATTAATGAAAAAACTCGGCGCTCCGCGCCTTGCAAAGGGGGCGCCCCCTTCACCCCCGCAAGGGGGCTCCGCCCCTTGGACCCCCGGATTCCTTCTATTTTAGTCTCCGACTAATATCTTTAACATGGAACATGCTTTTCGGTACTAAACCGTTTATCATAGTTTTCCTCGAGATTTAGGGGTGCCTATCTCGTTTCTTCTTCTTACTGTTAGTTATAATAGGATAATCCCTAATAATTTTTGTGTTGGTAATAAAAATTTACTATATATATAAGCAAATTTTCTTTTTGCGCTCGGTTTCGGATTTAAATTTTTGGTAATAAAAATTTTGTTATTGAAAATTCATTATTGTGAATGCGAAGATGTTATTCGATAATCTACTCTATATTCAAATTATAAACTATAAATTTGAATTATACATGTGGTGCCGATTTTTCGTGTCGATTTTTGGTGTCGGTTTTTGGTGTCGGTTTTTGGTGTCGATTTTTGCGAGGTAACGACCGTAAAAACATGTTCCATGTTAAAAATTATTTTTTTACTCCGAGAAATGTACAATATTCATTCATACCTATGGGTTATGAAATGATGTCGAAATTGGACAGCGAGAAATACGATTTTATACATATAAAATACGTTTGGTGAAGAAAAGCAGTTTTTGGGCATTTCTAGGCAATTTAGTAATCTGAGCTACCGACTCGAACAAACTCCACGTCGCTAGCTAAAACGATTCAAGAGATATCTGCGATTATATGGAAGTATATTTAGGGGTGAGGGGGTAGGGTTGAAAAGTACATACTTCGATAGAAACGCTTATTATATCTCGAAAACCGTCGATACCTCATTTTACGGATTCTGCGTAGGGGGGTTGGGTACCTTCATATCTAGGCTAAACCTCCAATTTTAGACTAAAAACGGTTTCAGCTAACGACCTCCGGTTTATTTGAGTGGAAGTTAAGGTTTGCAGCTAAAACCAAATGGGGTTATGCAACTTACGAATATGTCCAGAAATAACCGAAAAATGGCATTAAACAAATCACTTCAAAGTAAATTTTCAGTCACTTATAAACATATTCGAACATTACATACCCCTCTTAGATTTTAGCTGGAAATTTTAGCTATAGCTTCAAATAAACCGCAGGTCGCTAGCTAAAAATATCTGCGATTATATCGAAGTACTTTTAGGGTGGGCACATTTTCGGGGGAGACATATATTGAAGTGTGTTTTCAAATGCACAAAATTAAATATTTAATTATGAAATAAAACCAAATTTTAAACAATGAAAATAAAATAAATAACGTAGATCATAAGTGTGTGAAAATTCAAAAAGGAAAAACAAAGGAAAACGAATTTGGAGAGATGTCAATTGCGATAAAAGACGCAAAAGGGGGTTTTTACAATGATTTGTAAAACTCGATAATTTAAATTAATTTCGAGAGAAATTAATGATCAATGTGATTGCGATGTGTGGATTAATCCATATAAGGCGAAATAGCGAGAAAATACTTTGGATTGTGAAAATTATTGTAATTCAAAAATTACAGAAGTGAATTGCATGTGCAATAAATGTGTTAATGTATGAAAAATTTTGGAAAAGTTATATGAATCGATATTGATTATAAAGACAACGTAATTGATAAAAAAAAGGGTACAATTGGAAAATTCCACGCCTATGTACATAAATTTGGACTTGCACAGGGAAATAGTTGAATTTTGAGGCCAACGTATCCTTAAAAAATTAGCATAATAAAGGTTTGCGTACCTATTGAATGGAACTAGACAAAAATAACTAACAAAAATCGGGAAGAACAAAAGGTAATTGGTTAAAAATATTAAACGTAAACCCAGTGAAAAATAAAGTTTTATAGAATAAGTTCGTTAAAATTGTCATCCTGTAACATTATAAATAGTATCAAGGGGTGGATAAACTGATTGTATGTGAAAACTAAAACTTCAAGAGAAAATCGTATTAAATCTGAATATGAGGAATAATATAAAAGTTTATCGACATCTAGGTACAAAAGGAAAAGTTAATATAAAAATTTTTTATTTAAATGTTCATAAAAAAATTTCTTATTTAAATGATTAAATGTTACATTGTTTGAAAGAAGATTTTATTTCATGTTAAAGTTAGCAAGAAAAAAAATTAAATAATAAAAAAGGTATTTACTGGTTGTCCTGGGACATTCACTCGAGTAGAACACGACAATATATAATACAATATGCTAATATCGACTTGGGGGGCTAGCGTTTCTTTTCCCCACCGGTAGAAACATTGATTAGTGGACAAACCTAGGGGACGCTAGCTCTAAAATCGGGAGATAGTTTTTTGAGAAAAATTATTAACTGGGGGGGGGGGTTGTAACGGATTCAGTTCATCTCTATTTTCTCTTTGATTTCCTCTGGTCGGTCGTTACTGCTTAGAACGCCTTAAAAATGTCTTTGTATTTCCATTCGAATTGTTTTTTATTTCTCTATTGTTTTGTATCAGTTGTTTTTCTGCTCCTACTGCCATTGATCCTTTCTTTTCCTATACATAATTTCTTTCCATAGATTTTTGGTATGCAACCCTTCGTATTTTTCCATTCTCTTCGCTATTGTCCTAAGCTCAAATTCTATTTGCTTTTCTTTGGGTATTACCTTACTCTGATTTCCAAGATTTTTCTTGTTAGAATGTATCTACATCTTTTCTGCCCAGAATCCTACTTCAGCTATAATTACCTCACGTCTGAGCTAGAACCCTTTGATCAATCTTACTTTCACTTTAATATCGCTCTTGATAAATTTTTGTACTTCTTATTGCATTTAATTACCCCTCGAGCCAACTCCTATTATAACAACGTTGTTACTTTTCTTTTTCATCTCTGTTTTGTCTACCTACATCTCCACTAGCTCAATTCTGACTTTCAACTCATATCTCTCTTTACTCCTCGCTCTTCTTCCTTCTTGTTAAAAGCTTCCTTGCATCTATCTCCTGTTTCAACTCAAACGAATTTTTGGAAATTTCTGTCATCGTGGTTTTAAAAATTTTATCATAAACTTTTCGTTTCTTTTTCCGTTTGCTTTTATTTTGGAAATTTTACCGTTTTCTTGGTTCTACTCCTCTTCTTACGCATGTCTTCGTCTTTATCTCTCTTCTTTCCTTGTTTCTATTCCCTGTTTGTATTTCCCTTTGTATAAATGTCGATTTCGATCGAAGAAATCGACAGTACGATTTCTTTTGAGTTTTAAAAATATTTCAACACTTTATCATTATGGTTGTACTATAAAATTTTTCATGCGTTTAATTTCACTTTGTTAGCGCTTTATCAGCGAGATAGAATTACAAAATTTATTGTAAACCTTATAACTTATAAAGTTCAATTTCTCTCAAGTTTTAAACTCAAAACCTCAGTTTTTTGTACCTTCATACCCACTAATAACTTTATTTATTCGCTATCGTCTTCAGAATTATTTAAAACATGCACTGCTTACTTCTGTAAACTTTCCTATTCAATATCTTTTCTAATCGATCTCCTTTATAGAAATGAAAAAAATTGAGTGAAAATTCAAAGGGTCATAAAAGCGCCAGGCCGGGGACTCGTTTTTATTTTGTTTAGTTATTATTTTACTTCCTGTCTCAGCTACGCAGCTGCTTGGTCCTTCGGTTAATTTTTTCTTATTCTTACAAAATTTTACTTTACCTTAGTTTGTCATCCGTCCTTAATTAATATTTCTTACCATTTATTTAAATCATCCTCGACATTCCCTTAATCATTATGTTCTCTCCAAACTTCTTCTATTTAAATTACCATGTCCATTCAACCAAGGTTAAAAACAAATGAATCAGAACCAAAAATGTCTCCAGGTTTTAGTACGATTCAAAAATTCAAATAGCCAACAAAATCCTGCAAAAAACAAAAATTTCCCATATAAATTTAACAATAATAAATTAATTTTTTAAACAAATGGAATTTTAATATTCCATTTAATAAGAATTTAATAAGAAAACCACTCCTAAGCTTTTGATGAGTAAGGAGGATCGTTCGAAGAGGAGAAACGATGGACTACTAATGCTAAAGGCACTGGTTCGAGTCCGGGAAGAGCTAATATTCTTTCTAACAATCTTTCCTTCTATGACCGTCTCCCCTACCAATCCGCATCGGCCAGCGTGGTAGGGTATGGCTAAAACCCTTTCTCTCAATAGAAGGAGAAATGATCTTAACTACACCGAAAAAAGTAATGTGCATAATATTAATAAACCCAGGTTCATTGTTCAAAAATCATAGATTATATAAATCTTTCATAAACATAATTACTTTTTGGCCATCGTTAACGATCTTGTAAGTGATTGCATTGGTTGTGTGGCCTAAAGGCCGCATAGAAGCGGATTATTATCATAAGTGTAAATCGTAACTGTTTGCCCATTTTTTAACTTATCCCTTGTGAAATATTGCAGCACTTCCAAATACAGTAAATTCTTTGTAAATTATAACACATAATTTTCCCGGTGCAGATTCGTGCTTGGCGTCCCTTTTCTGGGGATTTTATATACGGCGTCTCCCGATTAAAATTAGATCAGTTTATAATTTATATTGATAGATGGAAACGTAGATTGCGGAAATTGTGAGATTTTCATATTGGTAATGCCTTAATTTACACTTACTAAGGCAATAGAACTCTTTCATTGGTACATCATTGAAATCCAATCCCTGATCTTTTAGTGAGTGAAGACATAAGCAAGCAATGGATCATTAATTACGTAAGGACGATTATTGAAATTTCTGACTTCGTCCCTTCCCTATGTTAGGGTACGCAAGATTCTTGAGACCCCCCCAACCTTACCTAAGAATCATTTCTTAAAATTTTCGATCCCGCTCCTCATATTTGTAATATTATATATGTATATTATATATTATTTGTAATATTATATATCCTCATATTTGTAATATTAAATCTTCATATGAAAACATAATTTCAAAAGCTGAATAAAAACTGGTTTCAATTAATATAAAAATATACGTAAGGAGCACTTCTTAGACCTTCAACACTCCTACGTAAGGATTTGTAAGATTTTACATAACCCCCCCCTTACCTCAAAAACCCTTACGTAATTAATGGACGCTCCCTAAGTAGTTGGAACTTTTAATCTTATATGCAGAGATAACAAAACACCATCAAATTATAATAACTTAAGTTTATCTATGCGATAATAACGCCAATCAGTACGACCTTTAGGCCGCACAATCTAAAAAATCACGTACTACGTACTGTGAGCCGGAATACTCCAGTTTTTTTTAATAGAATGTACTTATTGTTCATAACGCAATTCTCCTTGGTTCATTTTTGAAGTACCAACCTAAAAAGTTCCAGTAAATTCTATTCTACCCCGGAATGATCACTTTCTTGTTGTCTTAATAATTCTCAAGAATATCTGTACTAAATGAAGGGGTTGTTTGCTTTATTCAATCATCAGACCTGTTGGGAAAGTACAAACGTTCTTGAAATTGTATCTTAAGGCTATTTTGTATCAGAAGGCAGAGGTAGAAATGTACGTATACGTTTAAAATAATTTAGTTATTATCTGGATTCGCAATGTTCTTACCGGCAGCGGCGGATCATGACTTTGTGGGGCTCCATGGGCAACCTGATCTGGAGGCACCCTACAAAATCGTTTCTTTGGAAAAATGACATCTGGCAACCCTGAGATATCGACGATTCTGAGACCCCCTTAAAAAAAAACTTTCAACTTTTTTTCAAATGTGACATCTGGCAACCCTGACGCACCCGACGATTCTAAGCCACCCCCCCCCAAAAGTCCCTTCGTTTTTTGAAACTAAAATTAAAATATCGAACGTGACATCTGACGATTCTGAGGCCCCAGGCGCGCACCTTGTGCGGGTGTGTGGTAATCCGCCACTGCTTACCGGGGCTCATTCTTACGTCTGTTATACAAGGAGTAGTAAGGTTGATGAGTAGCCATTAAACTTTTGCCAACATCCTAAACATCGTAATCCCGACTACGGAGATTTTGAAAAGGGCAAATTCGGGCGGCAGAAAATCCCGATAGCTCGGTAATTCTGAAAAAACCGAAATCCCCATGGTAGGAATTCCCGACCAAGCAAAATCCCGGGAGAAGGTCGTTTATAAATTACAATTGTTAAATAAATTTAAAAATCATTTTATTTTCCCAATATTTTGGAGTTATGTAATAAATTATATACTGACCGATTCTTGTTGATTTGATAACTCTTACGTTTGTCCTCTATTATCGATGAATGATGAGAATATTGTAAATTTTCGAAATTTAATTAAAAAGGACTGGAGAAAAAGACGAACTTTTATTTATAATTTAAATAAAGTTAAAAATTTATCTAGTTTGCTTTATCATGCAAAGCAATAACCCCCCCCCATGAACTTCGGCTCGATCCACCCTTGATTTATGGACGAAGGGGGGAGGGATGGGGAATTTCTAAAATTGTTACTTCACAACATTAATTTTTAGAATCTCATTATTTTGTTAAATTTTATAGTTTTCAAGTTATAGTATCTAGAATTAACGGGGGGAATAAAAAAAGGATATGTGACGAAATTTTTTGATGAAGGGAGTGGTAAGCAGTGCTTAAAATTGCGTGATGTTATTTATGAACGACCTTTAGTTCCTGTTTTATTGAGTTTGAATAAAAATATTTAAAAAGCACACATTCATCTGCTATTTCGTGGTGAAATAAAAAGATGACTTGGATAATAAAAATGTGGCAAATAATTAACAGATTGGGTTAGGTTAGAAAGTACAATTTAGTGAAACTCAAAATAAAGCGAACGATTAAATGATAAATAATTATATTATAAATCTGTACGAAGAAATTACAATGGGGCCCTGACAAAAAAATTTAGTATTATTTTTTTTAGTAAATACGATCCTTAGGATATCCTTTGCCATATATGTAATGTGGTTAGATTTTTCTAAAAGCGACTCATTTCGATGTAATTAAATAATGAAATTCAAATAAATTTAAATTATTTATTCAATCCGTGACGTTTATTTAATAATATTATTTAATTACATCGAAATGAGTCGTTTTTAGAACAATCTAACCACATCATATGGCAAAGGACATTAAAATGATCGTATTTACATAAAAAAAACGCTACTAAATTTTTTGTCGGTGCCCCTCCATTGCTTTCATGCACTACTGAAAGTGCAACTGATACTTTCATCATCATTTTCTGAGAGTGAAACTAACCTAGAATGAGAGAAAAGAAGAGATTGAACTTGATAATATTTTGTTATATGCATCAGTATAATATGGGTTAATCAGGATTTGCGTACTTTCTGCATTTTTATCTTGTCGGGATTTTGTTCTTGGTCGGTACTTCGTCTTCCTTCCGGTACTTCCACAATTGTGGGGATTTTCGACGGCAGTTTTTGAATTTGTGGGGATTTTTGGGTTGAAAGAGGATATGATTTTTGGAATTTTATACAAAAACCATAAATATACTTTGTAACGATTTTTTGAATCGTTACATTTTCTACTTTGCATTTGACAACTTTTGCAACGCCCTGTATGGTGGATTCATACATTAATTCTAATGTTGGCGCTATTGCTGTGTTTTCGATAGCGGGATCGCGATAGCGACTCGAAAAGGGAGAATAGTTTTGTAAAGTGCCAAGGAAGGTTGAGTTTTCGGAGAGCTGGTCGAATTCCTATTTGTGATGGAGCGATAGCCATGGATGTGGTTCAAGTGGCTGTGGCGAGGATTCGTTTTTTGGCTTACGCAATTCTCGTAGGAGGATTTTTTAGTTCGCGTAGGTGAGTGCGATATTTTTGGCTATTTCCATTGATTTCCGTTCTGGTTTGTCGTCTCTTGACCAAATTTGGGCATATGGCTTTGTCTTTTTTGTATTGCTCCCGCAATTACGCAATTTGTGGTAATTGTTATTTTATTTACTCCTTCGTACCCGAAATTGTTTTTCCTTGTATGCGTGAATACAAGTTTGTTCTGTGTAGTAATTGCTGCCTCATACTGTATGGTTTTTTATCTAAACGGTTTGTTTAGAGCCATTTTTTTGTGTAGTTTTAATACTGCAATTTTGATTTTGTCGAATTTATTTGAATGGGAACGCTGATAGCAAAAGATACGACCGCTTGGCCTGCCAGATAACAACGTTGTCGTTCGCATTGATAATTTGATTACTTTCCCATGATAAATATTTTAAATATTTATGCATTGTATTTTCTTATATTAGCTTTATTAATATTGTGTGTATTTAAATACGATTACCATCTAGGAGTGTGATTATTGTGGATTTTATATTTGCTCTTAGCAAATCACGTTTGACGTCGCATTCCATGCACTCTTCTAACAGGAGTTATAATCGATTGTTGGTGGTTGGTTTCTTAGTGTTTTCTGGTAGCGGTCGATCTTGCTATTTTAACACAGATGAGGTTGTGCCGTTCGACGAGTCGTTATATATTTTTCCGGTCACGGGGGCATCCTCCGTCCTTTGGTTATCTATTTTCTGAAGCACAAATTGTAATTTTTGCGTTTCTAAGTTCTCTCTTTGTACGGGGTGAAAACAATTACATGGCGCTCAGATTAACACCTTTTTTTTGCTACATTTATGTATTCTTAGCGCCATCCCGTATAATTGTGTAACATCGACTGAGGGTAGGGGGGGTTCCGTTTTCTTCATGGTCCGTGCTTGAGCTAGCACTTCGTGGCATTGTCTATCTTTGTCCGGCGATCCCCTGAGTTATCAACAAAGATTGTCGGGGCAGTTTTTGTCGTTCCTTGGAGTGGCAGAAATGGTTACAACTTATCTTGACTTTGACTAGAAAAATTATACTGGAACAAATTAACCGAAAACAACAAATTTCCCTTGCAGTTAACTGGAAATAAAATATGCTGCTGCCGTTGGGCGCCATACACTAGGCGAAATTAATAAAACATAAGAAGATGTAGAAATTAGCTTTAGAAGGGGTTGCGACAGCTTAAATTTAAAAATCTGGACACATGCAAATGTAGAACATTTAAAAAGTGAAATTGGGAAAAACAGAAAAGTTAAACATAATTGCTTTCAATTCAGTATTAACCTGGTTGAAAGCCAGTTAGTGAAATTTTTCAAGCTCCAAAAGTTGCCGATTGCTTCTTTGCAAGCTGGTTAGGTTGGGAAAGTGAAGGTATAATTCCAGTCATATTTCAGGCAGTTGGAATTTCTATCAATAATTTAATATTTGGTTAGTTGGCCTACCCATTAATAGGGATTTACCTATTATTAGCCATTTTCTTGTCACTTTATAGGCTATATGGATAGGTTAGTATTTAATATCATACATTACGGATTAGCAGACGACCTGCATTAAACCACTACCGCTTTATATATTGGGCTGCGATCTGTTTACTCGTAGTGACATGCTAGAAGCAAAGCTAGAAGTAAGAAATGCAAGCAACGTTTGACACAAACAGGAGCGATAATCAGGGTGTCCTCTTCTTATTTTTGTCTATGTGTAATTTTGGTATATTGCTATATGAAACGTTTATTTTAGGATCGACCTTGTTGTGTTATCCATTTTATTGCTTTCGCGATTTCAGACTTGGCTTCCTAATATTTACTACGATCCACGATGCGCTCTCCATGCTGCAAGGTTAAGGTTACAATCTATCACTTTCATAACTTTGCATCTGTTTTATTTTTGTATTTCATTGTCCTAAACTACAAAAATAAAAATGTCGGACTAAAACCAAAATTCTTTGTTTCCTTTAAAATTATGCATAACACCAAAAAATATATTATAGCATTTATGAACAGTAGATTTTTCATAAAAAAATGACGGCCCAATTAATTTTCCGCTTCAACGACTGTAAGCACTTGCACCCCGGTTTGACGCTGATCCAATGCTAGTAGATTACGAATTCCACATCAAACTATAAATTTTATAAAATGATAATAATCTGATCTATTACAGCAAACCTTAAATTAACTCGCTGATGTTAAAATTAGCCCATGGGATGTATTTTTAAAAATTTTGATGTATTTTGGGAGCATTTTACCACAAAATAAAGTTACAAATTTTGTTTGTGTAACAGAAAAAAAAATTGGCAAAGCTTCGATCGCCGCACACACACGAGCAATTTAAATTTATTTTAAATTTCTCGATTTAAAAAAGTCTTAAACGTTATTGTGAAACTTACATTAGATGAAGTCGATGCGATAGAGAAGATTTCTCTATAAAAAAAACAACCTTTTTTAAAACGATCAAGAAGATTGATATACATAAAAGTTGTAATGTCTGTTGGGCATCAATTTTAAAGAAAACGTAGACAGTCTATTAAATCAAGCCAAAAGTCATTGGGTAGAGTGACGGCAAGATTTCAATTCAAGGACCACATTTTCTATGGCATGTCCTTTTTCGGGAAACGATGCTATCGGTTCTCGATCGTTAAAATCTCTTTTTCAAACGGTTTTCAGCGTTTTGTTTAAAACATTTTAATTAAGTTTTTTGTTCTCGCGAGAAGATGTTTATTCATTACTGCAGTGTTGCAACTTTTGTATACAAAAAGTTTGATGAGAATATGAGTAATTTAGAAAAAAATGCATAATTAGAAATTTTAATTGTAGTTTATTGAAAATAAAATTAATTGGTACATGTCAACATTGTGCAAAAAATTATGTAAGTGAACAATTAAATTGCAATTTGTAACAACAAGTTGCTGTTGTGCATTATTTAGAATCTTAACGGTGAGGACATAGTCGAATCCAGCAAATAGTCTATTTTAGTTCTCGTCAGTACGTAAATCGTTATTGACGTATTAGCCTTAACCAATATTATAGATTGAATCACCTTACAGACGACGAAAGGTACAGTAAAAACTGAAATAGTTGCACACAAAGCTAATACGAGCTTTATATTTGGAAAACAACATCTGAAAGGTTATATTTTATGTATTCTATTCGAGATTCACAACCGGTTCTTGGCGCTCCATTAAACCAGATCAGGGTTCTTTTGCGAGAAGAACAATCTCGGGATATGATGATGTGATTAAACTGTAGGTCCCCTTGATGGGAACCGCACTTTTAGTTTACATGGGTTCCAAAGGCGTTCCAAATTTTCCAGATTTATCACTCCAGGAAATATCCAGACCGATGAATGAGGTGTATTCGGGGCTATAAGCCCGAGCCAAAATAAGGTAAGATAATCACTGCCCTTCAACCCACACATCAGATCAAAGAGATGTGGCTCCGTTCATATAGGATTTGTCATCGTTCACTGTTCGCAAAACTATTTAAATTTTTACTATGTCAATGTCATCTATAAGATTATTTAGCCGATGCCAATACTGAATTTATTTTTAACTTATGAATTTTGTTATAAAGAATGATTCAATTTGAGGAAAAAATTTAAATATGAAATAAAACACTTTCTTTTTCCTCTTCTTGCTCTCCCTTCATTGCGGAATATATCGCCACATCTTTCGATGTTTTCTTATCCATTTTATTGGGGTGGATTAGTCTCCATTTTACTCATTTTGATTCTTCGAGTTGTTCGTTGGAATCCTTCTATTGGTCCTTGTATCTTCCACGACTCTTTTCCACATATTCCTATATGGAACTCTCATTCGCCAGTCACATATTCCCATTTCCATTAGATCGTTGATAATATCATTCCAATTGTCACAGAAAGCCATTG
Source organism: Podabrus alpinus (assembly GCA_932274525.1). Lineage (NCBI taxonomy): Eukaryota > Metazoa > Arthropoda > Insecta > Coleoptera > Cantharidae > Podabrus > Podabrus alpinus. The sequence goes on along the minus strand of OW026456.1, from coordinate 65,800,352 downwards.
TTCATCTAAATTACATCATCAATACAATTCTGAAGCTGCAACATTTTCCAAGGGCCTGGAAGCAAGGCATTACCATTCCCGTACGCAAAACCAACAAAGATCCGACTTGACCACTCAGTTACAGGCCAATCACGTTGCTGAATGCATTGGACGAACAAATTAATAAAAGTGAATATAACGAATTCCTATCAATTCGGTGACTCGATGACTGCAGGTGACTCGAATTGTTAACGATGAATTGAGTAAGAGGAGACAATGGTCTTCTCCAGAAAACGTCAAAATCTTCGAGTCTGCCAAAAGCTGATATTAGACGCCAAACAATAACGCCCCAGCCTAATGTGAAATAATTGGGATTCACTAATGGACTCTCAGTTGAATTTCGACACGCAGCATAAGCTAAGACGCCAACTGGCGTAAGCCAAAAATCGCAAGATCTATTCCCTGATGAGGGGGAGAAGATGAGTTCAAGAAACAAAAGCACGTTACACAAAACCGTGCTAAGATCATACGCTTTTCCTGATTGGACGGGAGTGTCCCAGACTCGTCTCAGACCCCTGCAGGTATTTCAGAACCGCAAGATTGAACAAGTGTAACCGTCGTTACTAATTTGATAATAACCAATTCTTAACTTGACTGTCGAAATCGGTTTGTCTTTACATTTTTACGCGTGGTGCCGAAAATGGTAACCACGCGATGCGTACCTTGAATTGATGAAAGTCCAAGCATCACTGACTTGACGACAGTCCAAGCGTAACTGAGTTAGTTTAATCATAGTCCGATTTAGGAGAAAGGGCAACACTCGTGCCCCCTATAAAATGCTAAAATGTATCTCGAGTCTAACATAATCACGTTCTTATGGTCAGTTGAACTGCAACGTAGCGTCTGATGCAATCTTTATACCGAGAAAATCGACAGGATAAAACTTTTAAATGCAAGCACCTGCATTTTATTTAAAAAAATGCATACCGGAAATTATATTAAAATTTATATTCGCAAATTAACGAAACTTGAAATGGTGTCACAGGGTATCTTTGTGGTTGGCTATACGGGTCTCCATTAATGTATCGCTCTGGTTATCCTATTTTTCGTTTCTCTTCAGGTCCTTCTTGTCAATCATGGCAACAGTTATTTCTTCCAGGTAAGTATTGATCTCGGTAGTATTTGATCGCTAAGGTTTCTAAAATTCGCCGCAAGTAAAATAACTATTTTATTTATTTAGAATTAAAAGACCACTCAGAATACTCCACATTCAAATCTTTCAGATAAACTGAAAGACGAACGATCATCGTTGATCTCGGCTGCTCAAGAGTAGAGCAGCTTCGATCCGCCTCACGCTCAGAATGTGGAGTTCCAACTCATCATCGTGGTTGCTACTACTCAATATGTGAATACGGAGTATGTGAAGATATACTACAGAAATGATCCTGTGAAGTATGATCTTGATTTTTTTGCAAGCAAGCATGGTTCGCGAAGCGGAGCACGTGCTGGACGGAGCCCAGCTTTGTCTCCTCCAACGCTCAAAAATTGAATAAAAACTCTCGTTGAAGATGTAATATGGGTTAAAACCCTGAAAAGGCGTAGAAGCCAGTCGCATTATGCCCCGAGAGGCATGATATTAATAGAATAAAATGAAAGAAAGAATAAAAATCCTCAGACCGCCGGGTGAGGCCCGGTTGTCCATGATCCACGCTTGGTGCGAAGTGTGGGCTCACAAAATAAAAATGCCGCTGTTATCGAAGGTTGCGAGGGGGATGGAGCGAAAGCACCTCCCGAATTTACTTCGATACGCCAGTTCTTCTTAGATTTTCTGTTTTCTGTTTCTGGAATGACCATTATGGAGCATCACGGCGTAGCCGTCCTTCTCCTTCATCTGGGTTGGCATCTGGCGTTGGAAGTTGTGGAGGCCGGTAGGCCTCCAGAAGTAGCGCTGAGCTAGACTGGCTGGTAAAATACCTGGCTTCTTGGATTTTGTTTTGTTTTGCTTAAGAACGGTTATCGTATTAACTTGACTAAGTACTTCTAACAATAATGCCATCTATTGAAAGCTTGAAAGCATTTAATTAAATTGTTAGCTCTGAGGTTACATTACGACAATCGTCAGAGTTCAGAATGCAGGCTTTTAGCTTACATATACAACTTCTCCAGCTAAATAATATAGCAAATTTCTAAATAAATTAGTTTTCAAATTTAATATTCTCAGAGCACATCTTTGCAGTAGCATATGTGTAATTCATTCCTGGGGTTGTTTGTCTCGTATTTTATAAAGACAAGATGTAGTAGTTATTTTCAGATGCATTAACCCTTTCAAAGGTCCCCAGTGCCGCTTTAATAGTTATTTTGTTATTTATAAACTATGACATCTTTGTTATTTAGAAAATACTATAAATTTCACTTTGTTCTATAACGTTCTGAACGAGAAATTTTAGTTTGAATTTGTTGTGCTTAAAATACAATAAACTACAGGTTTACATTCATCTGAATTAAATTATGGTAGCATCTTTCATTTATGATTTTCACCAGCTATATTATGGTGACCCCCCCCATTTAATATCAAACAGGACTATTTTAACTATCTATAAATCGCGTTTTCGTAAACTGGTTGACTGTCCATGCGGAGAATCAAATCCTGGATTTCTCCCATTCAGGTGCAGATAAACTGTAGAGATTCTATAACTAGTGACAAGTACTATCTTTCCGAAGTTCCAATTCAGATTAAGATTAACTTCGATTTTTAGGATTGGTACGAGTACGACCGGTGTGGCTGAAATCACCGCTTGAAATGAGCACTTAGAATGTTCTCACTTTTACCCTACCTAGCCTTATGTAATACCTGAACTCCTATTATTACGAGAAGTTTCTGAGTAATTAATTTAAAAACATTTCACTCGAATGCTTAGTTGCTTCTTTTGTTTCATTTTCCGTTTAAGGCAAATCTTCAGCGCAGATTCAAAAAGTTTGTCGCCAAGGTTCGATGTTAGTAGTGATTTTTGATTTACTATACATCCCGGTTTATTTCTATAGAACTGTTAAAATTTATTTAAATATTTTTACAACTATTATACTTACATATTGTCATGTTGGGTTTTGACCAAGAGATGGTCGAGACATTTTGTTTAAACAATTTCTAATTTGAAACTTACTTTTTGTTGATGTCATATACGACATAAAACCGTCGAATTAGTTTTCCTAGGTTAAAAATTTCATGAATAGCTTGTGGGATTCATTTTGCATCGAAAAATTAAAGCGGGCCAAAAAGCTATTAACAATCTTCTTAAACAAAATTGTAATGCTATTTGGTTTTTTCTCTAATATCTTAACAAACTCTCCAAATTATTTTGTAGAGTATTACATTGTTTACAATATTGATTGGAACAACATTTATCATAAATCAGTCGTTTAGCTTGCACGCGCCGTCATACTCTGAAACTCGGCAAAATGCTCGATTTTGTCGTTTTTTGATTTTGGGTCTATAATTTTTTAGGCGCTTTAGAAAAGAATTAAAAATTCCAAAAATCACTCATCATTTAAAAACTTTTTACACATAAGGCATTCTTTTTTATTATTAATTTTTAATTAATTAATTGTAATTGTTATTTGCAAGAAAAACGGTAAATGTACACATTTTAGACTGCCTGAAGCTCAAAATTGTGCGTGATGCCTCGAAAGTCAGCTTTGATTCGCTTGATCTTGATCATCCCTGGTTTTAGGCATTACATTTATTTGACATACATAAAATCCTTTAGGGTCATTTGTATAACAGAATAACCCTACAGTCAAGGTTAACCCAGGGACTTTTGGTCCAGTTTTAATTGCCAATCAAATAGTAGAAATCCCTAGTAGAGATAGTTTCAAAGCTCAAGAACCCTAAAAATCGACGCAGAAGACGGAAATTCGTATAATATGTATGTATGTATTTCGCCCTCTTGGCTCCTCCTTTTGTGCAGATTAGAATTCTTGAGCTTAGAATAAAAATTGACGCAGAAGGCTCAAATTCGTATATGTATGTATTTCGCCCTCTTGGCTCCTCCTTGTGCAGATTAGGGTTCTTGCGCTTAGACTTAAGTTTGTTATATAAGCATACATGACTTTAGACGTTAAAACTATTAGGCATAAAATCCTTGAATCATGCAGACTTTAAGCACATAATCTTTTAGGGCCAATTGTATAATAAAAGGTCAACCTATAAAGTCAGAGTTAACCCAGAAATTTTTGGTGTATTAACTAATCGAACAGTAGAAATACCTAAGTTAACCTGATCCGAAGATCCTGGCCCTTATGACCTTGGAAGTAAAGATGTGATACCGTAATGTTTGGGTCAGCTCTACGTAGACGCCATTTGAGCCCTTCCGAACAATGATTGTGTCTAATGATTTCGATAAACAGCAATGTGGCAGTTTTGTGACATTATTATTTGAAGAAATAATATCAATGTGACTATCTAATTGATATTAATATGACATACAATTCTGCAATCTTGTCTATGGGAGTTAGGCCCGACTCAAGGAGGTGGGCAGAGTGGGCTCCAGTTCCGGGCACTTCATTTGAGAGTGCGCCAAAAGCCATAACATTTAAATAATAAATTTACGGTCACAAAACAGTAGAAGTGAGTTCATCTTGTGTAAAACAGGACTTTTGAATATTTTCGGTAAAATTCATAGTATTAAAAATTCTCCTTTGTTACATTTTTGAATAACATAAACGGTTGGTTACAGGGAGATCTGCATTTGAGCATATAATTAAGTTTAAATAAAATTAAACTTTGTTTTTAAAAATTTATTTATTAAATTAATACTAAAATTACGAGTAGTTACAAGTCCGAAGACATAAAGAACAACTGATTGAATTGAGCTTTACAGCTCCCTTATATGTTAATATTAACAGGTGGACCCATACGGTCACAACTGGTGGCTTGCGGATTCATAGGGTGTTTGTTTAGACAAGATGCATACATCTGTAAGAGCAAGTTCTTATTTAGATAAGTAGCGATCTCATGAAATAAAGCGGAAATGCCCAGCTGCCACATGTTGCTAATAACAACCAAACAAGGGTACAATAAATAATTACATAACAATTATCAATGACATAACACCTTCCCCTTTTGGTTACTTAATCGTCCTCGATTAATTAAGATAGAATGTCTTCCTTCGTTGCTTGTTCAATGGGAACTTCTCCTGTTTGTGCTTTATAGTTACCAATAAATGTCTTTATTTTATTCCTAAAGATAAAACATCCTATGCTAATTATTACAAAAATTACTAATACTAAGGTAGCAGAAATATACGTGACTTGTACCACGCGGGGTACCACATTAAAGTCTTTCTCTAAACCCTTTGCTTCTTCCTTTAAGTCGTCGAACTCCTCAAGATGTTTTAATTGTAGATTTATTTTCAAGTCTGCTTTGTAGTCCATAAGCGTCGATGGATTTTTAAACGTGAACTTGCTGTCGGCATTGCCGAACGTTAGTTCATCTATGATGACTTTGCACCTGTTAGCTGACGAAATTAAAGCACTGTGCACAAATTCAAAATTATTCACTGTATCATTACACTCTTCCGTTAATCGCGACGTGATTCTGCTGGATACCAGAATTTTTCCGTTCCCGAGCTGTGTATAAAGTTTATAATTGTTATTAACCGTAGCGAACGTACAGTTTTTTAAGTTGTTAATCGCGCACTTATGCGTTCGCGGTTTTTCTACGCACACCGTTTGTTTCCCGATCGTTTTGCACCTTTCGTCGGTCCATAGCTCTCTTCTTGCATCTTGCAGGTGATATTTGTATGGTGGAATCATCACATTGTTTTGCAAGTCAGGTATAGGATAGATTTTTGTGTATTGAAATAGGTAGGGATCTAGGATTGGTGTATACAAAATACATGTTATAGTATCTTTTGTGGCTACAATTTGAAATTTTGAAAATTCTAAAATTTTGAATACGTGAATATTATCTAGTTCAATTAGCTCTGACTCTTTATATATTAATTTTAAGTGATTGATAATTTCAATTAATTCCCCGTGCGTAATTATTTCTAGATTTGTTATTTCTGACATTGCTAACGAAACTGTTCTTTCAATAGTCTGGAGTACGCCTAACAATCGAATACCGACAAAGTTATAATATTGAATTATTAATTCAGCATCAAAGGAACTGCTAACGTTATTCATTGCACTAATTGTTGAATTGATATTAACCTGAATGGTTTCTAGATATTTTGAGTACCTGTTAGTTATATGATTGGCAAACGATGTATACTTGCTCATTTGCTTAATGATGCTGTTTTGGTTACCTTGGAGTAATTCCAAGTTCTCATTAATTTTTTCTAAGTCCGCATTGTCGGGATTCCCAGTAATGAGTTTGATTACAGACCCCAATCCATTTATAAGTCCGCGTTTACTTTTATACCTAAATTTTTGCAATTGGTCTTTTATTAATCTACAATTTTCCTTTAGTAATTCTACAAGCCGTTGAGTGTGGAAGTTCATGTTTTTCTCTTCTACCAAAGCTGCACTATGTTCTAGCCTATAATAACTTATCTCTATTTCGCTTATATTAATAAAAAAGTAGGAATTATGGTAGTGGCTTAAGAGTTTGGTAGGACCCAATTCTTCTGGAAAATAGCCATTGGTGTTAATCTTCTCGATTTGAAGGGCCTGGTTCCGGAGGGTCAGCCCCATTATCCTGAAATGGAAGGATTTTCTTTTTAATGCGTTTTACTTTCCTGGCATTAATATTAGTTTTTCTTTTTGAATTCTCTCGAATTCCTTCTACCTTGTTCCCGTTGATAGCGGTGACGTTTACTTTATCGAAACACGGATCGGTTTTTCCTATTCTTTGACGTTTAAAATACTTAGTAGGTTCAGTGATATCAATTGTCGATTCTTTTCTTTTGTTTCTTTCGTATTTACTGATTTGGCAAATTTCGCATTCGTTAATAAGTTTGTTAATTTTAGTTTTCATGTCGGGCCAATAATATTTTGATTTCAGGTGATTATACGTTTCCGTAATTCCGTTATGATTTTGGGAATGGTAGTCTGAAATTGCATTATATTGTTCGTTCGAATTTTCTAGATCTTTCGCGAGTGTATTGCTTTTAATGAATTTTACGTTACTGTTAAACAGGTGTTGCATTATTTTTACAAATTTAGATTCTAATTCCCTATCTCTGAAAAATACCCCAAAAATGTTTTTCGGATCTACGATATCCTTTAATACCTTTGTAAAATTTTCCATTTCACTTCCTCTTCTACTTATAACGTTATAATTATATTTTCCGAAGGGTTTTGAAACGTTCATTTTACATTCGTCTCCGGATTGGAAAATAACTCGGTAGGTGAAGTGATTTAATGGTTTTTCTGATATCGGCATAGTAAATATTGGATTTTCCACCGACGTATGCCAAGTATTTTCGCTATCGTCGTTTTCCTTAGACATGTCCTCCAATTCATCTTCGAGTTCTGATAAATCTTCGTCGGCGTTTGGTAGCATGGAAAAACGATCCAAATCGTCTTCTACTTGCCCTGTTACTTCATTTGTGTTTATTTCTGGGACAATTACCTGTCCCTCTTCAATATTTACTGGTACTTTTACGAAGTTTTTGGCCGTTTGTTTAAACGGTACAAAATCTTGCGGGTTCAATGTCATGCAAAATGGTATTTTAATATTTCCTATTTGTAATGTTAGATCCTTATAATTTAGTTTCGCGCCCATTTTTATAAGGTCTTCGCTCGCTATTAAACCGTCAAATCTGTCGTGCCATTTTACTACGTGAAATTTTATGTTATTGTTTATTCCGTATCCCTCAAGCATGGGATATGTTATATTTTCGTTGTTGGTTATTGTGCTGTTTAAACCTTTAACCGTAAACTGTTTGTAAAACACGTGATTACTAAAGTATTCTTGAGCTGGTCCTGGATTTATTATCGAGTTTGAGGCTCCACTGTCAATTAAGAATTTTAAATGTAAACTAGGGATAATTAAGAATGGTAGATTGGGTACATTACTAATGCAGTTTAAGTCTACGTTTGTCCCGAGGTCTCTCTCTACAGGAAAATTTTCAATTTCCTCGTTTGCTTCGTAGTTTTGTTGTCGCGATTCCACTTGATGATTATTATCATAATATTGTGGATATTCCGTTTCTTCTACATTAAACAATTCTTCAGAAATAAAGTTGCTAGGACCTCTGTTATTAAAATGATTATTGCTAGGACGATTGAATGATTTAAAATTGTTCGATCGATTGAATGTGTTTCTTGTTGAAATTGACATTGGGGTAGGTTCCGTTTCTGGTCCTCTATTATAATTTTGGGTATTATTTGGTCCACTTTGCGCGGGTATGATTTGAGATGAACCGCGTCGATATTGTTGATTATTATTGAAGTTAAAATTATTATTTCTTGGATTAACATTGTGGTTATTATAGTTAAAATACGGTCTTGTATTATTAAAATTTGTATTAAATTTTGAAGTTTGACCTGTAGCTTGAAAGTTTCCCCTATTGAAGTTTTGATTAAAATTAGAGGGTTGATTTCTATTATTAGAGTAATTGTTACTTGCGTTAATTTTTGACGCGTTTTTATTAAAATTTCTATTCGGTATAGAATTTTGCTTCGCTGGCGTTTTATTTCTCATAAAATTTAAAAATTCCGTTTGTTGCCTATGATTATCGAAATTCCTTAGAAGCAACAGACAATCCTCGATGGATTCGACCGTTTGACTGACAACATGACTTCGATAAGGTTCCAACAACCCGGCTTTAAAAGTATTTAAAGCGTTTTGACCGTACATGGTACGTTTAAAATTTTTAATTTCTTCGTTATGTTCCCTTATTGCAATGTGCTCTAATAGCTGTTGCAATTTGAATTTTATATCTTCGTAATAATTTTCGTACGTTTCATTTTGGGCTTGAAAGCAGGTGGTTAACTCATTGGCTAGTAAGGTTTCGTTTCGCGGGTCCCCAAAGCGGTTTAGCAAGGCTTCTTTCACTTGACTTAAGGTCGTACAATTTGAAGTTACTAAAACATCTCTTGCTTCACCTTCAAGTCTAGAGCAGCAAATTTCAAAAAGTAAAACGTTTGCCAAACAGTTTTCCTGACCTGCCGCATTATTTCTAAACATCGCACAAAATTTGTCGCATTGTAAAATAAAATAAGATAAATTTCGATTACCGCCGTCATATTTCGGAACCATTTCTTTAGCAATATTTATTTCACTTACTGTGGGATTAGCCATCGTGCCGTTATTTAAATTACGAAAATTAATATTACCTAAGTCAGAATTATTTGAATTTATATCGCGTCTTAATGGAGATCTATCGCGAATCTCGTTCATAAAGTTATTTTTTTAATTTTTTTGTTTTTACAACATGTATTTTGTAAAAATTGGAAAATGGAAAATGGATTACTTACAATACTAATGTGATCAGCAGCATTCCTGATGATGTCACTTGGGTGGTTGGTGTAGTTTCCTCGCGTCTATTGTAGATGAAGTTTCCAGGTAGCGGATCTTCTTCTTCGTAGTACACTTAGTGGATCTTGCACCAAATTAATTGTAGGTTTCTTGATGTAGTTTCCTTGCGTCTACTGTAGATGAAGTTTCCAGGTAGCGGATCTTCTTCTTCGTAGTACACTTAGTGGATCTTGCACCAAATTAATTGTAGGTTTCTTTGATATTCAATTAAGATTTTAATAAATCAACGACACTTCGATAGAGCCGCTTGAATATCCTCTTCGCAGCGCCAATTAAGTTTAAATAAAATTAAACTTTGTTTTTAAAAATTTATTTATTAAATTAATACTAAAATTACGAGTAGTTACAAGTCCGAAGACATAAAGAACAACTGATTGAATTGAGCTTTACAGCTCCCTTATATGTTAATATTAACAGGTGGACCCATACGGTCACAACTGGTGGCTTGCGGATTCATAGGGTGTTTGTTTAGACAAGATGCATACATCTGTAAGAGCAAGTTCTTATTTAGATAAGTAGCGATCTCATGAAATAAAGCGGAAATGCCCAGCTGCCACATGTTGCTAATAACAACCAAACAAGGGTACAATAAATAATTACATAACAATTATCAATGACATAACAATATTTGAGGCGGGGATATGACGCCGCTCATTTGATATCTTCCGATGTTATTAGTTAAAAATTTTTACAACAATAAACATTATTCAGTACTTTTTAGAATAACTTCTGTAATATAATGGTTTTATCAAAGAATTATAGCCATTTTATCAGTAAAACGAAATGCAAACAGCTTCATAACATCTACATAAAGTAATTATTATTCTCCCCAAAACCAATTTGTTAGTTAGGACGTTTTAACTAAAAACAACGAAGTTATAATTTCAAAATAATAATTTAGCAAACCTAGAAATTATCCAAAGTTTGCTATCTTGCATTTTGCTTACGTTTACTTACTACATATATATCTTTATAACAATTCATTAGCGATATTAATTACGTATTTTATTTTCAGATAAAAGATATTAAATTACAGGTAAAATTTTACTTATGACAAAATGGGATTTGTTTTATTTGATATCAAAATATATCAAATTTTCAGTCCTATATTTTTGCTGTGACTCAAATCGAAATCAAGCGAGGAACTCGCGGATAAGAACTAAAAAGGCAAAATCTGAGACTTGGAATATCTCCAGCTTAAAATTATATATAAAATATATTTGGTTATTTTGATATTAAGGGGAATGTTGAAGAAAGCCATTGTCAATCAAGGTTATCACTCGTGTGAAAAACCTGGACAAGTCAGAGAATTTAAACTTTCTCCAATTTTATAATGAAAATTAAAACTTCGTTTTAAATATTTTAATATCAATTGTTATATTTAATTTTTTGATATAATTTTTTTTAATATTAAATTAAATTTGAAAAATAAAATAGTATCTAAATTAAACTTAAAAATATTTTTTATTTTATTATAATAATAATAAGAATTTTATTAATTTTCAATAGGTAGTTAAAAATCAAATATTTATATAATTTTGTTTAATCTTTAAATTTTTTATATTAGTATTGTGCTAAATATTAATTATATAGGTACACAATAATTAATTAACATAATCATAGAAGCTAATGCAGTGGTGGCTGGTACAGGGAGGGCAAAGAACAATAATAAAACTAGGAATAATATTGTTTAATGTGTATAACAATAGAGTAAAGTAAATTATAGTAAAATCATTACTATTGCAAATGAGGTTGTATAAAGTTAGTTACAATTTTAAAATTATTCTACAATGGAAACGAAAAGAGTTACATTTATTACAATTAAATAATAAATTAAATATTGTAACAATTTTTACCACTCCAAGGAACGACAAAAACTGCCCCGACGATCTTTGTTGATAACTCAGGGGATCGCCGGACAAAGATAGACAATGCCACGAAGTGCTAGCTCAAGCACGGACCATGAAGAAAACGGAACCCCCCTTCCCTCGGTTGATGTTACACAATTATACGGGATGACGCTAAGAATACACAAACGTAGCAAAAAAAGGTGTTAGTCTGGGCGCCATGTAATTATATTCACCCCGTATAAAGAGAGAACTTAGAAACACAAAAATTACAATTTTGTGCTTCCGAAAATAGATAACCAAAGGTCGGAGGATGCCCCCGTGACCGGAAAAATATATAACTACTCGTCGAACGACATCACCTCATCTGTGATAAAATAGCAAGATCGACCGCTACCAGAAAACACAAAGAAACCAACCACCAACAATCGACTAGAACTCCGGTTAGAAGCGAACATGAAATGCGACGTCAAACGTGATTTGCTAATAACAAATATAAAATCCACAATCATCACACCCATGCAAACCCCTAGATGGTAATCGTATTTAAATACAATGCCAAATATTTAAAATTACTTAAAACATTTAACATGGAAAAGTAATCGAATTGTCAATAGCGAGCGACAACGTTGCTATCTGGCAGGCCAAGCGGTCGTATCTTATGCTATCAGCGTTCCCATTCAGATAAATTCGCTTAAATCAAAATTGCAGTATTAAAACTAGACAAAACAATTGCTCTAAACAAACCGTTACATCAAAAAAACATACAGTATGAGGCAACAATTACTACACAGGACAAACTTGTATATACACGCACAAGGAAAAATAATTTTAGGTACCAAGGAGTAAAAAAATAACAATTACGCACAAATTGCGTAATTGCGGAAGCAATACAAGAAAGACAAAGCCATATGCCCAAATTTGGTCAAGAGACGACAAACCAGAACGGAAATCAATGGAAATAGCAAAAATATCGCACTCACCTACGCGAACTAAAAAATCCTCCAACGAGAATTGCGTAAGCCAAAAAACGAATCCTCGCCACAGCCACTTGAACCACATCCATGGCTATCGCTCCATCACAAATAGGAATTGACCAGCTCTCCCAAAATTCAACCTTCCTCGGCACTTCACAAAACTATTCTCTCTTTTCGAGTCACTGTCGCGACCCCGTTATCGAAAACACAGCAATATCGCCAACATTAGAATCAATGCATGAATCCACCACACAGGGCGTTGCTAAAGTTGTCAAATGCAAAAAGTAGAAAAAGTAACGATTCAAAAAAAAACGTTACAATATTAGAAAATGGTGCACGAGTGGTTGCCTACACCACTGGCGTTATACAAATTTTATTTTATAATAAGTTGAAATGCCAGACTAAAAATAGAAACCGATTATAGTATATAATATAGGAACGTTACATAATTTATGTGCGTTGTCGACAACACTCTCCCACCTGGCCTCGCTTTAAGTAATCTACTTGTAAAGACATGGGTGTACTAACATTATTATGAAACGAATTTTGTGCAATTATGCTACGGGTTTTTCAGTAATTACAGATTTTTGCAATAATAATGGTGTGATATTGTCAATTATGCCTCGGGGAATTATCATAAAACAGCAACTCGTGTTCAGAAAATACTTCACAGATTTATCTTGTACAAGTTTAGACGGACATCGCTCTCGCTCGTGCAATTTTTATTTTAAACCTGTGCGCGACAAATCTTCGAGTATTTTCCTCATACTCGTGCTGTTACATGCGAGTATTTACTGTGGCAATTAAGAGTATTAATATTTTCTTAGTAACAGAAGAATTTTCCGTTTCCTTTAAATTTTGTGCCCTCTCTTTGAAACAAGTCACGAGCCACCATTGACACGACGTGTTCTTCCGATTTACTAAAAGTCGACGAAATTTTAAATTTTAGTCAGTTATATCTGTAAAAAGAAGAGAACATGCTTTTAAAAATCCAGTGTGAACTTTGTCAATCGATGTCATTCAGCATTGATGTTTATATCAAAATTCCCTTTGAAGGATTCAAATCCAATCGATGTATTCATGTGCCATCTCATGTGTAAAATTTGGGGGAAACACCGTAATTTCGTATACGTGGGATGACGACGTCAAAATTAAGGCAACTCTTCTTGAATTGATTATGTACTCGTACCTACTAAGTGTTTCGGAATTTATGAATATTGTTTACTTTATTTCTAATGTTTTATTGAAGTACTGTTTACCGCATTTAATTTTAATGAATTTATCACGTCAATGAATTCATTTAGTTTACTGAGTTTTGCGTATTTTCAAATTTACCATGTTGTGAGGTTTTGTAATCAAGGTTATTTAGATTAGCTTATTTGCGACTTTCGTGTACCATTTCAAATTTTAATCATTTTAGTTACCATTCAATTTTAAATTTTAATGACCATTCTGATTTTAGTTATACATCCATACCAATAATTATTTTAACTTTTTTAGTTTAATGAGCTAAATGGTAATCGGTAAAATAATCCACTGAAATCTTCTACACTTTGTAACGTGGAGTTTTTCATTTCTAGGAAATTGGAAAAAGGTCGTAATTTCAAGATTCAATATTTTATGATTAGACCTGTAGCGGTCCTAGAATTAGTTCACGATTAATAGAAGTTCCGCGCTACATAAACTAATCGCCTCAGCAGCGCAGTTGTTTAAGCGCACGTATTCACAGCTAATACGTCTGGGTTCGAATTCAAGTTGAGGAACATATTTTTCAGCATACCATTTTGATAAAGACCTACAATTTATTATTAAATTCTACAGTGGTTTTGTACTACAAGTTGGGAAATTAGCAATTTTTCAAAATGTCGTAAGGATCCTTTTATAATAAAAATATGTACCTGTGGACGCAGTATTATTTTCTCTATAAAAAAACTTAGTTATACTTTACCTCTAAACTAATTAGTAGAACATGTAATTAAACATGAGGAATTTATATAACATTGAAATCTCTACGGTACGTAAACCACTTGTACATCCTGTAAACGGGAATTAGCTTTAATATGTAATATTTTTATTTACATACATAGATGATAATATACTGTTAATCAAACTACTGGAATTTATACTATAAATTATTTTACCAGTGGATTTTTTCCTTGGATTATTTATCCTAAAATCGAACTAACGTATTTCAATAATGTTTGAACAAGCAAACAACAGAAACCAAACTAACTATTTTTTTTAACCAATCGACTAATTTTTGTTCAGAACTGAATAGGTACTTTAACAATTTACCGATTTATTTCAATTAACATACTACTATAAATTTTAATGTCGTATACTCGTAGTTACTTTTATTTAAAAGTCTAAATAGTGAACAACGTTGGTATAGCAACACCAGGGCGGTTCACTATAGCGAAACTCCACTGTATTAAGATTTTCCTTCAAAACTGTAAGCCCCCCCCCCCCATTTTAAAGTTTTTCTTGTATACGTTCAAAGTCTGAAGAAGCGTCGAATCGAGCAGTGCAATTTCGTTTTGGTTTGGCATTCTCATAATCGATACTTTTTTACCAGCTTCCTCGGAGCTTATAATTCGCAAAGATTAAACTATTATATTATTCTATTTTGCTCCTGAATCACGAAAGTGGCCAATGTGATCATTTCAGGTTCCACTGGGGATTGGAAGGATGTGCGGCTCTAATTTCCGTTGTAAACGTTCTGCCGATAACGTGACGCTAAGAATATTGAGAACTTTGACTGTGGAATGGTTAATGATGAGTGGTACTCACTATAAGATATCAAGGAGCCATGATATAACCATGAAACATCAGATTCCAGAATATTATTTTAAATAAATACATTCCGGAGCAAGATTCGAGTAGACCAGTCCATTTAAAAGATAATAATAAAAGATAGGTTAAGAACTTAAACTGTATGCAATCTGGGGGGTCTGGGGGGTGTGGAACACCCCCCAGGTTATGGGTTTCAGAAGGAATAAGAAATGAAATTGAGAATAGAGATAACATGTTGTTACATAGGGGGTATTCCATACCCCCAGTCCCCCCGGTTGGAATGTAGGTTAGGTGTAGGTTAATTAATATTCAGTTAGATCATTGTCTGATTAGATTAGGTTGACAATGATGGCATTATTGTCCAATCCACTTCTTGCGATGTAGAGGTTCGACTTGTATTAGTATCCAGATCATTCTTTTTATTCCGAAGATTTTCCTAAAGTCTTCGTTTTTCTTATGATGACCATAATAAGGGAGAATGGCCTCGTATTTCTGTTGTAGTGCATGCAGGCTGAAGATTCGACAACGTTTCCTTGTTCTGCTTCCTCTGAATTTAGCATCTCCTCACAAAATTTAAATAGCCCCTAGTAGTTTTGCATTTGAGAACTTGATTTTCTTCCTGTGCATCTCCCTACTGATGGAGGACGACTTGACGGTATCTTTAACATGATGGGCCGGGTTCTTGTCTAGGTGGTGGTTTGGTGATCGTGGGTTCGTAGTTCGGTTTGCCGTTCGTCCTTATGCTCCTGTTGCATCCCTGGTTGGAGAGGGGGCTGGATCTGCTCCTGGCTCATCCATCGCATGTTTGAATTTTCAGCTCGACGTCTTACTGTCCCATCGCCATTG
This sequence comes from Podabrus alpinus, assembly GCA_932274525.1. Classification (NCBI taxonomy): domain Eukaryota; kingdom Metazoa; phylum Arthropoda; class Insecta; order Coleoptera; family Cantharidae; genus Podabrus; species Podabrus alpinus. The sequence goes on along the minus strand of OW026456.1, from coordinate 65,784,426 downwards.
TCCTCACATTTGCACTTTTCCTTTTCGGAAAAAGGAATTCTTTCGATTTATTCATCCATAGGGCAGTGGCGGCTCGTGACATGTTTCAATGGGAGGGCACAAAATAAACATATTTACATCATAAAATTGAAAAATATAAATTTAACGATTTACTTCCAAAACATTTTAATTCCAAGGAAACTTATTCGATAACCATTAGAATAAAAGCTAACTTTAACGAAATGCTGAGCATAGATGATCAAAAATCCCGAAAAATCAGCCAACTTCTTGTGTTACTTTGAAAATATTATTGCTCTTAATTTTTATGGCCATCCTGATCCCCATAAGCAGGGGAGTATTCCATACCTACCAGACCCCCTCCCCTTCCCCGGCGAATGCATGTTTAAGCAGCCTAAAGGCCGCACAGAAACGTTTTTATGTTACAAACTAAAAAATGAACCAGCGACAGGTGCATTAGGAGAAACAAAATTTTATAATCTCATAATTAGCTGATTTCTTAATTTTTAGATTGGCAAAATTATTATTTTTGAATAGCTGTCATTTTTAGTTTTGTACGTGTACTCTTGACAGCGTGTTTTCAATGTTTTTTCCGTCATCGCAACGAAAATCGACGTTGTGATTACGTATTTGTATGGAGGTACTGTTTTGTGGCGGCAACTCCTGAATGTTTTTTTTTCCTGTTTCCTCACTAGGTTAACCACCTAGAGAGGGAGTATATTTATGCAATGGGATACATAATAATATAATAAACAATAACATAACAATTAAATGACACAAGCATGGTGGTGAAAATAATGTTGATGAGTTTATAACAATTTTTATTAAGTTAATAAAATTAATAAAGGAACAAATGAGCACTACTACGGCAGCGGCTAAATAAAGAGAAAATGATAATAAAATTTAAATATGAATGAGTGAATTGAATTAATAACTTTTACATAATTTTTATTATTTTTTTGATTAATTTAGGTGATGCATAAATCCATTTTAGGCAGACTAAGGGGGGGGGGGTGTTAAATTGTTTAAGAGTGTTAATGATAGACTTACAAAAGGTTATGAAAAATTTAGTGATAGATTTATTTGCAATGATTTCTGAAATGACAAAGGGTGATATATTTACTAGCGAACAATGAGAGGTGTAGGTGTGGCGTTGCTGGACGTATTTCGGGCAGCAAGACAACAAATGATGTAGAGTCTGCCTACTTTTTGAATCGCAGGGGCACACGTCACCAGGACTGATCTTAAACCTATACAAGTACTCGCGCGCAAACGAGTGACCCGTCAATATTTGCGTCATTTGAAAGGTGGTATGAACGGCACTTCGGAACAAGCGAACATCATTTAGCGTAGGTAAATGCTGCCGGGTGGTCGATCCTTGGACGGCATTTCTGTACTCGGTATCCCAAGTACATGCCGCCTCAAGACGAATCACCCTTCTTGCATAGCTAAGATGGAACTGGTTGTATACCATGCGCCTGTGTGAAACAGCCGCGTCTTTGGCACATTGATCTGCAACCTCGTTCCCTTCAATGCCGCAATGAGCCCTTACCCACGCAAATCTGTACTCCTGACTGTTACAGAGCCTGACTCTAACTTCAAATTGAGCTGACGATGACGATCCGTTCCGGCAGCGCGGCCTTTAGTATTAATCAGTGCGGCGTTAAAACAAGGCTTCTATCTATCAGGTTGTTCATCATGTATCTCTCTTTCATTGGTTTATTATTTAGTTACCAACCCAAAAGAGGTTTAGGTGGGGCCTTTAGTCCGCAAAACCATAACAGTCGTGCGCTGTTGAACAAGTAATAAAGAATAAATAGATGAGAAAGTAATTCAGATAAAAATAATTAAACGATATTAATAGTGAAGATGTAATCCGCTGGCGAGTCGTTTATAACGAGATTTCCTCGGTTGTGCGGCCTGCAGGCGTAACTGGAACGGGAATTGACGAATTAATTTAGTGTTATAAACACACATAGAAGATTAATAAAAAAGAGTAACTTTAGGCATTTATTCGAACACGCTGTATAAGTGCGGTAAAATAAGCATAGGTAAAATAATAACAGAGGACCAGCGTTACAGTGAAGATAGTTGTTTATTCCGATTGAAAGAGGGGGGTAAAACAATTTAATTTCGCGAATCTATTACCTGGGGCGGGGTTGTTTAACTAACCTAATTATCAGTGAAGACTCATAGTTTACATTAATGGGGGGGGGGGGTCTAAAATAATATTTTCACATTTTAGTAAAGTGTTTTAAATCTGTGCCACCGTTTATGGTCCAAGCAGCGTCTGATTGCTCAATAATCAACGGCGTAACTACCATGTTGCTATTCCATTTTGGGAGGGCGGTGTCCCGCCGCCCTCCCTGCACCAGCCGCTACTGCCATAGGGATGCGTAGATAAAAAATTTGATTTTTTAACGTATCGCTGATTCTCGTCACACCAAATGGAAATTGTTTTATACCAATTTTCAAAAAAACACTTTGTTTCGCTTAAAATTGGAAAAGGGAAGTTTTTCAAAATTTGCATTTTTACGTAAGAAAGTATTACTTTTAAAAGGGTGGCGTTCGAAAAATTCAACCCGATATATTCTTTAAATTTAAAAATTTTCTCACAGCCATAGCGTGCTTATTTATCAGCGGATTTTTAATTTTCCACCGGTTGCGAAAGCAGATCCGTGAGTTAAATAAAATTGCTCTTATAGCTTATTTTCGTATTTCTTACCGAACGGCAATAAAGTGAATAAGCAGTTTTTAAAACTGAAAATATTTTTTCGAAAAATGAAATTTTGACGTCGATAGTGGGATTTGGCGAGCGTTTTTTGAAGTTATTCAACATTAAAAATTCCGTAAAATTATATTTCCTTAGTAGAACAATTTTACGTAATATAAAATATTTTTTGAAAATCCGCAAAATTACAAACTCGATGATTAAAAATGGACTTGTGTTCTCGAGTAAAGATTTCAAAATTCATTTTAATATTTCGTCGTAAGTGTGGATTATGGTAGGCTAACAATTTTCCAGTATTTTGTCCTCTCCTAAAACGAAAACAGGCCAAAACTTCGAAAATCTGTTGCGGTAGTTTGTCCGTTTTTGCGTCCCCTACCCATGTTCAAAATTTTACGTCGATGCGACGAAAAACCTAGAAAGAGATGCGAAAAAAGGAAAAGCCGCTCGGAGTCATTTTGCCGGGCGCTCGGAAAAAATTTTGAAAATTTAATCGGTTTCCCCCCTTCGAGCAGTTCATTTATAACGAAAAAACTTTATAGCGTTTTTTACATGTTTTGTTTTGGAAATTTTGTAACAATTGAATAAGACGGAACGGAAAAGTCTCCAGTGGGTGAGGGTGAGCGCTTCCTCAGGGCCCTTATTCTTGAACTCAATAGAATTTATTCGCATGCGAATCATTTCGCATGGTAAGTTTCGCACACGATTGTTCTATCACTTAAAACGGTATTCTCGAACTGACTCGAATTTACTCCGCATGCGAATCATTCCGCATGGTGACGATTACTCGATCACTTTTAAAATAGTATTCTCGAATGGCACACGAATGTTATACCGTGCGAACAAACGGCTCGACCAATAGTATTGCGTCATTATACAGGGAGTTTCAGTCGCAAATGTTGTGTTTGAAAGTTTTAAATCGTCAGGATTGCCAGATAGGCGATTTTGCGCCAAATTAGGCTGTTGGACTAAACTTGTAGAGGAATAAAAGACTAATTTACCAATCAAAAAAATTCTCCATATAATGGAATAATTTTTATAATACATAAATCAACTAGTTCAAACACAACAATAATAATAACGATACAAGAACAATGCAAAAGGAAAGAATTACGAAAAGTCGAGTAGCCAATGCTTCCATAGAGCAAAAGAATGTCATTACGGAGTATTTAACTAAGAATCCCAAACTATTAAGTGGAAAGTTCGCGGCAGATTTCACTTTGAAGACAGCGCAAAATAAATGGCAAGAACTAACGGAATCGTTAAATTCCATGGCGGGTGCTAAGAAGAATTGGAGGCAATGGAGAAAAACTTGGCAAGATATGAGGGCAAAATCAAAAAGAAATAACAGCTCCATAAAAACCTACACTGGCGGAACTGGTGGTGGAAAACCAACAAGCGAAAGTTTGAGCGAACTTGATGAGAACATTTTAGAATTAATAAATCTTTAGCACGAAGATGTGCTGAAAAAATGTTCCTCAACTGGGATTCGAACCCAGACGTATCAGCTGTGAATACGTGCGCTTAAACAACTGCGCCAATGAGGCGATATGTTTAAGTAGCGCGGAACTTCTATATATCCTGAACTAATTCTAGGGCCGCCACAAATCCAATTGCCATAAGTGGCCATGCAGATACGCAGGAATCTACAGTGGATTTCGATTTGTCACAACCGGAAGGATCGTCAACTGAAAATAGATCTTTAGAAGATAAGAATTCATACAGCCCTTTCTTTGTAAATAATGACTTGATCGGTATCCCTTTATCAACAGAAACACTTCTGCATTCTTCGAAATTTCGCATTCTTCCACCGTCTCAATCGCAGCTAACATTCCTAATTCATAAAAATTTGCCATTCTGTGTAATATTACGATACAACTTTAAAACACGATATGGAATTATCGACCGTCACACTTATTACTTCATCAGTTATAGTTATATTATCGCACACGAACAAAGTTTCGTCTGGGTACCCCCAGACGTTGTAGTTCGAATGGTTTTCATGCGAAAGTATTCGTAGACGATTGCTCGAGAATACAAAATTTCGTTCGTATGCGAAAGTGGCGTACACGAATAATTTCATGCGAAAAGTATTCGTAGACGAACATTTCGAAGGGTTCAAGAATACAAATCTTTCATTCGTATGCGAAAGTGACGAAGTCTCGTATGCGAATCAATTCTATTGAGTTCAAGAATAGGCCCCCTGGTATCCTTGGGATGCCATCACTATGCTGCTGTTTACTGGAGCTTCGCCGGATTTGATCCAGATCCAGAACACAGTTTTCAATAGTCCGCAAATAACTTTGTTCTAGCCCATTAGCATATATGGCATATCATTTGAAAATAGCAGGTGCTCTTTGATTATCTCAGGTTTTTCTGTTTTTGGGTAGTCGAATGTTTAATTCCTCAAAAAACTACAGGGTCTACCAATAAGAAGTTTGTTTTTAAATTTGGTAGAATTAGGTTATTTTGAGAGTTCTGTCATTCAGTTTTTTGACATGTGCACAGTAGAAGGTTTAGAATTTGTTATAATGTCTTTAATTTCGCTCGAAAATCGTATTAAAATGATTAAAATCCATTATAAAAATGGTAGTTCTGTGAAAACTACATTTAGTAAAATTTGCAATATTTTTGGTCATCAAGATCGGCCATCGGAGACTGCCATTGCGAAGTTAGTGAAAAAATTTGAGTCCATCGGTTCGGTAGCAAACGTAACCACAAAAATACGTGCTCGTGCAGGCCGTTCAGCCAAAAATATTGCTGCAGTAAGTGAGAGTGTTGCAGAGGTCCCAAATTTATCGGTTTCACGACGTTCTCAACAAATGGGCCTATCCACAATGACCACATGGCGAATTTTACGGAAGGATTTGGCCCTAAAACCTTATAAGGTTCAACTGGTGCAAGAATTAAAGCCAACAGATCATTCTCAACGTCGTAGATTTGCTGATTGGATCTCTGAACATGGTGCTGGTTTTTGGTGATGTCAACTGGCCACCCAGATCTTGCGATTTAACGCCGTTAGACTTCTTTTTGTGGGGCTATGTGAAAGTTAATGTTTATAACAATAATCGACAAACAATTCAAGAGTTCGAAACCAATATCGAAGACGACATCCGTGAAATAGATCCAACGCCGTATCTAGTCGGTGGCGAGATGGGCGCCCGCCAATGGCGCAGCTACCGGGGGGGGGGGGCAAAATCGGCCATGAAAAATATTTTTTTTTAGATTAGTGCAAAATGAATGTTATTCCAGATTGTTAAGTTACTGTCCGCTAAAAAAGTTGAAGACCTACGTAAAGAAGGAATTAAGAAATACATAGAAAAAGCCAAAGCTACATGTGGTTTCTTGGAAATTACAAGTTGTTTTCCTGTTAAGAGACTGAAAAAAGTCAAAAGAATGGCTGGTGAAATGGCTGAAGATGAATCCCACTTGCTGAGTGCTGAAAAATCATTTGAGAGAGAGTATTTCGTTGTGTTTGATAGGATTAGAAGCGAAATGGACAAGAGGGCAAACATCTACCATTCGGTTTCATCTGACTTTAATTTTTTATCCGGAAAGTCTTTAAGTGAGTATTCTGATTGTCCTCTTGAAAAGTGTGCAGCTAATCTTGGTGCGATGTATGCCAAAGATATAGATACGTTAGAGCTTGTGAACGAAGTAGTTACTTTCAAGTATCATGCAAAAGAGCTGATAAAAGACATCAATAAGGCCTCCCATTTGGATGTTCTGAACGTTATTTCTAATTATGAATTAAGAGACGCCTATCCGAACATTGAAATTGCGTTGAGGATATTTTTAACAATTCCTGTAAGTGTGGCGTCTTGTGAGCGTTTGTTCAGCAAGTTAAAAATGATCAAGAACTATTTAAGATCAAGTATGTCTGAAAACAGATTGACAAACTTAGCAATTCTGAACATAGAATACGACATTGCGTTTCAGATTGATTTTAACGATATCATCGACGATTTTGCCCTGGTAAAAGCAAGAAAAGTACAGTTTTGACTCATGATTGATCAAAAAACTTTGAACCTACAACTTTGCACTTTAATTTTGTAAAATTTCCGCAGAAGGACCCCCGGATCCCCCGTTTTGGTTGGGGGGTATTCCATACCCCCCAAATCCCCCAGTGTGGGGGGCGCAAATGTTAAGTCCCGCCAAGGGCGCGGCCGTACCTAGATACGGCGTTGAATAGATCCACAATTATGCAGAAATGTCCTTGAAAATTTTGTTAAAAGGATTGACATCTAAAATATAGTCGTGGTGGACATTTGCCTGATATTATTTTTCACTCATAAATTTTCAAGTCTCTACATCATTTTTCAATAAATAATTATAGAATTTTCATACAAAATGTGTGTTTCTTTTAAAATTTAAAAACAAACTTCTTATTGGTAGACCCTTTACTTCATCGTAAAATACGCAAAGCATATGTATTTAACCCTAAAATAAAAAAACCGCCTGTGGCGCTATTCATAATAAATGTTTCCTAAATCTGGCAAAATAATTCGAAAAAAATCTCCTGCGGCGCTTTGAAATTATCATTTCGAACACACTTTCTTTAATTTTTTAACTGTTAAAAATAGGACCGTTACACAATTTTCTGCACTACAATTTTACTGCCAGTCCGCCCCGTTTTAAATTACTTCACGTAAATATTGATCATACTAGGAGGAGCGGGTATTCCATTTAAATTTTGAACTTGTTTCTTAGCTCAATCATTTATTTGCAATACATTTTCATACCACACCATCGAGTCTTATTTTAGTAACCCATTTAAATTTGAAACCAAATCTGCTTTAAGACCTTGGCATTTTATGGATTTTTGTGTATTCATTATGAGAACACCGTGTTGTAGTAGAGCTTTTTTTACCGTTTGTCGTTTATTTTGTGCATTTTGACCGAGACCTTCATTCAATTTCTTAATTTACTATTATTCCGGTGATCAAATTGTTACATTACGTAATCCATCAATCAAGTTCAACAAAAATTATGTAAGTCGATTTGAAAGTTGGGATTTGGTTCACATTCATCAAAGGCTTTATAAATCTTACACTGTTTGTCGACAATGATATCGAAGCTGTTATCTTTATGTTTCAGTAAATCATACCGGTCATTTGGAACGATATGGCGTCTGCTATTTCCTGTAGTGCAATGATGGTAAATTTGAAATTAAATTTTTATTTTTACTTTTTTTAATTTAAAACCAATTTGTAGATTTGAACTTTGGGAAAAATTAATTTCAACTTTGCACTTACCTGATAAACACGAACATAAAATTTACATACTTACCTAAATTTTTGGGTTAGAAAATGGAAAAATCCGGTGATAGGAAGACCGCGAGGATTCGAAATAAATGTGAAGGAAATAGTATATCCTTTGTAGGATTTAGCATTTCCTGGTGTGGAAGAGCGATAATCTAACAAGAGTGCAGTTTGTGCACCTGCAGCAGTTTGATCAATGCTACGGTTGGTGAGCGAACGGACGCATAGCGCGGCGCGTTATGCCATCGACGAATGGCAGGAACCGCCGCAGCCAGCAGTCGCTATCCACGCGTAGATGTGATCGTAGCGGTCTAAAAAACTCGACGCACGCTTTTCTTATTCTCGTAGGATTGTGCTACCACTAAAAAGGATAATTTAAATTTTCTCGTGGTGTGTAAAATAATTCAAGTTTGCTGCGTTTTTTTCACGAAGAAAATTTTTAGTAAGTTTACTTAAGTATAATTTTGATTGAAACTTTGGAAATTGAACCACGTAAAGGCACTTATTACTTTATTACTCGAGAGACCTGTACGATCATCCCCTTCCCTAAACCCCGATTCGGGAATAAGAATAATCCATGCGAAAGTAAAATAAAAAACTGTCATAAAATCACACAAAAAGCCTACAAGAACAGCAATGAAACGAAAATCCACCAGCCGAAGAAAAGTGTCAAAAAAATCGTGACAAAAATTTAATAACGACGGCTTACATCTCACCTTTCTTTTACAAGTGAAGGAGTTTTGCACGAATACATTCCCAATAAATATCCCTAAGCGAACAAATAAATAGCGTAAAATATGCTCATGGTGTTTGAATTTTTCATAAAATCCCCAACAGAAATTGAAGCAAATTTTCCAATTTAAACGCTGGGCGAAATACAAAAAGCCAACTTGAAATGCCAATCAAAAGTTAATTGAAGCGAATATCTCGCTAACAAATTAACCGACTACGCGTTAGATCAATGACATACTAGTAAAACTCTGTTATTGCATTGATAGCTTTCCCCATTCCATTAACGATGCTAATGAACGGACAGGAACTACCAGGAAAACTTGAAAATTTTCTATCCATTTCAAAATCGACAATTTTAATGTCAATTACATTTATTTATAGCACCCACACACGAATGCAGGGTGCATTCGTTTCGGTCTCGAAATGACATTTTCACCACGAGACTTATACTTTCATCATCAAATACGTCGCATTCTTGTCCCATGAAAATCGAGACAAATTTTTAACTTGTTGTGTAATAAAAACAATACGCGACGAGAACAATCACAATAATTAAAAATGCGATTATTTTAATTGTTTTTATATTATGGAATATTGTATGCACGTTTACCCAAAATCTTGAAATTCTAATTTTAGATTCATCTACTTACCACAATTATTGTGTAATACCTAATTGTATGGTAATAATTTTTTTACAACATATTACATAGGTAGTTATTTTTGTGTATACATTTTTTTAAAACACGCTTTATCGCGAATCTAATTTTTATCGCCACGTAACACGTCACAAAACCTTGAATAATATGGCATTTTTTGAGTAGGAACTGAAATTGAGAAAATAATTGATAAAAGTAGTATTCATCAATGATGAGAGTTTTATCGTTAAGGTTATGAATTTTAAAATTAATTTTTGTTTTATTTTTAATTGGATAAGAACATGAATCACATTTGTTTTTGTTCTTAAAAATAGCTGTCGTTATTATCAGTAAACAAATTAATTACAAGTCATTCCGCGCCGCGGAAAGGTCATCCCTCTCGTCGTTCCGATTATTTTACTCCAAAAAAAAGTAACTCGAAAAAATTCGGTCAGCGTTTCTCCATTTTGTTCGGAAAACATTTTTTTCACAATCTTGATCTTTTATTGTAGTTTTTCCTGTTTCCAGACTTAATGGCCACCCTATAGAATAACAAGTCGTAAATTCTATTTTGATGCTACATTATTATGGAAATTATATGTCGGTTCACTCTACGAATGGTATCAAATATTGATTCAAAAATTCATACTTGTCTCGGGCGACGCTAATTTTAAAAACAGTTGAATTTGGAAGGAAGATAAGATTGTGAAAATTTGATAAACAGTATTTTTTTCAAGTTAAATTTGGCGATATCGAAACCATCCGCTTCGATAGTAAATATAATACATGTTGATATTAAAATGAGATTTGTCTCTGTTGGGATTTGAACCGAAGTTCGCGTTTTTAAGGAAATTATTTTTCGGCAGGTTATAGTTCCTCTTTTACTGAACCTTCACTTCCATCAACTTTAATTATGCATTTCCACAAGAAGAGATAAAAGCACTGGAGATAACAAAAATTCATCATTAATAGTCTGATAGCTTGACTGGGGATTTCTCGAAATGGATTTTTAACTCCCACAGGCAAAACCCAAGCTTAGATTACTACTTTTTGGTCCATATGATGCGGATAATTAGGTTTAACGTAATGTTAAAAGGTGATTCAATAAGAAGTGTCAGTTTGATTTGTTAAAAAGGCGCATGTATAATTGGAAAATTTGGAAAATTATTATTTTAACATAAGAGCAAACATGACATGGGTAAATTTTCCATTACGTGTTACACCACGTTCTGCATCCACGACACCTTTCCAACAGGTAATAAAAGGTTGGCTAGCTCAAAGTCGCGAAGGGGTGGGTTGGTGAATGGAACGAAAGGGTCGTGTGACGGCACGTCGCAAAGCGTGTATTTCCTATCGACGACCGGGCAATCCTCGATCGCGATTCTAAAAATTGTCAAAATCGGTGTGAATAATTTACACGGGGGGGGAGTTAAGTCAAAATCGGTGGGGTTAATATACACGCGGGAGTTTAAATGGGCGCCACGCATACGAAGAAATGAATCTCTTTGAAGGGGACTGGTTATCACACCTTCCAAGCTGGTACGCGACAACTTGATGATCTTACAGCGAACTCTCACTCCGGAAAAACCTCGCTCAATGACCTTACCTTTACAGGAGGCGAACTTTCCGTTGGTGAAAATAGCTAAATAAACATTAACACAACAATAATAATAACACACAAAGTTGGGAAATAATAAAAATGTATTAAATAAAATAATATCAGGGGGGAGTTGACAAGGTTTACACAAGATACTATCAAATTTACATGTCTTGTATAAAAATAAATATGTACAGATGACGGAACCTTTCCGTGTGGTTTCCGTTGCGAAACTAATACTCGTAAAACAATTACTCTTACAAAGATACAAAAGGTTAATTTGCATGAAAGGGGGGCGTATTGAATACAGCACTCCACCAAAATAAATAGTTACTTAAGCGCAACTTGATAATATTCAAAACTATGATTCATAAAATTGATCATGGAACTTAATCAATGCAATTGATCATCAAAATTCCCAACAACGGGACAAACAAACTTTAGCTACAATACTAAACTTGAAACGTTACGTTAAATTGTTTGGTTACATTCTGAACGCTCGAATGGCGTGTTAAAAGTTACGTTAATAATAGATAATAATATTAAGTTAAATAAAAGGTATACAAAATGGTTGCGATATCGTCTTCCAGGGTTGAACTGAACGTTCATAAACACAACTAATGGTCAATAGGACCAATTAACATCACAATCTTAAAAATATAAAAAGGTTTCTTACTTAATTTGGGTGGTTGATGTTCGACCTCTAGGTAAAGTCGATGACGGGTCCTTCAGGAGTGAGATTTCGTCTTCAGAACGTAGAATGAAGCTGAATGTGATGTCTCAAACCATATCAGAAGGGCAGCGTAATAACCAGCTTCCCAAAAACTCTTCAAATCGGAAGGTGGTGAAATAACAGGGTGGTTCACGCACTGTACTTCACGATAAAATAGGGGTCTCCGTACGAAATAATTCACTATGTTAGTTATTCGCGAAGTGACAAATAATTCAAGCCGGCACTGTCTAAGTAAGAAATGTTAATGTGGTGTCCGATAAAAAAAGACGATTGGAATGCACACATGGGTTGGAAGTGCAACACCTGTTTTGTACCATTCGATAAAAGCAATGCTACGTACTTGCCTTATGAGCGGCAAGCAATAACTCGACGTGATTAACGTGATAAGCAGATGGTATAAAAAGTCCGATAATTGATTCAATGTTTAGTAACAATAGACGATATTAATTGTTCGATCACTTATTAAATATTAGCAACAATTGACGATATTAATGTTCGATAAAATATTGAAGGTTTAGCAACAATTGACGATATTCTGGTTCGATAATATATTAATTGTTTAATAACAATTGACGATATTCTGGTTTGATAAAATATTAATTGTTTAATAACAATTGACGATATTCTGGTTTGATAAAATATGAATTGTTTAATAACAATTGACGATATTAATTGTTCGATAGTACCTGCAGTTGACACACACTAATTTTTAGCACAAATGACTTGTATTTATTTAAAGATCTCTAATAAATGTGAGACCTCGATAGTTAATTCCGCTTTTGGAAGCGCTAAGATACGAAAAAGGTAGTATCAGATTCCAAGTGAATCTCTCCGAATATGCAATTTGTAGCTCAATTTATGCATTCTCCCTACTCTGATTTAGGATTTTTCCCACTTACTGATTGATTTGGATCCTTGTAATTGGGTCCTATAAATTTAGAAAGAAGGGAGACGTGATTTAATTGGACAATACCTAGAGTGTGAGAGCACACTTTCTTCTTTCTCCATGCAAAGTGTATCGAGAAGTTTTGCAGGACACGTGCGAGCAAAACAATTTTTTGCTCGTCTGGTCGGACGAAAAGGGTCTAACTTTTGCACTTTTTGTTGGTTTTTATCGAAGTTTTAAAATTGCGAAATCGCTATGCTTTCCATGTTAAAAATTAACACATGAGTTTGCAAGTCGATGCCTGTCTAAGATAACGATGTCGAATGCATTCGTTCCCATGGTCTTACCATCGCACGTGCCCGTTTTTTGTATCGACGGCCGACGTGGATTTATGGATCGCATAAAAGTTTCTCTCAGTCGTTTGAAAGATTATAGTAAAGTATAGGTATGAGTTGACGTTTAGTTTGCAACGTTAATGAATAGAGAATTTATTGCTGATGAGGTGAATTATGGATTAATGCTACGTCAACATTATTAACACTTCCTCATCTACCGTATGGTTTATTGTACGTGTATTAAAATATTTGATGATACTTTCCTAACTATACAATTCTTAAGATTATTGTGCATTTGCAAAACGTAAATTTATTAGTTGAGCGAATGTTTCAATCTTTTATTTTTACAACCCGACCTAAAAATGTTTTCTCAAAGAGTAATTTTCAACGGATCGATTCGAAATTTAAAATATAAGTTTAATAGATCATAAACGCAAAATCTAAGGGTGCGCCCGATGCGCGTAATAAGGTGACACTCCCCTTACGTCAAGAGTTGTTATCCCTAACTACTCTTCAACTGGGACGCGCGCAACCTCAACCGAAACACAAACTGTCCTGCGATAAACCATCAACACTTGTAGTGTTGAAACAACTACTCAGCTAGTGACTAGACTATACGTATATGCCGGGAAAGAGAGAGAAGGTTCACCTAACCCTAGGCTTAATCAACCCGTGAGTCGTAGTGACTCCTACATGAGAGGGCGGTTCGCGAAATCACGCGATCATTCGCTGGCCGTGGGACCCACAAATGTCTGTGAAGACACCGGACTCTAGATCAAGGTAGACCTGAGCTAAGGTAACACTTCCTTGGCGTACTCATATTTACAAAGCCTTCTCTAAAATGGTTCAGTCGATGGGGACTGTCTGCCTTTTTCAATACGTTGAAAAAACAGAGTAAAAAAAAACGTGTGCTGGGCTGGATCAAATTTACAAAAGCCGTTTGGGGCACTTCAGTAGATGGGGACTGTCTGTTTTATCATTTATCGTTGGTGAAACAGAGAAAAAAACTTGCGCTTAGCTTGATCAAATTTACAAAGCCGTTTGGGAGACCATCCACCTTCATCATGACTTCGATCCAGACGAGATGATCGGAAGAGAGAGAAGAGGTAGTGATGGGGGGGGGGGTAAGAGATAAGAGTGGGGGAGGGGGGGGGTTAAAAAAGTGAGGGGTAGCAACCTACAAGGGACAGTTGAGGGACCAAATCCTCGAACCGTCCGAGTTAAACACGGATGCAACCGGGAAAAATAGTGGGGCATAAATCGTAATACGAAACGGGACGGGATAACGACCTACAAGGGACAGTCGAGGGAGCAAATCCTCGAACCGTCCGGGTTGAACACGGATCTAACCACGAGAAAAAGAAAAAATAGGGGGGGGTTTTCTCAAAAAAATTAGGGTGGGATGACAACCTACAAGGGACAGTCGAGGGACCAAATCCTCGAACCGTCCGGGTTGAACACGGATCTACGCACGAGAGCGTGCAGCACGAGAAAAAAAATGGGGCACGAATGCCGCGTCAATCGTGTTGACCGGAGGGGCTGAATCTCCGAACCAACAAGTAAAGACTAATAAAGGATCACGATAGGCGTGATTCAAAATTCGCGAAAGACGCGATATAAGGGATATGGAGTCCGGCGGGACGAGAGTGGGACGGTACCGAACCGACACCCATATCAAAAGGTACAAGTTACACAACTCGTGGTCGCACAACTAAATATGCGATACTTTTTAAAAGATATTTACGCTACAGAGCTCGAGTTGACGAGACGGGAGTATCAGTCGTCAACAATGATACAACGAGCATCAAATATGAAATAAAACCAGAAAAACTAAACCCTATACGGGGGTAGGGATTGTCTTTGTCAGTATAACCGAAGGGACCGAATCTCCGAATTACACCGACGAAAACGAGAACGCTACTCCGAAATGATCGGGACATTTCCATGAAAAAAAAACTTGGAAAAACTTCCTACTTGAGAATACCCGACGTCAACTTGACTGGTGGAGTCCAACGGCGGTAAGCGCCGACTGGAAACTCCAATCCAAGGAACGCCTGTACCTCCTATGCAAAGTATGAACATACCACACTCGACAAAACCTGAAAAATCTGGAGGTGAAAAAAAAAAAACGAGAAAGGTAGTTTAGTGTCTTGCACGGACGGTTGATTGGGAAATCCAGCGGTGACTGACACCGGGGGAAATCTCCAATCTAAGCGCAAATCGCGCAAAGCGACAATGCTCGCCCAAGATGGCGACACCATATGAGTGGAACGTATCCACCAGAGCTATATGTCACAAAAGTGTAAGGAATGTAACAAGAGGGTCTTGCTCCAAGATGGTGACATAATACTTTGGAGTCGGGCAATCCGTAAAGTGCCTGGATCCCAGGGTAGTACCATGACATCAACCGAGAGTCAACATGGTTGAAAACCAAAAAAAATATCGGGAACTTATTTTGGCTCGAACCGAGAGTCAACATGGTTGAAAACCAAAAAAAAATATCGGGAACTTACTTTGACTCCAACCGAGAGTCAACATGGTTGAAAACCAAAAAAAATATCGGGAACTTACTTTGACTCCAACCGAGAGTCAACATGGTTGAAAACCAAAAAAAAATATCGGGAACTTATTTTGGCTCGAACCGAGAGCCAATGTCGTTACAAAATGAACGAAATGTTCACAGATACTGAGCGTTATACCTTAATCCTAAAGAAAAGAATGCAAGGGTTGAGCACCTATGCACTAGAGTACGAGAAGAAAAAGAAAAAAAGAAAAATGTTCGCATCATTTCAGATACTCCTATACCGGTACTCTTGGACGTGCGTCGGAAAACACCGACACTTCCAAAAAAGAAACAACAGTAACACGACGTTCGTGACGATCACGTTGTACGTGAACAAAATCTGAAAAATATGGAAGTAAAAATTGAGAAGGGTAGTTTAACGTCTTACGCGGACTATTTTTCAAAACCATAACAACAGCGACATAAAGTTCGGGACGTAACTATCACGTCGTGAGAGAACAAAATCTTAAGAACCTAAAACTAAAAGTGAGAAGGGTAGTTTAATGTCTTACACGGACTAATTCTCAATGCTGGTTCTATATACAATTCGGTAGCCGGGGGGGGAGTTAATTGACTAAACCGGGACTAAAGTTGTTGTTTACCCACGAGAAAAAAAAATATTCCCACAAAAACGTAATTTGGTCAGGGCTCGACATGGTGACAACTGTCTGAGTTGCACCTCTAATGTTTACTGTAACCGCATGAAGTGACTCTACTACATTTCATTCAAAAAAAAGGGGGAGAACACAATCGTTCTTCCAAACAAAAATCAAAATTAACCACAAAATTAACGTATGACTGATGAGGACGTTGGGTAACTAAGCCACCGCAACACCAATCTATACTTGGTCTACCTAAGCGATTTATTGGGTAGTTACTCCAATGGACCGATAAGTACACCCTCTAACTTCGCGTAAACTACTTCCTTAAATGTTCGATAAAAAAAACGAAATTCGCGACTCCTACCGTCATGCGTGATAAACAAAAAAAACCAACTAAAGACCTGATTACTTATTGGGTCTGTAATTTTACTCTATACGCTCGAGATACCGTTAAATAACTTCCTTTCCCCTAACGTCTTCAATCTATCTACATAATATCTAAAATTAACATTGATTAAATCGATACCTTAAAATTAATCACACCGAAACTCAACCTAAACTGCTAATTACACAATAAAAGAATAAAAGTTACACACAAGGAAAATATTCGAGGTCCTAATCGCTTCTAAAGCCGTTGTGACTGTCATAAGAGAGGGCGGTTCGCGAAATCACGCGATCCTTCGCTTGCCGTAAGACCCACAATTAACAACAGAGACGCCGAACTCTAGTTTGGGTTGGGCCCGAATCTAAGGTGAAATTTAAGAAAGGCGCGATCAAATTTACAATGGCCTCTGGGATGAATGGATCAGATATACAAGTTCATCCCTAATTTTCTATTTATTTTCCAAATGTCGTAGAGGAGAGAGAGAAAAAAAAGGGGGGGGGAGAAAAAAAATACAAACTAATGATCGAATTGTCCTTCCGTGGACCGACAGATGTCCTAACTGCGTAGGCCGATGGTGGTCGATCTGTTATTCCCTAACAAGGTAAATTTCCCAGGTTGTTGTTTCGAGTTTAACCACTACTCCTGTACAAAGCTCCCTTTCCAAGAAGGTTCCTTTGGGGCAGATTATAAATCGCCAAACTACGAGAAGAAAAAAATATACGGGACGATAATGCGCCGAGGGATGGACTATGTCCACGAAATTACTCAATAACCCCGGGGTTTGGATCGACATCCAACACTGGATTGACGTCCAAAAAAAATTTATCTGACAGTGGAACTAGGTCCAGCCTGATAATACGATAACTCAATGAGAAGCGGGTTACTCTAAACAACTATCAACCAACACAACCGCTACAACAATAAAATTCGATACAAAAAAAAATCTCCTTACAGGGTGCGTTAGGAAAAAAACTTTCAAAAGAAAACTCTAACTTAATTCGACAAACTAAACTCCCAACTAAATTTAAAAAAGCCTTATTATAAATGTCGGTACTACATTCAAAAAAAATTTGAAAAACTTCACGGCAAATGTCGATACTAAATTCAAAAAAAAATTTTAAAAGCCTTACGGTAAATGTCGATACTAAATTCAAAAAAAATTTTAAAAGCTCTACGGTAAAAGTCGGTACTAAATGAAAAAAATTGAAAAGCTTTACGGTAAACGTCGATACTAAATAAAAAAATTTCAAAAGCTTTACCTTAAGGGTCGGTATTGAATTCAAAAAAAACTTGACGTAAATTAACTACGTGAAAGTCAAAAACAACCTTCTACGGGTCCACTAGGTGGATGCGTAAACTTCCAAACCGTACCTATAAACTAATTAGAAAATTTGAACTTCAAAATTAAGTTCAACAAAAAACATACTTAAATCCTAACCTGAACTTTAATCGGGGCTTGACTTCAAGTCCTTGGCATGCCATGCACCAGGTCTCACTCCTGTGGTGTCTGACAGTACAAATGTGGTGTTCGAAAGTTTCTTATGAATAACAAAAGGTCCTACAAATTTTGGAGCTAACTTTGCATTAAAATGCTTCGATGCATCGGATAAAACATAATTACGTCTATACACGGTATCACCGACATCGAAATTCGACGGACGTCGTCTTAAATCATAAACAATTTTAGATTTCTCATAAGCGCTTTCTAATCTTTTGGTGATGTCATCGTAAACATCACCTAGTGCTAATGCACGTCGTTTAAGTTCGTCACGATCGGCAAACGTTATGTCTTTCAGCGTGTTCTGATCAGCTGTTTCGATACGCTGTCCACCGGACATGATCATCTCTCGACCGAAATTTGCGAAATACGGAGTCATTCCTATGACTTCATGCAGTGCAGTCCGTACTGCGCAAGCAACCTGGGGGAGATAAATATCCCAACTCTTATGATTATCGTTAACGTAAGAAGCTAACATAGTTTTTAAAACACGATTCACCCTTTCAACAGGATTCGCTTGGGGGTGGTAATACGCATTAAAGATAATTCGGGTATTATATTTCTGTATCATTTTTTGAAATTCCTTACTTCTAAATTGGACTCCGTTATCAGTCAAAATATACTGTGGGGCTCCAAACACTAACAAAACGTTATCTTCAAGTTTTTGAATGACCTGAGATGCGGTAGCTGTACGTAAGGGATAAAATAATGCAAATTTGGTAAAACAATCCACAATCGATAAAATATGAGTGTAACCTTTAGTCGACCGAGGCAGTGGTCCAACTATATCGATGGATATCATTTGCCATGGCCTAGTTACTACGGGATGACGGGACATAAAACCACGGGGTTTTTGCTGTTCAGGCTTATGAGCCATACAAACTGGACACTTATTTACATAACGAGTAATATCGGTCTTCATCTTCGGCCAATAATACTCATGAACTACTCGATCAAATGTTTTTAAAACTCCTAAATGACCGGAAGTAGGTTTATCGTGACACTCGGAAATGATTTTCTTTCTACGAAATTTCGGAACTACTGTTCTCCATTGACACTCTCTATCCGATAGAGATGGATATCGAACTTTTACTTGTTTAAATAATTCGTCCTCAATAACTTGCCATTTCCTAAACTGAAGGGGGTCTCTTCTGACATTCTTCAACATTCGATAGTACCAACGATCGGTATGCGAGTTAATTAAGGGTTGGTCGTTATCTACTGGATTCTTTACTTTATCGGGTGACTTTCTAACTTGAACAGGGTCAACTAATACTGACGTTATTTCGGGAACAGTGCGCGATAAAGCGTCAGGGACTAAATGATCCTTTCCTTTTCGGTGGATGATTTTGAAATCGTACTGTTGTAACCTGAGAGCCCAACGACATAAACGTCCAGAGGGGTTTTCCAGATTATTTAACCAAATCAGGGAGTGGTGATCGGTAATGACCGTGAAATGTGAAGCTTCGAGATAGGGTCTTAATTTCTCTACTGCCCACAAAACTGCTAAACATTCTCGTTCCGTAACGGAATAATTTCGTTCATTACGAGTTAATGACCTACTAATATAACAAATGACTTGTTCTTTCTCGTCAATGGTTTGGCTGAGGACTCCTCCGAGTCCAAAACCGGATGCGTCTGTCTGTACGGTAAAGGGGACGCTAAAATCAGGGCACGATAGAATAGGGGCTGAAACTAAACAATTCTTAATAGTCGTAAACGCTACTTCACAAGGTTCATCCCAAATGAACTTGGAATTTTTTCTTAACAACGCCGTGAGCGGTGCAAGGATTGTTGAAAACTGCGGGATAAATCTGCGGTACCACGAAGCCATACCTATTAATTGCCGAATTTCTTTAACCGTACGAGGGGCTGGTATACGCGTAATTGCCGCTACCTTATCTGGATCTGCAAGTAATCCATTTGCGTTGATCACGTATCCTAAATATTTCAATTCGGGTTGACAAAAGTGACATTTGTCTTTCCCTAATGATAGACCTGCGGTACGTAACCGAGAAAAAACTTCCTGTAACACTTCAAGATGTTTTTCGAAGGTGGATGTACAGATGATGATGTCATCCAGGTATACGAATACAAAGGGTTCGAGATCGGGACCTAGAACTTGATCTATCAGCCTCATCCAAGTAGCAGGAGCATTATGAAGCCCGAAGGGCATCCTGGTGAATTGAAACAATCCACGTCCGGGTACTGTAAAGGCGGTATATTTTTTGGAATTTTCCTCGACAGGAATTTGCCAATACGCTGACTTAATGTCCAGGGACGTTATAAACCGTGCGTCTCGAAGACGATCTAAAATTGAGGACACATACGGGATTGGGTACGCGTCCTTCTCGGATACTTGATTTAATTTTCTGAAATCGACACAAAATCGATATGATTTGTCTTTCTTTTTGACTAACAAAATGGGGTTTGACCAACCACTAGATGATCGTTCTATTACACCTAACTTAAGCATATGATCTAGTTCTTTATCGATATGTGCTTGTACACTAGGGTTAACCGGATAATAACGCTGTTTAATCGGCATTGAGTCGGTTTTAATAACATGTTGCACTAGGTCAGTACAACCGAGTTCTTTGACCTTAGTCCGAAAATGTAGGTCAATGACCTTATCTAAACGCTGACGTTCCTCAACTGATAAATTGAAAAGATTTCCTAAGGGTGTTTTCTTGTCGGTAATTACAGATGTAACTTGGGGTTTCCCGAAATACCACGATTTGTTTTTCAAATCAGGGACGAAACCGATGGATTCCCAAAAATCTACACCTAAAATAAGTGCGTGTGAAAACTTTGGTACCACAATGACTGAAATATGGGCGACACGATGCTGTAATCTAATGGGTAATTGAGCTATCCCGATACTGTTTATAATTTCACCGTCTGCTACGGTACACTTTGGTCGTAACGTGGAGTCAAGTTGAATTTTTACACCGGTAGATTGTAAAATATTCCAACCTTCCTCGCCTAAAATCGTGTTGGTCGCTCCTGAGTCCAGGAGGGCTAAAATTTCACAACCGAGAACATTGACTCTTACATGGGGACGATTATCATGTCTTGAATCCTCTAATACATAATCTAATATAGTTTTAATGTTATCTTTTCGTTTAGCTAACACCTTATGAAAATGGGTCGAATTTACAAACTTGCGGGAGTTCACTAGGTGACCACGTCCTAATGAGTCCCGGAAGAGTTTTCCGAACTCCTTCTACTCTGACTGGGGTTACAGTGGGGGCAGGTTTTTGTTGTTTCACCTTTTCTCCCACAGCGATAGCAATATATTTGTTTCTGCGGAACGGTACAACGCGACGCTAAATGTCCTGTGCCACCACAATTCCAACAAGAATTATTACTTGAAGTTTTACTAAAAACTTCGACAGCGCTATTACGACTTTTAAAAGTCGGTTTATTTACAGATCGTTTATTATTTCGTGATTTATTAAAAGACGTTGATTCGGCACGCGGTGCGCGATCATTTACTCGAGTCGGTACACTCAAATGGGTATAAGCTACGTCTGGTTCTAAATCGTTTTTCCTCTTTGACGGCGGTGCGTAATTGGAAATGGTCAACCTACGCGCTTCGAGAATGCGCCCGAGTTCAATTAGCCTATCAAAAGACGTAATTTCGGTAAAACCTAACTGTGCAATATAAAATGGGTTTAAGTTTCGTAATGCGATACTTAATTGTCTTTCTTCCGATAATGGGATGACTAAGCGAGCAAACATCGTTTTTAACATTGCTACATACATTGCCAAGTTTTCCTCGTTCCCTTGAGTTCTACGTGTAATTTCCTCAAGTAATCTGACGTCATAGTCAGCTGGTCGAAATTGTGCATTTAATAATACTACTAATTCTGACCAAGTAGATGCCTTATCTCTATTTGCGCGAAACCACAATAATGCTTTACCCTCGAACAGGTCAATCGCCTCTTCGAAGAGTTGACTTAAATTTACACGTCTAGCAACAATTAATTCATTGACTCTTTAAAAATGCAGTGATCGAAATACTTTTTGCTTCACCGGAAAACTTTAATCGCCACTTGACAACAGGTGTTGATTTCGTACAATAACTTTTCTGCCCTACCTCAACCGGAGGGGGGTTAATATTTAATGAAACTGGATTTGAAGTTACGATTACTTCTGGTTCTACTGGGGTCTCTCGACTAATTTCGGCCACGATATTCGATAATGAATCTCGCTCCGTTCGAGAATTTGCTACAAATAAGCGGTACGCGGATCTACATTCTTCTAATTCGTCCATAACTGTTCGTTTTGAATTTTTATCTTTTACTAAAAAGGGTTTTGATCGGGATAATCTATTAAAGTAATGTGCTAACTTCGTTTCTACCTCGATCTCTACGTTAGGTTCTTGGTCTCGTGAAACTTCCAAGCGACCAAGTAGTCTATGAAGAATCAATAAGCCGGCTCTTAATGCCACCAAATCTTCTGCAAAGGTAAACGGATACCACGCTAAAGCGTAACTTTCGCCTTCTTCTTCTTTATCAAGGGCTATTACTAATTCATCACGTAATTCTTTTACCGAACCGTGAAAAGGTAAACCTCTAATCTTTAATTCGTATTGGACCTCGTCCTTTCGCAACTTGTCCGGTACAATCCTGAATGCCATTATTAATCGAAATGAATAAATTCAATTAAATACAGAAAAGAATTCGCGGAATACGACTCTACTTTGTTCTCTGAACAACTAATGGTAAACGGAAATACAATATTTGATCTTAAAATCGCGATAATTTTCACTTTTAAATTTAAATAGGGGGGCGTTATGGAATCTCGTTAGTCCATTCATGCGCGTCGGTACTATTTTACTTGATTAACTAACAAAAATTCGATATAATGTGCCAAAAGGGCTTTCTTGACAGCCGTCTAGTTGGACGCTAAATTATTTTTTAAACCTACAAAAATTAATTTGGAATTTACTTGTTTTATAAACAAAAAAAAAATTCGATACCATAACATGCCAAAAGGGCTTTATCGATAGCACCACGTTGGCCGCGCCAAATTATTATCCTGTTACACCACGTTCTGCATCCACGACACCTTTCCAACAGGTAATAAAAGGTTGGCTAGCTCAAAGTCGCGAAGGGGTGGGTTGGTGAATGGAACGAAAGGGTCGTGTGACGGCACGTCGCAAAGCGTGTATTTCCTATCGACGACCGGGCAATCCTCGATCGCGATTCTAAAAATTGTCAAAATCGGTGTGAATAATTTACACGGGGGGGGAGTTAAGTCAAAATCGGTGGGGTTAATATACACGCGGGAGTTTAAATGGGCGCCACGCATACGAAGAAATGAATCTCTTTGAAGGGGACTGGTTATCACACCTTCCAAGCTGGTACGCGACAACTTGATGATCTTACAGCGAACTCTCACTCCGGAAAAACCTCGCTCAATGACCTTACCTTTACAGGAGGCGAACTTTCCGTTGGTGAAAATAGCTAAATAAACATTAACACAACAATAATAATAACACACAAAGTTGGGAAATAATAAAAATGTATTAAATAAAATAATATCAGGGGGGAGTTGACAAGGTTTACACAAGATACTATCAAATTTACATGTCTTGTATAAAAATAAATATGTACAGATGACGGAACCTTTCCGTGTGGTTTCCGTTGCGAAACTAATACTCGTAAAACAATTACTCTTACAAAGATACAAAAGGTTAATTTGCATGAAAGGGGGGCGTATTGAATACAGCACTCCACCAAAATAAATAGTTACTTAAGCGCAACTTGATAATATTCAAAACTATGATTCATAAAATTGATCATGGAACTTAATCAATGCAATTGATCATCAAAATTCCCAACAACGGGACAAACAAACTTTAGCTACAATACTAAACTTGAAACGTTACGTTAAATTGTTTGGTTACATTCTGAACGCTCGAATGGCGTGTTAAAAGTTACGTTAATAATAGATAATAATATTAAGTTAAATAAAAGGTATACAAAATGGTTGCGATATCGTCTTCCAGGGTTGAACTGAACGTTCATAAACACAACTAATGGTCAATAGGACCAATTAACATCACAATCTTAAAAATATAAAAAGGTTTCTTACTTAATTTGGGTGGTTGATGTTCGACCTCTAGGTAAAGTCGATGACGGGTCCTTCAGGAGTGAGATTTCGTCTTCAGAACGTAGAATGAAGCTGAATGTGATGTCTCAAACCATATCAGAAGGGCAGCGTAATAACCAGCTTCCCAAAAACTCTTCAAATCGGAAGGTGGTGAAATAACAGGGTGGTTCACGCACTGTACTTCACGATAAAATAGGGGTCTCCGTACGAAATAATTCACTATGTTAGTTATTCGCGAAGTGACAAATAATTCAAGCCGGCACTGTCTAAGTAAGAAATGTTAATGTGGTGTCCGATAAAAAAAGACGATTGGAATGCACACATGGGTTGGAAGTGCAACACCTGTTTTGTACCATTCGATAAAAGCAATGCTACGTACTTGCCTTATGAGCGGCAAGCAATAACTCGACGTGATTAACGTGATAAGCAGATGGTATAAAAAGTCCGATAATTGATTCAATGTTTAGTAACAATAGACGATATTAATTGTTCGATCACTTATTAAATATTAGCAACAATTGACGATATTAATGTTCGATAAAATATTGAAGGTTTAGCAACAATTGACGATATTCTGGTTCGATAATATATTAATTGTTTAATAACAATTGACGATATTCTGGTTTGATAAAATATTAATTGTTTAATAACAATTGACGATATTCTGGTTTGATAAAATATGAATTGTTTAATAACAATTGACGATATTAATTGTTCGATAGTACCTGCAGTTGACACACACTAATTTTTAGCACAAATGACTTGTATTTATTTAAAGATCTCTAATAAATGTGAGACCTCGATAGTTAATTCCGCTTTTGGAAGCGCTAAGATACGAAAAAGGTAGTATCAGATTCCAAGTGAATCTCTCCGAATATGCAATTTGTAGCTCAATTTATGCATTCTCCCTACTCTGATTTAGGATTTTTCCCACTTACTGATTGATTTGGATCCTTGTAATTGGGTCCTATAAATTTAGAAAGAAGGGAGACGTGATTTAATTGGACAATACCTAGAGTGTGAGAGCACACTTTCTTCTTTCTCCATGCAAAGTGTATCGAGAAGTTTTGCAGGACACGTGCGAGCAAAACAATTTTTTGCTCGTCTGGTCGGACGAAAAGGGTCTAACTTTTGCACTTTTTGTTGGTTTTTATCGAAGTTTTAAAATTGCGAAATCGCTATGCTTTCCATGTTAAAAATTAACACATGAGTTTGCAAGTCGATGCCTGTCTAAGATAACGATGTCGAATGCATTCGTTCCCATGGTCTTACCATCGCACGTGCCCGTTTTTTGTATCGACGGCCGACGTGGATTTATGGATCGCATAAAAGTTTCTCTCAGTCGTTTGAAAGATTATAGTAAAGTATAGGTATGAGTTGACGTTTAGTTTGCAACGTTAATGAATAGAGAATTTATTGCTGATGAGGTGAATTATGGATTAATGCTACGTCAACATTATTAACACTTCCTCATCTACCGTATGGTTTATTGTACGTGTATTAAAATATTTGATGATACTTTCCTAACTATACAATTCTTAAGATTATTGTGCATTTGCAAAACGTAAATTTATTAGTTGAGCGAATGTTTCAATCTTTTATTTTTACAACCCGACCTAAAAATGTTTTCTCAAAGAGTAATTTTCAACGGATCGATTCGAAATTTAAAATATAAGTTTAATAGATCATAAACGCAAAATCTAAGGGTGCGCCCGATGCGCGTAATAAGGTGACATACGTTTTCGCACAAATGAGACTCAATGTTTGCAATTTCACGTCAAATATTGTTCTTCTGGTATGAAAGCGTTTGAAATTTCTAGTAGCCCCAAAGAAAAACTGTAATGGCGTCAAATCGCAAGATCTAGGCAGCTAATTGATGTCAGCACGTCTTCAAATTTTGAATAGTATAAAGTCATTGTTAAAATGCTCGCTTATCAAGATTTAGGTACCTATATCGATTACTAATTTTGGCTACAAAAAATTTCTTAACATGTCACAATAACGACAACAGTTAAACGTAAGCGCTTGGCCGGTATCATTTTCGAAGAACTTTTCCAAGGATGGCTTGTGGCTTTTCAGTTCCCCAGATTTGGAAATTTTGTGTATTGAAAATTCGGCTGAAAATGAACTGCATCACTTAAGATGATTTTATTGCAAAAATCACCATCAACAGATTTTTTTTCCAACATCCAATTGTCTGCAGGCTTCAGTTCTTGCGTTAGTTGAATCTGGTAAGGGTGGAAACAAAGATTTTTCTTAAAATTTTCTGCAGAGTGCCATAAGAAAGGTCCAATTGCTGTGAACGATGACGAATTGAGGTTCTCGGCTCTTCTCTGACACTTTCCTTCACTGTATAGATATTTAGAGCCAAAACGACCATCACGACGACGGACAAGAAGAAGGTGAACTTCTTTTACCCAAAACTGCACAATTTTCATCATTTTGGTCATTTGTTTCCATAAATGGAACTATACGTGCGTCGATCGTGTAACGTTCCAAGATCAAATCGCATTACATGCAGATGACGTCAAATCTAGAGAACCGAAATTACTAATTAATCCTTTAGTATATTGAATTAATAAAATTAATTCGGAAATGTAAACTTTCGGTAGGGACTAAAACTTTAGCTTTCTAATTTAACAAAATATTTACTGTTTTTGTTATTCCATACAAAAATTTATATACGTTATGTACTTTGAAATACAAACTTTTAAATTGATAAAACCTGAATAATGTTCGTATAAACACAGAAAATGTTCCGCTTTTCAAGTGAGATTAATTTGTATTTTGTTTACGATACCCAAGTAATACAAGCTGGAAAATTTTCTATGATAGCCAGCTGGCAGGTGGCTGTTAAATTTTCTGTAACATTGAACTGGCAGCTATTAGTTATAAGAGATAGAAAATTTTACTGCAACTGCGAGGTGATCAGTTATGACAGCTACTTAACTGCAACAGTGAACATTTGCAGCTCATCAGAAATAGGTCACAGTTGTTATCCAAGGGATATAACAGTTGATTTACTTTAGCTCCTAATAATTATACTGTGCTATTGAGCTGGTAGTTAGTTATAGTTGATAAATATGTTTTGGGGTTGAGCTGGCAGTTAATCACAAAAGCTATAAAAATTGCTGCGACAGTTAATTATCATTAGTTAGCTGAAGCAGAAAATTTGTTATAATAACCTGGTGGCAGCTAATCACATTAATTACTGGTATATTTAGCTGCCACAGTTGATTGATAATCGTAACAAACAATTTAATTAGAATATAATTATTTAGCTGTTGGTTTGCTGTAAAATAGCTACCATAACTTTGTCGTCCAAAATAAAATGGATGTACCTACACTTTAGGAAGTTTTAAGAAAAACGCATATATTGTGCATTTTAAATTCATAACTACAAGGGGAAATAAAGAAGTTCGGTAAAAACGATATAAGGAATCAATATTTGTTAATGAAAGAATCTCCTTGAAGTTCGAGGTACGTCTTTGAATTAATTTTTCTAAACCACTGAACAAATTTGTTTCGATTGCCTTACAAAATAGCTTTCCACAGAATACATCAGCTCTAAATTTCATCCCTAGTAATCCTTTCTTTAAATTTGGGTGTAAGGTGGGTGATTTATTTCTTCGAAGCCTCACTTTTTAATAGTAGTCTGTGAAATTTTCGACTTGTGAACTGGTGCATTGTCTTGGAGAAGCAAAAATTTATTTCCCTAGGCATTCCAAAAATTGTGGCCATAATCTTGCCAGGCACGGTTGAGTTTTGAATTTCGTAGGTGGCGGTTTTTCCCTTTTCTATCCATTGCATAGACTTGTTTGGATTCGGGGTCATAATAATGAATCCACGTCTCATCACCTGTTATAATTTTTAGTACATTTTCGTGATTACCTGCATCATTAGGACGACCAGACTGTTGATCACCTTCTAAGGACTCCTGTCCTGCTGCGAAAAGCCGTAGCCACTTATAAATTGTTTTCTGAGAAAGTGAGATTGTTTGTATATTTCAAGTATATCATTTTGTATATATTTTGCACTTTAAACTTGTTCCTACTACTATTAAAAATTGAATAAAAATCCAACAGTTGCTTGGATCGATTTAATTTTTGAAAACTGGCCTATCGGATTTTGCTAAAAACGACTTTCGGGATTATTATTATAACTCCTTTCGTAATACCGTATTATATAATTATTAATTTAAGAGCGACAATGCGTGATTGGTTTTTCTCAATGGTGCCTAAAGTGGATTTACGCCCTTTTTGCTTTGGACGGCAGAGTTACGCTATAGCTAAGTTGCAACCTTAATTTAATAGCTTGGAAATGTTATCTAGAATCTAGATACATACTTAAGAGCGCGCTGCGGAAAGAGAGAGAGGGAAGCAGTAGATATGATGTTGAAAGAAGCCTCTAATCTTTTGTAGAGATTTAAAAAATTTAAAAAAATTATTTGCGCCATATCTAAGGGAACCCTTGAACCCTTTGTGCATTAAGTTGATTTTATATAGTTTAAAACTCCACTAAGGGCACTTTTTGATTTACAAGTTTTGTACAAGTTTTCTATAATTGATGATGAAATCGCTTCAAAATCAGGTTTTGTCCTTATAATGATCTGCAGAAGGCAATAACGAAGTTTCATTAAGATCGGTTGTCATAAAAATTCAAAATTGTCCTTTTTCATAAATTAAATTGACCTATTTACTTTTAATTTAAAGCGCTCAAATTGGTTATTGCCTTCAATAGTCTTTTCTTATTAATATAAAGAAAGAATTACATTGATACGACGTTTAGTTTTTTAAATTTGTACAAAAGATTAGAGGCTTCTTTCAACATCATTCCCTCTCTCTCTCTTTCCGCAGCGCGTTCTTAATTTATATTTATGGTAAGCCTGCCAAAAAATTAAAAATATTAGGTGAAATTCGAATCTTACTGTCTATGGTAACCTATAATAAATCAACCTTTTGCTCATAAATTCAAACAGTAACGGAAAACAATCCACAAACTAAACAGCTATGAAATAATTACAAATTTGAAAAAAAAACACTTTCTTTAAAAACAAATTAACACTGGAAAATCAGGTACAGGTAGAAGGGTTTCACATGATACTTAAAATCTGGAGGTTATGTAATTCAGATATAGAATTACATACAACTAAAATTTACCTTGAAAATATGCTCGATGTTGAAATTTTTCATACAAGGGCAATTTTTGCTTTTTGTTTTTTTGATTTTCAATTGAGCAAGGTTTGACATACGTATCGTTCCTGATAAACCAAACTTTAGTACGAATTTTCTTGAAAATCGGTACTGAACCGCAATATTCCCACATCGATAACTATTATTTAGAACATCTTCATCCATGCAATATCGAATGGGAATGATTGATATGTTGACATCTTACGTCATCCGACATGTTCTACTCGATCAACAACTTTACATGCAAAACACAACTGCAACAGAGTTTACAACGCTATGTAGTAAATATAAGCTTAAATTTGTAATTCTGTTGCTCTTCAACGTAATACAAATGGAAGAGTAGACGATCGCGTTTAGAACCCACTCCCATGATTACTCTTATTAATTTGGGTTCTAAATAAATTTATAAAGGGTTAGACACACCCGAGCATTTAAATCGACCACTCAACAATGTGAATAATAAATAAACGAACCAGTATGCAGTAAAATATGAAAACAGAAGCGCCGCAGGCGACTTTTAAGAACATTAAAAAAAGTCTATATTTCTCGGTTAGTAATTAACCTTTTTATAGATTATGTCAATTCTAAAGCAATTTCTTCCAGGATTTTTATATGCAAAATGTAATTATGATTTTAAAATGTTTTTCAGTTATTTTTTCAAATTATTTATTAATTATTATTTCTCTCCGTCAATTCATATTTTTAGTTCTTTTGAAATTATTTTAAATTTTAGTTGAAGATCTTAATTTGAATTTATTAATTTAATTGCATGTATACTCTTGAATTTTCCAATATATTTTTAATATTCTTTTCCTTCGCTTCGTTTTTAATTTGTTTTTTTGGTTGATTCGCTTCTGTCCATCGATATTTTCCCTTAAAAATTTAAATTTAAAATTTTTGTCTTGCCCTCGGTCAACATGAATTTATAGTTTTCCACATTTGCCGAATTTTGCGCACTCTTTTCTTCACAACCATCTCATTGTTCACTAATAAAGCAACTTTTTAGTATAATACTACTTTAATGCTGATCCATGGATTGGTTGATTGATTAGCTCAATAAAAAAATTACTGATTTTTTGTGAGTGATCATAATTATCGATATCCTTCAATAATTTCGTCTAATAATTTTTCCAATAATTTTATTTTTAGTGGAAAACTCCCTGAAACAAGGGGGGGGGGTTGTCAATATGACTTGAGATCCCTTAAAATTAAAAAAAGATTTTTTTAACGGAATTTTAAGGCTTGCATTTATTTATTTAAAAATTTTGTATCTATAAAATTTTTTTTGTTTTCTTTCAAAATTCTTAGACGTGACCTGCATTGAAACCCTGTTTAATATTAATTGTATTTTTCTTGTGATTCTTTTTAATTTACTGTAGACTTTTAATGTAAAATTGTAATTACTATATAATTTTATACTTAATTTATTAAACTATCCTGTTACCTGTCATTTCTATAATGTTCAACTTCTTTCTTTACCGTTTCTACTTGTACTCGAACCTAATTTTCTACCAATTATTCTCTATCTCATTTAAACTTTATTTCAAAGTTCTATCTTTATTACTTTTTATCTGTTCTTAGCTTTGCTTGCAAGTAAAATAAAAATTTTAGTTTTGTTATCTATTTATTATTAAAACTTCTCAACAAATTTAAACACAATTTGTCCGCTCAAAATGTCCGGACGAAGTCCTTAGTAAACAACTTCAAGGTCAGTTTTCACGAAAACCAGCGGAGTTAGCCAAATAAAACCAACATTTTCGGAAATTTCGGTCAGTTAGAGATTCCACGATTGCAGCCTTATAAACACTATGTTGATATGTTGACTAGTTAGCAAAGGTGGCCTTTAATACGCGATTGATAATAGTTATTCGACCTTATCAGCAGATGGCCATACTAAATCTGAAAGTCGTAATAAATCGCTTTATTAGTAATTCTTTGTTTGAATTGACGCTCAAGCCATTTATTACGCCTTCCAATTTAGTAGCTCCATCTGTTGATAGCCTTTCGAACTTCACTAAGTGTTTCCAAAACTTCGGCCTCACTGGCGCCCGGTATTATCAACTTGATTTAAAGGGCACTTTCAATGAAAAACGGTTAATAATATCAGCAGTTAGGGGTTATCCATAAAGGACAATAAAGAACGACGGGGGGAGGGGGGTGGACAAATATGACGTCCGCATAATATACCATTTTTGGGATATCTAAGAAAATTGTGTTTGAATATTTTTTTAAATTTTACTCCTTAAATTCTAAATGTCGTATCAAGTTCGATTAAATGAGGGGGGAGTTTCAATTTGTGACCATAGGATATTCTTGGGGACGGGGGGTCCGAAGATTGTGACCAACTACGACAAGGTGGGACGGGGAGTTGGAAAGTAGGAAAAATTGCGAACGTCCTTTACGGACGACCATTTAGCGCTAAAATCTTGGCTAAAGTTTTATAACTCCAGGAGTGGCGCGCAACCACGGCCTTTATTTATGGTCGGAATCCTTTTCAGTGCGGTCTTCAGGCCTCATAACCAAGTTAACCGTGGTTCTAAGGCCGCGATAATTAGCTCGGACTCGCGCTTGAGGTTTCCATCAAAAGTTGCTTGATTTTGTTAGGCTTGACATATTTTGCGCTTTGCTTGGTCTACATAGAAGGCGTCGTCTTCACATAACTAATTTTATGTAGGTAACGACGAAGTCATTTGGCCGACCTTTAAGTACGATCAAGTCAAGATAATCTTGATAGAGATCTAAGTTGCGAGGACAAAACCATAGGAAATAATGGTTTAGTAAATTTAAAAGTAATAAATTTAGTTCAGTAAAATTAGCGGTTCAGTAAATTTGTAGGTACCTACTCTTAAATTAATTAAAATTATAACTTTTAAAAATTCAATTACGATGACTTTGGACCGCCAGGCTCGCATAGCTACTTAGTAGAATGGCCGTTAAATTTACAGACCATACTTTATCCATACCTCTAAAATATATTCATAGAAATTTGCTAATAATTTTGTTGGGGGATGAGAAGGTGGGGGTTGATTGCGATCTGGATGTGTCACCGCCCGCATAATTCAAACTGCTATCCAATCAAATGATGTATTTTATATTATATTGCTATGATAGGTATCCTAATTCACAAATTGGATCGACTCTGGGTATGAAATAAATTTTATTTATAAGATAACTTTTCCGCTAGTTCCAATTTTCAACATGCGACTAAATTTTGGGCTTCTATACGTAGCAAGAAGCTTTACGATTTGACTCCGTGTCCGTTCGTCTGCTCGCATGATTCATAGCCAACCAAAATCATGCAGAAATAGGAACACTGCAAACTCATAGCCAACCAGAGGCTCCAAATTCAAGGATAATCGAATAAGACCACTCCAAATTATTGTTTTTTATTAAATTGCTGATGATGACTTATTTTTTGATGTAGAATTTAATATCACCGCACCTGCTCAAAGACGTCCACATACGCTATAAATCCCTACGCGCTAACTTAATTTTATTTTTAATTATTATTATTATTATTATTATTATTATTATTTGTAGCATTACATTCTGCAACAGAATATAGCTGTCCTTTACGGACTTACAAAATCCATTTGTTGAGGTGGATTAATCCTCATAATTACAACTCATTATATTATCTCATCACAGGTCTCGATGTGTTGTAGCTTCACTTATGACTTTCTTCCATGCCGCACGATTATTTTTAATATCTTTTGTTAATTTCAATGTCCTTTACGTATCTTTTTGACAAATTAAACTGTTTGTAATCCGTACCCTGCAAAATCTGTCAGCTGTTTTCTTTCTTTCTGTCATCTTCAGATGACCTTCAGACGTTTTATATAAACCATATTCAATAGTTCTTTAAATAAACAAAACCTTTTCACAGAAATAATTTTATTTTAACTAAATTTGGCACAATTCAGTAATAACTTACATTTTTATTCTTTCAAAGTCCAAGCACGTATGCATGTTTATCAAAAAAATAGCTCCACTGGGCGATAACTGGGATAACCTATCGCAAACATAAAATTAAACTTCCCTGCATACAATTCAAATTTTAAATTTATTTTCTTTGTTTTTTAATAAAATACATATTCGTACATTCAATCTTAATATTATTTATAGTTTTAAATCGAAATTGCAAGTGTTTTGAAATTCTCTCAACCTGGGGTAAAAAAATAGTATGGCAGTATTTGTAAATATTATATAGATTACTAACTAGATCGTGAGGCCTAAAGGCCGCAGAGCTTTGGTTAGACTAGAAGTGGTTTAGGCTCCCAAACTCAAAATAAGTCGCCGCTGTAAAAATTTCAATGGCCACACAATTTCGATTATAATAACGAACCGTCTTTTGATATTTTTTATAGTAATTGGCCACTACCCTCTATTGTTTCAAAAATAACCCTTATTCCATATTTTTTCAATGTCAAATGAATTTAACAGAAATGAGTAAGTTTTTTGTAAAAACAAATAAAAACCTAAAAAAGTAGAGAGTCATCATGTAGACTTAAACGCCAAGCTGAAGAAGGATTGAACTTTTTAATTTGGCATAGGAAAAAGTCCTCAAGCTTGAGACATCAAGCTCGCACTAAAACCGGGTAAAATTTATCGTCGAAGGACTTAAAAATAACAAAATTATGCATTGACAATTTCTTATGCATCTTATGCCCAAAATAGAGATTAAAATTAAACTATAGATATAATTCTGATCAAAAATTAAAAAGATAATTTTTGGGCTCTACATATTTTTCGAGATATAGTCTTTGATGAGAAGCTGGTTTGTTTTCTAAGAATTTCGCCGAACACAACGAAACTTTCTTCAGGTTTCCTCAACTAACTCAATTTCAGTCTGGCATTTGAAGTGTAAAGTGAACTTGCAATATAGAGAATAAAATTATACGTAGAAATAAAACAATTTAAAAGTTGTAACATAAATATATTTCAAGATACGGTTTTTTAAAAAGCACAAATTTTAAATCAATTTGTCCTGAAAGTTATAAAATTTTGTTTCATGAAAATGTAGTTTTCCTCAGAATCTTATTAAGAAAAGCCCGCTATTCAAAAGTAGTTTTGAGCTATTCATAGCATTTTCACTAAAAGGGGTTCTTTAGCAAGACTAGAACTTTTTTTTATGTCTCCGCTTCACAATATCGTAACCCACAGAATTGGAGAACACGCGATGCAGCAAAAACCTAATAAAAAATTTCGAAAAAGACTGAAAACTTGAATATCGTATAATCTTTCAAAAGGATAAAAATGATCAACTTTGCAATCGCACAGAAAATTGTTAAACTTATACAAAGATAGGGAAAAAAATTAGCGTCCCAAAATGTAGGGCTTAGTTGCGCTTTTCTATTTCTTGGCTTTTTTCCGATTCAAATTCTCCCGAAGTATTTCTTCTTTCACTTTTGTTAGGTATAGATCGTGTTTTGTTTTAGAAAATTCTGAATGCTCAACTTTGTACCCACCACTTTTGGGTCTTCCTGCTGGTCTTTTCCTGTGTGGTTTCCTCCTCCCTTGCGATTCTTGGTAGCGAATCCCACCAAAGGGAAGAGCTATCGTCGTCAATTAATTTACCACCAAAATGAGGTGCAGTGGCGGTGCCAGAATTTTTCTTATCAAGATTATTGTTATTAGAATTCGACTAAAGGTGATTTCTTCAGCCAAATCCAAGTTCATTTCAAGTTCAGTTACATCCAGAGAACGAACCTTACGTACATAATATAAAAATATTTTTCAGAAATAATGTTCACGTGATGGGTATTGCTCGGAGATAAATGCTTATTTCTAACGTAGAATGTAGAAAATCGTTTGAGCTTTGTTTGAGGTCCAATGATCTTCTATTCCTGTCGTTTGAGCTTCAAAGGATTTTAATAAAAATTCTATGCTTTAGAACAATTTTGGCACTTTATTTAGCACAGCATGGAACCCTAGTTTGTGGGTGTTTCGAAAAATATTTTTATTTTTTTTCTATTAGAGAAATTTCCTTCCCACAATAAAAGAAAAAATCTAGATAAGCTGCATCTGACCCTGCAAATAACACTCAAATTTTGAGCGCTACTTGCTTGGATCGATATTACTAAAATTGACAATAAAACCATTTTTTAAACGCTCTAACTTTTTAACCATTGGGGTTCAAACGATGGAAATTTAATCTTATTGGAGATCGAACGATTCTCTATCGATTGATACTTATTTTATAAAAAGATTCGCGATGGGGGCTGCCGTTTCCACCCCCCACCGCCCAAAGTTTATCGATTGAATTCGCGATACGTGCGGTACAAATGATTTTTATGCAAACTCATTGGAGCTCAAACGTTTGACACTAATTTCATTAAAAATTCCTTAAGGGGGGGGGCGAAAGACTACCCCCATTATTATTTCCTGGTCTCTTGTATTCCATGACATTATAATTCAGGTTACCAATGTAATTGTGCTGCTTATCAAAAATGCGTGAACTTTTTTCGTTTAAGCAGTCCAATTCCGAGGCAATTTCTAGTTCTTTGAAAATTTTAGTTAATCTGGTATCAGATGGTCTGTTTCGTCAGCGGGAGGTATTTTATTTCCCTTCTACCTGCGTTTCAGCCGAGCCTTCCCCTATCTGGCACCCGGGAGTTACAGCCTCTCCCTGATTATAATACAAGCAATACTGGAATTTTCATATACATACATTTGATAGTGTATTAATTTAGTGTATGTGTGAGAAATTGAAATTGAATCCTTTGATTGGTGCACTGTAAACCAATCGCTGATTTTGTATGAGTGAACGAGGACTATTAACTTTATATCTACACTAACAAAATACAGGTTTTAATACAAAAATGTAACAAAATACATTAAAATCAATAAATTTGTTTATAAATCAAAATGCATTTCATTATGCAATTTTTGTAGCGTTTATAAACAGTTTCATAGATAATCAATAATTTATTGTGAGTAATGAAAAATATTCGTTAGTTTTGTTCGCTACAGTGGTGGCTATTAAAATAAGGCCATTGTAGAAAATGGATTCATAAAAAATTCAATGGTAAAATTTAATTTAAACTGTTAAATTTAAATTAAATATACAAGTTAAAGGCACTACAATTTCAAGTCCAAGAACAAGTTTCGCTTACATTTTCGTGGGATAGACTCTATAAAGTACTGGCAACGTTTGAGAGATATGGATTTCCATTCTGTTTGTCCGATTTCCAATAATTTGTTCTAATTTTTGATTTTATATTTTCCAACTTCTTTTTTTAAGTCAGGGTATTGAGCAGGTAAAGGTAAAACAGATAACTTCCGATGTTTGGAAAAGTGTGCTTGGGATCGTTGTATTGTTGGTAAATTCATATCAACGACATATTGTTTTTCACAAAGAGTAGTACAATATATTCTAGAATATTGAATCCATGTTTGCTTTAAACCAATAAATTGAACCTACACCGTACGACGTAAATACTCCCCATAATTACACATTTCTACCTCCATGTTTTACTGTTTTTTTTAGTGTATTCTAAAAAGAATTACTGACTCGGGAGTCTTCAGTCATACTTTTTCCATTAGCTTCAGTTAAAATTAATCAAATTAAATTTAGTTTTGTCGAAGAACAGTATATTTGGAATATTCAAGAATTGCAGTTTGTTTTTAACATTGTTTCAAGATAGGGATGATAATTTCTAACCAATCTGTCGCTTAAATAATGCTCTGCTAGCCTTATTTAAACTGTTAAACGGTTGTACGGATTTAAAACATTTGACTAAAATTGCAAAATTTAATTTGCAACCCCTCCCCCTTCCACCCGCAATTGGAAGCAACAAATGACGGTATAGAAAAAAACTTGTATTTTGGATTTAGAATTAATTATTTATTTTTATATGAATTATTTTCTCAAATATTTATTCAGTGCTTTTCTACCAGTACGTGTTTATTATGGTTATGCGGCCTAAAGGCTGCACTGAAACTATATACATATTTCAAGTTGGTAACAAAATATGTACCAATGAGAAATCCTTTATGAACAAATACATCGACAGAAGCGATGTTTTAAACCACTATTCTTGATTGTTTATGAACATTATTCTTTATTGCTTAGGTTGTACAGCCGAAAGACCGGATCATGAGCTCAATTTAGTGTACGAAACGGTTCACAGTGTAAATATTGAATTGCGAGGTATAAACGAAAATAACAGAGGTACAAGCGATTGAGACTATTTTGGTTGTAAAATTCGAAATGGGGGAGAGCTGGCGAAATGCTAGTAAATCGAATATTTAAAATATCTCAAAAACGAAAGAGGTACAAACGAAAATAAAAGAGCTACAAATAGGTACAAACGATTGAGACTATTTTGGATTCAATATTTGAAATGGGGGGGGGGCTGGCAAAATGCTACCAAACGAAATTTTGAAATATCTTAAAAACCAAGGACGTACAAATTATTTAAACTGTTTTATATTCGATATTCGAAATGGGGCGGGGGGGGGGGCTGGCGAAATGCACCTCACCGTTGCAGTAACCGCGTGGTTAGGGAGATATATGGAATCCCTTCTCACCTTCCCCTTCTGTTTATTTAATTAGACAACGACGAGTATTATCAAGGTAACACAACGATATACTACATATTATTATGTTTCGTTTTTATTTAAAATTTGTGCCCCCCCCCCCATTGAAAGAAGTCACGAGCCACCATTGAAATCAAGTTCTAATTTAATGTCCTTTGCAGATTTAAAAGGATCAATTTAGAAGCACCCACAATCCTGTGTTTGTCTTCGTTGTAGTTTTTCACCTTGCTCCTTGAATTTCCACATTAATTTTCAATTTCAGTACATTCCACCATTTTGTTTGAGCAATTAACAATTTTAGCTATTTTTTGCTAGGATTTTCCCACTCTGTACAAGCTACGAATTTATACTCATTCCAGAGGAGCGTTATTATGAACATTGTGACTCATTTTAACAACAAATTTCTAAACAATTCATGTAAATCTCGTGTTTTTAGATGAATTACGTTATCGCTGGAAAATACTTTCAGTTTTTCAGAGGATAATTTTGAAAATTGAACACGATGGTTCTATTTCAATGTTTAAAACCGTATATTCGAATGTTCCTTTTAATCATAGGGTGCCTCTGATAATTTATATAAGGGTGCCTCTTTAAGGGACACTCTCAGTTCAAGATTCAAACTCGGCATCACCGTTCTATATTCAACAAGCGGTCACAGCAAGCCACGACCACAATCGTTGCATAAAATTTAAATGAAGTCATCGAATTTTTAAACTATTGAAAATATTTTAAATACAGTTCTCTCATTTAGAATTAATTAATTGGTTATTAGGATATAAAAGCCACGTGAAAAACTTTAAATTTAAAGCGAAACGCAGTGTCATGGTTTACATTTAACAATTAATTTCATGTAAGCATAATTCCATCAAATCGGATTTAAAACTAAATATAATTTAAAAGTGTAAATAGTACATATTTTTTAAAACATTGCAAAATAGTCAGGTTTCCCGATGTTTTGGGAAGGTAGCACCATTTTTATTCCAGTTTATTTCACCGGAGCATTTTTATTTTATTTTGTTTCAACAACACCTAAAGCTTGCTTTATCCAAATGCTCATATTCACAAATTACACTTTAAATCATTTTTATATTTCAAAGTGAACCTGCATTAAAATTATCATTTTCTAAAATATAATCAATAGCGATATTTTCGTTTACGCGATCTGTTCAGTGTGCGGTTTGTAAATTGCAATTTACATTTGAGAAAATGTTTTGCATTTTTACTTTTCATTAAATTATTTCATAAATTTTTGTATTTTATCGTGAATATATTGTGACCCAGTTTCACAGGAGCTTTATTTTAACAAATATTTCCGGGATGTGATGGTTGTTACAAGCACGCTCAAGTTTGTCATTAAAATTCTGGTTGTTACAATTATTGTTTGTATGTAACGATATTGCAGTAAATTGTATTGTTTATCATTAAAAATAATGGACGTAAACAAGTTTAATAATTACGATTATTTCTATATTTGTATTGCTTATTAACGATCATAGTTCACTTTGCTTACGTTTTTCGTTTTTTAAATAGAAAAATTACCAGTCAATTAAATATACAGGGTGTTGTAATATTTTTGTATCGTCAGCATTTCCTTTCGGTGCAGTTGATGGAAAACCCAGATTTTTAATGCTCACGGAGTACTGAGGCTCTTTAATCTCCTTAATAATGTTATTTCTGTATTATTCAGCATGAGGGCTCCTTACTTGGGAATATTAATGAAATCTAAACATTATTAATTAAATATCAAGTAGACGTTATTTACCTCAGTTTATCTTTACTGTTAAAAAGCAATCCTGTTACCGACGTACATAATAATATATTATGGTATGTTAATATGTACTTAGCAAAATTATTACTTTCGACTAGTACAAATTTTAATGAGATAGAAGGTTTTCTGGACTTCTCAATTAACCGTCATTCTATTTAATTATACGTCTAATTGTAATTATTTAGATGTATAAGTATAGCAAAATTATACTTAATTTATTTTTAAATTGCTATGAATGAATAAGCTAAAAATACCCAGCGTCACACATATCAGTTCCAAACCGTAAATGAAAATTATAATTTTCGCGCCGTATGAAAATCGATTTATTGATGCATTTTCGATCAGGACCCCCGTGCCAATTTAACGAAATAACTCAAAAATAACTCGCCCGATTTTACTTGCAACTTCAAAATCATTAAAATGATTTAAATTATACACTGCAAAAAATAAATGGTTTTATTAATTTTTCCGTTGTTGACATGCCCTTGATTAAAACTATGTAAATTACAATAGATTTGGATCTAACTTTATAAATAGAAAATTTAAATTTAATTTTTTCAGCAATTCCACTAAGTTTGCCAATTTTCCCGCGTATTAATATAGAACGTCTTTATTTTAAGCCACAAAATGTAGCCAAATTTATGCGACACTTACATAAAAAAAGTTTATTTTGGTTCAATTTAAAATGCAATATTTTAGTTTATATCGTAAATTATCACTTTATAGTGTTTCATATTTTTTAATACTGGGTTACGGTTGACGGATGTTTCCAACGTTAATAACGGCGTGATTTATTCGAACTGTCGCATTTGACGGATTTAACTTCGCTTTTAAGTTTTCCTTTACATTATCTCACTGAGATGGCTTGTACAATGACTTTCTTACACCCTAAAGTGGCAAATTATGCTCCTTGAATGCCTCCCCAGCCCTCACGGTGTTTGTTACTTCACAACAGTGTCAGTTAACCCTCCGAGGATGATTTCAAGCAAAGATAGCAGTCGGATACCATTGAAAGAACTCTTTTACACCAAACACGAAACATGTTACAATTCCTATTTTACCGATAATAATTGAATTTCCACTTTATGCACGATCACGTTTCCATAACAGAGTCAAAACTGCGATTAGTCAAAAGAAAATGTTAAACGTTAAAACAAAATAGTAGCAAATTTTTGCACCCCAAAACGATAACTTCGCTTAACGATAAAATTTTTAGTCGTCGAAAATCTAACACGAACGGCTCTTAAATATCTTTTGAAGGAGAAAACGTAAATAAGGAAATGCTCTCAAGCAGCTCTTGCCCTTGACTTGAATACCTAAAGAATTTGGGACGATGTCTCTTGAAATTTCTTTGAAAATATAACTGCCCACCTTGGTCTTTCATTCATGTCACGAGAAGAACGTCCCGTGTCGGTCGACACCGTTGCTTAAAATTATTATACTAACTTTTTCTTGTCGTTGGACGTCGTCTGATCCTGGAGTGTTTGTTTACATTTTCTTTCATCCTTGTAGTTGATGTCTACCTTTTGGTATTCGGTCAAGTTGGAATCTATCCAAAGTGGAACTGGAAACCGAGTCTACATGCTTTGATGTAACTGGCGACTTGTTTTTGCGTACCTAGGTCACGTTGGTTCTGGATTTAACCTTAAAAATGCTAAGGTTTTTGTCTGAATATTTAACTATCACAATTTTGTGAGGGAATAGGGAAAAGATGTGGATTATTTAGTAGGAATGGGTTTTTATCAAATGTTCAGGGATGACAACTTTAACGGAGCTGCAAATAAACAAAATTGTCGTTGCAGATGTCTGAGGATTCCAAGGTATTCAGAAAAGCAGGAGAAACCAGGAATCATTACATAATTTAAAAAAGATTGCATCGATAAAACAATACATACATTCTCTCATTTTATTTTCGTTGGAAATACGTAATCATTAATAACTTGAGCAATAAAATTATTTTTATTAACGTTATTAATAAATTCTCTGAAATTCTCTATATAAACACTCATCATGCAGAGACCTTCTAATTGATTTTCATTCTTGATATTATATCGAATCGCATTTTATATGGCAATTTGTTACAATCATGCTAATATTTAAGTTATCTAATAAATTTTAAATTTAATTAAAAAACGTAAGAAATAAATAGAAGGATGACAAAGATCCTTTACAATATTTACACTTCTAGGGATTTTATACTTAAATACAATCGAGGATTACAATTTATTCAAAATTTAAACTTAAACTAAATCAACATCTATCACTTTTGCAATTTTGTACTATATAATTTTATTGTTGCCTTACCAGGTCAGTAGATGAAGAAGGCCTATTCTGGAACACTTTTTTTGTGAAAGGATAAATAAATCCGTGCATAACGATTTAAACGCATTAAACTAAATCGATTAAATCTGGTATACAAAAACAGTGTTCCAGAATCGGTCTTGTTTATCTACTCAGGTCAGAAACAACATTTATGTCCTTGAACATAATTGTAAGGCAAGAACGATACGATTAAATGAATTTAAATAATTA
Source organism: Podabrus alpinus (assembly GCA_932274525.1). Classification (NCBI taxonomy): domain Eukaryota; kingdom Metazoa; phylum Arthropoda; class Insecta; order Coleoptera; family Cantharidae; genus Podabrus; species Podabrus alpinus. The sequence goes on along the minus strand of OW026456.1, from coordinate 65,742,318 downwards.
TCATTAGTAATAGCATAAGTACATTAGTAATTAGCGATAAGAACATTGCACGATTTTGACAACGGAAATCGTGTTTTCTCAAATCAACGCGATTGATATGCCAAAGAGTGCAAAGTTGCGTTAATTTATAATGAACGTATGCAATTCGACTGACTATTATATCCTAATAAATCTTAAAGGCAATGAGTAATTTATTTATTGCATTAAAAATAATTGCTATTTGTATGAATGAATACCAATTTTATAAATTTGCAACCAATTACATGCCGAAACATCGCTTACCCTTCTCAGCCAATCTCGAAGCGAAAATAGCTACCCTCGTCAGCTTTGGGGTCGTCCATAAAGGACGTCCACGTCTGGGGGGGGGGAATACAAAATGTGTCCAAGGGTGACCAGGGGGAGAGGGGGATCGGACATGCCATTTTTAGGATTTCTAACAAATTGTATTTGAATTTTTATTATTTTATGTAATATTTTGTAAGAAAAAAATTTATTTACTCCTCAATTTCAAATGTCGCGTCAAGCTTGAATGAGGGCGGGGGAGCTCCGAAGATTGTGACCTTTCTTCATCACAGCCAATGTCAATATCATCATTAAAATCACTTGAATGGGACTCACTCAATTTTTTAGTATAAAATAAATCAATAATTTATTATGGGTAAACTAATGCACTTTCTACAACAATAAAGTTAGGTTAGTTTTTAATAAAAAATGAAGTTAAATCACGAGTTAGTCCGAATAATCCCGAAAAATTAATGTGAAAACTATTTCATCTCACATTTTTCTATGACTAGTTCTAAACTAGTTATTTCAGGAGTAATATTCTAAACTAGAACTCGGTGGTCTTAGAACCGTTCAATATTTCCTTAATGAAACAAACCTTAACCTACTTCTCCGACGAAGTGGAGTGGGGGAGGGGGGTATTAATAAAAAATAAGTCGAAAGTCTAAGTTTCACTATTTAAACTAATCCAAAAAATCTTGGTGAAGAACCATTTAGAGTATAAATAAAACAGCACCGCCGAATGGCGAATTTAAAATTGCCCTAGATTTGAGTTTCTGTTACGCTAAATTGATCCTTTAAGTCGAACTGCCCCCTAAGTGCGGCCTTTAGGCCGCACAATCTTGGCAATCACATATTTATTACATTAGATAGCAAATACTATAAGTAAGCCTGTATGACACTAGGACACTTTGGTTAAATTTTCGTTCAACTTTGTTGTCAAATGTTTGATGAAATAAATTAAGCCATATTACATTATCACATTTTCGTCAAACTTCTGTCAAACTTTGCTTCAAACAAAGTAGCGCGTGCCATACTTTCGCTGAACTTCTCCCTTCAACTTTTGAATAATCATGCGCATTCCTGCAAAACTATACAATACTAATCTCAATTATTATTATTGAGTTTAATTATTATTGTTATCGAGTTTTTAGTTGTTGAAAGTTGAATGCAAATTGAACGAAAGTTTGATAGTGTCATACAGGCTTATATATAAAATTCTGTCATTTCCCAACGCACTTCTGGTTGGTTAATTTTTTTGTTACCATCCTGAAGAGTTCGGTCTTTAGGCCGCACAATTATGGAAACCACACAAATGCTAACTAAAGTAAGTAGTTCTATATTAATATAATACTTAGATATCCATCACAACGAATTTTTTTCTATCACCACAAAAAAAATCTCCTGCTCACCAGATTTTTTAGCGTTATAGACAGATAAATAAAAGCTATTATACATTACTAAATAAACATAATATTTAATAGTGAAAACACTATTTTAGAGAATATAAAAAATTAAGTATTATGCATGTAGCCAAATGTTGGCAAGTATAACTGTTAATTTTAAACAATATACCAGAATGAATTATTTTGACAAATAACAAATAATTAGTCAATTTAGAATTTTAAATAATTTTAATTAACTTGAAGTTAACTTATTAATTACTTCAAAATTATTCTTTCATTTTTAATAACATAAAAGACGTAACCTAATGACTTGTTTTGTTGATGTTTGTTCATCTAACCAATGAATTTCGGATTATCATGGCAATCGAGTTTTTTATCATAAAATTTCAATCAGTGATTGTTCAAAAATTATGTAATATTAGAATTTAGAAAACTATGTGCTTAATAAAGTGTCAGGTTTATAACTATCTGTCAAAGGTTTAAATTGATAACCGAGCTAATCAAGGTCTCGCTGAATTAGGCCTGACAGCCGCATTAAATTATAATTTATTGTAAAAATTATTTTAATTTTCGTAAGGTTTTAAAAAGACAGTAACCGGGGGGGGGGGAGATGATTTTCTTACCTCAATCCTCCCTCCGATAAAGGATACAATATGTTGGCGAGATGATCGCATTCAATGGCGACTACAAAATGTATCGTTATAATTACAAGCAGTTTTCGTTTAGTACTACTAAATAATCACATTAGCGTAGTAACTAAAACATTAACTTAATGTACAAAATGTAGTCGTGGCTTACTGTTAACACTGGCTGAATGCAGAACGGTGATTCCGAGATCCTGAAGAATTGAGCCTTCCGGTATACAGAACAAAGTTATCTAAACTTATATACAGGGCGAATATAAAGAAACCAATGAACAGTTTAATACTATCCGATTACCCACCAGTTCATCACCCGCTTGGAAAGCAGGATAAAAGGGGGTAACTCCTTCCAGCTTGCCTTCACCGGGCATGGCGAGTTTGGCCGGCACGTCAAGCGATTGGGGAAGTCGGAAGACGGACTATGTCCGGAATGTGGAGTGCTCGATAAGCCTATACATTAGGGATACAGGAGTGCGAATTATACAGGAAAGAACAGGCACAGGGGTTGGCCTATCATGGCATCTACCTGCCTGCACTCCTCGAGCAACTGTAAAAGAAAACACTACCTGACTTTATGTGTAGATTTCTGGCAACAAAAACGGTAGCAATACGGAGCGAAAGCTTGGATGAACAATCCCACATTGTCCTACTAGGAAGTAACCAAAAGTAAATGAAGAAAGACCGTGGTTGGGTTATAAACCCGTGAAACATTGAGGACCGGGCAAAAACAGGAATACAAAGCAAGAACAACAAGACCATACTGAATAAGACAGAAACAAACCTGCCCGATTTTCAAGGGAGGAAAACAAGGACAAAAAAGAACATGACTTTAAATCCATAAAAAAAATTATTATTGTTATTTTTTTTGACACCCTCTATAAAATACTTGGTGAATTTGATTTAAACCTAGTTTGAAAAAATGACTGATCCACCAATCTGCGGATGAATTGGTAACGTTTTTGTTCTCTTATTTTTTATAAATAAACCAACTTTCACTGACTGACTAATAACTACAAATAAAAGTCGTAATTGGTTATCGTTTTTGGTCATTTATTGTCTCGTATGGTTCACATTTTTACCTAACTCAAAAATTGCTAAAGAGGCTGAAGTTTTATACCGAAAACAGCTAAATTTGGATTTATTTCTTTTGGATTGCCTTCTCATGATGAAAGTTTGAAGCTCAAAGATTGTTGTCTTCTTCGGCTCCATAATTTTCTATGAATCCTCTTTTTATGTTGTTTAAGCTAACATCAAGTGTTTCATAAAATATTGCTACGAAATGTTGTTCATTTTGGTCCACATCTTCTGATCTTTCACTATATTATTACTAAATATCTCGCGTGGATTGCGTTTGCCTTTCGTTGGTAATTTCTTCTTCAATAACAGGAAAATCAGTGTTGATTTTCCCATAGATTTCTTTGTAAACATTGTCGTTTCTGCAAGAGTTGTTGGTTTGGTAATATTTTCTGTAATTCCCAATATAATTTATAATAAACAAATTCTCTGCGGTAATACGCAGAAATAAGCCGATAACTTCTTCGGCGGAGCAAAACCTAATATCAAGTTAGTTCTATAGCATTGTTTAATAATTTTATTGGAAAGTTTTTAAAACTTTTTCATGGTAATGAGCACCAATTAGCAACTCACATCTATAATAATATTTTTATTGCCTTGTTTGAAGATTTATATTATGTAGCGATAAATTACGGATGTTGTTGGGTAATACTTAGTAATTCTGGGATTTTCATAATGGTAATGTCTAAATTTACTACTTGGGAAATTGAGGTAGTTCATTGATGCATTGTAAACCGATTCATCTGTTTTGATGAGTAAGGATTCTTAGCTTTATATGTATAAATGATTTATGTTGATTATTGAATGTTGCATAATTTAATTCTTGTCACATAAATTATTCTCATATTAAATCTACAAGCGCTTAACTTAAACATTTAAACTAAACGTTAAAAGCTATAATTTCTTGATGAGATAGATGTAGAAATGGTATAATTCATAATTAATGATCGAATGTTACATCCATATAGTCATGTTTTTTTAGTGGAGCACTCATCTTGTTGGCTGCTGGGGAGGAGACTCAGGTGCTCTCCAGAAAATGACCTTTTTGGCGGAAATTCCGATTGAAAACAGAATGTTTTGGAAACCTACTTTGCTACTTTATAGAGATTTTGAGAAAATAGGGAAATCGATAAATACCCGATGTCTGTGTCAGTTTACAAGAGATGAAGTCGAGGGAAGGTTTTAAAAACCACTGATTGCTCGCAAAGTTTACGACTTAAACTACGCTTAAACTACAGTAGTTAGTTAAAATACAACAATAAACATACAAAGAGAAGAATTAATTATAATTATCTCGGAGAGTAATTCTTAGTAAATCGTATTAAAACTTTTAAATTACCAGAAGAAAATGATTACAATTTTCATTGATACTAACTTATAATTATTATAGCTTGCAATTTAATAAATATGTGTGCATAATGCAGTCTAGACTTGGAAAGAATTACCATAAAAAATCTCATTTACTTATGTATTTTCTATTTCAATCACTTGCCAAATGTTATTTCTTTTCCCATAACAATAATAAACATCTGGTCAAATGTTTTCGATCAGTCCAAAATATTTTAGTATCCAATTAAAAAAATTCACGCCCTTTCAAAAATTGGGTTTCACCGGTGCTAAATTTTTTGATATGAAATTTATTGGCGTAGGCAGGTACCTAACGCTGAATTCTTTCATTGCAGCTTTATTGATCGAAAACCTAAACTCAGCTTCTGTTTGTTCCTGCGGAATTTATTTCGTGTTTTTATGTGATCTTTAGGATAACTCGGACGCTAAAATTGGTCCGATTAATATTTAATTGTGTTTTATGTATGAAAATGTGTTTTTAACTAAATCTTGTAGTTACATTTTTTAATTTTGGCAACCGAAGACTACAGAATGTTGCCAAATGCAAGCTTCATGCCTTGCTTAAATGGAAGCTGTTTCGGTTGTTAGATTTGATAGAAAACTGCATTTCCTATTCATGGGCCAATAAAACTTGCAGACTATTAATTAATTGTTTTCTTGATTCTCTGAATAATATTATGTTTCTGTATTGTAACTTTAAAGTTTCTATTTATTTAATGGTTAAAACAATAACGGACAAATGCTATCATTTTTTGCAACGATACCAATTCATTTATTAAGAAATTTGTAGGCGTCAATACAAAAGTTACTACATATAGAGTGAGATCGTAAAGTTTGGACCAAATTTGATAAAAAAATTTAGAAGAATTTTCTCAGAAAATCCTCAGACATGTCAACCTAATTTTTTAAATGTTACTTTTTTTCTGCCATTGAAATTCGTAAATTTTTTTAAATGTAAAAAATAAACCTGACTTTCAACAAAAATGTTTTCAAGGTAATAGTCCCAAAGTTACAAAATTGCATGATAAAATTATTAGAGTATACCATATCAGAAGGTGCTGGAAGAAATAACACGGTTTTGATCTTCTTCTACTGGTGCCGATCCGTTATCGGATGTTGGCAACCATCATAGCAATTCTCACTTTGTCTGCTGCCGCTCGGAAAAGACCAGTTGTTGACGCACCAAACCAGGTTCTGAGGTTTTTCAGCCACGATATCCTTCTTCGTCCTGGACCTCTCTTTCCAAGTACTTTGCCTTGCAGAACCAACTGTGGAAGCTCATACCTTTTTGCATTTCTCATTATGTGGCCCAAGTACTCCAGTTTTCTGATTTTTACCGTTTTAAGTATCTCCGTTTTCTTATCCATGCGCCGGAGTACATCTCTGTTCGTTACATGTTGAACCCAGGATATTCTTAACATGCGTCTATAGATTCACATCTCAAAAGCCTCTAACTTCTTGCTAGATGCTTCAGTCAAGGTCCACGGCTCCGCCCTATACAACAACACCGGGAACACATAGCAGCGCACCACTCTCATCTTCATTGACACGCCAAGATCGTGACTTCTGAAAAGGCGTGACATCTTCACAAATCTAGCTCTAGCCTGTTCAATACGACATTTAATTTCTAATGAATGGTCCCATTGCTCTCCGACTGTAGTTCCTAGGTATTTGTATTTATCTACCCTCTCTATCTGTTTGTTGTTGACAGTTAGTCGTCCTGGAGTATCACTTCTTTACTGATAACCATATATTTAGTCTTCGCCGTGTTTAGTCTCAATCCATATTCTTCACTTTTCTTTGTTACTCTATTCATCAGATCTTGCAGACTCTGTAGGCTATCCGCAAATACCACAGTATCGTCCGCATACCGGATATTATTGAGACATTCGCCGTTAACCAGTATTCCCTCATGTAGACCATCTAGCGCCTCCCGGAATATTTCTTCCGAATATAAATTGAACAACAAGGGCGAGAGGACACAACCCTGTCTGACTCCCCGCTGAATGGTAATTTCTTCCGTATCCTCTCCATCCACTCGCACACTCGCTGTCTGATTCCAGTACAGGTTCATGATGATTCTTAGGTCTCTGTCATCTATTCCAATTCTTTTAAGAATATTTGCAAGCTTTTCATGTTGGACATTGTCAAACGCTCTTTGATAGTCTATGAAACATGCATATACATCGCAGTTCATGTCTCTGCATCTTTGAAAAAGAACCTGTACGCAGAACAGTGCCTCTCTGGTTCCTAATGCATTTCTGAATTCAAATTGGGTTCTCCCCAGATGTTCTTCGCAAACCCCCTGCACTCTCTGGTGGATAATTTTTAGAAACACCTTTAAAAAATGACTGAGGCTTATTGTTCGATAATCTGAGCAGTGTTTTGCACTGGCCTTTTTGGGGAGCGTCACATAAGTCGATTTCAGCCATATCCCGGGTATTTGTCCAGATTTATAGATATTATCTAAGATCTCCGTGAGCCAATTCAGGCCATCCTCATCAATAAGTTTGAGAAATTCGGAGTGGAAGTCATCGGGACTTGGTGCTTTTCCATCCTCCATATTGTTAATTGCCTTTCGGACTTCATCCTTTGTTATGAACGGACCCGATTCATGTTCAGATGTTGTCGGTTTGTATGGTGGTACGGTTTTGATAAATAATCCCTTAATTAGGATTTTGTAATCTGTGGCCTAGTATTTTGTTAATTAATCGTTGCCTAAATTGCATGTAGAATTAATTTTTATTTTTTTTAACTATTTTAAAATGGTATGCCGCTTGTCTAAAAGGTAAAGAAATTAAATTCTGGGGATAATAAATATTCTAACGAGGAACCAATTACGCGTATCACCGTTAGAAAGATGGAGTGAGAAGTTTTGCTAGTGAGCCATACGAGACATAGTCGTTCAAAAAAAATTCACGGAAAACCCCTGACCTATTTCCTGAAGGAATATCCCGCCCAGACCAAAACAACTTTTCGAAAACAGTTCATCTTCATAACCACGTGTGTCCCTCTCGTAACAAACAACGAATCTGGATTTTATTTTATGATCTTCCCTTTTACACAATTTTGAAGACTTTCAACTGTTGATCACCTGCAGCTGGGGAGTGAGAAAGACTCAATAAACATAAAATCTGAATTATATTTCAAAGATAGATTTAAGTTAACCGGTCAAAATTAAAATGTAACATTTCGTTATATTTAACATAAGTTAAATATAACATAAAATATAACAGAAAAGACGAAACTTTAAACTGTACGCAAATCGAGGGATCTGGAGGTATAGGTATTTTTGATTTTATACAAATTTGAACTAGAAAATTTTCATCACATATACCTGGGGGATATTCCAGACCCCCCGGTTAGGATTTAATTTATTTGGTTCGAGGAACAAGCACTTTACTATAGCGTTCCTATGTTTTGTCCGATTATAATTGAGGGGTCTAGAAGTAAAAGGGTTCAAGTGCACTTTTAATAGTTCTGAGATACATGGCTTTAAAGTTAACTTGAAATTCAAAATTCCAGGAATAAGTTTAGAAAATACAAATTTTACGACCCAAGGGGACGTAAAATTTACTAAATTAATTTTACCTCTAAGTTAGGATACCCTTTAGGTATGATATTCTGCACTTAGATCATTTTTTCAAAAAGTGCACTTGAACCCTTTTACTTCTAGACCCCTCAATTATACTAGATTTTTTTTAGTTATGGTCGCCCGACCTTCTAGTTTTCTTATTAATGCAATAGAAATTATGCATTGCTGTCTATGCATTCGTGCTGTACCGCTCATTGGTTCATCTTTTGGTTACAAATCTAAAGCCGGGCCACAACCATGGTAATCACTATTATATTCTGGATTTAGTATAATAATATATAATGAAAAGTATTGCTATGCGTCCGTATATACTAAGCTATGAACAGCTGTAGATTAGCACAGACATTATAACAACAGAATTGCATATTTATATTACCGTTAGTTGGGGCCACCAGCTACAACAATATGACTGTTCCTGGATGTATATTGGTAAATTCCGAGTAAATTTATGATGAACAAGCGTTTTAGTGTATTACATTTATTGCAATATGTTTTGATAATTAGTTCTCTTTTCTGTGTCTTTAGTCTGAAGAACGTATTTTTATTTACATTAATTTACGTTACTTAGCAGTTTTAAATTCTCCCGTATGGTGTCCTGTGCTTAATATAAATAGCGAATACTACATTGCAGCGTTTTTTAACCTTTCTAAAACTACTACTAAAAACGTCTTTCTTGTTTACACCCCCCACCCCCCTTTTGTAATTAATCAAACATTGACGTTCCATACATTTTTGGATTACCAAAATTGAGACGGAGAACTATTGAATTACGTTTTGGAAAAACCTTAAGCTGTTGAAGAGCAAATTTGGATACTAAGACCTTTTCTGGATATGCCAGTAGTATTTGCTGATCTTACCACAAATATAAAAAAACTCTAGCAACTTTCTGTTGATGAAATGATTAAGATAGAATTTCATTCGGAGACGTTAGACCCTTTCCGGATAAATTGATAGAGAGAATACTTGGGGCTCATAAGAGAACTTCTGAAGTAATTAGTTCTATTCAAAACATCTTACCTGTGTATGTCAATGCTTATAACATCAAAACTACAAATTACAAATAGATAAATGCAATTGTAGAGAGATTAAGTTATTTGTGATGCAAATATAGAGCTAACAATTAGTACCTACTTAAAATTGTTAAACAAAAACAGGCGAAGTGATTAAAGTTTATTAGTTGTTGTTCTCAGTAGGTGGGAACCCCCCAGAGGTTTACCAACAGGTGGAAAACCGCTACTGTATGGCATAGTATGATAATAATAGTGCGTGATCCTTATGATTGTGCGGATTAAAGGCTGAATTGAAACTGTTTTAGTATATTGCTAACAAACGAATAAACCAATCTTTCGATTTTATATTTAAAAAAATGACAATCCGGAGTCACAGGTTGCAAACCACTGCGATATGGCATGATGTAATAATCATAATAATGGTATGTGATTACCGTGGAGTTGCGCCTAAAGGCCGCACTGAAACTGTTTTAATTGATAACGAACGAATGAACCAATCTTTTGATTTTACTATATAATTAAACAGATGACAATCGGGAGTCACAGGTTGAAAACCACGGCTATATGGCATGGCATAATGCCATATATGGCATTATAATAATAATAATAATAATAGTATGTGATTAACGTGATTGTGTGGCCTAAAGGCCGCACTGAAACTGTTTTAAATCTTTTTAATCAGGTTTTTAACGTTACTGTTAATACAAATATGTGGTTCGGCTTTTATTTGAGAGGTATGCGGCTGGATTTCTTCTGAAGTATACAGTTTGATCACTGTTCGAATTCCAGTAGGTTTGGAAGGGTAGCCCTTTCAAAATTTATATTTGCGGCTGCATATTATTTAGCGATGAGAGTGGTTCCGGTAATAAGGAAGTTTCAATTTTTCCGAATCTTATACAAAGTTCTTCCAATTAGAGGAGCCTTAAAAAAGTTTATCGAGTCATAGTAGCTCTGGAATTTTCAGTACCCTCTTGGAACTAGCATCAGAAGTTCGGTTTAGGAGTGATCCTATTTGAGCCTAATTGAGTTAATGGGGTACCGACAAAAACAAATTTAGTAGTGTTTTTTACGTAAATACGATCCTTCAGATGTCCTTTGCCATGTAATGTGGTTAGTTTTTCCTAAATTCAGCTCAATTCGATGTAATTAAATAAATAATGAAATTCAAATAAATTTGAATTATTTTTTCAATCTTTGATGACATCTTCAAATTAGTTAGTCGATTTTCTTAAAGATGCCGTGCAAAGCGGCATTGTTTGTTGATGTTTGTATTGTTATTGTATTGGTATTATTATTGTTACTGTCGTCACAGATTGATAAAATAATTCAAATTTCGAAATGAGTGTCGCTTTCAGAAAAATCTAACCACATTACATGGCAAAAAGACATCCGAAGGATCGTATTTACATAAAAAAACACTACTAAATTATTTTGTCGGTACCCCATTGATTGGGGTTAAGAATTTTTAATTATAAAATATGATCATTTAAAGAATTAAATCTTCTATGTATTACATCACATAGTACGTATATAACAGTTTCAGTATGCAAATCACTATTTCATAAAGCATATGAAATGTTATTTTGTGAACTGAAACTGACATATCGACTGTGTTATGCCAAACCGCCTATCCAAAATTTTTTTTTAAATTTATGATGTACTAAAATGAAAATAATATCAAATATTTAAATGAATCAATGTTTTGTTGCTTCTGGTGCCTGTCAGATCGGAAGATTGGCATAACAGTTGTTATAATATATTTTAATTCAATATAAAATAATAAGGCGGCCTATCGGCCTACCTGCCTGAGATCCCACTATTTTAAATGATTTAAAAACTCCTTTCGACGCGGGATGAAAGCGAATCTTTTTTTAAATGCAAATCTACATGAAGCTCCGCAAAGATAGAGACCTTAAAAGTTAAGATCGATTGAGAAATATAGGAAGAGTAACACGTAAAAACTTAAAATAGCCTATAAAATGTATTATATAGATTATTTGTATTATAACACCTATATGGAATAGGGTACTGCGAGTTAAATCAACTGCAGCTACTTGTATTATATATATGTATGTAGGTATAGTACAATTACCAATTGTAAATGCATGTAGCCCTAACATTTACAACATATCGCTCACGGCGTGTTGCTATTCAAAAGCATTAATAGTGAAAGAAAAATCGCCCGCGGCGATTGCGCGTGTTTATTTTAGTTTACCAGACATAGTATTTTTTTCCAAAGCATACCTTTGTTTAATTCGTGTAGGTTTTCCTGAAAAATCACAAGTGGCACAAGCTTTAAATATACAAATTTATAATATAAAATTGACTTACCTTTGTACTTTAGATAATATGTATTTGAAATATGCTTTTACCTTTCGTTAGAAGCAGCTCGGAGCAATTTTGGTTTAATATATTCCGCAATAAATATTTTTCTTAAAATTTGTATTCAAACAAACTTGCGATGATGTTTTTTCAATTTTAAAACACCGAGGTAATATTTTTAAAATTAACGATAAATTTTTTTTGAAAGAAAATTTCAGTGCCAAGTTTTAAATTTTCTGGTAGGTTAAAATCGAAGCAAATTTCAAGGTTTCGATTTAAGTGTGGGTAGATATAGAAATCACATTGTGTGATAAGATTTTTTAAAGAAAAATTGATTAATTGTCTTTGTTTGTTTCAGATTATCGATCGACATAAATAAATCGCCTAATAATAGTAACGAGTATCGCAATGGACTTAACTGATACGTCCTCGAGATTCCCTCATCAAAAATAAAGTCCAGGTCGTAAAATTGTTTCTGGCTTATTTCGAAAACCCTGAACACAGTTGACAGCAATAACTTTGTGTCGACGTTAATATCGCGAACCCAGTGCAGTTGTTTGGTGTAAACAAAGTGTGCGTGAAAAGCCAACCTTGCGACCAAAAACAATTGGAACTTGAAAACTAATAATCCGTGCTTTCTAAAATTTATGGAACAAGTTGCCAACACATTCACCTACCTTAAACTCCATTTGGTAAGTTCGTTTTAATCTCAGAATTTAATTAATCACGAGTTATTGTCTCTCTACGTACCTACTCATTTACTCTTCCCTAATTTTCTTTACGTGGAACATAAAAGCGATTGTTATCGTTAAAGCACGCTATAGTTTTAAGTATACAAAGGATAAACTACTAAATCACACTAACTATCAACATTCCCGTTAAATTTTATAATAATTAATAGTTGCTTCCGTTTCTTGAGCAATTTTACGGCTTAAGGAAGTTCTAACTTGGGAAGAACATTTTAACAAGGTTTAAGTGTCTAGTTTTCGTTAACTTGGATTTAAATTAACCACTAAGTTTAAAACAAATTTGATGTACCGAATAACATGGATCGAACTCTAGAGTATTTTATATCTCAACTCTTTTTGCATCCACTGCTGAACTTCCACCTTCTGTAATTCGACATCTGTTGGTAGGGTGGGCAGCGAGATTCTGTGTTCCCAAGCGGGCACCTAATCTAGTGGTAAGAATGGTGTTAGAATGTTAGCTTAGAATGGAGATCTATGTAGATCTTATACAACAACACCAAACTCTATAGTTTTTCTTCCGAATACTTTTCTGAGCGATGAGCTCAAGCATGAAAAATCTACAATAAATTTGACCTCGGTTGGATGCAGCATTTTTATATATTTTTTACATAAAACGCGACTTCACTATTACTTATTCTATGGGATGCAAAAATTCACAAGAGAAAAACTTTTTGCGTTGGAAACTTAAACATTCTTGTGAGACAATTGACAACAAGGAAATGTAAAAGCGAAAATAAAAGCTAAACTATTTGTTTACAAAGCTCTAACTCAATGTTTTTATTTTGAAAGTTTTAATGAAATGTATCTTCTGTTGTAGATTTGCAATTATTTTAAATAAACGTATACTCTATTGCGAATTGTTTGATAAACGAAACTTTTCTCATGTTTGGATAGATCAAAAGCCTCGTACTTTCAGCTTCACTGTTTCGGAACAACACACAAACAAATACTTCGAAATTTTAACCTAATTATTTAATTATTTTAATTTATCAAGCAAAAAAAATCCAAGTTATTTTACGTAAATACCACAATGAATCAACTTCAAAACTTCGCGTAGTAATTAATTATTGCAAATTAAACAAAAAAGTTACGGGGCTAGCAAGATAATCGCCTTTGCTATTTCATTAATCTTGAACGTCTTTCTTTTACTTTATTATGTGCTTTTTAAATACCTCAAAAGGAATTTTAAAATAATTACTAGTTTTTGAATATGTTTCATTTCGAAGTAATTAATGATCAACGAGATTTGCTATCTAAAATAATGGTCATAAACATGTTGACCCGCTGAAAACGCGTTTTAATATCAATTTGTAATTTATTAATTGATAATTTTATAATAACGAACCTAAAAGGAAATTGTTTGAACTTTGCTCAAATTTCATCAAACTACACCTAAAAGGGTTGGAAAATATTGATGTTTCCAAGACTAAAGCTGTAAATGGGTTCATAAAATAATTGTGTTCCTTGGTGTCAAGTTCTTTAACCGTTTGTAATTATTCCTCTCTGGTGTGGTGTCATCTGATGAGTCGCGTGGCTTCACAAAACTGATTTCATGTCGTCAGGTTACAGCAGCTCACTTTGTTACGTACAAAAAAGTGCCTAGTTTCGGATTAATCCTCTCTAAAATTTTATGTTCTTACCATTTTCGAGATAATACGTATAATATCGACAACTACGCGCATGAATAGATTAATGAGATTTTAAATTGCTTATTGAGACTTATGTACGAGTATTCGTTAGTAGGTAACGCGAGGAATTAAACACAAAGTAAATAATATCAGAAATTTTCTAGATAAGTATAGGAAAATCTCATTCGCATAAATATAAACGAGTAAATTGCGCTTTGTTTTGGGCTTTGTTTAAATAAGGTTAATGGGATGAGTGAATTGAGTGTATCTGCTGGATAACTTTAATGTTTTCGAGGGTAAGTCAAGTGAAGGCGTATTTAAAAGATCCGCGAGCGGAGGTGCCGCATTGTCAACCTCTGATCTACAGTTTTTGTTAAAGGAACACTAAACAATATGGATTAGCTGCTATCGGAGCTCATGTTTAAATTAATAATTAATTAATATCTATAAATTAATATTTGGAAATACACCTGTTCCCGGGGCTGTATCCCAGGTGTTACCAATTTTTAGGAATTCTTATAGGTAATATTAGCAAGTTACAGTATTTAATCAGTTTAAGGAACTGGATTTTTGAGTTGACGACGCTTATGACATGAGAATTAGCGAGCTGCATTACTTATGCAAGGCAAGACTAGAGCCTACACTTTCTTGGCCGTCTCCGTGCTTCAGAGGGCATGTAGAACCGTCGGACCCCTTGTATTAATGACAGCAACGACAGGTCGTAGACCTAATAGATTAAAAGAAAGAATAGTTTTGGGTTAAGGTGGGCTTGCATTCACAGTGCATACATTACTGGATATCTTTCATTATTCTCTTTAAATAAAGTTTACTCGCTATTAATGTTTTGTTTGCCTCTTTACATTTGCACTTTGATAGGTAATGTGTTTATTTTATTATTGAAATTGTAACAATATGGTTTAGAGCTCCCCGGAAAAACTGCCATGGGATGGAGTCCACCTTCTCCACTCTCTTGAGCTGGACCTTTTATCTATTTGTTTGTAACTGCAGTTCTTAGTTAAAACGTTATGTAGTCCTGTTAAAACGCTGTCTTTATTTATAGAATAAATTTCTATTAAATGAAATGAAAATCGCTATCCATACACTCATTTTTTTTCTTTCTACAATATCGTGGGTTGTGAAATAGTTTATTAGTGTTACTATGTTACAGTGGCGACTCGCTATAAGGTGCCAGGGGGCCATGGCATTACCTCAACCAGCTTTAAGATTTTTGTTAATTTTTCCAAGATATTTAATTTCGTCTAAAAACTGTTGGTTTTTATGTCTTTCAGTTTTAAATAAAGTAAATTTTATTTTATTACGTGTTAAGACTTCTAACTGTTGATGACCTGCAAGTATGGGTGAGGAATATTCAATAAATATAAAATCTGGCAAACCGGGGGGTCTGGGGGGTATGGAATCGGCGCTTGTAAGTTGGGCCAGGCGGTCAGGTTCTTTTTAAGCCTACCCGTAAAGCCCGCATTTCACTATAGCTTCTAGCAGCCGAGCTTCTAGTAGCCCAACATTTGTAATGCATTGACTCTTATGGAAGCAAACTCACTAGTAGACTGGTAGACTAGAAGCCTACGTAGGCTTCTAGTCTACCAGTCTACTAGTGAGTTTGCTTCCATAAGAGTCAATGCATTACAAATGTTGGGCTACTAGAAGCTCGGCTGCTAGAAGCTATAGTGAAATGCGGGCTTAAATTGGGCCAAAAGATTATAAGGGTCCCATGTAAATTGGACCAGAAAAGGTTCTGTAATTATTTTAATCTTTTGCCTTTTGTCCGTGCATTTATTATTATTTTTTGATACACTTATTGATGCATATTATTATTTGATTCAACTTTGTAAATTACATTTTTATTAAATGTTTTTAATTAATGCCGGACTATTGAAATTATTATTTATATTCCATATAATAAATTAATTAAAGAACAAAAGATTAATACTGGTCGCAGTTCTGAAAGGCTCTCGCACACTGAGAAAACTGCCATAGTTAATTTTTTTTATTCGATTTTTTAGGGGTGAAACGTAAAAGTTTACTGCCCCATACCGCTACTATACTTTTTAATGCTATTTCAAGGTTCTCTAAGTTCCCGGTTTCTTTTATCCCGGTTTTCTTGATGGAAGGCGCTTCTAGTATGTTTAGCCCAGTAAACCAGAGTCAAAACC
Organism: Podabrus alpinus; assembly: GCA_932274525.1. Taxonomy (NCBI): domain Eukaryota; kingdom Metazoa; phylum Arthropoda; class Insecta; order Coleoptera; family Cantharidae; genus Podabrus; species Podabrus alpinus. The sequence goes on along the minus strand of OW026456.1, from coordinate 65,726,093 downwards.
GCTCCGGAGGGGTGCAACGCGGAGCGGCGCCCCGGAAGAGTAGGTTTTGACGATGGATAACCCTCCTAATCGAATGCACACCTCAAAAATCGGAAAAAAACACCTAAATTTACGTACTTTCAAAACTCAATTTTGGGGTTGTTTTTAAGGATTTCTCGAAGAATATTTTTTCTATAGACTATATTAACCATGTTCTTTAGTGTGTAGCACACGAAATTTTTTTTCTTACTTGCGTTTTGCGATACTTAATATATACAATTGAATATTATTTAATGGCTTTACCTTTAAGCTGCCCACGCCGACCGCTGGCCCAAATTACGGGTTTTCTTAAGCTACCCACCAAAATAATTTTAAAATACATTGACCGCTGGCCCAACTTACATGCGTCCTATGGAATACCCCCCAGGTGATGGGTTTCAAGGGAAATAATGAAAGACTGAAAATAAAGATAAATTTATAGGTATTTTCAATTTTATACAAATTTGGGTTACTGTGCAGTTGTTCTGACAGCTCGAAACAAAATTTCTTCTGCTACACACTAAAGAACACACTTAATTTAGCATATTGTAAAAGTAAAACATATGAATCGGGTCCAAATGACCGAAATATTCGAATTTGAAAAGTACGGAAAAGTAGCATAAATCATGCAGTAGACCCCGGTGATGCCACATTCATCGGCCGGCCGGCGCATTTTGTTGACGGTACGTGCACTGGGATATACTCTTACACTTAGAAGTAGCTTGTCAAGTACCTTGGCGTTACCATGGACCGAAGTCTCAAATGGGACGCTCACATTTCCTCCGCAACCGGTAAAGCCAAATGCCTCTTCAATAGATTGTTCGTCCTCATGAACAGTAAAAGTACCATGTCCCCCGCTAACAAACTAAGATTATACAAAGCCATAATCCGCCCGACAATGATTTATGCCTCCCCTGTCTGGGGATACGCACGCCCTAGGGCCATAAATAAACTTCAAGTCATTCAAAACAAAAATCTCCGAGCTATTTTCAGCGCCCCCTATTACGTCACTAACAGGCGACTACATGCAGACGCCAAACTAGATCTTATTAACACTCTTAACCGCAAACATGCCACCAATCTTTACAACAAATCCAAATTTTCAGAAAACCCACTATTAAATCAACTAGGTCAATACAACCCAGCCGACTTCTTCATTCCCCGTCCCAAATCACTCCTGACCACGGACAACTCCTGACCATAACTCACCCCCACACAGACTAATGTATGTTCACAGGTTTAACTTACACAAATTCTCTTCGAAAGTGAATTTATTCACTAGATTTGTGTAATTTTTCGATCAATTTCCACAAGCTTCGATAAATCACCCCCCATAGTATCACTACAATCCCACTAGTCGCCAATTCTGACTAGTTCCAAGTAGAAGCCACTCACTTCGAGGTCATCAATAGAAATTATAATTTCTTTCTTCGAATTAGGGACTCTACTATATCGGCAAACGTAAAAAATTTCTTTTTCTTCACATATCTCATATTCACAGTCACAGCCCAGGTTTCTAACCAGTCAGTTCGCCAAGCGCCAATTCCCAGAGACCCACCGGTCTCTACAACTTCCAATGTCATTAATGTATTCTTTCAGATGAAGGAGAAGGCCGGCCATGCCGGGATGCTCCATCAAATACATATCAGGTAAAGGTAAAGGTAAAGGCACCGGCAGATGCAGCTCGACGCTCCTACATGTAACATCGCTTATTTTTTGTTTTTACGCGATTTTTTGGGGGTGAAACGTAATAGTATACTGCCCCATACCGCAACTATACTTTTTAATGCTATTTCGAGGGTCTCTCACATCCCGGTTGCATAGATCCCGGTTTTCTTGATCGGTGGCGCTTCTCGTATGTTTAGCCTAGTAACCAGAGTCAAATCCGCCCTGGAGGGGTGCAGAGCGGAGCGGAGCGGCGCCCCGTAAGGGTAGGATTTGACGATGGATTACCCTCCTTTTCGAATGCACACCCCTAAAATTGGAAGGCAAAAAAAATTTAATTTTTTCACTTTTTAGGCAATACACGAGTTATTTTCCATTTTTTTGATTATATTTATTACTAATATCTACTAATCACACCCCCATCTATCCGAATTTCAAAGAAAAATTCAATTCGGACCGAAAAAATTTCACTCCATTTCAAGGGACTGTAACCGGATATATGTGCAGACCCCGGGTTCGACCGGCTACATGAATTTACTTTTCCCTTCTTTTCAAAAGTCGATTTTGGGGTTGTTTTTGCTCCGTTCAGCCTTTTTATTGTTTTATTAGACAAATATAAGCCTGTTCTTTAGTGTGTAGCTGAAGAAATTTTTTTTCAGCCTGTCAGAGTAACGGCACAGTCGCCCAAATTTGAAAACTTGAAAATTTTTATCACGTGTACCTGGGGGATATTCCAGACCCCCCGGTTAGAATTTAATTTATCTTGTTATTTTTACTATTTTTGTTCGGTCCTGTTCTAAATTGATTCTTTGATTACAAAATAAGCTTTTTAACTTCGAGCATCTGAAAACTATTTTAATATTGGGTTTTAAAGGTGTATTCGTCATAGGATGATCAGAGAAATGATTAAATCAGAGATGTAACGGATCGAAAACCGAGCCAGTTCAACGTGGGTCTCGCTTTTTGATGGTTAGATTGCAACAGTATGCAATGAAGTTTGCGTTCAGTTGCAGAACTTAATTACAAATTTTTTTTGTCGCTACAACTGTAAAATCCGACGATCCTCCACTTTATTAAATTGAAGTTATTGAAATTAACCTTAAGCTGCATGCACATTGATACAGCAAAACGTTTTAAGATAAATCATTTTGTCGCTTTATAAAAGCATTTTGTTTCATCTAAAAACATGATGGAACAAAAGGTTTCTAAATAAAATGTTTTGTTTTATCCTAAAGCATTTTGTCTTGGCTTGAAACGTTTTGTTTTGTCTTAAAACGTTTTATTCAGTTTGTTTTCAGATCAAGCAAAACGTCTCAAGGCGAAACAAAACGTTTTAAGATAAAACGCTTTAAGACAAATCAAAACATTTTGTTTCGAAACGTCTTGTTCTATCATGTTTTTAAATAAAACAAAATGTTTTGTCTCGAAACGTTTTGCTCTATCAGTGTGCATGCAGCCTTCAAGCCGTCTTACACTTCAATAATTATGATCGTAATTATGGCCATAATTTGCACAGAACGCAACCGCAATGTGGAAATTTCTTAACTCGTCTCTGCACAGATTATGAACATAATTACGATCGTAATTATTGATAGTGTAAGGGCCGGTTTTATCGTAAAAATTATGAGCTAATTTGTACTTTCCACAGCAGTGGCGTGTTCTCTATGGAAGCTAGGGAAGCTGGGCTTCCCTTATTTGCCTTGCCAAATTAACAACAAAAATTACTTATTTATATAATTTAAAATATTTTTTTATCAATTTAAATTCCTTTCTTTATTTGAATAAAAATTTGAAATTTACTGAAATATGTAGATATTTAAAAAAATAGTTACTAGTCACGACACGCCACTACTATACAGTATACAATGAAAACGGTCCTAATTTTTATCAACGGTCACAAATGGAACATTGAATAACAACTAGTAAAACTTTAAATACTTTCTTAAAAAATGTTGTCAACCACACAATAGAATTTAGAAATAGAATAAACAAAATATTAGAAACGTTGGGGGGGGGTCAGCACATAATATTTGAATAAGCTTCATAAAAGCGAATGAACTAAACACAGATATTATAAATCATTTGTTCTACTTTGCTCCACAAGGTTATTTTTGCGGTCCACTACTTGTGTGTTGTGAAATAGAAGATCCGCTGAGAGATTGATGACTTTTGCAATGCAGTACATATTTTAATTCCCTTTTATTTTCATCTTTGTATTCTGAAACCATAAAAAACCATAGCATTATTAACATAAACCATAAATAAATATACCTAGAAATAGAACTATAAAAAATAACTTTAATATTCGATGCAATAAGCTTAAAACCAGCTGTAGTTACGTAACGGATGTACGTCATGGGTAAATTTGCTTCCAATTCTGAATTTCTGCGCGAAAAACGTAAATAAGTCAAATTTTAAGAAATTAACTCGTAGTAGTTATTGTACAATCAGTAGAACTAGAAAGGTGTAATAATATGTTTTAAATTTAAATTGTAAATATTACAAATAGCGGTTGTGTGAATCACGATATGATTAATTTTGCCAAGTCGGTTTTAATTATTCGATAAATATATACAATTTGCGATTATAAAATTGTTAGGTTACATTGAGGAAATGAGGCACAAAGCTATGCGCATTTTTAGGATTTGGCAGTCACCTTAGGTACTTAATGCTTACATTAAGATAATCTTAACTGCAATATAAAATTTTTGTATGGTGTACTTTATTATCAATAAATGGTGAACATAGTTATACTTTCAGTATTTATTACGTTTCTTTGCCAAATTTGTGATCTTGGTGTTATTATGGATGGGTGCTTGAATTTAAGAACTCGTAATGCTAAAATATAAAATTGTTCCTTGGTTCGCTTCGGGTTGGAGTATAATGTGCAGGTTTTGTACTATAGTAATCACGATGTTATAATCAGTATCTTGAAGTGCGTCCAGTGTCGGTTTTGAAGTATTACTCTTATTCGCACTGAGGGAATTGACTAAGTGATTTGGGTCTTCGGTCGCTTAAAGATCGTCGGAGGACCTCCGATTTGGGTTTTCTATATAAATTGATTAATAGCATAATTGATTCGAGCCACCTTTTTTGGATTGCTCAGATTTAATACTTGCACGGTGAGTATTTATCAAAATAATCGGTGGTAGTTATGCATAATCACCGCTACCTATTAGTTGAAATTAGTAGAATAAAATTTCAAAATATTAAATTTACCGCGAGATACCTACGTACATTTTATAACCGAATACTTCCATTATATACCAAATAAATCCATGATGTACTTAAAGTTAAATCTCATTTATTTTCCGATAAATAATATAGTTTACTGGATTTTCTTGAACTGGCAATGTTATCGGAAACTCAGTTATTAGCTTTTTGGATGAGTAATAATTATTCTTGAGGCGGTAATAGCTTAGCAGTAAAGTGCCTTGATTGCTAATGCGGAGTATCGACTCTGAATCCGGGCAAAGGATGTAAGAACTTCATTCTGACCGTCTGTTCATGGAAGGTATGGGCGCCGTCCTCTCAAATCAGAATATCAACTCGGAGTAATATTATTTAATGTGAAATTATGCTGCTGAATATCGAACAATTCGACGTGGGTTAGACTATAACCGATGGCATAAATTAATGTAAGACTTAATTAAAAAGTGAAAAATTTAATTTGTAGTCGAGGCCCCACCCCTTCCTTTATTATAGCAAAGCACAAGTTGCCACTGATGAACACGTTAACTGACCCTCCTTACGGTAATAGATTTCCGAAATTAAATTGTTTTAACCCCCCACCCCTCCACAATGGGAAGAAACAAATGCGTTCTTATTTTCCCGCACCTCTACAGGATTTTTCTGCAAGCTGACTGCGTTACTAATGAATATGAATTTTGATTTAATTCTAAATCCAGTTTTTAGGTGTTAATATCGTACTTATATTCTAAGACGGTAGTAACTAGAAATTTTCAATTTCAGATAGGTAATTATCATCCCAACATTATAAATTCACAGCATCTGTAAGTTCAATATTGACTCGCGAGAAGCAAATAAACACATTACATTACCGTATTTTATTCCGTTAAAACCAAATTTCAATATGGATTATGTCAAAACTGCATTTTAGAGTTACTAAAGTTTCACAATAAGGGTTTAGAAAACAATAGATACATTTATAACAATCGTGAAATTTTATTCAATTAAAAATTAACGACTATACATTAAAAATCAGATTTTATTTCACAAACTTTCAATGCCTAACTTTAATTGATCTATTAAAAAATAATAATGAACGAAGTCAAGATTGTATATTTTAATAATATATCTTACTTATATGACGCCATATTAATGTCTTTTAAACATTGAATTTATGCTTCTAATGTTTATATCTTAATCGTGACAACCGGTGTGGTTTATAAAAATCGGACAGCCTTCTTTCAACGTACGAATTTGCTAGTGATAAATTTTAAATTGCCACTATTATTCCATGTGGATTTTTTTTCCAATTTTTTCCAAAAAATTGTCCAAATTTGGGGATCATTGGTTGTGTCCATCAACGTAAAAAATAGTTATGAATATTAATGCGAAAAAGTTAGTATTTGCGGGAGTTATAAATTACTTCCAACTACATACGTCGAATGTGGATTTTAAAATCACTTGCTTGGAATATAATAACTTTAATTTATTAGCTTTGGATTCGGTAAAGGCGAAATTGAATATACGACGAAAGTTTGGAGAGATTATGGTCGACATACCTGTAATATTGGCGATTTATGGAAATTTCACATAACGATAAGAAAAATAACACTTCACGGATAAGAACGTTTACTAATTTAACCGGTGGAGTGGATACGCTTATGAACAACAATGCCCACTTAAATTTAATACAGTGTCGGGATTTATAAAAGGGTTTAATTATTTGTAAACTACAGAAATATTTTTGTCAATATTTCCATTTATTGTTACATTGAATGACATTATTTGGGATATACAAAAATTAAATGGGTGGTTTAAAAGTACAGCCAAGTTGTGATTTCAATTTATTGTACCCTTGACTGTGCTACACTTTGTATTTCGTTACAATAAATTTGGTATCTAATAAATGTATCAACAATAAATTTAAATTTTTGAGATTTTGCATGTGAAACGAGTATGTTTCGTTAGGTCCAATTGCGGTCCAATTGAGCTAAACTTTAATTGGCAATTAAATTTACAAAAAGGATTGAGCTTTGCTTAGAAAACATTATTAATTTTCAATTTCATTTTGGATTCAGAATTCACTTCAAAAGAACATGACTATCCATATTGTTATTAATGTCGTTTTAATTATTTTTATATGCGTTATTTTCTTATTTCTTTCTTTCTAACAGTGCGTAATTATCATGGTTATGTAGTCTATACACCGAACTGAAACTTTATCAGGGGGGCGGGTTACTAAAATCTAAACCATTATGAACAAATAGATGAAGTGGTGTTTTAAGGTCGCACTGATTCATGATTGGTTAGGCTGTGCGGCCTGAAGGCCTGATTGCCAATCAGACTTGAAAAGAACTTCATTATGATGAACATTGGTGTGAGTTGAGAGTTTGAATTCCATACAGAGTTGAGCAAAAGCGAACTTCTCCGTTTGACGATTCTCCGGATTAAAACAATTTAAAGAAGTAACAACCAGGGAATTACAACACCTGTTTTGGATCACATGAGTTGCGTATAGAAGAAAAAACCCTTGTCGTGAGTTTTACCCCCCCCCCCTAGCCCTTCGGTTTTTATTTTCACTTTTAATTGTCGACTTGAATATTTCATTTTTGACAATACAAAATACTAATAATATTTTAAAAACCATGAAAAAAGGTGTTTTCCTTTTATGTTTAAATTTTGTCTTCAGGGCTTTTTTTATAGAATATTGTCTGGAACTACATTCCCCAAACCCTTTTGATTGCAAAATCCTTTCATAATATTTTAAACTTTTCTGAACTTTTAGAGAAGGTTATTCAATTTTTATTTTATTTCTGTTTAAATATGCAAGTAAATTATATATTTTTTCAATTACTTAAATGAAATCTTTTATTTTTTGACTTTGTTCTACTTGGTGTAATAATTGTAAATTAGAAGGTTGTAGTATATGACTGCCATAGTTGTGCGGCCTAAAGGCCGTACTTGGCCTATGCTACTTCAATAAATAAGAAATTAATCAATCAGTTGTGCGTAAGGGAATGAAAGGATTTGGATTTTATACACTGAACCAAAAATTGCCATAAATACAATGAAATATTCGTGGAATCAATGAATTGTAATCAATAAAAAAAAATTCACTGTATTTTATAGAATTAATAAAAACTTCCTTGACTTTATGAATTTCTTCATTGCATTTGCAAAACCTTTATAAAATCCGTGAATATCAATCTGCAAACAAAATTAATTTTTTTCTGTGTATGTAAAATTGATATACTGGAATTTTTACGTTGGTAACAAAAAAATTAACGAATCAGAGGTGAGCAACAGAATTTCGACTTTTTTCTTAAGATGTGCAATATCGGACAGTGTTATATTTTTATTCCTTCCATTTTCATTTTTTTGACGAAACCCTTGGTTTACTAGTGAACCCACTTTGGGAATCGCCAATCTAGAATATGAACTTTGGGACCACCGACAATCCAAATTAGCACAGATATGAGGATCCAAAGCAGCTGGAACATTTTTAATTCTCTTGTGGTGTCGCTTCACATAGTTTGAGTACCACTGTTATAAAGGTATTGATACCAAAACTGTCGCTTTAAGAATGGGCACTTCCGTGAACCTTTCGATCACAACATTGTCTGTTATGCGTAAACACTTTTGGCGCAAAGTATTTAAAATCTAAACTTATCATTACACAATTCAATAAAACTTGACGGAAATATTGTTATTACCCAGTGGCGCCTAGCACGTGGACGACGACGGGGCGCCGCCCTTTCAAAGCTAAATTCACTCAACTCAAAACTCAAAAAAAAATTTATTTAATGCGAATGTAAATGTAAAAAGTGAAAACTTTAATTTGAAATCTCCCAAATTAGTATAGGGGAAAAATATTAATTGTACGCACCCTGGTGGCTGTAATATCAACTAAATATTTGACGTCTTAATTAATTAAAATTATTTTAAAAATTAATTAAAACACGTTAAATTTATTATTTTTTATTAAATTATTTATTTATTACTTAGTTGTAATGTATTATTATCGTTCAAAACCAAATCAAAGTATTTCTGAGCGAGGTCAAGCGAGGTTATATCATTAGCGTGCATCAGCGTGACGTCACGTTGATGTTGCTTACAGCGCACCAAGTGTTAATATTTCTTCCCTATAGCAAAACAAAATTAAATTGATTGAATACCCCCCCCCCCCAATCGGAACAAACAAATGACGCTAGCACCTATACAAGGAGTTACTCGATTGTCAATTTTTAAATTTTATGTTAATATTAATTTCAAAAGTTAATTATTAAATAGTATCCATTTATTTAAGTCAATCCGTTTATTAATTAATTTATCTAGTATCTATCGGTGTGCCTATAACGTTAAATTATTCCACTAATCTCCTATCCAGTGCGGCCTTTAGGCCGCACAGCCAAGACAATTACGTTCAAATTCTGTTTTGGATTCAAAATTAATTGTTTTTATATGACATGTTAGCGCGAGCTTTAAATTTGCGATAAAATTAAACACAACTCACCGATACCAAATATCACTTTTATTACGTTCACTCTATCTCTCTGACAAACTTAATAAACTTATTTACTCTTTACTTGGGACATCAAGTTGGAGCAGGCTACCAACTTGATAAATTAAATAAAAGTAAGTTTTACACATTTGATAATTTGTTCGTTTCAAACGTCCTGATATTGGCCAGGATCAGCTCTTGTATAATTTCCATCTTGTTGATCAGGGTCTCTAGATACTGATCAGGGTCGGCTTTCGTAGGATTTTTATTGCTTCTAACACGGCCATCCTGCGATTTTTACGTCCTCGTAATACGAATTTACCGAAAATATAAAATAATTAGTGATATGCAAAAGAAACATAATGTTACCTGTTTTCTCATCATGGATGTGTGATTATTTCCTTTCCGCTATAATAAAATGGTCCAAGAAAATAAAACTTAATAACAATAAAATAATCAGCCTCGCCGCCGTAATAATAATAAAAATCAGCCTCGCCGCCGTCTTGATATTTCCCACATTTTCGTCCTGTATGAGATTTTCCTAGGGTACAGGATTTGCAATTCCTTATGTACTTCTTCAATGTTTGTCCCATCTTTGGCCAGTATATTCCTTCTTTCATCCGTGTGATAGCTTTGTCCCAACCTATATGTGCGGCTTCGTCGTGGTATACTTTCATTGCTTTCAATCGAGCTGATATCGGTACATAAAATTTTAATACAACTTCTTTTCCTTTGATCTTTTCTACGTGGTAAACAATTTCGTTTTTTATTAAAAATTTGTCTTAGGATTCGTACTTAAAGCTTGGCAAAATTGATCGTTTGTGTGATGGTCAACTATCGTATCAACTTCTATTTGATGAAACCCGGCCTTCATATCAAGTGTAGTAAAATAAACTGCCTTACCTAATGCGTCGAGTTGATCTCTTAAATTGGGTAGTGGATAACGATCTCGAACAGTTTTTGTTTATTTATCTCCCTATAGTCAACACATAATCGTAAGGATCCATTTTCCTTTTTCACCAGCACAATAGGGCTGGCATAGGGTGAGGAACTTTCTTTGATTATGCCTTGATCCAATCATTCCTGAATGATTGCTTAGAAACAGACATATACATAGATCAATTTAAGCAGATGGCTAAAGCCTTTGCCGGGCACTATTATCACTAACACTATCTCTCTTAACAAGTAAAACAAGCTACAAAAAAACTTTTAAGGAACCCTTTCGAATTAATTTTATTCACCCCCCCCCCTCAACCTCAATCTATTCGCTTAAATAAACAAATATTGGCCGGACAGGACGTCCATATGTCGTAAATGTAAAGAAATCAAAATGACATAAGATGATGTTTATTTTTCGTGTTGATGCAGTGGCGGTTTACCCTAAACTCTTAAGGTCTAAATCGGAAACAACTATGAAATGATAATAATTTTAAATAAATAAACATAAAATAAATTTATATGTTTTCTTGATGAAAATGTCACGAATCGATATTGTAAATGAAGTTATAAAAAAGTTGGCGGCTGCAAAGATCCTGGGAGGAGGGGGAATCTACCTCTCAATATATTAGGGATATTCAATAAACCCCCATACACAGTTTATTTAATTTGACAATGAAAAGTATTAATATATTATTATATTTTTAATGTTTATTTAAATTTTATGCCCTCCCTTTGAAGGAAATCACGTGCCGCCACAGTTAGGAAATTGGGATCGAATTAACTAAAGTTGACCACCCCAAATACAATTAAAAATTTCCTATTACAAAGAGGAAGGTTTATATAGTATACTGTTAAAATTTTACACGCGAATGTATTATCAAAATTTTGAATAAATCGATTTTTAAGTTAGCAAATTTAACATGTAAAAGCCGACCGACGCGCGGGAATCTCATATGAGATTCCGCGCGTCGAGTTCTGTTGACGGTACGTGTGGAATGATATACCCTAACACTTAGAAAATTTCGTCAGATGCTGCTCGCACGTCCTACAGGCAGGGGTGGGTAAAATACATTTCAAATGTATTTGAAATACATTTTACAAAATACATTTATGAAAATACAAATGACAAAATACAGTATTTCAAATACAAGATGCAGTATTATGTTATAATAACATAGTATATTATAATGACATGAATAAATGGATTTTGTATTTCAAATACTGCATCTTGTATTTGAAATTCTGTATTTTGTAATTTGTATTTTCATAAATGTATTTTGTAAAATGTATTTCAAATACATTTGTAATGTATTTTGCCCACCCCTGCCTACAGGTAACATGACTAGAATCCTGGTTTTCTTGAAGGATGGCGCCTTCAAATATGTTATGTTTTGCCGCGTAGCGGCCAGGCGAAGAAAAACCGGCCGGAGCTGCGGAGCAGCGCAGGCACAGGTTTTTCGATGCCCACAGCCGGACGAGTCTCGAATCCAAAATTTCAAATTCGATTTTGCAAAATTTTGATAATACATTTGCTCATAAAATTTTTACAGTATACTATATAAACCTTCCTCTTTGCTATAGGAAATTTTTTAATTTTTTTGGGGTGGTCAACTTTAGGTAACTGCCCCCGGAAATTGTATTATAAGAATAAGTGATTGTAAAAATATCAATTCAAGTATAAATGCAACCTCAAAAAATAGAGAAGAAACGAGTCAAACAGTTTTTTTGCGCGCAAAAATGCTCTAATAAGACTGGCTGTGGTTTAGAACCCACGTTAAATAATAGGTTTCCTGTGCCTGTGATAACATTCACGTACAAGACAGACATAAGATAAGGCACTGGAAAAAAGAATAATAATACCAATAATAAGTTTATTACTCACATCGGATATATAAAAATAACAAATATTTTATAAAAATACAAAAGGTTAAATATTATGTAGACGGTCTCATGATTCAAATTTAACCTATGAATAATTATAATATACCACAAAAAAAAACAAAAAAAAAAAATTGAAAGAACTTTTTAAGTACATACATGTAAGTTTTCCATTAAAACATTAAAAATCAATTTTTTAAAATCACATTAAAACAATGTAAAATCAATTTTACGGTTCCTTAATGACAAACTTACCATATTCCACCGGAAGTTATTTAATAAATTTAATAGGCAAACAAATCGCTACCATAATGTCAGAAGGTCGTATGTAACATTTTTTGAGTTTTAGACATATTCTGTCGATCATAGAGCTGAAGTTTACGAATATTTCTATGTACATAATGTCTAAAACTCAAAAAATGTTACATACGACCTTCTGCCATTGTTGTAGCGAAATAAGGGAATGAATTCTTATAATTTGTGGTGCTATGCTGTTGAATGTTGTAGGTTTGATTAATTTATCTGCGGTTTCTGCTACTTATATTACACCTAAAGGTAATCAAGTTGATTGATTGCCTTAATTTTAAGTTAACATACGTATGTACATAGATCTTTGTGGTGCAATGCTTTTTTGTTCTTTTAGTTAATTTTAGCAATCCCAGGCTTTCAATTATTGGTGAGATTAGATCATCGAGCGGCGATGAAAAATATGAAACAAGCATAGAATAAAATATGGGAAATCACGCGGACTCACGATGATAAGTAAAACCGCCAAATTTTTACTCTTTTCTCTGCCAAATTTGCTTTCAGCCTAAATCAGCAATTATAATTTACAATCAGCCAGATGCTCAAAATTTTCCCGATTGCTTTCTTCTGCAGTGATATAATTCCTAACCGCAAGTTTATTTTTATTTCAACCTTGACCGTGTAAACCAATTATTTCGCTGTTATGAATTTGAATACTACGGTGAAGGTTATATGTTGCACTTTAAAAAAAAATGAACGAGTAATTAATTATGAGGTTAGGTATTAATACTCATGCATTGATGATTGAAGCAATTATATCGTGACGTGATTGTTTGAACGTTCTGATACGAATACAAATTTAGATTCCTTAACGTTTTTTTTTTCGTTCAATGCTTTGCTTCCGGTTTCAACATAAATTATTATTTCCAAATTTTACACTAAAATTTGATGGTCGGATAAAAAATACAATAATTGAAAACCTTGTAAGTCTAATTACTTCAAAATTACTTAATTTTATCTAAAATTCTTAAATAACAAATCAAATTATAATTGCAAATTTCTGAAATTATTCTCTTGTTATGAAGTTTCATGCTCGACCTTAAAGGTTAAATTTGTGTAAGTAGAGAAAAACGGAAAAACTTGGGGGAAACCTGCCCTTCGATATTATAATCGGCGTGCCAGTGTGCTGTGGTTCCCCTCTTTAGGAAACTGACCTCGTGACACCATTTTGTTTATCTGCCGAAATATCAAAATAAATGAACAAATTAAAATTAATTGCATTTATATGAATGTAATTCTCACTACAATTAACAAATTGAACATAATAACTTTTTATCAGTTTGTTGAACTTGAAAATTTGTTATATCAATTAATTAAATCATTGTGGTGTTATTTATAACCGCAATGGACAAAAGAAATTTTTAAATAAATATTTCTACGATTTTACTGTTCGACATTTTATTTAATCAAATTTTGATTCAAATGAAAAGTTTTAGGAGATAATGGAAAGAATGCAGGACCGTTAATAACGCGAAATTTTGCATTAAGTAAAAGTGCTCATAAAATTTTCTTAAAGCTATTAAATTATTAAATATTGACTTTGCTTCATAATTTTAGAGGTAATAAAAGTCCCAACCCCTTTTGAAATTTCCTCAAACTCCAACGCTTTTAAATTTTGTTCCTTTCGAATAGTTCGATCAAGCACAACAAAACCACTTGAACACAAAATTGAAGTAGGCGTGGCAAAAAATGTTCATTATAGTCGTATGATTGGTTGACCAAGACAGTTTTCCGTGACTTGTAAGCTTGATGAACTTTCATCACAACCAAGTCAAACTAATTACTTTTTTAATGAAGCAACGTTTAAAAAATAATTTCAAGAAAAATTTCACATCGGATTATTAGCATTTAAAGTACATTTTCTAAAAAAAACTTGGGAAGAAACGACGCCAATTTTAGTTCTTCCATTCAATTTTAACTTTTAATTTTATTGCTGCCCTCAAATTGCTGCAGGACCACTCTTGCAACACTTTTTATATATTTGAGAAGTTTTTTCCAATTATTTACTTTGCGACCGAGAAAAAAGTTTAATTTATGATTTTAGAATAAATTTCAACCTGATTTGCAAACTAAATTTGCCGGTGTGACCGATGGTTGAAAAAGGCGTCGATTGGCGCAGTCTAATTTAAGAATTAGAATTCCTACCGATTTTTTTCTTCAAATGGTTCGATGAAATTGAAAACGTATTCACACTCCCTTTAAGTAGCTTAGGATTTTTCAATTTATTTTATTCCATCAATATTAAATTTGAAATAAAACTTTATTCACTTTTCCATTTCCAGCGTTTTCAGGAAAATCGATGTTACTATACATCCAATTCTTATAAAAAAATTTAGTGGGGTTGGAACTTCAGGATATCTGTTTAGTTAACATTTAAACGTATCCTGTATATCCTCGAAAATTTTAAAGTTGCATAGTATATCGTAGAATGCAAATTTAAAATAAATTTAAAACTTTTTGTTTAAAAATGTAACCCAAGTACGACTGTAATTTTAAGAGCCAACTTTAATTTATTTTTAATTACATTTTCCTAACGTTAATTACGTTCGTTTCGCATTTTTCCATTTAATCATTCTATTCGACGAGGCTTCACTCTTTATGAAATAAAATTCCAATTGCAGTGATGTATACACCGTGTTTCAGGAATTAATTCAAGCGCATGAGGAGATAAACCAATGTAGATTTTGATTATGGTGTGTGAGCAACCCACTGCAGTGGTAACAGAAGGAATCCTCTACCAAGAGGATTTTTAAATTTATTAGAAATTTAAATTGTGAAGTTGTTGAACTTTAATTGCGTTCCGTTATGCAAGTTGCAAATTTAACTGGCGACACTTAGGCAATCAATCTTTAAATTGTCGTAATAATGTACATTGTTTGCACAAACAGAAGTTCAATTTATCGAGTCATGTTAAATTAAGCAAGTGTCAATAGTTTCTTGTTGGGTGTCGTTTGCAATTTCACAAATTGATTTACTGGTACGAATTTTCAACCACTAACTCGAATTTGTTAGAAATTAATCATACATAGTTTAGTACGGCAACAAAGTTTTTAGAAATTTACGTCAATCTATAATTGTATAGGTTAAGAATTTTATAAGTGACAGTTTTTCATTTTATAAATTGCTTTTAAAATTTATTTATCAAGTGCGGCCCGCGAGCGTGACAAGTACCAGACACAAGCACAATATCGAATAAAATAACTTGCAATGTGCTAAATTTTTATGTGGTGTTATTGATATTTTATTTTAGTAATCTTGGTTGTAAAGGTCGTAAAATGCCAGGAAAGTATAGTTAATAGATTTAATGCTTTCATATAGCTGCATTTAAATCGATAAACATTTATTTAGTTGCAATGCATAACTTTTGCATAGTTGGCTTGGTGGAACATGCACCATATAAGCACAGCTTGTCTGCAATACGCTACTTATCAATGGAACTTGATGCATATATCTGTTCATGTTACTATACAATAGGAGCGTTCCTGTAACAAGTAATGATATTGCTGCACGCTATGTCCACAGTGAATACGTGATGAATTGAAAATGTTCATTGTTGTGTACTTTTACAAAGCAGTTGAGATATTATGCGAAGAATCAAATAATGCTGGAAAGCCCAAGTGTTTATGCTGCATAAATTATTTTTGGAAATTAATCATAGTTTCTAGTGCTTTTCCTGTTCATGAACTGAAAATTCATTGAATCAATACAATTATAATAAAGGATATAAATTCAATGCAATAATACCAGTTTATGTTTAAGTAAAATAGTATGGGAGGTCCTGGTTTTGAATTTGCATTACTCATTATTTTTGTTATGTATCCAACAATTAAAATAAAAATTTCGCCCCACGTTGGGCGCCAATCAATTCAATAATAACGTCGCCTTTTAACTTTCTCTTACTTATTACTTTTAATTCTAATAATAACCAATGACTTCAATGTGATATGTAATTCTATACATAGAATAGAAGTCTTATGATCCGACCCCGCGTACGCCCTTCCGTCTGTCTGTCTATCTGCATGTTTCAGAGCCAATTAGAACACTCCAAATTACTTTCTATTAAGTTGCTAATGATTAAATTTTTATTATTTTTATTTTAACCACAGCAGTGGCATGATGTGATTGGTGTATAGAAGCCTAGAAACTGTCCCTGAAGCGAGTTCCACCTTGTTTCATTGTAACGAAATTTTGCATTACGTTACGGAGAATTTTTGCTACGCCCGGTATATAAGTTTTACCAATTTGTTATCGGCTAGGTCACGTGAACAACGGCCATTTTGGTGCTTGACTTGAGATTGATCAAGACGTGGGCTTGTAATTGAGTCGTTTAATTTTGTTAAAGTATTCGGAAATTTATAGAAGTAGGGTATATTTTGCTCATCCGTTTGTTCGCGCCTAGCGGATATTATTTTGGGGAACGTTACTACAAAATTATCCAACAAATCAACCTTGGATTTTAAACACGAAAATTTTCCAACCCAATATTTGTTTACAATTTTACAACTGTAAAATCGAACGTCAACAACACAACTTTTTGCAATTGCAACTCTTGCTTGGATGCAATTCGAAGTGTTTCGTGGGTGCCATGAAGCCATTTATTCATCGGTAGCCAGTGGGAGCAGAAAATTGCAACCTTCCCGTCATCATCTGTGCTGTCAGCATCAATTGGAGGAACCCGCTTGTATGCGTATTATTGGGCGTTGTATAACCCGAAAAGCTTGAAAGGTTTGTGCCATTATTTTCCTTTCAATTGATGCAATTTGTTTTTGAAGCACCAGTTTTTTTCTTAAAAAGTTGTAAGGTGCGATTATATTTGCTTGATACTGGATACAATTTCTTCATTTTCACGATTACTTGTGTAACACTATACCAACTCTTGACTTTATCGAGCTCAGCGATTATACAATCTTTTAAAATATTACATCTTTTATTTTTATAAGCGATTTCCTCAAGGTTTACGAACCCCGGCTTGCCTCCGACGTACTGGGAGCTGGCTTATACCATAACACCCGGTTACATTTTCTCACGGCAAATTTACAGCCAATATTTTATTGGCAGATATGGCAATTGGAAATGTAGGGTACATCAGCCACACGGGGAAAATTGTTTGCATCATTTTACTATCCATCGTCCATTCTCAAGTGTGTCCACCTATGATTATCTACTAAAACAAGCACTGGCGTCTTTCACAATTCCCAGTCTACAAAAGTACAATTCGAAAAAATTAAAAACTCTTCACATAATGGATAACATATCACTGTAAAAAATGTATGTAAAATTACACAATTCTTAGTAATATTTACACAAAATAACGTGTAACGTGTGTAAATTAGTAATATTGCACAAACTGTCAAGTAAAATTAAACACGTATTAGTAATTTAACACATTTATATAAAATTGTGTAAATTTACTAAATTTATGGAACTATTTTCTTAAAAATTATATATGGATGAGCAGTTGCTTTGTTGCAACTCGCCAAAATAAAGCGAGCACCCCGTAGGTTTGTTCAAAAATCAATCTTAATCTTCATTTGGTTTTTCAATGTTGATTTGGGTGCTAGCTCTAAGAAATCGGGAGCTAGCTTTTTGAGAAAAAATATCAAAGGGGGGGGGGTTGTGGTACTTTGCCCCTTCCCAGTAGAAACATTAATTTGTTAACGAGACCTAGGGGGTACTAGCTTTAATATTGGGGTACTAGCTGGTTCTAACTCTAAAGAATCCGGAGCTAGTTTTTTGAGATAAAATATCAACTGGGAGGGGGAAAGTAACGGAACGTATATAGAGTGTAATTTTACACAACAATAAAATTTATTAGCTTGCTTCACTATTGCAAAATACCGAGGCTTAGCCCCACATCTTCTTCTTCACATTCGCCTTATCTGCGTCGTGGCAGTGTCAGGAAGGGGAGGATTTATATCCCCTTTCTTCAAATTTCGTGTTGTCGCCTGTCGCATCAGTTACCTCATGTGAGTTTTTAGCTACAGGAGGGAGCCTATCATATTTATAGTGGGATCCGAACCACTTGCACGGGGTTGTACAATAAGTCGTTATAATACGTTTGACCACATTTAAAACGGTTCACAAAATAGTAATACAAGAGGTCGATTACACAAGAGATATGTAAAAATACAAAGTATGAATAAATTGCCATAACATATTATGTAATTTCGCGCATTTTTTTACAGCGTAGTAATATAAATTTCCATCGATGCGATGGTTCATAGTTCTCCTCGAATGGTCACAGAAAGATACCCGTAAATTTCACCAATGGCAATAAACCGAGGACTTGATCACTCTCAAAATAGGTGTCTCAAGTATTACACTTTTATTACATAGATATTACATGGTATTATTACATAAATATTACATTTGATCTGCCCCAACTATTACATAAGTGATAAACCCCTCGGAATAAGCTATTTAAAAAGTTTTAGTAAGGGGATAGGCAGATTAAAAAAATAAATTTTCTTGGGCAGGCATTTTATCGAAAAATATAATTATCAGAATATTGTAAATTAACCTAAGTTAGCAAACCGACAGCAAAAAAATTTATGTCATAAATTATTTACCGTAAATGTGACGTTGGGCGATATTTTTACAAAATAAATCCTGCTAAAAATTCCCCCCCCCGCGCAGTAGTTATGCCATTCCATGAACTTGTAGTTTACCATTTCATTCATACGAGAATTCCACTTTCTGAATTCTTGTGTACACATAATTTTGGGTGTATTAACAGAATACAACGGCGATTGATCACCAGAAGCGTAGCTCAGTCCACTTGTATTCAACTCGGCACATTTATAGTGCATATTTTATCTTCTATATTTTCTATCTAAAAGATAAAATCAGAATTCTGCCCGTAACTCCTTCTGATTAATTAAAATTTTTGATACCATCTTGATAAGTTGCAGTGCGGCCTTTAGGCCGCACAACCAAAAGAATCACGCAATAGTCGTTTTGGAAGTATTCCAGTTAATAAAATGAAAGACCAGTTCTGTGTACTATATATACTGTGTGCCTTTAGACCACACAATTGTGGCAATCACACACTAAAAGGTCATTGTGACGGTTAGACCATAGTGGTTTACGCAAGTTTTATGCAGGATGGATACAGACGACGCAGTTAAATACGGAGACGCACGCACATAGGACTTACAAATTGTCGTTTGTACTGTAAGTACGTGTAACAAAGCACGTTGATTGACGTTGGTCCTTAACCCAACGTACATATAACATGAAATAATTAAAAATTTTAATCCTTGTAAAATTAATAAATACGTTGAATAATAATAGCTATTTCATAGCTGCTAAAATGTAATCTGTTGAAGTAATTTAAAATTTAATTCCATATAAATTGAAATATTTCATATTTATTCGAAAATAAATGGTTAATTAATAAAATAACGCCGATTGCGTTGTCCGGCTCCGTCTTGCATATGGAGTCGTCCATAAAGGACGTCCACACCTGGGGGCCGGGGGGGTTTACAAAATGTGACCAGGGGCTAAGGGGGTTGGAGAAATGTGATGTCCACATACAAATCCCAATTTTGGGATTTATAAAAAAATTGTGTTTGAATGCTTTTTATGTAATATTTTGTAAAAAAATTTATTCGCTCAAAAATGGGGTGGGGGGTTAATTTGTGACCATTTGAAGTTCCTGAGGGGATCCGAAGATTGTGACCAACTGTGAAAAGGAGGGGCGATTGAAAAGTCGGAAAAAATTGCGGACGTTCTTTATGGACAACTCCTAAACAGAAATTTTTCCTCTCTATATATTTCTAGCTCCGTCATCCGTCTACGTCGTGCATAAACTTGGCTTTACACCATATGATTTGCCTTCTTAAATAAAATTTCCAGGAGCCGCCACTGATACGAATTAATAATTGGAGAGGAAATGAGCGACCAGCTCCACTAAGTAAGTTGTACTCTCATGTTTGTCAGATTCAATTTGCTATATTTTTAAGGGTAGAGTATATTCCCCCGTCCCCCCCAATTTTTCTAAAAATGAATAGAACAACTTGCAGTTTAAAAAACAATTACAAAAATTAGCATTTTCCTTATCGTTTTCGATGTGAACATTTGTTCAAGTGAGACTCGAAATGAAGTTGACCAAGGTGGTGACTAAACTGGGTAGTTATCTTTAAAATTATCTTATCATATTTATTAGCTATAACTTTCAAAAATAAAAGTTCTAGATGCGCTTTACATCTTATGAAGTCATGATATGAGCGACCTTCTAAAATATCATTTTCAAATGTCATTTGGAAAGGCACTTGCTATTTTATAACAATTGTTTATTAAATTGCAATGTATAATTTTCATTGTAAGGAAAATGTGAGGGGGTACATAAACCCTACCCTTAAGCACCACCAACCACTAATTACATTATGTTATTGAAAGTCGGAAAGTCGGAAAAATTGGCAATTTTATAGCTCCCATGCATTAACATATTATTATACTTTTTCATGTTTATAGATAAATTGAAAGAGATGCAAGAATTGAAAGCAATTAAATTCTGTAAAATAAATTATGCACCTGTAGAATCGTCTAAAATTCACAAAGAAAAACCAAATTAAACCCCGACAGATAACTAACCTAATTTAAAATGCAACTTGACGATAAAATTCTACTCTGAAAAATCCGCGATGTAACATTTATTTAGACTTTAGAATATGAAAAAAAGTATGGAAATTTAGATTAAGAAATTTAACAACTTGGTTGGGATCTTACTTGCTTAGCAACTAAAAGATTACATTTTTACACCTTCTACCCGCCCGACACGGCGACGGAATTTACATAATTATATATAGGATGGTAGTAACCCTTGATTAGCGGAGGAAATTATTACAGTCGTCCGGTTTTTTTTGTGCACCTGGTGGAGAGGGTTGTCTCTAAATTATTGAGATGATAGTTAGAGATGAAGATCACCATGTCTATCAGTGGGCGTGCAAAAATGTACCAAACTTTTTCTCTAGAATTATCTTTTCTTCTTTCAAAAATTTTAAAAATATAAAATTATTAAGAATCTTAAGAAATATTAAATATTTTACATAAAATTCAAAACGAAGGTTAATAATACGAATTATTCCACTCCCTATTATTTGCTCGGTATTACAATGTCTGCATTTTTAATAAACAAAAATTGAACTTGCGTGGCGTCATAATTATATGCATGTAAATTGTCAAAATTTTTATATGAAAACCGTCAATGTTGCCAAAAATATTCTTGAGCGATTGCAACTAAGATCTCTGTTTTTTTTTAAATGAAACACAATAAAAAACAAACCTAAAACAAGAAAATTCGGCCTGTAAAAACAAGCCGTTTTTGAGTTTTTTCAACATTTTTTCTTCTACCTATGATTGAACCTACTTCCGTGCAAGATTTCGACTCGATTTGGAAAAGCTTCCTGGTTTGTGCTCGAATCTGCTAATCTGCTAATCTTTCGAACTCTTTCATCAAAATCAGCAAATAATTCGGGAGTAGCTGAGATTCGAATTCAGAAAATTAGGTCCAAAGTCCAACTCCTTTGCCACCACACCAAACTGTTTGTCCGCTATTTCCTCTTGAACTAACGGACGTAGACGATCAATAGAGGTATCAATAGATAGACAACTTTTCGGCGTATGCGATAGGCTAATTTTGAGGCCAAAGGTCGAACCAAATATGTCGACCACGGCCGTCAGGTTGGCAGATTTTTTAGCGTGTCGGGGGGTATTCGTGATTTTTCAGACAGAAGGGACGGATTCCGCCAACTGTTTTCGAAGAGAAGTATCGGGGTGGGGGAGGTGCCCGGCAGGGAAGGGGTTTCAGGTAATTTTCTGAAAATTAAGGACGAAAAAGTTCTTTTGTACGGAGATTCCCTGTCGAAAACCGTAGGTTTTGGTATTGGGAAGGAGGGGAGTACTCCAAGTGTCTTTTCCCTGGTTACAAGCCTTAGGTCGACCGTACTGCGCAATATACGAAAACTACAATGTTGAAAAGGATTGTTTTGATTCAAACAAATTTAGTTCATTCTATCAAAAATTTTATTATATACTACGTACACGCAACTAAAGCTTTTTTTTGAAATAACAAATTCAGTTTGTTGACGGAAATCATTTTAATTAAATCAGAACAAAATTTGTTACCTTTGAATAAAATGTATTGTGATGTAAACAAAACTTATTTACTATGTAAACGCCAGATGAAAAAAATTTTCACAAAAAAGTTGTGTAATAGCAATGGGGCAAAATACTGAGTGATTAATTTATTAATCAATTGACGTTTTCGAGGTTCCTTCCGGGGCAAATTAAGTTTCTTAAATTCCAATTTATATTTCTTTCAGCAGATTCACATTCTGTATGAAAAAAGTAACAACTTTCGTTATTATAAAATTTTGTTATTTTTGACCTACACTTTCCGAGTGGGATGTATTGAAAGAAAAAAAAACATTTTACAAAATGAAGCTGGCTTATCGAAATTTTAAGTGGTTTTTCAGGATTATAATTGAAAATCGAACAATGGAAATCATGTTTGAAAACAATTGTTCTTATTACTATTTAACTTAAAGTTTATAGTGACTATTTTCCTACTTTCTATAGTTTCAGTATATACTTTCGCTACTTGCAGTTTGTTGTTCTAGAAAACTTTATAAACATTGTAGAATTTCGATTAACCTGCTGCATTTAAGTTTTCAAAAAATATCAATAAATTTGATCGCATCAACCATCAAATTTTGATCACCATACACGATGCTTTTTCTAGGTAGTCTCGTACGGCCGGCCGTTTCTTCGCAAATGTGATCCCAATATCCGATTGATCTCATTATCCGTGAATATAATAAATGGCATCTACTGTATTTGAATATCGTTAGTCCATTCATGCGCGGCAATATCTGATCGAAAAGATCCGATATCCTTAATAAAAATATATTCAAGAATCTGTCTATGAATTTTTTAAATACTAATAATAGCCCCGAAACGAGATAATTAACTAAAAATCATTTAAAATAGTATTTGATTAAATAACAGTTCTGAAGCTGTCTTACCCCACTGTGCGACACCTCCCAGGAAATATTCTCTATATAAGATCATTTCAGGCGCAGGTGCCGGGGATGTACAAAGACGAATAGTACACCACACCGTCCCAAGCGAATCCAAGATCCCAGGATCTCTAGGATATTTATGTTTTATTATCGTAACTTTTTTGCTAGTAGCCTAATACAACGTTGAGTGCGGCCTTCAGGCCGCACAACCACGCCATTCTGATTTTATTGTAGTAAGTTAGATAAAGATGTGACTCCATGTAATTATATAGGATGTCATCTGTTTGAGGCGGAATAATATAGAACACAATTTATTGTTATATTCTGGTTATTCATAAATAAACTAAAAATTATAACAAGATTACTGATGAGATAATATAATAATAATGCGGTGCGTGGGCGAGGGGGTGAATTTTGTTTAGAATCGATTAATTTCAACCAGTGAACAAACATTTTTATAAGATTTAATAAAAATTTTGGTTCAGTGAAAAATGAAATTTTTTTATTGTTTGCATTATTCTTTGACCTACTTGAGACTATGGAGCTGTTAGCTTTATTTTCAACTTGTCTCCATGACTAATAAACGGTTTAGGGATTATTTCGATTTGATGTTAAAGGGGAGAGTTATTCTTACCCTTGATTGCTGAGGGTGAGCTGATTGTTTTTCTCCTCTTTTTTAATTTATTTACTGTGTTATTGTTTACATTTCTTTAATCTGCTTGACACTGGAACTTTCAGCTCCAGTTGCAATTTGACTCCATCACCAATAAACGGTTTGGGGATTATTTCGGTTTGATGTTACATTTTTTTAATATCTTTACAATTTATCCTAAATTTTTATTTTCTGAAAAGCTCTTTACATGCGAGCATGTTTACTTCAATTTCATAATTATAAAAAGTGCAATTTCAGAGAGATTAATAATTTACGCTATATTTTATCCATATAACCCATTCGCATTCACCGCCATCAGCTGAAAAATAAAATATTTGCATTCAACCAGATTGCAATTCTTCTACTTTATGTCTAATTGATTGATTCTCGTTCACATTAATTTTGTTAATTTTCTTTCCAATGTCGCGTGAAATTGAATGCAATTCCATTACTAATGTATAGAGCAGTGCAATCTCGTCCTCTATTGCATTTATTCGTGATTGAATACGTTTTTTGCAGCAAAATATATAAAATTAAAATTTATATGGCTTCAATGCACAATCAAACGAGGTATTCATTCTGTGCATTCGTCTTTCATTCTATTCTTCAGAACATTGCATTGCCTTTATATACCACACTTCCGTTTTCACGTCTAAAAAGTATTAATTTTTTCAATGTAGAGAAAAGCAAAGAAATAGCAATCTTTTGATTCTCTAACATTACCTTATTACCTTACATACATTTTCCATCAGCCAATTTAAAAATACAAAATTAATTATCTATCTCCCAACAAAAAAATTTGTTATTCATAATGGAAAAAATAGTTTTAGTACACATACCAATTTTTTTCCTAACTTTGTTTTATAAAAAGCTAATAAAATACCAGAGGTGAATAGCAATGCTGGTTATGGCCGCCGGGAAAATAAATTATAAATCTCATTTTCGTGGTTATTAAATTTTAAATAAATCGACTTTATTTATGAATTTTGATTAAATTATTTAATAAATGTGGTAAAAATGTTTATTAATTCGAGGAAATTACGAATGGTATGGGGTAATTAAAATTTTCCCGGCGAGGTCCGCCTTCCTATTTTATAATAAATATAAAATTTAAAATCCGATTAGCTTGTCACATATTTTAATTTTTGCAAAATACGAATTAATTTTTTAAATGCTTTAAATTTAAATAATTATTTAAATTTTATAACTTTTTATCTTTGTTTTATGTTCTTAATTCTTGTTTCAATTGTTCAAATACACGAAATTTGCCTATTTGTGGTCGTTCGAGTATGAAACTTACATTGTAAAAATTGAAAGCTTTATTGTTTAAATTATAAAGTTTTATAACTTGCGGTACTTTGAAAGTCAGGTTTTCCTTTGAAATATTATAATAAAAATTGTAGCTCGAATGCGATTTGATATTTTTAGTGCTTACTGCTTCATTATTAAAGTATGCTTTTCGAGCTTTACCATTTCAGCAGACCGGTGCCGAAGGCGACTCAGCGTACCAATTAATTAGTCTTGATGCAGCCGAAAACGCCTGTAGGGATGTTTTACCTGTCAAATCTTAGCTATCTTTACACCTCAGGCCAACAAGCAATTTAACAGACTGCCAGAGAAGCTTAGAAGTATAAAAAGATATCATATTTGTGGAACGAAGATTTTGAGCAAACCAATGGAGCTTTTCATACATTACAACAATACCCACAAAGAACTAAATAAAAAGTGAAGAGAAAAACTGACAAATATGGAGGTCCTCATTTACTAGTAACAAGATTAGTGACATACTTTAAAAAAGGATCAAGAAATGACTCATATAATTATCGAGGTCTGAGCACCAACAACCTCCTTTAGGGTATAGGGGGTTGTTACGTATATTGAAATTTTTTAAATAAAATTAAGTTACTTTAAATATTTTGCATGAACCCACCATTAGCGATATTAGGGCAATCTTTTCCGTTTTTTGAACAAGTACTCATAATCTCTCTTCCGTCCATAACAATTTTGCAAGGTGCGATGGCATCAATTGACTATACTTACCACAATTATTGGTCGTCAGTTGTTTTGATTTTGCGTTGTTGTAATGGTCTCATGCAGTCTTCAACACGTGAGATTTTTAGTGCAAACACTTGTGACTTAAGTGACTCACTTAAATTTTGTCATCGATATTCATATGACCCACTTTTATAATATGTAAGCCGTGCCATGATGTTCCCAGTTCTCTAAGACGTTTTGGATGTATTCTGTGTATATGTTAAACAAAATGGGTGGCAATACGCATCACTTTTTTTTGTTTTAGATTGAGCAGAGGGATGAGGAAATCTCATACCAGATACCGGCTTAATCTAAGCCGGCAATGTCAGACTTCCACTGACTAAAACCTCATCCTCTGAATGCAGTGATTTCGTCGTTAATGCGCGTTTTTCGCCTTGTTTGGGTTTGAGCAACCCGCTCCTCTTGTTCTGTGATCTTCATTATCGCTATTATGAAAGCTGCGATGGCTTTCCAGCCTTCCGCGCTTTGCAACATCTTGGAGACCAGATTGTCGGGGGATTAGCGTCGATACCCGCTCTCGTTCCCATCTCCAGCAGCGGACGATTATGTGGTCCGCGTTGTCCTGGTCGCATCTCGGTGAGGCCAAAACTTCTTGAATCGATAGAGGTACTCGTTGTAGCGCCCGTGGCTTATGAGGGCCTGGGTGAGGTGGATCGAGAGTACTCCGTGTTTCCTGTCGACCTATGGCTGGAGGTTGGGAATAAAACATCTCGTCCATTTGTCGGTCTCCAATTCTGACCACCTTCTTTGCCATTTGTCGAGAGTGTCCTGCTTGATGTTTTGCCTCTTCCATTTTGTTGACATCCTGGTCCAGCTATAAATTTCTTCCTTCCGGTAGCTGGCCAGGGCATTGATGAGGTCCGCATTTACGTTGCTATCCATCAGCGAGTTCCAGTGGCGAGGAAACAACTTGGAAGCAGCTTGTTCGACTCTAGCAGCTCTTCTATGGTAAAGGGGTTGCTCTGGGTAGGGGTTTGCATCCGTGAACGTTGGGTGTCGGACCTTGGATGGATTTGGTTTGGTCATGTTGCTGTTGCCCTTAAGTATCCTCTCATGATTTTATAGGCCAGACCCCACAGGTGGTCTTTCAGTGTGCGGAGGAGTTCCATTTAGCATTTCCATTTGCTGTCCGCTATGGCATGACATAATAGCTTTTTCGTCACCCTATAATCTTCACCCTCCTCTTTGTGGCCTCGCTGGATTCTTCGGCACAGTCGTTTTGACTCGTTCCTGGCTCTGGCTATTTCGACCATCCACCAGTGAACGGATTTGCGGTGGTGTTCTCTTCTCTTGGGCAGGGCTGCATTGCAAACCCCTATAAGCGAATGCATCAGATTGTCTGACTCTAAATCTGCATTTTTCCAATATTTTCCATAGTTTGTGCGATTTCGTTTTATCCAATAACTTGCTATAGCCCACGAAAAACAGAATGACCCCCATCTGGAACTTATAGAGAAGATAATTTGTTCCCCAGCACCCTTTGTCAATTCAAGCTATGATTCTTTCTCTGCTATTTGAGGAATAAGGAAGGATCGGAATCTTCCGACCATTATGTGGAGCACGACCTTGCTGGCATGAAAGATCAATGCTATAGTTCTCTATTGGATTTCATCAATTCCCATTGCCCTCATTGATTTTCTATTTGTGAGTTTTTTGGTGGCCTTTTCCTCTTCACTTCTGAGGATGTTTGCTTCTCTATCATTGTGAATTTTATTCAAACGCGTTGTATATATAGTTATTATCAATGTTAAGCTCCGAGCAGCGATTTTTCCAGACTTCAGAGATTTTGCAATCCGACCTTTCTGAGGGGTATTTCCTCGTGAAGTATGGAAAGGTTTATCTAAAGTTTTTTCCTATTAAAGCTGGTGTACCACAGAGCAGTGTACTGGGTCTATTTTTGTACTTACGCTATAATGGAAACCTTCCAACAAACCATAACACTGAAAGAGCAACTTGGGTTTATCTAACGAAAGTTATATAGGATTATGTCCAGTACAGCTCTTACTATACAAAGTTATAATCAAACCAGTGCAGAGTGGACATACGGTATCCAGCTATGGGACACAGAAAGTGAATCATTAAGAAAATACAGCGATTTTAGTTAAAAACACTTCCAGAAATTTGTAATGTACCCTGGTACGTTAAAAATTTTATAATACATCGTGACCTAGGTATGGCCACAATCGAAGAAGAAATCGCATCTTTAAGCAAGCGATATAAAAACCGCCTCAGTGTACACCCAATCACTCTGACTAAAACGTCAACGCAAATAATACAGTGAAATTAAATTCCATGTGGACCTAACTAAAAGATCTATCTAAATAATGTTAATTGGTGTAATAAGACCTACTATTAAGTAATTCTCAGCTGTGTTATAATCAGAGGCAAAATTATTACTTATTGTTTAATTTTCAAACAGATTGTGTATATTCATGGATAGCAATAAATAATAAACTTTAGAGTTAGAGAGTCATTTTATATGAGTTTATAGCTCTTCCATGTTCGTCTTGTATAATTTGAATTTTCGGCTTAAAATCACTGGTGTATTTGTACAATATCAACGGTTACAACATTTTATTTAAGGATAAACCCACACTAACGAATTATAAGTCTACAGTTTTACCTATACAAACCAGGTGGGAGCTGGGAGCCCCACAAGGACCAGTCATCACTGTTCACCTCCTGTATGACTACTACTACCTCCATAGCGAACCCCATACACCCCAAATACTCATTTCTTGATTAAATATCATCATCCTTCCGTAAGCAACTCGTTGGAAAATCGCGAGAAATTTCTTATAATGGCGCCCAACGTAGGGCGCAAATTTTATTTTGTTTTTATTAATTATAAACAATAAATCATGTCCTCGCGACAACAAGATTAACTTTTCTGATTTAGACTTTTTTTTGACAACCTATTGATTTATTTGTTAATATTAACTAACTACTTACTCTTATTCAAGAGATTGTTTAAAAGTTCTTTAACTTTATTAGTTGACTAAGAAACTTTCTGAGAAGTTGTTTTTGAAACGCTAATTACAAATTGTTTTATTCGTTGAGTCTCTTTGTTCGATTTGAATAAATAAAAGCGTAAAACTGTTAAAACTTCTGTAACTTTTTGCGAAAACAGGCATTTAAGTAATTTTCGAGTTATTCAAACAAATATTTAACAAACAGGAAAATGCAGTGATTGCATTATAATTGGCCGATGTTATGTATGTAAAATCCTTGACTTTTGATTATGTAAATTACATTTGATAATAGGTAATGTACTTTCCACGTGTAATAATAATAATTCGTTTTAATTTCTCACTTGAAAAAGTGAGAACCATCAACAAGAAGGCTTTAAAAGAATAACGAGCATTTTGAAAAATTTGAAGTGGATAATTTAAAATTTAACGCGACCTGTATCCTTTTTACTGTTAGCGATGTTATCACTTTTAGTAGGCTTTTTAATTCTTAAATTTTTTAGTAAGGTAAATTTACTACCTACCTTCGACTTGCCTACGTGGATATGACAGTATTAGAATTTTATCTGTCACTAAATTCGGAATAATTTTTTTTATATGAAACTACCACGATATTTTTATACCAGACGAAACAATTTAATTAGTAAATCCCGCTTTTCCGCTATTAGTTTTACAGTCCTTAATAAAAATTTCACATTTTCTTCATGATAGAGCAATTAAAGTAAAATATCATCGATTTCTTCAAGGAAAATGTTTTAATCTCAAGTGTTTTATTTTTATTATAAAATTGAAGCAAACTTATAATTGCTTTTCAGACGTATAAATAGAAATGTGGGTTACGGTTATTATTTATGATCCTACAATATTCTTTTATAGAATCTTTATTTGTCACAATAATACGGAATGATTCATGTGATGTAAAAGTACCTACGTACGGAAAAATAATGATGATACTCAGCCTGTTTATCATCTTCTTAATAAGACTAATCGAGCGATTATCTTGAAGGTCTGATTTTATAAATCAGAAAAGGACCAACTTGTAATCAGGACGGCCGGCAGTTAAAAATATTCTGTTGCACCAATTTTCCATTTAGTATTTAGTACTTTGAAGTTAAAATTAAAATATTGGTGATTATTGGCTATCACTAAATATTAATTTACACTATGAACTCTGCATTAATTTAATAAACGCGCACTCTAAATAAACATTATTGGTGCATTTCAATTTTGTAATTTCACGTTCGCATTACCTCAGTATATCGTACAAACACAAAGTTTAACATTACATCAACTAATTGATCCAATTAATAATTAATTTAATTATTAATTTACATTTCATTAAACTTTTACCTGTGATGGAAATACCATTTATTATTTATACGATTTGTACCCATACACTTTATTTTCGTCCTATTTTAATTAAGCATGACTTAGTCATAATTGGTTAAATTAAAGAGCCACATTTACAACAAATAGAATATTCTGCAATGTAATGTACCAAACTATACAAAAAAAATTGTGACCCTGAAACGGTCTTGTAATTACAGTATCTAGTTAGGCGATTAATTTATGTCGAGCTTTTTTATTGTACGGTCAGGTAAGAAGATTAATTTTTATAACCCACGAATTTTGTGTGTAAATTATTTTTATCGAGGTCAATTCTGTGTTCCATTGCTCTCTTCCCTTGTTCATTTAACTTTACCTAATAAATGGGGACGTTTAATACAACAAAATTAACAACTGGACAGAAGCAGCAGTAAATGCAAATAAACTCGGCTTTTTGCATAAATAGCGTTTTTGTTTAAAAATTACAAATAGCCCGAAAATTTTATGTAACGATTAATTTTGGAAGTTCTCAATTTAATAATTGTTTGTGTTACATATAACGGTGGATTTTTTGGAACCTGAACGGAGAATGGAAGAGCTTTGGGATTTATTTTGAAAACCGAATGAAGCACAGATCTTCTTTTCATGTGCAATATCCGGTCGCCCGGACGTTGGAAAAAGTTCAGCGAGCTTCCGTCCCGCTCAACAGTTCACTGGTATTACAAATTTCCTTATTTGCCCTCAATTTTGCCTTTCAGAATTAAATGCAGCCGTCGATAATTTTCTTGTCGCAGTACATGACCCAAATATTCCATCTTTCTCTTTATTGGAGTTGAGATGTTATCATCATTACGATACGTGTCTATTTCAATACACATTTCTTGTACCTGCTTATCCTCTATCTTCCTTTATTTACATGTCTATGTAATGGGCAAGCCTCCTTCGGCCTCTATTGTAGAGTCGGAATCCATCTGTGCTATCCAAGCTTCGGATTCCTCCATTAGTATTTTTAGACTCCGTATTTCAGCATAACACCAAAACGTCCAATTTTTGAAATGACCTTAATCGGATTCACCGCTTTCGTCTTCACATATTGGTACATTTGTAACTGCCCTGTTTATGTCCTACTTCTTCACACTCGACACAGAAAGGGGGCTTTCTGTATACTCTGGCCAAATGACGTGTCAGAACCACTGCATCTTCCATCTTCGTGGTCTGTGGTCCAGCATCTGAAGCATCGGTACCTTGAAACTGCTGGACAGACTTATCTTAATATTTGTTTGTTCCATAAGAATTTTTGCTCTTCTCACAACGATTTTGACGTTTACAGGTGTGGAGGAGTCACAGATGCATCCAGAGGACGCCTCTTGGAGGCTTACACAGCACTTGGCAGCTGGTGATCGCTGTCGACTAGGGAGAAAAGGAGGCAATGGCTGATTAAGCCACCCTTAGTTTACCTCGCAGATCAATGCAATTTACCGGGGTGTGGTCCCCCAAGCACAGACACTCCACTTGAAAATTAGAACAGGAATATCAGACCTAGACGACTAAATAGAAAATCATTGCTAGTAACACGTAATACACCCCTAACCTCATTGCAATTAAACAGACGGAGGGATCGATAATGTAGATAAGGTAGCTCGGGTTAGGTCATTTTTTCTGCTGGCAACGCT
Source organism: Podabrus alpinus (assembly GCA_932274525.1). Lineage (NCBI taxonomy): Eukaryota > Metazoa > Arthropoda > Insecta > Coleoptera > Cantharidae > Podabrus > Podabrus alpinus. The sequence continues at coordinate 65,693,898 of OW026456.1, read as the reverse complement.
TCATTAGTAAAATGAGAACAGAAGCATCGGATTGAGTCAGATTTTAATTTAACATGAAAGATGAACCAAAATTATTCTTAAATACTCTTGAGAATACAATTGCCTGTAAGTACTTAAACGACCATTACTGTTTGTTTTAGTTGATGAACGCTGTAAGAATATAAAACAATTTTTAATTAAGGATGCGTTCGAATGCTGCATAAATAGAATACTAGGACAAACTCATTTATTATAATCTAAATTATTCTCCTTCAGTACTTGCAAAACGGAAATTAATTTAGTTCGTGTTAGCAATAAGAAGTTACTTATAAATGCGCTATAAATTGAAAATAAGCTGCATTTTTCAGGAAACGTCTTTAATTTGGTGCGAAATTAAATCCAAGACTCATCCGCACGATCGTCGGTGGCACTCTTCTTAGGCGAACCAGATGAACAGCTGTAGGTTTAATATAACACTTTTTTTTTGTAAAAATTAATATTCCGTTCAGGCGTCAACTTTTGTTAATTTAAAATCAATTAAAGTATCACTCGAACAATTTCCAAATAAAATTTAAAGTGAAAAAAGTTTTGGAGCGAATTTAATAAAATTAGTGCAAGCAAGCAGTGCTCAAAAAAACTTGAGAAAACTTTTGAATAAAGCCATGCATTTTCGCAGATTTAACTTAAATTCAACTTGCGAACTCTTAGCTGAAAAATGTTTTGAATTGGATAGTTTTTTCTCGGTAGAATTTTCTTTCTGAAAGCATTAAGTTTATTGAGTTTGAATGGAAACGTTTAGAAAAGTTATGCATTCTTAGATTTTGAATCAATAAAGTTATTTTGTATTTATTTCGCGTGTATTTGTGTAGTATCCTTCATTTAAATTTAGTGGCAATAAATTTTCCGTATTTCTACCAAATATAGGAAATTTATGTTTTTCGTAGCATTAAATTTATTCTGTTAATAATTTTTTTGTGAAATTGTATGGTATCCAAGTTCGTAGGTCCATCGAGTAACACTGAAGCGTAGGTTCGGGTTATATCTATATTAGCATCGTTTCCCAAAAATGGTTTTCCAATAATCTGAGTTTCATCAAATTCTTTAAGGTTTCGTGCATTACGTTGAAGTTGGCGATCGTTAAACCAAACTTCTTAGCAGACGTAACAATCAAAATAAAACGCGTAAGCTGGGCTATATTTTAGACCGGGTACTAAATTGCATAAACCCTCTACATAAAATAGAATGAAACAAGGTTGGGGAAGTAAACAATCGTAAAATCTTTTTCAAAGGTACTGCAAACTTTTTACTCCAAAATTTAATTAAACTAACATTTTTTCTTCAAAACTTTTCCAAAATAACTTAGGGTCAACTAACTTGATCACTAATTATTCATTTAATCCTAAGTTTTGGGCATCACCTGGAGGTTATACATACCTATTCCAAGGAGAACTAAATGCAGAATTTCAGTCTTTGAGTATTTTTAAAAATTACAAAAAACCACCGTAAAAAGAAAACAGACTTTTTAGTAAAGTATACCTTTGCTACTCAAAATTATACCTAATCAATTTCAAATTATTTTTATGACAAGAAATAAATTTATTACAAAATAATATCAATCGTTAAAAAGGTATGTCCATCAAATTTAATGCATCAGCTATATATCTTTCAATGTGGGTAAAATATCTCGCACAATTAGCAACAGAAAATATTGCCATGATATTTTCTCGTACGATATTTTCTAGCCATTGTAGGCGAAATTCAGTTTCAGTAATATTTCTTCCGTCTTCACCAGCCAGGTTGATATGAGGCATTTTTATGGCTAAACCAGATTTAACAGCCACTTTTAAGCTTGACCAACCAAGTTCACTTACATTGAACATTGGACTATAAGGACTAAGTCTTAGCAAGCAGTGACCTATAAATTCATCCTCTCGAAAAACATCCTCTATAGAAGCATAACAAGGGGAATCCATATCTATTACCATCGCTACTTTTGATTTATACACGCTTTGAGCATTCCGAAGACAAATTCGTATCAACTCATGTGCTCCTGGTTGCTGAAATGCTCCTCTTCTAATTTGGTGATGAATTAAACCCAAATTTCCCATACACGCCATGACATGAATATTGGATCTTCGACTTCCTTCAGAAATATTACTGCGACGAATTTCTTTAGTTCCCGATACGTACAAACTAAAATTTGTTACATCCGTATAAACAACAGGAATATTATCGGCTTGATACTGTAAAAGTTGTTGTACATACTCACGTCTTTCTTCTTTAGTAACTTCACTATTTGCCCTTCGAGGCTCCTTTGGAAAATCCTTAAAAGTATATATTAAACCACGCAAATTTTTGCGTACACATTCTGTTGAAACAACAATTTGTTGATCATTTTCCAATTTTTCCTGCAATTGTTTTAATGTAACTCTAGGATTTTCTTCAATACATTTCTCCATGAAGTCACGATTTTCATTTGTGATTTTCTTGTGTCGCTTCCCACCACGCGGTTTTACATTTTCTGATTGATTCTTTACCCATCGATACGCAGTTGTTCTCTTTACTCCTAATTCATTCGCAAGTGTTCTCCAATATTCATTATTATCATTATATGCCGCACAAATTTGCCTTTTAGCATTCTCAGCTTCAACTTTTGTTATATAAGGCATTTCTATACAGAAGCATTTACTTTATTAAACTGATCAATTTGTTTGTTATATAGAGTTTTTTAATCCGTTAATTCCAATATCAAATAGATTAATGCCAACTTGAAATTGTTTAGCCATAATTTTATGTTTTAAGACAATTAATGGTCTTGGCTGTGCGGGTTAAAGCTTAACTGCCGCTGGTCATGACCTCCTAGCGCGCGCCTTTCAGAGTAACGAGTCTATGACCCAAACTTCTTTTATCGCACGGGACCTCTGATTTGGGCTTGAGAATCATCTCTAAAATTTTCCAATAATACGAGTACGTCGAGTAAATAGCTACGGTTATTATTACAAATCCGCAATTTGCGATGGCACGAATGACGTAAGAAAACTCCAAAACTCAACTGCATCAGATTTTCAAACAACAAATCTAACGTAAGATGCAAATCACCGTCTTCCTAATTTCCATGCCTCAAGGTAAAAATAAATAATGATTCCAATTTGACATCGATTATTTCCAATTTCAAATTGGTTACCCCCAATTTGAAGGTGTAAATATTGAGTATAATTGATTAATAAACCATGAAATTGACTGTTAGTAACTTTATTTACTGGGTTCTTCGATTGTACGTTATATATATTGTCATAGTAATACTGTGCAAGTTTTACAGCTGTTGTCACAGTAATGGCAGGCTAATTTTGCAGCTATTGTAGAGATAGTTTCAAAGGTCAAGAACCCTAAAAATCGACGCAGAAGGCTCAAATTCGTATATGTCCATATGTATTTCGTGCTCTTGACTCCTCCTTGCGCAGATTAGGGTTCTTGACCTTTGAAACTATCTCTAGCTTCTTCATTGTCATCACCTTTGACTACATAAATTCAAAAGATTATCAACAGATGGCGCTATTAAATTGGAAGGCGTAATAAATTTGTTTATAACCGATAAAAAATAAGAATTACAATAAGGTAGCTATATATTAGCACGGTGCTGAGTTTTCCCATGAAACAATAAAGACCGAATGAATATTTATATCTGAAGTATGAAAATTAGCAATAATTATCACTATAATGTTTTGTAAACTGTGCAGTAATGCTATGCTTTGCTATAAACAATAGGAAAAAAGCTGAAAAAAACTGTTTAAAATAATAAACTAATATTAATAAAATCTTAAATATTATGGAAATTTGATTTACATAATTTGTAAATCTGTAAATGTAAAAAAAAATAAAATTTACATTGATTATCAAGATAAAATCTTAGTGAAAAAGGGGGAAAATTAAGTGCTTTAATGAATATTTTGGTCATTCGTGAAGTAGTCGTCGGGGAAATAGTGTGTGAACCTCGCACAAAAATTTGTTTGTTTTTGTGTGTTCTGTGTGCTTCTAAAAAATTTGGTAATACGTTTTCAATACCTTGTAGATTTTAATAAAATTTAAATTGATTAACATTGTTTGTTATAAATTGTTGTTATACTTATGTAACTTCCAATGGAACGCCCATAAGTTACATAAATTTGTGTTTCAAAAATCTTACGAAACCTTACATGCGCGAGGGCCGGAGGGGGGGTACACTGTGCTCTTTACGTTATTTTTTTAATGTGTTAATTGAAACCAGTTTAAATTAATTTCCTTTCAAAATGACTTGTTCATATATAAAGATTAATATTTAACATCAGTCAAAGGACGGGGTTTGAAAATTTCCAAAATAGCTTTTACGTAAGGTCGGGGGGGGGGCATAAAAATTTCAAAAATCGTCCTTACGTAATTAATAGAGGCTTCCCAATTATTATACATATATTACTAAACTAGATGATACCCCGTCCGAGGACGGGCAGCTAGAAGGACGGGCAGCTACCCAAGGTCATATGGCTTTTGGATTGCACTGAGAGCTTTCCTTAATCTTCATTCAACTTAAGTTACCTTGGGTAGCTGCCCGTCCTTCTAGCTGCCCGTCCTCGGACGGGGTATCATCTAGTTTAAATATTGATTTAAGTTTAATTTAATTTAAAAAAATATATGTAAGTTTTTTGTTTATTTATTTAATGTTGTTCTCATCTCTTATTATAAAAGGCCAAGTCCTTCCTTCCTTCTGTCTGTCCCACGGAAATACCCGAAGCAAACCGAACCGAACGCATAACGGATAATTTCATAACCAATCGGATAAACGTATCATCGTATCATCGGATCAACGTATCATCGGATCAACGTATCAACGTATTTAAATTTCCTATATAGGTGAAAAATCTCTTATTATAAAAGGCCAAGTCCTTCCTTCCTTCTGTCTGTCCCACGGAAATACCCGAAGCAAACCGAACCGAACGCATAACGGATAATTTCATAACCAATCGGATGAACGTATCATCGTATCAACGTATCATTGGATCAACGTATCATCGGATCAACGTATCGCATGGGACCGAGCGTCAGCAGCTTGCCGCGCTTGAGTTTCTTCTAAAGTTTCACGTTGTTGACGTATCGCATGGGACCGAGCGTCAGCAGCTTGCCGCGCTTGAGTTTGTTCCAAAGTTTCACGTTGTCGACGTATCGCATGAGACCGAGCGTTAGCTTGTCGCTGTGATCGAAGCTGTTCTTGTGTGTTATTAGCTCTTGTACGTGCTTTTCTCTCACGATTCAATCGTCGTCGCTTTGCAGCAGGATTTTCAAAATTTTCATTATCCATTATGGAAGTTCACATAATGCTTTTTTGGAAATAGACTTACCTATATAGACAAAATGATACGATGATACGTTGATACGATGATACGTTGATCCGATGATACGATGATACGTTGATACGTTGATACGATGATACGATGATCCGATGATACGTTGATCCGATGATACGTTGTGCGTTCGGTTCGGTTCGGTTTGCTTCGGGTATTTCCGTGGGACGGACAGAAAGAAAGAAAGACTTGGCCTTTTATAATAAGAGATGGTCAATGCGTCTTTGGGTTACAAAAGTAAATGTTTGCCTTTTGTGTTTTCATTAGAAGTGAAAACCAAAGTTTTATATTAAAAAATAATTAATAATTAGTGCTGAATAATTGTGAAAGAAATTTACAATTGGATACTTAAGAACAATTTATTTGATGTACATGAAATTCTAAATTAAAATTAAAAATTTATTTCTGAAATTGAAACTGTCGACGTTGGTGTTCTAGTTTTGAGTTCGAATCACAACAACTCTCGATTTACTTATGCCGTGGTTTGGATTCCACGTTTATCAGAAATATTGCATCCAATTTGTTAGAGACGGTCGTAGATATTTTGTTAGCGAAACTCAACTCCGTTCAACTCCGGGTAGAGTCTAATTTTCTTGATCATTTTCCATGATCCGGTAAACACATAAAGCAGTCGGTTCCTCTGCGTTAAGGATTAAAACATTAAAATATAAATTAAAAAACACAGGGTCACAGGTACATCGAACGTCAGCATTGCAAGCTACTTCCGATGCAAAACAATTATTAGTAAAAAGTTAATAAATCCGGGACATAAACCTGAACTAAAATTAAATAATTTTTATAAAATTTTATTAAGGCATACAAATAATTATAACTTTCTTATTCGTATCCCAAATTTGTTTTTTTCTCTACATTGGAAAGGCCGAATCGCCAGAACGCTTAACCGATCCACCGGGACTCAGTGCAGATTTTAAATAACCGGCAGGCAAATATTGATTTAAATCCTTCCTTTTCGAGAACTTCACTTCAACGTCCATACCTTCCTTTAATAAATTGATCTCTGTGGCGCGGCTCATAAGTTTTGCGTAAAACGGTTGGATATCCTGGCTCAAATCTAGATTTGATTCTTGAATTTTTTCGTAGTCGAATCCTATAACCCAATTCGTACGCATCACCTCCGGTTCTTGTAGATCAAATCCGTTCGGATAGATGTGAATAAATTTGATCCGCACGTTCTTCTCCAAGGCTAGCACCAATTGCCTAGCTTTACTTTCGACGTAACCCCGCCACATCAAATGGTCATCTGTTGTTACTGACCTGGCTGATATTACCAAGTACGATTTATACTTTCTGAAGAAAGGTGCAGGCTGAAACAGTTTTTCCCAGCTACTATCCCCACGCATTATCTCATTCGTAACGGAGAGTCCAGTTTTTAACTCTTCGATTATTATTTCCCGACTTGATTTCGAAACGTTAAAAGTTGAATTTTGTTCCGGATATGCTGGTGTAATTATAGGCATCAAATGCAACCGATCACTAAAATTAATCCTAGGATCCCATACGGGATAATCCAGATTTGTATCGCTCGGGTGTTTTAGCAATACGGGTAAAGGAAATGGCCATTTGGTGAAGATGCAGAAGAACTTCTGCAATAAAATTGACGGAGCCGCGTTGGGATACAGTTGACAAATCCGTGCAACCAGCATTGCCCAAGACACACCACCAAGGTACCCTAAAACGTTACTGTATATACACCTTCGCTTAGCCCACAACTTGATCACCCTCAGTGTAAACCCAAAAGTGATTTTGTTGGGGACTAATTTTAAAATTGCGTCGGTTACTCGACTTCCATTCAAACTGCGAACGCAAAGGGGATCCAAATTTTTCAGCACCTTATCATCAGTCAAATCTAAATTGCTGGGTATCTCGCGTAACAAAAGCCGGGCAAACAAGAGATCAATTTCAATCCCAGAAAACTTCATTTTAATAACGGGTACGAAAGCGTCTTCAACCGCTTTCACCTCAGTAACCTCCGGGTGATCTTGCAGGACTTTCAAAAAGGAAGTGAAAAAGTCTTTCCTCGTGATGTGGACCGGTGCTACACATAATGTGTCAAGATCGCCACCTTTGCTGTGAACACCTAGTCTGTAACTCCCGAAAGTAAAAATACTACCACCTACCTTTTCGGCCACATTGCTGGGTATTCCACGTTCTATGTATGTTTCTTTGATCCAGGTTTGAAACACGGAGTGTAAATTTTTCAACACAACTATTCGATTATTTGCTTCCTCATTGGATTCGAAAATATCAAAAGTTTTGAGTATGGTACACAGTTGAGTGGTTTTATCCAAGTCGTTTTGATTGGGCTGATCCGTAGAAATAGCAGACGTCATTCCTAAGAAAGATTGTTGTAGTGCCATGTTACAGCTAATATTTTTAAAATATAATACTTGACTAATAATATTTCATTATATAGTAAATTTTTGTACCAGATTATCCTATTATCCGATTATCCTTTAATCCACGTTGAATTTAAATAGTAAATGTATTGCTCACCGAAGGTGCGCATAAACATAATATCGATTTCAGCGCATCTTCAGTGCGCACTATGTAAATTTACCAGATAAGAACGCTATTAGATCTTAGGTAATTTGAAATTTACATTTAGCAAACGCCACCTTGCGGGAGAATTTAAAATGAGTAAGTAACGTACTAAATGAAAATAAAAATAGGTTCTTTAGACTCACGATATAAAAGAGTTAATTAATTAATAAAATATATTACAACTAATTTAATAACGCGCTAAAACTTTTGCAAACTTTCACAGTAAAATGACTTTGAATTTCAATATATACTGTCGTGTCCCGCTTATAAGATAGGGTGGTCTGGCGTAATTGGGTTGTTTTCTTGTGAAATGCTCATGTCGAAATAGTCACTTAAGAGACCATGATGAAAGAATAAAACTTACACCGGCATATTCCTGATACTTCAATAATGAACTGCTTGCAACACCTAAAGCTGATACATAACAAGCGTAATTTTTGTGTACACAAATATTTCAAAAGAATGTGATAAAAAGCAAAAGAGGGTTTGTTTGTTTTATTTCAAGTAAGTTTGGGAATGAATTAAATAGAATTTAAATATTTGTAAAAGTATAGGTAAAAATTAAAATGATATGTGTGTGCGTTAAAAACAAATTTAGTGCGCGGGCCTACAGACAATTTTGGGGGGAGAGAAAATTGATAAGGAAGCGTGGAGAATCGTCCCGTCCATGGAAGCGGAAGGACGGATTAAAAATTTTGAGTACGTCTGGGAAGACAAAAAGACGTAGTTTTTGAAGCAAGTTGAAGTCTGGAAACTTTTTGTAATAATTTACTTAATAAGTTGGGAAGTATTAATTTTGTATTGATTATTCATGAAATGTGTGAAGTGATCGGAAGATTAGTAAAAGTTTCGATTGAGTTTTTGAAAGATATTTGAAAATTTTGGTGACTGCTGATAAATTTGATATGGTTGCGTTTTTGGATGGTTATGTTACTGATTGTTGGAGAATTATCAAAGATTACCAATTTATGAACTTATCTGAGTATTTAATACTAAGAGAAGAAGAAAATAAATCAGTTATCGATCCTGTCTGGAGTCTTCACGGTGTGAAAACTGGATCCAATCGCATCGTCATCTTCACGCTAATTTGTTTCGCTCCTCATACAACACATCGATGGTAGGCGACTGCATTTGACTTCGGTAAGCAAATTTTGTGTCAACGATTTTAGGCTTCTATACAAAGTATAACAAGAAGCATTATGATCTGGCTCCGTGTCTGTCTGTCCGTCTGTCCGTCCGTCTGTCTGTCTGTCTGTCTGTCTGTCCGCATAATTCAAAATCATACAGAGCGTTTCAAATCGTGTTTTTTACATAACTTTTCACCTATATAATTTAAATACGTTGATCCGTTGATACGTTGATCCGATGATACGTTGATACGATGATACGTTCATCCGATGATACGTTGATCCGATGATACTTTGATCCGATGATACGTTGATCCGATGATTCGATGATAAGTTGATACGTTGATATATTGATATGTTGATCTCGTTATTCACTAACTAGATGATACCCCGTCCGAGGACGGGCAGCTAGAAGGACGGGCAGCTACCCAAGGTAACTTAAGTTGAATGAAGATTAAGGAAAGCTCTCAGTGCAATCCAAAAGCCATATGACCTTGGCTGCCTGCCCGTCCTTCTAGCTGCCCGTCCTCGGACGGGGTATCATCTAGTATAACAATAGATTCCCATGTTGATCGAGCGGTTGCGGAATCTTCACTTTTCCTTTATGACAGCAGTTGTTAAATTGTTTATCAACTGGACGCTCCTTGGCGACATTCTTTGAGCCGCAGAACTGACAGATGGAATTCATTTCTCCACAATCGTGTCGAGTAACGTGAGATTCATCAAATCTCAATGCTCTTATTTGGAGTTGAATTGCTTGACTTTGGTATCGATTTTCTTTCTGTCGATGTATCGCATGGGATCGAGCGTTAACAGCTTGCCGCGCTTGAGTTTCTTCTAATGTTTCACGTTGTTGACGTGTCGCATGGGATAGAGCGTTAGCAGCTTGCCGCGCTTGAGTTTCTTCTAATGTTTCACGTTGTTGACGTATCGCATGGGACCGAGCGTCAGCAGCTTGCCGCGTTTGAGTTTCTTCTAAAGTTTCACGTTGTTGACGTATCGCATGGAACCGAGCGTCAGCAGCTTGCCGCGCTTGAGTTTGTTCCAAAGTTTCACGTTGTCGACGTATCGCATGAGACCGAGCGTCAGCTTGTCGCTGTGATCGAAGCTGTTCTTCTGTGTTATTAGCTCTTATACGTGCTTTTCTCTCACGATTCAATCGCCGTCGCTTTGCAGCAGGATTTTCAAAATTTTCATTATCCATTATGGAAGTTCACATAATGATTTTTTGGAAATAGCTTACCTATATAGACAAAATGATACGATGATCCGATGATACGTTGATACGATGATACGTTGATCCGATGATACGTTGATCCGATGATACGATGATACGTTGATACGATGATACGTTGATACGATGATACGATGATACGTTGATCCGATGATACGTTGATCCGATGATACGTTGTGCGTTCGGTTCGGTTCGGTTTGCTTCGGGTATTTCCGTGGGACAGACAGAAAGAAAGAAAGACTTGGCCTTTTATAATAAGAGATTTGTTATTCGTTAATCTCATTATCCATTTGAAACAGAGCGTTTCAAATCGTGTTGGAAATACTCTGTGTGTATAGAGGTCTAAGAACTGGGTTGCCAGTGCGCTACTTTTTAGGCTTCTATACAAAGTATAACAAGAAGCCTTATGATCTAGCTCCGTGTCCGTCCGTCCGTCCGTCCGCATAATTCAAAATCATACAGAGCGTTTCAAATCGTGTTGGAAATACTCTGTCTGTATAGAGGTCTAAGAACTGGGTAGCCAGTGCGCTACTTTTAGGCTTCTCTACAAGGTATATTTATGATTAGAGCTAATTTATTTGTCAAATCGTCTTGACGTTTCTTCGGCGAATCGCCCATGAAAGCTGCGGGTCTCGCGGAAGGAGGAACAACCGGTAAAACCGTCACGATCATCCACTCGGGTCGTGAGTATTTCGGATCCATTCCCAGGGCGCTGCAATCTGCGTCGCTAATTTGTCTAAAGATATGCAGCACTTCTTCCGCCAACAAATACTTTTTTTCTTGTGGAACCTTTCAGTCGGATTCCTTCCATTCGGCCGTCAAATCGAGACCCGATTTTCTAATTACAGGTTGATGATTTCCACATCCACCATCCGCGTGACATATTGTTTGTTCTTTGCACAAACCGTACACTAGTTCTAAGCGTTTCTTGGAATCGTCTGCAGTTATCTTCTGAGCGTGTTCGAAGTGGTTTTGTTTTTTTGGGTTCACCAACAATTTACTGCAATTAAAGCAGACGCAGCGTAAAACTTTCATGACATCTTTAATCATGCCAACGTGAAAGTTGGCCAATTCGATGTGACCAAAGTGACCGGGGCAAGTGTCCCGGTCGCCTTCGCATGTTTGACATGGTAAAGTGCTGTCAAACGCTCCCATCCTCGGATCCATCAAGTCGCCCACTTTTGGAAGACTTCCTTCCATAATTTCTACATGATTTATACCTTCTGGGACGACAGACATGCTACGAATATCTTCCGGACTAAAAATACCAAATTGCACATTCTTTACAGTTTTGAAAGCAGATTTGTTTTCGATTAATGCCATTGTTAATACCGTAATTTACTTTTACTTAACGCGCGAAAAATTAGCCAAACTGTTACATCTACTGTACTCATAGGGCGATGTCCTATATAAGCAAATTGATCTGATGATACGTTGATACGATGATACGATGATCCGTTGATACGATTATACCTTGATACGATGATTCGTTAATACGATTATACCTTGATACGATGATCCGTTGATACGATGATCCGTTGATACGATTATACCATGATACGATTGTCCGTTGATCCAATTATTCTTTGATACGTGGCTTACTGGTCTAACTGCCGCAGGGATTAACGGCCAGAATAAAGTGAAGATAAGGTATTGTCCCAAGGATATGATTTACTAGTTTTACTTTGATGTGAAAAAAACAAGTTTTTATTTATTTTAACCATAGCAGTGGCTTGATGTGATTAGTGAAGTTAAGTTGTAAATAAAAGAGAAAGAGAGGATTGGTCCACCTCAAAAAATGGACCGCACATTACAGAGAAGTAAAGTTTCGAATGGAATGGAAAAGTTTGATTGTTATTACTTATATAGTAAATGATAATTACCAACCGCAAAAAATGTAATTGGTGCAGATTATCGGATTATCTGATGTTACATTATAAATATTATGTCGACCAAAAATAACTAGCAACAACAACTTTTCACACCAGAAAGGTAGCTGTATAGAAGCCTAGGAACTGCCGCTAAAGCGAGTTCCACCTTGTTTAATAACATTTAACGGTAAAATAGACAAGTTCGCGCGTGTATTAAAAACGGGGGAATTTATAAACTTTACTTTTATTGTTTTTTGTAAATTTAATTTGTTCCATTTTGATAAAAATCGATCTTTTGTTTTCTTAATGATTATGTTTGTTAATTAACTACAATATTTCGTTATGCAGTAATTGCGTTTGATTTTAATTCAATTCTATAGCAGAGAAGACAAAAATAAGCAGGTGTAAGGCACAATTAGTTTGTTGTTTTTCGTTTCTGCAAAGTTACTAAATTAAGGTATCTTACATTGAGCATTTTACTAATTTAGCAATCCACTTTCGACCCAAAATTTTAAAGAGTTCTCATGCAGGCTGGCCGAGGCAATTTAAAAAAAAAAGAGCCGTTGTTTTTTTTTCTTCCCGCTATATAAATTCAAGATACGCTTATCACGGCAATACGTTCAAACACAGCCATGCTGTTTTTAGTGGCGCCATCAACGGTAACATAAATCGCGAATTGAAGTTTATTCATATACAAATTTTTGCTGCATGTATTAATCTCGAAGTGGATTAGCAATTCTCAACAGAAACACCTTTAAGATAAATATGATCAATGTGGTTTTCCTAATCCAATACGACAATATTTGGGTAAGACAGACACTGCATTTTCTCGGTAGCATATCCTAATACCCCAAAGCCATTGCTTATTCACGAAGTAATATCACAATAGTTCAGTTGTCGGAAGGTCGTTGTTTTGAAACATTACGACGATGTAAGTTGGAACTTACCTAGAAATAACATAGCTAATAAGTTGTGATACAAATCAGAGTCATAATATATCAATGCTTGGGGGGTATTCCCTTGATTAAATATAGTTTTTTGCAATATTAAACAAAAAATATATTCTGTTTTTGTTTATATTAAAATTTTTCGGTTGGTAACAACTAACTTGGCCAATAAGAGCGTTTAGAGATGTTTGAGATGTTTATATAATCCTAAGCAATTTTGATTGGTTAATATCGGAAATATGACAGAAATGAAGAGTTCTGATTGGATATGAAATTAAGCTAAAAATGATCGATGAAAAATATCTTAAATATTTCTATTAGTAAGATTTCGTATCTGTCCAAATTTGGAAAGCGACGTATTTTTACTCGAATGATGTAAATTACAAAAACAAGATCATTCCACTTGTTGATAATTTTTTACAAAAACACCGCACCTGTGATTTTAACATCAAATTAATTTTAACTATCCAATTTGTTGTCTGAATTTTGGAATCCTTCTTTATCGCGATATTACGTTTTGACCTCCAACTTGCGTCTTCCATATTGAAAACCCAATTCAATTTAATTTTTGCAATAAAGAAGAATATTTGATCGCAATTTAAGGGTTAATAACTATTGAAAAGGTCCAATTATTGGACCTTTCATTCCAAAATTATAATATTCCAATTACGGACACCCAAATATTATTAAAGATTTTGAATTTTCCATTGTAAATGTAACGGGCACATCAGTGCTTCTCTCAAAGAAATTTAATCCTTTGGTTCGGCTCAACCTCCGGTCTCAGACAAGGACCTCCGGTAACTGTTGGATTTCAAAATTCCAAAAGCACGAAAACTCAAATTAAAATCTTAAATTTTAATTTGAGATTTTCGTGCTAGTAATGCCTTAAATGGTAAATAGAGGCGGTCATAGCTTGGCAGTTAAGTGCGTCTACTGCTAATGCTAAATGCTCGGATCGAATCCGGGCAGGGTAAGAACTTTATTCTGACCGTCTCTCCTCGGCAGGCAATGGCAAACCACCCAGGTAAATCTGCCAAGAAAATCCATCTCGAAATGAAGTGTAGTACACTTCCCGTGGTTCGGAGCCCACGTTAAACAAGTAGGTCCTCTATGTAGAAAACAATTTGAACGCACATCATATGCATAGCAAGAGATAGAACGAGATGGGTCAACAAACAGGAATGCCTTAATATTAAATCTTATTGTTGATTTTTTGATATTATGTGTAGATAAGTGAGAATGAGGGAGCATTCAGCAAAGTTTATTAGGGGGGGGGGGGGGTTAATTCATTTGAAAATAACTAATAACGCAAAAAATATACATTAAAATTTATTTTAGCAATTTTAGTGAATTTAATCGGTTTTTTCAATGTTTGAAAATTCACCGGGAGGGCAATTCCCCCCCCCCCCCCGATATATCCACTATTGTTAAAATTCGGTGCCTTCAGCCAAAGGTAATTGCGGGGAGGTGGGTTAATTAATTGCATAATAATGCAAAAAAGGACACTCAAATTTATATTAGAAATTTTAGGATAAATTTGAAAATTCATGGGAGGGAAATCCCCCCCATGTATCGGTTATTGCTAAAAGTCGGTGCATCCAGCCAAAGTTGATTGGGGAGGTGGGAAGGCAAGTAATTGTAGAATAACGCGAAAAATGTACATTTAAATTTTTATTGGTATTTTAATGTATTTAATCGGTTTTTTTCAATGTTAGAAAATTACTTGGGAGCGCAATACCCCCACTGGTGTATCCGCTGTTATTAATATAGTTAGTCCATCCAGCCAAAGTTTATTCCGGGGGGGGGGGGGCGTTAATTAATTGTGTAATAATTTTAAAAAGAGGCATTAATTATAAAATTTTCATTTGTGTGTAGGTTTTTTAATGTTTTAATAATATCCAACGTATTTTTAGCTTTGAAAATGGGCCTTATTTAAATGGCCCGAAACGTTGGATATTATTAATGTATAAAAGAACCTATACGCCCAATTAAAAATTTTATAGTTAAACAAAACAGGTCAATTAATCTACAAATACACTAATAAAAGGACAAAAGGACTAAAAACAGGTGAATCCAGCCAAAGTTAATTGCGGGGCGGGGGGGGGGGTAATTCATTGTAGAACAACGAGAAAAATGTAAATTTATATTAGCAATTTTACTGTATTTAATCGTTTTTTTAATGTTTGAAAATTCATGGAGAGGGCACCTCCTCCCTCTCCGATGTATCAGCTATTGCTAAAAATCGGTAAATCCAGCCTAAGTTAATGGGCGGGGGGTAATTTAATTGGTATTTAATCCAAAAATTCAATGCTGATTTACTAACCATGAAAATCCAGGGACGTTTTAAATTTTTGACGACACGTGCTAGCTAAATGACTAACTTGACGATAAAAGTTATTTAAATCATTATTGTAAGTAATATTACCTTCATTTTTAGATTTTGAGATATTATATAACTTGAGAAAAAACAAACAGCATCGCAATCTTTGTTTCTTAATTGTTAATAGCTTTTTAATCCGCGGTCATTTTCCGAATGAATCCCGCGTATAGCAACTTAAACCAACGCGATTCATGGTATTTCCAACTCGGTAAGACTAATTGGAGATTGACCCATTAAATTAGTCTTCTGATCGACCTTTAAAACCTTTGATATTATTTTTCACTTTTGTAATTTTCGTGCTTTCTTGTGAAATGCTTCACATTTTTTTTTAATTAAAACCTTTTCGTAGTAGATATTCTTCCTGTCGACATTAATATTTTTAATTCAAAAATTAAAATTTTATTTCTATTTATAATTCAATATCAAATAGATTTTTAATTATTTGATATCATATTTTCAACAAATTTGTATTTATCTCTTTAAGGAAAAATATTTTAGACCAGTCCTGTCACAAGGAGTAAATATCCAAATTAAAGTCTCTTAAAGTGTCCTTTGAAAAAATAAAAAATTATGTAGGTATATTAAACTTACAGTTTAAATTCTAATATTTTAGCATTTACATAAGATTTTTTATTAAAGAGTTTTATTTTATGAGATAATTTTTATTTACATTGTACCTTTTAATTTAATATAATGTTTTTATATTATATTGTGCTTGCTGGATTCTGTTGCTAGGCGTAGCAGCTTCGTTCAGTGATAGGTCCTGATGGATACTTTGTTTTATTATGAGATTTTTATATTTGCAATGCTTTAGTTATGACTTGGATAGAAGTCCGGTTTTTATTTCTTGTATGTTCATTACTGTCTGGCAGTTCTGATCATTTGACCACTTTTAGAAAATTTCTACATAATTGCCAAGGTTGTGCGGCCTAAAGACCGCACTTGAGATTGTTATCATATGTGTAGGTCGTAATTGTTGGACTTAATCTTAACCATTTAGAGTTTAATTATATTCGCTCAGTTCAGATTTGTACCTGGCATCCGGATTTCGTATCTGATGTGTTCTTATTCAAATTAGTCCGGATAAGTGCCTTAATCGATTTCTGACCGTATCCAAGTCCATACGTAAGCGATGTCTCTCCATCGGCTTTAACTTCTTCCGCGGAGCGAAATCTCGTATTCTAATCTAATAATTACTTATTCGCTGATTTAACAATTTGATTGGAAAAATCTTTTACTAAAGTGGATTAGTCCCTATTTGTGCCTTTCTATAGCTTGGTATATGTTCTCGTTTCTTCTATAATTTTTCTTCATAATCTCCTATTGAGGGCTTCCACCTAAGGGTTCAAATATCAGTGTCATTTTTTTTATTACAAACGCTTCAACTTTTCTTCTCCAGAATGAAGGTGAAGCCACTCTTCTTTATTTCTTCATTTGCTTTCCATCTCACATCCTCCAATGCAGCCAAAACAATGCCATATATTCTCATCCCGTTCCATTCATTTTCTTAGGTGTTAACATTCCATGTTTTAAATCTCCTGCGCTTCCTATTCATTCTTCATAATTTATGCTTTCGTGTTCTTGTTAAGTTTTTAAGGATTCACGTTCTTCAGCTTTCGTTGGGGTTTCAACGACTCCTCCATTAAGTTCTATTTATAGGTCTTATTGTTTACCGCCCGTTTCTGTTACCAATATTTTCTCTTCGTTTACAACTATTGCTATTATTCTTATCCCAACTTCTTCCATCTGGCTGATGTACACACCAAGTTCATTCTTTAGGAAGATCTGTATCCCTCCCTTTAGGTTCGATACATTCACTATTTTGATTCTTTTAATCGCTATGCTGTTTCTTTTGTTTGCTTTCTCTTGAGTTCTATTGCATCCTCGAGCATTTCGATTCTTTGAGTTAGTTGATATCTGTCATTGGTTCAAACCCTTACCTTGGCTTTCATCTCTGTTTTCCTTAAAACCCTATGTCAGTTCACCTTCCGTCTCTCCACTGACTCTTTGTACTTCTTTCATTATATAGTTTTCTGATTCGTCTTTAATAATATTCTTGTTCTTTCTAGTTGACGACCACGCTATTTTTTGCTTAGTTTTGGGAGTTCGGAAACTGGGAGTTCTGGAAACACCTCATAGTCATCAACAGATTACGCTACTTTATATGAAGTCGTAATTTTCTTTACTATTGTAATTCTCCATTTGTATTGGTGCTACGCCTCTTTAAGAGGTCCGTGATTGGTGCTCCAGTAATTTATCCCGACTTCCAATTAAGAGCGCCATCTGTTGATAACCGTTTGAAATCCAGTAGGAGTTGTATATCAGATAATACTGTATTGATTTGTTTCTAAAAACAAGCAAAACGAAATTTCTTGATTTATTGTTAATAAACCTAAATGATTGTATTATTGCTCATTTAAAAATATTTTCTAGTAAGTAGTAAAAGCCGTAATTAAAAAAAAAATTCAATTTGGATAAAAACCTTTACCGAAATAGAATATTTAATTAACGCACAAAAACAAAAGCATGTAACGTAAATTTATTACAAGCTTTTATTGATATATTCTCCTGTGGTGGGATAAATGGCTTTCCTGATTTGTAAACACTTTAACTGCGCCTCAGTTTAAAACACAAAAATAGCACCTACGCATTTGGTGCATTTTAAGTTTGTGTTTAAACTTGCTAACAACTTGACGAGCGTAGTAATTTGTACAGTTTTTCTTCGCGGAATCTTCCGACCAATGTAAATTTGTAAAAAAAATTCTGATCGATATAATGAAATTTGTGACTATTAGCTCGTTACGTACATTTTACTTGCTGCTGGTGAAGAGAAAGTCTTCGCTCGCTTCCTTTGCTGCGACTTAATTAATAATATAATAGTATTTGCTCTAAAACCAATTAGGATTTTTTAATTCTACACATGAAGCGTGAAATACAAGGTAGAGTGTATTTCGATAAAACGATTTGAAACCGGGGGGTCTGGAGGGTATGGAATACCCCCCAGGTAGGCATATATTTATTCTGCGGTGATTATGTCGCTATTTTCTTATAGTATTGTTTTAAAAAATTTTTCTTTTGATACTGAAGGGCTTAATGTTGTAAATTTTTCTTTTATAATTTAGTTGTGTCTAAGATCTGGTCGAAAACAGGCATTTTTATGAATATCTCGGTTTGAGTTCACTTTACAGCAAAATATCATAGGATTGAAATTAAAGAAAACTAAATTGTCAATCGAAAATGGTTTATTTGTTTTTCTTCTTAATTGATTGGTTGTAGAGTTACAGCCTTCACAGCGGGCGGTATTCATTTTTTGTTTTTTGTTATTTATTAATTTCATTATTTACTCAAAAAAAATATTGTCGAAAAGCCGAAAAAAATTATTTATAACTAGGAATCCAAAATTTTGTAAGGTAAAAACGAGTGCGGCAGGACACAAATGATTCTAAAGGGCGGAGAAGGAATTAGAAGAAGTTGATCTTAAGGAGTGTGTGACAGTGAGAGGCTGCTAAAGAAAGGAAAACTAATATGAACCACTGAGGTTCGAATCTCACTCACGTACATTAATTTTCTGGCTGACTAATTTAGCATAGCACTGATAGTAAAATTAATGATGGCGACATTAGTGGCTTGCTGTGATCGCTAGTCAAGTACAGCGCAAAAGCTTTATATTCAAACATGAAACATCGAGGACTCGACTGAAAAATTACTCGCTGAAGTTTGTAACAAAGAATAATTTTCATATTTCATACTTCGACATAGCTGTAATTATTATACACAGACCAAAGAAACAACGGGTGTTGAAAGCTTATTGTGTTAATGAACACGTTTATTTTTAAAAATATTACAGGTATGGACTTACTGTTTTGGCAGATTATTTACTTCAACATTCCGATAGTATCTTGAACCATAAACTAATATTTTTTTTACAAATTTGTTCATTGTTTAGTAGTTTCCTAGATTCCTTTCGCACATTAACCTCAACCTCGGCATTACAACAATTTAAAGGTCAATGAAAAATATCAACGTTTCATGTATGGTGGCGAAATCGATGCGCATGAAGGCGATGAATAAAATATGAAAATTTTTATTAAACCATGCAATATCGTACCTAATTTAAGGAAGCATATGCAAATTTATTTGCCCAAATCGGGATGATATTTTTCGCTAATAAAAGTTAAATTCTTTACATTGGTATTTCCTTTGCTTACTTCTGTTGTTCTGTTTGCTTTTCCTCGACTTCCAAACTCTTAACTTACATTTGCAAATATTTGCCCGAGAACACGAATAACGATATTTTATTGTTTGCATTGAAATGTAAGTTGTCCATATAATAGGCAGCTGTAATATGTTTCGAATGGTAGCAATTTTGCTTATACGGTTACGTATCGGAATGGTTTCAATTTTTCATGCACGCATTTTAATCTTATCGGTTAATCCGTAATGCGTACGTTTTTGTACGTTGCGTAACTTTAATGGACGTCAATTTTGCATTTGGCAATATTCGTGAAAATTTTAAATGGAAATTATTGACGAGATTTTAAATTTACTGTAAACACGACATGGCTTGTCAAAACGCTACACTGTTATAAACAAATGTGATATGTATATAAATATGTATTGTATTATTAGATCTTCCCATTATTTTGGCACTATCGCAGTTATTTACGATCGCGTTAATGAAGCAATAAATAATTTAATTAAAATTTATCTAAATTATTGCAACTTTGCGATGAGAGATGGTCACTTCACATCGATATCTATGAGGTTTGCAATGCGATCCACTGCTAATCAATTGAGTTACACACCAACCTATTATTATTACTATCGTAACCTAGTAACATTCAACATTGTTGTAATTAAATTCCTTAATAACAACATTTTGATTAACGCAGAGGTGACATAGCTATGTTTATTGTGATTAGCAATTCAATGGGACTATTTGTTGTATGCAAACGTAATTATAAGTTACATGTTGGTGACCATACAACTAAATATAGGTCAAAATTTACAAGAGAATATAAAGGTAAGAAGTTCCATCAGAAGTGGGAGTATCGCACCGTTCCGTTCTGCGACGATTCGATACTTTAAAGCGTAAAATGAAATCCTGAAAACTATCCAAACAGAATTACTTTTGCATATTCGCAAAGCAGACTCAAAGAGTACTTTTACAAAATTACTTTTCAAACTTTAATTGATAGTTTTCATCAAAATCCAATACGCGACTCGATCTATATAAAAATTTTACTTAATCAACTTCAAGTTCTCTCTTGCCACTTCAGATCGGATTAAGTAAACAAATTGAGAACTTGAAGTTGAAGGAGATTTTCAATAAAAATATCAAGTTTATTTTAAACTTGAAGATTTACCTGCGCAATTTTGTTGCTTCTTTAGCAATTTAAAGTTTCCATTTTTTGCTGTTATTCTGGAATTTCACTTTTTTAAATATTTTAAATTAAAATTAGTGCGAAGCCGTACTGTTGACAAGCTTCGCATTCTCTGCGGTTTGCTCCAACGGATATGCTTTTCATCTAAGCCAAATTGAGCATTTGATCGCATTCCGCTTCCCGTGCATCGAATTTTCACGAAAACTTCAAATCTACGTTAATTATCCAAAAATTAAATTATTTATTCGTAACCTTCTACCACACATCATGTGTATTTTTAAAATTTTTTTTAAACCATTTGGAATTTAACTTTGGCACCAGCGGAAAATTTTCTTGGCATTTGATAAAATGTTAATGTCAAAATTGAAAATAAGTGAATCTTTCTGTAAACTAAAATAATGAAACGATTCTGAGTGCAAATTTACAGAAAACTAATTTTTGTATTATGGAAGTATTCTAAACAAATATCGAAATTTTGGAGGCGTGCAATGCTCACGCTTTTGGCTTTACTGAAAATATAAATTGCCTCAATTATGATATAACATGAAGTATGCGGAAAATTTTAGAGAATCTATAGTAAAGTTCTAAAAAATTGAAGCAGTAGCTTTTACAATTTTCTCTAAAAGATCGAATATCAGATTCTAATTAATTTTCAGATTTTAAACGCGAATGAAAAGCCTTACCGGAAAGTATCATCAGTTAGGTAATAGAAACAGAAATTTATCTTATGGAAAATTAATTAAAATTTTTTAATGAAACATCGTAGGGAGTCGTTTTTTTTAATGGGTTCTAAATACTTCTCCCATTGTTCTTAATAATTACAACTTTGAGTAAACTAAATATTAGAATTTTTAATAACTTGACGGTCAGGCGGCCTATCGGCCACCATGACTTTCTAAGAGAGAGAAACTGGAATTACCCACCCCTCAAGTTCCCGGTTTCTCTCTCTTAGAAAGTCAGGGCGACCGTTAATCGCATTTTTTGATAATGAACCTTCTAACAAATTATTATTATTATTACCAGTATTATTAAATATTGAGTTTCATTCCAGCATCAGCCAATGCTGTGACCAACCGCATCCGTAGGGTTAATATAGGTCCCAAAAAGAAATTTTTTATTAGTGTTCTGAATAATTACGGTTATACCAAACTAAACTATATTTAATTTTACAATCGTCCCACTAGAATTAACAACTGCTGTGTCATATCGCCATTAATAAAAGTAATTTTCAATTGTGGTAAACGATGCGCAGAATTATTGTATTGTGGCGTCAATGTCATTCATAATAGTCATCTTATCATGTAATCAAATATTTAAAAAAAAATATATAAAAATTTTATTATTATGAGATTGCATGTTTTCTATTTCGACGATCGAAACATAAACTAATAAGTTCACTTTTTGCAGGACTGAACGAGCAGAATTGCGGATCACCTATTTTTACAGATAGGTAAGCATGAAATACATATAAATTATGAAGAATCTCATCAATTATTCATTATTGAAATTTATTGTACAATCATTATATTACTCGATTTATAGGTTTTAGAAAACCTTTCCACCTAAATGGATGAAAATATTTATTATTAATCTTGCGTTACCGGGGTTTACATATTTTTAAAACTTGTGTTATAGAAATCGTGAAAGTTAAACTTGCAGTCGCGGTAGAAGTAACAATAACAATTAACAACAATAGGCAGAACTTAACAATTAAACTTTTAGACTTAACAAAGTTAGGTTAAAAGAAAATAAGAAAAATTAACAAACAATTTGGAAATACAATTAGCAGTTGTTCGAAGTTCTAATTTTTTTTCTTTTGTAAACGAGTCGTTTAATTTCAGCTGAAATTCTGAAGACAATGTTGTTTAAGAATTCAAGCAAAATAATCCTTAAAAAAAAGGTTTTGTTTAGTTTAGCGGCAGCCAACCTGGTTGTAACTTAAGATCGCGGTTTACGGGGGTGGGGATGTGATGAAATTAATATAGGTAATATGGAATCATCATTTATGCATTATGTCCTAGGCTTGCTCCGGTTTAACTCGTCATGTATAAAAGGGTTTGAGTATCAGATGACTTACGAGTACATTTTGAATTAAAATCCGTGGACTTCTAAAAATCCCATAGAAAGTTGAACTTGATGTTTTTTGAAAAACCGTTGTTTTGTTGTGAGACTTCACACTGACTTTAATAAGATATCGTGCATATAATATATAAATGTGATCTTGTCAAATGTTAGGTTACGTATCAAATTAAAACAATGAATGGGCTTGCTGAAAATAATATATGGATTCCAAGAATAAAGATTTTGGAATTTGCTGATTTATCTTTTACATCTTTTCGTTGTAATTTGAAAGGAATAATAATTTATTAAGGATGAATCAGATAGTGGGCAAAATATCTAAGTAAGTAGATCTGGAGAAAAAATTAAGAAAAAATTAAACATGAAGAAGATCCACCACAATAACTTTGATTGGAATTTATGGATTTGTTTCTTTTTGGGGCATAGAATAATTACATTTTATCGGAAAACTGATTGTCATGATGTAGTTCATACCAGAAGGTCATATTTGTTGGAAATGGAGTTTTTCTTCAAGCAATTTTTCAATATTTAAAGAACCTCCAAAACAAAAGTGAGAAGCCACTAATAATGGAGTGGCAAAGGAGATTGGACGTCATAGATCAAAAATCTATAGGCTGATTCTCTGGTTTGATCGATGACTTGGAAATCCTAAGGCTGGGCTACAAAAATGAAAAAATATGGGGATATTTCCATCCAGTGGCGATGATTCAATGTTTAGTAATCAGGGATGCAAAAACTGCTCAGTTGGATCTTCTGTATTTTTTCAGGGTATTTTCAACCCTATTTATCGCATGCTTTATTAATGTTCAAAGGATTTAAAAGCCATCGTGGCATTTGGAAATATAAAATTCATAAGAACAATTTTTCCCAGTGGTCTTAAAATACTGATATTGGTGGGAAAAAGGAAATTAAGCAACAGCTGAAATTTGTAATGGTCATCGATAATTATTAATGCGGAAGACGAATTCGCAACATGGAGTTTAATAAAACGAAAACATGGATCTCGGAAAGATTACGAGACTAAGAACGGTTGGCAGCGCGACCAAATTAGATAGTAGATTCAGTTTTGAATATTCATCAATTTTATATCGTTCATAGAAAAATCAAGAAAGTTTTAATTATAATACTAACTTTTAGAAAAAATCGTAGAATTTTATGTTGGGATAACATTTCGATAATCTATTAGGTTATCTGCAGCACGATAGAACCACATGACTTTGGCACCACAACCTATACGTTGTATATAGGGGGTCTATACAGGGGGTCTGGGGGGTATGGAATACTCCCAGGTACACTTAATTTATTGCGAAAGAAAAACTTTCACTGTTACGTCCCTCGGTATTAAGAATGGTACTGGAATAGTTATGAAAAATATCCCCCCCCCCTCCGGGTTACAAATGAAAATTGCAAAAGATTCAACGTAAAATAATAAATTTTGTAGTTCTGAATAATGATAAGTGTACCTGTGGGGTATGGAATACCCCCCAGACCCCCCGGTCGTGTAATATCGATTTTTATCGTTGGGAACTTCTGAAGATCTTATATAAAATACGCACAGTATGTCAGAATCACCGTTTCCATGGTAACGTAACGGAATTAGAAATTATTTTTATCGGTAGGAATTTTTCTATTCAACTTAAATATATTTGAATAACTGTCGCAATGATAACGTGATATTTTTACCGGTTACCCAGTCAATTAGAAGGAAATGAAGAAGAACCTGTCTTAGCCTTGGATCAAAATTGAAGAGTAGAAAATTATCTACAAAACATTTTTTCAAAGTTTAAATGTACGAAATTTTTATTCAGAATAATAATTATTCAAAACCGTTTTAAATATTTTCTCTGGATTTTCTTTTTATTTCATAAATACTAAGTATGATGTGGGCAAATTTTGTGAATCTGTTTTATAGAGAATTTTGTACTCTTAAATTTCGATTTGATGATAATTATCACTAAAAATGAAACTAAGCAAGTTATAGGCGAAAAACAACTGTAGAGGATTAAAATCCTCTAAGGAAAAGGCCGACAGGGAATTTAAGGCAATGTTGCAAATAAAATCGTGGTCAAATTTTCGAATTCAGTGAAATTTGAATATATGCCCCCCCCAAAAAAAGATTCTGATCTTTTTGAAAATTTTAAACTATTATTTATTGGGTTTTGTCAAGGTTTACCGCCCCCATTGCGATGGCGCCTGAGGCAAAGGCCTCAGTATCTCTCATCTTCTCCATGCCTTTATGTCTTTACATTGCCTCTCTAGTTATTGACCCTTATGTTCCATGAAGGGGGGGGGGGGACTTAAATTCATTGTGTAAAAACGCAAAAAAGGTAAATTTGGAAAAATTGCTGAATGCAATCGGTTTTGTTTTTCGATGTTTGAACATTGATTTGGTAGTTACTTCTCCCCCCCCCCCTTATATTAGCGCTTGCCCTAAATCCTCCGCAACTCGACACCAACATCTTATTTTGGGTCTTCCTTTGGTACGGTCCTTCATTGGCTTCTATTTGGCAATTTCTCTTAACTTCTCATTACATGCCCCAATCATTTTATTCTGATTGACTTATGGCCGGTTTCAGAAATGAATAGGTATAAATATTTATTTAATTTCTCTTACTAAGATGATAACTTGTAATGATACACAATGCATTTTAATTGTTGTACTATAATTATAATTTTAATAATAAATTGAACTTAATAATTATTATGGTTCATGTAACTGGTAATTCAATCTCGCAATGTCTTGCAACTCCTGGTTCAGTAGTTATTTAATTTATTGATTGTTCATTCATTTTTCTTAAAAACCTAAAAACTGTCTTTCAAAAAACAGTGGTTGTGCTAGAATCTTTTTGAACAAACTCATTGTTAGAGTTTGACGGAAGGTGAGTTTTTCAACCAAAGCTAATTTACCTCGGATCTGACTCCAATTCCAAGTTCAAAATATTTGCATACCGTTGCAATTTATATTCTATTAGAAAAACGAACTCACATCGCACTGATTCGGTTCTGAATAAGTTACATGCCATAGTTAATTATCTCATCGTATGGTAATGAACGGATCTTATACTGACATAATGTAAAAAGAGTATGTTCGGAGACAATCGGAGATAAAATACTTATATTTTAAACAGGGGGTCAACCTGGAATAGGGCCGTGCAAGAAATACTAAAGTAAAAGCTAACCGCTTGTTCTCTGAATAAAATAAATTAATATTTAACAGGGGGGTCTGAGGGGTATGGAATACCCCCCAGGTACATGTAATGAAAATTTTAATGTGTTCTTTATAATGCTTATTTTTTAAGCAGGGAGTCAACCTGGAATAGGACCGTACAAGAAATACTAAAGTAAAAGCTAACCGCTTATTTTTGAAATAAAATTAATGAATTTCTAACCGGGGGGTCTGGGGGTTATGGAATACCCCCCAGGTACATGTGATGAAGATTTTTAAGTCTTCAAAATACCGATAAAATTTTTATCTATTCTCAATGTCTTTCATTACTACTTTCAAAACCTGACCTGTCACTTGCTATCATACTCTGGTATATAATCCAAATGTTTTATTAGGTCTTCCACACCCTCAACTGTACTGCAGTCATGAGTTAAACGTCTGAACAAAAAATTATTTTTCGAGAGAAACAATTTCATTCTATTTTAATTTTATTTAACAGAAATTTAATATAAATTAATATACTGCTATATTGCAGAAATTATTAAATATTATTTTGTTATGAACACAGCATTATAACATTTCCATAAGGTCATTTGCCTCCAGAAAAATAACTTTTAGTTAGGACATTTTAACGAAAGCCATCAGTGCCGGTGATCAGCAGTTGAAAGTCTTCAAAATTGTTTAAAATAGAAGATTATAAAATAAAAAATGACATTTCTATAGCTTCAAAAAGAAATGCAATAACAAACATTTTTAAACAAATTAAATATCTAAAAAAAATCTTGTAGCTGGTGTGTATAAGATATAAACTCTAAAATTGAGAATTTGGCTCACGGAATAAAAATAAACCCAAATAGAAATAATAAATAAAGGGTGGTTCACACTATGCAACTTCTCATGTGACTTGATCATAAGAAAAATCATATCTAAAATCATAAGAAACGCTAATATCACATGACCAACAACTTTTTTAAGTTCACACTATACAATATTGCTTATGACTTTTCGTATGATTTAAACTGCCACAATACTGTCTACTGTCAAAAATGTTGTAATTAACCTAAGTTTATAGCAGTTTGTAGTCTCTAGTGTGTGGTTGATCATCGTTTCTAGCATGCTTATTGCTATAAAATTTGTTTTTTGGGTCATACAAACAGGGATACTGCTCATAACAACTTATCAGCTGTTGTAAGCTAATTAATTAATTAATTTTAATAATTTTTTGATTAACAGAAATTAAATAAAATAACAATTAAATAATACTAAGACCCGTTTTACCATAATAATAAATTTTCAAAGAATTTGAAATTTTCAAAATTTAAAATTAAAATTTAAAAAATAAATTTTAATTATCAAATTAATTTTAATAATTTTTTGATTAACAGAAATTAAATAAAATAACAATTAAATAATACTAAGACCCGTTTTACCATAATAATAAATTTTCAAAGAATTTGAAATTTTCAAAATTTAAAATTAAAATTTAAAAAATAAATTTTAATTATCAAATTATTTTTAATAAATAGAATAAACGTAATAAACAAATCTGAATTACTAACCATAATATTAAAAATACCAACCATATAATGTTAAAATCTTAAAAAAAAGCGGTTTATTCAAAAATATCATACAAGAAGTCATAGCAAAATAGACACGGTTCTATTCTGAAAATCACTTATTATTTTGCTATTATTTGCTTATGATTTTAGCTATGACTTCAATAATACATAAAATCATATAGTCTGAACGTAAAAATCGTAGTCATATGAGAAGTCATATGACTTGTCACGTGAGAAGTTGCATAGTGTGAACACCGCTTAAGGAAAGTTTACGTGAAAGAAATAAATGAAAATTATTGTAATGACAAAATTGAAATAGAAACAATTGGATTTCCCTACAGAATCACATTCAAAACTAAAAAATATTATCGCTTGAATGGCTCAGCAACGCGAAAATCATTAACCATTGCAAACAATTTCCAAAAGTCAATACAGAATTTCAAAGAATGTAACTTACCTCACTGACCATCAACCCAGGTTCAATTCCTCACTACATTTGAAGGAAATTTCTATTTTTACGTATGCAAAACATATTAACTTTAAAACGAATTGATCACACATTCACTAGGGTGAAATTAATAGCTATGTATGCTTTTATGTATGAAATCATCAAATAACTCGATCTAATTGATTAAATAAGTGGGCCATTTAAGTGCACAATCACAACTCTTGCAAAATTTCGTGGGTTTTGTTCACAATGATGGCAGGTTGACTGGACTTGAAGAGAAACTGTGCTGATCGTGGGGAATGCAGGTGAGGCTAAATAAAGGCCACCAATTTCCAAGAATATGAGAACCAATTACTTTTCACAAAAATAGTCAATAAGAGTGTTCATACAGCTGTCATCCGAAATGCTTTTCAAATTTGGACGCTAGGTGATTTTATTCCATAGAAAGTTCACTCTTTGATAATTTCACTTCGTGAAAATTTTATTAAAAGTAATTCCACTCCCGAATGTTTAACATCCCGAAAAATACGTAAGGCTAACCTAACCTAAACCTAACTTCATCCAAATTTAACCTAAAACATCATCAACTTAACAATTTTTTATTGTCTTCTGGAGAGCCCCTCTCAATGTGGATTTTTTTTTCAAACACATAACAAATGGTATCTTGCTTACTGAACTTAAATGGCGATGTTATGAAGTATTCCTATAACATAACCTAACAAAAGAGAGCAATAAACCGTAAATGTTTAATAAGTATGTCAATTTTTGACTTGTGGATAAAAAGTTGTAATATTGCAATTCAATTTTAGCGCGGTCTTTTAAAAATTTAAACATAAAATATAAACAAAGTAGTAAAACAGGAAAGAGAGAGAGACAGAAAGTTAATCTTTTAAAATCGAGATGGGGTGATTTAGCAGAAATTTAAAAGGTTGACCGATTAAGGGTAGAGGGAGGGACGTGACGATCATCGGGTGGTGAGACACAAGCGGGTGAGGTGTCAATAGTGAATGAAGCGGGCAATTTTACCAAGTGAAATTTTTATTTTAATTTTCATCTATTATCCATGTAGATAGATTGCTTGTATAAAAGGAGTTAAATAAAAAAAAAAAAAAAAAATTTTCATCAAGAAAAGATCCTAATAAAAGGAGATTATAGACGAATATTCTACAAATTAACTAGTGTACGTGTAAGTAACAAATTTTAATAATTATTTATGGTATATTTTTGTGAAATAAGTTACCACGAGGTTTAACTTTTTGGGATTTTCGGTGATTTTGCTAAAAATGTTATAAATATTACTTTATTCAATGAGGACTGTAAAATATCAAGTTAGATCTTTAATCAATAAATCATTATAATGCCGGATGGTTATGATTTGACGCGATTTCTGATAATCCCAGATAGTAGTTAGCATGTGGTAAAATTATCTTGAATTTATACTCAGTATTTCAAAGAAATTCGATTTGTTATTCTATTAATAATTAATAATCATATCTTGCATATTACATAAAAATATCGCCAATTATCGTTCAATTATATTCAATTACATAATATACAGGGTGTTTCCGAAAGGTTTGGCATTGCTTCATATTATAACGTAGTTTTAAGTTGTTCTATTTATTGGTGGTAAATCCAAAATTGATGATGATAAAGGACTGTGGTTATATGTGGTTACGATTCAACAAGGTAAATGTTGAGGTGGTCAGTATGTGGTTACATGTGTTCTACACATATTTTATTATTGGTATTTTTTATGTCTATATTAAAGGTTTGGTAATTTATGCGAGACGAGTGTCGTCTCAGCTAGGTAAACAAGGTATTGAAAGTATGTCGGTATAACAGGGTCCTTTCTTTGAGGTATGGTGATATTTACAAGCCCATTGTATGAGTGTAAAGTAATTTAATCCATGTAGCAAATCACACCCGCAAAATAGTCCTCGACAAGCCAGAGGCCGGATTGTGGTTTGCGTAAATTCCTGTCAGGAGGCCGGAACATGGAAGTAAGTAGAAATTGTATGTTTGTTATAAACATTTCACACCCCCCCCCCCCCGAACATTGTGTGGAGCTTGGAGGTGTTGCTTTATTCGATAAGGGAGACCTTTGTTATACTGAGGTGTAATTTTACAGGTATTATAAACAAAGATTATGGTTTATTTTAAGGTATAAAAGTTGTAGACGTAATTAGTCCAACTTACTTGCACAGAAGTTGAAGGCGTAATTGAGCCCGACTTGCAAGCCAGCTAAATCCAGTCGTAATTTTGACTGAGGACAATAAACAAACATTCTCAAAATGGGGAATCTAAATACAAATTGATTATAAAAAATAATATTAAATAATAATTTACTGATCTCAAAAGTGGATCGAAGGTATGATTTTAGTTCACAGTCACAATTTTGGCTGTAGAATACTCTCTAAGAGAAATTTATGTGTTTTATTATTAAGATGAATTACCACTGACCTTATTATCAGAAATGATGAATGAATTACCAATAAATATGAACAAATTATTACAAACATCAAAATCCACTCAATAATGAGTTGTGTTCACTTGGTTTAATATCAATAAGAGATGACTTTCATTACTATTTTGCTTGTTGATCCATTCCCGTGAGTTTTTTTTTTAATAAATAATAAATAAAATCTGAGTACAAAATTGGGTGTTTTAATGTTTTATTTAGTCAATTGGGTTTTAGAATGTGTACTTCGTTCACATTCTGCATCGAACAACAGGGCATCTTTCTTTGAATCACTGTGTATGAAGTAGGTAGACTAATTATGTTTTAGAGGTAATGCAATCTTCACGAACCGGGCTTTCCCGTTCAATAAAAGAACTGAGGTGTACTACGGTAGGGTATTTACAACGTGTGGGTTGCTAGACAGATCACAGGCGTAGAACGATGGTATTTGAATTTCCGGATGTTAAGATTTTTAAGGACGACGGCGGGAGATTCAAATTCAAAGTTCAACATTACAAAGTTTATTTACATATTTATCTTCGATTATGTAATATCAAATAAACAAACCTTATGAGAAGTTTTGGTAGCACCTGATACCTGTAGTTTGCACTACAAGAGGTGTGTTCAAAACTCCCATAAGGTATGCCAATTTGATACGATATAATAAAAATTTATATTTATAAAATATATAATTAATAAAAGCAATTATATAATAAAAGCAATAATTTGAACTCGAAATATTTACTGGCGTCTCTCGAAACGATCCTGCGTCTAAATGGCGGCATCGAAACTTCCTATACCGATTTAGCAGAAAATATCAACATAATTTAAATCGTACTCAGAGTGAAATTTCCGGGAAGAAAAATTTCCATGGAGTCAAATTACCAGGCGTCAAAAACCAGGAATGAAAATGGCACCAGCTTCAAATTTGATAGGTTTAAATAACAAATTAGTGCATTACACAACTGATGGCACTTGGTAATAGTTATTATTGATGATCAGTTGGATCACTCACAAGAAATGAAGATCCGTATTCAAAAGGCCAGAACTGTGTTGAAAGAAAAAAATATATACAGAAACCACGATTTGACAATAAACACAAAGATGAGATTTCTGCGGTATTCGTGTTCACTGTTCTCTTATTTGGTGTGGCGTCATGAACTTTGATGAAATCGATAAGGGAAAAGATTTTGAAATGTAGCTCCATCGCAGGATGCTGTGAGTGTCATGGACAGAGCGAGTCACCAATGCATATTTATATATCATCAATAATGAGCAAAAATAATTTTGTCAACATGTCCCGAAAGTAACAGCGTTCAAAAAGTACGGTCCAATCACTCATCCAGACCAAAAAGAAACCAAACAGCAACACGAGTGGAATGTAAAGGCTTCTCAACAATCACTCTTGGATTTTCTGAAGTCCTAATGCAGCAAATTTGCTTATTAACGTAACCATTCTAATAAAAATTAACTTTAGGTATCTGAAAAGATGATTTTTCAGAAAAATCATCACCTTGTTCAAGGATGGTATTAGCAAATTTTCGACGAACAGAATGGTCGGTTTGATTTAATTATAGCAATAACTGAACTTTTTAAGGCTTCAGATCCAAATCTTTACGCAAAATTCACCATGTGGTGCTCGTGAATAGTCCCAATTGCTGATAACGCCGTGGAATTGATAAATTTGGATCTTCCTCAACACTTTAACTTTCAGTAGCAATATTTTCAGCTGAACGACCTGGACGAATACGTGTTGATGTCGGTATCTGTTATTTGCCCAAGCAGTAGATTCAAATTTAACCACCAAAGTTTTAATAGCGGTCTCAGAAGTACGATTATAACGACCGCAATTATCCAAAATTTTGTGGTAAATCTGTAGTTTTCACAAATCCGCCATTTTCCTAATTGATCTCATTTATTTTTATGCGATTTTAGATTAAAATGGAAGGCATAATAAATTGTAGATCTCTACTTGCCATATGTCAAAAAACCAAAATGGCAAATTTGTCATCACATCCAAAATTGTTCCTATTAAAAAACGAAGTCCCTGTTGGAAAGAAAAGAGAACACACAGCTGATTATTCTTTACGAAAGTTTGCGAGGTTATTAAAATAAAACCAATTAAAACTATAAAAGACAACAATACAAAAAATTTGTAATGAAAAGCTGAAAGAATTGTTTTAAATGAACAATTTTCGCGAATAAAATTTATCACAAAGAAAATTTAACAAAAGCTTATCTAAATGCTAAAATATTTGAATTTTAACTGTTTGATATACACCCTAACAAATTTTTAATCAAACACTTTAAATAACATTTGTTTAAACTTTCTTTGAAGAGCTAAGCAACTAAAAAAGGAAGTCATAAAGTACTGAAATTTGTTAAAATCTGAAAAAATAAGAAGAAAAAACGTGGTTTGCTTTCCATGTAGTTTTTATATGTTTATTTATAATACCTACAAACCATGAGATGAAGTTCATTATAAAACCGAAATTAATCAAAAACATCCATCTTTTCATTCGGAATCAACACAAAATTAGACTTGCCATTGAAAGAGTTTACGTTAATTGCAACGCGATGTGCAAGGGGGTTTCTCTTTCATCGACAGTTCATCGAGTCTTGATTACAGGTTTTTGCAATAAATAAACTGAGAAATGGTTAAATTTAAAATTAATTTTGAATTAAAATTAAATTAATGGAATACTCGGGCCATTTTAATCAAACGGTAATGAATCCAAAAAGTCGCCTTTGGTTATGTCTTTAACCCAAAATTAGCCAATTGTAGTCAGGCTTTTTGTCCTTTTCTGAGCTGAATAACTACATTGTAATGAAATTCCGTTTATAATCCAAATCGATCGAATTGTATAATTACACAACTTTAAATTGCTGTGCAGAATCCCATTGAACTAAATTTTAAGATGATAATTGACTTACAGTCTGGTTTCTTCGTATCAATTCAAATTATTATCAAAAAATAATTGCAGCTTACTTAAACATCAAGGCAAAAGTGAATTTCTTTTTGCTTAACGTAATATTTAATAATATACACTAGGTTATAATTTTGAAAAATAATTTCAATGTTAAATAAGAGTCGGGTGAATTTTTAACCGTATTAGCTTGGTCTATAATTACGTTTGACCTTAAACTATTTGGCAACAACCAGTGCATAACCCTAATGATCTACATCCATTTTTTATATTAGGGCAAAGACCTACTTATGAGGATAATTTTGGATTTGTTATTCTAATGTGACAAAAATTGGGATGCAACGAAATATCCTGCTTTCTGTTTCAATTATTTAACCAGACGAATTATGAAAATTCGAGATGTTAATTACTTTTGCACGATTTGATACATAACGTAGTTTATTTATTTAAAGCAAAATTGCTGTTTCGAAAACCGTGAAACACAAAGGCGCCTTTGCTAAAACTGATAGAATTTGGTAAAATTTAAACGGAGT
The DNA here is from genome assembly GCA_932274525.1 of Podabrus alpinus. NCBI lineage: Eukaryota > Metazoa > Arthropoda > Insecta > Coleoptera > Cantharidae > Podabrus > Podabrus alpinus. The sequence continues at coordinate 65,659,872 of OW026456.1, read as the reverse complement.
CCTTTAGATTAAATCAACTGCTCGAACAACCCTTGCAAGTTAAGCTTATAATGAATTCTTCTCAATATTCTCTTTAGCGGTTTTCATTTTCGTCGTTAATTTCAAAGCACACCATCATTATTTGGTTTGGGTACTTTCTTTCTGGGTTATCCAGCAAAATTGGGAAATTGTGGGTGGCTTACAAAGCGAATTGCTAATTTGTGTAGGAGGTATGTTCAAATTTCATAAGTTTCGCTTTATTAATTAAACTAGAGTGTTTTGCAATTTTCATTTCAAATGTTATTTTATATGGTATTTTGTTGTTTTTGTTTTGTTTACATCAGAAATGTACCAACAGGGAGTTGTTTATATTATACTCGTGGGTCTATTATTCTGCTTTCTTAAAGGTAATATTTTATTTATAGCGATTTATATTACTTACATCTCACTAAAAATTTATTTAGCGAAATTTCAGAAGTCGAAACAAACATCGATGCCAATTTTTTTAATTCACGGTGTTCGTTAATTACTTAAGGTAATTTATATGCTAATGTTCCAATACGCTTGATTTACTGCTGAAATTAATTACCAACTGGGTTACAAAAATATTAAGTTTCTTACTTAAGCTGCCAAATCGTAAAAGCGCTTACCACAACGCCGATGCCCGGCCAAATTAATAAAAATTAATTTTTGAGTTATCGCGTTAATTTGAATCCTGCTTTTTAAATTATTTTTTAGTTATTCCGGCAATTAATAAATTTCTAAGATCGTCGACGTTTAAATTATCCTGTGTTTCTGCCAACTGCAGTTATTAATACTTCAACAAAGGAAACTCATTATTCAAATAGCACTCATAGAGTGCTCTTGATAAATTTATTAGGTATAAATTAGTCCCCTAAAGATTTACTTTATCTCGTGGATGAGTAATTTGCGAATTTTTCAAAACACTTCACAATTAATGAAATCAATTTTTTAAGTCAAGAATCGAGGATATGTCCTTAAGGGAACCCAAACTTATTTGCTAATCACCTCTTGACTACAAATCACAAACCGTTAATTAAATCTTCAAGTTTAACTAGGAGGAAGTCATGCAGCAGTACTTGGCTTATAAATTTCCAACAAAACTTTCGTGATCGATTGTAAGTAATTTGGTTAGGAAAAGCTTGCAACCATTGAAAATTAAAAATTTTCCAACTATTTTAAATAATCTTGAAAGTTTTGAAAATATAATTGCTCGTTAAAATTTTATCGGCATTCATAAAATTATAAAGTAACACAAAGTAGCCAGCACACAAAAAGTTATTATGACAAAATTACGGTTTCAATTAATTACGATTAAAAATTACTCACTACTAGGGTAGGGTTTTAAGTTATCATATTTAATTCCACTCTTGGTAAATGTGAATTATTAATCAAAAACAACTTTGTAATTGAAAATTAAACCGACAATAAATTCTAACTCCGTTTTAAATTTAAACAATTTTTTAAATTTGAACCCAATTATAACAGTCGCCTGAAAACTTACAGGTAATTAATATAATCCCGCAAAAAAATCAATTAGCTCGTAATCCACAAAAATTAAATTTTAATTTTGCGTTCTCAACTTACGCAAACTAATTAAAATTTATTGCAAAGTTCAAAATTTTATTGCTGAGATTTTATTATGTTGGCACTGTTGGTGCATTTTATGAAGTAATCCGTTGGATGGTATTTTGCTTTGCTTTGTCATCTTGATATTGCGGAATATCGGAGCGCAACTACTTGACGTTGAGAGGGGTGGGACATAGTCCCTATTGTCTCCAAACGGTTTAGGATGTTTAGACGTTGGAATGATGTAGTTTGTGGTCATAACTTTAATAGGATCTTGTTTTAAGTGCTTTATCTGGTCTCAATGACATTGCCGCCCTTCTTTTCTGTGCTGTGCGGTGTATACGAAGTGTTGTCGAACTTATAGGGGACCTACAGTTAAACTAGGCTGACTAAATCAGTACCTGGGCTTTTGCAGTCAGCTAACCACTAATTAATAATCGTTTGTACCCGTACTTTCACTCTGCCCAAAAGCATGTTTGTCAACCGTCCATTGTTATGGTCAAACTAAATTACAACTCTGAGATCTTGAGAAACCGCTTCTTCAGGACTCCAACATGTAGACTTCCAGTAATGCTAAATCACATTTTCACTTCAAATCAAAGTTTTACATCAAATACCCATCAGAATTGCTTATTGAAAATGTAAAGCTTTAATATAATAATATAGCCCATATCTATATTGCCAAGTTTTTCCAAAGTCTTTGAAACGATTCTCTATATCCAACTTGAGAGTTTTTTACGTAAAAATGCATCTTTTACGAAGGGGAAATTTGGATATCAATAGAAGCCTAATAAAAAAGTTGTTATTATCTGGTTATTTTTGGTCGCCATATAATGTAACATCACATAATCTGATAATCTGCACTAATTAAATTTTTGCGGTTGGTATTTATCAATTACTACATAAGCAGCGATGCCAACCCGTACTATAATTGTAGTACGCATACTATAATTTTACCTTCTGTACTGTACAACAGAAGGTACAAATTACTTATAGAATGCCTACTATAATAAATTATAGTACGGTTGGCATCGCTGTACATAAGTAATAATAATCAAACTTTTCCATTCCATTCGTAACTTTACTTATCTATAATTTCCGGTCCATTTTTTGAGGTGGATCCTTCCTCTTCCTTCTCTTTTATTTACAACTTAACTTCACTATCCACATCAAGCCACTGCTGTGGTTAAAATAAAATAATAAATAATTAGTGCAGATTATCTGATTATGTGATTTTACATTATATGGCGACCAAAAATAACCAGATAATAACAACTTTCCACACCAGAAAGGTAGCTGTATCGGCAATTTACATTACCGTTGGTAGCGCCACCAGCAACAACAATATGGCCGTGTTTAGACGTATATTTCGAAATTCAAAATCATATTCTAGTGAAAATTTTCAACATTTCAGTATGGTATTAAATTTATTATAATATATGTTTTGTTAATTAGTTGATTTTGTTATGTCTTGAGCCTGAAGAACAAATTTTTATTTTCATTTAATACGTCACTTACTAATCTAAAATTCTCCCGCATGGTGGCGTTTGCTTAATGTAAATTGCGAATAGAAGCCTAAGAACTGCCGATAAAGCGAGTTCCACCTTTTTAATTTTTGTTATCTGAAAACAGCTGTCATACAATAAGTCAGGGGCGTACTGGATCAAGTTATTCACGAGGGCTTAGATTTTTCATATCGATCGTCAGCTATAGCGGTTAAGTGCGTTGCTGCTAATGCTGAATGCCTGGTTACACTCCGGGCTCAGTAAAACTTTATTCTGGCCATGTTTATTACTTTATAACTTTATTCTGACCATATTCATTGTATGTTTACTACAATGTGTTACACAAGAAAACATTTTACATCTGTTTTGAGAGGTGACATATTTTACATTCGATTTGTATTTTTTCGCTTGTTTATGTACATTTTTCTTTATTACAGTCTTGAAAATGACCCCGATAGAGGGTCGCAACTAGTCGATTCAAAACGTAGTCTTTCTTTAACACGTCCTCTGATATCCAGTATCCTAGTAAATCATATCCTTGGAACAATAGCTTATCTTCACTTTATTCTGGCCGTTAATCCCTGCGGCAGTTAGACCAGTAAGCCACGTATCAGAGAATAATTGGATCAACGGACAATCGTATCATGGTATAATCGTATCAACGGATCATCGTATCAACGGATCATCGTATCAACGGATCATCGTATCATCGTATCATCGGATCAACGTATCATCAGATCAATTTGCTTATATAGGACATCGCCCTATGAGTATAGTAGATGTAACAGTTTGGCTAATTTTTCGCGCGTTAAGTAAAAGTAAATTATTAACAATGGCATTAATCGAAAACAAATCTGCTTTCAAAACTGTAAAGAATGTGCAATTTGGCATTTTTAGTCTGGAAGATATTCGTAGCATGTCTGTCGTCCCAGAAGGTATAAATCATGTAGAAATTATGGAAGGAATCTTCCAAAAGTGGGCGGCCTGATGGATCCGAGGATGGGAGCGTTTGACAGCACTTTACCATTTCAAACATGCGAAGGCGACCGGGACACTTGCCCCGGTCACTTTGGTCACATCGATTTGGCCAACTTTCACGTTGGCATGATTAAAGATGTCATGAAAGTTTTACGCTGCGTCTGCTTTAATTGCAGTAAATTGTTGGTGAACCCAAAAAAACAAAACCACTTCGAACACGCTCAGAAGATAACTGCAGACGATTCCAAGAAACGCTTAGAACTAGTGTACGGTTTGTGCAAAGAACAAACAATATGTCACGCGGATGGTGGATGTGGAAATCATCAACCTGTAATTAGAAAATCGGGTCTCGATTTGACGGCCGAATGGAAGGAATCCGACTGAAAGGTTCCACAAGAAAAAAAGTATTTGTTGGCGGAAGAAGTGCTGCATATCTTTAGACAAATTAGCGACGCAGATTGCAGCGCCCTGGGAATGGATCCGAAATACTCACGACCCGAGTGGATGATCGTGACGGTTTTACCGGTTGTTCCTCCTTCCGCGAGACCCGCAGCTTTCATGGGCGATTCGCCGAAGAAACGTCAAGACGATTTGACAAATAAATTGGCCCTAATCATAAATATACCTTGTATAGAAGCCTAAAAGTAGCGCACTGGCTACCCAGTTCTTAGACCTCTATACACACAGAGTATTTCCAACACGATTTGAAACGCTCTATATGATTTTGAATTATGCGGACAGACAGACGGACGGACGGACAGATGGACGGACAGACAGACACGGAGCTAGATCATAAGGCTTCTTGTTATACTTTGTATAGAAGCCTAAAAAGGAAAAAACACCATAGATGCAGTACTACGGCTCACATCAAACATCTACAAAATGCTAGAGAGTGGACTAAAGTGCCAAGGCATCTTCTATGATCTGGCAAAGGCATTTGATGTGATGAATCTCAATATATTCTTGAGCAAAATTCAACACTACGGATTTAGGGGGAAAACATTTGAAATCATTGAATCATACTTCCAGAACAGAAAACAAGTGGTATTTTGAAATGGGCAACTCGGGCAGGAGTGGGAGGCTACCTGTGGTGTACCGCAGGGAAGCATCTTGGGCCCATTCTTCTTCGTTCTGTACGTTAATGATCTGCCACATAATGTAAAATGCAACACCACCTTGTATGTAGATGACACTGCCCTAGTCATGGAAGAAAATGACCAAGCAAATGATCGGCAAAGGGAAGTTACTGATTGGTTTGAAACTAACAAACTCTTACTAAACATGGACAAAACTCAAATGGTTAAGTTCACTGCCTATAGAGCGATTAAGCAAAACGATAAGTCTTCGTTAAAATACCTGGGCATAATAATGGACACTTTGCTGACTTGGCATGAACATGTGGCTGTTCTGGTGAGTTCCCTAAGTAGGAGTATTTTTGCGATAAGAAGGATTGGGGAAACGGTTGGAAAAGCGGCAGCTAAGGCAGTCTATTATTCAATGTTTCATGCCAAAATGGTGTATGGACTCTTGATCTGGGGTAATGAAGCGCAGATAAAGAAAGTGTTCCTACTACAGAAGAGGGCTATACGTGCAATAGAAGGAGTACCCTCAAGGATTCACTGTAAGCCAATTTTCCGTAATCTGTGTATTCAAACGATCTCATCTGCCTATGTTTACGCTAGTGTAGTGAGAGTGAAGACAGATCGGAAAATCTCAGACAACATCGCAACACACGAGCATCAGACCAGAAGCAGAAATGAAGTGAGAACTGAGAGAAATAAGCTCAAATGTTCTAATGGAATGAATCTGCAAATAAAACTGTATAACAAATTGCCAGAACGAATCAAAAATCTTCCGACTAGGAAATTTAAAAGTGAAATAAAGAAAACACTAAATGAAAGTGCGCTATACGATGTGGACGAATTCTTCCAAATTGAGTTGAGATGAAAACCAGCAACTGCTGATCTCCACCATTTAGGACTGATGTAAATTAATTTTGTACTTAGTAACCTAATAAAGATTATTATTATTATTATTATTAAAGGATTAAGAGTTAACCCTTTGAAATCATACACAACAAATTAACCTTCACTTCAATCTAGGCGGTTAGAGGAATAAAACATTGTATCCAAAATTCACCAAACACAGGAGAACTCGTTTTTAAATTTATCCAACTAATTAAATTTACATCTGCAGCTTGTAAGGAATATTTCGGTGTCGAGTCCTTTACTTAACTTCATTTGTAAAAAAAACTCCTTGGGCGTAGCGTCAAAATGTAATCTGAATTTCAGAAGCAGGCCAAATTTTTATCGATTTGGTGTCGGATGTGAATTTATCCGAGAGGAGGTTGCTCATCAGTTTGGCTTGTGAGTTAAGGTCTTAAAATAACCTCCGTTGCTTTGCTTTGTGTTTTCAGTCATTTCTTCATAAAGGAAGTCCACGGCTTGGGGCTCTTTTTTTCACAAAATGTGACCAAGTGTAACCAGGGGGTGGGGTATTGGACAAATACGACATCGTCATAAAAATTCCACTTCTGGGATTGCTAAGAAAATTGTGTTTGAATATTTGTAAAAGTTTATAAAATAAGTTAATCTAAATTCTTGCTTGTTTAATTACAAATTGTATTACAGCCATAAAATTTAAAAAAAAACAATCAATATGTTCTTTAGTTTAAAGGGTCAAGTTCGATATTAGATAAATGAGAGGGGGTCTTTGATTTGTGACCTTAGAACATTCCTCTGGGAGGGTCCAAACTGTCACAAGGTGGGACGGGGTTTTGAAAAGTAGGTAAAAATTTCGGACGTCCTTTATGGACGACCCCTAATATCAATGAACCCTTTATTGTCGAAATAAATTCATAAATCCAATGAACTTTTTCATTAATATTATAAAATATTCAATTCATGTATTCCTATAGTTGGTGTTAGCCATTTTGAACAGATTATGTGAGCATTATGTAGATTAATAAGTTTTACACACTATAAAATATTGTGTTTCTTGAAAATCTGTTGCTTCCAAACGAAGCGACTTCGGAAAAATCATCTGAGGTATAAATTTTCATAAAATAACTCAAGGCATTACGCCTTAAATGACCTATGTTTAAGAAACATCCTGTATACATCCTCAACAGTCGCTCTTGGCTGTTTCTCTTCTTGAGAAGTTGTTATTATATAATGTGTTTCTTTATTGTAGATTTTGTATTCTCGGTCTTATCTGAAGTTGGGGTTTAGGTCAAGTATATTATGTTAGGTTAGGTTTAGATTAGGGTAGGTTCGATTAGGATTAACATACATATCGCCTATGGCAAGAGTCAGGGGTATGGACAGCGGCGGATCATGACTTTATAGGGCCCCAAACCTCTTTCGTTATTTTCAAAACGCGACATCTGGCCACCCTGAGGCACCTTTTTGATTCAAAGTAATAATTTATTTTGAGTTCCTTTCAGTAAAAATAATCTAAGAGTTATGGTGAAACCGTTTAATGAAATAAAATTTTGCTTTTTTGCTGTTACCCCTAAAATAGCAGCCACTATGATAGTTTTAGTTTTATGGTTAACACCAATTTACAAAGTACGTTTACACTTCTCATTGGTTAATTTATTTAGTTCCAGTGCGGCCTTTAGGCCGCACAACCTTGGCCATCACGTGCTAGTACATTACCAAGTAAAGTATGCTAATTTTTACATCTCCGGGAGTGAAAGTCATCCCCAAAAATCAAAAAATAGTACAAACTCAATAAATCTAGTCCACAGTAATTTACAGTTCTAATAATCTGAAGATAAAATTACAACATTTTTGGAATAAATTTTAAATGTATAAGTATATAAATTTAAATAGAATGCAATTTATTTGTAGGCTCCTCGCCGTTTGGCTTCGTTCATAACATAATATTTTACTTGCATGAAAATATTTTCAATTTATAAATTATATCGCAACTTCGCAACATTATATTTACTTATTTACTGGGTACTTAGTTTTAAAATTCCTTAGTTTCTAAATTTGACTGTTTAGTTTTTTCGGCACATTTAACTTTTCTTTGAAGCAGATAAAAGATATTGCATTACAATCATATTAAGTGTTATGACTTGACAATTGCAATAAATGCATTGACTTCTGATCTTAATTTTTTTTAAATTAATAACTACTGCCAAAACAACGACGTCATTTAGTAAATGAGTTTTAGGTTATCAAGAGCAATATCGTAGTAACATTGATTGAACTTATAATGGTGTACCAGATCACTGGCACGCTTCGATTCGCTTTATGTTCACTTTCTCATTGTACAGATAATATAATCGCCTATGTTGTGATTTGTCCCCTAGGAAATATTGTAGCACTTCGAAATACAGCAGTCTTTTCAGATTCATACGTCTTATCTCGAGATTAAAATCTCCTTATCTTTTATAGTATGACGCCACTTACCTATAACACAGTTTAAAATTTTATATTATCACACCATCTAAAGTTAGTATAGAAGATTCCTGAAAAGGAAACCGATAACTTCTTCCGCGGAGCAAAATTAAATACTAAAATATTAATTTGCGTTGAGCTAGAAATTCGTAGCAGAACGTTTAAAACTTCAAATGGATATGAAATCCGGAAATGAAACACTTGGATAGTTATAATATCAACTATTTAGCTGGTATGGGCATTAATTTTGATATTACATGATTGTTTAGGTTGTGCGGCCTAAAGGCCGCTCTGGTGTAGGAGATTAATCAATGGATCAATTTAGCGTTACAGATACATAAATTTAAGCTAGTTTTAGTCTATACACAGATTTAAGTGACGATTCTTAAGTCCGGCGTGATAATTATAATAATTTCTAAGTTAGTGTAAAGAATATTTAACGCAAATCCTCCTTTTAAATTTTGTTCAGGAAATTTTAGAAGATTTAAATATTTTATGTTAGTTGATTAGAAGTTGCAGGTGACTTTAATATTAATTTAGATAACCGAAAATGCAAATAGATTAACTTAATACTTATAATTTGTTATAATTCAAAAATTTGAAATCAAAAACAGAAACTTTTATGAATTCGACGACGACGTAGTATTTAAACACTAACAGCCGTATGCATAGTCGTACTTTAGTGGCTACTAGTTAGTAGCCACTAATAAAATGTAGGTTTCCATGGTTTTACCAAATAAATAATAGTAAACGTCAGAATTAGTAATTTACTAAAATGACAGTACTAACTTTTTAATTTAAAAAACCATGGAAACCTACATTTTATTAGTGGCTACTAACTAGTAGCCACTAAAGTACGACTATGCATACGGCTGTAAATATTTTCAAAAAAACTAATAATAATTACTAAATTTTATCCAATTTTAACTATCAAATTCCTACGTTCTTGAGCCAAAACTAAAATCTTAATAAAAACCAGATCGAATAAAAATTTAAGCATGGAAAAATGTAGGGGAGGGGGAGAAAAAAATTTTAAATTAAAATTAAATAAATTAAATTACATAAAAATTAAATTAAAATTAAAAAAATTAATTGAAAAATTAGTAAAAACGATACCTTATTATAATTATACAAGATGTGGTTATATTATTATAACAACTTCAGGCAAGATTAATCAAAGAATAATTGATAATAGAAAATAAAATTTGTTCAGACAGTGAAAACTCAAAATTCGTAATAAGAAAATCTTAAATAAAGTTATCAGATTTGGGTTTAATTTTAATAACTTTTTAAATCTCAATCGAAATTATTTTCTTTAAGTCCCATTGACAACTTTTCTAAAGTTGGGGGCGTAAAAATTCATCGTTAATAATGCGGCCTGCTTCTTGAAGCCATTCTGAAATTTTAATTATCCAGCAGCTTTAATTAATAATGTAAATTGTTTTTAAATTATTTTTATATAACTATTTCCTAATTTATTCATTTTTAGTTGTTTCTCAGTTATATACACAACAAATCACAAAACGCAAAATACAACAAATCAATTTTGCGTCTTACTCTTTTTATTTGTTATTTTACTATTTACAATTTCTTCAATTTCGTGATTTCTAGTTTTTCTTTGTTATATTTAAAATTCTTCAATTTCTGCTATTTTATTTCTCCTTTATTTCAGATTTTTCATTCCTTTCAATTAATTTTTCACTTTATAATAGATTATTTTCTAATTAGTAATTGTAATTTCTGTTATTATTTATCGTCTGATGCCTGACGATGGAATAATTTTACTGAAACATCGATTCCGTATGCCATCGTTTTTTGTAGTTTTTTAATTCGAATTTTACCCTACGCCTTTTTAAATTCTTAATATTTTATTCATTCTGCATTTTATTATGAATCTTGGTTTTCTATTTTCTAATATTTAAAATTTAATTATTTTAATGTTATTACTTAGATGTTTTAAATTTTTTGGAAAATTGGACAATAATTAATTTAATAAAACCCTAATTAATCTGCCGATGTTTCATATTACAATTTATTATTCTGTGCTGAAATAGTCTACAATAATGTTAGACAAAGCGGCAACGTTGTGTTTCGTTAAATAAATTGGGTACTTTTCCAAAAAATTAAAATATCTAACTAATAATATAAAAAAAAATTTAATTTTACATATTAAATAGGAAAGGTACACTGGGGAGGGGGTAGTTAAAGGTTTGAGAGTGCATTGCGAACCAAAAACGCTATCGTAAATATGTAAATGCCTTGCTAACCAAAAACATTTCTTCCTTACTTGTTGCATGTTCAATTCCAATGGGTTTCAAAGGAATTCCAAGAATTTTGATGGGTATAATACGATTTCAATTAATTACACTGGATTACACTTCAAGATTAAGAAGTTGTGTTTCATTAAATAATTTGTTCACTTTTCAAACAATTAACAAAATCTGACTAATAATATTAAAATAATTAAATTTTACATATTAAATAGGGATGGGGTAGTTTAAGGTCTGAGAGTGCATTGCGAACCAAAAAACACTATAGTAAAGAAATTCCTTGCTAACCAACAACATTTCTTCCTTAATTACTGCATGTCCAATTCAAATGGGTTTCAAAGGAATTCCAAGAATTTTGATGGGATTCGTGGTGATTTTATACGAATTCAAACTAAACAATTAATAAAATTTCCAACGAATTCCAAAGGATTTTCCAATGAATTCTTAATATTTTTAAATACATTTATAGGATTTCAATTAATTACAACGGATTTCCATGATATTTCCTCTGATTGTAAACAAAGTCTAGTTAAGCACTTCAGAGAATTTCAGCGGAATTTCAAAGTATTACACAGGACTTCCATAAATTCGCAGTGATTTAAAATCAATTGAAATGAAAGAATTTCTTGTTTTTTTTGTTATATTTAACAATTCTTCAATTTTGTGCTATTTGATTTCACCTTTATTTTTCATATTCTAACAAATTATTTTCTAATTGTATTTACAGTTAATATTTATTGTTTTATACCTGATGATGGTATAATTTTACCGAAAAATCGATTCCGTATGCCATCGATTTTTGTAGTTTTACCGCATCCCTTTTTAAATTCCTCGCTCCTCACAGAATTCCTCATATTTCCTACAAATTTCCAGTGATTCTAAATAAATTTTGCAAAAATACTATTGAAGCGATTTCTAAGAAAAAGTCCAAGAAATTACAAAGATTTTCAAAGAAAAATGGAATTCGAAGGGATTTCAGAGAATCTACAATGAAATCGATTATAAATGAATTCAAACTAAAGAGTTCATAGGATTTTCAAAGATTTCCAATGTATTTCAAAGGAATTCTAATGATTTTAAATTAATTCCAAGTTAAGAATTCATAGAATTTCCAATGAATAACATAACATAAATTTATTCCTTAGAAAATGTACGTAAACTAATTATTCATGTACATCAAAAGAAAATAATTCTGATATTAAAACATTCAACGATTTCCTACAAATTCCCAGTGATTTTAACCGAATTATAACTAAGCAATGTATTGGATTTTCACAGAATTCCAATGGGTTTCAAAGGAATTCCAAGAATTTTGATAGGATTCGTAGTGATTTTTAAAAGAATTCATACTAAAAATTTAGAAAATTTCCAACAAATTCCAAGGGATATCAAAGGATTTTCCCAACGAATTCTCAGTAATTTTAACAGAATTTATAAACTACAGAATTTATAGGATTTCAATGAATTATACGGGAATCCAAAGAATTCCAATGGATTTCCAATGATTGTAAAGAAATTCAAACTCAGGAATTTAGAGAATTTCAGAGGAATTCCAAAGTATTTCCAAAGGACTTTATAAATTCCTAGTGATTTAAAATCAATTCAAATGAAAGATTTTCTAGTTTTTTTGTCATATTCAATTTTGTGCTTTTATTTCAGCTTTATTTAAGATTTTCATTTAAAGCTTTCCATTTCTTTCAATTAAATTTTAATTTTCTAATTGTATTTTCAGTTATTATTGTTTGATGCTTGATGATGCTATAATTTTACAGAAAAATCGATTCAGTATGCTATCGTTTTTTGTAGTATTTTAATTCGATTTTTACCGCATCCCATTTTAATTTCCTCATTCCTCACAGATTTCCTCATATTTCGAATTTCCAGTGATTCTAAACAAAATTTTCAAAAATACACTTGAAACGATTTCGAAGGAAAAGTCCAAGAAATTACAAAGTTTTTCAAAGAAAAGTTCTTGGAATTCAAAGAGATTGCAAAAAATCTACAATGAAATCGATTTTAAACGAATTCAAACTAAAGAATCCATAGGATTACCAATGAATTCCAATGTATTTCAAAGGAATTCCTATACTTTTAAGTGAATTTAAATTAATTCAATCTTAAGAATCTATCGAATTTGCAATGAATAACATAACATAAATTTATTCATTAGAAAATGTACGTAAAGTCGTCCATGCCCATCAAAAGAAAAAAATTCAAATATTAAAACTTTCAAAGAATTTCCTAGGAATTCCCAGCGATTTTAACCAAAATTAAACTAAATAATGTATTGAATTTCCATAAAATTCCAATGGGTTTTAAAAGAATTCCAAAATTTTTTAAGGATTCGTAGTGATTTTTAAAAGAATTCATACTAAAAATTTAAAAAATTTCCAACAAATTACAAGGGATATTAAAGGATTTTTCCAGTGAATACTCAGTAATTTTAAATGAAACTATAAACTATAAGATTACATAAACACGGGAATCCAAAGAATTCCAATGGATTTCTAAAATATTTCCAGTGATTGTAAACAAATTGAAATTAAAGAATTCAGAGAATTTCAGCGGAATTTTAAAGTATATCAAAGGAATTCCAATAAATTCGCAGTGATTCTAAATCAATTCAAACGAAAGAATTAATAGGATTTACAAGAAACTGAAGAGAGGATTTGCAATGAATTCTATAATATATCGAAAAAATTCTAAGTGATTTTGAACGAATTGAAACTAACGAATTTATAGGAATTCCATGGACTTCACTGATTTCCTATGAATTCGCAGTGATTTTAAATGAATTTAAGCTAAAAATTTTTTACCATTTTTCAGAAATATAATAAATTTTGATAGGTAGAGGGAGTAACTATAGTTGGACCACCTTTTGAAAAACAGTTAATAACTTCTTTATTGATTAAAATAAATGCATGTTTTTAATACAGTACATACATTAAATATTGTTTGTCCTTTTGGTAAACATTAATGAACCAAAAATAATGCCGTAAAATTTTTAAAATTAAAAAATTGAATAGTTAAAATGGCCCATCTCTCCTACCCATCATAGGAGAGATGGACCACGTGTGGTAGGAGAGATGGGCCTACAGTTTTTTCGAATTTTTCTTTGTTACGTTAGGACCGAAAATTTGACAAACGTTGCTGTAAGGGGTACAACCTTCATGTAACCATCGGGAACACAATATACACTTTATCCAGTCATCTATTTTTTTTTCGGTAAAGCGGTAATCTTCGTTGCAGCTAACGCATTTATTTTCCACATCACTCAAATTGTTCTGCTCATTGCTGGAAGAATCTTTCAAAACTACTTTAGACGAGTTTGAAGAAGAAGATTTGTCGCGTTTGGATTTATTCTTTGGTTTCTGATTCTTCTTCCTTGCATCTATTTCTTTTCTCTTTTGTATGTTTTCCGGTGAAGTTATAACGCCGGCCAGATTGACGCATTTTAATAGCTAGTGTTATCACAGGGACAGGTGCAATATCATCAAGTGCTATTCCTATTGTTATAATATCTTTTCCTGCATTGATTTTTTTTAGTCTGACATAGTTGCTGCATTCCAGAGGAACTAGAGTGTGAAGATTCAATTGAATTCCTGCTTTATCGGTGTTAAAAATGTTCCCTGGCTAATTAAAAAGGGCATGCTCAGCGAAAACTGTTTCAAGATCTTTAAAATATTTATTTACAGCATCCCTCGACATTCCTATAGCTCTAGCAACAGAAATATTCTCCGCCTTTCGTACTCTAGGCATTTTCAAAATCATAGAATCAAAAACAAAAATCATAGGTCCATCTCTCTTGCACATTTCTGGTCCATCTCTCCTCAAACGAGAGGATAGACAGACCAGGAAATACCCACGTAACCGTATGTAATAACTTATTGGTTTTGGGTTATATTTACACTAATATACATACATGATTATATCACACCTAAATCCCCAAGTTAAACTTACCTGAACACACAAAAGCTCAACAAAGAAAATACATCTAAAAAATTTTTCGAGTCACTCAAATCAATTTTTTGTGATATTTCAAAAATCAACACTTTAATTACATATTACTTGCATATATCACCTTCAACTGATGTAACTACATACCGGGTGACCGGCCGAAAACTGAACATAGGGAAATAACATGGGAAATTGATTTTTTCTAAATTCCTGCTTCCCATTATAACTGATATGAATAAAAAAAATACCAAATTAAAGAGATTTTTTTTCCGCGCCTAAAGATACCAAACACTTAATATTTTGTTTTTTAATTATTGTTAAAAAGTCGATAGTAAAATTAAGAAATAGCGCTTCTTAAAAAAATATTAGCGGGCTGGGTCGTTGCATTACGTCTAATGTGCCGCATTGCTATTGTTTTTAAACTTTTTAAATTTGTTTTTATTTTAAAAATAATAAGAACGCAATTTGAATATTATTTTATTATAACAAGTTGACCAATATTAAAAGTTAAAAGTAGTTTTATTTAGTCAACAAAACCCAAGAATAAGAAAAATATCAATTGGATTATTAAATACTGAACGAAAGTAACCAAATAATAATAATATTATAACAAGTATTCGAATAACCCTCCATTCTGCACTAAACATTAACCCAATCTATTATAAAATGATTCTCTTACATTTGCTAGCTGTCTAGCAGTAATTTGATTGCATTGGTTAGCAAGGCATTCCTTCCGAGAGCGTTTTTGGTTCGCAATGCACTCTCAAACCCTTAACTACGCCTACCAAGTAGCCTACAAAATATGCGGAAAAATTGTTGTTCCATTGATGACAGAGTTACAACCTGGGATTTCATTATAAGGATCAACAACCTTCTTTTTCGTAGCCGATCAAGAATGATTTTTTTTATCTTAGTTTTAATAAATTCTCCTTTGGTAATATGACAATTCTCTGGTGACATGGATTATTTTAAATCGCTGATAGCAGAGCGAAATATTATTTCCGTTTTCTCATCACGTAAAAGCAAATCGTCTATATAACCCAGACTCCTAACTCTGGGAGCAAGGAATACTTCAAACCGATGCTATCAGAGTAGATCCGATTTGGTAGACCCGTGATGTAAAGATAAATCGTCGAGGTACCGCTTGATGTAAAAGGAAATCCGGTAAATCTGACCTAGCAAAGTTGGCTTCAATCAAACCGTCTTAAAGATCGAGTGTAATTAATATGAGATCTACAGCTCTTTAGAGGGGGGGGGGTCAGTATTTAACGTAGTTATCTGACTTCAATATTTAACTTTGCGATTCAGAACCTTCTACATATATTATTTGATTTGGTACTCCGCCCGGAATCGAACCAGGTATCTAAACACACTTAACCGCTAAGCGATATTACACAGGATCACGTTTTAGAAAAAACGATAGAAACGTTGTAACGAATTAAAACCAAGTTTTATTTTACTACGTTTTTACGTGTCCTCACATCAGGACTACGATGATGGCACGCTAGAGGCTAGAAAAGAAATAATCATGAAGAGCGACCGCATTATTTAACAATAAAACATTTAGAAACAAAAAAGTATTCAATATTAAGTATTTTCTCCGAATGTGGTGAGCGTTTTATATTTTTTAATAATTAAACTCCGCAATTTAGAGATTTACTGCCGAAGGCGCCAAATAAGTAAAAAAAAAAAGTTGAATTTTTAATTTTTATAATTTAAAATTTTTAATCTCAACATCCTTTTATTTTAATGTAAGCTTATAGTACTTTGTTGTTTACCGCATTATATTTTTATCAACTTCCGTTGTAGTAGCTTCTAAAAGTAAATAGTTTTTTCAAGAGAGAATACTTAAGGGATTTAACTTATATTGTGACTCTGAAAGAAACTATAAGTTACGAAAACAGGCGAGCTGAAATTAAAGTACACCTACATAGTTAGTTTTGGTTGTTGAAAATGTTTTATTTATTAACCCTCCGAGGCTTTACAATATTTTTTGATATACAGAGTGTTTCGCTTGGGTTGTTTTCGCACACGTGCGGTTATGTTTTTCAGCAGTGGTTTAAAATTAGCGCGAATATAATTTTCAAGTTCCAACAAGGGTAACGATTTATTTTATGGACAGTGCACGTTTCCATTAAGGGAATAATTACATAGCACACAAGATAATACTTGATAATAACAAAGACAAAACACATTATCATAACAAAGTTAGTAGAAATTATGCGGCTTTAGCACTACATGGTCGAGGTGAAGGGACATAAAATGAGTTTGTCTGGGTTTCCCTTTTGCAATTTTCGGCTATAAAAACATGTCGGTAGGTCGTGTCATGATGTGGTCAAAAAGCGTGTAATAAACAATTTTGTTTTGTTCGTTAATAACTCCGATTATAACTAGTTTGGTCGCTTAATTGATTTGTTAACTTCGATCGATGACAGAATTATGATGACTAATAGGTAACTATTTTGGAACAAAATTAACTCGTTCAATTGGTTGCAGGACAACAAAACATACAAGTAATTTATATGTTGGTTGAGTAAGGTTAGCACGAGTTTTTTGTGTACGTAGAAGTTCCTTAAAATTTAGAACAAACTTTTGAAATGTTTGCTTAGGTTATGTTGATTTTATAGATGAAATTACCTTCTCAAAATATTGGGTTTTGGGGAAATTACTTATTGGGGTGTTGTTTTCTAGAAATCGCAAAAGCCCTTTTTCATTATAAATTTTGTTTCAGGAATCCTAACGCTTAGAAGAAACCTATACAGAAATTGGTAAGTATACACGCAAAACATTTGTATATACTGTTTACTATCTCGAGTCTACAGCAAACCGAATTAGTTCTAGTTACTAACATAGTTTAGTTATTTATTCTATTAAAATCAACACATATACGATATGCTAGCAAACAATTTTTTTTCTTTTCACCTCGGCTTCGTACATTATAGTTTTTTAGGTTAAAGTAACCTAACCCGTACTAAGAAATTGACGTTTTCCTATTAAGTTCGGTAAAGTTTAAGGTTTATAAAGTAAAATTAAATTATAAAATTCTTGGATGATGGACTTTTAATATGAAAAAAAAAATTTGAACATCGTAAATTTTAGTCGTTCACCGACGCGCATGAATAAAATTTGTGGAATCTCCCCATTCTGTTGTCGGTCCGCGTGATTTTATATAACTCAACGAATTACGCACCGGCAGATGCAACACGTCTCTCGTACGAGTAACATCGATTAAAAGTTACTATTTTGTCATAATTTTTTTTATTCGATTTTTTGGGGGTGATACGTAAATGGGAAGTGCCGCATACCGCAATAACTATACTTTTAAATGCTTTATCAAGGTTTTTTAGATCCCTTTTTTTTCGAATCCCGGTTTTCTTGATGGATGACCCTTCTAGTATGTTTATCCCAAGTGAGCGTTTTAAAAGCCGCCCTAACGGCCCTAACCTAATCCTCTGTATGGAACCCAAGCAAATAATAGATACCCAATTCGAAATAATTTTTGGTTCTGAAAAGAACCGATTTAATTTGCTCCAATATGTTCAAGAGCACGATTAGCACGTCTTACTGTGTCGACTGCGTGTGGTGTACTGCCACACCTCACGTCAATCTCCCACTATTTATGTCCTCGGTTAGGGGCGTAGCCCATTTTTCCTCGAATTATTAGGCCGCAGCCAATCCAACTTACGCATTCAGTTTTCCCTTAAATTACGGTTGTTTTTTCAATTAAAACTTAATGATCCTGTCTTTATATTACAGCTAATGACTTTTTTGATCGAAATATTAAGCCATTTCTATCGGGAAATTTCAATTTCCGAGTACTTGATAGGGTATTGCACCCGTTTTTTAATAGGGGCAATTTTAGATGGGGTGACAATTTTGTCCTTCTGTCTTTTGATATATTATGTCAAGTAGAATATCTACAATCTATTATGTCTTAAATTTCTATCGAAAATCGCATGAAAATATTTAAAATCCACTACTAAAACGGCGGATCTGTTAAAACTACAAATCACAACATTTTGAATAATTTCGGTCGTTATAATCGTTCTTCTGAGACCACTATTAAAAATTTGGTGGCTAAATTTGAGTCTACTGGCTGGGTAAATAATACACCAAATAAAAAGTGTTGGGGAAGATCCAAATTTATCGATTCCCTAGTGTTTCCTGCAATTGGGCCTATCCACGAGCACTCCATGACGAATTCGGCTTCAGAAAAACCAAAAGTGATTGTTTAGAAGCCTTTATATTCCACTCGTGTTTGGTGCGCTTTTTGGTCTGGATGAGTGATTGGACCGTATTTGTTTAAAATGAGGTTAGAAACGCTGGATTGGGTTATCCGGACATGTTGACAAATTTTATTGGCCTATTATTAAATTTCCCTATCGAATACTTTCGTGTAATTCTGCAGTCAATTGACCGCCTAGATAAAGTGATTTAACACCGTTAGACTATACCTTTCGTGGAACCACGTCAAAAATCCAGTCTATGGATGCAGATAATCCGTTCTCAATTGGACTCTTGAAAACCAATATCCGACGCGTAATTGCCGAGATAGAACCGCAACAAAAGGATCGACGCGACGTCCGATAATATTTTTCATTCATAAATTGTAAAATAAATCTAAAACCTGTGTTATATTTAAAAATAACAAAGTCCCGGTTAAAAAGCCCTTTATTATTCAAAGCAACAAAATGTTAAAACTTTCCCATCAACAAAGACTGTTTTTGCTGGACTAGCAAATTTATTTTTCTCTGTGCACTTTGATGTTATTTTGACCTAATAGCATAATTAGCATAAATATGGATCTGATAATAAATTAAGGTGACAGATCGTCGATACCACGACCAAGCTGACATGGGTGTGGTTAGCAAGTTGTTAACAGATTGATTTTCATTGGCCAGGTAATGAAATTTACATGTTTTCCTGACTTTGTAAGCTTGGTTGGGTTGTAGGTCCGTTTCCACGCATATCGCATCTAAAAAATTTGATTAAAGGAGCAGATACGGAATTTTTTATAGTCCAATTTCATCCCTTTGTAAACTTTTTATATTTTGCAGGCGCATTATCAACAATTTTCTACTCGTAATCTAATTGGATTTATTTCAAAATCGAATTTTGTAAAAAAAAAATTGTTTGAAAAAGTCACAACTGCCAACTTTTTCGATAAAACCATTTAATTTAATAAAGTTACCAGTAGTATTTTATAATTTGATGGATTTATGCAATCAACAGGTTACTTTACTACATTACTGACACCGTTTGAGGTTTTCCTGTGCACTAAACTTTTGATAAATATAAATTTTAGTTAGCACAAAGAAATTTTGAAAGGAACTTGACAAGCTACAAAAAAATCAAAATAGCTTTTCTAATGTAATTGAGTCGTCGCTTTTTAACTTATAAATTAAATAACTGATGTTTGTATTAAAATTTTGCTAATGGAAAAATGTTTAACGTGTTTTCCGTGTTCGAATTAACTTTTCATTTTATCATTCAACCTTTAGTGTGCGGTTGTGCGCAATAGAGAAGAGTCTGGTATGTGATTTAATAATTATTAAAAAACATTTAAAAAACCGGTATTTGGATTAATTACTAAGTTGAGACGAGAATTTGGGAAATTGAAGGATAAATCCACTTCCTGAATTCTTAGATACGCACGTAAATTTTGTAGGGGATGCTAATTAATTTTCTTAAACTTGAGAAAATCTTCAACCCATGGCAATTAAATTAATACTGGACTAATTAAAATATTTAATAACGGTTTTTCATATTTATTAAGAAATTACATTCGTGAAAACGCAAACAAAGAGAAGAAATTCTAATTAATCGTTTTGAAAGATCGAGTTTTCTTTTAGTGAATAAAAAAATCTATTAAGTAAATTGATTAATGAATTCTCAACCTCTATCTTTCGTTTCTTATTTAATTAAACTCAATTATGTGATGAATAATTCGTTTCTATCACTTTTTAAATAAATCATAAATTTCAGTTTCCGAAAGAAAATCGAGTCCAATAAGTTTTCTTTTACAATCTTTTAGAGAGATTGCAATTTTTCTTTATTGCTACTCAACCTGTCAATAATTTAAAAAATATTGTCTGGCACGATTTTCTCTTAAAATTTCAGAGTAAACCGAAATTGATTACAAATTATATTGAAACGTTTTATAAAAATTGTTTTAAATTTTAAACCACCGGTTTGGCTTTCGGTAAATTAATCGCCGGATTTGTTATCTTATACTTAGGCATGCCGACGGCGAACTATTGTGCGGAGTATAATCCATAGAATGTTATTATATTATGTTTAAATTTGATTAATCGCAAAATAATGTTAAGATATGATCGTTTCGGATTAATTCGAATATGGCTCCCTTCTTTCTTTAAGTTATCTGAGAATCTTAACATCTGTAAATCAATAATTTTATTTTAGTCGCTGCCTTTCTATAAAGTTTCAAACCTATAAGAGATAAAGGAATGAACAGAATCGACGTATTGGTATTTCTAAATTTCAATGACATTTAAGACATAACTGAAGTAAAAAAAAGTTTTAAAAGCTTTCAAGAGAACCAACACTGGAATTTTTCTCAAATGGGGTGGGGAGGTTATGGAATGTTTGATCCTGTGCTGATTCTGTCGCAATTTTCTTTTAGCGTTGTTTAAAAACGTGTTCTCTTAATCTTTCGATGTTGAGGGACTTACAGTTGTAAATTTGATTTTATAATTTAAAGTGTAACTGGAGAGTATTCCATATACTAGGGGGGTTCCAAACCTCGAATCTTTAGATTGCCCGGTCTACAGGTAATAAGCACTTTGTATACTTGTAACCTACTAATATTACGTATGACGAATTTTTTATTTTACACATAAAGTGAGATCCACAAGGCAGTCGATTATATTTAGAAAGTAATTTTAGCAACCTAAGGGTCTTCCATACATTCCATACCCCCCCCCCCCCAGGTACACATGTGTTTATTCTCCGATCGTTGATTCAGTTTTATTGTTTTAAAAACTTCTTCTCTGGTTCTTTTAACTGAGGGGCTTAAGGTTATACATTTTTCTTTTACAATTTAGGTGTAACTGGGGGATATTCCATACTTCCTTGAGAACTCCTCATCCTCTCTTTTGTATATTACAATAATATTATCTATAGGAATTATTTTCATTCTCCTCATAAGGATAATATACAAGGCCGTGGATTGCATTTAGAAAATATCATTTGAAACCGGGGGGGCTGTGGGGGTTATAGAATACCCCCCAGGTACATATTTGTTATTTTTTTTTATAAAATGTTCTTCTCTTGATCTTTTTATACTCAGTGGCGAAAGTCCTAAATTTTTCTTCTATAATTCTATAATACTAGTTTCATAGATTCGTTTCGCACATTACCCTCAACTTCGGCATTACAACAATTCAAATGTAATAAAAAATATCAACGCTCTGTAACGATTAATAATGTAATCGATGCGTATGAGGACGATGAATAAAATATGAAAATTTTTATTAAACCATGCAATACCTAATTTCAGAAAACATTATGCTAATTTGTTTGCCTAAATCAGAATGATAATCGTAGTTTTCGCTAATAAAAGTTAAATAGTTATTCTGTTTCTCAATTTCAAAACTCTTAAATTTGTTTTAAGAATTCCTTCTCTTGATCTTTTGATACTTAAGGCTGAGGATTGTAAATTTTTCCTTTATAATTTAGGTGTGACTGTAGAGACCTCCCTCAGGTAGCGGGCTACAGATTCCGGATTTGACCGCCAACTTCCACTAAGATTATGAGGATTTTTCATGCTATACAGAAGTCGAGAAGTACAAAACAGTCAATTTGTATTTAGAAAACACTTTTGAAAACCTAGGAGACGTTTAGTTTTCATTGGTTCTTATTTATTATTTCAAAAACTGCTTCTTTTGACTCTTCGAAACTGAGTTTGTACTTTTTTCTATTAGTTTTTCTGTTCTTGTATTTGTTCTGTTATATCCTTGCCTACCTGGGGGGTATTCCACACCCCCCAGACCCCCCGGTCTCTATAATCTGAGTTTGTAGGGATGCACTTTATTCGTAATTTACATTAAGTAAACACCACCATGCGAGAGAATTTCTAATTACTAAGGTACGTATTATATGAAAATAAAAATACGCTTTTCAGGCTCACGACATCACAAAATAAATTAATTAACGAAATATATTACAATACCTTTAACAACACATTAAAAACTTTTTGCAAACTTTCGCCATAAAATGACTTTGAATTTTGAAACATACTCGTACGTCCAAACATAGCCATGTTTTTATTGCCTGTGGCTACACCAACGGTAATGTAAATCGCGAATATACTAGCAATATTTTAGAATTTTTGGAGAAAGAATAGTAAGAATTTTTTAATTTATACATTAAGTGAGATATACAAAGAAATCCATTGTAGATATTTAGAAAACACGACGAGAAACCGGGGGGTCTGGGGGTATGGAATACCCCCCAGGTAGGCATGGATTTATTTGTAGTTGATTCTATTGCAATACTCTTTAAGAATTATTTTAAAAATTTCTACTACTGAAAGGCTTAATGTAAATTTTTCGTTAAGGGAATATTAAAAGTTTGTAGTTTTTTTTTATAATTTAGTAGTGACTGTGGGGGATTCCCTCACAGTCGGATCTTTTCTAAAAGACATACTAATTTTGCACTGTCTAAAGCAGTGGCATTCAAACTTTTTTTGCCTGCGTACCCCTCGTACATTTCCTGTAGAATTGCGTACCTCACACTGCAAATAATATTGAGCTACAATCAGTGGCGGCTCGTACGGGGAGGTCGACCGGGCGCCGCCCTCGCAAAATAGAATAGCACCTTTTTAATGCCAATGCACCACTCGAACCACGTCACTTTCGAACCAAGTCTTTTAAGCCACCTTCCTAAAAAGTTAAAAATATAATTAATTTTAGCCTCCCCCCTCATGGTAACAAACCACGAACCTCTATCATATGAGTTGATTAGTTAAATAACCCGCACCAGTTAATAGATTTACGATATGAAATTGTTCTACCCCCCTCCAAATGATATGACGCGTTCTATATGACGCACACTATCGGCAGAAAAACCATTTTATAAATATTTTCACGTGCTAATAAAATATATAATATAATATTTCGAAAACGGCAGGCACATTTATAATATAAACAATTAGGATAATACATTAACAATTAACGAGTAAACAGTTAAAAACAATCTAATAAGCGATGCGTTATGAAGAAAATAGATCATCAAAAGTGGTGTTTAAAAGCCGCACTGATTCGTGATTGCCTACATTGTGCGACCTAAAGGCCGCACTGAAGTATCGGATCATCGGCTCAATTTAGCGTTACAGACACACAAAGATAAATTTAGGATAATATGTCGATAAAGTTAATAATTCAGGCTTTTGCTATTTATCCCAGGAGTTCCATTACCCGAGTATCTCCCCTCCAAACAAATGGGCCAATAGAATATGTACTCTACCATTTTGATTGGTTATATAAAATTTATGTTATGTGTAGGTTCAGCAATAGCGAGGTACCCTAAGGGATTTCTGCTATTTGATTGGTTGATACACCAAAAATCCCTGGGTGAACTCTCATTAGAAAATGATTTTCAGTTGTACAACTCCTATCCAAAATCGGAAACAAAAACTATCCAAAAATAATTATAAAAATAATTGTTTTAAGTAGCTAAATACAAGATATTAATTTCCATTTTCTTTAAATTTGGGGCCCTCCCATTGAAGCAACTCACAAGCCGCCACTGGATACAATGTTATTAAACAGCATTTAAATATTAATTTTATTAAATTACCGAATGGTAATTCTCCCTCTGGATTTTGTATCCAGCGTTTTCCAATTCAAATGTCCCTCTGTTTTAAGTTAAAATCACCGCCCCTATGAGCATTTAATGTTCATATGTCATATCTGTATTTTTAGTTTAACTAAAAGGGGCACAAATTTTTCCAGAATTAAATTATACTATAAAAAATATAATTCGTTAAAAGTTTTGTTACACTGTGACATCTTCAGGCATAAAGACATCTTCTTTAAGTCAGATGATGCTTTACGCTTAAAGATGTCTCGGTGTGACGAAAATGTCTGCAAATTTATTATATTCATAATTTACTTGTAAAAAAAAGAGGTTTTGTGCATTCTTAGGTGAAACTAAAAATACAGATATGATGAATATCACTATATTAACCACGAATGCATCAATTATTATTTAATGTATCCTAATAAGTACATACATTGTCCCCCTATGTTTGTTGGAATGTCCTTCTAATTACGATTGTCTCAAGAATTTTAACATTATAATTTGAAAGAAAACTGTTTAAAATTATTTTGTAATGTTTAAAATTATTAATTCCCACAATTTATTTTTATTGTTCGTGAAATTCGCGGTTTGAGTTCACTTTAGAACAAAATGTCAAATAATTGAAGTTAACGAAAATTAAATTGCCTAAAGAAAAGGCCATAGACGTTTCTCTTGTTAATTGATCGGTTGTAAAGTTACAGCTTTCAGAGCATACAGTGTACATTTGCCATCCTTTATTTATTAATTTGGTTATTTCTACAATAAAACCGTTGCCGAATGGAGCGAACAAATTTTTTATAGCAAGACGTAAAATTTTATATTTTTTCCAAAATCTTTCTACCTCAAGAGCCTATCACCCATTAAGGTTATATTGAATTAATAATTTGACTATTACATTTACACTTAATTGTAATTCTGAAGACGACCGCAACTATTGGTGCTTTTTAGACGCCAAATTACTTTATAAGTAATTATGTCTATATTATACGATAATAATTAATATTTAATTTAATTTTGATTTAATTATTTTGAATTAAAGTGCAAAAACAGGGTACTTATAGTTAATAAATTCTAGATCATTATCTTCAATTAAACTTGTCATTGTTCGTTTTGTTAACAACAATTTTTCTCACCGTGGTTGCGTAGGTACATTTGTATTTAATTTTGGGGAATAACCTCTAGGTTGTGTGTATAATATTCACATTTTATATTTTTGTATTGTCTGAACTAGAACAATAACTTAAACTTCTTTAGTCTCTACCAATTGTTTGTTAACATATTTACATAAATATCACGATTGTGGTGTTTTGGGAATTTCCCCATTTATTTAATACCTCAGACTTAGTTATTTACATCATTAGTACATATGAGGTCAAGATTTAAATCTGCGCCGTGGCTTGGATTCCACGTTAAACTTAAACTTGTTCATTTTGGCAGGCTTATCCAGGTTGTAAAAGAGTTGATCTCAGTAAATTGGAGTGAACTACCTTAAATCGCTTACATTGTAGCAAAATTCCGCCAGCCTAAGGATGTTATTCATTGATTTAAATATACTAACAAGTTTTGGTACAGTGACTGCCAGGAGCAAGGGGTTACGTGTTTGTTTTTTTTTTACCATTGTATAACAATTCGGCCTAACAGCATGAGAGCAACGCAAATGTATTTTATACCCTGATTAATTTTCCATGGCGATTATACGATAATTCTACGATACCGGATTGGCCAACAGTAAACTATACATATATCGCTAATTTTATTACCCTGCTAGGAGGAATAAAATCTTTGCCAGTAAGTTATGCGCCACGTGCGACACCTACATATTAAGGTGTTCTTGTTTTCTTATGTTATAATACACTGCGAAATGCGTTGATATTATTTTTAGAAGACATCGGGACGTGAAGACTTATGTTATTTTTGATATTTAGAAATATTTCATTGTACCTTATGTTGTATTGATCGGCTGATCAAAATAAACTTGACGTCGTTCAGATTTTTTCTTGGATTTTAATGCATATTATTTAAGCGTCGCGTCGCGTCGGTGTCATGAGCATTTACTCATGTATATGATGTAGAATAAAGGCAATTTCCATGGGACCCATTAAGTAACGTGCCAAGGTAAAGAGCCTAAATAAACTATTACATACGAGGGGAAATCAATAAGTTCGGTAAGAACGGTATAAGAAATCAAAATTTCTTAATGAAATAAATTTTTACAATAAATCAGTGAAAAAACAGCATACATCAACTGTTCATCGCTATTAAGTTGCATGCCTCATAATTCTCTCCATAAATTTTTGGGAATAGAAATGAATCGCTAGGGGCCAGGTCTGAACTGTAAGGTGGGTGATTTATTTTTTGGAAGCCACACTTTTTAAGAGCAGTCCATCAAACTGGTGCATTTTCGTGGAGAAGCAAAAATTTTTGTTTCACTTTCCCCTTTATTTTTTCTTCACATTTCTAAAAATTGATGTCTTGAAATATTTTTAGATAGTTTTTTATAGACTTTTAGAACATTTTCGTGACCAACTGCATCCGTAGGACGACCATCTTCTAAGGACTCCTATCCTGCTTTGAATAGCCGTACCCACTTGTAAATTGTTTTGCCTGCAGACCAGCAGAAAGTGCAGATTTACGTTGCGATTACTTAAAGCGAAAATCAGCTACTCCGGTACGACGTACGCAATGTTAGTAATTTGATATACCATAACGCAAGTTCAATTTTTACCAGGCGTGTTATATCAGGTTATTTACTTTACGTCGATGTTATTTCAGGTTACTAGTAAAATTTAGGCCCACTTTGTTATTAACAATTTACTATAAATTTAAAATTTAATATATTTTTGTTAGATTTAAAAGTTTTAATAAAGGGAATTTTTTACAACTCCTTGCCTTATACCGTTTGTACCGAATTCATTGATGTCTTCTCGTATATTAAAAAAATATATACAGATGTATCAAGAAATATCAAAAATAATAATAATAGTCCTTACAAATCCGTTTGCGTCCAAATGACCGCATTTAAACAACCGCTTCCAAACGTCCAATCCACATTATTTATAATGATCTGACTAAGAGTTTTTCCGCTCAATCTGCCTCTGGGAAACCGTTACTAAGCTTATATCTTGAAAACTGTGCTAAGCGCTAGAACTTTTTAAGTGTGTCCACTTGACACTACTTATTGTAACTTTTGCATCAGTTAAATCTGTTTCACGTTTTATCCCGAGTTCGAATCTGGATCGACGAATATATTTTTCAGTATATCATCGCGCTAAAGGTTAGATACCCTTCTACGTTATTCACAAATGGTTTTCTTATGATGGGCTTTCTGATGCCTGATAATAAATTGCAAGCTTTTAACGACAGACCTACTTCTGGAACTCATAATATATTTGATTTATTGTTGTTGCATATATTTGAGATGCAATCTGTTCGGGATTTACCAGACCTTCCGGCGACAATGCGCTGCCAGGATCGTGAGCAGTTTTGCATGCTAAGTTTTACTTGGCTAATTATTATTGTGGTTGGCGTTCCCTGACAGTGACTTCACCTCTGATTTAGGTGTGATTAATTTATTGTTGTACGAGGGGATGGGATTTCTCTGTTTGCTAGAACCGCCTTACGAATTTTCTCACGGTTAACTATTCGGAAGGGGGGGTCGACCATATAGTGTGGTCGACCTGCATGTACATTGATACAACAATATTTGTGTGAACACAAAAAATTGTTTTTGTACTTACTTCTTTTATTCACAACACAATAAATGCTAGATACCATCAAATTCTTGTTATTTTAAAATGTTTTATGATGATTACAGTGTTGAAAGGTAACTGACTTTTTGTGGCGACGCTCAAACTTCCAATTTTACACCTCGCGAAGGTTGTTGTTTAAATTAAAGGTTACATTAATTTAATTAAATACCCTTCATTGTGCTTAACATTCGATTAATTTCTGATTTAAATAGCCTGACCCAAACTTTTGTTAACAGCTATCTTGTTATTATTCGGCTTCATCCAGGTTTAAAGGTGTAACCCCAGATAAGGCAGTAAACTTTGTGTTCGAGTATTTGAGCAAGTAAAAGTTTGTTGTTGTAAACTTAGCGTAAATAAGCCATCTCGGATGGCTTGATTAACATTTTGGTAGGACCAGTTTTTTTAAACGTAAAATTACCACAGAAAATTGAGTTAAAATTACCGAGATTCTATTTTTGTACATAGAACAATCTAAAAATAAATTCCGCACAATTAAAAGTAATTTAAACATGTTAATTGTGTTACACATGCGATTAGATTTTATTACTAGTACTTTATGCAATGTTAATTACTCATAACGCTAATTAAACTGTCGTTTAAAGTTTTGAAGAGTTAGGTAACTTCAACACCATACAAGGACGCTATAAATTATGATGTTGAGGAAGTTGCATTTGCAAAAATAGCTGGAAGAACATTTTGTTTGATGATTCACCCGGTATACTAATAAATCTGTTCCGTCAAGGAAAAGCGGAATAAGTCAATATATTATAAAAAAAAAATTGTTTGCCTAAGTAATTGGATTTTTAGTTCATTTATATTTTATAAGGATTATTTCAAGAAAGCGAATGATCATGAGAATCTTATTGATATTTAAAATAAGGAAATACGGAAATAAGTGCTGTATTTTATTTGTATTGAAAAAATACAGGGTGAATTATTAATATTGTGATCAGTTTTATTTTAACGGTTTTTTTGTTATTTTCAACTCAGAAGATTTTTTAATTTTGTTTTTTCATTGAAAGTTCAGATGTTGGAGAAAACTTCAGTGAGTGACTCTAATTTCATTAAAAATTTTGCCATAGGGCGAGGGTGGCGAAATGTACTTCCGGATTCAACCCCGAATTTCCGCTCTGTAATGCAACTAGAGGTCACATCAAACCACGGAGCAAACTATATTTATTTATTCACGATGATCATTGTTATTGCTATTTTTTAATATAAAAAAATAAAAACAAAAATGTTTTGTACGCTACTTATTCGAAGCGATGGCGAAGTTGATAAAATTTTACACTCTTTTAAACGTTCGAAGTTTTTTAACTTTGGGGTTCAAACGATGGGATTAGAAGCTCTTTAAAGCTTGAAACAATATATGTCCTCACTATCTCTAATGAGAAGGTAGCTCGGAACAGATAATGTCCACGCAGAAAATAAATTCTACTTTTATTTGCGTGGGGCCCTGATGGTAGGTATATGCCAGCTCGATATAGCGGAGGCAAGGCCGTGGGTCGTGTCAAATGAACGCCCCGAAGAAAATCAAGGAAACAGCTTTGCTAACACACAAAAATTAAATCAACAATAAGATGTTCGTTGTCGGAAGGCGATGACATAAGCAATGTCGGATGTAATGTGCATTAGCCGATCAGACTAGTACAGTGGCAACAACATTGCCACCAAGAACCACTCCCCAAAATCAACCAACAGAAAGTTCGAGTGGTCATATAAAAATCCCACAAACGGTGGAACCACAATCGAACTTCCCTCAATAAAATCAAGTGGAAGCGACCCCGATGAAATGCAACACCCTGTACGTTGGTCGCACATTGCTGCCTTCAAAAAAAAACATAAAACCCATGTCAAACGCGTAGGAATTCCTAAGCCATTGCATTTGACCAACGCGGCTCGATGTTACCTAGTGAAAATAATGCACAGTTAAAACTTAATTAACAAAACATAATAATACAATAAATAATTAATTAGATTATCAAATATAAAACTTAAACATTGGCATTATAATCCACGTCTTCGAACGTCAGATTAGATAACCTTTAATCACGTCGAACAGAAAAGTAAAACCTGCGACTTAACGATTATTACGGCCAAAAACGTTCCAATCAAAACTGCAAGACAAAAGAAAAACCTATATGACAAAACATAAAAAAATACGAGAATCAGCCAAGGGTGAATTAAACAAAACGAACTCCAGGTGGCCGGAGCAAAACTTGTCCTAATCGATCAAAGCATACCACTGTGGAACAATTAAGTAACAAAAAAAATGCTACTCACCAATCTGAACGGAAACCAAAACCTTCAAAGATAGCATGGGCAGTAGATCCGACCAAGAAGCGTCCGATATGGGGAAAATCCACCATTTTCCAAAAACGAAGATATGTCAGATCTCCATCGAGTCTGCGCGAACAAAAATTGTCCCGGTAGCCATATCTTCGCTCCATATCCGCTAATTACGTAACCCAAAAGCCCATGATTACTCCACAGTAGCCACACAAATCGACATTGGTGTGTGAAAAATTCACACCCGCCTTCTTGCTTTAAAATTGACACAAGCGCGTCTTGCTCGTTCAATGGTTCACCCAAGACTATCCTTGCGCAGTCTTGAACAAATCCCCACCTCGGCGCGGATAGAATGCGCCTTTAAAAGAACAAATGATATATAGGGTTGAACGTAAGTGATGGATTTCAAAAATCCGTCAAAGCTCAAACGATTCTCTATCGATTGGTAGTATTAATTTTTATTAAAATATCACAATGCGAGTTGCCAGAAATTCTACAGCCCTCCTAACATTGTTTAAAACAATCGAATTTTTATTAGAAACTTTTATAGCTCAAGTGAGAGGAACAGAAGCGTATTGAAGTTCAAACGATTTACACCAATTTTATTACAAAATTCTCGATAGGGCGGTGTCGTTTCAACAGCCCCCCCTCGACCCGGTTTTCGCAAATAACTTCGATATACGTGTGGTTCAAACGATTTTAATGGAAGCGCAACCGTTCGACACTAATTTTATTAAAAACTTCAGAATTTTGAAACTCGCAAAATCCTCCAATGAGCAGGACAAAGCATTTTAAAACGCCCAAAATCTCCAAACCGAACAATCAAAGTGGGTTATATGGACTTTCAAAGCAAAACAATGCCAGGCCCAATGTGGCCATTGTAGTACGTATATACATAATTTTTTAGTGTGTGCTGAGGATAGTTTAATAAACCGAAACCGGTCTATTAGCAATTTACATTAAGCAAACGCCACCATGCGGGAAAATTTCAAATTAGTAAATGACGTATTAAATGAAAATAAAAATTTGTTCTTCTGGCTCAAAACATAACAAAATCAACTAATTAACAAAACATATTGCAATAAATTTAACACCATACTGAAATGTTTGCAAATTTATACCAGTAGGTTTTGATTTTGAATTTCGAAATATACGTCTAAACACAGCCATGTTGTTGCTGCTGGTGGCGCCACCAACGGTAATGTAAATCACCGATACTTAGCATTAATGTGTTATTATCGCTTTCTGTTGATAACCTATTGAACTCCAACCAAATGTTTCCAAAACTCCCATTGGGTTTGTCTACCTGATATTGCATAACAAAGGTAAAATCTGATTTCCCTAAATTTAGTAGCATTTTTAGCTTAGGCATAAATTCTCACTCTATTACATTGATTTTCATTTATCGTTTTTTGATACACTGCAGTTTCACAATTGTATACTTCAGTCAATATTATTACAAAAAATGGCAGATAAGCGGCCCAATGGCAAATAAAAATTTGATTAGGTCCAAATACCGCCAACCAACTCTAACCAAAATAATATGCTAACTAATGTTGGTGACGACGTCACAGATTGAATAAACATTTCAAATTTATTCGAATTACATTATTTAATTACATCGAAATGAGCCACTTTTAGAAAATCTAACCACATTATACATGGCCAAGGACATCATAAGGATCGTATTTATGTAAGAAAAACACTATTAAAATTTTTTGTCGGTGCCCCATTTCCATTTATTTCTATGATACTAACTAAAAGTCATAAGGGCACTAACCTCCGGATTTGAGCGGTTTACGAGTTGCAATCAATTCAATAATGTAATCCCGAACCCTGTCGCCCGTTAATCCGAACTATTTCGAAATTAAATATCTTTTCCATTCTCCAAAATCAATTAAGTCAACCGGGTTCATACTCGAAAAGCTCGATGGGTTCACTTGGATGACCATCAGTTGCATTTATTTCCTTACCTCACACTACAATATTTGAAGAAATGAACAGTTGGGGTTTATCAAATTATTATGAAGATCTCTTCTTCTTCTTATCCGGCACTCCATTTGTAACGGAGTATTACCGCATCGTTTGATGTTTGCAAATCCATTTTCTGGATGTGGATTAATCCCCATATTACTCTTATTTATTTTTCCCCTTTCTCGTTTAGCTTTTACAAGCTTTCGTGCTTCTTTGTCTCGTCCACTATCTGTCTCCATAACCTTCTGTTCAGGCTCCCTCTCCTCCAAACTTTTACCCTCATGTTTATCAAATCCTTGATTACCTCATCAGGCCATCTCGGTCTAGGTCCTCCCCTTGGTATATTCCATCTCTTTTCCATGTTCTTTTCTTCTTGAGCTTCTTTAGTTTGAGCATATATATTTATGATTCGCCTTTCATTCTTATGTACTACATAAGTCAATCTTCCATTTATTGGGTTAAATTCCATTATATTTTTTTCATACTCATTTTTATCACGAATGCTACTCCATTTCTACCCTGTTCCTTTTCTCCTGAGTACAGCAGTGTAAAGACTTCCGTTTGAATCTTTCCGCTATCTTTCCATCTTATTTCTTGCAAAACTCTTATACCGATTTTATAACTTTTGATGTTCCCTGTTGCTATTCGTTTAGTTGTTCTCCTCTTTGTCTTTTTTCTTACCAGATTTGTGCTCTCTTCCATTTCATTCTTCATCTCATTTTCCATTTTCATTGCTAGGGCTTTCTTATATTTTAGGGATTTCTCCTTTTTGTTCTATTCTTACTATTTGCTATTAACCGTCAGTTTCCTGTACCCTATTCTCACTCGGTTTCCTTTCGCAGACTTTTCCTTCGGTCTCTTTCTCATCTTGCACTGCACCCTCATTTCATTTACAGTCATGTTATTGTCTATGTAAATCGTTCCTCCCCTACAAATGCCTTGCGCTCTTCGTTTTTTCCGATTTTAAAGGCTTCTGTTATCTGCTAACATCTACACCTATTTTATCCTTGATAAAAATCCGTATTTTTCCTTTTAACTTTTCATAATTTTCCCACTTGACTTCATTGATCTATATTATTTCTTTTTTTTTGCTCTCTCTTGGTTCTCAAATGCGTTTCCCAGGTTCTCAATTCTTACAAACAGCTCCTATCTCTCCCAATTCGATCCATCTTCCTCAACTCTCATCTCGTCCTTTAGTCTTCTCATCTCATCTCTGGTCTCATTAAAACCGTCTCTCACATACTATAAAGACCTTTTAATTATTTTAAATATCGTAATGGATTTACGATTGTATGGCAAGGTGATGAAATAAAAAAAACTGATTCTCATTCATCGGAACCCATCAAGCGTTGAGTATGAAGGCAGTCCACTTTCTCGATTTTGGAGGACAGAAAACAACATTTAAAATCAAAATAGCTCAAATGAACAAATAGTGGGCTTTGGAGCCACATTTTTAAATTGCTTATAACTCATAAACGGCTCAAATTCGGAGGTTTGTGCCCTTATCATTCTTTATCAGCATAACAAGAGGTACAACATGTAGTATTTCACATTCCGCGAATTATTAAACTCAAATCAAATTTCTGTACAAAACATACGGGATCTTTTGAACAGTAGCTGCTCCGTTCTTGGGACCACCGGATATTTAAGTGTGAAAGAATTGGGACACGCAATTCACACGTCACAAACAAAAGTTGCATCTAGTACGAAATTGTCAAGATTGTGCGGCCTAAAGGCCGCACTGAGTTGCTGAGATTTTATTTCAGAAAATATTGTTTTGGCAGATTATTTTGACGGTTTGTTATTACTTTCCTAGGTAAAGTTCTGTTCTTACTTCGACCGGAGTTGAATAGGGTACTCCGTATTAGCAATAACGACGTAAAATTTCAGTTTTTCAGGTAGAAAGGTTTTCTTCGATATATCGTGATGAATAAATGATTGAGTGTGCATTACGGATCTAAACAATTACTAATATTATTACCTGCTTTGCGGGTTTTGGGGGGGGGGGGGTATTATTACAATACTTGTAGAGCGTGGTAGTTTTGTATGTCCGGACATTCTTTGACTTGCCCCATATGCGTCAAAAGTTACTACACGTAAGCAATAACTACTTAAAATTTAAATTTTGAAAGTATTAGCTGGATTTTCAAGATATATCATGATTATGAGTGAGTGGGCGTTACAGATCTAGGCGTTCATTTCCAATTACAATAAAACGCATTTAAGCTTTATGAAATTACGTATAAAAATTTTTAAAACCCTGTTTTATAGAGAATTTCATACTCTTCAATTTTGATGAAATGGGAATCGAGTTATAAGCGAAAACCTGCGTAAGCCGGACTAAAATCCCCAATTAAGGAAGAAGTCGATAGGAGATTTACATAATATTTTGGTAGGTTTCTTAAGAGACAATCAAAATTTCAGCAGGTCTAGATTTTTTTGCAAATCCGAACCAAGTTTTATACTTCGTTATCTGCAGTAGGAAAATTTCATGCTCTAAAATTTTAATCTGATGATAATTTTTTGCTAAAAATAAAATTAAGTTCAAATTTCAGCTTGTTCGGATATTTTGTCTACTTCAGCAATTTTTCAGCGTCATTCCCTGAACTATCAATATTATATTTAAAGTTTTAATGGTGCGAAAAGTAAAATATAACATCGCAATCGAAACGCTGCAAGAACTGTAAGAACTCACAAAAAGAAATTTATATACAATTTTGTAACAAAGCATATAATTTCCTACAAAAGTCTGTCACAACATGTATATGTATATTATATATTATTTATCTTCAGTAGTGTAGGTGTAGCCGACATTCAAAGTCGCGGATATCGAATTTAGCTACTAAAAAGTTAAAATCTGCCACTTTGAATGACTCCCTCGCTTATAATGGTTTCAAGGAAGTTTTCATGGAAAATTTAATACCTTACAAAATTATATATACATAATTTTTCCGTATTTATCATAGTTTTTGCAGCGTTTCGCGTTTTAATGTATTTTATGTTGTTTATACAATAATTAAAACTTTAAATTAAAAATACAGAAATTTGGAAAACAGTATTAAAAAAATAAACGAACAAAAATTTGATAAAACTATAATTTAAACGTGCGATCCGAAAAAAATTAATAAACCTTAAGAAAATTGCTCTCCTGTAAAATTGCATTTATTGAATCGTTTCCCATTTCCTTGACCGCACAGAAATATTTCCTAGATATTCGAGGAAGATACTACAGACACTTCAAGGATGTGTCAGGAGAAAATTTTGCTGCCTGGGAATGAAATCAATTGTAATATTTTTTATCAGAAATGCATTTGTATCACACAAAGGAATATTCTAAACAACAAACGAGTTGCAATTAAGCTTGGCTACGGCTAATAATAATGTGCAATTTAAGTTCAGGGTCAAAATAAATCGACTGTTCAATTGAATTACACTTAATTAAAGAAAGAGAGGAAACATAATCTGTTGATTATGTCACGACAAAATTGTTTCTCTATTTTTTTTATTAAATTTATCTGAACGTATGTGTATTTACTTACGCTAATAAAGCGAAAAGGAAAGCTGGAAAATTGTTCAGTGAAAATCGCAAAAGCATTAAGTGTAGAAGATTTGGTATGCACAGAACCTAATAGATACATTATACAGTATAAAAGAGAAAGCTAACTATGCATTTCATCCATTGAAGAGAGGCATCTTGTGCAAATTTAACGACTGCGATGCTACATAAAATGAACATTTGAAACGTCCAAATAATTTAACGCAATAAAGTCTTTACAGCTTCCGTGAATACTAAAATTTAATAAAAAATACTTCTCAACTCGAGAATTTTCTAAAACAAATGAAAATAAAGTAATAAAATATACAGGGTGTGCATCCACAAATTGAACATTATTTATTTTAATCAAAACTGACACATTCCGCATAAAACAAAAACAATTTTGTTTACTCAACTACATTTAGTTAATTTTAATAAAGTAGAACGTTAAAACAACAAAAATACAATTTTATTTAACTCGACTACGTTTTCGACTTTGTCGCTTTTATTTGATACTAACAAAAACAATCTTCAAACGACGCTTTAATTAATATAAATTTCGTGGGGACATCAAATAAAATTTTACTTTGTTCTTCATTCTCAACTCTCAATTTAATAATTTATTTTGTTAAAAAAAATTGGAAACCATTAAATTTTGTATTACCACACCAGAACAATTATTTCGAACTAAAATTGTAAGTACTAAGACAAAAAGATTAACTTTGATCCGGTCTGTTCTGTGCGGAATTAGAGAAAGTCACTCGGGAAACGATAGTAAATCCTAAAAGGACAATGTTGAACAAGTTCTACCAACTGAATAACTAATAACTACAAAGTCCGACTGATCGAAATGCTATCGGTACAGCGAAGATAAAGGTCCGGTAATCCTAAATAACTTTAAATAGGGGAGTTTAACAAAAGAAAACTTTAGAAACAAAATGAACTAGGTATGGTAGTTTTTATTCGCATAAATGTTAATAACTTCTACAAACTGGTATTATCTAACTTTATTTTCTAATGTTGGCGTGGTGAGAAAGTGGTATTTAATTTATTTACATAAATATTATAATAACTTCTAGAATCTAGATTATTGAATTTTAATTTTTTTTTTAAGATTTGTTAGATCTAAAATAATTTTTGTAACCTGATAGTTTTTAAATTAAGGCAAGAATTATTTTTAATAATATTACATAATATAATTTACAACACCCTTTTTGTCGAGCTACATGTAGTAAAAACTTCTCAAAGCCTAAAGCTGTCGAATATAGTTAAAATTTAATATTAATTTAATATTACATTATAATTTATAATTAATTAATAGGAATCTAAGTATACCAAACAGGAAATTATGTATTTTACACAATATTACATAATATATTATTAAATTAAGTAATGGAACATTAAACCTATTATGCTATACTCGTATAATAATAAAGATCACAACGAAAATATTTAGAACTTGTATATTGTGATTGTCCAAGTGGTGCGGCCTAAAGGCCGCACTGAGGGGATAAGTAACAGTTACTGTGCAATTTCTTCAAATTTTTTGATTTTGTAACAGTACACTGTTACTGTGTTCCGTTCAGCGAGGCAATTTGTTTTTTGTTTTTGATGCCTGAACAGGTCGATTTATTTTTACCACCTTTGAGTCGACCGAATTTAATTAACGATTTGTGTATTTCTACGCCTGTCAGTTAGGTGACCAAAATGACGGTCGGAATTTTTCCAAATTATATCAGAAAGGTCGGTAAAGCAGTTTCCAAAAAGAGGGGTCGATAAAATTTTGTAGCACGAACAAGACGTGTGAATATTTGCTCTGCATGGTTTTGCAATTTTACAAGTATTTTTAAAGTGGTAAAATTAGATTTTAAGTGCGGAAGCACCAGTGCATTTTTCTTTTAGCGCGATTCCAATTTTTTTTGGCGCTTCGTGACCGATTTTTT
Organism: Podabrus alpinus; assembly: GCA_932274525.1. Lineage (NCBI taxonomy): Eukaryota > Metazoa > Arthropoda > Insecta > Coleoptera > Cantharidae > Podabrus > Podabrus alpinus. The sequence continues at coordinate 65,621,872 of OW026456.1, read as the reverse complement.
CTGGGAGCTGATGTCGATACGAGGAATCGCAACCATTCCGCCATATTAGGAAAATTCTGGCCGCATTTTTGCTTTAAACGACCTAACCAGACGTCTTCAGGTATTTTAGTATAATTTTTCTTATGTTTTATTGTTTTTTAAATTGTTTAACATCTTGATTTACTTTGCCTCGCATTTTGCTACGAACGTCCTTTTTTGGCCGAAGTTATCGTTGGTTTGCAGGCTTGCATTTTTGTTTCGACGTGATTAGAGGCCGGTTAATCTTTTACGTTCGCAGGCGTCGATATGAATGCGATATGTTCAAATCTTTGTATTATAAAATTATTAATTATTTTTTAATTTTAAATTAATAATTATTTTTAAATTTGAATAACGCATTATTTTCATTGAATTGTATCGAACGGCGCTGGCTGAATGCGTTGGCATAGGAAATCCAAACTGGCCGTCATACGTTCAAATCTTGAATTTGAAATTTTATGTTCGACATTTTTTTATGTGTTTATTTTTATTTATGTGTTTTTTTTGAAAGTAAGCAGCGATGCGCGACCGATGTACAGGGTGTTTGATTTTTGTCGTCGGCGCCCCCGCTTGTTCGACTGTGAAGTTCGTTAGTGGTTCCACTTGGTGGGATCTGTTATGACCACTCGAACGTTCTGTTGGTCGATTGTAGGGAGTGGTTCTCGGCGATGGTATCCAAGCTTCTGTACTGGTTTTGGTCGGCAAACATAGCAATTTTCACCACGTTAAGGCAACGACCATTTTGTTGCCACTTTATGTTTGTTTTTATTGATTTTGTAGTGTTGTTAATTTTGATTTTTATGTGGTTATTCCACAAGCTAAAATACAGTTTAGCTTGCCGTGGATCTATGGGAGGTTGGTTGGCGTAATGTTTGTCCACTTACTGGTTCGATAATATCATGAATCAGGACAATCTGTTAAGGTTCGTTCACTTAATGGTTTTATAACATCGTAAACCATTTTATCATTTTATTTTTCATAACTAAGTATCACAACATCTAGATACTAGTTATTCCATCTATTACGACGGATAATGGCTCTGGTTTAGCCTTGGTAGTTATTTTTTTGTTGGTTAATTAGTTTAACTAAGTTTTGGAATTCGTTCTTTCTTTTCTTTCATGAGAAGCATTCCGCTTACCTACCATGAGCTATAGTAGAATTTATTTCACATCAGTGTGTGCTCAGATATTTTTTTGTACTTTTTATTTTCTTTTTGGTGATGATTTAAGGGACTAAGAGGTATCTGAAATCTTTTATTTTTTCGCCTGGCGCCCTGGGTACAGTTATTTTAGCAAAGCAGATCAACTATATTTAAACGAACCCATGAACGCTTTCGAGCGACCCAGCGAGCTCCGACACTGGGTAATTCCTATGAGCTAGACCGTTTTGTACAGTCCATCTACAAACGTGAAAAGAGGCAATGGAGCGGGAATTTAACGGTTTTCGCAATAATTTGTCACATGGGAAATATTGTGGCACTTGGAAATACAGCAGTCTTGACAAAGTCACCCGGTTCAGATTTGTTCTCGCAGTCCATATCTTGGAATTTCGTATCCGGAGACTTCTGCATGAAAAGTACTCAAATTATAAAGATATAAAATTCTTACGATTTTCATTTTGGTAATGCTTTGTTTGTCCATGGTTTGGTGCCAGGCAGTATACTGTTATAAGAACCATTTTTGAAATTAAATGAATTACACTTCCCGTGGTTCGGAGCTCACGTTAAACAATTATCCAGTTTACAATTAAGCTTCTGCTGAGAAGCAAAAATGAGGATGGATCCCTTAATTCATTACTCAACAAATTAATGCATTGTTTGGTAAAATAAGCCTAATATTTGACCGTTGGTCAAAGAGTGTACTACAAGCTTTACTCTTTTTTGTATAATAATATTTAAATGGAATACGAAGGTTAGTCCATTTCTCACTCAATTGAGTGGCATCCTTTTCATCGTTAAAAATATTTTCTGACATTTCTTGCCATTTTGCGTCTCGTAAATCCCGACTGTTATAGCTTGCATGTTCAGCATTCCACAACAATTCCTGCACTTCAACAGCAGAAATTAATTTTGCTGTCGATTCATCCATCCATTCAACTGTCATCTTATTTCTATTTCTTTGCGTTTTCAACGAAGTATTCAAAGATGAAAATACATCTAAATTTTCGGAAATATCTTGATTTGCCATTTAGACATTTGAAAATAATTTGACAGTGTTTGGTTGTATAGGAAATCTAGTATTTATTTGGCATGTTTGGCACACACCATAGTCCACTGTTTGGCAAACAGGTAAATAATTTTTGCTGCAAACAATAACCAAATATTTATCTAGTGTTTTTAGTCAAATTTCTTTGGTCAGTACACTAAATAAGCCAAATATTTGACCGTTTGTGAAGTCTGTTTTGTTTAGTATGTTTTATTGTACAAAAAAAAGAGTTTAAATCACTTAAACGGGTTGGCAATACGTTGTGGATCTGAATAGCAAATTAGCAAAGTACTGTTCAAATAGTAATAAAATTGAAAGACAACTCACCTCGTGTAGACACCACTTCAATTTTTGTTTGTTTTCGGGCATATCCGTATTTGCTTGATCCACATTCAACGTAAAATCTGGCTATAAATCAACATTGAATGCACAATTAACAAAGTTCGGTTACCTAAGATTTTATCCATGAATAAATCTCCTCGGTTAAAAACTTTATTGTCGATTCTGGTCCATGGCTTTAAATCTTAAATGCCTTTGAACTTGTCTTTGACTGATCTAGCCAATGAAAATTTTTTAATGGTCGAGCTAAAACAAAATCATTGATTTTCATTGCTTAGTTTAGTCAAGGTTAAAGTTTAAAGGCATTTAAAAGATAACAAAATTACCAGAATCGAGGTATTAGTCACTTAAATGTGCCATTAGAATAGATATCAAGATCTTGAATCGCCTTGATGTTGACGTCAATTCCATAATTGATGTAAATATTAAATCGGTGATTTCAATATTATATCTTCCCTTATGCAGGTACCCATCGATTAACCCTTTTCTGCAAAGTTTTAGAAAGAAATTACTTTAAACTGATTAGACGGAAGGATTTTGCCCCAGGTTCGGTTAAAATATAATTTTGTGCTTCCACCAACCTTATAGCACATCTTTTAAAGATATTTATGGTTACCTGTAAAGATACATACAGGTTGATGTGATTGTGTTCCTCGTGAACCTTTAACAAATATTCATTAATTTATTATTTTACAATAACCTATAATTACTTACATTTTTTAACCATGATTTCTATTCAATATTCGTCTTTATTTTATTGTTAGTTTTCTTACCTTATAATTCAGGCAAATTCCAGAATAATTACCTTGCAAAGTAAAAATGGCCAGACATATTATTTGAATGTTCCAATTAACCCCCCCCCCAATATCCTATAGAATTCGTTTCCAATTAGATTTCAGTTCCTTCAACATAGTTTTTCGCCTATAATTCGCTTAATTTCAGTTTTACTGAAAATTATCATCAATTTAAATAATTTATTTAAAATACAAAGCATTTCGCTTAATAGCATTATGTAGGAAAATTGTGAAACAATTGGTTTTGTAAAAAATGTTATGCTCAATAATTTTGGTTTAATTTGAACTTTCCATCGAAATGAAACTAATCGTGTTACAGGCAAAAAAAACTCGTGTGGGTTTTTAAAATCCTGAATTTTTTTCATTTAATCGATTTACTTCAGATACTTGTAATTAGCAATAATAGAGACTAATCAAATAACAATTAAGCCTGCAGACAATAGGCGATTTTAGGGAAGTTCATTCGGACACTCAAAAAGGCCCGTCTACTAAACTTCAGCTTTCCCGGATTGTTTGCAAACCTGAGCAATTTTTTTTCTGCTGGCTAGCCTGGACTATTTTGGTGTTTCGCAAATTTCTCTTATAATCGAAAGTGTTCTAGAGGCTTTCTCCAGCTCCTTGCAGTACTTATAATAATTAATTACAAACCTGTATTTTTAGAAAACTTAAGAAATCCAGAAAAATACTGATTAGAACTAAATAAGTATACATTTTCTTTCTGAATACTTACAGTAGTGTATTTTCATTCTGAAAATTTGTGCTGCTTTACTCCAAAAAAATGTTATGTGTTGTTTTTAGGTTATTCTAAAAACACAGGTATTGTTAGATGTACGCTTTCGGTTAAAAATAGTTAAAATATTTTAAGTTAATGTTAAATCTGAATTATCGAATTTAATTTCACCGCGAAAAATCAGTAATCAAAAATTAGTGCAAGCTGGATTTAATTTATTTTTTTAGAAAATTACCAAATTTTCATTTTTAAGAAGAATATTAATTTATTTTGCATTACATTCTGAATTTAAAGTGAATATTTTGCACCACGACAGTAAAAAACTGTCGTTAAGTCCAAAATTGTAAATTCTGAGTTACGTGACTAAAAGTCTATAAAATAATGCTGCATCTATAAAAATACTGCCATGGGTCAATTTCAGAAAAAAGAGTACATAACACAACAATTCACTATTCTATGATTAGTAGTTTGTATTTTATTCTTAAGTTATGAGACTTTAAATTCGTGTCTTGAAAAATTATTTTACTAGCACTGCGATTTGACAATTTTATATCACGTTTAATGTTCAATCATATAGGCACTCCATATCTCTTCAATAATATTAATAATAAAAATTCAGCCCGCTTTCAAAATACACTAACCATAGGCAGACCCGCTGTGTGTGGCAGTCGAAAGTTGCCAGTCCCTCCGTGTCTCGCCCCCTGCTCTTCTTTTCATAGTCACTCACTGTAACCTAACTGTCGCAGGTACATTGAGGAAGGTTAAATGTTATATAAGTAGGTTAAAATGACTTAAAGGCATATTATATTGCATATTTTTTAGAATCCACGGAATATTCATGAATGACATATAGAATTTTAAATATACACTTCACGCTTTGATGGTTGTAACCACTCAATTAACCAGAAAAGAATGGAAGATCTTTTCTCTAAATAATTTAGTCCGCTCTATTTGTATTATTCAACAAGTATTTGTTGAATATTTAATTTTAAATTATAATAATAAATTTAAAATACCAAAAACGCAGTTCTTCTAAAAAAAACTGTATAAATAAATTGGAAATTCATGGTAAGTGCGGATACAAAGTTGCAAAATTAAAATAAACTACATAAATAATAATTATTTACTCTTCCAAGGATTACAAATAGCAATGAAATAGAGACGATTAAAATCTGCAACTTGATATTGAAAAATCATGACTAAACTTAGATTTCATTGGTGGATGTATGTACATAAAAGAAAATTTTAGAACCACGGTTTTCCAATAATAATTATTTGTTACAAAAAATAAGAATTACATTTTTTTTAAATTTGATTCAAATTTTGGAATAAATCTGCTTGATATTACCTCCATTAGCGGTCAAACTTCAGTAAATTAAATACAAATAAAATAAATGAAAACCATTACAACGAATTGAGTTACAAGGTTGACTACAAAAGCAATAATATTTTATTAAATGCTTTAATAATTGCAAAAAATAATAACAGTTATGATTAATAGATTTATCTCCTTATATCGTATTGCGTATTGTGGCATTTCTTGAAACGTTGATGCTACATACAATAAATATTTAAGCAAAAATGAGGAAATCTCCGTTTCCAGAATATTTATGGTTAATTTTATAAAAATGAAATGTAACTGTCCTTATTTGGCTCCTTGGGGAAGACCGCAAGTGCGCTGCTATTTTAAACTCACATTTTATTGTAATATTTACTACATTATTTAGATTCCTTCAATGAGCAATTTCAGAAATATTCTCATTAAATTTTACATACAAAGGCTATGACTTTTAAATTGATTTTTTAACATTTAATTCGTTTTTTATTTTAATTACTTGTTAAAAAGACCACCACACGTGTGGGAAGCACCGGGTTAACAAAATCCACGTCCTTGTATTATTTGAAAAACAGGATCTGTTGTTTACGGTAAGCTGAAATTACCAATTCAATTTTTTTTAATATTTCGAGGTTTTTGGATTAAACTGCTTTTAAAGTATGCTAATTTGTTTACAATGATTAGTAAAAATTTTAAATTTGATTGTACCTACACGCAATAATTTTGTACAATTACCCAACCTGCAATTTAATTTTCAGCGGCTGTAGGTGGATTTACAGGCTGAAAATAAATTTATTTAATTACGAGTTTTCCCTTTTTTTTAACTGAATTTAATTAAACTGTCTACTGGTATGTGTTTAATATTTTCCAAACGAATGAGAATTGGAAAAACTTTTAAAAATGTTAAGCTAATACATTATCTGCAAAATTAAACTTCTTGCAGCAGAAAACTTTCAGAAACTTCAGGTTCGGTATTAGTTTTGCTAAATTATTTGTTTATTAAGAAAACAGAACTTGAATAATTCTTGCAAATGGTATTACATGTTTGTCGTGTTTTTATTTTCAATGAGGTAAATTTTATTAAAAAAGTTGGAAATTACCGAACTGATGAAATTTGTTTGTTTTTTTATAATGAAAATTTATATTATTTTTTAGCTGTATTTCATTTTATACTCTTTTTTTTTCCTGTTTCCCCATTGGGTTAAACCACCCAACGGGGGTGTATACTCTGCTATTGGATACAGACCTTATCATTTTATACTCACTCGAGGATGGATAACTGTAAGGGTTATTCGGTCAATGCCCGAGGTAAAACTTGTGTGTAGTCTGATACGCCAACCTTAGGGGAGTTTTGGAAATGTCTTGTGTAATTAATAATATCATAACAGATGGTGCTACTGTTGTGGAAGGCGTAATAAATTGCTTTATAATAATAATTCTATATCTGAAACTCGAAGCTGATATTACCTACTTAGGGGAAATACAATCTCTTTTCTTGTCATTAGGTATTACTGAATAATTCACAGGGTGCTACAAAAAACACTTTCCGTTAAATTAATTTTGGTTTAAAATTGCAATTAAATTTATAACGAGCTTCTCGTCTAAATTAATAATTCAATTTAGCTGATTTTCCTTTTGTGTTGCTACTGAAAGTGTAATTATTGACTGTTATTATGAGAAACCACTTGTAATTAATGCACTTAGTTACAGAATGATTATCCAAAATGGGAAATTCTCATACATCGGCACTGAAATGGAAAGTGGATGCTTTAGCATTGTGAGTTGAAATTACATAATGAAGGTGGAACATTTTGAATATTCTGTAGATTTTTTAAAAACATGAAGGTTTCGAGATCAACGTCACATAATCGGAAGTGTCCGTTTAATTTTAACGTTGCCTTCTGATGTCGGTAGACAGGGTGATGAATCAAATAGGACGAAATTAAACACGTTCACATCATTCAACAAAGTTTTTACTTAAATGATTGGGTATTACAATGATATACAACAACTGTACAACATAACAGCTATATAAAGTACTACAACATTAATTTAAAAAAATAAAATAACTAGGGGGAGATAATTATTACCCTTAGCGACAATCAAATGAATCAAACAGATGCAATCAACATGATTCGCTATTGTTGATTACTAGAGGAATTTTATGCATCAGATTGATTTTGCATAATAAATACAGTTTAATAAAAGTTTAGTGAAAGATAATAAAAGACTTCAGTTTCCAAGTTTACAACAAATTTCAGTTGTCTAAAGTTGGATAAATTTTAAATCACTCGGAAAAATCCCACATGAAAACTCTTGCTTTGAACTGTAATTCAAAAAATAGGAGACTATTTGTAGAATCTCAGAATAAATTATAATAACGTAAGATTTCAAAAATAGTTTTCAGATGTGAGGTCTTAGGCCGAGTTTGTTGATACGGTAGAATATCTCCCAATAATTCATAAACTTATCGTAATGCCAGGTAACACGCAATCATTACCTAAGTAGTAGCAATATAGCAAAAACACTTAAAGTGCAGACATTCTGGGTTAAAATCAGGGAGTTCACGAAATTTCGTAGTTCGGCCTCGCGGTGAACATCGACACATTGTGAATAACCACAGATGTTATTGAACCTAAACGCAAATTGAAAGAAACAACTACGAAGATTCGCAGATCTGCTAAAATACAAGGTGATCTTCGCTAGGCAACATTTGATGTAATTCTGTCTTTTATTTTTGGTATAGGGTACAGCAAGCCTGTTACAAGTGGTCCCCTAATTACTCGGAATCAGTAGTACTATTTATTTAGTATATTATATAATAATCTAAAATAATATTGAATATAAACATCCGAATAGAATTACCTTTTCATAATGATATATGAAATCCAAATGCTGTGATCCCGAAAATACTTCTGATTGGTTACTTTTTTGCCTTTTAGCGTGACACTAGACACTTCCTACGCGACCTCGACTCTTGCGCCGGGAGTTTTGCTTTTAGCCGTTGGGAGTGGGAGTGATTTCCGTGGTCACTTTTTAATTTTGTCTCTCGCGGGTTCGGACGTATTTTTCGTGATAGCGTGCATAGTGTGGAAGATCTTGTGAAATCGTTTACCATCTTCATAAATTGACAATTTACCATCAGCATATACTGACGATGCGATCCATCGAACTGCAAGAAGTGCTACTGGAGAAACCCAGAATCGTAGTTATAATTTTCCAGTTCCGAAAATTCTTATCGCCATTACCACATTTTGTTCAGTTATCGGTCCTCTAACGCGCACGCTCGAGATCATTGGTGTATTTGTCTGGCGGGATTGGTACCATTGTCGATCCCGTTGGTTACGTTTGGATCTGATCTAACCTCGCGAGAGACTTGGCCGAAGTTATTATTGGCCTTTGTTATTAGTTATTATTATTGGAGAAGGCCTTTTGTCCTAGTCAAGCTTGTCCGCACTCGTTATTTACTGTTTAACGTTTGCAACGTCGCTCCATCAAAATTTTACCATTCGAAGTGTTGTTTACACGGGTTACTCGTACACGTAGTCGACTCAATTGGGGGTCCCGCTCATTTGTCTCGTGGGTTAATTTCAACATCATCCTACCTGTAGAAGTGTTCCAACACATCAATTCAGCAAGGCACGTTGTCGCTCGAGAAGATCTTCAAAGGAAGCGTTACCTGTCGGGGTGGCCTGCAGCCGTTCCGAGTTGGCCGATTCAGCACTGTACTCTCATAGACGTCTCAGCCGGTGGGTGTGGTTCGCTTTTTCCGTGGCCAGAAAAGGTGGCCAGAAAGTAACAAACAATAATAAGGGTTCGATAAAACACAAGAAATGTTTTTCCTGTGAAAAATATATTTAGTCTAGTCTCGAAAATGGGGCCTGTGAGGTAATAAGTTTTTATTACCCTAAGTTTTCGACATCAGGCTCGAACCGGAGCAGAGGAGAATATGCTGAAGAAGGTCACAAAATTCACGAAGTCATGAATTGGTCGTTTCCGAAGCATCCCATGTCTAAAATAGGTGTAAGCTACATCAATTAAACTACATAAAATTGTGAGTAAAAACTGATAAACTAATTCTTTTAATACTTGCAGTTTTCGAGGAACAGCCTTGTAAAGAACTTTCTTTTTTTTCTAATTTTGCTCGAAATAACCCAGTTTTCAGATTCAGGTTAACAATTTTTCATTATTTACTCGTTTTATGTACATCCCGCGTCAAAAAAGTTGACCTCTTGAAGCTTTTTTACTTCTAGTTACCCTTGAAGTAACATTATTAGTTAAATTATAAGACTACGGTTTAGCGCCTATGAACCAAAGCTTCATCTAATCCAAAATTAGAACTTAAATTTTTTTTTAAGTGTCAGCAGGTTTTTTATTATAATCGGATCAACGGATAATCCTTAAAAATGGTACCAATTTCAAAGAAAATACTATATAATGGTACATTTTCTCAAGGTATTTACAAAAATCAAGAAGAATCTCGTTGAAAATGGCAGATAGAAATTTATTTAAACGGCCTCAACCAAAGCAAAATGGACACGGTCCAAATCATCAACAGTCTATGCAAAACAATCGTCAGTCTAACATTCAAGGTTTATTGAATTTTTGCCCATTCAGTCTGTAAAGCTTCCCATAACTGATTTGTATTTCGGTATGTTGCACTTCTAATGCGTCGTTCGAGCTCTTCCCACAAATGTTCTATCGGATTTAGATCTGGAGACTGACTAGGCCACTCAAACAGGCGAATTTTGGCCTTATTCATGTATTCCTTTACATGTGTAGATGTGTGCTTTGGATCATTATCTAGCTGAAATGTCCATCCGCGTGGCATTTTACTCTTAGCATGTGGTAGGATATTATTCTTCAATATGTTGGCATACACGAATCGATCCATGATGCCATCAATTTTGTGTAACGGTCCAGCACCATCACGGGAAAAACAGCCCTACACCATAACATTTCCACCACCGTGCTTTATAGTAGGAACTTGATACTTAATGTCATAATTTTTACCTTTCGCAAGTCGCATATACCTTATTATACCATCCGAGGAAACCAAATTAAATTTACTTTCGTCGCTCCAAAGAATTTTAGACCATTCTTTTATATCCCAGTGTAAATGGTCTTTTGCAAATTTTAATCGGGCCATCCGATTCTTCTTTGATATTAATAGTTTTTTCGAAGGACGTCTACCAAATAGTCCACCAGGATATAGTCGACGTTTTACCGTCGAAACGCTTATTTTATCTTCGCGGTTTTATAATTACTGGGATATAAAAGAATGGTCTAAAATTCTTTGGAGCGACGAAAGTAAATTTAATTTGTTTTCCTCGGATTGTATAAGGTATATTCGACGTCCGAAAGGTAAAAAATATGACATTAAGTATCAAGTTCCTACTATAAAGCACGGTGGTGGAAATGTTATGGTGTGGGGCTGTTTTTCCCGTGATGGTGTTGACCGTTACAAAAAATTGATGGCATCATGGATCCTTCTGTCTGTCCCACGGAAATACCCGAAGCAAACCGAACATCAACGTATCATCGGATCAACGTATCATCGGATCAACGTATCATCGGATGAACGTATCATCTTATCAACGTATCATCGTATCAACGTATCATCGGATCAACGTATCATCGGATCAGTTAATCCGATTATCCTACTCAAAATTACTATATAAGCAGAATTACATTATAACGAAATAATAAGTGTTGAACGTCAACGAAAAATGTTTTCAGGTGAATTAATAAAGGATGTGGAACAGGCGCTAAAGAGGGCCTTATCGTTCGGAAAATACGAAGATTTTGAAGTCAGAGAAGAATTCAAACGAGCTACTATTAATTCGTTAAAGGAGGCACTTCGCGAGTTTAGCAGCAATGGAATGCGTAAAATTGATTTAAATATTGCGAAAAAAAAGTGGCGGCAAAACGTATAAGAAACAGAAAAAGAGTGGAGAAACTGATTGCTGCCGAACAGAAAAAGAAAAAGGAAGAAGCTGAGGAATTTTCAATATCGCTGCGTGATTTTGAAAATTCCTTACTCGAAGAGGAAGGGGAGGAGGAAGTAGGAAGTAGTAGTAAAACTTAGTTTTATTATCAAAATCACGCAGCGATATTGAAAATTCCTCAGCTTCTTCCTTTTTCTTTTTCTGTTCGGCAGCAATCAGTTTCTCCACTCTTTTTCTGTTTCTCATACGTTTTGCCGCCACTTTTTTTTTCGCAATATTTAAATCAATTTTACGCATTCCATTGCTGCTAAACTCACGAAGTGCCTCCTTTAACGAATTAATAGTGGCTCGTTTGAATTCTTCTCTGACTTCAAAATCTTCGTATTTTCCGAACGTAAGGCCCTCTTTAGCGCCTGTTCCACATCCTTTATTAATTCACCTGAAAACATTTTTCGTTGACGTTCAACACTTATTATTTCGTTATAATGTTTTATTAAATAAAAAAAAACTTCTAAATACATAAATGTTTCATTAAATAAAAAAAACTTTTTAAATTCGAATAAAAAAGTTAAAAACGAGTTGTAATATTAATAGGGCTGAGCAAAATACAATTACATTACCCGAAGCAAACCGAACATCAACGTATCATCGGATCAACGTATCATCGGATCAACGTATCAAGGGATCAACGTATTTAAATTTCCTATATAGCTGAAAAATTATGTAAATAAAATATAACTTATATTTGGTCTGCATTGAAAAAACAGATATAAGTCTATATAACACAGCTATTTCCAAAAAGCATTATGTGAACTTCCATAATGGATAATGAAAATTTTGAAAATCCTGCTGCAAAGCGACGGCGATTGAATCGTGAGAGAAAAGCACGTACAAGAGCTAATAACACAGAAGAACATCAGCTTCGATCACAGCGACAAGCTGACGCTCGGTCTCATGCGATACGTCGACAACGTGAAACTTTGGAACAAACTCAAGCGCGGCAAGCTGCTGACGCTCGGTCCCATGCGATACGTCAACAACGTGAAACTTTAGAAGAAACTCAAGCGCGGCAAGCTGCTATAACGCTCGATCCCATGCGATACATCGACAGAAAGAAAATCGATACCAAAGTCAAGCAATTCAACTCCAAATAAGAGCATTGAGATTTGATGAATCTCACGTTACTCGACACGATTGTGGAGAAATGAATTCCATCTGTCAGTTCTGCGGCTCCAAGAATTTCGCCAAGGAGCGTCCAGTTGATAAACAATTTAACAACTGATGTCATAAAGGAAGAGTGAAGATTCCGCAACCGCTCGATCAACATGGGAATCTATTGTTATATCCCGAATTTCTTCGCTCTATGCTTTCAGATTCAGAAAATCCTTACTACAAGAACTTTCGTCAGCACATCCGCTCTTACAATTCCTCGGTTTCTTTCGCTTCAATGGGAGCAGAGATTGTTTCAATGCCGGGTAACGGACCATACGTTTTCAAAATTCATGGACAGACGTACCACAGAACCACAAACCTGTATCCACCTGAAGGACAAACAAGAAAGTTTGCACAACTGTATGTAACTAGATGATAGCCCGTCCGAGGACGGGTAGCTAGAAGGACGGGCAGGCAGCCAAGGTCATATGGCTTTTGGATTGCACTGATAGCTTTCCTTAATCTTCATTCAACTTAAGTTACCTTGGGTAGCTGCCCGTCCTTCTAGCTACCCGTCCTCGGACGGGCTATCATCTAGTTGAAGAATAATATGCTACCACATGCTAAGAGTAAAATGCCACGCGGATGGACATTTCAGCAAGATAATGATCCTAAGCACACATCTAAACATGTAAAGGAATACATGAATAAGGCTAAAATTCGCCTGTTTGAGTGGCCTAGTCGTCAGTCTCCAGATCTAAATTCGATAGAACATTTGTGGGAAGAGCTCGAACGACGCATTAGAAGTGCAACATACCGAAATACAAATCAGTTATGGGAAGCTTTACAGACGGAATAGGCAAAAATTCCATTAGAGCGTTTAGTGAAGCTGGTTGACTCTATGTAATCACGGTGCAGGGCCGTTATTGCTGCAAAAGGATTCGCAACAAAGTACTAAATACTTCTGAACTTGATTATTCAATTACACTACCGTATTTTTGTTTTACGCGATTTTTAAATGTACATGTTTGAAGGAAATATTTAGACTTTTTTTTAAATAAAATTTTTAAAGACGTATGTGGTTATTCAAAGAGATGTAGTTATACTTTTTAATTCCCAACTACATAAACAATAAATTTTGAAAATATCAAAGACAAAAGTTGGAATTTGAAAAATTTATTGTAAAAAAACTATTTTGCCAATATATTATGAACGCTACTGTATGTCACATGTTCTCGCGTTGTAATCGTTCCGTTAGTTATCCTGCACCTACGTATTATGCTCATTTGGCCGCAGCGCGTGCAAAAGTATATTGCTAACGAATAAATTTGAACATGAACGATAATTTAGAAGATATGCAAAGAAAACTGGTAGCTAAAAAAGAAATTGTATCTGATTTACCCATGTACTTTGTATAATTAACGCTTTTATGGAAACCTTTTTCTATAGCTGACCTCACAGTTCCATGTGTGGTTTTCTGAGTTTTCACATCGAGAAGGAGACAAAAAATTATGGAAAGAAGGAAGGTGAACGTTTGACCAGCGTAGAGTCAAGGTTCTCTAAGATCCCGGTTTTCTTGATGGATGGCGCCTTCAAGTTTGTTTAGCTTTTGCCGCGTAGCGGCCAGGCGATGAAAAACCGGCCGGAGTTGCGGAGCACCGCAGGCTTGGGTTTTTCGATGCCCACAGCCGGACGAGTCTCAAATCCACCCCAAACTTTTAATTTGACATTTAATCCGACATTTAATTTAATCCGACAGGGGACCCCGATGTGAAAATGTTCTGCTGCAAATTTTTAGGTCAATGCAATTATTGATATATAATATTATTTCGTTCCGTGGAAGAAGTTATTGGCGTTCTTTCACGTTGATAAATTTTTTGTGCCAAGTTGAGAATTATTTTGAAAGTTCAGTATTGGAAATTTTGAAGATCCGAATACGAATTTGAATGGGATGAATTTATACTATAGATTTTGACTTTGTTGTATTTCGTAGTGTGACAAACTTTCAGATGGTACAAATGCAATAAAGACCGAATAAGCCGAACAATTACGGCATCCGCTTAGGGCAATGATTACCCTGAGTGCGGCGTTTAGGCCGCACAACCTTGGCAATTATGTGCTAGGTGACTAAAGATGGCCGGAAACTTCAATCACTATAACTTGAATGAACTCGTATGGTCGAAAATCATAATCAGCAAAGTGTTACCGAAAGATGAAGAACTATGGATTTTTCACATATAGGAGTAATCCTAAGTAATAAATGAAATTTCAAATTTACAATAATTTTCGGAATAATGGCGATTTACCCTACCGTTGGTGGCGCCACTAGAATGTAAACAATGGCCGACAAGCTACGTATTCGTGAAATAAATTTGAAAATAAACACAACAATTTACATTATTTACTCGTCTATTATTCATAATATCACACAGTAACAATTTCTTTAAATTATAAACACACGTTTTAAACGTTAACAACTGACAACTGATCGCATGTTATACGTAGCATTATAACTTAAAATTCTACCGCATGGTGGCGTGTTGCTAAATGTAAATCGCCAATAGAATACCGAACCTATGGGTCCGTGCAAGACTTCAGCTTTCCATGTTGTTTAGAAGTGGTCAAAATTTTTTTTGCAATACTATGCTATTAAGATTTCCGTTATTAGGGGACAGGTTGTTAATTGTTTTGGGGTTTGGATGGTTTGTACCCATGTGCCCTTTAGGGCAAGCCGCCACTAAATATGTTAACAGTGATTACAGTTGCTCCAGAAATCGTACAGTAGTAATGCCAGATTTTTTTTAAACATGGTCATTCGAGTAAAGTTAATTTTTGCAGTCAAAGCCAAACTTCGGTTTAAATCACATTGCGCCTCGGGCCTGGCTCTAATTCTAAGTTCAGAAAATAATCTCCCACCTATGGCCTTCGCCCATCTATTGTATGTATTGTCATGTTCTGTTTATCAAATGGGGGGGGGGGTCTGTTGTAATTGGGTTAATTTCTGGTAGAATGCTCATGACTGGATATTCAATTAAGGGACCATCATGACAATTAGATATTTACACCTGTATCTTCTTGGTACTTCCGAATGATGAACTGCTTGCATCAACAATCTGAAAGACACCAAGCGTAATTTTTGTATACACAAATATTTAAGAGAATGTTATAAAAAGCAAAAGAAGGTTTATTTGTTTTATTTTAAGAAAGTTTTGGGAAGAAATTAAATAAAATTAATTTATTTGTAAAAGTATAGGTAAAAATTAATGATAAGTGTTTGCGTTAAAACAAATTAGTGCGCGGGCTTATAGACAATTTTGATGGGATATGAAATGGATAAGGAAGCGTAAAGGGACTCACGGTGTGTCCGCCGAGACGTGAGGACACAAGATTCAGAATACGTCCGTGGAGACGTAAAGACGTAATTTTGAAGAAAGTTGAATTTTGGAAATTGTTTTTAATAATTTACTTATTAAGTTGGGAATTATTAATTGTTCATTGATGATTCATGAAGTGTATAAAGTGATAAGAAGATTGATAAAAGTTTCGATTGATATTTTGAAAGATATATGGAAAAATTTGGTGACCGCTGACAAATTTCATATGGTTACGTTTTTTGATGGTTATGTTACTGATTATTAGAAAATTATTGAAGATTATCATTTTATGGACTTACCTGAGCGTTTATCCTAAGAGACGAAGAAATTCAATTCAGCATCAATCCTGTCTGGAATTTTCATGGTATGGAAATTGGATCCAATCGCATAGTCATCTCCACGCTGATTGTTCCGCTACATATCCTACACATCGATGGTGCACGACGGTATAGACTTCGGTAAGCAAAATTTGTGTGGACGAATTTTAATAACATTTAACAATAAAATAACCAAGTTCGCGCGTGAATTTAAATACGGGGGGATTTATAAACTTTTCTTTAATTATTTCTGTAAATTTAATTTGTTCCTATTTAATGAAAATCAATCTTTTGTTTTTTTAATAATTATATTTGTTTAATAAATTACAATATTTTGTTTACAAGTAATTACGTTTGATTTAATTTAATTCTACAGCAGTGAAGACAAGATTAAGCAGGTGTAAGATACAATAAGTTTATTATTTTTCTTTTCTGTAAGGTTACTAAATTAAGGTGACTTACATGAGCATTTTGACCAAATTGATGGACCCAATTTTCGACCCGAAATAACGAGTTTTCATGCAGGCTAGTCGAGGCATAATTAAATTAAGTGCCATTCATATTCTCCCGCTATATAAATCAAATTTTGTGCTTTTACAGTAGCAACACATGGCAGTATATTCTATCGAAAAGCCGGACTTATTTTGAACTGGTCCTGTTGTGAATAAGTTACATTGTTGAGTAATTTATCTCATCGTATGGTCATGAACAATCCTTAAGGACCCAATATAAGAAGAGTTTTCCAGATATATTTACGTGACGAGTCTTTCTCGAAGTTAAAATGCTTAGATTACAAAATTGAGAATAGAAGTGGACAAATGGTAATAATGCCAAAGCGCTTGTTTCCCGAATAAAACAAATTAAATTCTAACCGGGGGGGTCAAAAGATTGTAGGTCTCTGCAAGAAAATTGCTTATCGTTGCCAGAAACAAACACCATATCTTATCGCATCTTACTTTTTGAGACCAACCTAAAAAAGAATCAGTGCGGCCTTTAGGCCGCAAAATCATGATAATTCTGCATCGAAAAAAAGTAACAAGTAATTTTATTGCCAAAGTGTTTCTTCAATAAATTAATTGTTGCGATGGCTGTATGGCATGTACTGTTAGAACTACATCTGATCCAAATCAATATCATGTAAATTCGGAGATGCTTGAAAATGTGGTCAAAAATTGGACTGAGAGAATGCACGGTGTTAGAGGCAGCCGCGGCGGATATTTACCTGAAATTGTTTTCAATTGTTAAATGTCATCGAATGTTTTTTCATATAAAATAAACAGATAAGGGATATCTCCCTTTAATGTGGTTTTATTTAAGTTTAAAGTTGTGATGCTCTAAAGAAACACCCTTTATTTAGTCACAATTTTCTTAAATGAGCCCGAAAATCGTGAAACTGCGATCGTCAGTCCCCTAAGTGCGGCCTTCAGGCTGCACAGGCACAACAAGCACGTATTAATTACTTATAAACGTTAAACTGTTGAAAATTTAAAGTAAATTAAGTAATCACTATTTATAATATATAAATTTTTAATCCGTCGTAAAATTATAATTAAAATACATTTTAAAAGTTAGGCATTTAATAAATAATAAATATTCAAAAGTTTATTCTTTCAAAATAACAAAGTTACTCGGATGATTATATTATTCAAAAAATTAGTTTAAAAACTAAAATCGGGATAATAATTAAATTTTGCGCAATAAAAAGTATTTGTAATCTGAATGAATGACATTTAAAATCTACACCTACTCTGTAATGTAAAATTGTACTAACCCTCTGATTAATAATGAATAAACTAAAAAATTTAAAAACTCACGGAATGTAATCAACCTACTGTTTATTTAGAGAAACAGCAAACCTAAATAAATTAATGAATTATTAATTTAAAAATGATTAACTTGATGAAATTTTCAGCAAGGTATAAAATAAATTTATTATGTTATTTTAATATAATTCCTGATTATGTAAATACTATGTAAAATAGTTTAGAAAAAATAACAATTTGATTAAATAATTTAATTTAAATAATCATAAAAAAAATTCTCATTTTTTCAACCACACTGCGGGTTGCCTAAAAATGGCATTTGCATCAGATGCTAAACATTGGTTTTGTTCAGTGCTGAAAACACTGAAACAAAATGGTCCTTCTAGGAATATCAAATAATTTCGGCACCATCAATATGGATAATAGTATATTATTCTCCGAGCCACGTTAGAGCTTTTTGCCGTCACGGATGAAATTGTCACAAGGCGCTTGCACCGAGTGACGTAATTTCATCCAAGACGGTAAAAAGCTCTAACGAGGCGAGGAAAAATAAGATATTTTATCGCAATCTCTTTCAGTAAGAACCAAAATACAATAAATAAACAAATTTGGAGGAAGTACAATTAAAAACAGACATAATTAAAATATTGCAATAACTTATAAAAATATAAGTGCATAAAAGTAGTAACCTTGTAAGAAAAACCATAATATGTACAAATATTACATCATACGGGGAATACCCTACTAAGAATTTCGCGGTGTTAGTTACATTTATGCGAACCAAACGTTAAAT
The DNA here is from genome assembly GCA_932274525.1 of Podabrus alpinus. NCBI lineage: Eukaryota > Metazoa > Arthropoda > Insecta > Coleoptera > Cantharidae > Podabrus > Podabrus alpinus. Next base: position 65,603,104 of record OW026456.1, on the reverse strand, counting down.
TTTATCTATAAATTTTCAGAATATCACATGTTTTGTTTACGATTAATGCAAAAAAATACTATCGCTTTTAAAAAACCAACGTAGTAATTGAAATTTACTTTAATTAAAGATATATTGATCACGTCAATTCAAAAGCAAATAAATAAAAAAAAAGCAAATACAGTCGAGTCGCGAAATAGTGAATACCGTATATAGTGAACTACCGGGAATAGTGAACAAAAAAATTTTAACATTGAGTGTATATGGGACTCCTATATAACGAACAGCGGTAACCCCGATACAGCGAACTGCGTACTAAATCGTGCAGTTTGAATAACATCATTTATAAGGACTTCCCCCAAAGATTGAGAATTTACGAATATTATACAGGGAATGAAATTCAGATCGATTCTGAATCAAAAAAGGAAGACGAGGATGAGATGGTTACTTATACTTTTAATGATAAACTTATTTCAATAAATCATGCATTGTCATCTTTAAATGATGTTATTCAGTGGAGTGAAGAAAATGCAGAAGAAGTTGAAATATCAACTTTCCTTAATTTACACAATGTAAGGCAAAAAATATTAAGTATTAAATTAAATAAAAAACAAGTACTACAATCAAAAATAACATAATTTTTCCTACCCGTATTGTAATTATGTTTGTAGGTAATCATCAATTTTCTTTAAAATAAAGCTTTCATTTTCAAAATGTGATTTTATTGTAAATTTTGTAAATACCGAAATAGTGAACAACCCCGAAAAAGTGAAACGTCTTTGCCATATTTAATTCACTATTTCGCGACTCGACTGTATAAATAAAAATTGCAAACTGAACATTAAAATCTCCCTAGACTAGTTAATGAGCTCTAGACAACAATTATTTATAGCAATAGCTAGCCGGGAAGGAACACCTGCTTACGCATAGTCTGTGGAGCGGGTTATCTGCTAACTTACAGAACGAGTTGCGATAAAATATTATAATAGCCTTCAATTTAAATTTCCTACTAAACATGGTGGTAAAAGAACGACTTGTACAGGCAAATGTGAAAAAAATTGATACGGCAATTTTAACCCTGCAAAACACATGAGTGGTTCAGTTTCGAATCTCGTTTGAAAAATTAATGAGAGTCATCTGTATATTTTTTATTCTACGCTATCGTAAAAGCTTTTCTTATTTAGGATAGTAACAATCGGGCTAAATTGGCAAAGTATGTTGTTAGACCTGCCAAAAAATCCAAGACACAAATTATTGACGAGCTGTTGCGATGTAAATCTAAATAGATTTCAAATAATTTGAAATATAGGCGATTTTTGGCCCAGTTTACCGAAAAATCGGAAGCAGATATTTCAAAAGAATTGATATTAAAAATTATTTTGTAATTTCCTTTTACGATGAAATAATAAAGGTGTAATAATGAAACCGTAAAGTGTAATTTTTGGTTTTCAATTATTGTGCGGTTTGCGTATCGTTAAGGTTTGCAAATTGGAAAATGCGGAAGTTGTGGTATTGACGTAGTAGGCAATCAATAACTTTCAAACTTTTGACTTTTTTGGCTGTCGAGGTGGGCACTCTCCTCTCGTTAGAAGTGAATTTAATTATTGCTCAAATTCGAGTGCAATTATTGTCGTTAATAACGAGAGCAGACATGAACAACCATTTGCGCTTGTTAAATCTTATTATTGCTGAAACGTATGTTCCAGTAAAAAGCATTAAGTGCTCTGGGAGTTTTTGTCATACACTTTTGTACAATTTCAACAATTTTAGTTTCTGTGTTGAGGTTATTTGCACTAAACAAAAGCTTTAGCACGAACATAAAGGATTAATTTTAATAGGATCTCTGGTTTAAATTAATAAACTAAATTTTCCGTTTAACTGGAATGTTTGGAGAAAAAGACACAAACTTAACGTAATTCGTATTTTATACATGCGGAAATAGAAAATAGCCCGAGTTACTTAAAGCGTTTCAAATGGTTTAAGAATTACCGAAGTTTTGTGGCGTATAAAAAATAAATCTCGGTATATATCGCTTCGAATCAAGTTCTTGGCTCACACTCCTTATTTCTAACAGATTCGGACAACTAAAAAAATAAATCACTGGTAATATCTTCCTGGTATCGGAATTGGTGCACGACAGTGATAGATATACTCGTAGAAGTTGGTTAAATAAAGAAGAAAATCGATAATTCTCAAAGGTCAATACCTTTTTTCTACTTAATTGTACGATTCCACAAAACATTATATAATTGGACAATTTTTTAATCTAAAATGGTGCGTCCCTTCTCTAAGGACAAACCACACAGTTTCGGTTAGCAGTCTTATCACGCCGATGTCGATTTTTGGCATCTAATTTGGGTGTGAGTGTTTGATGAAGGTTTAACAATGCTCTTGAGAAAGCGTTTCCAAAATTTGCCTTCATGTTAAAACAATGGAGAAGTAAAATCGTGCAAATATTGAAATGACAAAATAAAATATTCACAAGTTACATTTTCGCGTAAAATTTCACCCACGTACGTCTTCTTTTGTATTAAATTTTACACGATCGACTTGAGTCGATTTCTGTTTCTTTGATAATCAATAAAACCGGAAATGACATTTTTTTCCAATTCAATATAGAAAAATTACTATCGCTCGAATTTTATACCTATATTTTAAATTCTTTTTATTTAATGTTTACGATCGGATGAATTTCCTGAACTTTTTTAAATTCAACCCTTAATTTTCATTTTCTAATCGAGGGTTAACAATGGTAGTGTTTAAGGCTTTTAGATTCCGACTATAGCAAACGTTTTGCAATTAGGAAAACAAATTTCTTGTAGGTACTTGTTGTTCTACCATTCACGACATTTCATGCAAATAGTTTATAAAGTACATCAGGTTAGAGAAAATTTTCCTTTATACAGCAGAGCGCTTACAGCATACAATAACAACCTTAACGCTTTGATTATTGTGGGGGAAGAAGCTTAAGGTTTTGATAATGTGAAATTATTTGAATTCTCTAATCAAACCATTTCAATTATGCGACTTGAGGCATGCAATAGTAAAGTAAGATTAGAACTTCAGATGTGCAGACTTTTTTTTTCTTTAATCCGCTTAGATGGATTAATAATCCATAATAATTGTATTGTAATGTTGAATGATCAAACACAAAGGCGTTTAGGTCTTGACTATAGTAAGCGTACTACAATTAGTAGAACAAATGTCTTGGACTTGTTGTTTTACAACTCGCAACATTTCATCATGCAAATAGTTCATAAAGTACATCAACTTAGCGAGCATTCTCCTTTATAGAGCGCGTAGCGCTTAGAGTACACAATGATGAGATCCCTAATGCTTTGAAGATCGTAGTGGAAGAAGCTTAAAGGTATTGAAAGTAAGGTTATTCAAATTTTCTAATCAACCACACCACCGTCTCGTAGTAGGGTTAAAACCTCAGATGTGCAGACTTGAAATAGCGTGTATTTCAATTAAAAATAATAACCAAGATATTTAGTTTAATAAACAGGAAAGGCAGGCGAATTAACGGACTAAACGCAAAACTTAATTGCAAAATCTCGAGTTACGCGATACTCGAGCGAATCCTCTTCCATATAAAAGTTGAATAGGGGTTCGTGTTTTCTGGAAATAAAGGAAACAATATTTTTACAGTACATTATTTAGGGTATCATACCAATGATAATAAATCAGTTAACTCGTATGTCCGATCTCTTAAGGATTTTAGGCTTTGAACGTTCTCGAATGCTATGGGTGGGTCCTATTAGAAAACATTAGGGAATGGATAGCTCCTTGTGGGCTATTTACACAGAAGTCGAGCCACAGAATTGTGTTAATATATCACTAAGCTCTGCGAAATTTCAAGCAATGGTCATTCCGTAAGGATCATAACGACTTCTCCATTTATTCGTCTAGACAAAATAATTTACTTTTATTCTTATTTCCAGCCAAATTTGTTTTACCCGAACGTTTATTCTAATTTTACAGGATAATAATCATTTGGTGGTTCTATTGTAAAACAAAAATTGATGTATTAAAATAGCCCCCAGGTAAAGCAAGCGAACATTTAACTTTCGTTAATAGTACGATTCACAATACTATTAAAGTGATTGGAAAAATAAAATAGCCTTTCATATCGAAATGGTTTACCTATTACGGAGTATTGGAAAAATTTAATGAAAAGTTAAACGAATAAACCTAAAAATAATTTTTTGTAGGTATTAATTGGTATCGTGGCAGTCATCGATAAATCTGAAAGTTTTTATTTTGATGATATAATAATATTGAGTACGAATATTGGAGTACGCACGATGATCGATCCTACCTCAATAATACTATGCAAACATACAGAGGTTCAATTAGTATTTGACCCAATATGTTTTCAAACATTTGCTTAAGAATTATTTACTACAAACTTATATAAGCATTATGTGCAGTACCGGTTCCTGACTTTTACCATGTCTATGTGGACAAAAGGAAAATCATCATCTTTCCTCATAATTATTTTTGGATGATAGTTATTTTGGGGTTTGGATAGGAGCGCTTGTAACCACGTGCTCTTTAGGGCAAGCCGCCACTGAACACGCTAACAATTATTTATTAACTAGTAGTTACAGTGGCTTGCGCGATTGTTCAGTGGCAGTGCCAATTTTTTTTTGAATCATAGTCATTCGACTACAGATCATTTTTCCAGTCCAGTCCAGTTAATGGCAAGTAAAGTGCAAAATATAAAAATTGGAAGACGCTACAAAACCAATATTACCACAACTGGAAACCAACTGAAGCAAAACCTTATAAGAAGCTTGGATAGAAGTGGACAAAGATAGTGATGTAATAGTAAAGCGCTTGCTTCCCAAATAAGATAAATTAAATTCTGACCGGGGGGTCTGGGGGGTATGGAATACCCCCCAGGTACATTTGATAAATATTTTGAAGTCTTCAAATTTGTATAAAATCAAGAACATCTAAAAATTTGTCTCTTATTCTCTATTCCATCTCTGTTCTCAATATCTTTCATTACTTATTTTAAAACCCATATTCTGGGGAGTATTCCATATCCAAAGAAAGCGCATTGAAGGAACCCAGACTTTCCAAGGTTTCTGCGAAAAGACGGAAGCTACCTGGAGTTTAAGTACGGCCAAACTGGTTATTAGTTACTACCCCCTATACGCTTATAATAAGGTGGCTTGCACCGTCCCTGTATTGTCGTATAGATGAAGGATCATATTAGGTGATTATAAAGGGAAGCCGCGAATTCAACGCTCAACTTAATAATTCGATGCCTTTCCCCCTCTACATTTGAAAGAACAATAAACACATCTGAGGGCATCATTCGACTGTATTTGCACGTACTTAAGGGTACCTCCATATTCGATGTGTATACTTGCTCAACAAAGGTTTTACTCAAAGATTTAACACATGCCATAGCAGTTCGTTCTTTGGCATCACTCCGAGCAATGGCAGATCCAACCAAAGTTTATGTAAAGGGGGGGGGATTCATTGCATAATAACGTGAAAATGGGAAAAGCAATTTTAGTGGATTTAATCAAGTTTCATTTCGATATTTGAACATTCTTGGCTTATTCGCCCCCCCCCCTTATATCTCCCTTTGATTTATAGTGATTGCCATTTCGTACGAAGTTCCTGCAGCCTCACTGTGGGAAATCACGGTTATACGTGAAGGTTTTGTTGTTATATAGAAAATTTGAACTCAAAAACGAAACTTTTATGAAATTTTTACTACCCATTTTTGTAAATAAAATGTTTTAACCATAAAATTAAACCATACAGTTTTGAGCCAAAATCAAAAAATTAAATGAAATCCAAAATTAATGAAAAATTAATAATTAAGATGTATAAGGAGGAGGGGGGTTAATTGGATTGAAAATGAAATTATAATAAATTGAAGACAAAAGTAAAACAAATTTTGTTAGAAAAATTAAAAATTCAAATTAATAAAAAGTTAGAAAAATAGAAGTGAAATTCTGAAATAATACAAGTATTTAGAATTATAATTGCAAATGGTGAAATAATGAAATGAAAAATAGAAAACGAAACGGCAAGGCGGAAAAAAAACAAGTTATAAGACTAAAAATTACCAAAAATGAGCTTTTCGTTTTTTCTTGATATTATTAATTTAACATTATTATATTAATATTAGTTTTTTTTGAAAATATAGTAGTTATGAATATTGCCGAAAATTTGCAGCCCATAAAAAAACCTCCTATTTTGCTTGCGGCCGCCATAATAAGCTCGGCGTTCGGCCTCGCACGAAGTACAAATTAATCCATTCATTTTTGAGCCAAAACCATAAAATTAAATGAAATTCAGAATGAATGAAAAATTTATAATTAAGAAGAGCAAAAGGGAGGTGGGTAAATTAAATTTAAAAATTAGTAAAAACGGTATCCTACGGGAGCGATGTTTCGGTATCATTGTAGTTACCATCATCAGGTGTAAGCGTAATGCAAGAAAAAGTGATAATATTGAAGATAAAAGTAAAACAAAAATCGTTAGAAAAATAAAAAATCTAAATTAATAAAAGAAATAGAAAATTTAAAGTGTAAATCTAAAATACTGTTAATAGAATAATAATTGGAAATAGTAAAATAATGGAAAAATTGAAGAAATAAATGTAATATAGAAACAGAAACGGCAAAATGTAAAAAATTAAAGTTATAAGACTAAAAATTACCTTTTCGTTTATTCTTGTTTTTATTAATTTTTTGGTTTTGGTTCAAAAATATAATTCGGCAAATATAACCTACAACAAATCTCCTAGCCTTGTGGCCCCCATAATAAGCTTGGCCTTCGGCCTCGCAAGTATACTTTCCATTGATACTTATGGCAACCCTCTATCTCCTTTAAAAATAAGATAGTGGACAGAGTCAAAACCCTGGAATTTTATGTAGATTGCCTTTACATTTCATTCAAAACAAAGATAATTGTAAATCATTACCTAACCTATAAGATAATATTTATCTTAAATTAATACCTATTTCTCTATCTATAAAATAAAATCTAAGGTTTTGACTCTGTTTGTCACCTATTTCCTTCTTAAAGGGCGTAGAATATCACCAAATGTATCAACAGAAGGAAGTACTTGCGAGGAAGACCGAGCTTATTTCTGTGTATCTGTTTGTAAGGTTGACTCGCACTTCTTATTGGTTCAGGTTTTAGTTACCGACTTAATAATTCCAGTGCGGCCTTTAGGCCGCACAACCATGATAATTACGCACTAGAAGATTATGGTGGCCGTTAGTTCTTTAGGCCGCATGAGATTCAAGATAGTAAATTGTAACCGGGGGGTCTGGGGGTATGGAATACCCCCCAGGTACATTTGATAAAAATTCTTCATATTTGTATAAAATCAAGAACTTCTATAAAAATTTTCTCTTATCCCTGTTCTACCTTTAGTATTCTCAATATCTTTATTACTTATTTTGAAACCCATATTCCGTATACCCCTGGAATATGGTATGGAATCCCAGACCCCCTATAATTAGCTATATAATAAAATCCCAGGTCTTGACTGTGTCCGTATCAATGAAAAGAATACTTACAATGTCAAAAGCTAAGCTTAGCATGGCGGTGTTTTCATGGTCTTTTGTAATCGATAAATATTAAATTGAAAAGTAGAATTCAAAAAGAAAAACTTTTATGAATATAAAGTAATATTTTTACACCGTATTTTTGTAAATAATATATTTTTATTTTATTCTTTATATCTATAGATGTGTAAGGTTGGTTCACATTTTGAACCGGCCTTTAGGCCGCACAATATTAACAATCGTGCACTAGAAGGTCATAGCCGTTGTCCCTTAATAAGAATTATTAAGTATACCTACAAAACTAAAGTTTGTAAAATGAGGCTTGACAGAGATCGTCAATTACGAAATTGTTTAACTAACCTTTCCTTTTCTGAAAACACAAAAATTAGTACTATGCTAAATTGTGTGCTCTGTATATGCTATTATATTGTTCTATAAGTCAATATTTTATTTTGCATGTAGTATACCTTATGAAACTAATATTTTTAAAGTAAAGGTTAGAACCGCCCTTTTTAATAATTTAAAGCTCAACTATTGTGCTTAATGTGTTTGTTTAAATGTAATGGACATTCTCCGAATTATATATCTTTCTTTTCCAAAATTAATTATTTAAAATTGATTTGATAAATTAATAATGAAATCTGTATTATTGTTGCTACTACTAAACCCCGATTTCAGGCCACCAAAGCTTTTAAAATCTTTAGAAATGTTTCGCATTCATTGATTAAGTCTAGAAGACTTCAACCCATGACTACAACACTTCAATAATATTATTTTGTTGTAAGATTTTCATCATTTTAAGCTTTCAGTGAAGAGAATTAAGTTTTATTTCTTATGGCTTTCTGTAGTACTTGCGCGTAAACAAAGGTGGAGTTCTTACATTGCAAAGCCAGACGTAAAAGTTGAAACGACTCGGAATAGGTGGGATGTCAATAGAAATTTTTTTATTCTTTACAGAGAACATTCAACTCTAAATGAGAAAGATAATATTGTCATAGTAGGATAGTCGATGCGGATTTAATTGTGGAAATAATTGAAGGAATCTGGAACAACCGCCACCTGCTCTTTGCATTGTTGCGTAATCGCATGTTATCATAACAGCATGATAACATAATATGATTAAACTATAAATAAATTTTTTCTATTAACTTTTATGGCATTAAAATCTTAGTTAGATATCTCAATATTTGCTGTTGCTTCGCTCTCTCTGTTGCATAAAATAGTATATAAAACTCGAGCTTGAAGAAGTGACTTTTAAACTCTCTTTTTTTATAGCCCTTTTGTTGTTTCACAGCGAATGACTATAAACACAATCTAGTTTAAAGGTTCTACTTCAATCTCACGTAGTATAATATACTATTTATAATCTACGGCACAAAGTAGCACAAATTAAACACAAGTGTCAGGACTAAAATCTAATTTTCTTAACCAACATCCCTGGATGTAAATTTTATATTCTTTTACACCTTTTTTATTTTAACCTTTCACTTTTTAATATTTCGTTGCTATTTTGATGGAATATAAAATGTTACATGCCTCTTCAGCGCGATACTAACTTAAGGTTGTCCAGCTTAATTACAATTACCTTTTCTTTTAGAAGGATAATGACCTATAACTTAGGATCTTTTACTCTTAAGAACAAATGTTTCTGTAAAAGATGAAGCCGTTAGCTCTTGCAGTTGCGAAGAAAAATGTTAACGAAACGAAATTACGCGAAACTACATCCTATGCTTTTAGCCACTAGGACATTATTTCTGCTAGAACCTTAAATTATAAGTAGAACCACTTTTTCACATATAAATGAATATTTATATCAAAAATATGAAGGTAACAAAAACTGTTATTAATTACCCTATTTTCAAGTTCAACATGCGGCCAGCTTAAAACTTTCGGAAAAATCGTTTTCCCAAAAGTAAAAGAAAACCTAGTTTTACAATAACGCGCAATTCAAATAATAAAAGCAGCGTTACAGATAACATCTGAACTTTGAAGTGATACAGCAACTTCCAAAAAATAATTAAAACTCTTAATTACAATTTTACCGTTGATTAAATATCAAAATATCTCTTCTACATAAAATTTAGTCCCTCTTTATTAACTTACCAGCGCGGGGGCAGCTTTGATCTTTTTCTTCATTACTTCGTCTATCAAACTGAGAGATGCGTATTCTCAAAATGTATTTATATTTTCTTGTTTTTGCAATCCAACGTTTTTTATTTTATACCTTCATCTGTGTCAGAGAGCTTCAAAGCTTTGGAGAGTCGTTATCGAAGTGAATTACAAAATAGATTTTATAGTCTTTTGAATTTCAAAGATAGTTGTAATCACAATAAATTGAAACTATTTCTGTCGAACTCTAGTCAGCAGTTTTTTTCCCTGTACCAATTATTTGCAAAGTCGACTGCAGCTCTTTGATTCTATTGATGCTTTTGATAAAATAATTCTCCCTCGACTAAAAGAAGTAATTAACTGTTACAAGTCAAATTTCACAAATTGATGGATTACTAAACCAAAAGCGGAATCTAAAATTAAATTATTTCAGTCTAAATTTCCAAAACACATTCCGTAAGAAATTAAGCACAAGGGTGTTGTATTTTCATTTGAAATATTTTGCAACAAAATTTATTTTGACATCCGCTAAGTAGAAAATAACCAATGTTAACTTAGCGAAGTTTTCGACAAATTTATAACGAGATAATTTTAACTAATTGCAACATTAAAGTGACAAATTGTGGAAAAATATTTGAAAAATTAATTTTCTGCTTAAGAACTTTCAAGATAAATCATCATTTATCATTATTTTGACATCAAACAATTATTGTATCGGCTTTTCAAAAAAGATACCAAATTTTTTGGAAGGCGCCGTGTAAGTGGGAAAATAAATTCTTTGCAATTATCCTTAAAGAAAAATTATGCGCTTAAGTTCATGTTCAAGAATTTCATTATTTGGTTAATTGCGATATAAATTTTTTCTTGTTCCAGTTTGTTACATTTTAGAATCCCATTTTCTTTACGTATTACGCGTTTACCTAAACCTCATTACCGAAATAAATGGAAGTGAATTTTATGCATCATAGAGAACTAAACGTATTCGAGAGTCGAAACTTTAACTGCTCTTGCTTGTTAGCGGCTAGTGAATCCATAAAGGAAGTCCATTTTCCATAATGTCCATTAAGGCAAATCATAATGTCAAAACTTTGAAATTACTCTACGGAATATGCCATTACGAGAATTTGCTCGCAAATTGTTGCGAACGATTATTTTGGTAGGAGAGACCGGGGCTAGGTGGTTTACATACGACGGCGTCAAACATAAACATCGACAGCACGAGATAAATAAAACTTTTTATGTACCCTCCGTAATGTGGAGCTATTCTGATTGGACAAGCGAAGTTTTTACGTCGGGTTGAACCAATCAGCATCGTAGATCGTGGCGTTTTCACGTTACAGAACGGGTATAAAGCATGAACACGAAGCGTTTCAACTTTCAACCCCTGTAAAGTTAATATAAACTTTGAATATTTGCAATTTATGGCTGTACAGTTTATAAAATTGTGTCCATTAATGTAATTTAAAATTTCATATGAAGTGAACTAAAATATTATTCAGAAATAAATTTTTAACTTTAATTTATAATTTCATGTAAATGCAATATTCCGTATTTATTCAGAAGTAAATTTCTTTTTTAATTATTTTGTAAGCAAGTATTAATCTATTTTAAATAAATAAGTAGCGAAATAGCTTGTGGAATAAGAACTTTTATAAAATCGATCTATAAAGAATTTACATAACCAAATAATGTGAATTATTTGTTAAAAAAACGTAAAAGATGCTTCGCCATCGCTGGCGAGGCTGAAAGTTTTAAAGAGCTGAAATTAAATTCTTTTAAAATTAAACCACCTATTCTGCGACAACAATATGTATTTGATAACAAATAACTTTCAACTTCGTGAACGTTCTGATTAATCAGTAAGGGAATAATGCCGGTTAGAGACCACCTCAAATACATAAAAGTTGTAAAAAGCGACTTTTGTCGAATAGCAATCCTGTGCTATCATAATTTTATCAACTAAAGATTTAAAAATTTAATCATTGCCTTCCCAAACCATTGTCTCAAGTATTTAAACCACGATGTTGTCCTTCTATGTGAACCTCTTCTACCCTGTATCTTCCCTGCATGATAAGAATCAATATGCTATACATTTCTGGGTGTCTTAAAACGTGCCCAAGTAAGAACTTTTGTGGCCTTAATGGTTATAATTATTTTCATTTCCTTACCGATTCTTTTCAAGACTTCAAAATTGGTTATTCTATCCATCCAGGTAATTCTCAGCGTACGTCTGTACAATCACATCTTCCAAGCCTCGAGCTTCTTCAGCGAAGTCTCATTTAAAGTTTATGACTCCATTCCATAGAACAAGATGGCTACAACATATGCCACATTCCATCATTGATTGCGCACTCCTGTCCTTTGTCCATTATATCAAAGTAACCTGCCCATTGAACAGATTAGTTAAACAAATCCCCCATGAAGGTAGTACATTCGCAGTATTACATTAGTTTAACGCCCCCCCCCCATTGAAAGAAAAAATTCCTTGTAGCTTTTGTAGCCTGTAGCATCTATACAGACTGTGGCGTAAGATGATGTCAAGTTTTCAAGTCAACATTCAAGTTTTCACGTGCTAAGGCTGGAGTCTCATTGGAACCACCACCCAATGTGGTAACTCATGCAGTTGGTTCACAGAGAGTTAAAACAATAAAGCCGCTACTTCCATTGATTAAATTTTAGTCCGAAGTTGACGGTGGCTTCAGTGAGACTCCAGCCTAAATTGAACCGTTAGTCCCCCCTCCAGTGCACAGCCAAGGTAATCATGCTCTATCTGATAATGTTTATGCAGTATTATAATAATTTCAGCGCAGTACCTACATAATATGGTATTAATTAAAGAAACTTCCGTTTTTAACTCAGGATTAATTATTTTTACTACAATTATTTTCTCATTGATTTATTGATTACTATTTTAATAATGAGCGACGATCGTAATTGTGCGCCCTAATGGTTGCCCTAAAATTTTTCAGGTTAGTAACTGATAACTGAACCAATAAAAGATATCTTATGAATAGACGGAAGTGGTGTTTAAGCTCGCTAAGCTGGTCCTCGATGTACCTGTACAAAAGCAAATCATTAACACAAGGGGACATACGGCTTTACGTGCCCCCCGAAGCACGGAGACGGTCAAGAAATTTTTAAGCTCACACCCGAAGTCGAACCAGGGTATCCTACGTTAGGGCTAATCTATGATTAAAGTATAATTAAGTACTTTTTAATCAAATACAAAACCTTTTAATTGTTGTTATTATGGTTACAGTTTTAACACGGATTAAAGTTAATCACAGTTCGTGAATCTGGCCATATTATAATTATTATGATGTTGATGTTTCGTGTTGACGCAATGACGGTTTATCCTAAAACCGGGTTATTCAAAATTGGTAACAACAACTATATACAGTAGTAAATTTATATTTAAATGTTGGATCGTCGCTATTACAAAAATTGATGTTATAAAAATTTGAAACCTGCTGAGACCGGAGGGTCTGGGGGGTATGGAATATCCCCCAGAATATGGAGATCATGACCGCTATGTTGATATTATAGGGGTATTCCAGACCCACCTAAGGTTTTTATTTCCACTTCCTATTATTGCATTAAGTATTTAATTAAACAATGAAGAGTAACTGAAGAATATATTATTATATTTTTCCGTTTTCTTTAAATTGTTTGTCCTCCGCTGCTCTAAAAGTATTCTCAAAGTACAAATTAAAAATCAATCGAGAGAGAACACATCCCTGTCTAAACCCTCTTTGTATTTCAATATCATCTTCCATGGTATTCTCAACTCGAATGTTTGATCGCTGGCTCCAATCTAGATTGGCTACAAATCAGCGAAACCTTTCGAGTTCCACGCGTAAAACCAATGGTTCCACCAAAGAATTAAAAACGAAGGAAATAAAAATGCAGGATTAATAGTAATAAATTTATATAGATCTATGAATCCAATATTTTCCACCCTTAAATGAAAACATGTATGTATAGCTGGGTTAAAAATCTGTTTATTCAAGATAAACGAAGCGAAGTTTCTTCTCGGTAGTTCGAGACTTTAATGGAAATTAGTTTTTGAACTAATCAACTACATCAAAAATTTAAAGAAGTTTGGAATAAATTTAGCGAAGAATTTTCCGAGTTATCGCAATATGCGATCAATAATTACATTGTTGCTATTTACCAGAAGACTGGATTAAAAAAAGCAATAAAATAGTACCGAATTCGATTCAATGTAATTGATGACATGAGAATTTCATTGCTGTAGGATATTGCACCAAATATAAATATTCAAAGAGAAATAAATAATAAAAGTTAAAGTTTTTTAAAAATATTTTCTAACTCCAAAGGTTTCACGATAAAACAGTAGTGGGTGATTGACGCGTTTGTGCGGTTTAAGGCCGCACTGGCACTTTTTAAGTAGGTAACTAACAAACGATTCATATTCTTGGCGTCCCCATCTCGGAATTTCGTACCACACGTTCCCAGTTCAAATTCACCTGGTTGAAAATTTTATTTACTTTCATCATTTAGGATTACAAATAATCGTCAGTATCCATGTGTTGACCTAGAAATTCGCAGCAGAACATTTCGTAAAATGCTCACAATGCTGATCGGCTGATTTAGCAGTTTGATTACCTGTTGTTAATAAAACTCTCTTACTACCCATATCTGGAAAACTTTCCCCTATCCGCCACCTGTCCGCCCAACGGGGGGGAACAAATACAATTAAATTAATAAATTTACCCTTGCGAGTTTCGTTACCACAATTACTTGAATTTCGACCAACTGCAAAGAAATCAAAACGTAACATGAAATTCATCCTTCTTAGACATGGCGCACAAAAATGTGCCAACCAGCCCCGGCCGCTCATACTTCCTAGAAAAAAATAGCTTTTTGACTTAATTATTTAGCGGATGCTCAAAAATTTAAGTTATTACGAATGTGTCTGTTACAATTTTATAAGCAAGCATGTGCTTGATTATCCCAATTGAACGCCAGTCCAGTAAATTATGATTAATGCCTCCATCTCGTTGGCTCCACATTCTTCAATTTTAACAGAAATGTAATTATACTTTAAATTTTTCTGGTTTTATGAAAATATATTTTATGTCGCAATAAAATATTTGGCCGGAAAATTTGAATAACAAACGCGTCGGGCGTGCTATTTGATTTGAACAAGTATTAATATTATTTTATTTTTTTGAAATTTTTGCATGACAATGAATTTCGATTTGGTCCTAAATTTTCCATTTCTTGTGTTGGAGTTTTATTGCCCGGTGCCGCGTTTGACTTCCTAGAGAACGTCAATCATAACTAGGGGACTAAACGAACAAAAAGCACTCCGGTGTTTTATATCCGCCACAAGAAATGTAATTTTAGAAAATAATAGTAAAGATCAGCTGATAACGCAATTTATTTTAGAAACTTTCAAAGACGCCTGATAGATAAAAAATGTTATAGTGCACAACATTAGCTTTGATATAATTATTTCGATGGGAAAAGCTTTTAGCAAAACGTTTAGCAATATTACATTGTAATTTGTCTCGCTAATAAAAAATTGTAAGTTAACACACAAAGAGAGGTCCTCGTACTCCAAAAAACACTTTTATTGCCAACAGCTGCAGTTAATATAACTTGATTAATTGTCTAATGATGGATAATAATAGAAGAACCGGTTCTTTGTTGTTTATTAGATATTTTTATAAAGTTGGCAATCTGCTAATTGAAACCAATTACGCAATAAGTTCGGGTGAAGGCCAGAATGGTTATCCTCACTGTCGGGGTTTCTTTCATCGATTTTTTTTATTTTTAAAATTCATGTTGCAATACGTGAAATGAGCCTTAGCTTCTGGCCACTTATTTAGAGGTCGGTGTTTTTCTGACTATTCGAGTGGTTTTTAATATGTGAGTTGGTTCGTGCATAGCCCCCCTACTTCCTCCGACCAATAATCGGCACTACGCGGAGCGCGTGGCAAATACGATCTACTCTTGTGTGAAGAAAGATCTCGTATCGTATCGTAACAGTAGTCTTCATGACCGACTTGTTCCCGCTAGTAATAGGAATTCCACGTGGGCACGACCCCTTAAAAACCACCTTAGCGTTTTTTATTTTTATGCTGTCGTGTCAACATTAAATAATATAAGACTAGCAATTAACCCGATTTTAGTTTATAAACAGGAAATTTTAATTTAAATTTGTTATGCTAAAGAGTTATAATATTATTCTGTTTCCTCTTTAATTTAGAAATGTAGTCGGCATTGCCAACAAAGACAGACACTTAACAATTTGTTCAGTTACAAGAAAACTGTTTTTTTATTTTAACATTTTACTGCAGATCCAATGAATCGAGGGGTTTATGTTGGCAACATTTTCAGGCCATGTGAAGAATGAACTTACACTATTAAATTTTAGACTACATCAAGTCAACATGGTTTCAATAACATAAAATCTGGGTGTATGAACTACATCCAGCCCACTCACGGTCCTTAATAACTATGTTTACGGTTCTATTTTTGTTAACAGTCCCGAAAATTTGGAGCTTGACGAAGCTATTTTATTGTAACACTTGAAATGTAAACATATTTTCCGTCAAGTTGTAAAAAAATTGCTGCCGGCAATTTATGCTTTTATAAAACCTTTTCCTTTCTAAAGAAATTTGCAGTCTTTAATTAAGAATAATAAAAAATTCATAAAACTCGCGATACAATCTTATGCAATACTTAAATTTACAACTATAGCAAAAATCGCCTACGGTGCTTTTTATTTTAATTTATTCCTGAAATTTATTTCTCTTATGAAAATTTTTCAATTCCTAAAGGTTAAGGGCACTTCAAGTTCACATCCCTTCATTTCAAATGTGATGCTCCTAATATAGGACACTTAATGATAAATACGATTATGATTTTGTTATAGTGAAACAGCAATTGCTATTATGCACCACGTGGGAAACTTTGCAGTTTGTAATTTTATCAATCGATAAGAACAAAAGTAAAGGAATTATAGCCGACAATAAATAAAATAGATTGTTTATGTGGGCCATTTCATGACTGCCATTCAATTTAAAAAGGAACGATGGAAATGTTTTGTAACAAACTCACCATTTCTCTTATAATATTTCATTTCATTTTTCATTACAAAAATATTTAATAAGTTTTAGTCACTATTACTTTATATACCTACATTTTAATTATTTTTCCACTTATATTTTAAATACTCATTTTCGATAGGGGCTGCTGGGATTGAGACTAACGCAAAGACTCAGGGATTGAAACCTCCGGCAATGATATTTTTATTAGTGCATGATAAATTTATTATTTACTATCTGATGTGCCCATCCTTCATACCAAGCTTCTCGGGGGATCCCAAGCTTAGAAATTTTAGGATTTCAGATTTTCCCCATCATACTGAAGATATTATTTAGATAGTTTCTGTTCTATCAGGTCAGATTCCAAAAATCTCAACATCAATTTACATTAATTTGAAAGTGCATGCGCTTTAAAACTTTTATAACCCTATTTATAGCAAATGATAGCAAAAGCGACATTTTAATTACCGTTGTTTCGTCGGACGTAATTGTTTAAATATTCCTGTAGGAAAATTTCCCTCGGGAAATGTACACTAGATTTAAATGTTATTGACTGTCACAGGCACTATTAAATGTTTCGATTAATCGATTATGATCACGTGATAATGTGTAGACGCGATATTCTAATAACTTATTATTTTGTGAATTAATGATGTTTATGCACATTTGATGGTGAAACCGATACTTCGTAGTTATCGTCTGAATTTGGTCCGAATTAATTAGATTCAATCCCACGGCAGCTTACCATAATTTAATCAAAACTTGCAAGTTTCCTGTCTAGCGCATAATATTAAAATTGCAATATTTCTGTTGGTATTTCTATTTATGTATTTATGTATTAAGTTCAAACCTGAAAGTTTTGGGAGGAAGATTTACAAGGACAGAATTCCATGAAACCGGGGTTTGAGGCCTTGGAACTTTGGTGTTATGTTCAAAAATACCACAAGGATATTTGAACTAATCTTGAGATTTACAATATTACTTTTGGTCAAAACCTAACAGTTTTGGACGAAAGATTTAAAGAGACGGAAATCCATGAAGCCGACGTCGGAAGTCTTGCGAGTTTTAAAATGTTGTTCATCTATGATGTAGGGACATTTAAGTTCACATTTGAATTTACAATATTTTTCCCTCAGTTGTTTTAGCAAATATATAAAAGCTGTAAAGACAGAAAATACTATACAAATTTATATTGCTATGAACTTTTCTATATAAAATTGTACGCCTCGGTTTGCCTTTGAGCGCCACTTTCAAATGAAAGAAAATTTATAAAACTGCAAATATTTAAAATTACGGGTGTCCAATTTTATAAGAAAGCTCACCACCTCGTCCTTCTTGTATAGCTCAGCCTTGAGTCTCTCTCAGAGTATTGCGGATTATAATTCAATTAAGGGATGCAGCTTATTGAGTTGAAATAAATTTATTTTAGGAATTTTAAAAATGTAAATTGATTTAATAAAGAAATGCTTAAAAATGTTTGAAGAGATAAAATGATCCAATTTTGTGTTTGACTTTGATCAAAAAAATTCGGAGTACGGTTCTGTTTTGTTGTTGAATTAATAAAAGAGATTATTTGAAGTCAGAAATATTGTTTATATTGAATAAATAAATTCGTAAGCGCAATAATGATAACAAATAAACACAGATAATATATCTGCTGGCAAAAATTATACAATTATCAAAAATACCAAAATATCGAAAATAATGACGATCCAATTCTTCTTTCTCTTCCAAATGCTTGGATATACTCCAAGTCTTCCCGTTGTCCAATAACGGATTAAATGTTTATTTTATTAAATTGTTGCTCGTAGCGTAGAAAATGTAAATTATAAAAATGTTTTGTTCATGAAATAATTGCAAATAGGATAGTAAGTACGTCCTTTCAGTAAAATGCTGAGGGCCAAAAGTTTAATAAAATTATAATTTCAAATACCTTTTGAATTAGCAATCCAGCTTGTATAAAAAGCTTGCGCAGATGACACAATTTTGATTCACTCGCGCACAGTGTTGAAGTTGCACTCAGCTGTTGTCGTAATTTTATCGTGTTGATACCAAATATCGCTTCTGTTGAACGTGATGAATGCGGTGTTGATTGCACAAATTTAACTTGCTAATTATTTGTTTTAATTAGATTAAATACTGGTAAGTTGCTTGGAGTTGTTTAATTCTCAGATATTTGCTTTCTGAGTTGAAATAAACACATTCTTATCTTTAGATTTCGTAACTAATGGTGGCCATTTTGATGAAGTTTATACATCAAATTTTAATAACAAATATCGGCAGCATTACACGTCCGTTCAATTTGAATATCCAATTTCAACTTTCTGCACCACACGTCCGTTCATTTCGAGTGGTAAATTTCAGCTGATAAAAGTTGCGCAAATTTCCAAATTTGTGTCCATTTCGAAGTACTTGTAAGTCAAATCATTTCTTTGCAAAATTTTATGTTAACCAAATTTTCTATAATTTTCAGGGTCAATCACATTTTTGTAGGGATGAATTTTCCATAACTTTCCAAGAGTTTTCCAATACAGAAGCTGTTGATGTAGGCATATTTCGCAGAGAATTTGAACACTTTGTTATCACTTAATACCTTTATCACGTTTTGAGCTTTATTTACCTTTTTATCGATTTCGAAGATCAAATTATGATTTACACATACAGTTGAATTTTAGATACATTTTGTTGTAAACAGATTTTCATACAATAAGTTATTTACAAAGAAATTTCAATTTAAAGTACACAAATTGTACAGGTTATGTTTTGCAGATAACAATTTGCAATAAATTTCATTATTTCTAATTTAAAGTGTCTCTTTGTGAGATTTTGATATGGTCATCTCGTTTATGAGTCTATTTAACAGGTTTAAATGTAGTCTTCCGATCTTTAGAGATCTTTGTAAGTTCGTAATATCATGAAATAATGTGAATGCTTTTATCTTTTCAATCTGAAATTATTAAAGTAGGTCAAACTTGTAAAATATCTTAATTAACTCAGAAACTGAATCATTTGCATCGGGTTGGTACATTTTGAGTCACAGCAATATGTATCATATTTATCTCCGAAAAAGTTATCGTCATTTAGCGCCCTAGTACGGAAAGTAAAAATGAAGTGTTCTGATTGGTTACAAGTAAACTTTGTCTGCTTTTGCAACCAATTAGGACACTTATTTTTGACATTCCGTACTAAGGTGCTAGATGGCTATACCTTTTTCGGAGATAAATATAATACATACAAAATTCTATAGCAGTTTCTAACTTTGCAGCTCTTATAGTATATCTATATAAGTTCGTATAGTTTTTGGATTCGGTTACAAAGTCTTGTTTAATAAAGAGTCTTCTGAATAAAATGTTTTTCTAATGTATATCAGACTTACAGTTAAAATTAAAATATTTTAGCATTTATTTAAGTTCCCTAATTTGCATTACAGAATAATTTTACAATACGGACTAAATTACCACTTAATAACTTAAAAAATTGTGGAAAACCATTTTAAAGCACCTTTTGTAGTTGAAAAGACAATCAACAAGTGGCGCTACTTAGTTGAAGTCACAATAAATTGGTTTGCTATAATAATTGTAATTCTTCATTTGTAGAATGAATTTAGCCATTTGTTCCACCTTCCAATTTAGTAGCACCATCTGTTGATAACTTCTTGAACTCCACCAGGTTCTTCCAAAACTCCCATAGGGTTTGTCTATCTTAAGTTTGACTTCTTACAAAATATTAGAAATTTGATTACATGAAAAATTTAAATATTGGAAATTTAACTTGCAAATGAGGAAATTTGAGGAAAGTTGCTTAAGATATTTTTTCTTATCACTTTGTGCCAGTGTAGCACTAGAAATATGTCCAAAATACTGAGGGAGGGGGATCACAAAAGCCGGAAAGACATTTTGTGCTTCTTCAATATAATTTTAACTTACATTCACTTAACTAGAATTAAAAATCGAATATGATACCAGTTATACTCTTAGCGTTTCAGTTACTAACTAAATATGCTTGATTTTATTGATTTAATTTTAAATCCAAATAAATTTACTTCGATTTTTCTTTCACATTTTTAAATAAAATTTTCTAATTAAAAACAAAGTAGGAAAATGAAATTATTTTTTAAGCTGAGTATTTTTTGCAAGAATTTTATTATTATACATTTTTAAATTAAACAATTATTATTCGTTAACGATTAAGATATAATTTTTAAATTAAATTTTGAAAAACAATTAAAAGTACATTAAATAAGTTTATAAATGTAGCAGTTTTGCTTGAACTTTTGGACTATAATACATTTTAAAATTTTAGGAACTTTTTATTAGGATTTTAGTGCAAGTGGAATATTTATTATTTTAATAATATTAAAAATTATGATATTAAAATATTTTTCATAATTATTATTTTTAATGTTTGACCATTCCACTCGAAATTTACCAATGCACTTTTTAATTACTCTGAAACCTGAAACTTGGCATAGTTGTGAACTCTAAAGGCAGCCACAGACTATCGGCTTTGTTCGACGTACTTGTTCGACTGCTTTGTTCGACTGCTTTGTTCGAATAGGCCACAGACTTGCAGACTTGTTCGACGGTGTTATCAAGACAGAGATAGTTAGAGAGATAGAGACAGAGAGACAGAGATCAAAGCCGTCGAACAAAACCGTCGAACAAATCCGTCGTTCTTGTTGGCGAACAAGTACGACGGAATTACTGCCACACACCCACAGACTTGCTCGTCGAACAAAGCAGTCGAACAAGTACGTCGAACAAAGCCGATAGTCTGTGGCTGCCTTAATGATACACAAAAACCATTTTATAAATTTTTGAACCCATCCCGCCCCCATAGATGGGTGTATACAATTTTTAAAAGCGTTTTTACGTAAGGAATATTTTAGCCCCCCTCCTCATGTTTATCATAAATAAACATTTTTAATCGATATAACCTTAAGTTTTTATTTAAAAAATTACTTTCGAAAGCCTTTAAGAAATATAAACTTTGGATTATCATATTTAAAAAAAATTACTTCAGGAACGCTTTGTAACTCCCCCCCTCCCCGCAAGGATTCGTAAGATTTTCTAGACTCCCATCCTCACTTAAATCATACATAATTCCGTAATAAACGGACGCTGCCTAATTAAAATTAAGAATTTTTGCAAATTCTTGGTAAAGCGTATGACAGCGGTGCTTTATTGATTGGATTATGTATCAAAACTAGAAAATAACGAAATGCAAACTTGCAAGCTAAATTCTTAAGATTACGACAATTGCTTTATATTTTGTTAAAGAAAGAATGCACTAAAAAGTTATAAATAGTTTTTCAAAGTATTCAATCAATTGGCAAAAAGCGTGGCGCTCTTTATGCTATTATCACATGATATTCTACCAGCGGCGTCTTGTCCAAAGAGTGCACAAGAGCATGCACACTTCTATCCAAAGCTGAAAACACAACTACAAAAAATTTAATCATAATTTTATTAAACAAATAAATATTTTTCTTCTTTTTGTACTTGGAAGCCTTCCCATTAATTAAAATCACGAGCAGTCATTGCAAATTAAGTTCTGAAAAGATTTCTGTTGCATTGACCGGGGGGTCTGGGGGGTATGGAATACCCCTCAGTACATTAGGCGATCAGGCGGTAAAACAATCAATAATACACTAGGGGGGGAATTTTTTTGCTTTTTTTGACTTGAGTATTTACGTTGATAATGAAGATATATTGTGCATTGCTAAATGTAACTCAACCAATAGATATCAAAATCAACATCAGCGTTGTAATGTAAATTTACATGTTACATTTTTTTACAGGATAAAACAATTTTGATTTTGTACAGTTGTAAAACCGTTAGAGATGGTTTAGACCGAGAAAGGTAACAAATACTTCGATCATGACAAAGTCAAAATATTATTCATAGAGATTTACAATACGATGCCGAAGACCGAGCTAATTGTGACGACCACAGTCCACGAATGTCGGACAGTAGTGATAAGAATAGTTGTGTATAAGTCCCTGTTAAAAATCCACGTCAGTTTTTAAGTTACCTATGCTTTATAATGTAAATTTACATGGTAAATATATATGTAAAGTTATAACATTACAAGGACATACTATGTAAATTTACATTATAAAACTGTAATAACTTACAGTAATAGTTCTCAAAATACATATTGTACAATATTAAAAATTAAAATATAAACTAGCGTTATCATGTAAATTTACATATTAAATCTTTGTAACTTCATATCTTTGCAATTGTAAATTCGCAACTTCATATAAGGTAGATTTACCACATAAATTTACATGATAAAACAGGGTTTTATTAATATTTTTAAAATTATAACCAAAGTTTTATCACATAAATTTAAATTTATTATATTACGGTTATTGTAATAAGTTTTTATGATTATGACTGGTTGGGGATTTAAATTAGGTTGTGCGGCCTAAAGGCTGCATGGTCGTGGGGTGGGGTACGGCCTAATGAACCAAGTTAAAGTTACAGATAAATTAAGGCTGTGATATGTTTTAAGAACTATTATTAGTAGGTATTTACCTTGATAGTGCGGCCTAAAGGCCGCATGGGGGCCGATCAATAGATCAATTTAACGTTACAAACAGATAATTTAAGGTTATATATTTATGGTTACTATCAAAACAAAAACCACTAGTTTATCGAGTAAATTTACATAGTCAATCTTTGTAATTTTGTAACTTTCCATAAATTTACCATGTAAATTCATAATTCGACATGCATTCACCATGTAAATTCACATGTTAAATCAAGTTTTGAACTTGATTTTTGACAGTGTAGTTATACTTTTTCATTTTTAGCATATAGGGTTGAAAAAATTAAATTAAGTTATGGTTAAAAAAGTTTTATGATGCCGCTTTACTTTTCTTTGTGATATTAAAACTCAGTAATTTGTATTCCCATTTAAGTAATTTAAGAAAGGATGCGTATCACATTCTAATTTATTGCAGATCAATACTTCTGAAACCCCCCACCCCGGTGCAATGACAACAAATATACAAATTAATAGCTATCAGGGAAACTCCAGGTTTCTTGCTCAAATTCGATCAAATTTAAAAAAAAATTCCTCTTGTGGGGATCGTGGGTTCTCATGGGTAAATAATATTCTGGAGGTATGGAATATCCCCTAGAATAATATGTTGCGATCCAATAATTTGGAAGTAACACCAAAAGTTGTTGCTAGATTCTGTAAGCAGTTGGGGCGCTATACATTACAGAAATATTTTTACAGTCTCACATCACGGGGGTCACGAGCAAGCCTAAATTTCGTCGCGTCTTTTTGGTCATCTGTGGGAAAACTTTATTCGTCAAGTGTGCTTGTTTTTCAAATAAATTAATAATAAGTAGAGATAAACTTCTAATATAGCGTTTTCCCGTTTGATTCGTAAAAGTTTCTTGACCACCTCCGTGCGTCGGTGTGCACGTAAAGCCGTCGGTTCCCAATTATCCTCACAGAACTAATTTGAAATAATTTGTAAAATACAGGTTTCAGACCTAAAGTAAGAGAAGAAAAAAAGAAGCCGTTTTTCCAGGTTTTTAAATGTTGTGCCCTCCCATTGAAAAACGTCACGAGTCGCAACTGTATTCTACCGACAATAAGAGTGTCTCGTAAACTAATCTGCCGATATCAAACCCACACGTTTTATCAACTTGATGTTGAAATGTTTGCCTAGATTGAAAAGTTATTTTTACCTCTTAATTGCATTTTTAGTTGTGTTAAAAACAGCATGTGTTTTTAATTTTTTTTTAAATTTTAATCATAACTTAAGTCAAAGTAAAATTTAAGAGTTTTTACTCTAAGGCCACAATTAATATGCCTGACGACTCGGCATGCTAAATCTTCGCGGGGGGGGGTAATAATGACATTATTAATTACCTATAAATAATTCTAAATTATTTAAGCCTTGATTATCCTTATAAATTTATAAAATAAATTAACAAGTTTTATTTTGTTTCAGGAATCGGTACCAGACGGGATATGTGCAAAAACGTAAGTACTACCTAAGGTTTACTCTTTGAATTGTAAATTGTAATGTAAAGTTTTGAATAATTAAAATAATAATCCGGTAGTATATAAACATTCGTTGCAGACCTATATAACCACACTAAAATAAGAGCATATCATTGGCTGAAAATTAATTATGAGTTACAGTTTCATGCTAGCACCTCTCGTTTTTGCTGGTTGATTTATGTTGATAGTGCAACCATTTCAGAGATATTAGTTCAGTAATTTGTTACCAAGCAATAAAAATAATAAAAAGGAAACCCTTGATATAAGAATTTACAATATTATAATATATTCTTTGTGTTATTGTCGTTCGGTAACAAGTTTTGCCATGCATAATATATATTGCATCTCATAGTCGGCACTATATTTGATAATATATCATTGTATACATCAAGGCATAGTTGTTATATTAAATTTTATTTTTCTTTCTGAGCCCAAGTGTATAACATCCCTCGTTTAATAAGTAGATCTCGCTTTCGTGGATATCTAAGGTGTTCTCAAATAGGTCACCCATCCAAGGGTGAACCTGATTTAATTTTAACTATTCAAATTTGAAAAATTAGAATAATAGAAAGCGAACACAAATATAAATGTTTTGAAATTCAGCCATTGACATACTTCTTTTTTCGTCAGGTTGCGTAGGTCGGTAAACGATGTTTATATGCAAGCTGACATTTGAAAATGTATAATATAGAAGAAAGCGATTAATTGAATTTTCAGTCAAATATGCAAATAAAGTTTTGTTTGCATTCCATCCTAGATAATTTACACCTTTGGAACATTTTACCATTTATTCAATTATTTATTCCCACTTTATGCATATTTTTGCAAGTGATTAATTTATAAACGTGCGGAATATTTAGAACGTTCATCGAAAATTTCAATAATCATCTTAAAAGTACTTTAGTGTTAATAAAGCATTCAGAACAAAGTCTAAGATTCTATTTTGAATTTTGATTGAAAATTTTATTCAATTTGTGTTAGAAAATGAGATGGATAATAATGAACTCTATTAAATTGATGAATGCAGATGTGCGAAGAGCATTAAAATTAAAAGAATTAACAGCCATCTTCTCGTTCGATCACTTTGTACGACGTGTGCTTGGTTGTTTGCATTTTTGAAATTTAATAAACGTATAAGTATTGCACTTAAAAACTCTCTAGTTTAACAAATATTGATGGCTGATATTGTTTGCGAAAAATTACTTTTCATCGATCTTCGTCTCATTTCATTTCTTGTACGTTTAGAATATTCAGTTCTTTGTAGCTATTTTGGCATCATTTCGAAACCTTTGTTGCTGACATTTCATCTGATATAAATTTAATGATTTCATTTGAATGAGCATTAATTTAATTTTTACAAAATAATTGGAAGTCAAAAACTTTAATGTTATGCAGTGGCTTCCACCTCCATCCCCATTGTGCGGGCTAACCATGCTTTTTTTATGTGTTGTTGGAGTGCGCCACCGGAGGGCTCTATGTAAATTTAAGGATACTAAAAAATGCGATTCATTTAAAGGCGAAAATAAAACTCATATAAGTCGAGGGGTTTCTTTTAAGTTGCTGACTGGTCTTTTCCACACCGCTATGTTTAGATAACCACATTAAAAGCAACTTTGATACGTTTCCCTTACAAGCAGGTTGTAGATTTTACATTTACATAATACAACAGAGTCGCCTTAGAATTCATGAATATTATTGAACTTCTGCGTATTGATACGCTTGTAAATCGTCCGCATTTGAATTGGCGTATCTCCGTGATAATGGAAGCGTCATGCTCCGAATTGAAACTGTAACAAAATTGATTAGTAAACTTAACGTAAGTCCAATAATAGCTTCTTATTTCACGTTGGGACAATTACGTTGTCTAAAGTTCACAAAATAAGAAACGAATAGGGGCAGATGAAATGAAATCGATATTTATGAGATCAGAAAGTTTATAGTCGTTTCAATCTATTTAAATCAATTTTTCTATTTTTAAAAAGGAATTTTATTTTTGAACTTTAATTTACGGTGACAAAGTTTAGTTTGCAGCTGTTTTATCATCCAAGTACCAGCAATTTTGTAGCGTAATGGTCAATGCTTCTCCGTGCAGTCAAGCCTCAAAAACCGATAACCCCTAACTAGAAAATTTCGTTTATACCTAACCAAAGGCGGATTGATTGCGTGGAAAATGTGGGAATATTCGCATGGACCGTCCGTTTTTAAGTCGTTTTTTAAATTTTGTATTGAAGTGTTGTGGTAATTTAACCGAATAATTTAGTTTTTGTGCCTTCATCTGACAACACTGGTTTTGTACAACTACAGCGTCCAGAAACACATTTTTTCCGGATTACGCCGGAAAAACGGGGATATTTTTATGATTGCAGGTTGGTATCATTGCCTGTTACGCTGTTAATCTTATGTAACAATAACATAATTTAAAACAGTTTCGAGATCAATCACACTCAACAAAAACTTATGAAAAAGTGAACATTGATTTTCTTAGGTTACGATAATATAATATCAGAAAACAGAGATTTTAATTTTGAAATTCAATTATTTTGGTACCACCAACATAAAAAGAAAATTCCTAATACCAAGTATCTAAACCAATTAGCAAATTAAAGAAATTGGCAGAGATAGGTTCAAAGGTCAAGAACCCTAAAAATCGACGCACAAGGCTCAAATTCGTATATTATGTATGTATTTCGCCCTCTTGGCTCCTCCTTGCGCAGATTGGGGTTCTTTAGCTTTGAATAAAAATCGACGCAGAAAGCTCAAATTCGTATTTATATGAATTGCGTCCCCTTGGCTCCTCCTCGCGCAGATTAGGGTTCTTGACCTTTGAAGATATGTCTACCAAAATTTACTCCACAGACGAGTCATGTAGGATCAATTCACCACTTTGTTGACTTCAGTAATGACCGATATGGTCGACGGTTTTTAATTTCTGAAAATATATTAAATTCGGAAAAATTTAACGATCTTGTAAATAATTCTTCGACCACTTTTAGATAACCTGGAATGCTGACAGCTCTAATTTTGGCTTCTTCATTTATTATCAACCTAAAATGGGCTTTTTAGGGATGACCTTGTTTAGCTCGAGAAAGGCTGCAAGTACGTCAAACATGACGAAGTCAAGAAACTATTGACAGAGCTTGACGGTGCGAGGTCGAAGGCCGAACTAATATTAAGACTTCTGCAGTCCGTCGGTCTATCACAATAACATAAAAATAGTAAATATATAACACTTTTATGTTTTTTAGTAGTTGTTGGAATTCGATGTAAATTTTTATAAAAATTCTAAAACTTTATAAACAATTTGCAGAATACGTATATCTGTGTAAAGTTACAAAATTACAAAAATATATAAATTTACCTTATAAATTTACATTATAACATTCTAGAAACTTACAGCGATATTTTAGAATACCATTGTTACAAATTAAAGTAAAAACCTGTTATTTTCATGTAAACTTAATATAAAGTCTTTGTAATTTTGTAAATTTACATTATAAAATACAGGCTTTTATTTTGACTTTTAAGATTAATATCAATATATTATTATTTAAATTTACCTGGTAAATGTTTGTAATTTTTAACTTTTGCATAGATACTCGTATACCATGTAAATTTACACTTTTAAATATATTTACCAAGTGTAAATGTAGGTATATGATAAACCAAGTTTTTATTTTGATTTTTATAGTGATTAGACGATTAGAGATGCATAGAGATCATAGAGACGATTTGCATTGAGAACGGCTAGAAATATTTCGAGCATATGTAATCAAAAAATTATTGATAGAGATTTTGCGGTATGTGACCGAAGACCGAGCAGTCCGCCAATCCTGTACAGTAACGTAACAGTATTAATAACAAAACAGTTTTGTATAAGTCACTTTGTTAAAAATCAGCGTAACTTACCAATGTTTTATAATGTAAATTTACATGACAAATCTAGGTTTAATTACAAAGATCTACCATGTAAATTTACATTATAAAATAACTCTAGTTACTTACACTAACATTTCACAACATATGCTTTCACTATTAAAAATTAAAATAAAGATCTGTTTTGGCATGTTTTATCACTTAAATCTACGTGGTAAATTTCTGTAAATTTATAACTTTACATATATTTATCGTGTAAATTCACATGCTAGAACAGATTTTCGTGTTAATTTTTAAAAGTGGTTTTCATCATTGGAGATGTTTTAGACCGAGAAACCCAGGACATATTTCGATCATTACAAAATCAAGAAATTATTTCTAGAGATTTACGGTGAGAGGTCGAAGGCCGAGTTAATTATAACAACTACAGTTCACCAAATTTGAATAATAGCATAGTATTATAATTATTTAGCAGTAGCATAACAGTTTTTACTGGTAACAATTCATGTAAGTTACCTATATTTCATTATGCAAATTAAGAAGGTTGATCTATGTAAAGTTGTAACGTAACAATGATTTACTGTGTAAATTTACATTATAAAACTCTAGTAACTTCCACTAATATTTTACAACATATACACTACTAGAAAACAAAATAAGAACCAGCTTTATCATATAAATTGATATGACCAATCTTTGATTAAATAATTGACCATGTAAATTTATAACTTTACATAGATTTACTATGTAAATTTACATGATAAGAAATAAACTTTTGTTTTGATTTTTGAAAGTAAAACCAATGTGTTATCACATACATTTACGCTACAGGCAGATAAATTAAAACTATTATATGTTTTAAAAATTATTCTTAGTAGATGATTACCTTGATTGAGCAGCCTACGGGCCACACTGGGAGAACCGATCAATATATAAATTACTGTGTTACAGGCAGTTAATCTAAGGCTTATTACATCCTGTTACAATATAAACAATCACCAAAAGTTTTGTACTGTAAATTTACATGGTAAATCTTTTTAGTTTAACTTTGCTTAGATTTGCCATGTACATTTTTACGTTTACATAAAATATACATATTTATTATGTAAATTTACATGAAAAACAGATTGTTTTACTGTCTAGGTACACTTTCTAGTTTCAAACATAAAATGATACTTTGTTAAATTTTCTAGCAATTTTAGTTGATATTTAATTTTTTGTATTTGAAACTCTCGACAGACAGCTAAGGTGCGAGGCCGTAGGCCGAGCAAATTATTGTTGCAATAAATTTACAGCTTCTTTTACTGTAAAAAGTTATTATAAGTTAGTATAAGGGGGGTATGGAACACCCCTCAGTCGGATATAGTCAATATACTACAAATTAAATGTTCTTGTCCTAATTTAGGATATTATTCTATAGTATTCGCGCCTATATTTGCATATACATACTAGGTGCATACTACAAAGTCTTATTACATACTTAGGGGAACTACAGTTTTATAGGCTCGGAAAATCTACCAAAAGTGTAATAATCGCAGTTTATCAAGGTAATTTTGTTTTATTGATCAATATTTTCCATTTAATTCGGAATATAGCTCTTGGCTGCTTTGTAAAGTCTTTCTCTGTTATTTTGCAACTCAACTTAATCACATCGCGTTGATGTTCACTGGGGGACTGTCGCGTCAAGCCATTTCTGTGTTTTGTTTTCTATTACTGTTAATTCTTACTATGGACTATCTCTACGAGGGTGGGAGCCATAATTAGCTAGGCCTTCGACCTCAGAAGTAGTCTGCAATATATGCAGAACAATAATTGATACCTTTTGTGATCATCTACATCCATTAGTTTAGGAAAATATAGTGAACCGGCCGGGTCACAACCTAGAATTTTATTATGTAGATTATTGGTCTCCGAGTAGAAGACAACTAGAATAAAATGCTTATCGTACTTTGCCCTAAATTAAATCCAGTAGGGATTATCAAGCAATGAACTTAACCACTAAGCTATGACCGTCTTTAGAATTGGAATCAATTCGAACAAATTTATTTTTGATATTAAGAATTCCTTAAGAGCAATATTAAATAAAACATTGATTCTCTTTTATCATTTATTTATAGCTTTACATTAAATTTATATTGAACGATGCTTATCCTAGTTCCAGAATTTCCAAATCCGTTTGAAGGGGCGGATTAGCCTCCATAAAATATATTTAAAATTGCGCTTATTATATTTGTATGGTCTTTTGCTATAATTTTGCGTGAGTCGTTGCAATCGGCTCGATTTTCTTCCAACATTTTCGATCATCTGCCTTTGTCTTCTATTCAATTACTACCATCGTCTTCACATCGTTCGTCACCTGATCCCACCATCTCACTCTCGGTCTTGCTCGTATTCTACCGTTGTTGGGTTTCCATTAACTTTTCAAAATTATGTCGTCTGATAATTCAAGGCTTGAGATTTCCAAAACGCTATTCAAACCAGATAAAAATTTGATGCTATCATCATTTTAACTGTTCTGCATGACAGACCAAAAAGTACAAGAATTATAGTTTTTGTCAATAGATAGATACTACCAATAGAGCAATTAGAACCTGCTGAAGACAGTTTGAAATACAATTCTTAGAACTTTTAGTTACAACAAAATATTTCACAATCAGATTAAAAATAAAACGGCGTTGGCAAGATATTTTTCAGAGTTTATAATACGTTATGTAAAAGGAGCATAAATATGTCATGTCAATCCGATATAACTTGAAATTGAGATCTCAATTGCTAGCTTCCCTCCGGGACCAAGCTTTACGATATGCGAAATTTCAGAGTAGCTAAATCACAAAACAAAACTACATATATCGACTAAGGTTGGAATAGCTAAATGGGAACGATCCCGTCGCTCATCATAATATTACACTCTTAGTGCATTTCGCTGAGCCAAAAGTTGTCGTAGACGCCATGGGAATTCCGAGAGGTACTCAATATGTGAACGTTTTAAATTTACCCAATAAAAAACTTTAGGATTATGATTTAAATGATATTTTAGTGTTTTGGTCAAAACGTGAGCAAGAAATTTTAGTTTGAATTTTCAATTATTCCTGGTTCTGAAAGCCATTTAAATAATTTCCACTCGAAAATGTTAGTGGCAGTTCGCCCCTGTATATAACATAATGGATCATATTTCCTTCTTCCTCTTAAGTAGCTTGAATATAAAAAGAAACTTTGACTATCATCGTAGCACCCGGGTTTTCCGCTCTGAAAAGCCCATTTTCAAATTTTCCAAATTGAACGATTACAATTAAACGTTATGCGCTTAAATAATCCCAATTAATTTTAATTTAATGGAAATTGTGCTTAAAACCCCCAATTAGGAAAATGTCCCAATTGAGGTTGGTTAATGTAACCGCGATTTTCTCTCGAGTCTCATTTAAGTTTTCGGTTTTCCTTGAAAAATATTGCAAGTGGCGTCTGAATTCTTCTTTGAGTATTTTCAATTATCCTCGTTTGTTTATATGAATGAATATAAAATGGTATTTATGCTTTTCTTGAAATTCTACCATGACCTTACACATTTGAATGGAACGCGAATAATAAAAGAATTCTTTTGATAGAGCACTTTTCATTTAAAAGATGCGCGCGTAATTAAATTAGACGCTTCGTAGTACGAGGAGTCGAGTCAGTCGATATTTTTATTTCATAATCATAAAACAATTCCGCCACTTTTGTATTATTAGTATTTTAGTTTTATTTTGTACGTGAGGACGCGTGAAATTACGTTTAGGAATTTTTTTGCACTTTAATATTTTATGACGAACGTGAAGTTCTATCTTTTTATAGTTCTCTCCGGACTGTTAATTAGTGGTGGTGAAGCACACATCTAATAAGCCTCGGTAAGCCGCAATAGTACTACGTCATTTAAAAATAACGAGATTCTTAACTACCTGTCAAATACATGCAAAATTGAAATTAATTAGAGTTTAATGTGCATGCCGAAGCATAGACGTCAATTAAGACGCCAAATTCTGTGGGGATTGTCATGGGCGGAAGGAAAAGTAAGTTTCCGACTCTCTCGGTAAACCAGCGTATATACGCAAGAGATTTGTAAGTTGTTAATATTTTGTATGAGTAGGTATATATTTGAATAAGTTTGAAGTTACGGAACATAATTGTCACAAAAGTCGCGAGTTTAACTTAAAGCTTTGCTTAAATACCTCAAAGCGAATCGTCTAGAGACTACAGCCAATTTATGGCAAGAAAATCTTGACGGTTAAGTTCCGTTTGTTTCTTATACGCATCGGAAACTAACCTAACTTAACCCCATCTGTATGAAACCGGTGGGCCACAAGGGAATCCTATCGAATCTTGTCTAAAAACAAGTGATTGGTTAAGTTCAGGTGAAGTTGGCCGAGTGGTGGAGCGTTAAATTGAAAGCTGAGATGAAAGGATCAGGTTTGATTCCTGGTAAAACTGAGGCTGCAACCAACCGCATTATGGGCAACCGTGGGGTCTTCATGTAAAAAATAATCTCTGCTCGTAAACAAAAATGGTCTTAAAACCATAAAAATATTTGTAACGTTATATTATAGTAAAGGATAGGACAGTGGCGGCTTGCGCTAGAGGGCTCAAGGGGTGAAATCGTCCCATATAAGACCGCAACAGCAACTATCCAAAATTAACTATTAAAATAATAATAATTTTAATAAATAAATAAAAATTCAGTAAAGTTAAATTTTTCTTTTTTCCTTAAATTTGATGGCCTTTATGTTCTAACAATTGACTGCTATAGAGACCGGGGGCTCTGGGGGGTATGGAATACCGCCCAGTAAAATATGGTTATCAGGAGGTAAAGCAGTAAAAAAATTGTATGATACTGTTTAATCTTATCCAAGATTTTATTATTTATTGTGTTACTTTTCTTTATGATGTTGTTGTGCTGGGGGGTATTCCATACCCCCCCAGACCCTCCGGATTCCATTCCATTTTTCACCTTCTTTTCCTGACATGAGTATTTAATATCACAATGTGGAGTACTAATTTCAAAGTAACAAAAGGAATTGTCGTTAGATTCAGTAAGCCGCCGATCGGGTTCAAATTACATACACAGTTTTAGATTTCCACAGTAAGGGGGGGGGGTTGCATGGAAGTCTATATTTATTAAAGGTTTATGATCATCTATGGTTAGCATTGGAAAACTGCACTCCTGATATATTCGTGTTTTATCTTAACGGTTATTGCTTAAAACTTCTCTGAAATTTCATTACTTTGGAAGTACATCAGGAAGTAAATTCGCGACAGTCTCATTAATTATCAATATTGACAATAAATAGTGAAAACATTGACATGGAACGTTTAAATTAATTTTATCAATATTGTTAATTAAGTAGACTGTCGTGAATAGCACTGAGGAAGCATAATAATACAATAAACTGATATATTTCTTTAATTTATGCGCCCTCCCAATGAAATAAATTATCACCACTGAGGTGCCAATTTACTTTAAGGATTGGCAGTTTTAACATTTTAGGTTATGTTACAACAATGTAACCTAACTAACTTAACTTAATCTTATTTCTATGAAGCCGTTCGTGGTGATAGCGCGAGAAGTGGGATCTGAAGCATTAATAGTACAGTTAAACAACATTTTTTTTAAAAAATGCATGTTTAACTCCACAAAATCAGCCCTGATAGTAGTAGGTGAAACGAGGGCCTCCCATTGGCTATTAGTACTCTTATACCACGCCCCACCCCGACTTTGTAATAAATAGTGGCTAGATAAAATTTTCCTGAGCGCGACAGAACCGAAAAACGACAGTTCCATAAAATTTAATGTAATACATGTAAGATGAACGAAGAACTTCTGAGGTTAACTGACAAAAATACGGGCAAGTGTTAAGACTAGGTGAAAGTCCACTTACCGTCAACAGAATGGAATGGTAGATCCGCCCTAAATCAAATGCGAACTTCTGATTGGTTGAGCTCTTGAAAATGATCGATTATTGCTAATATTACAGGGGTTATCAAATTCTTCCATAGTTTATTCGCTTCATTTTAATGTTGTCTAACTAATTCGTTTAAGTTTTTAACGCAAAACATCATATCTTCGGATTCTATTTAACGTGCTCTTCTCCAGTCCGCCCTAAAGGAATCTTGTCGAATTGTCGAATGTCTAAGCTAAGTTAAACTCGTAGCACAGCGATCAACTACTGGGTGAAAGTTTTAGTTGGTTTGATTCCTAGTAAAGCTCAGGAGTGAACTAAATCTACAACCAATCACGCATAATTCTTCGCCAGGTAGGCAGCGGTCGAGTCAAAATGCTACTAAAAGTAGTAACCTGCACTGCCGTCCATAGTTAAAACGGTCTAATTAACAAATTGTTTATGCGAACGTTATAACGCAACATTACAAGGCAGCATTACAACATCTACAAAGTCATTTTTCTCCCAAAAAATCAATTTCTTAGATAAGACGTTTTAATTAAGGACGTCAGTGTAAATCCTCAATACATAACCTGATCGGAATCAGCATCAACAGTAAAGAACCATAAAAAATTTAGAAAATATGCCATCAAGTCGGATGTGTGTAAACGCGATTATTCAATAACGATGCAACCGATCCGGATCAAACTGTAATACGATGCACTAATAAGTTTTGTAACTGCCCTTAATCCTAAAAAACATTTTTAACTATTAAATAACTGTTAGCTACTTATCATTTATCTGGTAGCTAATTTACAGCTAAAAAAATTTGTTGGGGATGATCGTCAAAAAATTAGGTACCGATAGAGTGGTCCTACCATCGGCATCGGCGTTAATTTTCTTTTCTTAGTTATCGATAATCAATGAGCTTCAATTGCTTAAGTCGTAATTAATGCATTATTATTAATAAAAACTGTCATAATATAAAAAGAATTGCTATTATCCAAGCGCAACCCGCAGCCCATGCTGAGTGAGACTGAAAGGCCGACTAACTCAATGTGACTATTTATTTTAGAACCTGAAAAGAATTTTAATTTTTAAGAAGAAGGTTAAGAATTGCCGCCATCCGAGTTCCGTCTTGTTTATATGCTTTTTGTTTTGGCTTACGCAGGGATGTGAGAATCTCATACGAGACACCAACTTTACCCACTAAACTCAGAAAATTACCCCCCCCCCTTCCACCAATAATCGGGATTGCGAATCATAGCATTATTCTCTCCTCTGTTCTCCTATGCCTTCAGTTATATTTACTAACTAATAACAAATCAGTGATTGGTTTAAAATTTATTAATCGCCAAACGTTAATTGCTTTAGTCGATCGTAATTAAACACTGCAAAGAAATATTCATAATAAAAATTAAAAATTAACCAGGAGCAGCCGAAGTCCATAGAACTTGGAACATATAAGTGGATAAAATATCGAGTAGGTACCCCTATAAATTGCTGCTCGTAAACAAACATGGTCATAAAACTATGATAACATTTGTAATTTCATCTTATAATTTAGAATAGCGACATTAAATTTTAAGGAGTTGACAGTTACTATAACATTTTATAGTATAGAATCTATTATTTAATATCGAACAGAATACCTGGTATATTTTACGTATTCGAATTTCTCAAACAATCTTCTTTAATAACGATATAAAATTTCCTGTAAGTAGTTTAAATAAGCTGTTTCTATAGTATCTTTTTTTATTTCTTTAGAAGTGCCGACATTCGGCACAAAACAATGCATAAAAATAATCAGCTTATTATTCCCCGAACAACAAATCTCCTTGTTTTCGGCGGCGACAGGATTATTTTCCAAATTGAATTTTAAATGCAAATATAATGGATACCTATAATATAATTTTACTCGTATTGTATATTTTAATTAACTTGCCTGTTTTAACAGCTAAACATTCATTAATTATATATTTTAAGCTCGAAAACTTCAAATGTTGCTAAAAAAACAGCCGATAAGGGATATCTAAACAAGGGTCAACTTTTTCAAAATAAAGCTGACTCGAAAAAAAGTCGGTTTGTTTTGTTCTGGGTGTAATCCCAGAACCCATTTTTTTGGGTTCGAACACGTGGCGTAGGTATTAGCGACAGCTAATACCTGAATTTTTATATTTATTACTTCATAGCTCATCCCTTAGCAACCCTGTCGGTAGCGAAGCTATTAATAGCGGGGTTGTCGTGGCTGATGAGAGGAAGCGAGCTCAGTCCTGTGTGTCGACTTGTTTAGCTGTTCTTGATATATTACAAATTGAAAGGATTGTAGGGGGTGTATAATTTGATTTTATAACAGACGGTGCTTGATCGGGATCACCAATATGATTTGATAGAAAATATGATCCTTAGTCTGAATCGACTGCGCCACCTCCATTTCTAATAAATATTAAAAGTTGAAAAACTGTTCTTCATATTCATAATTGTAGATGCAGAAGGTGATTTGTATTATTAGCGACTTCGTAAAAAAATAGTAATAACAATAATAAAATAAGACAAAAAAAGAAAACTTAAAAATATAGCAAGTTTTTACTCCAATTGAAACCATCAATTAATTTATTGTGTATTGTACTAATAATAATGTACCTTTCACTTTTGATAAATCCTGTTTCAAATCACGATTTAGGTGTGATCAAAGGTTATGTTCATGTTCATGGATTTCAATAAATCGCAACGAAAAAGAGAAATAATTAAAATAAACTCAAATTTATAAAGGATAGGTTTGAATATTATCAAAACAATAAAAACTGAAATTTTTTCTTTAATACTATTAAATTGTTAAGAAAATATAATATTTTTCCAGTGTAAAAAAATCTGTTTTCCTCTCTTTCTTCTTCGTGTCCTTATTATAATCTCAACTAGTAATTCTTTTAGTAGATTTTTTGTTATTTATTTTATTGTAAAAACTTCAACTTCAATCAAACTAATAATTTATTTGTATTTGCTCGTTACCACGATGTTCACTTGAGTCCATTCTGGGCGTTCTCTCTGATATCAGTGACTTTTGTAGCGAGTTAGTAAGGTTTGGCGGACGAGAGAAGGGAGTGCAACAATACTGACGAGCTACAAAAAGTACTTTGGGAACAGTTTTCTTTCAAAGTTTCTTCGTTGTACACAATATTCCATAGGATCGACCAGACTACTGAAATTTTGTGGAACAAAGATTCTCCGTCCCCTGTGTGAAAACCGTTCTACATATACCTCGATCAATTTTTTGTCTTGATGTACATCTTCCCATTGATTTCTTCTTTCGTTTTCTTCTATCGACAATTATTTCAGTTGATTCTTCATGATCTACTGTGAAAACCACAGTCTATTCATAGTAAATATGAATTCCATATTAGAATCTATAGAATAATTTTCCCTTTTCGTAAATATACAAAAAAAATTTCCTAGGAAGCGCTAGGAAGCTAGTAGTAGAATAGAAACTTACGAAGCTGAAAAAACATGTAAGAAACTGGGGCGCCAATCAAACATTTGAAATTGCATCTTGCGGTTCAGCTCTAGGAAAAACAACAAATTATGAAAACAAATTTAAAGTTCGACAGTTGGTAGACTAAAGTCTCAATAAAAACAAAAGTTATCACATAATAAAAGTTTACTCGTCAATATAATGTAACAGCCTTTCTTACTCTTCGATTCAAAAATAATACTGCAAGTTAAAATACATAAAATTTTCAGTCAATATAAACTTCCATAATCTAAGTTTATGTTAACTTCTAGCATTGAAACCAAATTCAGGGTTCGATATATTCAAAGGTAGTCAACACCTTCTGTTTCTAATTCAATGTAATTTTACTTGAAAAGTCGAACAGATGTTCCCGCAATTCGCAGGCTCTAATCTAAATCAAGAGATATAATGGGTAGCACATTTTCTCGCTTAAGGTGGAAATTTAAAAGGACCTGTTTTTTGTTATTTATACCGGGTGTTCAGTTCAAAAGTAAACAATCTAAATAATTTTCTATCGAGTAAATTTGAGGGAAAAAAAATACGGCGGTTTGGGGGTGGACGTTCAAAAGCAATTCTGTTTGAATTTTAAATTTAAGGAGTGACTGCTGCACGGTCCGACGGGAAATAATTTTTCATTTGGGAACGGTCCGGCCGGCCGATAATTTTTATTCTAGAACGGTCTGAACTCATTGCATGCAGTTGTTTAACGAGGAGTAAATACTCTGAAAGATTTCTAAACTAAAATCTTGGAATCCCTTCTGTATCCAAACGGTTATGCGACCCGGACTGGAAATAATTTAGTTAGGGGCTATTCCCTTGGGCGGCCCTCTTCTGGAAGTTTTTAAAACAAGCACAAAAAATTCCCAGGGCGTGATTGGATTAATGAGGTTCTCGCCAATATACGCAAAATAAACATTAATCAATAAATATTTATCGAAGTTACAGTAAATGCGACTACATATTTTAATGTAGTCACATTAGTAAGTCACAGTAGTAAGAAATAAATTCACCCACCCCCCCGCGGCCTTTAGTCCGTATAATGTATAACCTATGCAAACTCGTACTAGCGATAATAGTAATTTAAATTGACTTAATTACATCTTGAAAAAAGCATTCCAAAGGTAGATAAATTAATATTGTACTAATTATTATTATAAAACAAATTTTTTCAGATTGAACGACTGAACGAAAAGTACCAAACAGACCGTTTTCGAATAAAATATTGTTGGCCGGTCCGACCGGTCATAAATAAAACATTATTGCGCGATCGAACCGTACAGCAGTCACACCCTTAAGTTACTGTTATGCCCTCAAGGATATTGCAGCTTTTGAGTACTTCCAAGTTTTTTTTACATTGAACGATTGAACTGAAAATACAAAACAGGCAGAACTGCGCATGTACGGGTTAGACCGATTTCGAATGGAATATTATTGGCCGGTCGAACCGGCCATAAATGAAACATTAATGCGCGATCGCACCGTGCAGCAGTCGCACCCTTAAGTTTAACGCCCTTCCCACCAGCACCCCCTACCTTGTGACACATCATTAATTTATAAGTGGGAAAATCCTCGTTCATGATTCGGTTATGAATTAAAGATGAAAATTGAAACATGAAACAAAAAATAATTTTATTCGGAAATTATTTTATTTCTACGATAATAAATATATACGAGTATGTGCGCTCCACTATCACCTGAGATAATAAAATAATCAATTTCAAATCGCACTGAAAGCCAGCATGAAAAAAATGTATCAAGCAAGTGCGTGATAAAGTTAGTCCGAAAATTTGAAGAAATCGGTTCCATATGCAACAAAATTAATTAACAATGCAGAATTTTGGATTCCATTTCGCAAATGGAAATCCACAAGTTTCTTCCTTATAAAATTCAAATTCGTCAACAACTTGGCGAAGACGATTTTGATAGAAGAATCGAGTTTTATGATGTCCCCAACAATGGGGACATTTTCCTAAAACCTGCTGTTTCAGCAGCCACCGAATTTCACGACTTTCGTGCGCGCAAAAATGATCAGTTGATGACACAGCTTTAGGGGTAATCCGTAAAGGACGTCTGCAATATTTTCCGACTATTCAATCCCCATCCCCTTTTGTCACAGTTAGTCGCAATCTTTGGACCTCCCTCCCCCCCTTCCCAGGAACGTCATATGGTCATAAATTAAACCCCACCCATCATTTTAAGCTTCTATACAAAGTATAGCAAGAAGCCTTATGATGATCTGGTTTTTGTTGACACGACATTGAAAAATAAAGGAGGAAATAATTTTACGAAAAATTACATAAAAACATATTCGGATACAATTTTTTAGAAATCCCAAAATTGAGAGCTTTGCTGACATCACATTTGTCCAACCCCCCTCCCCCTGCTCACATATTGTAAAAAAAACCTCTCCGCAGGCGAATCAAGCTTCTTTATGGATGATCCCTTACGATGACCCCAATCGCTTATTGATAATAAATTGAACTTTGAAAATAAATTAGTTAACTAAACGTGAATTTTTTTTTATTTTAATAGAAGCTCAATAAAAATAAATTTTACTACTCAAATTTTTATTACTATTAATTTTATTAATAAATAATCAAATAGTAATAAAATACGTTATTATAAGTCTATAAATATTTGATGATAACAGGATTTACTGTTTTTTAAATTATTTTTAAAGGGTTTTAATACAACTATTTTAATTTTCAAGTTTAATTCATTATAAACAATTCTTAATAATTAAAAAATCAAATATTTCAATCTCACATTGGTTTAGTTTCTAAATTAGCAACCCAAAGCTATTTTCGTGCGGCCTTCAGGCCGCACAACCATGTTAATCTCGCACTTTTAAAAAAGCAATGCATACATAAATTTTTTATCATATTAAGTTGGTTTTTGTCAAAATTTTGATTCATCTATGACTGGGTCGATCAAAGAAATTAGTAAAAAGCAGGGCGGTGGGGACTTGGCGTTCCCACCCATCGAATTTTTAACAAAGAAAATTTTTTTCTACAATGTTGCAATTTTACCTAATTTAGTTTGTGATGTAGCATTATTTTTGTTGAAATCGAAAACCAGATTAGTTGTAACTGAATAGTTTTGAGGAAGTATTAGAAAATAATTAATTTAAAGCCGAAGATAAGAGAAATTGAATAGTTAAATGCAATGTTATCAGGCAGCTGTGCAATTGTATTGGACAAGCCTGCATACTATAATGAATAAACTATTAAATAAAATTAAGGAAATTAATTTTTAAATTAAGAAAATGAAAAATTTTAAACAGCATATTATTTTCTCAAAAAAGTATGCACCCCCATTGGCCATTTTAAACACTTTAATTTGACTGGCTCAATGTGGTGCATATAAAAAAATATTTGAATAGACACTACGTAATAATTATTATAATATGGCATATGATAAGTGATAAGAGAGGCATTAGGTAGGAAGTGATTGCCTTGGCTATGCGGCCTAAAGGCCGCATTAGAGGGAAATTAATTTGATTCAGAATCAGCTCGGAATTGTTTAACAAAATTGACGACATCAACTTGCGGGACACCCCGTGTCCCCTATTTCTTCCGATTGGTGGAACGGGGAAGGTTAAACCAATTTAATGACACGAATCTACTACCTAGAGGGGAGTTATTTAACTGACCTGCTCATCACTGGAGACTTATGGTTTGCTATAATTCGGGGGAGGCGATTACAAATTATATTTTTCACTTTCAATCTCAGTCTTCAGTGGTGTAACTACCATACTGCGAACGTATACGTTCGTATTAAACAATTTTATTCCGAGTTGTTTTTCAACTTACGAAGGGCGACGTCCCGTCACTCGCCACGTACTAGTCGCTACTAATAGTCAGGGGCGTTTTAGCATTTGTAAGTGAACTTAAGGTTATTTTGAGGTCTAAAGTTTTTAATTGTGCTGAAACCCTACTGGGTACACCTAGGACTGACCACTTTACCAACCCGCAATTTGTGGAGCTAAATCTCATCAGTAAAAATCTCTGGCGTCGTTTAGCTCTTGATCAGCATACACAGTAAAAAATAAAATAAAAACTGAATGGCCATTTCACACCTGAACCATCGCAGCTAAATTTGAGCTATTATGGAAGAAATATGTTTGAAGGTCATCCCAAAATAATCCTTACAAATTATATCAAATATTTCGTAGTGCTTTCGCTAAACTAA
The DNA here is from genome assembly GCA_932274525.1 of Podabrus alpinus. NCBI lineage: Eukaryota > Metazoa > Arthropoda > Insecta > Coleoptera > Cantharidae > Podabrus > Podabrus alpinus. The sequence goes on along the minus strand of OW026456.1, from coordinate 65,560,880 downwards.
ACTGCAAAGATATTTTGGTGGTGGAGGTAAGATGCCCTCAGGGAGAGATATTTAGCGGTTAGTTGTCCCCACGAGCAGGAAATACAAGTCACAACCCTAGCAATATTGTCTAATGGTATCGAAAGATGCTATCAAGCTGCTCAACAAGCCCCTTCTGATAATATAAAGAAAATAAATCGTGATAAGCATTGACTATCTCGAAATCCTCAAATCTTCCTGGCTTGCTAACCCAATTTCTATTACAATTATATTGTTTTTATGGTCCACTCTATGTTTATCTTCTATAACGTTTTAGTGCCTTATTTGTTCAAAAGGAACGAGGCTCTAATTTTGTACTTCATCAAATAAATTTCTATTTATATAATCACTGTTCAGGAACACAGAAAACAATTAACTGGCTCGTAAAGAGCAGCTGACATCAAATTCCAACTGAAAGGAGTAAACAGAGCAAATATTGAAGAAGACAACGTGTGTCGATGACGGTTTGCCCCTTTTGGGTAAAATATCATGCGGAGCTAAATTTAATATATTTTAAACCAGAATTTGCAAGAAAATACATAAAACGACTGCTACATTAAAAATAAGTTCCTTATAATTCTTAACTAACGTGGCATTAAAATTTAATTAAATTTCTTGTATAGGTATTATGGTTAATTAAATAAAACAATCCAACTTGGAAATTTTGCTGTAAAAAGTAAATATCCAGGAAAATCTTTTTGATAGAGATGCTCATTAGTTTTGTCATTATCTGTTAAAATAACAAAATACGAGTTTGTGCAAGATGGAAGGTTCCGTTTTAATTAAGTGAACTAAACTCATTAATACAATTTCGATCAAGTTTTAACTAAATTAGGAAAAATATCAAAATAAGTTCAAACAAAACTCCTATATCGCGTCTTTAATTTGTTATAAAGCTTTTAGTAAATAATTAAAATAAAACGCCCATTTTATTAACAATTGTGACACATAAAATTGCTAATTAAACTTTATAACGTTAATTATTTAAATTAAACGATGTGATATAAGAAGTAAGTGAAGCTTAAGTATAAATTTGTTGCTGCAAGTCGTATGAAAATCGCTAATTGATCCTAATTAATGTTGGAAATTTATGTAAAAACCTGAAGTGGAAAATTTCAAGTATGAAAAGCCAACATTAATTTCCAAATACAAAATTAATAATTTATAACACAACAATTACGAGCAGTCGATCCCAAAAATTCGGTTCGGTAGAAATCAAAAAAGTATATAAATTACAAATAAGGGAAGTTATTTTGAGGAATGACCCAAAATCCTCTAAATAGGGATAAATAAGTAAAATGGGTATACTCTTGTCACTTAAGCGTTAAATTTATCAATGCCTTTTACCTTTAGATTTCGTGTACGCGTAAACTCCTATAAATAATTCCCAAGTTTGCGAAATTTTCATAAAAGTTGCAAGCAACTCCGTATTTAAATTATGCTACACATTGTCAATTTAGTTTGCTTACATTTTAATTCAAAATGCTTCTCGAGTTTCCCGTTTTCAATAACTTGGAGCAACTGAAACTTTCCTGAAACTTGTCCTTTTAGATTTGCGAATTTGCATTTAATAATTTTTTTTCTCATTGTTGGGAAACAGTTCGGTTTTGTGGTTGCAAAACAATGTACGTACTACATGGTGTCAGAATAATTTTTTTATTTTAACAATCGACGACGTTATGCAACCCTTGTTCTATTGAAATCGAAACAAAACCAAAATTATTTAAAAATTTATATTCATTGTGCGATAATAAAATTTTAATTCGCTTTGTGAACACGAAAATGTACAACTCGACGTTAAATTTAAAACTACCTACTAGTTCAATTTGTTGCACTAGTAAGTTTTTTCTGGACGCATAAATATTAAATCTACCTTTTGGGAAATAATTTTGTGAAATATACGATAATATATCATATTTATGATCAAATGGTAACAAAGTTATTACAGTAGAATAATTCCAAAACGCCATGTTAGTTAAAATTGATGGCAAATTAATAAAATTGTCATAATATAATCCAGGTTAAGCATAACCCAATAACAAGTATTGCATGTTGGAATGTTTTTTTTTAATTAGCAGGAAGGATCTGCTCATTAAACCCTTCGGTCACGCAACCGTTTTAAAAAGTATACCAAACTTAAGAATTTGCCGCCCTGTTCCCTTTCTGGCGCACTTGACCCTGTAAATTACTTGTGCAAGTGGAAGCTAGCCTTTTTAGTACGTTGCGATTTAATTTTACACAGAAGCTGCAAATAAAATTAATAACATGTAATAAAAATCTTCGAGCTTGAGTGTTACGTCACGATTCACAATCTTATTTTATCGGGCGGATTTTTTGTGTGATTTTACTCCATCAACAATCTGTACGATTAAGGAATGCTGCGTTTATTCTTCACAACGGTATGTTCATAGACAAAATTAGGGGACGTCGCTCTAAGGCCTTGAAGGGAGTTAAGCGAGCTCCGCTCACAATATATCCTACAACGCCCCACTTAAGCAGCTCCATGTCTTCTGTAACAATTTTGACCGCGTCGGTGAAACTCAATCGCCACCACCTCACGCAGGTTTCTGTAAACATGAGCCTAATTATTTATTGTTATTGCCCTTTAATATTCGGTTTAGGCTAGATCGTAGATAAGTTGGGGGGGGGGGGCAGCGAAGGGAATGCTTCCACTGATTGGCAACAATAAATTTAATAAAAGTATTAAAAATCTTGAAATATTACCAATCAAACATTATGCTAATTTCTAGAAGTAATCAATACAATAATTGAATTCAAATAACCTCAGCTTCAAACGGAAGTTTATATCAATTAATACTGCACAGTGGTAATGACAAAAAAATTACCAATAAATGAAATTACCAACTTGGCGTGGCCAAGATGACAAAAAAAATAGTATTGACTCACCAGCACTTAGAAGCCTTACAAGTTTTATTAAGGTGACAGAAGATTCTTTCCACCTGGCGCTACTTGTAGTGGGCATTAAAGAAGCACTGACATTAATTATGACGAATTCCTCCAGGATTAAATGATGATTGACCTGCGATGTTAAATTGATACCAATGAACCAGGCGTGAGAAAAACCCGTCGAACGCTACTGACTTAAATGGTTTCTCTCCAGTTTCAGGAAAACTCAGCACAATGCACAATCGTTCAAAATAATGGAATTTAAGGTGATCAAAAGCACGGAACGCATAAATTTAAAATTGATATTTATTAATAACAAAACCCTTTCGAATTTGTTTAATCGCAATGGCGCACGAACTATCACAAAATTTGCGACTTACGCACTCCCCATAAAACTGAATAATAATGAAATCGTCCAAATTAAAATTTCTGTGTGAAATCCGTAAGCAATACGCACAGCTTCCAGAATGAGCGAATCGCACGAACCTTACTGGTATCGAAATAATTAAGGCCGTGAAAACTAAGCTTTTAAAGACGAAAAAAATGGTCGTCACAAAACTGAACTTTTCAGCTACAATCCTAGAATAGACAATCATATGGTGTCATTTCTGAATACCAATCAGGCTTCAGGAAGGGTCACAACTGTGAGTCATTGGTTACGTTTGTAGTGGGAGATTGGAAGATGGCTCTTCATGATGATAAGAAGGTATTGGCGGTTTTCTTGGACCTCCGTAGAGCTTTCGAGACAGTGGATAGAGAAATTTTGTTGGAAAAACTTAAAAGTTATGGAATTCGGGGTAATGAATGGAATTGGTTTAAATCATATTTATCTAATAGAAAACAGAGAACTACAGTTAATGGAGAGGTTTCGGAGGCTTTCGATGTTTCTTTGGGAGTTCCTCAGGGAACGGTTCTTGGTGTGGTATTATTTCTGTTGTACGTAAATGATATGCATAATGTAATTAATAGGGCAAAATTACTTCTTTTTGCGGATGACGCGCTCTTGTATTTTTGTGGTGATGATGTGGATGACTGCGTTGGGGTTATTAATCAAGAGTTAGAGAAACTTAGTGTATGGTTTCAAATGAATAAACTAAAACTTAATTTGTGTAAGTCAAAATGTATTATTGTAAATGACAGTACTCGTGATGTTATGATGGAGGGTACTCGGATTGAGGTGGTTAGTCAGATGAAATACTTGGGTGTAGTTGTTGACGATAAATTGAACTTTAAGAGTCACTTTGATTATGTATGTAAAAAAGTTGCGAAGAAATTGCATTTTTTTTTTAAATTAGGAAGAATATATCGGTTTTGAGCTCAATTAGGATTTTTAATGTGATGATAAAGCCTCATTTTGAGTACTGTTCGTCTGTTCTGTTTATGGGCAATGGTGGCATGTTGGATAGGTTACAAAAGCTACAGAATAGGGGTATGAGAACAATTTTAAGAGTAGGTCGTTTTATATCCAAAAGTATGTTGCTAGACACATTACAATGGCAGAGTGTTTATCAAAGAATTGTGGTTAATGTTTTGATGTTTGTTTTCAAATTGAAGAATAAGATGCTTCCGTCGTATTTGTGCGACAATATTACTTATGTGGCAGATGTGAATAGGTTTCCAGTGCGTAATGCCCAGGATTTTCGTTTGAATCTGTTTAGGAATAATAGAACACAAAATATGTTGTTATATAGTGGTTTAAAATTATTTAATGACTTGCCGTTATCTATTAAGATGGAGAAAAGAGTTGAAATTTTTAAGAGGAATGTTAAGAATTACGTTAGTTTGCGTTTTACTTAGAAGGGGTTAATGATTTAATGTTTATTCTTTATTGTTTAGGGTGGATTTTTTTTTGTAAACTGATTTTTTAATTTTTTGGGAGTTTGTATAGATTTGTTTGTTTGTGATGTAAATAGTGGTAGTAAATTACCAAATAAAGTATTATTATTAATAGAACTCAAGTTGCGTGCGCTTTTTACACTCAGTCCCCCGGGGAGCGGTTGCGTCGGATACTTTCGTGGTATACCGGGAGCTTATTCCTTTTTTTCCTAGTTTTTGAAATTACGATCACTACATCATCTCCGTGCTCTATTATTTGCACTTCTTCATTAATTATTATGCCTTTATAGTTCGTTTTCATGATCATATCCTCCATCATTAAGTTGAACAGGATCGCTAATAGCAGATCTCCAGGTCTTTCTTACACCTATTCCGAATTCTACGGTTTCTTCCTCTGTGACTCTGACTCAACTGAATGTCCATCATGCTAAAATTTTATAAAGACGAGAAATTTAAATGACCAAATTCTGTAAATTATGTGAGGGCCACCTTATTGTTAATCTCCGGCGTATTATATCCGTTACTATAGCAAGTAGTATTTTACATTATTTGGTCGGTCATCTCTTTTGTCATTCACTTATGAATGGTATTCACTTATGCCCGTACTATTAATAATCACAGGATTAATGAAATTTAGTGCATATCACAGCAACACCTGGTATTTTAAGGAAATCTGAGACTTAATCCTGGATCAGATCTCACACCTCGAGTATTAGTTCGGACATTACTTCCTTTATCTAGTGATAAAGTGATTCATATAGTCATGCATGCAGATGGAAAGTGGCGCAGCAGCTATGGCTTGAATTTAATTATTCAGCGGGCGATGAATTTTTAAATTATTTAAATACAAAGTTATGCATGCCGCTTTGTTCTACTCAGTGACTAATTATGCATAAAATTATGCATCTTGCTATCCTATTATTTTCTTTTTTATTATTTTTTAGATCTATCAACATCTGGGTTATCAACACCTGTCTTTCGTTAGTTTTTCAGTTGGTATGCGTTATTTTTTGGAAAGGCTTTTTGTTAGGGGTGTTTTGGTGAAGTTGATCCTCAGTACGTATATGATAGAAAATAATATGCCGTCCAGGCAAGTCAAAGCGTCTTTTTTTCCTATTGAGCACGCTCTTACCTTTCTTTAGGCTACAGTTCCGGCAACTCAAATAAATTAAATAAAAATAAATAAAAAACGAATCAAATTTGGACGCCACGGGAAAAGTTGGATAAACGTACTAAGCCACCAAAAGCCTAACTTTCTATAATGCTAAAATTGTGGTAATTTACAATATATGACCCGATGATAGGGTTCTCAAAACAGTTTTGGATTTACGCTAGCGCTTGTTTATTCTTCGTGGATCAACACATTGTTGGAAAAAAATTGTTTAAGATGCAGGACCCTGGGGGGTTCGCTCGAAGTATAACCACAACGACAGGTGGATTTCCATATTTGACTTAATAAACAATCCAATAAACTCAATAAACAATCTGAATCACAAAAATCATCCAGACGTTCCCAAAACTAAACCTCGGAGCCTTAAAAAAGGGCTAAATGAGTGGTAATGAGTCCCTGCAGAAGGAAAGCTGCACCGAACAAATAACTTGAACAGTGCTCAAACAACTTTCAGCCACCCAAACGAATTTACTGGGAGAAACCGAAACAAAATATTTGACTCTTAACTTCTCAGGCTCTAATTTCTATAACCTCCGTTTTCCCTTTATCGCTCGTCGTGCGCGCAAGTCTACTACTCACCACTTGTACCGGGTACTTCGAAATAGATTGATACACTATAAATCTGTTAATTTTGATTTTACGGAAAATCAAAATCCGACTAACATAGCGAAGCGCAAACTTAAGCGTGTTACAGGCTGAACACAGCATTATAATGGAGCTAAAATCTCCAATTAGGAAAAGTCTACAAGGGATTTTGCGGTACCTTTGGACGGATTCATTCGGACGCTCACATGTACATTCTTTCTAAAGTTACGCCTGTTTGTAAATTTTTTTTTGCAAGGCTTAGTTTGAGAGGTTGTCGGTGAGCTAAGCGCGTAAAGTTGGCCTGTAGTAGTAGAAAAATTTACAAAACTTGAATAAGTTTAAAGATTTGGACAAGATAGGTTAAAAAATGTTTCAACGCGAGAATCGCCTGTCGTTTGTAAGCGATTCTCGCCTCTAATGTTAATAATTAAAAGGTAAAACGGGTCATTTTTAGATTATTAGGCGAGTATCGCCTGAGTAATACCTAATTACCCAATATTAATCATTTTTACTCAAATTCATCCACACTGTAATAACACAGGGAGGCCACGAAATGTCTGACCTAAAATATAAATATAGTCATTGGATAGTAAGTAGATTATTTTTTGAAGATTCCATAGCTTTCTAATTAGTGAATATATTTTGAGATAATACCAACGATTGTGCGCCAATTGAAAAATGTTGCTTCCAATTTTTAAGGCTTTACAATTGCGGCATCCACATGTGGCCACTATGACACTCGGAATAGTAAAAATCAACCAAATGATAGGACTAATGTGACTTACGCGAAAACCGTCAAATTTTCGCTCCATCCGCCGCTTGTCACGTCTGTAGGTGAAGGGTACAAGACAGCTAGTTCATAGGAATTACCCAGTGTCGGAGCTCGCTGGGTCGCTCGAAAGCGTTCGTGGGTTCGTTTAAATATAATTGATCTGCTTTGCTAAAATAACTGTGCCCAGAGCGCCAAGCGAAAAAATAAATGATTTCAGATACCTCTTAGTCCTTTAAATCATCACTAAAAAGAAAATAATAAATGAACAAAATAATATCTGAGCACACACAGATGTGAAATAGACTCTACTATAGCTCATAGTAGGTAAGCGGAATACTTCTCATGAAAAAGAACGAACTGCAAAACTTAGTTAAACAAATTAACTAACAAAAAAATTTCTACCAAGGCTAAAGCAGAACCATTGTCCGTTGTAATAGATGGAATAACTAGTACCTAGATGTTGTGGTACTTAGTTATGAAAAATAAAATGATAAAATGGTTTATGATGTTATGAAACCAGTAAGTGAACGAACCTTAACAGATTCTCCTGATTCATGATGTTATCGAACCAGTAAGCAGACAAACATTACGCCAACCAACCTCCCATAAGATTCACGGCAAGCTAAAACGTATTTTAGCTTGTGGAATAACCACATAAAAATCAAAATTAACAACACATCAAAATCAATAAAAACAAACATAAATTGGCAACCAAATGGTCGTTGCCTTAACGTGGTGGAAATTTCGATGTTTGCCGATGACCAAAACCTGTACAGAAGCCTGGATACCATCGCCGAAAACTACTCCCTAAAATCGATCAGCCGAACGTTCGAGTGGTCATACAGATCCCGCCAAGCAGAACCACTAGCGAACTTCGCAGTCGAACAAGCGGGAGCGCCGACGACAAAAATCAAACACCCTGTACGTTGGTCTACATCGCTGATTACTTAAAAAAAACACATAAATAAAAATAAACACATAAAAAAAATGTCGAATATAAAAATTTCAAATTCAAGATTTGAACGTATGACGACCAGTTTGGATTTCCAATGCCAACACATTCAGCCAGCGCCGTTCGATACCATTCATCGAAAATAATGCTTTGTTCAAATTCACAAAAATAATTATTAATTCAAAATTCAAAATTGATTAATAATTTTAAAACACAAAGGTTTGAACATATCGCATTTATATCGACGCCTGCGAACGCAAAAGATTAATCGGCCTTTAATCACGTCGAAACAAAAGTGCAAGCCTGCAAACTGACGATAACTTCGGCCAAAAAAAAAACGATCGTAGCAAAAGTGCGAGGCAAAGTAAATCAAGATGTTAAACAATTTAAAAAACAACAAAACACAAGAAAAATGATACTAAAATACCTGGAGTCGTCTGGTTAGGTCGTTATAAGTAAAAATGCGGCCAGAATTTTCCTAATATGGCAGAATGATAGCGATCCCTCGTATGGATATCAGCTTCCAAAAAAAATCGGTCAGGAAGCATAAAAAAAATTGGGCTCACGCTAAAAGAAAATGCACTCGTGCTTCCGCACTTAAAATCCAATCTTATCACTTTAAAAATCTTCGTAAACTTACAAAACCATGCAGAGCGAAAGTTCACACGTCTGCCTCGTACTACAAAATTTTATCGACCTTTTCTTTTTTGGAAAACTGCTTTACCGACCTTTTTGATATAATTTGGAAAAATTCCGACCGTCATTTTGGTCACCTAACTCACAGGCGTAGAAATACACAAATCCTTAATTAAATTCGGTCGACTTTAAGATGGTAAAAATAAATCGACCTATCCAGGTATCAAAAATAAGAATTAAAAAATAAACTATTTCGCTGTGCGAAACATAGTAACAGTTTACTGTTACACTAAAAAGCGAACGTCTATGGGTTACAGTTTGTTATGATCGTAAGCTACCTAAGTGCGGCCTTCAGGCCGCACAGCCAATGTAATTACGTATATAATAGCAATAATATGAGCAAAGTATAACAATAATCATATTTATGTACTTCTGATAATTTTCTATTTTTGTTATCGTTTTCTGAAAGAAACGTTGCTATTCAAAACCTCTAAGACTAACTCATAACATTTAATAATCACGTAAACTCGCTCACTAGTATAATTTAATCAAAACTTGCAAGACTACATAATTAATTTAGAAATTACTCGTTCTCTAATAATAATTTAAAATTAAAAACCTTTCCAGAGGTCTACAAATAAATTGTATTCTTACACGTACGAGACTGGCACCAAAGATATACGAAATGCATAATTGAATTTACGAACGAAATAAATTCAGCTAAAACAAATAATATTAACAATTTTATTATAAAATTTGAATATTAAATGTTATGAATATTAAATAATTCAAATAATCAATATATATTTATTTGAACTTTTATATAATACAAAAGTATTTTATCTACTGCAGAAAAAACTGAACGTCGTGATTATTATCCGCATTATAATGCAAAGGTATATAATAGATGTTATCTTATGATGTAAACTAGACAGTGCCTTAAGGGGGTATTCCACTAATTTGCACATAAATCTAGGCGATTTTAAGAATTTTGTTTAGAAAAAGGAAACAAGATAGAAATTTTCTGTTATGGTAGGATATTTATTACATACTGAGTACACAATTTTGAAGTTTTCATATAAAAATAATCAAAATTTGTGCTGCTACAGCTTCCTGAACGTAAGTCGATTAAAAAGTTGCCCAGCGATGTTGGGCAAGCTCAGGTCCTTAGAGAATCCTTTTAAGGAATACATTAAAAATCTTATTGCCCGAGTTTGGGAGGGGGAAGGATATGAAATGCCTCTAAAAACTTCTGGAAATCAATGCTCAATATGACAGTCGTTGGGCAACATTTTAATATCATTACTTCCTTAGTGCTCTTACATACAATAAAAATTTTAATTTCAATAGCAACAAGCCAACGCAGTAAAACCGTTTTGTTTAAATTAAACAAAAATTTTGTTCGGATTATTAGGTTCAAAACAAACAAATATTATTCAAAGCAAACAAAGTATGTTTTGATGAAATAATTTTTTTTTATCAACAAACTAAACTTGTTTCAAACAAAATTTACTATAGCTAATAAAAGTTTTCGTAGTGTCTATATAAAGAAATTTTTGTTGGAATAAACTAAATTTGTTTAAAGCAAACAATCCTTTTTATTAACAGTAAATTCATCAGTTTGTTTGTGTTATAAGCGATTTAATAGTTTCTCTATTACGGGAAAGTCGTACAGCCTGCTATACGATTGTCGTGGTTGTGCGGCCTAAAGGCCGCACTGAAGCTTTCTAGGTTGGTAACTTAAAAGTGAACCTTCCACACAGAACTGGTGTTATATAATACATAAATAAAAATATATAGGAATTAAGGCGTAAATTTTCATCAACGTGAGTATACTTCAAATTCAATATCTCAAATTCAATTAGAAAACTTGAAAACAGATCTATTTTATTGTAAAACATAAAAGTGCTCATTAAATTTTCTAAGATAGGAAATAAAACTCGTTATAAAAATCGTTACAAATTTATCTCTCTGTTGCACAATTTACGCAATTACCTAACATTGAGGTCTTTCGCGCGGATCATCTAGGCAAATCTCATACATATTTGGTAAGTGCATGTGGTTTACATAGTCAAAAGCTTTGCCAAATCCATAAAGATACGAATAGAAAACATATTTAGCGCTTGCAGAACTACATTGTAAAAGTCAAGAATCGCCGTAATGGCAGACTTACCCTTCGTAAAGTTAGAGTTAGGGGTTTAACGCTTATAGCAATATAAGTCCGCCATACTGGCTTCGCCATTTTGTTTCTAACATATTTAACTTTGTATTCATAATAAATGACCTCAAGCGTCCCTAGATATCAAAATGTTGGCTGCAACATTTCGGCCATATTGAGTTTGACATTTTGTTTCTAACAATTATAACTTTACATTCTTAATTACTGACTTCGAAAAACAATATCGCGATTTACGGGTTTTGTCAACTTTTCGTGATTTGGACCCATTGTGTACCAAATTGATTGCTCATTTGCTAGCATATAATTTGCGGATATTAGCCCTAGATATTAGTGGATATTAGCGCTATTCTAAAAGCGGTGGCGACATCTTTGACTTGAGTAAAAATTGTAGGGTTGATGTCGACATCCACGAGCGCTTTTATTACCGCGTGGAGAAATTGTTTGACCAATTCCACGATGTTCACCTTTTGATATTGGTGGAGGAAGGCGTTTGAAGTACCATTGGAACATTTTCGTTTAACTGCTTCCTTTTGTATGCGATGATGAGAGTAAGAGAAATTTGAATTCTAGGTTCAGATTTGGGCTGACTTTCGGAATTTTTCTTGACAAATCGGAATGAATTTTTGGCGGATTTCCAGGTGCAGGACTCGAACTCGCATGGACCGAGAGGTAACCTCTGAAATTTTCCAGGAGTACGCCTCGCCAATTTGTACACTTTGTGGTTTTTGATTTGATGTGCAACAGTCTGCCGTGAAATGGTTTGTTCTACACTTCACGCACGTAGGCACCTTTGTGTAGTTACGCTGGGCATGGTCAAAAAGCTGATAGGTAAGATCTGGTAAGGTGATGCACTAACGGTGATACATATCACCATTTAGAGGTCGAAAATCTTCCGAGCTTGTTTGGATTTCTCGAAGATGAAGAGGAGCAATGGCATTGATTTTTTCTCACTCCCACGCCGCAGTTGTTGGATGGAAATTAGTGGGATGTGTTGCTCACCCAGGGCTTCCATAATTTTTTCCGGTGTAATGTGAACCCCTTTGATCAGTAGTACCTTCAAGAGATTCTCTTTAGATGCATTAAAAGTATGCGACTGCATCTTTTTGTCCCGGAAAAGAGTCGATTAATTTCGATGGTCTTTTTCTGTTTTTGGAAGGATTGCTATTCCATCCCCCAGTGTTTCGATTTTGGCGAACTCAATTTGATTTGAAATGATCAATTGATTGACGGTGAACCATTTTTCTTTGGTTTACAATATGGAAATCCATTGCGTTTTCGTTCGACTGCATCGCATCTACCTTCAAGGCATTGGCATTTGTGAGCAGATCTCAAAGTTTCTTCCTTGGGTGACGATGTTGTGGAAGAAAAGGCGATTGAATTTGAGATTTTTGTACGACCTTGGGCTTTCTTCCCTTTTCACTTCGATGTCTGTTTAAACTTAAGCTGCTGCTGATGCCTCTGGTGATGGAGGCGGAGTTGTGCTCTAAGCCTAGTTTGCTTTTCGTGTTCACAGTTCGATTGTTGACTAATTCTCTCAAAGCGGCCTGGAGTGGCGTGGAAGTGACAAAGAACAATTGTTTCTTCATCATTATTGAATATAACAGCCAATCCCGTTCTAGGTCGTACATGATTTGCTGGATGTTTTACGGGTTTGTTTATAAAAAATTAACAACAAAAGAAATTTGGTGGACCGCACAAAACAGCTACTAATAAGTCCCGAATTAAAAATAGTTAAAGACAACAACTAATAAAAAAAATATCAATCTATTTGGTCTCTCTAAAACACCCTCTATCGGAAATCGGTGTAAATTCTGGCTATATATTGCTGTCTTAAAAAAGGCTAGATTTTCAATAAATTTCAAACTTAATCTTATCGGACTACCGATTAGAAGATATAAATTCACCAAATTACAAATCGATACTGATCTTTAATCTAAAACACACAAGGTTGATTTGGTAGTTAGTCGAATAAGTTAATTGGCGCAGTCCCTAATGTAAATCCGTCGTGATGGTATGTAATTTTCAATTTGATTTTACGATTTCAAAGTAAGTACAACTCGAAAAAGTACTTTCCTAATGATAAATAATAAAAAGTTCTGTTCGATTACTTTAAAGGAAAATGTTATCTATTGACAAAGTTGAACTATAATAAAGGTTACATTAAAGTTAACGTACGGTTGACTTTTATTGGAAAACCTAAAGTTTGTGCCAAATAACAAACGCTAGTCACCACCAAAATTTGTTGAAAACTTCTCAGCATTTTAAACATTTCGTGTTAAAAACCATTAAGCATCAGCGGCAGTTATCGCACTGCGGTTTATGTACGGAGCGCGCAGAAAAAGTGAAATATTGAAAAACTCGCAGAGTTATTCCACGCTCATGGATTATTGAGAGATAAGTTCTAACTTTTTGCTGTTCTGCAAAATCAAAATGCATAACCAAGAAAAAGAGAATTGATATGGTTATTTGTAGGTCAATACGGTGCAGATAGGAAACACAGCGTTCAAATAAACATCACACGCAAAAAAAGAGGAAAAATAAACCGTTCTATCTCATAAATATTACAATCCCACAGGCTTTGACGAGTTGAAAAGGGATCTATAAATTCTCACTACATGCAAATTCTCTAAGCGGGTCTATTTTATACTCCTGCGGTGTTCTCATCATACCAACATTTTCTCGCTGTAATTGCCAAGAACTATCGATAAATGATGTTGTACTATTTTTAAAAGTATAAATTAAATAAAAAATATTTAAATAACGTACAATAAATTGATATTCCGACAGTTTTCTTTGTCAAGTCGAAGAGCGGAATAAATCAGAGGATTGTTTAATATCTGAACAGAAATTTATTGCAGACAGTTATGGTCAAACCCCAGAAATTTGATAACGGACCTCATAATAGCGTCAATCCACCTACAATCAAGTGGGCAATTCAATTTGAATAATTTGTATTTAGGTAAACTTGTGAATCAGAACAACCCAAAATTAACATTATTGGATAATATGAAATTACTATTTGTGACTTTTAATCACAAAGCGCTTGTTATTGCTGTAATTATGATAACACCTTCAAGATTTAGGGTTTAATTTTTTAACACTTGGAAAGAAAAGTTGGTTGAATTCAGCGACTGGTGGCCACTAGCCTTAAGAATATCGCAGTGAAAACGGAAACACGAACCTTTTGAAAATCCGTTTTTCAATTACTTATCGCAGTTTGGCGTATTTCCAAATCTTGTGCGCTTGTTAATGAAATATGAACAAATAGTTCCAAAAAATGTCAAAAATACGCATTAGTCCCTATCACCATAATATCAAATAACCGTAGAAGGTGAATTTAAATAAAGCAATAGCGTCTTGGATATTAATAACTGCCACAGCTGTCTCATCATTAATTTTATGTTAAAATTGCACGAAAGCCTTAATGATGAAGATTGTTTTCTAGTTTCCTCAACACGAACACAAAAATTACTCCAAAATTGACATGATACGAGCCTGAACGTAAATTTTACGTTGTACAAATTTGTGTGTTTTGCTAAAATTAAATTTATTATTTATTTCCTGAATGCAGAAAAATCGTTTTCTATTTTTAAAACAAGATAATAATGCTTATTATATTTTTATATTTGGTATTATAAATTCAGAATAAAAATTCTCGTGAGAGATTAGAGAGTCAAATGAGTCTGATGAATACATTTATATGTTTGGAAGTATTATTGTAAGTTAATAACTTCTAATTCAGATCTCCATAATTTCAAGTTAATAAGTAAATTTAAGCTAAGCAATTGATGATATTTCTTTGGCCGGGAGGAATAAGAACATAAGTCAAAAAACATAGTTTTTCAGGAGAAGAGTTTTTGTTACTGTGCACTTTATTACTTCTTATGGGAATGCTCAAATATGTTCACAAACAACAAACGATTGTGATCACTTTTGACTTGTGTGCTTTTACCATTAGATGCGGAATATCAATAACCAATAATAGGTATTAAAATCTCAAAACCGCATTTTTTTGACTTATGTTCTTATTCCTCCCGGCCAAAGATTTAATGCGGCCAACAAATGCACTTGCAACGTTATCAGATTCTACAAACATGGTATCAATATACATTTCCATGTAGTAAAAATCCCATGTGAGTGCCCCCCCCCTCCACTTCATTTTCTTAATAAAATTATTGGTGTTATTTGAGCCTGAATAACTTAAAATTTTTTTCATTAGTCTCAAACGTCTTAGATATGATAGCCCTCCACCCCGATCGAATTTTTGTATAACATTGTTGTCAAACGTTAGAGCATAGCTTGAACCTCCATTTCAAATATCCATAAATTTGTAAAACATGCAATTTATTACAATAATGGTTATAGAAGCCCAAACGAAGTTCCATCCATTGACATCAGTTATACACAAAACTTTACCGAGTGAAGGAAAACTGAAAAACATGTCTCCAGCTCCCCATTCCAAAGATTTTGCTAATAACTCCGCAATGGTTGAGGGTCAAATTAGAAGAACGGAAGCTCATTATAGCTCTGAAGATGTTCTAACGTTTGACACCAATTTCACTCAAAATTTCGGCTTAGGGGAAGCTATCATGTCTAGCCAGCCCCACCCTTAAAAGATTATGAAAAGCCTGGAAGCTCATTTTGGTTCAAGTGATGCTGTAACGACTGACACCAACTTTATTTAAAAAATCGACTTGAGCATTCACTGACATGCACCAATGAAACAAATTACAACTTGACCGGAGGGTCTGGGAGGTATGGAATACCCCCCAGGTACATAAATATGATGAAAATTTTCAAGTCTACAATTTTCTATGAAATTGAAAATACCGATAAGACTTATCCTATTCTCTTAATATCATTTCATTATTTCTCTTAATTAAGACCCGGAACCTGGGGGGTGTTCCACACCCCCCAGACCCCCCGGTTTGCATACAACTTTCATACTTTTCTCTTTTACATTGTTTTTCTTGCTTTGGAATAAAATCCGAATTTTTATTATTACTCTTCTACATCTGCAGCTGCAGGTTTCAACAACTGAAATTCTTCAAATTTGTTTAAAATGGAAAATTATAAAATGAAGATTACCAATGGATTAGGAGAGAATAAAAATTAATTTTTTAAGATTTAAAATTAGAGAAAATTATAAAATACAAGTATTTAAAAGATTAATTAAATATAAAAAATATATCTTATAACTGGGGCGTTATGGTAGTGTCATGATTCCCTGGCACCTTCTAGCTAGCTGCCAGTGTTATAAAAGATATAAAATTGATAATATTATGACCCAAGGCATAAACTTCAAAATCTAAATCTGATCTAACTTAACAATTTAACCACCTAACCCTAATCTAGCTTAACATTTTTTTTCCTGTTTTGGAGAAGAGAAAATATTTAAAAAACACCACCACGATGCCATGGCGGGGTACTGTTGAATTCTTACCAACTAAAACCCGCTCCTTTCATGTGAATTGAAGATGCTTAGAATCGATCTCCCGATATTGCGTCACCGTTCCCGCAAATGGTGTTGCACATATGAATCAATGGTTTTATTTTCTTCTTCGCTTTTCCCCTTGTAACGATAAAAGTTTATTTTCAATAACACATCTGCAGCGAATCTGAGGAGACAAATTAGTCCAATGAGACGGTCTAAATTCAGAGCGACCGACTTAAACTATGGATTGCCCCGTTGGCTAGCTCCGGAGGGCAAATGACAAAATACATTCAACCATTACTTCTTGCAAGTGCAGCGATAGTATTTTTTTGCTTGCTAATTAATTATGAATGAACTTCTGGAACTTCCCTTCAAAACTGTCTCCAACGGCCAACCGGTAAAAATGGAGAAATCCGCTTAGTTTTCCGCTGCGCCTTCAAAAGCCTCCCACTTACAAATTGCAAATAACCAAAAATCGCAGCTGGAATATTCAAACCGTTACACCCTTCTTTAGAACTTTCTTCTTAGTACGAGGGTATTTAGGTGTAATCATCTTCAGCATTTTATTCAATTGTCCTGTTTTATCTTTCCTTGCCATCTCACTTTCGCTTCTCTTCCATTCTGTATTTTTCTTCTTCTTCGTTCTTCCGGTGTCTGACCTTTCGTGACTTTCTCTTCTGTTTCCTTGATTCTCATCCTGATGGGTTTTCTGCTCCATTCGTTAGTCATTATCTTTCCTCGAATATATTAAGCAATGAATAATAAGTAACTGTTGAAACAGCGATATCTTGTGAGTAACTGCGCAATCTGAAGGTCCACTTCTACGTGTTTCCTCTCTACCCACTTCCTTATGTTGGAGATCAGCGCATATGTCCACCTCTCCTTGTCATCGTTGTACCATCTTTTTTACCCAATTTCAATAGCTTATTCCTTGGCCCTTTAAAATTCCTCTTTGCTCTTATAAATCTTGTAACTTATGCATTTTATCCTGGCTACCACCAATACCGCGATTGCTGCAATAGTGCTGAGCGCGGTCCTTCTTTGCACCCTGGATAGTATGGCGTAAATAAGAGTCGGTTTCTATTGCTTTATACCATTAGGAGATCCAATATAGAATCACCGAGTGCACTGCTGCGCTCAGTAGCTTCCTCCTGCTATTTCTTGACCCTCTTGTGTTAGGCGACAGTTTTACCAGTGCCGTACATATGGCACATGCCCTGCTTGCGGACTTTTTCAATTCTCCTTTAAGTACCATTTTGTGGTCAAATGTGATCCCCAAACTGGGGAGATGGTCTTACCCTTGTAGAGAAAAACATAAAATCTATGTTTTCCGTCTTATAACTGGGGATAGGACCTTGGGGTTGTCGTGAACCAGTTGAAGACAATGCCACTACAGATTTTGTAGTATGCTATTTGAATTTTTCCACTATGGCACTAATGCCGTCAGTGAAACCCACCAATGTACTAGCTCCTGTTGACATTGGGACCCTCATTACTTGGTTGTAGGTAAGGTTCCACAACTTGGGTCCCATGATGGAACCTTGTGGAACCCTTACGTCACCGCCACCGTATCTTGCATCAATTCCTCTTCAATACTAAGGGTTCTGTTCGTCAGGTAGTCTTCTGCCTTAATGGGCGCCAGAATATCTTGCCATCTCATAGAATTGAAGGCATTTCACAGAGTATCCTGGTGCACCATGTACCCGTCTTTGCTATTTGAACCTCTCCTTTAATTTTTTCCAACACTTCTGTTGTGGAAAATTTATTTCTAAACCCATATTGTTAAATATGTTAAGTTAAACATTTCACATTAACTGATCTAAACTTTACTTAAATCTCACTTAAACCAATAAGAAATTATGTCAACATTCAATATCGAATAATTTTTAATACATTTAACGTGCACCTGAACCTAACCTATCTTAATCTGGAGCTAACCTAATGTTACCTAATCTAACGTAGCTTAAATCTAAACCTTACCTAACGTAAAATTTTAAAAATCCTTACGAAATCTAATCTAGACCAATCGATAATCTAAATTAATATGAACTAACCTACACTTAACTAAAATTGTAACAGCGGGGTCTGGGGGCTATGGAATACCCTAAAAATAGGAACACATGATGAAAATTTGCAGGTCTTCAAATTTGGATAAAATAGAAAACAGCTATAAAATGTATCTCTTATTCTCTATTTTCAATGTTGTTTTACTCCTCTTGAAACCTAAAATCTGGAGGGTATTCCGTCCCGTCCAAATCCCCCGGTTTGTATACAGTTTCAGTTTTTGACTTTTCCTTTACCATAATCTTTTAAGTTAACCGGCCAACTCTAATCTTGTTTTCGATAATATAATTAACTATTTGGAAAGTTAAAAGAAATATTCCTGAAGCTGGTGTGTTGTGACTCCTTGGCACCTTATAGCAAGCCGCCACTGAGTATACAGAGTTAATTCATTCTTAAACGTCTACACTGCCTGACAGTCTAAAGGGCTCGCCACATAGCCTGTGCTGTGCTAGGCCAATATCAAATATTGAAGTAAAAACATAGGGTTTCAATAGTGACGTTCACATAGTTATGAGTTGCTATGCTATTTTGCGCATGACCATGACATTGTTTAACGTTTGTGTTGACATAACACAGAGCATAGCATAGCACAGCACAGGCTATGTGGCGAGCCTTTAAAGCGCAGTCCATTTCTGACTAAGCATTCTTACCGAGATCACATAATATTAGAGTATACAGAAAAGTTTCATAACACATTTTTACTTTTACTTTACCTTATTATACCTATATTTTATGTAATCCTTAACTACGATGGATTCCTAAAAACCGCTACGATAACAAAATCGATAACGCAGTGGACATCCGCAATTTTTTTTATATTTGTTCTTTCCTCATTTATTTTTCAAAAAGCATATTTTACAGAATTGCACCAATAAATTATTTTTAATTTTTATTTTCGAGTTTTTTATGTTGCCAGTAAATTATTTAAAAGTTAGCACTAACGACATTTTAAAATGTCAAAGCGATAGCAGGATTTAGACCGAAGCATGAAAACTTTCCCATTTTTCATGTATATTACCTTTTGGGTCGAAATTTTGGTGTACTCGTAACGCACACGGTAAAAATTTATATATAACATAAGTTAGAGAAAATGTGACATTTTGAAAGTAACAAAGCTGAAAATTCATAAATGCAACGTAGCATCAAATCTCTCTTGTTTGCAAAGTGTAGTTTGTCATATACAGTGAAGCTCATAAAGCAGACCATATGTGTTTTGGACTGAACGTGTCAGTAAATTTATGTCGAGTTGTTCCAACGAATTACAAGGCAGTCTCTCTTGCGGTAATAGTAAATCAATTACTCTTTTAATTTATTTTGTTACAAATTGATCCCACATGACAAAATATATTATTAGGGTTTCGTAATTAAGGACTACCAAATATCGATTTCCAGTTTTTGCTATTTTCGTACGGTTAAGGTATTTCGGAGCCTTCGCTTACTGTTTTTTGTAAATTAGGAAACGATTTTATGTAATTCAAACACAAACAACAAACACTTTTCATTTACTAATGTAATATTTGTTTTAATTAAACGTAATTCACTCTTTCGATAAATTTCCTCGTTAATGTTGAAACGAAAATATCATTTACCGAAATTATTTATAAGTAATTGAATCAAATTGGATTTTATGTTTATTTGAAAAACCTTTAATAAAAATGTTCGGAAATTTAAGTGAGAGAACACGCAGTGCTATATTATGCGATTTTCGCATCGCGTGGCGCTCGAGTTTAATTGCTGAAATATAAGAAAATCTCCTCAAAAGGTTAAAATACGGTAAGGACCTAATTTATTCCGTTAAGTGGATAGTTTTATTATGCAAAATTGTGAAAATTTTAATATATCACGGTAATAAATTTAATAAAACTGTTTAAGTTTGCGTAATAATTAAGACTTGTGGGATTTGAAAAGTTGAAGAAAATGTGTTCCACTTGAAATTAAATTAATTTTAAGGTGGCTTTATCATTAAATATTATATAATTAAAATAAAGTTAACCCAAGTTATGGCCTACTACACTAATTACAGTTAAAATTGCTTTATTAACTTTTATAACTTAGTTCTCAAGTTTGTCGTTGCCAATGCAATAATATATCTTATAACTTTTCGACTGTCAAAATCAAGTTTTCTTGTAGTCGAAAGCACTTCCAAATGCATTTAATACAAGTTCTACTTACAAGGACGTGGGTACTGTAAAATAAAACTTATTCTGTTTTTTGATTATAAACTAAAGGTTAGATTCTTCTATAACTTTGTTAAAAAGTTTTATTGCAATTTGTAATTTATTGCCCCCTTTACGTGATATATGTACAGGGTAGTCAATTTTTGATTGCGTACTATTAAATCAGCTTTAAGAACGTTTTCAATTCGTTATCTTCGTTCATTTCGACATTTATGAAAGTTATAATCATTTAATTATTCTTATTCTACGAAGTTTCTCTTGGTATTGATTATAATAGAGAATTTGTACTGGATTTCTGCCATACACAGGGTGTTTTTCATTTTATATTCTTTTTCAATTTTCCCTATTTTGAAGTTGCAGCCGCACGCTATCGGGATCCCTTTTACACGCTGAATTTGTTCGCATGTAATGACTTACCTAAATTGCCATATTTTCACTCGCGACGCCTGGTACGATTGATTTACAGATCGACCATTCTTCTTCCGATGCTTTGACTTGGAAATAGAAAGACAAATGTGCGATCGATGAGGACAAGGACATTCGTGCTCAAGTCGTACGATAGGACACTTGAGCGGCACAAGATCACGCCAATTTTTGGAATTTTTAGTTCAATTTGGCGATCGTTTGTTGAGTCTTAATCTGGTAAGTGCGGCCTACACGCCAAAACCTTGGAAATCGTATACTATTTATTTATACAATGGAAAAACACCAAAAAAAAAGAGCTTAATGTGCCTATAATCTGATACTCCAACAAGTTCATACAATTTAATTATTGTCACGATTCTTACACTGAGAAAAAACTATACAAATACCAATGAAAAACTTGAATTGCATTTATAATAATTTCTCGGTATTAATGGAAAACTCATTAAAGCTATTAAAATTTAATTTAATGATAATAACAGGATTTTAATAATTTTTGATTTAAAAAATATCAAACAAAAGAAATAAATTTTATTTTGGGCTTTTTAGTTGATAATAAGTGGTATCACAAGCCAATGTCCTAATACAAAAGCAACGATAAATTAGGTGCAATGTTATAAAAGTGGTTTATACTTCAGTTTTATTGATAGCTTTGTTTATTTTCGTCTTTAAATAAAAAAAATATTTGCCAATATTCGGAAAAATTATGATTAAGAAATTCAAAACTTTTGCGATTTTACACTTAATACCTACTCACAAATTATGCGGATGAAAATTAAATTAGCGCATTTTATAAACTATTTATTAATTTTGCACTACTTTATTGTAAATTAAACAAAATTATCTTTCTAAAAATTTTATTCAAGATATAATAAAATTTGCTCCTGGTGGAAGGTTCTATTCGCAATTTACATTAAGCAAACGCCACCTTGCGGAAAAATTTCAAATGAGTAAGTAACGTATTAAATGAAAGTATAAATTCGTTCTTTAGGCTCAAGATATAAGAAAGTTAATTAATTAACAAAATATGCTACAATAAATTTAACGAGCTATAATTTTTGCAAATTTTGAATTTCACGATATACGTCCAAACACAGCCATGTTGTTAGCTGTCGCAACCAAGGGTAATGTAAATCGCGAATATATTCTAGAAGGTCTCCGGGGTTTGAGCACCTCTGAGAATTTTACTTAAGACACACGCGTCTTCCTTTTCTACTTTTTGTTATCATACTTGTAGTAAAACATTGTTTTTTTTATGTGGAATTTCTACAAAAATCAATTTACAAACTGAGAATCGAAAATTTGTGTTACGAGACCAATTTTTCCAAGCTGATATAATTGAATACAAATTCCTAAATAGTGATTAAATAAATTTTTACGGTTATTAACGGATTAATTATTATAAAACTCTGAGACTCACTTTTGATCCCCCCCCGGTAGTTTAAAACCCGGGGAACTTATTTTTGAATAAAGTTATACAAGAAGTTGCCATCTCTTAGATTTATTATCAATCATTTGAGTTAATTACTTTGATTTTCTAATGTTTTTAAATTTAATTGTATATTTTAAAAAAATTTGCGTGTATGCCACTCTGGAAGAAATAAATGGACGCTCATGCTATTTTGTATAGGATTTTCTCCTCTTTAATTTCGATCTAATGACAATGTTTCTTAAAAATTAAATTAAGCGAGTTATTATATAGTCAAAAAAAAACAGCGAAGAATTAAATTCTCAATTGGGAGAAAAGCCGACAAAGGATATTTTAGGGGACTTTTGGGGGTTGATTATGTAAAACTTTAATTTTCCCGGATTTTTGCAAGCTAACAATGTTTTCTTGAACTATGTATTAACTTAATCAGAAATTAAAGCAGATATTAAAATTTTTTTAATTGTAATCAATGAAGTTGATTTAGGTAAAAGTCACAAAAGTTTTTAAATCGCAAATTTTAATTTTCTTGTTCTTAGAAATGTAAAACCAATCATTTCTTCATTTTAAATAATTTATCAGTTACATTTACATTTGCGATACGTTTGTTAAAGAGGACTCGTATAGCATCAGTAAATTAAGTTATTTGAAATATAAATACAAATGCAGTTCTGTTTTAATTCTTTTACATTGAACTATAATAGGATAATCAATACGGTGCTCAATATATAATTCTGATTCGCAAGGGCGTATATATTACACTACTACCTACGGTGTTTCATATGGTTGTGCGGCCTGAAGGCTGCACTGCAACATTTTTCGATTGTCAACTACAAATAAACCAATTGCAGGTGCGTTAGGGATGGATAAAGATAAAGAATTATGCGAATGGATTATACTTATTTGATTTGCAAAAAGAAACAATTATAAAATTAAAAATTAATTGATGGATGATTGGTTATTGGAGTTGGATTTGAAAAATTAAAATTTAGTCAGGAAGTACTGCAGTACATTAAGATGATAATCTTGGTTGTGCTGCAAAAAGGCTTAGTGGGAGGGGGGGGGGGGAATTTATGGCTCAATTTAGCGTCACATGCAAATAAATTAAGGTCTAACTAGTGGGTAATTTAAATTACCTTTGTTGTACGGCCTAAAGGCCCCACTGTTAGTCTAGGCACACTGATTGAGTTTTTGACAAACTAACTGGTTCATATTTATTAAATTTCATCTTTAAATTTAACATTAAATTAAGGCTAGTAGGTGATTTACATAGGTTGTGAGGCCTAAAGGCCGCACTGTGTGGCGAAGGTTCAATTCGGCACTAAAAACAGATAAATTATGGCTATTATATCGTATTAAAATCAAAACAACAACCAATGTTTTATTATGTAAATTTACATGGTATATCTATGAAATTGCATAACTTATTAGTATATATTTACCGTAACTTTACATTGAATTGTCATGTAAATTTACACGATAAAACTTTAGTTTTAATTTCGATTTTTACCCATGTTTTCTATTTGTAAATTATAATGATCGAGTATAGGTCAGGCCAGTACACCAATTTTTTTTGCACTTAATTTAAACGAAATTTTAGGGAGAACCTGAAACTTCCTTGCTTGGTGGGATACCTCCCATACACCCCCCTGAGTCCCCGAAATTACTCTTCGACCATTCCGATCTCATTAATCATAAGTTGTAACAACACGTTTTGCATCCACGACACCTTTCCAACAGGTATATAAAGGGTGACTAGCTCAAAGTCGCGAAGGGGTGGGTTGGTGAAAGGAATAAAAAGGGTCGTGTGACGGCACGTCGCGAAGCGTGTGTTTCCAATCGACGACCGGGCAATCCTCGATCGCGATTCTAAAAATTGTCAAAATCGGTGTGAATAATTTACACGGGGGGAGAGGTAAGTCAAAATCGGTGGGGCTAATATACACGAGGGAGTTTAAATGGGCGCCACGCATACGAAGAACTGAATCTTTTTGAAGGGGACTGGTTATCACACCTTCCAAGCTGGTACGCGACAACTTGATGATCTTACTGCGAATTCTCACTCCGGAAAAGCCTCGCTCAATGACCTTACCTTTACAGGAGGCGAACTTTCCGTTGGTGAAAATAGCTGAATAAACACTAACACAATAATAATAAAACACACAGTTGGGAAATAACAAAAATGTAATGAATAAAATAATATCAGGGGGGAGTTGACAAAATTTACACAAGATACTATCAAATTTACATGTATCGTATAAAAATAAATATATACAATTGACGGAACCTTTCAGTGTGGTTCCCGTTGCAAAATTAATGTTCGTAAAACGATTACTGTGACAAAAACAAAAACTGTCAATTTGCAAAGTATGACCAAGAAAGTTCATACGTAAAAGGGGTGCGTATTGAATACAGCACTCCACAAAAATAGTTACTTAAGTGCAACTCGATAACATCTAAAGCTATGACTCATAAAATTGATCATGAAAATTAATCAATACCATCGATTACCAAAATTCCCAACAACGGGAAAAACAAACTTTAGCTTGTCACCTTATTACGCGCATTGGGCGCACCCTTAGATTTTGTTTTTACAATCCATGGAACTCATATTTTAAATTTCAAATCGATCCGGTGAAAATTATTCTTTTAGAAGACATTTTTAGGTCGGGTTGTAAATTAAAAGATTGAAACATTCGCTCAACCAACAAAATTTACGTTTTGCAAATGTATAATAGTCTTAAGAACTGTAGAGGTAGGAAAGTATATTCATAATATTTTTATTCGCGTCCCATGAACCATGCGGTAGTTAATACAATCTTTATAGAGTTGACGTAGCATACATCGTAGATTCACGCCATCAGCAAGAAAACCATCATTCTATAACGTTGCGAACTAAACGTCAATACATGCAAATGCATTACTATAAATTTTAGGTAGGATCGAGAGACACTTTTATACGATCCATAATCACGAGCCAGTTGTCAATACAAGGACACGCACGTGCATGTTTGAAATCGTGAGAATCAATGCCTTTTGTTTTGCTATCTCGACCATGTGCAGATAAGCAACCAAATGTGCTCGGGTTTAACATGGCAAGGATAGCGATTTCGCAATTGCAGACTTCGATAAAAACAAGTAAAAAGTGTAAAAGTTAGACCCTTTTCGTCCAACCAGACGAGCAAAAAATTGTTTTGCTCGCACGTGTCGTACCAAATTTCTCGATACACTTTGCATGGAGAAAGAAGAAAGCGTGCTCTCACACTCTCGGCATTGTCCAATTAAATCGCGTCTCCCTTCTTTCTAAATTGATAGGACCCAATTACAAGGACCCAAATCAATCAGTAAGTGGGAAAAATCCTAAATTAGAGTAGGGAAAATGCATAAATTGAGCTACAAATTGCATATTAGAGGAGATTCACTTAGAATCTGATACTACCTTTTTCGTATCATAGCGCTTCCAAAAGCGGAATTAACTATCGAGGTCTCACATTTATGAGAGATCTTTAAATAAATACAAGTCATTTGTGCTAAAAATTAGTGTGTGTCAACTGCAGGTACTATCGAACATCAATATCGTCAATTGTTATTAAACAATTAATATTTTATCGAACAATAATATCGTCAATTGTTACTAAACAATTAATACACTATCGAACCTTAATATCGTCAATTGTCATTAAACAATTAATATTTTATCGAACACTATTATCGTCAATTGTTATTAAACAATTAATATTTTATCGAACATTAATATCGTCAATTGTGACTAAACAATTAATATTGTATCGGACATTAATATCGTCAATTGTTGCTAATATTTAATGAGTTATCGAACATCAATATCGTCAATTGTTGCTAAACCTTCAATATTTTATCGAACATTAATATCGTCAATTGTTGCTAATATTTAATAAGTGATCGAACAATTAATATCGTCAATTGTTACTAAACATTGAATCAATTATCGGACTTTTTATACCATCTGTTTATCACGTTTAATCCCGTCGAGTTATTGCTTGCCGCTCGTAAGGCAAGTACGTAGCATTGCTTTTATCGAATGGTACAAAACAGGTGTTGCACTTCCAACCCATGTGTGCATTCTAATCGTTCTTTTTTATCGGACACCACATTAACATTTCTTACTTAGACAGTGCCGGCTTGAATTATTTGTCACTTCGCGAATAACTAAATTAGTGAACTATTTCGTACGGAGACCCATATTTTATCGCGAAATACAGTGCGTGTACCACCCTGTTATTTCACCACCTTCCGATTTGAAGAGTTTTTGGGAAGCTGGTTATTACGCTGCCCTTCTGATATGGTTTGAGACATCACATTCAGCTTCATTCTACATTCTGAAGACGAATCTCACTCCTGAAGGACTCGTCATCGACTTTACCTAGAGGTCGAACATCAACCACCCAAATTAAGTAAGAAACCTTTTTATATTTTTAAGATTGTGATGTTAATTGGTCCTATTGACCATTAGTTGTGTTTATGAACGTTCAGTTCAACCCTGGAAGACGATATCGCAACCATTTTGTATACCTTTTATTTAACTTAATATTATTATCTATTATTAACGTAACTTTTACCACGCCATTCGAGCGTTCAGAGTGTAACCAAACAATTTAACGTAACGTTTCAAGTTTAGCATTGTAGCTAAAGGTTGTTCGTCCCGTTGTTGGGAATTTTGATAATCAATTGCATTGATTAAGTTCCATGATCAATTTTATGAATCATAGTTTTGAATATTATCAAGTTGCGCTTAAGTAACTATTTATTTTGGTGGAGTGCTGTATTCAATACGCCCCCCTTTTATGCAAATTAACCTTTTGTATTTTTGTAAGAGTAATTGTTTTACGAATATTAGTTTCGCAACGGAAACCACCCTGAAAGGTTCCGTCAACTGTACATATTTATTTTTATGCAAGACATGTAAATTTGATAGTATCTTGTGTAAACTTTGTCAACTCCCCCCTGATATTATTTTATTTAATACATTTTTATTATTTCCCAACTTTGTGTGTTATTATTATTGTTGTGTTAATGTTTATTTAGCTATTTTCACCCACGGAAAGTTCGCCTCCTGTAAAGGTAAGGTCATTGAGCGAGGTTTTTCCGGAGTGAGAGTTCGCCGTAAGATCATCAAGTTGTCGCGTACCAGCTTGGAAGGTGTGATAACCAGTCCCCTTCAAAAAGATTCATTTCTTCGTATGCGTGGCGCCCATTTAAACTCCCTCGTGTATATTAACCCCATCGATTTTGACTTAACTCCCCCCCCTGTGTAAATTATTCCCACCGATTTTGACAATTTTTAGAATCGCGATCGAGGATTGCCCGGTCGTCGATTGGAAACACCCGCTTTGCGACGTGCCGTCACACGACCCGTTCGTTCCTTTCACCAACCCACCCCTTCGCGACTTTGAGCTAGCCAACCTTTTATTACCTGTTGGAAAGGTGTCGTGGATGCAGAACGTGGTGTAACAGGATAATAATTTGGCGCCCAACTAAGTGGCTGTCGAGAAAGCCTTTTTGGCATCTCGTATCGAATTTTTGTAGTAAATCAAGTAAACGCCAAATTAATTTTTGTAGGTTTAAAAAATAATTTGACGCCGCCAACGTAGTGGCTATCGAGAAACCCCTGCCTATCGAAAAGCCCTTTTGGCACATTACGTCAAATATTGTAAATCACGAAGTTTCGATTTTAAAAGTAATACCGACGCGCATGAATGGACTAACGAGATTCCATGACGCCCCCCTATTTAGAATTAAAAGTAAAAATTATCGCGATTTTAAGATCAAATATAGTATTTCCGTTCACCATCAATTGTTTAAAGAACAAGTAGAGTCGTGTTTCGCGAATTTCTTTTGTATTCAATTAAATTAATATATTTCACTTTATAATGGCGTTCAGGATCGTACCGGACAGATTACGCAAGGACGAAGTCCAATACGAGTTAAAGATTAGAGGTTTACCTGTTCACGGTTCGGTAAAAGAATTACGTGTTGAACTAGTATCAGCCCTTATGAAAGAAGAACAGGGTGAAAGATACATTTTATTATGGTACCCATTTACTTTCACGGAAGATTTGGCAGCGTTAAAAACGGGCGTGTTAATCATTAATAAATTACTCGGTCGTTTAGAAATTTTTAGTGAAAATGAAACCGACATAAGAATTCAGGTAGAAACGAAATTGGCGCACTACTTTAATAGATTATTTAAATCGAGACCCTTGCTAAATAAAGACAAGGACTCTCATCTCGCAATTTTAGACAAATTGGAAGATTGTAGGTCAACATACGGGTTATTGTTAGCGAACTCTCGGACGAATTTTGCAACAGAGATCGTGGAAAAAATTATCCAAGAATCTGTTGATTGCGTAAGCGAAACTGAAAATTCACTATCGAGCATGACCTCGGCAGTTTCAAATAAAATAATAACCGATGCAAATTTTATCGACCCTACAAGTAAATTTCCGGACGAAATTTGTCAATGTAGAGATTTCAAAATATCGACTCCGGTCGTGAAATTACACCTACGAATTTCCGGTCAAGTCGAAGCCGTTTCGATACTGACAAATGAACACATGTCAGTAAAAGAAATCGACAATTTATCTCGAGTCGAGTCCGACAGTTTTAGCGGACCGCAAAACAACGGTCAAATTAATCACGAGTTTGTTTTTAGGAACCGTGTTAATAATAATAGTATTAAAACAAATAATAACGCCTTTTTGTGTTGGAATTGTGGTGGCACAGGACATTTAGCGTCGCGTTGTACCGTTCCGCGGAAACGTATATATTGCTATCGTTGTGGGAGAAAAGATGAGACCACAAAAACTTGTCCCCATTGTAACTCCAGACAGAGTAGGACCAAGGAAAAAAATCGTTGCAGGGCATAATGCTCCAAAAAAGAGATTAAAGCCCCGATTTTAATATTAAGATTTTTATGTGTGTTTGTTTTTCGTGTGAATGTATGAATGAATTTTGTTTATTAGTGCGTGTGTTTCGTTGCGAATGTATCTAGTCCTTAGTCGTTATTGTTAAAATTTTTTCTCGTTGTATTGTAAAATGTCATCATAACATTTTACCTTGCTTTTTGTACTTTTAAGGAAATGTCGCCATAACATTTCGCTTTGTTTTTATTGCGTGTTGGTTAGGTTGAATCGAAGAGGTCAGGTCTGGTGCGGACCACCGCTGACTGTAGACCGAAACAACTTACATTTTTTTTATCGGTTCATAATGCCGTTTTGGCGTGTACAACCCTTTTTGTCCCGTGCATGACGTAAAACTGCGAACACCCTTACCGCCCTAACGTGGCGATGATATCGCAACCCTTAAATTTTGTTGAAAACTCTTACTTGTCACTCAACTTAATTTAAAGTTTTTTTTTCGTTTCACCATTTTTTTTTTGTGTGAACCCTTACCGTCTATATCGGACGTTGAAAGTCTACCCTGTATTTCGCAACCCTTTCTGTAGAACGAAAACCACCCTAACGCACAATTCCTTAGCAATGCCACCCTCCCTCACATCGGAAATTTTAGTAACAAATTTTTATTGGCCTTCAGCGATTAACGATGAAAGATTTTGATCTGCGTCTTCTACGCACCTTTACGCATTATCACTGCATACCGTTTATAGCGAACCTTGTTTTTTTTCCATCTTTAGCAAATAGCGATAGAAAGTTTTTTTTTGTTGTGCCTAGCACACATGTTCACATCTAGATCAAGTATGTTTAAGTACGCATGTTATATACGCACTCGTTTCCATACGTATTTTATGCTAGTAACACCGTACACTCATTACGCATTTTTTTTTGTTTGCATGTGTCTCGAACAAGACACAAAGCGTTTCGTACGCATTCTTACGCTTTAATACGGGTCACGCACTTACGCACCTCATTAGGTTACGCATTTATTTTTTTTACTTTTTTGAATTTAGTTTCAAGGTTCAATCTTCGAAGTTAGTTTTGTGGGTGTAGTCTTGGAAATTTTACGCACACATTTTAGTGGATTAGTAAAAGTTTTTTTTGACTTTCATTTGCAGACGTATTTCCGAATTTTGAGTTTGATCTAGAGCAGTTTGAGTTATTGTTAACTTTAAGTTTTTTTAAAGTAAACATTTCGAATTTCATGTTACCATTTAAATTAAAGTTTTTTTTTGAATTTAACGTCAAGGTTTTGTTAATTAACGTAAACATTTTAAATTTAATAGTGATACTTAAATTAAAATTTTTTTAGTTTAACGTCAAGTTTTTTTTGAATTAAGAGGGACGTCTTGAATTTAATATCGGCCTTTGGAGCCAAGTTTTTTTTTCAGTTTAACGAAAAGTTTTTTCGAATTGAGGGGAATTTTTTTTTGAAATTAATGGAATGTTGTTTTGAATTTAATCAAAAGTTTTTCAAACTTGATTAATAGTTTTTCAAATTAGATT
This sequence comes from Podabrus alpinus, assembly GCA_932274525.1. Classification (NCBI taxonomy): domain Eukaryota; kingdom Metazoa; phylum Arthropoda; class Insecta; order Coleoptera; family Cantharidae; genus Podabrus; species Podabrus alpinus. The sequence continues at coordinate 65,529,862 of OW026456.1, read as the reverse complement.
GAAAGTTTTCAAATTCAGTTGAAAGTTTTTTTTGAATTTAAGTTAAAGTTTTTTAAAGTTTTTTTTGAAGTTTGACGTCAGTTAAAGTTTATTTTTAGTTTTTTTTTGAATTTAAAGTTTAACGTAAAGTTTTCTTTGGTGAATCAAATCAATCAAAGAGTTTTGAATCCCAGTCCATTGAGACATTTTTCTTTAAGTTAGTGGTAGGGTAACATCTAGTTATCATTTCGGGTTGAGGTCAGTGCGTCACTGTCGCTTCATACACACTGACCATGTCTTTTTGTCAATCGCACGACGTTAACTTGCCCCCACCATCCCTCACCGTTCTTTCTTGGTATCGAGTACCGTTTAAAATAGATTTTTTTTTAGTTTTTTTCGTTTTCGTTTTCGAAATTGAAATTAAGATCAGGGCTGAGAATGCAATTGCATTAGACATTGCCTCATGCCGTGTTGTATTGTTTGGACTTGTGTCCAATTTCGGACAAATCATTTGTCGCAACACACCCTTTAGGGGAAGTTTTTTTAACACACCCTGGAAGGAAAATTTTACCGAATTTTATTTTTTTTGTAGTAAGGTTGTCATAGTTAATAGTTGTTTAGAGTGACCCACTTCTCATCGAGCTATCGAATTATCATGCTGAACATAGTTCCACTGCTAGATAAACATTTTTTTTTGACGTTGATCCACAGTTGGATAACGATCCAAACCCCAGGGTTATAAAGTAATTTCGTGGACTTAGTCCATTCCCCGGTGAATTATCGTCCCATTTATTTTTTTTGGCGGATGACAATCTGCCCCAAAGGAACCTTCTTAGTAAGGGAATTTCGTACAGAAGTAAGGGGTTATAACTCGAAGCAACACTCTGGGAAATTTACCTTTTGTTAGGGAATAATAGATTGACTACAACTATGCTACACGGTCATAACACCTGCCGGTCTAGGAAGAACAAACCCATTAGGGGTGAACTTGTAAATTTGATCCGTTCATCCCAGAGGCATATATTTTGACGCCTCCCAACTTTTACCACGTACTCGGGTCCAACCCAAGCTAGAGTTCAGCGTCTCTGTTTGTGATTGTGGGTCTTACGGCAAGCGAACGATCCCGTGACTTCGCGAACCGCCCTCTCTTGCAGCGGTCACAGCGGCTTTAGATTTGTTTGAGACTTGGGACGTGGAACATTTTTTTCTGTGTAACTTTTTTTCTCTCGCGCTTTTAGTATGTAAGGATTAGTTTAGATTTCGGTTTAGGTAGTATTAAGTTCAGCCTAGGTTTCGGTTTAGTTAATTTTAGGTATCGGTTTAGTTAGCGTAAAGTTTGGGTATTTTTAAGCTAGTTTTAAGTCAGTAAGGTTAAGGGAGATATTTGTTATGTCCTTATCGTACGACAGAAAACTACGTGTCCCCCAAAGTATAAACGGGTCATTTTTCTTTTTGCTTCATTGTGTATCTCGCGTGTCATTTTTGTAATCTCGAGCTTTTCTTTGTTTTTTTGAATTTTCAGTCATGTCATTTTGTAATCTCGAATTTTTTTTTTTGAATTTTCCGTCAACCATTTAAGAAATTATTTTACATGAAGTTATAGGGTACGCTTAGCGATTCATTGGGATTAGTCACCCAGTAAATCGTGCAGTAAGCCAAGTATCGACTGGTGTTGCGTTAGATCGACTACCTAGTGTCAACATTAGTCATGCGTTAATTTCGTAGTCACTTTAGGCCTTTTGGAGAAATATTGTTTCTCACATTCGTCAGTTCCATATAGTAGAGTCACTTCATATATTTTTCAGCAAACATTTAGGTGCAACCCGGACGGTTGTCACCATTTCGAATTTCAGTCAGTTTTCGTATATCTTTTTTTTGTTGTTAAATTTTTTTTTCGTGTATAACGATCACTTTAGTCCCGTTTAAATTAATCAACCCCCCCCGCCTACCGAATTAGATAGGACCGGCTTTGTAAATTTGATCCAGCCGTCGTTCAACTTCTAAACCCCCCCCTTATGTTACATGTTATGATCTTTTGTGGCCTTGTACCCTAGTGGATACGTTCCACTGGTACAACGTCCCCGTCTTGCACTAACACTACCTGTGTAAGACAACATTTAGAGTGAAGTTTTCTCCGGTGCCGACCACCGCAGGACTTCTCAATAAATGGTCGATGTATTTTGCGCATCAAGACTCACCACTAGCGTTGGTAGAGTCAACCAAGCTTTGATAGCTTCATTTTTTTGTGGCAATAGATTGTGTAGGTCCACGGTTAGGCCCCACGTAATATTTTTTTTTGTATTCAATGAAAGCTCCCGTTTACATCAGTGTGGTTCAAGGACGTTCCCTTCGACTACACTGATGAAAGCAAACCATCCCGACCCGTACCGTCAACTATGCCCCACGAATATTTTTTTATTCAGTGGAAACCATCTCAATTTTTTTTCTCGCCCCCCCCATCATTACCTCTTCTCTCTCTTCCGATCATCTCGTCCGGATCGAAGTCATGATGAAGGTTAGTGATCTCCCCAAACGGCTTTGTAAATTTGATCAAGCTAAGCGCAAGTTTTTTTCTCTGTTTCACCAACGATAAATGATAAAACAGACAGTCCCCATCTACTGACGTGCCCCAAACGGCTTTTGTAAATTTGATCCAGCCAAGCACACGTTTTTTTTTACTCTGTTTTTTCAACGTATTGAAAAAGGCAGACAGTCCCCATCGACTGAACCATTTTAGAGAAGGCTTTGTAAATATGAGTACGCCAAGGAAGTGTTACCTTAGCTCAGGTCTACTTTGATCTAGAGTCCGGTGTCTTCACAGACATTTGTGGGTCCCACGGCCAGCGAATGATCGCGTGATTTCGCGAACCGCCCTCTCATGTAGGAGTCACTACGACTCACGGGTTGATTAAGCCTAATGTTAAGTGAACCTTCTCTCTTGTTTCCCGGCATATACGTATAGTCTAGTCACTAGTTTGAGTAGCTATTTCAATACTACAAGTGTTGATGGTTTATTATAGGACAATTTTTATTTCGGTTGAGGTTGCGCGCGTCCCAGTTGAAGAGTAGTTAGGGATAACAACTCTTGACGTAAGGGGAGTGTCACCTTATTACGCGCATTGGGCGCACCCTTAGATTTTGTTTTTACAATCCATGGAACTCATATTTTAAATTTCAAATCGATCCGGTGAAAATTATTCTTTTAGAAGACATTTTTAGGTCGGGTTGTAAATTAAAAGATTGAAACATTCGCTCAACCAACAAAATTTACGTTTTGCAAATGTATAATAGTCTTAAGAACTGTAGAGGTAGGAAAGTATGTTCATAATATTTTTATTCGCGTCCCATGAACCATGCGGTAGTTAATACAATCTTTATAGAGTTGACGTAGCATACATCGTAGATTCACGCCATCAGCAAGAAAACCATCATTCTATAACGTTGCGAACTAAACGTCAATACATGCAAATGCATTACTATAAATTTTAGGTAGGATCGAGAGACACTTTTATACGATCCATAATCACGAGCCAGTTGTCAATACAAGGACACGCACGTGCATGTTTGAAATCGTGAGAATCAATGCCTTTTGTTTTGCTATCTCGACCATGTGCAGATAAGCAACCAAATGTGCTCGGGTTTAACATGGCAAGGATAGCGATTTCGCAATTGCAGACTTCGATAAAAACAAGTAAAAAGTGTAAAAGTTAGACCCTTTTCGTCCAACCAGACGAGCAAAAAATTGTTTTGCTCGCACGTGTCGTACCAAATTTCTCGATACACTTTGCATGGAGAAAGAAGAAAGCGTGCTCTCACACTCTCGGCATTGTCCAATTAAATCGCGTCTCCCTTCTTTCTAAATTGATAGGACCCAATTACAAGGACCCAAATCAATCAGTAAGTGGGAAAAATCCTAAATTAGAGTAGGGAAAATGCATAAATTGAGCTACAAATTGCATATTAGAGGAGATTCACTTAGAATCTGATACTACCTTTTTCGTATCATAGCGCTTCCAAAAGCGGAATTAACTATCGAGGTCTCACATTTATGAGAGATCTTTAAATAAATACAAGTCATTTGTGCTAAAAATTAGTGTGTGTCAACTGCAGGTACTATCGAACATCAATATCGTCAATTGTTATTAAACAATTAATATTTTATCGAACAATAATATCGTCAATTGTTACTAAACAATTAATACACTATCGAACCTTAATATCGTCAATTGTCATTAAACAATTAATATTTTATCGAACACTATTATCGTCAATTGTTATTAAACAATTAATATTTTATCGAACATTAATATCGTCAATTGTGACTAAACAATTAATATTGTATCGGACATTAATATCGTCAATTGTTGCTAATATTTAATGAGTTATCGAACATCAATATCGTCAATTGTTGCTAAACCTTCAATATTTTATCGAACATTAATATCGTCAATTGTTGCTAATATTTAATAAGTGATCGAACAATTAATATCGTCAATTGTTACTAAACATTGAATCAATTATCGGACTTTTTATACCATCTGTTTATCACGTTTAATCCCGTCGAGTTATTGCTTGCCGCTCGTAAGGCAAGTACGTAGCATTGCTTTTATCGAATGGTACAAAACAGGTGTTGCACTTCCAACCCATGTGTGCATTCTAATCGTTCTTTTTTATCGGACACCACATTAACATTTCTTACTTAGACAGTGCCGGCTTGAATTATTTGTCACTTCGCGAATAACTAAATTAGTGAACTATTTCGTACGGAGACCCATATTTTATCGCGAAATACAGTGCGTGTACCACCCTGTTATTTCACCACCTTCCGATTTGAAGAGTTTTTGGGAAGCTGGTTATTACGCTGCCCTTCTGATATGGTTTGAGACATCACATTCAGCTTCATTCTACATTCTGAAGACGAATCTCACTCCTGAAGGACTCGTCATCGACTTTACCTAGAGGTCGAACATCAACCACCCAAATTAAGTAAGAAACCTTTTTATATTTTTAAGATTGTGATGTTAATTGGTCCTATTGACCATTAGTTGTGTTTATGAACGTTCAGTTCAACCCTGGAAGACGATATCGCAACCATTTTGTATACCTTTTATTTAACTTAATATTATTATCTATTATTAACGTAACTTTTACCACGCCATTCGAGCGTTCAGAGTGTAACCAAACAATTTAACGTAACGTTTCAAGTTTAGCATTGTAGCTAAAGGTTGTTCGTCCCGTTGTTGGGAATTTTGATAATCAATTGCATTGATTAAGTTCCATGATCAATTTTATGAATCATAGTTTTGAATATTATCAAGTTGCGCTTAAGTAACTATTTATTTTGGTGGAGTGCTGTATTCAATACGCCCCCCTTTTATGCAAATTAACCTTTTGTATTTTTGTAAGAGTAATTGTTTTACGAATATTAGTTTCGCAACGGAAACCACCCTGAAAGGTTCCGTCAACTGTACATATTTATTTTTATGCAAGACATGTAAATTTGATAGTATCTTGTGTAAACTTTGTCAACTCCCCCCTGATATTATTTTATTTAATACATTTTTATTATTTCCCAACTTTGTGTGTTATTATTATTGTTGTGTTAATGTTTATTTAGCTATTTTCACCCACGGAAAGTTCGCCTCCTGTAAAGGTAAGGTCATTGAGCGAGGTTTTTCCGGAGTGAGAGTTCGCCGTAAGATCATCAAGTTGTCGCGTACCAGCTTGGAAGGTGTGATAACCAGTCCCCTTCAAAAAGATTCATTTCTTCGTATGCGTGGCGCCCATTTAAACTCCCTCGTGTATATTAACCCCATCGATTTTGACTTAACTCCCCCCCCTGTGTAAATTATTCCCACCGATTTTGACAATTTTTAGAATCGCGATCGAGGATTGCCCGGTCGTCGATTGGAAACACCCGCTTTGCGACGTGCCGTCACACGACCCGTTCGTTCCTTTCACCAACCCACCCCTTCGCGACTTTGAGCTAGCCAACCTTTTATTACCTGTTGGAAAGGTGTCGTGGATGCAGAACGTGGTGTAACAAGCTGCAATGCTAAACTTAAAATATTACGTTAAATTGCTGGTTAAAATATGAACGCCCGAATGGCGTAGTAAAAATTACGTTAATAATAGACACTAACATTAGTTAACAACAAAAGATGTACAAAAGGTTGCGATCGACTTCCAGGGGTTTTTGAATTGAATATTCATAAGCATAACCTGTGGCCAGGGTGACCACTTAACATCACAAATCTTAAAAATATATAAAGGTTTCTTACTTATTTTGGTTGTTGGTGTTCGACCTCTAGATAAAGTCGCTGGCGGGTCTTCCAAGAGTGAGAATCGTCCTCGGAATGCGGAATGGAGCTGAATACGATGTCTTAAACCATACCATGAAGTCGGTGCGATAACCAGCTTCCAAAACCTCTTCAAATCGGAAGGTGGTGAAATGACAGGGTAGTTTACGCACTCCGTTTCGCGATAAATAGGGGATTCCGTTCGAAATAATTCACTGGAATAATTATCCGCGAAGCTACAATTATTTAGAGTCGGCACTGCGTAAAGATGAAAACGTATATGTAGTGACCGATAAAAAACTACTGGAATGCACAAATGTGTTCGCAATGCAACACCTGTTTTATAATATACCGATAAAAAAAATGCAACGTAGTCGCATAAAAGCTGCAAATAGTGCGTAACTAAAGTTCGATAATTTAATTGAAATACACGCGATATTATTTAAAAGTTATAAACAAATTGGCGGTGCATGTTCGATAAATAATTCGCAAACTCGCGATATGAATTGTAAGTTATTAACAATATGTAACGAAAAATAGTTCGATAATCTTATTGAAAAGCACTCGATGTTAATTGAAAGATTTAAATAATCTTGAAATGTTCTTAATTGACGTAATAACTTGATTAAAGTCCGATACTGTATTTAAATAATCGTGAAATGTTCTTAATCGACGTAATAACTTGATTAAAGTCCGATACTGTATTTAAATAATCGTGAAATGTTCAAAACAATTACCTGTGTAGTGAAGACACAACATTTATCACAACTGAATTGTTATTGATTTAAAAATCTCGAATTAAATGCGAGATCTTATTGTTTAATTCCGCTTTGAAGCGTTACAAACAGCGCGACTGTACAAGAAGAACGGTATGGGATTCTGTTTAAATCACTCAGAATCTCTCCCAAAATTGCAATCTGCAGGGCCTTTTATATGTTTTCCCATTCCAAAATTTCGTCGCGGGGAGAATAATTCCCACTTAAAGATTGATTTAAGCCCTTATAATTGGGCCTCATTAAATTGGAAAGAAGGGATATGCATCCTGATTGGATGTTCAGCGAAGTGTGAGGACACACTTTTGTCTATTTAAATCGAAAGTGTCGGGGATATATCAGCACATGAGTCCCGAATAACAATTTTTTTTGCCTGTCTGGACTCGAGCAAAATAAGTTTTTGTATAGTTTTTATTCGCTTTCAATATTGTGAAATCCGTATACCTCCAATGTTAAATATTTAACCAAATGACGGCATGTCAGCACATGCGGTCCGATAACAAAATAACTGCATTGATTCTCACGAATTTAACACCGCACGTGTGTGTTTTTGTATTGACAGCAGACACGAGTTTATGGATCGCATAAAAGTGTCCATCAGTCCTATATAAAATTATAGCAAAGTATTTGCATGAATTGACGTTTGGTTCGAACCGCTATCGAACGGTGACTTTCTTATTGACGATGCAAATAGTCGACAGACGCTACGTCAGCCGTACTAGGACTGTTTTATCCACCGCATGGTTTATTATACGTGTATAAAAATATTTTGAGGATACTTTCTTTCCTATAAAATTATTATAATTACTATACATTTGCAAAACATAAATTTGTCTGTCGATTTATGTTTCAATCTTTTACTTTAACACTCTGACGTAAAAATGTCTTTTCAAAGAATATTTGACTTGTAATTTTTATCGGAACGATTTGAAATTTTTGCTTATAAGTTTAACAGATTATAATAACAAAATCTAAAGATGCGCCCGATGCGCGCAATCAGGTGACAAAGTGCCTCTCACCAAACCAAAAAGATGGCAATAATTACAAATAAATAATATAAGTAATTCTGTATGGCATTACTTCCTAAATTGTGGGACTTGCGAGCCAATTTTTGATGGAACTTGCGAAAAGTTGTTTCAATGTAATTTTAGTAAATTGAAAAGTAGAAGTATTTTATGGGCCGATAATGAGAATATTTTAAATTCTCGAATTCAATTAAGGGACTTTGGAGAAAAAGACGAATTCTTATTTTTAATTTATTACATAACTCCAAAATATTGGGAAAACAATTTTTGATATAATGTAATTTTATTTTAAATAAAATTAGGTTAGATGATATGCAAGAATAGAAAAGATTTTTAAAACACCATGTTTTCTGGAATATCAGTTTTAGGTCCTTTATTGATTTCTTTAAAATGCTTTCGCATTCCGTTTTTGGAAGGGTGTCGCCCCATCGCCCTCCCCGTATCAGCTGCCACTATGTTGTAACCGCTAATATTGGGAGTTTTTGGATGTTTTTATTTTAGCACCTGAACGGTTACAGCTCGTTTTATTAAGTTTTATTAATGAAATTTAATTGATGACCTTGAGATTTATAAGGTCGAGATTATTTACCTTGCTGAACCATAATTTTTTAAGATATTATATTGTTTATTATACAATGCCTCAAAGGAATTCCATACTGCCTAAGAGCGGCCGTTTCAAGAACCGGGATCTCGCGAATACTTTTATGACCAGGTGATTGTCTTGAAGATACCTATAAAAAAAAAAATATTAATATTGCTGGGCGCATATGAAATTTATATATAAAAAAATATAGAAGAATTTTTGTAGTTTAATTGACATGTTTTGTTTAATTAAAAAATTTTTGTCCGGTATGTCTTGTAATATTTAAAAAAATATTTTGCACCGTTTCGGGCCATTTAAATTTGGCCCATTTTCAAGGCTAAAAATTAATAACAAATATACTGTTAATCAACTAATTGAATTCAACACTTTTGAATAGAGTAATTATTGACATTGGCAATTTAAAACAATTTAAAATTTCTGTTTTTGTTTTAAATTTTGGTTTTTTTTAATTGTCAATGTCAATTACTTTCCATCCAAAGTGTTGAATTGAATTGGTTGATTAACAGTTTATTTATTATTTTTAGCGTTGAAAATGGGCCAAATTTAAATGGCCCGGAACGTTGGAAAACATTGTTAAAAATATTGCAAGACCTATGCTCAACAAAAATTTTATAATTTAATATAGAAGAAGTTTGCCTTATGGGATCTAAACTTTATTATGCAGAGTTTTGGGACAGAGCCCAATACCTTCTTCATCTCCAGAAAGTTTTAATTTAGCAATAGCTTGGTATTTTGTCATTTTCTGGCAATGTTTGATATGACTGCGTACCTTAGGATGATGAGATTTGGAAAGAACTTTACACACACATACAAATTCCCTCTACCGTCAAGAAAAGTGCAAATGAAAAGTACAATCCCGAAATAGCAAAATACGCAGCACAAAAAACTTGGTTTAGCGCATTTAAATGGCTTAATAAAGCCTAAATAATCGTTTTGGATCTGAATCACAAAAGCGGGTCAATGTAAAATTCCAATTTCAGCAATGTAAACATAATTTTTGCAATACTTAGGGGTCGTCCATAAAAGACGTCCATGCCCAGGGGGGCGGGGGAAGTTCTTACCAAATGTGACCAAGTATGGCCGGGGGGGGGGAGGTTAATATTAGACATCTGCAATATTTTGTAAAAAAATGTATTTACTCCTAAATAATGTCGTGTCAAGTTCGATTAAATGAGGGTGGTCTTTGATTCGTGACCATTGGACGTTCCGGGCGGGGGTGTTCCGAAGATTGTGACTAACTTTGACAAGGGGGGAAGGGGGTTTTGCGGACGTCCTTTATGAACGACAGTAAATAATATAATACATAATTATAATTAATTATAATCATTGCAATATAACAAACTTACCTCACATGTACACAGTTAATTATATTCGATTCAGCACTTCAATCTTAGTGAGGTTTTGACCAATTTGCGACGTAAAGCTATCAAATTGATAAACCTTACGGGAATTTTGGAAACACCTGGTAGATTTCTTGATCAATGATCAAGAAATGACTTTACTAAATTGGAAGACGGAATAAATGGTCTGAGTCCCAATCACAGACCTCTTAAAGATTCTTCGTTTAAAAAATATTTGTTTTTAAAATTTTTCAATAAATATTAAATATGGCAAACCGGGGTCTGGGGGGTATGGAATACCCCCCAGGTTATGGGTTTTAAGAGGAATAATAACTGACATTGAGAATAAAGATAGAATGGAGAATAAAAAATAAATTTAGAAATATTTTGTAACACTTGTACCAGTGGATTTTCCATAGGTACCCCTCAGATCCAGATAAATGACTCAGAGATATTTTTGACAAAATATAGATTATAGCCATACACAGACGAGCGGAGGAGGTAGGTGAGAGGTCACGTTCTGAACGCAGAATTGGAGCCATGTCAGAGGTGTAATCTGTTTCAAACTGAAGTTTGTCTTCAGTTGAAGAAATCACTTTCGGTCGAACTTGTTAATAAATATGTTAGCGCTACTATTATACAATCGCACGAGCCGCCACTGCATGGCAATGGCATAACTGTTCGTGAGATGAATTATTGCTAAGGCTAGGTTTGCTGGTTCGACTCCGAGTAGAATTGAACATTTCTTGATGGTCTCCGTGCTTCGGAGGCCATGTAAAACCTCGGTCCCCTTAGTCTTGATAATTTACCATCATAACTGTAAAACTAGGGTATAGGCACATCGAAAACTAGTCTAGGAAGTCAAGAAGTATGCAATTTATTATGACTTCAAACTAGGTAGAGCCTTCTGTTGATAACCTTTTGGATTACAACAGGTGTCCCAAAACTACCATAAGGTTTTTGGCAATCAAACGTAAAATTTAGTTGTAAGACAACACTGAATACAGAATATTAATAAGAATTCGGGTACATTATTGGGCTTAATCCTTAAATCCATATTTCATTACTTAAGACTGAAGCCTCTTAATAAGTAAGAGATCTAAAACATTGTTGATGTTTTCGTTTTTCTCTGCATCTCAGAAATTAAAACGGAAGGTGATTTTCAGTTACGACATTAAACTGATCGTGAAAAGTTGCTAAAATCAATTTTTGTCTAATTATATTAAAAAAATGTAACCATAGAGAACTATCGCAAATGGACCACCCTATGCAGGGAAGACTGTCAAAACAGTTCAGTTATGTACCTCGAGCGCCACTCAAGGTAATTATATGTAAGGCGCTTAATTAAATGGTTATTAGCGCATCTAATGATCCTTATCGCTTTTCAAATTTTTTCAACCAAATGCAATTTCATTAAAAACGTTTTTGATGCTTTAAATATGAAAAGTAATAAAGCATTCAGCATCTTAAAATTTATTTCATCTCGCAAATACTAATTAAGTTCCTTTAGAAATCTGAATTTTCCTTTTACTCAGATTTCGTAATTGAGGAAAATTGTTTGTTTTACAAAAGTAATGAATTTATCGTTCAAAAACGTCTGCACGAGCGCTTGGTGTCGCTAATTGGGCGTTCGGTTATTGACGGATTCGAATCCTAACTTGCTGACTTTCAGGTTTCAATCAGAAAATAAAAACTATAAAACGACTTGCCGGCACTTTATGCGGTCCACATAATGCGAAGTGGATCACGTACCGTAAAAGGTCGAAGATAATCTTGAAAGAGTAAATTCTGCTCTAGTTAAACCTTCACATAAAGAAGGAAAATTATTAGTTTGTATTGTAACCAGCAGAGCTTAATATGCAAATTCTGCATAAATAAGCTCGAGTTTAGTTAAACCCACAACAAGCAGCGGTGTTACATCTGTTTACTAGTACATAGTCCGTCTCTCACCCTTAATAATTTCGTGTAAACACAACTTAAAAGAAAATCTTTGAGTTATAATAGCTTTGTTTAATATCTTCTAAGCCTGAGGGAAGCATTATTAAATTTTTTCCCGTATGTCTCAATTAACAAATCCTAACAACTTTTTTGCCCGACCAAGTAAAATAGCGCAGTTTCAAAATTACCTGCATTCACATTCAAAGTGAAATATTTAAGTGCAGCTTTCAGCTATCTCGAGAAATTGGTACGGATTATGTTTAACAATTCAGTTCACATCCATCTTATTTTATTTGACTATACTCGGTAGGCACATCTATTAACATTTTAGACAACCTAAAAATGGAGAAACGAAATTTATATTCCGAAAAAAATTATAAGTCTTCGAAAACGCTTCCTTAATTAAAAATTGGAATACAAGAAGCGTTTACCATTATTGTAAATGGAAAAATTTATAATACGTTTTAAAACGTTTAGAATATTAACCTATTTATCTTTATTGCAGACATTAATTGTACTAACTGCTTATTTATGTTAATTTGAATAAATGGGATGTTACGTTGCTTTTCTAAAGGTATTTTTAATATTTTAAACAAGTCGAAAAACGCAGTGATTATGAAGAACTATGCAGTTACAAGGATAATGCCTCTTCAGTTACGCATGCGCTTTAATGAATTTTTTCAGCCGCATCCTGTATATTAAGCGTGATTTATGCACTTAACGTTATTTATGGTCGTCTAAATAAATTTATGTACATTAAAAATTAGACACGAAAGCAGTTAGTCACTTAATGATAGATCAATTTTCTGCTACCAGTAGTTGATTTTAATTATTTCTAAACATAAACATCAGCAAATTGGTAGTTTAGCGTGATAATTATAGCGCTTAAGGTCAATAACAAAAAAACAGTTGTTTATTTATTGTAGTTTATTATCGACGGATTTCTTAAAACTGTTATGATTTATGTTCTATAGGAAATTGCAATAAAAATTTAACAGCATAGAGCTACCGTATTTTAAAATCTAAAAGCTCCCTCATAAACATGTCAACGCTGGAAAAATTAATTTAGGAAATTGTCCTTCTAAATACCATTCGAGATATTCTTGTAGTTTATTAACAGATACCAATGGTGTATTTTATTTTGGAATGTGAATTATTTAGAAAAAAAAAGTAGTGCACTGGGTACCCAGTTCTTAGACCTCTATACACACAGAGTATTTCCAACACAATTTGAAACGCTGTGTATGATTTTAAATTATGCGGACAGACATGGAGCCAGATCATAAGGCTTCTTGTTATATTTTGTATAGAAGCCTAAAAGGAAAAGGAAAAATCACATTTCTTGAAGAATTATGTCTTCTTTCGAGTGCCGTGCCCGAATTCACGAGCGTGGGCCACCTTTCGATCCGAAATTCGTGATGGGCGAGGCTGGCATTTCCCAAGCCCCGCCCACTTAAATTGGAGATATTTCGCCAACGGTGCTTACACAAACGAAAATAATGAACACACAAACGAACACAAACGATTGACACCAAATTTGATTAAAAATTCGCGATGAGCGGGTCTGGGGAAATGGACCTCAGTATTAGCAGCAACGCACTTATTCGCTTAAATTGATGACCGTCTACGGAATTGGACCGATTAAGGAATTGGCCAGGATACTGCCGACTAACCGGATATACGACGAGCGATTGATTATGATTAACATCCACTACAAAATGTGTCAATAATTAAAACCGACTTGATAAAATTCAGGCGTGGGCACGCCAAATTGTATATAATAATTAAAGTGTTATATTAAAAGAGTAAATTATTTCAAGTTGGGTTAACTAAACCTGATCTAACAGAGACGGTGATCAGCTTAAGCAGTTAAGTGCATTGCTGCTAATGCGGAATGCCCGGTTCGACTCCGGGCTCAGTAAAAACTTTATTCTGGCCGTCTCCCCTCGGAAGGCAATGGCAAACCACCGAGGTGTAATATGCTTAGAACAGCCTCTCTGGAGATGAAGTGTATACACTTCCCGCGGTTCGGAGCCCACGTTAAACAAGTAGGTCCCCTATGTGTGTGATAGTACTACAAATGCACAACACATACATAGGAGAGAGGTCGCCAACATCCGGTAACGGATAGGCACGCGAAGAAGAAGAAGAAGATCTAACATAACCAATTTGCATACGAAGGGAGAAATCGTAAGGAAGTCGTCACCAACAATAAAGTACGGAATTCTGCCCACTAAAACTCCCACACTTTGCCTCCAGCGTCGGTTGTCTCGTTTCTTTCTGCCCTTTTGGAACTTTTGCTTCAGCATAACACCTGTTATCAGATGTTTTTATGCTCCTACCTGTTCGTTTCTTTTTTTGAATTCTTTGACCTTTTTTGGGTTCTTCGCTCTTTCGGGTCTTTCGCAAACTACCCGTCCATCTGTCCCATGAGCACAAGAAGTTAAAGATTTCACTCTTTTTATTCCTTCACTATTTTCCTCTTCGGTCTATTACCATTCCAAATAGTGAAATCATGCTTCATCCTTTCGTTATGTTTTTATAATACTTTTCTTCTTCTTTTAGGATACTTCATCGGATTTCTCTGTTCTTTCTTATTCATCTTCAAAACCCTCGCCCGATACTTTCATCCGATACTTTAAATTTCCTCTTTTTTTGCTTTTATCGCTACCGTACTACAGTTAGGGAATAGTGTTACCTCCTTTTACTTCCTTCTGGTTCCGATATATTCGCCCGATACTTTCAGTCCATTTTCTAAGTACATTGGTTCCCATAAATTATTATATCCCATGTATTATACTCAGCTCTGCTTTCTGAGGCCTTTCTGCCTTTAATTGACTCCTTGCCTCTTATGATATTGGTCCTGGGGTATTTTTTCCTACCTACCCTGCAACCCTACCGAAGCCGAGTCAGCAAGTATTCCTCCATCTGCCACCTGGAGATGTTCCAGTTCCAACCTTTCCCGAGGAACCTTTTTTCTATAACATGCGGGAGGGGAAAATCTTCAAAGACACTGCTCAGGTATCTTGATGGAGCCTGAATTTATTTAAGAATTCTTTCTAGAAACCATTTGCTTTTCTTTGTTTTATTTATGTTTGATATTCGTCGCTTTGTCGCAGAAGGGGAGGTGAGGAGTCTCGCGTTCTGTTATTATATGCTTTCATGTGCGTACCCTAATCGATCTTCCATTTCGTGTGGTCAACTTCTCGTTCTTTTAACCGTCTGTTTTTCTTTTTCGGGGCATTATCGAAGAAAGGAATCTCAATCATTCGTTCTCGTGATTTTATGCCTCGATTGTACTGGTCTTCTTCCACGATCGTTTCGTTCGAATATGTTCGAATTTGAATTTTTCGTTCTCTCTTATAGATTCTCTGTTTATTATTCGTTGGTTTCTCGCAGAAGGGAAGGTAAGGAGTCTCTCGTTTTGTTACTCGATGCTGCGATTGTGGTCAGACTTTTCGTTCTTTTAGCCGTTTTCCCAAGGAACCCAACTAAACCAAACCTAAACACGAATGACCACCGCATGAAGGTTTCAATTTTGTCGGGATTTTGTTATTGTCGATATTTCTCTCCATTGTCGGAATTTTAGGATCATCCATTGAATATTGCACAATATAACTACAAATTGTTTACCCGATCCTCAATGTCCATCTCTCCCCATTTAGCGAATTTCTCTCAATACTTTTATCTAATTTTTTAAGGATGTTTTCATACTATATTTATCCCATTTGTTATTCTCATACTTATGTGATTTCTCAGTTGGTGATTTTTCTTCCGATTCTTCTGACAAGGGAATTATCTGACTCATTGTCTTGAGAACCGTGGGTTCCTGGATGATATTATAATTCCCAACCCAACCAAAACCTACGGACCTAACCTAACTAAACCAATTCTAACCTAACCTAACTTTATCTAACCAAACCGAACCTAAACCCGAGTTATCGTCACCACTATGTTTGAATTCAGAATTTTTGAATTTATGGTTACAAATTATCGGTGTTGGGAATTTTAATGCCAATCGTCAGTGGTGGGTCATGACTTTGCGAGGCCCCTTAAAAGAAACCTCTTTCGTTTGGAGGCCCCCTAAAATGAAGAAAAAACTCCTTCGTCTCATGCGCTTGTGCGGTGATCCACCATTGGTAATCATTAAATATTGCACAATACAAATACAAATTGTTTACTCGATCCCCAATGCCCTCCACTCTCTATTACCTGAATCTTCCTCTCCTAAGTTCTTCCCCTCCTTCTTCCTTCTTTATTACATGGTTCGAAAACCTATAAGGTAGAAAGAGAAGAATTTTCTCGATTTAAATAATTACTGCGACTATCTGTTCTCCTCCATTCCTAGTAGATGCCGAGGCTTATCTTACATTTTTTATCATTAAGGTTTTTCGTACGGGCTGCTAACTCAACCTCCAACTTCTAGAACAAGAATATACAAGAATCAGATGGTTTCTCTTTCATCTGTCCTATTGGCACTCTAAACTACAACAGGGTGAGCCTTAATAGTAGAACGAGGACTTCTGAAAGAACTGCAAGAATCGATTTTTATCGACGTGATATGCGAAACAATTCTTCCAAGGTGGTTTACGTACTGCGGTTGAATTCGGTTGAATATCAAAATGGGGTGGGCGTGGCCTATGAGTACTAACAGCCAATGAAAACCCCTATTTCACTACCATTTTAATAGTTGTTTTTGGGGGTTAAACATGAATATACCGCATTTTTTAAATTTCTACTATGTAAACCTTCAGCTTTCTGAATTAAAATTTCAGCTTAAAATGAAAAATATTCACACATTATCTGAAAACTTCAAAGACTACTTTTCATGGCACAACCGAGTTTTAGGCCTATTTTTTTTAATTTTGTAGCTATAAGTAAATAAAAAGAGTTGATTTTTCTAGAGTATAGTCTGTTTTTTTGCCGAATTAAGGTGTTAAAATTGATTTTATCGGATTATTTTCATATGCATCTCAATCGAGAAATTATTTTAAACATAGTCCTTTTTTTGTTCATGTGACAAACGTAGAATATTTTATTGATGGGTAAAAGCAAGCCAACATTAGATAACTTTGAATGTCAATAAAAAATTCTGCTTTCGTCGTACGACAAAAACAAAGGTCTATTCTAAGACCTAAAAATAGCAAACATCTAAGAGTACTCCAAAAGATCAAATCTTTTTGTTCACGTAGCTGCAAAATAAAAACTAATAAACTTGTAAAAATTGCTTATTCCATAAAAAGTATTCTTTAAAGTTCTTATTTGGAATTATAATTCAATTATATATGACCATAAAAAATTACCGGAGCAACATAAAAAAAATGACTAAATCGAGAATTTTCGAAGTTTGACTGTGCGTGCAAGGTAAAAAACTGACCTGTGATAAATTTTGTTCAAATCATTATTGTAGGTAATTTAATGCTCTAGAAAAAATGTGTGCATAGTTTGTTGCCCTATCTTGCTTAGTTTTCGAGATGTTTGAAAAAACAAACATGGTCGCTTGTAAGATTAATAATAACTTTTTGGCCCGCGTCAATTTTTCAAAGCAGACTGAATCCCACTTAGGACCAAACTCATATTACTTGTCTATAGGATTTTCCATATCACCATTTCAAATATATTTTTTGTGGCTTAGTCCGGTAATGTTGGTTTTCAACATCTTTATAAGTAACGTCCAGAAACAGATTGTTTTCAGCCGAGGCCGCCAAAACCGGGAATTTTCTTATGATTGCCGATTGGCCTATTTTAACGTATTTTAAGTTACAGAAATAAAGATTTTCATGAAACTGCTTTGCGAGTGAGAGCAAGAGTTTTGACAGACCGAGAAGAATAGCCGCAGACTGAAAATACTTGCCAGTATTTTCTAAACCGTTGGAATTACAACATTCAAAAATAAAATTCAATTTGTTGCATTCTACCAATATGGGATTTTTCACGTTATAATAACTTTTAAACCTCTAGATGCTTCAAGTATCTGCAAAATTTTGTTTTGTTCACCCGTGAACCTCTAAATTTTTACTTTAAAAATTTAAAATAAGTATCTACTTATTTTTAGAAAAAGGTTCTCACTTCCATACTGCATAATATACATAAATCATATTTATTCTTTCATGTTATATATTATGGATCTACAGAGATTTAAATTACTTTTTATATTTTATAACATAATGATGATGATATTTAACTATCGAAGTAGATAAACAATATGGGTTCTAGCTCACTTTTCGAAGTTGGAATTTGATTAAATAAAATTTTCGGTTTAAATTAAATTATATTATGATACATTAATTATTATGATTTGGATCTGTGTTTACCCACTGACCCATAATAACATTATAAATTACCGAACTCTTTCCCTTGTCCCAAATTAACTATGCAAAAGATTAGACGTTAAACTGCAAGTCTCTTGTATCCGCCACACCAGTTAAACATGCATTTAATGAATAAATCAGTTTTAATTTGCATATCTTTCAAATCTCGAGTAGTTCATCCCATAATTTCCAGAGTTTAACTAAAAAACACTAACTGAAATATCAGCAGCATATATTATTAATACTGTAAACTTTAATCGATTGATCAAAATTTGCAGCCGCACATACAATAATTTAATTGTTACATTTTAATTGATTCTATTAGCGCAATACATCGAATGGAATATTTAATTCGAGCTGAACTGCGTTTTTAATTACAACCAAATATTTACATTGCACATTATTAAACGAAGTAATGAAGTTTTTTTTTGTTACAGATTTTTCAACATCAACGGATGCACCTCGAAAACAACAACTGAAATTCAACTTCTTACGTAATAAAGTAGTGATACAAAAATCTAAAGCAATTTTAAAGCTGTGAATAGAATAATTATGAATAATTTAGTTAATACGTATATTAGCTTGCAGTGTAGAATGAAAATTTAATTGCATCTACCCAATAAGCTATGGATACCAACGGCACAACAACCGATACAGAATGGACCGATACAGCGCTCAAAGTTTTTACAGCAACTTTAATGATCACCATTATCGTTGCCTCGATTTTAGGAAACCTTTTAGTTATAGTTTCGGTTATGAGACACAGAAAACTTAGAAGTATAACGAATTATTTTGTAGTGTCGTTAGCGTTTGCGGATATGTTAATAGCGCTTGTTGTGATGACGTTTAATTTTAGTGTTCAACATTACGGTAGATGGCTGTTTGGTTATTTAATGTGCGACGTTTGGAATTCGATGGATGTGTATTTGTCTACAGCATCCATTTCGCATCTGTGCTGTATCAGCGTTGATCGCTACGTTGCAATAGTGAAGCCGTTAAAGTACATGACGTATATGAAGAAAACGACTGTTTATTTAATGCTCGTCTTAATATGGACAACTCCGTTAATATTACTCATACCTATTTACATGGGATGGTATACTACGGAAGAGTACTTGGAGAATCGCTCCGAGGATCAATGCGCATGGGTTGCTAATAAACCCTACGGTATTATAAGTAGTAGTATATCATTTTGGATACCTTGCACCATAATGGTGTGTATGTACCTTGCTATTTTTAGGGAAGCAAATAGACAGGAGAAAGCTCTTTTTAGTAGGCAAGGGAACGCATTGTTATTGCAACAGAACAACACCAACGGTGATATGATGTCAAATTCGGGAGGTTCGTCCAAAAATCTTACCCTTCACGAAGTGAATCAAAGCCTACATCACACTCCCACCAAAGACCGTAATCTAATTAAGATGAAACGCGAACACAAAGCTGCAAAGACATTAGGAATAATAATGGGGGTGTTTATATTGTGTTGGCTTCCGTTCTTCGTGTGGTACGTAACCACTACAATTTGTGACGAGTGTTGGAATCCCCCCCTCTTAATTGCTTTAATGTTTTGGATTGGATATACAAATTCAACTTTAAATCCTCTTATATACGCTTATTTTAATAAAGATTTTAGGGAAGCGTTCAAAAACACTTTAAGGTGCGTGTTTTGTAGTTATTGTCGGCGCCGTCCTTCGGATCTAGACGCTTTAGATGTAAGAAGACCCTCGTTGAGATACGACGACAGAACACGGAGTGTGTACTCTGAGACCTACTTGAAAAATATCGATAGAAGAAGTTCCGAATATGGATCAAGTCTTTGAGTAAACGTAGCTAGTGGTAGGCTCACTACGACAAGCTTTTGAGTCCACTACTAGTAATCATTCAACATTTTTTCAAATTTATTGTTATGGTGCTAATTTTAAAAATTAGTTTTTGTAATGAACAGCGAGAAAGTAGCATGATGTGATTTCAAGTGATATAATTATAGTGAAAGTAGTTAGAGCCTTTTAGCATACAATTTTTATTTGTACATAATTCAATCTTAATAACTCTTTTTTTTAAGTTAGTCATGACGTATATTAAGATAGGCAAGGAAGAGTATTGTAGGAGAGTTACGATAATAAGAAACAACTTTTATTAGTTATAAAGTAATTTTTATACTTCGTAATAAAACTCATTTGGCTTTAAAAATTTAAAAAATACCCTTAAATAGGGAAAAGTTAATCGTAGGTGCCACCTTCGTCGACCCACGTATTTCTTCCAGTTAAAATAAATTTTGTAACTGACTTGTGACCTTATTAAGTGCTTTTTGATTTTTTAAAGTCGCTCCGTATGTATAATATGACAAGTACAAACTTAAAAATTGTAGATTAAAGACAGACATTTTGATTTTGCAATACATACATACATACGTACGTCGTGTAAATTTGATTTAAAATGAAAAATTTGAATAAAAATCGTTGTAATTCAATGTTCGATGTTTTTAAGGCCTCATTGTACTTATAATAGAAAAGTAAATTTAATAAAAATTCTTAATAAATACTCCATAAATATTAAACGCAATTATTGTAGCGATATACAATCATTAATTAGCAAAATGTGCAATTAATAATGTGAATTTAGATAATGGGACGTAAAATAATTATCTATTTTAACTTTTGTGTATATCGACCAAAATAATGTATAGTAAAATTTTTTGTAACGAAAATTAGAAAGTCAAAATGGGAACAGAATTTTAACACCTAATACAGGATTACTACATCGAATAAATACAATTTACATTTTTTGTGGTTTATTTAAATTTTTAAACTCGTTTCTTAAATGCACACACCCATATGAATTGAAAATGGGAAAATAATTTTTACATAAGCTTATGTAGATGAAGTTTACACACACACAGCAAACATACCTACCTAGTCTTCCTTTCAGTATCCAGGTGTTCATAAAATATGGAGGTTGTCCTGCAGTGCATAGAAAAATTTATACATTGATGTTTATAAATGTTTTATGTAGGAAAATGCTTTAGGTTACAATTTGTGACTTAGTAAACATATTCCAGAAACTGATCATCCCTTATCATTTTTTATTTTGGTATTGTGTGTCCAATTGGTTTAAATTAATCGATATTTACCATTAACTTGATCGCTTTCTATGTGTCAGAACTTAATTAAAATGAAACGCCTCTATGCTGTATCGCACAAAATTTTCTCTCTACTGCCAAACAAAATCGTCATAAAACCATAACAACATTAGTAAATTCGTACTACTTCTTCATTATATTGTAGTATTTTCCCACCCCTTTTCTATCTTTACCTTTTAGTGACCTGTTTTAATACAATTTTAACTATGATTTGTAAAATGGTAAATGTTCTCGTGATGGTTACAGCTCAAACTATGGAATGGTAGCTCAAGAAATTGACCTTGGTTGGAGTCTTAAAAAATGAACGATTTTGTGTAATAAATCTTTTGGTGTCCATATTATGTTTATGATGTTAATTAGAGTGGCTCAGTTTGTTTTCCGTATAGGATTTTGCTCAGGTTTCACTTCCGATAAATGGCAGAATGCGAACGTAGATTATGTTTATACATTTATTCTGACGTATTCGAGTTTTTCATAATCAATTTCTATTCTCTAAATAAAATTTACAACGTGAATAGTGAAATTATATAATGCTTAAAGGGGGGGATAAATACTATAATTATATTTACAATAAAATATAGTGGAAAATATTCAGAAGTTTAAAATTAAAAGTTGTTTACTAAAAGAACAGAAATATTTTTAAATTCTGTCTTGAATTCGACTCCATCTTTTCTTGGAAGCCTAAGAACAGTTCGGATTGGCCTCTTGAGAGGCGGTCATTAGCCTAATAGTTAATGCGATCACCTACCACTGGTTCGAGCCAATTTTCTTTATGACTTTCCTTCCGTCTATAACCGTCTCATAGACGGTTCCTAACCTTTGTCTAAAGAGAGGGGGTGTTGATGATACGATTGATCTGGACGATGAACTGGATGGCGAGTGATGACTGATGCGATTAACCTATAGACAATTTGTGATACTGTTTAGATGTATTAACAGGTGCATATCTAACAACTTGTACCGCTTTATTAGGTTTGGGGTGCAATTTTCCCTAAAGCAGAGGTAACTAGAATTATCAGTACTGTACGAGGAAACGTGGGCCTTATTTTAGCCCTCCAAAAAGTAACATTTAAACTGAATAAACAAAAAAGGGCGATTTGTGGAGTGAATATTTAATATCGCTAAATACAGAAGTTACAATCATAAACCAGAACCAACCAGGCTTAGGAGACTTTAATACTTTTATTTCTAAATAGATTTTGCTCGTAGAACCAAAGGAATTAATAATTCTTGACCTAAGATAACGGCAGAAATTTAAAACAATTGGAGAGAATAAAATGAAAGACTGATACAATATGAGGGGAACAAGGGCAAGGGGGGTGAAAAGGAAGAAAATCAGCAATGAAATGAAATTATTTTTGGAAACGTATCTCGACCAAGTAAAAATGAAATTTTAAAATCTTTGTGTTTTTAAAATAGGTTCCTTTTAATTCGAGTGCGTTTAGAATTCAAGAAGATAATAAAACTAAATTTATTTGAAAAGCTTTCGACAGCAGTTCACTGTCGTCTTAAATTATGTTTTTGAAAACTGTAACTAAAATTAATCGAACTGCACAAAGACAAAGCAAAGATTTAAAATGTAAATCAGGATTATAATAATTAAACTAAAATAAATAATTAAACCGACCGGTAGAGTTTCAAATAGAATACTATTTGCCTCCCTATGGACCACACAGGCATATCTACTGGCTTAGAACTTGGAAATTTGTTATCATAGAATACCAATATTAAGTTATAATTTTGTAGTAGGTATATTAAATTGAACATGTAATATTATTCATAATTGCATATAGATTGTTTGTGGTTTGAGGGGGTAGAAGGGACAAGACTATATATTGAATTGCAATATCCGGAATTCTAGTGGGTAATGAACAGCCAACTAATTTTAGTTGTAAATAATCTAAAGAAAAAATTAAGTATGCAAAATTTTAATAAGAAACCTGCAACTTAAATTTTAAGTCGCTTCCACAAAAATGAGAGTAGTTTCTATTGGTTAATCTATGCTGGTTTTAGATTAACCTACGTACTACTATAAAATAAAATTTTATTATACATATAACACGGAAAGTCTTCAATTACTTACTGAAAAATCAGGAATTAGTTTTCAATAAACCAATTAACTATTATAAAACAATATTGGATTTATGATACAAAGGCGAGACCGAAGGCCGAGTCGTGTCAACAGCCAAACCTTCTGTGCAGGACCGGTAGCAGTTTCTAAAATGGTTAATCTACGCTGGGTGTAGATTAAGCAAGAAATCAGGAATTGGCTTGCAGTAAACTAAGGAACTATTATAAAACAATATTTTCATGATTCAAAGGCGAGGCCGAAGGCCGAGCCGTATCAATAGCGGACCTTATGTGTGAGACCGACAGCAGTTTTTAACATGTCTACGTTGGTTTTAGATTAATCACACAATCAGGAATTAATTCGCAGTAAACTAATAGACTATTATAGAACAATATCCTTATGATTCAAAAGCGAGGCCAAAGACCGAGTCGTGTCAATAGCGAAATCTTCTGTTCGACACTGGCAGCACTTTTCAAGATGGTTAATCTATGCTGGTTTTTAGATTAATTAAGAAATCAATAATTGGCTTACAATAAATTAATGAACTATTACAAAACAATATTATCATGATCGAAAGGCGAGGCCAAAGGCCGAGTCGTGTCAATAACTGAATTTTAAATGCGAGACTGACGGCAGTTTTTAACATGGTTAATTTATGGTTTTATGGTGGCTTAAGATTAATTAAACAATCACGAATTGGTTTGCAGTAAATTAATAAACTATTATAGAACAATATCGTTATGATTTAAAAGCGAGGCCGAAGGCCGAGTAATGCCAGAAGCAAAACCTTTTCTACGAGACTGGATGCAGTTTTTAAAATGGTTAATCTATGCTGGTTGTAGATTAATCAAAAAGTCAGGATTTGGTTTACAGTAAACTAAGGTACTGTTATAGAACTATATTGTAATGATTCAAAGGCGAGGCTGAAGGCCGAGTCGTGTCAATATCAAAATCTTCTGTGCGAGACTGACAGCAGTTTTAAAAATGGTTAATCTATGCTGGTTGTAGATTAATCAAGAAGTCAGGAATTGGTTTACAGTAAACTACTAATGTTTTTTTATAGAACTATATTGTAATGATTCAAAGGTGAGTTCGAAGGCCGAGTCGTGTCAATATCAAAACCTGCTCCGCGAGACTGGCATCGGTTTTTAAGATGGTTAATCTATGCTGGTTTTAGATTAATCAAAATATGAGGAATGAGATTCCAGTAAACTAAGGAACTATTATAAAAAAATACTGTCATGAGATATTGACAGTAGTTTTTAACGTGATTAATCAATGCTGTTTTCAGATTAATCAAAAGGTCGAAGGCCGAATCGTGTCAATAGCCACATCATCTGTGCGAGACTGACAGCAATTTTTGACATGGTTAATCTATGCTGGTTTTAGATTAATCAAACAATCAAGAATTTATTTGTGTACAGTAAACCAATTAATAATTATAGAAAAATATTATCATTATTCAATTACGAGGCCGAAGGCCGAGTCGTGTCAATAAGGGAACTTAATGTGCGAGACTGACAGCAGATTTTACTTATAGCAGTAACCTATGGTGGTTTTACATTAATTAAACAATCAGAATGTGCTTTTCAGTAAACTAATGAACTATTAAAGAACAATATCGTGATGATTCAAGAGCGAGGCCGAAGGCCGAGTCGTGTCAATATCAAAATCTTCTGTGCGAGACTGACAGCAGTTTTAAAATTGGTTAATCTATGCTGGTTGTAGATTAATCAAGAAGTCAGGAATTGGTTTACAGTAAACCACTAATGTTCTGTTATAGAACTATATTGTAATGATTCAAAGGCGAGTTCGAAGACCGAGTCGTGTCAATATCAAAACCTGCTCCGCGAGACTGGCTTCGGTTTTTAAGATGGTTAATCTATGCTGGTTTTAGATTAATCAAAATATGAGGAATGGGATTCCAGTAAACTAAGGAACTATTATAGAACAATACTGAGATTGACAGTAGTTTTTAACGTGATTAATCAATGCTGTTTTCAGATTAATCAAAAGGTCGAAGGCCGAATCCTGTCAATAGGCAAACCATCTGTGAGAGACTGACAGCAATTTTTGATATGGTTAGTCTATGCTGGTTTTAGATTAATCAAACAATCAAGAATTGATTTATGTACAGTAAACTAATTAATCATTATAGAAAAATATTATCATCATTCAATTACGAGGCCGAAGGCCGAGTCGTATCAATAAGGGAACTTAATGTGCGAGACTGACAGCAGTTTTTACTGACAGCAGTAACCTATGGTGGTTTTACATTAATTAAACAATCAGAATGTGCTTTTCAGTGAACTAATGAACTATTAAAGAACAATATCGTGATGATTCAAGAGCGAGGCCGAAGGCCGAGCCGTGTCAATATCAAAACCTTCTGTGTGAGACTGACAGCTGTTTTTAAAGATGGTTAATCTATGCTGGTTTTAGATCAATCAAGAAATCAGGAATTCGTTTACAATAAACTAATGAATTATTATAGTACAACAATAGAACAATATTGGTATGATACAAAAGCGAGGCCCAAGACCGAGTCGTGTCAATAGCAAAACCTTCTATGCGAGAATAACAGAACTTTCTAATGTGGTCAATCTATGCTGGTTTTAGATTAATCAAAAAATCAAAAATTGATTTACGGTAAACTAAGTAACCATAATCGTGAATAAAACAGGAGGTCGAAGGCCGAGTCGTATAACGAAACTTTCTGCAGTTTTTAACATGGTTAATCAATGTTACTTTCAGATTAATCAAACAATCAGGAATTATCTCCCAGTAAACTTAGAAGCTGAGAATTGTTATAAAACAATATTGCAATGATTCAAAGACGAGACCGAAGGCAGAGTTGTGTTAATAGTTAAACCTTCTATGCGAGACTGACAGCACTTTCGAACATGGTCAATCTATGCTAGTTTTAGATTAGTCAAGCAATGAGGAATTGGCTTCCAGTAAACTAAGGAACTACTTATTTATAGAACAATATATTCGTGATTCAGCGTCAAGGCTGAAGGCCGAGTCGTGTCAATAACGAAATTTTCTGTGCGAGACTGACGGCAAGTTGTAACAAGGTTAATCAATGCTATTTTCAGATTAATCAAGCAATCAGAAAATGGTTTACAATAAACTAATGAACTATTATAGAAGAATGTCGTCGTGATTCAAATAAAGCGAGGCCGAAGGCCGAGTCGTGTCAATAGTCAAACGATCTGTGAGAGACTTACAGCAGTTTTTGACATGGTTAATCTGGGCTGGTTTTTGATTAATCAAGAAATCAGGAATTGGCTCCCAGTAAACTTAGGAACAATTGTAAAACAATATTGTAATGATTCAAAGACGAGGCCGAAGGCCGAGTCGTGTTAATAGTCAAACCTTTTATGCGAGACTCACAATACTTTCTAACATGGTTATTCTATGCTGGGTTTAGATTAATCAAGAAATCAGGAATCGGCGGCTTACGGCAAACTAAGGAACTGTTATAGAAGAATATTATAGTTATTTAAAGATGAGGCCGAAGGCCGAGTCGTCGCAATAGCGAAATTTTCTGTACGAAACTGACAGCAGCTTTTAGTATGGTGAATCAATGCTACATTCAGATTAATCAAACAATCATGAATTGGTTTACAATAAACTAATGAACTGATATAGAACAATATTGTCGTAATTAAAAAGCGAGGCCGAAGGCCGATTTGTGTCTATAACCAAACCATCTGTTGGAGACTGACGGCAGTTTTTGATATGGTTAATCTATGCTGGTTTTAGATTAATCAAACTGTCAGGAATTGGTTTTAATTAATGAACTATTATTGAACAATATTGTCATGATTCAAAGGCGCGGCCGGAAGCCGAGTCGTATGAATAGCATTAATTGCCGTTCCGGAATGCATACTGAATTCTGTGTAGGCGGCTAATAGAAATTGGATTTCGAAGCTATTCGGTTATTAAAATCATGACGACAGCGAGGCAGGGCGGTTTTACTCAGTCTAGAGGAGATGCGCTACATGTCGAGTGTCACCTTGCGAATCACAAATCTAGGTGGCTATTGTAATATTATGAGTACCAATTTCACAACTATGTAGAAGGCAGAGGAGAAATCCTAGGTTAAAATCTATCCACAAACGTGTTCGTCGCGATTCACGAATTTGACGATATTGTTACGATTCAAAAGCGAGGCCGAAGGCCGAGTCGTGTTTATAGCCAAACACCCAAACCAACAGAGTATAGCGGGAACTAAAAACGTAATGCTTCAAGTACGTGCTTTAGAATATTTTTTCATTTTCACCTAACCGCAAGCGGGAGCGAAGCTGGTCTTTGCTTTTTGGTGATCAAATAAACAAAATATTAACTATTCGCGTAGAAGGGAGGGGGACTTAAACCTGCCTGATGAGGGGGGTACAAAAATATGTTTTTGTGAAGAAATCTGATTGGGGCGGGGGGGGGGCGTAATGTAACGCCTTGGTGTTGGTGATCCTAAAATGAGCATATCATTGTCTCAATACCTATGGAATTCGTAATTAATTATGCACATTATAATCAGAGCCCGAATCTTAATTATATTAATTTGTCTCCAACACTTATGCATAACCGAATTAATTTCATAAGCTTTCAACAATAATCGCTTACTGTCTTTTTCCGATGTTTTTATTTGTTGCGGAAATTAACAAATTATCAAATCGAAAGCTTATAAAATTAATTCAATCGCATCATGTCGAATTAAAAAAATATTTTTATATTTAAATTTGTAATCCAAATTTCCTTTAGGCAAAATAATTTCCATTATTTTGAATTTTTTTAATTAAAAAAATGTTTCTACTTTTAATTAATGCTGGATTGTGACTTACAAGGTTATTTAAATAATGTAAACATCCATAAATAAACACAATAAATAATAATTAACTTCAATTAAAAATGTTATTGCTTGTCATTAGAATATATTTTTCCCTTTTCTAAAAATTTTTACTGATGTTGAAAAGAAAAATTGTCTGTAATATTTAAGGACATTCAAATCTGGGCCCTGCCTTATAACGTTTTTTTAGCAAGATGATGATTTTTAGTTATCTCCATTAACTTTTAAATTGTACATTATTTATATTTTTATTCATTTGCTGCGGTTAATGGGGCGGAGGGGGGGGGGGGGCTTGTTGGTATGGGTGTGCAGTAAAAATTTCTTTTACTTCTTAATATGTCTATGCACTTTACACCTCCTTTTTGCAATTAAATTTTTTTTGTGATTTTTGACAAAGATTTCGATGACAAAGAAGCAGACAATCGGGTACTCCTGTTGGATAGTTTTTTGAGTTGATCCTTGATTGGTAAAAAATTTCGTAAACGTTGGTGTCTCTCTGTATTCGACTCTCACAGGACAAAGACTTTCCATTTTTCCATGAAACAAATAAAAATTACTGGATCTAAGATTGAGATTTGGAACAAATCTTACAAGATCGCATCCCGTACGCAACTTGAAACTAAACTAAAGCTTCAGCTCTAATTTTAATTGAATCAACCTTAACAGCGACCTGTGTGTCTTAAACACAGACATTACTGGATATTACAAATTACTGAGTTACGTCTTATTTGCATGTTAAACTTGAACATTATATTTTCAACAGACATCAATATGAAAGGCAATTTTAAATAAATTAATTTAATTGCTTCAAAACTCTTTGCTCAATTCGTGACAATACCATAGGAGCTGCTTTTTGTAATACCAGCTATGTAGATTGCAAATCGGGTATAGGGACAGAAAGGACAAAGTAAGGGTTCCGACACCTGGGAGTATGGTCAAATGGTAAGTCATTATTCAAATTTAAACGTCAGCAGCATGCGTTGAGAGATTTTTATCTAACAAACCAGGCGATTTCAGTAAATTTTTGGAAGAACTTTTCCCAATTTAGTTACGAAAATCGCTCGTCAAATTAAATCTGTTAAGGTAATTTTTAGAATCGGAAAATTCTGAACTTGAAGTTATTAATTTAAACGAATCATCGAAGGCTTAGCGAGATTTCTTTGCGGTGATCGTTAAAAGGGGGAATTTAAAAATAAAAGATATGTGAACACAATTTAAATTCGAACATTGATCCTGTATGTTACTAATGTTTCCTTTCTTTTACAAAATTTTGTGTTTACTATTCTATATTATCTGATCTTTCACTCTTCTTTTTAAAGCTTTATTCTGCTTTTAAATAACTTCTCGTTTTTCTTTACTTCGGTTACTCGTGACGACATCACTCTTTCCGTTTACGAGATTCATTATCTTGATTGATCTGTCTGTCTAACCAATACTCTTCATATGACATTATTTAAAGTGTCGCACAACCACTATATAATTTGGTACTATTTACCTCTTTTATTTAAATTTAAATGTAGTTAATCGTTCTGACACATAGAGAAAGGCAACTCAAACGTTAAATTAAATGTATTGCTAAATTAATGTTTTCCACATTGCTAAGCTGAACGAATCTAACAAACAAATGCAAATCGAATGAAATTCTAATTAGCGATTCGTACAGCAACGTAATTTTAACAACTATCATTACGATGTAGTATTTAATAACAATTTTTTAGGATTACATTATTTGTTTATACTTAATATGTACATACGTAATTTTTTAAGTTATTTATTGTTAAAAAAAAATTATTAAAATCGTAACATATATAGTTGTAATCTTGTAACCTGGAACTTATGTTGTAAGTATCCAGTAAGTGCCAGGTTAGAAGATTACAACTATACCTATCTACCTATAATTTTGTAAAATAGCAATTTTTATATAATTATTGTAACAATTTGCTTTTTCGGAAAGGAAAAAACATAAATAATAAATAAAATAACGAAATGAGCAATTTGTTTGTTTATTTCTATTTTGCTACTAATGAAGAAGTAACGGTTGCATAAATGAAATAAGTCAGTGATGAGATTTTTCTTGACGTGTTAACGAATGTCGACGAATTTAATTGTCTTTAGAACAGAATAAAGAGAACTCGATCGAGCACAAAATCCTCATCACTGAAGAACCTCTGAAAATTCAATACAATTAATAAGAGGCAATAAACCCTTATTTACTCTCTTGATATTTTATTTTGAAAAAAGTCGATATAAAAGCTTCCAACACGAAATATCTAAATTATAAGAAATAAATGCCTAATTGATTTAAAAGAATGCCCGGCAATAATTGATTTTTAATTTTTGTTTCGCTGGTTTGGTGGTGGAAAATAATTTATGAGTTTTACTTTTAAGTACGCCTAAACCTAAATTTATTATTAGTCGCGAAGTAAAATCTGATAAAACCGTTACTTTTGTACTTTTACGAGCCAAAACTTTTGATACCTTCATAAATTTCAGGTTTTCAAATTTTACTGCAGCGATGTATTTAAGCCACTTTTGCAATCCTAAATTATACCACTACCACTAAAAGACGATAAAAAAAATTCGGTTTAAATTTTTTCGCCAAGATATAAATCACTATTTCGGTTGAGTCGCAGAAAGGCCACAACGGCCGCATCGATTTAAACTTTGTAAATTATTTAGGGGTAATTTATTTAAGGTTTCAAAGGACCAAAAAATTAAAAGAGCGAATCTCATGCTAGGTTGCGACTGAATGGAGACTTGAAACTGCACAAAACTAGGACAGACATCGGAAAGTAAATAAAATCATAAATCATACAACAATCAGAATAAATAGAAAAGTATGCAATCGAACAGCGAATATAGTTCGACTTCCTATTTTTGAAATTGACTTGTTTTTCGAAATTTTTAATTTTATTCGAATTTCGAGGGACATTAAAAGCTAAATTAATTTTAATATTTTAACTTGGTATTTTTATGAATACATAAAAATTACTCGAATCAGCTTGCCAACTTTTAATATTATTTATCGGTCATCATTAAATAATGTTCTAAGTATGCATAAGCTTCGTAACTTTTTTATTTTTAAGCCAATTTTAAAATCAAAACGAGATTTTTATTTGAAATTCCATTCCCTACAAAATTATATTCGAAGCATTTTGCCATAAAGTACTTGCTAAGCGAGTTATTTTGAGAAAGCGACGTTCAACTTCTTTATTATTATTATTATTACGATCCGTATAGTACCTCGAAACGCCACTGCAGTAAAGCTCTAAAATTATTATGCTCCAGTTTTTCGGTTTCCATATGAACAGCCTTAAACACACTTAGGATAATCTGTCATCTCAATGCTAATGCACAGCGAATAAGTAAGTTCCCTTTTGTGTTAGAGGAGCCATTATAGCAGTAAGTATATAAAGATCCTCTTGGAACCTGCCAGCAGTTTTTCAGCTTTTTTCTTTCCGTAAAGAAAATTTTCCTTTCCAATTCCCTTAATACTAAAGGTCTGACAATTAACCGCTCTCCCCATTCCTCCAAAGTTTTCATAATAATTGGGCTCTCGATGATAATACAGATTCACTTACATGAGAGATCCCATTTTTATTGTTATGATGACAAATAATTAACACAGGGGGATCGACGGCTTTACGTGCACTTCGAAGCACGGAAGACAATCAAAACATTTTAGGCTGTACTCGGAGTCGAACCGAGGAATCTTCCATTAGCAGTTGATCTTGCCAACATTCAGCTGGTAGCGATATTCCATGAGCGACCACGTTTTCTGATGTAATCACCCGGCCGAGAGGTCGCACGTTTGCATTCCCATCTCTTGCAGGAAAATAGAACGTGCTCTGCTTTTTTGGATAGTCACGAGTTTACCAGAGAGTAACAGTTCAAATATGTGACAATGCCGAAATAATCGACGCCGAAGAAGGCTCTCTTGGAGGTCATTGGATATAATGCATACATAACCCTTCGAAACCTAAAACTCGCTTACAGGAGGAATAATATTCGAATTTGTCGAAGATACCATGAAGCAAATTCTCAGCGCACCAAAAAGTTGAGGTTTGGAATAACGAACACGTGTAGAGTCCGAAGATCCTTCATATACTCCAAGTGTTGGGCCACAGATTGCAATAGAGACTTGTTGCACATATGTGCTATATTGACCATATTTTATGGCCACCTAGCCAAAAGCTATAACGGAAAAGAAAATATACTGTATGCAATGAAAAATGTTTGGTCGCATCGGACAATAAGGTATTCTGAGAAGATAAATAAAAAGACAGAAGGTGGAGGCAGAAGATAATGAAAAGGAAGAAGATCCATACCCTGGTTCCAAAAAGAATGAAATGTGTGACACAACACATACACAGAAGAGCTTGGAATTAGGCACGGTACTCGAAGATGAAAAAGACTGAGGAAAAATAAAAGGAAACAAAGAACGGTTTCCAGTTTTTGTCCCCATGGTTTCACCAACTAAGTGTCAATAGGGCTCATTAGTTTTGATCTGAAGTTAAATTTTAAAGTTAAACTGGTATCTAACCTATGACAATCCCAGATATTTACTTCCTTTATCAACTTTATCCCTTATCTCCCATAGTGTGAGTTTTTATTCAGTTTGTGTAGACAAAAATCGAAGTTTTATCAGGATTGGCTATCAGTTATATTTTATTACTTTAATTTATTAAGAGTTTACATCACTGTTTAACAATTCTTACGACTTTCTGCATTAAATTTGATGGAACCCATTCCTAAGCTTCAGTCAAGTATGGTGGTATCATCATAGTAACGTTACGATTATATTATACTAAGTACATTCCTGTTGGTTTCAATTCCCATAAGAATATCCACTACAATGAGTCTATGATAAGGGTGTAGCTCCAGCCTAGCTCTGAGATGTGAGTCTGAGGTGTCAGGTCACCAAAATCAGGTGACACTGACAAAGACAAAGACACCAAAATGTCTTTTCATTTTCATATTTTTTGACTCTCTTCGTTCTTTATTTAAGAGGAAATTTAAGAGGGGACAGGTAATTATGAAACCCTCGGATTTGTTTTATATTGTCATGTTATTTTTGTAAAAATTTTGAAGAGAGTTCGCATATTACTTTGGAATAAGAAGGGTGTGTTTTTGTTGAACTGAGTGGTTACAGATGGGAGAGTATTTTTGAAACCTTGCTAAATTTTGGTTTAAGTTTAAAAATGTTATGATTAATGTCGCTAAAATTTGTACATTAGTTTTAATTTTAAGTACTTTAAATTATTGAATTTGAAAAATGATGAACAATCAAATCCTACCAAAAACGGTATAAAAATAAAAAACGAAAATAAACAAAATGTAGGCATCAAATAATTTAAAATTATACGAGTGTATTTACTGAAGTTTTTTATGCGAACCGTTGGAAAAAGAAATGCATGAAGGTGTATGAAGAATGGGAACTCAACCCTTTAAGCGACGACTCTCGACATAAGAGGACGTAAGAAGAGGCGCTGTGAAAAATTAGAAAGGATTAATAAAATACTACATTAAGTGTCAATAATATTAAATTTGAAGAATAAACAATACCAAAATATTTCGTTACTTTTATGGCAAGTCAACGAGCACAAAATTGGAAGACGCTACATTTTAACAATAAATGTTAAAAAAGAATTTACAGTATTTTTTGTAGAAACAAATTTAATTATAATAAAATCCTGCAGGTATGAAATTTTCGAATATTCATCTAAATATTTTCTGTCAAATTTTAAAAATTCATTTAAAATTTTAATTTTAGGTTTAGAAAATTACGGCCTATTGTAATAAAAAAATTTACAAAAATGTCAATTTCTGGGTAAAAAATTTACGTATTACAAGTTTACATCTCATACAACCATTCAACTTAAAATAAAAATTTCATTTCATTTTGTAAATTATTATCAAATTAAATTTAGAATTTAAATTATAAATTTTAAAAATATTTGCCATATATTGGATAAAATTCTTCCTTGGTATAATCTAAGCATCGTAAGTGTGAATCGTGTAGATGATGAAATTTTCATTTAATATATTTCAATAATAGGATAGTCTACGTCATAGAAACAATTGATGAATTAAATCAGTGTGACCTCCAGGTGGTAGCATCCTTCAATAGTCTACTGCTGAGCATCAGAGGGAATAGCAGACAGATTATTGACCATAATACTGAGGTTAGACTAGAGATTAAAGACTGCTAAGAGATTGCTAAGAGATAGAAGAGACGATTGTCAGTAAGCCGTTAAGTGCGCTGCTGCTATAATGCTGAATACCTGGTTCGACTCCGGGCTCAATAAAAACTTTATTCTGACCGTCTCTCTTCCGAATACAACGGCAAACCACCTAGGTGTAATTTTCCTGGTACAGCCTATCTGGAGATGAAGTGTATACACTTTCCGCGATTCGGAGCCCGCATTAAGCAGTAGGTCCCCTATGCATCTCATAATACTTGAAACACACAACAGTGTCGGTACGGCACTCTAAGAAGAAGAAGAGATGGTTGGCGTGTAGTTTTTTAGTATTAAGCCCATCCAGATGCTGCTTTAAGCCACTTATCGGTTGGTATACACTCGATTGTTCAGATGAATGGATCTGAAAATTTGTAGGTGCATGAGACGAAGTATTTGGCAATCACATTGGGGAAAGGCTGAATTTTAGGTCACATCTACCCTCATTCAGAGTAAGAATGGCTACGGTTCAGCCCCGTAGTCAGGTTTTTTGGGTTGGGGGACTCGCGGTTTATGAAGATAGAGATAGACTTCGGCAACTTATTTTGAAAAATAATGTTGCGGATCCAGGTGTTATCATCCTGCAAAATTTTTGAAAATTAAAAGCGTAAAAGAGCTTTTTGCGCAATATTTTGACAGTGATTCCGATCGATGAACATCTTGACTCTTACTGGGCGTCGAGGCTTGGCCCCATATCTCTTTCATCTGGTGCGTAGAAAACTGGCTGCAGAATTTGGAGGTCTATAGACCTTTGGGTTGAACGCTAGGCTAGGTCTGGCTGGTTCTGTTGAACCTGGTAATTCAACATACAGAAGAGAAAATGTTAAAGAAAATAAAAGTGACTGTACTGGAATAATAAGAACTTAGATTCTGTTAAGTGCATGGGCATCGACTACGGGTGGGGACATCTTGGATAGGGACATCTGAGCAAAGTTTCGCAGTGAGCTTTCGATTATGGGCTTCAATGATGTCCAGGTTGGCGTTTACGTGAAATAGATGACCGGTTGCTGACGTAAAAGATGGACCTGAGGTATTTGTTTTGAACAACCTGAATTTTGCTCATGGACCTGGGCGCAGAATAAACCCACGTGGGGGCAGTGTAGGTCATGGTTGGCCTGATGATGGCCTTGTAATTTGAAATTGTTATTAAGACTAGTAAACATTTCGATTATTTATGAAAAACAATTTCATCCGAATGGCTCGGCTGCCTTGGTAGTAGCTAATCCTGTTAACCCAATTTTGCAGTACATTGTTGAATGTTTGTGGCTCTATTTATAAATCCATGCATAATTAAATGCATCAATTATATGCGGATCATTGGAGTAACAACCGTCCTTAACGTTTCACCATGAAAAGATGCCCAACAGCGTCAAATCGCAGCTGCGCGATAGCCAATTAACATCTCTAAATCGGCTGATAACATGATTACAAAAGATCTAAAATTTGACGGCTGGCACATTACGCCATTCTGTTAGCACCAAACTCCGTCCAATTCCAAATCGTTCAATTGAGACCACAAAAATCAGTTATTATGTCACTGTAGCACATTCTGTTCATTTATTGGCACACTTTGGGCAACAGCAGCAATTCCTTCGTCTGTTCGCACCAAACGAGCACCCGGATAGCTTTTGTTATCCATAAGCATGTCAGTTTCAGCTGCAGAGGGGGAATGCAACACAGCATTCTCTTTTAAAATATTTTTTAAATATTTCCCAGCGTTGCTCAAGCGTAAAACGAACCATTTCTTACACAGGTAATTGGACACTGAACATCGATCAATATTGATCGTGTCAGTGTTACAAACTATCAAATAATACGCACTTCAAAAAGAAACCATCAAAAATGGTGACAACTTGCTGTTCCTGTTGAGCATCGTGTAGAGCTTGCAGAAGAGTTACATTGATTCGGGTGGCGATGTAGTGTCTCCAAGCCAGGGAGTAGTCCATTGTGATGCCTAGGTACTTGATCTTAGTTTTCCATGTGGGTTTTCCAACAATTTCTAATTGGTTTTCGGTTGAAACCACAGGAGGCTTTGGTACTTAAGGGGAAGAGGCATCCACAGTCTTGCTACGGTTGTTCGAACTTACTGGAAGTATGTAAAGTAGGGTAGCATAGATCTTGTACGACGGGGTGCTCTGGCATGTATAGCATATGGTATAAGCAGGTGTTTTGGGAGAAACGGTACTCCTGATACTCCTAACTGATAAAATACAGGTCTTTGGAGGTATCTTTCCTAGCCATAGCGGTTGCAAGTCAGGAAGGGTTTGTCAATCATAATCTGACAATGGTGACATGGCTCTCGGCAACAGAAATATGTCGCGTCATGAGAGACTGATGCCCGTTTTCACCAACTTTTCCTTAAGAATTACCTATCAAGGAATTCTTAGCGCTAAGTATTCAATAAAAAAATACTCGGAAAAAAATAATCGGATCGATTTCTTCACGCTCTTAAGGAGCTCTTAGCACTTGGTGAAAACCAAATGTATCATAAGAGTTTCTTAACTCCAAGTTAGGGAACTCTTAACGTTAGGAATTTGTTGGTGAAATCGGGCATGAATGATGCAATTTTTCAAAAATGTAAGATTTGAATTTTAAGGTAAAATTTTTATAAAGAAGGGCTGTATTTTGGTTGTGCTGAATTATGCGGGAATGTGTTTTTGTAACTCCGCTAAATTATAATTTCAATTTTAAAAATGTAACAATAGATGTCACAATAATTTGTAAAATTTTAAATTTAAAAGTTCAAAAACGGTACGGATGAAGTGTGAAGAGTGGGACCAGAGGGACTTCCAGCCGCGTCTCTCCTCCATGGAGGACGTATTATACTATAGAATTGCAAGAAATATGATAAACACGACCTGTAAGCAGGTACCAAAATTTAATTTCAAAACAAGTTTGAATTATTATTGTGTCCAATTTATTATAAAGGTTGCATTTAAATTTTAATAATTTTAACTAGGTTAAGTATGATTTTCTAATTGAAAGATGTATAAATTTCAATGTATTTGTAAACTCAAAAATATGACCAATTCATCAGCTTAAATAAAATTTAAGTTCATTTCAAATATGAAAGTGTCAATTTTTAAAATATAATCACGATTTTTCAAATTATAAATTTAAATTTTTATTAATATCATAGCAATATATTGAACAGTGATGACACTCAACTTTCTATGGGTGACGCATCCTTCCATGGTTTGACTCTGATCTGTTCCTTGGATTCTTTACTGACATGTCATGATAGCATGAATGACTTTTTGCACGTGCGACATCTTTCCCATTCTGATTGATGGGAGTGTTGCAAAATCGTGTCTCGGAGACATATTTTGTTCGATTGTGAGCTCTATCAAGTCCAAAGAAACCCGTTAAGGCTAAGAGGAGATAAAACGGCCTGTCTTAGACGGTTGGTGTCAGACTGAAAGAATATTTTGTAGTGGATTAAAATATTTTTTCACTAAGATGGTGATATCTTAAGAATTCGCATGGACGGTAAATGGCTGAACATTGCAGAGGAATGAAGGCCTCCACCCCATTATGATAAACCCCTTCAGATATCGTAGAACGTAACCAGTGTGGCCTAACTCATTTACAAAAATTGCACTGTGGAAGTCCCAGTGAGATTCTTCCTGTAGGTCGTTCGACTCGCATTGCAGGTAGTTAGCAGATAAGTCTAAGGTTTGTTTGAGGATGACATTCGCGTATGATTTATGTAGCAATTAATCGGAACACCAGTTTGCAAAATGATGGTAGAGTTTGCGAAGTAGAGGGTGGTAAAGGTCTTACAAACGCATCCGAATCCGGTTTGTTGTACATACGTATGTGTAAGGCCGTTGCGCTAATCACACACTAAAGAATGTTCACAAAAACCGTATTAGGGAAGGCTTCAAGCCTAGCACGTGACCCTATGAAGGGTATTTCAGTTTCTCAGCTGCTTTCAGTTACTTGAGTTTTAAAAGCGAAGATTTTAATAATGTAGTATTTTATTAATAAATAACGTTGCATGCTCGTGGATACTTGTCGCATATCGATACTACACTTGATACAAAAAAAACTCGCCATTGCGTAACCTCAAGGGTATACTGGAGAAGAGTATAATATTGGCGTCGCATTTAATGGTTATAGTGGTTATAACGCTGTTCTAGTGGGTAAACTACCTTTTAAAATCCAAACATTGTGTGTTCAATTTTTATTTAATATAGTTATTCATCTCACATGCTCTACCACTATAAGGCACTATAAGAGAGGAGATAGAACCCCCACCTACGGATAACCCCATACACCTGATACCTCTGCAGTCGCTGGGCTCAATGAGAATCTGATTTTTTTCTGTTTTTTATTATGGAGCCAATCCATCATGTTATAAACCCGTCCATTGCCTGATTGATATAAATATGAGTGCCGATGCAACTTAATTTTGCAGACATGGCACCAAATACATACGTGCATAGAGTTTTGTGCAGTGATCATAAATCAGACTGTTTGAATCATCGATCTTGAGTTCGTTTCTCGGTGTGTCTCTTTTTATTTAATTTAATTAAATTTGTTCATGATTGGATTTAAAAAAGGATTACAGAAAAAGTAAACTATTAAATTTATCTAAAATGAAATAACTCTACCGTATGTAATAATATCAGCACATACAAAGTTTTCATACATTCTAAACACAAAAGAAAGAATGTAGCTAACGTTTCCAGCTCTAGCAGTGTTTTGGATGGTTGTGTTTTTATTGTTTATTTGCTCGCTTTGTCGATTTCCGTTGAATTGCGAATAAATAAATCTTGATTGCTGATTTGTACAATACGGAAAAATAAAGTACACGCTTAAAAAAAAGGTAACTTTTTGTTGAATATGGATTCCCATGTTTTGAAGAAAGATGTATTATTTAAATCTGCTTTTTATTGCAGAATGCAAATTTTACTCACGTCAACTCACATTTTCTAAAATATGCTTCCAGTGTTACTAAATCATAAATCACTTTGTACGAAATTCCGTTTCTCATATCGTTTTATTAAAGTAATGGCAGTCTTATTATTTATAGTCATCCATTCTAAAATCACAGTAAGCTACGATTTTCATTAATTGAACAAAAATGACAGATAATCTTTTTTGCAAATCTCCTTCAACTTTGTATTCAATAACGTTTATAAAAATTGGAATAAAACAAGTCCTTATATTTAAATTTGCAATTAAGTTTCTAAATAAAAAAGTATTGTTGCTTAGCAATGTACGAAAGCTTTAGCTCAAGTACTAATAATAAAGGGCTTTTCAACATGGACATTGTTTTTAAATTTTAAATAAATTCTTTATATTTATGATTTATTTATAATTTATGAATGAAAAATAATATCGGACAAATGTCCACTGAGACCACGTATACAGGCGTCGATCCTTTTGTGAAAATTGTAGATAACATTTTTGCTTAATTGCGGCTCTATCTCACCAATTATGCGTCGGATATTAGTTTTCAAGGCTTCGATGGATTGTGGATTATCTGCATAGGTTTTATCTTTCCCATAGTCCAATAAGAAATAGTTTAAAGGCATTTAATCACAAGACTAGGCGGACAATTGATCGCAGAATTTCGTAAAATTATTCGATCGGGATATTTCATCAGCAATAAATTCAATGTTTCAGTGGCTCACCAATATCACTAATATCCATATCATCGTCCCGATAACGCAACCCATTGACAGCAACAGCGTTTTTAACCTCATTTTCAAAATAAAACGGCCCAATCACTCCTCCAGACCAAAAAGCGTTTCAAACAGTAACACGAGCAGAATGTAAATGCTTCTCAACAGTCACTCTTGGATTTTCTGAACCCAAATGCGCAATTTTGCTGACTAACGTAACCATTTAAATGAAAATGAGCTTCATCTGAAAAAATGATTATTTCGGAAAAACCATCAGCTTATTCAAAGATGAAATTACAGGAATGTCAACGAAAAGAATGGTCGACTGCCTGTAATTCTTGCACTAACTGAACCTTATAAGGTTTTAGTCCCAAAACCATGTGGTACTCGTGGATAGGCCCACAATTGTTGAGAATCACGTGGAATTGATAAATTCGGATCTTCCTCAACTTTTTCACTTGCAGCAGCAATATTTGCAGCTGAACGACCCGGACGAACGCATCTTATTATTGGTTATGATTTACCCAACCAGTAGATTCAAATTTAACCATCCCAGTTTTAATAGCGGTCTCAGAAGGGCGACTGTAACGGCCGAAAATATCCGAAATTTTGTGAAATGTAGTATTTACAGATCTGCCATTTTCGTACTGGATTTTAATTATTTTCATACGATTTTCGATTGCAATATTGAAAATATTATAATAAATTGTAGACTTTGTCAAAATGCAGTGCGACAAAACCTGTCATTACATCCAAAATTGCCCCTAATAAAAAACTTAGTCGCAGCCTCTTAGATAATTTTTTAAATAATAATTTTCCAAAAAATTACAATTCTTTTTAAGATTTGCTCAAAAAACGGCAAACAAAAATTACACCAAATTAAGTCTATTAAATTTTAACTCCGGTCGACTGGAACAACTAACCGTATCAGTACACAGTTCCTCTACAAGATTTACGAGTAAGATCTTTCACATTTGAAAACCGTAACATGAATTCAGAGTTAGCTTTATTGGTTCTACATTCCTCTAGGCACAGATAATATAAAGACACATAACCGGAATAATGTGAAGATAATCGGTTTAGATGTATTTTCAGTTGCAATTGAAATTTATTTAGTGTTTCCACTGGAAAATCAGACGAACTAATTTTTCAATAACGTTGTTAGAAGGTGCAAAATTTAAAGTTTCATATTTTTCAGTCGTAATTAAAATTTAATTTTAAATACATGAGTTTTGTGAAAGGTTCAGTAGTTTAGTCTAATATTGCATTGTTATTTAGAAATATAAAATAAACTTAATTAAATTCTGCTGAATGAAATGAAATAACATACAGCGTAAATATCTTGCAGATAGTCCATATCTATGCGATACGGAATTGATGGTTATTATTCTTTTTATTTTCCTGCAAACAAACAAACCATGAAAACGTAATAATTATTAATTATAGTCTAATGTCTAATAGACTGGAGCGTTATTAAATTTTGATTGCTATAAAATTTAATTAAAGGTCAGTGCGAGTCTGTAGACTACGTAAAACACCACAAGCCCAAAGGCATCCTAGAATCAAAAAATAAGGTAACATCGAATCACAAAACTTGCGGTACTACTTCATCTTTCGAGAAATGCACCTCCCCATGTTTATCATACCTGTCAGGGATAAAACCAGAAAGTCATCAAACCTTCCAGAGAAATTGTCAGCACAGTCTATGACTAGAAAAAATTTTTCGAACCCACAAACACTTCGATATTTCCGCGTTCACTTTCTAAAACGGGGACCCTTGGCGACTCTCGCAACTTATTTCTCTTGCTAACGACCAAAAATTGTAGCGGGAAAATTCAAACCGTTACATTATGTTTGAATTATTAATTTTATTATATACAGTTAAACGTAACCAAATTACTGTCACCGTGTATTTTGTAGTCTATTATTGTATTTTTTTAAATTTCTTCACTTACAAGGATTTGTTGGAATTTTTTAATTTAAAATTGAGTGATTTCTAAAAAAATTGTACCTTCAATAATTATTTATAAATATGTACCTATGTAAAAAATTTATAAAAGTGACACTTACAAATATACACATTTGTAACATTTTTATAGTACGGTGTATTTTTTTTCTGTCTACATTTCCTCGTAAAATTACCTTGTGTAATTGGATATTATAGATAACAAACATGATTTTATATAAAAATTAATTTTTCCCATTTTGATCTGGTTATTGTTTATGGTTTCCAAAATCTTATTTGGAAATTTGACACTTGGAAGAAAATTGTCGAATATTTCTAAATGCTCTTTTCCTAAAATTAACCTGAAATAATTGAATGAAAGGCATTCTAAGGTGAAAAAAATTGTTTATTACGATTCAGAATTATTTTTGTTTACATTTAGATGAATATTAATATTACAATTTACCAAGCGATCCAATTATACAACACGGATAATTTCTTTAGTTGTCTGTGCACTGATTACGTTTTCACATGGTACTGCTAATTTAACATTTAACACATGCTTCAAATTGCTGCTCGTACAATTTTTTTAATTTTTTGGGTAATAACCTTATTTAAGACAAATATTTTGTCATACATCGCGAGTTCCATACGACTGACGTAGTACAAATATTAAGATTACATTATTATACTAAAATTACTCATCCTTCGGTGAGGAGTGCATTTATTAGTTGCACATTCCAATGCCTACGCGCTGAAATGAATCTCTTATATAATAGGACTAATTTATAGATGTTTATTTCCTTACATAATAAGCGACTTTTAATCTCTTGTGCGAATTTTGTCCGCGGCTAACGCCTTGGGCAAAAATTCACACACGAGATTAAACGTATCACTTCAATCTCTAGTTGTATGTAGTGGGGTAGACCAAGACAGAATAGCTCAAGTTAAAGTTTTCCCTCCCCCGCCGCGATTAATTAATTATCAGAAAAAAAAAATTTGGAATAAAAATTTTAAAAAGTTTTTCCAGTTAAAAACTTTATACAGGTAAACTCAAAAAGAGAATATTATTTTTTCTTCCAAATTTCTTGCAACAACATTTCCTTTTGAAGCTTAAAGCTTTGAAGGCGTGAGTCAAATGTGCGAAAGAAAATCTAAGCCATCAAAGTTGCTATAAGTTGCAAAAGAAAACTTTGGTACAAGATAAAAATCGGAAAACCTGGTTTTCAGCCTCCTAGTTATTATGAGGGATCACGAACATGGATCATTAAAATGGTAAATCCTCCCACATGGAAGATGTAACAAAATATTGGTATAGCGTAAAAAATTTAAACCAATTAACCGTCAAGGGACCCGCAATTCAAAAAAATAACCTCATCAGCTGATCCTCAAATTATGAACCGTTACAATTTCATATCGGAATCTTACCTCTCATAGAGATCCCTTTTGGTTTTCAAATTTTAAAGAGTCAGAAATCTTTTTATTTTTTTTTATATTTTAACTGGAGAAAGTGTTTTCCCCACCTTTGTTCCCGAATTTTTTTTTATGTTAGTTTCACGAAGAGCCTGAACTGAAACAGTTTCATGCAAATAACTCAACCCCGTTCTGAGTTTTTCACTTTTTATGGCAACATAAGTTTTGTTAATAAGTTTTCTAAGGTAGCACAACTAAAAAGCGCCTTCAAAGTGTCTTGTAAGTTATTAAAATCAGAGATTTTTAACTGTTTTGTAGTTTTCATGGACCGTTCAACATAGTGGAGTGAGTCAGCTGACATAAAATAAAATTATCCTAATGATTTTAATTAGACAAAAGTTTACCTTTCCTTACCTTTCTCAAGATTTTTTCGTTTTAGAAAGACATCTCGACTTCCTCCATGTCTTTGGTTCACAAAGCATGATTTCTTCCAAGAGTGTTTTAGGTTTGCAAAGCGCTGTCGCCCGATCAAACCTTCAACCTCCGAGATGTTTTCGGTTTAGTAAGGCTTCTCGACTTATTATAAATATGTCTGAGGTTTTCAAGGCGCATTTTCCTTCCCAGGAAGGAAAATGTAAGGCGCTCTCAAAACCTTCCGACATCTAAATGTCTTTGATTTGGCAAGGCATTTAGCTTAAAACACATAAAACTTTGTACAGTTGATTATTTAAATTTGGTGAATTAAAATAAATAATACTTTTGTTTCCAAACGTTTGATTTATTTAAGAGTTTACTCCTCCAAGCTGTAGTAAGTCTCCTATATTAGATAGGAGTGGCGCCCAGGCATTTAAGAAGCTCTGCCGTAAGGAGGGACAAAAACATTTTACGGCCAAGCAGGTCCACCCCCTGGATCCAGCTTCCCTGGCTACCAGTAGGAACGTTCAAGGGCTTCAAGATTTACTTGAGGCAATTTGGATTATTACAAATTGACGTCTACGCACAGG
The DNA here is from genome assembly GCA_932274525.1 of Podabrus alpinus. NCBI lineage: Eukaryota > Metazoa > Arthropoda > Insecta > Coleoptera > Cantharidae > Podabrus > Podabrus alpinus. Next base: position 65,485,297 of record OW026456.1, on the reverse strand, counting down.
GACTTCTCTTTTCACCCCCCCCCTCCGCAATATTTCACCGCCTAGACTTCCGTTCACTTCCCACTTTCAGGCAACCCCTATTGTTTTATTTTTAAACCGAAAAAAAAGGTATCGTATCTACTAATATGCTATTAATTGCCAAGCGATATTGTTGTAACTTTAATATGATGAGCTGAAAATTCGTATCTACTTGTAGATACAATAAAATTGCTTAGCAAACAGTAGATACTGGAGTGTTCTGTATTACAATTTTCTTTACATGTTGAAATCAATTAAATGCTCAAATTCCCTTACGTTGGAACGCCAATCAAATTTAATATAAATTGAAGGTTTAATGATCTGCCCATGCCTTGCAAAGCTGGCTTGTAACGGATCAAAACAAAGTGACACTTGTGACCATTCTTCCACGATTTACAAGAACTCAGTGAATATTTTCATTTGATTTGTAGAAAAGACTTATGGTGCCTTTCAGTGGTTTGTGATTAATTTTGACCAAGTGAAAACAACCTTACACAAAAATAATATATAAGTACTTAATGTGAATGGAGAATATAAAATTTATGGACAACACAAAAAAGATTATTCTAACCTATAACTAATTATACTAAATTGACAAAAAAAAGTTTAATTAAATTTATTAATTGTGTGCCTCTATTTTCCGTTTATTTTGATATGCATTTGATTAACTTTTCTAAATCTTGAAATTTTGTAATACTTTTGAAAACACTCCTTTACACAATTGAAATAACGCTGAGTTTTCTTTCTCGCTCACTTAACTATACTTTTTACTTGTACCTGTATTTATAGTTTTTTGAAAATTAAAAAAAATTGATAGCCTTGTATAGGTACTCTAAATTTTACAAAATAAAATTTTTTGCATGTTCGTATGAAACTGCCTTGAAACATTCTCTATTCGTCCAGGAACATCCTCATATCATACTTTTCTCCTCATGTTCACCAGTTCTCCCACAATTTATACCTATTTAAAGTTGTTTACTTAACCTCATTTTATAAAATTTATAAAAGCTTTTTATTAATTCAAATTCTTCATTTGGAACTTTCTATCCTTTGCAGGGTGATCTTTTAATACCTTTGTCCACCTCCATCACCTTTTTTTCTGGAAGCATTTTGTCTGCGTGGCACAATTTTTTGCGTACTTTCGTTTTTATCACTTCTCGTGATCACTTCAAACATAAAATGCCCCCCCTCCATTGTGAATTAAATAAATATATACTGCTTATATTTAAACTTAAATTAATCTGCATGAATTATTTAGAAGTTTGACCAAAACAAGATTTTTCCTCACCTTGGAAGATTTATTGACCAAATCTCAAAACTCACAAACTTTTTTCTCCGGTCATAAACGATGTCGATTTGGCGTGGTAAGTTTTGAAGAATCCACCCTCTCGTTTGTTATGTGTTATCAAATTTTAATTCTAGCATACTCCAGACTTAACAAAATTGTATGTATGTATTTCTTTTAACTTGAAGAGTGAACTGTTGTTTGTATTTTATATTTTGATATAAAAATTTTAAATAATCCTAACTTTGTCACTCCGTTCAAGTTGGATCATTGCATAAACATAGGAAAGAATTATAAGAAAGAAAAATGAGAAAGAAATGGTTTAAAGTTCATAACTGAATTTCCAAAAAAATGTTAGTTACCCCCTTGGTGCTTAATAGGGCAGTATAATACCTTGATCCGTTAATTTGGTAATCTGTTGATCGGTGGATCTGTTAATCGCCAATCAGTTTAACACTGTTTTGCATCGATATGAATAGGCTGAAGTGGTGTGGCTTCATGGGTACCGATTTTCATTTTCATAAGAATAGCTGAAAAAAATAGACAATAAAAATTCGCACGTGTTTCGAGAAGATCATACACGGTATCCTCAAAAAATCAATGTGTAGGCTGGTATACTTGGAAATTCCATTGTTGGGCCAAGCTTTAGTGAAGGAAACCTGGCCAGACAAATGTATCCAATTTATTAGAAAATTAAATTGCTCCACTTATCGGTCAGCCTTTAGAAAATTAAATTAATGAAGAGGAAGGTACGCTGCTAGATGAACTAATGTACATTTTCAACAAGACGGAGCACCTACCCATATTACCCATTAAATGTGCGACTCATCAGCCGTGTATCTTGTTTTTCTCAAATTTACCAAAAAAATTATTTTTACTGGCTACGTTTGAAATGAACACCCGGTAGTACATAATTACCCGATCTTCAATGATTTGCTACGAGTATTTAAAGGTTTCATTAGTTTTGTCGGAAGACATAGAACGTTGTAAATCCGATGTATTATACATACATTGGTTTTGTTGGGAGAATTAACCCTCCTTTAATTAATTAGATAATTAAATAAAAATAAAAAATACATATATTAAAAAAATTTTATTTCAAACTTAAATTGGAATCAAAAAACGAAGGTAGAATTACAATTTTATCACAATAAATTATGGTACAATTCTTGTTCACACATGACTTTCAGTTTATCTAGCCCGAATTTATCAGCTACTATAAGCAATTCATATGCATTTTCTTTCAAGTTGGAAACTTTTCCAGTATAAATATAGCGCAACATTTCCTCCAACACTTCGGGCGATACTTCCTTCATTTCGATACATGTATGCTTTTTTCCTTTCTTGTCCTGAAACATAGCTCGAAAAACAGAACTTCGGGCTGCTAAAATTATCTTATGTGCATTGAAAGATTTCTTACCAGCACAAAGTGTAACATCACTTAGTTCTTGCTTATCAAACAGACGTTGAAAATCACGTGCTAGGTGATATTCAGATGCAGCGATATTGAACCTCTTTTCTGAAATAATTTTTATCTCGCAAATAATAGTTAAACTTTCATTTAATAAAATGGTTTCGGTTGTATTTCCCAGATATTGATGACCTATAAATTTCATCCAACCATGAGGGATTCCATATTTAAATAATACACGGCTATTTGGTTTACGGTTATTTTCGAAACAGGTTTCACCATTTGCATTTAATGCGGTAATCATAAAATTGGTTTCTATTTCGTTTCTAGTACAAGTTTCTAGACATAAAAATATAGATAAGTAGTCTTTGCAGTCGTTAGTTATTCCTTCCGGAAATAACTTCAAACTCCATTTCAGTTCAGATTCAGTTCCAGGTTCGCTTGGAAATATAGGAGAGTTAATCGGTTGTCCCGTTTTATTTTTTAATTTACTGTAGTCATCTATAGTCCAAATATATTTAATTATTTTCTCTTGAGGGTAACTAGAACAGCTTGCAATAATTGTTTTCTCCATTTCGATATAACTTTTCATAATAATACCAAAGTGAACAGCAATAAACTTATATATAAATATTGAAAGTTACCAATTGACAAAAATAATACGGGATTATCTAAACGATCTTTGTTTATATAAAAACAGATACGCAATTCTTTGTGAGGGGTAATTCAAATAATTATCAACAGATGGCGCTATTAAACTGAAAGGCGTATTAAATTGCTTCATTATTATTGTGGAGTATGTCAAGAATCAGGTGAAATCAGCAATACTTTGTCATTTACACCTTTTCCAGAAATAATTTAGAAAACCACAGCTCTTCAGAAATCGTGAATTGTAATTTGGATTTGTCAATTAATATTCTGAATTGGTCAATTGTCAATTTAAATTTAAAAACCGACAAATGAAAATTAGAAAACACTAAATGAAATGTTGAAAGCGTCAAATAAAAATCAGAAAGCATCAAATGTTCCGCACAATGAAAGCATCAGTTTCTTTTCTTTAAATTTGAATGTTATGATTTTGTGTTTATTGTAAAACAGTAAAACAGTGTAAACCAGATCATAAGGCTTCTTGCTATACTTTGTATAGAAGCCTAAAATGTAAAACATGATCCGATGATAGTAAATGCACAATAGTTCAATACTAAAGGAGATTGGTTTAAACAAAGCACTGCACACGAACGCTGGCATTTTATGCCAATGAATAATTATGAAATGTAAATGTGTAATTAATTATAGTAAATATTATAATAAAATTGAATGCATCCAATACAATATTGATAGTAGGCTGTGAACCCCTGTATACATAAAAATGCCATAAAAGCGCTCTAAAAAGTATAAAAATTTGGACAAATAATCACTAGAGAGGCATAAAAACGCAAAAAGCACTAAAAATTGCAGTTAAAAGAATTACTTCAAGTGCCTACTTAGAAAGTAGTTGAGAAGCAGGTGAAGACTTTTTTCATAAAAAGGTGAAGAAAGCAAAAAAGAAGTGAAAGAAAAATAAGCATAAAAGCAAAACAATCACACAGACTTTTGATATCTACAATTTACAAAAGCTTTCGTGACACATTCTGTGCAGAGCATAGTTTTGATGTGTGATTGCATTTGTTACGCTTCGCGTTTATTATCATAATCTACTTTTCTCTCTGCTGCTATTAATTTTTAGATTAGCGAATTGAGGAATCACTCCTGCTAATTAACTGCAGACTGTATTGCAGTTCGTCTTCTCGGCCTATGGCTATGTTGCTGTGGATGGACTCTTTTTCGTCACCTTGTTATAATAAACCCCATCTATAAGAAGGAGTTCGTAATTACTGCTATATTTACCTATAGGAATTACCCTGTTAAACACTCAGTCAGTTATGAAATCTTGACTGTGAATAGGTTGAATCGTTGAATACAATAACAGAAAATATTCTATCAGGCAATCAATGAGGTTTTAGAAAAGGAAGATCTTGCTCGGACTATATATTCTCTATGATGCCGAATTCATTGTAAAACGAAGGGAATTCCAACTTCCCACGTATCCGGCTTTTATTGACCACAAAAAAGCATATCATGAAGTCCACAGAGAAAAACTTTGGGAAATCATGTCAAGAAGAAGCTTACCACGAAATACAAAACCTCTACATCTTAATATATAATCAATAATAAAAGTAAGTTGAAACTATAGACAATCCAAAGGAAAACAAAGCCCAAACTATAAATTATGGATGCCGAATGGTAATCAAAACGGAAAAACTACTTCATAATTTACAACCTTAAAGCTGACAATTTATTATTGCTGACGTTCAACTGGCTATTGCAAACTCCAAAAACAATCTTCAACAAGCAGTATAGAAATTATATTTTATAACTAAAACCTGCAACCTCGAAATCGCAGACGACAAAGTTAAGGTTTTCTTAGTTTTCTAAGCTTTCAAAGAAATCTATCTGATTAGAACCAAAATTTGCCATTAATAACAGACCCATTGATCAAGTCAATCACTTCAAGTACACGGTTACGATATCTCCAACGACAAACAAAATGACTTCGTGATTAAATTGAGAAGATTTAATCATATCTATAGAACATTAAAAAGATCTCTTAAGAATATAAGTAAGGAAGCAAAAATTATGTTGTATAATGTGAGAACTGGATTTTAATGGTAGAAGACGCCAGACGGGATCGAAGTGGAAGAAATTATATTTTCGAGACAAGTAGCGGGCTACAATCTTCTGGTCCGCAAAAATGCGAAGAGATACGACTTTAACTGGAAAGCTTTTCATTAATAGATATAATGGAGACATATACACATATACACAGGGAGACACAGCCCCCCCCCCAGAACGGCCTCCCAAGTGATGGGGTCAAAGTTGGTTTTGGTTATCCATAGAGCAGTGATGAGGCAAGCAAACAATTTGGTACAAAATTTTGGTACAAGATGAAAAATCGGAAAACCTGTTTATTTATTTATTTTTTTTATTAATATTTATTACACCCCCTCTTGTTCTACCTCTGGTATATTTATAATAGTTATGTTCTTCAAAAAGACTAAAAGGTTCAGGTACGTCTAGACATGGGTCTAATTGTTGGATGATTAGAAGTGGGTTAAAAACGATTCTTTCAGGGAAATTTATTACAGAGAAAATAAGAGTTTTTGGTACAATCTATGTAATTTGCTTTCTGTCGATGTTATATCAAGTTACATTTATGTATTAGGTTAGTAACTTATACTCGCACTTTATAATTAACCATGTCGCTTTGCAAGTTCCGTTTGACGAATTTCGATCATAATGTTCACTGATGTTTTAAATTATAGCAATTCAATTTATGTTAATAATTTATTTATTTTAAACTCACAAAAAAATTTAAACGAAAAATAACTTGGCATTATTAATTTTATTGTAATACACTTCAAGTTTAAATAATATACCCTTGAATTCAAGCCACTATCTTGGTAAAAACTGATATGCATTTGAATGTAGGCGTTCACATTGCTAATAATTTCAGTTCTATTTTAATCATACATTTTTTCAATTAACATTTTAAACAATTTTTATTTCACACTTACAAAAACACTGAAAATAAGAATTATTTTGTAATATTAATTTCATTATACATATGTATTTTACTACAGATTTTCTTTTTTTATTTCGGAAATGGACCTGTCCTGGAGAAAAAACTGCATATGTGTGGTTTCCACAAAAAATAGCTCTTATTTGTTTGGTTATAAATATTAGGTATTTATATATTTTTTTATAATCTATTTATACTACTTGTACTCGTATATTATGATAAATATTTAAATTCGTAACCTAAAAAACTGAATTCAGGCAACCCCTATTATTTTATTTTTAAACCGAAAGAAAAAGGTATCGTATCTACTAATATGCTATATTAAATTGCCAAGCGATATTGTTGTAACTTTAATATGCTGAGCTGAAAATTCGTATCTACTTGTAGATACAATGAAATTGCTTAACAAACAGTAGATACTGGAGTGTTATGTACTATTACAATTTTCTTTACATGTTGAAACCAATTAAATGCTCAAATTCCCTAACGTTGGAACTCCAATGAAATGTAATATAAATTGAAGGTTTAATGATCTGCCCAGGCCTTTCAAAACTGACTTGGAACGGATCAAAACAAAGTGACACTTGTGACCATTCTTCCACGATTTACAAGAACTCAGTGAATATTTTCATTTGATTTGCAGAAAAAAACTTATGGTGCCTTTCAGTGGTTTGTGATTAATTTTTACCAAGTGAAAACAATCTTATACAAAAATAATATACACGTACTTAACGTGAATGGAGAATATTAAATTTATAAACAACGTACAAGAGATTATTATTTACTTCTTCTTATCACTTCAAACATAAAATGCCCCCCCATCCATTGTGCATTAAATAAAAATATACTCCATATATTTAAACTTAAATTAATCTGCATGCAGTTTTTAGAAGTTTGGCCAAAACAAGGTTTTTCCTCACCTTGGAAACTTTAATAACCAAATCCCATACTACCTATACCTTACGATATATTAACCTACCTCAATTATGATCTAAAACTCACAAACCTTTCTCTACGGTCAAAAACGATGTCGATTTGGCGTGGTAGGTTTTGATGAAACCACCCTCTTTTGTTACGTGTAATCAAATTTTAATCTCAACCACACTCCACCTAACAAATTTGTATGTATGTGTTTCTTTTAACTAGAAGAGTTAACAACTGTTAACAATTTGTCACTCAGTTCAAGTTGGATCATTGCATAAACATAGGGAAGATTTTAAATATCATCCAGAATACTAAGGAATAGCCAAGTAATTCAAGTTGAAAATGCAGATACACTAAAAACGCTAAGAATTTTTTATAAGAATTTGCGTAATATTAAGTTGAAAATTTTACAATTACTTAAGGATAAGACAACAAATGGTTTATTAAATAAATCAATTTCCAAAAAAAAATTTTAGTTACCCCTATGTGTTTAATATGGCAGCATAATCCTTTGATCCGTTAATCCGGTAATCTTTTGATCGGTAGATCTGTTAATTGGATACGTATGAATGTCCAAGTTGAATTTCAGAATTCGATCATGACCGGACGGAAGTGGTGTGGCTTCATGGGTACCGATTTTCATAAGGATCGGTTAAGTATATAATAGCTGAGAAATTTCCAGAAAACATTTTTGCAATTGAGGCAACACCAAGGACCCTTTGCTACGATTTTGATAAAAAAAAATCGTGGATGAAGCAGGATTCTTTCCACCTTTAAAATAATGTATCTCAAGGTAGCGAATGTCCCCTCCGCCGTGTGTCGTGTTTTTCTCAAATTTACACAAAAAAAATATTTTGACTGACTACGTTTGAAATGAACACCCGGTAGTACATAATTACCCGATCTTCAATGATTTGCTATTTAAAGGTTTCATTAGTTTTGTCGGAAGACATAAAACGTTATAAATCCAATGTATACATACTACATTAGTTTTGTAGGGAGAATTAACCCTCATTTAATTAATTAGATAATTAAATAAACAAGGTAGAACTCGCTTTAGCGGCAGTTCCTAGGCTTCTATACAGCTGCCTTTCTGGTGTGAAAAGTTGTTATTGCTAGTTATTTTTGGTCGACATAATATTTATAATGTAACATCAGATAATCCAATAATCTGCACCAATTAAATTTTTCGAGATAACTTCTTAATAGGGTATCAACGTCTTAAGGTATCAACGTCTTAACGGATCAAAGGATCAAACGATCAACGGATCAAAGGATCAACGAATCAAAGGATCAACGTATCAACAGATCAACGTATCAACGGATCAACGTATCAACATATTTAAATTTCCTATATAGGTGAAAAATTATGTAAATAAAATACAACTTATATTAATTTGGTCTGCATTGAAAAATAATCAGGTAATCTGCACTAATTACATTTTTGCGGTTGGTATTTATCATTCACTATATAACTAATAATAATGAAGCTTTTCCATTCCATTCGGAACTTTACTTCTCTGTAAAGTTCGGTCTTGTGTACGGTCCATTTTTTGAGGTGGATCAATCCTCTTCTTTCTCTTTTACTTACAACTTAACTTCACCAATTAGCCACTGCTGTGGTTAACAATAAATAAATTTAAAACAAATTATTGTTTTATTATACATACGATGTGTTTACAATCACAATTTCGAGTGTTCTGATTAGATTTGAATTATGCGGACAGACAGACACTGAGCCAGATCGTAAGGCTTCTTGCTATACTTTGTATATAGAAGCCTTTTTTAAGTAATTTTTCAGAAAAATATAGTAGATAAAATATGACAATAAATTTTATCCGTTAATTTGATTACTTAATCCGTTGATCCGTGATCTGATAACTTAATCTGCTGATACCTTGATCGGTCAGATCATCGGATTAAGTCTACTATATAGGTTGAAAATTACAATCTTAAAGCTCAGAATATTTTTGTAACCTATCTTAATATATAAATTCTGATTCTGATGAATTATGCGGACAGACGGACGGACAGACACGGACCCAGATCATAAGGCTTCTTGTGATACTTTGTATAGAAGCCTAAAAGTAGCGCACTGGGTAGCCAGTTCTTAGACCTCTATACACACAGACTATTTCCAACACGATTTGAAACGCTCTGTATGATTTTGAATTATGCGGACGGACGGACGGACGGACGGACAGACACGGAGCCAAATCATAAAGCTTCTTGCTATACTTTGTATAGAAGCCTAAAATAAAAAATACTTGCATATTAAAAAAATTTTATTTCAAACGTAAATCGGAATTTAAAAAAGAAAACAAGCAGCACATTTATCACAAGTTGGAAACTTTTTCAGTATAAATATAGTGCATGATATTTGACACAATATCACAATTAGGCACAAATATAGTGCATTGAAAGATTTTTTACCAGCACAAAGTGTAACATCACTTAGTTCTTGCTTATCAAACATACGTTCAAAATCACGTGCGAGGTGATATTCAGATTCAGGCGCAACGATATGGAACCTCTTTTCTGAAATAATTTTTATCTCGCAAATAATAGTTAAACTATCATTTAATAAAATGGTTTCGGTTGTATTTCCCAGATATTGATGACCTATAAATTTCATCCAACCATGAGGGATTCCATATTTAAATAATACACGGCTATTTGGTTTACGGTTATTTTCGAAACAGGATTCATGATTTGCATTTAATGCAGTAATCATAAAATTGGTTCCTATTTCGCTTCTAGTACAAGTTTCTAGACATAAAAATATAGATAAGTAGTCTTTGCAGTCGTTAGTTATTCCTTCCGGAAATAACTTCAAACTCCATTTCAGTTCAGATTCGGTTCCAGGTTCGCTTGGAAATATAGGAGAGTTAATTGGTTGTCCCGTTTTATTTTTTAATTTACTGTAGTTATCTATAGTCCAAATATATTTAATTATTTTCTCTTGAGGGTAACTAGAACAGCTTGCAATAATTGTTTTCTCCATTTCGATATAACTTTTCATAATAATACCAAAGTGAACAGCAAAATAAATTTAGATATTATTATATACTTGTTAAGTGGTTTATTATTTTTTATAAATATCTAAAACTGTTTGACTTATATAGAAATAAGTAAGATCATCTGATTACCAATCTCAGCAAATTCATACTGGGTTGAACCAAAACACAACAGATATATAAGAATTGAAAGTTACCAATCGTCAAAAATAATACTGGATTATCTAAACGATCTTTGTTTATATAAAATCAGATACGCAATTCTTTGTGGGGGGTAATTCAAATAATTATCAACAGATGGCGCTATTAAACTGAAAGGCGTATTAAATTTCTTCATTATTGTGAAGTATGTCAAGAACCAGATGAAATCAGCAGAATAAGTACCTACTTTGTCATTTACACCTTTTCCAGAATTAATTTGGAAAACCTCCTCAGCTCTTCAGAAATCGTGAATTGTAATTCAGATTTGTCAATTGATATTCTGAAGTGGTCAATCGTAATTCAGATTTGTCAATTTATATTCATAAGTCGACAATTTCAATTTAGAAACCTACAAATGAAAATTAGAAAACACTAAATGAAATTTAGAAAGTGACAAATAAAAATCAGAAAGCATCAAATGTTCAGCTCAATGAAAGCATCAGTTCTTCTTCTTCTTAGAGTGCCGTCTCCTCATAGGAGGTTGGCTACCATGACGCTGTATTCGTCTCTGTTTTTTGCGAGTCGAATTAGTGTTGCGGCATCCGGAATACCAAACCATTGCCTGAGATTCTTCAGTCAGGACTGCCTCTTCCTTCCAAGACCCCGTTTACCCTCTATCTTTCCCTGCATGATCAGTTGGAGAAGACCATATTTCTCATTTGGAAAGATATGCCCAAAATAAGCCGCCTTTCTTCTCTTAATAACGGCCAGGACCTCACGATCTTTATGCATTCGACGCAAAACCTCTTCGTTTGTGACATGCTCAACCCAGGATATTTTAAGCATTCTCCGGTACATCCACATTTCGAAGGCTTCTAGTTTATTCATGAATGAAACCTTTAAAGTCCAACCTTCGACGCCATAGAAAAGTATTGACAAAACATAGCACCTTGCGATTCGCCATCGGGTTTTCAAATTCAGTTCTCGGCCACATAACAAGGTTTTCATTCTAAAAAAGGAGTTGTGTGCCGTCTCCATCCGTGTTCTGATTTCGTCATCAGGATTCCAATCCTCGTGTAGCCAACACCCCAATTATCTGATCTTGTCTACTCTCTCCAGTCGCTCGCCCTGGACATTAATATTTATGTTGTTGATTGGTCTTTTCGTTATTACCATTATTTTTGTCTTTTGTTTGTTTATACTGAGACCGTAATGCGTTGTTGACTTCATTTATTTTGTTAATTAATATTTATAAACCTTCGGGGCTATCGGCAAGGATGAGGGTGTCATCCGCATATCTGATGTTGTTAATTAGTCTTCCGTTTACTTTTATTCCGTGTTGTGCTTTCTCGAGAGCTTCCTGAAAAATGGTTTCCGAGTATAAGTTGAACAGGAGGGGTGAGAGCACACAGCCCTGACGGACTCCTCTCTGGATTTCAATGTCTTCGGTTGTAAAATCTCCGAATTTCAGCTGAGCCGATTGATTCTAATATAGGTTCTATATAATAAAACTTCTGTACATATAATACCAAGCATCAGTTGCTTTTCTTTAAATTTGAATGTTATGATTCTGTGTTTATTGTAAAACAGTACAAACCAAGAAAGAGTATAAAAGAGAAAGAGTTAAAAAGTCTTTTTACGTAAAATGTAAAACCTGATCCGATGATAGGCAAATGCACAATACTAAAGGAGATTGGTTTAAACAAAGCACGCCCACCAGCGCTGGCATATGCCAATGAGTAATTTAAGGGCCTAGTGAAAAAAGTAGTTAAGTCCCTTTTTTTTCAATTTGTAGTTGAGCACATTTTCACGTTGCGGCATTTATTCTCTACAAATTAGTATAAAAATCAACAAATTGAAAAAAAAGTGACTTAACTACTTTTTCCACTAGGCCCTTCAATTATGGAATGGAAATGTGTAATTAATTATAGTAAATATTGCAATAAAATTAAAGGCATCCAATACAAAATTGATAGTAGGCTATGAACTCATGTATACATAAAAATGCGATAAAAGCGCTCTAAAAAGTATAAAAATTTGGACAAATAAGCACTAGAAAGGCATAAAAACGCAAAAAGCACTAAAAATTGCAGTTAAAAGAATTACTTCAAGTGCCTACTTAGAAAGTAGTTGAGAAGCAGGTGAAGACTTTTTCAGAAAAAGGTGAAAAAAGCAAAAACGAAGTGAAACAAAAATAAACATAAAAGCAAAACAAACACACAGACTTTTGATATGTACAATTTACAAAAGTTTTCGTGACACATTCGGTGCAGAGCATAGTTTTGATATATGATTGCATTTGTTACGCTTTGCGTTTATTTTTCGCGAATTGAGGAATCACTCCTGCTAATTACCTGCAGACTGTATTGCAGTTCGTCTTCTCGGCATATGTCTAAGTTGCTGTGGATGGACTCTTTTTCGTCATGTTGTTATAATAAACCCCATCTATAAGAAGGAGTTCGTAATTACTGCTATATTTACCTATAGGAATTACTCTGTTAAACATTCAGTTAGTTATAAAATCTACGCTAACATCTTGACTGTGAATAGGTTAAATACAATAACAGAAAATATTCTATCAGACAATCAATGAGGGTTTAGAAAAGGAAGATCTTGCTCTGACTGTATATTCTCTATGATACCGAACTCATTGTAAAACGAAGGGAATTCCAACTTCCCACGTATTTGGCTTTTATTGACTACAAAAAAGCATTTCATAAAGTCCACAGATAAAAACTTTGGGAAATCACGTCAAGAAGAGGCATACCACGAATACCACGAGGTAATACAAATACAAAACCTCTACATCAATAATAAAAGAAAGTTGAAACTATAGACAATCCAAAGGAAAACAAAACCCAAACTACAATCTTCTGGTCCGCAAAAATGCGAAGAGATACGACTTTAAGTGGGAATCTTTTCATTAATAGATAAATGGAGACCCCCCCCCCCCAGAAAGGCCTCCCAAGTGATGGGATCAAAGTTGGTTTTGGTTATCCATAGAGTAGTGATGAGGCAAGCAAACAGGTTCCTAGCTAAAAGTGGAAGAAGCTTCTCTTCAAAGTCTTACCGATTCATTATCTGAGGTGAATCACTTTTCTTCGTCTTTCTATTTTACTTTACAACTTAACCTACCACAGCGTGTTGATGTTCGACGCAGAGTGAATTCGACTTCAATTTCGTGAAGTCGGCGATATCAAACCTAGAATTTCCGCGCTGTATCGGTTCAACGGATGAACAGATCAATAGATCAACGAATCAACAGATGAACGGATCAACAGATTAACGGATTACATTTACTGTATAGGTAGAAGAAAATCTTTAAATGTATAAATCAATTGCATTATACTTTAGCTACTTATAAAATTAAAATTACCCTTTTAACATTATAGCAATGGCTGATCATCAAAATCTGTCTCCTAATCACGTGGTAGAGCTGGAAGTCAGAGGTACTCCAAACTACATCCTAAACGCGATTAAGGATCACCTTAACCAACGCACCATTATCATCGACCAGGCGCTGTTGCAGTTGAAAGTGAAAGTGGCGTTCCACAGGGCTCAGTATTGGAACTTAATGTGAACATAATGATATAACACAAGAATATCGCAGGTTGACAGTTGAAGAAATACAGAGAGGTGAATCCGGCTGTCACCGGGGAGGGAGTTTTAGTGAGTAAGAATCTCAGACTACCATCCCAGACTGGAGTGGTGCCTATGAATATTCCCCCTTCCACTGCACTGGAAAAAAGGTTACTTATTATAATATAAACACATTATATTTGTTGAATTTGAAAAAGCAAAAGCAGCAAAATTTTCCTATACGAACTTACTAAATGTAAGATTTGGTGTAATCGTTGATTGAGCCCGGTATGTTAGCCGAATACACAACTTTTTGCAAGTACATCCAAAGCTTAAGCGTAAGCGAAAATGAATAGGGCCATCTGTGTAAGTTGTAAACACACAGGTAGCTCATGAAAAAGTGGACCTCTTTGCTTTATCGTGTGACCTGAGTTTCGTTGTCTCCCCAAAGGGAATTCGTCAACTCAAATCTCAACTCATATTTACAATGTACAAAAACATCAAGCGTAACAACAGCACTCACTGCCGTCTATTGGTGCATATGCAAAAGTTTGGTTATTATAGTTTGTGTACCGTTTCTATTGTTTCTTTATTGTTTAACTTTACTTTGTAAACGTTGCCCCTCATCGGGTTCCTTATTTATTCACTTCATCCCCTGGGTTAGAAGCCTTACGAAGCAGACTGAAATGGATCTCTATTCCTGTAAATAAAACATGAAAACCATTCGCTAAATAATCAGGCGTATAGGAAGGTCGGTTCAGCTCTTAGTCGATACCGAAACCACAAACTGCATAAAACTTTGATTAAAGCGTTTGTTTTGTTCATCCCTATGTATGTCGAAGTATAATTATACAAATTTGTCCTGCCTACTCAATTATTATCTGCAGACTAATTAGGCTATTAGTGGAAATATGCTTGTGGAATTTACAATTTCCCATTTTATGCTCGAATAATTTAAAATAATATTTAGTAATAAATTTATAGCTTGTTTTAGCACATAGGTTTTACATATGATACATAAATTTTAAGGTAATCGCTCATGTGAAAAACGTATTATAATAATACTATGACTATAATTTTCAAATTACAAATTTCCCTTGTTTGTATAATATAATCTACTACCTAAGAGCTCCCAAAAGTTATGAAAAAATCATCAATTTATTTCCAATAAAATTTAACTGTTTTAAAAGTTTGCATTTTATCGACTGTTTTATGAAAACTAAACCCAATAATAAATCACCTACCCGTTCGGTGAAAGCGCTGATATCAGTTTTCATTTGATCCATAAGTCTCAATTATGCCAAGCTTTGTATTTTCATAAATGCAGTGTCGGCAAAACACAACCTGATTTATTATTTACGATTGTTGAAATAAACCTAGGATATTTTAAAATCCCTCAAGAATTTTATTTTCCCGCTCCAAAATATAAATTAGAAATTTACAAAAAAAAATCAGTTTTCAAATTTGATTTAATCTCGAGTATTTCACGAAGAGACGTCGCCTACGCGCCAGTGTTAGGACGAGATAATAAAAACGCAAAATCCGAATATTTTCTTCCCACAAAAATTAAATTCTTATTTCAGTAGCAATCGCACATTTTGAATAACTGACGAGAAAGCTTAAGCTTTTTTCAATCATCATAACAACTTCAATCAGTATTTTTGCGTTGCGGCTACCACCGCATTTCTATTTATTTTTTAAATTCAATGTTAGTCTTGACGAGCCGAGTTTCAGAATTTACAGCGTCAATATTGAAAGATAAAGTTAAATAACCTCGCCGAAAATGAGAAGTTAAAGAGAACAGGCTTTGGTGATAATCGTACACTTCAGAATATTACAAGAAAAATTTTATACACCTCAACCGAAACGCGTTTCATGAGAAAATTCAATTTCAGATGAAATAGCTGAAAGTACCTTACATAATTTAGCAATAAACTCACTCCTCGACCTCCTTAAAGATATATCCATGTAAGTATTTTAATATTACAGTTATTTTTTTATATTTCGAACAAAAAGCTTTTTAAATTGTATTTTTATACATGGTGTCCCATAAAATTATTTTCTTGCAGTTTTGAGACCTCCAGAAATCCAGTTTTTTTTATCTTAAATTATGCAATGTCATCATCTAACTCTTGCTAATATAAACAATGTGCTATGAGAAGAAATCGATAAGTTCGGTAAAAACGGTATAAGGAATCAATAATTCTTTTTAATGCGATAAATTTCATTTTTCGACATAATCTCCTTGAAGTTCAAGGCACTTGGGTATTCTTTGAATAAATTTTTCTAATCCACTAAAATAAAATTGTTTCGATTGCCTTGAAATCAGGTCTTCATCGGTATTAAATTTTATCCCTCGTAATTCTTTCTTTAAATTTGGGAATAGAAAGTAATATCTAGAGCCAGGTCTGCACTTTAAGGTGGGTGATTTATTTCTTTGAAGTTGCACTTTTTAATAGCATGTTACAATTATTCCAAGTTATAACAATTTCCAATGTGTGGCGTGACAATTAAGCACTTTTAAAAATAATGATACGGGCTTTATCAAGAAAATGATATTGGCAGTTGGTGTAAAAAATTGTGTAAAATTTGGTAGAGAGTTTTTGAAGAATTTTTGTTGCTCCATTTTGGACGATCCAGTATTATACGAATTAATTTGGACCATTATTTTTTCCAGCCCATTTTGGGGATCTGATTCGTTTGCTGGCATTTAGATAGATGGATATTTTCCGTTGGTTTGATTTTTCTCTATACCGAAGTGGATCCATTATCCGGGCTTCTTTTGAAGGTTTCTTTTTGTCCAATCGGTAACTACAAATCTTCAAAATTACGTTTACCAACTCACAAATTTATACTCAACAACATCTGGAGGTTTGCATTTGTCGCTCATCCTTATCAATTTGTAACAAATTTTAAAATTTTGTTCAAGCTTCGATATTTTTATGCTCTGTTTGTGTCATTTATATTTTTACCTTTGATTGTGTGAATATTTTTAGGTTTATCTCTTGCCTTTTTTTTATTTGATTGGAAAGTTCTCCCAAGAATTTTATTTCTTTGCAGATTTAATAATTTCTGCATAGAATTGATAAAGGCATTATCTCTTAATAACTTCGCTGCGTAACATAATTGATAAACTATTTTTATCGTAATATTTGGAAGAGAGTAATTTTAATATCGTGCAGGATTATTGATACCATTCCTAAATTTATTGAGACTAGTCAGAGACGAGTCGATACTCTTTTGGTTATTTATGGTAATTGTCTCATTGCTTTTTGTTATCGCAATTGGAAACCATAGTTTCATAGTTTAATTGGTAGTTTCTCGTTTTATGGTGAGCAGGGTGGTAATTTTAAACTACGTGGCGCACATTCTACTACCTACATCTCTTTAGCGCCCCCTATATTACCCCGATAAAATCTAGCTAGAAATAGTGGCTCAGTTATTTTGTCTTTTGCCCTCTACACCATTTCCAGTTTTATTTCAGAAACGGTCACATGTATTTGAGAAAGCGACAATTGAAATTCAGATTTGTCAATTGTATTTCAGAAAGCCATAATTGAAATTCAGATTTGCCAATCTGAATTACAATTAACGCTTTCTTAAATAAAAGTGGAAAAGGTGTAGAGCTAGCCATAGGGGCATCCATTGCTTCATACGATCACCCTGAGATTGGACCGTTTTAAGGAGCCTGTGAAACTTTCGACTTGTGAACTGGTGCATTGTCGTGGAGAAGTAAATATTTTTGTCCTTTCGTATTTCTTAGGCAGCTTCCTTTAATTTGCGTAATAATTTTACGACACATATAATTAATTAGAATTTCCTCGGAACCCAAACACTCGTTCAGTTTTGAACTTCTTGGGTGACGGTTTTCCTTTTCTATCCACTGCATGATGGACTCTTGTTTGGGTTCGATGTCATAATAAGGAATCCATGTGTCAACAATTCTTATTTAAAATCTTTCTCGGACCAGCATCGTACATTTCCAAGAATTGGCTAGAAGTTTAAACTCGAAATTGCTTCTGTTCAAGAGACAGAAAACGTGGAACCCATCTTGCACTTACTTTAATATACAGGAAGATGATCATGTAGAATTATATGGATAGTACCAAATGATAAGCTGATGTCTAGAGATATTTTTAGATAGATAACCGTTAATACGGCCCTGTCACATAGTGAGTTTTGATTGCGATTTTAGTAGTGATATAACCGGAATTTTTTCGATTAGAGTGCGGAGTAGTATAAAGATAAGGTGTGTGAATGCGAAGCAGAAGTAATCCCTTGGCTTTGATTTGGAAAACGGGTGGTTCCTCGAATTTCCTTGTTCATAACTAGAAAGGTTAGAAAGATAAGGAAAAACGCATTTTGGGTTGCATAGCCTAAAGAATTCTTAAATGGAATAAATAAACAAACAAATTGAGATTTTTCAACAAAATTTTACAACCAAATAGGTTTATCATCTTCGAAGGGTTGACCTGGATGATAAGCTTATATCGCGATCAATAATTTGTCTAAACCCAACTTGCGAGAGTGGGAAATGAGCGATATCGAATGCGAGAGCATATCGCCAATCGATAGCGAAGATTCCACAACAGATCGTACTTGGAAAAAGAGAGCGGCAAGTCAAAAAATATTTCGACGAAGTAAAAAAACTGTTAGAACACCGGCTAAATTAAGTGTTAAAAAGGACGAAGAAGAAATGGAGGAGAGCAGAGATATGATGCGAGAGATGATGCAGGAAATAAAGGAGGTGAGAAAAAGCCAAACATCATATGAGGAAGAAATAAAAATACTGAAAGGTGAAAACACCTTATTGCAAGAAAGAATCTCAAAACTAGAGAACCGACTGTATCGCTTGGAAAACAAAGAAAGAAAGAATAACATCGTAATAAAAGGAGTAAAGTTCAATGGAAACAACTTAAAACAGGAGGTGGAGAATTTCATGAGAAGGGAACTGAATGTAAGCACAAATATAAATAACGTAGAATTAATAAAACCAAAAACAGCAGATACTTTTGTGGTGGCGAAAATACATAAAGGGACTTGGACAACACCAGATAGAAAAAGTGTAAATCAAATAGACCACTTTTTAATAGAAATAAGAAGTGAGAAATGTATCAAAAACGTGCGAACGTACAGAGGACCAGATATAGACACCGACCATTTTCTTTTGGGAATTAAATTAAAGCAAGTCACGCCAATAAGTAGAGAAAGTGAAAAACACACAGCAAAGAAGCCACCGCGAATCAAATTCAACGAACGGAAGATTCAAGAAGAATATGAAAAAGCATTAGAGGAAGAAGCAATAAAAGAACATGAGCCTACAAATATTGAAGAAGAAGCGGATAACCTGGTTAAAATTATGAAAAGAGCAGCATTCAAATAGAAACTGCAAATAAAATATAAACACAAGGAATGGTACGATCTAGAGTGTCAAACGGAAATTCACAAAAGAGAGAAGGCAAGGAAAATAATGCTAGAATCTGAAAAAACAGATAACAAACGCAAATATGATGTACAAAGAAGACTATGCAAGAAATTAATTAGAGATAAGAAGAGAAAATACATATAATAGAAAATTTGGAGTCGCTAGAGGAGAATTTTAGAAATAGAGAAGTCCGAAATGTCTACCAAGGTGCCAAAAGTATAAAGAAAGGATTTACCCAAAGAACATCACTATGCAAAGATAAACAAGGGAATTTCGTAGGGGGCCAAGCTGAAGTGATCGAGAGATGGGCCGAGTACTTTGAAGAGCTGCTGAACAGGCAAACGAACGACGAAGAAACAATGGAACTTCTGAATGATAGTACAAATGAACCAAAAGGAGAAAAACCAAACATGCAAGACATACAAAAAATTATTCGAAGTTTAAAAAACAATAGAAGTGCGGGCGAGGACCAAATTTTAGCTGAAATGATTAAACACGGCGGAAGTACAGTTGAAACAAGGATACAAGAACTTATTGGAAAAATATGGGACAACGAAGAAATGCCAAAAACATGGAGAGAGGCGATAATATATCCGTTGCATAAAAAAGGTGACAAATCGAAATGCGAGAATTATAGGGGCATTGCACTGTTGAACGTTGTATAAAATCTTGGCAACATGCATTAAAAATAGATTAAACCAGTATATAGAGGGCATAGTAGGAGAGTATCAAAGTGGTTTCCGAAAAAAACAGGTCAGTAATAGACCAAATTTACGTCCTAAAAGAATTACAAATGACAAGTTATGAACACAAAATACCAACGTACCTACATTTCGTCGATTTTAAGCAAGCATACGACAGTGTAAACAGAAACCAGCTTTACCTGGCATTGAAAGAATTTGGTATTCCCAAGAAATTGATACGGCTGGTGAAAATGACGTTAGAAGAGACAACAAACAGGGTTAAAATGAATGGGCAACTATCGAGAAAGTTCGAAATCAAGAGTGGTCTTAAGACAAGGCGACCCGCTTTCTGCGATCCTATTCAATGTGGTACTGGAGAAGGCGTTACGATTATAGCAAAATTAACAGAAGTAATACCATATTTCACAAACGACAACAATGCCTTGCATTCGCTGACGACATAACGATTATAACACGAACCAAAAGGGAGCTACAACAAGTTTTGCAAAGGATCCTGAAGGCAGCAAAACGAATGGGACTAGAGGTGAATGTCGAAAAAACGAAATATATGGTGTGGAACGATAAACCTTTTGAACAAGGCACATACTTACAGATAAAACTAGAACAAGATGAAGTATTAAAATTTGAAGAGGTAGAAACATGTACTTATCTGGGAACACTGGTAACGAGACATCTAGGAAGCAATGAAGAGATAAAAGCCAGAATTGCGGCAGGAAATAAAAGCGCATATGCATTGAAAAGAATAATAACAGGTGGTATGTTCTCTAGAATGGTGAAAATAAAAGTATATAGAACAATGATACGTCCGGTAGTAACGTACGCAAGTGAAGTTTGGATACTCAGAAAACAATACCAAATAATGTAGAATGTGTGGGAAAGAAAGATCCGTAGAAGAATTTTTGGCGGAGAGTATATAGATGGAAGATGGAAAAGAAGAAATAATCAAGAAATATACGAATTATACGGAGAAGAATCCATAGTCGGAAGAGTGAAAGCACAACGGATAAGGTGGTTGGGCCATTTAATGAGAATGGGAGAAGAAAGAGTACCCAAAATTGTATTGAAGATGACGATGAACGGGAAGAGACGAAGAGGAAGACCAAAGTCAAGATGGAAAAAAGAAGTACAGGATGACTTAGACTATTTACACATCACGGAATGGAAGGAAAAAGCGATGAACAGGAAGATATGTGCTGGTATAGCCAAACAAGCCATGGGTCTACAAGGCCTGTAGTGCTATAATATATATAATATATATATATATAAGAGTTTATCATCCATTAACAAATTTTCGACATTTAGTACATTTTCGTGACTAACTGCATCCGTGACAAGGTTAGGGGCTTTGTGGGGGACCCTTTAAAAGCCCTCAAAAATTCAGCGATCCTATCAATTTTGTAGATATTAGGTATTAACATGGAATATGTTTTTACGGTCGTTACTTCGCAAAAATCGACACCAAAAAACCGACACCAAAAACCGACACCAAAAATCGACACCAAAAATCGACACCAAAAATCGACACCAAAAACCGACACCAAAAACCGACACCAAAAATCGACACTAAAATCCGACACCAAAAATAGACACCAAAAATCGACACCAAAAATTGACACCAAAAATCTAGTAATTAGATTAGAGAAAAATAGAGTAGATTATCGAATAACATCTTCCCATTCACAATAATGAATTTTCAATAACAAAATTTTCTTTACCAAAAATTTAAATGCGAAACCGATCGCAAATAGAAAATTTACTAATATAGTAAATTTTTATAACCAACACAAAAACTAAGGGATTATCCTATTATAACCAACACGGTTACACAACTACGCCGCACTTCGAAAAACAGTAAGAAGAAGAAGAAACGAGATAGGCGCTGCACCCGCGGCACCCCTAAATCTCGAGGAAAACTATGATAAACGGTTTGGTACCGAAAAACATGTTCCATGTTAAAGATATTAGTCGGAGACTAAAATAGAAGGAATGCGGGGGTCAAGGGGGCGGAGCTTTTTGAGCCAGATTGACTAGACTGAATTAGAAAATTAAACCTGCTGTAACCCTGAGAAAAGAGAATAACACAAAAATGGATTGGAATCTAATTATGGAGGCTGTGCAAGGAATTGATCAAAAATTGAATAAAATTAATAAAATATTTTACAAAAATAATAAAAATTTGAATGAAAAATTGGACGAATATCATCAAGAGATAATTAAAAATTTAGATGAAAGGTTTTACAAATATAATCGCGAGATAATTAAGAGATTGGGCGAAAATAGACAAGAATCGAATAAAAAAACAAACGAAATAATTTAAAAAAACAGGAAGATAACAACATTACTTAAAATAAAGATTTCACAAATACGGTTGTCGAAAAATTAAATGCACCAGATTTTCAAGTACAACAGAGGTTGGAAGAAAATAAAAATACTCAAGTGAAAAAACTTGGTAAAGTAGACAAAACAGTTAAAGGAAGAAAGAGGACATTCAAAATTGGAAAACAGAGAAACAATATAAAAAAGTGAACATCAAAATAAATTTATTTACAGAAAAAAATAAAGTTTGGATTGAATCCATTGTGGCCAAGAATTTAAGGAATGGACATCTTGCTTTCCACATGGAGTCGAATGATTGTTTATATCTCATAGAGACGGATTATATGGAGATGTACAAATGAATGTACAAGATGAAAGATGTACAAATAATTCGGAATTGTAAAGGGGTAGAAAAACCACGAAATTTTTCGAGTTTCGCAGATAAATCTTGCAGGATTTACAAGCACAAATATAGAGGTGGCAAAACTGTCGTGATTTTTTTAATAAAAAATTGAATTTGTGCGAATTTACATAAATGATATTTAAATTTGAAAGTTGTTTGTTGTTAGGCAAATTCAATTTTAGGTTGGAACTATGTTTTCACGGTAAGAATGCGGGAGCAGAGCCGAATTGTAAGCCAGTGTGTGAATGGCCTTGGACGGGGCAATCACGCTATAAAAGTTTGATTTTTGAGGTGTGTTTAAATAATAAAATTAAACTTTTATTCCATTATAAAGAATTCATATTAATATATTCGTATTAGCAATGTAGTAGTTTTGTACAAGAGAAAACTCATATAACATAGTTTATCATATCTATAAAGAGGATGTATGTGATAGTTTATTTATAGTTCACTTAAATGCTATTTGAATTCGTCGAAAGGAATATTTTATTAACGACAGGAAATTACTTTTCTGAGTGTAACAACAAACTATACGCTTTCCACTTTGTATTACAATTTCAGTTTTTAAAATTCACTTAGCGCTCAAGATGTATCTTCTTGACGGCAAGTAATACTTGAAAGTTTTTCAGGAAAATAATCTAACAACTAATTTCTGCTATATAAAATTCTTGAAGCTACCAGGTCGACTTATAGTCTTATCCCGAAGGATAGCTCGGTGTCACTTTTAGGTCAAATCTAGCAGAAATTAACCAAGTACGTCTGATGTCCTACATCGTGCAAGCTAAATTGCAAAAGGAGACGGAATCTTTAGGGTGAGGTGGATATTAAGCATTACAGTGCAAGTGGTGGTGCTTAACGTTAAACGGTAAGATGGAGATCTAATCAATTTTGCATGATACCTTCGGGCTTTGTTGCTAAATCACCTTCTTTATTTGCGGACATGGATGTATTAGGAAACGTTGAGACTGCAGATTTAACTAAGCGCTCTCATTTGTGTAATGCGGGGGGAATCGAAATTAATTTATCACTAAAATTAATATTTCTAATCCTCGCATAACTAATGCCGTTTTTTGCTGCAGATCCTCGATATGAATTTTGGAACACTACCAACACTAATTTATCCTTCCTGGAAATGTTGTATTTTTAACCAATTTTTCATAGGTGGCTTAGTAGGCAATTCAATTTATGAGGTATGAAAGATTAAAGAATTATTTACAAAAATATTTGTGAGAAGGGTCTAAATAGTGGAACGGAATCGAATAAACTGTTAAAGTGAAGTAGGAAAAAATGAAGAAGAAAAGAATATTAAATTTGGTGAATTAAAAATAATGAAAATTAGAGAAATTGAAAACATTTAGCCCTTTATTCGAAATTATTGTAAAACTAATTATTTATTAATACCTACCATATTATTATAAAATCTTTTCAGACTTAAATAAAAAATTTTGGTATCTAGCAGTATATCTCGATAGCAAAGACGAACATGAAACCTACTTGAGGTCGAAACTCCCAAGAGTCCACTAAGGGAGACTAAAGTCAAAATGTTGATCTTGGATAAGATTGAAAATTGTGTTGTATCACATATCTGTAGTGCGAAACTGATCGTGAATGGTTTCATAACACTCAAGTAGATGATTTCAAATCAGACCAGAAATTACCTAAGCTGATACACGACTGAAAAAAAAACATTTATTTCCATTATATCACGACTTTTCTATTAATCGCGCATTATCTCGATAAGATAAACACAAACTATTTATAAATCACAGTAAGTACTTAAATAATTGACTACTGCGGATAATATATTTAAAAATGTCAGTTAATAACATCGTTTTCGAAAATCGCGATTCAACCTTTGTAAAATTTATTAATTTCAAGTATGAGTGGACCATATATAATTTTGAATTTTGTGTTAAAAAACTAAAAAAGATATTGATATCGCCGGTTTTTCCAAATGTGAACACAAGTGGATTTCAAGGGTATTTAAAAATTTACCCTTATGAAAAGGTGTGGTTCGTGAAAATAAGTGCGCGTTATACACATGAAGTGAAAGCTAAATGCAAATTGAGTATTTTAAATTTTAAAGGTCACGAAATAAAAACCGCCAAATTCGAAATACCCATTAAAAAAAAGTCAAGTGAAGTGGAGACTCCTTACTTCATAGATAAAGCAATTTTAAATTATGCAAATGCAGCAAACGACATGCTAACTATTTTATGTGAAATTTCCATCCCAACTGAGCTAGTAACAGTTTCGACACAATCTAAAATACCTGAATATTCTTCGCAGGAAGATTTCAGCAATTTTCATGAAAATCAAAAATTTAATGACATTAAACTGTGCACCAGGAAACAAGAATTACTGACACATAAAGAACATTTTGCTGCTCCAGTTTTCAATTCAATGATCGAATACAATATGGTAGCAAAGAGACAAAATCGAGTTGACGTGGAACCTAAAACTCTGAAAGAAATGCTGCGTTTTATTTCTACTGGGAAAGCATCCAACCTGAAAGACGCAACAACAGACATTTTAGCTGTAGCTGAAAAGCACAAGCAAGATGGGTCAAAAGTTATGTGGAAAGCAGAAACTTGTAAAGCTGTTAAATTTGGTTTAAATTATAAAGTTCTTAGATTATTATTTTTATTTGTAACGATTCTATTTTGGCCCTCAATTATAGATTTCATTTTTGTTAATATTTTAATCTGAATTATTCGTCTTGTTTAAAAATTTGCTATCCACTTTCCAAAATGTTTTTACTGCCTTATTATCTACTATGTTGATTTTAAATAAATTTCCATATTGATTTTCAATATTCCCTATATTGCAAAATATTTGTAAATATTTTCTTACGTTTTTAAATTAGGTAATATTATTTATCACACAATGCAAGCCGAAAGAAGAAATGATCCTTCCAAAATTTCACTATCTTTTTGGTCATCACAGTTTTTCAGTACACGTATTAACTAATTAAATCAATTCTTCATGGAACCTTGAAGCTTTCATGATTTATATTAAATTAACGACAAATTTTTAATTGCTACAATTTTTATTTCGTTCAAGTTACCAAAGTTAGTAGTAAATATAGCAGCATTGTGAAATTTTTTTTGTTCAACAATTTCTCTTCACGGAATTTAGACAAATTGTAAAGTTACAGAAGTTACACTCAAGTCGAATAATTTAGTTAGTGTAAGTAATTAGTTTTTATAAGTAAACGTACAACTCAACAAATTTACAATTAAGTTTATATTACTGATTAGAGATGGTTGATCCTTGAAGAGTTCATAGTATACTATAAAATTTTTGTAAAAAAAAATAATAAATAATATAAAAATGGTTTTAGTCTATTTCATATTCACATATTTTGTAATCATATTAACTTTTGTATTTCTTCTAAATCCTCTCTATAACAACTCGGAAGATGCTTTTATACAAATGTAAACTGAATTTAATATAAAATATAAGTTGCTAAATATCTTATGATGTACATAATTGAAGTGTAAACAAGTAAAGAAAATAACTAGAATTTGCAAACTCGAAATTTCAATTTTAATAATTTTAGGGTTCACAAGAGCCATCTGTTACATTTCTGGAATTAAACGGAAAATTTTCCATTAAAGTTTCAGCGTTCTGTATAATTCAAAACTGAAAGGTTTTCCTGAATCCATAGTTGACCTTTTTTCCCGTAGATAACTCTGGTGATTTGATAGTTCTCTGTATTGTGGAAGTCCACTTTTAAAATAAAAAACTGCACTTAGGCATAACAATAAATGTTGTTCTTTTAAATGTTATATACCAGGGGAGATCAATAAGTTCGGTAAAAACGTTATAAGGAAAAGAGGTTTAAAAAATCTCGAAAGTGTTTTGTAACAAAATCGAATAGAATGCCAGTTTCCAAAAACAACTACCTATTGAATTTTATTCAATTTTTAATAGTAGTCAGTTTTGACACTTTTAAAATTGGAGAAACTCGAACACTTTTATGATGATAAACATCTATCTTAAAAATATCTCAAGACATTAATTTATCATATGGTGCTATCCATAAAATTCTACATGATGATCTTCTTGTATTAAAAGTAACTGCAAGATGGGTTTTAAGTTTGCTGTCTCCTAGCCAGAAGCAATTTTGAGCCGAAACTTCTAGGCAATTTTTGGAAATGAGCGAGGCTGGCCCGAGAAAAATTTTGAACAACATTAAAACAGGTTATGAGACATGAATTCATTATTATGATCCTGAATCCAAATAATAGTCCATGCAGTGGATATAAAAGGGAAAACCGCCATCGAACGAGTTCAAAACTCAACCTTCCTCAGGCAAGATTATGGCCACAATTTTTTGGAACACCGAAGGAATTCAGTCAATTATTTCCTGTGTCTTAAAGAGAGTATAACAGGCATATATTATTCAGGATTATCACAGATATTGAAGGAAGCTATCCAAGAAAAGGAAAGGGCAAAGTGAAACAACATTTTTTGCTTCTCCACAACAATGCACCAGTTCACAACTCGAAAGTTCCACAAGGGGCTATTGAGAAGTGTGGGTTCGAAGAAATAAAGTCCTTGCATTACAATCTAGACCTGGCCCCTTGGGATTCCTTTCTATTTCCAAAGTTAAAGAAATAATTACCAGCTGGTGTATGCTGTGGAAAGCTATTTTGCAAGGCAATCGAAACAATTTTTTTGGGAGGTGTAGAAAAATCAATTCAAAGAATTTCCAGCTGTCTTGAGTTTCAAGGAAGTTATAATAAAATTTATTTAAAAAAAAATTATTGATTCATTATACCGTTTTTACCGAACTTATTGATTTTCCCTCGTACATACTGCTGTGTGTTAAAATGAATAAGAAAGGCTCCCGATGCTAAAATGAATCATATATTCGAAACAAGCACAAAATTCTAAGTCGAAAGACACTTTAAAAATTTGCTCTACGAGAAATTTTTTATTTTTCAAAATTTCAATTTTCTAAATTTATTTGAGTCTCTCAGGATGAATGAAACATGACAAAGATTGCTAAATCTAAATAAACTGATGATTGTCACATCAGAAATGAAACAAAAAACTTAATTAGCTCAAAATTTGTAAAAATGTATTAATCATGATAACCTAGAAAATTTAAGAACTTGTAAACCAATTTACTCTGCAAATAACATTCTCTGTAAAAATGTAAGCATATCAAAAATTATGTAATTGTTTCATGCATTTAATGTGTATATTTTCAAAGGATAAATTAACAAATTAGTTAATAAGGGTCAAATTTGTGTAACGCCTTGCAAACAACCGAGAGGGACGAGAATGAGTCAAGAAAGAATCCAAAAATTGATGGAAATGCGATATACCAATCAAACTGCTCGGGAAGATGTTCCAAAGGAAATCGAGGTTGATGCAGAAGAAAAATCTAGAATAAAATTAATTTATTAGAGAGAAAGAAATTCAAAAATACATGGATTTGACTCACAAAATTCAAACAAGAATACCAATTGTATCGACTTTCGATCAAAAATCAGTTCACCTCTGGTAACTCAGCTGTGTGCACGCATTTTTCGATGCTCTCCGAAAAATATTATTTACCAGAATTTGGAGGTTAACCAAATTCATTTGACTTCGGAGAGGTTAGAAGTCGTTTGTCCAACGTCGATTCTAAAAATAGATGTCAAGGACATAAACAAATGCAATGGAAATGTAATAAATTTATAAAAATTTATTCATATAAAAAACTTTCTGGATAACAAGAAAATCATTGCAAATTAATGGAGCAACTTACCTCAATATTTTTGGAGATTCTCAATAGGAAGGATGCAAATTCGAGCACAAATTTCAGCACTACTTAATGTAAAATACCGCTTCAAACGACACCAAGCAAAGTGATGACGAGTGGAATGAAGTTGAATCATTGCACATGAAGATTAAGGCAGGGCGCACACACAAACAGCGAATGAATGATATCCTTTTTAAAAAAATAAAAACTGCGATATGTTCAGGAGGCAGGTACAGTGAATTTATGATTTCTATAATTTGTTAAAATTTTGCCTTCAGCGTGTTAATAATAGGATTTGAGGAAAAGACTTCTAACAGAGTGTATTCTTTGATACCCTAAGTGATAAGTTAAAAATAATCAAAAGTTTTACAATTTTCGTCAAAAATATTTTAAGCTTTAAAATAAGCAACAAATTTAAATTTATAAACATTTAAGCCCGCTAATGTAAAGCGAGAGTCTTGATTGGCTTAATAATCAAGCAACTTGGGACGAAGAGAGGAAACCTCTTTGTTTCGAACAATTATTTGTATTAATTTTAAAATTTTCAAAGGTTTATTCACCTTGGATTTGTAATCCAAGATTTATTTAGCATTAATGTTCTTTCATGAAAGACAAATTGATAATTTTTCTTTTCTTTATTATAATAAAATTTGTATGGGAGTTGATGAAAGTTTTTTATTTCTTTTTTACTCAAAAAAGGAAAGCAAAGTTGAAAATATCCTGAGAGAGCCAATGAGCATAGCAACGTCGCCTCTAATAATTATTTCGAACCACAAGGGACCCACTCCCTGAACGACTCAACCCGCGAGCTTAGTAAGAAGGGGCAGTAATGTGTGTACCTTCCTGTGCCCAACAATTATAGGCAGGAGGACATAGCATCTTTTGGCTTCCAAGTCGTGGGGCAAAAATAAAGGGGTGTATAGGCAAAATTAAGGGTACAAAAACTTTTGTGAAAAATTTATAATTTTGAAATTTTATGCATCAAAGTATAGCATCATTTTGGCATCCTAGCATCGAAATCACGATAGGGGTAGTTTTGATAAAAATTTAAGGGTAAAAATCTTAAAAATTATTTTTGTTTGTGAAAATAAAACAACATTTTGATTATTATAATAATTAATTCTTTATTGACAGGTTTTATATTTAAACATTTTCTATTTACACGCTTCTTTGATAACTATTTGCAATTATAACATTTTATAAACGAAATTAATCATGTCGAACGCACAGCAAAACGTTCAACAAAGCCAATTTAACATGCAAGAATTGATGAAGTTTATAACAGCTGGAAATCAAGAATTAAAAACACACATAAGTGAACAAATTGCAACTCTGGGTAATAAAATAGAAGCTCGAAATAAAGAAATAATAATGGTAATCAGACAAGAAATTTCCTCAACTGATACAATAATGGATCCAAAAGTTGAAATCCCAATTCCAACACAAATCGAAGTAATGGAGGAAGTTCAATACAAATTCAACGTTGTGCATGCAAGAAGAAATTTCAAAAGGCTCTACTTGAAGATCAAGAAATTATATGCAAAGCCGAAGTACAAAACAAGAGGTACAAGAACAAAGAAAAATAAAAGATTTCCAAGAGGCTCCAAACAAAAGAAATTTAGCAACAAACAGCAAAATAAAAGAAAACACAAAAATGTGAAAAACCATAAAAGTGCAAAGAAATTAAAAATAAAGACAATTATTAGAGTCAAAAGAACATTTAAAAGTGAAAAAGTGCTCACAATAAACAGAAAGAAGCAGACTTTCATAAAACATAAACATTTTAAATTACATAAACTTTTATTAAATAAAACAGTGAAATTCGGGAACATTGAACAATTCAAAAATTTTTCACATACAAAAATACAAAATAAACGTGCTCGGTTGAAAATAATAAAGTCAATGAAAATTCGGTACAAACGGATAAAATTTAAATTACGGTACAGTGATAGACAGTTGAAAATTAGAACATTTAATAAACAGTGCAATCACAAAACCAAAAAGACAAAAACGCGGAGTCAAATCACAACAAATAAAGAAGTGAAATGGATAATGGACTTCGACACAAAAACAACAATTGGAATAAATGCTGAAGATTACATCATGAAGATGGAATTATTCAAAAGGGTCCGCTTAAAAATCAACACATAAAAATCGGAAACTTTGATAAGGAAAATTAGGATGCCGAAACTTTGTAAATTTGATTAGCGAGTGAAATGGACACGATTATTAAAAGTGAAAAATTTATAAAAATTTATAAACATTGAGATTGGAACTCAACATTATTAATTAAATAAAAATTGTCAAGACTACAACATTTTAAAAATCTGAAAATTATGAGAAAACTAATTGACTACAAGAAAAATAAGCGTACAAAAATTTCGAAGATTCGAGATGACAACAAAAATTTAAAAATTATAAACATGGATAAATTAGTGACAATGCGGAAAAATTAATTAAAGAAAACATTTTGATGAAGAAAGATTGGCAACAAAACATCATAGGATGGACCAAAAGGAAGATTTGCTGTAGATGAAGTAAAAATAAAATAATTTTTGATAATAAAAATAATTGACGATTGATTACAATAATAGAAGTTTATTGATGATAAATAAATGGGATAATGAATTAATGCTGAAATTGCAAGAGACAATTTGAGCAAAATAGTTAAAAGTTGCGTGAAATAGTTTGAAAAATAGGGCACATTGACTAAAATATTAAAAAGGGGGGAAAAGATTTAAAATTTAAAAAATTAATATTAAAATGATCAATTAGAGAGAAAATAAACAGTCAGGAATTAACAAAATAATATTCAAATACAGAGGATGTGAATTAAAATCCATCGCATTGAAAGAAAGAAGCCAATTAAATATTCATCACAGTAGGAAACAATTGATCCAAACTTATAATTAATTAAATAGTTGAAACATCAACAAAACGCTTAGAAAATAGTCAAACTTAAAAATTTCAGAAAGAGTCAAACAATTAAAAAATGTTATGTCAATTTAAAAATTTAGATAATTTAATTAGTTACAATTTTAATTTTACAAACAATTTAATTTAAAGGGGAAATTTAATGACAAAAATTTTAAGTTTATTTTACAATCAAGTTAATTCATAATTTAAAAATTTCAATTTCAAAAGACATAAAGTTTGCAACATTTTAAGAAAGTCATTGAAGGATATCACAAGAGTGAAAAGCCATTCGCACAAACAAAAAGACAAGTACAACTTGAAATGGAGGAGATTAAAGCATACAATCTTGAAAAATACATTTAGGCTAATAGAATCAAAATCAATCAGTCACAAACATCAAAAATCAGAGAGATACTTAAAAGAAAAAAGGAAAATTTTATAACATTTGAACACAAAAATTTTTGAAATTGAATCTTCAATCTAAAATTAAATTTATCTTTTGATACAATTTGAAATGGATTATGCTGTGTGTTAAAATGAATAAGAAAGGCTCCCGATGCTAAAATGAATCATATATTCGAAACAAGCACAAAATTCTAAGTCGAAAGACACTTTAAAAATTTGCTCTACGAGAAATTTTTTATTTTTCAAAATTTCAATTTTCTAAATTTATTTGAGTCTCTCAGGATGAATGAAACATGACAAAGATTGCTAAATCTAAATAAACTGATGATTGTCACATCAGAAATGAAACAAAAAACTTAATTAGCTCAAAATTTGTAAAAATGTATTAATCATGATAACCTAGAAAATTTAAGAACTTGTAAACCAATTTACTCTGCAAATAACATTCTCTGTAAAAATGTAAGCATATCAAAAATTATGTAATTGTTTCATGCATTTAATGTGTATATTTTCAAAGGATAAATTAACAAATTAGTTAATAAGGGTCAAATTTGTGTAACGCCTTGCAAACAACCGAGAGGGACGAGAATGAGTCAAGAAAGAATCCAAAAATTGATGGAAATGCGATATACCAATCAAACTGCTCGGGAAGATGTTCCAAAGGAAATCGAGGTTGATGCAGAAGAAAAATCTAGAATAAAATTAATTTATTAGAGAGAAAGAAATTCAAAAATACATGGATTTGACTCACAAAATTCAAACAAGAATACCAATTGTATCGACTTTCGATCAAAAATCAGTTCACCTCTGGTAACTCAGCTGTGTGCACGCATTTTTCGATGCTCTCCGAAAAATATTATTTACCAGAATTTGGAGGTTAACCAAATTCATTTGACTTCGGAGAGGTTAGAAGTCGTTTGTCCAACGTCGATTCTAAAAATAGATGTCAAGGACATAAACAAATGCAATGGAAATGTAATAAATTTATAAAAATTTATTCATATAAAAAACTTTCTGGATAACAAGAAAATCATTGCAAATTAATGGAGCAACTTACCTCAATATTTTTGGAGATTCTCAATAGGAAGGATGCAAATTCGAGCACAAATTTCAGCACTACTTAATGTAAAATACCGCTTCAAACGACACCAAGCAAAGTGATGACGAGTGGAATGAAGTTGAATCATTGCACATGAAGATTAAGGCAGGGCGCACACACAAACAGCGAATAAATGATATCCTTTTTAAAAATAAAAACTGCGATATGTTCAGGAGGCAGGTACAGTGAATTTATGATTTCTATAATTTGTTAAAATTTTGCCTTCAGCGTGTTAATAATAGGATTTGAGGAAAAGACTTCTAACAGAGTGTATTCTTTGATACCCTAAGTGATAAGTTAAAAATAATCAAAAGTTTTACAATTTTCGTCAAAAATATTTTAAGCTTTAAAATAAGCAACAAATTTAAATTTATAAACATTTAAGCCCGCTAATGTAAAGCGAGAGTCTTGATTGGCTTAATAATCAAGCAACTTGGGACGAAGAGAGGAAACCTCTTTGTTTCGAACAATTATTTGTATTAATTTTAAAATTTTCAAAGGTTTATTCACCTTGGATTTGTAATCCAAGATTTATTTAGCATTAATGTTCTTTCATGAAAGACAAATTGATAATTTTTCTTTTCTTTATTATAATAAAATTTGTATGGGAGTTGATGAAAGTTTTTTATTTCTTTTTTACTCAAAAAAGGAAAGCAAAGTTGAAAATATCCTGAGAGAGCCAATGAGCATAGCAACGTCGCCTCTAATAATTATTTCGAACCACAAGGGACCCACTCCCTGAACGACTCAACCCGCGAGCTTAGTAAGAAGGGGCAGTAATGTGTGTACCTTCCTGTGCCCAACAATTATAGGCAGGAGGACATAGCAATACGTAGTATGGCCTAGAGGTGGTAAATCCAACACAAATGAGGTTCAATGCTTTAAATTTAATTGTAGTAATTTATAAAAACTACTTGTACTGCACCCTAAAATAGCTGTAAATGAATGAAGAATTAATTTTTAATATGAATTCGTATTTGTCAAATTAGTTGACAAGAAGTGGGTAATACAAATATTAGGAAGCAAAAATTATGCAAATAGAACAGGATATTATGAGTTACGAAATTCAGAAGTCATTATGAAGTAGTCATGCTCTATTATAATTATTGGAGAGACGGAAATAAAAAGACGAAAAATAGTTTTAAATGTTGGTATAACATCTTACAATATCAAATACTCCTCCTCTCAACACGAATAAGTCTACAGGGTGATTTAATATGGGGGTTACAAGGTAGGGGGTTGTAAAAAACTAAAAAAAAGTAAAATGCAATGCATATGGATATGTTTTCATTAATTTTATAAAAAGCCCCACGTTGTTTTATCTAAATTGAAGTGTTTTTCCTCAACTTTAATAAATTATTAATTTTTATTTTTAACGTTTTAAACGTTGTAGCTTCGAATTGATATGGTTTTATCGCAACCATGTGCTTTAATCCATTATTTTTAAAAACTTCCATACAATTTCTAACACACCTTGTTTAATCAAGGCTCATAAAACAACTCTTTATAAATTTTAGCGTGCCAACCTCAGCAACGGTCAAAAAGCAACTAACTTTCGACTCTGCTGTCGAACTCGCCATCAAAACAACATGGTCCCAACCGAAATATAAAATCCCCAATAGTAATTTTAAATTACTAATATTTATGCACTCCAATTTTAACCTCTTCCGTAAGAAATAGGCAGCCATTCCCATTGAATCATTAATTCGACTCCATGTGGAAAGCAAGTTGTCCGTTCCTCCACTTCTCATCGTTCCAAACGGATCCAATCCAAACTTCAAATAAAATTTTTCAATTTGCACTTTTTGTTGTCGTTTCTCGGTTTTCCAATTTTAAATTTCCTCTTCATGGAATAAATGTTCATTTTTTATTTGGTTTAATCGCATATTCGTTTTTAATATATTTTCTTCTCTTTTCTCTTCAATCTATAAGTGTTCTCTTTTGGATGTAAAATTTTTCTTTTTAAAATAGTCACGCTTCATTTTAGTCTTCTATTTCTGAGAACTTTTCAATTTAAAATTTTTCCATCCTTTTCCTGTTATTTTAATATAATTTCTCTCTTTAATTTTTCTTCCGTCTTTGTACTGGTGGTGAATTTTTTTCTTTCTTCCTTTAACTGTTTTGTCCATTTCAACGAATTCTTTCACTTGAGTATTTTTATTTTCTTGTTTTTCTTAAATTATGGTTTCGTTTATTTTAGTTTCCTCAATCAAACCTTCCTTTGGATACAGGAATCATCACGTGACATTATTTTATTATCAATAATAATTCGCTTACTTTGAGGGTGGTTTAACTAAGCCTTCAGCTGAATTCATGGTTCAAATGGAGCAGTTGGAAACTATTTTCAACAATATCAATTTAGGAAGCCTATTTATTGGTAAAAATTATTTAAAAACCTTGCTTGCTAAAAGTACTCATATTTTATGTAGTGAAGACACAAAAAAATTATTTTTTAGGTCTAGAATATTTTTCCAAATTAGACAGTAATGTTGACACTGCCTTAAGCAGAAAAAGAAAATTTAAAAAAATTGTTACGTGAAATTATTATTTAGTAAGTAAGTAGTCTCAATTTATTTATCAATTACGGCCGTATTCATAGTCAAAGTGACTTACACTTATAACCTTACTTGAAAAATTAACCCCTTTCTACTTGAGTAACTGATTTTTATCAATGCATTTAATCTTAGCTTTTTCACGAAGTTTCTGAATTTCCAAGTGCTTTGGCCCGAAAATGCGTCTATGCAATATAAATTTGACCCTTAAGTGGGTACTTATACTACTTAAGCAACGACTATGAATTTCAGAGTTTTTTTTAGTAAGGTTTAGTAGTTAGGTTTTTTTTATGATGTAATTTGTTTTGTAATGTATAGATTGATTTATTTGTGATGTAAATAGTGTAAAATTATCAAGCAAAAGTTATTATTATTATTAAATATTTGTATATAATAAATTATATTAAATTTATATTTTTTGTTTTTTTTTGAGTATTTTGCCAGTCGAGTTTCAGTCGAGAATTAGTTAACCAATTTTCCGTGCAAAGCACCACTGGTATGCGCACGACTTGGCATGAATGGCATTTTTTCACGAAAAATTGACTAACTAATGTGTGAGATGACGTCACAGATTGAATAAATAATTCAAATTTATTTGAATTTCATTATTTAATTACATCGAAATGGGTCGCTTTTAGAAAAATTTAACAACATTACATGACAAAGAACATCCTAAGGATCGTATTTACGTAAAAAATTCTACTAAATTTGTTTTGTCGGTACCCCATTGCGAGAAAATATCGTGCATTAAAATTTAATATTCCAATCGTCAAAATTCTTAAATTTCCAGGACATTTTCGCTGGACTACCACCCCAGCTGCTCGCTCAATAAATATGTACGCTCATTATTTTGAGCAACTGCGAGTTTTTCATCATTTTATATAACATATATAACATATTGCTGTGTAGCCTCGGAGCTTTACTAGGGCTGCACGTTTTAATATTAATGTCTTGTACAGGTGTACATAAATGTACCCCGTCAATAGAAATGTATGCAAAATTTTATTGATAAATACAAATAAAAGAAATTTATACCTCGGCTTAACAATTTCGGTGAGCACAGACCTACCTTTTCTCAAGTTGGGTTCCTTCCTTGACCAAATCGTAATGCTGAAATATAATAGTATGGTCTTCGGAATGATTTCACAAAAATTATGCTCCGTTCTATAATGCAAATTGTAATTTATTATAATTTTAAATAGTAAATGATTTAAATGTAATAAAATTTTTATGCTAATTGACAAATATCTTATTTTAATAAATTCGGAACGTATTAATGCACGTATAAAGTTAATCGCAAATTTTCACTAATTTTTAAGTTTAAAATAATTCATAATGGGACGGTACCTTTAATGAGATCTGGGGTATTTCTGTTTACTGGGTTCATGTACCATTAAACTGTTCACTTGCACTCGATGGATGACCTTCGATGTTTAGGATAATTCCAGCTGCAAAATTTTCTTATGGAGTCGTTCACCTCGTGGTGTAATTAAGTTTTTCCAAAAATAATCGTGATTTTTCACAATCTTCTATCAATTTAACTTTCCAAATACGTAAGTACAATATTTTTAATGATTACTAATCTTTTTTGTTGAATTTCTTTGTAATTTTTCTTGTATTATATAATTTTTAGCGGAGCACGCACAAATTCACACACCATTGATCGAAATTAATTCAACAACCTTTTTCATCAATTGTTTTACCATCGTTACCTGTGTATTTCAAGGCAAATGTGATTTTTCTCCATTGGTCGAAATAAAATCAATTCCATTGACGTTATAATTTGCAGGTTCGGCTCAAGCCCAATGTGACTTGTAAAATTTTTAATAAAATTTTTATGTTTCAGATTAAATTAAAGTACTTGCATCTCCTGTGATCTTCCAGTAAACTTTTGAAGAAAATGTCTTTCCCATTTGTGATACATTGAATTGCGAGGCACTCCGATAAGTGTAAAATTATTCTTATTTAAGTTTTACGTTTTAACACATTTTTATAAACTAACATTGAACAATTATTTTGATTTCAAATTACATTTCTTATTATTAATTAAATTAATTTATAATTTTTAACAAACATTTTTATTAACAGAATTAAAACGTTGCATTTTTGACTTTATTTTGTTATCTCGTTCCGTGACCCTTTCTTCATATAAATTTATGACGTTAAACTAAATTTTTGGTATCAGATAAAACTTTTACGTTCGAACAAATAAGTCATGTGCTAACTTTATTAATAAACAAAATTTCAAATCGTGACGTTATCATTTCTATTGACGTGGTGGTCAGTGTCGGACATTGCAATATATACACTGATCAAA
This sequence comes from Podabrus alpinus, assembly GCA_932274525.1. Taxonomy (NCBI): domain Eukaryota; kingdom Metazoa; phylum Arthropoda; class Insecta; order Coleoptera; family Cantharidae; genus Podabrus; species Podabrus alpinus. The sequence continues at coordinate 65,447,408 of OW026456.1, read as the reverse complement.
CACAAATCAATCAAAACTGTAAGGAAATCGATTTACTTAAAATATCCCTAAATTTTTGAAAGAAGTTGGTAATTAGCGTACTCATGAAAGAGTTACCACAGCATACGAAATTGTGCACTTAAGCTAACTTTTTCTATGTTTATCACAAATAATATTATTTATTACTCCACTTAGAATGAAACTAGGAATATTTTATAATTGAATATTATTTCTGTATTCCTAATAATAAATAAGTAATTTGTAAATTTTGTAATAAAATATCTGGAATTTTCTGCTTAAAGTCCATTTTCACTATCAAAATTTTCTTTTCTTCCAATAATTTACATTTATAATTAACGCTGAATTTATTGCTTATAAAATAAAAGGAAAATGAAGAAAATAGCTTATTTTAAAAAAGTTATGTGACATTATTTAATCAAACACTGTAAATTCATTAAAATGTTTAGGTCGCATTTAGTTCTACTACAAAAAAAACATTTACAAGGAGACTTATTTTATATTTTACTCCACTATATTGGTGGTACTAGTAGTAGTAGTGACAGGTAGAAAGGTAGATCTTGATGGTAGTGTGAATGGGCGTATTCACATGGCAGGCGTAGGTAGTTCAACGATCCAACAATAACGACATAAATTAATAACATTATACCTTTCTGTCTGGTATATAATTTGATAGATAAATCATAACAGTAGTTCTCAACTTAGTTGAACAAACTATTTATTTCTGAATATAGTACTTAATTAAGTAAAGTTATTTATTTCGCTACAAAAATTTTGGCATGTAAGTATTACAATGGTATACTTTGTATCATATAAGCTAACTTTGACAAAGAATAGACAAGTTTCGTTTGTTACAATTTTTATAATTATTATAGTTTATAAACATGAAAGTGATAAAAATGCTGAATAATATATTATGTACTACATACATAGTATGTATCTATTTATATAATTTTATCGGGGACTCGGGATCATTAAAAACTAAATTCAAATATACACGCAATTCCGCGCCGGATAGCTTGGCAACCATAGAAGCAAATTTTCGTTCAGTCATATTTTATTTCCTAATTTTGCGAGGAAAGTTTTCGGATGATTTTGAAATTTGGTGTTTTTTTAGATTTTGAGGAGCCCTTTAGAAGAGTCCTAATAACTAGACAAAATTTTCTATAATTTATATCGGGACCTTTTTTATAAAATTAATATTTGTGGTGTACGAGCGTCACAAAATCCACACAAAAAATACTCATTTAAATTTGTCATTCCTAGACCTAGAAGTTGAAATTTTGCACGGATCAAGGTTCATATCGCTTAAAGGGAAAAATATGAAGAAATCGGTTCTTTGCGTTTTTATGGTCGGGCATGGATGTGGGCAGTAAAGCTGAAAGATTCGGAAAGCTGAAGGTTTATTTAGTAGAAATTAAAAAAAAATTACGACATATTAAGAAATAAACAGATCTAGAATTTTTGTGTTCTTCTAACAGTTTACGTTCAACTTGAGACAAAAATAACAAAAACTAGCACTAACCTACCGACCGCTCCACCTCTTCGCGGCCGATCTACCTCTGCGCGTCCGATGTACCTTTTCCGATAAAGTTTATTATTTAATGTAATTACTACACGGAAAACGTAGGATGAACTTCTGAGGTGCAATTTTTCTAAGTGTTCTGTATGAAAGCACACGGATTGGCAACAGAATGCGTGACGTAATCCGCTGCTAAATCGATTGCGAGCTTCAGAGCTTTCGAAAATTAACAATTTTCAATAACTTCAAGGGTTAAACATTTATGTTCCGCATATATTTTTTTATATTTCTACTAGGTAAACCTTCAGCTTTCCGAATATCTATAGCTAATTTTTAAAATCCGGGTGATTAAATGCGTGCTCTTCCGCTAAATGTGGATTCCAGGTTACCTCAATCGTGGAACTTGTGGATAATATTTTTTTTGGGTCTATAAAGCAGTGTTTCATTCAAAAATTCTTTCTTACTTCAGGGCATATTAATAGGCAATTGAGGATCTCATACAGTTCGGATTATTATAGGAACTTCCAGTATTATATTCTACTGTTGTAATATGCGAAAGTGAAGTTTGGTAAAATTTGTATTTATTTTCATATCAGTATCATTTTTATTTATTCAATGGGTTTGTGCTTTCTCTGCATTATCCGAGTCTTTTTCTGCCAAGAAAGACTCCAATTCTGCCAATATTGAAACAACAGAGATCTCATCTCTCCTAAAAGAGGTTAAAAAAATTTTATTGAAAAACAATTTTGTCATCAACAACCAAAGTTGTAACAATGTAAGCAAGGGCCACCAGGATTAAATGGGTCAAGTTTTAACCACAATAATTCCCTCCGATCTTTCGTCAATTATTTTTCCTTCTTCTTTAGTACTTTCATTCCTGTTGGAATATCGCCACATCGTTGAACATTTTAAAATCTGGTTTTTGGGATAGATTAGTCCACGTGTACCTCTTGCTTTATATTTTATTTTATTGTTTCTATTTTTATGTGTTTTTGCCCTCTGTACCACCCTTCTATATTGTTCTCTATTTGAAGCTCTATGTCTTCAATTGTTGATGTCCATATCGCTCCGATCACTGTTGACTGCATCTTGCCATCTTTCTTTTGGTCTTTCCCTTGGTCTCTCGGCATTTGGTTTCCATTTCATTACACTGCTGATTATTCTTCTTTGTTGTGATCTGAGGAAGCGTCCCAACCAGCTTAATCTCATCTCCTTGATGTGTTTGACCATATTTACCTCTTCCAATTATTTTTATATTTCTCTATTACTTTTCCTTCTGAATTGTTCTTCATCAATCTTTACTAAACCCAGAATCTTCCTCATAAACTCTCTCTCAAAAATATTTAGTTTCTTTCTTCTTGTTACAACTTCTTGTAGTCTTGATTGTATCATCTTCGATAAAGATTTATAGGAGCTGTTAACTTTACAATCCCTCATATCTGTCTTGTTGTGTGCTGGGATCATATTATTTGCTACATTCCATTCCGTTGGCATTCTCTCCTTCCTCCACAACTCCAACGTCAGTCCGTACATCCTTCTCAACATCTCTTTTTCTCCTAATTTTATTAGTTCGCTATTGATGAAGTCGATTCCAGGTGTTTTTTTATTGTTCATCTTGATTATTGTTGTATTAAATTCGTCATAAGTTGCTTCATCAATTTTTCTAAATTTCTTTCCTCTATTGGTGCTATTCTGTAATTCATTGTATTCTCTTCCGCCTCCTCGTTTAATAATTCTTCGAAGCAATCTCTTCATATGTTTTTAATACTCCACATACTTCCTTTTTTATCTTTCATACCTCTGGCTTTGGGTTATTTGTTCATCTTCTGTTGTGTATTTCTATTTCCGTCAACATTCAGTCTGCTCATTATTGTTTCTTCCGTTTACACAGTTTCGTAGTCTGTCTACATTTTTCCTTGTATTGCTCTTTATTTTATTAACTATATCATTGGGTATTTCTTAATCTTTTCAATTGTTTCTTCTGCTGCTCTCATGGTGCTGCCTCTAATATTCACAAATTCTTCGCCTATATTCTAATTTCTATCCTTATGGTTCATATCTTCTTGTAACGCTTAGGCATACTGTTGTTGGTATTTCTCATTGTTCAAGTTTTCTATTGCCAATATGTTGTCTTTCTTCTTCTCTTCTCTTACATCTTTCTCGCGCTTACTCATTTTAATTTCCATTATTGCTATAATATTGTGATGTGTATCGACATTTTAAATATTCTCGTGAACGTGAATTTCGCATATTATGGGGCTTTAAGGGAAACAAAAAAATAGGGGTATGCTTATTTGATACCACTTAGAATTACGCCAAGTTTGAATAAAATCGAAGAGAATCATGTTGGTAATTTGATATGGAATCCAAATACGCAATATGGAATATTGCGTCTATTTTTAGCTTTAAAAATCTTGCCTACCACAGAATATTTTTCGGTCCCAAACGGTTCCGGCTTCTGTGGATTTGACTGTATACTGGATAGGGATACGACCGATAAAATTTTTGAAATCCAATAATTCTTTTCTTATATTAAACAAACTCGGAAAAATTTGATAAAAGCTATAACTTCAGTTTGACCTTTTTTTTTATGTTTTTAAATTGGTAAATTGTTTCAGTGAAATGGATACTGCATCCGATACGTTTGAGAAAAGAGAACATGATGGTCTCTTTTATGAAAGTAGCCATTTAACTTCTGTCAAATTTCTTACTTTCAAGTATAAGTGGACTATACATAATTTTAAATTTCTCGCTACAGAACTAACAAAATTGGAATCTCCTACATTCCCAAATGAAATTATTGCGATGGATACTGGATTTGATGGGTGTTTAAGAATAAACCATCGGCGTATCAAAGTTTACGCTAGTTATAAACAAAATAATGTTCCAGCTAAATGCAAACTGAGTATATTAGATAGGCTAGATGAAGAAATGGAAACTGCCGAATTCAAAATGCGCCTGAACTTTGTGCCTCAAGAATTCGACGCCCCTCCCTCGATATCTGCCAAAACTTTAGATTGCACTGATGACGTGTTAACTATTTTATGTGAGATTGCCATCCCAACTACTATAAGAAATATTTCGACGAAATTTGTAATACCAACATGTCGCTTACGAGAAGACTTGTGTGATTTATTTGAAAAGCAAAAATTATGTGATATTATTCTATGTTCTGGCAAACAAGAAATTCAAGCACATAAAGCACTTTTAGCTGCTCGAAGTCCAGTTTTTAATGCCATGTTTGAAAACGATATGGTAGAAAAGAGTCAAAATCGGGTGGATATAATTGACGTGGATCCTGAAATTTTGAAAGAAATGCTGCATTTTATTTATACTGGAAACGTACCCAATTTGAAGAAAACCGCAATAAACTTATTAATTGCGGCTGAAAAGTACGCGTTATGTAGATTAAAAGTTATGTGTGTAGAGGAAATTTGTAAAACCATATCGATTGAAAATGCTCCTGAAGTTTTGCAACTTGGAGTAATGTACAATGCTATTCAATTAACAATGGAAGCTCGTGTGTGTCTGCAGTCGCATATAAAAAAAGTGTCGGAACAAAAAATTGAAAGTAATTTGAAAAAAAAAGAAGCTGTTAGTAGTAATAATTTGTTTTATGAATTATTTGTAATATTATCTTTTATATTATTTTTCTTGGTCCTATATCATTGGCCCTACATTAATTCAATTTGTGATTTTCCAATGGTTTTGGTGGATTTATATCGTAGATTATATAATAATTAAATAATAAATATGATCAAAAAGTGTATCTTGTAAATATATTTCTTCTGATTTATTACCGTTATTCGGTTCAGTACTGTAGCAACTTCGCGAAATGCCTTTGATCAATCAATCAAAATCTATAAAACCCCATTTGTACCCGAAGGTGTTGAGGTAGTCTTTTATCTCTTCACTGGGTCTCATTTACGAATTTTCGCCATTTCCATTTATCAAGAGCAACTTTTTTTTTGCTTTGTTCCAGGTTTTTCCTCTCCTTGTCAGTATCTGTCCGATGATATCGTTCCATGTCTTTGGTGGTCTGCCTCCTTGTCTCTTCCCCGTTGTTTTCGTTTGCCACACCTTTTTCACAGGCATGTCGTCTTGCATTCTATTGAATTTGCCGAAGCTGCTCAATTGCTGGCATTATGTTGTATTCGTTATTCTCTTCGTTTCTTATCCTATCGACTCTGGTAACCCCCTCCACTCTTCTGAGATTTCTCATCTCGGTCGCCTGTATTTTGCGTTTGAGTCTTGCTGTTAAATTCCACGTTTCGCAGCCGAAGCTTAGTGTTGGTAAGTAAATTGTTTTGTAAACTGTGATTTTTGTGTTCTTTGAAATTTATTTATTCCTTAAGATTGTTCTTCCTATTGCATGACTCTTGCGGCCGCTCCCACACCATTATTTATCTCAGACTGCATGCAATCGTTTTCCTCTATCAAGGCACCCAGATATTTAAATTGTTTGACTTGTTCTATTACCCTTCCTTCGATGTTGATATTTTTATCCTTTGATCATCTTTTCCTATCACCATTACTTTAGGTTTTTGCACATTTATTTTCTCATTTTAATTTTTTAAGGCTGTACTCCATATTTCTGTTATGTTGTAGGTTTTACTCATTACTTGGAAATAGAATAAGGTCATCGGGAAAAGCGCATTCTGTTATTTCCACCAGCTGAAGATTTCTGTAACCCAGACTTAGTTTTTTGGGGTTTAATTGGGTTTCCTTTTGCACTTCATCCATTAACACCAGAAACAATATTGAATTTAGTACCCCATCCTGTCTCAGACCTTCCACGGTGTTAAATTCTTCAGTTTTCAGGTTTCCCGTTCTTACTTACGTAATTTCTGGTCTTGCTATAAATGCTTTGTGTTGCGCGTAGCAAATTTACATCTACACCTATTTCCCTCAGAATCTTCCATATGTGTTCTCTGGGGGCTCTATCGAATGCCTTTTCCAAATCTATAAAGCATACATATATGTGTTCCTTCCTTGTCTCTTCTGTTTTTCGATGATCTGTCTAGTTGTAAATATGTGGTCTTGAATGCTAAAACCTTTCCTGAAGCCGCTTTGTGTTTTTTCTAATGTCGGTTCAATTATTTTTCTTATTCTAGCTTCAAAGATTCTTTCGTACACTTTAGCTGCTACTAGCTTAACTTCCCAGTCCTTCGGTATTCTTCCCGTTTTCCATACCAAATTGAAAATATTGTCTAGTTCAGTCATTCTCTTTTGACCCATACATTTCAACATTTCTGATTTTATTCCGTCGTGACCGGCTGCCTTTCCCATTTTCATATTTTACATAGCCATCACAGTCCCTTTCATCGTGATTTCGTCTGCTCCTATTAGCTCCTGGAATTCATTATTGGTAGTTTCGTTTACTTGTTTGTCGCTTTCTGGAAGTTCTTCGAAGTATTCTTGCCATCTACGCATAATTTGTTTTTCTTCATGCAATATTTCGCCTTTACTGTCTTTAATTTGTTTTAGGGTAGTTTGCTTGTTTTACTCCCAAGTTCTTTATTATTGTGTAAAATAGCTTTTGGTTCTCATTTTTGTTTCTTTCCATTTGTTTTCCAAATTCTTCCCACGCTTCTCTCTTTGCATTAAATTTATAATCATCTGTTTAGTCTTAGCTCTTTGGTTTTTGTATTCTTCGTATGCTTCCTTAGTTTTTTGTGGCAGGTACTTTCTCCATTTTTGTTTCTTCTTTTTTGTTTCTTCTCTAATTCGTCTCTCTCGAGAAATCTAAGGCCGGATTTCATAATTATTTTCATCTGGCATTAAAATTGATTAGAATTCAATAAATTAAAACTAACAACTCCCATATACAAACAGATCAATTAGTTCATTATCCATTGGTGTTTTATTATTAAAAAAAAGAAGAAATCATAATTGAAGGGCCTAGTGGAAAAAGTAGTTAATCACTTTTTTTTCAATTTGTAGTTGAGCACATTTTCACATTGCGGAATTTATTCTCTACAAATTCGTATAAAAATCAACAAATTGAAATAAAAGTGACTTAACTACCTTTTCCACTAGGCCCTTCAATTGTAGTCTGATAACACACCAACTACTTATTCTAACAGTTGCCATTGATTAAAGATCTATAATCATTAATACCCTCGCTCGTCAACAAAGCACAAATATGTTACTAAACCACAAATACCATTTATATGGAACACCCACCGACGCGACGGCTTGAATCAGCACCTATTTGAAGTCAAAACTTTTTTAACAGCAAAGAAAATTGTCATTTTATTAATTTCCGAAGCGAAAATCACCGAAAAACGTAGCATCAAGATACGCTATATCTTGAAACACCACGAAATAAAAATTTATGCAAAAGAATATTCTATAGTACCTGGTACCTATTCGTTTCGAGTGTTGGTGCATGATCATCATGGCGTATTATGCGTACTTTATCTACCTTATCTTTAAGACCCACAGTTGTTGTATAGAACCATGTCACTAGATTCTTCAGCCAATATATGCTCATTCTTCCCAGTCCTCGCCTTCTTTCGTTGCTCCGTCATTTCCCGTAGCATTAACTACAGCAACCCATGCCGTTAACCAATTCTCATAATTTTCTCCAGGTATTCCAGTTCAAGTGCTTTTATTTTTATGAGTAACCATCGCTCTTTACCCATTCTTTCAATAACAACCTTCTTGGATACGGTTGTCTAAGGGATCTTCGAAATACATTCGTACAGCCCCTTTTGAATGCCTCGAAGTTTTTGAATGAAGCTGTTGTCAAGGTCCAAGATTCAACCCCATATAGCAGCACCGGTAAGACGTAGAACCTCTTCGTTATTAGTGACAAGTCGTGATATTTAACAATTTTGACAATTTCAGAAAGGCGGTTTTGGATTCTATTCGGAACCGGAACTTCATCTGTACAGAGTAATCCCACCCCTCATTAACAGTTGTTCCCAATTATGTGTATCTTAGCTGTCTCTCTCTCTATTGGCTGCACATTTCCCATAAGTTGTCCCGAGTGGTTGGTTTTTTGAGATGATTTTTTTAAATCTTAGTTTAAGTCTAACTTTAAAGTTTAGTGGTAGTCCGTATCTCTGACTGGCTTTTCCCAATCTCGTCATTAGTTCCTGAAAGTTTTATTAATATTAATTGTTTATTTACTGCACATTGCAGATTAAATAAATATCTCCACACTATGGGGTTTGCAGATGACCCTTTATGTCGTAGATGCAACGAAGAGGAGGAGACAGCTCAGCATATGCTTTGTTACTGCCAAGCTTTGACTTCTATGAGGGGATCCATGTTGGGAGACTTCTGGCCCGACATGGCCAGAATCAGTGGCACCCCAACCGCCAGGATCCTGGAGTTCATCCTCCAGTTGGGATGGCTTGGGGAATGACGGAGCAGGGGGTCGCTGAAATTGGAGGTAGCACAATGAGCCCAATTTAGTGGACTAGGTGCGTGTGAGTTTTCTTGCCCTCCACCTATAATCCAGAATAATAATTTATTATTTATATAGGTAAGTCTTTTAATATTGTCATCATTTTTTAATTCTCCAAAAGTTATGGAAATCAGTAATATTGTGTAATGTACATAAAATATATTGCTTAATATGTATTATATAAAATTAAAATTTATTCAAATTGTATCGATTGCATTTTATCTTATCAAAATTTTAAAATTGATTGAAATTTTCCTCATGTGCGGCGCCAATTTAAATTATGCGTTGTTATCTTATATATTTTGAATTTTTTTTTAAATTAATAATTTAAGCTGGATATTTGATTAAGAATATTAAATTTTATTTCTATTACTGAAATTATTTTACAAATATTTGAAACAAATGGAAAATATAAATATTTATAAATTTTATAATATGTGGACTCATAAAATACAAATATTAATTAAGAAAGTACACAATACCTGTAGGTTTTATACAACACAGTTAAATATTCTACCAAACTTATCTTAAAATACCAATACCATTACCAATAATTTATTAACGTTCTTCTTCGAGTAATTATTTGCGATGTTCCAATCTTCAGCTCAGCTGTTTTGCATCTGTAACCACTATTTTTACTACGGTTTCCAAAAATTTGCAGTTGATTTCTTCTCTCATGAAGAATTATTTTTACTTTTCAATAGCCTTTAAAAAAATTGGAGGCCCACTTATTACTTTTCATCAAGTTTTTAATTTTTCTTTAGGAGAACGTTCATAGTTACAAAAATTTCTAAGACTTGTTCAGCTTGACTTTCGCGCTATTCTGTTTAAATTTGTAATGATTTATTATTTACACAAACATTTCACACATTTAATTAATTAATTTATTCAATTTCTTAAAGTTATATTGAGCATTTTTAATATAACGCGTCCTCCTTCCAGAAGCGACGGGTCCGAAGTTGCGCTTTTTACCATTTCACACATCACGTGGAGCTTTTTCCAGCTTAAAAATTTACAACTAATGACATATTATTCTGACATCTTTTGTCACAATTCAAAAACCAACATAAATTTACCGGAGTTACAAAAATACATTTTCACATGTTAATATCCTTTCAGCAACAAAATAAAATTTCTCTTAATACAGTTTTTGTATTAAAATCTACGGAGGCGGCGATCTTAATCGTAAGCGGAAGAATGGTTCGTGAACGGGATAAAAATTAGTTAATCAGACAGGAGCGGAATTTGATCAGTATTTAATGAAGATTATCTAAGAACCCGTTTATCCTGTCAGAAATCGTCGGGATGTGCTCAGTAGCTTTTAAATGATGTCTTACCAAACCAAACCATTTAAATGTGGGAAGCTTTTGAGAGCTAGAGAAAAAAACACCAGAAAGAAAATCATGCCTTGCTAAACAGAAAAAAATAAAATCCCCTTTACTTTAAATTATGGATAGAAAATTCAAAATTTAAAATTTTTTATTTAATCTGTCTTACCGTGATTAGATATCGTTTATTCGCTATTATATCTTCAAATATTTCCAATTCTTAAAGCAACTAAATAAATTAAATTGTATTAGAGGAAAAATTTACTATTCAAAATGATATAAACTCTTATTAATGATTATCTATTAAAATCATTCAGATAATTTGCCAAAAATGAAACAAAAACGTTTCACTACTTGACTATTGAAATCATTGGCCACAACGTCACAAGCAATCTTACAAACATGGATTGGTAATAAAACGGATGCCGAACAATCGGGATGGAAAAAGGTCGACGATTTTTCCCATAAAAAAATAAAAAATAAAAATATTTGGAGAAAAACACTTCAGATTTGATAAAGATAAATAGTAATATTTATTCATTTTTTTAAAATGTTACTCTATTCTGTGTACTCAGATTATGATTGCAATATTTCTTGTGAAATAATATTCTTTTCAGCATTTAGGTACTTAATTCTATAGCTGATCTTAAGATAACTTTCAAGTAATTTTTATAAGTTTCCTAAGTTGAATATTATTGTAGGTAGTAAATAGGTATAAATAATAGGTATACATATTATATGCAATAAAAAATTAATATAAAATAAATTAATATAAATTAATTAAAAATAAATTAAATAAAAAAAAAAAAATTCAACTCATGTTCAGGTTTTTTTTCCTGTTTCCTCTCTAGGTTAACCACCTAGAGAGGGAGTATATTTATGCAATGGGAATAATTAGAGATGAGATTTTTAGGTCGTAAAAATTCAAAAAAGGCACCTAAAAAGGTTCTAAAAAAAGTCATTTTAGGTCGTATAAATTAAAAAAAAGGTATTAAAAAAATGCAATTTTAGGTTGGTATTGTAAAGTTTTAGTGGTTTTATGTAACTAAACCAACCAATTAGGTATTAAAATAATAACGTAATTAATTATTAAAACATTTATTAAAAAATTTTAAATAATAAAAAAAATTTATTTATTTGAAGTATTATCGTACAGTAGCTGTAACAAACTAACATTTTTTCAATATTTTCACTGGTAAGTTTGTGTCATCGTAACATTTTGGTAAATAATTTTTACTCAAAGTGGTACGATGAGGAACGACCTTTTTGAAATATTTTTCCAAAAAACTTTTAAATTCTGAACAATCTAATTTCGCCCAGGGAATATTTGCCGCTATTAAGGCATTGCATAAGTCCATAGAAAACGAATCATTGCCAGAAAATCCTAATATTTGCATTTTCTTCACCGATTTTTCTGCATTTTTCCTGTGCTTTTCAGATGCTTCGTGTTAAACAACATGTGATTGTTTTTCAATATAGTATATACAATACAAAGTATATACAAAGGCAACACAATTTGGAGAGGTTAGAATTGTTCCAAATTGTTTAAATTAGTTATTGTTCAAGTTCATTTTGTTATATGTTTAATTTTAAGGCATGTAGATTAAGACAGTGCAACCGTTTACGTTTAAATAAAATAGTCTCCGAATAATATCTTTAACATGGAACATGTTTTTCGGTACCAAACACCTTTCTACAATATATTCAAATATTATAAACTATAAATTTGAATTATACATGATGTGGTGCCGATTTTTCGTGTCGATTATTGGTGTCGATTTTTGGTGTCGGTTTTTGGTGTCGATTTTTGCGAGGTAACGACCGTAAAAACATGTTCCATGTTAAAACGTAGGCTATAGACAGGCAAGAAAACAAACAGGATAAACGATGTCCGAAAAGGAAAAAACAAAAAAAATCAAATTGGTATCCAGGAATAACAACGGGATACAGGGTTAGTTACAAATAATAGAGCATCCAGAGACGACGTGTCGGTCAGCAAATTGATACACCGGTACAATTAATAGCGAATTCAAAGAAGACGGGTCGTGGCGCGAATAAAGAGTGAAATTAATTCATTATCAATAATAATTAATTACCAGAAGACGGACCATCGGCTATCCAAGTGAAGGTGAATCGATCACCGAATAAAATTCATTTTATAATTAATTCGAGACGGGCGTGTAGCCAAGGTGCTACAACATCCCATACAAAGCGATAGTTACGGGTGTGTCTTCCAAGGAGACAGCGAACTAAGAGCAGCATTTGGACTGTAATCGTGTCAGGCCAGAAGCCAACAACAAAAGGGCGACCAAATTGGACCAGGCGATTGCCAGAAGTGCATATAGTGTTGTGCAACGATAGCCACGGTTGACCACGAAAATAATACAAAGGTTAGCATTAGTTTCATTTATAATTTAAGTTTGTGTTGATTTGTCTATTATTTGTGTTGATTGTTTATGTTGATATTTTATTTATGTGTTGTTGTTTAATAAATCTGTTAGCTGATTCAAATTGTGTTTCTTTTGTGCTGATGCTGACTAAGAGTTGCTGACGTGAGATAAGTAAGATAAAAAAAAGTCGTCCTGAGATTAAGAGCTTGCTAAGGTAGGTGCAGAAAGTTTGTTGTTCTTCGTCACCCAAAGCGAGTAAGGGGGACCAGGATACAACAATATGTAGGTATATTTGTTTTTCCAATAATCCATCCTTCTATTTTCGAAGATAAGCTACGTTTACGTTTAGACATTTTGAATAAATATTATGCTGATTTAAGATTAAGATCACTTTTTTCACAATTTTACAATTTCATAGCTAAACTTTTTTTAGGTTGGGGGACGTCCATAAATCACGTGAGGTAAAATGGGGGAGGGAGGGGGGGGGTCCGGCAAAATCTCACCAAATCTCACCGAGGGGGAGGGGGGGCTCAAATAAAATCTCACGTCAACTTTTTAATTCAGCGATTATATTAGTATTATAAAACTAGAGACCGAATTTTTAGCCTTTTTATGCCTATATCCTTAATATTGAAGGTAATCTGAAATTTTCTTAAAATAAGCCTACTAAATTTAATTATTGAAAAATTATAAAGAAAATCTCACGTGAGATTTAGATAAGGGGGGGGGGGGGAGTCCCACGACATCTCACCAAATCTCACCAAGAGGGAGGGGGGGTCAAAATTTTTGAAAAAACACCTCACGTGATTTATGGACGTCCCCTTGGTACATGATGGGTTTGCACCACCGGGCACCAAATTTAAATATTAATAAAAAATTTAATTTAAATTAATTTGAATTAAATTAAATTTTTTTCTCAATTTCAACTGCAAAGTTTCCAAAATGTTAAAATAGGTCGTAAAAATGAAAAAAGGCAAAAAGGTCAAAAATAGGGCTTATATAACGTAGTTTTCCATGAAACAAATTTTGGTACTAATATCATAAAAATAGGAGCTAAAATAAAAAAATGGTAAAAATCTCATCTCTAATAATACGAGTGGTTTTCGTGGTTTGCATTTGTTTTTCAGAAGGAAGATGGTTGTCATATTATTTTACGTTGTTTTTAAACACATTAGGTTTTGTTTTCTTGTATAAAACATTTCATATTGTGCAAATATTGTTTTTATTTGAATTTAAATTTAAATTTGTAATTATATTTGGTGCAGTGATGCATATATTTGCATGCATATATCGCTGTACTAGAATGATAGTGAGATAACTTGAAAATGATAGTTTTGAGTAATTGTAATTTTAAAGTTTCCAACGCGTATAAAATTAGTTTGCTTTAAAAATTTTTAAGTTTTTTGAAAATCTTAGGTGGCTTAGATAGCTATTAATACGTTAGTATAAGTTGTTTGTCAAAATAATATTTAATTATAGCAAAAAAATTTAAATATGTAACATATCCTTGTATTTCTCTAGAAATGATCGTCACTTTAAAAGTTGTCTTCTTTTTTCTGTAAGTTGTCCTACTATTGAACTTGCAATTTTAATAGTATTTTGAAGTTATTATTGGTTTTTGTCGAAGTTGTCTGAGTATTACAGAATTTATTTTTAAATGATTAAACTTAGTCTGTTTTTTAAATCTTTATTAGTTACAAATGGAATATAAAAATACTTAGGAAATTATAACAAACGAAACATGAATTCTATAATACTTAAATGAGAAACTAACTCTAATCGCTTTCTTCTTCACTTTCTACTTCTGGTACATTTTTTTTGTAGGATTGGATGCTCTTGTAAAAATTATGATGTTCAAGTGGGATGTGCGGCAACAATGACATCAAGGATTCTTTTTTTTTGTAACTCATCTTTGGTTTTTCTGAATAGGCTTTATTGAGGTTTAGTTGTTTGTTTTTTTTTACCGATAAGCGGACTTCCTTAAAGTTGATTTCTTCGTAGCTTTCCTTATATTTTAAAGTATCTGGATTTTCCTTGTCAACTTTAATGACTTTAATATTGTTCCAATTTATCTTTTCCCGTTTTGTATTAATATTAAGAATTTTATAATTGTTTGCCAATGATTTCCAGTCAAGTACATCATTACATTGCAATTGAGTGACCGTGTAAGGTTTTCCATTTTTCTTAGCCGAACGTATTATCATTTCTATTTGTTGAGGAACATAAATTGGCCCACTCAACAACGCTCTCTTTTTAGCAGTTTCAATGCACGAATGCATAGAGTCGCCTTCATTTTGAGTGTGGCCAACAATGAGAAACTTGTGAGTGATAGAAGGTATATCAAAATTTTGTATGGCATGTAAATACATTGCAACCACAAATCGATTTTTATTTTGGCCTGCACAATTATCGGAAAAAAAGGTTACATTTTTACCAATGCAATTTACTTTTCAATGCAAAAAACTTTAAAAATAGGATATTTTACAATTCAAAGCCAAGACTGATCGTAAAATACTAAGACATATTTCGATAAAAAGGACATCTTAGAGAAAAATATTAATTTCTAGTGAAATAGAAGGACAACGTTTAGAGTAAAATACAAAGACAAAATCAAAAATAAGGACAACTTGAAATTTTTAGATTAGATCTGTTATAAAATTGGGACATATTCAAATGTCTTCGTATTATACCAAGTTTTAAGTTCCGAACTGATGAATTTTATAGGAAAAGAAATAAGACTTTTCGAGATGTCTCAGTAGTTTACTAGAAACTGTAATCAATTTCAAAATTCAAACAGTGAGACATCGTTTTAAGCATAGCTTCTATTTGGAAATTACGTTATCTGACTCTTTTACCAGGTAGAGGACCCCTCAGAGATACATAATTTCAATTTATCTCATTTTCGGAAATTTTAAGTTATCTTACTATCATTCTAGTACAGCGATATTATAATATGCATATATTGAGGCGGTCACAGCTTGGCAGTTAAGTGCGTCTACTGCTAATGCGAAACGCTCGGATCGAATCCGGGCAGGGTAAAAACTTTATTCTGACCGTCTCTCCTCGGCAGGTAATGGCAAACCACCGAGGTAATCTGCCAAAAAAATCCATATCGAAATGAACTGTAGTACACTTCCCGTGGTTCGGAGCCCACGTTAAACAAGTAGGTCCTCTATGTATGTGAAAACAATTTGAACGCACATAATATGCATAGAAAGAGATAGAACTAGATGGGTCACCAAACCCTCATTAGGGTAAAGGGCTGAGAAGGAAGGATGCATATATGAATATGGATCATACTCAAAATTGTATAAAATAAATAGAAAAAACGAGAGTGGATTTTAAAATTATTTTTCCTATATTTCTAGTCATGTTTTTGAGTGATTTTAATTTTCTTACTTGAAAACAAAAAATTGCGCATTGCAGGGTTAAGAGGAAGAAGAAGAAGATTAAAAATTTCTGGAAAATGTGATGTACCATTGCATGACATTTGTTTTGCTCCTTTTTACACAAAATAAATATGTAATGTAACATTTTATTACTTATAATAAATTTTTTCATGTGAATTTTATTTTAGTCACTTCCAGCCATTGTCCCAAAAAGGGGACGCCCTGTTTCTCCGTTATTTTTTTTTTATTAGCATTGGTATTTGAATTTTGACAAGTTGGGTTAGTATAGACAATTTCATTGGAAAATAGACTGTTGATGTGTTTGCAAAATTTTGTGTATAATTTGGAAATGAATTTGTTTGTGATAATTTGTGATATGTCGAAAGGTGATATTTGATCAAAGTCCGTGGACTTTGATTATTTTTGCAATATTTCTAGTAAAACAATATTTTTTTATAAGTTAACAAACAAGTTAAATCTAAATTTACATTTTATGTAATTTATTATATTGCTAATCTTAAGATAACCTTGTAATCTATTTTTTTCGTGAAAGTTTTCGGCAAGTTGCTATAAAAACTCAATTATTTTACGTAATCAGTATTTTGGATTTAAAAGTTTTCCTTATTCAAATCTAAATTTACTAGGCAATTATGTGAGAAGCTAATAATGATACTCGTATTATTATGTTGGTTGATAACTGCAGTCTTATTTCGACTTGTTTCTTCGTTTACCTGTATTTTCTATAAACTAAAATAACGATGGTCTTTATTTATTATTAATTGAACATTATAAATTTATCAAATGTGAAGGACTTACCTCTTCCTTACGGAACTTCCAGGTAACTGATGCTTCTTTAACTCAACTACATATGAACCATTTTTTATTTGCATAAATTGCAAAAACAAAAATTTAAATTCCATAAGTTACTGAAAACAGGTACCCTACATAGAAAATTTATATTTTGAAGAGATTTTATTATAATACTCACATCTCGTCTTCTTCTTCTTTTGGTGCCCATCAGTTACCGGTCGGAGAGGAGACCGTCAAAATGCGATCGCTTGACACCAGAGGTGGGAAATAAGGCCCTGGTGAAATACAGGTTACTAATAATAAGAAAATAGAGATGGATTACACCATCGAGATAGCTATGGAAAGAATATAATAAGAAAATATATCTTAACTATGCGGTACATGCTGCAAAGAAAATTGGAAATAGCGGGGAGTGTGAGGACTAACGCCAATCATACCATCGAAAATAGGAAGACACCTATCAATCATATTCTTGAAGAAATGAATGAACAAAGAAAAGTATTGGATAAATTCCTTACTAAGTTTAAATCGAGGAATGAGGAAATTCAGAAGTTTAAATGTGAACTTTAAAAAACACAAAAGGAAAAGGAAATGATTCCCCATCCAGTAATAGAGGCGAAAGAGACTAGAACTGCATGGAAAGTATACTCAGGAAGAAATACCATGCATGGCAGGAGTGATGGAAAAGAAAAGATCGGGACAGAAAAAACCCTCCGGCACTGATTATTAGGGTGACGGAAAATCTCTCCTACCGGGGAACATTGAAAAAGATTAAAGAAGTTATCGAGAGGGATAGAGGCAATAATATAATTGGACTTCATAAAACAATAAATGTAAATGAGGACGAGGGCTCTGCATGCCAGACTCAGGCAGAACGTGGAGGTCGGATCGACCACTACCAAAAGGCTCAAGACCATCGAGATCTTGGACATGGGTGAATTGTCAGAAGACTTTGATGTAAGGAGAGGCATCGAGAGGGTAGCAGAAGTGGAGGGACATCTGACAATCTTGTCTATCAGAACAACGATAAGGCACACTAAGACGGAAAACGTTAAAGTGTATGCAAGGAGGGTCAATAGCCTATTGGAAACAGCGAACATCAAAATAGGTCTATCCAGTAGATGCAGGATTGGGCCAAGGTATACATAGATGGTATCACGACGACGAAAGATGTGTTGGTCTTGCCACGCCTGATAGGAGCGGCACCTGTTGGAATTGCTGTCAGCCGGGTCACCTGGCTAAAAAACATATGGAAAGTCCCCATTTTGTGATGACTACAAAGAGGGATCTACAAAGCCACTTCTGAAGTTTAAAAGCAAATACTGATCCAGGAAAAAAAGTATACATAAGGAGGAAAAAACTCCTCTCCGTATACTTTTCGGCTAGTTTTAAAAGTCCAACGCGTGAAGAATAGATCAGAAGGGATTTTTTCCCTTTTTTAAATTTGAACAAAATTTTGTAATATAATCTTAATGTGTAATATAATATATCGTTATACAACCATTCTCATTATGAATTTTTTAACATATTTTGAGACGGCGAAATGGCGAAGGCGAGATGTCCTAGACCGAAGTGAGGCAGCTAAGTAAAGACCTAATAGTAAAACCAATGTAAAATTGAAAAAAGTTTAAAAAAACATTAATCACAAAATTGCAAATTTTGTGTTATCGGAAATCACGATAAGATAAACCCAAATTATTTATAAAACACAGTATGGTACTTATGTACGTTATTAAATAAATAGTTTTAGTAAAATGACTACTGCATCCGATATGTTTGAAAATATTAATAATAGCGTTACCGAAAGTAGCGATTCCACTTACTTTAAATTTATTAACTTCAAATATAAATGGACCATACTTAATTTTACATTTAGTTTTAATAATCTAAAGAAGTTGGAATCACCGGAATTTCCAAAGGTGAACACAAGTGGATTTAAAGCGCGGTTAAATATTTACCCTAATAACAAAGAAAGAAAAGGGTTAGTGAAAATAAGTGCAGAATTTGGAAATGAAGTGAAAGCCAAATGTAAGTTGAGTATTTTAAATTTTAAAGGTCAAGAAATAAAATGTGAAAGATTCGAAATACCGGTTAAAACAGAATTAAGTGAATTGAATTCTCACTTCTTAATAGTAGATGGAGAAATTTTAAATTATACAAAATCAGCAGACGACATGTTAACTATTTTGTGTGAAGTTACCATTCCAATTGAAGTCGAAAATATCCAGGAAAAATGTGAAATACCAGAGTGTCGCTTGCTGGCAGAATTGAGTACCTTGTTTGGCAATAAAAAATATAGTGATGTTACACTGTGCTCTGGTGATCAAGAATTCCCGGCACATAAAGCACTTTTAGCTGCTCGAAGTACAGTTTTCAGTGACATGTTTGATCCGATTGTGGGAGCAGAGCAGCAAAATGAAGTTCCATTAACTGATGTGGATCCTGATGCTCTGAAAGAAATGCTGCGTTTTATTTATACTGGGGAAGCATCCAACATAAAAGGCATAGCAACAGAATTGTTAGCTGCAGCTAAAAAATTCAAGCTAGATA
This sequence comes from Podabrus alpinus, assembly GCA_932274525.1. Classification (NCBI taxonomy): domain Eukaryota; kingdom Metazoa; phylum Arthropoda; class Insecta; order Coleoptera; family Cantharidae; genus Podabrus; species Podabrus alpinus. The sequence goes on along the minus strand of OW026456.1, from coordinate 65,428,005 downwards.
GGTTAAAAGCTATATGTGAAGAGGAAATTTCCAAAACCAAGCCGATTGAAAATTCTGCTGAAGCTTTTAAACATGGTGATATGGTCAACAATATTCAACTAAAGTTGAAGTCTTTGGAAAAAAATTCCACCGATAATTTATTTTATAGGAATTCTATAGGAAAATTCAACAATAAACCCTAAATGCTAAGAGATAATTCTTTGTGGAGTAAAGCTTCAATTTTTAAAGTATATTTTATGACTTTAAGTTTTCGTCTTATTATTATTGTATTGGCAACAATGAACTAAAAAAGTTAAAACAAAGAACTGTCTTCCATACACGAGCAGAACTTTTGGTCTATATTATGCACATTAATAATTATTTAGAATAGCTAATATGTTTTTAGAAATTTATGTCATTAAATTTTCTTTTTATTATTTTACATAATTTTTTTGTTATTTCCTTTTTTTAATACTTAACTGTCCAATAAAGAGTATTTTAAAGTCTTTATTCAACTGTGTACTGCCTTACATTGTGAACGAATTCACTTGTCAAATACAATATTATATTATTATATCCTACTGACGAATATTAACTATGAATTTTTGCAATGTTCTAGAATGAATGTAGTATTTGAGAAAATAATTGAAATTTATGTTATATTGAATTTCGGTTTCACGACATACTGTTTTCCTTAATAAGAAGTGAAAGGAAGCTAAATTATAGTGGATGTGTCTGTATAAGAATAAAACGGATAGCTTTTACAGTTGATTTGCTTTTCCTAGTATAGTTTTCAAATAGAAATAGGTATTAACTTTAGTTTAGGGTAAATTCCTAAAATAAACTTCAATTTGTTTAACCAAATTTTAAATAATTTTATGTTCTTTACGTAGTTATTTGACTTAATAATATAAATAAAGTTTTTAGATGGGTTTCTGGAAGTTATTGTTTTGATTATTAAATTTATGAAGTTCAAGTAATATAGTAAAAGTTACTAAATTTACTTTAGTTTGAATTTCATAACCTAGCTTTTGTAACGTGGTTGGTTGAACAACCCATCGATCTTATATTTACTAGATAGGACGTAATCATTCAGCCAATTATCGTGGATGCCAGGTTCACAAACATGCACAGCAAAAGTTATATCCTACCGTGAAAGCAAAGGAAGTAAATTATCTACAAATAACTATAAAGAATCAGCAAATACAAAAACCAAAAGTTACTATCAAACACCAATCAATTCCGGTAATGCTTTTTCTAACCTACCAAACTGATACTCAATGATACTCAAGCCATACACATAATCGACCAACAAATGATACAAACAAACTTTTTTTTGACTGAGCAGGGATGAGGAAATCTCTTGCGAGACACCGACCTCATCTAAGCCGGTAGTGTGGGACTTCACCCACTAAAACCCCTCACCCCTCACCGCCGAAAGGGGATAATCTCTACGCATTACTTCCGTTCGACGATGCGGATTGCTCTGGATCTTCGGTTCGTTTGGATGTCCTGCATCGTTTTGTTTTTTAGTCTGCCAAATTTGCGCCTCCTAGCTATGGCTTCCTTGTTCGTCTTGGGCTTGTTTGAACTTTCCGGTATTTGTTTGTCCGTCATGATCTTCTTGATCAGAGTTAGTATGACCAAAGGTATGACTTTCCAGCCGTACTCGTCCTTAAGCATGATGGCAGTCAGGTTGTCTGGTGTGACACTTTCCCCGATTGCGGAGGAGGCGATTACGCGTTCACGCTCCCATCTCCTGCTTTGCAGTAAAAACAGGTTAGTTGGTTTTTTTGAGATAATCATGAATTTGGTTTTTATTATGTTTAGTGGTAGTCCGTATCTCTGACTGACTTTTCCCAATCTCGTCATTAGTTCCTGAAAGTTTTATTAATATTAATAATTTATTATTTATATAGGTCTTTTAATATTGTCATCATTTTAATTCTCCAAAAGTTATGGAAATCAGTAATATTGTGTAATGTACTTACATAAAATGTATTGCTTAATAATGTACATATTATATAAAATTGAAATTTATTGAAATTATATCGATTGAATTTTATCTTATCAAAATTTTAAAATTGATAGAAATTTTCCTCATGTGCGGCGCCAACATAAATTATGCGTTATATCTTATAAATTTTGAAATTTGCTAAATTAATAATTTAAGCTGGATATTTGATTGAGAATATTAAATTTTATTTCTATTATCTAATGAAATTATTTTACAAATATTTAAAACAAATGTAAAATATAAATGTTAATAAATTTATTAGTGGACACATAAAATACAAATTTTAATAAAGAAAGTTCACAATACCTGCAAATTTTTATATACGAGTACTAACAAAAGTTAGATATTCTACCAAACTTATCTTAAAATACCAATACCAATAATTTATTATCTTTCTTCTTCTAGTAATTATTTGCGATGTTCCAATCTTCAGCTCAGCTATTTTGAATCTGTAATCCAATTTTAAAAAAATTGGAGGCCAACTTATAGCTTAGTGGAAGAACCAAGGGTAGACCGCAGAGATCATGTGGCATCTTGAAGAAGCATGCAGGACTACTTTGGAGAAAAAAAGGAAAGAGCTTGAGGAGGCCTACATTCAAAAGCCATCGACATGGACAGAAAGAATAAGAATTTTTCAAAAACTTTAATACAATTTATGATTTCATTATTTTACACTAAAATGTATTTTGCCTTTCCTGGATTGTTAGGCTTCTATACAAAGAATAGCAAGAAGCCTTATGATCTGGTTTATTGTAATAATAGTAAAAAAATTTAAAAACTCAAATTTATAAAGAATATAGGTCGGATAAGAGTTTTCCATAAAAATGAAATTAAACGAGTCATAAAGCCCCAAAAGCCATATTGGGGCACTAAGATCCTCAATTGGAGAAGAAACTGAGAGGGAAATTTGCGGATAGTTCAAGAGGTTTTATAGAACATTCAAATACGCTCTAGTAATTTTTCCATATATTTCTTTGCCAGAAAAACTTATTTTACAGAAAATTTTATGCTATTTAACTTCAAATAAAATTAAGCTAATTTAAGCTGAAAACGTGTCGGAGTGGCTAAATCCCATATTGCATTCACACAAACACAAAAATAAATATGTCTGATAAATTTCAGCTTTCAAGAATTGTTTGCAACTCGACTATAAAGTGTAATAAGAAATAAATAAAATGAAATTAGTTTTCTTACAGATTTTATAAAAGCCACCTGGTGCATTTCGTGGATTTAAGCTGGAACTTTTATATTATTCAAGTTTCAGGATTCTTTATCCTGAATTAAATTTAAAACTTTATGAAGGTTTCTGAAAATGCAGGTTTTCCTGAATTCGTATTTTAGTTTTCTCTCTAGAAAAATCATGTTTTCACAATAGGCACCTGCTGGGGTTTTCTTTAACTTATTATTCCCTAGCAGCTATAGAAACTGAAAATTCATTACAAACAGCAGACATTTATTCACTTCCCTGTAATACAGTTTTCCCACTTTCTAGAACCGTGAACACTTAAAGTTTTCCTCCCCGAAGTTGATCTTAACGTTTTTAGATGGCTCTGGTGGCAAAAAAGTTATTATTATCAAGCTAAAATCAAAATATTAAAGAAGACAAAACAATAACAATTAAATAAGAAACAAAAGTAATTGCAGTCTTATTAAAAATATCTACTAATAAAAACAATATTGGGGTAGTTGACTTCCAATTCCATTACACACAAGCTCTACCAATCGAGAAAATTATACAAAAAAATGTCACTTAAAAAATGAAAATCGGTTTCACTTTTATTTTGTATGGAACTTTTGTGCTATAAAAAAATCCGGTTATTATTCAGTGATTTGGTATAACGTCGCTAACGCAAGAAATATGAAGTAAAAATGATAAAATCTGAGCTTAACTATGGTCAAGTGGAACGGATATTGCAGAATTTCAAGTAGGATTTGGGATCGTAGAGGAACGTTAAGATAAAGTGTCATAAAAGAAAATAAACGTAAGATCGCTACGAGCCATTAAGGTTTATATTCGCAAGTTAAAACTATTTTTGGGTCAAACGATTTCGTGTAAATTCGATGTAAAAGAGCATCATAAATATTCGAATCCTAACAAAATATTGATTTAGACCAAATGCAACGACTGTGGTAGTAGGTCAACAACTGATGCAGAGCAGAGACTTGCATTCTGTTTTTCTCTTTTGTGTGAAAACTTAATGGATTTTTTGTCTCTGTTCCACACCGTGTTCCATTTTGTTGCTATCTAATAAATTTCATCCATAATGTCGAGATTTCAGTTTGGTTCCAATAAAATCGTTACAGCTGTTCTTGGTTTCATTTCAGGTGGCTTTATTTGGGTTAAGGCTACTTTTTATTACCATAATTTACAAATCGATTTCTTAATACCAATTACAGCTCAATCACAAAAAAGCAATTAAGCTTTATAATAGCAAGTCACGCACGTATATTAAAATTTTATGTGGGTTAAAAATATTTTTCACAGCTTTCTAAGGGAAATTCTTTTTAGGAACAACTTAAAGTTGACAAATAAGCTCGAGCTATCTTTTGGAGAAAATTTCGCTTTATTATAATGTATCGACTTTGGTTTACCTAAAAGGAAAAATATCTTATGGGATGAATTGGAAATAATTCTTTCACAAAAGGAAACCTAAAATTTGGAGAACTACATATAATAATTTTCATATAGCATTCGCAAAATGCAAAATTGATCTTCGGCAAACAAAGATGTCTGATCTGAACACGAAATTGTATTAGATTGTGCAAACACTGCAGAATTTTGTTAAAATGGAACGAAGCGAGGAGCTTCGGATTTTGGTATCAAAAGGGACAATCCTCATATAGACTCTGCTGCATACATGAAAATTTTTGTTATGAGAGTAAAATTTTTGTGGGTTTAGGCTTAGAAATTTATTAAAAACGGAGATCTGAACAAAATACTTGATTCAACACAAAAATATTTTAATTTTAACTGTAATTTATTTACAATACTATGTTAATGCAATATACAGTATGGGCCATAAGTAAATGGACAAACAGTTTTCTAACAAAAATTAATAAATCGAAATCTTTCCTAGAAGTAGGTAGCTTAATACAGATTCTGGCTTGTAAAATTTTATATTGATAATTTTATATAGATTGATCAAATAATTTTTGATGGATTTTCTCAGAAAATCCTCGGACGCATCAACCTTATTGTCACATTTATCTGTCATTGACATATTTATCACCGACCAGAAGAAATGATAAAATAATCGCAGGTGAAGAAGTTAAAAATTCTCATTTAACTATGAGTGAAACGATGACTATTTGGCAGACGTCGTTCTAAGAAACCACTAATATCAAAGAAGAATCGGAGAACCTATCTGAAATTTATAAAAGACCATTTAAAATAGGAGTTAAAGAATGGTCTAAAATTATTTGCAGCGACAAATGTATAATTTGTTTTCCCCTTGAGGCATTAAACAGAATCGACGTCTAAAAACCAAGAAACGTGATATTAAATATTAATTTAATATCACCACCATAAAGCACGGTGGTAGAAACGTTATAGTTTGGGGCTTCTTTTCCGTTATGGCGTTGGATCTCTACACATAATCGAAGGTATTATGGATCGGTTTATACGCTGAATAATTATATGCTACTACAATGTAAGTGTAAAATACCACGCGATTGAATATTTCCCCAAGGTAATGACAATAATGCAATCAATCTTTATTTCTTGTTTTAATTGCTTTCTATCGGAAATATATCGTGCTTATTTTGTGTTTAAACTTTTGCATATTTATATAATTATCTAAAAACTATTAGGTATGGGTTTTAATTCCAGAATATTTAAAGCATAAATGCTGAATATATAAAACAGAAATGTTGAAATTTGAAAGAGTTATCGCAAAAAAAACTATTCGTCCATTTACGTATGGTCGCTAGACGTAGGCATAATATATGTAATGTATTATTTTTATTCATAAATTCAATCCGTGACAAATGGCAGTGAAAATCACATTTGTGGTTTTGGATTGTTATATAAAATGTGATTGATGCGGTTGCTCCTTTCTAAAGGATTCGATTTTAATTTTATTTTTATTTTGTTTCGATTCGCGAGTTCTGCAAGACTGAATTTTAAAGTGCATATGTTTGCAAGATTTTACAGCATACGAATGTTTTAATTTTTTGCCAAGTTTGGAGTAGGTAACCTTGTAAGATTTTATGTTTTGACGGAGAAACTATTTTGTAAAGTATGTTTACAAATCTTCCTTCCGTTATGCTCTTTTAGAATTCTTTGTTGCAGTTTCCGTAAAATGTGCTTGCTCTATTAAGCTCTATTAGTTCGTTGCATGTTCAATCAATATCTGCGAAGTTTGTTACATGCAATTTGAATGCACTGCAAATCAGCGTTAATGGCAAACGTGAATCGTCTAATTTAAATGTCTGCTATGGAATAGTAATGAAGCTAAGGGCGCATCTATATCTACGCAGATCGGATCTTGATTTAGAAGGCACTTACGTAATATTTTATACAATTAACCTGCATAACAGAATTGAAATCTCCTTGAGGTCACAGTTAAGTTAATTTAAGAAAACCGTTAATTTGTAAGCTCAGGAACTACTGAAATATTTATTCCATTTTGAGCGAACTTTCGCTAACAAATTTAAAATATTACAGGAAACAAAGTGACAACGCTGTTGTTTTTTGTAGCCATGAGACTAAACATCGATGTAAACCCTAAGGGCAGTTTATAAAGTTGGTCAATAACGTGGCTGCTTTTCAAAAAAAAAAATAAAAAAGCTGTGGCTTATTTTAAATCTGCATGTAAATTTAAAGTAGATAAATAATATTGTCACATACCTAATAATTGGTAAACGCAGTTTTGTGAAAAAAATGAATCGCACATCGTCTTTCTTAAATTAATTTCATTCTATAGTTGTTGTAAAAGCTTCCTGCATATTTTTTATAACAAATGTGCATTTTTGTAGCAAGGACAAGCAAAATTGTAGTTACGTCTCTACAGCATGTTAAATATTAGTTAGATTACAAAGTAAAAAGGCCGTAACTGACTATTACAAAGTAAGAAGGGTGTACTTACCGGCGCTTGTAAGTTGGGCCAGGCGGTCAGGTTCTTTTTAAGCCTACCCGTAAATTGGGCCAAAAGATTATAAGGGTCCCATGTAAATTGGGCCAGAAAAGGTTCTGTAATTATTTTAATCCTTTGCCTTTTGTCCGTGTATTTTTTATTATTTTTTGATACTTATTGATACTTATTATTTTTTGATTCAACTTTGTAAATTACATTTTTATTAAACGTTTTTAATTAATGCCGGATTATTGAAATTATTATTTATATTCCATATAATAAATTAATTAAAGAACAAAAGATTAATACTGGTTGCAGTTCTGAAAGGCTCTCGCACACTGAGAAAACTGTCATGGTTAATTTTTTTTTATTCGATTTTTTGGGGGTGAAACGTAAAAGTTTATTGTCCCATACCGCTACTATACTTTTTAATGCTATTTCAAGGTTCTCTAAGTTCCCGGTTTCTTTTATCCCGGTTTTCTTGATGGGAGGCGCTTCTAGTATGTTTAGCGCAGTAAACCAGAGTCAAAACCGCTGTGGAGGGGTGCAACGCGGAGCGGAGCGGAGCGGCGCCCCGGAAGAGTAGGTTTTGACGATGGATAACCCTCCTAATCGAATGCACACCTCAAAAATCTAAAAAAAAACACCTAAATTTACGTACTTTCAAAACTCAATTTTGGGGTTGTTTTTAAGGATTTCTCGAAAAATATTTTTTCTATAGACTATATTAACCATGTTCTTTAGTGTGTAGCACACGAAAACTTTTTTCTTACTTGCGTTTTGCGACACTTAATATAATTATACAATTGATAATTCCACTCAGGGTCATATTGTAGTGGTTCCGACCAATCAGCGTGCGCTATTTTACATAATACTTATATGGGTACGACGCATGCACAGTCACATGCGTCCGTATTTACTTTGTATGATGTAGTTACGGCTTGCTTACTTTGAAAACCCATGATTTTGTGAGGTTGACGCATTTTTAATATTATTTTTATTTAAAATTTATATCATTTATGTAAATCTGTGGCTGTAGCTTATAACCTACTTTCAATTCCGAAGAAGCTTTAAAGCATATCTAAAGCTTCGTTCTTTTAATAAACTACTTGTAGCGGCAAATTGTAATATTTTAAATATTTAAATTAAATACAAATTTAAATATCAAATACATTGTAAAGATGGTACCGAGCTATCATTTTCCCACTATAATTATTGAACTAGAACAGGCGGCCATGTAGCCGCTATGACCGTCCAGTCATAGTAAATTAATATTTTAAATTAATGTTTAATGTTTAATAAATTAATGTTTATAATATAAAACTCCAGTTTTATTTATGAATACAATTCTTAAAAATAACTTAAAAATATTTAGTGCGGCCTTTACGCCGCACAATTGTCGCATCTACACAATAATGATGCATTTAATCTACTTTGTAACTAATTGTAAAAAGGGCAACCATATGCAATGAACCAAAAACTATTTTAAATACAATTTGGATTTATGGTATTTTTAAGTATTGATTGAATTTATGAAAACTTGATAAAATCGGTGAATTCTAACCGAATTGACCGTAGTTCATTTTTGAATCTTGTTCAATGAGGAGATAAAACTTCCCATTCGAACATCGATGTTGATGGAATTTCAAGACTTCAACAACATAATATAACGCATATACCTAACGATGTCCTCCCATCGTCACATATCTACTTGTGCAGAAGCCCAATAAGTAAAACTATATGAATTTCACCATGTAGGTAATAAAGAAACGTGCGTAAATTTAAAATAATTTTTCACAACTGTATTTTTGGCTAAAAACAATTTTATCACGCAAATTGAATTTTCAATTACGATTATTATTATGATTATTTTGTTTAATATTAGGGTAGAAAAATTTAATTCGTTTCAAGAGCCTGCAGAAGTTGGCGAATATTTCAATCATGATTAATATTTCCTATTCGTTACAATTTATCGTACTAACAACATTACAATTATATACAAATGTTTTAAACTACACCATTTATAACTTGGAAAGCTGTTTATTTTAATTCAGTTTGTTTAATATTTAATAACATTTTTTTTCTCGTTTGATTCCAGTGCCTGCTTGTGTCTTTTTTAAATCCGAAAGCACAAATCTTAAAGAAAAAGTAAAATATTTCACTGTAGTAATCCGACCCCCCCCCCTTCTTTTTTTAAATTATTTTTATTTTGTATTTTTTTATATTTTATTGTAAATTATCTGACAATTGTCTTTTTCATCATAAATTCTCTTTTTTTTAAGCATGTATTTCTTTTTAATACGGACCTGTATAATTTTAAACTTAATCACCAAATTAATATAAGTTATCATGTTATCAATATCATATAATTATCTCATTTGTTCCTTGTTCTTATCGAATATTTAAACAGAGATATTATTTCTTTTAAATTCAAATTTTATTTAAAGTTTTTACCTAGATTGAAATTAAAAACTCGCGATATAATTATATGATTTGTTAAAGAATTATACAGGGTCACATTAGCTAAAAAAATGTAGTTAATTAGTAAGTTTAATTATAAATAATATGTTATCTGAACTTTCTAAATGTTAAATAATATTATCGAAATGATTAAGGGTACCTATACAATTGAATCTCTCCAAACAAGAGGTCCTCAAACATTTTTAATATTGAATAAGCTGATACTTATAATTGTATTATAGAACTCATGAAGTTTTAGAACCTCTTGTTATTTGGTAAGTCCAGGGTACAAACTAAGGGAAGTAAATTCAACCCTTGGATTTTGAATAACGAGATAATGATATTGAACCCAAGGTACGATATGAAGTTCAGATAAGGTTAGTGCAGAGAAGTGTTAACATCTCAGAGAGATGAGTCGCTAGTCAGTCGCTAGTAAGTCGCTTTTGTCATGATGTAGTCGTTATCATAAAAATGGGCCAAATATTGAAATTTTGAAGCGCCTTCGACTCATCGTTTTTTTTTTAAACTATAATGGACATCATAGGAATATTATATTAAACCAAGTAAGGAATAATATTATGTTAATTTCATTTGTGTAAATTTTTGTATTACTTTGTCTGGATTGTAAATTCTGTTTGTTATTAAATTAAAGTAATTAATTGTCATTCTTTCTTTTTATTTTTTTTATTTACTATCTGAGAGGTTTATTCCTACGCCTTAAAAGAAGAGACGTTACTAATATCTAGGATACAAGTTTCCTACAATTAACTTGTTGGTGGCAGCTTATTACGCTATCTCGGATTGGTGTCAGAAACCAATTCCTTTTTTTTTTAGTGTAAAAAATTTGTAAACCACAGCCCCGGTTTACTACACTACTACTGTCTACTCTATAGTTTCGTGCATTTCAGAAGCTTAAAACACGTGAAGTTCTGAAATGAGAGCAGATAAAGCGTTTGAAAGGGCGAAAAAGCCCAAATTGAGAATGCGTTGACGGATCCTCAAAGCGAAAAAAGTACCAGACTGAACACGGCCATAAGAGTTTCTAATACTACTTGTCGTATTTCGAATATTCTCTGTTTATTAAAGGCATTCGATTTTAAGATCGTAACCCCACGCCGACTACACTTAGAACTCTTGCATGAAGTAGTCTGTGCTTTGCTATATAAGGTTTGGCTATATAAAGATGGAAAGAGGTTGTGAAGTCAGCCAAGACCCACCCAGGGTTGTAGAGCTGCACGATTTGATTTTGATTTGTAGTGAAGGCTACAATGTGAAAGAAAATAGCAATATATAAATTAAACCTAATTTTGTTTAGTAAAATGATTATTTTGTAATTATTTTTGGCCAGTTGTCGCTTTCGGGTTTTGACAGTGCTACACAAAAAAGTATAAAAAAGTTTTTAGAGAAGAAACTACTAATCGTAGCCGAGAGGATGGCCAAGGGTGCAGCAAAAGTTCACCGGCTAAAGTGAGATCGCGCCACTGGTTTTGGCAGTAAAAGCAGAAACCTTAATAGATGGTATTTTGCACCCTGAACCTCGAATTTCAAAGATGACATTATAAGGTTGATAATTTGTAAATTTATATTAAAAACAAAAAGGTATAAAGAAGTGAATAAATTGATTTTTCTAAAATTTATTATACAAATTATTTCTTAATTTTTTTAATTAGTTTTTTATTAAAAAAAAGATAATAATTAAAAGGTGATAGTGTTTATGTTTTTTGCCTAAGTGTGGGCACAACTATTTTTCAAAATCAAAAATAGGTAACTCCAGTTACCAAGGTTATAATTATATTCAAAATATAAAAATGGAAAAAATTGAAAAAATAGAAGAATATAAAAATGGAAAAATTGGAAAATTTGAAGAATATAAAAATTGAAAAGTCGAAAATATAAAAAAGGAAAAATATAAGAAGCCTGAAAAAGAGAAGTATTAAGGCGGTGTGACACTTGTATAAATTTGCGTGTAGATTTACGTGTAAATTTACGTGTAAATTTCTACACCGTGTCAAACACGTAAATTTGCTTGTAAATTTTGTTGAAAATCTGCTAGCAAATTTTTTTGCGAGTGTGTTTGCCACTTGTGTAAAAATTTACACGTAAATTTACAATTTGCACATGCGCGTTCTGGTCAATTGAAAATTCGATCGGTAAGTGGCTATAAGAAGTTTGTATGTCTGGTCGCCTTGTGTTGTTTGAAACGTGAAACGTGAAAAGAAACGTGATAATGGATTCAAATTGGCAATTAATGCCAATTTAAAACTTTTGCCAACTGACAAAAACACAACACAAGAAAAAATAGACCACACCTTCGAATATTCTTCTGCGCAATTTTACACGCACAACTTGCGAGAAAATATAGAAATATTCCTACAAACTATTTACACGTAAATCTACACGCAAATTTACGCGTTTGACACTTGTGTAGATTTACACGTATGTAAATCTACACGCAAATTTACACAAGTGTCACACCGCCTTTAATAATTAATAAATAAAAACCCCAACTTATAAAAATTTCCTTACCGGCATGTTATTGACTTGATAGATTAATTAATTAGAAATTTAAATCTAACACATGTTGATTGGCAGACTTCAAGTTAAATATGGTAAGAACTACCTGAATTCTCTTGTTAAATTTTCGTAAAACCAATCCAATACGAATTGATATTCTTCACGAGGAATAATTGGACCATTTTTAAAATAGATAATTTCAAATTGAGGGCCGAAATAAGTGGTGCACCCGAATTGCACTACGAAAAGATTAGTTCACAAATCTTCTATCCGAACTACCCCACCTTAATTTCAGTTAAAACCTGATCTTTAAGTTCGTCCGAATTACACCACCTCCGTTGTAATCTTTCGGGTATTAAGGTGGTTTATTTTTAAAAGTTCAAGCACAATACTGGAATTTAAATAGATAATTCTTAAGGAGGGGTTCAAGAATTACGTGAGTAAACATTCAACGATGTAGGACCCCAAACCCCGCTGTATAAGCAAAAATAAGAAAATCATGAACGCCTCTCCCCCAAATAATAAGACCTAAGAGTTTTTTAAAACTTTTATTAAATATTAAAATTTAAAAAACTAAATTATTTTTAAGATTAAAAATTATTAACCTAAGTAAAAAATTTTTTTACTTAGAAAAAAAAAGATTTATAATTAAGAAAAATTTGAACCCCCCCCCCCCGCCCTCTAATCCTGCTTATCTAATACTTTAACGCTCCCTAATCAATGAGTTATACATTGATTAACAGTTACCATTGGTGCTAAACGCCAACCTTGTGCTGGGATTTGAAATCCGACAGGATTGAACTTTGCATACTTAAAAAAGGATTTTTAAAATTGACAAGATTTCTCACGGAATCTTGCGTCATCAAAGCACTTATCAAGTCTTGTACACAAAATCGTCTGTAAACTGCAAAAATTTAAATAGTTTACCCCAAGTACTTGTTCCCAATGAACGTAAGACATAAGAAATACGTAAGACGTAAAATTTACATAAAGTCTCTTATTAATACATAATAAAATTAAAACTATTCCAATTTAATGTAATTATGTTCACATTATGGTCGCATGTAAAATTACATAAAGTTGAAATGGTTTCAACTTTATGTTTTAAAATTATGCTTAATGTAAATTTTACGCCTTATGTATTTGCTACATCTTACGTTCATTGTGAACAAGCACTAACCCTATCCATTTATATTTTCATTTACATTACACTTCACTCATTTATATTATTTATTAATCAATAATTATATATTCCAATTTGCTGGTGTTATGTTCTCTTCTCCTTTTAACTAAATAAAACGGTTTCTAAATTATGTAATTTCTCTTGTGTTATAATTTTCCATTCATTCAATCCAGTTCGGTCTAGGAATTACATTTACCTGGCTATTAAACTCAAATTTGAATTCAATAGTCTTAAATTTAACAAATAATTCAGGTTACTACATTATTAATATAAAGTTAAAAGGCCGCCCTAAATGGAGAAAATTTGCCGCTTAACGGATTAATGTAATGTTACAAGCAGACAAAAAAATTTAGGTTATTATATTTAATATTATCTTTAATGAATAAATCAATTGTCACTAGATTTTTTTACCAGAAAAAATTCTCTAGGTTGTGCCACTGCTGGGAGTGGGGGTGGGGGTTAATCACCCGATCATTTTAGCCTTACAGGCAAATAAAAAATATAGAATATTATTATTTAAATAAAAATGTTTCGTTTAGGCCTGAGGTAGTTTGAGAAATTTTGCTATTTTAAATTAGTAGTTTGTAAATTAAATTGAATTAGTGGGAATTTTACGTTAATTGAAAAGTTGGTACATTGAAAAGTGCGCAAAGCCAATTTTGTTAGAATACTACACACGTAGTATAATTTAAGTAGCAAAACATTAGTTAAACTAAAAGCTTTTAAATCAAGGATTGTTTTATTACAATAGGAAGATGAGTGTTGATTGGTGGAAGAGAGAAAAATGGTACGAAGTAAAGAAAATATTATATAATTATTAAATGGCAAAGGGAAAATTGTCAAATTTTGAATTAAAAAAATTAAATATAAAATAAACAAACGTTAATTTGAACAAAGGGGTCGAGAAATAATAATGCACGTAGACGCAATCGGTATTGAGTTGAAAATCGGACATTAAATAATTGTGAAAAGTAAAATTGTTTAAAAATATCATTATCCAAAAATTGTTAGAAAATATCACAGCAATATATTTTTATTTTTGATTTATGATTCATTGGGGTCGTCCATAAAAGACGTCCACGCCTAAGGGGGAGGGGGGTTAAAAAATGTCCGCATAAAAATGCTATTTTGGAGATATCTAAGAAAATTGAGTTTTAATATTGTTTTAATGTAATATTTTGTAAAAAAAATGTATTTATTCCTTAAATTCCAAATGTCGTGTCTAGTTAGATGAAATGAGGGGGGTTCTGAAGATTGTGACCAACTGCAACAAGGAGGGGAGGGGGTTGAAAAGTTGCCAAAAATTGTAGACGTGCTTTATGGACAACCCCCTTCTCGTCACTCTCGTGTCTGTCATGTATACCGTATATGTGTAAAATATTATAACAAACACATGGATCCTACAGTTGAACGTGAGTTAGGAACCACGAAAACACATTTATTTTTAAGAATACGTACATTTTAGATAAATCTTATGTACATATTTTAGAGACATCGAAGGTTAGATTTTTATTAAAGGCAGCAGATTCGAAGAAGAGTTTTACGTTAGCTATATGTTAACATACGTCGTTAACAAAACAGGGGAGCTGGAATACCCAGACGACGCTTGTTCAAATGATCGCAAATATGGCAAGCGGAATCCTTAATGATATAACGTCTCAGCGGCATACCGCCAGTATGAAAGGTCCTGCTGGTGAAATGCATTTTTAATACAATTATTTAAAATGATATTGTGCAAGATACTGTAAAATTTATGTGAAATGACTTGTGTAATAAATCGCAGTGTGAAACAAGCACAAGATTTATTTTAAAAGTAGTATTACAAATAAACTGTTACCTCTGCCAAAACACTGTCTGTATGATGTGCAAATCTAAACTTGATAAATGGAATAACATAATAATAATTGAATTTAATTCAATTTACAGGTAAACCATTTTACAATGGCGATAAACCCGCAATACCGAATTACATGTCAGTAGTCGAAACTTACTGATTAAATCATGTAAACAAAGACTTAGAACTTGATGTCGTATCCGAATCACGGTACAAATAATTTGACAGCAACTGGGAATCGAATCTATTATTTTTTGGATTGAAACTCAACTCTCTGTGCAGTACACAAGGTTTTAAACTTGTATAACTCGCATAAGTCTTGTACAAATTTCATGAGCGTGCGGTTATTTTTTTTATTGGTCTATAGAAGTAACATCATAAGAAACGCAGGTTCTTACAGCAGGATGATAGATGGTGGGGCATTTAAATATATTAGCCTTAAGGAATTTGTGTTGAAAGTTGGGTTTCCGGTCAAAAAGCTGTTGAATACAAAAGGCTGACACCTACATGCAGATTTTCATATCACCACCAAAATGCAAGATGCACTGTGTGGGCAAATCATTCTGCCTCATCTGCAAAACGAAAAGCAATATAAAAGAATAGAAAATGGGTACAAGAAGTTCTACTTAGTGGGACTGAGGGACGTAGAAGCTTGAACTCTTAAACGCTATGTTGGTGAACGAGGAAATAGCGTACGTCTTCAGTAGAGAGAGGTAAGATAAGAAATGCGAACAAAAGTAGAGCAAACTGATTTAACCGTATCCTTGAAATAAGATACAACTAAATAGATACAGTTAACTGTATCTATCAAATGGATGTTGGTAAACGAGGAAATATGCCACTATGTCCTTACGTAGGACGAAGGAATCTGAGAGAGAGAAACGAGGAAATAGCGTACGTCTTCAGTAGGGTCATGACTGTAAAAAAATATTTCTGGCAACTGAAGTAATGCGAGAGAGGTAAGATAAGAAATACGAACAAAAGTAGAGCAAACTGATTTAACCGTATCTTTGAAATGGATACAGCTAAATAGATACAGTTAACTGTATCTATCAAATGGATACAGCTAAATCTAGGAAACAATTAAATTTAGCTTAAGGTAATTTTACTCTACGAAAATCAGCTTATAGCTGTAGCTTAGCTATTGTCAAAGAATACTCAGCTTTCCCAAATCCGACAGTTCGAAGGGAAATTTTACATATTAATGCGTGGAATAAGTTTTTCTTATTATCGCGAGGAAAATTTGGAAAATGATTGGATTTTTTGTTCGCCTTCGTTGTGCAAATGAACAATGAGAAAGGTTAAAGCTACAACTCGACTCACATGCTACCTAAAACTTTTATTATAATACTGTATCCATTTTGGTTTTGTAATTACATAATCTTCATCTGGAAATAGATACCCGCACGACTCCCTGTTATTTTATATCTCGCCCGTATTTACATAAAACGAACTCGCACAATGTGCTTTAAATAGCTTATTGATTAGCTTTTTAGTATCAAAATCTTCTCAATGAACCTACATTTAGTTAATGAAAAATTTGGATATTAATAAACGTCCGTTTATTGGTGACAAAATCGACGAAGAACTGCAAATGCCTACAAATGTGGACATGCAGGTCTTTTTTTGGATTTATCTATATTTATCAAATTGAATGTCGAAAAGTCAAACTGTTTGATATCTGGAGTACGGCCGTCTATTGATTTTGTGTTTGTTTATGTCAATTCATATTAGAAAATATCCATTTCTTTTTAACGTCAAAAATAGTGTTAATAAAAAATTGTGATATACTGAA
This sequence comes from Podabrus alpinus, assembly GCA_932274525.1. NCBI lineage: Eukaryota > Metazoa > Arthropoda > Insecta > Coleoptera > Cantharidae > Podabrus > Podabrus alpinus. The sequence goes on along the minus strand of OW026456.1, from coordinate 65,411,148 downwards.
AGACTTTTTACGATTCTTTTTTCTCGAGGTGTTCAGTCAAGTCAATTGTGTTTTAGCTTCTACACTACGAGTGGTTGAAATTGAAAGGGTAAATAGGTGGGATCGTTGAAAGTGTTTTAGTGTCAGATTAATCGTTAATCACCAAAGCAGAGAAACCCATATCAGCAGAATGAATAAATTATTTGGAAAAATTCAATAAAGTTAACTCTGTTCTACTATAATATTTATTGCGCTACAATATAGCAATGGAAGTATATTTAGAGAAATCCAATATTGCAATAGATTGAGAAAGAGATAAAAGTCTCTTGTACAGAAGATTGAATGTTTAGCCATTCCTTAAGTAGCATGCTATTTTTGTTAACGAATTGCACGTCGATAGTTTTTATCCAAGATTTAAATTAAAACTGTCGGCTACGTTGGTTCAAATCCGGAGCATGCAATATTACGATTTCCTATTTTTGCATCACAATATTCATTATGATATTGATTAAATCGCAAAAATAGAACTGTCAAAATAATGAAACTTGTAACTCGATTATGGAAGGCTTTATCAACGAAAATGAGACTACACCGAGTTATAATAATTATTTGCAATAATTTAAATAATTCCGCGATTCGGCCCCGACACACATGCAACTGCATTTCAATTTAAAATTAATTATAACTTTTCGGCTTATTCGAGTAATCCGATTGCGAATAGTTGAATTTTAACTTATTTAAAGCAATAAAGTTAATTTACTTTTGGATACTTTTTGGAAGACTGAAAAGGTTGTACCTCTCCAATCCACTTAAATATTTTAAGCGCATAAATTATCAATCAAGACAAATTCTTTTTAATCTAAAAAATAACAAAAAATGTTTTATTGGAATTTCTGTGTAATCAATTAATTCTGCAGCTACAAAAACGGCTCAGGAAAAGGTTCTTGGTTGAATGGTCACTGTTATTTCATTATTTAAGTGATTAGATTAGTAACTTCATTTATCAATGATCAATGAAATTGATTGATTTAGTCATTAGCTGTGATTGCTGCAAAGTGTATCAAATAATAAAATCGGACATTGTACAGGATGGTTCCATTAATAATGAAAGTATTTCGCAAAATATTGTTTATCCAATATTATGCTTCTAATCTTATTGTTCGATGCATAACGTAGCCTTCGTGATCCTGAACTGGGTTATCAGATAAATAGGGATATGCATAAATATAGGGTAACAATATAAATTCGGCATAATCGTATCTGAGAATACACGCAAAAACAAACGTAAAATAGGTAAAGATCAATAAGGCACAAGATCCATCTCTGAAAAAACGTATCTTCCATAAAAAGAGAATAGAAAGGGGTATAGGCTGTGAAATCGGGCAAAAACAACAAACACCACGATTGTCAGCGCCAAATTTAAACGCAAAAGTTGTCTCAATCTAAGAGGAAACATCCAAAATGGTAACCAAATAGACCATATCCTCATAACAAAGAAGAAGGTAAACCTGGCAACGGATGTAAAAACATACAGAGGGGTAAAAACAAAACAGAATAAGATAAAATATAAGGTCTCCCAATAAAACAGCAAAAGAATAGCAGCGACAGAAGAACTAGACAGCATGGAAGCAAGAAAACGTTATGAAGAACGAGTCAAATCAGACCCTTTTTTGCTTACGGAGGGTATCACCGTCACGAAGCTTGCAATAGTTTTCAAGGTTTCTTGGATGGTGAGCATGGTGGGGACCATATTGTCGACGGTAACATCGGTTCCTAAAGCAGTCACAGTGGATATACATTGTTATCTCCAGTTTCCGCAATGGAAAACAGCATGAAAAGAGTTTAAAATAATGGGGGACGCCAGTTTTCCAAACAGGGGCAAATACTAGTTGAAACAACCATGTCCGGTAAACGACTGGGTGAAATGAAACTTGATCTCGCTGTGCTCTCTGGAGACTCATAGTTAGATGGTGGGTATGGGTCTCCTGATCCACTGGCCACTTCGGCACTGTTGATCCATCTTGTAACGCCATTTCAAGTGTCGTTAATTTGAAAATATAAATTTTAAAATAATTTTTATTTAATTTCCAGTATGCATTTTAATGTGCCATATCTTGAAAATATTTCTAAAAGTGGTTCATGGTAGAGTTTACTCTAAGTGTGAAGAGTACTTGAGTGAATCGCAATTCGGATTCCGCAATGGTTTTGGCACAAGGGAGGCTTTGTTTGGCATAAACGTTCTTGCTCAGAGAAGCCGTGATATGTCAATTGATCTGCATGCCTGCTTTATAGACTTCCAAAAGGCTTTTGATCGAGTCCAACATGATAAACTGATAGAATCCCTCAAAAACATTGGACTGGATGGGAGAGATGTGCGTATTATCTCTAATCTGTATTGGAATCAAACATCTGTTGTAAGAATAGAAGGAGTAGAATCAACATCAATCGATATCAAGCGAGGAGTGAGACAGGGTTGCATCCTGTCTCCTCTGCTTTTTAATGTCTATTCCGAGAGAATTTTTAGAGAAGCACTTGCGGAAGAATCAGCGGGAATTGTTGTCAATGGTGAGGTTATCAACAACTTACGGTACGCAGATGATGCAGTGCTCTTGGCATCCAGTCAGGAGGACTTGCAGAACATCCTGGACAGAGTTGTGTCAAAATGTGCCACAGCTGGTCTTGACTTGAACATCAAAAAGACAAAAGTGTTGGTAATAAGCAAAAAGCTTGATATCGTAACTAACATCACAGTTAGAGGCAAAGTTCTGCAGCAAGTCGATCAGATAAAATATCTTGGAAGTATCCTAACAAGTGGTGCTGACAGCCAGACCGAAATAAGATCAAGGATTGAGCAGTCTCGAGCAGTTTTTAGGAGGATGAGCAGAATACTATGCTGTAGAGAGTTGGGGTTGCCCTTGAGAGTTCGTCTTCTGATGTGCTACGTGTTCTCTACCCTTCTGTACGGTGTGGAGGCCTGGACCATTAACAGCAGGGAAATGAAACGTCTTGAAGCTTTTGAGATGTGGTCCTATAGGCGGATGCTAAAGGTTCCGTGGACAGAGAAAGTTCGAAACTCTGAGATACTCTCACGTTTGCAGAAGGACACCGAGATTGTGGTCACAATTAAGAAAAGGAAGTTGGAATATTTTGGACATGTGATGAGAGGCAAAAAGTATCGGCTGCTGCAAAACATAATGTAGGGAAAGATAGCGGGTAGACGAGCTCCGGGTCGAAGGAAGACATCCTGGTTGAAGAATCTTCTAGTCTGGTATGATGTGAACTCCAGCACACTGTTTAGACTGGCGTTTGACAAGATAAAAATAGCCATGATGGTGACCAACGTTCTGAAAGGACATGGTACTTGAAGAAGAAGAAGATGCATTTTACGGTAGCAACAACATATTTTACCCCAATTTAGAGCGTTGGTCTCTAATCAATTCCCAAAGTTTTAATCTCCAAATATATGTTTTTGTTTTCGTTATATTATGAAATTGCTCATAATTTTAAAATAAAATTCCAAATTCTTGAAATTAATAACAAAAACAATTTTTTATGATAAAATAATATGGTATTTTTTTACAAATGTTATCTAAATCTAAAAAGTTTATCACAATATCGAAATTCCACTACAATTAATTTCAAATGTTCTACCTTATAATTTTCCTTGCGGCGTCCTATTTTAAAATCCTATTTTCTTAATTCTTGAATCATCCAAAATATAATCTAATTCCATATTTCAATTCCAATTCACCAACTCAATGAAATCTTGCATAATTTCCTTGTTTTTCGTGGTTTCCAAATTTTTGATAAATTCCAAAAAATTTTAATTGATTTCCTTGCTCGATAATGACACTCAAATATTAAAGTCACTTTGACTGCTTACTTCATTGTGGTCGAACGTCCACTCTAAAATTTTGACCCACACTCTACGATGGTCAAACGTGTACTATAAAATTTGACCCACACTCTACGGTGGTCAAACGTGGACTTTTCTCTTTCCATAAGTTTTTCTCTTTCTCGACGTCCAAACTCAGAAAATCACCATAAGTTCACCATAATTTGTTAAAGCTGTCACACTTGGTGATACCAATTCATAAAATTTTCGCGCATTTTCAAATTTCACATAAATAAAGAAAAATACAATATCGATACCATTTACAATATTTTCGCCGTTACAATCTTGGCTAAAGATGAATTATTCTGATTTCATGAATTTATATATTTGAGAAGTTTTGTTTTTTTAAGAACAAGAAGAAGGTTTTCGAAACCTCCAAGATAAAACAAATCCTCCGGAGCACAGAAATTCGACCATTAAGATCGATAGTAGGAGACTCTTTGATGGATAGAGTAAGAAGCAACAATATCCGAGAAACATGCGATATCCGGGATATCGTGAGATGGATAAGAGAAAGGAGGTGAGAATGGAGGGACCACTTAGAGAGAATGGACGAAAGCAGACTGGCCAAAGTGGCGATGACGGGTAAACCCATCTTCAGAAGACTTCCGGGACGACCACCCAAAAGGTGGTACGAGAGTTGGATCTCTGGATCTCAAGTTAATCCATGACACGGCATGACAAGAATTGGAAAATACAGGACCTAGTCCTAATTTACGAAGAAGAAGAAGAGGAAGTTTTGTATGACTGCAATAAGCATTAAATTTTATTTCTAAATACAACGAAATTGTGCCTGTTTAAATTTTAAAATTGTCTTTTGGTTTTTATATTATTTTTCTCCAAAATATGTAAAAATTATTGACACTTTTGAAATGCAGTCCAATATATAGAAATAGCCAACGACACCCAACAGCTGAGGAAATAACGTAAGTAATGCAAAAAATGAAAAACGGTAAAGCACCCGGTAGGGACGATATAAATATAGCCCTCATCAAGTATGGATGAAATGCGTTATATGAAAGACTGTGTCGATTAGTATAGGAAGAAAAGGTAACCCAAAAACAGAGAGAAGACGTAATAATATCAACGAAAAAGAAAATGCAGTTTACCCTCGAGAGAATCGCTAAAGGAAACTTTAATGCGTCACCTGCTTGGAGTAAAAGTGCCAATCAGTTAATTTGACGTGTGAGCCCTGATCTTAAAAACCAGCTCTTAGTGGATGCGGTGCAAAGGCCGTAATCCGCTTATGATCAGCTTCTAAATATGACATATACACGTCACTTGATGCCAAACAATATAGCTTTAAATTTCGTCGCAAGCATAAGGCAGTGACACAACCGATTATCTTCTCACAGGCAGAAAATGTTGATAAAACAAATGGTAGCCACACACCAAATAAAAAAATAGCAATAGACTTTCCCTTCGAGCGCTTTTTGGGGTTTACAAAATGATGGAGACAAAGTATACCATTTATACTGGTCCTACTACGCTGAAGATAGTTTGATTGATGCATCACGCTCTTGTGGGAACTAATCTTTTCATCCGATTTGTTCAACACTTCGCGATTCCGGAACATCGGTAATCCACTGAGATGCAACGACTTATTCAGCTTTCCATGAAAAAGTAGCCAAACTCAAGCCAAAGTTGCTGATGCTGGCAACCACAAACAATAACAATATCCTCTGACCAAATTTTTCCACTCTCTGTCTTCCATTCTTCTAACGGTCGGCTCATACAACTTCCGACAGCAGTAAGGCTTCGATACACATCCCGATTGTTACTTTCATAAATATTCGCGATCTAAACTCCCGTAATCGAAGGTAAACTGCCACCACCAAAACGCACGTGTCTTTCCTTGACTTACTACTACCTAAAAAGCTTCGTGGTGCGCGTCGATCTCGCACAGCCCGAAAACATGGAGTTTTCCAGGAAATCCGGTGTAAGTTATATACAGGAGGCATCATTACATGCATTACTTTACAGAATGCTAAAAAAGTATACAAAAGAGACAAGAGGTGAATACCAGTTTGGATTCACGGAAAAGAAATCAATGATAGACGCGATACTTACGGTAAAACAATCCATGAAAATGATGTAAAAATACAACATAAAACTCCAAAAGCTTCTTCATAGACTTCTAACAAGAAAAAAATTATACAGAACGATGGAAAAATTGAAGATTCCGATCAAACTGGTAAAATTCATAAAGATTGACTAAGTTTCATAATTAATGTCAAACATTTGAGTTTCAATGATCTTCTAATCAAATCGTTTGAATTATGAAATTATGAAAGAGCTGTAGAAATTCTACGCCCCCCCCCCTATCGGGAATTTTGTAATACCATTGATACTAACTAATCGTTTGAAAATCATTTTTATTAGAGAACAAGTTTTTATTCTCAGCGTTTGAACTTCGTAGATCAAACAAAGTTTGAGCGTTTTAAAAATTGTAATTATTTTACCCCCCAACATCAGCATCGCTCCGAGCAAGTAGCGCTCAAACGTTATGGTTCTTGTCATATTCAAGCATACATACATACTACATAATATACTTTATTTCTACGACTTTTATGATAAGAGCCGGAATCGTTGTAAAATTATAAAAAGTTATTAACATTTTGTTTTGTTCTAAATTTGAATTGGGAATGGGAATTTTAAATGTTATCTTGGCTCTATGTTTGTGCTGATAGTGCGCGAAGCGCTGAAGAAGGTGCCCAGAGAGTGTGTAAATTTTTAATTTTGACAAAATAATTTATCCAAAGAATTAGTGAAGTTATTGTGGGGACGAGATAATAATTTTTGTGTGATCCAACGCTTGAATTTTACTCCATTAAATTTGTGTTAAATTGTAGATAAATAGTACAGATGTAGTCAGCATTTATGTGCAGAGTTCACAGTATTAAGTAAAGTCTCATATTGCTCTCTAAATCGGAAGCTAGATAGGAGTTTTCGCAAGTAGCCTGGCATTAAAAATTAAGGTTTTTGGTTAGGTATCATAGCAATATATGCGCACTGCTGTGGGTTAGCGAATAATTTTTAACGACGATGATTGTTTTCTTTTTTAATATTAGATAATAAAAAATATTTTAATTATCAGCAGAAACGCTAAAATTTTGGGCGTTACTTACTGGAACAATGTTAGTAAGAAAATTTACAATTTTACAAACTTTAAAACGTTCGCTTTAACGAACCTTTTCACCTTTGAGGTTCAAACGATGAGAATACGTAGAAGTTCATCGAAGCTCAAACGATTCAAATAATTAGCATTAAGTGCTTTTAATCACAAGGGGGGGGGTCTAGCATATTGTTGTAAACAATTGAAATTTTATTAAAAGTGTTTGAAGCTCAAACGATGGAAATAGAAGTTCATTGTATCTTAAACGATTTGACACTAATTTTATTAAAATCATTCGTTACGCAGGGGGGAGGGGGCTAAATATACGTCAGTGATTTAAACCCGAAATTGACGTGCTGTAATTCAACTAGCAATCACATCAAGCCACTTCTGTAGACAAGCAAATAATTTTTAGTGACGATGATTGTTGCCTTTTTAATTTAATTATTTTAATTATTATCAGCAACGCTAAAATTCTGGACGCTACTTGCTCGAAGCGATATGGGTAAGAAAATTAACAACAATTTAAATTTACAATTTAAAGCGCTCTAACTTCCTTGCCTGAGAGGCATAGACAGCTCAAACGATTCTTTAACGATTAGTATTAATTTTTTTAATGCACCCCACTTTTATTAAAACTTTCGCTACTGATGAGGGAAAGCTTTGTTTCTACCCTCCACGAATAACTTCGCGATACGTGTGGTTCAAACGATTTTAATGGAAAAAGCTCAAACGTTTGGCATTTATGGCATTAAAAAATCCGCTGGGAGAGTCTTCACCCACATATTAGTACAAGGTATTGCAACAATGAACTGACAATTTGATTGTTACGCTTTTCTGGTTCAGGTTAAAGCCCACGTATGTCGTATTCTCTTTCCAACGTTAAGAAGTTAACGTCATAAGAAGTAGTAACTTCGTAACTTTTCACCTTGCTTTTTAATTGAACTGGAAACTTGCTTTGTAAAAGTAGCTAAACTACCTCTCCTTGGTGTCCTTAATTTCAAACGACAGATGGGTTTTAATAAAATTTTCCGAATTAAAACCGAGCATCCTGTAGAATATTACATATTTTTGAATAATCGAAGTATATTAAATTTTTTCTTGCAAAACTTCGTATTTATTTCCTGAAAATGCTCGAGGATATTGGATCGTTTGTACGTACACGTAGGCGTTGAATGCGTTGCATACGTAATTAATTACAGTGTCTTCACAAATTTACACCCTTCTACATGTTTATTCATGTTTTCCAAATTTAAAACATTGAATTATTACAATGGAAGCAACTTAACGTAAAATTGAGATATTAAAATTTAACGGAAAATCGGGATTTGTTTACAAAACACTACAAATCTTCTGAAAATACCGTTATAAAATTATTAAGGTGACTGTGTAGCCGTACGGAATGGTCGTATTATACTAACCCACTAATATATTATTCTGTGGTTTTATTTAAAAGCCAAATGCAATCTACAATCTAAAGTTACTTTGTTACACAAAGACATAAACATCAGTACCGTAATTGAAAGATTTTCCTTTACAAATTAGAAATGAAATCAGTTTGCTGACTACGGCAATGGCTTGCTGTGGCGAATATAAAACGGAAATTCCGGTTTCAAATATTACTCTAGCTCAGTCCTTCCGTAGAAAGGGTCATCGTGGTTGCAAAAATTGTAAAAATAAAATTAAGTGAAATGATTTAACTTTATTTAGCGTTTTCACTATATTTTTATAACACTAACGACTTTCATTTCCCAAGTTAGATTAAGCTTGAACAACGAGGCATTAAAGAAACAAATTTACACCAACTACATTACGTGCACGTCAACTTAAACGGATTTAAGTGTGCGATCTACTTACCTATTGTTGAAAATATACGGGCGATGTATTTTTTTAATAATAAAAATAAATTTTAACTATGAACTACAGGAGATTTTAACCGATCTAGGCGATTAAAAACAAAAGTCTGAAATATGGTTCGTGTTTAATAAAGATGATGAACTACGAGTAATGACAAAATTGCGCTCATCTTTATGCATACAATAACTCGGATGGAACCAGACATCTTAAAACAAGAAGAGGTAAACTAAGCTATGACCTCCTTCTCCTCCCCGCTGGTGGTTCCTGGTAACCTGTAGAGGACACTCAGGGATCGGATAACCAATCGTGTATGAGGGAAATCTGCAGCGCTGACGTGAGAGGTTTCTACGAATCGGAGATGTACATCTGTCTCCCTTCTAAGTCAAGGTCATGGTGCCACGCCGAAGACTGGATGGCGCTCTGGAAGATGAGGGCATCCTTAGTGGTACCTGAGGGTGGGAGGCCCTGACGCAAAAACCGCCGCCCATAGCAGCGAAGCAGGAATGTCGCGACTCCGGTAAAAATACTATTATGGACCAGTGGCAGTAAATTGGCGGTCAGCAGAGTACGGCCATACTGGACTGGAAGACTCATCCCAGACATCAACGGATGGGGTTCCATAAGGCATGGCAAGCTCACATTCCATCTCACCCAGGCCCTATCAGCCCACGGATGCTTCAATGCATATAATGGAACTGGATCGGGAAGCTGAAGGCACTAAAGTGCGATATCTAGGAAGACGAAGATAACTAAGAACACACCGTTTTTCATTGTTGAAGATTGGAGCTCCAACGCATTAGCGCCTCCCTGGAACGATGGAAAAACAACACAGTGGGGAACCTGATCGATACAGTAATCGGAAGCATAGACGGATGGAGAGCCATTACCAGGCGGATCATAACCAGCATGAAAGCCGAAGGAAAGGCGGAGAGGATCAAACAAGCCCTGACACAGGATGCCTAAAATAAAGGACGGTCGACAGAAAGAGAAGTCCGCTCGGAAAGAGCAAGTACTGAGTAAACTCGAAAACAAGGTTTGCTCTCGAAGAACGGACGTAATGCCGAAGTGGCAAAAGTCACAATCACAAAAAGTCTCTTTCCTCTCTGCAATAATCACGGTGCAATGACTAAAGCAGAGAAGAAACATAGAAAAAAGAAACGATGTACCGAAGTTAAAAACACTTTAAAAATTATGATCTACATAATATTTAATATATAACATCTCAAAGCCGTATCTGCTCAGCAAGCGCTACCTATCGGCTTGCCAAAAGTGCTTCGAAGATCTTTGATGTTAAGGACAGCTCTAGCCTTTGTCCAGCGTCGAGAGCGCGGGAACTTTGGCGATAGCAAGATATACCGCACTGCGATTCTAAAAATTCTCTATAGATGTTCGGAAAACTGAAAGTTTATATAGTAGAAATAAACAAAACAAATTTGCGGAAAATATTTGTTTAACCCTCAAAAACAACCCTTGCAGTGGTAGTGAAACAAGGATCTCCCATTGGATGTTGGTACTCTTAGGCCATCCCTCACCCCAACTGTTTTTGTTTGCATTTTTTCGGTAAACTTAGAAAAAATTTACCTACGTGCGACAGATAATACATGTGAAATGAACGATGAACTACTAAGGTAAAATGCTGCTTGCTGCTTTAGGTGGGATTGTAGGATATTTTGCGAGCGGATGTCGTCTTACTCCTTTCATCGGTTGCTTGAGAAGCTGACATTGAAAGCAATGTAAAAAATTTAATAATTTACGTTTGGGCTTCGAAGAAGATTACAACCTCAGCCGGACTGATATAGTTCAAACAAAAGGATACAGTAAACCGTGGGGCGATTTACCAAGCAATTCTAATTGTTAATGAAGTCAACGATGTGGAGGGTGCGTGAAGCACAACTTTCCACCCCCTCCACGGTGTAAAAACTTGAGACGGCTAAGTCTTTTATTTTTGGTCGCACAGATTGGAAGGTATGTTTCAAAGGCTCCAACCCCTAAAAAGCGGTTTCACCCATCTTTCAATCTTAGCAGACCATCGTGAAAAACAAACGTTTCAACCCCTAACCGTGGATTCGATCTAATTGATGAGAATGGTAAAATTCGGCTAAGTGTAAAGACTAGGTGAAAATACACGTACCGTCAACAGAATGTGTAGGTAGTTCCGCCCCAAATCGAATGCGAGCTTCTGATTGGTTTGGCTCTTGAAAATTGACGATTTTAATGTTGTTTAACTAATTCCATTAAATTTTTAACGAAAAACATCGTATCTTCGGGTGCAGTTAACGTTCTCTTTCCGGAACTTTTTCGCTGAAAATTTTCAGGGTCTATGGTCGCAGTTACATGGAACATGAATGTGTCCAACAGGTTGTAATGTACGGAATTCCGGTATAAGCACTAACTAATTTTGCGAAATTAAAAAGTACTGCTAACTTTATAGCAAAAAAACAATATACGCGGTTAGCGATCTCCGTTCTTAATAACGTAAGTTGCTTATTTACAAGCAATAAAGAGAAGCAATTTTCTTAATACAGTCGTTCAGGTGCTAAAACTTTCAAAATTAATTTATAAATTTTTGTTAGAGATACTACGAGGTATTCTAAATTAAAATTATTTCATATAATAGCGTCTTATCATCCTTTGAGCTTTCGTTACTACTCTCTGAAGTCTGAAAGGTATTTAGAAGGTCGGCGAACTAGAAAACGGAGCCGAGGAGATTTTATTTACTTAAAATATAATTATACATATAATAAAATATAGTACGTTATAAAGCGTCTTAATCGCGAATCCTATCATATAATTTCAAAAGCTTCTGGATTGTTAAGTCCTAATCTTTTTGGTTTAGTTTGCCTAGAATTTTTAATTCCTAACTTACGTAATTATAACTTATGCCATAAAAATTAATAATTTAAGGTTTCTTAAAGGTAAGGGAAAATTTAGCCTACGTTTCGCAGTATGCGAATCCTTCGCGAAAGCTAATTATATTAATGCATCGCAAAATAAGACTGTCTATTTTGAAAATTTACGATTGCTCCTAAGCCCAGGCTAAATTTTGATAGGCTCTACGATTACCTCTACTCAAAATTTCTTTTCAGGATTTCGTTGCCATTAGAAAACTGTCGATACTTGAAAGATGACTGTAATAAAAGTAAAAGTTTTTAATTTATGACTTCAAAAAAATATTTTTAAGCAAGCGAAACTAAATTAGCGTAAATGGCAAACGTGAATACGATTCCACAAATTATAAACTAAACCAGAATTATAAATGTCATGATTTATCGAAATAACTTAATTGTGCATGAACCCTTCATCGTTACATCCATGGGGACATACCTACTACCTAACGTATTTAGGGATTGACGTACATAAAGATTGGATTAGTGCTTTGAGCTATGTTAAACAAATTTTTAATGTTGAGATAAATTAGGATTCTTGAAAGCAGCAAAATCAAAAGTTAGAATCTAAATTTATCTCTTTTATTCGTCTTTATCGATTACCGCTTTACATGAATTGTTAAGAAACGAAATCGTCAACTTTGTTGTCAAAAATCAAGCACTTTTAATCGATAAGTTAATTTTAAACATCGTACTATAAATATAATAATTGTAATTTAGTCACGATCGTAAAAAAAGCTATCATAAAATGAAAGTTTTGATTGTAAAGTGAAATTAAATAATTATAAATGCTAAATTGCGTGTGTAGTGATGGGTTAATTTGATGGTACTTAACTTTCGTGTAGATAAGCAATTTTGTAGTATGTTATTAGAATGGTCTTTGTAGTCCTGTTAATTTATTCATAGTTGATAAAAACTTCCCTATTACGAGCACATAGAGGTTGGATTAAACAATTAAAGTACCACGTGCCTCAGCGTTTCTCTAAACTTCTCGGCAAGTTCGTCCAAATAAGCAAAATCGAAGTTCAGGGTTTCCGGTTTATGGAGAAACTAAAAATGTTATAATTAGTGACGACCTGGCACCAAAACTTTGTAGTGGAATAATTTTAAATGGCCTCGAACGGAATTTCATAGAAAAGCGAATACATAATTAATATAATGGAAAGCAATAAATTAACTTGTAGCCAGATTTAATAACAATTAAATTGCTCGATCTGGATTCGAACTTTCCCCTCGAAGGGGAGTTCATAATTTAAAACAATTTTTACCGAGCAACTAAATACTGAAAAAATTGTCGTTGCTTTAAGTACTCGTATCAGGTTGATGCATAGCGTTTTTGGTTTCCAAGGTACGAGTGCTTTGGAAACAAATTTTTTTGAGAAATATCAATGTTATTTTAATGCCATAGTATTGTTTTATTAAATACTTCTTGCATTTTTCAATTTGTAGAAAGTTAGGGGTTATTGTTGGCTAAAGAAAATGAAGTGTCAAGTACAAAAAAATGAACATTTCCGACATATCCTTTTGTTTGAGTTTAATCGGAGGCCCCTAGAACCATCGTGGAAAGTAGGTACTGCACGAAAATGGTTTTCTCGTTTCAAAAAGGAGCATTTTGATATGAATGATTTCCCACGTTCAGGGAGACCATCCGGCTTTGATGAAGACCGATTAAATGCATCAATTCGTGATGATCCACGTCAATCTACTCGGGAATTGGGCAATATGATGAATTGTGACCAATCAACTATCGTACGACATTTGCATTCCATGGGCAAAGTTCAAAAGTTGGGTGTTTGGGTACCATACGCTTTGAGCGAAAACAACAAAAATCAGCGTGTTACCATTTGTGCTTCTTTGCTTGCTCGTCATCGTTTAGCTCGTCAAGAACATCGGCTGTTTTTGTCCCAAATTGTTACTGGTGACGAAAAATGGTGCCTTTGCATCAACATCAAGTACAGGAAAGAATGGCTGAGCTCAAAAAAACAAGCAAATCCTCGTGCAAAAGCTGATGCCCATCCACGCAAGGTAATGTTGTGCATCTGGTGGGATAAAGAAGGCGTAATCTACTATGAATTGCTTCCGAGGAATGTAACCATCACTTCAGAAGTTTATTGTCAACAACTGCCTTACCTGGAGGCTGCAATTCAAGAAAAACGACCGGCAAGGCGGCATCAAGTGGTTTTGCAACATGATAATACCCGTCCACATACTGCTAACATTACAAAAGCAGCTTTTCAAGACCACGGTTGGGAGGTTATTCCACATCCGCCCTATTCTCCTGATCTTGCTCCATCAGATTTTCATCTTTTCCGTTCTTTATCCTAAAATCTCCGAAGAATCTCATTTAATAACGCGAGGTTGCTCTTCAAAACTGGCTCGAATTCTTCACCTCCAAACCACCGGATTTCTTCAGGCATGAATTCGGAATACTGCCCAAGTTGGGAGTCAATCATCGAAATATTATTGATTAGTTTATGTATTTTTATATTTAAAAAACTAAAAAAAAAGCTACGAACTTATGCATCAAATCACGATATCTTTTGGAATTAAAATCACAAAAACAGTCAAGAAATATTACTTGATAAACAAATACCATTTATATGGCACGCCACTGTACAAATGGATTTCGAATAATACCCATAATAAATTGATTGAAGTAACCTAGTGATTTGTTATTTATATTGACATGAATTGAATTGTATTTTATTTATTTGATTATTTTGTGTGTTTGACTGCATGAAATTTATGATTTAATTATTTGTTAGCATAGTAGTACATACTATTATTATATCGAAAATATTTACTAGTACGATAGCTTCATATAATAGTTTCCTTTACAGAATGCTGTGAAAAGCATAAATGCGAGTAACATATTTACGCTTCCTAGAACGTAAATGCTCCTCATTGTGATAGCCACTGGGAAGCTTAATGCACACCAAAGCATTCCGTTCCCTAAACAGTGGAAGCAGCGCTAATATCGCGAACTTCAAAACTTCCAATTTTGAAAGCCAGGCTGCTTATAAGCTCTATCTGAGCCAATCATTATTGTTGCAATCATTATTGAATGGGTTGAATTTTTCTGGTTTATAACATAATTATACAGATATGAGACAAATACTCGATATTTTCCTATCTGCGTACCTACATATTTTGATAAAATGATGTTTCAGAACGAGAGATTCTTTAAATTCAATTAATGTTAAACTGTGTCTCTCTCCTCGCTGAAAAACTAGCAAAACTGAAATTCTTAATTTTTCTCGGAGCTAAAACCATTTAAAAGCTAAAAATATAATGTCGTGTTCTTCTATAAAATTTGATAAAATTGCGGGTAGTGTTTTTATTACCCTTGCAGGGGCAGGCACCCTAAAATTTGTAAGGAGTTGCTTTATGAGCCTGGATTGAATAAGGCGTTTTAGAACTTGTATAAAGGTTTTTTTTAAATAAAAGATTCAGTTAGAAGTGTTTAACAATTTAATTTTGAAAAATGTTTTAGGATTAGATGATAATTAAGTGAAATAAATAGGTGATAGACATTTTGTGTTTGGAAAGTGACGCTATATACCTTCGTGCGACGGACGCACAAAAATATAGCAGATGGTTGCGATAGAACCATGTGAATATGATGCAACAACGTTTAAAGTTAAAAACCTTAAAATTGAAAGTTTAAACTTATGAAAGCATTAAAATTAAAATTGATAATTTATAAAATTATTAACATTTTAAAATCTGTTATTTTCCTTTTATGGGTACTTACAAGTCTGGTTAAGAAAATCATTTTTCAAGAAACAAGCAACGATAGACGTAGTAAAGAAATATTTGAAATGGTTTGAGTGCTCTGAAAAAGTGTCAGCAGTCCAGTTGGACACAAAAATCACCAAGTCGTGAAGTGGCCGATTTTTTTTTTAGCAGAAGCTAAAAAGAAATTCTGTTTAATCTCTAAATTTTTCGAGACAGAGCCCCCCAAGTAACTAATTTTTGTCAAAATTATTATGCAGTTTTCAGATTTTCGTGTAATTCGACCCAGAAAGAAAACCTACAATCTATTAGAAATAATATAGAAATTATATGCAAAGAAATAACGGAACTCAAGGTAGCTAATAAATAATGCAGGTCTGGATCTTGCAGTGTCGACTTTGCACGATAGAAATTGTGAGACTTCCTTTGCTCTAGAGAAGATGTCCCAGTTATATAATCTGTTGACACAGATGGAAAGCTTCCCTGGAAGCTTGGAAAAAGACTGAATCCAAAGTCAATAAATTGGTAGTTGTTAACCAATTTACCAGAATAACTGGTTTATAAGAAGAAGCCACACATAGAACAACCACGGCTACGAAGAAGAGAATAAAGTGAAAGGAAATATCCAAAAAACATCGTATGTACTACATTTTAAACATCGAAGACGTCTTGGCGCCAGAGGACACCGTCTCCGAAGACGTAAAATAAATGCAAGATAATCCCTGGATTGTTACAAGGTTAGAAGACCAGGGCAAGAAGAGTGGCCTCGAAAAGATTGAAGAGATGACACGGACCCAGGCAAAAAACCAAACGCCTAAAGAGGTATCGAAGAGGAGGGAGCCTCCAAAACTAATTATTATAGTGTCTGAGAACCTCCCTTATAGAGAGGTATTAAAAAGACTACAAGACAACGACGACAGTACTAGATATAACATCGGAAGAGTGAGAGCAACGCGTTCCAATGATGTCCTGGACGAACTACAGAAGAAATATTCTGAGAGAAACCCCAAAATAAATATTTGAATCAAACAGCATTAGGTCATTGACAAAACAAATCATGATCCAAATACGGGACATTGATGGCTTGGCGGAGGAACACCGGACGGAAAGGTCATTTTTTGTAGTATCCCTTAGACAAAAGTTAACAATACTAAAATGGCAACAGTAAAAATAGACGACAAACAGGCGAGATCACTAAAAATTAAGGTTGCTTCCGATTATGAGATTATGAAATTTATCTAATATCTCTATTCCTAATGTAACTTAGTACAAGTACAAGTTAAATTGTGCTTGTAGCGTGTTTCAAGCCGAGCTATATGCGATTGACGCTGCCCTGTCTTGGATCTCCCCCAGGAGATTGCACTCCGCGTGCTTATTCTCCGACAGCCTATCCTCGCTTGTTACCATTGCTAATAGGAGCAGCACTGTACCATTGGTCAACTCCATCCATCGTTCACTTCTCAAGCTAAAGAATCAGACGATCATCAAGTTTGTCTGGGTAAAGGCTCATTGTGGTATCGAAGGGAACGAGGTTGCAGATCAATGTGCCAAAGACGCGGCTGTCTCGCACAGCCGCATGATATATAACCAGTTCCCTCTAAGTTACGCAAGAAGGGTGATTCGCCTTGAGTCGGCATGTACTTGGGACACCGAGTACAGAAATGCCGTCCAAGGCTCAACCACCCGGCACATTTACCTACACTACAAGATGTTCGTTTGTTTCGAGGTGCCTTTGATACCTCTTTTGAAATGACACAGATATTGACGGGTCACTCGTTTGCGCGCGAGTATTTGTATAGGTTTAAGATCAGTCCTACTGACGTGTGCCCCTGCGATTCAAAAAGTAGGCAGACTCTGCAACATTTATTGTCTTGCTGCCTAAGATATACCAACACCAGACACACTTATACTAACCATTGCCACTTTTATAATATTTCACCTTTCGACCTTACACAAATCGCAAAAAACAGTTTCATATCAAAATTATTCACCAAATTCTGCAAATCAATAATCAATACACTAAAAGCGTTCAATACCATCCCTTAATCTACTTCCATATGAATTTGTTTGTACTCACACTTGGCACTAAAAATTTAATACCATCAGTTCTCATTTTTGTTTTTAATTCCATCCATTTTTAACTTTCTAAACGTTTACCGTTTTATGTTCCATTTTATATATTTAAACTTTTTTTTTTTATTGCTGTTCGTGTTATACAATTATTGGTTGCTGCCATTTGTGCTTCAGCTTAAGTTATATAATATTATTATTACGTCTTGAAAGAGCCTTATTAGTATTATTAATTTGTTATTGCTGTTCCAGTTATCCAATTTATTATTTGCCACCCATTTTTACTCGAGCCCATGTATTATTATTGTTATATGTATATTGTTAACATTTTATTTTATTTATCCATTCACATTTCATCCCATCTATCAAATATGTTCACCCGCATTTTCATATTGTTAAATATTTAAATAATTTATTGTTATTAATCTGTATAACTTAGCAGAATATACACTTCTTCCCGGGTGGTTTAGCCTGAGAAGAAAAAGGAAAAAAAAAATGTAACTTAGATCGGTTCATTTTTACTTTCCAACCTAAAAGTTTCAGTGCGGATTTTAGGCCGCACAACCATGACCTTAACAACAGTAATGAAATATTTTCAAAATTTGAAAAACCAAAAAATTAATAAAAGTTAGAATGAACTAAAAATTAAAAATATTAATAAAGGGGGAAGTGCAAATTGAAATGAAAAATTATAAAAACAATAGCTTATGGCATCGACCATTTTTGAATTTTATATCATCAAACTTAATAAAACAATAAGTAATAATAATTGAACATAAGATTAGAAAAAGCAAAAATAAATAAAAGTGAATGAAGAAAAGAGGAATATTTGAACTTGCTTCAAATGAAGGTAATGGAATAATAATTACCAATATAGCAAAATAATGGAGAAATTTCGCAAATAAAAAATAGATATTAAAAAGGTAAGACGCAAAAAATATAAAAAGTCAGACTGAAAATTACGAAATGAGAAAAAATTAGAAAAACAACATATTTATCTAAATTAACATGTTAGTTTAAACCGAATAGTTCTTGGTCTACGGCTTTCCAAACAATCTTAATTTTCTATTAATTTTTGCTCAAAATTCAGATTTGAAGTTAGTTTAGTTAGTTAGCAAATGAAGGCGAGAAATTTAAGATTTGGTTGCAATATTACATAATAAATCATATAATTTCATATTATTTATTGCCACTATTTTCCATTAAATTGAAAAAGTTAACCGATGGATCATCGGAGATGAACAAGTGGTAAATGTTGCTTAATTTGCATTTTTCTCAAATAAAACGAATACTTTTAATATGATTGCTTTGGTTGTGCGACCTGAAGGCCGCACTGAATTCTGATTACACTCAAGCTGTTACGTCGAACGGTGGAGGGGGGGTATGAATCGATTTAATGTTACAGATATTCCTGAATAAGAATTATTCGAAAATTTGGTTACAATTTATTGCTTTTTAATTCAATAATAGAATAATGTAGAAAATTTTTGGAACATGCCAGTAGAGAATTTTGTGCTCTTCAATTTTGGACTGATGAGAATTTACCGTAAAAATGTAATTAAGTGAGTTACAGTCCTTATATACTTCATTGTGGTACACCCGATTGAATGTTTTAAATATTTGACCAAGTTGGATTGATTCTTACCGAGAATGCTCTATTAGCTAAGAAAGACAGGATATAATATCAAACCCTGTGTCCAAACTTCATAAAACGCTCTGACTATATCCTTAAATTGCACTACATTATTTATGTCCATAAACGTTTTCAATTACATGTGTAAAACGCATTAATTAATCTGAGGTGGAATGAAACTCCTAAAATACGGACTGAAAGGGTGACATGATTTTTTTTTCATCGTGGTTAGATTTGAGCATTGTTTTGATGCTTGGTTGGTAGAAGGCTAATTGAGCAATACATTTCCAGGCTGATAAATAGATTTCCTGGTTTGCAAAAAAGTAAGATGTTTCCAACCTTCCAGGTTGCTAAACCATACAAAAAAATAGAAGTCAAAAACGCTATAAGATCCCTGTTCATTTTTTAACTGCGATATTTGACTACCAATTTCAGTGGGCGATTAGTTTGCTAGATTTTACTGGATTACTTGTGATCTTGCTCATCTCGGTCTTGGAACGAGAAAACACTTTCCAAATGGTTCGCAAAAATTTGGCGATTTTCTTCAGCGTTATCTTCGCAGCAAATTGTGGGCATAATCCACACCTTGCTGGCTCTTGCGGATGAATCCCATTTCATGTATTTGTAGCTCATTATGAGCGGAACTCATGTATATGAAGGTCCAACAATTATTTATTCCTGATTTATTAAATTCAGATTTATTAAAATAATTAAATTTATTAAAATTCTGAAAGTAAAAATTATTAAAAATATAAAAATTAAACAGAAAAAGGTTAAAGCCTACGAAGGGGGATTTTGGGGTACTTTTTTCAAAAATCCCAATTTTATTATCTTCATTTTTTGATATCAAATGTTTAATTCAATTGATATCAAAAATTCGAATAATCAAATTGGGACTTACAATATTTTTAAAACAAGTGCGCCAGAATGCCTCTTGTTTATCTACTGACGATCACGCACCATAGCAAAATTGAACCACCTTGCACTAAATCAATTGAAAATGTGGCTTTGTTGTGTTTGTAATTTTACGTTCAATTGTATTAAACAAAATTTTTTACACCATCGTATTCTGTTGTAATCTATAGACCCTTAAAATTTCGTAAGCACTGCACGACTCTGTCTATATGAATGAAGCGACCCTGCCGTTCATTGTTTGGCAGTGTTACAACAACAAAATTAACCACATTGTGTTACGATTTAGCTGAGCCTTTGTTGTTCGCTGCTGTTACGGCTCGACAGCCGAGCGATCAGATTCCAGCTCATACATTTCTTATTAATGGCGTTTTCCGACACAAACATTAAATTTGTATTCACGCCAGCCTTTTAAAAAAACACGAAACTGCAACCGCGGTGTTAAACTTTTTCAATGAAGTAAAATCTGCTATATAAGAAAGCGAACGAGTTTTGTTTACAAAATTTTAACCTTGATACATGGCACTGAAAATGAGTGGAACAAAAATTGATTTTGTATCTTTTGTGTTGATTTGGCTTATTGCCAATACACTTCAAGCCCTAATTTCGAGATAGTCCCTGAAAATTCTGTTATTTATCAAATGAGAGCTATTTTAAGCCGTAGTTTTTCATTTCAAAGTGCTTGGCAATTTTTTAGTAATAAAATATGTTAAGTAAATTTTCATTACACCAGAGTGACTCGGAAATAATGGCAAATAACGAAAATACGTAGTTTCTCCGGGGAAGTATCGGATTGGGTTGACTCAATTTAAAATTTTCTACGAAATTAAATTAAAAGAAGTGTAACGTTGTGCTTCATTTGGTATAAAAAAAATCCAAATAGAAAAATTCAGTTATAAAAGTAATATTTAATCATAAATAATTTATATGTTGTATTTTCACCCCAGCGAGAAAGTAATTTTCCGAAACATGAACACCTTTTAACTGTTATGTGGCAAAAAGAGATAAACTCAATTTGTAAGAGCAAATTACAAGTAAGTGGTGTAATATACAAGTTAGCAAAAATTTTTAATGAAATTTCCCCTGCGTCGTATCTCAGAAAAACCGGTAAAAAAATGTTGACCCAAGTTGCATTATCACATAACTGACCCTCCGAACAGCTCGCTTTCACTATTTTTCATTCTTCCTTTTAACCAAATCTAATAAATTACCGGAAAGCTTTATTATACATTCTTTTGAAAATAATAAATGAGATTGTAGAATTTAAGCAAAGAAAAACAATTAATTGTTGAAATGCGCTATACATGCATGTCTTACATAATTGAAAAATTGCTCCATTTATTTTGCATAAACATTAAGAAATGAATTATTATTCTGACGTCTACATACTCCGCTATAAATTTAAAGATATTTCTACATAATTTATACCCGAAAAGATAGACGTCTCACAAATTAGTTTGTGCTCGAGTCAAACTCTTCCAAATTTCTGTACTTCATAGTTAATTTCGACTAAAACTATAAATTATTTTAAGTTTATTAACGCCCGTATAACTTTAAAATTGTTTTCTGAACAAAAATTAATTTCTAAGAGAAGACTTGCTCAACTTAATACTTCTCGAAGTTATACATCATTGATTATACATTTCGAAGAGATGAACATCCTTACTGTTAGTACCACTAAACAAATTAAACTCACTCAGACATTTTATGGTTGAAAGAAATGTATATATTTATAACAGCACTTCAGGCCTAGTAAACTTGGATCCATTTCTTTCTATCCTATGTTTTGTTTCCCAATCTCTCACATTCAATCTGGTTAAGTCCTCTTGTACCTCTCTCTTCCATCTGTACATTGGTCTTCCCCTGCTCAGAGTTTTATTAATTTCATAACGTTTTTCTTCCCATACCATACAGTTGGGCTTATGCTCATTAACCTATAGACTCGCTGTACCTGCTGCTCTTAACAATCTTCTTGTAGTCTCTTGCAATTTACATTTTGTCCTTGTCAGTATTGTTAGATCATCTGCAAAAGCCAGGCATTGCATGGTTTTTCATTTTTTCTAGAGCAATATTAAATAGAATTGACGACAATGGGTCTCCTTGCCTTAATCCCACTTCCACTTATTTTACCCCCACCATAAAATGATCAGAGTCCGCATCGGCTCCTGGATATGATCTCACATATCCGATATAGTTTTCGTTTCTCCCCTCAAACAGGGCTCATCCATGTGTCCTTATATTTGTTTTTGTGTTCATAATACTAGGTAATTTTTACTTTTATGCCTCTACTCACCTCAAAATCTATTCGAAATCTTCCATTTTCATTACTTGTTTCATGAAAGCTAAATCTCCCTATTACTATAGTTGATAAATTTATTCTTTACTTAATTTTGCATTCCAGTCTCCTACAAACAGTTTCAGGTCTATTTAGAAATATCATCGCATATTCCATCCAAAGTGTCATAAAAGTGTTGCTTTACTTCCATGTCTTTTTCTTCTATTGGAGGATGCACATTTACTAGGGTTATTTTTCTATATTTTCCTCTTAATCTCAACATGCAGAGTCTCTCCGATAATGGTTTGAATTCAATCGCCGTCCTCTTTATTTCTTCTCTGACCATGAAATCTGTTCCTAGTCTTCTATCGATTCCACTGCTTTTAAAAATTATATACGAGTATTCTTCTACACAGAGAAAAATTTGAAGTGCAAATTCATCTCGCAACAATTTGAAGTAAATATTACATCGATTGCTCTGAAATTTATTTCAAATTAAATATTTTTTATTTCTTCTATTTGATTTATCTCGCTTCAATTTGAAATAAATTCTAGAGCAATTGATGTAATATTTACTTCAAATTGTTTCGAGATGAATTTGCACTACAAATTTTTCTCTATGTACATCCACCGTATAGTTATTGGCTTGTTTTGTTTCTTGAAGCGCTAAAATATCAACTTCATACATGTTAGGATCACTGGATGGTTCTTCGAATTAAAACACTGGATAACCATTAATACTTCAATTTATTTTCTTTCACAAAAAAACTTAACTTCTATACTTACTTTAACTTGGGTTATCAAGTTGGAGCAGGTTACCAACTTGACAATTTAGATAAAGCAAGTTTACACATTTGATAATTTGTTTGTTTCAAACGTCCTGATATTGGCCAGGGTCGGCTCTTGTATAATATCCATCTTGTTGATCAGTGTTGTCCAGGTATTAATCAGGGTCGGCTTTCGTAGGATTTCACTGCTTCTAACATACATTTACTAATTGTTTAATTCCCCCCCCACATAAGTTCCCCTCACATTCCAAGTGGTTACAAAAAATACTCGTTCTTCCAATATGTCTCTTTTTCTCCGTGAATCCTTTTCTCGCCTGGTCGTCTTTTTTACTTTACGGTTTGTTCACACTACTCAGTTTTTGGAGTCGAAAAAGAAGCCGGTAGGTCTTCTATCTTCCGTAGTTCTCCATCTTTATGGTTCTATCGCAGTTGTTTCCCACTGACTATCAATTTCATATAGCCCACTCTCACTTTATTTCCTTTCTCTCTTTCTCATCTCGCTTTGCCTCTCAATACTCCTTGTATTTGTCGGTTTTCAACCACAAGGTCGTCATTAATAAACACATTAGTTCCTCTCAGCTTCACTTTGCTCTCCATAATTTCAACCTTGCCCTTCCTGCTGTTCATATCAACTACCCATTTATCCTGGCCAACTCTGTCTACATTTTTCACTTTGGCTCTACTTTCGGGCTATTTCTAATAAATTCTCGCATGCATTATTTTGTACTTCTTTCCTGAGCCTTATTTTTCTTGACTCCAACTACCACTATGTTGTTTCTTCTCATTTCTTTCTCCCATGAGCTGACTTTCTTTTCAGTATTTTTGAGATGCAGTTCCAGGCTTTCTTTTATCCACTCCTGTCTCTCTAAGTGATATTCATCCAGCTGGGCCGTTACTTTTTTTTGTCCACTTCCGATTTTATGTTTTTTGTTCGTTTCCGATTATTATTTCCTCTTTTATCTTTGCCTCTACTTCCGGAGATCTATTCATCATTCTGCTTCTTCTAAATATTCTTTCGTTTATGTTGGCTTTGTGTTGATGAATTTATTTCTCTGTTTCGCTTTCTTTGTTCTTTTCCACTCGCCATTTATTCAGGTAACAATTTTGTTAATAATTTGTCTCTTGTTTAGGCAACCTACCATGCACCAATCTACTTATTTACTTAGCAATCGTTTTAATTTGGCATGCACGGTTGTATATTTTGTTGCCTACTCTCTTTCGTTCCTCGTGTTACAAACGAGAAACCCAAATCAACCTCCCGAAGGTTCCCGCGTCATATTATTAAGCATATTCCAACCTCATGTCAAATGATGATAAATGTGCTTCCCTCTTCTTGGATCTGTTGTTGCTCTTCAAGTAACTGCAATTTTATTGATAGTTTTAGTGGTCGTAAGCAGGATTACGAATTCTTCAAACGCCATCAAAGCAAATGCGGTTGGCAAAAAATTGGCGAAAATCACGGCGTCCAGCCTTCAAATAACCGTTGCATTGAAATAATCCTCAACCAAAGCTGCACTAATCTTCAGCGATTGTATCATCAATGATAATATTACCTGATAGATATGGTTGTGCGGCCTAAAGGCTGCACTGATTCATTTTAAATCGATAACTATTAAATGAACACTTAAAATACAACCAATATTAAGAATAACAATGATTATCCTAAAGGCACTGGTTTCAATCTGGTAAGAGTTCAATTTCACATATTCTGCTGTCCTTAGTTAAAAAGTCCTAATCAACAATTTAATTTCTAGAAGAAAAATTACTATGAATATGTTATAACGCTGTCTTCATTATACAGTATGCAAATAATTAAACCGTGCAATATTGGATAAATTAATTTTTCTACTGAAAATCAATATGTTAGTTAGGACGTTTTAACTAAGTGCGGGTGTATCATACTGTTAACTTATTTGTTGATTTAAATAATTTTTATACCGTGATATTTGCATTATCATCGAGTTGTTTATATTATTGGAATGGGGTAGGTACCAAAAAAATTGAAAATAAAATGTGCGAAATATGCACAAATTCCATTCTTAGGATGTCAGTTGTCATGCAAATTGTTCAGATTCTTAATAAGTTGCAGGTGTTAAAAAAAAAAATTTTTACCACCCTAATCTGGGATGGTAGGGTGGGATTCTTAGGCGGTTATTCTGTAACTCCTCCCTTATTAAAGGATCCTTTAAAAACAGGTAAAGTCCGGTTTACAAAGTGAAAAGTTGAATTACAAACTATATTTTAAGTGGAAACCAAACTTTACCTAATTTTAAAGCATCATCCAATAAGGGAGGAGTTACAGAGTAACCGCCTTACTCACTAAACCCCCTCCCCGGTGACAGCTGGATTCACTCCTAGGTATTTCTTCAGCTGTTAACCTGCGATGTTGTTGCGTCATATCCTTATTATTCAGCCCTTTCTTCAAGCGGCTCACTTCGATGTAATTAAATTCAATCTGTGACGATGCGACGTCACTAACATTAGTTAGCAGATTTTGCTTAGAGATGACGTGTAAAAGGGCATTGTTTGTATTGTACGGCTGCTGTAAATCATAATATTTAGCGTTATTCAGCGTTTGGAACAATTGTATTACTTTTTTTCAGACGTATTTGTACACATTGGGCCCTAAATACTTTATAAAACGTAAATGAATTTGACATCAATACAAACAATGCCGCTTTTCACGAAATCTCTAAGCAAGATCTGCTCATGTAAGTTAGTGACCACGTCACAGATTGAAGGATCTAACGTACATAAAAACAATACTACTAATTTTTTTGTCGGTGCCCCATTAAATTCAACTTTAAAAAAGAAACAGGAAACTACCTTGGACAGTGCGTTGGTTAATAAACAAGCCCACTCCACCTTTGCTATTATCTTCATTTCTGTATGACATGGAATATTTCCAGTTCTAAGTTGCAGATATTCTTTACCTATACTTCGATATTTTTTGCATCTCCATTGCTCAATTTCTTGCCTCCGCCAAAATCCATAAGGCAGACTGACTTTTCAGCGTGGAATTCTGGTTTTGCGAGATTTAATTCATTATTAAAAGGGTTCGGCATTAATAAAAAGTATTGGCGAGTATAAGTTTCAGTTGACCATTATGGGTAAAGAAGATGTTGGAAGTCAACCAATACGGATCCAGACACTACCTGAAGAGGGATTTTGCATCGTTTGCGCCATAGAAGATAGGTCCTTCCCGCCTTCGACCAGCTTCTCGAGGTCAGTACCCTTAACTAGGTAAATATAGCCGGAGCCTCCGAGTCCAGGTTATTTTACAAAGGTCTCCTTCTCTATGACTCATCCATGTAGTACGCCGCCGTTGAAATATTATCTTTCCTAAAATGGAAATCAATGGATAAATGAAGATAGCAAATTTTCAAATACCTAATTAATTTATTAAAACAACTCATAATTACAAAAAGTACAAAATAATTATTTTATTGCGATTGCAAGGAACAGTTCTGCAAGAAGTTCTGGATGAGCAAAAATAAACGATTTCCATTCAGCAGTACCAATTACAGCTTCCGCATTATTAATAATATAATTTTTGGCTTTAGTTTTCAAGAGATCTGCGTCATATGTATTTGCGAAGACAAACATTTCGGTAACATTTTCAGTTGACAACTTTTTCCACAAGTTCCATTCGCAGAGATATTTTAGGTCCTCCAATTGATACTTATCGGCTGCAACTAACAATTCTTGTGCTATTTGTTCCAAGTTGGGCACATTTTCGGTATAAATATAATACATCAGATTCTTTAATACGTTGAATTTTATATCCGTTATTTCAACCCGATTGTGCATCGTTTCTACCATTTCGTGCTCAAACATGGCTTTGAAAACTGGGCTTGAGGAAGCTAAAATTATTTTATGAACTTTCAGTTCCTTTCCATCAACGGAAAAGGTAACATCGGTATATTTTTCATTTTCGAATATAGATTCCAATTCTTGCGAAAATGAATACCTTGGAAGCCTTGGATTCTTTGAAATACATTTAGATGGATCAAGTTTAAGGGCTGGAACTATTATGTCGCAACGTATATATACGTAACGTAAGTTTCTGTTCAATATTAGTTTCTGGAAATTGGAAGTGGTCAAGGGTTCATCTTCCCTAAATATCGCAGAATATTGATAATTGGGCTCTAATAGTGTAATGTATTCGCGAGCGTTTATCACACTGATTGAGTAATCGGCCCGTACTTCTCTTAGTAGAGATGAAGCCAGTCTTAAGTTTATACCCAATTCCATGTTTATATCATTTAATGATCGTAATGTTAAATACCAACTTGTGTCAGCATTCACCCTGTTTGGAAAAGTGGGTGAATTTACCACCGTTTTGCTAAAATTGTTTCCAAAAATTACACCGGTACATATTTTCCAATTATATGTAAACTTTATGAAGTCAACGCAACTTGACGAAACTCTTTCAGTAGTTGCTTGGTCTGTGGTATCATAATTTATAAAATGTTGAATATTGTTCTTTTCTGATTGTTTGTAATTTATTGCTGGTAACATTATGAGTTCTCTTCTTAACCTAAAATAAAATATGAAGATATACTTATTTGATTTTTACATTCACGATATTTACATTTGACCTTTGAGGCTATGTATTCGTTTTAGGAGTTCTTTGGAACAAAGTAACTAAAACTGATATATTTTCAAATACCAATTCGTATCTGAAGAGGCAAGTTTTACGGGTAGTATTTATTTGGGATGAACTTTGATGGATAGATTTCCTAGCAGAGCTCCGCTAAAACTGTGGAACGAGACATTGTAAATTTTATCAAAACCGTACGCCCATATCATTGCAAATGGCCGAGTAGATACGCGTCTGTTTATGTTGCTGGCACTGAATTAATTGATTTTCCGTTATCTTAGTGAGTTTGTGCTCCTGATTGTGAGTGTGTTGCGAGCTGGTGTTCCTTGACTTGAGTGTCGGAGGCAGTAGTTTTTTTTTCTCCCAGTATCTCGAGTCACACCTGGAAATAAACTTGGAAGCAGATTGAAGCTTGGTGGATTGGTTGTACGTATATTTTGAACTGGTGTTCCTTGATTTGAGTACCGGAGGCGGTAGTCTCGTCGATCCGAGTCTTTCTTGGTTCAACATCTGTACGGCCTGGACATCTTTTGTTCTACTAACGTGATAAGAATAGCGGCGCGTGTATAATTTGATATACGACTGGCCGAGTGTTCATTGTGATAAACGATAACAACTAGTCAAAATGCCGAATACAAGAGCGAGGAAGGATGAAAATATGGATCCCCTTATAGAAATTAATGAGAAGCTGGACAGGCTGATTGACATAACGGATAACATAAGAACACACGTTTCTAGTAACACCCAAAAAATTAAGGAGGTAGAAAGTAAAATCATCATAATTGATGCGTTGACTGAAAAGGTGGACCTCCAGGAGCAGACTATTGCTTCCCTTATAAAAAAGAATCTAACACTTAGTGATTCAGCGGAACAATTCAGCAGAAGAAACAACCTTCGATTTTTTGGAGTGCAAGAGGTAAATAATGAGAATACTGCGGTTTATACGCGTAGCGTTCATCCAAGTGCAATCTTGGTGAGATTTGTGTCTCAACGAACCCGGGATCTCATAATGGGAAGCAGAAGAAATCTTAAAGGCAGTGGCTTCACCATCCAGGAGGACCTAACTAAACACCGTATGGAAAGATTAATGGAGGCAAGGAAAAACTATGGGTTTGGGAAGGCGTGGACCTCGGATGGAAAAATCCTGGCCTCTACCGAGGATGGAAAGATAGTAAGAGCCGATCTTCATTGAAAAGTGTAGTATGTTTGCATTTTCTTGTTTTTGTGTCTAAATGATTATCTATTTTCAGTTCATTATGTTAATATTATTTTTACCTTATAGCACATATTTTTGTAATGTAACGTAGTACATGCGACTTTTACACAATATTAATTGAATCTTATTTTGAAATAGTTTATAATTTTGGGGTGGCCGGTAGTTTTGTAATTTTGGGGTGGGATGTGTAGTATTATATAACTCAGTACGTTCATTATTTGGGGTAAATGTATTCCGTTGATTGGACTCATCTTGTATGTATTGCCATGTAATGCTACTGTTCAATAAAAAAAATTTGACTTATATAGCGGGATTTGCTAATAACACAATTTGCTAATATAAGTGTGTTCTTTAGTGTGTAGCTGAGGAAAATTTGTTTCGAGTGGTTGGAGTAACCGTACAGTAACCATATTCTCTTAGCCAAACTGCACAAATTTGGCTTACAGCCTCGGTCTAGGACGCTTCGCCGTCGCCGTTTCGCCGTCGCCGTTTCGCCGTCGCCGTTTCGCCGTCGCCGTTTCGCCGTCGCCGTTTCGCCGTCGCCGTTTCGCCGTCGCCGTTTCGCCGTCGCCGTTTCGCCGTCGCCGTTTCGCCGTCGCCGTTTCGCCGTCGCCCGTTTCGCCGTCGCCGTTTCGCCGTCGCCCATTTCGCCGTCGTTAATTAAAAAATATAAATCAAAAGTTACAATTAAAATTTTATTATAAAATTTTATAATAAAATTAATAGTTTTAGAAGAAGAACAAAATGTAACCTAACCTATGGGAATTTTTTTTTGGGATTTCAAACCCACTCACAATATGAGGCTGTTTCATTTATATAGTAAAAATTTATTACCAACTTAAAATGTTGCGATAATCCAAAAAATTTCAAATGGAGTGAAATTTTTTCTCTCCGATTTTTTTTTGCCTTCCAATTTTAGGGGTGTGCATTCGAAAAGGAGGGTAATCCATCGTCAAATCCTACCCTTACGGGGCGCCGCTGCGCTCCGCTCCGCTCTGCACCCCTCCAGGGCGGATTTGACTCTGGTTGCTAGGCTAAACATACTTGAAGCGCGACAGATCAAGAAAACCGGGATAAATGCAACCGGGATGTGAGAGAACCTCGAAATAGCATTAAAAAGTATAGTTGCGGTATGGGGCAGTAAACTATTACGTTTCCAATTTTAGGGGTGTGCATTCGAAAAGGAGGGTAATCCATCGTCAAATCCTACCCTTACGGGGCGCCGCTGCGCTCCGCTCCGCTCTGCACCCCTCCAGGGCGGATTTGACTCTGGTTACTAGGCTAAACATACTTGAAGCGCGACAGATCAAGAAAACCGGGATAAATGCAACCGGGATGTGAGAGAACCTCGAAATAGCATTAAAAAGTGTAGTTGCGGTATGGGACAGTAAACTATTGCGTTTCCAATTTTAAGGGTGTGCATTCGAAAAGGAGGGTAATCCATCGTCAAATCCTACCCTTACGGGGCGCCGCTGCGCTCCGCTCCGCTCTGCACCCCTCCAGGGCGGATTTGACTCTGGTTACTAGGCTAAACATACTTGAAGCGCGACAGATCAAGAAAACCGGGATAAATGCAACCGGGATGTGAGAGAACCTCGAAATAGCATTAAAAAGTATAGTTGCGGTATGGGGCAGTAAACTATTACGTTTCACCCCCAAAAAATCGCGTAAAAACAAAAAATAATCTTTTATAAATAATCAAAATAATTTAATAAAACTTCAATTGTAACTTTTGATTTATATTTTTTAATTAACGACGGCGAAATGGGCGACGGCGAAACGGCGACGGCGAAACGGGCGACGGCGAAACGGCGACGGCGAAACGGCGACGGCGAAACGGCGACGGCGAAACGGCGACGGCGAAACGGCGACGGCGAAACGGCGACGGCGAAACGGCGACGGCGAAACGGCGACGGCGAAACGGCGACGGCGAAACGGCGACGGCGAAGCGTCCCATTCCGTACAGCCTATGCTGCCTCTTATTGCATCCTACCTAAAAGATAGAGCGTTTAGGGTTTCTATTGGGGGGCATCTATCTGACAATTTTGGAGTGAACTCCGGTGTACCGCAGGGTAGTAATCTGGGCCCCTTACTATTTCTATTATTTATAAATGACATTGGTCGCTGTTTTGAGTATTCTAATTATTTGCTGTTTGCGGACGATTTAAAGATATTTTTAAAAATTGATACTATCTGTGATTTCAACCTATTACAATCTGATGTCGATAGGGTATTCAATTGGAGTCTCAAAAACAAACTTGAGTTTAGTGTGGCAAAATGTTCCGCTTTTACATTCTCAAGGTCTGTAACAATCAAACACAATTATATAATGAATGGATGCTCTCTGAATAGACCGGAGCTTGCTAGGGACTTGGAAGTTTCGTTTAATCCCAAATTAACGTTTCGTGACCATATAGCGCGTATTACAGTTAAAGCCAGGAGATTGTTGGGGTTTGTTATTACAAATACAAAGGTATTTAAGAGGCCTGGACTAGTTTTGAACTTGTTCAACAGTATTGTACGTCCTCACCTTGAGTACTGCAGTGTTATCTGGAATTCTTCGTTTGCGGTTGACAAAATTGGCATTGAGCGCGTACAAAATAGAGCGTTAAGATGCATGCACTACATTGAAACTGGTATTTACCATGGCTATGATGTGAGGACTAATTCTCTAAGGCTCAAATATGATGTATTGGATTTGAACACTCTGAGGGACTTTGCATCAGCTGTATTTTTATTTAAAATTTTAGAAGGATATATAGATTGCCCAGACGCTCTGAAAATGATCAGCATAAGAGTACCACGGTCACCCGACGCCCGGAGTCGGACCACGCTGCATGTCCCTTTTGCTAGGACAGTATATATGAACCATGCTCCGCTATACTCAGCCTCCTCCAGTTTGAACCAACTTTTTCTATTTGCGGGTGCTGACTTTGGCATTGGACTCCTGGAATTCTAGTCCCGTAGTAGGGAGTACTATCGCTTGACGAGAATGTAACTCGGTATCGTTTGTATGCATCGGTTTTTTTAACGTTCTACGTCTTCCGATTTCCCTGTCTGTGCTCGTTGCGTGTTGAAACTGTGTGACGAGCACAGAGGACCCACAGCTTAACGGGGATAGACGATTTTTACATCGTCTACTCCAAACAGGGAAGTTTTTGAGCCATATATATAATGTTACCTGTGGCCAGCAGATAGACATTTGGTGAGCGAAAAATCCTTCTATAGATAGCACCTCACAGGATTTGATCCTATTAATCTCGGCATGAGAAGTTAACACGCTAACCGCTCAGCCATTCGCCCACCCGATGTGGGCTGGGCCGAGGATGTAACTCGGTATCGTTTGTATTGACCTTTATTGACCTTCATGCTTGGTGTGTTTGGCCCCTTGCTTTTTGTGCTTACTTTTGCGTTTTGCGCGGGATTGCGATGAATTGTATATTTTATATAGTGTAGTTAAATAATTTGTATGTAATTAGGCTTTAGTCTGTATACAGTGTGTAATTGATTATTTGTAAAATAAAATAAAATAAAATATCGACAGGATAAGAGAAAAACGTCTAGAAAAAATTGTGAAGAAGGGGAAACCACACAGAAAACCAGTAAAGCGATGAGCAGAAAGCTGGGAATCGTCGTCCATAGAGAGATCACTGAGGTGAATTGTCTCAAGAAAAACAGGATCTACCTAATAAAAGTGAAAGATAAATGTAACAGCGAAGATCGATAAAATTATGTTGTTAAATGCCAATAACCAAGAAGGAACACCAATGGAGTCTAAATCGGGTGTGAAATTAAAACGATGCTACCAAATTGAAAACATCCGCTGAAACAAAAGATGAATGTGGTGAGCACTTTGAAGAGGAGAATTATTGACTGTGTCCCTCATAATATCGTTGGCACAAGACTCCATGAATTTAAGTCACAACTCCTACGCAATGGCTTCCCTGGGAGGTTAATAGATTGTGCCCTCTTAGGAGATCTTAAACGTTTGAATGACAATGTTAGCCTCCAATCTGATAACAAGTACTGCAAAATAACTTTCCACCCTTGGTTGGCAAATCGCATACGCAGGATAATGAAGGATGCATTGCTTAACAGCAAGATTTTGATAACGTTTCACAACCGCTTCACCCTTGTTTTCGAAGACCAAAGATAAAGTGCCAACGTTGGACAAAAACAACCTCGTCTATAGCGTCAGGTGTAGCTGCGATTCGGTGTATATTGGACAGACCAAACAAAAATTAATAAACAGAATCAAACAACATCAATACGATATAAGAACTGGATCGAAGAAGACTGGTCTGTCCGATCACATGAACAACGACCTCCATACATTTTCTCCTGATACTGTCAGTATTCTGAATGCTGAATCCAACTATCAGAGGAGAACTTTCTTGGAGGCTGCCTACATTTCCACTACTGATAATAACGTTAACAAGCAGACTGACTATGGCTACATCAACGCTGGATATAAGAATTTACTGAGAGGTTTTTTAAGGAAGATTGAGGACTGATCCATATGGATGCTTTTGTTTTTACCACTCTTGTCCTTGTTGGGTTTTTGCTCGTGTTTTTCACTAGTGTCCTGTTCGG
Source organism: Podabrus alpinus (assembly GCA_932274525.1). NCBI lineage: Eukaryota > Metazoa > Arthropoda > Insecta > Coleoptera > Cantharidae > Podabrus > Podabrus alpinus. Next base: position 65,377,592 of record OW026456.1, on the reverse strand, counting down.
CGACTACTACATCACTAATGTTTTGCGCTCCTGTTGTTATTTGTATTTTGTTTTAATATTTTAATGTTTTACATTTATATACATACTGTTGAGTTTTGTCGGTTGGTTCTCACACCCCTGTTTTTTATCTGATACAATTAATTTTTATTCGGGTTTCTATTAGCTTATTCCGGAGGAAGATAGTTAATTGGGCTGTTACGCATTTTTGTCAATACCATGTATATATTATTTGTACCTGTTATCAACTTGTAGGTTGATAACCTGATTATATTTTTCTGTGTTAACGTGACATAGTGTATTTGACAAAATTATTGTTATTCATTGGTGTGATTTTCTAAGCCAATTTTTATTATCTTACATGTTTTACAATTTTTACAACTTTTCAACCCCTTTTTTATACCATTGACGAGGTTGTATGTGTTGCCCGAATGACCGTGTTTTTCTTCCACCGAATTATATTTCGCTAAAACGGTTTTTTACCATCCCAACTGTTAGGTGAGTGTGAGAATACAAAATTGTTAACGTTTTTCGACTTATTGTTTTTTCCCATTTTAGTCCTGATGATGGCTACTAGTAAATAGGCCGAAACGTCGACCGACAGTTGATTTTTGTTTTATTGCGATCCATTATCCTGATATATACAGCATATTATATAGGTTTTCTTGAGGGGGTATCACGGTGGGGGGGAGGTCAAGGTTTATGAAAATAGGCACGGAATCTATAAACATTTTTGTAAGCAAGTTGGGAGTTTTTGAAAAATTTTCGAAAGTTACTTTTGAAGAGCACTATGACGCGATATTTTGGCGGATACTCCGGTCGAAAGTCATAGGTTTTGGTAACTATTGAATTTTCAAGTAGAAGGGGGGTGGATTAGGTACTATTCGACGAAAGATTTTTCGGCGCAGAACCGATTTGGTGCACGTCATTTTCGGCGCAAAGGCGTTTCGGTACCAAGCCATTTCAATGCAAAGATTTTTGGCGAAAAACTTATTTATTCATTCATTCAAGTTTATCCATTCCATTCCGAATATTGCTACTTTGTTTCTCTGCAAAGTCTTCACGATCCATTTTCTGAGGTAGATCAATCCTCTTCTTTCTCGTTTCTCTTACAACTTAACTTATTCATAACTTGTTGATGTTCACCGGACGACCGTGCTAAGAAATTTCGTCAAGTCAGCGATTCACGTCAATTATCATCGCCCCGAATAAACCGGCGCCATAACAGATGTCTCCAAATCGGCTTTGCGCCGAACAGGATTGGCGCCGAAACTCCTGCGCCAATTTTACCGGGGGGGGCTGCTATGCCCCATGCCTGCTTATGCGCCTGATAAGAAGAATTGACACACTATTGTATTATACTTTTTTTGAAAACTCGCTTTTTCGAAAAAGATGAAAGCTTCAATACTTAAAAAGTATTTCATTTAGAACTTCCTTTTAAAACTTTTATGTCCGATTTCATAACGCTTTTAACAAGCTCTCAAATTTAACTAACTAAACAATAGAAAACGTTAATTAGTACTAATAGCCCAATGAAAATTATCCGTCAATTTTAACGGCTTGTTAAAAGTTTTATGTAAAAGCTTATCGTTGAAATAATTACACTTAAAGTTGTAGTTAACAATTTACGAAAATAGCTCATTGACTTTACAATAATATGAAACGTATTCGTCAAACCCCCTTAGTGGAATGTGTCTCGACCACCCCTGGTTCTTCCTCTTATATGTGGGTTCATGTCGAGGTCACCTAGTCGCTCTTCCTCGCTTCATTAATTTTAATCACCCTATTGACGCCTTTTCTAGTTACCCATGGAAAATAGCTAACATAATATGAAACTGGGCAAACTTGTTTAATAAACACCGTGTATATTATCAGATTGGCAAACCTTATGGGGGTTTTAGAACCAACTACCTGTAGTAGTTGAAAAGGTAATAAGGAGATGGCGTTACTTAATTTGAAATCGAAATACATTGCTGTATTTTCATTTGTATTGGTGCCATGAAACTTTGAGAGGTCCTTTATTAAGCAGGTCCGCCTGTCAGTTTGCTAGCGTCAGCTGTTGACAACCTATTGAACTTCTTCATTTTTTTCCGAAATTCCTGTAAGGTTCTATCTGATAGTACATAATCAAAGGTAGAACTTTACCTTTACCGAAAGGTACACTTAATCGTTTAGAAGAAAATTCGGTTCCCTAAAAAGAGTCTTCATTGAAGGTCGCTGTTCGAAAAATCACAATTATTTGAAATAATGGGAGAGACTGGCAAAAACAATTTGCTTTATAATATATGTTTATAATATTAAAATATTGAAATTTTGTTAATTGAAACCAAAATGTAATAAAGTTACTTATAAAATGAAATTTTTAGCTTCATTTATGTTTTCTGATTTTCGTTTTGATTCACTATATTTCATATTTTAAGGCTGTTCGAGCACAAAAATTTGATACTCGTAAACAATTTTTTTACAACCCTCAAAATTTTCTAATTAATAATTTATTCATATCGCCTCAAAATCAAATGCTTGCTATTTTGGTTCTATTGCAGATTATCTTTTATTATGTCAGGATTAAATTACCGTGGTATTACCTTCTATTATTTAAAAGGCATGGTAAAATTGACGAAAAACAAGAAAACTAAAAAAAACATCTCTTGAAAATATAAACTAATAAACACGTTGAAGACTGCTGACTCGAGACGCTGATAGTACGGTATATTTTAAAAATAGTTGATATTTCCTTACTTTCACTTATATCAACACGTTTTATCTCATAAATTTTCTATTCCTACTAATTCAAAATTTAAAAACAAAGCTGATAAATGGTCAAAATATAGGGCGGAACAGACGAGCCGCCATGTGTAAATTGATATACGTGGTAAGCGCCGGTAGGGTACAAAAACTAAACCAAAATTAAATCAACTTCTTTTGAATGTTTTATAAAAAATATAATATAAATTATTTAATAAAATTATTTCTGGAAGGAAATGAGTATTGTTTTGTTATTGATAAATATTAATGTCAAGGTTATGCGCAATTCAAGGATTTTTTGGGTAAGATCTAGTTTAGGGGAAAAGCGTGCTAGCTGCTTCATATTTTGTGCCAACATGTGTTATTGTATCATGATCATTAAATGCTTATAAAACTTTTGGGGCAAATGTATAATTTGCTTGTAATTAATTATTTAAGAGGGACATTTGCATCGACTATAGCCTTAGCCCACCCACCTCGCCATGAATCGAAACTTTACTTATATAATGAAAATGTATCCCACCACATCGATTATTTTTTGTTTTTAGGCGATTTTTAGGGGGTGAAACGTAATAGTTTACTGCCCCATACCGCGACTATACTTTTTAATGCTATTTCGAGGGTCTCTCACATCCCGGTTGCATATATCCCGGTTTCCTTGATCTGTCGCGCCTCTCGTATGTTTAGCGCCCGCCGCGTAGCGGCTCGGAGCACGAAAAACCGCCCGGAGATGCGGAGCATCGGAGGGTAGGTTTTTTGATGCTCGCAGTTCTGGCCAAGTCAATTATTTACCCCAAAATTAGAAGGAAAAAAATTTTTAATATTTTCACTTTTTCGGCAATACACGGGTTATTTTTCATTTTTTTGAATATATTTATTACCAATATCCACTAATCACACCCCCATCTATCCGAATTTCAAAGAAAAATTCAAATCGGACCGAAAAAATTTAACTCCATTTCAAGGGACTGTAACCGGATATATGTGCAGACCCCGGGTTCGACCGGCTACATGAATTTACTTTTCCCTTCTTTTCAAAAGTCGATATTTTCGTTATTTTTACCATTATTTTTACCGCGAATTTTTTTGCATAGAATAACAGAATGTGATGGGATGCTCTATGTGTATGCCAAAAATCAGATCTGTAGGCGTAACTTTGCCGGAAAACTTGGGGGGGAGAATTACTTTTTTAAATAGCTGTAACTCCTAAACGGCGTTAGATATCGAAAAACTGAGCAAAAAAAATCCCCCCCTCCCTCATTCTACTCGCGCGCAAAAAAAATTTTTTTTAGGTTACTTTGTTGAAACTTTCGAAACGTTATATCTCCGTAAGTACGCGTTTGCCCCAAGAAATTTTTGCGTTTTACGGGTATATTATGACCCCCCTCACCCCTCCACCCCCCTTTTTTTGTTTTGAGGATTTTCCCCTAAACTAGAATCTTACCATTTCCTCATTGCATTTATGCAGTTTTGTTGACTGGAATGTGCTGGCTCCTAGTATCCATCAATAGAACCTTGCGTTGGGTGAATACCCGGCATGACTTTGAATACTAGTTCTATTAATAAATTATCATGAATACCGTATTATGCGGTGACATCTGAAGTATTTTTCTAACCAGTACCAGTGGCGGATTCCTATAATTTCAGTAAATGACATAATAAGCTTTATAAATAGGTACGAAATAATTTAAAATTAATTATAAATTTGGCGGATTTTGGATTTTTCTGATATAATTTTAAGCTAAATTTTTAGCTTGCAAAACATGAGTTCAAACTGAAATTTGGCAAATATGTACGTATGTATATTTGTGGGATACTCAAATACTTCCCTAAAATAATATTTTGTTCTGAATAAAAATTATTTAAAAAGCTTTTTTGTAGTTTCAATTTTTTAATAAAACGCGTTTCACCTTTTGCATTTTATTTCAATAATAATATGATGAAGACGAACATGCAGAGAATTTTGTACTCTTCAATTTTGACTTGATGAGAACTAGATTGTGTGGCCTAAAGGCCGCAATAAGTGGGATTAATAGAGTCTAAGGCAAAAATCCGTTTTGAGGGGGTTTAAATCATCAATTTAAGTTCCATTTGCAAGCGACCTTCCAATATATTTCACTCGCGAGTGAGCATACTATTTTATGCATTCTCGAAAACAGAGATCATAAAAATATCAGAAATCAACATAAGTGCAAACTTATGAACAGAACGCATGATAATCCAAACGCTCACTAATCCGAGGTCGATAAAATCACCAAAATTCTGAATTGTTTTTGTAATCTCCCGCATTAGCAGGATATAAACACCACCCCAGGCTACAGCAGGACACCCAAAACGCACCAAAGGGAAGTCACCTAGCCCCCCCTCACAGGTTGCCCAGGGCGTCCTGCTTAGTCAGGATGACAACCCCCTCAATCCAACACCAACAACGGAGAACTCCCCTCCTGACGGGCTAGACAAAGGGATTCAGCGGGTTCTAGTATCAAAGATATTAAAAATTCTAAAACTCTTAAAACGTCTCAATCTCGTAAAACAGCTAAATTTAAAATGAAATTCCATTTAAAACAAATTTAAGTAAGAAAAAAAAAGCCGCTATCAAGATTCAAAATAAATTACAAATTACGCTTATTTCTTTTGCCTCGCTTTCAGGAAGTCTGCCATACCAGCTTCAGGAATGCAAATTGTTCTTAAAGCGAGGTATACCAGACTGATCAAACCCTTTTGACTTTACGGTCCTTGGCGGCTTTTGATTGGCGGTTCTCGGGTGGCAAGGGGGATTTTCTTGGCGAATGCACACGGGGGATTTTTATTTTTGCTCAACTTTGAGTTTCTATAATTCTCTCCAACCATTTTCAGGAATACGTACACGCAGACTCGGGCTCCGCCTAAGGAGAGGAGCCCCCTCAGGTAGTAGAATAGTTTGGCTAATGGCAGAGGCAATCTTATCACCACAACCAGACCCAGCTATGTTAGGGATCAGGTGGTGACGCTAAATGAGCATTGTCAGCTCTTCAAGAAAGACAACTGCGTACGTGCCTTTCGTCATATTTAGAAAGTCATGACCCCAAGGGGGGGGGGGGTTAAAACCAACCTTGGATACCGACGCGACGGCCGTGTTGACAGGTGGGGGCCTCAAAACCCAACCCTACAATTCATAGTGGTGCACCAGCTAAGTGAAAGAAGTATGAACTAAACCCGGTATTCCGCAACTTAATATATGATTCTCATTCTGATTTCACCTGTGATATTCATTGTGTTCACATTACATAATAATATATTAAATGTTGATTTTAAATTTACAATTGTTTCGCATGTCAGGACGATCAAAAATCGGTTCTTGTTAGAACCCTAATAATTTCTGGTGTGGGTTTATTGTAATTTTTGAGTGTATCTCACTTTTTGCGTTCAACTTGGTAACGATATCCCTGAATGCGACAGATCTGAACGACGTAAGATGCAAAATAAATGGATCTAGCTGTTTGGGGTACTTATTATTTTTGTGCCCATCTCACTTTTCTCGTTCAACTTGGAAAAAATATCTTGGAGCTTTACAGGTGTAAAACACGATAGATCCGAAAAATTGGATTTAGCTTTTAGATGTACTCATTATTTTTGTGTTCATGTCACTTTTTGAGTTCAACTTTGAAAAAATATCCTAGAGCGCGACAGATCCGAAATCCGACAGATCTTTAAAAACGGGATCTAGATTTTACGGGTACATTTTGCTAAAACAATATTGTTTCCTAACACTAACCTACTGACCGATCTAACGATGTAGTTCTGAGGTGAAATGGACATCATGAATTTAACGGAGCACCAGGGTGTTACCCCATGTCTTCTTCGTCGCTTTGTTGGAATCTGGCTGTGGGAATTTTGGAGACCTACTAGACACTAGAGTACACAGAATGAGTGTTTGAAGTTGTACCGGGCTGCTTAACATTGCTAAAAATTACATTTTTGAATGTTGAATTTTAACCAATGTTAAATGAAATTAAAAAGGAAACGATGCGAATCCATGGATTGACCTGAAATTAAAATGGTTAGTCGCTGATGATGTCCGCCTGTCATGTGATTGATTGGTGGGTTCAAGATGAACTTGGGCCTCGGATGGGTGTGGTCGTCGCTTGGCTGATATTGGCCGAGTTGCTTGATAAGTGGGTTATTTGAAAACGGAATTTTTAGGTATAATTTTGTGGCGAGCTTACGTGGGCGGTTTTGGATGCTATCTATCTAAGCGTCAGCGTGAAGTCGTCTATTTGTGGTGTAGTAAGGGGCTTTGAAGGCGGCTCTGAGGATCGTGTTTTGAACAACCTAGAGCTTGTTCAAGATCCTGGGGACGACGTAACCTTAGGCGGGGACGGCGTGCATCATGGTTGGCCTGATGATGGCGTTGTAAATTTGGATCTTGTTTTCTGGGGTCATCTTGCTGCCGTGATTCAGCATGGGGTGAAGTTTTCTGCGAAGTGCATTGGCTCGATTTGATAACTTGTAACGGGCCAAATTGGTTCCGTCAACAAACTGTGATCACACAGGTGAATGTGTGGCACCTACCTGGATTTGTATTGGATGCCGCTAGCTCAATCGCGTGGGTCGTGGTGCTTGAATCACTCCAATAACAATCCGGGACGGCAAAATCAAGGGAAGTCACAATCGGGTATTAGGGCGCCACTGAATTTGTCATAAACTTACCCCAAAAGTAATTCAGAACTTACCTATATAGAAATAGGGGGGGGGAGTCGAGAGTGAAATAAAATATATCCAATAACGAGTAACAATATTTTAATTAAAAGACTTAATTTTGGTGAAGCTAATAAACTAATATGTGAATAATAATGACAGCGATTTTGACAATTTATGTCGATTAATAATAATAAACGTTGATGAGATTGTAAAATAATGACATATAAATACGATAAATAGTTGTCGGATTTAAATAACTTATGACTAATAATACACAATAATAAAATAATGATATAAAGAATAATAATACTTATGCTAAAGGTGAACATAAAATGTTCAACACACTGTATATATAACCTAAACACATAAAAGAACATAAATGTAATATAAACAAGGTTTCGGTCAGTCGAATCGAGATGAAAATTGACTCGGGTAGTATCCCACTAAAACAACACCTCGATTCCACGTTCGAGAACCAAAAAAAAAGGGTTAGTACTTAAGATTATAATTAAATATATGAACATTTGATAAAACAAATAATGTTGAAAAGTTTGACGTGAAGATAACTAAAATGTTTAAAATATCGAATTACACAATGCACTACACCTGGGTACGGACCACAAGTGTTTACAAGATTTATGCTGAAGGTGAACGCAAAATTGTTTGAATAGCAACTCCGAAACACAAAAACTAAAGGGGTGGGCAAAACACTTCACACGGAGTTCAATTGTTAAAAACCGGTAGAATAATTGATGAGTAATTTATATATTTAATTTGACGTAATTTAATGTTTGTAATATTTGAATCGATAGCGGGGTTAATTAAAATAAACTGATAAAAAGTACTTACGCAAAATTTAACATAAACAATAAATACACATTGACGATGGGGCGAAATACGGTCCTGCATTCAGGAATGTGCGAACAAAGGAATGGCGTCATCAAAATACATCAGCTTCGAATACCACAATATTTAAGGAAGAGATCGAACCTAATTTTGTAGCAAAAACTTCAACGGATTGATTGAATTGCGTGGTGATTGGTTTTGTCGTTAAAACTCCAGTAAGATAAATTTGCATAAAGCTGTTGATTACATAAAACCAAATATGCATTCAATATAACCAAGTATTGGCGATCGTAATAATTGTCACAAGGACGGCCTTTTTCCATTAACACCCAGATCAACGGACAAAAGAAATTACACCAATTTCGGTAATTTTACCAGTATTACAACTACACACAAAACACAAGCGTTCGTCTTACTACGCCATTACCAGGGATCTTGTGGTTCTGCGCGCGAGTTAATTTCACTTAACAAAATTATTTTTAAAAAAATCAAAATTACTTAAATAAATTTATTGAAAATTACGACTGACATCGATTTTAGACATACAGCATAATAATAATCTATAATTACAATTGTGACTATTTATAATAAAAATATTGCTTATTACTAATTTTACAGTTATTGAACTTTAAAAGGAATGCGATAGACTGCTGAATCGAATGTGAGTCAGGCTATCGTAACATATTTGAAATTTTTAATTATTATATTAATGCATGGTTTTACTTTAACATAACACCTCCCCTCTAGGACCAAAATTAGGGTATCCTTAAATTTTGAAGTCCGATCTGTTCGATTGGTTTCTGTTCGATTGGTTTCTCTTTGATTGTTCCGGATGGTGTTTTCTTCTTAAAAACTCTAACTAAAACATATGTGATTAAAATAATGAAAATTAACATATATAACATGATGGTCCATCCACTTGCTTGATGGAAGTACACAGGAGCTTGGGATGTTTCTTCAATGTTTTCCTCGATTTGATGCAATTTGATTTCTGTTGCTTTAGTTTCGTCCAAATTTATCGGTTCCAATTCGATTGGCCTGAAGGTAATGTTGACATTATTGTGTCTGTTGCTAGTGTATTCGAATTTTAACTTCGGGATTTCCACTAAGTTATTTTTAAGTCGTTTCTCTTGTGTCGTTAGTAATTTTGTTTGTATTTTGATCCTGCATTTACCATTTAGTGATATTAAGTATGTTCCATTTAACGAAATAGTTTCTGTTGTTGCATCGCATTCTTTCTTGATTACGTCTTCTCCCTTTGTTATTACCATCCATTGATTACTAGAGACCTGTTGGACTTTCGTGTGGGCCAAACTTAAACTTTCTTGCTGACAATTTTGGTATTTCTTTGTGTGTTGAATAAGATGAACTTCGCAAGGTGACTTTTCTTCGATTTGGTTAATTTCCAATTTGCACAAAAATTTGTTAAAATTTATATCTTTACATCTTTGGTTACTTAATGCGAAGTTTTGCTCGTTTATTACAAGGAATTTGGCTTTGGGAATGATTATTGAGTATAAAGGATTATTAAATATTGGACAGGAAAATAGATGAAAATAATTATAGTCGATTTTTTCGACGACTGGGATTTCTAATATGAAATGTATTTTGGTATTTTGGATAAAGGCTTTAATATTTATGATTTTATGAAATTCGTGAATATTTTCCAAATTTGGGTTTATAGGCAATTTAGAATTTGTTAATAATAGCTGTATCTGTAACAATTCGTGATTAAGGTCTTTGGCTTTTAATATTGATGGATGCATAATGTTTGCTGATGCAAAGGTGATCGCTTCTTCGAGTGTTTCTAAAATATCTCGTATTGTTGCTGCGGCTGTTATTAATTCTAGATAAATTGTCGTCATCGTTAATTTTTCATCTACTTTAGTTTTGTAAAAATTAGTTGCATTTATATTAAGTTCCATGAAGGTTAATTTTTCTAGTAAAAGTGCTTGATTTCTTGCTATTTTAATAATGCTGTTGTTGAAGTTTTCCATTGCTGAAGTTGTTAATTTAATTTGTTCCTTAAATAGCAACTTTACTTTATTTTGATCGTTGGTCAATTGGTTTATTGCATAGTTATATTTTTCTGCATCTTCATTATCCAAATTTCCTGTAATGGTTTTAATTAGTCCGCCCAATCCATTAATGAAACCTCTTTTTCTTCTATGATTTTCGTAAAGATTAATTTGTTCGAATTTTGTATTAGTTTCGGTTATGGTATGTTCCAAAAGGCTATGTAGATTTTGATTATTCCATCGATGTGTTTTCCCGTTTTCATGTTTACTGTATATTAAGGTTAAATTGTTAAAACTACTATTTAATTCATCTAATTCCCTTCTAAGTGGTGCTATATCTATTAATCTAATAAGCGTCCAGTAACTAATTTGATTATTAACTATTCCTAATCTAAGTGGTAACATTCCGGGGTTGTTCTTCAAGTCTTGGATGTCGACGGTTGCGTAGCAGCATCTGTAACAAGAGTAGGTCTTCTTAGTAATCTAACATGTATCTCCTGTATTCGATTATTTTTATTCCGGATTTCCGCCGTGTTATCGTTAAATAATTTTGTAATGATAAAAGGTCCGTAAAATTTTTTCTTAGTTTTTCTTCTTATGTTACTAGTTTTCTTGCCATCTACCCTCATAATTCGTAGGTGTTCGATTGGGGTTGAAATCATCCTTTCGATCATCCTATTTGATTGTGAATTTCTTGGTGTAGTAAAATGAACCTTTACCTTGTGTAAGTTTAACAATTCTCGTACGATATCGTGTTTTATCTCCGTCCCGTTATCCTTTGTTATTGATTCTGGAACTCCGTAGTATGAAAAATGTGTGATTAAGGCATTCGCAAGTTCAGTAATATTTTTACTTGTTATTGGAACTGCTTGTCCGATTTTTCCCAAACTGTCGATTAGTGTCAGAAATTTTTGGTTTTTTGTTTGTACCTTCAACTCTCCCTGGTGGGTTGTCTCAATTATGAATTGGTGTTTTTTATCATCTATAGCTTCTTTAATGATGTGGATTGCTGTTACTCGTTCGTCGTTTATGTTGGAATGAATAGTTCCATCATCTTGGCCTTTCGCTGCCGGTTCATTTGAATTGTTCAGTAACCCGTTGATTTCGCTTATGGTAGGCATGGGTGCTCCTGCCCATTCTTTCTCTGTATCCAAATCGATTATTCTGAGGTCGTTTTCGGATTCGTCTAGATTGACTGCCATCGAGATGTCGTCATCGTCGTCGTCTCCTAAATAGATCGGTATCGTTTTGTTTTTCGTTTTTAGTACCTTATCCTTGAAATTAATTTCGGCTTCTAAAAATTTTAATAAATCTACACCTATTGAACCGTCGTATTTATTGTTAAAATTAAAAAGGTAGAACTTGTGCTTGATTGTAGAATCGATTGAATCGGGTAACCTTATGTATGCTACTTCATCATGTTGACTTACTTGATGAGCTGTCAGAATTTTGAACGATTCGTAATTAATTTGGTTAGGGAAATATTTATGTGCGATTTCTTGATTTATTAAAGATTTTGTTGATCCTGTATCTATTAAAAATTTTAACTTTAATTCTGGAATTTTAATATATGGCAATTTGGAAAGAGTCGTTATATTAAGGTTTATTGTATTATTTGTCGTGCTGGTACTGTAGGCTTCCAGGTAGAAATTTTCGACGTACTCATGTTCGTTGGAATTTTCCAATGGTTGGCTAACTTTTGTTTCATAAACTTCATCACAATTTTCTGCTAGTTCATATGTGGGTGTATCTTCATAATCTCCTTGTTCTATATCTTGATAGTACACTACTTGTGTTTCTTGTTGTGGGATTCCTGATCGACGGGTATTCCCAGATGAAATGTCCATTGGTTCTGGTTCGTAGCGTTGTTGTGGAGGTTTAAATGTGTTCCATTGTGGTCCGTTATAATTAGGTTGTTGATAGTTTCTCTTGTAACTGTAATTATTTGTTTGCTGTGGGACCATTCTTGATTGCGTTGGTGGGCCTGAAAATCTTCCGAAAGTTCGAGGTTGTGAGGCAAATGGATTTGGTGTCCTTGTTGTACTAGCTTGTTTGAATACGGGTGGTCGAAGTATATTTTGGGTTTGTAGTGGCTGCTGTCCAAAATTGGTTAACATAGGTGGGTTGACACTTGGCATTGGAGTTGGATGAAATGGTTGTTTCTTTTCTATCGGTTGATATTGCCGTTGGAAATTTAAGATGTTTGTTTTATTTTGGGCGTATATGAAATTTTCTTCTTCTGTTACGTACGCCATTGCCGCTTCTAGATTGGGTGGCTGTTTTAATCTTACAACTAGGCCAATTTGACCGTTCAAACCCTGAAGGAATGTTTGGAGTGATAAATCATCGTAAATTTTCGTTTTTACCAACTTGACGTTTGGGTCCGCTTCATGTAATTGTAGATGGGTTAAAAGTAAGCTTCGTACATCCTGACATCTCATTCCGAATTGATATGAGGATTCGTTTTTGTATGGTTTGAGGCTCATCAGATCACGTAGTAGACAATTTTCGTCGCGTTGATCTCCAAAATGTTGTAATAATAATTTTTTTATGTTACCCCAGGTATTTGAATTTTCTCGACTAGCAATTAATGTGAGTGCTCGTCCTTCGAATTTGCCCAGTATAACTTGTATAAGTTGTCCGTTGACAACATCATCTGAATTGGTTGTACCAAATCTTCTCAATAAATGTTCACATGCATTAATAAATATCGATAAAGTCGCTGGATTGCCATCATATTTTGGTACTAATTCGCAGTTAAATCTATCTAGTTGTGCCATTTCGTAATTATTACTAGGGGGATCGTTTGATAGAATATTTGGAATACTTTGTAAAATTGATTCCGATGATAGGGTTAAATTATTGAATAATTCGGTTATTTCTGCTTCTGACATTCAGGAAGGAATAAAGGAAATATAATAATGAGCAAAAACTTACGCTAAGCAAATGAAGAACGTTGTGAATTTCTTCATCCCTTGGTTATAAATCTTTCGAAACTTCTTCCCTCTTATTGGATTGATTGATTGTCTTCTATTTGTTTCTTCTTGTTGCACTTTTTATTTGTTTCTTCTTATCACTTAAAATTTAATGTTGGTTCTCAGTTGATTGTTAACACAAAAAGGGTTATTTTAGAGAATTTGATCTAAAGCCCTTCTGAGTATCCTACCGACTGCGCCAGTTAATTTCACTTAACAAAATTATTTTTAAAAAAACCAAATTAACTTAAATAAATTTATTGAAAATTACGACTGACATCGATTTTAGACATACAGCATAATAATAATCTATAATTACAATTGTGACTATTTATAATAAAAATATTGCTTATTACTAATTTTACAGTTATTGAACTTTAAAAGGAATGCGATAGACTGCTGAATCGAATGTGAGTCAGGCTATCGTAACATATTTGAAATTTTTAATTATTATATTAATGCATGGTTTTACTTTAACATAACACGCGCCACTCGACGTCAAACAAACAACTATTCTGGTCAACGCTAGATGGCGGACTTAGAAATTCAAAAATTATCGCGGGGAAAACGGAAATTGACGGGGAAAAAGTAAAAGATCATTACATCACCCGGGCTGGAAGAACAAAAGCCTCTTTTGTTCTTACGAACCAGAGCTTAGCAAACAGTAAATACATCGCCAATATAACATAAGCACTTAAAAGATAAAAGCTAAAGCACATAAAACACAAAATACATAAATATTATAATACAGCGAAAGCGGTATCTAAAAAAAGTACATATTATATACAAGTTCATTTATCTGTCGATATGGCCTAACCGCATCGGTCCACGAAGCGAATCAGTTTCCCAATTCAAATCTCATCAAATTGGTCAGAACAAAACGTTAGATAAACAAGTCAAATCAGGTTTAGCAAAACGCTCTCTTCGTAACTCAAGATACATTTACTAAATTATAGTCGCAGTTGGGGTTAGTTAACGCCCTCTGCATAACTCAAGGTACGCTACTAATATGACTTACTCGGGAGCGGATTTAAGATCTTTGGCATTCCACACGCCTTGGGAAGTTCCAGATTCATCAGAAAGCTCATAAGTGGCATAAGAAACTTTCTTTCTGATGTAAAAGGGTCCACGAAATTTGGGAGCTAATTTCGCCGTAAAATATTTTGACGCGTCAGATAACACATAATTGCGTCGCCACACCTAATCTCCTACTTCGAAAGTAGCAGCTCGACGTCTTAAATCGTAAGAACTCTTGTTCTTTTCATAGGCTACTCTAAGCCTTTTAATAATATCGTCATACAACTTGTGGAGAGCCTTAGGTTTACCTTGTAGGTATAACCTATCTCCAAACGAAATATCCGTATCTCCTGTCAATTCAGAAGAGCCTACGGTACCTCCATCTAAATTAATTTCTCTACCAAAATTCGCAAAATAAGGCGTTACTCCAGTTACTTCGTGTACTGCTGTGCGCATGGCGCAAGCAACACGGGCTAAATATTTATCCCAATTCCTATGATTGTCCGCTACATAGGAGGACAACATGGTCTTCAAAACTCTATTAACCCTTTCGACCGGGTTAGCTTGAGGGTGATAATTGGCGTTATAAGTAATTTTAACATTATACAGGGAATTCATGTTTCTAAATTCACGGCTACGGAATTGTACACCGTTATCACAAAGTAAAATTTTAGGGGCACCATAAACTAAAATTACGTCTTCTTCGATTTTACGAGTAACAGACGCAGCAGTGGCAGAACGTAAAGGAAAACACAAGGAATACTTAGTAAAATAATCTGCTACAACTAGGATATACACGTAGCCACGGGTTGAGCGTGGTAAGGGACCTACTAAATCAACAGAAATCATCTGCCAAGGACGAGTTACATTGGGATGGGAAGTCATAAAACCAGCGGGCTTTTTCTGTTCCGGTTTGTGGGCAATACAAACGGGACATCTATTTACGTAACGGGATACTGAAGATTTCAATAAAGGCCAATAATATTTTTGAGTTATTCTACTTAAAGTTTTGCGAATTCCAAGATGACCAGCAGTAGGTTCATCGTGACAAGATTTTAGAATGTCGTTTCGTCGAGAATTTGGAACCACTTCCTTCCATTCCGCCTTCTCACGAAGTTCAGGATAATCGGGAGTTACATATTTAAACAAAAGGTTATTTTCGATTCGCCATAGGGGAAATTTATCTGGTTTGTTCTTAACCTTACTTAACATGGACTTATACCATTTATCGTTAAGGTTACTTACAGGATTGGGATTGGGGTCATGATCATCATCATTGGACTCATGAAGAAGCTCATGATCCTCGTCGTTATTATCACCGGAATGATCGTCGGTTATTTCACCAATCTGTATTGTTTTAGGAGCATTTGGGATATTATTTACATTCTTATTTTGACTACATTTGGGAGTAATCGAAACATTATCAATCACGGGAACGGATCTTGATAACGCATCCGGAACTACATGATCTTTACCTTTTCTATGCGTAATTTCGAAGTCGTACTGTTGTAATCTTACCATCCATCGAGCTAATCTACCACTTGGTTGAACAAGATTATTTAACCAAACGAGACTATAATGGTCAGTGATTACACGAAAATGGGAACCTTCCAAATACGGTCTCAGTCTCTCAATGGCCCAAAGAACCGCGAGACACTCTCTTTCCGTAACAGAGTAATTTCTCTCTTGACGCGTAAGTGAACGACTTAAATAACATACTACGTGTTCTACTCCATCAATTTCTTGAGTGAGGACCGCAGCGATGCCAAAGCCTGAGGCATCCGTTTGAACAACAAAAGGTACATCAAAATTTGGACAAACTAAAATAGGAGCATTAACCAAACTATCTTTAACCAAGCTTAACGCAGTGTCACAATTTTCGTTCCAAATAAATTTCTGGTTCCTCTTTAAAAGAGCGGTAAGAGGTGCAATGATTGTTGAAAATTCAGGTATAAATCGCCTATACCAAGATGCCATACCAATTATGGTGCGTACATCACTAACGCTTTTGGGCGTTGGTATTTTTAAAATAGCTTCAACTTTACCGGGGTCAACCGCAAGACCTTGTTGATTTACAACGTAACCGAGATATTTGAGTTCAGGTTTACAAAAATAACATTTTTCCCTACTCAACGTAAGACCTGCATCTTTTAATCTTTTTAAAACATCCGTAAGAATTTCGATATGTTTGTCGAAAGCTGGAGCACAAATAATTACATCATCTAAATACACAAATACATAAGGTTCTAATTCTGGACCAAGAATTTTGTCAATAAAACGCTGAAAGGTCGCCGGGGCATTATGTAAACCAAATGCCATACGGGTGAATTGAAAAAGACCTCTCCCAGGAACAGTGAAAGCAGTGTAAGCTTTCGATTCTTCAGACAATGGGATCTGCCAATAAGCTGATTTTATATCCAAGGACGTTATAAATTTTGCATCGCGCAGGCGATCTAATATAGCGGAAACGTAAGGTAGGGGATATGCATCACGTTCAGTAACTTGGTTCAATTTTCTAAAATCTATACAAAATCTAAATTTTCCGTCTTTCTTCTTAATTAACAAAACGGGATTCGACCAAGCTGAATGGCTTTTTTCTACTACACCAGACTTTATCATTTGGGTTAATTCTGCGTCTATTTGAGCTTGAACATTAGGGTTCACCGGGTAATATCTTTGCTTAATAGGAGGGGACTTTGTAGTAATAACATGTTCCACACCTAAAGCACATCCTAAAATTTCTGACTTATTATCTTTAAAACTAGAATTAATTAAATTATTTAAGATAGCTCCCTGCTCACGGGATAAACTTTGTTCAGAGACCAATTGTGTTTGTTCGTCCTCTAAAGACACCAGCGACAATTGTTCAGGCTTCGAAAAATTCCACTCACCACGAATAACATTAGGCACAAAGCCAATAGCCCTCCAAAAGTCTATTCCTAAAATTACCGTGTGCGTAACATCAGGCACTATCAAAACATTGATCACAATGGTTTTGTGACGTAGCTTAATCGGTAACGAAACCGAACCTAAAATATTTATTTGGCTGCCATCAGTCAAAGCGCAATTCGACTTAACATTATTTAAATGAAGGCCTAGATTAGAAATTCGATTCCAACCTTCAATTCCTAAAATTGTCCTAGAGGCACCGGAATCTAAAAGTGCTGCAAAAGATTTACCAAAAATTTCAACTGTCACATAAGGACGTTCGTCATATTTGGAATTTTCCAAAATATAATTCAACATAATTTTATTTTTATCATATTCTAAATTTCTATTATCTATCAGATTTCTTAAGGAACGGGTGGAGTTGTAAAAAATCTTCGAGGTAGCAATCCCGTCTTTTACTGACCTCGACGCTCGTTTCCCGAAACAGAACATTTGGGACAGGTACGTGTCGTAAAATTGGGTTTCCCACACTTAAAACAATAATTTCCTTTCTTCGGAACGGTACATTCTTTTGAAAGGTGTTGGTTGGAATTACAATTCCAACAGTTTCTAAAATTTAGGCTAGCATTATTGGTAGGACTTCGAGAATTTTGAACATTATTATTAAATTTCGTAAAAGTACTGAAGCGTGGATTATTATGATCGTTAGAACGAGAATTCGTAAAAGTATTTGAACGATAATGGGAATAACTATTTTCATTTGACGAACTTGCCTTATAAGGGTTTGAATAAGATTGACTCATTAACGGGGTAGGTGGTGAAGAATTATTCTCAACTTCTTTGACAGTCTCAACGTTACATGAAACATCAACAAAAGCTAATTCAGGTTCTAAATCATTCTTCTTTTTCACAGGGGGAACGTAATTATCAATCGCAATTCTTCGTTCTTCGATGATTTTGCAATACTTTATTAATTCGGGGATAGACGTAATTTTTACAAGGCCTAATTGAGTTTGATACGACGGATGTAAATTTTTATTTATAATTTTTAATTGTTTGGCTTCAGATAATTTTTCAACTAATCTAGAAAATAAACTTTTCATGACTGCAACAAAAGTACCAATCGATTCCGAAGAAGCTTGAGTTCTTCGTTCAATTTCTCGAATTAAAACATCATCATAATCCGGTGGTAACTATTCTTCTCGTAAGGCCGATTCGATATCACTCCAAGTATTAAAATTTTCACGATTTGCCCTAAACCAAATCAAAGCCTTCGAACTGAATAGTTCGTATGATTCGCGAAATAATTGTATTTCCGAAACATTTCTGGTAATACTATACTCCCTAACACGTTCTAAAAATGCATTTAACGATTGGGTTTTGTCACCCGAAAAAGTAAATCCCCATTTAAAAACAGGTACAGATTTCTGTACGTCCGACATAACATTACTCATTCTTGAGTTAACAGTAACAGGGGGAGTCAAAATTGTAGGTGGAACACAATAAGTACTAGCTGGCATAACATTTTGCAAAGCAGAAGGAGAAGCAGCAAGCGTTAGAGGGTTAGTAGCATCATTTTCTAATTTTAGATTAGCAATTTTTAACACAGGGGTTTCACTAGCGGTATTTATCACGGGTGCATCTAGCGAGAGTTTGGAAGCTTTCAACGTAAGTTCATAATTTACTATCATATCTTTAACAACATTCATCCAATCTAATTTTATGTTATTTTCCTCATCATTGCTGGGATTTGAATTTTTAATTCGATGAACTAAATGTAAAATTTTTGTTTGAATTAAGGGGGCCGATTTATCTAAATCGGAAGTCTCGATTAAGGAACTAAGATTTTCAATCATAAGATTGATGTAAACTGAATCATTCGAAAAGATTTTTGAATAGGGGGGGCGTACAAATTTTGGGTCAGTCATTTCCTTTTTCAGGACTTTTCTTAATAAAGTTCGTAGGGCTGGAACATCACCTACTGACTGCGAGCCTCGAACCTCGAGTTCATAGATTAATTCTGTCTTAATAAGTCGTTCTACAATCAACTTATAACTGGCAGTTAAATTCTCAAATTCGCACTCCATGGCGTAAAAGTAAATAATCGTAATAAAAATAAAAAATTATAAAATCAAAAAGGGACTAAAATAACCACAATGGTTTCGGAAGAGCTTGAAGATGACTTAACAAAGCCAACACGATAGGGGTCAAGTTTTAGCAGAACGCTAAACGTTGGGGAACAATTTTTGTAGTGGTCGGGCTTCAACGTTGGAGTCAAATTTTGTAGTGGTCAGGCCTAAACGTCGGCCTAAACGTTGGGGAACAATTTTTTAACAAAAGGCTACCACGTTGGGCGGCAAATTTTGTAACGGGCCAAATTGGTTCCGTCAACAAACTGTGATCACACAGGTGAATGTGTGGCACCTACCTGGATTTGTATTGGATGCCGCTAGCTCAATCGCGTGGGTCGTGGTGCTTGAATCACTCCAATAACAATCCGGGACGGCAAAATCAAGGGAAGTCACAATCGGGTATTAGGGCGCCACTGAATTTGTCATAAACTTACCCCAAAAGTAATTCAGAACTTACCTATATAGAAATAGGGGGGGGGGAGTCGAGAGTTAAATAAAATATATCCAATAACGAGTAACAATATTTTAATTAAAAGACTTAATTTTGGTGAAGCTAATAAACTAATATGTGAATAATAATGACAGCGATTTTGACAATTTATGTCGATTAATAATAATAAACGTTGATGAGATTGTAAAATAATGACATATAAATACGATAAATAGTTGTCGGATTTAAATAACTTATGACTAATAATACACAATAATAAAATAATGATATAAAGAATAATAATACTTATGCTAAAGGTGAACATAAAATGTTCAACACACTGTATATATAACCTAAACACATAAAAGAACATAAATGTAATATAAACAAGGTTTCGGTCAGTCGAATCGAGATGAAAATTGACTCGGGTAGTATCCCACTAAAACAACACCTCGATTCCACGTTCGAGAACCAAAAAAAAGGGTTAGTACTTAAGATTATAATTAAATATATGAACATTTGATAAAACAAATAATGTTGAAAAGTTTGACGTGAAGATAACTAAAATGTTTAAAATATCGAATTACACAATGCACTACACCTGGGTACGGACCACAAGTGTTCACGAGATTTATGCTGAAGGTGAACGCAAAATTGTTTGAATAGCAACTCCGAAACACAAAAACTAAAGGGGTGGGCAAAACACTTCACACGGAGTTCAATTGTTAAAAACCGGTAGAATAATTGATGAGTAATTTATATATTTAATTTGACGTAATTTAATGTTTGTAATATTTGAATCGATAGCGGGGTTAATTAAAATAAACTGATAAAAAGTACTTACGCAAAATTTAACATAAACAATAAATACACATTGACGATGGGGCGAAATACGGTCCTGCATTCAGGAATGTGCGAACAAAGGAATGGCGTCATCAAAATACATCAGCTTCGAATACCACAATATTTAAGGAAGAGATCGAACCTAATTTTGTAGCAAAAACTTCAACGGATTGATTGAATTGCGTGGTGATTGGTTTTGTCGTTAAAACTCCAGTAAGATAAATTTGCATAAAGCTGTTGATTACATAAAACCAAATATGCATTCAATATAACCAAGTATTGGCGATCGTAATAATTGTCACAAGGACGGCCTTTTTCCATTAACACCCAGATCAACGGACAAAAGAAATTACACCAATTTCGGTAATTTTACCAGTATTACAACTACACACAAAACACAAGCGTTCGTCTTACTACGCCATTACCAGGGATCTTGTGGTTCTGCGCGCGCCACTCGACGTCAAACAAACAACTATTCTGGTCAACGCTAGATGGCGGACTTAGAAATTCAAAAATTATCGCGGGGAAAACGGAAATTGACGGGGAAAAAGTAAAAGATCATTACAAACTTGGTTACGTGGCTCATATATTTGAGACGGCGGTCCATGGAACCCCACAGCTACGTGACCGGGGTTTTCCAGGAGATTTTCTCATCGAACATCCAGACGCTGGACTTCTCAGGTTTCAAATAAGTTCTATAAACATGATTGCTGAACTTCTGCTCAAGTTTACCCCCATGGGCCAACTTTAGAACCACTTTTCTAACTCGTTGGTAGCCTCCTGGAGACGGATCGTGACTACTTCATGGTTGACAGAGGATATGTAGATCGCCATGTTATCTGCATATAAAGAAATTTTAGTTAGCTGGTTTGGAGGTTTGGGGATGTCGCTCATGTAAATGTTGAATAGTGTTGGCGAAAGAAGGAAGCCCTGTGGGACTCCGGACAGAATGGATCTCTGAGGAACGGGTGCCGTTCAGCTTGATCATGAAGTGCCGATTTTCGAGGTAGGAGGCTTGAATATTTGAATATTTGTTTAAAATAGCTTGAAAATTAGACCTTCATGCCAAACTTTGTCGAAAGCTTTCGACACTTCTAGCACTACTAAACCGGTGAACTCTTGTTTGTTGAAACCGAGGGTAACGTTTTCAACAAGTCGGATGGCCTGGTGGACGGTACTGTGTTATTTTCTGAAGCCAAACTGCTTGTCTTGGATGATTTTTGGATAATTCGCGAGGATTATTTTCTCCAGCAGCTTACCTAGGAATGGCAAGAGGCTGTTGGGGCGGTAGCTCTGGGGTTTCTTAGGATTACCGCCACGTCGGCGTTTTTCCAAACCTGCGGAAAATAGTTAAGGCGAAGACTCGCATTAACGATACTTGTTATAACGTACGCTGCCTTTTTAGGAAGTTGTTTTAGGGCGACATGCCGTCGGGGTCTGGGGATTTTAACCTCTTGAGGGCCCTGATCGCCAGGGCGACCTCTTCGAAGGTAGCCGGGGTGATGAAGTTTGCTTTGGGGTGTGAAGGTTACTTGGTTTCCAGGTTATCGGCGACGGTTTCCACCTTCTGGAGGATTCCGCTGTCTGGGGGTTTTATTTTGCCTTGGAGGGCGCTTGCCATGCGCCAGGCGGTGAAGTGTTTGTAAGTGTTAGACTATAGAAAAGCACGTGGACTGCTAATAGAATGAGTGACGTCATCCGCTGAAAATCGATTGCGAGCTTCTGATCGGTTGAGCTCTTTAAAATTAACAATTTTCTATTAATGGTCACGATTTTTCAAAAACGAAAGCATCGATCTTATTAAAATTTTGCACACTTCTTCTAGATAAGATTTTGTCTAGTGATTGAACGAAAGTTTTTTTTCTTTGATCACAACTTATTTTACATGTCAATACATGGGGTAGATTTTACCGAAAATTGTACTATTTGGGATACAAATCTGCATTCAAATTTCAATTTTTTATAATCCTTTGCGGTGAGTCTAGGTGGGCTATACACACTTACTAACAGAAAATATTTGGTTTTTTATATTAGATAAAGCTATCAGGAGTTATCCTGACCACTGCGAGAATACTTTTTAGGCTTCTATACAAAGTATAACAAGAAGCCTTATGATCTGCTTTCAAAGGGATCTTCTAAAACCAGGTCTAATAAAATACTAATTATTGTAGGTACAACATAATATTAAACATTCGCAGCATTAACTTTATTGTTCAATAAAATTAAGTCATAATTAAAATATTCAGGAAATACATAAAATAAGAATACAAAAAATAATAAACGTCTACAGCTTAAAAGAAGAAACAATTTAAATTACTAATGCTAACAATGCTTCCGTAGCAAAATGTGGATGCGTTTCAACTAACGATTTCCACCCATAAGTTTTAACAACCTCAGAAGAATGAGCAACCAAAAACTTTTTTGCTTGAACTTTCAATTGTGATGTATTATAGATAGATGCAACGCGAAAAATTTCGGCGGCATTTTCGGTAGACAAACTTGCGCACAATTCTTTTTCACACATGAGTTTCAGAGTTTTCAAGGCATACTTCTCAGCGACGAATAACAAATCCATTGTCATAAGCCCCAGGCGTGGTGCTTCTCCGGAGTAGATGTAGCATAACATTTCTTCCAATATTTCCGGATCGACATCCTTGATTTCAACCCGATTAGTTTTATTTTCTTGCATTTCGTGCGAAAACATGGCTTCAAAAACAGAACTTCTTGCCGATAAAATTAGCTTATGCGCCTTCATTTCTTTCCCTTCCGCGCACAGAGTTACATCAAAAAACTTTTGAGTTTTAAGCAGAACACCAAAATCATATGGTAGATCACATTTTGGTTTTGGAATAGTTAGTGTCCCTGATTTGTTGAGTTTGTCTTGCGCAATGCTAATAATTTCACAAAATATAGTCAACTTGTCGTCTGGCAACATTCCATTTTCGGCATCAAATATAAAATTACGAGTTACAAATTTATCAAAACCCCAATTCTTTCCTGGCAGATACAACTTACGATTAGTCTGACAAGTATTAACGAGTTCGTATCTTGCATTCAAAACACTGACTCTGATTTTAGTTTCAACTTCTCTTAGTATATCCGAAGAATCAACTAATACGAGAAATACTGATACATAATTTTTACAGTCCTCATTGAGACCTAACGGGTACAATTGCAAATACCACCTTGTTCCATTAAAGGTCTGTTCTGGAAATGTGGGCGAATATATTACAGAACCCGATTCTTCGCTGCAAATACTGTAATTTTTTATGCTCCAAGTAAATGTAATTTTCTTAAGTTGCGGTTTTGTGGTAGCCCAATTTTCGGAAACATGAGTAATAAGTTTTGTGGTCCTTCCTTTTACTTCACTTTTTTGTGTCATAGTGAAATGCTATGAAAATAGAAATTTATTATTAATTGATTTACTGCACCACCTAAATATTAGGAAACAACAAAATTTGAAGTTTACATACATGCAGATTTAAGTAAGAAATTAGAGAGAATTAAGTAAACTAATTCGAAGTCGGAAAAATAAAGATTTCGATTTTTTAAGGGTTTGGAGGGGGGGGGGCAGATAAAAATTAATGGTAATCGGAAAATATCTTAATACAGTTGTTTCGATTTATCAGATTTTCTTTAGGTAACTACAATAAAAGATTAATGCCCAGTTTCAGCAACTTTAATTTAGGAATTTAATCATAGATTAAATATTTAATCATAGATTAAGTCCGATTTGGGTTTTAGCAATATAATTTTTAACACAGGTTAAATTTAATCAATGATTAGCGTAATCATAGATTAAATCTGTAGTTTGGGTTGTAGCAACGTTAATTTATGCTTAACACAGGTTAAATACCCAAAGTATTTAATTACTAGTTGACCAGTGATTAAAGTTAAATTACCAAAAACCTAACCTCCGTTTATTATAGAAAAGTGTGTAAATACGCAATTAATATAAATTTGACCGTCTCATACAGAGAAAACCAGAGAAAAAAATGATTACAATTTTGTTTAAAATGTTTTTTTCAAATTCCAGGCGTGATAGGTGCCATCGACTGCACACACGTGCGGATTAATTTTTAAAGCTTTATTAAATTTACAATAAAATAAAATAAAAGTTTAATATTTTTTTATGAGCACCCCAGTACTTTTTGAGAAAAAAAATTCAGTTATTAACAAATTAACAATTTATTTATCAATATCACGTAATTTTACATTTAGTAGCCGCAATTGTCTTCCTTCTCTACTTCTTATAATTTTTTGTTCTTTTCTGTGCCATTTCAGTAAAATATATGTAAAATATAAAATATTTCAATGAACTGTATTCACAGAATATAGGTTATAAACCTCACTTGTTGATAATTTTCGAACTAATTGAACTACTTGCATAGTATGAAGTAGGCGTTGTTGTCGTTTCAGGAGTACCACCATAACTATTCTACACATAATCCGAGATTAACTAATTACATATTAGAAAAGGTTGCTACAACCCATTCAAAATTTAACAACGGATTATTTTTAATTTGTGTTAACTAACACAGGTTAAGGTTAAGGTTGCTGAAACCGGCCCTAAGATATTCCATTGAATTGAGAAGCTCAAAGGACACTCAAACTATTGACATCAATACTCAAAATTTGATTTACTGTATATTTTTATAAAATATAAATATTTTAGGTACTTCGAATGATATAATAACAGATATTTTATTAAGCTTACCTTATAACGTGTACTATGATAACGTAACTTCAAATTGCACTAAATAAACTAAAACTAAAATCCACCAGATAGAAAATGTGTTTACTACTACGTCGTCGGGTTTCACAATAGCGTCAAAACTGAGAAGTTAATTTTTACAATAAACCAGACAAAGATCGCGTGAGTTTTAATCTTCATAGTCAGTCAAACAAATAAGACAAGATTATAATTTATAATAAGTTAATTTAGTAAATATAGCTTTCATAGAAATGTAACTTAAAAAGCGAATCCCTTGTTCTTCGTGATGAAAACAAAACCGCCAAACTGCATCACAAGGAACTCTGTCAAAAATATACCAATGCTAGGGTACCAGGTATGGAAACATGGTTGTGCCCTAGTAGTTGTAGGGTTGTTGGTGATAAATTTGGACATATTTAGCTTCAGATCTCAAAGAAGATAGATCCGTGCCTCTTCAATATCTTCAGTCACATACTTCCAACCCCAATCAACAGTCAAACAGTTTCTTTCGGTCCGTGTTAATTGTCGAACGTCTCCAAAAGTTGTTAGACGACCTCGAAAAATGTTTACGTATCTGGCGCAACGGGGTTTACCCGTCTTTACAATACGTTTTTCCGACCATTTCGACAATTTTGCTTATTTGGACCATTACAATATTTTGGGAAATTATCGAAATCCCTAACCAAATATAGCCAACCCTTGGCCATAACCGAAAACGACATTAGAGAAATTTTCCGGGACGAGATGCGATCACTTAAATCTGAGATTACTTCCAAGCCAATGGCTTTAAAATATTCGGAAGTTTTGTTCCCTCGAAAGGTCGAATTATCATCGTTATATCTACGGCGGCTTCTTCCAATAAATCGCACAAGGAGGTCATCAAGAGTTTTAAGGAATCCATTTCATTTCGGAAAAGGAATTATGGACTGGAGATAATAAAGTTGTATAATAAAGATGCATTGCCAGCGTCACAAGAGCAAAGTGCCAAAATTATCAAAGTCATCGTTCCGGAATTACTCCAACCCGATTAAGAAGGTATGGGTCATAGATCCGGTACTTCGCAGTGCCAGTACAACAAGGCAAAACAAAGTAGATAGATCCGCAAATTATCACCACAAAGAATAAGATGAAAGTATGGATCAAAGTGATAGGTACTTTATTTTTTATTCAAATTTTCTATGGGCGATTAAAAAATATATAAAATTGAGATTTAAAGATTTAGGGGCGAGATGTCACCTAGTTTGCTCTTACTCATCCACAGAGTGTCGATGTTCACCAGAGGGCCTTGCTAAGAAATTCTGTGAAGTTCTCTATTCGAACCCCCAATTTCCGCAACGAACGAACCAGCCGAAATAATAGAAATTATTAAAATTTGAAAGGCTTCGTCATAATATTAAAAGCTATAACAGTGACGGTCCTTGCCCTTCTTCAATGGGAGGGCATAACATTTAAAGAAAAAGAAACCCTAGAAATTTATAGTATTTTTATATCCAGAGTAATTTCGTTGCAAAGAAGTTTTAAGCGATATAACCTTGGGGATAAATGCGAATATTTTAAGAAATTGAGACTTACATGTGACCTCCATGCTTTGGATGTGTAAAAATGTTTCTATAATCTGCAACAACCCGATTGCTTACTGACACACAAGTGGTCCATAGATTAGTGAAAGTAGATTATAAATTCTCTGTAAAACTCTATATTGGACCACTTTCTAGACCTAATGTGTGATTACAAAGTTGCTAATGTTTTACCATTTTTTAAGGATTATATTCAGGAATAAATCTGGGCCATACCGGCGACCTAAACGCTGCGAAAACGTCGGTGGTAATATTGCATTTTATCTTTAAATGGGTAACAAAGTTGCTGGGACTCTGTTGCGGCGTTCTAGTCGCCGGTGTGACCCTCGTCCTAAAGTTTCCCAATTCAAAAAATGTGAAATCCACTTTTCTGGATGGGATTTAGGTTAGAAATTATTTTCTTTGTAAGTATAATTTTATTCCCTCTACCTAAAGTCATTAGTTTTCAACCTATGGGTCGCAACCTCTCTTTATCCTGAAAGAGTCTGTCGTTTACTAAATTAAATTCCATCCGCAGAAATTTCCATGATTTTTTTTAACATTGTAGTGTTTTTAAATCTGATTTATCCAGAAATTAATGGATTTAGAATATCTATATTTTCTTTGAGATTGAGATGTTGAGAATATGAGAAGCAACGCCCAATGGTTAATTAGCTGAAAACTCTTGATAGGTAATTTTTCTCTAAATGTGGACCGCAAAGTATTGTTTATTATAAATTCTTAGAATTTATCGTTGGATTATAGCCGTCGAAGATTTTTACTTAAAATTCTAGCCATCTAGTACGTAATTTTGTCTAGGTGGTGGACCATCCATTAAGCATTACAGAAAATCATTATAATATTATGTCAATTAAGATGGCCAAAAAATCAGAAGAAGTAAATTTGTATGTTCTGCTCTTGGGGAGTCGTGATACAAAATAGGTTCGAAGAAGTAACCAAATAGTAATTTTCACTGTACACCTCCGGAGCACTGAAATTGAGTTATTTACAAACACAATAAAGTTCACAATATTTAATTTAAAAATTTGGTTCACTATTTGGGTCCTTATTTGTTTCCTATTAACTTCCCAGATAAGATACAATCTGTTACAAGTAACAATAATTATTATTATCATTCATTGACTACAGAACATGACATGACACAGTTGAGGCTTACTCAATAGTGGGCCTCAATTACATTCATAGGCATTGGGTCCTTATTAAGGCTAAAAGATTGTTTTATATAGGTATGAAGTAAATTTTACAAAAAATTTAATGCTAAAACCACTGTTGTGCAGACCCCTTTTATGTCAGATGAACAGGACAAAACCTCTTCCTGAAAATCTAAGGAGAACTATGTTATGCTGGAAAAATTTTTAAAAATTAACGGGATTCTTATGAGGGCCATATCTCCGAAACCGTAGAGGTTACAATATTTTCTCGTTTTAATGTTTCTCATATAGGCGGATCCAACCGAGGTCTTTGGGGGTGGGGAGTAAATTAATAACATAATAAAGAAAAAAAGGTGAATTACATTTTTTATCGCAATTTTAGTACATTTAATCGGTTCCTTGTAACATTTCAAATGTTACTAATGCCGACCCTGTCGCCATTTATGATCAATTACCACCTGATCAAATTTATTTTCGAATTTTGTAATTTTATTTAACGATTTTTGTCAAAAGACATTTAATTAATTTCTCTATTTTGTATATATTTATTATTTCTGATGAAAAGATCCAAAAAATCAAATGCCATCAATTTCAATACTGTACTAGTTTCCATGGCGTATTAAAAAGCGTCGGTCAAAGTTACTCGCCTACTTTTTTTATGCCGAATGAAGGTTAGCGTTCAGAAGTCGCACCTACTACACGCTTTATTTAGTGCTCCAAGTTTTTGACCAATTTTAAAGTAATTAATGATAATTACTACCAGTTTTTTTGTGCAGTTAGGGGCTGTTCATGTATTACGTAAGACGTTTAGGGGGCGGGAGGGGTAGCTGACATCTTATTTTTTCTTACTCGGGGGAAGGGGGGTCAAGACAATTTATTACGTAAGATTTTATTTTTTTAATTAAATTTCAAAATTTGAAAATTATTTAATTTAATTTAGGTGCTGTTGGTATTAATGTTAATGTGAAACACAATACTATTAATTATTTACATTCGAAATGAATAAAAGCAAATTTTCGGGAGTAGCACGAATTTATTCACCTGAAATCGACAAATTTCCTATAGAGATTCGGAAAGCTGAACGTTTTTATAGTAGAATTGAAAAAGACATATTTTAATAATTTTTGGTTACTCTCTCTAAAAAAGTCTATTATATGATAAAGTCTATTAATATATCGTCTGTGTATTAGTTCTAATACCTCGTATCCCCAAAATGCAAGTTCTGAGATAAATGGAAAAAACTGTTTAATTTTGCATAATATGCACTTTAACAAACGAGGTATTAGAAAACCGTTTTAATACTTAAACTAATTTTTTTTGGCTACGTGTAATTATAAAATGGTCAAGTGTGGCTTACAGCATACAAAAACATCATAACCCGATTTTCACATTTTTGTGGCTTACGAGGTATTAGAACTACACAGACGATATACTCTATATATTATAAAAAATATTTAAAAAAAATGTTTATTATAAAAAAGTCAGGTGAAAATCGAGCGTCATTGCAATTTTCAAAAATGTGCTGTATTTAACAATACTGGCGCTCAGCAACAAACTATTAGACTTATAGAGAAAATTAACTAAGATAGAAGTTGTAGTAAATTTTATTCTCTGTAAGATTTATAGAAGTCATTTTCGTCCTCAAGTCAACTGGTAAGGAAATATTGCGAGGAAACATTTTGTTTTCGCCATTTCTTTTTAAATGGCGGCACTTCCGGGCGCACGGCTGAAATAGAACTTTGTTTAAAAATATTTTGCCGAAAAACATAATTTTCACTCCTTCATAAATAATTTCAACTGCAGACGAAGAATTCGGTAAGAAGCTCAGGGTTCCTAGAGGACGTTTCTTATTATACAATTACCTAACGAAATCCGTCGAAAAATCGCATAAGACCGAGTTTGGATTTTTTTTGCAATTTTCTTACACTATAAAGTAATTTGTGTGAATAACATTTTTTTAAATATAAAATAAACATAATATCTTCATTAATTTCACTTTTAATGTTTAATAACTATCTGACTTCTCATTGGCTAATAATTTATCTTACGTAAGATTAGTGAGGGGGGGAGGGGGTATACATTTTCTTATTTTTTCTTACTAGGGGGAGGGGGGGAGTCTAAAAGTAGGAAAAAACGTCTTACGTAATACATGAACGGCCCCTTACGTTCACCGAATGTCCAGTGACAATTCGAGTAATTTATTTCGACTCAACGATTTTTTTAATAATCGAAATACCGATTTATAAAAATTGGAAATCGATAGACGCCATCACAAATTTTCATCGACAGACGCAGTAGTAAACCGAATTATCCTGGCTACGCGCAATCGAACTAATGGTGTATTGTCAAATAAATATCATAACAAACTTTTGGATAATAAAAACTGAGAAAGACGTTGACGATAACCAATTCAAATCAATTGAGGCAGAAGCTAATTCCAATCATTCATCCATTTGGAAACATCAACATCAACAAAAAAGCAGTATCATATTTTATTAATTTTATTCAGATTTCAGAAAAGAACTATAAAAACCTGATTCAGAAATTGAATGTACCGAGGGGGGAACGACAGATCTGTAGGTTCCAGCTACGTACATTTGTGCCCATCAAACGTGAGTAATTGCATTGCTCACTATATAATTTTGGTTCGCTTTGTGTTAACAACTTTTAATTCTGTTAGTGTGCTAACACCTTTTACTATTGCTTCCGTAGTTATCTGTATTTTGCTTTTTGGTAGCATAGTAACAATAATTTATGATCTGTGAATCACTTCATTTTAGTGTATCGTCACGACTTCGTCAAGACGAGGCTACGATCTTTTCAGACGAACACTCAATTATTTGTAAATATTTTAATTATTGTAATATTAAGTTTATTATATTGTACCAAGAGATTTCGTTTAGTTCAAATATTGTCATTTTAAGTTACACAAAGTGTACGTTATTTTCTGTTCACTCAAGAATTTTATTTTTTTATGTTTTCTTATTAAATGGTTATTGAACGATTAAGCATCGGTGTTTGTTTATTAACCTTTTTGGCGCCCCGAGCATTTAGTACCAGTAGCAGGAAAATACCGAACCCCGAACACTCGAATTACACCAGAGTAACCCTCGCTCTACGACTAAGGCGTAAAAAACCACGAGCTAGCCAACCTGTTGAACATCTACGGTTATCAAAGTGGACTTGTAACGACTAACGAGGAAGTGGTTATCCTTGGTTAGATTATTTAAGTTAAAGTGGTTACAAACTAAGTGGCGCCCATCCGTCGGAGCTCGAATCCCACTGTCTTTTTACAAACTAAGTGGCAGCTCGAACGCTACAAACGAAGTGGCATCCATCGTCAAAGCTACGACCACATGCTCTTTTATAATTTTACTAAAAAACTTTCCAATATTCTCACTCAAGGTACTAAATATCAAATCATTATTTCATATTACGAGGAACAGAACAGAACTAACGAAATCTCTTACAATAATATCGCAACGATCTTTCTCAATTTCAACGAACTCTATTTTATAAATATTTTAACGACTTTAATAACATCACACATCTCTCTAAATTTTATAATTGCATTACGAATCTTTCTAAAAATAATATTAACAAAATGAGGTATTTAAACCGTTTATCCGCTGAAGAGCTATCTTTTGAACTCGAAATACGAGGCAAAGGTTACCTGCATCTTAATGTGCAGCAGAAACGCGCATCCTTAAGAGCAGCCTTAAGGGAAAAAGTAGAAACCGCACCACCACGAGTGGAATTAAATATTTCAGAGCAATTACAGGTATGTCGTTCTAAATTAGCCGTTACTGAACAGTCCGTTCAGGATCTTATTGATTCGCCGTGTACTAATGACTGCGAGAAATGTTTAGCGAGACTCGACCACATAGTCGCAAGAATCGACTACTGCTTATTAAATTTAGAACTTTCGGAAGAGCAAAAGCTCGAAGCAACGAACCTCAAAATAAAATGTAATCAATTAATCGAGAGAGCCGAAATTATGATTGACTCCCCTGCGACAAGAGAAAATGATCTTTCGATGGCATTTGAACAAATCCAAATTAATCAGTCACTGCCAAATGTCGAAATGGACCAGCCTTCAGCCGTCCAAAACGTTCAATTACAGGGTGAGCATAGCTCCACGCCCGTCAGGCAAGGAGAAAATTTAAATCATAATGAAAGTCAAAACATCAGTACTAGTCAAAATATTCAAAATGATCCACAACACTCGCTTACGCCGCCAAATCCACAATTTAGTAATTTTCAACCTCCCCAAATGCAAATAGCACAAAATCAACCTATTTATTATGCTCCCACCAAACCTGATACTGTTAGTCGGTGGAATATAAAATTTTCAGGAGATTCTAAATCTCTAGGGGTGAATGCGTTCCTAGAACGTATTAATGAATTACGTATCTCGAGACATGTCTCGGAAGCTGCGGTTTTCGATAGCGCAATCGACTTATTCGAGGGTACAGCCTTAACTTGGTTTAGATCAATTAAAAAGTATGTACATACATGGCGCGATCTTGAATACCAGATTAGACACACTTATTTGCCGACGAATTATGATGAATCGTTGTGGCAAGAAATCATTAATAGGAAACAGGGTGAAACGGAACCGGTACGCGACTTCATTGCTGCCATGACCAATTTAATATCAAGGTTATCATACACGGAAAGTCCTCATAGAGAACTTTATTACATCAAAGAAAATTTATTACCCAAATACCAGAAACAGCTACTTTTTCGTAACATCAACAGCGTGCTTGAACTAGTTGATGCTTGCAAAGCAATCACAGAAGTGTATGATAAAGAGGAAACTCGTAAATTTCACGTCCCCACAGTCCGTCCTCTAGAACCAGAGTTAGCCATGCCCAGTAATTATAATAATCGTACACGCGCACAAAGACATGAAGTTCATTCCATGCAAGCGCAAGGCAAAAATTATAATTCCCGAACTTACGGAAAGCGAGCCGTATCGGCCAACGCTAAATGCTTTAATTGCCATGGTACGGGACATTTTTATCACACCTGTCCACAAGAACGACGCATTTTCTGTTATATCTGTGGTACTTCCGATGTCACCTATCCTACTTGCCCCAAGTGTTCAAAAAACGCCGGAAGGCCGGAATGAACCGTAGCCAGTTCACTTCCAGCCCATTTTTAATGAAGGCTAATAGCGCCGAGTGGCAACAATGGTTGATAAACATCAAATCTTTTTGCAAAGCTCCTGAAGCTAAGGTAGAGACACTTTTCACGCATCGACCTTTTGATAATCGAGCGTACTTATACGTCAATATCCTTGGTAGGAAGTTGCTTGCTTTTCTTGATCCTGGTGCGAATCAATCTGTTTTGGGCCGCAAAGGGCTATATTTACTAAATATTTTAAATCTAAAAATTAATGATTACGACAAAATACCGCTGCGATCAGCAGACGGGACTTATCAAAAAGTGCTAGGTACAGTAGTATTACCACTTGAATTAGAAGGCCATACAAAAAATATAACCGCAATAGTCACTAACACCGTTGATTATCCACTAATATTAGGGTATGAATTTTGCAAACTTTTTAAAATAAAAACAGATTTCGGCGCAGATTCATACACTATTCCATCAGAATTAAATGCCTTAAACACCGACAAAATTATACATTCTCGATTAGATCTGGATTATGAGCAAGTCCAACAGCTCGACAAAGTCATTTCAAAATTTAAGACACTAGCTCCAGCAGAGTTAGGTAGAACCAATATGGTTCAACATGTCATAGACACGGCAGAGGCCACTCCAATCAAGCAGCGTCATTATCCACTGTCACCGGCTATGTTAGCAAGAGTTAATGCGGAGGCGGATGAGATGCTACGCCTAGGCGTCATCAAAAGGTCGCACTCCAGTTGGAATTCGCCGATAGTCATGGTGAAGAAAAAAGACGGAGACCTCCGGTTTTGTTTTGATGGTCGAAAGTTGAACGAAGTGACCAAACCCGATGCCTACCCACTACCTTTTATAAATGACATACTAGATCGTTTGCGCGATGCTAGATATCTATCATCGATAGATCTACGCAAAGCGTTTTGGCAAGTTCCTTTGTCTAAAGAATCTTGCGAGAAAACCGCCTTCACCATCCCCAGGCGCGGATTGTTTGAATTCAATGTCCTTCCTTTCGGTCTTAATAATAGTGCCCAAACGTTGCAAAGGCTCATGGATTCCATTTTCGGTCCAGAATTTACGGGCGTATTCGTCTATCTAGACGACATAATTATTATTTCCGAAAGTTTTGAAGAACATTTGAAACTTTTAACTGAGGTGTTTAAACGCTTGAAAAAGGCAGGGCTTACTATAAATCTAAACAAGTGTGAATTTTGCCGAGAATCACTTAAATACCTAGGCTTTGTTATTGACGAAAAAGGTCTTCGAACCGACCCCGATAAGGTAGAGGCAATTAACAATTACCCCGTACCTAAGACTTCCACCGAAATCAAAAGATTTCTAGGCATGGCAGGGTGGTATAGGAGGTTTATACCCAATTTTTCATCCGAGGCCGCTCCTATCTTGCACCTTCTGAAAGGACGCGCCAAGGGTCAAAAAATATCTTGGAATGAGGACGCACACCGAGCTTTTAATAATCTAAAAAATCTTCTAACTACATCTCCTATTCTGTCAAGTCCTGATTTTGCTCTTCCATTCATAATTCAGACCGACGCAAGCGATTCTGGACTGGGAGCAATTCTAGTTCAAGGCGAGGGTGAAGATGAAAGAGTAATCGCTTACGCGAGCCGCACACTAACCCGCAATGAGTTAAACTACCACGCCATGGAAAAGGAGTGTTGTGCCATCCTTTTCGGCATAGAAAAGTTCCGCCCTTACATAGAAGGCGCCCGATTCACCGTTATCACTGATAATCAAGCGCTAAAGTGGCTTGGTACTGTCAAGTCCCCTTTAGGCAGAATCGCTAGGTGGAGCGTACGCTTAAATCAGTACGATTTTAACATCATCCATCGCAAGGGTAAATTCAATGTAGTGGCAGACGCTTTATCTAGAGCCCCTGTGAATATTCACATGATAACAGTTGCACCCGCCGATATCGATGATTGGTACCAGAAAACCATTGACAAAATCCAAGCTAGCCCAGATAAATATCCTAACTTTAAAATCGAGGACGGCTTAGTTTACAAGTATGTTGCTAATAAGCACAACTTGGTTTCGAATCTTGTCGAGTGGAAAGTACTCGTGCCAAAATCACGTCGTCGTGAAATCATGGTGGATTGCCACGATAATCCCTTGAGCGGACACTTTGGTGTATTTAAAACGCTAAACAAAATCAATGAATTGTACTATTGGCCCCGTATGAAAACTGATATCACCAAGTATGTCTTACGGTGTGAAATTTGCACAGCCAGCAAAGCTTCGAATTTGCTTAGGCCAGGTTTTATGGGAAAGGAGAAACGAGTCAAGTACCCCTTTCAGATAGTTTCTATTGACCTTATGGGACCTTTTCCCAGGACAAAAAAAGGCAATACTTCTCTTTTAGTTATATCTGACTGGTTCACGAAATTCGTTCTCGTCCAGCCCCTAAGGCAAGCCACCGCAGCGGCCGTAGTTAAATTTGTTGAGGAAACTTTCCTTCTTTTCGGTGTTCCTCAAGTCGTAACAACCGACAATGGTCCTCAATTTGCCGGCAAAATGTTTAAAGATCTTATGGCAGAATATAAGGTACAGAAAGTTTGGCCAACGGCAAACTATTCTCCCCAGGCTAACTCTGTCGAACGGACAAACCGAGTGATCGGGACATGTCTACGTTCCTTCGTGGAAGATGACCATAGGTCATGGGACACGTATATCCACAAGATTGCACACGCCATCCGCAATGCCGTGCACGAAGTCACAGGATACACTCCATCTCTCTTAAACTTCGGTAGGTCAGTACCGAATAGCGGTGACTATTATGGAAAATTGGACTCGGGTGAACCGAGGGAATTTTCTTTAGAAGGTCGTGAGCAATTGCTGACCGACATGAATGGTTTAAGCGAGCTACACCGAAAAGTAGTCGATAAAATAAGATCAGCGTATAAACGCAATAAGGCCCATTATGACCTAAGAAAACGACCTTTAACATTTAAGCGTGGGGACATTGTGTGGAAACGCAATTTTGTACTTTCCAGCGCTCCAGACAAGTTCTCCAAAAAATTAGCACCCAAGTACACCAAGTGTAAAGTTGTGGAGGTGACCGGTTCTGTCACTTATCGTCTTAAAGACGAAAGAGGCAAAGACGTAGGTGTTTATCACGTCAAGGATTTGAAAGCAAATCCTAATTAATGTAAATTTTTGTAAATAGTAGTGTGTAATTTTGTATATTTTCTGACTTCTAACGCCAACATTTTTATTAGTGTAGTTTGGGCGGTCATTGGTCTAAGGGATTTGAGAGTTTACTAGATTCCCATAGTGAAACTCACATTTTCGATTCACCCAGGTGAAATTTTATTTAATTATGTCTTTCACATAAGACATGAAGTGCCAGCTTCCACCTAACTTTTCCCCCGGTACTACAGTTTTGCTTAAGAGCAAAGTAGTTACCTTGTTTTATTGTGACGCAGTTCGACGACTAGGGCTTTAGGAAAGTTAACGTTCTTCCTAATGGTCAAGTCGAACCTTCACGACTTCGGTAAGGAGATTTCCTCGAAGTACATTCAGCTGAATATTTCAGCCACAAACCTCATACCGCTATGAAAGGACTGGTTTTTCCTTTGGTCAACCCAGACGAGTCCACTCTGTTTTTTGGTCTCTGAGACAAGGCGTTTCGTCTTGCCATGTTCTCGTCGACGAACACCATAACTTTCTTTAGGCGTTTCGAAACAATCGAAGGATTGCTCGAAACAAGTCGAAGTTATGCCGAATCGAAAGCCGTGACCAATGCACTTATACCACTCTACACACCTTTATGTTTTTTTATTTGTTTATGCGCCAGTTTATATAATTTTTGATGAAGTAGAAGGAATGTGGGAGATTAGTGACCTCCACATTCGTGATAACCATTTCAGCTCTTCCATGCGAGCTTAACTCGAAACTAGGTAGGCCTAGAGGCCGCACAGATCTTACCTAGCAATAGCTTTCTTTCGCCAGCTATTGATTTTTGGGGGGGGCCGTGTAACATTTCAAATGTTACTAATGCCGACCCTGTCGCCATTTATGATCAATTACCACCTGATCAAATTTATTTTCGAATTTTGTAATTTTATTTAACGATTTTTGTCAAAAGACATTTAATTAATTTCTCTATTTTGTATATATTTATTATTTCTGATGAAAAGATCCAAAAAATCAAATGCCATCAATTTCAATACTGTACTAGTTTCCATGGCGTATTAAAAAGCGTCGGTCAAAGTTACTCGCCTACTTTTTTTATGCCG
The DNA here is from genome assembly GCA_932274525.1 of Podabrus alpinus. Taxonomy (NCBI): domain Eukaryota; kingdom Metazoa; phylum Arthropoda; class Insecta; order Coleoptera; family Cantharidae; genus Podabrus; species Podabrus alpinus. Next base: position 65,340,174 of record OW026456.1, on the reverse strand, counting down.
AATGAAGGTTAGCGTTCAGAAGTCGCACCTACTACACGCTTTATTTAGTGCTCCAAGTTTTTGACCAATTTTAAAGTAATTAATGATAATTACTACCAGTTTTTTTGTGCAGTTACGTTCACCGAATGTCCAGTGACAATTCGAGTAATTTATTTCGACTCAACGATTTTTTTAATAATCGAAATACCGATTTATAAAAATTGGAAATCGATAGACGCCATCACAAATTTTCATCGACAGACGCAGTAGTAAACCGAATTATCCTGGCTACGCGCAATCGAACTAATGGTGTATTGTCAAATAAATATCATAACAAACTTTTGGATAATAAAAACTGAGAAAGACGTTGACGATAACCAATTCAAATCAATTGAGGCAGAAGCTAATTCCAATCATTCATCCATTTGGAAACATCAACATCAACAAAAAAGCAGTATCATATTTTATTAATTTTATTCAGATTTCAGAAAAGAACTATAAAAACCTGATTCAGAAATTGAATGTACCGAGGGGGGAACGACAGATCTGTAGGTTCCAGCTACGTACATTTGTGCCCATCAAACGTGAGTAATTGCATTGCTCACTATATAATTTTGGTTCGCTTTGTGTTAACAACTTTTAATTCTGTTAGTGTGCTAACACCTTTTACTATTGCTTCCGTAGTTATCTGTATTTTGCTTTTTGGTAGCATAGTAACAATAATTTATGATCTGTGAATCACTTCATTTTAGTGTATCGTCACGACTTCGTCAAGACGAGGCTACGATCTTTTCAGACGAACACTCAATTATTTGTAAATATTTTAATTATTGTAATATTAAGTTTATTATATTGTACCAAGAGATTTCGTTTAGTTCAAATATTGTCATTTTAAGTTACACAAAGTGTACGTTATTTTCTGTTCACTCAAGAATTTTATTTTTTTATGTTTTCTTATTAAATGGTTATTGAACGATTAAGCATCGGTGTTTGTTTATTAACCTTTTTGGCGCCCCGAGCATTTAGTTCCAGTAGCAGGAGAATACCGAACCCCGAACACTCGAATTACACCAGAGTAACCCTCGCTCTACGACTAAGGCGTAAAAAACCACGAGCTAGCCAACCTGTTGAACATCTACGGTTATCAAAGTGGACTTGTAACGACTAACGAGGAAGTGGTTATCCTTGGTTAGATTATTTAAGTTAAAGTGGTTACATCCTTTTCAATATTTAAAAATTAATGGAGGGGGTTATAATTAAAACTAAAGTAATTTTGATAATAACTATTTTGGACATACGAGTTATATCTATTAGAAACTGTTCCTATCTTTATGGTTTTTACCATACCTTTTCCAATAACTTTTAGAATTTGATTATTTTATTAATGTCCATAATTTTTAACTTGTAGAATAATGGTGTGGGGGGGGGGGGTTCTTGCCCTCGACTTTGTCTCAGAAAAACACTTTACACTCAGGATTATGTATATATCGTAATATACTACAAGCAGAATATTTTCGAAACAATATATAAATTGTAGGAAATTGCAAGAATTTCTTCATTTTCATAATATATAGTAATTCCAACTTTTCCAACAAGTTAACAATACAATGTGATATGATAGAAACTGGGCGTTCTAGGAGGTGCGCTATCTGTAGTAAATTGTCTGTGGTATAATATAAATTGTATAGTAAATGGGAAGGGGAATAAAAACAGATGACAACTGACCCATCGATAATGAACATGATTCCGACATAACACCCATACCTAGCATCTCCGGTGCACCAATTTCGCCTTTTGAAGCCGAAAGAGAGCGCCTAAACATCCTAATCGACAAGTTGGTGGCAAATCTGCTCGAGGGCACCAGGAGAATGGAGCGAGTACGTGACAAGCTTTATAAAGAGCTACAAGACGCCATCATCATGCGTAACTAACTTGAAGACGAAAGAGCAGACTTGATGAAAGACCTCAAGATATTCAAAGTCTATAAAGCTGACGTCTTACTCGAGCACAAAAGAATCCTCCAACCCGAAAAATCACCTATTGTATTATTTTATGCTTTGTACGTATTACTTTACTGCATTTTTACAATGCAACAACAATTTTATAATGCTGATATTGCACTCTGCTGATATTATATTATTTGTAACTCGAAATTCTGTAGATGCCCAATTGTCCAAAACTTGAGTGGTAAGTTCTTTAAAACAGGTTAAGCGCCAAGGAAATTTGATCAAACTTTCCCTCAGAACCAATATGTTTTTCTGTTAAATTCTCGTGGTTCTGTGTATCTTGTAGCTATTGTACTATATACCTATGTAGTTTCGATAAGTTTTGGAAGCTCAAAATTCAAAAAAATGACGGTGGACATCGGTGTCCGCTGTGGCCCAGCGCTACTCTCAGCGGACTACGAAATATTACTACCAATAAGCTAAGACCACTTTCTGATTCAACAGGGCCATAGCAGACACGTTAGCATGACGAATTTCATAAGATAGTGTCTGATTGACCTGTTAAGATAGACAAATATTCATAAATCGAGCGGACACCGGTATCCGCAACGGCCCATGAGGAAAAAACCATGGCGGACGCCGGTGTCCGCCCTGGCGCTGAACCTGTTAGAACTTCCACTTTCCCCAGATTCCTCCGTCATAATAAAATTTATTGTTATGAATTTACTATTGATGCACTTCAAATTAATTACTTATTAAGCTATATTTTAAATAAAAAGTTATTATTTAATTTACCTTGAACAAAATAATTATATCAATGTAAAATTTATATTGTTTATCTTGGGTTCGATATTTTGAGGAATAATAGATTTATGAATTCGATTTTCGTCGGGTAATGTTAATATGTTTTCTTTATTGTGGTTTCATCAAACGAAAGTTAGCAAAAAGTTAACTATTATAAATATTTATGTGTTTCCACAAGAAATCAAAATATAATAACAAGACAAATTTTAACATTTTATTTCCGAATAAATTAATAACACCACATATTTTCTAAAATATTTTTTAAACATACCTAAGGACGTCACTATTGACGAACAATTGCGAATAGCAAAATATCAGCAAATAAATTATGTATCTGAGAAAGACAGTAAATGTTTTGATGGATATATCAAAAAATTCTTGGTGGAAATTTAAGGTGCGAGGCCGAAGGGCGAGCTAAGTTTGGCGGCTCCAAATCGCCAACTTCGTTGAACCAGGCGGTAGAGCCACCGTTCCTGGTTCCTAATGAAAATCCAATCCCTTTTTAAAGAAACCTGAAATTACACACATAAAGAAAATACACATATGTAAGTCAAAAGATAATAAATTATTTTATGCAATCCTTGGGTGTTTATCAACTCTGAAGTTTGTAATGACCTTCTTCAGTCCCACGTGGCGTTTATTAGTCAATTTACTCCCATGGGGTAATTTAATCCCAAGGGATCATAGTATGACCTCATAATTATTGGCGCAACAAAAGTCTACATACTATATTTTATCTTACGTTAGAATTATTTATCGCTTCCTTCAAAGGAATGCGTTATCACATTGCAATGAGATATTCTTTCGACGTGTAGGCGTTGTATGCCGCCAAAGCTTTATATAATTATTTATAATATATAATTATAAATTGAAGGGCCTAGTAGAAAAAGTAGTTAAGTCACTTTTTTTTCAATTTGTAGTTGAGCACATTTTCATATTGCGGCATTTATTCTCTACGTACAAATTAGTATAAAAATCACAAAATTAAAAAAAAGTGACTTAACTACTTTTTCCACTAGGCCCTTCAATTGCATAATTACAAAGTATTTTTACATACACTGTTATCTTTTGCAATGCGTTTTTTAACAGCCACTTCAATTTATATACTTTAATTTGTACCTGGGGTGTCTTAGGTTACACTATAGAGGTAGCACCTTTTACCAATATCGGTCACACGAAGTGTCAGGGACAGGAGGTGGATATTGATAACTGGTCCTCATAGAGCACCTAGCTCTCATTTATGGCTCCACGTGCCACACCCTGGGCAACTGCATTGACCTGAAGGCCAAACTAATTGAGGGTAGCCAGATATGGCGAATAGTAGCTACTGATCCCAGAATGGGCGGCTACAAACAGCGTCTGCTCCACATTGGGCGGCTGAATATCAAAGCATGGAAGGAACCGGGGCCCCACCATTGCTAATAATTGCCCCTTGTATATCATCATGGAAAGTTCACTAATGGATACTGTTTTGATGAGCGATCCGACTGGCGATCGGCGCCACTTGGGTTCCGGGCCTATAGCCCGCATTTCATTATAGCTTCTAGTAGCCGAGCTTCTAGAAGCCCAACATTTGTAATGCATTGACTCTTATGGAACCAAACTCACTTCGGCTGGTAGGCTTCTACCAGCCGAAGTGAGTTTGGTTCCATAAGAGTCAATGCATTACAAATGTTGGGCTTCTAGAAGCTATAATGAAATGCGGGCTTAAGGGTGAGAAATGGGCGACCGGGCACGCGAAGGTAGGAACCAGGCCTCACGTGGAAAATATGCGACTGGTCACTAACAACAGCACAAGTTCGAAACCCTTACGAATTGCAACTTGGAATGTCCGCTCTCTGTACCAGGCTGGAAAGGTAGGAAATGCATCAAAAGAGATGAAAAGACTTGGTATCGATAACCTGGGGATGAGCGAGGTAAGATGGCCAGGTAGCGGAAAATGCGTCAGCGAAGAGATAACAATGTATTACTCTGGGAGTCCTGAAGAAGACAGACACCATCGGAACGGAGTAGCGATCCTCGTGTCAAATAAGATTGCGAGTTGTGTCCAAAGTTTTGTGGCTATGTCTGAGCGATGTACGTTATATTGCAATTTAAGGGTAACCCCATAAATATCAATATAATACAAACATATGCACCCACGCTTGATAAAAGCGATATAGTTGTCGAATAATTCTATCAAGAAGTAGATCGGCTCATAAAAACAGTAAAAAAGCAAGATACGTATAAACATAATAATGGGTGATTTCAATGCTAAAATCGGCCATGGTGCATTTGAGAAGATTGTTGGAAAATACGGTTTGGGAGTCAGAAATGAAAGAGGAGACAGATTAATAGAATTCTGCCAGGAAAATGATTTAGTTATCACCAACACGTGGTTCCAATTACCACCTAGACGTCTATACACCTGAAAATCTCCTCAAGACAAACCCGATCATATTATCAGAAATCAAATATATTTTATTATGATAAACAATTGATTCCGAAATGCGTTTAAAAGCGTTAAGACATACCCCGACGCTGATATAAACTCAGATCACAACCCACTGATTGCCGATATAAGACTAAAGCTGAAGTGAATAACACGACATAAAGAAATAAGCAAGATAGATGTTGAAAAGCTAAAAGACGAAACTATTAAGCGTCATTCACATCCACGTAACGTACGTTCCGGACATAGAATACGTAACGTAGAAAACGTAGTTTTTTATTTGCCATTCACATGCACTTAGTTTACTATGTTTTTACTGTTTCCATAGAAACGAAAAGCACGGGCATCTGTATTTGCATTGGCAATCGGTTGACAGTTTGACAGCATTAATTTTTGTGACTTAACCTTAAAATTGAAAATACAGTAAAAGGGGTGTTGCCTAATAAAATGTAAGCATCTCCATTGGTCAAACATAAAAAACATAACGTACAAGTTGAAGTTGAACGAACTTTTTTTACGTTACGTTATGTCTCCCATGTTTTTTCGAATGTGAATGGTGCCATTTGAAACAATGCATTTCAACTTTCCTTACGTTACGTATTCTATGTCCGGAACGTACGTTACGTGGATGTGAATGACCATTTAGGAATGCATACACTAAAAGTATTAACAAGGAAATCGAGAAAATTAAATGTACAGACAACACAGAGGAAACATGGACGAAACTTAAAAAAAACATCAAAGCGACTGCAGTCAAACACCTAGGTTTCTATAGAAGATGCAAGAAGAAGGATTGGATGACGGAGGAAATATTGGATTCGATGGAAGAAAGAAGAAAATACAAGAACACAACAGAGTATTATAATAAAAATAAAATAGTACGGAAAAAGATAAAAGAAGCAAAGGAGGCATGGCTAAAGGAGAAATGCAAAGAAATAGAGCAGCTCGAAAGTATACACGACAACTTTAATCTGCACAAAAAAATCAGAGAAATGAAATCGGTTAATCAGAAAAAATCGGTCGAAAACAACATAGAACCAGAAAGCTAGTAGGTGAAAATAACAAGATATTACTACAAGAAGAGCACCAAGCAGAAATCTGGAAGAAATATATTACCAAGCTCTTTAAAGATAATCGAACAGATCTTGATGACACGGATTTGCAGGCGGAAGGACCGAGTATACTAAAGGATGAACTGAGAAAAACAGGCGAAAAATGGTAAAGCAACGGATCCAGATGAAATAAGTGCGGAACTTATTAAAATGATAGACCTAGACACTAATAATACGCTATTAAATCTTCTCAACAAGATATATAACACCGGAAAAATACCAAAAGAGTGGCTAAGATCGACGTTTATCACGCTACCAAAGAAGTCCAACGCAAAACACTGTAATGATTATAGACTAATCAGTCTAATGAGCCATGCCTTAAAACTCTTTCTTAAAATAATACACAATCGTTTATGGAGAAAAATCGATGAAGATATAGGTGAAACCCAATTCGGTTTTAGAAATGGGATGGGAACGCGGGAAGCACTGTTTGCCATATGGGTCCGTGTTCAGAAATGTTTAGACCAACAAAAACCAGTCCATATTTGTTTTATAGATTACGAGAAAGCTTTTGATAAAGTAAAGCATGATATCCTTATGACACTTCTTAGGCAAAGAGGAATCGATAGTAAAGACCTACGAATTATCGAAAACTTATACTGGAATCTAACGGCGCAATTTAAAAATAGGCAATCAAACGACCGATGACATCAAAATACAAAAAGGTGTGAGACAGGGTTGCATTCTGTCCCTATTGTTGTTTAACCTTTACTCCGAATATGTTTTTAAAAATGCATTAGAGGACGTGGAGAGAGGTATTCAAATAAATGGGAAATGGATAAACAACATACGTTATGCGGACGACACAATCATTTTGTCCGACAACCCGTCTGATTTTCAGTTCCTCCTGAATGAAGTCAATAGGATCAGTAATGAATATGGACTCAATATGAACATAGATAAAACGAAGATCATGGTCATCAGCAAAGCTGTAACGCAGAACAATCCAATATGCATAAACAATAGCCAAATAGAGAGAGTTAGAAATTTTAGATACCTATAGGATGTATGCTAAATGAAAATTGGGATCCAGATAAAGAAATCCGAATAAGAATAGAAATGGCACGAGGCGCCTTCCAGAGGATGAAACAACTTATATGCAGTCGCGATAAATCTATAGAGACGCGTTGGCGTACAGTAAGATGCTATGTAATGTCAGTTTTGTTATATGGGGTGGAAGGATGGACACTGAAAGTTTCGTTAGTTAACAGGCTGGAGGCCTTCGAAATGTGGCTCTACCGCAGGATGTTGAGGATCCCGTGGACGGACAGGGTTTCCAACGAAGAGGTGCTGCGAAGAATGAATAAAGACCGAGAGCTCTACACGATCACCAAAAGGCGAAAAGCGGCATACTTCGGTCACATATTCAGAGGTGAAAAGTATGCTCTGCTACAATTGATAATGGAAGGAAAGATCGAAGGTAGGAGGGGCCTGGGCCGGAAACGTTTCTCATGGCTGAAAAACTTACGACAATGGTTTAACATCCGCGAGGCCGAAAGACTGATACGCGTGGCACAGAACCGAGAAGAATTTGAAATGATGATCGCCAACCTCCGATAGGAGAAGGCATTGTAAGAAGAAGAATTTGTACCTGTTTATTTCAATTTTTCTTTTCGGCTATTTTTTTGTCAGTTGTTATTAGGATTGCATAAAATAGTATACACAACTCGTGACAAAAGCGCCATTAAATCTCTAGTGCTAATTGGGATCCCTTGGTAGAGGGGGTAGCTACCGCTACTTAATCTAATTATATTTAAAATTATATTTTGATGCAGTTGTTTTTACTCTCAGCTCTTGGTCTATATGAATGTGTTACCGATTGCGTTGCCCAATTAACGAAATGATGCAAAATCAGCAGAGGGGAGAAATGCCCATTTTCTTAATATAGTGGTCCGAGTACATTAGAATTTGAAATGGTGGTCGCAGAACCATTCTAAATGTTTCTAAATAAACCACGTATCATGCAAACCTAATACAACTTTTTAAACCATGTAACGAAACGCTATAAATATGTAGAAACGTCAATTAAAAAGTACTCCCTGGTGGTAATTCCTACCTCTTTCGCTCTCAAGAGAGCCCACTGGGGGTCTCGTTACTATACATTCAAAGAGTTTATTGTAAGTTACACAAAAATCAAACTTAAAGAGAAAGTAAAATAGAAAATTTTACGTATGTTAATGATTAATAAATTATTCATTTGTGAGACAACCAAGGGTGAGAATTTTAAATTGATCGAATCTTACGTAGTCAAGTTTATTCACGCACTTTCGTAACAAAAAAAGTCGTTTTTTCGAAGTTTCTGACAACAATTTAACAAATGTTCGGATCTGACAATCACGAAGCGATTTACCTACCACTTACCTTCGGGACTTTTCCCGTATCAGTATTCTAATCACCATTCTTAAATATTTCCTTCTCGCCCGTCGCACCCTGTTTTACAATCAGACACTTCACGTAGTAGCACCCACGGAAGGGTGATTTATTTAACTTATTCGAAGATAACATCCCTCTTGATTTTCCAAACATCAATCAATGCGTTTTCAGTTGAATTTTTTTTTTTAAAAGATTAATTAAAATTTTAATTAAAAAATAATCCTAAAAAATATTACAGCCTTGTTATATTTAATCCAAGTGGAAGTTGGGAAATAAAATTTAAACATTTAGCTTCCTTGAGATATATGGCTCATACTACATTTTCGTCTTCAAGGATTAGTCAATAAATCTACACATAAGATAATCCACACATAAATTTCTTCATTGTGTGTATTTCTGGTTTAATTAAGCTTAGACTTGAAGCCTATAACGGTGTTATTAAGTCTACACCAACTTCCACAGAGATTGTCAAATATTTTAGGGGATTTGCAGTTTTTCTTTTCGTGTTTGGCGGATTTTCAATGAAATTCAGTGATTAATTAGCGTTTTTGTTATATCTATGTCACTAAAAATAAATTGAACGCCTATGGCACTATACCAAAATTGGGGAATATTTTTTTGCTGAATTTGAAACCTACAAATTAAGAAAGGTTTAACCGTATTCAATTTGACTTGTAATTATTTTGAAACGGAGATTTTTAATCGTTGAGTATAATTTGAAGTTTAAATTAGTTTGGATATCTGCTGTGGGCAATTTTTCAGTTAAAATTGAAAACGGTAAAGTTTAATTGAGTCCTAGTTTCGTTCCATTTAAAATTATAATGTTTCTTGTAAGATCTAACAATTACAAGCAGGAAAAGATATAATTTGTTTTAATAGCATTGGAAACTTTGGTTATCATTAAAAAATGGCTCGTTAATAAATTATTTACCAATCGTCTATTCTGAGTCTGTGCGTAGTTGTTGAGTATCATTTATTTATAAGAGGACTTCGACCTAAAAATAAAAATTAATGATGATAAATGTTATAAAAGTATTTCGAGACCCTTATCGATTTTTCAAACCGAAAATAAGCAGAAGATGAACCACAAAAAGACTTGAGGTGCTGCTGGTACCATGGAAATCGCTTTTTAAGTGACAAATTCAATTTTGTTAATTTTAAGTAGACGGTTGGCGTAGTGGAGTAAATCATGAAAGAATTTAAATGAAGTGCACTGAATAAAGTAAATATGATTATTTCATTTGAAGCAAACAAAATTTATTTTGTCAGTTGAATTCTAATTAATTACTTCAGTTTAACCCGTTTCTAAAGACTTGAAGGATTGCTATTAACTTCAAGACGTGATTCGTAGGATAAAATTTCGAACATGTACATAATACGTTATGCTTCTTAATATATAAATCAATAACCAGGCAATTTATAAGCATCATAACTCGTTCTAATTAATAAATTAAAAGTTTACACATCATCGTGTTCACTACAAGACTACGAAATTATTAATTAGTTTTAGATTTATTTTACATTTCCTGACAGAAAAATGTGAAAACTTTAATGATTTCAACATTTGTTACTTCGTTAATTAAATTTTCTTTTGGGAAATTAAAATTAAATTAATCTATTTAAAATCTTCATAAACGTTTAAAATAAGAATCCTGCCAAGTCTTTTAGCTGCATTCACAACACCAAAATTAACATTTATTATAGTAATATAATAATCATGCTTAAACGTTGTGGCAATATTTACTTAAAAGTGTGTATAATGGATGATACTACCGTTTAATTTAAATTTAAACCATGCTGTGAACAACGTGAACAAATGATATCTTACACCTTAAGTAAACGCGTTGGAGTAAAATTGCTAATTTCAATGCCCTGAATGCAGATTTACCCATTTTGCTACATTAATAATTGTAATCGTAAATTATTTTACCTGCTAATTTCAAGATTGTAAATACAGTTTTCGAGAAAACGGTTGCAGATTAAAGGGAAGAAGCAAATCATAACTTTAAATGTGAACAACAGCCTTAAACAGTTCTAGTGCATGATTTTGCGATTTATGAAAACCCAATTTTAGGGATATCGGTTAATAGAAAAGGCCGATTGAAATCGATGTGTATTTTACCTGGAGCAGTATCTCCAAAATCGACAACCGATTTACAACCCCCAAATCACGTTTAAATACAAAGATTCGGATAAAGGAAAAACACTCAACTGGGAAGCTTCAACATTTTTAAGTTTAAGTTGTGAAGCCAAGTTGTTCCCTCCCCTCAGTCCGAATCAAAGATAAATTTACTATCAAGGTAGGTTTTTGCAGTCTGTTATCTGCTGGGCCCTTTTATCGTATCGACAAATAATAGTGGCGCCCTTACTTATTCCCGAATTATCGAAGCGATGCGCACATTAAATTTTGAGTTTGAATCACCCCTCCTGTTGCAGCGAGGCCGACACTTTGTTTGTACGGGAGTGTGCGTGTTCGAGGCGTTTGAGCCCGTAGCAAAGGATAGGTAAATAGTTTTGAATAAAAGATCGGAGAAAATTCCAGAAATAACACAGGGTGAAAAGGCCAAATGCTTTGTACAATATGACAAACGAATGCACCTCAGAAGAAGATGGCATTGTGGTGGAAATGCTGAAATATGGAGAAATACCAGTTTTAAAACTACTTTAAAACTACAAAATAGAAATATTATACCATGGATGTCTCGACAAAGGCCAAACACATATAAGGAATGGAACAATGCAATAATCGTACTGCTTTTTAAGAAGGAACGGTTCTTTACAAGCATTTTACAAAATTAATAACAGAAAGGTTAACATACATACAAACTAGATAATTTTGAAAATATCCGATAATAGCAATAAACATTACCGCCTATGGACTTTTTGACTGATTCTGCCGTTTTCACTTTGCTTCTCTGTTTTCATTGCACTGTAAAATAGCGGGGTTTTGTTACCCTAAATACTAATCACATATTTACGTCTATTAAAATCGGAAAAACGCCAAAATGTACAGTTTTCCTATTTTTCTCAGCGCAAGGAATAATGAACGTACGTCAGTGCAGAATTTCAGATAACAAAGTTTGGTTAATTGAATCTAAATACCTTAATCATACCTCATTAACATTTTAATGACTATAGTAGTATAACGTACGTATTTTAACTTTTCATTATTTTTAATTTAATTATTTCGGTCGTTATAAAATTTACGGGTCAACGGTTGAATCTACGATGAAAATTGGAAGAGATCACATTTACTTAGGATAGAATGATAAAAAAGCATATGGAGGCCGAAGATCGGCTGACAATTATTAGTTTAGGAGTTCGGTTTAAAATAAGAGGAAAAGAAAATCTTTCCTTGCACGTCGCGTCAGTGAAAAATCTAATTTTTTAATAAGAAAACAGGCGAGATTGTGTTGGATAAGTTGGAAATTGCAAAAGTTGAAATAAAGTACACAAGGGCAATTGCGATCGCAAATGTGGAATAAGTTCATGTCTTTAGTAATTATTAATCTTGGATCAAGTCGAAATTTTGGACTGCATGGTATTTTTGAAGATTATTTAGTTTTCAATGATAAAGATTCCGCATGCAAATGAAAAGGATGATAAGTGCTAATCGGTAAGAAAACTAATTTTAAATTATTATTTTTTAATTATTAAAACAATCGTGAATACGGTATAAACCGATTAACTCGCTTAAATTTGTATCATTTATCGTAATTTATTATAAGATTTTGAAAAATTTAAGGCCGGTATTTTTAAAAGTACATGCAAGTTATTTTTTGGCCGAATTTGGAAATTTTATTGCTTCCGCAATTATCAATTTTATTGAATAAAAAATTTTCGTACGGAATTTTAGTTTAAAAAATAAATAAAACACGACAATATGTAGCAATTAAATTCTTCTTCGCTTCATGGTTTAGGCTATGTTGCCTGTTCCAGCACCCATCTCTTCCTTGGGTGACATATACTCTTCTTCCTGGTGGGTTGCATCTTCGAGCTGTTAATGGCAGCCTCTCACTTGTTATTCGCTCCAGGTGATCATTAAATTATGTATAATAGCCAGCGAATGCAATAAAAAATAATACTTATAAATAATTACGTATTAAGACACAAATATGCCACTGGTGGTTTTTTTTCACGATATACAGAATATTCTATTAGCAATTTTGCCCTATCTGGAATGATTTTTCCGAGGAATGCGCTGAAAAAGCACCCGTTGCAAATTATTGTCAATTTTCAGATGTTTATTCCTCCGGAGATACAAATTCACTATAAATTCTACAGAAATTGACATTTTGGTTACATTGCCCCTTTCAACATAATATCCAAATTGGAAGCTGTTCCTATTTTTGTCATTCGTTGCTAGATTAATTTTTAAAATGATTAAATTATGAGCTTGTGATTTTGAATTAAATTTTTTGAAATTTAAAATTAATACTTAAAAAATAATACTTATTAAGAATCAAGGTATTAAGACATAAATATGCCACTGGTGGCTTTTTTTCACGATATGCAGAATATTCTATTAGCAAATTTGCCCTATCTGGAATGATTTTTCCGAGGGATGCGCTGAAAAAGCACCCGTTGCAGATTATTGTCAATTTTCAGATGTTTATTCCTCCGCAGATACAAATTCGCTATAAATTCTACAAAATTGACATTTTGGTTACATTGCCCCTTTCAACATTATATCCAAATTGGAAGCTGTTCCGATTTTTGACATTCGTTACTACACCTTTTCCACTTTTATTTGAGAAAGCATTAATTGTAATTCAGATTAGTCAGTTGTATTTGAGAAACCGTCAATTTAAATTCAGATTGACAAATCTGAATTTCAATTATGGCTTTCTGAAATACAATTGACAAATCTGAATTTCAATTGTCGCTTTCTCAAATACATTGCCATGTATTGCTACTGTTCAGATTAGAAATTTTTTACTTATATAGCGGGGAATGTACTGGCACTTAATTTAACTAAGTTCCGACTAGCTTGCATGAAAACTCTATTATTTTGGGTCGAAAATTGGGTTCATCAATTTGGTTAAATGCTCATGGAAGCTACCTTAATTTAGTTACCTTTCGGAAAAGAAAAATAATAAACTTATTGGATCTTATACCTGCTTATTCTTGTCTTCACTGCTATAGAATTGAATTAAATCAAACGTAATTATTTGTAAACGAAATATTGTAATTTATTAAACAAATATAAGCATTAAAAAACAAAAGATTAATTTTATTAAATAGGAACAAATTAAATTTACAAAAGAATCAAAGAAAAGTTTATAAATCCCCCCGTATTTAAATTCACGCGCGAACTTGGTTATTTATTGTAAAATGTTATCAGAATTTGTCGACAGAAATTTTGCTTACCGAAGTTATACCGTCGTGCACCATCGATGTGGATGATATGTAGCGGAACAATCAGCGTGGCGATGACTATGTGATTGGATCCAATTTCCATACCATGATGATTCTTGACAGGATTGATAATGAATTGAATTTTCTTCGTCTCTTAGGATAAACGCTCAGGTAAGCCCATAAAATGATAATCTTCAATAATTTTGCAATCGAAAAGAAAAAACATAACCATCAAAAATAACGCAACCATAAAAATTTATCAGTGGTCTCCAAAATTTTCATATATAGTTAAAAATACTATTCGAAACTTTTATAATTCTTCTTACCACTTCATGAATCATCAATCAACATTTCTGTACCTCAGAAGCATAACACTGTATGTAGAAAATCATGATTTTACAGGAGAAGCAAATTTGTCTTGGAAAATGAGTAGTGATAACTTCACAGCGCTACAGAAGTATAGTCTGAAGTTAATGAAAGATATTTTATATTATTTTTAGTACTTTATTTATTGCTTTATAACCAGGTACATAATTTATTTGGCAATTTTGAAATTCAAGAGTAATTTTTAAGAATTTCAAAAAAAGTCGTATCACATACATTATTATGCTTCTATCTATCTAGCGTCACTAATCCGAAGTGTGCAATCAGTTGCAATAGTTTGACATACTCTAATGCGATTATCATCTAATTTTAAATAATAATTACGGGTATTCTTACGTCGACTAGGTTTTTCGTTCATGTTTCGAATACGAGGACGCATTACAGGTGTCAATGTAATAGAAGAGGCAATAAACTGGCGTCTTTGTTCCCAACTAGCCGTAGTCTTCCAGAAGGCATTACATTGTAGTTGTCTTTTTGCTTCAGTAATATTAAATTTGTACTACATTTCATTTTGCAACTATCCGAACAAGGCGGTTTTAATTTCTTTTTATTAATCGTCTTTCCAGTTTTTGAAACTGCACTTTGGTATTCTTCTCCTTTGAATCTTTTTGATTGCGCGACGTTTCTTTTCCATTGTAACTTATTTTGCATTCTTTTTCGCGATTTTTTTGTTTGGCTTTGAGAGGTTTCTTCTTCATTTGATTTTGAATTGGGAGAAACTGAACGTTGAGGTAGGTAAACAGAATCTTGTAATGAGTTTTCGCCCACAGATTCACTCTCATTTGATGTCGTAATATTAACAGAAGGTATTTCTGTCTGAGGATTAAATGGTGTTATCTTCTTTCTGCGTCTTTTATTTTTCTTCTGGATGAAATTATTTTTACAAAGAGACAGTTTGTTGTTCTACTAAAGTTGGGGCCCAGCTTGAATCGCTATCTGCCGAAAAAGGATCCTGATCTGATATTTCAAAGTTTTCTTCCAATTCTTTGTAGCAATTCAAGAAGTCACTATTATTTTCATTCTCCTTAAAAAAATGTTCTTGTTCTTTCGTTGTTCTGTTTACCCTCCTTTCCGTTCCTAATGGGAGAACGGTTTGGAAAAGCAAACAAAACCACGCAGAAGTAAAACTCCTACTTATATTCGTGGTAACCCTGATGTTGGTATAAGCTAACTCGCTATAGCCTGGAAGCGAGGGTCGTAAGTCCAAGGAAAATTCCACTCTGCGTTGTGCCGAAAAATACGAGGGTACGCTTCGTCGAAAAATAAAACAATGATTAAACAATAACGTTTTAATGAAAATAGAAACGATATCGACAAATACAAACGATTGTGGTAGTGACGTGCAATAAAAATAGTAAGCACGTTAACTGATGGTGACAACGGTACGTCAAAGGTGACACAATACGGGACACCAGAATGGTAGGCCCGTCAATACAAATAATTGACTGTAATGAATTACCACAATACCACAAGAATAAATCCACACAAGAATATAAAATTTGTCTCACCTTGATATCAATCGTGAGTTCACACAATGGAGATGACAGCAATAATCCTTGTATGGAATGCAGTGGTTGGTGTTGAATCCCAATGGCTCCCAATCTAAGATCCTCGGACTGCAGTACACCGACGTAATACTCGATGAGCAGGTTTTGACAGGCGGATACGAAGATGGACAGGCGGCACTCCGCTGCGCTGACAGTATGGTACAGGTTGACGATCCAAATAAAACAAAGTGATCGTCCAGTACAATTTGATCACAAAAACTGAAGCCGCGATTGACAATAACAATCGACTTCCAAATGTAAATAAAAGCAGCTGTCAAAATAGTCACCAGACGAATGTTACCAAACAAAACTACGGTTGGCACCAATTTGTACTTCGATAACGAAAATATGATGGTTCGAGATATAACCAATCGAATACTTTCCAAAAAATGCTTGAACTGGCTAAAACAAAATAGTTACGCACTGCATTCACGAAATCCGTAATGACGGTGGAATTAACTACTGCGTATAACTATTTTTGTAACGAAAATCAACCGATAAAATATCGATTTTCACACGATCAATAAATATCGACCTGTCGTATCGCACTTCAAAGCCAAAGTTAAGTTTTTAACGGCGCGCGTCTATATCCTGTACTATCAAGTACGTTGCAAAAATGAGTAAAGAGATGGCGCTTGGAGTAACAATTTATAATTTAAATTAGATTCAAAATCAGGTGACGAAATAAACATATTTTGTTACACACCCCCCAACTAAACGATCTGGCCGCAGGCCAAGATCTAAAAAGATCAGATAAAGAAGTTGACATTTACAACGAACTGTGAATTTACAGAAGAAACCGTACTGTAGTGAGGAGAGAGTTTGTCGCAATAATGGTAGGATAGAAATATCAAGCTTAACAAGAAAAAAAATGAGCTTAAAATATTTCAATAAAAAAATAAAATAAAAAAATCTCTAAAGGATTAAGAATAAAATAATAATTGTATGGTTTTTCACCCATGGGACTAAATGTCGCCTTAAATCCGCGGAAACGAAAACCAATTGGTAGAGCTAATGATAGCTACTGAAAACCATAATGTATAAATGATTTTGTCTCAGATAAAAATCAATGAGTACAAAATGGGCAGCCCGCATTGGACCTGCACCGAAAAAAGTGAATACAAAAAATCTTTAGGGACATCAAGACAAAAAAACGTCTGATAATCAACCTGGGAATGGGTCACATAGGATCCATTCGAGAATAGTCAAACAAAAAAATTATATTCAACTAAATTCTACTTTCCAGTGTGAGACACTCATGGTTCTCAACCCAAAGGAAATGGTATTTTGCAAAATAAACAAAATAATTAAATAATTTGATCAAACGAATATTTGATCAACAGATCGTCCTACCAAAACTTTGACAGCTTCTCCGGAATCGTTGGAATAAATTCCGATGGAATAATTAGTGGCGAGATGGTCTGCACTAATTATGACGTAAAAACCAGGGAGTAAAAAAATAAAACCCTTGACCCACCCAGGAAATAAATAATAGGTGCCCAATGTGATAAAACGAAGGAAGGAAATTGGAAAGGAAGATAAGGTGATTGGAATTATGGAGTGATCTGGTTATGGGAAGGATAGACGACTAATATGGCCAATGCGTCCCCGCCTCAATGACATGAGCGATAGCCCGTCCTCGCGTATGGTTGGAAAAAAACGCGTCGTGGACAGCCATCTAACAGACTCACACCCCCAAGACGAAAAGGCAGTGGGCACACAGCAATCTTTGAGGAATGGAAGAAAGGTTGTACCCCGGGGAATGACAATATGCCATTGAGAGACGTAAAAAACTCACTCGGTTCTCTCTCAAAACCGAGATCATTGTTAGAATGTGACTATAGGTAACGATGTGTCGACAAAAATACGGCCAACGACCCTTCATGCCCGTAACAGGAGGAAAACCAGCCGGCTACCCCCCAACTAAGATTGAACCAACCCCACTGCAACAGTGCATAGGCACGCCTAGCCTAGACAGGGCGTACAGGTGTGGTCCATCCCGCTAGAAAGCAACCAACCGGTCCCCCTGGATCCTGCACTAAGCACGAAGTCCGCTAGCCCCCATAAGTGTCAACACAGATAAGCAAGTGGGTCGGGACTGGTTGACCCCAAGGAAATGGTAAGACTGATGGAATGTCTTACGGGCTGTTTTATATGATCTGAGATGGAACATGATCAAAAAGAGACGACATTACTAATAAAATGTAGGATTCAAGGTGTAATCGAACCCCCCCTGTGACAAACATTACCCAACCTCCGCCCATGTAATGTGGATTTTAACCCTGAATGGATATTCGATCATCGTCGTCATCGGGGTGTGATTTTAAGTCCTTAATATGATAGACACCTACATCTTTACCACGCTCGTTGACTAAACGATAAGTTAATGGACCTGTAACCTCGCGAACCTTGCACTTGATATACTTAGGAGATAGCTTACTACTAATTTTATTCGGAGCATTAGAAAGTACGAAATTTCTTCGCCAAACTATGTCACCTACTCGAAAATTGATGGATCTTTTGCGCAAGTTGTAATGTTTAGCCCCCCTAAGATAAGCATTATGCAATCGCTTAGTAACGTCTTCGAACACCCCATTTAACTTTCGCATATCATGCGCGACGCTTTCACGGTTAGCAAGGGTTAGATCATCCTCTTTAAACTGTTGGATGCGACCGTAATAATCTCCGTTTATCGGAACAGTGCGACCTAAATTCAAGAATGATGGTGTATACCCCGTAACTTCGTGGGTAGCAGATCTTAAAGCATGTGCTATCTTAAAAATTTCTACATCCCAACTACGATGATCACGCTTGACATAAGACCTAATAGCGGTACCAATGACTCGATTATATCGCTCTACAAAATTTACTTGTGGATGGTAGTTGGCATTTTTCCACACATGTGAAATCTTGTAGTTGTTCATTAGTTCTTGAAATTCTTTTCCCGTAAATTGGGGACCATTATCGACTTGGCAAATCATCGGTGTACCAAATAGAAGGAATACTTCATTTTCCAAAAACTCACAGATGGCCTTAGCCGTAGCTTTTCGTAATGGTTTGACTAATACAAATTTCGTGAACCAGTCACAAACTACAAGTAATACTGTATTACCTTTTGCAGAACGGGGAAATGGACCCATTAGGTCGATGGAAAGACATTGAAAAGGAAAACGGACTTTTTTCTCTTTACCCATTAGTCCGTAGCGTGCGCCTTGGCAAGCTTTAGAAGCCAGACAAACAGAGCAACGACGCACGTAGCGAGCAACGTCAGTACGCATTTTAGGCCAGTAATAAAGCTCCAGAATTTTATTAAAAGTTTTTAAAGTACCTAAATGTGCAGACGTAGGATCGTCATGACACATTTTCAAAATTTCATTACGACGAGGTTTAGGAATAATCTGTTTCCATTCAACCAAATTGGAAATAACGTCGTGTTTGTTTGTAATGAGCTTATACAGACGATCTGACTCAATACGCCAGTCTGGATAAAGTTGCGGATTTGTTCTAACGTTGATCAGCATGCGCCGATACCAGGGATCCAAGTCATCATCAGTTAAGACTAATGAAGAGACTTCCAAGGGAGCACGGGACAAGGCATCTGGAACTACATGCAATTGACCTTTGCGATGCTGGATGTCGAAAGAATGTTGAGCAAGACGAACGGACCAACGGGCTAATTTATTGGCTGGATCTTTCATATTCATGAGCCATAAAAGTGAATAATGATCGGTCACAACTGTAAACTGAGTACCCTCAACATATGGTCGAAACTTTTCGATACCAAATAAGACCGCTAAACATTCACGCTCCGTCGTCGAATAATTTCGCTCAGCCTTGTTCAAGGTTCTAGATGCATACGCAATGGGTCGCTCATCATCACCTTCACCCTGTGTCAAAACACTTCCCAAACCGTAACCTGATGAATCGCAGTGTATAAAAAATCTCTTTTCAAAGTTGGGACTAACTAAAACGGGTGCTGTAACTAGTAGTTTCTTTAAACTCTCAAATGACTCAATAGCGTTAGGAGTCCAAGTAATGGTTTGACGTTTAACCCGTCCCTTAATTAACTCAGTAATGGGAGCAGAAAAGGTGGAGAGATTAGGGATAAATCGTCGATACCATCCTATAAGTCCAAGGAATCGTTTTACTCCAGTAACAGTAGTTGGACGTTCAAATTTAGTTATAGCCTCAACTTTGTCAGGGTCGGTATGAAGACCAGATTTGTCAATAACATGACCTAAAAATTTTAATGTGGATCTGCAAAATTCACATTTTTCAAAGTTAACGGTTAGGTTAGCATCTTTAAGTTTCTCAAAGACTTGTTGCAAAAGGCTTAAATGTTCGGCAAAGGTATTGGAAACTACGATTATGTCGTCAAGGTAAACAAAGACCTTCTCACCAAGCAATGAACCAAAAACGTTGTCCATTAATCGCTGTTGAGTGATAGGGGCGTTGGAAATTCCAAACGGCATAACGACATACTCGAAGAGACCTCTGCCAGGCACAGTAAATGCAGTCTTTTCACGAGATGAGGATGAGAGAGGAACTTGCCAAAATGCTTTTTTAAGATCTATAGAGGTCAGGAATCTAGCGTCCTGTAAATGAGATAAAATGTCATCCAATCGAGGGAGTGGGTACGCATCCTTTTTAGTCAATTGATTTAATTTACGGCCATCGAAACACAGTCGATAGGAACCGTTCTTTTTACGGACTAAAAGCATGGGTGACGACCAAGCACTCTTAGAAGGGACAACGATGTTCATTTGTAGCATTTCGTCTAGTTCACGGTGAGCAATAGCTCGCATGGGTGGAGATAAGGGATAGAAACGTTGCTTGACAGGAGCGGCTGAACCCGTATCTATATGGTGAATTACCTTATCAGTACGAGTCAACCCCTCACGGTCCAGTTCCTTATATTTGTCTTTCATGGAAGAAAGCATAACCTGCTGCTCTATTGATAATTCGGAAGCGGAACGCATAAATTCCGTGGCACTAATTTGATTAACAAAATATTGGTCTCTACCAAAATCAATTTTGACACCAAACATCTTGCAAAAATCTATACCTAGGGTTAATGATGTGGTGATACTACGGCAAACTATGACGTTTAAAACTTTAGTGACTTCACCAATGGTGATAGGAAGCATGACTTCACCTAATAAATCTTGTGAAGTTCCATCAGCGGAATGTAAAAGAGATTTGGTGCCGCGCGTAAAACATAAATCTAACTGATTTATTAAAAAGTGCGCATCACTACCCAGAACAGAAACAGATGCTCCAGAGTCAAGCAGAGCAGCAAGAGGTACCCCCCCCACAGTTAAATTAACATAAGGTCTTATGTCTCGCGTGGGATGTGTAAAGAGAGCGGAAGTAGTCTGCGATGATCCGCAAAAAGAGCGTACGCGTCCTAACCACCCCTTCCAACACAAGGAATCGGCTTTAAGAGCCTTTTTGAGACGCACGCCGTGATGCCATCTCGCTCTTCTTCTTTTGTCGGCCTTTAACGCGGATTTGCCGGGCGAGCCGAAACGCCTCTCCGCCTTCGCAAGTTTTTTGAACGTCCTTGATGTTTTCTAGGACATGTTATGGCAGTTACCCCTTTTTGGCCGCATACAAAACAAAATTTAGATAAAGGTTTTGGGCAATCCTCAAAACCATGCGCGGGACTATTACAGTTCCAACAGTTATCTAGAGAGTTGTCTGACTGAGGGTCTAATGGAAAATGAGTAGTAACCATGGGAGATGAAGACATCGAACAAGTGGCCTCTGATGGAGTGGTCCACTTTATTACTCTTTCGGCGGCTTGAGCTGCCGTAATAAGCGCTTCTCTAG
Source organism: Podabrus alpinus (assembly GCA_932274525.1). Taxonomy (NCBI): domain Eukaryota; kingdom Metazoa; phylum Arthropoda; class Insecta; order Coleoptera; family Cantharidae; genus Podabrus; species Podabrus alpinus. The sequence continues at coordinate 65,318,408 of OW026456.1, read as the reverse complement.
TTTTGTATTCATTTAACCCTAAGGTTAACGAAATTTGTGGAGACATGTTACGTCTTATAACCCATAGCTGTTCCTCATCTGAAGGAATTGGATTTAATCTAGAAAATTGAGCAATCATGGATTCTATGAATCCCAGAACAGATTCACCTGGTAATTGTTTCCGAGCCCGGATTTGATCGGCATATTCTCTACTATAATCGAGAGATAAAAATCGGACTTTCAAAGCATCCATTAATTGTGACCAATTTGAAATAGTCGGACTCAAGGAACGGTACCAGACCAGTGCCTCGTCTGAAAAGAATTCCCCAGCTTTTCTAAATAACTCGTCTTTTTTAACCCCTCGTGAACGTGCAAGCTCTTGTGCGCGCTCAATAAAATCAAAAACGGCTTTAAAATTACCCTTGCCATCATAGCTAAGACCCCATTTGTGAACAGATACCCGATTTTGCGATTGATTTAATAAAATGTTAGTTAAGGCGGTGCTAATGTCTGGATTAATCGGAATTGAATCGGTAAGAGTGGACCTACGTGCAGGTTGAAAATTACTTGCTTGAACCGGAGAGTTCGTGATTGGTAATAACTCCTCGCTTTCCAGCGCATCTGAATCTTTGATTAAAGATTCGAGATTCTCACGTAAAGTTTTACATGTAAGAATTAAAGTGTTTCTTTTGGGATCATCAAAACCAACTCCTTCCATTAAATCTAAACGATTACTATAATGCGCCAGCCGATGATCTAACGCATCCAAAAGCTTATCATCAACATTAGTTGACAAATCATTAATTTGTTTACTGATTACTGAAAGGGACTTTTCGCATATTTCTAGTTCGGCAGGTATGTCAACTGGTTTATATTTAATCATTGCTAATGATGAATTATATTTCTCATCGCGCATCAACTGACATAGTAATTTACGACGAGAAGCTAAATGTTCAGGAATTCCGGGTAAATCATTTCCTTTGCGTCGTTGCAACTCAACGGCGATCTCCTCTCTAGATAAGGCTGCCACGTAAGCTTTTTCAGACATAATAATTAACTTGACAAAGACGAAGTATAAAATTGTAAGCGTTCGATAAAACACGAAAAATAAATCGTACAAAGAATTGAATAATAAAAATCAATAGTGCGTAAACACGACTCCCAATTGCGTGACAAAACAAATACAGTCAAATTGCAATTGAAGGGAACGCAACAAAAGGATATAATTATTCTATATGTACGTGAATGGTTTCTCGCCGGTGAGAATTTTGAAAATGGGCGTAGCGTTACTCGCAAGCAATAATTAAAAATTCTATATAAATTGCAAAAATGAATATAGCGAGAGCACAACAAAAGGATATTTCGTTTTTGAACCAATAAAATTTGTGCACCACAAATATCAAAGTAAAAAGGTTTTTCGCCGGTACGAGTACTAAGTTGACAACTTAATTTATTAATATTTACCATGTACCAAACCATACAAACAAGCAAAGCGTCCAGTCCACAACGCTCTCCAGTTGCCAAAAACTGCTGTAATAATAAAAAATTAACACGACCACAGACGTTTCCCTGTCGAATCGTATACACGAAAGCGCACCTCGGGACAAACACAGAGTTATAAAATTAACAATTCGAGCTCCACGTATGGACGCCAGTGATATGTTTACCCTCCTTTCCGTTCCTAATGAGAGAACGGTTTGGAAAGGCAAACAAGACCTCGCAGAAGTAAAACTCCTACTTATATTCGTGGTAACCCTGATGTTGGTATAAGCTAACTCGCTATAGCCTGGAAGCGAGGGTCGTAAGTCCAAGGAAAATTCCACTCTGCGTTGTGCCGAAAAATACGAGGGTACGCTTCGTCGAAAAATAAAACAATGATTAAACAATAACGTTTTAATGAAAATAGAAACGATATCGACAAATACAAACGATTGTGGTAGTGACGTGCAATAAAAATAGTAAGCACGTTAACTGATGGTGACAACGGTACGTCAAAGGTGACACAATACGGGACACCAGAATGGTAGGCCCGTCAATACAAATAATTGACTGTAATGAATTACCACAATACCACAAGAATAAATCCACACAAGAATATAAAATTTGTCTCACCTTGATATCAATCGTGAGTTCACACAATGGAGATGACAGCAATAATCCTTGTATGGAATGCAGTGGTTGGTGTTGAATCCCAATGGCTCCCAATCTAAGATCCTCGGACTGCAGTACACCGACGTAATACTCGATGAGCAGGTTTTGACAGGCGGATACGAAGATGGACAGGCGGCACTCCGCTGCGCTGACAGTATGGTACAGGTTGACGATCCAAATAAAACAAAGTGATCGTCCAGTACAATTTGATCACAAAAACTGAAGCCGCGATTGACAATAACAATCGACTTCCAAATGTAAATAAAAGCAGCTGTCAAAATAGTCACCAGACGAATGTTACCAAACAAAACTACGGTTGGCACCAATTTGTACTTCGATAACGAAAATATGATGGTTCGAGATATAACCAATCGAATACTTTCCAAAAAATGCTTGAACTGGCTAAAACAAAATAGTTACGCACTGCATTCACGAAATCCGTAATGACGGTGGAATTAACTACTGCGTATAACTATTTTTGTAACGAAAATCAACCGATAAAATATCGATTTTCACACGATCAATAAATATCGACCTGTCGTATCGCACTTCAAAGCCAAAGTTAAGTTTTTAACGGCGCGCGTCTATATCCTGTACTATCAAGTACGTTGCAAAAATGAGTAAAGAGATGGCGCTTGGAGTAACAATTTATAATTTAAATTAGATTCAAAATCAGGTGACGAAATAAACATATTTTGTTACATCGTCAAGGGTGACATAGGTATTATTATTATAGTTTCTTCTATTGAAACCTCTTTCGGTGATTTATCTTCTGAAAAACATCCTTGATTACTTTCCACACAGGTCTCCTCAATAGATTTCATGCTTTGTTTCTCTTGCGTTTGATTTGTGTCTAAATAATAAAATAACAATTGAAACACAAATAATTAATTGACCGAATAATGTTTGTAGTACCTATGTAAGTAAAATAATACTTACATACAGAACGTAACTTACCGTTAGAAAATTGAGTTGGTAACAAATCAAATATTTTTTGTATTCTTAAATTTGCCATTGCAATACTATTAATTTTAGGACAATACTAGGAGGAGCCAGGTGACAGATTAACATTTAGTTTTACTTTCTTTGAGTACTGTACACGGGAAGCACTTTTGAAATATACCGAGAGGATTTTTGCAATATGCCACTTGACACCGCTTAAGTTCGTCAAATAAAACGGAAAGTGTTTAATAAAATTTTTCGAAAAACCAACACGTTTCGCTTAAAATTGCGCGCAAATATTTATATTCAAAAGGGGTCCGAATTCAAATCGAAATTTTTCAAAATTTGCGTTTTTCCAATTTGCCACCTTAATTGACGCCGCACGAAAAAAAGTACACATTTCGAAAAATTCGCGCTCGGAAAATGCCATCCGATACCCTTTTGAAAATTAAAAATTTTTTCATGGTCGTCGCGCCACAACAGTTTTAAGGTGGAAATTTTGAAATTTTTTCAAACGTCCATAGCCACCTTATTTACGTAGAGATTTTTAATTTTCCACCGGCATCGGAAGTAGACCCCGGGCCTAAACAATTTAACCTCTATAGCTTTTCTTCGTACCTCGCACCATAAAGCTGTAAAACGAAAAACAAAATTTTCGAATTTTTTTTGAAGGGTACTCTCTTTGAAACTCAATTGGAAATTTTTTTTTTCGAAATTCGAATTTTTAACGGCGACATCTCATTTGCCGAGTAATTCTAAGAATTCTTCCGCGACCCAAAAAAGTGACCTCAAAGTTGACGTTTTTTGTAAAAATCTGAAATTCGCATCAACGTGTCGCGACGTCGATGGCGAAAATGAACGAAAGTCGAATGCTCTCGTTGCAAAATTGTTTAGGAGCTATGCAACGACGTTTTCGAACCTCATTAGCTAAAAGGAACCCTCATTGTGGGGTGTCGAGTGTGCATAAAAGTAAAAATTTTTCTTCGAAATTTTCGACGGCGAAACGTTTTTTTCAAAATATAAATATTTAACGTCGGAATTGAATTTGGCCGGTACTTGCTAAGATTATCGATGTAAAAAATTTAGAAAAATTATTTTTCCTTAGTGAAAAAATTTCGTAAAATGTAGAAAACGCTTCCAAAGATTGTACAAAATCGCAAATTCGAAGGCTCAAAAGTGCCACCGGATGCGATGTAAAATTTTCAAAAATTATACCAATACTTTGTTGCAAGTATGAAGCATCCCCAGTAAAAATTTAACACTAATCTAACAATTTTTCGACACATTATGTGGGGACATTTAAAAAAATATTTGTAAATTTTGAAAAATTGAAATTTTTTTTGCACGTACCGCTAAAGTTTGCCAAATAAAACGAAAAGTGTTTAATAAAATTTTTCGAAAAACCAACTCGTTTCGATTAAAATTGCGCGCAAATATTTATGTTAAAAAAGGGTGTGATTTCAAATGGAAATTTTTTAAAATATGCGTTCTTGCAATTTGCCACCTTAATTGACGCCGCACGAAAAAAAGTATACATTTCGAAAAATTCGCGCTCGGAAAATGCCATCCGATACCCTTTTGAAAATTAAAAAATTTTTCATGGTCGTCGCGCCACAACAGTTTTAAGGTGGAAATTTTGAAATTTTTTCAAACGTCCATAGCCACCTTATTTTCGAAGGGATTTTTAATTTTCCACCGGCATCGGAAGTAGACCCCGAGCCTAAACAATTTTACCTCTATAGCTTTTCTTCGTATCTCGCACCACAAAGCTGTAAAACGAAAAGCAAAATTTTCGAATTTGTTTTGAAGGGTACTCGAAACTCAATTGCAAAATTTTTTTTCGAAATTCGAATTTTTAAAGCGACATCTCATTTGCCGAGTAATTCTAAGAATTTTTGTCGAAAAAAATTTAACAAAAATATTCTTTCGCGACCCAAAAAAGTGACCTCAAAGTTGACGTTTTTTGTAAAAATCTGAAATTCGCATCTCTTTGTTGTGACGTCGATGGCGAAAATGAATGAAAGTCGAATGATCTCGTTGCAAAATTGTCGAAGAACAATGCAAGGTCGGTTTCGAACCTAATTGGGTCAAACGGACCCAATTAGGACCGTCAAAGCTGTTTCGATTTCGCATCGGAACAAAAATTTTTTTGCAAAATTTTGATAATTGAATTTTTTTTTCGAAAAACCCCTCGCATCGCGGAAAAGAAGAGGAAAACTATTATAAACTTTTGTGCTCAAGCCCTTCCTTTACGTTGCAAATAATAATTTTCGCCTGCTATGCCATCGCTCGATGCTGCGACAGCTGCAATTCGACAGATGCAATATAACATTTCTCACTATAATTTTGTATCTAAAACGAAGAGAAGATAAAAATTCACGTTTTACACAAAAATTTACAACTAATCTCGAGTGTTGGAAGTTGGAAAAAGAACAACCGAATGTAATTCCAGCAAAAGATACTGTCGTAAAATTTTCATTCCTCAGCACGTAACGATACGAAACAACTTTTCAATTACATTTGTGCGATGCTCACGAAGCGATTCGGCCCCCCAAAAAGGCTCAAAAAGTTGAAATTTGTAAAAAAATTTATAGATTTAATATATATAACCACACTTTTGAACATAACCACCGGCTTTTCGGAATCAGCGTATCGTGCCAACACATCAAGTAACACGAATTATATCTGTATTGAACGTAGAATGAAATTTATCACCTCAAAATGTATCTAAAATTCTTAAAATTTGGGATTTTTCAATTTTCGTATGAAAAAAATACATATATGTAAGTTTTTGACAGCAGCTGACAGATAAAAATTTATTTATTATTGTTATGAAATTTAATAATCATACGTTGTTTTCCGTCTCACTCGTTTAACTACACGGTGACCTGTATCAAGAGAGTGACAGACATACTAAAATTTAAAAACGTACAAAATTATTAAGCAGCACTTTTCATGAACAAATCGAATTTAATTAATTTATCGATCTAATGTGCTATGGGGATGACAAAAACTATCCTATTTGTTGTAAAAATATGGTCTTTTTCGATTGGCGGCTCGTTACATTCGCCAAAGTGTGTTAAAAAAAAGTTTTTAGGAAAACCAATAAAATCCGCAATGGCCGCTACGCGTTTAGTATTATAGGGATTATTAGGATCCGTCTCCTCTAACACATATCGGAAATCTGAATGCAGACTATTGTAAGTTCCGCGCTTATGATACTTGCGCACTGTCATGTAAATACGCTTACAAATACACTTCGAAGCATAATATCGTAAGTGGAACATACCTTAAAGTGCATACTAGACTTGGTAATGCATTTTATTGTATTGTCTATTACAATATTATGCTACTATATAATCGTTCTTTATACATTATTATACTTTTGAGATTTTATGGGATAGAAACATTTCCTTGCAGTTACATTAATATGCTTCGAAAGAGCTGAAAAAATACTGCATGATAGTGTAAAAAACTCAAATTAGGAAATTTGTCACTTACAGTGTTATGCTTCTGAGGTACAGATTTACTTTCCAACTTAATAAGTGAACTATTAAAGACCATTTCCAAATTTTAACTTTCTTCAAATTTACGTCTTTTCTCTCCCAATTACGTCTTTTCGTCTCCACGGACGCACAGAGAGTCTTCAATTACGTCCTCACGTCTCGGCGGACACCGTGAGTCTTCCACGCTTCCTTATCCTTTTCATATCCCACCAAATTGTCTATCTGTCCGCGCACTAATTTGTTTTAACGTACACTTTTCATTATTAATGTTTACCTATCTTTTCACAAATAAAAATTTTATTTAATTTATTCCCAAAAACTTTCTTAAATAAAACAAATAAACCTTCTTTTGCTTTTTATAACATTCTTTTGAAATATTTGTATATACAAAAATTACGTTCTTTCGTATTTCAGATTTGGTTGATGCAAGCAGTTCATTCGGAAGTATACCAAGAAGATACAGGTGTAATGCTTTAATTGTCATAATGGTGCTTTAATTGAATACCTTGTAATGAGCATTTCACAAAAATCAACCCAATTACAACAGACCTCCCCCTCTGATAAACAGAACATGACCGTTTCTGAAATAAAACTGGAAATGGTGTAGATTAGTTTTTAAAATGATTAAATTATGAGCTTGTGATATTAAATAAAATTGTTTGAAATTTAAAATTTGAAATTAATTCTTATTATTTACATCCTGTCAGCTTTATGTGACGCCCTACGACATCACGATTGTTTATGAGCATCATTCATTTTCGCCCAACAATGTAATCATCATTGAAAATGGTCCCGATTCAAAAGAGAAACTGGGATGACTACAAAATGCTACCTCTACTTCTTAAGGTGCCGTTTCCTCATGAAGGTTGGCAACAATAATGTCAAATTCTTTACTGTTATGCGCTGTTTTCAACAGTGTGAATCAGGAACATTTCACCGCACCCCTTCCCCCACCGGGAATTTTTTAATGAATTTAGTGTCAAAGCTTCAATGAGCTTCCATAAAAATCGATTGTACCCCAAAGGTTTTTAATAAAAATTCAATTCTTTAGAAAAGATTTGGGAGAGGCTGTAGAAATGATTTATTTTTAAGTTGTGATTTTTTTAATAAAATAACCAATCGAAAGATAAAAAAGTTAGAGCGTTTTAAAGAGTGTGAAATTGAGTAACACTTCACCCTCTTGAGCTACAATAAGCTTCCATAAAAGTTATTAGTGAAAACTTGGTGGGGGGGGGGCTGCAAAAACGGATGAAATAACACTCAATTTCTCACACTTTAAAACACCCTAACTTTTTTACTCTTGGAGTGCAAACCATTTGAATGGAAGCTCATTGGAGCTCAAACGATTCCCACTAATTTCATAAAAATATTCGCGATAGGAGGCTGACCTTTCCACAAGGTGGGGCAAAAGTAATCACCCGATGTTCTTTAGCTGTAATTTTTTTTATAATGAAAAACTTTGGTTCTGCTTGTGAAATTTGTTTATTTAATCCATTAGAATTTATTCCATCAAGTCGAGAAAATGATATCGGCCAATTGGCCGCCGCCAGAGTTGATGACCATACGGGCCCGTTTTATGGCATTTTCCATCACTCTTGCCAGAACTTCGGGCGACAGGTTCTCGCATTCCTGGCGAATATTCTCCTTAAGGGCTTCAAGAGTCTGAGGCTTGTTGACGTAAACCCGCGACTTCAAAAAACCCCATAAAAAGAAATCTGGCACGGTTAAATCGATTTATGGGGTTTTTTGAAGTCGCGGGTTTACGTCAACAAGCCTCAGACTCCTGAAGCCCTTAAGGAGAATATTCGCCAGGAATGCGAGAACCTGTCGCCCGAAGTTCTGGCAAGAGTGATGGAAAATGCCATAAAACGGGCCCGTATGGTCATCAACTCTGGCGGCGGCCACTTGGCCGATATCATTTTCTCGACTTGATGGAATAAATTCTAATGGATTAAATAAACAAATTTCACAAGCAGAACCAAAGTTTTTCATTATAAAAAAAAATTACAGCAAAAGAACATCGGGTGATTACTTTTGCCCCAACTTGTACAACCCTCTCCCAAAATTTTTCGTGACACGTGTGGTAAAAACTATTTTCACGAAAGCTCATTAGAGTTCAAGTGAAGCTCAAACGATTCACACTAATATCATTAAAATATTTGCAATGGGGGGGGGGGGTGAAATTTCACTCAATTTCATACTATTTCAAACGCATTAACTTTTAATTTTGGGATACAAACTATGTTTATGGAAGCTCATTAAGTACATTATCAAACGGTATCTTTTGTTATAATATCAAATACCAGTTCTGTGTTCGCAACGCACCTCTGATTGATTCATTTTGTTGTTATCGGCCAAATAAAGCTAAAGTGCAGCATTTAGGCCGCACAACCATGGCAATCACGCCCAACCGTTAGACTACATAACGATCTTTTTATTGAGGAATTTTGATTTAAATATAATAAATTGTAAATTCGCTTTTTGAACGAAGTAGGAGCAGGCAAACTCTTTTTCATTGTTATATCAACTTCCTAATTTTTGAATTTTAATTTAATATTTTAATTATCACAGGTTAACAATTTAAATTATGTTTTAATTTTTATTAAATTTTTGTTTTATAAATTTCTAATATATTATGTAGCTTGTGTATATGAATCAAGGAATTATTGTATTCTTTGTGATCTCTTTATGGGATTATGAAACGCTTGCAATTTTTGTGTATTTACTTGTTACATGGATAATAAATTAAAATCATATATGTTAAATATTATAAAAAATTACTGCTATATTTTCGTTTTAGGTTCCTTCACATTTCAATTTTTATTTGGTATTCTTTGAGCGTTTAAGCGATTGATAAGGTTGTGCAGCCTAAAGGCCGCACTGTAGAAGACCATTACCATATAAGCAGGCCATAATTGTTAGACCTTTCTCTAACTTGTCATATGTGAAATTTCGTGGTACTTCGAATTACAAGAAAGTGTTCACAAAGTAAATTAAGGCTATAACCGTTTAAAATTTTAGCATTGTAGGGAGCGGAAATTTTGAGATATCGTGATGAATAATTATTAATATGTTTAAGTGCCCATTCACAATGGACGTAAGCATAAGAATTACATAAGCATAAGCATAAACATAAACATAAGCATAAGATGGGACCGTTCACAATGACCGTAAGAATTACATAAAAATTAAAAAACTGCGCAGGCGCTATGAAGTTTCAACACGAAACTATTTTGTGACATAACCTCTCCGTCGTTTAAGTAATTATATCGTTTGTTAAGAATGGATTTACTACCATCTGAACAATTGAAAAATTCAATTGAAAAAAATTCAATTGAAAAATACCATCTGAAAAAAACAACCTGACAGCGTTTCTATTGGTTAGAAAAACGGAGCATCATTCAAATATATATTTTATTTTTATTTATAATTTATAAATTTTTAGAGCGTTTACAAAAGAATGTACAATTTTTGTAAAATAATGTAAAATAATTAAAAAAAATAATGAGACGGTGATCAGCTGAAGCAGTTAAGTGCATTGCTGCTAATGCGGAATGCCCGGTTCAACTCCGGGCTCAGTAAAAACTTTATTCTGACCGTCTCCCCTCGGAAGGCAATGGCAAACCACCGAGGTGTAATATGCTTAGAACAGCCTCTCTGGAGATGAAGTGTATACACTTCCCGCGGTTCGGAGCCCGCGTTAAACAAGTAGGTCCCCTATGTGTGTGATAGTACTACAAATGCACAACACATACATAGGAGAGAGGTCGCCAACATCCGGTAACGGATAGGCACGCGAAGAAGAAGAAGTACAATTTTAGGTTATATTATTATTTGAACTGTCACACAAGAAGGTATGTTCACTGCGTGAAAAACGGCGCATCGTTCAAATTTAGGTTAATTTCCATAAGAAATACGTAAAAGTTGAAATATTCCAACTTCTTATGTAGTTCTTATGTAGTTGTTATGGGCCTCCCTAAACATAACAATTACGTAACTGCATTGTGAACGCTCCCATTTAAAACCAGGTATCCAACTTTATGTATTTCTTATGCTTATGTATTTCTTATGCTTACGTCCATTGTGAATGGGCACTAAGAATGATTGATTGAGTAGATCAGGTAGGACTTCTTTGCGAGGTGACTGACCATTTAGTTAATTAATTGCTGATTCATCGCATTAGAATGAGTTTGCAGTTATTCGTAATCTACACTTTGCTTTCGTGATAAATGAAGGACATGTAGAGACGAGTTTTATCTTTTTGGGTTGATTATTACTTGCTTTTACGACATTTCGTTCGTGTTAAAATTGAAAATTTATATTTAACTTTACGGAATATTTATGAACGATTACTAAATTTATTATTTGACAAATTGAAATGGCCAATTGCCTAATTTATATTGAATATCTACAATTACCTAGTTATATTATGATTACGATCACTATGTCAATTTATTATTATGGTTTTATAGTATGGAACCAGGGTTATTATTAGATTGTTACTTATTGAAATCGAACCTGAATTGACTCGTGACTTGTTTCAATGGAAGGGCACAAAATTTAAATACTAATACTCTTCGTTTCCAAATTAAATGCTCAATACTCAAACAGTATAAAATAAAAACTGGAGGGGGGTTCTGGGGAGGGGGGTAAAATTCTCACAATCAGAGCAGAAGAACGGAGAAGTTTGCTATGTTCAAACACTGTATAGGGTTATGAGTGAGGTTTAACCCTCAACCCACACTGAAACTTTCGTAATGAAGTCGTTTATACTCCTGATTGGAACACTGGCAGCTCGTGACTTGTTTCAATGAGAGGACACAAGACTTAAAGAAAAAAGAAAAATTTAATTTGCTGTATTTTTATTTACTTAAAATTATTATAGTTTTGATTACTTTTTTTATAATTGTTTACAATTTTGCATTGGAAGCCGCGAGCTCTTGGACCCTTCAGGCTAAGCCGTCAATACTCAAAATGGCACGCTAAATGTTACAATGTCCCACTTGCTTTTTTGTACTTAAAATTTCAACTTTCGAAAATTTTAAAAATAGTCCCACGTACCAGGACGAATCACCTCCCTCTTCTCACTCTCCTCTTCTCTAAAACTTCAATATTTCTACCTTACACAAATTAAAATGGTCCATACAATTCAAAATGTTTATATTACCAAAAGCAAAACACATTTTCACACATAAAAGAACAATTTTTTACGCTTAAAGATGTGACAGAGGGTGACGAGAACGATAATGCATTCTGTTTTATCCTCCTTTTCCCAGCCGCCACTGGATTGGAATTAATGCTTGCATTGTATAGCAATGTGCTTTTAATTCATGTAATTCTTTGCATATATTGGTGCTCAAGTCATTTATTCTACCTTCCAATTTACTAGCGCCATCTGTTGATAACCTTTTGAACTTTAACATGGCTTTTCCAAAACTTTCATCACCGTGCGATAGAATCTGAGGGGAAGAAACGCTTGAATCGTCATTTTATCTACATATTGGTGTAATTTTTCATATTTTGGTGAGTGTTTTAAATCTGTGCAACCAATCAACGTTAAATTTTTTAATATTGGGCGGCGTAACTTCGCATTAAACAATAGTATTCCAAGTTGATATTCTATTTTGGGAGAGCGGCACCCCATCATCTTTCCTGTATCAGCCGTCACTAAATGGAAAATTACTGCATTAAAGATATAAATGAATATTTCTGGTTTAATCATCATGGCTTTATTTAATTCAAAGTCGGATTTGGATCGGATCTAAAGGGGGGGGGTGAATAAGGCTATAAGAAGAAATCGGAAAAGACGGGCCCTTTGTTCCCAGAAGAGCCACAACGATCGGAGACTGTTAAATATTTATGGATTACCCATTAAGATAGGCGTATGGAATGTTGGTAGTATGTACAGAGTAGGAAAACTCACAATATTATTCAAGAAATTGGTAAGCTCAATATCCACATTGTGGCCATCAGTGAGATGAGATGGCTAGGTGCTACATAATGCAAAGTAAAAGAGCGCACGGTCCAGTATTCGGGTAATGATGGGAGTAGACACGAACATGGAGTCGTTATAATAGAGTATTTAAGTGCGTCGAATAACGACACAAAGTTAAAAAATATACACAGGGAGTCTCTAAAAATATTCATCAACGCTTTACAGTAGACTTATGGAACAATCAGAGCCGTCGCCAGGTATTTATTCATTATTGACACGTGAAAAATTTACATACTTGTAATAAGTTTATGTGATTTTTCTTATATAAAACCCGTCTTACACCATCAATAATTACGATCGTAATTATGGTCATAATCTGCGCAGAAATTAGTTCCGAAATTTGCACATTGTCCAAAGCATTCTGAGCAGATTATGACCATAATTTCAATCGTAATTATTGAGGTGTAAGGTGGCTGTAAGAAAATACTTTAGTAGGTAAACGTTAAAAAATACGTCGATCGAAATAATGGATTCTTTTAATATAATAGGTAAATGAAAAACTTAAAAAGATTCAAAAGAAGACAGACAAATAAAATTACTAGGACAAAGAGAAGAACAACTACGGGTGATATAACTCAAAGATAAAATTGACGAACAACATTTAAAGCCAAATTTAACAAAAACTAATCCACGGATGACTGAGGAGATTCTCAGGCTACTGGATGAAAGAAGACCACACGAGTTAAAAACGTAAATTGTACAAAATAGAACAACATCCAAAAACAAATTAGGAAAGAGGTTTAAAATTTGCTCTAAAATTTAAAATAAACTTCAAAATTTTTAAAATTGGTAACCAAACAGTTTTTTTTAAATTTTATGACAAACAATAAGGTAATTTTTTACAAATATATTAAAATCAAAAAAAGTTTATCACATTTCCAAAATTCCACTATACTTAATTTTTAAATGTTCTACCTTATAATTTCTTGCGGCGTCCAATCCTTGTTTCCATGTTATTTATCTTGTTTTCCAATTTACCAATTTTCATTCATCGCCGATATTGTTTAACATATACTTAGACGATGCTCTTAGAAAGTGGAAAAATAGTATACACTTTTACTCCTTAAATATTAACAAACACAAATGGGTGCGAACTTTGTTATTTGCAGACGATCAGATATTGGTAGCAGACAGTGAGGACTCACTTCAGTATGCATTTCATAAACTTCAACAAATTATGACAAAATACAACATGATGGTCTCAATATCAAAATCAAAAACAATGGCGTTTGAAGGACAAGAATATCTAAGATCACAAATAATATTTGAAGACTTGCCTATTGAACAAGTAAACAGTTTCAAATTTCTGGGCTGCACGCTAGACATACATCAAGAGAGAGATATCCAGGAAAAAAATGAAAAATTTAACTATCTAAATGGAACGATTAAGCGTACATTGAGTAGATGCACAAATAAAGCCACTCCCGTAAAATTCTATAAAGTAATGTCCGTGCCTACAGTTACCTATGGTAGCGAAACATGGGTGATTACAAAGAAACTGGAAAGCAGACTACAACACGCAGAGATGAGATTTCTGAGATCTATCATGGGTTTCACGCGACGAGACAGAGTGCGAAACACGGACATTCGTAATGCTTTGAACATCTTCAGTTTAAATGAAAAAATAGAAGAATATCGCGAAACATGGAGAAAACACCTGATGAGGATGAGTGATACCCGAATTCCCAAACAACTATACCTATATAAGCCTATAGAAAGGCGTAGTGTCGGAAGACCAAGAAAGAGATGGAGTGATTAATGGTGTCGTAACGGGTATTTCATTACCTAAAACATGCAGAAGAAGAAGAAGACCAATTTTCATCCACTTCTTCACAATTTAATCTCCCGTTTGCACAAAATCACTTTATATCAAATTGCCCTTGTTAGGTCGATTACTATATCGACGACTCAATTTTCGATCCTCCTCTTCTGGAGATCGAACGGCTTTTTAAGTAAATATCGAACCCACACTTTATAGCGGTCGATCGTGGACTCTCTGATTTGACCCGCACACTACGATGGTCAAACGTGGACTCCCCGCTCAATAATTTTTGTTCGAGTCTCATTCTCGACGCAAAAACTAAGAAAACTAACTCAGTTCATCATAATTCATCAAAATTGTCACACCTGGTGACACCAATGGACAAAACCTTCGCGCACGATTCTCAAATTTCACATATACGAAGCAAAATACAATATCGATGCCATTTACAATATTTTCATGAATTTGGATGTTTAAAAAGTTTTTTTATGATTTCAATGAGCATTAAAATGTATTCTACTTAAATACAACGAAATTTTGTAAGTTTACTTTTTAACTTCGTAGTTATTAATCGGCTGTTAAATGGCTATTTAGTAGCAAACAATAACTGTCAGCTAGTTAACATTTACAGCTAAAATGTTTAATTGATCCTTGCTCACAATTGAGCCAGTTCCCTGAAAGCTAAGTGGTAAAGTTAGTAAAATTACTAAGCAACAAATTAATACACCATTATTTGCAACGCAACTTACCGATTACAAAAACTTTTAAACCGATTTAAAAGCACATTATTAATAATAATAATCAGGACTGTTTGCACCTGAGAATTGATTTAGAAAATATTCATAGAATGTAATAAATTTAAAACTAGTCAAAATGCAATTAGTTGGTGAGTGCATCCTTTATACATTGCTAACGAATACCTCGCCAGAAATTATAGATGTAAGTGCATATACAGGAAAATTACAACCAGTGTTTTAAGGTTAATTTGAAATTGTTTTACTTTGAGCTTAATTAACAATAAATTAGACTTAAGTGCCACGTTTTGCTCCTGCTGCAAAGGTAATTGCAGTAAATAAACAGTAGCCAACTAACAAAATTTTAGGTATAAACAATTTCAGCGTTTCTAAAATATTGAGATTGCAGATTAGCAGGACGCGGCGTTTTTTGTCCCTCAGCAATTGCATCACAGGTGCAAACGTTTACAAAGACCCTGTAAGCTGGTACAACGAACTCTCGAGCTTTTCCATAAAAAAAAACAATAATTAAATTTTGTTTTAATCAACTTTTTGTTGTAGAATTTTTTATCGGGTTAATGTGTTTGTGGGAAACAATCCAGATTATCCAATCAATTTTACAGGTTTGAGTTTCGTGTAAAAGTTTTAAATTTTATTTTCCAAACAACCACTTCTCGTTCTTTCCAGGACGAGCTGTGAAAACTAAACAGGGTAGTGTTTATTGCACTACATTGAAATTGATAAACGGTGTTGTTTGTTAGGAAGAAGTAACGTACAATAAGCAAGGACAAATTTAAGTTAATTACAGGCGAACTGAAACTTGGAAATTTAATTTTTAACTTTTTTTTTTATTAGAAAGGACTAAGCAAAGTTTTGTTTTGTATTACGTAAATTTGTCTCCCATGTTAAAATTTAAAAGTATAAAACGATTCAACTTCTTAAACCACTCCGAAAAATTATCCTTAACGCATAAACTTTTTTGACGGCTTTACTTTTCTTAAGGAATAATTAACGATAATGAATTACATTTTGTAAGACAATGACACTTCAAAATCGCTTTTGATAAATTGATACCTTCCAGACAATGCCTGATAAAATTAATTAATCTAAAAAATCTAACAAAGTGCACTTTTCTGGATGGCAACTTTTACACTTTTATAATTTGTTATAAATTATTAGCGTCTCTTACGTAATATTCTGATTAAGCGAAGTTTTTATCTAATCAATCTGAAAATTTTTCTTTTATGGTAGGTGCTACTAATTTTCTTTTAAATAACAAGGTTAATTAATTCCACGGGAATTCTTGTAAAAATGTGCTAATCGATTTTTGAATATTGGAATTTTATATAAAAATTTAGATACTAATTTGATAAGATGTCATTCTGTTTCCGAGTTTGCTTAGTTTGAGTATTTTAAATGTTACGACGCCTGCCTCCTGAAACTTAAATGTGACTTCAGAAAATAATTTGGAATTGATTTCCTCATTTCTTGATCAACTGTTTTAAATTTTTTTTTACAATTAAAATGATTTTCAGCGAAGAAACAATATTACTTGTCAAATTCCAAAATCTAAGATGTTGGAAAATAAGGTACTAAATAAGGATAATGAAAACGCATTTCCTATTTAAATTCCCCTAGTTCCTGAAAGATTTGATTAAATTGAAACCCATACTGTGCGTCGAATACAAATTCGATCTTCTGTTTTAGGTAGATGACCGTGTCATCCCTGCTTTTGTATTCGTTTTTAACAAACGTGCTAACCATGCGGAAACCCGTGTGATTTTAACGCCCCATTCGGTAACCTTTCTTTTATTTGGAATGGGCTGATGAAAAACTGTACGAAAACGACGTCTCCGGTTTTCTGATTCTTTTTGCATTTATGGAAATAACCTGCATTGGATCTGATGTGTAAAGTAAGCATAACTTAAAGGATAGAGAATAAAATTTTACGAAAAAGCAAAAATAATTGGACCATTAGAGATGCGACTTTCCCAAGAACACTAATTTCATTAAATCTGTAAAATTTCTGGGAAACTTGTAAAAGACTTAGTTTTGTAGAATTTAAAGCATTTTCACCAAAAAACTAATTTTTTTCTTCTATCTGGCTTGTCTCCAAAACTACTAAGGCTAGAACAATATTTTATTTTTAGTAATACGCAGAATTACATTAACTTTAAATCTTAACATACAAGTTTTTGTCGTGCAATGCATCAAAAAAGAGTAGATCCTGAAAAACGTTCAAAAAAGAACACAAAATTCTCGCTTTCGAAACCTCATCATTGGTCAGTGCTTTTATTTAATTTTTGATGAAAATCTCCAAAGGGATCGCGAATAGACCAAACTCGGTAATTAAGCATAAAATAATATGGAGAAGTATTAGAAATCAAATTTTTCGGGTCTCAAAATTCCCGACAATCTTGTTAAAAAATTAAAAACCGTAAAATTTGATGAAAAGATTCTGCATGTTTAATTTTGCTTGTAAATTCAACCGTTCGACAGTTATGGTTAAAATGCTTTCATCCAGAATGGAACAAAGTGGAAATCTCGGAAAATATACCATTTTTGAAAAAATTCAGGGCACATGAATTATTTCTCATATTGCCCTGGATGACGTTAATAATTTCCGTTTACAATAAAAGATGAGCAATTACTCAAATGAGGACATGTTGTGTCCCTGAATTTTTTCAAAAGCTGTATATTTTCCGAGATTTCCACTTGACCAAACGAGCGGCTGATTTTACGACCAAATGATAAGGAAAAACAATTTTAAATGGTGTTAAGTATTACCGCACTAATAAAAAATTAAATAGGTAAAATTCATTTTAAAAATGTAGAAATTATATTATGGTGTTCCAACAAGCCTTGAATTTTTTCGGATTTTTAATATCACGTTTACGTTGTTTCCATCAATAATAATAAGTCAGCACTCCATTCCTTACGGAATATCGCCAGGTCATTGGACGTTCTTGAATCCGTTTTTTAGGGTGGATTAGTCCCTATTTTCCATTTTCTATCTTCTTTTTCATTTCATTCACAGTTCTCTGTGTAATACTTTCGTCTTTTCCACGATTTCTCTCCATTTCTTCCTATTCTGTGCAGTCTCTCGCCAGTTCCTTATCCCCATCGTTCTCAAATCGTTGTAGACCTCCTCTTCCCACCTCGTCCTCGGCCTTCCCCTCGGTCCCTCGACGTCTGGTCTCCATTTCATGGTGCACTTTATCATACTATATTCGCTTGCTCTTTCAACGTGTCCATACCATTATCCCAGTCTCAGTGCCTTGATATGTCTTACTATTGTTTTTCCTTGCAATTCGTTCTCTATTTCTTCGTTTGTTCTTACTCTATATCTCTCTTCGCTAACCTTGATCAGTCCCAGAATCTTTCTAATTATTTTTCATACATATTTAAACACATTGTTTCCATGCCATAAGTTACCACGGGCCTGATTAGGGTTCTGTATATTTTCATTCATCTGTTTCTTTTTTTATTTGCTTGCTCGTTATTAAGTTCTTGTTGCTCTGGAAAGCTCTATTTCCAGCCATTATTCTGTCTTTTATGACTTCCTCTCTTTCACTTGTGTTGTTAATTCGTAATCCAAGGTATTTGAAGGTCGTTACCTCTTCAAAATTATACTCCAGAATCTTAACCTCATTCAGCTCTCTATTTCTTCTTCTACAGCCTCTCGTTACGTTGGTTTTAGTTTCATTTACTTCTAGTCCTGCTCTTTCTGCTTCTACTTTTATCTTCGTGAACATTTCTACCATTGCTTTGTGTGTTCTTGAAATTATTACAATGTCGTCGGCGTAAGCAACCATCAATATTAAGTAAAATTGAGGAATTGGCGAAAATCACCTCCAGTGACCAGACCGAAATAATTCTCAGCCATAGCTGCACTAACCTTCAGCGATTGATGAACGTTCAACAAAGATAATATTGTGTGATTGATATAGTTGTGCGGCCTAAAGGCCGCACTAATGGATATCCAATCATATTTAAAAAGTTCATGATATTTGTTTAAACAAAGCGTCAAGTGTGGTAGGAATATAATATTTATGTGCATTTCGTAGAATCGCAATACAGCATTTAATAATTTTTTTTTTTTAAATGAAACAAAATAAAGATTAAAAATCAGCATTCTCAAAAAAATAAAATTTACCTATTTTTTTATTTTATCCAAAACTATAATTTTTTCTGTTTTTTAGACATGATCCGTAAGAAGTGTCCAAAAATATGATGTCTTTAATTGCATTAATCGGTTTTTAAATTGAAGGGCCTAGTGGAAAAAGTATAGTTAAGTCACTTTTTTTTCAATTTGTTGATTTTTATACTAATTTGTAGAGAATAAATGCCGCAATGTGAAAATGTGCTCAACTACAAATTGAAAAAAAAGTGACTTAACTACTTTTTCCACTAGGCCCTTCAATTTTAGATCTAAACCACGCCCCTATAATTTTAATCCACGCCCTTCCGTTCTAAACCAATCCACTTTGATTTAAGACACTCCCTTTTAGACCTAAGTCACGCCCATAGGTAGAAAAGGCGTGGTTTAGAGCGAAGGATGTGTGTTTTAGAACGAAAAGGTGTAGCTTCGGTCTAACAAGGACGTGGCCTAGAAGGAAATGGCATGGTTTAGGTATCACAGGGCGTTTTTTAGGTCTGAAAGGGGCGTTTTGGATCTAAAGAGGCGTGGCTTAGCTCTAAGAGGGCGTTAACCAAATGGGCGTGGCTTGGGTCTAAACTTTAAAAACCGATTAATGCAGTAAGCGATGTCATATTTTCGGACACTTCTTACGGATCATGTATTAAATATAAAAGGTATGCCACCCCCAATTTTTTGTAGAAAACTGCACTGTCTACGAAATTGCAAAAATTTCTTCAATTTCTTCCGGAAGAAAAACTGTAGAGATAGCTAGATTAGCTAATTACCTTACTTGGTATCTTCTTCTTCTTCTATAGCCCGAATGCTTCTTTAGGCCTCTCCCCCGGTGAGGGGAGGGGTAAGGCAATACCTACCACGCTGGCTCAGTGCGGGTTGGTAGTGGAGCAGCGAAAAGCGGCGTTATTTTAAATTAATCACCAGCGGTCACCCATCCAAATGCATACCGCTAGCAACATTGCTTGTCGTTCTGTAATCTAATGACCACGGACATTTGCATTGCGTTATGTCACTGCTCTTTTAATTTTTAGAGTGGGGACAAAATTTGAATTTTTGATCAATTAAAAAATATGTACAAGATGTTAAATTTTATTTTCTTGCGAATGCCGGAAATTGCAAGCCTGAGAAGTTTATTAAAATAAAATAATATTTTTTTGGAAATGGACGTGCCAACTGGTTTTAACAATTAATTGGGCCCAAGCATATTTGTTTCATAATTTTTACAGAAAGTGTTCTTACAGAATGCAAGTACATTGTCTAAGAAGAACTAAGAATCTGTAAGGCCGGGGGAAGGAGTCAGGGCGGATTGCTCCACCCCGACTTTTAAAATCAGACCTTTTTTAATTAAACAAAATGCTATTAAATTTTAAAATGCACTTTCCGTTTAATATTTGTAATATAAAAGAGAGCACATATATAGAGTGAAATGTAAAAAAATACCAAGTTGGTGTTTCCTGAAATAACCTGAAGAAAATCTGAAATCGCGCCGCTGGGCTCCTTAAAGGTCGTCCAAACAGGACGTCCGCAATTTTTTACAACTTTTCAATCTTCCACCCCTTGTCACAGTTGCTGATAATCTTTGGACCCCCCACCCAGGAACGTCCTATTGTCACAAATCAAATAACCCCCCACCCTCATTGGTCTAAAATCAAACTTGACACGAAATGGACCTTCTTCCGACTTATCATTTGGAATTTAAAGAGTAACTAACTTTTTTACAGAATATTACTTAAAAAGTATTTAAACACAATTTTCTTAGAAATCCCAAAAATGGTTATTATTATGCGGACGTCACATTTTGTAACCCCCCATGCATGGACGTCCTTTATGGACGACCCCTTAGTAGCGTGATTATTTATCTTTAGATCCAAGCTAAGCTAGATCCGCCATTGAAAATTATTTATATATATTATAATATAAATTATTTAGTTATTTTGAAAGGTTGCAGTGCGGCCTTCAGGCCGCGCACTGACGGCAATTAGGCACTAGCCTTTAATTTTAAAAGGAAAAATAGTTTCTAGTTTTGTTTTATTTAATTTACACATATTTTTTGTAGATTAATTGACTTTTTTTGTTAAATGATAAAAACTTGATTGAGTATTTTCAAGACTTGAAAACGGGCTAAATTTAAATGGCCCGAAACGTTGGACAATATTATTAAAATATTAAACATACCTACGCTCAAGAAAAATGTTATCATTTAATTCACATCGCTTTAGCTGGTAAATTTAGTGTGCACAGAAATATAATAGCGTTTTCAGCGTTGCGCAGAAAAAACATAAGATAGTTTCTAGGACACCTTTAGTACACTTCCAGTTTTCACTAAATTTACCAAATAAATGCGCTATTACTTAAACTCAAATATGTAGTTGAAGTGTTTTACCTACTTGTGACTCATAAATTATTTTAATAACCTATATCCTATACAGTTACAATGCGGCCTTTAGGCCGCACAACCACGCAAGTCACGTACTAAGTTCAATTAAAAAATAAAATATAGTTTTGTTTTTATTAAGTAAAATAATTAATAAATATTATATTTTCATAAAATTTTAATTCAATATTAGCTAATTGTCTAACAAGTAAGGGAAAGTTGTACGACGAGAAAAAAAATGACGTCAAGTTCGCAATAAAAATTTTCCCACGTATTTCACATAAGTTTTTTTCTATTATTGTTTGAAATGAGATTAAAAACTGAAATTGTTTACACGAATTTTTCCATGTCTATAATACCTACATATACTATTACGAACGTGTTGTGAAAGTGGACATTTGCGTATATGGGATACATAAATCTGTCCTGTTACCAAAGGAACTCTGAGGGCGTTCTTTATAATGTGTACAAATTCCGAAACTACGGTCGAAGTGTTCAAATTACATATAAATAACCCGATTATATTTTTTGCAAAGATATAAAATCAAATCATTAAATATTTAATTTATATTGTGAAATTTTAATGTTGTTAATTTTGATTTCTTTTGAAAAATTTATATTTTTTCGATTTTAGGATAAACGAGTAAAACATTAAAAACATTAAAAAGTAGGACTTTGTCAAACATGAATAGAAAATATTTTATCTAATAATTTTGATGTTGTATCTTGTTATCTTTTGTTATTATCTGCGTAATTGATACGAAATGAAGTTGCATTTCAACTTGAAGAAAAAATTCTTCATATCAAATTAATATTCCATTATTGTAACAACTTAAAAAGTTGCAGTGCGGCCTTTAGGCCGCACAATCACGGTGATCACGCATTAAACCACGAACTGAAAAAAGCATCTATAGTTTTGTTTTATTTAGTTGTAATAAATTTTATAATTTCATAATCATAATCGACAAAATCGATTGAACACCCAAAGAGTCATAAAAGCAGCAGAACAGTAGCGGCTCATGACTTCTTTCAATGAAGGGCAGCACAAAATTTAAATAAAAACTAAAAATATAATAATATATTCTTGTGTTACTTTGAAAATGAGTACAATTCTTTATCCTAATAATTCGTGGGGGGGGGGGCGAATTATGGAATACTCCCAGTACATCAAGATGGGCATTTGGATCACCATGTCATCTCTCAGCAGCCTCCAGTTTTTTACGACTTAATTTGTAATATCGACTCGTGACATTTTAAATGGAGGGAAATAAAAGATTCCACATTTACTGTCGTGCTGTCCGGCTAGTAGTTGTTTATTTAAGAGCATTTCTTGGGGGGGGGGGGGGGGTTGAATCAAATAAACCGAAGGTGTGTCTTCAAAGTTCTTTTTACTGAATAGCAGGGAAAGCCGACGTTGTTATTAGGTATTAGTCTGGGACTGCGTCAACCGAGAGTCCAATCTATCTTTAACGCTAAATTGAGCTGACGATTCGTTCTCTCTATGCGGCCTTTAGGCCGCACAACCTAGGCAATCAAGAGTCAGTGGGACTTATATCCATCTATTGTTCATAAAGTATCTTCCATTAATTTATTTTTTAATTACTAACTTGAAAAAGATACAGTGGGGCCTTTAAGCCGCACAACGATAACAATCGCAAACTATTAGAACTACTATAAGAGAAAATAATTCATATAAATATAATTAATTCTGAACCCATAACAGAAATTGATTCCCTTGGTGGTGCAGCCTAAAGACCCCACTGAACTGGGGATTAAGAGATTAATTTAGTGTTATAGATAGATAACTTAGGCATGAAAAATTTAACTTAAATAAAATAATAATGTACTACTTATTAATAATTAACTTGTGAAATGAATACTAAAATAAAATTTAGAAATTAAAAGAAAAATAGGTACTAGCGTCATTTGTATCTTCCGATTGATGGCGGGGGGGGGGGGTTAAATCAATTTAATTTTTTTAAATCTACTGCCTTGAGAGGGGTTGT
This sequence comes from Podabrus alpinus, assembly GCA_932274525.1. Classification (NCBI taxonomy): domain Eukaryota; kingdom Metazoa; phylum Arthropoda; class Insecta; order Coleoptera; family Cantharidae; genus Podabrus; species Podabrus alpinus. The sequence continues at coordinate 65,294,803 of OW026456.1, read as the reverse complement.
TCAATTAGCCTACTCATCAACGGCGACTCGTGGTTTGCTATAATTGAAGAGGGGGGGTTAGTGAATTGCAAATTAAAGTTTTCACCCCTTTATTGCACTTTTGGCTACTTGTACACTTGTTTTTTGGTACTTTTGGCCAAGTGTTTCGATTTATGACCACAATCATTCATTTCGATGTCACCCCCAAATCAAAAGCGTGCCCAGTAGTCAAAGGTATAATAAAGATCAAATATTTCTTGAAAATTGTAATTTGCATAGTTCTCAAAAGCAAAAATTTGATCAGGACTCCCATTTTAACATGGAACATGTTTTTTTGTGACCTTAATTATTTATATACAAAACTCGATGAAAACGCCTATTCAATATCTTTATTTCATAAAAAAATCGTATCTCTAAGTGGTGTACGGTTCGACCAGTAGAAATAATTTATCGAAGCTCTACAAGCCAAATTTGACTTATTTTGAAGGGCTGTACAATGTAAACGAGACGGTCGCCAGCTTAGCGGTTAAGTGCGTTGCTGCTAATGCTAAATACCTGGTTCAACTCCGGGCTCAGTAAAACTTTATTCTGACCGTCTCCCCTCGGAAGGCAATGGCAAACCTCCGAGGTGAAATCTGCCTGGTACAGCCTCTCTGGAAATGAAGTGTATATGTTACGGTCAATGATGAGAATTGGGCATTGACGCCAATGGCCGGACAATGACGTCAATGACAATTTTTGCTTGACATTGACGTCATTGTCCGGTCTTTGACGTCAATGCCCGTTCACGGTGGACAATGATGTAAATATTTTTATCTGATTATATTATTTACGTCCTTGGCCGGTCAATAACGTTATTGGCCAAAAGTGAACGGACAATGATGACATCAAAATTTAATGGATAGGAAGCAAAACCTAATATCGTCAGTGTCTAGTGAAAACCTCGTAAGTACTAAAAGTAGCATTTTACAGGAGACTTAAAAAACTTTCTAATTTCACTAGTACCCTTCAGAGTGAATTTTTTTTTTAATTCAACGTTTATTAAGACTAATATACTTAATGAGAACACATTTTTTGAAAAAATTACTATCCAACTTTGTATTATAAGACTTACGAGGTTTTCGGTAGCAATATCAGTGGAGATACGAGTTTTTCATTCATTCATAGTAAAAAATTTAATTAATGGAAATAAACAAATTGTTGAAATTTTTATTAAAAAAGAAATTTATTTACAAAATTAGTTTAATAATATAATATATTTAGTGCGGCAGGGAATCATAAAATGAATGAAAATCCTTTGGAATTACCGACTTCATTTCCTGTAGATGTTTGAATTTTGTGTTCTTAATTTTCAAGCGTTGATTGTATAATAGTGGCAGTTCTTCGTCTTGAAATTTTTGTATTCTACGTGGAAGTTGTTCAAAACACGCTGAATGGTAAAACAATTTCACTTTAATTTTCCCGTCAGGAGAATATTGGATTACCATAATGTCAGTAACTGTTGGGTCTCCAGTTGCGGTACCAGGTCTCAAAGAAGTGATAGCTTTCAGTGAACTAAATTTTTTAAAGTAAGTGTGGTCTAACTCGTTTACTTCAAACGGCTTGGGAGTTATTCTTGCCGTTTTGCAAACTTCATAATAGCCTGATGGCGCGTAAATTTCTCTGTGTCGTAGTTTTCGCTCTATTGTTGAATGCATTGAGTCACACTCCATTTGAGTGTGACCCTTCTCCAGATATTTTTGAGTGATAATTACACCAGTTTCCACCGACGCGAGTAAAAGAGCATTGGCCACGATTGCATTTCGATTTTGGTAAGTACAGCCATCGCTATATAAAATTATTTCTTTCTTACCTGGGGCTTTGGTTTTTACGAAGTTGTACATGATTGTTGCAAATTCATCAGCATTGAGACCTTCCTCACTTTCGTTCCATAAGTAGTAAAAAGCATCGGCTGTCTTTAGATCATATAATGTGAAATTATGAATTTTTAATTTCGTTCTGTAGTAAAGCGCTGAAGCGTTTAGTTTTGGTGCTAACAGAACTGCTTGTAAGTCCATTGTAAATACTGCAATGTCATCAGTTGTCTGAGTTTTGTCGCAGTCTTTTTGCTGTCTGGCTCCGTCTTTTTTTTTCAAATGTGTTCGATAGTCCTCTTCTTTAAGATTGCCGGTATTATAAGAGCAGCAGGTATCACAGGCATCTTTTTTAGGGGAAAAAAGGCCAATATTTTCCTCTCGAAAAACCTGGTTGAAAATCTGACGACTAACCAGGACTTTTTTTTCTTCAGAACAATAATAATTTTTGTATTCCCTGTAAAGGTGAGCTGCAGATTGCCACTGCTGTTCAAGGTACAATTTTTTTGTACTTTTTCGGCAGTAATGCGATTCTAATTTTGGTAGAGCTGCTAGAAATTGTCGTGCTGATTCTCTGTTGGTTAAGAATTTATTCCTAAGGGATGCACAGTACGAATCTTTAAAGTCGGTGTGTCAACATTTGATTTCTGTGCCTTTTCTGTGGCCCAACTTCTTGCTGACCACTCACCGATACTCAATGTGTTAAGAAACATTTTTTTGCATACTTTAACACGCGCGTTGGTGCCATCTAAGTCCTATAAATTACGACTTACGAGTTTTTCATCTCACTGTAAAATATACGAGGTTTTCATTTTATCCTATAAATATATTACTCCATCTATTTTTTAATGGTTTTAACGCATAATCTTTTGAGATACAAGGTTTTCAACGATATTTTTGAATAAAACAATTTTTGACAAATTTGGACTTACGAGGTTTTTGCTAGACCCTGACGATATGTCGAATTTTGCTTATTTTGCGATATTTATTTTTACAGATTGTCCATCAGTGAAGTATTATAATGTTTAATAATTTATTAATAACAATTTTTAAAAATAATATTTTCATTATCAATTTTATTATCATCGCGTTTTGTTTGAATCGTTAAGTTAATGCTCTCATTAAATCGCCTATCTATTTCATTGAGATCCATGGTATCCATTTATCTTCTGTGCGTTATGTCTTTGTCTTTGTAATAGTTAGAAATTAGGAAATTACTTAATTTTATATAATATTTACAGATAAATTTTTAAGTCGGTAATAATCCCTTAATTCCTTAATAGCTAGTACCAATTATACAGGCACTTATAATATGGACATGCCCGATGGAATAATATCATCATCGCCTGCTCCGTATTGGGCAATGACGTCATTGCCCGGACAATGTTGCAAAAACCATAGATAGATTCTTAAATGTCAGCAGTGCCCAACCGTGAAGGACATTGACGTCAATGGCCGGGCATTGACGTCAATGCCCGAATTGTCATCATTGACCGTAACATATACACTTCCCGCGGTTTGGAGCCCGCGTTTAGCAGTAGGTCCCCTATGTGTGTGATAATACTTCAAACGCACAACACATGCATAGGAGAGAGGTCCCCTACGTCTGAAATCAGGCACGGCACTTGAAGAAGAACAATGTAAACGGGAAACTTTAGGATCAAATAAAAAAGTAAGAGTCCATATATTTGGCATAACTTAGGGGCATCCATAAAAGACGTCCACGTCTGGGGCGAGGGGGGGTTGAAAAATGTGACCAAGTCTAACCAGGGGGGAGACAAAAGTGACGTCCGCATAAAAATTCCATTTTTATGGTTTGAAGTTTGAATATTTTGTTATGGTATTTAATTTTGTAAAAAAATTCTATTTACTGCTTAAATTCCACATGTAATGTCAAGTTTGATTTTAGATAAATGAGGGGGGGTCTTTGATTTGTGACCATATGGCATTCTTGGGAGGGGGTCCGAAGATTGTGACCAACTTTGACAAAGGGGGAGAGGAGAGGAGGAGTTGAAAAATCGGAAAAAATTGCGGAAGTCCTTTATAGACGATCCCTCAGAAGTATACCAAATTTGAATAAAATCGAAAAGGAACATGAAAATACATTGGTTGATTTGATATGGAATGACCCATTGTGCCCTATATATTTTGTACCCTATACATATTTTGCACCCTGATTTCCCACTTGCCTTGCCCTAGCTACGGTGCTGCATTTGAAGGGTGTGAGGAAGAAATCGATTTCCCAGAATTTTAAAAATTTACTGGTAGAAATATATCAACAATTAGTACACGTCCGGAGTTATAAAAAAGGCAGAAACCTGAATTTCAAATTTATACTGGCTGATCTTCTTTCATGCAAATTAAGGATTTTAATTTGTTAAATATTTCTGGAAGGGCCATTCCTATAGCAACAAGACAAATTTAGAAGCCATCAGGCATCAAAATGAATTTATTGAGCCCAGTTTTTCACGTAATCTTTACTGTACATGAAAAATCAAGTCAATATAAAATTGATTTTCTAAAAGTGTGACGACTATACCCGGTCTCCCCTACTTAATCCCAAATAAAGTTCATTATTATAAAATTTGAAAACAAATTAATAAACTGGCACGGCCCTACCAACTTCAACACTTTATAATAACTTCAAAACTTTTAATGATCGACAATTTAAATGTGAACAAAATTTGCTTTGTAGTTTTCCTGAACTCGCAAGATCAAAGATCGTGAAAAGTCAAAAATTAATGCAGCATGCATCCTTTGTTTTTCGAATTGATGTATTCGTATGCGTTTGGGGTGTATAGTAAATAGTTCTCAGTTCTGAGCTAGAGGTTCCATTCCACCTATAATTCAATTTTATTCTCAAGGCAAAAGTAGCTGGAAAATGTAAAAAATAAAGAAAAATATAAAACTAACGAAAATCATAAAGTTTATTCTAACTTATACGCGACGCCGACGCTATAACTGGAGCACAAACTCAATTAACCATATTTTGTTGTAACGTCCTTTACAGTAAATTTACCTCGTTTCGTATTCCTCTTATTTACATGATAAATACTCGAAATTAGAAAAGCGAATATTAGGCAACATAGTATAAACTTTTCAAGGGAAGATTTAAAATCACTTAATTCACTTTTCCTCAAAATTACTATCAGTAACAAAGGAGACACGTGAAGGATGCTTGTGATACTGCAGTTTATGCATCAGTCAACATTTAAAATTATGTGAATTTAGCACTCACTCGAGTTAATTCGAACTTTAGAAGAGCGGAAGTAAAGAGAGTTATGCGGGTGTCAAAACTTGATAACACTTAGATGCCTGTTAACAAACCATAGAGAATCCTAAATTTCAAAATTTCACAACTTAAAAGGAATTGTTAACTGTTACGTGACGGACAACCTTTAACTTAATAGCTGCCTCAGTTTCGCAAAGCATTTTCTTGGATGATGTGTTTTTGAGTACACGTAATTTAAAAAATGCACGAAGAACAAAAGTCCTAATAAAGAATCTCGTGAGAACCTCACATAAATAAAGCCTAAATTCAGTTTTTTTGCCAAAATTTATAAACGCGGAAGATAGCGCAAGCGTCTCGACGTCGAGGGGAAAAGCGTCATGACGCCAACCAGTCTGTCTACGGACGCCAAGGTCGCAGGTCCTCCCCTTGTAAGTGATGACTTGATAAACACTCTGTATTAAAAATGAGTGATCGTAAATTAAGTTCGAGGAAAATTAAAAACTTATTTAAAAAACGTGTAAAGTTTCAAGTTTTTGTTAATTTACGAATCGCATAAATTAACGTAAGTAACTTTTAACTTTTTTTGTGCCGTTGAAGTTTGTTTTGAAATTTTTTTTATACGTCTCGAAATTACTTCCGCTAATAAAGGAACCGTACGTACTTCGAAAAATAATTTTAATTTGTGTAACCTGCATGTGAATTATTATTGTAAAATGGGTTACAATTTTCATAACAACCCTTTCAGAAGGTAACTTTGCTTATAAAAAAATCAAATTAACCTTGAATGAATTGATCTACTTGGGTACATAAAAAATGCAATTTCTGAAACTACATACTTATTTTAGACACGCGATTATTGCATACTATGTACCGACCACTACATAATTACTCTAAGCTTTGAGCTTTTGTGAGTTACCTTAAAAATTACAAAATCATACTCACAGCTGATTTAGAAAAAATGTGATCAGGCGTTCTGAATTTATCGTTTAATTACATTGACAAATTTGAGTTCGCTAATGGATATGCTTAAGTTGATTTTAACATGTAGGCACATTAAAGTTTGTGACCGGATTAATGTGTCTAATGTATTTCAGGTGTATTATTTATAAACGTGGTAATATTGAAGTTCCACCCCTGACAACTCTATTAACTAAGAGATATGAGTACTTAAGATATCGAATAATTTAATATTTGATTATGATAAATTACATCAAGCTATTTTATGTGTACTTTAAAGTTTCAAAAAAAAATTTTAAAATATTAACGAAGCAGAACAATTTTTCCATTAATTGGTTTGATTATAAAAATGAAAAAATTGTGCATGATTTATAAGCAAAATTCAATTTTAAGTTACGTGACAAAACGTCTGTTAACTTGCAGTCTTAATTAAGTAGTGTTTAAGTGAAAGCTACAAAGATTTTGGAAAGAATATATGGAGGGGAAATTGTATTATATCGGAAAATGAGAACGAGAAAAACTAAGAGGTTACAATTTCCACACCTGCTTCCAATTTTCCTCTTGCCAATCCAGAGCCTTCATATGAAAGAATATCACATAAAAAAACGAAAGTCCCTATCATGGTCATTCACTCACTCCTCAAAACTCGTTGATTGAATATAACTAATAACTTCAATTTTTTAAACTGTAAAATAAGTATTTATCAGCTGATTTTTTTTAAAGTAACTTAGTATAAAATTTGAGGCCAAAGGCCTAGCTGTGATAGCTGTTCGAGATCTTCGTGCGATGCTAAATCCCACGTCGTGTCTAGACATGGTTTTGTTAACTCCCCGAATTTCTACCTGGAAAAGATAGGAACAGCTACTAATGATATTGTCATGACAATGCCTTGAAATAGTAATTTAAATAAACTGTACGGCAGCATTAGAGAGTTCATTATTATTAACAATTTAAGTTGCTATAAAACCACTACAATATCTTACGCTATTGACATGGTTAGATTTTCTTTGCCAATTACAAATATTCGCGCTAAAACATCATAAATATGACGTCATAGGTTAGTAAACACAGTCACGTGGGACTTGGGGAGGAGTCGGTCGTAAAACATAAACACAACTTCGTGTTTGTATACGTATATGTAGTTTTCGTATTATCTCAAGATCTAGCTTATAAACGTGGTACGATATAAAATTCACTTCATATCAACATGCCAAATATCCGATTACTAACCAGTGACGTAGATTAATGACAGATACGTTTCAAGTCACGTGACCGACAGCTACAAACAAATAAAAATAAATGCAAGTCAGTCGCTTTCTGTAATATTTGTTTCTACTTTTCAAATGTGCGTGCTATACGAATATGAGCCACAATTAAGGTTTTGCTTATCAAATTAATGTAGTGTCGGCTAATTGTATGTAAATATTATGCCTGAAAACTTATTGTTATCCTGTAAAGAATATATATTTGAGATAAAACTTAGCTGAAACCTTCGAATTGTATCGGATTGGCAAACCAAAGCCGTAAAAGTTTTAAAAACACCTGTTGTAGTTGAAAAGGTAATCGACAGATGGCGCTCCTTAATTTGAAGTCGTAACACATGGTTTTATTATTGTAATTTATTCTTCAGTTGTATTGATACCACGGATCTTTAAGAGAACCGCGATTGGGGTTCGTGCCATTTTTTCTGTCTTCCAGTTTAGTAGGAGCCAATTGGACCAACTACTTTTTCCAATTTACATTGCATGTTTTGATAATCGTTGATTTATTTGTCTAATATTTTGCTCTTGTTGTGATAATCTTGGATTTGGCATTGTATGGCCGTAAAAAAATTGTAGATAGTTTAATTGTAGAAATATTCCTTTAAAGTCGGAAAAAGACAATGCTGTATTAGAGGGGATCTAAAAATATAAAATCGAGCGACAATAAAACAAGAGTTGACAAACCTTTCATTTAAAATATTGTAAAGTGATATGCAATAGGCCCCAGGTGTTTCCAAATCTCCAATAAGGTTCGTCTATATGATACCACATTATCAAAGCTGGAACTACATCTTAAGTTTTATCGAAGTATTGTTGTATTATTTTTGAGACGCTCATCAGCATAGCGGTTCAATGCGTTGCTGCTAATAAATAAATACCTGGTTTGACTCCAGGCGCAGTAAAACTTTATTGTGACCATCTCCCCTTGGAAGGCAAAGACAAATCACCGAGGTGGAATCTGCCTGTGATAATGCTTCAAACTATGATCGCCTACGCTTGGAATCAAGCACGGTACTTAAAGAAGAAAAAGATTGATGTATTTATAATTTCTTGCAGAAACGTCAAAAGAAATTTATTTGTGATTTCTCAAGACATGTGCGGCTTAACCTCACGAGCATCCTTCAGAAATATTGCATTGCCTTCAATGAAAAACTTTGAACATAATATTTAAAGTGTCAAATAAATACCCCCAGCCGCAGTCCACCCTAGGACAGGGGGGTGAATAAATTGACCTAGCTAATAAACCCTCTGGCACAGGCGGCTTCCGGCCGATCTTAACTTGCCATAGTGTGCGACTTTCATCTAGACCAGGGTTCTCACTCGTATGGAAAACCTGGAAAAGTCAGGAAAAACTTTAAATATCTCAAATTCGGTCAAGAAAATTTTTACATCCAATCAAAACTTTGGCCAGCGAAAATATTTTAACATCAACTTCCCAATTTTAGTTTTTTAAATTAAATTTTTTTTTAAGTTTTAAAAACCCTAGTGGTCAGTCAGGTTAGTGCATTTTTGTTTTCCGTTTAATTTACTGAGAATATAAAGTCCGAAAAAATTTGAATTTCAGTCAGGGAAAACCTAGAAGGCAGGAAATTTGCTTTAAACATTCAGTGGGGACCCTGCAAGTAGATTACTTACACCTTACTTAAGCTTCCACCTAAAATACCCATAGCTCTTCATTGTTTTGCCTCACTTCCTCGGCTTGCCTAACCCGTAGTTTAGCTTGCGGCAGCGTTTAACCAACTGCAGTACGTGATTACCAAGGTTTTGCGGTCTAGAGGCCGCACTCCAGAAAATTATTAACATAAGTGTAGGCCAAAATTGTTCAGCCTTTCGTTTCGGAAATTTACATCGTAGATTCAAACGGTTTACATTAGGACCTAGCGTCCTATTTCGATTATAATTTGCTCAAATTATATGTAACGATAGATTACTGACGCGGCATAATAGCAATTCTGAGATTTTTATAATAATGCCTTAACTTGTTGCTTAGGAAATTAAACTGCTGCTTTACTTTATTTTATTACTTTATGCATTATTTAATTTGTTCATATAATAATTGTATTAATTTGAATTATTATTGTTGATATGTACGTGATTACCTGAATTGTGCGCTCTACAGGTCGCACTGGAGAGGAACATATCAATTGGTCAATAGGGGGGGGGGGGGGGAAGCTGATATTTTAAAATAGTTGCCAAATTTTATTGAAAAGTGGGGTCACTCAAAGGGGTTGCCCCGGTAACTAAATTATTACCAGTCTGGGTTTGTCTACTTGAGATACCACTTGACCGAACCAAAATTGATTTCTTTAGTTTGGTTTTTATTAACACATTGCAAACCAGAAGTGGAGTAGAGTAACTGCCCCCTTTCCAATGATACCCATGGGAATAAGGTAGGCGGCCTACGGCCGATATAATTAGCAGACATACTTGGATTACACTTTATTTACTATTTAATTGGAAAAACAAAATAATTATGAAAAATTATAAAAGACTTAAATGAATTATATTAAATAATGGTCACGGCTTGCTAAATCAAGGTTCCAGAACTGCCAATGGAGAGAATGCTTCCATAACAAGATCAGGATGTGTTCGAGCCATTGATTTCCATCCATCAGTTTTAATAACCTTAGAAGCATGAGCAACCAAAAAATCTTTTGCTTGACTTTTCAATAGTTCTGGACCATGAATATGGGCTACTTGAAAAACCTCGGCAACGTTGTTAATTGATAAATTTTCGTACAATACTGTTAAACACATGCATTTTAAAGGTTCTAATGCGTACTTATCGGCGGCGAATAACAATTCGGTTGCCATTTCATTCAAATTTGGTGTTTCTCCTGTATAAATGTAGCGCAACATTTCTTTCAATACCTCGTAATCGATATCTGTAATTTTGACCCGATTGTTTCTATTTTCTTCAGTTTGATACGTAAACATTGCTTCGAATACGGCACTTCTTGCCGATAAAATGACCTTATGTGCCTTAACTTCTCTTCCGTCTGTTGCGTAAAGAGTTACATCAGATAATTTTTCGTTTGCGAGCAGAGCGCAAAAATCAGTACGTAAAGTACATATCGATTTTGGCATTATTAATTTGTCTGATTTACTAACCACGTTTGTTGCAACGGTAATTTCGCAAAATATAGTCAATGTATCGTGTGGTAAAACACCATTTGGTGGATCAAATACATACTCATGGGCGAAAGAGTATCCAGAGCGGTTGGTTGTTTCTGGTGCAAACGTGAAACTGTTTGATTGTTTAGTCCCAACAGGTTTCAAGCACTTCTCTAACATGCTGATCTTGAACGAAGCTCGAACACTTTCGTTTTTGATAGAATTCAGTAAGTTGACAAATATTCGATAATAACTATGGCCGCTAAATTTGCTCGGCGGCCACAACGTCAAATACCACTTCATTCCATTATCAGTTTTTTCTGGAAAGGAGGGCGATATCAATCCTTCGTCACCTTCTTCGGCACACAAACTAAAATTTTTGATTACCCAAGTAAACTTAAAGTTTATAACTTTAACTTCTGTATGTGCTCTACTTTCGAAATAATCAGTAGGTGATTCTTTAATTACACTTTCCTCTGCCATGGTGGTACGTGGTATGAGTTAAGGACTTGTTGATACTTCTACTGTGGAATAGAAAAAGAAATTACTGATAATATTTATATGAATAAAATCAATATTTTTTCATTCTTAGTTAAAACGTCCTAACTAATAAATTGGCTTTCAGGGGAAAAATGAGTTGATATGGATGTTATAATGCCATTTTAATTTCATTTATGAGAAATTTGATATAACCATAGATTACAGAAGGCATTAAATACAATTTTATAATGAAGACAGCATTATAAGAGGTTGTACTACATAGTATATAGTAAATTTTCTCCCGAAAACTAAAGACTTTTAACTAAGGACGGAAGAATAAAATTGGTGTTTTAGAAATTTCGTATCATAATTTGTCCCGAAAACTAGATAGCGTTAATGGTTTTTTTGTTCCGAAATTGTAACGGTACTTTAAATTAATAGTAAGCTGTTTTACCTACTTATATTTTGCTTCAAATATTTAGAACCATTTGCACTGTTCACTGTTGCCAAATAGATAAAAACTTATAAGAGCGTTTTTTTCACAAAAGACGTTTTTAAACCAAGTAGTTTAAATTTTAAATTTTCATTTTATGAGAATCAAAATTTATAATTTAGGTCATAATTAAATTAAACTAATATGAAAAAATCTTTTGCAATTTTTGATATAGTCGAGCATACCATCGATTATTCTGCAAAAGTAGACGAAAATTCTACAAGTAACTGTTTGAACCAATAATAATTGTTTCAGGACCGCATCCAGAATTGATATGAATCGAAAAATAAGCAAATAATTAATAAACTTCAAAAACTAAATTAAATATATCATAGCTTGTAACGTTCAAAAGTGAACGTTATTTACGAAACACCCTATATAGCTGTTCCGCGCGATAACTTGAATAGTTATCATAAACAAAAAAGATAAGCCGTGAGATACGAGACAGAAAATGGTCGATTTTTGAAAAAGACTCGTAAACTAATATTAATTTTTAACGGCTATAATTATTAGTAGATAATGATTCATTAGTTTTTTTATTACTACCTACACGTCAAGTTGCTCACCGTTTTGGAGATCAAAACTGAGAACTTCGATTTCAAATATATTTAAGGAGAGTCGTAGCGAATATTTCTTTTGTGTGGCCGACTACATCTGGTTCCGACAAGTCAATTCCTAGTCACGGGTAAAACATTGGAAATATTATTTCGAGAGCCCCTACGAATCCGGAAGTCAATTGGAATACGCAGGGTCAATTTCCAGCACGTGGTTCCTGGGGAAAAACACCATCGCCTGCATTTTTTGCTCGACGTGTTGACGTGGCTGTATTGGGATCACGATAATTGTGGCAGCAATTTCAATTAATAGAACAGACACGCGGGGGAGTTGGTTTGTGTACGATAATATATGCAGCTTTGTATTTTTTAGCATTTTTACCTCAAGCTTGGATATAGCAGGGAAGACAGCCAGGCCGAATCGTCAGGAGCGCTCTTGTGATTTAGCAGGGTACGCTGACCTGCGTATGTAAAATATCCTTTTTTTTGTTCAAACCACCTTTTATCTGGAGCAGCTGGTAAGTACAGAGCTGTATTTTTTTTGTCTGCCGAACCACTCTCCATTTGCGTCCGGTTTTTTTTCATCACGCTATTGGCGTATTCACCACATTGTTGTGCATCCGGATATAGCTGCGAGCAGCCGTTCATAGTACGATTTGAAAGGCAACGTCTGTTGCCGAATTATTATAGCAATTTTTTTTACCCTTCAGGTATTAAGCCCCTCAGGCAGACTTCTGTTTGGGACCACTGGTCCGGAATTTGTGAACAATTTTTTTATCAAATTGTGAATTTGAGTCAGGAGTTTCCTGTACTGTACTTTCGGAGGTTAATAAAACACCCTTTACCTCTCTTGTTTGTTTTATTGCCTCCACGGCGCCCAAACCGCAACATCTTAATTTTTTCTTTCAGCTAGGTGGATTGTATTTTAGCACTGTCGTGCAAATTGTAAACGAGCTCACGCCCAGTTCGCTCTCCGACTGTGTGGCTAGCTGTCCAGCGGACTTAAGAGGCGAAGGTGTCAGCAAACGACGCTACAAGCTGTTTCAACCTTAAACACCATTTATCAATCGTGCTATTGACATCAACAGATAAATATACATAAGTATATTGGAATTATAAGAAAAAATACTAACAACTTACCAATTTTTCGATTGACAGCACCTTCAACGATTCAAAAAACAATATAGGTACTGGTTTCAAACGGTTTTTCTTGCAGAAGTTGTATAGTTTAAGTTTAATAGGGTACTAAAAACCTACAAATTAGTACTAGGCTCAATTTATAATCATGCAGTTTAAATTTTAAAGATTAAAAAATTAAAGATGAAGTAGAAATTTCGAATTTATTAGAATCAAAATTTATAATCTATGTTGTTAGCTTCTTGGCCTTAATTAATTAAACATCTATTGGATCGCTCTTAACAATTTTTATTAAGAAACCCAAAACTAATAAATAACGAAAAACAGAAATAACAAACGTCTTCAAGTATTCCTTAAAAAATTAACAAAATGTAATCCAAAAACTGTTTCTACTTACTATGTGTGATTGCAGTTTCGGCTCACAAAATCGACTCCTATATTCTTGCTTCGATACCTCGCAAGTTAACTATTTAAAGGAAATATACACCAATAAAAAAGGAAGGGTTTTCCTCGAATTGCCGAACAAAGGCACATGGACCGTTGGACGCAAGTAAGTTGGGCCAGCGGTCAATGTATTTTAAAATTATTTTGGTGGGTAGCTTAAGAAAACCCGTAATTTGGGCCAGCGGTCGGCGTGGGCAGCTTAAAGGTTAAAGCCATTAAATAATATTCAATTGTATATATTAAGTATCGCAAAACGCAAGTAAGAAAAAAAATTTCGTGTGCTACACACAAAAGAACATGGTTAATATAGTCTATAGAAAAAATATTTTTCGAGAAATCCTTAAAAACAACCCCAAAATTGAGTTTTGAAAGTACGTAAATTTAGGTGGTTTTTTCCGATTTTTGAGGTGTGCATTCGATTAGGAGGGTTATCCATCGTCAAAACCTACTCTTCCGGGGTGCCGCTCCGCGTTGCAGCCTTCCAGAGCGGTTTTAACTCTGGTTTACTGGGCTAAACATGCTAGAAGCGCCTTCCATCAAGAAAACCGGGATAAAAGAAACCGGGAACTTAGAGAACCTTGAAATAGCATTAAAAAGTATAGTAGCGGTATGGGGCAGTAAACTTTTATGTTTCACCCCCAAAAAATCGAATAAAAAAAAATTAACCATGGCAGTTTTCTCAGTGTGCGAGAGCCTTTCAGAACTGCGACCAGTATTAATCTTTTGTTCTTTAATTAGGCTTAAAAAGAACCTGACCGCCTGGCCCAACTTACAGGCGCCGGGACCATTACCATTCGAATATGAACGATCTAGGAAAACCTTCAACTCATTATATTAATTGCGTGACCCAGCCTATCAAATCCAAGTTTATTGTCCATGCACTAAAGTTCAGGTACAACGGAGCCTTTTACTGCTTTTACTTAAGAAAACAGAAAGATATAAAACTCCGTTACGGTATTTGAAAAGCACTAAACAATATAATATCTATGATCTAATGATAATAGATCGTATGCTAACAAAAAGGTTATCTACACAATAAACATAACCTACCTGACAAGGGTGTTTAAATAAAGTTTAAAAGACTTGAATTTGTATACAATCTTTACAAAATTTTAAACAAAAATTGTGCTATGACTTTACAGAAAAGCGGACAGATTCTAACACGCACCGCAAAATTCGATTCTCGCGCTCTGGTTTCATAAATAAACCCAAATTGATGATATACTGGTAATTAAATTATACTTTTCTTGTTATTATTTAGGGTGTTCCTGGCGACAACAACACTGATAACAATAGCGATCAAAATTTTTGCAACAACAAAAGACAGCCACTCATAAATCAGATATCAATTTTCAGCACCTGTTGCAAAAATTTTGTCCTTCTTGTCGTCTATACAGTGGCGTAGCTTCAAATTTCGACCCCCTCCCCAAACGTGTTTTTATTTTCCAAAATCTCATCAGAAATTCCATAACATATCACTTAAATATGTAATGATAATATCTTTAAAGTTGTTTGCAAACACCTGCTATATTTAAAAAATCGTCAAATTCAAATATCATAGTTTGCTAGAAAGCTTCTTCTCTGTATAGGCATCTTTTAAAGAAATTTTTAAATTTAAATTCATCTTTTGCTTACGTGAGGCCAATGGCCTAGCTGTGATAGCTGTTCGAGTTACCCATGCGATGCCAAATCACGCATCTTGTCTGAACAGGGTTTTGTTAACCCCCAGAATTCCAACTTGGAAGAGATAGGAATAGCTACTACTGATATTGTCATGACAATGTCTTTAAATAATAATTTCAATAAATTGTACGTCAGAATTAGAGATCTAATTATTAACAATTTTTGTTGCTATAAAACCACTACAATTCGTCAATATCGATACCTTACGCTATGTCTTTATCTTGACATCTAACGTTATTGACATGGTCAGATTTTATTTGACAATTACAAATATTCGCGCTAAAACATCATCTGACGTCATGGGTTAGTAAACACAGTCACGTGGGACTGGGGGCGGAGTCGGTCGTAAAACGTAAAAACAACTTCGTGCTTTTATTTATTTATTTATTACATAACTACAATTAGGCATAAATGCCTGGTGGCAGCACAATAAAATACAATACAATTAACATTTCACTATATTAGTAGCCAGGTGGTTACCAACAAGGTTTCTAAAACTTTTTAAACTTGGTAACCCTTCATCAAACATAGTTAGGGGCAACTCGTTCCACAGCTTGATGCCAGATCCCAAGACCGACCCCGACCCAATACTCGTGCTATACAATGGACGCTTAATCTTGTGCACATGATCGTGCCTTGACAAGTAAGATGGCTCCTGCAATCCAGCCTTCAAGTCGCTGTAGGCAGGGTTCCCCATGTATGTTTTGTAAATGACGGACAGTCTTGCAGCAGTTCGTCGTGTCCACAAATTACTCCACTCTCTTTTCTTCATTGCTTCGGTGGGACTGAAGCTGGCGTCGAATCTTTTTTCCACCCATCTTATGGCTCTTCTTTGAACCATTTCTATTTGATCACTCAATTTATTGCCCAAGAGTTCATAACTGGAGCTGTATCTTCTAGTACCGAATGTAATTACCTTGCATTTATTGCTATTTACTGCCATTTTGTTGTCCTGTACCCATTTTTCCAGCTTCAGTAGATACGTCTTTAAGGCATCGCAATCGTTGGGGTTTCGTATAACACAATACACCAAAAATAGCTGGGTACTTTAGGTATTATCTCAAGATCTCGCTTATAAATAAATGTCGTACCAAATTTAATATAACATTCACTTAGCTAAAACCTTCGGATTATATCAGATTGGCAAATTAAAATCATAAAAGTTTTGAAAACACCTGTGGTAGTTGATAGGGTAATCGACAGTTGGCGCTACTAAATTTGAAGTCCTAATACATGGTTTTAATATTGTAATTCTTCAATTGTATTAAAGCTACCGATTTTTAAGGGAGTCGCATTTTGAGTTCATACCATTTATTTCGTCTTCCAGCTTGGTCAATCAGGGGCCAATTGCACTAACTATTTTTTCCAATTCAGTTTCCAATATTTTTTATTGCATTTTTTGTTAATTGTTGATTTTTTCCAACTTTTTTGTTCCCATTGTGATAATCTTAGATCGGGCATTGTATGGCCGAAAAAAATTGTGGATGGTGACAAGAATTTGAGCATATTATCTCAGGTTTTAAAAAAATGTTCCTAGTATTTGGAAAAGTGCACTACAGTTCTTAACGTAACCTATAAATGTTTTAATGGATGATGCTACATTAGAGGGGAACAAAATGAGATATAAAAATAAACAATCAAACAAGAGTTGGCAAAAATTCATTAAAAAGTGTTGTATGTGAAAAGTAGTTGGTGCAGGTAGCTCCATGTGTTTCTAGAACTCCCATAAGGTTTACCTATCTGATACTACATAATCAAAGCTAACACTAAAATCCAAAGTTTTATATCATAGTATTGTTTTATTAAGTTTTGAGACGCTCATTAGCTTATGCGGTTATGCGCAAGATCAAGTTTTTTGTCATTATAATTTATCGTGTGAGGCTTGGTGTGATCGTTTGTTGAGTTACGGTGCGGAAATTATGGGTCCAATTGCGGACCTCAGGAAATTCCTTAGCACGGCCCTCCGGTAAACATCAACACTCTGTGGACGAGTAAGAGTGAACAACGAGATACCCGATGACACGGCCTTCTCTTCATAGCGTTGAGTTTTAAAGCAAAAGAGAGAGGATGAATGAAGAAGCCATGAGCCTGCACGGCCTGTTGAGCTAAATGATATAATTTATTGAGGAAACGTTAAAAAAATTAATTTGTGATTCTTCAAGTTATCTGCGGCTTAACCTCACGAGCAACGATAAGAAATATTGCATAACCTTCGATGAAAAGTGGCGAACATATTAGTACCAAATTAATCCCTCTCGCCGGCCTTTCTATAAAAGCGGGGTGAATAAACTGAATTATCTAATAAACCAGCTGACACACGCAGCTTCCGGCCGTTCTTAACTATCTATAATATCGGGATTCCCATGGTGTGTGACCTTCAGCTAAACCAGGGTTCCCACTTGTATGGGAAATCTGGTAAAGTTAGGATATTTAAAATTTTTTATACCTATTTGGTCAAGAAATTTTCCATTTTTATCGCCAAACCGGAAATTAAAACTTGTAATTTTAGATTATAAAATTAAGATTTATTTTTAGTTTTAAAACCTTAGTGGTTAGCCAGTTCAGTGCATTGGGGTTTTCCATTTAATTTACAGAGAAAGTCAGGAAAAGTTTGAATTTTATTCAGGGAAAACCTGGAATACAGTGAATTTGCTTTAAACATTCAGTGGGAACCCTACAGGTCGATTGCTACTTTAAGTAGTTATTCGGCTTTCGGCCTCACTCAACGGGATTAAGCCCAAACCTAAAATACCCATAGCTTTTCATTGTTTTGCTTCACTTCCTCGACCCACCTAACCCGTAGTTTAGCTTGCGGCAACGTTTAACCAACTGTAGTACATGATTACCAAGGTTTTGCCTCAAAAAAATTATTAACATAAGTGTAGGCCGAAATTGTTCAGCCTTTCGTTTCAGCAAATTACATCGTATATTAGACAGGTTCACATTAGTGCCCAGCGTCCTTTTTCGATTAAAATTTGCTCAAATTATATGCATAGATAGATTGGTGACGCTGGATAACAGCAGTTCTGAGATATTTATACCGATAATGCTATAAATTGGTGGTTAGGAAATTAAACTGTTGCATTGGTGAATTTAAATAGCGTAGCTTACTCTGAAGAGCAGAGGGGGCAGCATTTAAGGGTGTTAGTTTTAAAAGAAAGAACGCTGCGAAGTGGAAAATTAAGGAACAAAATGCATGATGATAGATATTTATCCAAAACATTTGATTGGTGAGGGGGTACTTGAATAATTTAGTATTAAATTGAACTATATTTTTAGGGGTCGTCGCAATTTTTTCCGACTTATCAATCCCCCCCCCCGTTAACGTCTTATGGTCACTAGTCAAGGATCAACCTTATTTGTCTAAAATCGAACCTGACACACCAGTGTTTATTTACAACGGCGTACTATAGGATCCTAATTTGGGATACTGCTACTACTAAGTCGTATTATTCGTTTCGAAACGTCGCTTCGTGACCCAATGTATTACTGTGTATTTAGTATTATGCGTTCCAAGTATTTTCACATACATAGAGGACCCACTTATTTAACGTGGGCTCCGAACCACGGGAAGTGTAATACACTTCATTTCCAGATGTGCGCTAATGGCAGATTACCACGATGGTTCGCAATACTATTCCAAGGAGAGAAGTCCAGAATGAAGTTCTTCCTATGCCCGGATTCGATCCGAGCGTTTCCGCTACGACTGTCTCTGATTTGGTATACTTCATATTAAATACAACACACTAAAATTCTTATGTGCACTGTCACCTTCCTCATAACCAAATTTCAATTCAATAAACTTCAGAATTGACTTTTTAGTAAACTATCAAATCGTTATTCATCTGTTTCAAATAAATTGATAACATTTCAACAGCTATCTCGATTTTTTCATAAATCAGGTTATTTCATAAATGACAATAATATCGTGAACATGTGAATCAGAATCCGTAAAAGGGGAGATTTTATATTATGGAAAGGGGCGGGGGTAACAACAATTTACAACTATCAGAAAAGATGCAAGTTGAAAAAGTAAAGTTGATTTATAATAATTACAATATTAATTTGTCTACTGCCGAAATGTTTTTTTCAAGATATAATAGTAAATTGTGTTAATTTGAATTATTATTGTTGATACGTGATTACCTGAATTGTGCGGTCTACAGGCCGCACTACAGAGGCAAATATCAATTGGTCAGTAGGGGGGGGGGGAGCTGATATTTTTAAATTTTGTATATTTACAGTTGTCCAAATTTATAGACAAGTGGGGTCACTCAAAGGGGTTGGCCGGTAACTAAATTATTACCAGTCAGGGTTTTCTACTTGCGATTAGAGATGGACGCGTAACGTGATTTTAGTCGTGTCACGGGTTTTTCACGTAATACGTGAGTTCTCTATAATAGAGAAAAACGATAAAAACCGTGATTGTGCGTGAGTGACATTAAACAAACGTGATCGTGCGTGAGTCGTTAAAAGCCGTGATTAGCCGTGAGTGGTCGTGTGTAACCGTGAGCAGTTGTGCATTTTTGTAATCTCTAACATTTTATGCAAAAAATTTCATAGGGAATGTATGAATTGCGAGAATTTTTTTATTAAGTTGAATATAATTAGTTTCTTTATAGTAATTAGTTTTATTTTATACAGAATTGCTATATCTTTTCCATAATATAATTTGTTAAAAAAACACGGAAAACACCGTGAGTACGCGGCGTGAGTAATATGGAAAACATCGTGGGTAGTTTTCTTGTTCAAATAAATTAAAACATAAAAATGTTTTTAAGGCGTATCTGGTTGGTTAGAAACAGCTTATTAGCTGAATACGAAACCGTTGCAAAAACAAACGAAGCGTTTAGCGAAAGCACAGACGAGAATCCGTTCATTCAAGTCGTGAACGCAGGTAGTTTATCAAAAATGAATCACTCCACCTATCGTATGACTATAGTTTCGCTGTTACCCTGTATGGGATTCAGCTCGTCAGATACGCATTGGTGGGAGCGATATCATTCTCGACTCACAAACCTACTTGTGTGTTCACAGAGCTCAAACTTCTAGAGAAACGTGAGTACACTCCGCCACCTATCGAAAGTATTTTGCAACAGTTATTGTGAGCGTCCTGAGTTTCACAGGTCAAATTCAACATAGATTTGATTATTTTTTTCTTGTTCAGTTCGTGAGAATATGGAAAATATCGTGATCGTGCGTGAATGTGCGTGAGTAATATAGCCTTTGCATGATCGTTCGTGATTGTGCGTGAGCAGCAAGAAAAATTCGTGAGTGTGCGTGTGTGAAAAGTTACTCACGCGCCCATTTCTACTTGCGATACCACTTGACCGACCCCAAATTGATTTCTTTAATTTTTTTTCCTGCAGGGAAGGGGGAAACCTTCATAGGCACCACCCCATCAGGGATGGTAGTGTCAGATTCTTACTGACTAAAACCCCCTCCCCGACAACAGCGGGATTTACCTTCTCGGCATTACTTCCGCTGTCGTCTGCGATCTTCCATGCTGCATCGATGATGCAGGCTCCCGATGACCTCCCGGTTTAGCACGGAAGTTTGTGTCCGGGAGGTCAGGCGCTAGCACTTGATTCTACTTTTTCAATTGAACCGGACGCACCGCTCGCCGCGATCCAACACGTCGCACCGGGCCACCTAGTGGTTCGTGATCGTCAGCATAGGTGAAAGTCCACTCGTCATTAACTTAATAGGCGGAGATTCCGGCGACAAAGTTAAGGCCGAGCCGACCGTCATCAATACCGGAGACCCCGAGCCCCCAAGCGACTCTGCAAATCATATTAAATCCCAGAGCGCGATGCGACCGGGTCATCTTGAAAAACTTGTGGTTGCCATTTCGGGATCGTCCCCCTCTGGATTAGCACGAGAGTTTGTGTCCACAGAGGGTCCACGCGCTATCGGCGTACCGACAATAATCTACCCCGTCGAACGACCGTCACTACTCGACCCGGACCCGACCCGCCGATTAATGACGATATTCTTCGGGAATTCTCTTGGGAACTTCTCGCGCATCTTCTCGCGGGAACTTCTAAAGGGAACTTACAAAGGGGACTTGAGCTTCGTCTAGCTCAGCTCGTCCGGCCCCCTCCTTGGTCTTCATCACTTGACTGATGAAGACCGCTACAGCCAGCCATTCGTCTTTGCCGGACAGCATGAAAGCAATCATGTTGTCCGGGCTTAGTGTGTCGCCCATCCGGAGCGAAATCATCACTCTCTCCCTCTCCCATCTTAGGCATCCGAAAAGAGTGTGTTCTGCCGTATCTTTGTCCCCGCAGTAACGACAGGCAGGTGACTCGGTCAGCTGAACCTGTGGAGATATGCCTGGAAACATCCGTGAGCGGTGAGAGCTTGAGTTATATGAAAGTTCACCTCTCCGTGCTTTCCCGCTACCCAAGGACGAAGATCCGGAATGAGCTTTATGGTCCAAGCGGCATTCGAGCCGGAGGACCAGCTCCTTTGCCAATCGTCGAGCGTCCGCTGCTCAATGGTGGGGTCCGGTCCCGCTCGTACGTCTGCTCTCTCTCTAGCTAAAAGCTCTATGGGAGGCATGGAGGCCAAGACTCGCACGGCTTCGCCGGGCACGGTCCTGTAAGCGCAAGTTACTCGAAGTGCTATCTTTAATTTGGTTTTTATTAAAATATTTCAAACCGGAAGTGGGAGTAGAGTAACTGTCGCCTTTCCAAGGACACCCATGTGGATAAGGTAGGCGGCCTACGGCCGATATAATTAGCAGACATACTCGGATTACACTTTATTTATTATTTAAATGGAAAAACAAAATAATTATGAAAAATAGTAAAAGATTTAAATGAATTATATGAAATAATGGTCACAGTTTGCTAAATCAAGCTTTCAGAATTGCCAATGCAGATAATACTTCCATACCAAGATCGGGATGTGTTCGAACCATTGATTTCCATCCATCAGTTTTAATAACATTAGAAGCGCTAGCAACCAAAAAATCTTTTGCTTGACCTTTCAATAGTTCTGCACCATGAATATGGGCTGCTTGAAAAACCTCGGCAACGTTGTCAATTGATAAATTTTCGAACATTACTTTCAAGCACATGCATTTTAAAGGTTCCAATGCGTACTTATCGGCGGCGAATAACAATTCGGTTGCCATTTCTTTCAAATTTGGTGCTTCTCCTGTATAAATGTAGCACAACATTTCTTTTAATACCTCGTAATCGATATCTGTTATTCTGACCAGATTGTTTCTATTTTCTTCAGTTTCGTGTGAAAACATTGCTTCGAATACGGCACTTCTTGCCGATAAAATAACCTTATGTGCCTTAACTTCTCTTCCGTCTGTTGCGCAAAGGGTTACATCAGATAATTTTTCGTTTGCTAGCAGAGCGCCAAAATCAGTATGTAAAGTACATGTCGGTTTTGGCATTATTAATTTGTTTGATTTACTAACCACTTGTGTTGCAACGGTAATTTCGCAAAATATAGTCAATGTATCGTGTGGTAAAACGCCATTTGGTGGATCAAATACATACTTATGGCCGAAAAAGTATCGAGAGCCGTTGATTGTTGCTGGTGCAAACGTGAAACTGTTTGATTGATTAGACCCAACAGGTTTCAAGCACTTCTCTAACACGCTGATTTTTTCGAACACTCGAACACTTCTGTTTTTGATAGAATTCAGTAACTTGACATTTATTAAATAATCACTACGGAGGTTTAATTTTCTCAGCGGACTCAACTTCAAACACCACTTCATTTCATTATCAGTTTTTTCTGGAAATGAGGGCGATGTCAATGTTTCGTCACTTTCTTCGACACACAAACTAAAATTTTTGATTACCCAAGTAAACTTAAAGTTTATAACTTTAGCTTCTGTATGTGCTCTACTTTCGAAATAATCAGTAGGTGATTCTTTAATTGCACTTTCATCTGCCATGGTGGTACGTGGTATGAGTTAAGGACTTGTTGATACTTCTACTGTGGAATAGAAAAAGAAATTACTGATAATATTTATATGAATAAAATCAATATTTTTTCATTCTTAGTTAAAACGTCCTAACTAATAAATTGGTTTTCAGGGAAAAAATGAGTTGATATGGATGTTATAATGCCATTTTAATTTCATTTATGAGAAATTTTAAATAATCATATTTTACAGAAGGCATTAATTACAATTTTCAAATGATGACAGCATTATAACATGTACTAGTATATTACAGTAATTTTTTTCCCGAAAACTAAAGACTTTTAACTAAGGACGGAAGAATAAAATTGGTGTTTTAGAACTTTCGTATCATAATTTGTCCCGAAAACTAGATGGCGTTAGTGATTTTTATGTTCAGAAATTTAAACGGTACTGATAAAAACTCATAAGGGCGTTTTTTCACAAGACGTTTTTAAACCAAGTAGTTTAAATTTTCATTTTATGAGAATCAATATTTATAATTTAGGTCATTAAATTAAACAAATATGAAAAAAAACTTTTACAATTTTTGATATAGTCGAGCATACCAGCGATTACTCAGCAAAAGTAGACGAAAATTCTAAAAGTAATTGTTTGAACCAAAAATTGTTTCAGGACCGCATCCAGAATAGATTAGAATCGAAAAATAAGCAAATAATTAATAAAGTTCAAAAACTAAATTAAATATTATCACATCAGTTTCAACCTAAAACACTATTTTTCAATCGTGTTATTGGCTTCAACAGATATATAGTATATACATAAGTATATTGGAATTACAAGAAAAAATACTAACTTACCAATTTTTCGATTAACAGCACCTTCAACGATTCAAAAAACAATATAGGTACTGGTTTTGCGAGAAATTTATCAATACTTCAATTTACAAAAAACCGTTTAGTAGATCTTCACTACAAATGTTCTTACATGTTACTTGTCTGATATAATATAACTATGACCACGATGACGCTAAGGTAGTAAGTACCATATCTTAGTTGTTGCCAACCTAAGATGTGGCGCAACATTTAAATGAAGCATATACATGGTTGGTCATAAATTGTGGGTAGGGGTGTACAACAAGGGTACTAAAAACCTACAGATTAGTACTAAGCTCAATCTATAATTAAGTAGTTTAAATTTTAAAAAATTAAAGATGAAGTAGAAAATTTGAATTTATTAGAATCCAAATTTATAATCTACGTTGTTAGCTTCTTGGCCTTAATTAAATAAACATCTCTTGGATCGCTCATAACAATTTTTATTAAGGAACCCAAAACTAATGGATCGAGTACGCTAACCCTGACCGCGAAATTGATTTTTTCCTATTAACTATGGTGAAGTTTAAGGTTTATATAGTGACTTTATATTATAAAATTTGCGGATGAGGGCATTTTAATATTAAAAAAATTACTTTGAAAGTTGTAAATTTTACATGTTTCACTGACGCGCAGGTAGAATCTCACTGCATTTTGTTGACGGTGCGTGCAGAATGAACTAGTCTTATACGAAGCGGTGTGCACACCGGCCCGGTCTCCGTCGGTATTTGCCTCACTGGTCTGGGGTGGCATAGGGGCAGTCTGGGGAAAAGCACTCGGAGGATTTTCTACCCTGTCGCAAGACAGAGTATTCTTCTCCGGTAGAGTTCAGGAACTCCGGCCACGCAGGACCGGAATCCACTCGAGGGGGGGCAACCCCCCCCCGGGAAGAATCCCAACCTGACCGGCATCAGGAGAAAACCAGATGGTTTCCCGCAGCATCGGAGCGACTGACACTCCCCCGATACGGAAAACAAGACGGTTAGACCCCGATACCGATCACTTTTGCATCTATTTCTTCATTCACACCCAGTATTCTATCACATTCTTATCACCACAACTCGACCCTGATATCGAAGGGGATCAGGTGGTGACGTCAATTCGAGCATTACCAGCTTTATTCAAAAAGGCATCTGCGCAAATGTCTTTCTTTCTATTTTTCAAAGCCACGATCGTCGTCAATAAGGGGGGGGGGGTAAAACCCACCCAGGACTCCGACGATCTCCTAGTCAGGTGGGGGCGTCAAAACCTAACCCTGCAAAATATAAATTCAGGTGCCGTGGCGCACCAGCTTTCTCAAGTAGGTACGGGCTTGGCCCGAGTACTCCAAGTTTTAATTTACGATTGAATCATTACAAAATTTTAAACAAAAATTATGCTGTGACTTTACAGAAAACCGGACAGATTCTAACATGCACCGCAAAATTCGTTTCTCGCGCTCTGGTTTTATAAATAAACCCAAACTGATATCGTCCCCATATGCCAAAACCACAAATGTGCAAAAATTGCCATTTTGGCCTAAGTGCACTTTCTTTCTAAGAAGAAAATTTTGTTTTTAAATTATAGTTACATTTCGGCTACAATATATTCGAATAATATTAAAAAATTTGTCTGAATTACAATTAAAATTGATTAATTTCATTTACTTCATAATTTAGTTCAAATACACTTGACTGAAAACTAGAAAATGCACATTCGTGGTTTTGGCATAAGGGGGATAATATATTGGTAATTATTGTATAATTATACTTTTCTTGTGAGTATTCAGGGTGTTCCTGACGACAACAATAGCAATCAAATTTTTGCAACAACAAAGGACAGCCACTCATAAATCAGATATCAATTTTCGGCCCTTCTTGCAAAATTTTGGTCCTTCTTGTCGTCTTACAGTGGCGTAGCTTCAAATTTCGACCCCTCCCCAAACGTGTTTTTATTTTTCAAAATCACATTAGAAAATCCATAAGATATCACTTAAATATGTAATGATAATATTTTTAAAGTCGTTTGGAAACACATCCTATATGTATTTAAAAAATTGTGAAATTCAAATATCATAGTTTGCTAGAAAGTTTCTTTTCTCTATAGGTATCTTTTAAAGAAGTTTCTAAATTTAAATTCATCTTTTGCTTACGTGAGGCCAAAGGCCTAGCTGTGATAGTTGTTTGAGTTACCCGTGCGATGCCAAGTCACGCATCTTGTATGGACAGGGTTTTGTTAACTCCCAGAATTCCAACTTGGAAGAGATAGGAACAGCCACTACCCACTACTGATATTGTCATGACAATGTCTTTAAATAATAATTTAAATAAATTGTTCGTCAGCATTGGAGAGCTAATTATTAACAATTTTTGTTGCTATAAAATCACTACAATTCGTCAATATCGATACCTTACGCTATGTCACTATCTAATGTAACGTGGGACTGAGGGCGGAGTCGGTCGTAAAACGTAAAAACAACTTCGTGCTAGTATAGCTGGGTACTTTAGGTATTATCTCAAGATCTTGCTTATAAATAAATGTCGTACCAAATATAACATTCACTTAGCTAAAACCTTCGGCATATATCAGATTGTCAAATAAAAATCATAAAAGTTTTGAAAACACCTGTTGTAGTTGATAGGGTAATCGACAGATGACGCTACTAAATTTGAAGTCCTAATACATGGTTTTAATTTTTAATATTGTAATTCTTCAGTTGAATTGCAGCTACCGATTTTTAAGGTAGTCGCGTTTTGAGTTCATGCCATTTATTGCGCCTTCCAGCTTGGTCAATCAAGTTTGCAATATTTTTTATTGCACTTTTTGTCAATTGTTGATTTGTTGCCAAATTTTTTGCTCCCATTGTGATAATCTTTTTTGTGATTTGTGAAAATTTGTGGATGGTGACAAGAATTTGAGCATAATATTTTCTCAGGTTTTAAAAAAAATTTCGTTATATTCGGAAAAGTACACTACAATTCTTATATCAACCTATAAATGTTTTAATGGATGATGCTAAATTAGAGGGGAACAAAATGAGATCTAAAATTACTAAACAATAAAACAAGAGTTGACAAAAAATTCATTAAAAAGTATTGTATGTGAAAAGTAGTTGGTGTAGTTTTTAAAACTGCCATAAGGTTTACCTATCTGATACTACATAATCAAAGCTACCACTGAAATCCAAAGTTTTATCATAGTATTGTTATATTAAGTTTTGGGACGCTCATTAGCTCATACGGTTAAGCGCCCGAAGATCAAGATTTTTGTGTGATCGTTGGTTTAGTTACGGTACGGATATTATAGGTTTGAATTGCGGACCTCAGGAAATTCCTTTACACGGCCCTCCGGTGAATATCAACACTCTGTGGATGAGTAAAGCTGGATTTATAGTTTGACGTACTGTAAACGTAGACGCACTGGATACGTAAGAAACGGACTGTAAGATATTTTCAAATTTATAAATCGACGGAACGGAATTTTCGCGCATGCGTAGAGGTGATAATAGAATATAAAGTGAGTGACATTCAACGATTCAACATAACCTACAAATTATAGAAATCGTGAAATTACATGTACAGTTGGTAGTTTCTACTAACATAGGCAACCGTAAAATAATTTTAATTCAAATCAAATTAAAATCAAAAGCTTTAAGCTGGATTTATAGTTTGACGCACTGTAAACGTAGACGCACTGCAAAAAGATCGACTACAGAATTTAGGTACTCTTGTTTATAAATAAACGTAGACGCATAACGCAACGTAAGAGAAACGGACTGTAACGCAAGAGTTGGTCAATTTTCATCTTTTACAGTGCGTTTCTTACGTCCGAGCAATCAAAAGAAAGAATTCTGTGTGTTTAATATAATATGCTGTATATTTGAATCTAAATTATTTTTTAATTTGAACTTAAATTATTTTATGTATAAATATACTTAAAATATTGACTTGGATCAGTAGTCTTCATCTTTAAAAAATAATTGTAGGCATTCTCTACTCTTTTGCTACGGTTTATGGGTCTTGTTTTATATTAAAAAAATTTAATTTGAGATTCTTAAAAACATCTGCGGCTTAACCTCACGAGCAACCATCAGAAATATTGCATTGCCTTAGATCAGGGGTCGGCAACCTGCGGCTCGCGAGCCGCATGCGGCTCTTTCGATGTCAAGATGCGGCTCTCCAGTTCCATGTGCAAATATTAATAATTATATTATCCACTAGAAGTACTGCTGGGATTGCTGCCGCTCTCAGGGCAAACTCGTGGAGAAGATATAGCGAATGCTGTGCAAAAATGCCTGGAAGACTATGCAATCGATATAAATAAAATCGTTTCCATAGCAACTGATGGAGCCAGAAGTATGACAGGAATACATAAAGGGGTAACAACAATTCTTCGGCAAAAAATAAACCACGAAATTTTAATGTTTCACTGCACAATTCATCAAGAGGCGCTTTGTGCCCAAACATTTCCGGCCGAAATAGTTGAGGTCATGAACTTGCTAATTAATATCATTAACAGCATTTTGGCAAAAGCACTCTACCATCGCCAGTTTAAGGAATTTCTTCAAGAAATAGAAAGCCAGTATTCTGACCTACTTCTGCACAATAAAGTGCAATGGCTTTCCAGGGGTAACGTATTGAAACGTTTTGCTTCTTGCTTGAGTGAAACAAAAACATTTTTCAATGAAAAAGGCATTGTCCATCCCGAATTGAAAGAAGACAAATGGCTGCAAAAATTCAACTTCATGGTGGATATCACAAAGAAACTAAATGAGCTTAATGTAAAACTGCAAGGAAAGGGAAACCCAGCCTCTGCCTTGCTTGAAGAAGTGGTTTGTTTCGAAAATAAATTACTTCTTTTTGTCGAAGACATGGAGAGCGGTAAATTACTTCATTTCGAAAATCTTAAGCAATATCGTGAAGAAACCAATGCAACTATAGACACGAATTACTTCAGCATGGCTATAAACAAAATGAAGGATGGATTCGCTGAGAGATTTAAGCAATTCAAAACAAACGCAAGTACTCTGGCGTTCATAGTAAATCCTCTCAACACAAATACAAATGAGATCAACATTGAGCCATTTGGAATTGATGCTGGTTCGCTTCAAATGCAATTGCTGGATTTTAAAACCAAACACTTGTGGAGTGGCAAGTTCACAGAATTCAAGAGCAAGTTAGAAGAGTTGGAGGTCCAGAAAAGTATGCCCGTCACGCTGCACAAGTGGACAGCTCTAAAAGAAATGCCGCGAATTGAGGCACTCATATTTGATTACTAATTTTATTATTCTAGCAGAGCTAGCTAAAATACTTTAATATGTTTTGTGCGAAACATTTGTATACCTATTTTTATATGAATAAATATTATTTCATATTTAAAGCTATTTATTTTAAATCAAAAATCAAATCTACAAAAATGTTAGTGGCTCTTTAAAAACTGGGAAATTTTGTAAATTGTAACTTTTGGCTCTTCCATCTCAAAAGGTTGCTGACCCCTGCCTTAGATGAAAAGCGTCGAACATATTAGTACCTACCAAATTAATCCCGGGTGAATAAACTGCATTATCTAATAAACCAGCTGACACAGGCGGCTTCCGGCCGCTCGTAACCAACTCGTAACTATCTATATCGTGATTACCATGGTGTGTGATCTTCACTTATACCAGGGTTCCCGTTTGTATGGAAAACCTGGTAAAGTCAGGAGATTTAAAATTTTTCATATTTGGTCAAGAAATTTTCCATTTTTATCACTAAGTTAAGGAAATTAAAACTAGCAATTTTAGGTTATCAAAATAAGATTTTTTTTGTTTTAAAACCTTAGTGGTCAGTCAGGTCAGTGCATATTTGTTTTCCATTTAATTTACTGAGAAAGTCAGGAAAAGTTTGAATTTTAGTCAGGGAAAACCTGGACGGCAGGGAATTTGTTTTAAACTTGGCCGAACCAAAACTGATTTCTTTAATTTGGTTTTTATTAAAAAATTTCAACCCAGAAGTGGGAGTAGAGTAACTGTCGCCTTTTTAAGGACACCCATGTGGATAAGGTAGGCGGCCTACGGCCGATATAATTAGCAAACATACTTGGTTTACACTTTATTTATTAAGTATTTAAATGGAAAAACAAAATAATTATGAAAAATAGTAAAAGATTTAAATGAATTATATGAAATAATGGTCACAGTTTGCTAAATCAAGCTTTCAGATTTGCCAATGCAGATAATGCTTCCATACCAAGATCGGGATGTGTTCGAACCATTGATTTCCATCCATCAGTTTTAATAACATTAGAAGCGCTAGCAACCAAAAAATCTTTTGCTTGACCTTTCAATAGTTCTGCACCATGAATATGGGCTGCTTGAAAAACCTCGGCAACGTTGTCAATTGATAAATTTTCGAACATTACTTTCAAGCACATGCATTTTAAAGGTTCCAATGCGTACTTATCGGCGGCGAATAACAATTCGGTTGCCATTTCTTTCAAATTTGGTGCTTCTCCTGTATAAATGTAGCACAACATTTCTTTCAATACCTCGTAATCGATATCTGTTATTTTGACCAGATTGTTTCTATTTTCTTCAGTTTCGTGTGAAAACATTGCTTCGAATACGGCACTTCTTGCCGATAAAATGACCTTGTGTGCCGTAATTTCTTTTCCGTCTGTTGCACAAATTGTTAAATCAGATAAATTTTTTTTTTCAAACAGAACGCTAATATCAGTATGTAAAGTACATGTCGGGTTTGGAATTTTCACTTTGACTGATCTATGAAACACATGTGATGGAACGGTAATTTCACAAAATAGAGTCAATGTATCGTCTTGTAAAACGCCATTTTCTTGATCAAATACAAAATCACGAGAGACAAAGTATAGTAAGCTGTGATCTTCGTCGATTATTCTTGGTCTGAACGTTAAAATGTTCGATTGTTCAGTTAGATCAGGTTCCAAGCACTTATCTAATATGCTGACCTTGAACGAAGCTTGAACATTTTCGTTTTTAGGAGAATTCCGTAATTCGACATTTATCGATACACAATTGTCAAATTGGGAGTCTTCCCACGGGCTTAACGACAAACGCCACCTCATTTCATTATCGGCTTTATCTGGAAAGGTGGGTGACATAATTTGTTTGCCACCTTTGGAACAAAAACTAAAATTTTTGATTGCCCAAGTAAATTTAAAGATTATAACTTGAAGTTCTGTATGTGCTTTACTTTCGAAATAATGAGTAGCTAATTCTGTAATTGCACTTTTCTCTGTCATGGTGGTATGTGGTACTATATTATACGCGTAGTATAAACTAGGACTCGTTGATACTTCTACTGTGAAACAAAAAACGAAATTACTGATAATATTTACATAAATAGTATCAATACTGCCATTCTTAGTTAAAACGTCCTATCTAATAAATTAATTTTCGGGGGATAGGGATGAGTTGATATGAATGTTATAACGTCATTTTAATTTCATTTAACAGAAATTTGATATAACCATATATTACAGAATGCATTAAATACAATTTTATAATGAAGATAACGTTATGACATGTATACATAGTCATTTTTCTCCCGATAGCTAAGAACTTTTTACTAAGGACGGCAGAATACAACTGGTATTATATTTGTACATTTGACATTGTGCCAAAAAAATTTTGAATCTCGGTGCTTCTTCATAATGGAAGTAAGACATATAAAATACACAAGACGTCAAGTTTACATAAAATGCAGTTAATAAATAATCGATGGATTCTTTATTAACCTAGTGAAAATTGATATTCATCATTGGGGTCCTCCATAAATTACGTCACGCTCCTGGCGGGAGGGGGTTCCGACCATTGTGATGTTGGGATGCGGGGGGGGGGGGGGGGTTCAAAAATTGTGACGTCACAAATATAGATATAATATTTTATTATAAGTATGTCAAAGAAACTATTTTTTGAGCTTTTGAAGTTTTTCATTAATTTTTCGCTCAAATAGTAAAATGTGCTGATGAAAAATGTTGCAGCAAACCAAGAAGCTCATATTTCAATGTCATCACTGACAAATTTCTTTCTCCTCCAATACCTTTGGTTCAAACAAGCGAAGGTCTTAAAGCTCCTGAGAGATCCATAAAAGAAGACTTTCTAAATATTTGATAACTTTTTCTGGCAAAAGCTTTAAAAATGGATGATATTCTTCCCAGATCTTGTAACCCATTTAAAATAATTCCATATAACTTGTATTGTTCATCACTACAATCTATTCTTAATGACAGAATTTGCAATGTATGCAACTTATACTTGGGCTTCACTGAGCATGTTGCATAAACACTCTGGCCAACACAAAGAAAAATTAATACTGTTGAAGCGAGTAAGAGCAACGAGAATAGCTGCCATTGGACAAAGGGAATTAAGAACGGCGAAAGCGTGGACTGGCTAGACGAAACCGAGGTTAACCCGATACATTTCTTCAAAGTGAAAATGAAGAATGTTCTTCGCAAGGCTTTTTAAAGATCATTTTACATCGCCGTGGGAAAATTAAATTTAGGTTTACTATTTCCCCTATATGATAATAATCCTTTGTTTTTGCAAATAAATGTTTTTTTGTCAATTTTTTTATAAGTTTCTTTTTATTATAGAAATTTGAAAAATTTGGAGGTGGGGTCAAGAATATGTGACGTAATAATTGAAGGGGAGGGGGTTAAAAATTGCTTAAAATTACATGATGTAATTTGTGGACGACCCCATATCGCTGTTTTTAGTTTAACTTTTGATTGTAGACTTGTCAAGATTCGTAAACTTATGAGAACTTTTTTACAATAATTTGTCCCGAAAACTAGATGGCGTTAGTGATTCTTTTGTCCCGAAATTGTAACGGTACTTTAAATTAATAGTAACATGTTTTACCTATTTATAAATTTTTAAACTACCTATAAGTAGAAATATTAAAGTAAAGAGTAAAGTAAAACTATAAGTAGTTCAAATTTGGAATTTAGGAGAATTAAAATTTATAATTTAGTTGATCATTAAATTAAACAATAATAAAAATAAAATATTTTATATAAGCATATTGCTTCAGGACCTCATCCAGAATTGATCTATAAGCAACAGAAACATATACTTTACAGAATAAGTGAGCGAATTCCGTAAATAATTGTTTCTGTGCGAATCACGTATATATACAGATTTTTTTCCAGGACAGGTCCGTATCCAAAATAATGAAAGTGATATTACAAAATAATCTTAATTGCAATGATTTTCTAAGATTGAAATAAAAATATTATATGATTTTAATTAATATATTATTGTTAGAAATTAAATTATTAAAAACATAAAATGTTTATTGGAAGAACGTATGATAAAATTAGAACTGCAATTACCATGTGAATCATATGCAAATCATATCAATTTGTTGCTAGTAAGATATACTGTTATAATATAAGAAATTATTTAAACCTGAAGTGTATTACAATACAAAAATATTTTTAATAAAATTTAATTTTAAATTACAAGATGCGCCTAAAAGTTACTAGCAACCTGATTTAATTTGTAAGTCGTGGTATTGACTTCATTAGATATACATGTATATTGAAATTATATGAAAAATCAGGAAAAAATACTAACAACTTACCAAATTTTTCGATACACAACAGCACCACCTTCAACGATTCAAACAACAATATACTGATGGATTCAAATGGATACTTGCAGAAGTTGTACGGTTTAACCCCAATACTAAAACCCTACAGGTTGGTATTGGGCTCATAAGTATTTCAACTTTGAATTTATGCTATAATGGCAGGTAGCCAAATCTGGCCAGAACAAAGGTGGGGTGTTATGCGACCTCAGAAAGGGCAGTAACCGTTACCTAAGGCATTCAGTTAAATAAATTTCTGTATTTACCTGTAGTTATGAAAGGTTTCGATTTTAACCAACAGGTATAAATTGCTTGCCAAATTAAATATTTTTTGGAAATTTGGACATTTTCCGAGTAGACTCTTCGTCTACCTGAGACCTCAACGCCCTCCAACATAAAACTCCCGTCCAGGTAGCTGTTGGAAGTCGGCTTTGCAATAGGTTCCGTCGTCCATCACCACACAAGAATATTTTGTAAGGAATTTCTCATACATTTTCCGTGCTCTAGTTTTTGCTGTCAATTGCTATTTTTCTGACCGATTTGCAGCTTTTTCCCCTTTAAAAGACCTTAGTTTAGTCCTGCACGAGTTTTCATTAACCCGTAACTGGTATAGTTATGGTGACCATATGTACTCCTTTTAGTAGGACAGTACTCTTTTTTAGAACCATGTCCTATGTACTTTAAAACTTCTCCAAGTACATACAAATGTACTCTTTTTTTCATTTGAAATATTTAAATTTAAAATAATCACAATGAAGCCCGGGGGGTGCCAGATTTCATTGTGGGGGAAACAGACGTACATTCATGGCTGTTTCCTTGAGTGCGACCCCTAAAAAAAAAAAAAAAAGGTCATCAATCGTAGCTTTAGGTACGCCATTGACCTTTTTTTAAGTTTTTTTTAGGTATTTACCTTGTTTCGCCGAAATGTACTCTTTTTTCATAAAAATAATATGGTCACCATAGGTATAGTCCTACTTTTGGTACATAACCGGTATACGCCGTGGTCTGAGAGACAACTAGCCCTTAAAATTAGCTTGTGTTATTATATTTGTTATCTGAAGGTTGGAGGACATTAGTATGTGTTTTTAAAGTTAGCATACGTGAAAAAAACAATCAAGCGAAATTTAATTTAAGGGATAATTAGAATTTCTTTCAAATATCGGCGAAATAATAGGATTTTATATTTGTAAATAAATTTATAAAATTATTGAAATGAATAAAACAAAATGATTTAATATTAAATGTTTATACAATAAACTATAATAAAAACTTAAAATAATACAAAATTTTTAACACGTACATAAAAACGATTGTAGGTAAAATAGTCTAAATCAAAATAGTCTACGGTAAATTTGTCTAGGTAAAAAAGTCTATGGAAAAAAAGTCTACGGGTAAAAAAGTCTAGGTAAATGGTCTAGGTAAAAAAGTCTAGGTAAAATGGTCTAGGTAAAAAAGTCTATGGAAAAATGGCCTACGGCAAAATTCAAGGAAAGATTCCGGTGAGAATGGGCAAAATAATATTTAGCCGGTTATTTGCATATTTTACCCAAAATCTAGTGATATGATATGCATATTTGCGCTATATATTTACAATATTTAATGTGTACCATGCAGGCCCGACAAGAGGGGCGGGGGGGGGTTGATAGTGATTACCACCGGGCCCATAGTTTCTGAGGGCCAGGAGTTTCTGAGAACGCCCGGATTTCAATCGAAATCCTGAAATCTGGGAAAAGTTACAACAAACATGCATCTACCCCCGGGCCCCGATTTTCTCTCGACGGCCCTGTTACCATGTATTGCAAAAACTTCTTTATAATTTAATGAATTTAAATTTAAAGATTTCTAAAGAAAGATTTAGATTTGGACTTGGAAAGATTTCCAAGTCTAAAACTCAATTACTCTCCAGAATCAAGGTCTGGATTCTCGCTTGTATTTTCGTGTCAGAATGATGATATCACTGCATCATCATTATATGATGTATATTATAGATTACTAGCTGGCACGGGCGGCATCCGCCGCCCTTAGCCATCTAGACCCAGAATAAATCCGAGTAGGCCATAGTTGTTCGGCCTTCGGCCTCACAGGGGGAGGACCATAATAGATCCGCGAAGGCCATAGTTGTTCGGCCTTCGGCCTCACAGAGAGAGGACCATGATAGATCCGCGAAGGCCATAGTTGTTCGGCCTTCGGCCTCACAGGGGGGAAGACCATAATAGATCGGTGAAGGCCATAGTTGTTCGGCCTTCGTCCTCACAGGGCGAACAATAATAGATCCGTGAAGGCCATAGTTGTTCGGCCTTCGGCCTCACAGGACGGACAATAATAGATCCGTGAAGGCCATAGTTGTTCGACCTTCATCTGTCATCTGTCATATGTCATATGTCATCTGTCATCCGTCATCTGTCATCTGTCATACATACATACATACATAATCTTCACGTAAAGTTACATCTTCATGTAAAGTTACATCTTCCGCAAAGAGGTGGATCTTCCACGAAGAGGTGGATCTGCGTCTTCTTGCACAATTCCGGCGAGTTCTGATGCGACCTATATAAAGTGCTCCGGTCTTATTCGCGGCATTCAGATTAATTTGTTAGTGGTTTGCATTTTTCGAATTAAAGCCGCCATCCCCGCCATCTGTTGACAGTATTTTGAATCACTGACTGTACGTCAGATTAATTATTTGACAAATTAAATTTTTTGTCAAACTTGTGATTTGATTTTCGAAAAAAGCGAATAACTTTTTTCGCCGCCACTGACTGTACGTCAGATTAATTATTTGACAAATTAAATTTTTTGTCAAACTTGTGATTTGATTTTCGAAAAAAGCGAATAACTTTTTTCCCCGAGCGAATTTCTTCTCCATTTTATAAAAAAAACTGCGCCTGGAGCTACAAAATAACTGTGCAAAATTTGGTTGAGATCGGTCCACGGGTCTAGGAACGTATAATGAACAAACACGCAAGCAAGCAAGCAAGCAAGCAAGCAAGCAGATCTTCTCTTTTATATAATATTTAGATAGTATGTAAGCGGTGTAATCGCAACTTTTTATTAAAAAGTTATCCAATGAATCTTTCCCTGAATTTTGCCGTAGACCATTTTATGTTTACCTATACTTTTTTACCTAGACCATTTTACCTAGACTATTTTACCTAGACTTTTTTACCCATAGACTATTTTTCCTTAGACTTTTTTACCTGGACCAATTTACCGTAGACTATTTTGATTTAGACTATTCTACCGATTATAACTACCCCTAAATTTCATAATGTTATTTTACACCCGCTACAAATTTTATGCGTACACTGTAGGCACACCGGGTTTTTACACTTACAACATAGATAGATACTGAGTTTTACGTTTTAATTTTTTTGAACAAAGGTAACATATTTTTCGTATTTGAAGTCGTTATGACTGGGCTAATATGCGTTGCGTAACAAATGCAGAGTTATTTATTTGCAGTAAGAAAAACATCATAAACTAATAATAAGTGGTTTAAAAAATGGAATATAAAAAACGAGAAATGATCATAAATTAATATTACATTACAGCTAAACATACTTGAAGGCGCCATCCTTCAAGAAAACCGGGATTTGAGAAAATCCGGATTCGAGTCATGTTACCTGTAGGACGTGCGAGCAGCATCTGACGAAATTTTCTAAGTGTTAGGGTAAACCATTCCACACGTACTGTCAACAGAATGACGCGCGGAATCTCATCGGCTTTTACATGTTAAATTTGCTAACATAAAAATCGATTTATTCAAAAGTTTGGGCCCAATTCTCGCAAAATATTTTTACAATTTTGATTTGAGTGGGGATGGTTACGTAACCCTAACCCACTTTTATTTTTGTTGCTAAATTAATTTCCAAAATTTTAAAATACCTTTACAATAATTATTCATAAATTTCGTTTTCTCCCAAAAAATAAATGTTTTAATTAATAAAAGTCTGTATGTGTACGTTTGTGAACACGATAGCGTCTAAACGAATCAACCAAATTTTGAATAATATAAGCTTTTTCTGCCTTAGCAAGAAGCCAGATAAAAATAAAATTTCATTGGGGATATTTTTCCACGGGTAACATCAACCTGTTAAAAAAATATCCGATGCGTAACTTAATCCTCTCAAGAATCCTCTAAAGAATTTTGTGGAAGAAAAAAAGATTAGTGACAACAGTGTGAATTGGATAACTTCCACTTCATTGAAATCACAATTTCGATTCCGTAAGGTGTGCAAAAAAGGAGAACTAGCTCTTACCGAAAACGAAAATTTCAAGACGTCGCATAATTCCGTTCATCATTCACCTTTTTCAACAATTGATGTTATAACTGATGGTAATTGTTTTTTCAGATTTATTTCTGTATGTATAACAGGTGTGAAGAACACTATAAGATAATGATACAAAAAATTACGAATTTTATACCGAAAAGAAAAACTGAAGTCGATAATTTTTTTTTGGAACTGCTATTTACGTAGAACACAGTGGAATGAGAAGTGATATAGTATGGGTAACGAAGTTGAGCTACATTTTAATCAGATTTGTATTCATACACTTCCACAAAAATTAACAAATATTTAGGTTGGATACGTTTTCCCAGTACACTACAATTATTAAACGAACCTGATTAGTAAACGCCAGCTTTGTATTTAAACCATAAAAATGTAAATTATTTTGAAGTCATAGTTAAGGAAAAAAACAAGCCAAACATAAAAAAACCACATAGAAAGACAAAAAGACATAAGATATAATTTTTTACTAATAATAAGATATAATTTTATTTTATTTTATGGCAAAGTCGTAAAATTTATGATTTTTATGGCAATTTTCAAAATTTATGATTTTTTATGAATTTATGGCAAGTGGCCACCCTGCAACTGCCCCCTTTCCAAGGACAACCATGTGGATAAGGTATGCGACCTGCGGCCGATATAATCAGAAGATATACTTGGTTTACACTTTATTTATTATTTAATTGGAAAAACAAAATAATTATGAAAAAATATCAAAGACTTGAGTGAATTATATATTAAACTATCACGGCTTGCTAAATCAAGGTTCCAAAATTGCCAATGCAGAGAATGCTTCCACAACAAGATCGGGATGTGTTCGAACCATTGATTTC
Source organism: Podabrus alpinus (assembly GCA_932274525.1). Classification (NCBI taxonomy): domain Eukaryota; kingdom Metazoa; phylum Arthropoda; class Insecta; order Coleoptera; family Cantharidae; genus Podabrus; species Podabrus alpinus. Next base: position 65,256,137 of record OW026456.1, on the reverse strand, counting down.
CATCCATCAGTTTTAATAACCTTAGAAGCGCTAGCAACCAAAAATTCTTTTGCTTGAGCTTTCAATAGTTCTGCACCATGAATATGGGCTGCTTGAAAAACCTCGGCAACGTTGTCAATTGATAAATTTTCGAACAATACTTTTAAGCACATGCATTTTAAAGATTCCAATGCGTACTTATCGGCGGCGAATAACAATTCGGTTGCCAATTCTTTCAAATTTGGTATTTTTCCTGTATAAATGTAGCACAACATTTCTTTCAATACCTCGTAATCGATATCTGTTATTTTGACTATATTGTTTCTATTTTCTTCAGTTTCGTGTGAAAACATTGCTTCGAATACGGCACTTCTTGCCGATAAAATGACTTTATGTGCCTTAACTTCTCTTCCGTCTGTTGCGCAAAGAGTTACATCAGATAATTTTTTGTTTGCGAGCAGAGCGCCAAAATCAGTATGTAAAGTACATGTCTGGTTTGGAATTATTAATTTTTCTGATTTACTAACCACGTGTGTTAGAACGGTAATTTCGCAAAATATAGTCAATGTATCCCGTGGTAAAACACCATTTGGTTGATGAAATACATACTGACGGGTGACAAAGTCTCGAAAGCCGTTGATTGATCCTGGTCCAAACGTAAAAATGCTCGATTGTTTAGTCCCAACAGGTTTCAAGCACGAATTTAACATGCTGATCTTGAACGACGCTCGAACATCTTTGTGTTTAAGAGAATTCAGTAATGCGACATTTATCGATATATAAGTTCCATAGTTGTATTTTTCCGACGGGTTCAACTTCAAACGCCATTTCATTCCATTATCGATTTTATCTGGAAAGGAGGGTGACATCATTTTTTTGCCTTCTTCGCCCCAAAAACTAAAATTTTTGATTGCCCAAGTAAACTTAAAGTTTATAACTTTAACTTCTGTATGTGCTTTACTTTCGAAGTAATGAATAGGTAATTCTGTAATTGCACTTTTCTCTGTCATGGTGGTATGTGGTTCAATATTTAGGATTCGGCGAAACTTCTCCTGTGAAATAGAAAGAGAAATTACTGATAATATTTATATGACTAACACCAATACTGCCATTCTTAGTTAAAACGTCCTAACTAATAAATTGGTTTTCGGGGGAAAAATGAGATGATGTGGATGTTATAACGCCATTTTAATTTTATTTAACAGGAATTTGATATAACCATATACTATTACAGAAGGCATTAAATACAATTTATAATGAAGACAGTGTTATAAGATCTACATAGTCATTTTTTTACCGAAAACTAAGGACGGCAGAATACACATTGTGGTGTGTTTCTACATTTGAAATTTTGTGAAAAAAATTTTTAATCGTGGTACTTCTTCACAATGGAAGTAAGACGTATCAAATATATATAACGCGTCAAGTTGACATAAAACGCAGTTAATAATCGATGGATTCGTGGTTAACGTAGTGAAAATTGATATTCATCATATCTCTATTTTTAGTTTACCCTAACAAATGCACAAAATGGGCCTTCTTTGTAACGACTCTATCACTCTATAATCTCCACTTCCAAATTTTGTAAGATGATCTTTATACACCACAGTTTCATCATAGTACGCTCTGTATTGGGCAATGACGTCATTGCCCGGCCAATGATGTAAAAACCATAGATAGATTCTTAAATGTCAACAGTGCCCAATTTATATGCACATAGACGCCATTGGCCGGACAATGAAGTCAATACCCGAATTGTCAAAAGTATTTGGTGTTTCAAATACTGAAATGAAGTGCATGTTGTAATTTGTATTTCAAGTACCTAAACATATTCATGGATTTTACCCACTTCTTGTACGGCAATGTTCTTATTTTTTTTTCAGAAATAATAGTAGTCAATAGGTACTTTTACTATTTCATTAAATCAAGGAGTTTTGATTTTTGGCAGGATTACGTAATTTAGTGCCCTAAATAATTTTGTTCACTTTTCGACCTCGGTGCGACATCATCTTGAAAAAATGGAAACCAAACAGATTTATTTACAATATTACAAAGTCCTATGATAACAATACCTATTATAAATTAGAGAATTTCGGTCGGTCAAGTTGGCCCTTCCATTTTGGATTTTTAATTTTTTTAATGCCGATTGGAAGGGCTTAAGAAATGCTTACAAATACTGTATATTATTTTGCAAGTGCTGGGTTTGTTAATTTTTTTTGGCTTAAATTAAAAATTTTTGGCTGCGGTGAGGCCAACGTAACTTAAATTTTTAAGGGCCATGTTGTCGTTTAGTGGAAAGTCTAAAAATTTAACCAACTCAGCACTTTTAAAATAAATTACAGCATTCCTCAGCATTTCGCGAGCACTTGCAAAATGGCGTGCAAGCGGTGGCGCGCTGAGGTCGGAAACTGAAGAAAACTTGATTTAATACAAGTTGGTAAACTTTTTTTTAAGGTGCCCTAAATGAGACCTTGCACATGGTACACGAAAAGCTTGTTACGGTACTGCATATAAAGATGCACAACCTAAACTTGCACATTTATTATACGTACTACTATATGTAGATACATATTTACTACTACCATGTATATATTATTTTGTAAGATAACCATAAAAATTAAATTAATGTTCTTCGTACACTTGTACATTGATTCATAGCATTGATATTTTATGTTCTTTATTCGTAAATCTTTCCGCCTTATTAAATGAACCATTATTAATTTATGGTAACCGACATTTTAGCAGGTGTGAATAAACTACCATGACACATTAAATACACTAGAAATTATTAATTTTTTTTAATAATAAACTCTAATGACTAAATCATATATGTATCTACATACATAAAATATTATTATAAATTATTACTCACGGTTTTCTAACTTGCTGATTGCAACCACGGAGTGCAGTTTATTCACTCTGGACTTGAAACCCAATGGTAGTTTTGACATCAACAGATTGTAACATGTATCTCACTGCACTTATCATTTGTTATTGCCTGCAAAGTGCTGGCATCTACTATTTAACGATGAATGTACTTAAAAGTTTACATAACAACTTAATCAAGGTTAACCCAGTGATGGGGGAATACCCGGAAAGAGTAAATGAAAAACTTTCATTCTGAGTAAATTTCTTTGGAAATACCTACGTATGTAAGTGACTCGAAAAAGTCCTCGGGCATCTAATAAAAATTGCAATAACTTCAATGTAATTCGATTTTTTCAAGTAATTTGGGAAGAAAACGGCGGTTTAAACTTCCCATTTGATCAATTATTCCTTAAGGTCACCGATAAACACAAAAAAGTTTAAAAAAATTCAACCACAAACAGAAATTATAAGGTTCTAATCATTGTATAGTTGCAATTCTAATTAAATTATGTATGAACAAGTCCTCGGGCACTACATAAATTAGCACAGTAGTTTAGGGAAACTGAAAAAATTAATATTTTGTGGGGTATCCTTTTTGTTTTATAACGTCTCTGAGTCGATTGGGCATGTTACAAATTATTTTTTTTAAATAGTCTTCGCTTATAAGAGCCCATTTCCTCCTGTAAACGTCGAATTAAATGTTGTTTGTTGTTTATAGGGGTGGTTCGTATCCTACGTTCTAATTCATCCCATAGATTTTCTATGGGATTAAGATCGGGTGACTGAGCGGGCGGATGCAATACTTTGGGACATTTATATAAAAGAAATTCTTGCACTAAATGGGATTTATGTTTCGGATCGTTATCCTCGTAATATTTAAAACTGTTTTGAATTCCCATTTGGGCCGCACTTGGTAACAAATTCTCTTGAAGTAATTGTAAATATTTAAAACGGTCCATTATGCCGTCGATCACAACTAATTTGCCTGTCCCCTGAGTGGAAATACAACCCCAAACAAGGACATTTCCAAGTCCATGTTTGATCGTACCACATAAATTTTTGGGATTCAGTTCTTCATTGGCTTTACGCCACACCATGGTTCGACCGTCAGAACCGTAGATGTTATATTTACTCTCGTCTGCAAATATAACATCGTTCCACCATGCTATGTCTTTTTCTAGGTACTCTTTAGCGTAAATAAGGCGTTTCTTCCTATTAACTTGACTTACAAATGGCTTTTTCCTAGCCACCCGGCCATTGTACCCTTCTTTTTTTAAAACTTTGCGAATTGTATCCACATGCACATTCTTCCCTAGTTCGTGTAGCACTTGAGTTTGTAATTTAGGCGCACTAATTCTAGGGTCTTTTTTAACTTTTCTTACAATACAATTCTCATCTCTATATGTTAATATACGTGGACGGCCACTTTTTTCTTTGAAATCGATCCGATCTTCTTTGTTAAAGCGCTTAACAATATCCGCTACAGTACTCTTGCTCATATTGAGTAACTTCCCAATTTCCCGCTGCGATTTTCCATTGGCAGAATGAAAAATAACTAATTGTCTTAAATCGAAACTTGTGTATTTGGTATTTTTACGCTCCATTGTGCTAAATATTCAATGTCAAGATTAAGACTGAGCTTAATGTCATCTCTACTATTTACAAAATGCATCAACTGCATTTTAAAACTATTGCACAATTCTAGGAAGCGTTACAGTAATATAATATATGGTGCCCGAGGACTTCTTCATACATAATTTAATTAGAATTGCAACTATGCAATGATTTAAACCTTATAATTTCTGTTTGTGGTTGAATTTTTTTAAACTTTTTTGTGTTTATCGGTGACCTTAAGGAATAATTGATCAAATGGGAAGTTTAAACCGCCGTTTTCTTCCCAAATTACTTGTAAAAATCGAATTACATTGCAGTTATTGCAATTTTTATTAGATGCCCGAGGACTTTTTCGAGTCACTATGTACATATACGTACTATATTATTATTAAAACAATCAAAGTTGAAACTTAGTAAATTATTTGAATTAATAATAAATTGTATAATTACCTTGTCGTCTGACATAAATAATATATTACCCCACCACCAGGGGCGGATTTAGGGGTAGGCAGAGTAGGCTGCGGCCTAGAGCGGCAGATTATTTGGGGCGGCAAATTTTGATTTTTTTTTCTCAAGCTTACGATTCATGTAGACATCGCATTTCCATAAAGATGATAGGATTATTTCTGATAAACGGTCACAAAACAACACGAGATGTGACCTTCATACGATGCCGTCACGAAATTAGTGTTAAGTGATGTCTTAACTTTCCAGCTATACATATATGTATAACATGAAAAGTTTCATTGCTTTGCTTGGTTTTGAGGAAGCGCGAAACATAGGGCGAAGCGGATGTGCTATCGATTCGGACAAATTCGGATTTCTGCTGAAATCGCAAAATTTGGATATAGATGAGATTACGGTCAAAGCACGTCATTTGATAAGTAGTTATCCCGATGACCTAGAAGAAAATTTCGTGAAAGATTGCATTCACTTCAAAAGTCACTGCATTTCGGAATATCAAAGAGAGATTGCAACTCAAAGCAGCAAGGATAGTGAAAATGAGAATAAAGAGAAGAAAGAAACACCGATTAAATTGTTGACGTGGCTGAAAGAGAATGAACTGAATTCGGTTACCCTAACATTGATATTGTTCTTAGGATGTGTGTCTGTATGGCTACATCTAACTGCTCTGCAGAACGTTCTTTTTCCACCTTGAAGCGCACAAAAAACTATTTGCGTACTAATACGAGTCAACATAAACTTAATGCATTGGCTTTGTTGAATATCGAATCTGAAATTCTAAAAGGCATAAATTTTTATCATATTGATGTGTTTGCTAAAAAAAAAATGTAGACGAAAGAGGTTGTAATTGGAAAAATAAAATATTGCAAAATGTACTACTTGTTAATGATTTCCTCTCAAAAATAGGGCGGCAAAATTTGTTCGGCCTACGGCGGCAGAATTGGTTAATCCGCCCCTGCCCACCACCCTCCGGCAAGGTCCATTTCCCCAGCCCCGCCCATCGCGAATTTTGAATCAATTTTGGTGTCAATCGTTTGTGTGTCGTTTGTGTTCGTTTGTGTTTTCATTATTTTCGTTTGTGTTAGCACCGTTCGCGAAATATCTTCAAATTAACGTGGGCGGGGCTGGGGAAACGGCAGCCCCGCCCATCGCGAATTTCGGGTCGAATTTGGTGTCAATCGTTTGTGTTTCGTTTGTGTTCGTTTGTGTGCTCATTATTTTCGTTTGTGTTATCACCGTTCGCGAAATATCTTCAATTTAAGTGGGCGGGGCTGGGGAAATGCCAGCCCCGCCCATCGCGAATTCCGGGTCGAATTTGGTGTCAAACGTTTGTGTTTCGTTTGTGTTCGTTTGTGTGCTCATTATTTTCGTTTGTGTTATCACCGTTCGCGAAATATCTTCAATTTAAGTGGGCGGGGCTGGGGAAATGCCAGCCCCGCCCATCGCGAATTTCGGGTCTAATTTGGTGTCAATCGTTTGTGTTTCGTTTGTGTTCGTTTGTGTGCTCATTATTTTCGTTTGTGTTAGCACCGTTCGCGAAATATATTCAAAAACATATCCTAGGTTTATTTCCCCGGCCCCGCCCATTTTGAATTTTTGCTCGAATTTGGTGTCAATCGTTTACTCATCGTTTGTGTACGTTTGTGTTTCTATTCCCGTCGTCTCAATATCGATTTTCAACTAGCTGGGAGAAAATGAATTTTTGTCAAGCTCCGAGCAACAACCGCCACATTTCGAAATTATAGCAATTACGTTATTTAAGAAAATTGGTGTTATTTTAGTTGTAAATTTATCAATATGGATAGGTTTCAACTTAAAACAATAAAAATCATTTTTATTTATTTTACTATAACCACAGCAGTGACTTGATGAGATTGGTGAAGTTAAGTTGTAAATAAAAGAGAAAGAAGAGGATTGAACCACCAAAAAAATGGACTGTACATTACAGAGAAGTAAAGTTCCGAATGGAATAAAGTTTGATTATTATTAATTATATTGTAAATGAAAAAAATACCAACCGCAAAAATTTAATTAGTGCAGATTACCTATCTGATATTATTTACATTATATGGCGACTAAAAATAACAAGATAACAACAATTTTTCACACCAGAAAGATAGCTGTATAGAAGCCTAGGTGGAACTCGCTTTAGCGGCAGGTCCACCTAGTTCGACATCATTGTTATTTTCTAGAAATTTCAAATTTAAAAATCCTTTAATCCGAAATTTTTTTTTTGATTGGTAAAAATTTCCTGCGTCTTTTATTATATAAGAGTAAATACCTTTCTTTACAAATAAATATAAAATCGTAATAAGTCGTAAAATAAAGAACTAGTCCGAATTTATAATGCCACGCAAAACAACAATCGATGTCGAAGCTCTATTGGAAGTACTACAGAAATATAAATCTGATTTAAAAGATCCTCATACGAAAAAAATTGTCCCAGTAACTAATCCAGTATGGAATAACATACAAAGAAGTTTGAAATTCGCCGTAACTCTGAAATATATCCACAGTATAGTGCTCTTCAACAGATTTAACGTAATGGACAAGTTAGGATTACAAGTAAATACCGAAGCATTTGAAATAGGAAATAATGCCCACCGCGATGATAATGATGAAACAAGTGAAAATGAAGAAGAAATGATTGAATTTAAAATTACGTTATCTGCGGAGGAATGGAAAAAAATGACCACTGAGCCGGTATTATATAACAGGAAGGATCGACCAAATTCTCAGAGATCTTACGTAGTACTAACGCCATTCCTATGGACCGATATTGTAAACGAGCACTTCTTCGAGCTTACTAGAAAATGTTGTTGTTTGATTTTTAAAAGAAATAATATTCATCCTAATGGAGATAGCTACCTACAGTTTGAAGCACAATGTAAAATATGTCGCAGTGCGTTGATCGGTATAATCGCAAATCCTCCATCACCTGATTCTCGCGTAGTTGTAGATTGTACGTATAGTGGTGATTATCGAATATGTAGTGGAGGAAAGAAACGAAGAATATTCAATGAAAAACGTTCGGAATATGAAAAGAAAATGTTGGATGAAAAGATGTCCCCTGCGTTTTTACAACGGAAAGAAGCTAGTAAATTTATGATTTGTGGAGAATCTGAACCGAGTCATTTGCCCTCTCTAAATGCGTTAAGAATTTTAAAACATAAGGCTCGCAAAGAAAATTTGATTAATTCTGATCCTCTTTTAGCTATCGCGGAATTGAAAGGAAGCTATCCGTTTAATAATATTATCAGGGATGTGGGGTATGATAAGTTTTTTATTCATTATTGGACGGTTTCAGAATTGAATGCTTACCGCACCTATGCTAAACACGTAAAATATCCGCGTATTTCAATTGACGCAACTGGAGGTGTAGTGCAACATGTGACCTTACACACTGGAAGAAAAACAGGTCCCATTTTTTTGTATGAAATCACTGTTATGGATAATGAACATAGCAACAGTCAATTTTCAGTAGGACATATGCTCTCTGAACGACATACTAATATTGCTATAAGAGGATGGCTCAGCGAATGGTTCAATAACGATATGCCTTTACCAAAAATTGTAGTCGTCGACCAGTCGAAGGCATTAATGATGGCCGTGGTGAATACGTTTACTCAATACAGTACTTTGCATAAGTACTTGTCAGTGTGTTCGGGTTTATTAAGAAAGGAACTGGGAAGTACTGAAATTCCTGATTGTATGGTTAGGCTAGATTTTAACCATACGATGAGTTTAATAAGTAGCTGGAATGAATTCAAAGTTGCTCCGCCAAGATTTAAAAATTTCTATATGAGATCGATTGGATTGGTTATATCGAGTATGAATTACGATGAAGTAAAACATTTATTGCGGTGCATTTTCGTGGTAGCTCTTAGTGAAAGCGAAGGATCCAATTCAAATGGTGACGTCACATCTTGCGAAATTGCGAAAAGTTATTTAAAGCAGAAAATTTCTTCGCATATCGATATCGATTTTGAGAGTTTCAAAATAAACTTTAATGAAGACGATACTAAGGGAATATTAGCCGAAAATACAATCGAAGATATTACTCCGCCTTCAAGTGTTTTTGACGAAATACAATTAAGTTACAATACTTGCTTTGAGGAAGCTAAACGTGTCGAAAATGTTGGGGAACGTGATAATTTGCAATATTCACCCGGTATTGCCAAAAAGATTCTTGAATTTACCAAATTATTACCACTATGGTCTTCGGTGATGGTACCAATCTTTAATTATGGAAATATCACAGAAACATCCGCGTCATCTGAAAGTATGTTCAATGATTTAAAACATCGAGTATTTAAACATAAGCCATTGCCAGTCAGAATAGACGAATTTATTCAAGTTCATTTGGAAAGCATTACAGGCTGCATGAATATTGTTTCTTCTAAATTTCAGAAAGGTTTAAATGAAGTAGAGGAAGAAAGTATGGAAGAAAATCGTGACAATGAAAAGGAGAAAAATAATGATGGAATACCTGAAACTTCCGAAGAGAACTGGGGTGGAGAAGTTGTCAACCGTAAGGAAAAGAAAAGAAAACCAAACTATTTAGACGCTGACCCAACAATATCATTATACAACGACAGTAGTCGAAGTAAGAGTTCCGTCATCGGTTTATTAAAAAATGGTACTTCTTTAGGTCTCAAAGGTGTAACTATCAAAAATCGAAATTATACTTTCACAAATACTTGCACTTTTGATACGATAACACAAATTTTATTTTCGAGTTATGCCGACAGTGATCTATACTCCAATTTTATAAATATTAATTCTGAAGAATATCTGTATTTCAAATTGATCCAGAACGCGATACGAGATGGAATTACAACACAGTGTTATCGAAAAAGGGCGGAAATTCTTTTGGAAATATTCGAAAAAGAACGATCACAGTTACTTGGAGAAGGTATAAGTATCGATTCTAACTGTACTGCGAATTATTTACTCAAAAAGTTATTTATGAAGTATCCTTGTTTTACAGAAATTAAAAAATGTACATCTTGCGATTGGGAAAATAAGCGACCTGGGGAAACTATAGTAGCCAATTTAGGTATAGAAAATTTTGAATTATTGCAACAAATCATGAATAATTATTTTGAAGATCCAGTAAAATGCGGCTCTTGTGGTGTTTCTTCTATTCCTAGAAGTTTTACGATTGGTCCTCATTTATTCATAGAACCTGTAAACAATTCGGCACCGTACGATTCCCAATTTTCAATACCGCTTTCAAATGTTCCTTTGTCTTTAAATATTTTAGAAAAACATTTTAAGTTGAAAGGAATTATTAGTTTTCTTCCACCGAAAAGCAAATCCCCGTCAGCAATAGGACATTATGTAGCTTATTGTTGGAGAGCTCATCTAAATTCTTGGGAAAAATTTGACGATCTACAAACGGAACGAAACAGGAGCATACGTTCTTCTACCGTTGTGAACTGTGAATATCTTATATATACATTGTAATAATTATTTATTTGCTAATAAACTATTAATTTATTAATATACTAGCTGACCCGGCAGACGTTGTCCTGCCCAAATTTCAATATTTGTCTACATGTATTTTTTAGATCCAATCCGCATAATGACCTTGCGACTTATTTGGTCATCGCAAATACCAAACGTATTAAAAAAGGATTAAATAAATAAATTAATAAAAAATACAAATCAAGGTTTAATAAAAAAAAGTTTAACAAAACTGTTAAGTATTCACAAAAACCACAATAATTTCTAATTTTACTTTATTTTATTTTTGCCAATTACTCTTGTTCTTTGTGTTCTTCCTTTTCCTCCTCCCCTTCGTCTTCTAATAAGGAATTTTCGAAAGCACGCAGCGATATTGCCAATTCCTGTTCTTCTTACATACATACATTGAATTTAATATATATAGATATCGTTCGTTAATACGTTGATCCGTTGAAACGTTGATCCGCACTAACGTTGGTCAAGCTAATACAGCGCTTGACCAAAGTTCGCGGCAAGATTCTAAAGTAGCCTATGTTTTTCGTAGCATTGTAAATAGCTTCTACACCAAATTTGGTAGAGATTGGTCAAACGGTGTAGAATTGTATAGAAAACATACATACATACATACATACATTGAATTTTATATATATAGATTATTTCTGTTTGTACAACAAAAATTCATTTTTATTATGAATAATGCAATGTTATCAAAAAAGTATCGTATAAAGATGGCGGGATATTACGTACTTGACATCTTGGCTAATATTTTTAAGGACGGTCCTGATCCATTTCTATACCATTTTTTAAATACTAGTATTATCAATCTATGATGTACTTGTTTATCCTTACATCAAAACATGGTTTTTATTGTTTTAAGTTAAAACCTATCCATATTGATAAATTTACAACTAAAATAACACCAATTTTCTTAAATAACGTAATTGCTATAATTTCGAAATGTGGCGGTTGTTGCTCGGAGCTTGACAAAAATTCATTTTCTCCCAGCTAGTTGAAAATCGATATTGAGACGACGGGAATAGAAACACAAACGTACACAAACGATGAGTAAACGATTGACACCAAATTCGAGCAAAAATTCAAAATGGGCGGGGCCGGGGAAATAAACCTAGGATATGTTTTTGAATATATTTCGCGAACGGTGCTAACACAAACGAAAATAATGAGCACACAAACGAACACAAACGAAACACAAACGATTGACACCAAATTAGACCCGAAATTCGCGATGGGCGGGGCTGGCATTTCCCCAGCCCCGCCCACTTAAATTGAAGATATTTCGCGAACGGTGATAACACAAACGAAAATAATGAGCACACAAACGAACACAAACGAAACACAAACGTTTGACACCAAATTCGACCCGGAATTCGCGATGGGCGGGGCTGGCATTTCCCCAGCCCCGCCCACTTAAATTGAAGATATTTCGCGAACGGTGATAACACAAACGAAAATAATGAGCACACAAACGAACACAAACGAAACACAAACGATTGACACCAAATTCGACCCGAAATTCGCGATGGGCGGGGCTGCCGTTTCCCCAGCCCCGCCCACGTTAATTTGAAGATATTTCGCGAACGGTGCTAACACAAACGAAAATAATGAAAACACAAACGAACACAAACGACACACAAACGATTGACACCAAAATTGATTCAAAATTCGCGATGGGCGGGGCTGGGGAAATGGACCTCCTCCGGCATCATGTTGTTACATTTTCCAACTTCTTGTAAGCAGTGGTGGCTTGAGTTTTGTTTCAATGAGAGAGCACAAAATATACATAAAAATGAAAAATATAAATTTACTAATTTACTTTAAAAATATTTTAATTACAAAGAAGCTTAATCGATAACCCTTAGAATAAAAATTAACTTTAACGAATGCGGTATTCGAAATGCTGACCACATATTATGTAGATGATCAAAAATTCGACCAACTTCTTGCGTTACTTTGAAAATATTATTACTCTTCATTTTCATAGTAGCCATCCTGACCACCATTAACTTGGGGGTATGGGGGTATTACATACCCCCAGACGCCCCCGGTCAATGCAGCCACCAATTTTTAGAACTTCCTATACCATAAGAAGGTTATGCCTGTCGTGGTGTGGCCTGAAGGCCGCAACGAAACTTAACAGGTACATTTATTAAGAACAGATAAATTTCATAATCTCATAATTGCCAGCAATCTTAATTTTTATTTTTTTTTTATTAAAATAAAATTATTTTTGGGTAACCTGTGTGAAGTTAGCGGCCACTTTCTAGCGGCCAATTTACCGGAAACACCCGAACGAATTAGCAACAAATTTTTATATGATTAAGGTCACCTATCGGGATCGAACTGTTAATATACATCAATAACCCTAATATCTGCTTACTCTGAAAAAATTATCCCAATCTAATGACATTAAATGGTAATTTTCACGGTTTTCCCGCTTTCTGATCACCGGGAGTGTATCAACACCCCATTTTTATAGGAAGAGTTGGCGTAGCCGGGCTACAATTTTCAACATAGCTCAAGAACGATAATGTGCACAGTCCCTGAAAAATTGGTATAGTTCCTTAGAGGCTGGAGCGCGATTTTCACGGTTTTTCCGCCAGCGGCCAACCGCGAGGGAACTAAACGTCTCATTTTCATAGGAAGAGTTGGTGTAGCCGGGCTACAATTTTCAACATAGCTCAATAACGATAATGTGCACAGACCCTGAAAAATTGGTATAGTTCCTTAGAGGCTGGAGCGCGATTTTCACGGTTTTTCCGCCAGCGGCCAACCGCGAGGGAACTAAACGACTCATTTTCATAGGAAGAGTTGGCGTAGCCGGGCTACAATTTTCAACATAGCTCAAGAACGATAATGTGCACAGACCCTGAAAAATTGGTGAAGTTCCTAAGAGGCTGGAGCGCGATTTTCACGGTTTTTCCGCCAGCGGCCAACCGCGAGGGAACTAAACGTGTCATCGAAAAATCAAGATTGATTGATTAAACTCATTCTATACATATAAAACTAAGTGTCCTCACTTATAAAAAGCTCAAAATTAATTGCACTAGTTAAAAAAGCAACCAACAAAAATCATCCCTTTTTAAATTTTTAGACATACTTGTCCCCCCCCCTATATATGATCGAGACCGCTCTGGGTTGCGAAAGATTCTGTTACTAGCATGTTAAAACCAAACTCTTATTAAATTCTTAAATAATTAGGAAAGCAGGAATTTACATAAATAAGATTTTGCATGTTAATTTCCTATGTTCGGCTAAACGCAGGGTGGCGGCCACTTGCCATAAATTCATAAAAAATAATAAATTTTGAAAATTGCCATAAAAATCATAAATTTTTTCGACTCCCATGAGCAAACTTGGTAAAAATTATATTTTATATATAAACATTTATGTGATTGTTATTGACAAATTGTTTGCATTTCTTTCTTCATTTTTTACCCAGAAATCGCAAATAAATTATTTTAAACTCGTGTTAGCTCGCTAAGTTTCGTTTAGATTCTTGCATTTGAAATATTTTAGAATGTATTTTCCTAATGACAAAACTGCAGTACCTAGATAGGATTATTTTTACCTGATAATAATATGAAATGCATGGTTCCTTTTTAAGCAAGCTAGGTTAACCCAATGATAATCTCTCTTTATTGTTAAGAAGTAATAAATAAAAGAAGTGTAAATAAGTATTATATAAAATATGAAATGTCCAAATGTCCAAATGTCCACTTTTAAAATGTATATACAAGAAGCGCTAAATAAGGTTTTTTTTGCATAATACTAAAATAAAAGGTTAGCGTTTCGCATATCAATAAAATACATTAAAAACCAATAATTATTTGAATTGTGCTATTTATTATTCATTTATAACACTGGTCTATAAATTACAGTATATACAGATTTGTCTTATTCGTTTATTGGGTAAATAAATATGTAACTATTTAATAGATAGGTAATTTTAAAATAATTTCCCAAAACCCCAATGTAGTAGCGGCATTGTTCCTGAATTACCTCAGGTATTCATAAATAAATCCCTCTCGGCTTATTTCTGGGATAAATAATTAAATTTCTTTGGAATTATGACGTAATAAGGTGACCACAATTTTAATAACTGTACATTTTTAAAAACAAATGTCAGTAAATTAAAAAAAATTAAATTTAGAGGTGGCCAAATACTTATGGTAAATTCGATTCTATGTGTGGAGACATTGGTCGTCATACCAGAAGAGTGTTGAGCACGACACTAAGAACCACGCTAAGAACCAAATTACCACCACCAGATGTTTGCTGTCGAAACCTCAGACATGGCAACTGAAAATTTTTTTATGGATTTGATTTTGACTAATTGCTAAAATTTTTTAAAATAGAAAAATGTTTATCCTTGATGCTCTTTTTAAATTTGGAGAAATGAAAACCGCAATGTAGAAAAATCGGTGCCGGGCGAATAACTTTTTATATATTGAATTTTGTGCAAAGAATTTTCGAAAATGTAAATTTCTTTCGCTTCCGTTTATTAAAGACGTCAAAATAAATTGAAAACTTTATATTGAATTTTTGTATGTAATTGTGCTCATTTGTATTAAAAAATAACATTTTATATTTTTGCGGTGTCGAAACGGTTTAGCCACGAAGTACATAATTTCTTGCATACAAATTTTGAAAGGGATTATCAACTCAAAAAAATTTTAAGTAATAAAAAAATAATATGCCTATTTTTCCAACTGTACAAAATAACGTGCTTAGTTATATTTTGTAACTATTTTAGTTATATTTTGTAACTAAACACGTTATTTTAGTTACACAATGTTACTAATTTTGAAATAATTAAATAATGCGTAAAAGTTTTGCTTAGTTGTTGAAACCAACATTCAATGTAAAATGTAATAATAAATTTTAATTTAAGTACTTCATAATTATTTTATTTAGGGCCGCGATTATAAAAGACAAATATTTGTCCTAAAATTTGTAAGATTCCTCAAAATTTGCTTTACCACAAGGAGGCCGTCCATTAATTACGTAAGGATGATTTTTGTAATTTTGGATCCCCTCCCTCTCCCCCACGTAAGGGTACGTAAGATTGTGGCACCCCCCCACATCTTCGGTAAGGATTATTTAAAAGAAAATTAATTTTGACCCCCCCCTCTCCGCCCCTTATATTTATAAAATATGAATAATAATATATTATACTAGCTGGCACGGGCGGCATTCGCCGCCCTTAGCCATCTAGACCCAGAATAGATCCGAGAAGGCCATAGTTGTTCGGCCTTCGGCCTCACAGGGGAGGACCATAATAGATCCGCGAAGGCCATAGTTGTTCGGCCTTCGGCCTCACAGGGCGGACCATAATAGATCTGTGAAGGCCATAGTTGTTCGGCCGTCGGCCTCACAGGGCGGACCATAATAGATCCGTGAAGGCCATAGTTGTTCGGCCGTGGGCCTCACAGGGCGGACCATAATAGATCCGTGAAGGCCATAGTTGTTCGGCCTTCGGCCTCACAGGGCGGACCATAATAGATCAATGAAGGCCATAGTTGTTCGGCCTTCGGCCTCACAGAGCGAACCATAATAGATCCGTGAAGGCCATAGTTGTTCGGCCTTCGACCTCACAGGGCGGACCATAATAGATCCGTGAATGCCATAGTTATTCGGCATTCGGCCTCACAGGGCGGACCATAATAGATCCGTGAAGGCCATGGTTGTTCGGCCTTCGGCCTCACAGGGGGAGGACAATAATAGATCCGTAAAGGCCATAGTTGTTCGGCCTTAGGCCTCACAGGGCGGACCATAATAGATCCGTGAAGGCCATAGTTGTTCACTATTATTTTCAAGTTTCGAAAGATTGCTGCAGATTTTCAAAAAAACGCAATTTTAAAATTCTTCGTTTTTGGGAAGTCGGAAGAGATGGCTTTTGCTTTCTCTCCGTCGCCCCCGAACCCCACCTCAAATATTTCGCCGTCAACGGATTTTGTAATTATTTGTATTATTTTGAGCGTTGAAATTACTAAATTCTAATATATTATTTGTTAGTGGTTTTCATTTTTCGAATTAAAGCCGCCATCTGTTGACAGTGTTTTGAATCACTGACAGTATGTCTGTTGACAGTGTTTTGAATCACTGACAGTATGTCAGAATATTTCGATTTTTGACAAATTAAATTTTTTGTTTGCAAGACTTGTGATTTGATTTATCGAAAAAAGCGAATAACATTTTTCCCCGCGCAAATTCTTTTTCCATTTATGCACGAATAGTTGCGCCTGGACCTACAGAATAACTGTGCAAAATTTGGTTGAGATCGGTCCAAGGGTGTAGGAACGTTCAGGCCAGCCCGGCCCTATAAGTAAGTAAGGGTTTGTTAACCTAAGTTCATACCTAAGGGTAAAGTATACAGTGTATCAATAAAAAATCGAAAAACGCGAATAACTTTGCTCCCCGCGGGAATTTCTTCTCCATTTATGCACGAATAGTTGCGCCTGGACCTACAGAATAACTGTGCAAAATTTGGTTGAGATCGGTCCAAGGGTGTAGGAACGTTCAGGCCAGCCCGGCCCTATAAGTAAGTAAGGGTTTGTTAACCTAAGTTCATATCTAAGGGTAAAGTATACAGTGTATCAATAAAAAATCGAAAAACGCGAATAACTTTGCTCCCCGCGGGAATTTCTTCTCCATTTATGCACGAATAGTTGCGCCTGGACCTACAGAATAACTGTGCAAAATTTGGTTGAGATCGGTCCAAGGGTGTAGGAACGTTCAGGCCAGCCCGGCCTTATAAGTAAGTAAGGGTTTGTTAACCTAAGTTCATACCTAAGGGTAAAGTATACAGTGTATCAATAAAAAATCGAAAAACGCGAATAACTTTGCTCCCCGCGGGAATTTCTTCTCCATTTATGCACGAATAGTTGCGCCTGGACCTACAGAATAACTGTGCAAAATTTGGTTGAGATCGGTCAAAGGGTGTAGGAACGTATAGCGAACAAACAAACAAACAGACAAGCTCTTTTATATATATAGATAGATAATTAAACAAAACTTTAAATTAAATTTTCATTTACATAGATATAAGTTAATATAGATAATTAATTACATAAAAAAATTAATACAAAAAATTTGAAATTAAATTAAAGGTCAGTCCATGTAGGAGCTAGCCATTCTGATATAGATTGTATATGAGCAATAAAGCAGACAACATCACCAGCGTCAGTGACAAGATTTTCCTTATATCAGGCACTTATTTTTTTACTTCAGCTTCATTTCTCCATTCAACGTCTTCTGCTCCCGTTTTTTCGTCATGCGTCACGCACAAGAGTTCGTCCTCACGTCGAGTAAGAACAAGTCTAGCCCTTGCTTTAGCGTATTTCGGAGAGTGTTGCAAAGCTTTCATGTGTGCTGCGGCTGCATTTTTTGACGCAAAATATTTTAAGAAACTTACGTAAGGAATACGTCGGACCCCCCCCTACGTAAGGGTCCGTAAGATATCCAATTACACCCCCCCCAAAAAACCCTTACGTAATAATTAATGGATGACCCCACACGGTTTTGCTATAAATATAAATTTTTAAACAACATTACACGTGTTTGCAGGGCCGGGTCGGCCTGAAAATATTGAATATTTTTTAAAATAAAATATTTTTATTTTTTTTAATTTTAATAATTTTTAATAGGGAAAATTATATTATTATTATTATTTATGAAATGATCTATTTGTTATGTCCCAATTATCTACACAATATTTACACCCAAACTTTTTAATACAGGATTGAGCTAAATAACCTGCAAAGTAGGTCACTGAGCATGCTTCATAGTTTTCCTTTATGCTACAGTCCTCATCGGAGGATGATGATGATATTTATCTTCATCGTTCTCGCAATTTGAAGTTGTGTGCTCTTTCCTTGGAGAAAGCTGTAGTAAATTCTATAACGGTAATTTTTGGTTCTTAATATTTTTACATATTTAATCTAGTTTCGAAGTTATGATGCATACAGCATAATGCCAAAATAACTTCAGGCACTAGGAGTTCAGAAAGTAAAAATAAATTTTAAGTGGGATCTTAGCAAACAGTAATGTTAAAATCAAAAAGGAATGTTTTTGTTAAAAGAAATCCTTGTTATAATCTACATAAACCCCCAATAAAGGATTTATTACCTGCTCTCAGTAAGTACATATCTAAGTTTGAAACCATTATAACAGATGTACATGGCTAGTTAGTAATAACTTTGTACGCTCCGTGGCGATGTGGTGATTTAAAGCACCATCTGGCGTACAAAGTTCTCCAACTTATAACCAAATTTAACATTGCGTGCAACATCTATAAGTATATAAGCTATGTTGAAAATTGTAGCCTGAACAAGCCAACTCTTCCTATGAAAATGAGACGTTTAGTTCCCTCGCGGTTGGCCGCTGGCGGAAAAACCGTGAAAATCGCGCTACAGCCTCTAAGGAACTATACCAATTTTTCAGGGTCTGTGCACATTATCGTTCTTGAGCTAGGTTGAAAATTGTAGCCCGGCTATGCCAACTCTTCCTATAAAAATGAGACGTTTAGTTCCCTCGCGGTTGGCCGCTGGTGGAAAAACCGTGAAAATCGCGCTCCAGCCTCTAAGGAACTATACCAATTTTTCAGGATCTGTGCACATTATCGTTCTTGAGCTATGTTGAAAATTGTAGCCCGGCTACGCCAACTCTTCCTATGAAAATGAGACGTTTAGTTCCCTCGCGGTTGGCCGCTGGCGGAAAAACCGTGAAAATCGCGCTCCAGCCTCTAAAGAACTATACCAATTTTTCAGGGTCTGTGCACATTATCGTTCTTGAGCTATGTTGAAAATTGTAGCCCGGCTACGCCAACTCTTCCTATGAAAATGAGACGTTTAGTTCCCTCGCGGTTGGCCGCTGGCGGAAAAACCGTGAAAATCGCGCTCCAGCCTCTAAGGAACTATACCAATTTTTCAGGGTCTGTGCACATTATCGTTCTTGAGCTATGTTGAAAATTGTAGCCCGGCTACGCCAACTCTTCCTATGAAAATGGGGTGTTGATACACTCCCGGTGATCAGAAAGCGGTAAAACCGTGAAAATTACCATTTAATGTCATTAGATTGGGATAATTTTTTCAGAGTAAGCAGATATTAGGGTTATTGATGTATATTAACAGTTCGATCCCGATAGGTGACCTTAATCATATAAAAATTTGTTGCTAATTCGTTCGGGTGTTTCCGGTAAATTGGCCGCTAGAAAGTGGCCGCTAACTTCACACAGGTTTTATAGTTTTGGATAGAAGAACGAGAACGAGTGTTTTTCGTGATTGCAGCCGACGCACAGTGGAGTATTTGGCCTCAAAAGGTGGCATAAAATACAAAAATCAAATGCTGCATGCATATTCCCTATTAAGATTTTCGTAAACTACACTATCTTGGGCACCATTATGTGAATTTATAGGAACATTACTTGTTCCAACTTTCCACTACATCGTCAAAAGATGCTAATAATTTGCTGAGGGCCCCCCCCCCTTCTTTTCTTTTCACACATTCTTTTCAAAGATTATTTTTGCTAGAAATCGTTATAAATTGTAACTTTTACTTATGGAACAAGAAGTTCAAATATCTTAGATAAAGTCTGTAATAATTGATCTTTAAATAAATATGGTTACAATCATATAATGATTGTATTAATTTTTGTAAAAGATTATCAGAAACAAAAGAAGATTTGAATATGAATGAAGGTAGATGAAGTTACTATTTTTTACGGATAATACTGATACTTGAGACTTTAAAATAAATTTTTTGGCTGCGAATCTTTGCGAGGTTCTTTTTAATTCGCGTTTTACTTGGAGAACTCAAAAATTTCTAAGTCACCCTGTATATAGTTTTTATCAAATTATTCGGATTATTCCCTTGTTATGACCCTGTTATAACAAACAAAAGAGAATTACCAAAACAAAATCTTCGATACTTATCTCAGCAGGTATTACATTTACTAAAGCCCCCTACTGACCAAGTCATTGATAATCATAAACAGATTTCCGAGAGTGACGATGACGCTGACGATGACGCTGACGATGACGTGATGATGCGATCGATGGATGATGACGAAGAAGATGACCAAGACATTATTTAAAATGTTTGCTTTATTTTTACTTTTAACGCTATACTTGAAAAATCAATATAAAAATTATTAACTACTTCTCTTCTGAATTTTTTAATTCGTATCCATTAAATATTTGTTGCATTGTGATATCACAACCTGTATTTTCGGATAAGTGTATCTTTACATGATATTTACATATATCTTCCAAAAACTATTTCTGTGTTTTTTGCTGATGATGTTAATTTTTCAAAGTTTTTCAAATAAATTCATTTTCTTAATAAATAAATGCACCAGAATTATGCAAAGTATTTTTTAGATACTACTAAGAGCCCTGAAAATAAATATCCTACTTAGAAATCCGTTGGAATAGTATTTGATTAAATGCCACCTTTTGAGGCCAAATACCCCACTGTGCGACGTTTATATGCCGAAAAACGACAAATATTAGATATTTGTGTGGGGGCAGGACTGCACCCAGTACCCGAGGTACTGTTTCGTGGTGGTAACCCCTATCTGTCTGTAACTACAAATTGAGCTGACGATCCGATTCATGAGTGCGGTCTTTATACCACACAACCTAGGCAATCACCAATCAGCGCGGTCATCTGTTTGTTCATTACGTATCTCTTTCATTGATATACGAGTATACGATATTATTAGTAAAGATACGATATAACTAGCTGTCGAGACATCTAGAATGTGATTGCATCGGTTGTGCGGCTTACAGGCCTAACTGGAAGAATAAATTGGCGAAGTAATTTAGTTTTAGAAACTTCTTCGGAAAACTTTGTATAATTGCGGTAAAATAAGCTTGCGTCAGAGTGCTAGCGTTACAACGAACAGAGTTTCTTTACTAACCTGCTAATCAGTGGCGACTGGTGATTTTCAATAATTCGGGGGAGCGCAATGCCTCAAATTATATTTTCACTTTTCAGTGAAGTTTGTTAAATCTGTGCCACAGTTTATGGCACAAGCGACAGTCTGATTGTCCAATATTCAGCGGTGTAACTGCCGGGGTTCGAACGGTGCATTTGCATGAAAAATATAAATTTTTATTTTGTGTTGCTATACCATTTTGGGAAGTCGGTGCCCCGTCGCCCTCTTCGTACAAGCCGCCACTGTTTATTGGGTGGGCCATCGTAGCTTAGCATATAGAAAGGTATAGTGTTGCACAGTATATTGCGAGCGCAGTTCCCTTGACCTCCTTTAGCGGGCGAATTAGTAATTGACTTTGAATTTTAAGAACACGTTTGGACGCCACGACGATTGCAATCGTGATGATTGTATAAAATGAGACAGCGAAGCAATCAATTGGAGGAATGACTCCAACGCTGTAGAGTGGCCCCATCTGTTTTCCTATATATTAACCTTACCAGTAGTGAAACACAAACGTTTCATTCCTCAATCGTGAGCTTAATCGGGGGGTGGTATCAAATATATTGTATTTAGTTGTCAAAATTTAGAGAAAAGTGGGGTCACTCAAAGGAGTTGGCCGGTAACTATATTTTACCAGTTAGGATTAGTCGTCTTGCGATACCACTTGGCCTGAAGCATAATTTGATTTTTTTAATTTGATATTTTATAACACAATTTTTAAAAGTAAAGTAAAACTTTAACCCAGAAGTCAGAGTAGAGCAGCTTCCCCTTCCTAAGGACACCCACGTGGATAAGGTAGGCGGCCTGCGGCCGATATAATCAGCAAACATACTTGGATTACACTTTATTTATTATTTAATTGGAAGAACAAAATAATTATGAAAAAATAAAAGACTAAGTGAATTATATTAAACGAGCACGGCTTACTAAATCAAGCTTCCAGAATTGCCAATGCAGAGAATGCTCCAATAACAAGATCGGGATGTGTTCGAGCCTTTGATTTCCATCCATGGGTTTTGATAACATTAGAAGAGCGAGCAACCAAACAATATTTTGCTTGAGCTTTCAATAGTTCTGCACCATGTATATGGGCAGCTTGAAAAACCTCGACAACGTTGTCAATTTATAAATTTCCGAACAATACTTTTAAGCACATGCATTTTAAAGGTTCCAATGCGTACTTATCAGCGGCGAATAACAATTCCATTGCCATTTCTTTCAAACTTGGTGCTTCTCCTGTATAAATGTAGCACAACATTTCTTTCAAAACCTCGTAATCGATATCTGTTATTTTGACCCGATTGTTTCTATGTATTTTCTTCAGTTCCGTGTGAAAACATTGCTCCGAATACGGAACTTTTACCCTATAAAATGATCTTATGTGCCTTAACTTCAATTCCGTCTGATGCGCAAAGAGTTACATCAGAAAATTTTTCGTTTCTGAGCGGAACGCCAAAATCAGTATGTAAAGTACATGGCGGTTTTGGAATTATTAATTTGTCTGATTTACTAACCACGTGATTTGGAACGGTAATTTCGCAAAATAGAGTCAATTTTATTTCAAAAATAGTCAGTCAAATATCTTAATTTACTAGAAAGCTTCTTTTCTGTATATGTATCTTTTAAAAAAGTTTTTAAATTTAAATTCATCTTTTGCTCACGTGAGGCCAAAGGGCTAGCTGTGAAAGCTGTTCGAGTTCCCCGTGCGATGCCAAATCACGCATCTTGTCTGAACAGGGTTTTGTTAACTCCCAAAATTCCAACTTGGAAACGATAGGAACAGCTGCTACTGATATTGGCATGACAATGTCTTAAATTAATAATTTCAATAAATTGTACGTCAGCATTAGAGAGCTAATTATTAACAATTTTTGTTGCTATAAAACCACTACAATTCGTCAATTGTCTCTATCTATGTCTCTATCTCGATATCTATCGTTATTGACATGATCAGATTTTCTTTGACAATTACAAATATTCGCAGTAAAACATCACCTGACGTCATGGGTTAGTAAACACAGTCACGAGGGATGGGGGTGGAGTCGGTCGTAAAACGTAAAAACAACTTCGTGCTTGTATAGCTGGGTACTTTAGGTATTATCTCAAGATCTCGCTTATAAATAAATGTCGTACGATATAACATTCGCTTAGCTAAAACCTTCGGTTTATATCAGATTGGCAAATTAAAATCATAAAAGTTTTGCAAACACCTGTTGTAGTTGATAGGGTAATCGACAGATGGTGCTACTTAATTTGAAGTCCCAATACATGGTTTTATTATTGTAATTCTTCAGTTGTATTGATGCTACCCATCTTTAAGAGAACCGCTTTTGGAGTTCATACCATTTATTCCGCCTTCCAGCTTGGTCAATCAGGGGCCAATTGCACTAACTATTTTGCCCAATTCAGTTTGCAATATATTTTATTAATTGTTGATTTGTTTGCCAACTTTTTTGTTCCCATTGTGATAATCTTAGATCAGGCATTGTTAGGCCGAAAATAATTGTGGATGATGACAAGAATTTGAGTATATTTTCTAAGGTTTGAAGAAAAATTTCTTTACATTCGGTAAAGTGCACTACAATTCCTATAGCAACCTATAAATGTTTTAATTGATGATACTAAATTGGAGGGGAACAAAATGAGATTTAAAAATAAACAATAAAACAAGAGCTGACAAAAAATTCATTAAAAAGTATTGTATGTGAAAATTAGTTGGGGCAGGTAGCTGCAGGTGTTTCTGAAACTGCCATAAGGTTTACCTATCTGATACTACATAATTAAAGCTACCACTGAAATCTCAAGTTTTATCATAGTATTGTTTTATTAAGTGTTGAGACGCTCATTAGCTTATCGGTTAAGCGCCCGAAGATCAAGATTTTTGTGTGATCGTTGGTTGAGTTACGGTGCGCAAATTATGGGTTCGAATTGCGGACCTCAGGAAATTCATTAGCACGGCCCTCCGGTGAACATCAACACTCTGTGGATGAGTAAGAGTGAACAACGAGATACCGGATGACACGGCCTTCTCTTCATAGCGTTGAGTTTTAAAGCAAAGGAGAGAGGATGAATGAAGAAGCCATGGGCCTGCACGGCCTGTTGAGCTAATTATATAATTTATTGAGGAAACGTTATAAAAAATTTAATTTATGATTCTTAAAGTCACCTGCGGTTTAACCTCACGAGCAACCATCAGAGATATTGCATTGCCTTCGATGAAAAGCGTCGAACATATTAGTACCTAATTAATCCCTCACGCCGGCCCTTCTATAAAAGCGGGGTGAATAAATTGAATTATCTAATAAACCAGTTGACACAGCGGCTTTCGACCGTTCTTAACTATTTATATCGTGATTACCATGGTGTGTGACCTTCACCTAGACCAGGGTTCCCACTTGTATGAAAAATCTGGTAAAGTGAGGAAATGTTAAATTTTTCATATTTGGTAAAGAAATTTTCCATTTTTATCGCTAAGTTAAGGAAATTAAAACTTGTAATTTTAGGTTATCAAAATAAGATTACTTTTGTTTTAAAACCTTAGTGGTCAGTCAGGTCAGTGTACATTTGTTTTCCATTTAATTTACTGAGAAAAAGTCAGGAAACGTTTGAATTTTAGTCAGGAGGGAAAACCTGGAAGGCAGGGAATTTGCTATAAACATTCAGTAGGAACCCTGCAGGTGGATTGCTACTCTAAGTAGTTGCTCGGCTTTCGGCCTCGCCCAACGGGATTAAGCCCACACCTAAAATACCCATTGCTCGTCATTGTTTTGCCTCACTTCCTCGACCTGCCTAACCCGTAGTTTAGTTTGCGACAGCGTTTAACTAACTATAGTACGTGACTACCAAGGTTTTGCGCCCTAAAGGTCGCACTCAAGAAAATTATTAACATAAGTGTAGGCCAAAATTGTTCAGCCTTTCGTTTCGGCAAATTACATCGTAGATTCAAACGGTTTACATTAGAGCCTAGCGTCCTTTTTCGATTAAAATTTACTCAAATTATATGTAACGATAGATTACTGTCGCTGGATAATAGCAATTCTGAGATTTTTATACTAATAATGCCATAAATTGTTGCTTAGGAAATTAAGCTGTTGCACATTACTTTATTTTATTACTTTATGTATTATTTAATAATGTCGATATAATAATAAATTGTATTAATTTGAATTACTATTGTTGATATGCACGTGATTACCTGAATTGTGCGGTCTACAGGCCGCACTGGAGAGGAACATATCAATTGGTCAATAGGAGGGGGGGGGTATCTGATATTTTTATATTTTGTATATACCTAGTTGTCAAATTTTATTGAAAAGTGGGGTCACTCAAAGGGGTTGCCCTAAAAAGTTGCCCCTGGTAACTAAATTATTACCAGTCCGGGTTTGTCTACTTGAGATACCTCTTGACTGAACCAAAATTGATTTCTTTAGTTTGGCTTTTATTAAAACATGTTAAAATTTCAACCCAGAAGTGGGAGTAGAGTAACTGCCCCCTTTCCAATGATCCCCACATGGGAATAAGGTAGGCGGCCTATGCCCGATATAATTAGAAGACATACTTGGATTACACTTTTTTTATTATTTAATTCGAAAAACAAACTAATTATGAAAAATTATAAAAGACTTAAATGAATTATATTAAATAAAGGTCACAGCTTGCTAAATCAAGATTCCAAAATTGCCAATGCAGAGAATGCTTCCACAACAAGATCGGGATGTGTTCGAGTCATTGATTTCCATCCATCAGTTTTAATAACATTAGAAGCGCTAGCAACCAAAAAATCTTTTGCTTGACCTTTCAATAGTTCTGCACCATGAATATGGGCTGCTTGAAAAACCTCGGCAACGTTGTCAATTGATAAATTTTCGAACATTACTTTCAAGCACATGCATTTTAAAGGTTCCAATGCGTACTTATCGGCGGCGAATAACAATTCGGTTGCCATTTCTTTCAAATTTGGTGCTTCTCCTGTATAAATGTAGCACAACATTTCTTTCAATACCTCGTAATCGATATCTGTTATTTTGACCAGATTGTTTCTATTTTCTTCAGTTTCGTGTGAAAACATTGCTTCGAATACGGCACTTCTTGCCGATAAAATGACCTTGTGTGCCTTAATTTCTTTTCCGTCTGTTGCGCAAATTGTTAAATCAGATAATTTTTTCTTTTCAAGAAGAACGCTAATATCAGTATGTAAAGTACATGTCGGTTTTGGAATTTTCACTTTGTCTGGTCTATGAAACTCATGTGATGGAACGGTAATTTCACAAAATAGAGTCAATGTATCGTGTTGTAAAACGCCATATGTTTGATCAAATACAGCATCACGAGAGATAAAGTCTGTAAAACCGTGATGTTTGTTGGTTATTCTTGGAATGAACGTTAAAATGTTCGATTGTTTAGTTCCAACATGTTTCAAGCTTGTTTGTAACATGCTGATCTTGAACGAAGCTTGAACATTTTCGTTTTTGAGAGAATTCCGTAATTCGACATATATAGATATATAATCTTCATAATTGTAGCGTTCCCACGGGTTCAACGACAAACGCCACCTCATTCCATTATCGGTTTTATCTGGAAAGGAGGGTGACATAATTAGTTTGGCACCCTCTTTGACACAAAAACTAAAATTTTTGATTGCCCAAGTAAACTTAAAATTTATAACTTGAAGTTCTGTATGTGCTTTACATTCGAAATTATGAGTAGATAATTCTGTAATTGCACTTTTCTCAGTCATGGTGGTATGTGGT
Source organism: Podabrus alpinus (assembly GCA_932274525.1). Lineage (NCBI taxonomy): Eukaryota > Metazoa > Arthropoda > Insecta > Coleoptera > Cantharidae > Podabrus > Podabrus alpinus. The sequence continues at coordinate 65,229,032 of OW026456.1, read as the reverse complement.
TCAATATTTAGGATTCGGCGATACTTCTCCTGTGAAATAGAAAGAGAAATTACTGATAATATTTATATGACTAACACCAATACTGCCATTCTTACTTAAAATGTCCTAACTAATAAATTTGTTTTCGGGGGAAAAATAAGATGATGTGGATCATATAACGCCATTTTAATTTCATTTAACAGGAATTTGAGATAACCATATATATTCCAGAAGGCATTACATACAATTTATAATGAAGACAGCGTTATAAGATGTACATAATAGTCATTTTTCTGCCGAAAACCAAGGACGGCAGAATACACATTGAGTTGTGTTTATACATTTGAAATTTTGTGGAAAAAATTTTGAATCTTGGTGCTTCTTCCCAATGGAAGTAAGACGTATCATCAAATATATATAACACGTCAAGTTAACATAAAACGCAGTTAATAATCGATGAATTCGTTGTTAACCTACTGAAAATTGTTATCATCATATCTCTATAATATATAGTTTACCCTAACAAATGCACAAAATGAGCCTTCTTTGTAACGACTCTATAATCTGCACTTCCAAATTTTGTAAGATGATCTTTATACACCATAGTTTCATCATCGCCCGCTCTGTATTGGGCAATGACATCATTGCCTGGCCAATGATGTAAAAACCATAGATAGATTCTTAAATGTCAACAACACCCAATTTGCATATACATTGATGCCAATGGCCAGACAATTAAGTCAATACCCGAATTGTCAAAAGTATTTGGTGTTTCAAATACTGAAATGAAGTGCATGTTGTAATTTGTATTTCAAATAAACATTTTTGATTTTTGTTTTGATTTTTGGCAGGATTACGTAATTTAGTGCCCTAAATAATTTCCTCACTTTTCGACCATAACAATACCTATTATAAATGAGAGAATTTCGGTCCGTCAAGTTGGCCCTTCCATTTTGGATTTTTAATTTTTTTAATGCCGATTGGAAGGGCTTAAGAAATGCTTACAAATACTGTATATTATTTTGCAAGTGCTGGGTGTGTTAATTTTTTAATAAAAATTTTTGGCTGCGATGGGCCCAACTTAAGTTAAATTTTTAAGGGCCAAGTTGTCGTTTAGTGGAAAGTCTAAAAATTTAACTAACTCAGCACTTTTAAAATAAATTACAGCATTCCTCAGCATTTCGCGAGCACTTGCAAAATGGCTGTGGAAGCGGTGGCGCGCTGAAGTCGGAAACTGAAGAAAACTTGATTTAATGCAAGTTAGTAAACTTTTTTTTTAGGGGCCCATAATGAGACCTTGCACATGGCACACGAAAAGCTTGTTACGGTACTGCATATAAAGATGCACAATCTAAACTTGCACATTTATTATACGTATATGTAGGTACATACTATTTATCTACTAGGTATATATTATTTTGTAAGATAACCATAAAAATTAAATTAATGTTCTTCGTACCCTTGTAAATTGATTCATAGCATTGATATTTTATGTTCTTTATTCGTAAATCTTTGCGCCTTATTAAATGAACCATTATTTATGGTAATCAAGATTTTATCAGGTATGAATAAACTAACATGACACATTAAAATAAACTAGAAATAATTAATTCTTTTTAATAATAAACTCTAATGACTAAAAATACTTAACATGTACATTAAATTAATATTATAATAAATTATTACTCACGGTTTTCTAACTTGCCGAATGCAACCACGGAGTGCAGTGTTTATTCACTCTGGACTTGAAACCCAATGGTAGTTTTGACATCAACAGATTATAATATGTATCTCACTGCACTTATCATTTGTTATTGCCTGGAAAGTGCTGGCATCTACTATTTAACCATGCTATTTAACGATATATGTACATAAGGCTGGGCGCCGACTTGTAATTTATTGCTTATGCAACTAATTACGCAACTGTTTGATCTGTGAATGGTTTCCTGCGTTTAAAGCGGTATTACATTACACAATTTCTTGTTCAAGAAACGACACAATTTTGCGCAGAGACGAGTTCAAAGCGTTTGCGCATAGCGTTGTGCGGCAGTGCGCAAAATTGTGTCGTTTATTGAACAAGAAATTGTGTAATGTAATACCGCTTTTACATACGCAACCAAACGGTTCAGTCGCAGTATGTAAGGGAGCGCACATGCAATTGAAATTGTTTAGTATCAATATGGATTTCCATCAGTTAGCTGTGGTGTGTGCTCTTGACCTGAGAAGAAGGAAAAAATTAAAAAGAAAAAAACGATACTGGGTACACCCAATAACGTCACAACGTTTAGTGAAAGGGCAGTTTAATAAACTGAATGAAGATTTGCAAGCATACCCAGAAAAATTTTGAAATTTTGAAAAAAAATTTAGTTAACATGTAAAACAGTCTTTTAATCCAGTGTGGAAAGTCCTGTAGAGGAGAGCCAGGTTCAAAATTAGCTGGCGAAACGTTACTAGAAACTGGAGTTGTGGAGCTAGACGGATATGCGCTTCGATGATCATATTGTTGTTGAGGTATTTGGTAGGCATATCTTTGGTTTTGTTGAGTCAGTCGTTTCAATGTAGATAAAAATTCCAACTTGGCATCAATTTTTTGCGTATCACTAAGTTTTTTAAACGACGCCACTAATGGAAGTAGGAAGGTTTTATCTTCGTCAATGACTTCCTCCTTCTTATCTTTTAGAAGATTCAACAGTGATTTTTCATATGTTGGAGTTTTCTGAGACAGTGCTTGTCTGTTGCGTGTTCTTCGAGTATTCAGTTTAGGTTGTTGAAAAGACGTATTAACAGCTTGCATGGACGTACTAGCTGGAGTGCAAGTACCTGCTTGGGCCGAAGTACCAGCTTGAATGGAAGTATCATGTCGACTGGGCGGATTAACTATAGTTGATGTATCGACCTGTGTGGCTGTACAAGATGTATCGTCGTCACTCACAGAGTTGTCTGATGTCATAGATGGGCTGCATGCGCTAACTGTTGGCCGATCTTCCATTGTTGGCATCAAAAATAGCAATTGATCAAAATAGATATATTTTCTGCGTTTATTGGCAGCTTGTCCAGATTTACCTTTTTTTTGTTGAGTTCTCTGCGAAAACATGTACGCACATTCCTCCACTTGCTTTGCAGGTCTCTTACTATAAGAAATAGTCAAAAAAATGTAATAGGTAATGTCCCGGGTAATGTATTTAAAAATTTTAAAAAAAAATTTTTAAATACATTTTCTATCTTTTACGCAGATACCTTGCAACTTTCTGTAAGCAGTGGTGGCTTGTGATGAAAAATATAAATTTACTAATTTACTTTAAAAATATTTAAATTCCAAAGCAACTTAATCGATAACCCTTAGAATAAAAATTAGCTTTAACGAATGCAGTATTCGAAATGCTGACCACATATTATGTAAGTAGATGATCAAAATTTCGGCCAACTTCTTGCGTTACTGTGAAAATATTATTACTCTTCATTTTCATAATAGCTATCCTGACCACCTTTAATTTGGGGGTATGTGGGTATTAAATACCCCCAGAACCCCCGGTCAATGCAGCCACAAATTTTTAGAACTTCCTATACCGTCAGAAGGTTATGCCTGTCGTGGTGTGGCCTGAAGGCCGCAACGAAACTTAACAGGTACATACATTAAGAACAGATAAATTTCATAATCTCATAATTGCCAGCAATCTTAATTTTTAAGTTAGCAAAATTATTTTTGGTTAGCTGTTGTTTATAGTTTTGGTTAGAAGAACGAGAACGAGTGTTTTTTAAATGTGTTTTTCGTGATTGCAGGGAAAGCCGACGTTTATATGCCGAAAAACGACAAATATTAGATATTTGTGTGGGGGCAGCGTGTGGGGGAAGCCAGAGGTACTGTTTTGTGGTGGCAACCCCTATATGTCTGTAACTCCAAATTGAGCTGACGATCCGATTCATGAGTGCGGTCTTTATACCACACAACCTAGGCAATCACCAATCAGCGCGGTCATCTGTTTGTTCATCACGTATCTCTTTCATTCATGTATACGATATTAATAGTGAAGATATAACTAGCTACTAGCTGTCGAGCCATCCAGAACATGATTGCATCGGTTGTGCGGCATACCGGCCTAACTGGAAGGATAAATTGGCGAAATAATTTAGTTTTAGAAACTACTTCGGAAAACTAAAATAAACTTGCATTAGAGTGCTAGCGTTACAACGAATAGAGTTGCTTTACTAACCTGCTAATCAGTGGAGACTGGTGATTTTCAATAATTCCGGGGAGCGCAATGCCTCTAATTAGATTTTCACTTTTCAGTGTAGTATTTTAAATCTGTGCCACCGTTTATGGCACAAGCGACGCGCCGTCTGATTGTCCAATATTCAGCGGTGTAACTGCCGGGGTTCGAACGGTGCATTTGCATGAAAATTATAAATTTTTATTTTGTGTTGCTATTCCATTTTGGGAAGGCGGTGCCCCGTCGTCCACTTCGTACCAGCCGCCACTGTTTATTGGGTGGGCCATCGTAGCATAACATATAGAAAGGTGGTGTTGCAGAGTATATTGCGAGCGTAGTTCCCTTGACCTCCTTTAGCGGGCGAATTAGTAATTGACTTTGAATGACTAAGAATACGTTTGGACGCCACGACGATTGCAATCACTACGTCGGTGATGATTGCATAAAATGAGACAGCGAAGCAATCAATTGGAGGAATGACTCCAACGCTGTAGAGTGGCCCCATCTGTTTTCCTGTATATTAACCTTACCAGTAGTGAAACACAAACGTTTCATTCCTTAATCGTGAGCTTAATCAGGGGGCGATATCTAATATATTGTATTTAGTTGTCAAAATTTAGAGCAACGTGGGGTCACTCAAAGGAGATGACGGGTAACTATATTTTACCAGTCCGGGCTAGTCGTCTTGCGATACCACTTGGCCTGCAGCAAAATTGATTTTTTTAATTTGATATTTTAAACCAAAATTTTTAAAAGTAAAGTAAAACTTTAACCCAAAAGTCACAGTAGAGCAATTGCCCCCTTTCCAAGGACAACCATGTGAATAAGGTAGGCGGCCTACGGCCGATATAATTAGCACACATACTTCGTCGCTACAATAGTAAACTCGCGTATCTGCAATTTTTGCGAATTTGGGATTATGGGTACATTAGAATGTAAGCTAACCAATACACACTATGGTAGAGTCTCGTATCTGTATCTCGTTTCGTTATAGTAGATATTACAATTGTAAACTTGCGTAACTACGTGAATCTTATTTTCGACCTCCGTAAACTCGCGAATAGTCAAGTACGTTAGTTTACTGTTGTGGGCTATTTCAAAAATCTTATAAGTGTGTTGTAAAGTCGCGTATATGTAAATTTTATTTTATTCCATTTTTTGAGTTTAGGTAAATTTTCAACGTGTCTTGAGTTATTACAACACTATAGCATTAAATAGCATTTAATCAACTGAAGGACAGAGAGGTAGTGTGGAAATTTCGACTTGTATTTACAATTTTATAATGAGTAAACCAGAAGTAAGGCATGTTAGAATGATGTCAGATAATTGTGCAGTGCAGCAAAAAAATTTAACTTTTTCTGTTATGTGTCTCCATTTACTTAAAGTACACCCTGTGCTCGAGGTGATAGATCACAAGTTTTTCGAATCTGGGCACACCCAAATGGAATGTGACTCTATTCATGGTAAGATAGAGCAGAAATCGAAAAATATTCCAGTATACACTCCAGAAGGCTGGGCACAAGTGATAAGAACAGCACGATCAAATCCACGACCTTATGAAGTCAGTTACCTTTTACACGATGATTTCGTAGAATTCAATCAAACTAAAAAAAGTGTTTTCCAATCCGAGTCAGGTCAGAAACTTAAGTTTCGCAATGCAGTGTGGCTACATTATGAAAAATCAACTCCAGAGACAATTTTTTTGAAACATAGTTTTGATGATACGTGGTACAATAAATTTACTTTAAAGAAGTTACGAGGACGCCCTTTATTAATACCAGAGCCTGCTAAAGTGTATTCTTCTCGAATTCCTATTTCTAATGCAAAAAAGAAAGACTTAAAAAAACTTTGTAATGAATTAGTAATACCCAAAGTTAATCACGATTACTATAATAATTTACCTACGAATGAATCAGCTAGAGACACTTTACCAGAACCAGATCAGTTGGAAGAATCTGATTCTGAATAAAATTGATTAAAAATTCCAGTTTTTAATTTTTTCATTATTTTGTTTTGTTTGTATGTACATTTTTTCAAATAAATTATGTACCCAAAAGCTACTGTGTATTAGTGGAGTAGAGTTCTGTAATAAAAAGCGACAACTGAATGAATAACAACATTAAAATTGTAACATTAATTATTACAGATTCGTTACTTTACTGTCAAACTATAACATTTCACAAATGTGTACCACAGTAAACTAACGAATCTGAATTTTAAGTCTTTAAAATTGAAAATTTTGAAAGTTGCTCGTATAGCTTTAAAAGTAACCTAAACTTATTATATTATAGACATAAAAAACATTGAAAAAGAATAAAAATGGATTTTAGGGAAACAAATCAAACTGCTTTTTGCTCTCCTGTAAAATTAATATTTTGCAGATACGCGACTTTACCATTTGAGCGACGACTTGGATTACACTTTATTTATTATTTAAATGGAAAAACAAAATAATTATGAAAAATAGTAAAAGATTTAAATGAATTATATGAAATAATGGTCACAGTTTGCTAAATCAAGTTTTCAGAATTGCCAATGCAGATAATGCTTCCATACCAAGATCGGGATGTGTTCGAACCATTGATTTCCATCCATCAGTTTTAATAACATTAGAAGCGCGAGCAACCAAAAAATCTTTTGCTTGACCTTTCAATAGTTCTGCACCATGAATATGGGCTGCTTGAAAAACCTCGGCAACGTTATCAATTGATAAATTTTCGAACATTACTTTCAAGCACATGCATTTTAAAGGTTCCAATGCGTACTTATCGGCGGCGAATAACAATTCGGTTGCCATTTCTTTCAAATTTGGTGCTTCTCCTGTATAAATGTAGCACAACATTTCTTTCAATACCTCGTAATCGATATCTGTTATTTTGACCAGATTGTTTCTATTTTCTTCAGTTTCGTGTGAAAACATTGCTTCGAATACGGCACTTCTTGCCGATAAAATGACCTTGTGTGCCTTAATTTCTTTTCCGTCTGTTGCACAAATTGTCAAATCAGATAAATTTTTTTTTTCAAGCAGAACACTAATATCAGTATGTAAAGTACATGTCGGTTTTGGAATTTTCACTTTGACATATCTATGAAACACATGTGATGGAACGGTAATTTTGCAAAATAGAGTCAATGTATCGTCTTGTAAAATGCCATTTTCTTCACCAAATATGGACCAACGACTGACTCTGTGTACTAATCTGTGATCTTCGTCGATTATTCTTGGTCTGAACGTTAAAATGTTCGATTGTTCAGTTAGAACAGGTTTCAAGCACTTATCTAATATGTTGACCTTGAACGAAGCTTGAACATTTTCGTTTTTAGGAGAATTCCGTAATTCGACATTTATCGATACACAATTGTCATGTTTGAAGTCTTCCCACCGGCTCAACGACAAACGCCACCTCATTTCATTATCGGCTTTATCTGGAAAGGAGGGTGACATAATTTGTTTGCCACCTACGGAACAAAAACTAAAATTTTTGATTGCCCAAGTAAACTTAAAGATTATAACTTGAAGTTCTGTATGTGCTTTACTTTCGAAATAATGAGTGGCTAATTCTGTAATTGCACTTTTCTCTGTCATGGTGGTATGTGGTACAATATTTAGGATTCGGCGAAACTTCTCCTGTGAAATAGAAAGAGAAATTACTGATAATATTTATATGACTAACACCAATACTACCATTCTTAGTTAAGAATGTCCTAACTAATAAATTGGTTTAAGGGGGAAAAATGAGATGATGTGGATGTTATAACGCTATTTTAATTTCATTTAACAGGAATTTGATATAGCCATAAATTCCAGAAGGCTTTAAATACAATTTATGACAATGAAGACAGCGTTCTAAGATGTTACATAGTCATTTTTCTGCCGAAAACCAAGGACGCCTGAATACACATTGTGTTGTGTTTATACATTTAAAATTTTGTGGAAAAATTTTGAATCTTAGTGCCTCTTCACAATGGAGGTAAGACGTATCAAATATATATATAACACGTCAAGTTGACATAAAACGCAGTTAATAATCAATGAATTCGTGGTTAACGTAGTGAAAATTGATATTCATCATATCTCTATTTATAGTTTACCCTAACAAATGCACAAAATGGGCCTTCTTTGTAACGACTCTATAATCTGCACTTCCAAATTGTATAAGATGATCTTTATATATACACTATAGTTTCATCATCGCCCGTTCTGTATTGTGCAATGACGTCATTGCCCGGCGAATGATGTAAAAACAGTGCCCAATTTGCATAGACATTGACGCCAATGGCCGGACAATGAAGTCAATACCCGAATTGTCAAAAGTATTTTGTGTTTAAAATAATGAAATGAAGTGCATGTTGTAATTTGTATTTCATATGGACATTTTCATGGATTTTACCCACCTCTGGTACGGTAATTTTCTTATTTTTTTTCAAAAATGATAGTAGTCAATAGATACTTTTACTATTTCATTAAATCAAGGAATTTTTATTTTTGGCAGGATTGCGTAATTCAGGGCCCTAAACAATTTCCTCACTTTTCGACCTCGGTGCGACATCATTTAAAAAAAAAAATTTATTTGCGATATTCCAAAGTCCTACGATACCAATACCTATAATCAATTTACTATAAACGAGAGAATTTCGGTTTGTGAAGTTGGCCCTTCCATTTTGGATATGTAATTTTTTTAATGCCGCTTGGAAGAGCTCGCGATATGCTTACAAATACTGTATATTATTTTGCAAATGTGGTGGGGCCAACTTAACTTAAATTTTTGGGAAGAGCACGGATTATTATCCAACCGCGTTTTGCAAATTTACCAATCCAGATTCGGGAAGCGGACTGTTTATACTATAGTATAATTAAAATATAAAATTTGTGGTAAATTAAGAAGTTTTTGAATAATTCGACTTTGAAATTCGCAAATTTGTATATTCAGTGACGGGCATGAGGGCGATTTGCGGAATCTCACCCATTCTGTTGACGGTGCGTGTAGATTGATATACCTCAGCACATAGAAATTTTTGCTCCGGCAGTTGGACCACATTTTGGTAAAGTGGCGGCACAAACTTTTTTTTTATGGGGCCCAAATTGAGACCTTGCACATAGTACACGAAAAGCTTGTTACGGTACAGCGTATCAATATGCACAATATAAACTTACAAATTTATTATCTATGTAGATAGTACATATTTATCTATTATATATATTATTTTGTAAGATAACCATAAAAATTAAATGTAAATTTTACACTTGTACATTGATTCATAGCATTGATATTTTAGTTCTTTAATCGTAAATCTTTACGCATTATGCGCCTTATTATATGGACCATTTATGGTAATCGAGATTTTAGCAGGTGTGAATAAACTACCATGACACATTAAATAAACTAGAAATAATTAATTTTTTTAATAATAAGCTTTTAGACTAAAAATTCAACATGTATGTACATTAAATATTATAATAAATTATTACTCACGATTTTCTAACTTGCTGATTGCAACCACGGAGTGCAGTGTTTATTCACTCTAGACTTGAAACTCAATGGTAGTTTTGACATCAACAGATTATAATATTACGTATCTCACTGCACTTATCACTACTTGTTATTGCCTGAAAAGTGCTGTTATCTACTATTTAACGATATACTATGTACATAAAAGTTTACAAAACAACTTCATCAAGATTAACCCAGTGATGGGGGAATACCCGGAAAGAGTTTGGTTACAAGACATAAGGAGGTGGTTTTCAAACGGAATGTTGGCATACAGTAATACCCCGTTTAACACAGAGGATACGTTCCAGCAAAGTAGAGCGTTATAGAAAACAGCGTTAAACGAGGTTATGTCACCATGTAAATATTGGGGTTAGGGGAAAATTTTTAATAATGAATATGTATTTTGTCAATTAAGTTAACAAAATATGTTTTTTTTATAACAATACAACAAAAATGTATTTCTTACAAATATAGAAACATAAATAAACATACACCCGGCATTATTAATTTTAAACCAACCTTTAAAAGTGCGTCACGTAACAAACACTCGATGCGAAAAATTACGTTTGAGATCATTCAGATTCTTCCGCATTTCCAATTTTCTGCCTTTTTATCAAAAATGTGTCTAATGTCATTTGCGTTTTTCGTTTGCGCTGTGTAAGAAGTTGTCGATAAGTGGATAAGGCATCAAATGTTAAATAATTAATAATTACTGGGTTATATGTAAATGTACGATGCACTCTTATCAGCGGCGATCGGCATACTACTCTTCCGCGTTACGATTTGAATATCGGGGAATCCCACGCGGTGTGCGATTTTCGGGGAATACCCTATTCAAATAAAACAGCGTTAAACTGAAACAGCGCTACACGGAGCAGCGTTAAGCGGGTTCTTACTGTACTTAAAAATCTACATTATAAATGTAATTAATTTTAGTGCATGTGATAATGAGATTCTATCCAGTGGGATCCCGCATACTTTAAGTAAATGAAAAACTTTCATTCTGAGTAAATATTTTTGGAAATGCCTAAGTTACACAATATATTATTATTAAAACTTAGTAAATTATTATAATTTATAATTGTATTATAATATAAGTAATATTCACCCTCTGGCATGTTATCACATTTTCCAACTTTTTGTACTTTTTGTGGTGGCTTGTGATTTGTTTCAATGAGAGAGCACAAAATATACATAAAAATGAAAAATAAAAATTTACTAATTCACTTTAAAAATATTTTAATTCCAAAGAAGCTTAATCGATAGCCTTTAGAATAAAAATTAACTTTAACGAAATGCAGTATTCGAAATGCTGACCACATATTATGTAGATGTTCAAAAACGCCAAAAACTCGGCCAACTTCTTGCGTTACTTTGCAAATATTATTACCCTTCATTTTCATAATAGCCATCCTGTACACCATTAACTTGGGGGTATGGGGATATTAAATACCCCCCAGGCCCTCCGGTCAATGCAGCCACCAATTTTTAAAACTTCCTATACCATCAGGTTATGCCTGTCGTGGTGTGGCCTGAAGGCGCAACGAAACTTAACAAGTACATTTATTAAGAACAGATAAATTTCATAATCTCATAATTGCCAGCAATCTTAATTTTTAAGTTAGCAAAATTATTTTTGGGTAGCTGTTGTTTATAGTTTTGGATAGAAGAACGAGAACAAGTGTTTTTTAAATGTGTTTGTCGTGTTTTCAGGGAAAGCCGACGCGACGTTTAGAAGCCGAAAATCGACAAATATTAAATATTAGATATTTGTGTGGGGGCATGACTGCACCCAGTACCCGAGGTACTGTTTTGTGGTGGCAACCCCTATCTGTCTGTAACTACAAATTGAGCTGACGATCCGATTCATGAGTGCGGTCTTTATACCACACAACCTAGGCTATCACCAATCAGCGCGGTCATCTCTTTGTTCATCACGTATCTCTTTCATTGATATATACGATATTATTAGTGAAGATATAACTAGCTGTCGAGACATCTAGAACGTGATTGCATCGGTTGTGCGGGCTACAGGCCTAACTGGAAGGATAAATTGGCGAAGTAATTTAGTTTTAGAAACTTCTTCGGAAAACTCTGTATAATTGCGGTAATATAAGCTTGCGTCAGAGTGCCAGCGTTACAACGAACAGAGTTGCTTTACTAACCTGCTAATCAGTGGAGATTGGTGATTTTCAATAATTCGGGGGAGCGCAATGCCTCAAATTATATTTTCACTTTTCAGTGAAGTTGTTTAAATCTGTGCCACCGTTTATGGTCCAAGCGACGACCGATTGTCCAATAATCAGCGGTGTAACTACCGGGGTACGTACGGTTCATTTGGATAAAAAATATAAATTTTTATTTCGTGTTGCTATTCCATTTTGGGAAGGCGGTGCCCAGTCGCCCTCTCCGTACCAGCCGCCACTGTTTATTGGGTGGGTCATCGTAGCATAGCATAGAAAGGTGGTGTTGCAGAGTGTATTGCGAGCGCAGTTCCATTGACCTCCTTTAGCGGGCGAATTAGTAATTGACATTGAATTTTAAGAACACGTTTGGATGCCACGACGATTACAATCACTACGTCGTCGGTGATGATTGCATAAAATGAGACAGCGAAGCAATCAATTGGAAGAATAACTCCAACGCTGTAGAGTGGCCCCATCTGTTTTCCTATAATATATTAACGTTATCAGTAGTGAAACACAAACGTTTCATTCCTCAATCGTGAGCTTAATGGGGGGGGGGGGGTATCTATAATATATTGTATTTAGTTGTCAAAATTTAGAGAAAAGTGGGGTCACTCAAAGGAGTTGGCCGGTAACTATATTTTACCAGTCCGGGTTAGTCGTCTTGCGATACCACTTGATTTTTTTAATTTAATGTTTTAAACCAAAATTTTCAAAAGTAAAATAAAACTTTAACCTAGAAGTCAGAGTAGAGCAACTGCCCCCTTTCCAAGGACACCCATGTGGATAAGGTAGGCGGCTTGCGGCCGATATAATCAGCAAACATACTTGGATTACACTTTATTTATTATTTAATTGGTAAAACAAAATAATCATGAAAATATATCCAAGACTTAAGTGAATATATATTAACTGATCACGGCTTACTAAATCAAGCTTCCAAAATTGCCAATGCAGAGAATGCTTCCATAACAAGATCGGGATGTGTTCGAGCCATTGCTTTCCATCCATGGGTTTTGATAACCTTAGAAGCGCGAGCAACTAAAAAATCTTTTGCTTGACCTTTCAATAGTTCTGCACCATGAATATGGGCTGCTTGAAAAACCTCGGCAACGTTGTCAATTGCTAAATTTTCGAACAATACTTTTAAGCACATGCATTTTAAAGGTTCCAATGCGTACTTATCGGCGGCGAATAACAATTCGGTTGCCATTTTTTTCAAATTTGGTGTTTCTCCTGTATAAATATAGCACAACATTTCTTTCAATACCTCGTAATCGATATCTGTTATTTTGACCAGATTGTTTCTATTTTCTTCAGTTTCGTGTGAAAACATTGCTTCGAATACGGCACTTCTTGCCGATAAAATGACCTTATGTGCCTTAACTTCTCTTCCGTCTGTTGCGCAAAGAGTTACATCAGATAATTTTTTGTTTGCGAGCAGAGCGCCAAAATCAGTATGTAAAGTACATGTCGGTTTTGGAATTATTAATTTGTCTGATTTACTAACCACGTGTGTTGGAACTGTAATTTCGCAAAATATAGTCATTGTATCCTGTGGTAAAACGCCATTTGGTTGATGAAATACATACTCACGGATGACAAAGTCTCGAAAGCCGTTGATTGTTGTTCCTGGCCCAAACGTTAAAATGCTCGATTGTTTAGTCCCAATAAGTTTCAAGCGCGAATTTAACATACTGATCTTGAACGAAGCTCGAACATTTTCGTGTTTAAGAGAATTCAGTAATGCAACATTTATCGATATATAAGTTCCATAGTTGTATTTTTCCGACGGGTTCAACTCCAAACGCCATTTCATTCCATTATCGGTTTTATCTGGAAAGGAGGGTGACACCATTTTTTTGCCACCTTCTTCGGCACAAAAACTAAAATTTTTGATTGCCCAAGTAAACTTAAAGTTTATAACTTTAACTTCTGTATGTGCTTTACTTTCGAAATAATGAATAGGTAAATCTGTAATTGTACTCTTCTCTGTCATGGTGGTATGTGGTTTAATATTTAGGATTCGGCGAAACTTCTCCTGTGAAATAGAAATTACTGATAATATTTATATGACTAACACCAATACTGCCATATTTAGTTAAAACGTCCTAACTAATAAATTGGTTTTCGGGGGAAAAATGAGATGACGTGGAGGTTATAACGCCATTTTAATTTCATGTAACAGGAATTTGATATCACCACATAATATTATAGAAGGCATTAAATACAATTTATAATGAAGACAGCGTTATAAGATATACATAGTCATTTTTCTACCGAAAACTAAGGACGGCAGAATACACATTGTGTTGTGTTTCTACATTTGAAATTTTGTGAAAAAAATTTTTAATCTTGGTACTTCTTTACAATGGAAGTAAGACTTATCAAATATATATATAACATGTCAAGTTGACTAAAACGCAGTTAATAATCGATGGATTCGTGGTTAACGTAGTGAAAATTGATATTCATCATATCTCTATTTGTAGTTTTCTCTAACAAATGCATAAAATGGGCCTTCTTTGTAACGACTCTATAATCTACACTTCCAAATTTTGTAAGATGATCTTTATACACCATAGTTTCATCATCGCCCGCTCTGTATTGGGCAATGCCGTCATTACCCGGACAATGATGTAAAAACCATAGATAAATTCTTAAATGTCAACAGTGCCCAATTTGCATGCACATAGACGCCAAAGGCCGGACAATGAAGTCAATACCCGAATTGTCAAAAGTGTTATGTGTTTGAAATACTGAAATGAAGTGCATGTTGTAATTTGTATTTTAAATAAATATTTTCATGGATATTACCCACCTCTTGTACGGCATTTTATTTTCAGAAATAATAGTAGTCAATAGGTACTTTTACTATTTGATTAAATTAAGGAGTTTTGATTTTTGGCAGGATTACGTAATTCAGGGCCCTAAATAATTGCCTCACTTTTCGACCTCGGTGCGACATCATCTTGAAAAAATGGAGACCAAACAGATTTATCTACAATATTCCAAAGTCGTACGATAACAATGCCTATTATAAATGAGAGAATTTCGGTCCGTCAAGTTGGCCCTCCATTTTTAATTTTTTTTAACGCCGATTGGAAAGGGCTTAAGAAATGCTTACAAATACTGTATATTATTTTGCAAGTGCTGGGTTATTAAAAAATTTTGGCTGCGGTGAGGCCAACTTAACTTAAATTTTTAAGGGCCATGTTGTCGTTTAGTGGAAAGTCTAAAAATTTAACCAACTCAGCACTTTTAAAATAAATTACAGCATTCCTCAGCATTTCGCGAGCACTTGCAAAATGGCTGCGCTATTTGCAAAATGGCTGTGCAAGCGGTGGCGCGCTGAGGTCGAAAACTCAAGAAAACTTGATTTAATGCAAGTTAGTAAACTTTTTTTTAAAGGGCCCAAAATGAGACCTTGCACATGGCATACGAAAAGCCCGTTACGGTACTGCATATAAAGATGCACAATCTAAACTTGCACATTTATTATACGTACATATGTACCTATATTATGTAGATACATATTTATCTACTAGATATTATTTTGTAAGATAACCATAAAAATTAAATTAATAATAATAATATAGTTTATTAAATTGTAAAAACAAATTACAAGAAAAAGGGTAAAAGTTCAGCAGAGCTGGTTTTCGACAAGTACCCCGGGCGTCTGAGAAGGGTCAATAGCCTTTCTGTAGATGTTCCACTAATTTGGTCTTAAAAGATTAATATTTATCTACTACCTATATATTATTTTGTAAGATAACCATAAAAGTTAAATTAATGTTCTTCGTACACTTGTACATTGATTCATAGCATTGATATTTGATGTTCTTTATTCGTAAATCTTTCCGCCTTATTAAATGAACCATTATTTATGGTAATCGAGATTTTAGCAGGTGTAAATACGTACACTTTAAATAAACTAGAAATAATTAATTTTTTTTAATAATAAACTGTAATGACTAAATATACTTGTCATGTACGTTAAATATAATAAATTATTACTCACGGTTTTCTAACTTGTTGATTGCAACCACGGAGTGCAGTGTTTATTCACTCTGGACTTGAAACCCAATGGTAGTTTTGACATCAACAGATTTATGTATCTCACTGCACTTATCATTTGTTATTGCCTGGAAAGTGCTGGCATCTACTATTTAACGATATAATTATGTACCTACATAAAAGTTTACAAAACAACTTAATCAAGGTTAACCCAGAGATGGGAGAATACCCGGAAAGAGTTTGAATGTAAAATATGTTATACATATATTAAAATAAATTTTAAAAATTAACTTGTAACATTTTTATTGCCAATCAGTGTAAATAACAAATTTTCGATACATCAAACAACAATCGCAAAAAATTACCAGTAAGTGGGAAGAATTCGTTCATTATTGAAAGAATAAAATCAAAATTATAATTTTTAAATACTATAATACCATGTTCCAAGACACCTTGGTTTGACGAGCGAGTTGGAAAACTGGCAAAGAAGAAAAAGACAGCCTTCCTTAAGTACAGAAGTAACCCAACTCCTACAGAGTACGCCGAATACAAACAAATAAGAAACGCAGCCAACCAGGAAATAAGAGAAATTAAGGAGGAACATTGGGAAAAATACACCAAGGACATGGAACACGACCTGTATGGAGCACAGAGAAATATATGGAAAGCACTACGAAACCAAAAAAAGGAAGCATGCGAATATATACGAATCAGTAACCTCAACAAAGAGCAATGGTACAAATACTTCAAGGAACTGTACAAAGATAAAGGAGAAGCTAGTGATATGTCCTCTATTAGCAGAGATATAACAACGAACATAGTGTGGAAATAACAATAACTCAGGTAAAGCAAGCAATAAAGAATTTGAAACTCCGTAAATCTCCAGGACCTGACGGCATAAGCAATGAGCTGATAAAATACGGCGGCGAAGCGAAAAAATACATCAACTGTTCTGCAGGGTACTAAAAGAAAAAAGAGTGCCCAAAGAATGGAAGAACAGCTATACGATACCAATATTTAAAAAAGGCGACAAACACCTACCAGACAACTATAGAGGAATCACGCTGCTAAACGCAATTCTAAAGCTATTCACTGCGATAATAAAGGACGAACTACAACATACAACAAATATGGCAGAAGAACAGCAAGGGTTCAGGAAGAATAGAAGCACAATGGATGCAATATTTATAATAAGACAACTAGTGGAGAAGTCCAATGAGTTCAACTGACCCTTGTTTATGTGTTTTGTGGACTTCAAAAAGGCGTTCGACCGCGTTCGTAAAGGAGATGTCATAAGAATACTGAACGAAGAAAGTACCCCACATACTTATATTGAAATAATTAGCGACCTAAATACTAATACAACATTAACAATGGAATAAGGCAGGGAGACTCATTGAGTCCATTTTTATTTAATTTAATAATGAACCGACTAATAGATGCTGTTAGAAACAAAGAAGGCTACACGGTAGGAAATAAGAACGTGAATGTTGTTTGTTTTGCGGACGATATGGTGTTGTTGGCTGATTCTGAGGACAATCTCCAAAGAATGCTACATCACCTTAATATAGCAGAGAAGTAATTTAACATGGAAATAGCAACAACCAAAACAAAAGCAATGGTAATTAGTAAGCATCCAAGAAGGTGTAAGCTGGAGATAGAGGGAAATATGGTGGAAGAGTTGATGGAGTTCAACTATCTGGAAGTGAGTGTTACAAGCGTAAAAGACCTGAAAAGGAAGTGCAACAACAAGAAACAAAAGCGACACAGGTACTATATGGGTACCTAAACAATATGGTGTGGCGTAATAAATTTATGAGAACGGAGGGAAAGGTGAGAATGTATAAGACGATGGTAAGACCGATACTGACCTATGCGATTGAGACACGCGCGGACACAAAGTTGACAAAGCAAAAACTGAGAACAGTAGAAATGAAGGTCCTCAGAGCCACGATGGGATACACTCGACGAGACAGAAAAACAAGTGTGTCAATAAGAAACGAATGCGATGTACAAGATATCATAAAATGGAGCAAAGTAAGGAGAAGAAATTGGAGAGATCACGTCGAGAGGATAGAGGACGACAGACTGGCTAAAATTTGTAAAAATGGACGACCTACGGGAAAAAGACTGCCGGGTCGACCACCCAAGAGATGGGCACAGTGCTGGTTCTCCTCTTCCACTGAATAATCCGAAGGCCAGGCAAACAGGGTTAACCTTAGCCAAAAGAAGATGAAGAAGGAGAAGAAATACTATCAAACATATATTTTGTAATAAATAATGCCATTTTTGTTTGATTTTTAGCATATTTGGCAATAATAATAATTATTAACAAGCCATTTGTACTAGTTCGCAATTTATCCGTTACTCAAGTAACCTACTACTCATACTTGAGTTTTTCTAAGTAATCCTTGAGTATCGGTTACACGACTATGAAATTGAAATTCGACACTTAAGTATTGACTAGTACTCAAGTAGCGGTTTTTAATAAGTTTCTATAGCAACTGTCACTACTTTGCCAAGTAACGCCGCGCTCAAGTATCGAATTTATGACTATGAAATGCGAAAGGGTCCCTCAAGTAAGGACCGATACTTAAGTATCGACTATGAATTCGGGCATAAATTATTTTAATTGATAATTGTATAATTACCTTGTCGTCTGACATAAGGAATATGTCTGACAGTTTTTCAGACTTTAACCTTACTCAATGATGTGAAGGATAATAAACAGCTCAAGAATATAAATTATCTTTATAATTCCTCAAAGGGAAAATCCTTAATTATAAAAATAATTCGAAGTTTGAACTACTACAGCATTCATCGTATGATCGCAATTCCGCCGAGTGAGGTTGAAATTATAAAACCACTTGCCTTTATATTAATGGCAAATTTATGAGGGGAGAAAAATAGGTGATAACCCCCCTCATGGCTTTCTAAAATATAAAATAATTTAGTGTTGAATTTTACAATACAATTTATCCTCATGCAGGTAAATTTAAAACAGGTAAAGGGTTCAGGATAGAAATCTATTGAACCTCTTTTTGAAAAAAAATTTAAACAGTTAATCCTTGAAGCCCAGTATTACCAAATTTTAAGTTTTAACAAACTTTTAGGATTCTTCTTGTAAGTTGTAAGTCGTATTGTTCGTTTCCGAAAATCGTGACCCATCTCTTTCTATGCATGTTATGTGCGTTCCAAGTGTTTTCACATATGTACATAGAGGACCCACTTGTTTAACGTGGGCTCCGAACCACGGAAAGTGTAATACACTTCATGTTGAGATGGGCGCTCTTGGCAAATTACCTCGGTGGTTTGCCATTGCCTTCCGAGGAGAGACGGCCAGAATAAAGTTCTTACCCAGCCCGGATTCGATCCGAGCGTTTCGCATTAGCAGTAGACGCACTTAACTGCCAAAGCTATGACCGTCCCTTTAGGATTATTATGTAGTCAAGAAATATCGTATTTTTCACCTCACTTAATCTCGTGGTGGGGTTGAAACGCGCGTTAAACTGTTTTAAAGGGATAAGTAACTCGATAGGGGCATTAGAACCGAAGTTGAAGTTAAGGAAAGAGGGCGGGAGAATTGGAGAGGAGTAAGGATTGAGATTGGTAGGTGGCGGAAAATCATAGAGAAAGAATGGAAAATAATGGAAAAGTGAAGTTGAGAAGTAAAAAGTAATAGAAAAAGTAAAACTAAAAATTTAAAAGTAAATGAATAGTGATAAAATAGAGTAAGAATCAGAATAGGAATAAAAAAACATACAAAATAAAGAGAAAAAGAAAAATAATCTGAATGATTGATAATACCGGTGCTTCCATTAAAAAACCGTTGTCACTTGCCGTATATTTTTCACTACAAACAGCGCGGATTTATGTAGCCGTAGCCACTATTGCCCCCCTCCCCACATAAAATTAATAGAGGTAATTTATAACTATATTATTTGACTTGATGGATATGTACATATATGGCTATTTTTGTATAAAGCGCTTTAAGAAGTTGCGATTAATTATTTTTTCAGTGACCACGCCACCATTACATTTTTATACTTAAAACTATTTCAAACTACAATTAAAAACACAAATAAATTTATTTAGCTCGAATATTAACGTATACTAACAATATAAAATGTCACGGTTGAATTGGAGGATAATCTTGAAAAAAACTGTTTTGAGTACCTTTGACGGCTCTCAAAAGTTAAGCGTCCTGAATAATAGGGACCTCTGAAGAATTACTTTATACAACACATAAATATAATGTAACTCAAATTTCAGCCCTCTTTTAATTATTCCAAAAATTTGTCTAAAATTCCTAAACTAAAAAGAATTACACTGTAGTATTAACAAATTATTAAAGGTTCACGGCTTTTTAAAAGGAACTTCCTTCTTTATTATTGCAGAGAATGCCTCAATAACGAGGTTTGGATGTGTTCGAGCCATCGTTTCCCAACTGTCGCTTTGTACTATCTCTGGAGCGTGAGCAATAAAATAATGTTTTGCTTGACGTCTTAATTCATCTAAACCGTGAGCATCCGCAATTTCAAAAATATCCGCAATATTCTCTACCGATAAAGTTGCAGTTAACTCATTTGCGCACATGGTTTTTAAGGGTTCCAGTGCATATTTATCTGCTGCGAATAACAATTTCGTTGTAAACTTTTTCATACCTGATGCCACGTGTCCGGTGTAAATGTACCACAACATCTCGTTCAGGGTATCGTTATCGATATCAGTTATTTCAACCCGATGGTTAATCTTTTCTGTCATATCGTGTGAAAACATGGCTTCAAAAACAGGACTTCTCGCAGACAAAATAACCTTATGAACTTTGAATTCTTCTCCGCCTGATGCGCAAAGAATTACATCAGATAACTTTTGATTCACAAGTAGTGCGGCCAAATCAGAACGAAGAGTACATATCGGTTTTGGCATTGTCAATTTGTTTGATTCAGCAATTATATGTGTTGGAACTTGAATTTCGCAAAATATTGTCAATGTATCGTTTGGTAAAACGCCATTTTTTTGATCGTATAAAAACTCATGAGTGACAAAGTTCTTGATCCGGCTTGTAGTTTTTGGTGCAAATGAATAAGTTGGAGACTGTTTAGTCCCCATTTTTTCACAGCGTCTGTTTAGAAGGCTAACATTGAATAAAGCAGATACATTTCTGTTATTAAAGGAATGACATAACGAGAGATATATCGATAATCTGTTGTGGTTATCGCAACCCATTGGGTATAACTCCAAACGCCACTTCATTCCAAGCTTAGATTCCCTCGGAAATTGAGGCGAAATAATATCGTTTACGCCAGTTTTCAACGCAAAAGTGAAATTTTTTATGGCCCATTTAAATGTAAGGGTGATCACCTTAATTTCAGTAGTTTCCGAACTTTCGATAAAATGATTCTCTGCCATGGTGGTGGTAAATACGAGTAGTATGAATCTGTAATGAAGTAGAAAGAAAAAGGTATTATTGGTATATAAATATATTGTATTATTATTTGTACTTTTGGTTGTGTGTATTAACTCATTTGTGCCCGATTAGCCAATATCATAACGTTAATTGAATAGTAGAACTGGCTAGGAACCCCCCCCCCATCGAAATTCTTCTAATGAAATTGATGTCAATCATTTGAGCTCCACAGGTTTTAATAAAAATTTAATAGTTTATAACAATTTTGCGAAGGGCTTTAGAAATGCTAGCCCCCCCTAGTTATTTTTTAATAAAATTAATATGGATCCTTTGAGAATCGTTTGAGCTTTATTTCCATCGTTTGAAGTAACTAAATTTAATAAGTGCTGTTGTTCGACAATTGTTTCCAGAAACTCATATTCCGTATGCTTTAGTGCAGCCTTTAGGCCGCACAACCTAGGCAATCGTATAGGAGTTAATAATATAAATTTAAATTAAAATAATTATAACTCTAAAAGTTCATTTCATAAGTTAGTAATTTGTAAGAGTTAAAGAAACCGCTACTCTATTTTAAAAAATTTCTAACTCAAAAACGAAAGAACATTTGCAAAAACCCAAAGACCGTCACAATTTTTTGGACTTTTAGAATCATCAAAAAAAATTGGGATCTTGATTGCCGATATTCTACATGTGACAGCACCTTGTAAGTTAAAGTTAACATCGAAGCTATTGCTGCTATGCCCTCAAGATTTTTTTTTGAACTAGGAATTTTTTAAAACAATATTAAAGCAATTTGTTAGGAAGAATTCAGATATTATGCGATCTTATTTGCTGGGACATTTTTTCATTTAGACACCATATTGGATTTTTATATAGTTATTCTTTGATTATGATGATATATCATCATAAATATTTATCACGATCTAGTAAATAATACCCCACACCCCGATTAATTTAATCACCTACGTTAAACCTTCTCTTAAGCACATAAGAACATTTTCCACTCTGCACCAATAAAATAACCTTCCATCCCCACCAAATTTTGCAGTAAATATTTAAATAAATTGTTTCTTCAATCGCCTGAAGAAGTCACAGTGTGGCGAAAAGGTTTACACTAGCGACATATTAAACAGATTTAGTTTATTAAGTCACCACTTGTACTTTCAGACTATTTTTGGTGTCAATTCCCATGTAACTTTTTTAGATTTTCAGAACAATTATAAATTTATTTTCAGCAATTTAGAATTTCAGGCAATTGTGGCACAACTAAAGCACTTAATGTAATTATTTACTTACTTGCACATTGGATCAACAATAAAATTTTGAGTGCTATTTGCTCGGAGCGATGTTGGTAAAAATTTCATAATCTCTAAAACACTCGAGCGATTTTACTTTAATTATTATAGTATTAATTAATTTTATTGTAAAATTCACAATTCTAACCAATTGTGTATTTATTAAGAATTTTTGAAGCTCATTGGAGGGAGCTTAGACGTCTCTCAAACGATTGCAACAATTTTAATTAATAAATTCGCGAAAGTGAGGGCTGTTGATTCTGTTGATTCCCCCCCCCCCCCCCCCATAAAAAATTCTGCGAATAATTTTGCGACGCCTGTGCAGTTTAAACGATTTCAATAGAAGACTCAAACGATTGATACTAACTTAATTAAAACATTCGCGATGAAATGCGACATTTATACATTTTTGGTTGTTTTTCAGTTTGATTTGTTGTAATTTGGTTTTCTTCACATTTTTTTATTTTACTCTATAATTTTTTATATTATGATTTTCACTTATAATTTTTGATATCTTTCAAAATATTTTCTAATTTTATTTTCAATTATCATTTACATTTCGATTAAGTATACCTGATGATGCTGTAATGATACCAAAACATTGGGTTTGGTATGCTATGGCTTTTGCTCATTTTCCAATTCGATTTTTACCCAACCCCTTTAATTAAATTCATATTTTATTTATTCTGGACGTTATTGAAAAAATTTGTTTTGGCCCAAGAAGGTACATAATTATGTACATATTTTTACCAAAACTTACAATTTTATTATTTCAATATGTATGCAACCTGTACTGCATTCAAATAATAGTAAAACAAACTTATACCTCTTATCACTTCTTTTGTTAACAAAAATGCACCGACTTCCTTATCTAGTAAAATAATTATTTAAGATTATAGACGGGGTGAACTTTACATTCGCAATATAATATTTTAGATTTCATCGAATTTCTTTACGTTACAACGCCCATTAATTTGTACATTAACATCGAACTTCAAACATCCCGTAAAAGGAATTACTAGATCATGTCACGTGATTTTATCATTCGCGTTACCTTAAAAAATACAAAAAATTCTTAGTACTAAAATACTTACATTGAATTAGAATTATTCACAATTTCCCAATTTTTTAACAAAATTATTAAACCACTAAACTAACTAAGCTATGTAGCCATTGCAACGTCGCGTCGCCAAGAGTAATATTTACATTCGCCTAGAATAATAATAAAATATCCTAAATTCCCCTAGTATACCGGGTGTTGAATGAGTTAGCCGTTCATAGGATATTTATACATGTAAAAACTTATTTATGCAAATTCCTGCTTCCCTAATTATTTTAGAAAAAAAATTAAAGACACAAAAATCATGCAGAAAAATAAATTACAAATGATAAAAGAATTATTTTCATCTAGCTTTTACTTAAAGTGGCAAAAAATGCTTTTGAAATTGTTCAAATTTTCATTTATCAGACTAGCCATGAAATAAATTCAATTTAATTTATTTATTACATAAATTATTAATAATAAACAATTACAAACATTAAGAAATAATTAAATTTACAGCAAATGTTCAAACAGGTTTCCATATTCAGCTAAACAAAAACCAAGTCTATCATAAAAGTTACATCGTACATTCGCAAGTTGTCTTTCGGTAATATTGCCTAGTTTTAAAAATTGATTTTTTTCACTAATTGTGTACTTTGCTTCCATTTTATGAAATTAAAATTTAATAAAGTGCAAAACTGTAAACAAAGTGCAATTGTTTTTTAATACTTATCAAAAATAATTACCTTGGAAACTTTCATGGCTAGTCTGATAAATGAAAATTTGAACAATTTCAAAAGCATTTTTTGCCACTTTAAGTAAAAGCTAGATGAAAATAATTCTTTTATCATTTGTAGTTTATTTTTCTGCATGATTTTTGTGTCTTTCATTTTTTTTCTAAAATAATTAGGGAAGCAGGAATTTGCATAAATAAGTTTTTACATGTAAATATCCTATGAACGACTATCTCATTCAACACCCGGTATAGAACCTGAATGTGGATTAAATATAATACAGGGAACTACGATAGAAGACTCAATTTAGTTGCCTACTGTCATGCGGGGGGGGGGCAAAATTTGTAGATGTTTTAATAAATTAATACATTACGTGCTAATTGATTATAAAGGATTGCTGAACTTGATTGCGGTATTGTTCAATTAATTTTTACAAGTAGGAGCAGACAGAGGCATGGGCGTAGCCAGGATTGTTGTCAGGGGGGGGCAAAAATCAAAAAACAAGATTAAGAGTAAAAAAATATTTATTTGAAAACATGTTCTTACTTAAGAATTAGCCTACGTGTGTTTTGACAAAATCTTGATAAAATTTCAATCTGAAATTTAGTTTTCGCTTCCAGAACCCTCTTTTTATGTATGCTCATCATAGAAAGCCCGATGAGCCGATTTTCAGTCATTGTTGACCGTAGCCATGTTTTTACCCTTTGCAAGGTACTGAAAGATCTTTCAATAGTGCACGTCGTGCTGGGTTGTGCAAGCGAGATAAGTAGCGCCTGTTTTACAGCTGGATAGAACAATTGCGATTCTTTGACTAGTGCAGCAAGTTCAATTTCCTTCAGGTCAGACTTTGGCACATTTTTCTCCTTCCATTGGTTGTACCATAGCTCAGCTTCAGCGGCGAAACCATTAAACTTGTAGTATTTACAAAAACTTTCAGTTTTTTTTAAAAACTCATCATATGTCATCTCAAGCATAATGAAAGGATGCAACGTAAGCAATGAGTATGCGGGTAAGTTCTTCTCTGAAAAGCGGTGTTCCAGGGAGCTTAATAATGAATCTAAGTACGGAATGATTAATGATCTTTTCCAAAACTCACTTAAGGACTGTGCTGGAGGATTTGCACGATGTTTCTGCCGGTTTGTGATCCGCGGCATTGTGAAATTTGTTCCAAGATCCTCGGCAATTTTTTCAGCTTCTGCTACAACATTCTGGCTCTCAATGTCAGCATTTGCTCGGTGATTCCTGATGATATCTAAGATTCTTTTTATATGATTTGCACATTGTAGTAAGTCCATAGTTACTGATTGTAGAGCATTTACTACCGGTTGCAGAAAGGCCGAATATTTTGCTATGAGACATACACTAACAATGAATTCAGAGTTTGTGGCAGCGCAATGCATTTGAAAAGCAGTTTTTCTCGTTACATTATTACCCTCATTTGATAGTTTTTCAAGTGCGATGACGATTTGCACATAATGTTCCTTGAATGTGGCAATAGCTTTATATTTTTGAGACCAACGGGTTTCGCAGAGCATCGGTATATTTGGTACGTATTTTCGACGAAGGGGCGATTCTCGAAAGAATTTTATTATTTCTTTAATTGTGGATACAGTATTTCGTATTACTGCTATTTCGTTTAAGTCGTTTACAACTAAGTTCAATTTGTGACTAGCACAATGAAAATATAGTGCTCTCGTATACCTTTCTTGAAGAATTTTCTGAACACCTCCATCCTTTCCTGCCATAGTGGAGCAGCCATCGTATCCTTGTCCGACGCACTTTTCTGGATCAAGGCCCAGGTTTTCCAGAAAGTTGTTAACTGCAGAGGCTATAGATTTTGCATCCATTGCAGTCAACTCTACGAAACCTAGAAATTCCTCACGAACCATCATCAGGGTGGGGCAAGTGCCCCACCCTGCCCCTCCCTGGCTACGCCCATGGACAGAGGCGGTTATATATCTCATTTATAGGGGGGGGGGCTTATAAATTGCCATATCTGGAAATATATTATTTTAAGAACCAAAATGACATAAACTTATATAATGAGAACTTCAAACTATAGATAAAAATATCGTAGAAAATAATTTTAAAGGAAAAAGTCTATAATTACTGGGAAATGGAGGTTATGCTCCCATTCATGATCGGAAAATTATCCCGATCATAACATATTAATTTAAATATTTACTTAACACTAATGTAAACACCTTGCCGCTTTCGCATGATTGTAATCCGAAAACAAATTTAAATTTCTTAATTTATTAATTTATTAATATACAATAAAAGGTACAATTTATGAGCAAATTTGTATTTATTGTTTAAAAAAATTTATCTGTAGGCAATATATTATTAGATGGTTCAGAAAATATTGGTTAAGAAATTGGACTGTTCCGAATTAATTAAGCCTGCCTAATTAAGCCTTAAAGCCTGGTTTAGACGGGTATAGTAATGAGTAGAGTAGAGTACCTAGTAGAGTAACTCTACCTGTATAAACCCGAAAAAAAGCTCCGTAGAGTAGAGTATCGAGTAGAGTAGCGAATAGCTGGTAGAGTAGAGTACTTTACTGGCTGCGGTAAAGTAACTCTACTCTACTTACCTCCCACCACAACTCTCACTCTACTAGCCTCCCCACTCTACCCGTGTAAACGTTAAAAGTTAAAAAAAATTATACATTTGTAGTATTTTTACAAAATAATGTTGCATAAAAATATTTATTATTGGCAGAGCACGGATTTGTCAACCCGAATTTCAAAATTACCTAGAGATTCTGAAAGCTGACGGTTTATATAATACAATAAAAAAAAATTGCCGTAAATTCGGAAGTTTTTGAATAAATCGACGTTGAAGTTTGAAAAATTATGTAAAAAATAAACTTCATATAGTATAGTACTACTGTACTCTACTGCTGTACCTACTCTACTACGTTTAAACGGAAAAAAATCAAAAGTGGTAGAGTAGCTAGTAGAGTGAACTCTACTAGGTACTCTACTCTACTCATTACTATACCCGTCTAAACCAGGCTTTACTCTAACCTACCGATCGATCTACCTCTTCGCGCCCAATCTACCTTCTCGCACAGATTTATTTATATTTAAATAAATTAATATTTAATTAGCAAAATTTTAAGTCAAACGTTAAGTTAGAAAGAACATATTTTTCAGAGACCTGGGGTCTTATAATAAAAATTATAGTAATATCTATCTATAGATTGTAAAGACCTATTTCTAAACTATAATTTTTTTAATTTTTAGAGTTCCACCAATCAGGTTTACATTTACCAAATTACATTAATTCATTATTCATTTGATTCTATAGATTTTAATATTTCAAAATTATAGAACTAAATAAAAACTGAAGGTTTCAAACGTTGCGAGTGTCTAAATGAATGACCAATACTATTTACACCAAATCGATTCCATTTTAATTTTAAAAAAATTATTAATTTTTAATATTATTTGTTTTCGGTTGCTCTATTTTAACATGTAAGAACAGCAAGGGTTCAGGAAGAATAGAAGCACAATAGATGCAATATTTATAATAAGACAACTAGTGGAGAAGTCCAATGAGTTCAACTGCCCCTTGTTTATGTGTATTGTGGACTTCAAAAAGGCGTTCGACCGCGTTCGTAAAGGAGATGTCATAAGAATACTGAACGAAGAGAGTACCCCACATACTTATATTGAAATAATTAACGACCTAAATACTAATACAACATTAACAATGGAATAAGGCAGGGAGACTCATTGAGTCCATTTTTATTTAATTTAATAATGAACCGACTAATAGGTGCTGTTAGAAACAAAGAAGGCTACAAGGTAGGAAATAAGAACGCGAATGTTGTTTGTAATTAGTAAGCATCCCAGAAGGTGTAAGCTGGAGATAGAGGGAAATATGGTGGAAGAGGTGATGGAGTTCAACTATCTGGGAGTGAGTGTTACAAGCGTAAAAGACCTGAATATTTTACCCCACCTCCCTCCGGCATCATGTTGTCACATTTTCAAACTTCTTGTAAGCAGTGGTGGTTTGTGATTTGTTTCACTGAGAGAGCACAAAATATACATAAAAATGAAAAATATAAATTTACTAATTTACTTTAAAAATATTTTAATCGATAACCCTTAGAATAAAAATTAACTTTAACGAAATGCAGTATTCGAAATGCTGACCACATATTATGTAGATGATCAAAAATTCGGCCAACTTCTTGCGTTACTTTGAAAATATTATTACTCTTCATTTTCATAATAGCCATCCTGACCACCATTAACTTGGGGGTATGGGGGTATTAAATACCCCCAGACCCCCCGGTCAATGCAGCTTCCAATTTTTAGAACTTCCTACACTATCAGAAGGTTATGCTTGTCGTGGTGTGGATTAATGGCCGCAACGAAACTTTACATACATTAAGAACAGATAAATTTCATAATCTCATAATTGCCAGCAATTTTAATTTTTAAGTTAGCTAAATTACTTTTGGGTAGCTGTTGCTTCTGATTTTGGATGGAAGAACTTGTATTCTTCACAGTGTTGTTTAAAGGGTTTTTCCGTGATTGTAGGGAAAGCCGACGTTTAGAAGCCGAAAAACGACAAATATTTATTGGTCTTATTATTTAATTGGAAAAACAAAATACTAATTATGAAAAAATATCCAAGACTATTTAAACATGTGAATTAAGTATATTAAACGATCACGGCTTACTAAATCAAGCTTCAAAAATTGCCAATGCAGAGAATGCTCCCATAACAAGATTGGGATGTGTTCGAGCCATTGATTTCCATCCATCAGTTTTGATAACTTTAGAAGCGCGAGCAACCAAATATTGTTTTGCTTGACCTTTCAATAGTTCTGCGCCATGAATATGGGCTGCTTGAAAAACCTCGGCAACGTTCTCAAGTGATAAATTTTCGAACAATACTTTCAAGCACATACATTTTAAAGGTTCCAATGCGTACTTATCGGCGGCGAATAACAATTCGGTTGCCATTTCTTTCAAATTTGGTGCTTCTTCTGTATAAATGTAGCACAACATTTCTTTCAATACCTCGTAATCGATATCTGTTATTTTGACCCGATTGTTTCTATTTTCTTCAGTTTGGTGAGAAAACATTGCTTCGAATACAGCACTTCTTGCCGATAAAATGACCTTGTGTGCCTTAACTTCTCTTCCGTCCGTTGCGCAAAGAGTTACATCAGATAATTTTTCGTTGGCGAGAAGAACGCTATAATCGGTATGTAAAGTACATGTCGGCTTTGGAATTGTTAATTTGTCTGATTCACTAGCCAGATGTGTTGGAACGGTAATTTCGCAAAGTAGAGTCAATGTATCGTGTGGTAAAACGCCATTAGTTTGATTAAATACAAACTGACGAGAGATAAAGTCTCGAAAGCCGTGGGTTGATCCTGGTTCAAACGTAAAAATGCTCGATTGTTTAATCCCAATAGGTTTCAAACATGTTTGTAACATGCATATCTTCAACAAAGCTCGAACACTTTCATTTTTGATAGAATTCAGTAACGTGACATTTATCGATATATAAATTCCATAGTTGTATTTCTCCAACAGTTTCAACTCCAAACGCCAGTTCATTCCATTATCAGTTTTATCTGGAAAGGGAGGCGACATCAGTTTTTTGCCACCATCTGCGGCACAAAAACTAAAATTTGTGATTGCCCAAGTAAACTTATAGTTTATGACTTTAACTTCTGTATATGCTTTACTTTCATAATAATGAGTAGGTAATTCTCTAATTGCACTTTCCTCTGTCATGGTGGTACGGCGAAGTAGGAGTTAGGATTTGATGATACTTCTGCTGTGTAATAAAAAGAAAATTTAATGATAATATTTATATGAATAACACGATAACACCAATACTGCCATTCTTACTTAAAACTTCCTAACCAATAAGTTGGTTTTCAGGGGTGAAATCTGTTTTTTTCTGTTAAGTAATGAACCACTTTTCACTAGTTGGATGGTAATAAATAACAATAATTAAGCACTGCCGAATTGACTTTTCAACAAACAAACGTTATTCATTTTTTCAAATAAATTAATTGTGAACATTTCAACAGTCATCTCGATTTTTTTTCATAAATAAGGTTCTTTCATAAATGTCAATAATATCGTTAACTAAACAAAGAATCAGAATCCGAAAGAAGGGGTGGTTGCATTTAAAAAAGTGAAGATGATGTCATTACGGAAAGGGGTATGGATAAAAACAATATTGACAACTGTCAGAAAACATAAACTCAAATAATCGAATTTCTCACCAACTCCAATCTATGCATATTTTTAGTTTGGAATTTTGAACTAATAACTTCAGAGCTTGTCTAGTAATCCCTCAGTATTCTCTGTTTTTTAAGAGGTTTTTGCTACATTTGTGATGTTTCATATTAGTTTTAGCAACAAATATTTCCTCCGGCCATGTTGAAAATACGAGGAGTTACGTCCAATGTTTGACCACTTGAAAAGTCTTCACAAATGTGATGAAGGAAAGGGAATATTATTCAAACAAAATTTTTCTGATGTGGACCACAAAGTAACGATTTTTATAATTTTATCGATTTTATCTTTGACCTATATGATGTTTTCTTCTTGCTGTTGAAGATTCTTACTTAAGATGTCGAGTAAATTTGTTTTTTTCTGCTCTTAGGGGGTCACTGTTCCAAAAAGGGTAAAAGCGCTGTTTTAATCTATTTATAACGAATGGGGACTTCATATACGAAGAGTTATGATGTAAAATTTACAATACTTAAATTAATACTGAAAACGTAAGATTAAAACGCCAAAATTTAACAATATTAAATCAGCAGAAAATAATAATCGTGACTTATGAAATCTTTATGGAAGATCAATATTTTATTTTTATTAAAGTGTCTGAAAAACACGATTTCTGTACTTATTTCACCTTTTCAATGTTTTCCTTCAGAAAATTTTTAAAAGAATTGCTTTTTCTGGTTATTAAGTAATCCGCTTTTCCTCTCAGTATGTTTAAAACAGTTTATTTTTAGGCGAAATATGACTGATCCTCTTTACTCCAACCTATGGGTTATGGGGTGAAATGAAATTGTTCAATAAAAATTAGCCTACAGAAAAGATTTCATATTCCTGCTTCATTTATTGTAAAATTCATAACACTATTTGTTAATAGCAAGAAATTGCAAGGCTGCTTTTTTGCGTAAGGATTATCATAGCGGTTTCACGCTATTAACAATAATTACAGGGACCGGAAACACCCTACGATCAATTTTAAATATTCTTGGCGTTGAAAATAAATTAATCTGTAGGCAACCAATTGAAACATACATAAATAAATATTAATAACATAAAGAATGCGAATAATTTACCTGCTTTTCAGGCAAAAATTTTTAATTTATAAACTTCGCTACCTCAAATTATCTGAAACGGTGTAAAAATAATTAAAAAAATTTCCATACCCTCAGTTAATGTCTTTTGTTTTTTATTAATTTATAAAAATTTCAGAAACCAAATAGTGTAAGAAAAGTGCGAAAAAAATCCAAAAGCGGTCTTCTGCGATTTTTCGACGAATTTCGTCAGGTACATAATTGTTCGTACTTTAACATACTAAAAAAACGTCCTTTCGGAAACCTGAGCTTCTTACCGAATGCTTCGTCTGAAGTTGAAAATTTTTATGAAGGAGTGAAAAAATTATGTTTTCCGGCAAAATATTTTTAAACAAATTTCTCTCTGCACTTCACATCTCCCACTTTGTGCATACCAAATCTCCCTCATGTTTTACTCCTCGTATTTATAGTATGTTAAACGTGTCGTCATTAACAAAAATAAATACACACAATTTTACATCTACTAGCTTAATCATTGTTTCCGCAATATTTTCGTTATACCCGTTGATTTCAATTTCGCTTTCTTTTTCATCATTTTTCATTGGCGTAGTTTCCATCCCCTCAACCCTCAATATCAGCTTGAAAAGACGCTATTTTACTCTGCTGTCGCTTCCCATTATAAAACAAAATATAGTGCCAACAGAAATATAAAATTCCCAACAAGACTTTTGAATTACAAATAATATATAAATTTTATTAGAAAAAAACACGACAGTTACCCCTTCCAGTTTGAGTATGTAGATCCTTTAAGATTTATCTGCAAAAGAATCGGTAAATTCGTGTTTTTTTACCTCTACACATCAAATCATTTACATTTTTTATCATATTTACAAAATCTAAAACTATTTAAATCAAATCGCTTCAAAAATATTTAAAACATTTTCAATATTTATTAATTTTATCGTTTATCAAAATTATCTATTGAAGTGTGCATTGAAAATTATCAAACTTTTTATCAAAAGCAAAGTTTAATCAAACCAATAATTCGAATAATTGAAGACGTGTCTATGGTTGATACTTATTGCATCCTTCTCATTTGTGCATCTTTGGATAATGATCCACTTTCAGGGGAAATAGGCAGTCATTCTCATCAAATCATTAATTCGACTCCATGTAGAAATTAAGTTGTCCATTCCGCCAGTTCTCACCGTTCCAAACGGATCCAATCCAAATTTCAAAAATTTCCTGGAAACAAAATTTTTGATTCTATTGCGCATGAATTAAATATATAGGTATTCATTGATAAATAAAAACGGTTTTTACTGTCTTCCTCGATCGTCTCTTCTTCTCTTAATTTATATCATATGCCTTATCACTTATATAGTAATTAGTTAACCATATGATACCAATCTAAGATATACCAACCGGATTATCCTTTAATCATTATGTTCCTAATTCCAACAGATTCGCACTTTTTTCTTGTTATTTCTCGGGTTTCCAATTTTAAATCCTCTTCACGGAATCAATTTTCATTTCTTGTTCTGCTTTCATCACATATTTGTTTATAAATTTCTTTTGGATGTAAAATTTTTCATTTGCCCTTCATTTTATTCTTATTTTTCTGAGAACTTCGTCAATTTATCCATAATTTTCCACTTATTTTAATATGATATTTATCTTTTGTCTTTCTTCCGTCTTTGCACTGGTGCTGAATTTTCCTCTTATGTCCACAGTAATTGTTTTGTCTATTTTATCGAGTTCATTTTCTTGGTTATTATTATTTTCTAGTTTTTCTTTAATTATTGTTTCACTTATTTTTTTATTAACTTCTCCAATAAAACCTTCCTCTATTTTGTTGGCTATCTCGGGTTTCATTGTTTTGTACACTTGCTCAACTAATTTTTCACGTCACAAAAATTTTTGACTTTGAATTTGGAAGTGACTTCGCAAAGAATAATACGTAAAAAGGCTCCGAAGGAAAGAAGTCAAAGAAATGGCAGTCATTTACAGTGGCGCATAAAGAATTTTTTTAACAAAGTTAAAAAAATCTAAGATATTAATCGATTAATCATAATAACAATTGATAATGAAAAAACTGGGAAGAAACGAATAACCAGTAGGGACCGTTCATAAATTACGTAATGCATGGTGAGCGGAGGGAGGCTTCAGACCTACGTGACGATTTTTTTGTAATTATGAGGAGATGGGGGTGTTTCTAAAATGGTGACATCAAAACATTAGTTCTTAAAATTTATTGTAAACTTATAGAAAATACAATGAAAGGGGGTACAAGAATACGTGAAGCAACATTTGTATGTAGGGGGGGATATTAAAGTAATATTTATGTTACAAAATGTGATAATTATTCGGATGGGGGGGGGGTAAAAGAGTGTTTAAAGAACTTAATTGAGTTTTAACTACTGCTAACTTTGGATAGCAGGGATAGCAAAACTAGGATTTTATTATTAATGATCAGGCTGGGTCACGATGCTACCGTCAAGAAGCTCAACGACTGGAGAGAGAGAGTGGTTACAGTTCAATGAGTAACTATTTCATAATTTACAAATTGTTTTAGAAATGCATTAATTTAATTGATGTAAAATTTATATTACGTTTGATTTTGCTGCACTGGGGTATGTAGTAATTGTCCACGCATGCGCAGACTAAATTTAAACCGTGAATTTCATTCTACGCATGCGTGTTAAAAATCAGGGTTGATTTCGAACCGCAATCGTAATGAAATGAATAGTAAGAACCAGAACGATATAATAATATTAGGAACGTAACCGTAGGGGGTCGTCCATAAAGGACAGCCATGCCTAGAGGGGAGGGGGGTTTCCAAAATGTGACCATGTGTGATCAGGGGGCAGGGGAGTATTGCAAATGTCGTGTAAACAATGTGTCAAGTTCGATTAAATGAGGGGGGGTCTTCTATTTTAACCTTAATATGTCTCTGGGGGGTCCAAAGATTGTGACCAACTGTGATAAGTGAGAGGAGGGGTTGAAGAGTCGAAAAAAATTGCGGACGTCCCCTAAGCCGATGCGAAATAATTACAGTTCGACTCTATGCTTTTGATTGCATTAAAGAATTTCTATTCGAAAATTAATTTCTTTTTATTTTCAGAGCCATACGGGGGGGGGGTTATCCCCTATTTTTCTCCTCTCATTAATCATTCACTGAAGGCAAGTGTTTTTCCAATTTCAAGCTCACTCGGCGGAATTGCGATCATATGATGAATGCTTCAGTTTTTTATCTTTATAATTCCTCAAAGGGAAAATCCTTAATTATAAAAATAATTCGAAGTTTGAATTACTACAGCATTCATCGTATGATCGCAATTCCGCCGAGGTTGAAATTATAAAAACACTTGCCTTTAGCGGCAAATTTATAAGGGGAGAAAAATAGGTGATAACCCCCCTCTCCTGGCTTTCTAAAATATAAAATAATTTAGTGTTGAATTTTACAATACAATTTATCCTCATGCAGTTAAATTTAAAACAGGTAAAGGGTTCAGGATAGAAATCTATTGATCCTCTTTTTGAAAAAAAATTTAAACAGTTAATCCTTGAAGCCCAGTATTACCAAATTTTAAGTTTTAACAAACATTTAGGATTCTTCTTGTAAGTCGTATTGTTCGTTTCCGAACGTCGTGACCCATCTCTTTCTATGCATGTTATGTGCGTTCCAAGTGTTTTCACATACTACATAGAGGACCTACTTGTTTAACGTGGACTCCGAACCACGGGAAGTGTAATACACTTCATGTTGAGATGGGCGCTCTTGGCAAATTACCTCGGTGGTTTGCCATTGCCTTCCGAGGAGAGACGGCCAGAATAAAGTTCTTACCCAGCCCGGATTCGATCCGAGCGTCTCGCATTAGCAGCAGACGCACTTAACTGCCAAAGCTATGACCGTCCCTTTAGGATTATTATGTAGTAAAGAAATATTTTTCACCTCGCTTAATCTCGTAGTGGGGTTGAAACGCGTGTTAAACTGTTTTAAAGGGATTAGTAACTCGTTAGGGGCATTGGAACCGAAGTTGAAGTTAAAGAAAGAGGGCGGGAGAATTGGAGAGTAGTAAGGATTGAGATTGGTAGGTGGCGGAAAATCATAGAGAAAGAGTGGAAAATAATGGAAAAGTGAAGTTGAGAAGTAAAAAGTAAAACTAAAAATTTAAACGTAAATGAATATTGATAAAATAGAGTAAGAATCAGAATAGGAATAAAAAAACATACAAAATAAAGAGAAAAATAAAAATAATCTGAATGATTGATAATACCGGTGCTTCCATTAAAAAACCGTTGTCACTTGCCGTATATTTTTCACTGCAAACAGCGCGGACTTATGTAGCCACTATTAGCCCCCCCCCCCATAAAATTAATAGAGGTAATTTATAAGTATATTATTTGACTTGATGGATATTTATATGGCTATTTTTGTATAAAGCGCTTTAAGAAGTTGCGATTAATTTTTTTTTTCAGTGACCACGCCACCATTAAAAAACTTTTTTGACTGCGGCGCCATTGCCTGGGGCTCTGCCTTCCCCCTTTCCTTCCGACAACAGTATAAAATATCACGGTTGAATTGGGAGATGCGGTCAAATAAAATTTAATTCAATACAAATTCAATTTAATTAAAAAGTCAAGAAATTGACTACAAACACTGAAAAGGCTAGTACATTTTTATACTTAAAACTATTTCAAACTACAAATTAAAACACAAATAAATTTATTTAGCTCGAATATTAACGTATACTAACAATATAAAATGTCACGGTTGAATTGGAAGATAATCGTGAAAAAACCTGTTTTGAGGACCTTTGACGGCTCTCAAAATTTAAGCGTCCTGAATAATAGGGACCTCTGAAGACTTACTTTATACAACACATAAATATAATGTAACTCAAATTTCAGTCCTCTTTTAATTATTCCAAAAATACCCTGTTGTTTGTCTAAAATTCCTAAACTAAAAAGAATTACTCTATGGTATTAACAAATTATTAAATGTTCACTGCTTTTTAAAAGGAGCTTCCTTCTTTAATATGGCAGAGTATGCCTCAATAATGAGGTTTGGATGTGTTCGAGCCATCGTTTCCCATCTGTCGGTTTTTACTATCTCTGGAGCGTGAGCAATAAAATAATGTTTTACTTGACGTCTTAATTCATCTAAACCGTAAGCATCCGCAATTTCAAAAATATCCACAATATTCTCTACCGATAAAGTTGCAGCTAACTCATTTGCGCACATGGTTTTTAAGGGTTCCAGTGCATATTTATCTGCTGCGAATAACAATTTTGTTGTAAACTTTTTCATACCTGATGTCACGTGTCCGGTGTAAATGTACCACAATATCTCTTTCAGGGTATCGTTATCGATATCAGTTATTTCAACCCGATGGTTAATCTTTTCTGGCATATCGTGTGAAAACATGGCTTCAAAAACAGGACTTCTTGCAGACAAAATAACCTTATGAACTTTGAATTCTTCTCCGCCTGATGCGCAAAGAATTACATCAGATAACTTTTGATTCACAAGTAGTGCGGCCAAATCAGAACGAAAAGTACATATCGGTTTTGGCATTGTCAATTTGTTTGATTCAGCAATTATATGTGTTGGAACTTGAATTTCGCAAAATATTGTCAATGTATCGTTTGGTAAAACGCCATTTTTTTGATCGTATAAAAACTCATGAGTGACAAAGTCATTGATCCCGCTTGTAGTTTTTGGTGCAAATGAATAAGTTGGAGATTGTCTAGTCCCCATTTGTTCACAGCGTTTGTTTAAAAGGCTCACTTTGAATAAAGCAGAAACATTTCTGTTAATGAAAGAATGACATAACGAGAGATATATCGATAATCTGTTGTGGTTATCGCAACCCATTGGGTATAACTCCAAACGCCACTTCATTCCAAGCTTAGATTCACTCGGAAATTCAGGCGAAATAATATCGTTTACGCCAGTTTTCAACGCAAAAGTGAAATTTTTTATGGCCCATTTAAATGTAAGGGTGATCACCTTAATTTCAGTAGTTTCCGAACTTTCGATAAAATGATTCTCTGCCATGGTGGTGGTAAATACGAGTAGTGTGAATCTGTAATGAAGTAGAAAGAAAAAGGTATTATTGGTATATAAATATATTGTATTATTATTTGGGCTTTTGGTTGTGTGTATTAACTCATTTGTGCCCGATTAGCCAATATCATAACGTTAATTGAATAGTAGAACTGACTAGGAACCCCCCCCCCCCCCCCATCGAGATTTTTCTAATGAAATTGATGTCAATCATTTGAGCTCCACAGGTTTTAATAAAAATTTAATAGTTTATAACAATTTTGCGAAGGGCTTTAGAAATGCTAGCCCCCCCCTAGTTATTTTTTAATAAAATTAATATGAATCCTTTGAGAATCGTTTGAGCTTTATTTCCATCGTTTGAAGTAACTAAATTTAATAAGTGCTGTTGTTCGACAATTGTTTCCAGAAACTCATATTCCGTATGCTTTAGTGCAGCCATTAGGCCGCACAACCTAGGCAATCGTATAGGAGTTAATAATATAAATTTAAATTAAAATAATTATAACTCCAAAAGTACATTTCATAAGTTAGTAATTTGTAAGAGTTAAAGAAACCGCTACTCTATTTTAAAAAATTCCTAACGCAAAAACGAAGGAACATTTGCAAAAACCCAAAGACCGTCACAATTTTTTGGACTTTTAGAATCTTAAAAAAAAAATGGGATCTTGATTACCGATATTCTACATGTGACGGCACCTTATAAGTTAAACATCGAAGCTATTACTGCTATGCCCTCAAGATTTTTTTTTGAACAAGGAATTTTTTAAAACAATATTAAGCAATTTGTTAGGAAGAATTCAGATATTATGCGATCTTATTTGCTGGGACATTTTTTCATTTAGACACCATATTGGATTTTTATATAGAGTTATTCTTTGATTATGATGATATATCATCATAAATATTTATCGCGATCTAGTAAATAATACCCCACACCCCGGTTAATTCAGTCACCTACGTTAAACATTTTCCACTCTGCACCAATAAAATAACCTTCCATCCCCACCAAATTTTGCAGTAAATATTTAAATAAATTGTTTCTTCAATCGCCTGAAGATGTCACAGTGTGGCGAAAACGTTTACACTAGATTTAGTTTATTAAGTCACCACTTGTACTTTCCGACTATTTTTGGTGTCAATTCCCATGTAACTTTTTTAGATTTTTCAAAACAATTATAAATTTATTTTCAGCAATTTAGAATTTCAGGCAATTGTGGCACAACTAAAGCACTTAATGTAATTATTTACTTACTTGCACATTGGATCAACATTAAAATTTTGAGTGCTATTTGCTCGGAGCGATGTTGGTAAAAATTTCATAGTCTTTAAAACACTCGAGCGATTTTACTTTAATTATCATAGTATTAATTAATTTTATTGTAAAATTCACAATTCTAACTAATTGTGTATTTATTAAGAATTTTTGAAGCTCATTGGAGGGTGCTTAGACGCAGGGGCGGTCCTAGCAAGATTTTCAGGTGGTGTGAGATCTTATTTTGGCGCCCCCTCCCCCACACTGTCCCCCCCCCATTTTTTTTTAATTTGATGAAATTTTTTCAAAAAAAATTTTTTTTTTTAAATATATAAAAAGAAATTTTAAATTTTATTTATTGGCAGCAGAGAGTTTTTAGACTAAAGATACGATAATATGTGTTTAAAAAGATTTATTTAATCAAATTAAGAAATAAAAAAATTAACTACAAAGCCACTTTTCTCGCTTTTGCACCTGCAAATTTTTTTATTAGTTCGGAATAATCTAAGTCCTTGCCAATATTATTTTCTATGGACAAAATTGCTAAATCTGAAAGTCGCTCCTGACACATAGTCGAACGTAAATAAGTTTTAATCAGCCTTAATTTACTGAAGCTTCGTTCTCCATTGGCGACCGTTACAGGTATGGTTAACAGAATCCGAAGTGCTGTCCACACATTCGGAAATATATCCTGCCAACCATTTGTTTTAATAAGTTGAAGAACTTTTATTGGTTCTGCTGATTCAATGTCTTTCAACAGTGGATTCAGGTGTAAAAGTTCCTCAACCAATTCACAACCAGATATGTCATATTTTTCCCCATCGGTTAAACTTATCTCTAAATTCTCACATGCTTTGTCCAATTTTGTCTTTTCAGGAATTTCTTTGATATTGTACAAAAATGACCATACATCATTAAATTTCGATAGTTGTAAAAATCTATTAACCAACGCATTTTCAATTGTATCGATCATGGGGTACAAGACGCTTATTTTAAACAACTTTTCGGGATCCGTTGGTGTCTCATCAGCGGCTTCGTATTCAAATAGTTTCTTTTTTCTTCGGATGCGGACTGGCTTAAAAATAATATCTATCCCAGCCTGAGAAGCAATTTCCGTAGCTGTTATCAGAGCAGTCGAATAATCCCTGTACTCTTTTACAAATTCCGAGCAGTTCTTCAGCAATCGTGAAGCGTTTGGTATATCCATTGTTTTAGACTGCATAGCCTTACTTACAATGTTTACTTGAAACAATATATCATACCAAGCCACCATTGTTATTATGAACTCAAATTGCTCCATATTCTGAATCAGGGACAAGGCCTCTGATGCTGCAACTGAGTCATTTGTTTCTTCGTGAAGTTCCAGAAGGGCGTCACGAACTGAAGAGTATTGATAACGAACTGCAGCGAGACTAGAAACTCTACTCTCCCAACGAGTTTCACAAACTTTTTTCAGCGATAGTGCTTCTACATGCTTGGATATCACTTCCCATCGCTTTGTTGATCCAGAGAATAGAACAAACAGTTTTTGAAGAAATCCGAACAAAGAAACCGATTTAACAGATGATTTGGCGGCATCTGCTATTACCAAATTTAAGCTATGACAACCACATGGATTAAAAAATGCTCGTGGATATTGCTTCAAAACTCTGCTTTGGACACCTTTGTTTACTCCTACCATATTAGATCCATTATCGTATCCTTGACCGCGACAATCATTCATATCTAAATCAAACTCTTGCACAATATCATCAAGAAAGAGGCCAGTAAGTCCAGCTCCCGAAGAGTCACTTACCGGCTTGTAAGCAATGAAACACTCGCGCACTTGGACTTCATCTTCATTAGTGTCAACAAAACGCAATGTTAAAGATAATTGTTCAATGTGACTGACATCAGGAGTGCAATCCAGTATGATGGAGAAGTATTTCGATGATTTTACCATACTCAAAATTGTATTTCGAACTTCACTTCCAAGTAAGCCGATCAACTCGTTTTGAATATGTTTGCTAAAATAGTGAACATTAGTCTCCTTATTAACAATACGGCGGAGGTGCTCCATTATCACAGAGTCAAATTTTCCCATCAGTTGCACTAAACCCAGAAAGTTACCATTATTAGGAGTATATAGTGCCTCAGATCCAGATCCTCTGAAAGGCAAATTATTACTTGCTAAAAAGAATACTATGGACATCATTCGTTCGAGGATAGCAACCCACCGTGATTTCTCGTCTTTAATCTGTTTTTGCAAATGCTTGTCAATTCCACTAAAATTCTTTAATCGACTCGACGCTTCTATCCAACTGTTCATGGCGTGCTGGTGATGTGAGGAAGTTTCGTGAGTTTTGAGACGCACTGATAAGTGCGACCAGTCGTCAAATCCATCTTTTCCTAAATTAGAGTGGGACATTCTGTTGAATAAACGGCAACAAAAACAATATACTTTATTTTCAGATTTAGAGTAAACGAGCC
This sequence comes from Podabrus alpinus, assembly GCA_932274525.1. NCBI lineage: Eukaryota > Metazoa > Arthropoda > Insecta > Coleoptera > Cantharidae > Podabrus > Podabrus alpinus. The sequence goes on along the minus strand of OW026456.1, from coordinate 65,187,575 downwards.
ATCTTCTTTTATAAGTTTCTCCATTTGGCATCACCCTTTGAAAATGCGTATTCGAAAAATGACGTCCGTCAGTTTTTTTTTGGATACTTGTCGTTGCTCATTTCGTTACTAACAGGACCACGAATAATTATTTCATCTATGGTTCTAGAGTTAACGAATGACCATTTCGAAATATCATCAATTTCACAATTAGTATTTTGATTTTGAAGAGGTGACAGAGATGGTATGTCTGGTGTACTCTCTGTAATATTTTGAACTTCAGAGGAAATTCCAGAAATAGTTAGATTATTTTGTGCATACTGCTCTTCATCTTCATGGGCTTCATCTGAAGAACTTCTATTATATAGGTCTTCTTCCGTCGCGTTTTGAACTGGTTCTGATGATGCCGATTCAGATGACTTCTCAACTCTAAAAAAAGTTGCCATCAATTTTGCAGCCTTTTCACTTTCGTCTTGCTTTTTTCGTTTTCTTTTCAAGTTTTGAGCGCCGGATAGTTTTTTTGCAGGTGGGGACATTGTTAATAAAATTTCTACGGCAGCGTGGTGAGGATATTTTTAAAATAATGCACTGGTAATGGTAAATTTTCTTTTGACACCTTTGGTTGTCCATTCCTATTATAAATAGAGGTATGGGGGTATGGCGGACAGATTGTCTACCAACAAAAAAAAAAATTTTTTATTATATTGGCAACTCTATTATTTTAAATATAGTTACATTGTTTACTGAATGAATTGTGTTTTTAAATAATATTTTTTCAAAATATTTTCTCAATTTGGCCCCTTTCCAACGGCGCCCGGCGCGGTCAAAATATTTTTTCAAAATATTTAAAAAAAAATTTTTTCAGCATATTTTCTCAATTTGGCGCCCCCCTTACAACGGCGCCCGGCACGACCGCGCCGGTCGCTCCGCCCTAGAACCGCCGCTGCTTAGACGTCTCTCAAACGATTGCAACAATTTTAATTAATAAATTCGCCCCCCCCCCCCATAAAAAATTCTGCGAATAATTTTGCTACGCCTGTGCAGTTTAAACGATTTCAATAGAATACTCAAACGATTGATACTAACTTAATTCAAACATTCGCGATGAAATGAGACATTTATTCATTTTTGGTTGTTTTTCAGTTTGATTTGTTGTAATTTGGTTTCCTTCAAATTTTTTTATTTTACTCTATAATTTTTTATATTATGATTTTCAGTTATAATTTTTGATATCTTTCAAAATATTTTCTAATTTTATTTTCAATTATCATTTACATTTCGATTACCTGATGATGCTGTAATGATACCAAAACATTGGGTTTGGCCCAAGAAGGTACAAAATTATGTACATATTTTTACCAAAACTTACAATTTTATTATTTCAATATGTATGCAACCTGTACTGCATTCAAATAATAGTAAAACAAACCTATACCTGTTATCAATTCTTTTGTTTAACAAAAATGCACCGACTTCCTTATCTAGTAAAACAATTATTTAAGATTATAGACGGGGTGAACTTTACATTCGCAACATAATATTTTAGATTTCATCGAATTTTTTTTACGTTACAACGCCCATTTGTACTTTAACATCGAACTTGAAACATCCCGTAAAATGAATTACTAGATCATGTCACGTTATTTTATCATTCGCTTTACCTTAAAAAATACAAAAAATTCTTAGTACCTACTAAAATACTTACATTGAATTAGAATTATTCACAATTTGCCAATTTTTTAGCGAAATTATTAAACCAGTAATTAACTAAGCTATCTAAACATTGCAACGTCGCGTCGCCAAGAGTAAAATTTGCATTCCCCTAGATCCCTAGAATAATAATAAAATATCCTAAATTCCCCTAGTATAAAATGACATAAATTTATATATTGAGAACTTCAAACAATAGATAAAAATATCGTAGAAAATAATTTTAAAGAAAAATTTTATATTTACTGGGAAATGGAGGTTATGCCCCCATTCTGATCGGAAAATTATCCCGATCATAACATATTAATTTAAATATTTACTTACCACTAATGAAAACACCTTGCCGCTTTCGCATGATTGTAATCCGATATGTCGGATTCCGTAAAACAAATTTAAATTTCTTAATTTATTAATATACAATAAAAGGTACAATTTATGAGCAAATTTGTATTTATTGTTTAAAAAAATTTATCTGTAGGCAATATATTATTCGATGGTTCAGAAAATATTGGTTAAGAAATTGGACTGTTCGATAGATATTTGTTTACATGAAATTTTAGGAGAGTTTAAATTCGCTCAGGAGGTCATATTTATGTATATCAAATAGTCCAATACTGGGTGCTTGACTATTTTGAAAAATCTGATTGGTAGTTCACAATAACCATTATTTATATTGTATTGCTTTTGTTTACGTGTAGTGCCTATATTATTTGTTTTCGAGGGATGTGATTATTTGCAATTTAAAAGGTTTAAAGAAACTCTCCTTCATTTCAATTCTTATTGTTGATCTTAAGATCGCTAAAAGCAATTTTTCAGGAAGAAACAAGCCATAAAATCGGCTTAATACTTTTTTTTAAAACCACATCGGATATATACCTTAAAATATTTATAAATAGTACTGATTATGGGTAAAAAAATTAATGTAAATAAAAAATAAATTATCAGTAAATTATAGCAAAATTTTAAGTCAAACGTTAAGTTAGAAAGAAGAAAACAAAATTTAAACATTCTTGTATATTTTTCAGAGACGTGGGGTCTTATAATAAAAATTATAGTAATATCTATTTATAGATTGTAAAGACCTATTTCTAAACTATAATTTTTTTAATTTTTAGAGTACCACCAATCAGGTTTACATTTACCAAATTACATTAATTCATTTGATTCTATATATTTTAATATTTCAAAATTATAGAACTAAATACAAACTGAAGGTTTCAAAGGTTGCGAGTGGCTAAATGAACGACCAATACTATTTACACCAAATCGATTCCATTTTAATTTTAGAAAAACTATTAATTTTTAATATTATTTGTTTGCGGTTGCTCTATTTTCAAGATATTGCACCGCTCAGACCGATTACATTCTTTGAAATTGAATTTGCGTTGCTCGGAATATCGGAATACCCACATGCATTAAATATTACTTTGATCATTTTTTTTGTGCATTTGTATAAAATTCACAAAAAAAAATATCATTAATATTTTATACACTACGAATGTTATAATGAAAATAGCAGTTACGCTAAACTAAGCGAAAATTAACTCGGAAACCAACATAGACTAACAGTACTTCGCGGTGTGCAATGTAGGGGGGGGGTCAATAACGGTAATTCAAATATTACAGATTACTCAATTTGTATTTGAAATTTTGTGGTTAAAATTTAGAAGCACGTCTTGTTTTGGTTGTGCGAATGATAAAACTTCAAGGTGAGAATGAACTACAAGAACAATAACAGTAACTTCCCTCTGTTATATAATAAATATTTTATTGGATGGATTAATTAATGCAAAGGAGAGTACAGCCTATTGTTTAAGAGATAGCTGGTCAGCACGCTGATTTTAAACCAACCCCTAAAGGATTCATGATCTTTGAACGTTCATCAAGCGTTCTTTAATGTGGGATTTAAACGTAAGCCTAGATAGAAAATTCGATAAACCCTACATTGTAGAGATCCTTCAAACTTTGCTATTTTGTGTGCAGGCACCGATAGGGTTTTACCATTATGGAGATTTCTATTATAGCTTTCAGATCTTTGGTTAAGGAAGCCTGTAGCAGGTAACTTGGGTGACACAATACCAAGAAGAAAATACTTGTATTTGTGTAGGGACTTCAGTTTGAAGTAGCTGGTAATACAAATTTTGTTGACATGGTCTTCAAAGATTAGACCGCAGTCTCATATAACACCAAGGTTTCCTGTCTTCCCATTGTAAAGAAACAGCAATCCAAGACAATATTGTGGATAGGGCCAAGACAGAATCCTCGAATGGAACACAAGTGAGAGTAGGATACCGGAAGCTGTTCGTGGAGGGAAAAATGTTTGCTTGGGGTGAAGGAATGGCTAATCTGGTGGCAGCAGAAACAACAATAACAGATCCAAAAAACTAAACAAGAAAAGAGCAGCGACCGCAACGTCTCAGGCGGGAGTCCCAAAGAATGAATCTGAGAATCGACAAAGATAGAAAATCTGGTACTAAAAAGGGCAAAGCGAAGACAAGAATTAATTAAGGTGGGAACATGGAACGTGCGAACACTTCTGAAATCCGGAAAAATAGATGAAGTAGCAAGCGAGGTTATAGGGTAAGGGATGGATGTAGTAGCACTGCAGGAGATAAGATGGAAAGGAAATGGCAAAATAAAGCAAAATAAATACACGATTTTCTTCTCTGTAGAAAGCCATCAGGGCAGAAATGGTACGGGTTCATCGTAACAAGCAAGGTCATCAAAGGTGTATTTGTATACAGCGCAATAAGTGGAAGAACATCATACATGAGAATATGCGCAAAGACAAACGTCTCCATTGTGAATTGTTAGACGACCTGGCGGCAATGGAAAATGGGAAAAAAATAAGATGAGAAAGGCACAAAATAGGCAAGAATGGAAGGAAATTGTCAGGACCGCTATAACACATGCAAATCTGTGAATAACAACATATGAATAAAACACAAAGGATCTGTAAATCCTGGAACAGGATAGCGATATTCTCCTGAATGCAAAGCTTAAAATAAAAACTTCAGTGCCGATTCATCGTAACTGTAGCAAGGCACTTTTTTTAGTTCATGTATTTCCACGCCCCATGGTTAACACGACACAAGAACAAACTTTTTATTTAATTGCTTAGAATGCTAAGACTAAAAAAATCTCAGTATTGCAGCGGTAGAAAAACATGGAAAGGTTTACCACATACATTAATTTTGTCGCATCCTGTAGTCTTGATAGAAATTATAAACCAAATTTCTTACAATTAAAATTAGACAGAAAATTTATTCTTAACAAGATTACGCTTAGACCCAACATTTAACCAACTATGTTATACGGTATAATAATATATGGCTATAGCTCCCAGTTAATTATACATGTAAAACTATCTTAATAACGCAAATTTAATTTGTTTTAACTTCAATGCTAATGACATATTTAATAAAACATTTAACGGAGCGTTAAGCTTCAGTTGATTATTGTCTTAAACGCGACTTTATGATGGCGCGGAATAGAACGGTAAAACTTATCGCACCTTTCCGCCTCATGGTATTCATCACCTATACTTTACCTTAAAGGCATTGTTATGGCACAAACTAGTCTTAAATTTGTTGTAATGCATTTTATTTTATGTTATTATTAGGTTTCCCTACTAAAACGAATAGTACATTATATAACAAGGGGGTAAAGTGCATCTTTTAATCCCGAATGTGAAGTTTATTCCCCGATCCTCTATGTTATAAATAGATACTTACTTCGAAAGTGTGAGCAACTAAAAGTCGTTTGGCTGAACTTTCAATTGTTCTACGCTATGAGCATAAGCAACTTGAACAATCTACACGACGTTGTTAATAGATAAACTTGCGAACAATTGTTTTATGCACTTGCATTTCAAAATATTCAACGCGCACTTATCGGCAGAGAATAACAATTCAGTTGACATATCTTTTAAGTGAAATATAGCTCAACATTTCTCTCTGTATTTTTTCTTGGTATATTTATGCAAAAAAACGTTCTTTTAACAGATTGAAAAGTTTTAATTACTTCATTTCTTGCGTTCACAATACTGATCCTGAATGAAATTTGAACTTTCTTGCTATTAAAAGAGTCTAAAAAGCGATATGAAGATAAAAATCTTTCTAAGCGGTTTGTCTCTGATTTGCGACGGCAAGTTATTTGTCGTAAGCCTCAATTCCTTCTCCGGTCTATCAATTTCGATATAATATATCAGTCACGTAATAATTTGTGCCGATTTTTAACCTATAGTAACGATTATTTTTAAACATACATACACTTAAAAAATTAAGGTAGACGTGCCCCAGGTATTTCTGAGAAAATCTCTCTAAAATATTTTACCAAATTTGTTACAAACTTGATTTCCTGTCTTGATGAAGACCGATTAAATGCTTCAATTCGTGATGATCCACGTCAATCAACTCGGGAATTGGGAATATGATGAATTGTGACCAATCAACTATCGTACGATATTTTCATTCCATGGTCAAAGTTCAAAAGTTGAGTGTTTGGGTACCATAAGTTTTGAGCAAAAATCAGCGTATTACCATTTGTGCTTCTTTGTTTGCTCGTCATCGTTTAGCTCGTCAACAACAGCGGCCGTTTTTGTCCCAAATTGTTACTGGCGACGAAAAATGGTGCATTTACATCAACATCAAGAATGGAAAGGAATGGCTGAGCCCTAACAAACAACCAAATCCTCATGCAAAAGTTGGTGCCCGTCCACGCAAGGTAATGTTGTGTATCTGGTGGGATAAAGAAGGCGTCATCTACTATGAATTGCTTCCGAGGAATGTAACCATGACTTCTAGGGTTTATTGTCAACAACTGCGTCGCCTGGAGGCTGCAATTCAAGAAAAACGATCGGCAAGGCATCAAGTGGTTTTGCAACATGATAATGCCCGTCCGCATACTGCTAACATTACAAAAGCAGCTATTCAAGACCTCGGTTGGGAGGTTATTCCACATCCGCCCTATTCTCCCGATCTTGCTCCATCAGATTTTCATCTTTTCAGCTCTCTATCCAACAATCTCCGCGAGATATCATTTAATAACGACGTTGCTCTTCAAAACTGGCTCGACAACTTCTTCACCTCCAAACCACCGGATTGCTTCAGACGTGGAATCGAAAAACTGCCAGAACGTTGGGAGTTAATCATAAACAATGCAGGAGAATATCTGATTGATTAGTTTATATTTATATTTTTTATATTTAAAAAATTTAATTTTAAATTTGAAAAAAACGCTACAAACTTACGCATCAACCCGATACAAAGATTGCACCAGAATTGCTGACTTTCGAAGTAATAGATTCCCCAGGAAACACACTGTCGTCATAATGTCGTCAATTATTGGTCAGTATAGTACCAATGAAGACGTCATCAAGGACGTCATTAATGACGACAATATGACCGGCGTATGTCACAGCCTAAAGACGTCAACTGATGACGCACCTTGTACGTCACTTGCGACGTCACTAATGACCAATCTATAGTCCATCTGGTTTTGGATTGCAGTAGAGGTCGCCTTGAACGGCAACTCAGATTTACACAGGGAAACGTCAAATAATTAAAATGTATGAGCGACAAAAAACAAATATCACTTATTTGATACTTGAAAAAATCAAGTTAAAAGTATTTTTTTATCAAATAGCAACTTATCTTGTACACATTTTTTAAATTTGCCAGAAACTTTTAGAAAAAAATATTCGAGAGTCATCAATCGCAAATAAAATTTCGGCAGTGTAAACGGGAATAAATTTTAACGAATCACGTTTCGAGTTCACAATTTTAGTACAATCTAGTTCTGCATTCTTAAAACGGATAGACTATAGTACATTACTCGGCGACCCGTTATTTCATATAAATGACGTAAAGCAAGGTAAAACAATTTCTTTTTAAAATAACCCTTCTCAAAAACAGGAAGTGGTACTAAAAAGGTGGAAAAAAAATAAAATTTTATTTTATTTTAGAAATTTCATCGGCACAAAAACGATGAACCATTTTTGAACCAACGGACAATTATAATTGTTCGTTGGTTCAAAGTGAATTATAATTATAATTTCCGGGTTAAATGTAATGGAACCTCGGTCCTACGGTTGGCGGCCAGGGTTGGCGCAACGCCGGCTACCAGTATATGCCCAATCATTGGCATCCTTCTCGGGGTTTGAACCAATCACAAGGCCGGATTTTTGACTTGCTGATAACTGAGGAGTATGCACCTCGCTAACCATCGACCAATCTGGAGCCCGGATTTTTCGAGATTTCGGACAAACGGGTATATCCTCCGTGGGACTTAGAAGAAATAAGCGAATAAATCTCCCCTCGCGACACTTGTGGTGAACTCGTACGAAACGTGTCCAAGCATCACAAGCCAGCTTACGAAGTTAGTTTTGAATTTTGTATATATGCTAAGTGTCGAGAGTAATTGACCCGGGATTTATTCTTTTTTGAAAACGTTCGTTAAAATTAGTAATTTTGTTGCTAAAATTATTTCCTTCTACAGTAATGCTTGGAATGTAATTCTAGTGGGATTCGTGAAATAAAAAAATTGAAAAAAGCGAAAAAAATGACTTTCAAATTTTCATCGCAAAATCGAAAAAATTTTCATCGCAACTTGTAATTATTGCCCAGCGGGGAGGGCTGTACTCGATTTTTGTACTCGACTTGATTGACATTTTTTCTTAATTTTCAAGTGTATTCAATGATTCTTTGTCTTCTTACTAAGCTAGTAATTACAAAAAAAGGGAAAAAAATATGTTTTTCGTGAATTTAAAAAATTCATCGCAAAAAAATCCGAAAACATCGCAAAAACGTGAGTAATTTTGATGCAAAAAATAATCCTTCTACAGTAACGTTTGGAATGGTATTCTACAGTGTTTCGTGAAATAAAAAATGGAAAAAAGCGAAAAAAATGTTTTTCAAACACGTGGGTTCGAGATCATAAAATACGTAAAAGAGTTCCTTTTAATTATCGTATTTAATGTGATGGAAACGCAGATTCAAAGAATATATATTAACTGTTTAATAATTTAAATTATTATACATTACCGATACTTTAGAATGACCAAACAATGATGTCATAAAGACGGCCTTTAATGTCGTCCTATTGTCGTCCCTGAGAATGACGTCATTTGTATGTCAGTTATTGGACACTATGACGTCGCCGACGAATCCTTTTAATTATCGTATTTAATGTGATGGAAACGCAGATTCAAAGAATATATTATATTAACTGTTTAATACTCGTAATATAAATTATTATAACCATCATTGCAATATTATAAAATAAAACGGATGATTTACCGATACTTTAGAATGACCAAACAATGATGTCATAAAGACGGCCTTTAATGTCGTCCTATTGTCGTCCCTGAGAATGACGTCATTTGTATGTCAGTTATTGGGCACTATGACGTCGCCGACGAATAATGACCAATAACTGACGACATTATGACAACAGTGTGTTACCTGGGTCTAAAGAAAGATAACATTTTCAGCGGTCTTGAAAAAAAAGTAAAAAAGTCACGCTGATTCTGAAGACGGTCCTGTCTGCTGAAAAGTAATTGATTTTCCCGTTGACAAAAACTTAAAAACTTATTTATTTAAATGCCTACTTTATATTAAATTTTGAATTTAAATATAATTTTTTTTATCCCTTTTAAAATGATTTGCTGGAAAATATACTTTACATCGTAACAAAATCTCCGAGTATTACTTTTGCTGTTCTTCTTTCCTTCTGTTTCGCAATAGTGCCAGTTGGAGAGGATAATTTCACGGTAACCGACACGGATGGCTGGCGTTATATTCCAGCACTGCACATAACTTCGATAAAATAATATGACTTGATGGTGGGGGGATTCAAATTATAAGTTCTTTAAATATTGGTAAAAGTTGAAGTTATCTTTGCAATTATTTAAGACTTTTAAGAAATTAGTTCTACTGACGATGCTTTGGAGCGAATCGTGTAATGGTGTTAATTTACACGAAACTGGAGTAAGATAGAACATCAATTAGATAAACTTTTCTAGATTTGCTAAGGTCCAGATTTTAGCAATTAGTGTATATTGTTGGTTGTGTGCTTTGTTTAGTAGACAACCGATGAGTTGTGAATATGTGCATCAACAAAGGAAATTAATTCAAACGGGCAAGAAAGGCGAGAAAACTTAATAATAAATTTAATTTTTATTCTGATAAAGAAAAGACTTTACGGAGTTTCCAATTAAGCGCAATCCTAATACCGTCTTCTTATAATTAACATAAAGCTGAAATTTATTCTAAACAAGATTAGGATTAAATACAAGGTTTAGCCACCTTTACAATCTGCAATAAATTATTAATTAGACACGTAGAAGTGTCTTATCCGTCGAGCATAATTTACGCTGCGTTTGGTCTGGCGCTTATATCATTATTAAATAATTATATCAAAAAGAACGGGTAATTATCACCTGTACAAAATATAGAGTTTGGGCTACCGATCAACTCTGGATTCTGTAAATTGAGCATTACTAAGAATAAAAGTGATTATCCCGGGGTGGCTCCCAAAATTCCGACGGCGGATATCCCACGAATTACAAAATTTTGGTGGTAGAAAATTCGGTCAAGATCAAATCCCGGTAGGAGAGTAATTCCGGCTAAATCAAAATCTCAGCAGTAGAAATTCCAGAAGAGACAAAATCCTGTTTTTTTGATCTTGCAGCGAAGTTCTTAATTATCAGATTGAATTAGAAACTTGAAGATTTTGAAAAGCAACTTCATTTGCTTAAAACGATGACGAAAGTATCAGTTTCACTATTAGAAGTGCATAAAAGACTAAGTATGCAGTTTTATAATTCCACATTCTGTTGTCAGGAATATAAGTTTCGGGAATTTCTATCAAAGAGATTTTTACCATGTCGGAGATAGGATTTTTTGGAATTTCGTACTTTCGGGATTTTTTCACATTTCGCACAAAAATGTAGACCCTCCATAAAAATATTACGTCATGTATCCTATTAATTCGTACCTGAACCCGCCCTTTAATTCTACATTCTACAACTTAAAAATTCTAAGTAGCAAAATAACGAAATTCCAAAAATTAACGTTATGGTTTTACAAGTTCTCCTCCCATTATCATGCAAGCCTGAACTCCCCCCCCCCGTTCGCGCGTTAGGTAATTTATGACATTATTCCTAGATGTATCGTGATGTGACTATAACGCCAGCTCCTTTACCAGCACCTTATGTAAAAAAGTATTCCCGCGGGGGTAGTAATTTTTAAACATAATAATAGTCAATGTGTATCCGTAACCCACCTGTGATTGCTAAATTTCTTTTTTAAGAACTTTTTAAAAACTATAAAACTTTTTTACTTTTGCTTTACGTTACTTTTTGAATATTTAACTATTAAATACTAGTCGGTCTTGGTTGTGCGGCCTAAAGGCCGCACTGAGTGTGTTGCGACAGCTATCTATCTTCTATATTAATATGTTGATTTTTTCACGTCTCACCTATATTTAAAATTTACACGACAGATTGCCTGACATTCATTGCTTTATTTATTTACAAAATGATATGATATGTTGATTAAAATTTACACAACAGATAGCGTGACATTCGTTGCTTCCTTGCTATGTTTCTTACCATATTATTATAGTATATTATGATATTAAATCAATGAGATGCGTTCTTGAGCGTGACGGACACATACACAAATTAAAGCTTTTATTTATATGTAGTGTTGTGATCACCTCCTCTTTTGTCGCTTTTACGGACAGAGGACGTGCGACAACAAATCGATGAGCACCTACCTTCTATTTACTCTTTTTGGCTCTCAGGGTGCCTACTATTAAGCTTTACGAACGTGATCGGAGGAAACACAAAAAGGACACAATTCAATAAAGAACAATATTTAATAAACACATAGTATGAAACAAATTAACAAACATTTTCTTAAAATAAAACACAAACGAACTCAAAATGGAAATATTAACTTAAATACCTGCGAGGTAATGCTTAGCTGTACGCGTGGTTCTGCGCACTTTCGTAATCCTTGGATCGTGGCTTCCAGCTTCTCCTGGAAAATTCTGTTCTTCGGATGATTCGGAATTCCTGTGATCGGATTCCGTCTTTCGTCGCCGTTCCAAATACTCGAGGTCGAGTGGAATGATTCTATGCAGTCCAATAGCCCCCAACTGTGGAGTACTAATTGGCTTGGTAGTGCTTAGCACTTGAATTCAAAATTTGAAATTTATTTTCATGGAGCAAATTTCCAACACAACTGGTCGGTTGCTCAATATTTGTGAACTCCCTTCACGGAGCAAATTATTTTGCGACCTTTCGATCGCTCGCAATTTTGTGAACTTTTTTTATCTTCGTTGTTTTTTTTACCAAGGTGATTCCTTCTTCCTTTTGCTTTGATGGTTCTTGCCCTCCATATTAATTTTTATTTATTTGACATCTTGTTTCCTTGCCTTCGCTAGCACTCGCATTTAAAATAACAATAACGAAACTTAATTTAAACTAACAATGCCTACTCCTAACAAATACAATTCTAAAATGCATGGCAACAAACAATAATTGTGTTCCTTTAAATGTATTGTTATTTCAATTAGCGAATTTGCACTCGTTCGCGGTAGACACAACAGTAGATAATAACAAAATTGTAATCAGTCGAGTAGTACGTCAATCGAGGTGGCCACCAATCGCCTAAGACAGGGCGGCCGATAGGCCGCTTAACTCTCTAGTACAGGGATGAGCAAATTTTTTTACCACGGACCAGTTACAAATTTAAAAATGTTGTGCGGGACGCATGTAAGAAACTTATGTTCATACAAACACATAATGATGAACTCAAATTATTTCTTTATTAACAAAATGAACCTAGTAAACAAAATAAACCTAACCTTAAAAGTCAAAATGTAAAATATTTGAAGGGGCCGCGGGTTCCTCATCCCTGCTCTATCTAAATATATAAAAGAGAAGATCTGTTTGCGTGCTTGCTTGCGTGTTTGTTTGTTCGCTATACGTTCCTAGACCCTTGGACGAATCTCAACCAAATTTTGCACAGTTATTTTGTAGCTCCAGGCGCAACTATTCGTGCATAAATGGGGAAGAAATTCGCGCGGGGAAAAAAGTTATTCGCTTTTTTCGAAAATCAAATCACAAGTTTGACAAAAAATTTAATTTGTCATAATTAATCTGACATACAGTCTGTGATTCAAAATACTGTCAACAGATGGCGGGAGGGCGGCTTTAATTCGAAAAATAAAAACCACACTAACAAATTAATCTGAATGCCGCGAATAAGACCGGAGCACTTTATATAGGTCGCAGAACTTGCCGGAACCACCACTTTGCGGAAGATTTAACTTTACATGAAGATGTAACTTTACGTGAAGATAATGTATGTATGTATGTATGTGTGTATGTATGTATGTATGTATGTATGTATGTATGGATGTATGTATGTATGTATGACAGATGACAGGTGACAGATGACAGGTGACAGATGACAGGTGACAGATGACAGGTGACAGATGACAGGTGACAGATGACAGGTGACAGATGACAGGTGACAGATGACAGGTGACAGATGACAGGTGACAGGTGACAGATGACAGGTGACAGATGACAGGTGACAGATGACAGGTGACAGATGACAGGTGACAGATGACAGATGAAGGCCGAACAACTATGGCCTTCACGGATCTATTATGGTCCGGTCTGTGAGGCCGAAGGCCGAACAACGATGGCCTTCACGGATCTATTGTGGTCCGGTCTGTGAGGCCGAAGGCCGAACAACTATGGCCTTCACGGATCTATTATGGTCCGGTCTGTGAGGCCGAAGGCCGAACAACTATGGCCTTCACGGATCTATTATGGTCCGGTCTGTGAGGCCGAAGGCCGAACAACTATGGCCTTCACGGATCTATTATGGTCCGGTCTGTGAGGCCGAAGGCCGAACAACTATGGCCTTCACGGATCTATTATGGTCCGGTCTGTTAGGCCGAAGGCCGAACAACTATGGCCTTCACGGATCTATTATGGTCCGGTCTGTGAGGCCGAAGGCCGAACAACTATGGCCTTCACGGATCTATTGTGGTCCGGTCTGTGAGGCCGAAGGCCGAACAACTATGGCCTTCACGGATCTATTATGGTCCGGTCTGTGAGGCCGAAGGCCGAACAACTATGGCCTTCACGGATCTATTATGGTCCTCCCCCTGTGAGGCCGAAGGCCGAACAACTATGGCCTACTCGGATCTATTCTGGGTCTAGATGGCTAAGGGCGGCGGATGCCGCCCGTGCCAGCTAGTATAATAATAAAAATAGTTACAGAGGCTTTGTGTGCAGAAAAATGATGGCACCAACTAAAAAGTACGCGGGAGGGGGGGGGATTAAAAAATACATTTATTTATACTAATTGCATGATCAACTTTTGCGAAGCAAGCGGCATGAAGCCGCAATAATAAATTATCTCGCTCTTATACCTCGCACCCAATATCTGAATCAAGAACTTCTTCACTTCACGAGCTAAACGACTCCAATTTGGTTTATTTTTGAATCTTTCATTATTAAATATAATTAATATCCATATTGAGGGTCGTCCATAAAGGATGACCGTAATTTTCTCCGACTTTTCAATCCTTCCCCCTTGCCCCACTTGGTCAAAATCTTCGGACCCTCCCCATGAAACGTTCTATGTTCACAAATCAAAGACTTCTTCCCCTCATTTGTCTAAAATCGAAATTGACACGCCATTGTTGATACATTTGGAATTTACGGAGTAAATAATTAGTTTTACAAAATATTACACAAGTTTTTCAGAAATTCCAAAAATTGGATTTTTATGCGGACGTCACATTTTCTAAACCTCTCCCTCCACCCCAGGCGAGGACGTCCTTTATGGACGACCCCTTGTCGAGGTGCTCATCAATCGAGGTGGCGACTAATCGCTTAAAAATTTAAAATGAAAGTATAATTATAAAAAGCAGTTAAAAAGGCTTTGTGTGAAGGTAAAGAACGGCACCGGCAATAAAGTATGTGTGTAGAAGGGGGGGGAGTTAATATAATTTTTTTGTTTAATAATTTTATTTTTGATTTAACTAATGTAAATAAAACTCCATCTAATAAAATACATTTATTTATATTTATTGAGTGATCAACATTTGCGAGGGTGGCGGCCTAAGGCCTCAATAAGTAGCTCCGCCTACGGCCTCGCACTTAGATCTCTATCGAAAGTTCATATTTGCTAATTACACTAAAGCTAAGTTAAAAATTTGTCTTCAACAGACACATTGACTTGTTCCTAAACGGCAAAACGAAGATTACCTTCAAATTAAAACTAGGTAATTGTCTCATGATTCTAAGAACCACTCCATGTATTCGTTGAAAACCAGCTCTGCTGAACGGAGACTATTTTCGCCGTATTAAATTGTAATTTAGAGAACTTTGTATTCATGCCTTAATAAATTTCCATTATTATTATTATTATTTGCTGCCTTCCTCGGATTAAACTAAATCTAAGTTAAAAATATACAATACGTGAAGCTAGCGGCTCTCATAATTAGCTCGGCCTTCGGCCTCCCACCTTACATCTACGTGAGAGCTTCTTCACTTTACGTGTTTAACGACATTATATCACCATAAACATTATTTCAGGTTGGTAATAAATAAATGTACCATATGATTCGAGGTGGGAGGTCGAAGGTCGAGCTAATTCTGGTGCTTCTTCAAGAGCTTCTTCACTTTACGAGTTTAAACATTCCATAAACAAACCATAAACATTCTTTCATGTAGGTAATAATTGAATGAACGGACTAATCTTAGTTAGTCTAAACTCTTGACAGTGATTCGAGGTGTGAGGCCAAAAGTCGAGCTAATTCTGGTAGATTCATACTTAGTGTTGCGAAATAAGCGGCCTATTTTTCTCTGTCGCTCTTTGAATTCAAATGTCGACAGTTTACCGATATATCTATCAAGAAACCGTCCTCTCCTTCTCTTGCCATCGACTTTCCCTTACATCACGAATTTCTCAGTTCCATATCGTTCAATGGCATATCCGAAGAACGTGATTAAGCGCCTTTCTATTGTTGACAGTATGCGTTTCGTGGTATCGATGGTTAACTCTCGGAGAAATGATGTACGTATTTGTCCATGTGGTTATCCAAAGAATTCACAGCTCGCAAAGGCTTCGATTTCTTTGTGACATGCTGCGATTATACTGGCCAGGTTTACAGGCACTCCTTTTTAGATATATAATTTTATTTCTCCTTCCTCTTATGTCGATTCTGGTCATTCTTTTAACTTTTTAAAGGCCTTTAAACTTTATAGAAAGACTGGAATAACATGATATCGTTAATTTTCATTGACTAATTTAGTCAATGAGTGCGTTGCTTCTAATGCTGTACACCTGCTATGATTCCGGAAGGCAATGGCAAACCACCAAGGTGTAATCTGCCTAGTACAGCTTCTCAGGAGATGAAGTGCATTACACTTCCCGTGGTTCACGGGTGCGGATTTTTCATCCGAAAATTGAAAATTTCTTTGAGATTCGGAAAGCTGAGGGTTTGAATAGTCGTTTTAGTAAAACATTTTAGCAAAGAAATCGTCAACTACCCGTGTATTAACGGAAAAGTGTCGGCCACGCCCACCCTAAATTTCGAGTAATTTTCGATTTTTTTGGTGTGCATTCGATTCGAAGGTTGTTCCATTGTCAAATCCTATTCTCCGGGCCTTCCGCTCCGCTCCATTAGGTCCTCCGAGCTGTTTTGACAATGGTTTACTTGGGCTAAACATACTTGAGGAATATTAATCCACCCCAACCGGGATCCTAGAAAAGCGGGATCCTATAAATCCTAGATATACTAGCTTTTAAAAGTATATGCGGTATGCGGCTGTAAACTTTCAAAAAAAATCCCAGAGATAACTAACCCAATTTATAATCGCAACTTCTACTGAGCAAAATTCGCGATGTAATATTCATAACAATAAAAATATACACAAAATATAACGCCCATATAAATTAAAGGACCTAATAATTTATTCGGAATTTTACCTACTTAAAAAAGTACTTTTTGTGCCCTCGACCCACCCGACGAGGCGGTGGAACTTACATATAGGATTATAGAAACCCTTGACCATCGGTGGAGATTACAATCGCCCGTCTTATCTAGTACATATAAGATCGATGAACCACGTTGAACCGCCAATCAACCCTTAATGGAGATCTAAGTGCCAGGCCGAAGACCGAGCCAATAATTGCGGCCGCAGGCCGCCTTACCAACTAGTTTGGAATAACCAAGTTTTCATTGTTTCGAGATTTAAAAAGTCCCAGATAGGATTGAACACAATCTCTTTATATGAAGTAAATCTTTCTGTAGTAAAACTGTGTGTTAAATAGTATGTTCTTGATTAATATCATGTCGTAAGTAACCGATTCAAGATTTTGTATTTAAATTATTAATGCCGTATTTAGCTTTAACGTTTGAATACCGCTTCATTATAGCACTATATATTACGTATATTGATGGGTAATCAAGATAATTTTCATTTATTCCTCTTGAGAACAGTTTTAAACTCCATTCTGATACATCATTAGCTATAATTGGAAATGTGGGCGATACTACGCATTGAAGCGTTGTTTCAGTACAATCACTAAAATTAGTCCTCTTGTTTTATAACAGTCCTTTTGGAAAATTACATAATTTGATTTAAAAAAAAATTGCCTGGACTGTGGGTTTTTATAGGATATCGATATGCGACAAGTGGGCTGCCGTAATTGGTTAGATAATATGATACAATATTTTATTTTATATTAAATTTTAATTTTGTCTCTAAGAAAAAAATGCTGTTAAGCAAATAATCCTAGCAAAATACATTTGTTGAGAAACTCATCTGCACTTCTTACTTACGGTAATCTTGAGAGAAAGCATTTCTTACAATTACCGAAGCCGTCTGTAGTTTAAAGCCAATTGTCATTTATTTAAACTGCACTCAAAAGAAAAGCAAAATAACTTCGCTTCCTTTAGTAAATCAAGTTGATTTAACTTTAGAGTAAAGTGAACTATAAAAAATATAAACATTTACTGAAAACGTTGAGGAAAATTCGTGAATGTAGCTTGTTTTTCATAACAGTGCATGTTGTTTAGTCTGGGAACTAATAACAGTTTCCACGCGTTGAATATTTCTACTTACGAGAAGCTTAAATGTCTTGAGATTTTTTATCTCTCCTTTGGTTAGGATGCCTATCGGCCGCATTCTATAAAAATAACGGTTTTCAATTATTTTTATAGTAAGTTTTGCATTATACGCTAGAATATGGAAATTTAGTTTTATCTTTTGGGAGTCCCCTAAAGATTATAAGGATTTATTTCTTATGCTTAATTTTTGCTGGATCCGTCTACGTTATTTTAACTACCAGATTTGTCTGCCGGGTACTGTATATAAATGATATTGCAAGTTTATACGAATCTTTTACATAAAATTTCATCTCGAAAAATTTTTCTATTTACGAACACGCGAATCCATAATACATGTGACAAACAATTTTTTGTAATAGCGTTTCTCACATATCCGATTGTAGTATACAAGGAGGATAACAATGAAGAATGGAATGAAAGTGGGTATTTCTAGAATTCCCATCTGATGAATGTTAATTCGCAAAAGGAGCTTATATTTTGGTATAATATTATTATACGCGGCGTTGAAATATCACCGACGAACTATTTTAATAAATCTTGTCGCATGTATACCTATGTAGGTAAAAAATGACGGTGAAAAAAGAAAATACGGAAAATATTTCAAAATTAAATATTTTCGAGTAAACGCAGTTCACGTAATCTTGAGGGACCTCCTTAAGAATTTATTGTTCCTGATAGAAACAAATGGTGTTGCCATCTCGACAGAAAAAAATAACGAAATATAAACGGATGATCACTGCAATCGAATTCAATAAAATAAATAAAATACACTACCTACTCAATTTCATTTTCTACGTGCCTCCTGGACAAAAGGAAAGCTCGCACAATGGATAATGAAAAGTTCAGCATGAATCTAATCACTATTTAGGTAATATAAAGCATAAAATGGTACAACAAAGCAATTTAAATTTTCTTTTATGTAAATTGTAATTGGTTATTACGAGTGTCTGTTATTCGGGAAGTTCTGGAATTTATAATTTAAACGAACTATATACCTTAAACCAGGATTGTGGATTTCAGTCTCATGATTAGCCGAAAATGCAGAAAATGCAACATTACCTATTTAGATGAGAAATACTCGGAACCACAAAGCCACGAAGAGTACATAGCCGCCGTAAACTGATTCCAAAGCTGCAGACCAAAGCGCGTGGTTTTCAAAACAGAAGCTGCTAGTCATATCGTAAATACCATGCCGCAAGCCAATTTGAGTGTTTTCAAAGTAGATAATATATTCCTGGATAACATACATGAGCTTTGATTTATTTTGATAACTTTTAATTTGAACGAATACGTGCTTACCAATTTAGCGACACAAACCTGGTCGGATGTAATCATAAGAGAGCGACATTCAAAGTAATGGCTAAATAGTAGATAAAATCTATTTTAAAGTTAAATAAAACTATTATTCTGTTTATTGTCCTAATGAAGCCGTTATCTAGTATGTTTTTCCTCAAAATCAAATAAAACATTAGAAGCAACCTTCTCGGCTTCTATACGAGGTACAGAAAAAACCTTATAATCTGGCTCCGTGTCCGTCTGTCCGTAGGCATGATTTAAAGCCAATTAGAACTTCCAATCTCCTATCCAATGGAGCATGCGCATTAGTTACTAACTAATGGATACTAACTATAAATTATAATCATAGTAGCGTTGTAACAATAAATTGGTTACTTATAAATTCATAAACATTTTCAGGAATTATAATTTATATAAGAATTGATTGTCTCACTTATTGAGTTAAGATGCAATCTCCATCTTTTCGAAGAAATTTCAGACAAAGTAAGCTATTCGAAGGTTGACCGTCATAAACTCGGGTACACAAGAAGCAGGTACAGTCGACTCTCGATAAATTAAAACTCAAGGGACCAGAGAAGGACCAGAGAAAAATTTCAAATTACCATTAATTATTACCAAATTATCGAGAGATTCAAATTAACGAGTGTTCAAATTATCGAGAGTCGACTTCGATTTTGCCACACTTCGGCTCTTTTCATTACCAAAGAGCGAAATTTAAACGAACATCAAATTAATCAGATTCCCTTCATTTTTCGGGTGCTAAATGGAGTTTGTTCCCATCTCGTAAATGTCGACCACATAGATGCTGAGGTGAGCAGGTCCTAGAACTAATTTATTTACTTAGTTCTACGAGCATTTGGTTTTTACATCTTTAGGTAGCATTCTAGGCTGTCCTTCGATGTGCCTGTACCAATATTTTTATTGTTATGGTGACAAATCATTAACAGCAGAGAGGCCGACGGCTTTAGGTGCCTTCCGAAACACGTAAACGGTCAGTAAATTTTAGACTGTATAATTTTAGACCCCGTAGTCGAACCGAGGGATCTTGCATTAGTAGTTGATCTCACTAACATTCAGGTCATGACCGTCGTCTATTCTATTTCGATTTTAATGATATAAATAAATGAAAACGATTTTTATTGGTTTGAGAATCTATTTATTAATAAATTTATGTGATTAACGAAGGGAGAATGATTTTTTTTATACAATTTTATAATAGTTTCTTTAGGGATGCCTAAGTGGCAAGCTTACTTGAGCGATTGTAATTTCCACCTCTGTCAAGGGTTCCTATAATTCCATATTATGGAAATTCAACCGCCGTATCGGGTAGGTAGAAGGTGCAACGATGTAATGTTTTAATTACCAAGCCTGTATGTAATGGTTTTGTAGGTAAGATTCCGACTATTAAATCCGAATTTTAAAATTACGTTAGTTACCTGTCGAGGTTTCATTAGCTTTGCTTTTTTTCGCTTGATTATTTTGTGAACTTAAGACGATTGTGCATAATTTTTTAAATATATTTTGATTGCTTTAAATTTTACGTTAGTGAACAGTTTTTCACAGTTAGCATTTTTAGTTTATTTTTGAATTGTTTTTGTAGCAGTGAACTGCTACTTATTAGAAGAGTATGCATTTAAAGAGTATGCAAAGAAAATATTATATAATTAACATTGATAATATTGACATACCTTCAATAGGTGATTGCAATAAATCCGAAATACAAGAACTACTTGTACTCTTATAAAACAATTATTTACAGGATCGATTTTGTGTCAAAAAAGGTTAAGATTTCAAAGCAAATGCGAGCTGACGCGAAATCTCATTTCACGTTTTTGGTGGTTATTGTTTGAACTTCGGACATTTTTTATTTACTGAACATCGACAATAAATTAAAAATAATCGGGAACTTGAAAAAAGTTAAAATTTAAAAAAAGGAGAGCTGGTGCGAAATATCATTTCACGATTTTCGTGGTTATTATTAAACTTCGGACATTTTTATGTATTCAGAACATCGGCAATAAATAAAGAACAATCTAACTTGAAAAACGTTAAAATTTAAAAAAAGAGGGGCTAACGTGAAATATAATTTCACGGTTTTCGCGCTTATTATTGGACTTCGCACATTTAATTCTTTAAGAACATCTAGAACAAACCGAGAACAATTTGGAACAAGAAAGAAAGTTTAGATTTCAAAAAAAAGGGGGACCGGCAAGAAATTGTGTTTGGAAATTGAAGCAATTGAGAACCAATGACGAACAATTTAGAATTACCAAAACCTTCATTTTTAGGCTTCTATACAAAGTATCACAAGAAGCCTTATTATTGAATGAAATTATTTTTTTAATCTGCCTATTGTGGCGTTATTCATAACTTTAACTTTCTGCTTATGAATCATCGGTGAAAGCTACATGCCAAACTTTAAAAAACAATTTAATCTAAACAAAAAGTCGAATAAAATTAAATAATTTTGTTAACTCCTCCTTAAGGTATTGACTCATTGCATATCCTTATCGGAATGTCGTAAGCTCTAGTAACCGCTCGCTTATTAATTGCTTTCGTTTGTAATTTTGCACCCCGCAAAAATAATCTAGAGAAATACAGATTTGCATTGTGCAACTAAAGTGTCGGTATCACATTCCCAGATATTTTTACAATGTTGCTTTATATTTGTCATTATCTGAAAATTTAAAAATAAAATGGAATTCATTAAAGAACTATTTCCACCATCTGTTCTCCTTCAGGCATAAGAAGAGAAAACGGGGGTTATCTAAAAGGGCCTCCCATCTTTTGCATGATAAATTTAGTTTATTTCAATATTTAAGAACCTATAGAAAATGACAGATTTCTTTCAATTGAATATTAATTTCATAATTTTGTTTTTAGAGTTCGGGCGAGTGCTAAAACTAACAAGAAAGAAAGATTCTGCATATGTAAGTATCTAAATTTATTTTTATATTACTATTAATAGCTAGTAGCTGAATTTATTTTGCTCGACATACGTTTTTCTTTACATTCTTCAATTTATCAATGAGGAATTTACTGGGCGCATTAACATTAATTTTTCCACCATTACTCATAAGTTCATTTATGGGTTTCCATTCAATTGCCTGGATTTCATAAAAACAATTAATGGTGAACTTCGTGTTAGTCGGAACCCCTTCGATTATATACAAACGGAGGGGATGTTTACTTTTGGAGCCCTGATACTCAATATAATAATCATCCCTAATGAGATCTTTAATATTGAAACCGATCTCCTCTTCCACTTCTCGAATGGCACAGCTAACAGGATCTTCAGTCCGGTTTAGCTTTCCTTTCGGAAAACCCCAAGATTTTGTCGCAACAGCCGACTGTACCATCACAACGTGTGAAGCATTTGTTGATAATATAGCTGCACCATAAGTCGGCAAACTATTTTTGTAGATCATCCAATTTTTGTAACAGTCCTCCAAGCCGTTAAGATAAATCCGTAATGATGGCTCAATATTATGAAAATGACAAACAAATGCGTACAAAGTGCATTCCTCTACAGCCATGCTAGCATATATATGTTTGTCCAGATAATAATAATACGCCGTTTCAAATCTGGACAATCTACTTATATAATCATCGTCGGGGTAATCTCTCAGAGCATAACTTTCGATTAATTCCATCGCAATATCTTTTGGGATAGAACAATAAGTATTTCTTTTCCGACGTTCCTTTGGTGTGGTTCGTTTTAGTTGGTTGTCCTTCATAGTGGCCAGGACACGTCGGTTACTAGTAGGTGGCATTTTGTCACAGGAGTTGCGACTGCTTGATTGTGCCCGATGATTATCATCTTTATTGTACCAAGAAAATATTTCATCGATACGATAAAAATCCTTACCATTTTTTTTATTTCCGACTTCCTTCCGACGTTCCTTTGGTGTGGTTCGTTTTAGTTGGTTGTCCTTCATAGTGGCCAGGACACGTCGGTTACTTGTAGGTGGCATTTTGTCACAGGAGTTGCGACTGCTTGATTGTGCCCGATGATTATCATCTTTATTGTACCAAGAAAATATTTCATCGATACGATAAAAACCCTTACCATTTTTTTTATTTCCGACTTCCTTCCGACGTTCCTTTGGTGTGGTTCGTTTTAGTTGGTTGTCCTTCATAGTGGCCAGGACACGTCGGTTACTAGTAGGTGGCATTTTGTCACAGGAGTTGCGACTGCTTGATTGTGCTCGATGATTATCATCTTTATTGTACCAAGAAAATATTTCATCGATACGATAAAAATCCTTACCATTTTTTTTATTGCTTGTGGTGCTGGAGCATTTTGAAGCAAGTATGGGTGAAGCTTCTGTCGTGATATTTTCTGGTGTCACGGGTTTCGAAGATGAGGCTCTATTTAAATTTAAAGGGTTTTCTTTTTGCTTGTTTCGAGTTGCTATATTGTTTTCCTTTTCTTTGATGTGGTCTTTATTATACCATCTAAATATGGTGTCGATACTCTTAATATCCCTATCGTTTTTGAAAGATGTGCAAGAATTCCTGATATTCGACATTTTGACAATATTAGATACTATGGTTGGAGATTAGATAAAATTTGCGAGGTTTAACGATTTGATCATAATTATTTTTTGTGCGATTTGTCTTATATAAAGTTTCTGAGCAACGGATTAACGGATTAACGGATCATCCTATCAATTTTGTTGATCCGTTAATAAGATCATCTAATTATCCAATGCGTGAATCGTTAATATGTATGTATATCAAACAAGAAACCATTTTTACAGATTTACCTTGGTGATTTAAAGAACCGCTACAGATATTTATTGACATTTCCATTCCACAAGTAGAAGAATAAATCAATTTGAATTTAATAGATCATATAAGTAAAAGTTCATCCGTCTGTATGATATCGACGATGTTCTAACGGATCTAAATTTGCGATTCCTTGTATTTATGAAATCAAAGTGATCCAATGGAAAACTGTACATGAACTTAAGAGGCAAGAAAGACAAATTACATTCAACATTCCAGTTTTGCCGTTCATCTGATTATTCAATCGGTTAATCATCCGCATATCCATTAATTTGTTGATCAGATTTTTTGATATTTTTATCACATTATGATGCTGAAGTATAAACATAAAATGATGTTTTCAGTATCATCATATCAATTTCATTGATCCGATTATACGGTCATCTGATTATCTAATCAGTTAATCCGTATATCCGTTGATCAGATTTTTAATAAGCTCTCCACATTATGATGCTAAAGTATAAATATATAAAAGGCTTATTGCTATATTGCGTATAGAATCTTAAAACCGTCAAGTGCAAGGAAATTTTCTTATCTTGCTCCGAGTTGATTCTTCCAAAAGGTAGTCGTGTATCTAACATAAATAATTCATCAAAATTTTAGTGTATATCGTTGTGGTGGATGTGCCGAAATATTCTTTTGTTCTTGCAGTCCTTTTCTATCCATTTCTGGATGTAGGCCTCCCAACCTCTTTCAATCTCATTCTATTTTCAACTACTCTCCTCCAGGTCAACTCCGCATGTTTTTAGGCTTTTATACGTAGTAATATAGAAAAAGACTTGTTGTCTGGCTCTGTGTCCGTTTGTTCGCATAATTCAGTGTCAAATAGAACCAAACAGAAATTATAACGCTCCAAACCCTTAGGCTGCCTACAGACTGATCAAGCAAAAACGTTGTGCGACAAAACGTTTTTGCTTGATCAGTCTGTAGGAAGCCTTAGTCAATCATTGCTCTGCAAATTACGAGCCGATCAGACCATATTTTTACGAGCGAGAAGTTGATTTTTGACCGTGAACGTGCGCAGGTCAAGATTTTGAGTCGATCGGTAATCACCAAAAGGGTGAATTTTGAAAATAAGGGTTGCGGTTGTGTAAACGGATGGTTTGGTCGAAAAGAACCTGAATCTGCGAAAAACAAGTGCCGATGAAAAATAAGTAATAGAATTTTGCAAGCACACGAAAATTAATTTTCACCAAATTTTGAAAATTGGGACAAATAAAGGAGAGTTTGGATCGATTGAGCGAATGTGTTTTAAGTTTTACAAACTTTTTATAACCGTGCGATTATATAAACTTTGGACGGATAAGAAATGATGCAGGTGCGGGCGGTTACATCATTTTATGTATTGTAATTGAATGTTATTTGGAGTGTACACAAAATTTAGTTTGATGAACTATTTTTTTATAATAGTTAAATAGGAATTATTGATGATCTAACAATTTTGTATAACTGAAAGAAATTAAAAAAATGATTTGGTTACTAATTTCATAAATTGGAATTTTATTTAATGTAATAAAAAATTGAGAGCGTATTAAAATTTCACAAAAATTTGCAGGTTATATTGAGCTATAATAAATTGAAATTGATTGAAAACCAACGCTTCAAATAAAATAAAAATCTTAGTTATCGAGTTCCATTATGGAACACGGCAATATATTAGATCAGAGAACCTTCCGTAATCTTTTGAAACGGGGGGGGGGGGGGGTTGTAATTTTTGCATCAAACTTTACAAAATTCCCGCTCCCATCTTCTTTTTTTTTCAGCCCTTTTCAAACCAATTCTGGATGTAGGCCTCCTCAAGTTCCTTCCACCTTGTTCTGTTTCCCGCTCTTCTTCTCCAAAGCAGTCCCGCATGTCTTTTCAGGTCGTCGGTCCACCTCATTTGCGGTCTACCGCTCGCTCTTCCACAGCCAGCTATGGACGCCACTGCTGTAACCTTGTGTTCCATCTATTATATATTTGTCTTGCGCTGCAAATCACCATTTCAGCGTCGCCACCATCTCACGTATGTCTCTTACTGTGGTGTTCATCCTAATCCATTCATTTCTTTTTCTGTCTCTTAGGGAGATCGCGAGATTGTCGTTCCATTGCTCTTTGGCATATTGTGAGCCTATCCATGTTCTTTTCTGTGAGCGTCCAGGTTTGTGACCCATATGTATGTAAGTACCAGGGGTATGCACTGATCATAAACTTTGGTTTTCATTTGTGGGGGATTGTTTTGTTCTTGAGTATGTAGCTCGGTTTTCCGAACGCCATCCATCCCAGCCTCACTCTTCTAACGACCTCAGCCACTTGATTTTTTTTATTTGACTTGATGATTTGTCCCATGTATATAATTGAGGAGACTATTTACAAAGACGGACGTCTCCATGCCATGTCAATTTTCAGTAGAGGCAATTTTATACTGTGACTGTATCATGCACTAAAAGTCGCCGTTTTTTTTAAATTTATAAATTCGCGCTTATAAAACACGCTTCTAACGAATTAAGATTATGTTTTGTTTTGTTGCACTTTTTTTTTACAAGTTACACTCATCAGCATAAGCTTGGTCCTGATTGGTCGAAGTGGAGATGCCCTTTAATGTAGAAAACCGTAGGTGGATACGTCCACTTTTGTAAATAACAGTAGTTTTTAAACTTAATTTTATATGCTTAATGTCTACTTTTTATACTAACATGTTATACCATTCTATGCGCATCACTATAAAGAACAGAATGGCACATCAAACTAAATTTTTGTGAAAAATGGAGATGTCCGTGTTTGTAAATAGACTCCTCAATTATATTCTATTGTTTGTTCCAAATTTTCTTAGTCAACTGTGACATTTAGTCTATCTTCTGTGTTGGTCATGACCTTCGTTTTATATTT
This sequence comes from Podabrus alpinus, assembly GCA_932274525.1. Classification (NCBI taxonomy): domain Eukaryota; kingdom Metazoa; phylum Arthropoda; class Insecta; order Coleoptera; family Cantharidae; genus Podabrus; species Podabrus alpinus. The sequence goes on along the minus strand of OW026456.1, from coordinate 65,160,761 downwards.
GTTGATGTTTAGGCCAACTTTCTTGGAGCTTATATTAAGGTCATTCATAATATTTGCAGATATTCCTTCTCGGCGATGATGACAATATCATCTGCATATCTGAGGTGGCTGAGACGATCTCCATTCACATTTATACATTTTTACCATAGTGTCACCTTGTCTTACTCCTCTTTTTAACAGTATTGGATTTGTTTGTATAGGCTGTGTTTTTGTTTGTATAGGAATGTAGAGGCTTAGATTGCTTAAATATTTTGATGCAGATGTTGTTCCTGAAGCAGCTGACCTAATAATTGTCGAACGTTCCCTCTTATTAATCTTTGAGCTTTCTGGTTTTGAACGGTTTTTACCATATTTATTTTCCATTTTTACGAAATTATTAATGACCTTCGGTTATCTGGTTGTTTTTCTTTCAATTGTTCATTGGAAAAGCTTTGGTCTATAAGTAGATATAAAGCAATATCTAATTGCTTTATTTATGCGGCCCAAAGGCCGCGCTGATAGACCAGTTAAATTTAGCGTTATATATAAATCTAGACAATTGCATTTTTAATAAATTATTATATCAATCCTACTAAATAATAATAAATTTGTTAATTAATAATTGTGAGGTTTTTTACGAGGTTATTTTAAATTGTTATAATTGCACACTTCTCTTATTTTTATTTCTGACGCGTTTTAATCCGAAGCGATCTTCATCGGACACAATTATTAAATTAGAAAATTATGATATGGTAAATTTAAAAAGATTTAAAATTAAAAAAATACGAGAAGAGTGCAATTTTGTTAATTTAATAAATTTGAAAACAAAAACTGAGTAAATTAAAATTGTTGTATATGCGTATGCAAACAGGCAACAGGCATAAAAATTATCTTAATTATCTAATTCAAGATTCTCGCTCTGATTGGCGTTTTCTCCATCCTGATGATAAATATGTAGTATATCCGAAAAGATAACTTTTAAAATAGTAGACGGATACAATAAGTGATGGTTTATATAGGCGACCCATTGGGTTCCAAGAGGTGCACAGCAACTCGACGTAGGAACCTTCTGCACAGTAAAAGCTCGTATAAGATTTAAATAAAAAAGTAAATTATTAAAGACGATCTTCCAATTTTCATTATATTTTTATTGTGCTACAGGCGGCTTAGCGGCCGCCTTCAGCCTTCTACGATATGATTGTCGGCCTTCAGGCCGCACTTAGGGAGATTTCAACCATAAATGTAAACCGTAGTATAGTTAGTATTTCGGCCCCACTCAGGGTAAGTCAAATATTGGTTATAATAATTATTCTAACGAATTTCAACAATACCATGGTTGCTCATTCTACGGCTTACTTGGTGGATCGTGAGCATTCATAGCGTCGCGTCGGTCGCAGTGATTTTCTTTATATAACAGGATTGCAACCTTATGTGAAGTATTGACAAAATAGACAAAGTCTATGTAATGGCTTAACCAATTTGGTATGATGAGTAACAGGCAATCTTCCTCTGGTTCAGAACTCAGGTTGAACTGTGTGTCCCCTAATATGGGATAATATTAAGCTTGAGGTATTAACAGGTATTTTATTTCGTAATTTTACTTTTTAGTTCTGAAACTGTACTAAAATTTCATCATGCAATTGTTTTATCAAATACGTAAGTAGTTTTTCAATTGGAAAATTTAAAAATTTCGTCGTGATATTTTAAAACCTTTTTACACAAAACTATTAGTAATTCTTTTTGCTTTTCGAGGAAAAGCCGGAAAAGTTTATGAAAAATGCTTTCGTAAATTTGACACGTAACTGTTTTTACGAGCAATTCACAAGCTCATCTTTCTAAGTGAAAGATTTTAAAAAGCTATTAATTTTTGTGACATTTTCGCTTGACCGAACTACCAACTTACAGAAGACTTAAAAAAAAGCGTAAGTGACACAAAAGTTCCTATAATTAGATTAAATATAAAAGTATGTACGAGGTCTGTCGAAGAAAACATTTTCGTTCATCAATAGACAAGAGTGTAACTGACAAATTTGGGCTTTACATACATCAATCTGCTAAACAATTATTCACGAAGTCTGTCGATTAATTCATCAAGTAATTTATGTGTATGACAGGGTTAATCGGAACGATTGTTGAATCTTCCGTGTTCGGTCTTTCGTGTAAAGAGGGTGTAAAGACTACACAAGGATAATAAACTTACCACTATCACAACTAACAGTTCCTGATGGTAACATAAAGCGGGTTAACACATCATCGATACTTAGGCGGATAATATCCCACGGAGCCTTCAGCACCAGACTTCATCAATATTAGTTTGCTGTGTCCGCGAAACAAAAAGCTTCGTGACTACCATTTCAACAACAAAGTAACAAACTGATTAAAAATCGTAAATTGTTAAAAATAACCGACCGTCATAAAAAGATTGCTTATTTATTATCCTATCCTCTTAGGTTGGCAAAAATGAGCCAATCACAGTTTTGCGTTACGCATAGATTCATGAATAGATAGATGACATAACTCACGACTATTTTCTTATAAATTTTTTAATTTGCAAGGGCTCGTTTTAAATGGTCGCCTCAAAATTTTCCGCATCGGTCCGCCCTTGCCCTCATAATGTGAGAAGTTGAAAAGTTTGGGTAAAGCGAACCACAGCAGTAGTTAAGCTCCTGATAGCAAGATTATAAAAGTTTTTAAAACTCGAAACAGAGCCAGTGGACCTCTCTTAATTTCTGTCGAAAGTTGGTAAACAGCGGGATGAAAAAATAAAACGTTCGATGAAAAAACCCAATTTATTTTGGTGTTAAGAAGACAATCACAAAAGCAAAGAATTAAACGATTAATATTCAAGCTGCGAAAAGTTAAAAGAAAAGTAATAGCGTTCTTGTGAGAAGGATGAAGTTTCATTTTGAGCTGAAGAGCTACGCCAATATTGACAGAGTAGTTAATTGATCGTCGACAATCACAATACCTCTACTGTCAACACCACTCGTATCTAAAAATACAACGTAAATACGACCCTCTAATATTATATTCAAAGCTAATTTATTTAAACACTTTAAATATTAATTGGGTAATTAAAACTTTTGGAAAAAATTGACATTCAGAGCTAAAACAGAAATTTAATTAATAAAGAATTCAGAGTGGTTCACATTAATTTGATTTAAATTACAAGTAAACAAATTTAACTTAATGGTGCTTATGACATTAAAGTTGATTTGAGTGCTAAGTAATTAAAAATTTGGTATATCATCTCTGTAGCATTCATCCTTAGCTATCTCGCACGCTGCGAAACCTGCCCGAACGTGATGGTGAGGAAAAGAAATCGAGGAACTGGGGTAACACCGAAGCAAATGTGAATATTTAATGGAATAAACAACAGGTAACTCAAATTAAATTGGGTTACTAGAGGGAAGATTAATTGTTACAATCTCCGCTTATGAAGATTCTGTTCGTTACGTAAGGGTCAAGCGTAGCTTTGCTCGGAAAATTCGGCATCCAAGAATTTTTTAAAGTAAAAATTCGAAAGAAATAAATATAAATTTGTTATCGATATTGATGAGTTTGATAACCCCACTAAATTTTAAATTGCGTGTATTTTACTTTTGTAACCATCGCGTGTCTCTTATTTTTTAATATTCTAGAAAACCAGTAAGTACCCAGCTGTACCAAATATAAATCCATAAAATAATAAAACTAATTTACTAATAATAACTTTTTATTGTTGTTTCTAAAACTGGGCGGTTACGATGATGAACATAAAAATACAAGACCGATAATTTTACAACCAAAATAATTATCTTGTTAAATAATATGTTCATGAAACTGAGCGCCAAAGATTGTGATATTACTGGAACTGCTACTTGCTAGGCAGTTTTGAATATTTCAAGTTTTTCTCGACCCTGTCAAAGCCTGTTTCTCTTGACATCAAACAACATTAGGATGTAATAAGCTCTTATGCCCTACTTGCAACTTGCTAAGTAGTGTACGGTTCCTAGAAATTATTGAAATTGAGAAAATTAGGTTAATTAGGAATTCGGACAAATATGCCCACATAGTAAAAATGTTCAGAAATTACTTAACTAGTAGGGAAATTTATAAAGGTCAGAATTATACGGTATAAAATATCTGGGTAAGAAGGGCAATAATAAAAGGTTTTCTTCTTTTTTCTTTAACTTTTTGTACCAATTTTTTCAAATTCGTTCTGTGAGCATAAATGGTTTTTGTTCTAACCGGGCCCTTAATACAGTGGGGAATTTATGGGGTGAATATAGGGGTTATAACCCTGCCCCTCTTGGCTCAGTAGAGCGAAATAAGTTCACTTGAGAATATAAATTCTAAAATATTAAACTCAGTGCGGCCTTTAGGCCGCACAACCAAGGTCGAATAGAATAAAATAATTTGTGTTGAATTTGAAAAATGTACTTTCTCAAACCTCCTAAACATCTTTTGGAAAAAATTTAGACAATTAATCTTTTACGCCCAGTATTACTAACTTTCAAGTTTTAACGAACTTTTAGGATTATGTAGTAAATAAATATTTTTCACTGTAAATAGCAGCGAAATTATGCCCATGTAGTCCCTGTTATCTCTCTACCCCCCCACCCCCATAACATTCATAGATATAATAAATATTTGAGCTGTAAATTAGCTGTAAAATGCTACAGTAAAATGTAAAATGATTTACAGCTAAAATTTTTGTTGAGAATTATATCTATTCGTGATTGCATAGGTTGTGCGGCCTAAAGACCACTATTAACATCATCGAATTTCCTTACAATTTGAAACGGTCCAAGCTCAGGGCGACTGTATGAAGCAGTAGATTGACCCTTTGGCTACCTTCAGAGGGCAAATAACTGTCCCACTACTTCTGACTATATGCCACAAACGCGTGTGTAGCATACAAGAGGTAATGCCTTTATCAATTCTATGCAGAAATCATAAAACTGCACACAAATAATAGTATAGGTAAAACTTTCCAATCAAAAAGAAACAAAGGCAAGAGATCAACCTAAAATATTAACTCACAAAAATAATAATATATACCCATGGTAAAAATATAAACGATACGAACAGATCATACAAATTCCCCAAACTTTAACAAAAGTTTAAAATTTGTTCCAAACCTGATAAGGATGCGCAACAATCGTATAGAAATGAAAACCTCCAGATGTAAATTTCTAAGTCGATTGATAAATGTAATTTGCGAAGTATTTAACGTAAAAGATTTGAACTTATCAATTTAAAAATTCACATTCCAATATCAGCAACAAAAACGATCCTGAAATGAGAAGTAAAAAAAATTTTACAAAAAATTAAACATTTTTTATTAAAAAATGAGTAATTATATTTCCTTCAGCTTTATCATCTTTAATCATGTTTAGAGCTTCATGTAATGAAAATCCCCTAAAACAATTCCAATGATTATATATTATTTGTGGCGATATTTGTGCCTATTTAGGTCACCTGAGTTTGAAATGGCACAGAATGAAATTCAAATCTCTTATATTTATTATTTTGACATTAAATGATAGTACAATAACTAGAAGGGCAATAACCAAAATAAAAATTATTTACGACTATAGAGAAAAGAATAAAATTACTTCCCTCACAACTCGATGATCTTGTTCTGCTATTTTCAAGAATAGTCAATTTCTAACACTCACAAAATATCGAATTCACAATATCAGCGTCGCACAACTTTGCACAATTAAAAATGCACAACTAAATGCATTTTGAGAAGCATTGAGTTAGGGGTGCAAGTTACCCTTGACTTATTTGAGCCGTCCTATATATAGGACATTAGGCATATCTGGGTTATGTACCTATTTATAATATTTATATCGATTTATAGCGATGGTTCAAACCATCCACATCTTGTTGCAGAAATATTTCTAAAACTGGTTAATTCCCAAATTGATTATTTGGGGACGGTAACCTAACCCTGGTCACCCCAAAAAAATTGAAAATTTCCTATAGCAAAGAGGAAGGTTTATAGAGTATACTGTAAAAGTTTCACTTGCGAAAGTATACATAAAATTTCGAGAAAAATCAATTTGAAAGTACGTAAATTTAGCGAATTTTTCTTCGATTTTTGGGGTGTGCATTCGACAGGGAGGTTTATCCATCGTCAAAACCTACCCTTTCTGGGCGCCGCTGCGCTCCGCTCCGCTCTGCACCCCTCCAGGGCGGTTTTGACTCTGGTTACTATGCTAAACATACGAGAAGGCGCCTCCCATAAAAAACAACCGGGATAAATGGAACCGGGAGCTTAGAGACCCTTGAAATAGCATTAAAAAGTATAGTTGCGGTATGGGGCAGTAAACTATTACATTTCACCCCCAAAAAATCGCGTAAAAACAAAAAATAATCGATGTTACATGTACGAGAGACGAGCTGCATCTGCCGGTGCGAAATACTCTAAGTGTTAGGGTCATTATAACTGCACGGACTGCCAACAGAATGTGCAACGCGCGGGAATCTCGTTAATTTTACACGTAAATTTGCAAACTTCAAATTCGATTTACTCAAAATTTTGATAATACATTCGCAGGTTTAAATTATATCAGTAAACTATATAAACCTTATCCTCTTTGCAATAGGAAATTTTCAATTTATTTGGAGTTACCAGGGTTAGGTTACCGTACCCGATTATTTATAATAGCATAATTGAACCTACAGTGAAAAGGGTAAAAATATGAGTTTTTAGAAATAAATTAGTTTTAATTTAAACCGTCTTATTTATTTCTTTATTTGACTAATACGTCGATTTTGATCAATCATTTAAATCTTAAAGATTTGAAACAAGGAAATTGTAGATTTTCATTGGTTAGCTTAGTCAAAATAAGACCCGCTTTTACAATAGTCAATTTTACAATATTTAGCAATTTCTAGTAATTTTTTTAGGGAAATTGAGAAAAATTAAGATTAAAAATTAGGATTGGTAACGTATAAATTTTATTTTGTATAAATTTTTAAATAACTATAAATAAAGATATTATTGATCTATGGAAATTGATATTGAGAAACATAACAAGGAAGCAACGAATGTCACGCCATCTGCCGTGTAAATTTTAATGATAGGTGAGAGGTGAAAAATGCAATATATTAATATTATAGATACACTGTAAAAAAAAGCACGTAAGTATACATTCAAATACGTGTAATTTTTACATTCAAAATTATTGTAAAAATACATGTTGTGTTTTATTCCATTGATAATAATGTAATTTCACACTATTATAAATGGAATAATACACAATATGTATTTTTACTATAATTTTGAATGCAAAAATTACACGTATTTGAATGTATTTTTTTTTATAGTGTAGATAGCTGTCGCAATTCACTCAGTGCGGCCTTTAGGCCGCACAACCAAGGCCGACTAATTATTTAGTAACCATTATTTTTTTTTATGAGAAAACGAAAAGAGAAAAGGGTTAATTGTATCCAATGCGCTGTAGTTACATTTTGCAGCAGAAATTATGCAAATGTATCCAATTACAATCATTATCTATATTTTAATCTGTTTATATTTTTAATGGTTTATCCACAAACAAATGATACACAGCAATAATTATTTAGTAAATAATTTAGGTATTTAAATTAATATTTAATCTAATCAGAATAAATTACCTAAATTGAAACAATATTTAACAAATTATTCAGGTGAACTACCTCATGTCAAAAATTGTTTACGCGTCTAAACAATGTTTATAATAAATAATATTATTTATAGTTTCCCGTTTTGAATTAAAAATATAACAAAATATTGATATAGGACCAATTATTGAACATTACTGACTAGAATAAATTTGTTTATCTTTTCATGCATATTTGCATAGCACCATAATAGCCTTTATTTAGAAAAAGGGCGGATACAAAGGGGGGTGAAGGGGTTAACTACCACCTCATGATTTTTCAAAAATCTAAAACGAAACGATGAAGTGAACTAAAAGTGGTAACAGTTTTAAAAAATTTATAGCAATTGAACATTTGTGAGTTTTAAAAATACATTTTATAGTTGAGAAGGCAATCAGCAGATGGCACCACTTAACTTGAAGTAATTATAAATTAATTTATTCTTCATTTATATTGGTTCCACGGATCTTAGAAGGTTTGTGATCGGTGTTCAAGCCATTTATTTCGCCTGTCAATTTGGAAGCGCCATCTGTTGATAACCTTTATGAACTCCACCAAATGTTTCCAAAACTCACAAAGGGCTTGTTTTTCTGATACTACATAAACATTTCAAAAGTCTAATTAAAATACAGGATATTACAAATAAATACATAGGGCGAATTTGGGTTTCTCCAGAGTTTTCTTTTAGCATCTCGGATTTTCTCTGTGGTTCTGGCCTGATTGTCGTAAGTCCAGGATTACCACATATTATACATTTTTTTGAAAATCGTACACGCTGCGCTGGTTTGAATTAAATTCACTATTTTCACTTACGAATTTTTAGTTTTTAAATTTTTTTCGCTTCTGTATTTTATAATTTCGGATTTAATTTTTAAAAATCTTTTCATCAAAATCAAAAGATAGTACTTATCTTATCTACATATAAATAATAGCTTTAATTTGTGTGTGTATGTATGAAACAATTAATATATTAATATAGAAGATATATAAATAGATAGCTGTCGCAATTCACTCAATGCGGCCTTTAGGCCGCACAACTAAGGCCGACTATGTGTCCGTCACGCTCAGGAACGCATCTCATTGGTTTAATATATCATAGAAACATAACAAGGGAGCATCGAATGTCAGGCCATCTGTAGTGTAAATTTTAATGATAGGTGAGACGTTAAAAGATCAATATAATATTAATATAGAAAATAGATAACTGTCACAAATCACTCAGTGCGGCCTTTAGGCCGCACAATCAAGGCCGACTAATATTATTATAATAAAAGCCGAAAGACAAGAAATTTTGTTTCGAAAAGCCATAAATGTGTCCTGCATTTTTCCTCGGAGTTATCATAATTTCATGAATAAACTTTACTGTTGATTGGTGACCAATTTTGAAAGACTTGATTTGAAAAGAATTTTGTGCTCTTTATTTTTAGATTAACTATAAATATCTCTAAAAACGAAATTAAGCAACTTGTAGGCAAAGAACCACGTTATAGATTATAGAAGACTAAATCCTCAATTAGGGAAGAAACTGATAGGGGACTTTTGGGGTGTTTATTTACATATTCAAATACACATCTGCCAAAATTTAGCAAAATAAGTACATATTAATATTATTAAAAAATCATGATTTGGGGGGGGGGGCTAGAAGTTTTACATTATTCAAAACAATTGAATTTTTATTAAAAACTTTTAAAGTGGAAAATCGAGAATAGAAGGTCATTGATGTTCAAACGATTAACATCAATTTAATCTACGGTGGCTGTTATTTCACTCCCCCCCCCAAGTTTTCGAGTAGGTTGTGGTTCCTACAATGAATGGAAATGTTGTTCTAAATTTAGCAACGGAGAGGGGGGGTGTACTTGATTTATACGTTCTGTCGATCCCGCATGTGGTTCGGCGAAGTGTGGAAGTTGACTTTTAGTGGAAGAAGCAGAACTTCTTCTTTTTCTTAGGTTAGGTCTAGGACCTATGTTGACCAATTTTTTTAAAGTTATTCTCTGAGCGTAGTTGGTTTGTACATTTTAGGTAGCTTGCTAAGGAGACCCTCGATCTGCCTGTATTCCTGTTCTTTTATTGTTATGAAGGCAAATCATTAACATGCGGAGATCGACGGCTTTGCGTGCCCTCCAAAGCACGGAGCAGAAACCAAACTTTTTTCTGGCAATCTCATCATGTCAGAAGGTACACTGAGAAAATACTTTCAAATTGTAAATAACATCCCTTACCTTGCGATACATAATTTTAAATGTGGAAAAAATCCTCGTTCGTCCTCGTTAAAATATTGGATTTAGTGGATCAATTTATGATTTATGGGTGCGGATTTCTTGATGGTAGAGTGCAAACTCGCTTCAAATTTCACTTTCGTGGGCATTTTGAGGTAAAAACTTATCCGAAACAGTTCTTCTTGCTTTACAGATTCTAAATAGGCAAGTCGTCAAAAAGCCGTCCAGTGGAAAAGGGCACAATACCAAATGTTTGATTTAGCCCATAATGACAAACTTCGATATCTCAAATATCTGTGTGAATTTCTTTCGCTTTCCACTTGAAAAACTTATATAATTTTTGCAAATATACGCGCTCTTATATATTTAATAAAACTTTTTCAAATTTAATATCCTCCATTTGAACATCTAATTTTTTTAAAATTATTTTCATACTTTTTGCCGTTTACACTACGCTACTGTCAAAATTGTGCATTTCTGAAAAAAAGAATTATTAATAATTATTTATAGATCGATTCTTCCTGCTTACAATGTAATTTTGCGACTTTTAATAAGGTCAAAAATTATTTCGATGCTTTCATAAACTCATTTTTACAAACAGCGGTGATTTAACATATTAAAACTATTTTTTTTTTAATTATTATTTATAATTAATTTTTTATTAGTATTTACTATTTTTTAAATTTTGTTAAAAAAATTTTGAACCAAATAAATTATAAAACCTTGATAGTAGCTGAAAGAGTATACTTTTTATGTATCACATAAATTTTATAATAATTGTTGTAAGCATATAAAAGTTACCTATATTTTGTACGAGTGCTAAAAATTGAATTTTTATGTACTTTTTTACTTTCCCGTTATCGAAAAGTATATCAATAGAAAGAGATTATTTTCCGGATCTTATAATACCCCACACTTGATATATTTTACTCTTAAATTATTGTTAAAATGCAAAAATAAAATAAGCGCTATTAAAAGAATACGGGTTGCCTTGGATAATTATGATCTGTCAAAGTGATTTGTTTTGTTTATTACTATAATATCATTTAATTTATGTAATAAATATCAAACAAATTTTTTAATTACTTATAAAAAAAATTAATTCTGACGTCATTACGACCCTAGTTAAAATTTGATGACATATAAAAACGGCGTGGCGTCCCGAAGATTTCTAATTTTTTTGCTAAATGACATTTTAAAATTATTTTTCAATGCAAACATGTTATTTCATTGTTAAAATGAGAAAATAAAATAAGTACTTTTAAAAAATATGAGTTAACGTATTATAAACAGGGATCCGGACAATTAGGCGCGGCCGATTAGACGCGACCGATTACACCTCAATTAGGCGCGGACTCAATTAGGCGCGGACCCAGTTAGGCGCCGTGCCAATTAGGCGCAGACCGTTTAGGCGCGGGCCCATTTAGGCGCGGACCAAATTAAGCGCCGGCCAATTAGGCGCCGGCCATTTAGGCCCCGCCCATTTAGGCGCCGGCAATAAACAAATTAAATTGTTAATCTGTTATAAGTCTGTATTGTATTTATTTAAAAAAAAAAATCACAAAAGTCCATTAATAACTTATGGGTTTTCCATTAATTACTACCGAATTCAAATTATTTAAAAAAAAGTTTTTATTTTTTAAATTTATTTTATAAATATTTTTTTTTTATTATTATTTATTTTTTTATTTACCACCCTAAAAATAGTTATAAAAACGAAATAAACTATCCCCTTGCACAAGCACAATTACCGAATGATAGGGCGTTAAAGGAAACAATTCGCAGAAAAAGAAATCAAGTTAATGTTGTACCTCCTGCACCATTAATGTTAGAAGATACTCGTACTTATGATCTTTCCGAAAGTATATAGAATTTTTGAAAAGTATCAAGACCCTCGTAATGGACTACGACAATCGTAATATCGTAGAATTTCTTCGTGGGGTCTCGCATAATTCCTTCCTTCTCAGTCCTTTTACCCTAATGAGGGTTTGGTGACCCATCTCGTTCTATCTCTTTCTATGCATATGATGTGCGTTCAAATTGTTTTCACATACATAGAGGACCTACTTGTTTAACGTGGGCTCCGAACCACGGGAAGTGTACTACACTTCATTTAGAGATGGATTTTCTTGGCAGATTACCTCGGTGGTTTGCCATTGCCTGCCGAGGAGAGACGGTCAGAATAAAGTTCTTACCCTGCCCGGATTCGATCCGAGCGTTTCGCATTAGCAGTAGACGCACTTAACTGCCAAGCTATGACCTCCTCTTATAATTATTTCATAATTATGTCATGTAAATTATTGCAACATAAGTAAAAAAAATTTTTTTTAATAATTTGAATTCGGTAGTAATTAATGGAAAACCCATAAGTTATTAATGAACTTTTGTGATTTTTTTTTAAATAAATACAATACAGACTTATAACAGATTAACAATTTAATTTGTTTATGGCCGGCGCCTAAATGGGCTGCGCCTAGATGGCCGGCGCCTAATTGTGGCCGCGCCTAAACGGTCTGCGCCTAACTGTATCCGCGCCTAATTGGCATGGCGCCTAATTGGGCCCGCCCTAATTGAGTCCGCGCCTAATCGGCCGCGCCTAATCGGTAATTGACCTAGACCCATTATAAACAACATCTAACAAATTAAATTTGGTAACTTAGATATTTCAAAGTTGTTTGTGTATTTTATTGAGTTAAAATATCCAATATAAAATGAAGTGAAATCTAGTGAATGGGAAAGTAGTGTGTTGTCACATCAGATTTTTTTAAATTAATTTTGAAAAGGTGCAAGTTAGAAATATAAAATTTTAGTATGATATTTAACACTAAGGGCTGATTGTAACCCTTACTTGAGGTTGAACCTCTGTTATACAACCGGCCCTAAGTAGAATATACAAAAAAAATTTCAAAAATTTTACCCATTAGTTTTCATTTTATTTGCTCTTTGTTAGAGGTCATTTTATAAGAGGAGCCAATTCAGTATTTTTTACACCGAAAAAATTCATAAATTCTATTAAGAAAAAATTCAGGGACGTGTTCTCATTTGAAAATTATTGTCGCTCATCTTTTAATGTTACCGGAAAATCACTGCGTCATCCGTGATGGGCGACATCGTCCAAGTTTTTTTAAATAGGTAGCAATCGCTTATTTATAGAAGGTTTTTGAAGAGTTCATAATCTTGCTTATTCACTAGCAAAACTAACCAAAATCACCTGAAATTCTGTAATATCATTAAAAAAAAATTTTTTCTAACCCTGATTTGAAGATATGCCCGATAGTAGAAAGTTTCGCTTTGGTAAAAATGATACAAATTGCGTAGAATTAAATTCTCTACAATTTATGTTTGCCACCTTTATTCATAGCATTCTTAGAAAAAAAATTATTTCTAAAAAATTAAATTTTGCAATTATCAGTTAAAATTTTGAATTTTTTTGGAAATTCGTATCTCTAAAGCTATTCTGGTTACAATGTTCTAATTTGCTTAGTTTTGTGTAGAATTCTGTTCTCCACACTTTAAGTTATGTTCACTTTGCACGTCAGCTGTACTGAAAATGAGCAATTTACAAAAAAGTAAAAAGTAGGATCAAGTTTTAAAAAAGCAACAACTTCGATAGCTCATAGTGGCAGTGAAGGGGCAACAATGCCCTACCTTGATCAGTTTTTAAAAGGAGCTAGATCGTGATTGGTTGTAATTTAGAATTTTGTATTATCCTATTGGTTGCAATTTTACAAGTAGAATAAACTGTCAATGGGTCATTCCATCTCAAATCGACCAAAAAATAGGTAAAATTGACTCGACCCCGACCAAACTTAACGAAACTTGGCACACACAATCGCAGTAAGAAATAAAAACGCGTTTTTAAGGATTTGTCCAAAAAGGCATTCGTTTCCTTGTTTTGGTCTTTCAAAAAGTCAAAAAGTTGGTGTGTAGACTTGTAGAAAAACGACTGTAACTTTATCCACAGTGGTCTAAATTTAAAAATAAAAAATGTTCTGTAAAGGTAAAAGGACATTCTATTCAAATATTCAACCACATTTTATATTAATTTTCAACCCTTAACTGGATTAATTTTTTAATTTTAACCTTATTTCAACCCCTATTTCTAAAGGGGTCCTTTTCTTGGTTAATTTTTTTACAATTTTTGGTGCAAATGTGCTGAACATGCGTAGCAAATTTTGTCATGGGACGAGCATGGGTTCGGTTATTAAAAATTAATTAAGTGTAGGCAGAAACGGACAAAATACGGTTTTTCGCCGATTTCTAAAGTTTCTTTGAACTTTATGACAAAATAGTTTAAACTTAAAAATATAAAACTGACCGTGACACTCACTCACTCACTGACTTACCATTTACAGAGCATATCTACGGGGGTCGTGGAGAGTTGAAAGTTTGCATACCCGTGTGGTTTTACGAGGATTGAACGGGAAAATTGCACTGAATTAGTACGAAATTGCAGGTTCAGTGACGAGTAAAACAAAATTGCAAAATAAAACAATTTAATTATATAAAAAAAATCAGTAGCCACAAGTCACAAATCGCAGAATCGTGTAAAATGTTCAAAAAAATAAACTCGACAGTGGAGATTTTTGTACTTACAAAATTAGCGGTAAATCTTAATACTAATCAGATCTGAGTTAGTAAAAACAAAATATATTTAATACACAAATCATACAGCCAGGAGCTTGTCCCAGACACTTTACTTCACCATTGAGATGCCAAATCCGGACCAAAGATACCCGAGATCCCACATGGAAACCAACACTTGACCATGGAATCCTTAAAAGTTCCAAAAACCGGTCGGTAAGCCCATAAACAATCGGGAGGCCGACAGCGAGGCCACAGGCCGCGCGCCTCGCAAAGCTAGCCACGAAAATCGGCCGAGAGGCCGATTTTCAAGTGATTAGTATAAAATTAAAGCTAATTAAATTCTCTACAAAAAAATATTTGCACATATTTTTTGTCAGATTCGTATTCACATAGTAATAACAGCTCAAAGTATAAGCTAAGTTGCGCGACCACCGTTATATTTATTTAAAAAGGTCGGAATCGATTTTCAATTAATTGTATAGATTGAACACGTGATCCAGCCACGATATTGACGTAATGTTAGTCTCCGAGATACATTTTACGTCCAAGAACTACTTCAAGATACCAAACTATAAAATATACGACACACAACATCCGAGTGGTAGGGCTAGAGGCGGTACAGCTATCATCATCAAAAATACCATCAAACATTATGAATCCATTAAATATTCTCAAGCCCATCTTCAAGCTACAAATATAGTGATTGAAGAAACTAATGGATGCACCACAACGATATCAGCAGTCTACTGTCCTCCAGGACACACCATCAGCCAATACCAATACCTAACTTACTTCAATATGCTCGGTAACCGTTTCATTGCAGGTGGGGATTACAACGCCAAGCATACGAATTGGGGATCAAGACTCACAAATCCAAGGGGTCGACAGTTGTGTCGAGCTATGCAATCAAAAAAATTGGATCACTGTTCCACTGGTCAACCTACATACTGGCCTACAAATAAAGAAAAACTGCCCGATGTGCTGGACTTCTGTGTGGTTCGAGGAATTGTGCACAACCAAATCAGTGTGGAGGCTTGTTTTGAGCTTACCTCGGATCATTCCCCAATCATAGCCACACTCTCATCAAAAATCAATAGAACATCAAAACCTCTAACCCTATATAATAAACAAACTGACTGGGAGAAGTTTAGGAAGCTACTTTGAGAAAGACTACCTCAAGATGTTTCCTTGAAATCGGAATACGAGCTGGATGAAGCAGTACAACAGCTAACTAAAAAATATACAAGAAGCAGCCTGGGAAGCACCTCCAGAATATCAAAAGCAACTAACAGAAAACCATTGTCCGAAACGTATACAAAAGAAAATACAAGAAAAGAGAAAGCTAAGAAAAAATGGCAGGACTCCCGGGCTCCCAGTGATAGAACAAATTATAATAAGGCAGTTAAAGAACTCAAAAAACTGCTATAGGATTATAAAAACCAAGAAAACCAAGATTACCTAAATGGACTGACAGCGACAGAAGCAACAGACTATTCACTGTGGAAAGCAACTAGGAAGCTGAAAAGACCCCAGACAACAATCCCGCCTATAAGAACACCAACGCAAGAATGGGCAAGAAGCAATAACGAAAAGGCAAATGCATTCGCAGACCACCTGGCCGAAGTTTTTAAGCCATTCCCAGCTGAAGTTCCACAAGAAGATGCCAGACTACACGAATTCCTCGAAGTTCCACTGCAAATGGAACTGCCAGTAAAAAAGTTTAAGAAAGGAGAGGTCTCAACCTACATCAGGAAGCATTTAAACCCAGAGAAATCCCCCGGATTCGACCTCATAACGGCAAAAGTCCTACAAGAGCTCCCTGACAAGGCACTCAAGTTTATAACTATGACATTCAACTCCATCTTGAGATTTGGATATTTTCCTGCACAATGGAAGGTGGCACAAATCATCTTAATACCCAAACCGGGAAAACCACCAACGGAAACTGCCTCGTACAGGCCTATCAGCCTACTTTCTATTTTGCCTAAAATATTTGAGAAACTATTCCTGAGAAGACTGATGCCAATAATTGAGGAACGGCTAGTGATTCCTGAGTACCAATTCGGTTTCCGACATCAACATTCCACAATTGAACAGGTACACAGGATTGTACATCAAATTAAGCAAGATTTAGAGACCAAAAGATATTGTTCGGCTGTATTCTTAGATATTACTCAGGCTTTCGATAAGGTGTGGCATACTGGACTATTATTTAAAATCAAATCTCATCTTCCACATAACATCTATCCGGTGCTCAAATCCTACTTGCAAAACAGACATTTCTTTGTTAAATGTCAAGATGAGATATCACTACTTTTTCCAGTTAAATCTGGAGTCCCACAGGGCATCGTCCTGGGACCACTCCTATATTTAATTTACACAGCTGACCTACCAACAAACTCAAGCACATTCATTGCGACATTTGCGGATGATACAGCAATCCTTGCTTCTCACCCTAATGCACAAACAGCGTCTGCAAACCTACAAAAACATCTTAACCAACTAGAGATATGGCTAAAAAAATGGCGAATCAAAGCCAATGTTCAAAAATCGGTGCATGTAACGTTCACAACGAGGAGAGACACATGTCCTTCTGTTAGTCTCAACGGAAATATATTACCACAAAAAGAGGAAGTAAGGTACCTTAGAATGCACCTGGACAGACGCAGCGGCGGTTCTAGGGCGGAGCGACCGGCGCGGTCGCGCCGGGCGCCGTTGTAAGGGGGGCGTCAAATTGAGAAAATATGCTGAAAAAATTTTTTTTTAAATATTTTGAAAAAATATTTTGACCGCGCCGGGCGCCGTTGGAAAGGGGCCAAATTGAGAAAATATTTTGAAAAAATATTATTTAAAAACACAATTCATTCAGTAAACAATGTAACTATATTTAAAATAATAGAGTTGCCAATATAATAAAAAATATTTTTTTTTGTTGGTAGACAATCTGTCCGCCATACCCCCATACCTCTATTTATAATAGGAATGGACAAGCAAAGGTGTCAAAAGAAAATTTACCATTACCAGTGCATTATTTTAAAAATATCCTCACCACGCTGCCGTAGAAATTTTAGTAACAATGTCCCCACCTGCAAAAAAACTATCCGGCGCTCAAAACTTGAAAAGAAAACGAAAAAAGCAAGACGAAAGTGAAAAGGCTGCAAAATTGATGGCAACTTTTTTTAGAGTTGAGAAGTCATCTGAATCGGCATCATCAGAACCAGTTCAAAACGCGACGGAAGAAGACCTATATAATAGAAGTTCTTCAGATGAAGCCCATGACGATGAAGAGCAGTATGCACAAAATAATCTAACTATTTCTGGAATTTCCTCTGAAGTTCAAAATATTACAGAGAGTACACCAGACATACCATCTCTGTCACCTCTTCAAAATCAAAATACTAATTGTGAAATTGATGATATTTCGAAATGGTCATTCGTTAACTCTAGAACCATAGATGAAATAATTATTCGTGGTCCTGTTAGTAACGAAATGAGCAACGACAAGTATCCAAAAAAAACTGACGGACGTCATTTTTCGAATACGCATTTTCAAAGGGTGATGCCAAATGGAGAAACTTATAAAAGAAGATGGCTCGTTTACTCTAAATCTGAAAATAAAGTATATTGTTTTTGTTGCCGTTTATTCAACAGAATGTCCCACTCTAATTTAGGAAAAGATGGATTTGACGACTGGTCGCACTTATCAGTGCGTCTCAAAACTCACGAAACTTCCTCACATCACCAGCACGCCATGAACAGTTGGATAGAAGCGTCGAGTCGATTAAAGAATTTTAGTGGAATTGACAAGCATTTGCAAAAACAGATTAAAGACGAGAAATCACGGTGGGTTGCTATCCTCGAACGAATGATGTCCATAGTATTCTTTTTAGCAAGTAATAATTTGCCTTTCAGAGGATCTGGATCTGAGGCACTATATACTCCTAATAATGGTAACTTTCTGGGTTTAGTGCAACTGATGGGAAAATTTGACCCTGTGATAATGGAGCACCTCCGCCGTATTGTTAATAAGGAGACTAATGTTCACTATTTTAGCAAACATATTCAAAACGAGTTGATCGGCTTACTTGGAAGTGAAGTTCGAAATACAATTTTGAGTATGGTAAAATCATCGAAATACTTCTCCATCATACTGGATTGCACTCCTGATGTCAGTCACATTGAACAATTATCTTTAACATTGCGTTTTGTTGACACTAATGAAGATGAAGTCCAAGTGCGCGAGTGTTTCATTGCTTACAAGCCGGTAAGTGACTCTTCGGGAGCTGGACTTACTGGCCTCTTTCTTGATGATATTGTGCAAGAGTTTGATTTAGATATGAATGATTGTCGCGGTCAAGGATACGATAATGGATCTAATATGGTAGGAATAAACAAAGGTGTCCAAAGCAGAGTTTTGAAGCAATATCCACGAGCATTTTTTAATCCATGTGGTTGTCATAGCTTAAATTTGGTAATAGCAGATGCCGCCAAAACATCTGTTAAATCGGTTTCTTTGTTCGGATTTCTTCAAAAACTGTTTGTTCTATTCTCTGGATCAACAAAGCGATGGGAAGTGATATCCAAGCATGTAGAAGCACTATCGCTGAAAAAAGTTTGTGAAACTCGTTGGGAGAGTAGAGTTTCTAGTCTCGCTGCAGTTCGTTATCAATACTCTTCAGTTCGTGACGCCCTTCTGGAACTTCACGAAGAAACAAATGACTCAGTTGCAGCATCAGAGGCCTTGTCCCTGATTCAGAATATGGAGCAATTTGAGTTCATAATAACAATGGTGGCTTGGTATGATATATTGTTTCAAGTAAACATTGTAAGTAAGGCTATGCAGTCTAAAACAATGGATATACCAAACGCTTCACGATTGCTGAAGAACTGCTCGGAATTTGTAAAAGAGTACAGGGATTATTCGACTGCTCTGATAACAGCTACGGAAATTGCTTCTCAGGCTGGGATATATATTATTTTTAAGCCAGTCCGCATCCGAAGAAAAAAGAAACTATTTGAATACGAAGCCGCTGATGAGACACCAACGGATCCCGAAAAGTTGTTTAAAATAAGCGTCTTTTACCCCATGATCGATACAATTGAAAATGCGTTGGTTAATAGATTTTTACAACTATCGAAATTTAATGATGTATGGTCATTTTTGTACAATATCAAAGAAATTCCTGAAAAGACAAAATTGGACAAAGCATGTGAGAATTTAGAGATAAGTTTAACCGATGGGGAAAAATATGACATATCTGGTTGTGAATTGGTTGAGGAACTTTTACACCTGAATCCACTGTTGAAAGACATTGAATCAGCAGAGCCAATAAAAGTTCTTCAACTTATTAAAACAAATGGTTGGCAGGATATATTTCCGAATGTGTGGACAGCACTTCGGATTCTGTTAACCATACCTGTAACGGTCGCCAATGGAGAACGAAGCTTCAGTAAATTAAAGCTGATTAAAACTTATTTACGTTCGACTATGTGTCAGGAGCGACTTTCAGATTTAGCAATTTTGTCCATAGAAAATAATATTGGCAAGGACTTAGATTATTCCGAACTAATAAAAAAATTTGCAGGTGCAAAAGCGAGAAAAGTGGCTTTGTAGTTAATTTTTTTATTTCTTAATTTGATTAAATAAATCTTTTTAAACACATATTATCGTATCTTTAGTCTAAAAACTCTCTGCTGCCAATAAATAAAATTTCTTTTTATATATTTTTTTTTTAAATTTTTTTTTGAAAAAATTTCATCAAATTAAAAAAAAATGGGGGGGGCAGTGGGGGAGGGGGCGCCAAAATAAGATCTCGCACCACCTGAAAATCTTGCTAGGACCGCCCCTGGACAGACGTTTAACGTGGGGTAGACACATCTGGTATAAGAGACTTCAACTTGGCCATACTTTTAGAAAACACCAGTGGTTGCTTAATCGTTGCTCACAATTATCCCTGGACAATAAGGTGCTCATATATAAAGTTATAATAAAACCAATCTGGACGTATGGCATCCAGCTTTGGGGAGCAGCGAGTAACTCTAACATCGCCAAAATACAACGGTTTCAAGCAAAAATCCTAAGAACAATCGCAGACGCCCCCTGGTTTGTCCCTAACCACGTAACCCACCGCGATTTGCAAGTGCCTACAGTTGAAGAATGTATAAAATTGTTCAGCATCAGATACCAAGATCGTGTTAGAGACCATCCCAACTCACTAGCGGTGGACTTACTCTCCTCCCACCGAACAAAGCGATTAAAGCGTCACGACCCACTGGACTTACCTCATCGTTTTTGAACTCTTTAAACTTACTTTAAACTACTGTAAATCCGACATATCACTCTTGAGTGTTGATAAAGTAAAGGGAGCTTGCCAATGGGCAAACTCCTTCTATGTTATTTAGTTCAAAGTGTCATATTTTTTGCTTATTGTCTGTATATGTAGATAGATTGTAAAATGCTAAGATTCGAATAAAAAAAAAATTGTATAGATTTTCATCATAAATATTTATTATCTCAATATAGGTTGACCACACCATCCCTAATTTTGACAAAAAGTTTAGCATAATATTACAATGTAGTTAATAAAAAATACATTATTTGATTTTTTTTTGTAAACTTAATTCGTTTCCATTATAAGGCCAGCTAAAGCGACACTTTTCAGTTTACCCCTCTGTGTATAATTTTGGAACTAATGAACATAGAGGGTGGATTTTTCTTCAACAAACTTATTAGTTTAGATTGCCGGAACAAACTTTTTCAATTAAGAGTTTTGCACCCCCCCCCCTCAAAGGGGAAATTTTTCCCTAAAAATTAATATACAGCTCCACCAAGCTAAGAAGAGCCCTGGAGGGGCGTGTCAGGCGCTGCTAAAATTTAAAATGTACACTCAGATGAAGAAATAAGTGTATTCTAACCTAAAAAGTACTTACTAATTAATATGTTCAATTTACTAAGTAAAATGATTTATTAAATATAACTATAAAGATTTGTTCTGAAAAGAACACAAAATAGAAATAACACGAAATCGAATTACACAAAAAATCACGACAAATGTAAACACACGCAATTATTTGTAACTTTTACAACAGAATGTACTTGAGAAATAACTCAACGTTCATTGGTTCATTCAAATTTTTATCAAATTAGTTGGCATATTTGCCGCGTCCTTTCTAAGCTTGGTGGAGCTGTATGTATATTATTAAAACTAACATAGTTAACATGTGCACCAAATTTCATTTTGGGCGGACTATTGCAGATTGAGAAAATTATATATAATTTTCCATTTGATAAGTTATATTATATTATGTATACTTGTTTGCTCAATATGCAATTCTCGGCCCAAAATGAAATGTGGTGTACAGGTTGACTATGTTAGTCTTAATAATATATATTAATTTTTAAGGGGGAAAAAGGGACCCCTTTGAGAGGGGGTGCAAAACTCACAATGAAAAAATAATTGTTCCAGCTTCCAGCAACCTAAACTTATAAGTTTATTGAAAAAGATCAGCCCTCTATATTCATTAGTTCCACGAGGGTTTAAACTGAAAAGTATCACATTATGTGGCCTTAACATGGAAACGAATTAAATTTACAGAAAAAATCAAATAATGTATTTTTGGTTCAACTGCATTATCATATTATGATAAATTTTTTATCAAAATTAGGGATGGTGTGGTCAACTTATATTCAGATAATAAATATTTATGATGAAAATCTATACAATTAATTGAAAATCGATTCCGACCTTTTTAAATAAATATAACGGTGGTCGCGCAACTTAGCTATACTTTGAGCTGTTATTGCTATGTGAATACGAACCTGACGAAAAATATGTGTAAATATTTATTGTAGAGAATTTAATTAGTTTTAATTTTATATTAAACTATTTTGTCATCAAGTTCAAAGAAACTTGAGAAATCGGCGAAAAAACGAATTTTGTCCGTTTCTGCCTACACTTAATTAATTTTTAGTAACCGAACCCATGCTCATCCCATGATAAAATTTGGTACGCATGCTCAGAACATTTGTACAAAAAAACTGTAAAAAAATTAACCAAAAAAAAGACCCCTTTAGAAATAGGGTTAATATTAAAAAATTAATCCAGTTAGGGGTTGAAAATATAAAATGTGGTTAAATATTTGAATAGAATGTTCGTTTACCTTTACAGAACATTTTTTATTTTTAAATTTAGACCACTGTGGATGAAGTTACAGTCGTTTTTGTACAAGTCTACAAACCAACTTTTTGAGGTTTTGAAAGACCAAAACCAGGAAACGAGTGCCTTTTTGGGCAAATCCTTTAATTTGTATTTTTTATTTCTTACTAAGATGGTGTGTCCAAATTTTGTCAAATTAGGCATGGGTCAAGTAAATTCATGATTCGATTTGAGATGGAATGACCCCAATTTCAAATTTTGTATTGAAAGGGGAGATTTTGATTGATTTATCAGAATAAAAATTTCTATGTTGTTTGATACCAAAATTGGTTGTCTACAAACATTATAAATCGGACCTTTAGTTATCAGACCAAAAAAATTTTATTCAAAAATTTTCATATAAAAGTAAATGCAAAATATTGTAAAAAAAACACTACAAAAATTTGTCAATGTTCAGATTGTTGAAGAACCCATAACTTGAAGTTGTGTCGATACATCACACAAGACTTCCGTAACAAGTCCCGGATGTGACTGTATCATTAAATTCCACCCATCAGTCTTACTTACAGCCGTGGCCCGATAACCAATATATCCAATTGCCACAGTTTTAAGTTGATCTAAATTGTGCCGATCGGCCAAAATTAAAACTTCAGCAGCATTTTCAATTGAAATATTTGTGCATAACTCTTTTTCACAAAGCACCTTCAGTTTTTCCAATCCGTATTTATCAGCTGCGGGTAATAAATCAATTGCAAATTCTTCCAAATGGGACACCTTTCCCGTATAGATGTAACGTAAAAATTCATTAAAGACATCACAATCAACTTCGGTTATAGCAACCCAGTTTTGCTTCGATTCTTCCATTTCGTGGTTAAACATTGCATTAAAAACTGGACTTCGAGCTGCTAAAATCGATCTATGGGCTGGAAATTCTTTGCCCGAAACGCAAAACGTAAAATCGGTAAATTGTCGATTTTCAAATATGACTTCCAAGTCATCGAGCAAAGTACATTTTGGTATCGTATGGGGTATAGAAATTTCGATAACAGCATTGATTTCACAGGTCAGTGTAATATTGCCGTCTTGCAAAAAACCATTCTCCGGATTTAAGAACTCCTGCTTTTTTTTGTCGAAACAATGCATCCCCATTCCAAACAAAAATTGCGACCGTTTCATCCACGTAACCGTCGCTTCAGGTATTACACTTAACAACCGAAACTTGCACATAGTCTGAATTTTAGTTACATCGGTCGAAACAAGAAACAATGTCACACAATATATGGCATCATCCGGAGCAGAAAACGGTGTAAACTGAATTGTTGATGAAGTGATATTTTTTCTTTCTATTTTCATGCGCCATCCTATTGCTTTATTCGTTTCATTTGAAAAAGTAGGCGATTCTAAACTTTCAAAATTTGAATTAAAATTACCGATAATCCATTTGTAATTGAAATTTACAGCGTTTCTAACACCTTTATATTGTAAACTTGGAGAAACTACACCAAGTTCTACCGACCAATTGCTCGCCATTGTTTAAACAAAACAAACTTAAGTAGGCTGTAGGCTATGCTTTTGTTTATTACGGTAAGTAGTTAAAGTAACACCGGTGTATTTGAACTACTAATGACAAAGAAAATTATACAGGGTACACAATAAACAAAACATTTTAAGAATGTCAAATAGTACAATGTGGACAAAATTCGAACTTGATTAATTTGTTTTTCATATAATGCAGTGGCGGCTCGTGAGGTGTTTCAATAAGAGGGCAAATAATTTAAAGATAATAAAAAAATATAACAATACATTCCTATGTTAATTTTAATATAGTAATACTCTTCATTGTCAAATTGACAACTCAATTCAACAATAGGAAGTTAAAATAGAAACCGGAGGAGCGAGGGGGGGGGGGCGTAGGCTTTTCAATTATTTTCTATTTAATTGTTAAGGGCTCGCCACATAGCCTGTGCTGTGCTATGCTATGCTCTGTGTTATGTCAACACAAACGTTGAACAATGGCATGGTCCATTTTGCGCATGACCATGCCATTGTTCAACGTTTGTGTTGACATAACACAGAGCATAGCATAGCACAGCACAGGCTATGTGGCGAGCCCTTTAGGTAATAATCTGATGTTGTTAGTAGGTATTTGTACTTGTTCTAGTGGTGCATGGCAGAGCCGTAGCAAGGGTGAGGCGACTGAGACGTCGCTAAACCTTGACAAAACCCAATAAAAAATAGTTTAAAATTTTCAAAAAGATAAGAATCTTTGGGGGGGGGGCGCATATATTCAAATTTAACTGAATTCCAAAATTTAACAATAATTTTATGTGCAACATCGCTTAAAATTCCCTGCTAGCCATTTCCCCAAAATGGGAATTTTAATCCTCTACGGTAGTTTTTCGTCTTTAACTCGCTTACTTTGTAATCAGGGAGGGGAGGCAGAAGGTGATATTTTTCATAACTTTCTCAGTACCGTTCTTCTTAATACCTTCTTCTTCTTCCTTCTATTTAGACTTTCGTCTGTTCTTTCGTCGGTTACCTCTTCGATGTTCCGTGATATTATCGCTCCACCTCTTCCGTAGTCTCCCAACGCTTCTTCGACCTACCGGGGATTTATCTCTGGCTATCTTCACTAACCTGTCATCATCCATTCTGCTTATATGCTGGTTCCATTCTCTTTTTCTGCCAATTATCCATTCGTTGATGTTCTCGATGTTACATGATTGTCTCAGGAATTCACTGCGTTCTCAATCCCAAAGGGTTATACCAGCAATCTTGCGGATAGTTTGCATTTCCAATGTTTTTAAGATGCGGCTCGTTTTAGTTGTATCGGGTCTCGTTTCTGCTGCATAAGTCATGATTGGTCTTACCGTTGCCTTGTATATTCTGGTCTTTGTTTCCCTTCCAAGGTACATACTTATTTTTCCAAATGGTATCGTTAAGGCATCCTGCTATTCTATTAGCTTTATTGACTTGTTGTCTAACTTCCGCTTCCGTATCGCCGTAGCTGTAGACTGGTATGCCCAGATAGTTGAATCTCATTACCTGCTGGACCACATCTCCATTCGTCTCCAGTTTACATCTAATTGGCTCTGCAGATATCACCATGCATTTGGTTTTTCCATTCGATATTGTCAAATTAAATTGTTTAGCTGCTAGATTGACCTGATGCAACAGCCTCTGTAAATCGTCTTCGCTCTCTGCCACAAGCACGGCATCGTCTGCATAGCAGAGTATGGAAATCTCCTTGTCGCCCATCTTGTAACCCTTGCCATTACGCACCTTGTTTATTACTTCGTCCATCACAACATTAAAGAGAAGAGGACTCATCGAGTCTCCCTGACGTATACCCCTTTCCACAGCAATATTTTCCGTTATTCTTCCATTTACTCTCACTTGAATTGTATTTTCGGTGTATAGATCCTCGATAGTTTTTATTAGATCCATGGGTCTGTTCTTGTTATATAGTAAATGTATTACATCGGTAAGCTGTACACGGTCAAAAGCCTTTTCTAGATCGATGAAGCACAAGTATGCCGGTCTATTGTACTCTAGGGACTTCTCCATAATTTGTCGAAGGACAACACCGCGTCGTTACATAATCTTCCCGATCTGAATCCTTGTTGTTCTTCAGCTAGTGTTATTTTAGAACTGATTATATTTGTTATAATTTTTGCTGTCAACTTGAGCGCGGTGTTGAGGAGATTGATACCTCTGTAGTTTTGTGGTACTCTTTTGTCTCCCTTTTTGAACATTACAATAGTGGTGCTTGTTCTCCAGCTGTTAGGTATTCTATTCTGCGAAACGATTTTCTCGATCAGCTTCCGTAGTTCTTGAACAAGCTCCTGGCCACCATACTTGAGTAATTCGTTGGGAATTTTGTCTGGTCCTGGAGATTTTCGATTTTTTAATTTTGTTATTGTTTTTTGGATTTCATCTATGGTTATTTCAACAGCTTCGGCTGTTATGTCTGTATTATTAAAGTGGGTTACTGTGTTTCCTTCGTATTTGAACAGATTTGTAAAGTATTTGGTCCATATCTCCATCTTGATATAGGATTGGATTCAGTTATTTCGTTTATTTCTTTTCTTGGTGTTTTGATAAATCTCTAAATTTGCTTCTGCAACTCATAGAAATCGCTCTCCATTCTCTTTGTAAAGCCCTCCCAATATTCCTCTTTTAGTCTTCTCACCAGTGCATTTGTTTCAGTTCTTATCACTTTGTAGTCATTGTACGCTTCCTCTGTTCGTAGAGATTTATACTTTAGATATGCCTTCTTCTTGTCCCGGCACTTTTCTTTTACTTCGCTGTGAAATCACGGTGTTTTTTTGTATATTCCTTGTACTCAGAGTACTTGTTCCCATAGCTTCATTTGACGCTTCTTCTATGTTTGTTTAATTTTTTTTTCAGCACAATTCTGTGTCATCGTCATTACGTACTGGGTTTGCTTTGATTTTTCTCCCAGTCTTTTCAGGTACAATTCGGTGATTGATTGTTCCCATATAGATTCGATATTTATTTTTTCCTCTTTTATGGCAGTTGTGAGATTTTTCCTTCGCAGCATCTTTAATCTAATTTTGCCTAATAGAAGACTGTGATCGCTACCAATATTGGCTGCATTTAGTGTTCTTATATCGAGTATTTGCATTGGATGTATTCTACGATTTGTGACTATGTAATCTATGGTAGACTGCTGGTTTCTCGTATTCTTGAAGGTATTCTTATGCTGTGGTTTATGGCTGTAAAAGGTGTTATTAATTCTGAGTTCGTTGTGGCAGCAAAAGCTAATCATCAGTTCTCCGTTATCGTTGAGCATCTCTTCGTTGAAACGCTGCTTGACCCCCGGTATTATTTCTCTTCCAACGCGCGCATTGAAATCTCCCATTATTATTATGACGTCGTCCTTAGGGATTGTTTCGATGGTTTGTTGTAGTTTCTCATAACATTGCTCTCTCTCGTGTTTGGGTTTGCAATCTTCTGGGCCATATATGGCTAGTAGGTGTATCCTACGTTGTTGTTCTTCCTCGAGACTTACTACTATTATTCTTTCAGATATATATTGGCTTTCCTTAATAAGATGTTTATGTTTATTGTGCATTATGATTGCTACTCCAGCTTTTGCTCGTTCTTCCTTTGGCACACCACTGTATAGTAGCAGGTAGTTTTCGTATTGTGTTTGGCCCTTCCCATTTTTCTTCGTTTCTTGTATTGCGCAAATATCTATATTGCTGTCGTCCAATTCTTTGACGATTTCCTGGACTCTATTGTTAAGTGATTTTACGTTCCATGTTGCGATTCTGAGGAGGTGACTTCTTTTCCATCTCGTTTGCCTTCTTCTCGCGTGGGCCGTCATCGATAAATCCGTCCTATTCCGAGGCTTCATGCCGGTACTTTGAGCGATATATTTTTTTAATTACAGGTAGGCTGCTAACCTTGCCTATAAACCCTCCTCCTTTGTCTGGGCTTGGGACCGGCAACGTCAACCACTGAGCTACTCAATCCACCCAGTAGTTTCCGCAGGCGGAGTTCTTAATACCGAGGGACGTAAAAGTGTAAGTTTTTCTTTCGCAATAAATTAAGTGTACCTGGGGGGTATTCCATACCCCCCAGACCCCCCGGTCCCGGCAGCCTAAATAAGTTCCTGATAAGCATCCATTTGTTTTCATTATTCTAAGCGAGCGCCGCGCCGTAGCAAGGGTGAGGCGACCGAGGCTTTGACTCAGGCGCCATCGCAATGGGGGCGCTAAACCTTGACAAAACCCAATAAAAAATAGTTTAAAATTTACAAAATGATAGGAATCTTTTGGGAGGGGGCGTATATATTCAAATTTTACTGAATTCGAAAATTTGACTGCGATTTTATTTATAAAATCGCCTAAAATTCCCTGCTGGCCTTTTCCCCAAGTGGGGATTTTAATCCAAGTAGTTTAATTATTTCGTACATTTAAACTTTACCATCGATGGTGAACAAAACAAAACATGGTTTCAGGATTTACTTCAGATCTGATAAGACAGGGGATTTTAGGAAAATTGATTCCAACTGCGCGTTCAATTTCATTTCCCTTTAACTGACTGGGTAACCGGTAAAACTATCACGATATCATCGCGACAGTTATTCAAATATATTTAAATTGAAAAGAAAAATTCCTACCGATAGAAATAATTTTCGGGGGGGGGGGTTCCGTTACGTAACCATGGAAACCGTGATTCTGGCATACTATGCGTATTTTATATAGGATCTTCAGGAGTTCCCAACGATAAAAATTGATATTACACGACCGAGGGGTCTGGGGGGTATGGAATACCACCAGGTACACTTGCCATTTATTCAGAACCATCAAAATTTATTATTTTTCGTAGAATCTTTTGCAATTTTCGTTTGTAATCCGGGAGGGGGGGGGCAACAGGTGATATTTTTTATACTATAAATAAATGGCAAATAAATGGCGCCGTAGCAAGGCTGATCGCAATGGGGGCGCTAAACCTTGAGAAAACCCAATAAATAATAGTTTAAAATTATCAAAATGATAAGAATCGTTTGGGAGGGGGGCGCATATATTCAAATTTGCTCAGGCGCCAGAAGAGCTTGTTACGGCGCTGGTGCATGGTACCCGGACTGATGATCCGGTCCTCAGTGCGGCCTTTAGGGCAATCACGAATCAGTGCGGCCGTCAAAACACTTTTTCTGTCTACCTGTTTGTTTATCTCTCATTGGTTTATTCTTGAACTATCAAACTGAAAAAGTTTAGGTGCGGCCTTAGGCCGCACAGCCACAAGTATCACGCATTAGTAGAAAATAAGTAATGAATAAATAATAATTGATAAAAGGGTAATTAACTCTGAAACAAACACGGAAATTCTTTTTTACTGTACTACAAATTATTATAATAGAGGATACATATTATACGATAGGTAATATGTTTACCTTGGCTGTGCGGCCTAAAGGCCGCACTGAAATTGAGCCTAACAAATCAATTTAGCACCTGAAAACTTGAAACAAAATTGTTATTTAATAATAACGACGGAACCTTGCGGAACACTGTGTAGATTTTGCAGGTTACAGAGGCCACAGCGCATTGATTCTTCCGTTTGGGGGGAGGGGTTAAAGCAATGCATTGTCACGAATATCCTACTTTAATAGCTTAATGCCCTGACGGATGGGAGGCGTTACTAGTTACATTTTTCACTTTTCGGTGAATTAATAGCCAACACATGCGTACCACATTAGGCGACTTGAGTCTGTACAACGTCGATTTTTGAAATTCTTGGCATTCCTTCAAGATGGCCTTTACCCGATACAGGGCTATGATCATCGCAGACTCTTGGCTCAATTCGATGTCGAAACACTTGAGAGCAGGCGCTTTGTATCGTCCGTCGTATTTATATACAAACTTCTTAGATACAACATCGATTGTCCACCATTATTGGCAGAGATAAATTTTCTAGTACCTAGAGGTAACTCTAGACAAAGTGACCTGTTCTACTGTAGGTTTAGCCGAACCAACTTCTTAGCCACGTCCCCCATCTCCATCTGCAGCCGCAACTTTAATGTTATTGCTGACATTGCCGACCCCTACCACACGGGCCTCAAGGAGTTAGTGGCATGCTGTTACAGGCGAGTTGGGTAATCGCCCCGTCCAAACGATCCAGCATATTGACTTACATAAATATGTATTATTTTGTTTGTGCTATGTACTTTCATATATTAGTTGGTATATATATCTATATACATTTGTATACACACTCCTTGTAATTAGTTTTAACTGTTAGGAGTGTAATATTGACTTTTGAAATTAATTTATATTTTAAAGTTACCGCTTGTTTTGTTTAATATAATTTTTTTTAAACGTCCTGTATATTCACAATGTAAGCGACATCTATTGGTTCTGGGTTTCTTAAGGGTAAAATTTTGCAGAGGTACACGTGTCTGGTGGTTTCGGTAACAAGCGTCACTTAGGTGTGTGCCATTGAACTTAGAAGGTTCGACAATTTTAATTTTCAATACAGATCATTTTTGAAGTGTTAACTTTATTTTAGTGTGGTGATATATTGTACAGGTATAAATCTTTTAATTAATTATAGTTTATAATATTTATTATTGAAAAGGGCAAAATACTCGTATGTTAATTCTTTTTGTTTCGCGTGTCACGTGTTTTCATTGTGTCAACTATCGTAATAGAAATTTAAAAGGTGGTTTTAAAAGATTTAACATTATCTTTCAATTCGGTTTTCTAAATGCAATTTTAAAGTTTTTATTATCAACGTTAGAAATGCTTCACTTATGTAAAATATTTGTTACAAGGTTATAAAGGCCACGTGTTGGGTGAATTCATAAAGGGATATTTTAAACTGCAAGGTCAACTTTCTATTGGTAACTTGTTTTATTAATACAAAGTATGCTAAAATTAATTATATACAGGATGTTTTAATTTCAAATGGGTTTAGATTTATAAATTAAGAAGTTTCATTATTTAAAATAGGTAATCTGTTATTAAAATAATTATATTAATATACAGGGTGATTGTTAAAGTTATTGATAATTGTTTGCAGTTAAAGAGATTTGATAAATGAATTCAATCTATTACTAAGCCCCAAGTAAGCGTTACTAAGTAAGAGTTACAAGGCTGCGTAAAGATGTACGATGAGTTTACAAATCTTTATATAGTTGTAAATGATTGACTTATTTAAGACAATGGTTTTGGTTTCGTTACATGTACATTTGACTTTCCGACGACTCTGTATGAATGGCCCAAATCCCGTGGTAGACTGGAAGATAAATTACACAGTACTACATATGCTTAAATGCAAACCATAAAGCAAATTACATTGAACTGTTCCCAAAGATTTGTTGTTAATTAAGTTATCATAACTTACAGTGACGCGCATGAATGGATTAACGAGATTCCTTAAAGGAAGGCAGGCTACTTAGATCGGGGTTTTAATATTGGTAATTAGGTATCTTATGTATTCAAATACAGGATGGTTGAACTTGTTTGAATTAGGTAGTAAATTATAATTCAAGGGTGGTTATTTAAAGGTAGATTAATAAAGGTATTTTTCCATTAACAGCTAGTGTTTAAATAAAACACATAGCTTCCCTCAATCTTCAAAGAATGTACTAAGTACATGAAGAAAAGATTATATACAATCCAAAGGATTGAATCTAAACAAGTAATTTAAAAGTTATCGAAATCATTAAAGCGATTTAAAACAAATCGACTTTCAGGGTAATTAAATCTACAGATTTATTAGGTCACGAGTTAGGTAAATCATTGCTTCAGGTTAAATTCCTCAAACAAGAATATTAACGATAATAAAAGAATTGACATTGCCCAGATTTGGTTGTTTTATTTGTGTTGGAAGTTAAAGGTTGTCTCTCTTTCGGAGCAATCATTTGTCTTGTTACAGTTGTTTTTGACATTATGTTTTGTACACCGGAAGAAAGAGTTTGGTTACTAGATGGCGATCGTAGATATTTTCACAACGTGGTGGTCCAGGGTATTTTCCGTGTCGTCGAAGAAGTGTGATTTCAGATTTGAACTTTGTTAGTTCTCAATAGATGGCGTTTTGGGAGAGGATGTTGGCGCGAAGTTCAAATTCAAAAGTTGCATCTTACAGGAGTGTGTCTAAATCGTTAAATAAATAAATAAATAAATAAATAATGCCCTGAGGGATGGGGGGTGTTACTAGTTACATTTTTCACTTTTCTGTGAATTGATGGTACATGGTCCCCCATCCAGGTACCAACCGCCACTGATATAATGACTCCTTAGGATGTAATCAAGTAATCTTGAAGTTTCCCTCTCCAACGAGATCGGAGACATTTTCTACAATGCAGGGAAGAAACAAAAATCAGTTTTTCAGCGATTTTTCGCCTTTAGTTCAACTTGACGACAAAAATTGTATTATACAAAAATAAAGCTAATTAAATTATCTACAAAAAATGTCTACACGTATGTTTTATCAGGTTCTTACTTCGACTAGTAATGATCATCTAAAGTTGAGCTAAATTGCTCTCAATTTTTCTTTATTTGAAAGGGTTGGGATTGATTTTTAATTTAACATCTAAATTTTTAGCAAACATATTTATTATGTAGAGGTCCTAGAATTAGTTTACGATAAATAGAAGTTCCGCGCTACTTACACTAATCGCTTCGGCAGCGCAGTTGTTTGAGCGCACGTATTCACTGCTAATAACGTCTTGGTTTGAATCCAAGTTGAGGGTTGAGGAACATAATTTTTAGAATACCATCTTGCTAAACACCCTATATATTTTTATTGCAGGTCTATCTAATAGAACAAAAAATGTAGTAAATGTTATAGAGAAAATTTTTGGTCCTTAAAATTACGTTTAGAAGTTATGATGCGTTATGCCATTATAGCTTCAAGTAAATTCTATGGTAGTGAGGCCTAAAGGCCGCATTCAGGGGATTGTGACTATAAGCGTCGGCAATACTTAGTTGCTCGATTTTCAATCTCACTCATACACATTATGTATTATTAGTGGAGTGCCATATCTTGTTTTAAGGTAAAAAAAGTTAAAGGTTAAAAAACCTATTAGAAGTTGTTCTTTAGTAATTGCAGCAAGACGGTTATCAGATTAAGCGGCTAAGTGCGTTGTTGCTAATACTGAATACCTGGTTCGACTCCGGGCTCAGTAAAACCTTTATTCAGACCGTCTCCCTGGGGAAGGCAATGGGAAAGCAACGAGGTGTGATAATACTTCAAATGTACAGCACATAATTACATATGAGAAAAGTCGCCAACGCCTGAAATCCGGTACACTACTCTAAGAAGACGATCGCTGAAACGATCCAAAGGGGCAGTAAAAAAATTTTGAGGAGTGGCGTATTGGTAAGGAAGTGGAATATAATTTTCATTGTCTGTATCAGGGTGCCTCGAAGTTCTTACATCTTTAATACTGTGATTTCTTCTTTTTTCTATCAAAACATTATCAATTTGGTTTATACTCATTCCATATGGTGTTGTCCACGTTTCCTTGTGGATTTCTTTATGCTAGTATGGAGCACACATTATGTTCATGTTATGTTTCATAGCAAAATCTTCCATTCTCCCTAGTTTCCACATGAATGCTGCACTTCCCTATCGTTGGTTGGAATACTGCCTACTTTCCTATTTTGGCGTTGCCATCGCCAAAGACCATTTTCAAGTCATATTTTGGTATTTTTTGCATTCGTTGCTTAGTACTTTATAAAAGTGTTCCTTGGTGTCTATTTGTTTATCTTCAGTTGGTGCGTGATTATTTATCCTACTTATTTCTTGATATTTGCGTCATAAGCGTAACATGCACATTCTATCCGATATTGGGTCAAATTTTATGACAACAGGTCGCAGTCGTTCGTTTACAACAATTCCTGTATCGAATCTCCAGTTAGATCCGCTGCTCATAAAAACGAGTATCTCTCCAAATCAAAACTTCCATTATTTATATCGTTAGTTTCTTGTAGTGCCAATAGATCAACGCAATACTGTTTTAAAATCTTTATGTTTTCTTCCAAAATCCTAATCGTTTGTTACGTGTATCGCCTTGTTTGCCGCCATTGTTTTTGCCCGTCCATCTTCATTCATTATTAGTTTTTGTTGCGGGGATGACATCCCAGTTCCAGCGTTCTCCGTCTATGAAAATTTTTCTGAATCCCACTCCTACTTTTTCTTCTTTGCCTATTTCAACTTTTACTCTGCTTCTCAGTTCATCCTGAACTTCTCTTTCCTCTCTTGTTAGATGATCATCGAAGTATGTTTTTGGCATGTCAATCTGTTTTTCTTTCATTATTTCAGTATTTTCTTGCAAGGATTCCATTGTTGCCACTATAAAGGGAGATACAGGTTTTGACTTTATTATTTCAGCCTGTTTATCAAATTATCAATATTTTTTTGTACGTGTAGTGGTTTGGAAGAAAACTAGTATTAGAAAATTTCGAGAATATCTTTTTTTACATTTGTAGATTAATTGACCTGTATTATTTTACTGTAACGGATTTTATTCTCGAAGTAATCCGAACTCAATAAAATTGCAAAATTTCTAAAGTAAACTTTTAAGGATTGTATCCGTACAATGAGAATCCAACCTAATTTCACTGCCAATGCAATAATGAAATTAGCGTGAAATAACAGATATAATAATATAATAAATAATAATAATAGAATAAATTGTTTCGTTTGATTGACCCAAAAACCCACGATTAAAAACATCCTAATTACATATAATAGAATAACAAAATTTCGTGAACAACCATCACCATGATCAATTCATATTAGTTAAGACAAAAATCTCTTCCAACTGATTTAACCAAAGAAAAGGATATCGGGCTATTGGAGTAAATAAAACACTTAATGCTTTTCTAAGTCGACGTTTCGGCTACTTTATGTCGCCATTTTCAAGACTAAAATAGAGAGAACAATGTATTAATCCCAAAAGGGCAAAAAAATATCAACACCATTCACTCACCATGAAAAGCAGGATGGTAAAAGGTCTATATACAATAATACTGTGACGCAACATGGAAAGGTCAAAATCACCAATTTGATCACACTCAACAAAGTCAACAAACTTTAAAAAATTTTGAAATCATAAAAATATTTCACGTTAAAAATTCTTATAAAAATATAACAATAAACATTCAAAATTTGTGTAAAACAACCAATTGTAAATAGTAAATCTCTACACTACTACACATACTTTTATGTTATCAGAGGATTGATAGATTAAGAGGTTTGACCCTGTAGTTCAACAAAATACCAAATTACCGCCGTTGCGCCACTAACCAATAGACGAAAAATATTTATTTAAAAAGAGTAGAGTCCTCTAATATTAGAAAATTGACCTAAACACACCCTAACCACACATAAATGTTTACATGATGAGTATCGTTAATAAGAAATTCAAACTACTTGATGGAATATGTAGGAAAACTTGCCAAGACGTGATAATTGACACAGCAACTATTTGATTTTCGTTTTTTCTACGTATTTTCTGAGGACGCCCAGGTAACCACTGTTAATGAATTATTGAGTGACAAAAAGACTTATAAGCTACTTAACAAGAATCCGATCAACGCTATACAAGGAAAGTTTAATAAGATAGCTAAAAGACTTTATACTGAAGGCCACATTGATGAGGTCACTCGAAAAACATTAACCAAATACAACGCCCAAGTTCCGAAAGCGTATGGTCTCCCGAAGGTGCATAAACATGGTGCCCCTCTCCGTCCGGTCATTAGCTGCGTGGAGTCTCCTTCCACACCATTGGCCAAGTTCATTATAGACATTCTTAAGAATGCCACCCCCATGCTGCTTTTTAACGTTAAAAATACTTTAGAGGCCAAGGAGGTTATTGTTCGTGGCAAGATCCCTAAGGACTACACATTGGTGTCATTCGATGTTAATTCCCTGTTTACAAACGTTACCAAGGAAGCAGTTATAGCTTCTATCACGAATAACTGGGACATCGTCGAGCCATTCACGACCATCCCACTGAATGAGTTTATGGAGTTAATATCCATAATATTTGACAATAGTTTTTTTTCTCATATAAGGACAACTACTATCAACAGTTGGTCGGGTCAGCCATGGGAAATGTTTGCTCGCCGATTTTTGCCAACTTTGTCATGAATGATCTCCTCTACAACTTTTTTGGGTCGATCAAGTTTGATTTGCCCTTTCTTCTTCTGTATGTGGATGACATCTTAACAGCAGTACCATCTGCGGAAGTGCATAATTGTATTGAGATTTTGGATAGCTACGATAGTTTACTTGATTTTACGTTCGAGTTAGAAGTTGATAATTCGATCCCCTTTTTGGACCTCCTGGTTGAGAGAAAGGAGAATGGAACATTGGTCACGGATGTATACAGGAAGCCTTCAGGAACGGATAGACTTCTCAGTTATTATTCATCTCACCCATTATGTCAAAAGATAAGCGTTATCAATGCTATGAAAAACAGAATCAAGATATGTGTACCTGAACATCTCGTTGGGGTGAGATTACATGATTTGAAGCAACAATCTCTTAAGAACGGCTATCCCAATCGTTTGCTGGATCGGTGTTTGTTTGGTGGAGGTAGAACTGTTGCCTCTAATGAGCCTTCCTTGTCCAATTCTGAAGAACTTAAAGTGGACAAGAGCTACTGCAAAATCACTTACCATCCGTGGTTAGCAATCAGACTCAGACAGGTATTCAAGGATTACATTAAGAATGGTA
Source organism: Podabrus alpinus (assembly GCA_932274525.1). Taxonomy (NCBI): domain Eukaryota; kingdom Metazoa; phylum Arthropoda; class Insecta; order Coleoptera; family Cantharidae; genus Podabrus; species Podabrus alpinus. The sequence continues at coordinate 65,123,962 of OW026456.1, read as the reverse complement.
ACTTACAGTTGGCATTCCATAACCATCTCACGCTGCATAAAACTGTTTTCTCGAGAACCAAAGATAAAACCCCCATTCTGGAAAAAGCGAATGTGGTATACCAGATCGAGTGTGAATGTGGCAAATATTACATAGGCCAGACAAAACAGCGCCTTGAATCTAGAATCAAACAACATCAAGGTGACATACGGGTTGGTTCTACCAAAACCGGACTAGCGGAACACTTGTTGGAAACTAACCATAGGTTCATAACCAATAATACTAAGATTCTAGAATCTAACAGTAACTTCCAGCAGCGATTTTTCCTGGAGGCAGCTCACATATCTGTTTCTACGAACAACATCAACAAGCAGACGGATTTCGGTTTTATTAACAGTGGTTACCTGGGCGTCCTCAGAAAATACGTAGAAAAAACGAAAATCAAATAGTTGCTGTGTCAATTATCACGTCTTGGCAAGTTTTCCTACATATTCCATCAAGTAGTTTGAATTTCTTATTAACGATACTCATCATGTAAACATTTATGTGTGGTTAGGGTGTGTTTAGGTCAATTTTCTAATATTAGAGGACTCTACTCTTTTTAAATAAATATTTTTCGTCTATTGGTTAGTGGCGCAACGGCGGTAATTTGGTATTTTGTTGAACTACAGGGTCAAACCTCTTAATCTATCAATCCTCTGATAACATAAAAGTATGTGTAGTAGTGTATAGAGATTTACTATTTACAATTGGTTGTTTTACACAAATTTTGAATGTTTATTGTTATATTTTTATAAGAATTTTTAACGTGAAATATTTTTATGATTTCAAAATTTTTTAAAGTTTGTTGACTTTGTTGAGTGTGATCAAATTGGTGATTTTGACCTTTCCATGTTGCGTCACAGTATTATTGTATATAGACCTTTTACCATCCTGCTTTTCATGGTGAGTGAATGGTGTTGATATTTTTTTTGCCCTTTTGGGATTAATACATTGTTCTCTCTATTTTAGTCTTGAAAATGGCGACATAAAGTAGCCGAAACGTCGACTTAGAAAAGCATTAAGTGTTTTATTTACTCCAATAGCCCGATATCCTTTTCTTTGGTTAATTCATATTAGGTATTATCTAGTTTGCATATAATCAATTTAAATATAATCTTTTTTATTAATTGCCTTTACATTTAATTATTACAAAATTCTATAAAAAAAGATACAATGAATAGGTACTAAAATATGGTAAAACAAAATATTAATAAACAATTCCCGTTTATGTTAAGATTTCATTCCAAGGTACAACGGTACATGGTATAAACTTCACTAAATTGTTGTGATAAATCACATAAAACTTCTGTAATAAGATTTGGATGTGATCGTGTCATTGATACCCATCCGGCAGTTTTACTTACATCCATGGCACGACTACCAATATATCTTTTTGCTACGAGCTTCAGCTCATCTAAATTATACATATCGGCCAGTACTAAAATTTCAGCAGCATTTTCAATTGAAATATTTCTGCACAAGACTTGTCCACAAAGGACCTTTAATTTTTCAAATCCATATTTTTCAGCTGGGGGTAATAAATCACTAGCAAACTTCTCCAAATTGGACACTTTTCCCGTATAGATGAACCTTAACAATTCTTCTAATACTTCACCATCGATATCGGCGATATTAACTTGATTTTTATGCTTTTCTTTCATTTCATGCTCAAACATTGCGTAGAAAACTGGACTTCGAGCTGCCAAAATTGCTTTATGAGCTTTATATTCTTTACCAGAAGCGCATAGCGTGATGTCACTAAACGTTTGACTTTTTAGTATCAGTTCCAAATCATCTAGCAAAGTACAGTTTGGTGTATTAAATAGCGCACAAGTTTCTTCAACGTTGATTTGACAAGTTACAGTCATATTAATATGTTGATGAAGATAACTACCGCTGCGTTGCAAAATACTAGTTTCTTTTGAATTTATTGTAAAGCAATCCAAATACTCCCCTACTGCAAATCGAAGGGTTTTGTTCCAGGGTTTATCTTTGGGAGTTCTTCCATCTAATAACTGAAACTTACAATTAGATTGAATTGTATTTACTTTGTTAGAAATAAGCACTAGTTTAATAATAAATTCATAATGGGGAGTAGTCTTATAGTTTCTATCCATCTTCAAACGCCATCTTATTTCATTATTCGTTTCATTTGAAAATATAGTTGATTCATAACTATCAGAAGCAGTCGGGAAATAAAAATTATTTATATCCCATTTGTGGTTAAACCTAATTATGTTTGAAATATTTATGCTTTCTGAAGCTGGATTAACTTCATCAGAGAGTGGTGCACAACTTGTCGTCATTACACTAGTATTATCTTCAGCGCTCATTAAAAATTTTCCTTCAGGAATTCACAATTTTTTTTCTGACTTTATCAACCAAATGTTAACGGGTCGAAACAATATTAATCGCAGGTTTCAAATTTCTGTATTACTACCCGCTGTTGTATTTACTTCACGTCGTCGGAATAATCTGTAATAAGTTACAACATTAACATTTTTGTCACAATATAAAGCATAATACTTACACGTCAGTTGTAAAATTAGATTAAGATAATAAGAAATACAAAGCAAAACTCAAAAATTCAAATAAACATAACAAACGAGGCACGTCGTTACCACTAACCCATTTGTAAATAGTTCAGATCACGTCAGAACACGTACAGATAGTGTCGACCTTGTGTTTTTCTCTTTCATACATGCGCATAATTATATAAATAAAACAAACGGTTGCGGGGGATTTCCCTAAAATTTAATATTACGTATGTGTGATTCCCACTCGTATTCGTATATAGCTGTAGATTTTCGTAATTTTTTAAAAATATGCATATTATAGAATTTCTTATTATTTATTTATTTTTAAAATGTTCAACGAAGTCCTAATTTCATAACATTAACTCATTTCAAGTTTATTTTTATACGTAGTACTACAACGGTACTACGTTATAATTACATACGTTACTCACAAAAGGATTCGCACCCTATAATAAATTTCAATAAATCGTTTGTATCTTAATTATTTATTAAAAAAAATAATTTTTTAAAATTATATTTAACAAAGTGATTCTTGTAATTAGTACAATTTAAAAAAAAAATCATAAAATTTGCATGGTAACAGAAATAATTAACCTTAAACCAATTAATACGCTAATTTCACGTTACAAAAGGATTCGCACGTATTATAAAAATTATTAAAAAATACAATATTTTACAAAATTTAAAAATAATTTAATATTTTGTTGGATACCCGTTTTGATTCAAAACATGCTCCAATCGTTTGGGCATGTTGCAAATAATTTTTTTTAAATACTCGACGCTTATTAAGTCCCATTCTTCTTGTAGTCTTTTTTTAACTCTTCTTTAGTATGTATCGGAGTTTCCCGAATTTTACGATCTAGATGGTCCCATAGATTTTCTATGGGATTCAAGTCTGGTGATTGGGGAGGGGGTTGTAATACTTTTGGGCACTTGTATAACAGATATTCTTGCACTACACGTGATTTATGTTTAGGGTCGTTATCTTGGTAAAATTTAAAAGTATCGACGATCCCCATTTTAGAGGCACTTTGCAGTAAGTTAGATTTTAAAATGTCTAAATATTTATACTTATTTATTATTTCTTCAATAAACACTAGTGTACCTACCCCTTTAGTTGAAATAGAAGCCCAAACAATTACACTTCCGAATCCGTGTTTTGCAGTACCTTGTAAATTTTTCGGTTGCAGCTCCATATTTGGTTTCCTCCATACCATGGTGCGTCCATCGGAGCCAAAAATATTGTATTTGCTCTCATCCGCAAAAATTACATCATCCCACCACGTTACATCTTTACATTTAAATTCTTTAGCGAAATTAATACGTTTCTTCCTGTTGATTTCACTAATATACGGCTTTTTTCTAGCTATGCGACCGTGATAATTATTTTCTTGTAGTACCCGTCGAATTGTTTGTGGATTAACTTTCTTTCCCATTTCTTGTAACACTTCAGTGGTTATTTTCGGGGCACTCAGTCGAGGGTTTTTCTGTATTTTTCGGACAATTTGCATTCGTTCTCTTTCTGTAAATTTTCGTGGGCGGCCTGTTATTGGTTTGTTTTCGATCCTATCTTCACGTTTATAGCGTTTTATTATGTCTGCTACTGTGCTTTTGCTTAAATTTAAGATATTTCCTATTTGGCTGTATGATTTTCCCTTTTCATAATTATAAATTACCAGTTGTCTGATATCAAAACTAGTAGTTTTACCTTTACGCCCCATTTTAGTAAAAATTATAAATTTTTATGTACATAAACTGTTACACGTTACTTAATAACTGCAGTATGAATCATATTGCTTGCAAACAATGCACATAATCTATATTACAATTCTTAGAAAATGAATGCAATCCTGCAACTTTGTTAAAGGTGTGAATCCTTTTGTAACATGAAATTTGCGTATTAATTGTTTTAATGTTCATTATTTCTGTTACCATGCAAATTTTATGATTTTTTTTTTAAATTGTACTAATTACAAGAATCACTTTGTTAAATATAATTTTAAAAAATTATTTTTTTTAATAAATAATTAAGATACAAACGATTTATTGAAATTTATTATAGGGTGCGAATCCTTTTGTGAGTAACTGTAGTACATGAACCAATTTTTTTAAAATTTTTATTTTGTCGTAATAATAGCAGCTGATTTATAATAGTTAATTATAAATCAAAATTTTATTTAGTGTTACCGATAAAAAAAAAGTTCAAATAAAATTGCTTATTAAATTATACTACAACGTTACGAAATAAAGCGAATGTACATACATAGTACAGTGAAATCTGTATATGCCGGAATCTGCAAAAGCCGGAATCGTGTGCATCACGGAAATTGTCTGTGGTCCCGAATTATTGGTTTACAATACTAAGTAAAATGAATTTCATAAGCCGGAATCTGTCTAACGCGAACACGGAAAGCTTATTTTAAGCGTAAGCCGGAAGCGAAATTCAAAAATTAATTTTACTATTTATAAAAATTGCGATGTAAGACGCACATTTTTATCCAATGTTTAGACTACTCTAGTATGTAATAATTTCTTTTGCGGTAGGTATATCATTTTACATTGCATACACCTACCAAATAATATTGCGTTACAAGCAGCATGCAAATGAATCATTTTTTCATTTGCTGCCTGCTTTCTGCATATCTTGTATTTTTTGTGTAGTGTATAAGTATGCAAATTATGTATGTATACGCATTATTATGTATTAATACAATTTATTATTATTAAATTGTTTAATATAAATCTATAAAAAAAAATTCCGTCTTATGCAGATTTTTTTCCGCTTTAGGCAGAGAGGATCTGCTAAAAACGGAACTTGCTTAACACGGAACGATTTTTCGGTCCCGAGCGGTTCCGGCTTATACAGATTTCACTGTACCTACATATTATGTACTATGTACATTCTTTGAATTAATGTACGTAGTATGTATTGACCTGTTATTTTCCTCCCCCAGGTATATTTTTGTATTAAATGATTTGAATAATTTGAATTTACGATAAACATTTTTAAATTTGCGTTCAAGTGTTCAAGGAGATAAGTGGAAAAATGTGGTATCAGACAGTCGGGTCCGCGCGTAGCGGATATACATAAGTTGAAATTTGTATTTTGGTCGAAGTGGAGAATAAATTTGAAATTTATTATTAAAAAGGAATAGTGTTTAATTTTCCTTCGTGAAATTTTAGGAGCGTAGGAACACCACAGTATATTGAATGACATAGAGTAGGTATAAATTACAATTATCATTGCACATTTTATTTAGATCAGTCGCTTTTGTACGTGACTTGTGAAAAGTGCAAGTTATATGTCGGGGAATTCCCTACGATTTCGCCAAAATGAATTCAAAAAAGCTTCATACAGGTTATTCCATCAGAGAACTTATTATTAAATTAGTTTGCAAGAAAAACCACTACACCAAATTGGAAAAATTGTTCTTCTTCTACTTTTATTAAGAAGTCTCCCTCAATATACATAAGTGACTCAAAAAAGTCTCCATACGGCACCATTTTTGCTATTTAAATTACAATTACGGCGGTTTTTATTCCTTTTTTAATGACGAAATATGATAATTTGTAAATCTATACATTCATACATATGTACTTTAAAGAAAATAATTCTAAAAAAATCCCCTCATTAGTAAGAAAAATGTAAACAAATAAAATAAATCTGCAAAATCTAATTAAAAAAAGTCTCCGTACGCAAATGCATATAGAAGACGTTTCTAGTAATAGAAACTTGATAAGCACTTCTTAGAAAATGTGCAACGTTTTATCGTGCATTAGAATGATATCATTAAATTATGCACCTAATTTTTTTATATTATCTTTTGAATTGGCATGTTTTACGACCAATAATCGAAGATAGGTAAAGAAATTTCCGTTGAAGTACCTACGTCAGATAATAATAAAATTGTATTATGAAGGCAAATCAATGGGCGAAATCGGGGAAATTATCGGGAAACCTAAGTCAAGTGTTCAATACATAATTAAAAATTATGGAAGTACGGGTCCCTTGAAAAGTTAGCCCCGTTCTGGACGCCCCAAGATACTAAGTGATCTTACGAACCGCAATATTATACGCGAAGTGAAGAAAAACCCCTGAAAAACTGCTGCACAAATTGGGGATGAAATTCGTAATAAATTTAATATTAGTGTTTCTGACCAGACAATTAGAAATGTGCTCAGAAAAGGCAATTATAATAGCCGTTTTGGATGACGCAAACCTCGAACTTCAAAAATTAATAAAAATTAAACACTAAAGTTTGCAACAGGACATCGAAACAAAGACATGGAGTTCTGGAATCGAGTGATTTTCACAGACGATAGTAAATTTAATATATTCGGTTCTGATGGTGGAAAAAAATTGTGGAAAATCCCCAACGAAGTACTTAATATTAAGAATATTATTCAACAGTCAAGCATGGTAGTCGAGGTCTATTAGTTTATGGGTCTATTGGGGCATCGAATGTTGGAAATTTGCATTTTATTGATTCAATAATGGACAAGTGGGTATATTTGGATATTTTACAAAAAAATTTGAAAGATAGTGTTACTACATTGGGCCTTCCAAACAATTATATGTTCCAACAAGATCAAGATCCCAAGCACACATCAATAATTGTTAAGGAATGGTTACTTTAACACGTGCCAAAACAGTTCCATTCACCCCCACAAAGTTCCGACTTGAATCCCATTGAGCACCTGCGGAATAAATTAAATCGGAGAATTCGAAAACACGATATAACCAAAAAAAATACTCTTAAGAGGGTATTACAGGAAGAATGGAGTAAAATTGGGTCAGATGTAACAAAAAAATTAGTGGAGTCGATGCCTAGACGTATGGAGGCAGTAATTAAAGCTAATGGCTATTGTACGAAATTTTAAGTATTAATACAAACGTTTATAGACCCACGTCAAGCTAGCACCCCCACCTCTTCAAAAAAACAAAAAATATATACCATAATTATGAACTAATTATGAACTAATTTTGAACACTATTCGCGAATTTTGAACAACAACGGTTTCGCGATAAAAGATAAATCTTTGGTGGGGGTGCTAGCTTGACGTCAAGCTAGCACCCCCACCACGAAAAAATGACTTTTTTTTAAAATGAAGTAAACCATAATTATGAACTAATTATGAACTAATTTTGAACACTATTCGCGAATTTTGAACAACAACGGTTTCGCGATAAAAGATAAATCTTTGGTGGGGGTGCTAGCTTGACGTCAAGCTAGCACCCCCACCACGAAAAAATGACTTTTTTTTAAAATGAAGTAAACCATAATTATGAACGAATTATGAACTAATTTTGAACACTATTCGCGAATTTTGAACAACAACAGTTTCGCGATAAAAGATAAATCTTTGGTGGCGGTGCTGAGTTGACGTCAAGCTAGCACCCCCACCACGAAAAAATTAATTTTTTTTTAAATGAAGTAAACCATAATTATGAACTAATTATGAACTAATTTTGAACACTATTCGCGAATTTTGAACAATAACAGTTTCGCGATAAAAGACAAATCTTTTGGTCGGGCGACATTGTTTTAAATATTTAAAGACAATTCAAATACTAACAATATAATAGATGTATTTATTAACAAACAAAATAACAACTTATTCTGAATACAACAGTAAGGCAGGATAAATTTGTTTTTCCTTTGTCACTGTGTTTTGGGCATCCTTGCAATCATCCAATTGCACCCACACTTGTTGGTTTCGCCAACAAAGTGCAGTATAGTGGCCAACGGAACTCAAATCGCCATCTACCACTGGTGGTTCAAAATGTACCAACCCCTTCAGTTTATATTCTTTTTCCATAAAAGAATATTTTATCATTTTAGGAATGCTATTTATTCCGATAAATGGAAGTTTAGAAGGATTATTGGAGTCATAAACTTCAAAAGCAACAAAGTATCCTAAAATATAAATTAATAAATAAAAATGAAAAATTAAAAAACAAGAAAATCCGAATTGATTAATCACTTACCAATCTCTGAAACTGTTATCATTTCAGTGCCTGAGCATTTCCTTCGACAAGGGCACTGCTTTCTTAGTAAAATTTCGCTTTCCATAGCTTCGTTATAATTAAGGGTCAATATTGCATTTGCTGTCATTTGAACGACGGGGAACTCGATGGTTTTTTTAATGCATCCTTTGTTACATTGGTAAGTTTCTTTGAAACTCGGGTAGTCTTTGAAGAGTAGTTTATATAAATATCCTACCGTTGTTTGGCAATCGACTAAAGAACCATCTTTTCCGCATTTATTAATTGAAGGGAAATATTCCATTAAAATTTCTGCTCTTAGCTTATACGTATTTTTTAATATTCCTTTAGCATATACTGTCGAAAGCAAATTAAAAAATTTATTGCTAGAACTATTTTTTAATATCATTGCCCTGGTGGTTTCTTCATCAAAACATTGCGTTAACAATATTTGGAAGACACTGTCGAACGCGCATGTATTTACAATTGTTATCCAATTTTTGCCTAGTCAAGTTAAATTAAATTAAAAAAAAAACTTATTAGATATTTTAATAAAAAGAATAATATTTACCTATTTTTATATTTTTTAAATCGATGTTTCCTCCGTTTTTTAAAATAGGTACTTTTGACAATTTATCATGTAAAAGTAATGTATGCCCTTCAATTTCTTTTCTTAAATATTTACCTCTTGTTTTTTCTATTCCTAAACCTCTCCAGTTTTCCACCTCTTTAGATGCCAGCACATCAGGAATAGTGCTAATATTACTGCACTGTATGCAAACTCTTTGTTCATTTTCCGAATTAATACTAAGCGAACACCCTTCTAAAGCATGTATGGATGTATTGCATACAACACAGTTGCGTACAATAGTGGCTTTAACAAATTTTTGACAAGCCGAGCATTCAAGATGTTCAACTTCAGAGCAATTCAGATTATCTTTCGCCTTTGCTGCTGCTAAAGATTTCGCGGTTGCAATTTTCATTCTGCCATTTAAAAAGTTTACGTGATGGGAAACAAAATTATCGGCTCTTATCGGTAGTTGTTCTCCTTGAAAAATCTTATTTTTAATTATGTTGAACTCGCTCTCCACGGATGCAGAGGATGCTGGTATACGACCGTATTGAAAACGATCTCTACATACGCATGACCAAAGCGGTAGTAGCGAAATTGCATTCAGCAGTTTATCTGCTAACTTTGGATAGAAATGAGCATTCACGCCATCACCTTGAGAACCGGAAATTATTTTTATAACTTTGTTGTTAATACCCTGACCCCATAGAAAGCATTCATTTTGTTGAAATTTGTTATCTTCTTTCTTTCTTTGCTTAGGATGATCTTCTGAATTTATTTCTTCGTCGCTTTCTGTATGCACCTCAGTTTCTGGATCATTTTCAATGTTATCAAGTGATAATAATTCTTCGTCGTTGCAGATATTGTTTTTTAATTGCTGCTTTGCCAATTCACAAGGTGTTGGAAGCCCATCAAAATTCTGACCCTCGGTTTCACTGCGCGCCACTATTAAAATTGATTGAAGTAGCTTTTCAGCATTATCAAAATTGCGGCAAAGTATTAATTTGCCTAAAGCATGAAGATAAAATTGCTTAATTAGTTTCCTTTCGTTTCTCATAAAATTTACGTATGTTTTTATAAAATGTGCTACATCTATTCGTATATAACATTTCGGTAATGGGTCCTTACAGCAAGCTTCAGCATAATCTTCTAACGTTGAATATCCTGTAAATGCACGGGTTGCTGCAATTAAAATGGCTCTTGAAAAATCACTCACGATTTCCTTGGGAATTGGTGCGCCTGTTCTAGTCCACTCGGACAACCAATAGTGGATACCAGTTGCAGTATGCTTTTCGGTCAACATTTGCGAAACCGAAAACTGATCGCCATGACCTACCTCCCGATTAATAACGCCTATATAGAGAAAAATTGGTTTAGAAAGAACATTTGGAAGAGTTTCAATTTTGCGAATCATGCTACCACTAGCATCTATATACAGACAGGAATTGTTGTTTTGACAATACTGTCTGTATACATTTAGTTGAAAGCTGGTCCAATAATGAACAAAGAAAGGCGAATATCCAATATTATGAATGGTATGCTTGAAAGATCCTTCTTTCATCATCCCTAGTGCGGTTATTGGTGATTTATGTAAATTTAATTTCTTGTTATTTTCATACTTAACATTTTTTTAAACTGTATCTTTATATAAGTGAGGTGGTTCTAAATCATTCGGGCCCATATTTAATTTTTCAGCCTCAAGAGCTCGATAATTTAATACTGATTGTTTTCCGATCTTTTCAGCTATTTCACTTCTAATTGGTTCTCTCAAATAGCGTTTCCCACAAGTTCCACGACCCTGGCAGATAGTACATTTTATATGGGTCAACGATTCTTCATGTGGATTATTAATGACACATTTGATTGTTGAACCACAGTTACACATACCGTTTGCATATCCCGACATCCCATTCTCTGTTAATTTGTGATTTTTGAAATTAAACCCACATGTTATTTTTGCACACTCCCATAATTTTGAAGAAATCAATTCTTGCCATCTACCAGATTGCAAAGCATTGTATTCGCGCATTTCGATAGAAGGCTTTCCCAGGTAGCACGCAATATTGAGGCAATATTGGTCCTTCATAGTTTAAATATTGGCCCAATATTGCGGTCAATATAGCGCAATATACTAATGAGAACAAATTGCAATGTTGCACAATATTGCAGTCAATATTTCGCAATATTGATAGCAATATTGAAGCAATATTTCCTTCAATATTGGGGCCATATCGCGCCCAATATTGATGCAATATTGATGTCAATATAGCGCAATATACTAATGAGAACAATTTGCAATGTTGCTCAATATTGCAGACAATATTGCTCAATATCCCTTCCAATATTTTACCACGATTGCAAATAAAAAAAAATTTTGATAATTATTTATTATTTTAATTTACAAATTTGCTTCCTTAATTTTATATTTATATATACTTATTTCTTCTCTATTCCTTAAATTTGATTTATATGTATATTGGCTTAGTTATTTCTTCTCAATCTGAATCTGAAATTAAACTGAAATATAAATTACACTTTTTTTTTACTGACCTGGGTGGGATTCGAACCTGAACCGGACCGTCCTTTTTGGATTTGAAACCCTCCGCTCTACCGTTAGACCTACGACGCCTTCTTGTAGAAACTTAATTTCTAGATTGAGATTATTAACAAATTATAGTAAATAATTGATAATTTATCAATTAAGTTAAATAATGACAACTTATTAAAGTTTTATGTATGATTACATTATATTTTATTTATAAAAATTAAATTATTAACAAAAATTATATTTTATTTTTAAGAAAAAAGTTAAACATGATGTAATAACTCCACCGCAACAAAGTAATCATTATATGGTGTTACCCAAAATTTGGATTTTATTTCTTTTAATGGTATTTCATATTCATATTGGCCTAAATTAAAAATTTTATAAATTCCAACTTGCATTGATGGAAAAGGTTTAGTAAAAAAATTAGTTATACTAGAGAACATAATTATTACTTATAAAAATTTCATTTTTAATTCTTATTACTTTCGCAATCTTATTATGGTGCGTTAATATGAAGCAATTTTTTTTGTCCGGTTTGATTGCTTTCATAAAACTTCTGTCAGTGGCAATAAAATCGAAATTAGCACTACCTCGTTCCTGGATCCTGCATACTATTTGTTGTAACTGTTTGTTCGGAGTTCTTATTAATTTTAATAATGAACCTAGTAAATTTTCAAATGGAAAACAACTTATCGCTTCCAACTTTAAATTTGAATCGACGGTATCTGAAACTAAATGTTTTATGGAATGAACATTGTAAACCATTTCACAAAGTCCATAAAGTTTTTCAAATTTCAGACAGAACTTTTTGATTAATTCATTAGCGTCTTGACGTTTGATCTGCTTTTCGTATTTTCCTGTACTTAGCATTCTGAACACAATATTTAGGTGTAAAAAATTGATATACTGTTCAGGGCATATTAAATCTTTTAAAATTAGTGGACCGCTGTAAAATAAAAAGAAACGGAACTCGGTAGCTTTCCATCTATCTATTTCATCAAATGTTCGTGGCTTTTGGAACAGTTTCAGCATAACTTGCTGATCTTTCAGACATAATTTTTCTAAGATTTGGACTAAGTCTAAACTGCGATGATGTTTTAATCCAAAAATTTATTAATTTTCTTGTCACCCCCAAGAACACAAGATGCATTGAATCTAGAGGTATATAGGTGATAAATTTAAAATCTTTAATTTTAGCTAAAGGCGATGTTCGTAAATGATGTTCAGGTTCCATTATATTACGAGAAAGTGCAATTTATTAATTTTAAAGAACCTCGCAAATTTCAACTAAATGTAATTATTAGTAATAAAATTATTGTATAATATATTTCTTTTAAATTTGTTTCTTATTTTAAAAATATTCAATATTTTCAAACCGTCCGTCCCTGCAAACACGTATTTTGTTGTTTAAATTACACAAAGTTTCTTATACATACAACATATTTATAGCAAAACCGTGTAGTAAAATCATTTTTTGTGGAATCTTACAACTTTAAATAAAATAATTTTGAATATTTAAATTAAAATTTATTATTACATTCAATGTAGGTTTCGATCGAACTCCGTAAAATGCGTTCTGTTCTGGATTTTCCCCAATTTGTATAGTTTTAGCATCTCCGAACCGAAAGCGAATTAAAAATAAATAACCAAAACTTTTACGCATTTTCTTATTATTTCAAAATTAGTAACATTGTGTAACTAAAATAACGTGTGTTTAGTTACAAAATGTAACTAAAATAACGTGTTTAGTTACAAAATGTAACTAAACACGTTTATTTAGTTAGTTATAATACAACGCCCCTATATAATTATAATTTATATTAATGATAAGTTTGTAAAAAAAATTAGGGATGACGCGCATAAAATAAGATTTAAAATAAATAATTAAGAAGTCACCGCCCACAAACAAGTAGAAAATAATCAAAAATATTTTATGTGAAATGGTTTAGAACGTTCATTCCATAAAATTTAGTTTCAGATTTCGCCAACTCAAATTTAAAGTTATAAGCAATAAGTTTATTTCCGTTTGAAAATTTATTTGGTTACAGAACTCCAAATAAACAGTTACAACAAATAACAATATGCAGAAACCAGGAACGAGTTAGTGCTGATTTTGGTTTTATTGCCATGGATAGAAGTTTTTCAGTTTAAAAAAATTCTTAAACAGTATGTTTTCTTGCCTGTAAAGGACATATTATTTATAATATAACGTGAATTATACCATACAAGATAACATGGGGGGAGGGGGGTAAAATAAACCTTTTAACCAATTAAGACGGTTAAATGAAATTTCCTTAAATTTGGAAAGTTTATTTACATAACATGGGGGGGGGGGGAGGTAAAATAATTTGTAATATTAAATTATGTTTCGAATTTTCTTGAATTTCAAATTAAAAAAAAAACTTATTATTATTAATATAAATTACTAGCTGACCCGGCAAACACTGTTTTGCCCTAAATTAATTTTTATGTCACACTGGTCTATCTAAAAAGCTAAAAACCTTTACATAAGCTTTTTGCTTATGTTTACTATTAAATTTATCTCAATACATTTTAATAAAAAAATAGTATTCTTAACTAACCTACATGTAAAACCTGGGGTGGGAAGAAATCTTTGGGAATTTAAAAGTTGATCTAGGTGCGCAAGGTAACAATCGAATTTCGAGTTTCTGCGATAATATTTAAGCAATTAAGAGAAAACCTTGGGGGGGGAGGAAGGGGTGCGGTAGTGGGTGGAAGGTAAAATGGTGAAATAACAGAGTGTCATGGGATGCTCTGTGTGTATACCTAAAATCAGTTCTCCATGCGTAATTTTGGCGAAAACCCTTTGGGGGGGGAAGTAAAGTTTTCTTCTAACAGAAACCTATTCTGACCCTTATTGAGTAAGTGTGCAAAATTTGGCCCAAATCGGTAGAACGGTCTAACATACCGTACATCCATTTTTATATATTATATTATTAATTTTTTTATAATATATTATTAATATTAATAGATTAATAGATAATTATATAGGGGTGTTGTATAGTAACTAAATAACATTTTAGTTACACAATGTTGCTAATTTTGAAATAATAAATAAATGCGTAAAAGGTTTGCTTATTTGTTTTTAATTCGGTTTCGGTTTTCGGTTCAATAATTTTAATACTAATATATAATTTTATAGATTTCCGTATGCCTAAATCAAGATCTGGTAGAAGTACGTCTGTTATCAATATTGACCCAATATTGCTGCGCACTAATGCCGCAATATTGGCTACGCAATCTTGTACCAATATTGGATATCAATAAAACATGAAAATTTTAGCTACGTGTTAGCAATGCATTTTCCAATGATGAAAATCACTAATAATATAACTTTGAAGTTATTTGGGAGAATATATTCACTACTCTTTATATATTAATGAAGTTTTTAATAATTATTGTCCCAACATGGATATACAATATTGCCCAAATATAGGCAAACAATATTGCACCAATAATGTTAGCCATGATCGCCGCAATAATGGTAGTAAATATTGCTCCAATACTGCTAAGCAAAATTGTCCCGATATCGCTGCGCACTAATGCCGCAATATTGGCTACGCAATCTTGTACCAATATTGGATATCAATAAAACATGAAAATTTTAGCTACGTGTTAGCAATGCATTTTCCAATGATGAAAATCACTAATAATATAACTTTAAAGTTATTTGGGAGAATATATTCAGTACTATTTAGATATTAATGAAGTTTTTAATAATTATTGTCCCAACATGGATATACAATATTGCCCCAATATCAGCAACCAATATTGCACCAATAATGTTAGCCATGATCGCCGCAATAATGGTAGTAAATATTGCTCCAATACTGCTAAGCAAAATGGTCCCGATATCGCTGCGCACTAATGCCGCAATATTGGCTACGCAATCTTGTACCAATATTGGATGTCAATAAAACATGAAAAGTTTAGCTACGTGTTAGCAATGCATTTTCCAATGATGAAAATCACTAATAATATAACTTTGAAGTTATTTGGGAGAATATATTCAGTACTATTTATATATTAATGAAGTTTTTAATAATTATTGTCCCAACATGGATATACAATATTGCCCAAATATAGGCAAACAATATTGCACCAATAATGTTAGCCATGATCGCCGCAATAATGGTAGTAAATATTGCTCCAATACTGCTAAGCAATATTTTCCCGATATCGCTGCGCACTAATGCCGCAATATTGGCTACGCAATCTTGTACCAATATTGGATATCAATAAAACATGAAAAGTTTAGCTACGTGTTAGCAATGCATTTTCCAATGATGAAAATCACTAATAATATAACTTTGAAGTTATTTGGGAGAATATATTCAGTACTATTTATATATTAATGAAGTTTTTAATAATTATTGTCCCAACATGGATATACTTTATTGCCCAAATATAGGCAAACAATATTGCACCAATAATGTTAGCCATGATCGCCGCAATAATGGTAGTAAATATTGCACCAATATCGCTATGCAATATTATCCCGATATCGCTGCGCACTAATGCCGCAATATTGGCTACGCAATCTTGTACCAATATTGGATATCAATAAAACATGAAAATTTTAGCTACGTGTTAGCAATGCATTTTCCAATGATGAAAATCACTAATAATATAACTTTGAAGTTATTTGGGAGAATATATTCAGTACTATTTAGATATTAATGAAGTTTTTAATAATTATTGTCCCAACATGGATATACAATATTGCCCCAATATCAGCAACCAATATTGCACCAATAATGTTAGCCATTATCGCCGCAATAATGATAATAAATATTGCACCAATATTGACTGGTCGTTGCCAATATTGCACAATTTTCCAATATTGGCACAATGTTGCGCCGATATTGCGCAATATTTTGTGCTACCTGGGTTTTTTTTTCTTTACGACGATACGTTTTTGTTATAATTAATTTTTCATAATCTAACCGCGGTATTGTAATAACTAAACTTGTCCCATTCTTATTAGTTTTTTCGTCAGAACTTTTTGAAATATCACTTGAACTAGATTCACTGCACATAAAACAATTAAAAATTATTATCTGGAACAACTATCACCCATGTGCGTGAAGTTAGCCCCCGCTTTTTCGAAAACCAAAAATTTTTTTTTTTATTATGTTGTATTCATTTGTATTAGATTGTATTGACAACATTTTTTTATTTCGCGAAGCATTAAAATAAATATCGCGAAAAACCGTTAGTTGGGCTGGCCCCCCCTTTTCAAAAATTCAAATTCTTTGGCGATTATAAGTAGTAATAAAAATTTGCCCGGCTGTTATTTAAGATTGGACATATCCCATTACGTTGCTTTGATAGCTAGGTGGAAAACATTGGGATCGTTGAACCCTCATGTAAAAAAGTTTTATATTATTTTTATGTGTTTACTAACTGAACCTACCACAATCCAATACAAATGAATACAACAAAATACAACCAAAAAATATTTGAATTTTTTAAAAAGGGGGTGCAGCCCAAATAACGGTTTTTCGCGATATTTATTTTAATGCTTCGCGAAATAAAAAAAATTTTGTCAATACAATCTAATACAAATGAATACTACACAATACAAAAAAAAAATTTTGGTTTTCTAAAAAGGGGGGGGGCTAACTTCACGTACATCTATCACCCTCAAACATTAGCAGGTCAAGGCGGCCCCTATAATCTACAGATATGGTTGCGATTCCCCCGAGTAACGTGAAAGGCCAAACAACTATCGCCCCCCTGAGTGAGGCCAAAGGCCGAACAACTATGACCCTCACAGACCTGCTAGTCTTCAGTTAAAATTTTACATATTTTGAATTCAGATTAATTTTAAAGAAGATCTCACTTACCTTTCATAGTTGGAATCATCGACATTACATGGCATAATATCATTCTCGTTGATATTTTCTTCATTCTCACAATTTTTAAGTAACAAATCCCTTACGCCATATCTGTTGTTGGAGACAAATATATATAAACTATTAATTGAAGCCGCAGTTTGTAATTCTTCCTTTATAATTCTCCAAACATGATTACTTCTGCTAGCTATTTTATCACCATTATTTACTAATATTTCACTTTTAAACTTCAAGATAACTTCTATCCATCTTAAATTATTGATTTGCTTTGGTCTTCCAGCCATTTTCTTAACAATGTTTGTAATAAAGCTTTGGTTTATTTAGTAGCAGGATAGAACTTGTAGCAGGGTATAACTTGTAGCGGGAATACCAACTGTACAAGTTTGTCTATACCAAAATAATTACCAATATAAAATTTAAATAAAAACAAATTACAAATACAAATTACAACTTGGGATACAGGCCAGTCTCAAGGTTTGACCAAAGATTTATTTTTTATCGCGAAACCGTTGTTGTTCAAAATTCGCGATTCGTTCATAATTAGTTCATAATTATGGTATATATTTTTTGTTTTTTTGAAGAGGTGGGCCATAGTTGTTCGGCCTCACACGGCGGACCATAATAGATCCGTGAAGGCCATAGTTGTTCGGCCACTACAGGGTGGGATAACTGATCGAATTTAAAAAATATATTTAGATTTTTGGCCTCCAATCAGTGCACTTATATTATAAATTAAGAGCACCATCTAGCGAAAGCGTAGTGAGCAAGAATGGTCAGGTAAAGGTCAGGTTATCGCGAAACTGTTGTTGTTCAAAATTCGCGAATAGTGTTCAAAATTAGTTCATAATTCGTTCATAATTATGGTTTACTTCATTTAAAAAAAAAGTAATTTTTTCGTGGTGGGGGTGCTAGCTTGACGTCAAGCTAGCACCCCCACCAAAGATTTATCTTTTATCGCGAAACTGTTATTGTTCAAAATTCGCGAATAGTGTTCAAAATTAGTTCATAATTAGTTCATAATTAGTTCATAATTATGGTTTACTTCATTTAAAAAAAAATTAATTTTTTCGTGGTGGGGGTGCTAGCTTGACGTCAACTCAGCACCGCCACCAAAGATTTATCTTTTATCGCGAAACTGTTGTTGTTCAAAATTCGCGAATAGTGTTCAAAATTAGTTCATAATTCATTCATAATTATGGTTTACTTCATTTTAAAAAAAAGTCATTTTTTCGTGGTGGGGGTGCTAGCTTGACGTCAAGCTAGCACCCCCACCAAAGATTTATCTTTTATCGCGAAACTGTTATTGTTCAAAATTCGCGAATCGTGTTCAAAATTAGTTCATAATTAGTTCATAATTATGGTTTACTTCATTTAAAAAAAAATTAATTTTTTCGTGGTGGGGGTGCTAGCTTGACGTCAACTCAGCACCCCCACCAAAGATTTATCTTTTATCGCGAAACCGTTGTTGTTCAAAATTCGCGAATAGTGTTCAAAATTAGTTCATAATTAGTTCATAATTATGGTATATATTTTTTGTTTTTTTGAAGAGGTGGGGGTGCTAGCTTGACGTGGGTGTTTATAGGGCCGTTTTAAATCAGCGTACGGAGACTTTTTTTAGTTCGATTATGACGAATTATTTTATTTGTTTAAATTTTTCTTGCTAATGAGCGGATTTTTTTGGAAATATTTTCTTGAAAGTATGACTGAATGTATATATTTGCAAATTATCATATTTCGTAATAAAAAAAAAAGTAGAAAACGGAGTAATTGTAATGTAAATTGCTAAAATAGTATCGTACGTAGACTTTTTTGAGTCACTGTAGGTCCAGGACCTGTTCTTCACTAATTTTTGCAATTAGTTCTTTGAGCATTTTTGTTTTTACATCTCGGGTAGCTTGCTAGGCTTGCCTTTCGATGTGCCTGACCCTGTTTTTTTATTGTTATGATGGCAAATCATTAACACAGGGGGACCGACGGCTTTACGTGCCCTCCGAAAGCGCGGAAGACGGTCAAGAAATTTTAGACTGTACCCGGAGTCGAACCGAGGAGCCCTACGTTAGCAGTTGATCGCACTAACTATCACGCCATGACCGTTTTTCCGGCCATTTCCGTCGGAAAAATTGTTGGCAGAACATATTCCATTATTCATAAAATTGTGAATAATTAAATATAGTAGGTAGAACTCTTCATAGTAAACCTGGTCGTAGGCGTCAGAAGATATTAACCAAAACGAATGAAAATTATATTATACGACAAATTAAACAAAAACTTAAGACTAGTGTTCCAAAATTATCATAAAAAAATGTCCCAGATAATTAATATTGCTTTCACCGATTTCTTTCGGATATTTTTGGTTCAATATTATTTCTTTCAGTTCCTTGACATTGAAATTTACAATTGACAAATCCGTTTTTCCAACTCTTGTTGACTGATGATAAGGTATTTCCATAACTTTGGCGGCAGTTTTATAGCACCTATACGTTCTTGTTTGTTCAGTTTAGGATCATTATCTTGATAAAACCGTTGATTGAAGGAATGGGGAAGATACGCAAGTCAATAAAGAATTGTGTGCCAATACTCCCACCACTGATTCAGAGCGCCGCGCCCTCTTCTCCGACAAACTTGGGTGGCAAGCAAATTTCACTGTTAACGTTGTTCAGAAGAACTACATTCAAAAAAGTACCGTATTTTTCGGACCAAAAGACGCACCTTTTTACATAGAAAAGTCGACTTAAAATTGGAATGCATTTTATGGTCTGAAGGCAACATCCAAATACGAATCTAAAAATCGTCCCATAAATTTGAGGTATACTAATGTAAAAATACACAGTCACGGAATACTGGAATTTAAAAGATTATGTAGCAATGTGTAGCAAGCAAGTATGATTCGCGAAACGGAGCATGTTGCGGGCGGAGCCCGCTTAATCTTGTTCATCACATTTTGGAGTTGACGTGCAATGGGCTTTTTACGACGAATAAGCGACTCGAGGTGGCATTGAAGCCTGTCATCGTTTGCAAGTTAAAAATTAACCTTCTAATGAGTTCACTGAGTTACCAGATTAAAATTTACTTACAGGAGAATGAAAGGAACAGAAATAAAAATAAGAAAAAGTAAAAAATATCAATTTATTCGAGTTTTGCCAATTTCGAATAAATCTCCGTGAAAGATGCTTAGATTCAGTTCGTTCCATTTGAAACAGTTGTAGCGTATTTGGAGTTTTCTGATTGGTCATTTGAGAATTGCGGAGAAAGTGCTTTGTTGCGTGTTAAGGATCACGTGTTAATCTCCGATGCCGCTGCTCCGAGAGAAACCGATCAACGCCTGCAAATCGCAAACAAAAAACGACTCAGTAAATTAAAAGGTTATTTTCGTGAAAGTTTTTAGAGCCAAAGTATGACGGAGCGAATGCACCTGCTCCCAGAGTAAATTTTTAAGTAATAAGGAAAATTAACAATTTGATCGCGAAAAGTGAAATTGCTAGTGAAGACATATCGCTGAAATAAAAAGATTATAAACAGGCCATTGAGGTGTACTTATTGTATCGTTTCTGGGTCCTCGCTGAGTGGATTTACGTAGGTTCGACACTTTGAAATTTCTAATAACTTGGTCGATCACTTGGGGATCCAGGTTGTTCCTGGTGAGAGCTGCTAGGATGAAGGCCAGTGCTATTGGAGTGGCATCCACGGGCTCATCTTTATCCTGGGTTATTGTCCTCGGTTTTTGGGACATCGCAAATTACCATTTTAAGCGGCTTGTCCTCACGGAAATGGTGGAATCAAAGAACTTGCGCCCTGTGGTTATCTTGGGATGCGGGGGTGATTGCGAGTCCATCGGCTGTATTCTTCACGTTTGTCCATATAATCTTCTTCCTATCCATCTCCTTGCTTAGGGACGGCCAATTGGTGGTAACCCTAAGCACGACGGGCGGGATTCGAACCATCTTTTGATGGTTTGTTTGCTCCATGACGATTTGGTCCTGTTTTGGCTTGTCTTGAACCTGAAAATTGAAGTCTTGTACTTAGATTACAGCCTGGAGGGCTGAGGCGCCCCTTTCTTCGTTCTCAAACTCCTCCATCGAGAATTCGGCGTCGCTTTGGACCATCACTGGTGTCCTCGTCTGCTTACTTCGCCCTTCTTGTGTAGAGGTACTGGATGTGGAAGAGGGGGAGGATGCATCCCTTCTTGGTCTCTTTCAACGGGGCCGAGTTCAACACTTGTTGATTTCTCCCTTTCTTTCTCATCTATTTTTCTGGCCTTCTTCTGCTTGTCTTTCAGCCCCTTTCGCGCCCTACGGTCATTTTGGAGTTGAGCCTTTTCCTTCTCTTCTTGTTTTCGTTTTGCATCATCGTGTTTATCGCATGGTGCATTATTATTTTTAACACATTGATCTAAATGGAGGTTCCTTGTTTGCTGGTCGCCTCTTTCTACCGCTTTTCTGCATTCTTGTGCCGATATGTCGGTGTTTCTTCGCATCTTTGATTTGATTATGTTTTGCAATAAAATAAAGTGGTATATAAGCTCAAAAGGTTAATAAAATATTAAAATTACTATGTGCCACACGTCCTTAATTCTGCTCAAAGGTCGCTAACTAAAGATTATGTGTATTAGAAAAAACCAGTGTAAATATTTCTATTAAAGTGCATAACAAAAGCATAATACAAATATTTATGTAGGCAAAATGATGTTCAAACAAAAATGATTTTTTAATAATCAAATCGACAAATACGAATATTTTTTACTAAATTTATACTTAATAATTGCAACATTTTAAATATAACCGATAAAGAGTGAATTATAATGATTCGACAATTTAAGAAATAAGATTTGGATGAGGAATACATGCAGAATTAAAAAGAGAAATTACAATTACGGTTACGAACTCAGGGTCGTACGCAGGATTCTAAAAAAGATATTTTTGAGTTTTTAATTTAATTTTTTCGCTTGGAAAAAATACTTTCCGTATTAGATCGCTACCGTTAGCGATACCTTTTTCGGCGAAAAATATAAAATCAACCAATTTATTATATTTTATTTTTTAATTATACTTCTAAGTTATGCCAAATAAAAGGACCCGTATTTTTTTGTTTGGCCCTAAAGTGCCCCGTTTACATTGTACAGCCCTCCAAAATAATTCAAATTTGGCTTGTAGAGCTTCGTTAAATTATGTCTACTAGCCGAACCGTACCTTAGAGACATGCGTTTTCTTAAGCTTCTTTATTACATCAGACAATTTCTTGCCACCATTTATTCGCAGAATGGTATATGCAACGCACAGATGCTATGAACTCGTCTCTACGCAGAAATTGCCTGATCTAATATAGGATTTATAGCCTGCATTACATCAGATAATTTCTTGCCGCAATTTCTGCGCAGAGAAGTGTTCATAATATTTGCGCGTTGCGTATACCGTTCTGCGCAGAAATTGCGGCAAGAAATTTCCTGATCTAATGCAGACTTATGAAATGAAAATATGGTGAGTAAAAAGAGCAAAAAGACTTTGGTAAGTCTTTTTGTGTAAATAATTAAGGTCCCAAAAAGGGGGCTCTGATCAAATTATGACTTTGAGTGCCCCTCTCTCCCAAAAAAGAGGCAATTTAAAATTGTTAAAAAAATGTATTATATTTAATATACTTTTGGCTACTTTCATACCAAATTTTAGAGTGGGCACGCTTTTGGTTTAGGAGTGAGATCGAAATGAATGATCGTGGTCCAATTAAACACATATGTTATAATATTGGGTTTAATATTGAGAATTAAATTTAAAGTCGTATATTGCAATGTATGCAAGTAGCCAAAAGAATAATAAAATTTTGAAAATTTGAAATTACTCTGTTTTTGGGGAAGGGGCACTCAAAGTCAAAATTTGATCACTGCCCCCATTTTATGACCTTAATTACTTAAAAAAAACTCACTGAAAAGGCCTATTTCACATGAAAAATCGTGTCTCTAAGTGGTACGGTTCGGGCAGTAGAAATAATTTATCAAAGCTCTATAAGCCAAAATTAAATTATTTTGGTATGCTGTACAATGTAAACGGGCCAATTTTATTTAAACCAAATTGGTAATAGAAGGGACGTATAGATACAAAATCTACTTTTCAATACTTTCAAGTGCAATACCATCAACAAACATATTGGTTATATTCTTATAAATAAAATGTGAAACAAATATTTTTTTTCTAAATCAATTAATTAAAAATATTTCAGATGGAATAAAGTTAATTTTAATTATTGTAGTACTGTTATATACGAGTATGTTAATTTTATTCGTAATTAAAATTTTAAATAAAAATATTTGGTACTTTAGATGTCAACAGCGCTTTTATAAAGTAGTCGCCAACTTCCATAAAAATCGTTTCATTTAAAATCTTTTTTTATTAATTGCCTTTACATTTATTACAAAATCATATAAAAAATGAATACTAAAAAATGAAAAAAACAAAAAATCAGTGAACAATTTTCGTTTATGTTAAAATTTCTTACCATGGTATATGGAAACAATTTCATTAAATTGTTGTGATAAATCACATAAGACATCTGTAATAAGATTTGGATGTGATCGTGTCATTGAATCCCATCCGGCGGTTTTACTTACATCCATGGCACGAGTACCAATATATCTTCTTGCTACGAGCTTCAGCTCATCTAAATTATACATATCGGCCAGTACTAAACTTTCAGCGGCATTTTCAATTAAAATATTTCTGCATAAGACTTGTCCACAAAGGACCTTTAATATTTCAAGTCTATATTTTGCAGCTGCGGGTAATAAATCAATAGCAAACTTTTCCAAATTAGATACTTTTCCCGTATAGATGAAACTTAATAATTCTTCTAATACTTCGCCATCGATATCGGCGATATTAACTTGATTTTGATTCTTTTCTTTCATTTCATGCTCAAACATTGCGTGGAAAACTGGGCTACGAGCTGCCAAAATTGCTTTATGAGCTTTATATTCTTTACCTGAAGCGCACAGCGTAACGTCACTAAACTTTTGACTTTTTAGTATCAGTTCCAAATCACCTAGTAAAGTACAGTTTGGTATGTCAAGTAGCGTTGAAATGTCTTTAACGCTGATTTGACAAGTTACAGTCACATTAATATGTTGATAACTACCGTTGCGTATGAACATACTACTAGCTTCTGTTGAATTTATTTCAAAGCAATCCAAATACTCCCCTACTGCAAATCGAAGGGGTTTGTTCCAGGTTCTAGCGTGGGAATGTATTTCATCCAATAATTGAAAGTTACAATCAGATTGAATTGTATTTACTTTGTTAGAAATAAGCACTAGTTTAACAATAAGTTGATAATGCTTAGTCGTATTGTTTCTATCCATCTTCAAACGCCATTGTATTTCATTATTCGTTTCATTTGAAAATATAGGTGATTCAATACTATCAGAATAAGAAATAGTCAGTGGATGAAATTTATCTATATCCCAATTGTAGCTAAAGATAAGTATATTTGGAATATTTATGCATTCTGAAGATGGATTAACTTGATCAGTGAGTGGTGCACAACTCGTCGTCATTATACTAGAATTATCTTCAACGCTCATTAAAAGTTTTGTTTCTGGGGAATTACTCTCTGAATCTATTAACCAAGTGTTAATGGATCAAAACAAATATTAATCGCAGGTTTTGAAATTTCTTTATCACTGCCCGGTGTCGTACTTTTCACACGTCGACGGAATAATCTGTAATACTTAAGTTACATTAAATTTTTTGTCGCTATATAAAGCATAATACTTACACGTCGGGTCTTCCAGCCAGTTCAGCCCAGTGCCAATACCTCGAAGCCTAGTGACCTCTACAAAACCCGCGGCCAGTACCAAAATCAGATGAAGGAGATGTAGGGTTTCAACCCCGATGCTCCATCCTTGACAAACAGAAAATCGAAAACGACGAGTTTGGATTCAGCAGCGGTACTGTTCAGACTGGTGTGCCAACGTATATCATTTATGACAGCTAGTAGTATCAAAAGTGCAAATGCAAGTGTAAATTTAGTTTTTTGAGTGATTTTGATAATGATTTCCACAGTGATAAGAAATTTCCTGTTTATTGCGATACTGGTAATCTACAACGATGAGTGTTATTGATTGATAACGATTTTTCCAACCTTAAAACTTTTAGAATTTAATTTAAATTTTACATTTATTTTAGAAAGTGATTTCTAGTTTACTTTATTTTAGGACAAAAATTCTAATTTTATTTTCAATTCACAATTTAAGCCTCAATAATCCCAAAATCAGTAACGAAAGATCGGGCGGAGGTAAATGTGCCACCAAATGTACCTGACCAGAAAAGGGTACCGCTAAATGTGCCACCGACCAAAAGGGTTCTTTAAATAAACACAGGTATTTGTGCCACTAACAGTGAAAAAATTAAATTTTTTTTGCGTTCGAATTTTGGGGTGTGCATTCGATAAGGAGGGTGATCCATCGTCAAAACCTACCCTTACGGGGCGCCGCTGCGCTCCGCTCTGCGTTGCACCCCTCCAGGGCGGTTTTGACTCTGGTTACTAGGCTAAACATACGAGAAGGCGCCACACATCAAGAAAACCGGGATAAATGAAACCGGGATGTGAGAGACCCTCGTAATAGCATTAAAAAGTATAGTTGCGGTATGGGGCAGTAAACTATTACGTTTCACCCCCAAAAAATCGTGTAAAATCAAAAAATAATCGATGTTACATGTAGGAGATGCATCAGGTAGATGCCGTTTTCTCCGGTGGCACAAATACCTGTGTACTTTTAATATCCTAAATTCCGGTGCACCCGAATTGCACCACGAAAAGATTAGTTCACAAATCTCCTACCCGAATTGCACCACCGTAATTTCAGGTAAACACCTCACCAAGGGTCGGTCGTCCGAATTGCACCACCTCTATTGTAATATTTTAGGTAAGGTGGTTTTATTGTTAAAAGTTAAAGCACAATGCTGGAGTTTAACCTGATGCCTCCTACATGTAACATCGATTATTTTTTGTTTTTACGCGATTTTTTGGGGGTTAAACGTAATAGATAACTGCCGCATACCGCGACTATACTTTTTAATGCTATTTCGAGGGTCTCTCACATCCCGGTTGCATTTATCCCGGTTTTCTTGATCGGTGGCGCTTCTCGTATGTTTAGCCTAGTAACCAGAGTCAAAACCGCTCTGGAGGGGTGCAACCCGGAGCGGAGCGGAGGGGCGCCCCGGAAGAGTAGGTTTTGACGATGGATTACCCTCCTTATCGAATGCACACCCCAAAATTCGAAGGCAAAAAAATTTAATTTTTTCACTGTTTTGGGTTATTATTTTATTAATACCTGCTCCGACCCTGTATAATATAATATGAATTAATATATTAAACTCGAAATTTAAATTGCAAAGAATTTAGATATTTGTGTATTTATTTCTTTATATTATCTGTTTGCTTGTGATACCTGCTCGGTTTGTTCGTGGTGCAATTCGATAAAGCGATTACGGAACGACATTTGACCGTGGTGCAGTTCGGTCAAGGGATTACATTTACCTGGGTACAAGAAATGACCCATGATAAGCCGGGCGGAGGTAAATGTGCCACCAAATGTACCTGACCAGAAAAGGGTACCGGTAAATGTGCCACCGACCAAAAGGGTTCTTTAAATAAACACAGGTATTTGTGCCACTAACAGTGAAAAAATTAAATTTTTTTTGCCTTCGAATTTTGGGGTGTGCATTCGATAAGGCTGTAGGCCAGCTCGGCAAATGGTCAGATATTTAATCCGGGTCCAAATTTTCTACCTGGAAATACATAGACCAACTCGGCAAAATAATAAATTTTGGCTTGGCCAGAACTGCGAGCATCAAAAAACCTACCCTCCGATGCTCCGCATCTCCGGGCGGTTTTTCGTGCTCCGAGCCGCTACGCGGCGGGCGCTAAACATACGAGAGGCGCGACAGATCAAGGAAACCGGGATAAATGCAACCGGGATGTGAGAGACCCTCGAAATAGCATTAAAAAGTATAGTTGCGCTATGGGGCAGTAAACTTTTACGTTTCACCCCCAAAAAATCGTGTAAAATCAAAAAATAATCGATGTTACATGTAGGAGATGCATCAGGTAGATGCCGTTTTCTCCGGTGGCACAAATACCTGTGTACTTTTAATATCCTAAATTCGTAGCAGGTAGAATAACATTACTGGTGGCACATTTACCTCCGCCCGATAAGCCGTGGTGCAGTTCGGGTAGCACCCTAAATTCGTAGCAGGTAGAATAACATTACTGGTGGCACATTTACCACCGCCCGAAAGATCATAGTATGCTTAAATCGAAAATAACTAAGAACAAACGAGAAAACACCTCAAAGTCCTTCAAAGAGAAAAAGAAAAAACCCAGATTAACAAAATCCCCCAAAACGCCACCAATAGTAGAAAATAAAATAAAAAAATTTTCAAACAGAACCGTCAACAGATGCAACCACTATTGCACTACTGCAAATCAAATACAAGTAAACACCGAAAACGATAATTTTAATTCCTTAACGCCACGGCAAACAACAAGGCAACCCAGAACACTACTAACTATAGCGTCCAAAACATTTACTCTACTCTATCCAACACAGAAAGAACGCCACAGCAACAAGAAATAATTGTAAATTTCTTAAATGATACCAAAAATATCACCACAACAAGTTCCTCGACAAACAAAAATGTTAAACTAATACCACCCCCAATAATAATATCGAGTGAAATACCAGAACAACGAAAATTTATCGATGACATCAAGAAACATGCAGGAAAAAGTTTTCATCCCAGATATTACAAAAACTCTAACGCCATCCATGTATGTATACGCACCTATCCCAGAAGATATAAAAGAAGAACTTTCTAAATGTAGCTAGCAAACAGACTCAAATACACCTAGACATAATTAGACGATACTTCGACAGATGGAATATTTGATTGAATGCTGGAAAAACAGAAACCATTGTTTTAGCCAGAAAGCGCACCATTCGTAGAGTCTTCCAACCTTTGACTATTGATGGGCAACAAATTAAACTAACAACGACAGTGAAATACATTGGGGTGACTATGAACACGAGACTAAATTTTAACGCCCACTTACAAAGACGAAGATAACCGGCTTATGCCGGAATGCGAAAGATTTAACCTTTGATGAAAAGGGGGGAAATGAGCTCAGCGAACAAATTGATTGTTTTCAAAACGCTAATAAGGTTAATAATAACAGACACATTCCCTGCATGGGCTGGTGTGTCTAGGACCAGACTACGACCACTGCAGGTTTACCAAAATCGCTGCCTCCGGCTTATCACAGGATTAGATCGAATCACGAGATTGACAACACTACACGAAGAGACCAATATAGAATTTTTAAAAAGACCACATAACGAGACTTTCTAACAAATTGTACGCTCGAAACATTACTACTAACGACGTCATCAGAACCATTACCAATGATAACACAAGACGTAAATACAAATTACAATTCCATAACTTACCGACATTTTTTAACGGACAACAACAAAATATAACGACAACGAATAGCTGCAACGCTTCTGTAAATGAGTACCCAATGAGTTACAAAACCGCTAATAAAAGCGCAAAAATAATTTATTTTCCAAAGAATTATTTTTAAGTTCGTATGTGGGTTCATTAATTTGTTTATTTATTCAATTGGTTTTCTTTGAATC
This sequence comes from Podabrus alpinus, assembly GCA_932274525.1. Classification (NCBI taxonomy): domain Eukaryota; kingdom Metazoa; phylum Arthropoda; class Insecta; order Coleoptera; family Cantharidae; genus Podabrus; species Podabrus alpinus. Next base: position 65,094,737 of record OW026456.1, on the reverse strand, counting down.
TCTTTTAGTCGGTAAAAATCCGACTCTACCACCCCAGATTGGTGACATCTTAGATGCTAGTGGTGCCTATCGAAGGTTTCCCCCTCCCCTGCATTGCAAAAAAAAGATTGAATGTTTTAATTATATATTTTAAGTTGGTATTTAAACGCTTTTCCAATAAATATGTAAAAGCTGAATTATAAAAAAATATACCAAATTGAACGAAAATTATAAAACATATAAAATAAATTGATTATTCAGAATTTTTCATAAGCCAATGGGAGCTCCATCAAGTTAGCCCCCCTTCAATCGAATTTTTAACTATTTTTTATGCCAAACGTTTATTAATCATTAGGTAAGGTTTGGTAGTTCGATTAAAAGTTTTGGTACTCTGTGTTTTTTCGTAATTAATTAATTAAATTTGTTTTTGTCAAGTTAGTACCCCCTCAATCGATTTTTAACTTTTTGGCGTAAGATATTGGAATATATTAAGATGCAAGATATTGAAGTAAGAGGTCAAAAAGATAAGACTGATTTACTTGATAAAAATGAAATGTTGATTTTGTCCTAGGGATTACGGCGTGGATGAAACTAAAATATAATTTTTAGATAGACCAAGCAATGCTTTAATTAAAATTGTCAGTATATGTTTTGGCATGTATGTATGATTGTATATTCGGTTATGAACGTCTTGCGACATTTTCCCGATACCTACCTGTCTCTGCTCGTTGCGTGTTGAAAATGTGTGACGAGCACAGAGGACCTACAGCTTAACGTGGATTCCGAACCACGGGAATAGACGATTTTTACACCGCCTACTCCGATCAGAGAAGTTTTTTTAGCCATAAATAATGTTATCTGGGGCCAGCAGATAGACATTTGTTGAGCGAAAATTTCTTCTATAGATAGCACCTCCTCACAGGATTTCAACCCGTGAATCTTGGCTAGAAAGCTAACACGCTAGCATTTCAGCCATTCGCTCACCTTTTTGCATGTACAAGTCCTATAATAAAATATCCTACACCAGGGGTATTAAAGATTTCATATTTAAAAAAATCATAATGAAACAATTAAGAAGTGTATTACTACGAAAAATGTGAAGAACATAATAGTTATTTACGATATAAGTGTTAAAAGTGACTTTTTATTTTGTTAGTGGGGAATTTTGCGAAACGAGCGATAGCGAGTTGAGCAACCCCCACGAACAAAATAAAATCACTTTTAACATGTATATCGTACAATATTTTTTATACAACTGTTAATAGATCTTTGATGAGTAAATTTTTTTGCGCGCAATCGCCCTGAATTTTTGCATATGCCTTCCTACTGATAATTCATGATAATTTATGAATGATAGGGGGGTAGTACGAGTCGGGGGGGTTGAATTTTTTGCTCAGTTTTTCGATATCTAGCGTCGTTCCCGAGTTATAGCTAATTCAAAAAATTTAAAAAAAAAATAATATTAGGTTGCATTGATATAGTACACAAATGTCATTAATTAATTTGTCGCAGGTTCTGATTTTGTTTTAGTAATTTATTTGTAAATCAAATTGGTTGATGTTCGTCACTTGATATGTGAATGCGATAGGCACAAAAATCAGCAAAAATCAGCAAAACAGAAAATTGTTTATTAGAACCTTTTGAAAAGTTTTGTACGCGTTTTTTAAAACAGTTCGTACTGATAGAGCAATAGTAATAAAAATGGATTGTGATGAAAATGAATTTATTATTGACGGTGGTTCCTTTGCTCATACTGATGCCGGCGCCGTTCCTCGAGAAATTGAAGAAGCAGCTAATAGGGTTTTACATTGGATCTGTTGCCCAAGAAATCGCGACAGCAGTATGATATAGCATATAACCGATTCATGGAATGGTGCAAACTAAAGAAAGTTGAAGGCAAGTTCAGCGAAAATGTGTTCCTGGCTTTTTTCGAAGAAAAATCCATGTTGTGGAAATCGTCGACATTATGGTCCAATTTTTCGATGATAAAAGCTGGTTTGCATATCAAGAACGACGTGGACACAGGAAAATATTATAAGCTAATAGCATTCTTAAAACGGAAAAGTGTAGGATACCGTCCAAAAAAATCGAAGATTCTAACAAGGGAACATTTGTGAATGAAGGTCCAGACACCAAATATTTAATGGTAAAAGTTGCAACAATTTTTGGTTTATTTGGCGCATGTCGTCGTGAAGAACTTTGTAAATTAACAGTAGATGACATCGAAGAATTGGATGACTCATTGTTGGTACATATATCGGATACTAAAACCAATATCCAGCGTAGTTTTTGCATTGTTGGAAGTTACATTAATTATTATCGTAAATATTGTGCATTACGTCCACTTAACGTTACTCATCGCCGCATTTTTATAAAATATTCCAACAATAAATGCACTGTTCAACCAGTGGGAATAAATACATTTGGTAAGATGCCATATGAGATTGCTGAATTTCTGAAAATGCCAGATGCGAAATTATTTACTGGCCACTGCTTCCGACGGTCGTCGGCATCTTTATTAGCAAATTCAGGAGCAAATATTACAACAATAAAACGACTTGGGGGATGGAAATCATCAACTGTTGCCGAGGGGTACATTGAAGATTCCATTGGAAATAAAGATAAAATTGCTCGCAATATTTTTCCTTCTACCAGCTCTGGTTCTTCATCTGCGATTGAAGATTCTGCTGAATTAGGTACACCATCGAGTAGAAACGACACAAGCAGCAGTCGTGGTAATGTTGCAATGGCATCTACTTCTCAAGGAATTAATATTAGTAATTGTTCTAATTCTAATGTATATGTTACAATTTATAAATAAAGTACAAACTAATTACCACTAGTGTTAAAAAGCTTTATTTTACTAGTGTTAAAAATATTTTTAACAAGCTACCTTATAAAATTGAATTTCTAACCTGGGTAAATTGAACTAAAAGTATCATTTTTAATGTCAGTTGTATAAAAATGTTTTTTAATAAACTGAGAAGTGAAGAGAAGAGAAGACTTAATGATTGAGAAGAAACATAAAAAGGTGCAAGAAGAAAACTAAATATTTTAAAAAACCAATAAGTACATGAAAAATTCTATATTTTCTATAATTTTATTTTATTGTATTATAATTTAATAACTTTAATTATTATTATTAAGCCTATAAATCTAAAATTTGTTAAATACACAAGAATATTTCAACCGTGTTCAAAGATTGTAATAACTTTTATTAATGGCTTTATGCACCTTTAGGGTTTAATGGTATGCCAGGTAAATTTAGGTAATCTGCATAATACATTTTTTTCAAACCAACGTTACCAGCAATGGAGTTGTTAACATTGTAATAATTTTAAAACCTTTTGGTAGGCCATTGTATAGTCGTAATTAATTAATAAATAAAGTTGAAGTGTTTAGCTTATGCGCATACGCTAGGTTCCACGTGAATGCAATAATAATTTTGTTCAGCTCATTTGTTCTTGTAAAGATATGGTAGTCTAATCAAAAGTTTTGGTAGTCGATCGTTTAATAGTAGGTATTCTAAAATTTGTACATACATTGTACATAGTCGAATGAAGTCATCGGTTAATAAAGTAACTATTACTTGTGTTTTTTCAAAAACCTTTAAAGTTGTTGAATTACCATTAGAAATCCTTAAATTCACTTTATGTAATGACAACCTCTTATATGCTTCGTAAACGATATTAAAGAGCAAGGGTCGTCTTTAGAATCAACATCAATAAGTAAATTTTGCCTCCACCGCGTGAATTTCTCAATAAAACATTAGTGTTAATCATTTACACCACAGGTCCCTCCCCCCTCCACACATCGCAAATATTTTTTTAAAATCTTTTGAGCTAAAATTCCCGTCGTTTAAGCTTCAAATGTTTTAAGTACAAATTCAGTGGTTTAGAATAATTTTAATAGGGGCTGTAGAAATTAGAAATGGTAGACCCCCCTCCACCTAACTTGATATTAAATTTTGATTGATTAATTACAAAAAACAATAATCTACCAAAACTTTTAATTCAACTTCCAAACGTTTGGCATAAAAGAAGTCAAAAATGATTAAAATTGATGGTAATTATATTGTTGCATACATGTCAAGTATAGCGCGTACACATAATATAAGCACTAAACAATGAACTTGAAGAACTTTTTCTTGGACCTTACCAAACTATTGCCAAACGTTTGGCATATAAACAAGTTATAAATTTTATTGAATGGGGCTAACTTGAGGAGGTATTAAATGGTTTAAAATTGACAAGGAGAAAAATTTATGGTAAAGAATCCAGGTAAAATAATCCACGAAAAACTTCTACACTTGAACGTGGGATTTTATAATTTTCAGTGTTTTGGAATAATAAAAATTTGAGCTTTAATATGTTATATTTTTTGTATACCGGTGATATATTGATAATTGAATTGCTGACCGAAATTTATACTATAGATTCTTTAACCATGGATTTTTCAATTATTTATGCTGAACCCTAGAACCAACAACCAAAGAATTCCAGTTTCCAGAGGTTTTTAATCAACAGGAAAGGACTGATTTCAATTATTAAAACACGAGTTTTAAATACTAGTTTAAATTAAAAAATAAAAAACAAAATTGAATTCTAATAATAATTGTTGACGGATTGTTAAAAAAAACTATTTAAAAACCTTTTAAAATTTTTGAAATGTAGTTTACAATGAGATTAACCACTTAATTTACATAATAAGTAGACGAGAACTTGCTAAAACTTAAATATAGAGCTTTATTTGCAACAACAATGTCCCTTTAAGTTTTTCCATGGTTATTACTAATCCCTATTGCACAGACGTTCTATGCAATACTCATAACGGTACCTACGATTAAAGGAATTTATTGTACTTAACAATTTACTTGGTATTTAAAATTCTCTATACCTACTAAACTAATAAATTCATAAACCTTCGCGCTGTAAAAACCAAGCATTATCAGCTGAATAAAATTTAAAAAAAATTAAGTTAAACTAGAATACATTGTTACTAATTTTTTTAATAAATTGTTGGTCCCCAAAACTCCCTCGGATCCTCCCGCGTCGCAGGGGGCTTAGCTACGGCGCTGAATGAAATTAACGTGATTAATTTTTATTAATTGCTTTTACATTTATTAATACACAATTCTACAAAAAAGATACAATACTAAAAAATGACAGAACAAAAAATCAATTAACAATTTTATTCAATTGTTGTGATAAATCACATAAGACTTCTGTAATAAGATTTGGATGTGATCGTGTCATTGATACCCATCCGGTAGTTTTACTTACATCCATGGCACGACTACCAATATATCTTTTTGCTACGAGTTTCAGCCCATCTAAATTATACATATCGGCCAGTACTAAAATTTCAGCGACATTTTCAATTGAAATATTTCTGCACAAGACTTGTCCACAAAGGACTTTTAATTTTTCAAATCCATATTTTGCAGCTGCGGGTAATAAATCAATAGCAAACTTTTCCAAATTAGATACTTTTCCCGTATAGATGAACCTTAACAATTCTTCTAATACTTCGCCATCGATATCGGTGATATTAACTTGATTTTGATTCTTTTCTTTCATTTCATGCTCAAAAATTGCGTGGAAAACTGGGCTACGAGCTGCCAAAATTGCTTTATGAGCTTTATATTCTTTACCAGAAGCGCACAGCGTAACGTCACTAAACTTTTGACTTTTTAGCATCAGTTCCAAATCATCTAGCAAAGTACAGTTTGGTATATCAAGTAAGGTTGAAGTGTCTTGAGCTTTGATTTCACAAGTTACAGTTACACAAATATATTTATATCCACTGTTGCCTATGATCATTCTACGATTTAGTTTAAAGCAATCCAAATACTCCCCTACTGCAAATCGAAGGGGTTTGTTCCAGATTTTAGTTTGGGAAGGTATTCTATTCAATAACTCAAACTTACAATTAGATTGAATTGTACTTACTCTGTTAGAAATAAGCACTAGTTTAACAATCATGTCATAACTGCTAAAAGTGATATTATAGCTTTTGTCCATCTTCAAACGCCATTTTATTTCATTATTCGTTTCATTTGAAAATATAGGTGATTCAATACTATCAGGAACACTAATTGAATGCGTGTAATAATGATCTATATCCCAATTGTAGCTAAAGCTAATTATGTTTGGAATATTTATGCATTCTGAAGATGGATTAACTTCATCAGAGAGTGGTGCACAATCAGTCGCCATTACACTAGTATTATCTTCAGCGCTCACTAAAACTTTTCTTTCTGGGAATTCACAATTTTTCTTTCTGAACCTATTAACCAAGCGTTAATGGATCAAAACAAATATTAATCGCAGGTTTCAAATTTCTTTATCGCTACCCGATATCGTACTTTTCACGTGGACGGAATAATCTGTAATAAGTTATAACATTAAATTCTTTGTCACAATATAAAGCTTAAAGCACAATACTTAAGTACATGTAAGTTGTAAAATTTGATTAAGACGATAAGAAATATCTCAAAGCAAAACTCAAAAATACAAATTAAAATATCAAACAAGCACGTTGTTACCAATAATGCTGGTACTGGTGTGTTATGTATTAATTTGGAACGTGTTTTAGGTTCTCCTACTTTGTATAGAGCGCTGTGTACACTTACTTTTAAGTGCGCGCGCTGAATATTTTAATTTCAGTTGTTAGAGAGTGTTGTCAGATTGGGCGATTTACCGCAAATTGGGCGACTTTTGAAGATAATTTGCGATAAAAACTTTTCAAAAACCGCAAACCGCAATTTGGGCGGTTTCTGAGAAAAGAAGTTGCGATAAATAATCAACTTTGAATTTGAAAGCCGAGCATGCGCGTTGTACAATCGGTATAACCACTGGTGTGATAACCTGATAACACACCAGTGGCGTAGCCCGGGTGCCACCCGTTTGGGGAGATGACACCCGACCCCAAATTGGTTGTTCCCTTGAGTGCAAAACCTAAAAAAAAGGTCATCAACCCAGGAGGCGGTGTTTACCCATGGAGTAGACTGCATTCGATTACAGGAAACAATAAATTTCAATTTTGGCGCCACGTGAGCAATTAGTTGCGCCTTTGGACGTTTTTTCGGCAACGAGTTGGCGTCTTAGATTTCTAAAATCTATGTGGCCTACCTAAGCATAACTACTTAACAAATTTTTACACCTCACACGTGATTATTATAGGTTATTTTAAGAAAACAAAAATGGATGCTTTAATTAATACTGAATTAAATTTTTAAATATTATATAAATGTTGATGTGTTTAATTAAAAAAAAGGATTAACTATTATCCTTTAAAAATTGGAAATCGATTGTTAAATTTATTGAAATGTTATTGATTGCAGTAAAATATATCTTAAGGATATAAAATATTAAAACTGCGTTAATTTAATTTATTTTTAACGCCCGATTGCAATCTGTATACTATTTAATTGCACTGCTGAAATTATTTTAGCTTTATTTTTTTTATGATTGAAAAACTTAATAATAATGTACTTGTAATTTCAATGTGCAATTGAAATATGCTTGAATTTTAGTTTGTCATTTATTTGTTGTGCCGTTGCAATAGGTCACCAAAATAAACAGAGAGTTGGCCATCTATAAAACTCTTTTCTATCTATGTGCTGGTATGACGGCGTATGTAATTTTTACCGATGGTTCATATAAAATCTTCTTTGCCAAAATGGTTACCGATGAGCACCTGTAAATTCCACCGCTTGTAATTCGGACAGATTAAAAGTATTAGTAAGGTACAATAGGTAGATTAAAAACATAAATTTCATTAGAAATAGAATTTTATTGAAAAATAATATAAGTACATATCACAATAATGTAAATTAAAAAATGAACTTTTAAAATAAACAAAGAAAATGTACGTAATACATTATTTTTTATCATTTATGCAACTGAAATGATTACAGACATTTGTGACAAAATCGATCCTTGCAATTATTTTAAAAGAATACACGTGAATTAAATTTTCTAAACGTTTTTGTTTTTTAACAGGATTGCTATTAGTCACCTTAGGTGTGTTGACACTGTTAATATTAACATATATGTTAATTTGGATTGTAGGTAAAATAGTCTAAATCAAAATAGTCTACGGTAAATTGGTCTAGGTAAAACAGTCTATGGAAAAAAAGTCTACGGGTAAAAAAGTCTAGGTAAAATGGCCTAGGTAAAATGGTCTAGGTAAAAAAGTCTATGGAAAAATGACCTACGGCAAAATTCAAGGAAAGATTCCGGTGAGAATGGGCAAAATAATATTTAGCCGGTTATTTGCATATTTTACCCAAAATCTAGTGATATAATGCATATTTTCGCTATATATTTACAATATTTAATGTGTACCATGGACATGTGTACCATGCAGGCCCGACAAGAGGGGGGGGGGTAGATAGTGATTACCACCGGGCCCGGAGTTTCTGAGAAGGCCAGGAGTTTCTGAGAACGCCCGGATTTCAACCGAAATCCTGAAATCTGGGAAAAGTTACAACAAACATGCATCTACCCCCGGGCCCCGATTTTCTCTCGACGGCCCTGTTACCATGTATTGCAAAAATTCCTTTATAATTTAATGAATTTAAATTTAACGATTTCTAAAGAAAGATTTGGATTTGGACTTGGAAAGATTTCCAAGTCTAAAACTCTATTACTCTCCAGAATCAAGGTCTGGATTCTCGCTTGTATTTTCGTGTCAGAATGATATCACTGCATCATCATTATATGATGTGTATATTATAGTTATGGTGACCATATTATTTTTATGAAAAAAGAGTACATTTCGGCGAAACAAGGTAAATACCTAAAAAACTTAAAAAAAGGTCAATGGCGTACCTAAAGCTACGATTGATGACCTTTTTTTTTTTTTAGGGGTCGCACTCAAGGAAACAGCCATGTATGCACCTCTGTTTCCCCCACAATGAAATCTGGCACCCCCCGGGCTTCATTGTGATTGCATTTTAAATTTAAATATTTCAAATGAAAAAAAGAGTACATTTGTATGTACTTTGGAGAAGTTTTAAAGTACATAGGACATCGTTCTAAAAAAGAGTACTGTCCTACTAAAAGGAGTACATATGGTCACCATAATTATAGTATTATAGTATGTAAGCGGTGTAATCGCAACTTTTTATTAAAAAGTTATCCAAGGAATCTTTCCTTGAATTTTGCCGTAGACCATTTTACCTATACTTTTTTACCTAGACCATTTTACCTAGACTATTTTACCTAGACTTTATTACCCGTAGACTTTTTTTCCGTAGACCTTTTTACCTGGACCAATTTACCGTAGACTATTTTGATTTAGACTATTCTACCGATTACCGTTAATTTGCATCCCCTTCAATTTATCAAAAAGTTGTAAAGTGTTGGACGAGGATTATAAACTTCGATTATGAAAAGACTCACAGGCATTGGTTGTTCGGCACATACTTCCTGTATGCGCTGCCCAAAGGTTTGGCGGAAAAAGCGAATCGGCATCGATATAGTTTTGAAATATATAATCCGAAAATTTCTCCAGTCATGCATCGTTTGGTGCTATCTCTATTAAATTTTCACTATAAAAGCGGCATCGATTTAATTTGGATTTAAATATTGTAAACCAAACGTGTAGCGTAGCTATTGACCAATTTTGGAAAGTTTGTCTCCATATTCCGTGACAAAACCAAATTTTTGAATTTATCTAAACCACGCATCATGGCTTAAATGTAACCAACATCCAACTAGTTCAACATTTTTCCAAACATGTTTTACGCTGGCATGGATAGCAAGTTCAAAATCCACTCTTGCGTTTTTCAGCATTTTCGTGACTATGCAGCAAATTTGCTCTCGTAACTCTTCTGTCATCACCTTGTCACATGGTGTACACAATTGCCGAACATTTTTTATTGCAACATCGCCACTTAAGCTCTCCATTCCGCAATTTATCTTGCTTGTGACCCTCAAACCAATCAAAATTTGTTAAAAATCCAATGCACCCATAGAATCGTGTTAAATTCATTTAAAAAAATGAAGTGGAAGAAAGAAAAAATAAAGCCAAGAAAAAATCACCACAGATAACTAACCTAATTTAAAATCACAACTTCAACAGTGGAAAAATATCGCGATGCAACATTTATAAAAAAAAATATGGACAAAATATAACGACAGTATAAATTAAAGGACCTAATAATCTAGTCGGAGTCTTATCTATACTTAAAATAAACTACTTATATGCTTAGCAATTAGTAATTATAGCTAATAATTACCTAGCATCCTCATACTACAAAATTCAACATTTTTAACTGCAACAACTGAAAAATCAGTGGCGGCTAGCACGGACGCTGGCTGGGACGGGGTGTCGACCTCTCAAAAAAATTGGGAAATCTCATGTGGCTTGGACCGTAAACGGTTGTACGGATTTCATACACTTGACTGAAAGGTGAAAAATTTAATATGGCCGCAGGCCGCACTGCAACGTTATCAAGTTGATAACAAGAAATAAATCAATGAGAGATGTTTTATGAATAAATAGATCACCATAAGTGGTATTCTGACTTGTAGAATGATATTCACTGACTTGTTTGAAGTCTCCACGACTTCAATCTCATTTTCTGGGCACCATATAGATCTATCTCCATGATTTTAGTGAACCCCATCCAAAAATTCTTCTTTATCTCGATTATTCGTGCGTTAACTCGATTTCGTACTTCTGTATAGATGTGTTACCTAATCTCTTTTGTTTTGGTTACTTTTGTATCGGAGGTGAGCAAATTTTTTTCATTTGCTAGTCTATTTATTTCATCTGTAAACCAAGGTTTCGTGCTATGTGCTGTATTTATGTTTACTCTTCGTGTTCCCAATGCTGCACCTAACGCCACAACATCAAGAAATAATTGTAAATTCCTTAAATGATACCAAAAATATCACCACAACAAGTTCATCGACAAACAAAAATGTTAAACTAAGACCACCCCCAATAATAATATAGAGTGAAATACCAGAGCAACGAAAATTTATCGATGACATCAAGAAACATGTAGGAAATGATTTTCATCCCAGATATTACAAAAACTCTAACGCCATCCATGTATGTATACGACACTGATGAATATTATACGTACTCAAGTAAAGATAAAAAGACACATGTATTTGTCTTAAAAGAATTGGACTGGGAACCAACCCCGGAAGAGATAAAAGAAGAACTTTCTAAATGTAGCTAGCAAACAGACTCAAATACACCTAGACATAATTAGACGATACTTCGACTGATGGAAGATTTGATTGAATGCTGGAAAGACAGAAACCATTGTTTTTGCCAGAAAGTCCACCATTCGTAGAGTCTTCCAACCTTTGACTATTGATGGGCAACAAATTAAACTAACAACGACAGTGAAATACATTGGGGTGACTATGAACACGAGACTAAATTTTAACGCCCACTTACAAAGACGAAGATAACCGGCTTATGCCGGAATGCGAAAGATTTAACCTTTGATGAAAAGGGGGGAAATTTGATTGTTTTCAAAACGCTAATAAGGTTAATAATAACAGACACATTCCCTACATGGGCTGGTGTGTCTAGGACCAGACTACGACCACTGCAGGTTTACCAAAATCGCTGCCTCCTGCTTATCACAGGATTAGATCGAATCACGAGATTGACAACACAACACGAAGAGACCAATATAGAATTTTTAAAAAGACCACACAACGAGACTTTCTAACAAATTGTACGCTCGAAACATTACTACTAACGACGTCATCAGAACCATTACCAATGACAACACAAGACGTAAATTCAAATTACAATTCCATAACTTACCGACATTTTTTAACGGACAACAACAAAATATAACGACAACGAATAGCTGCAACGCTTCTGTAAATGAATACCCAATGATTTACAAAACCGCTCATAAAAGCGCAAAAATAATTTATTTTCCAAAGAATTATTTTTAAGTTCGTATGTGGGTTCATTAATTTGTTTATTTATTCAATTGGTTTTCTTTGAATCTCTTTTAGTCGGTAAAAATCCGACTCTACCACCCCAGATTGGTGACATCTTAGATGCTAGTGGTGCCTATCGAAGGTTTCCCCCTCCCCTGCATTGCAAAAAAAAGATTGCATGTTTTAATTATATATTTTAAGTTGGTATTTAAACGCTTTTCCAATAAATATGTAAAAGCTGAATTATAAATATACCAAATTGAACGAAAATTATAAAACATAAAATAAATTAATTATTCAGAATTTTTCATAAGCCAACGGGAGCTCCATCAAGTTAGCCCCCCTTCAATCGAATTTTTAACTATTTTTTATGCCAAACGTTTATTAATCATTAGGTAAGGTTTGGTAGTTCGATTAAAAGTTTTGGTACTCTTTGTTTTTTCGTAATTAATTAATCAAATTTGTTTTTGTCAAGTTAGTACCCCTGCAATCGATTTTTAACTTTTTGGCGTAAGATATTGGAAGGTATTAAGATGCAAGATATTGAAGTAAGAGGGCAAAAAGATAAGACTGATTTAGTTGATAAAAATGAAATGTTGATTTTGTCCTAGGGATTACGGCGTGGATGAAACTAAAATATAATTTTTAGATAGACCAAGCAATGCTTTAACTAAAATTGTCAGTATATGTTTTGGCATGTATGTATGTATATTCGGTTATGAACGTCTTGCGACATTTTCCCGATACCTATACCTGTCTCTGCTCGTTGCATGTTGAAAATGTGTGACGAACACAGAGGACCTACAGCTTAACGTGGATTCCGAACCACGGGAATAGACGATTTTTACACCGCCTACTCCGATCAGAGAAGTTTTTTAGCCATAAATAATGTTATCTGGGGCCAGCGATTGTAGGTAAAATAGTCTAAATCAAAATAGTCTACGGTAAATTAGTCTAGGTAAAAAAGTCTATGGAAAAAAGGTCTACGGGTAAAAAAGTCTAGGTAAAATGGCCTAGGTAAAAAAGTCTATGGAAAAATGGCCTACGGCAAAATTCAAGGAAAGATTCCGGTGAGAATGGGCAAAATAATATTTAGCCGGTTATTTGGATATTTTACCCAAAATCTAGTGATATGATGCATATTTTCGCTATATATTTACAATATTTAATGTGTACCATGGACATGTGTACCATGCAGGCCCGACAAGAGGGGGGGGTAGATAATGATTACCACCGGGCCCGGAGTTTCTGAGGAGGCCAGGAGTTTCTGAGAACGCCCGGATTTCAACCGAAATCCTGAAATCTGGGAAAAGTTACAACAAACATGCATCTACCCCCCGGGCCCCGATTTTCTCTCGACGGCCCTGTTACCATGTATTGCAAAAACTCCTTTATAATTTAATGAATTTAAATTTAACGATTTCTATATTTCTAAAGAAAGATTTGGACTTGGAAAGATTTCCAAGTCTAAAACTCTATTACTCTCCAGAATCAAGGTCTGGATTCTCGCTTGTATTTTCGTGTCAGAATGATATCACTGCATCATCATTATACTCGTATGATGTGTATATCATAGTATGTAAGCGGTGTAATCGCAACTTTTTATTAAAAAGTTATCCAAGGAATCTTTCCTTGAATTTTGCCGTAGACCATTTTACCTATACTTTTTTACCTAGACCATTTTACCTAGACTATTTTACCTAGACTTTATTACCCGTAGACTTTTTTTCCGTAGACCTTTTTACCTGGACCAATTTACCGTAGACTATTTTGATTTAGACTATTCTACCGATTACCGGGGCCAGCAGATAGACATTTGGTGAGCGAAAATTTCTTCTATAGATAGCACCTCACAAGATTTCAACCCGTGAATCTTGGCTAGAATGCTATCACGCTAGCATTTCAGCCATTTGCTCACCTGTTTGCATGTACAAGTCCTATAATAAAATATCCTACACCAAGGGTATTAAAGATTTCATATTTAAAAAAATCATGAACAATGAAACAATTAAAAAGTGGATTACTACGAAAAATGTGAAGAACAAAAATGTTTTTTAATAAACTGAGAAGTGAAGAGAAGAGAAGACTTTTAATGATTGAGAAGAAACGTGAAAAGGTGCAAGAAGAAAACTTAAAATTTTAAAAAACCAATAATAAGCACATGAAAAATTATATATTTTCCATAATTTTATTTTATTGTATTATAATTTAATAACTTCAATTATTATTATTAAGCCTGAAAAGAATATTTCAACCGTGTTCAAAGATTGTAATAACTTTTATTAATGGATTCGTGCATCTTTGGGGCTTAATGGTATGTCAGGTAAATTTAGGTAATCTGCATAATACAGCTTTTTTCAAACCACCGTTACCACCAATAGAGTTGTTAACATTTTAATGATTTTAAAACCTTTTGGTAGTCCATTGTATAGTCGTAATTAATTAATAAAGTTGAAGTGTTTAGCTTATGCGCATACACTAGGTTCCACGTGAATGCAATAATAATTTTGTTCAGCTCATTTGTTCTTGTAAAGATTTGGTAGTTTAATCAAAAGTTTTGGTAGTCGATCGTTTAATAGTAGGTATTCTGAAATTTGTACATTGTACATAGTCAAATGAAGTCATCGGTTAATAAAGTAACTATTAATAGTGTTATATCAAAAACCTTTAAAGTTGTTGAATTACCATTAGAAATAATTAAATTCACTTTATATAATGACAACCTCTTATAATATTCGTAAACGATATTAAATAGCAAGGGTCGTTTTTAGAATCACCATCAATAAGTAAATTTTGCCCCCACCGCGTGAACTTCTCAATAAAACATTAGTGTTAATCATTTACAATTTACACCACAGGTCTCCCCCCCTCATCACACATGGCAAATATTTTAATATCTTTTTAAAATCTTTTGAGCCAAACTTTCCGTCGTTTAAGCTTCAAATGTTTTTAGTAAAAATTCAGTCGTTTAGAATAATTTTAATAGAGGCTGTAGAAATTAGAAATGCTAGACCCCCCGCCACCTAACTTGATATTAATTAAATTTTGATTGATTAATTACGAAAAAACAATAATCTATCTAAACTTTTAATTGAACTACCAAACGTTTGGCATAAAAGACGTCAGAAATCATTAAAATTGGTTGTAATTATTGTTGCATCCATGTCAAGTATAGCACGTACACATAAGCACTAAACAAAGGACTTAAAGAACTTTTCCTTGGACCTTACCTAACTATTGCCAAACGTTTGGCATAAAAACAAATTATAAATTTTATTGAATGGGGGCTAACTTGAGGAGGTATTGAATGGTTTAAAATTGACAAGGAGAAAAATTTACGGTAAAGAATTCAGGTAAAATAATCCACGAAAAACTTCTACACTTGAACGTGGGATTTTATAATTTTCTGTGTTTTGGAATAATAAAAATTTGAGCTTTAATATGTTATATTTTTTATATACCAGGTGATATATTGTTAATTGAATTGCTGACCGAAATTTATACTATAGATTCTTTCACCATGGAGTTTCTAATTATTTATGCTGAACCCTAGAATCAACAACCATAGAATTCCAGTTTCCAGAGGTTTTTAATCTGCAGGAAAGGACTGATTTCAATTATTAAAACACAAGTTTTAAATACTAGTTTAAATTAAAAAAATAAAAAACAAAATTGAATTCTAATAATTGTTGACGGATTGTTAAAAAACCACTTAATTTACATAAGTAGACGAGAACTTGCTAAAACCACTAAAACTTAAATATTGAGCTTTATTTACAACCTTTAAGTTTTTCCATGGATATTACGAAACCCTATTGCACAGACGTTCTATGCAATACTCAAAACGGTACCTACGCCTAAAGGAATTTATAGTACTTAACAATTTACCTGGTATTTAAAATTCTCCATACCTCATGAACCTTCGCGCTGTAAAAACCAAGCATTATCAGCTGAATAAAATAAAAAAAAAATTAAGGCCGCGCTGCAGAAAGTGGTGGGGGAACCTTTCTTCATAGTACAAATTTTTGCCATTTCTTAGTTACAGGAAAATACATTGGTGGCGCTGGCGGTACTATTCGTATTCAAAAATAATTTATTTAGCACGTGATAAACTGTAAGTTTTCGATTACCGACAATTTGTTCTGTTCGTTTTTCGCATACTATCTCTCTTGTTTGAGTGTAAGCTAGGTAGGTTAACCCAATGATAATCTCTCTTTATTGTTAAGAAGTAATAAATAAAAGAAGTGTAAATAAGTATTATATAAAATATGAAATGTCCACTATAGCATTTTTAAAGGGTACCTAGATGCAAGAAGCACTAAATAAGGTTTTCCTTTTTGCATAATACCTTTTTGCAGTTACCGTTTCGCAAATCAATAAAATACATACAAAAACAATAATTATTTGAATTTTGCTATTTATTATTATAATTTATAACTTATAAGATATTTTTAATTGGGTATAGGTAGGTCTTTGAATGTTTTAAATATCCAACCAACGTTTCGGGTCGTTTACATGTGGTCCATTTTCAAGGCTAAAAAGAAATTAAATTATTATAATATAAATGGTAGTGCTTTTTTTTACAATTTATATTATAATTTAATTCATTTTTAGCCTTGAAAATGAACCACATGTAAACGGCCCGAAACGTTGGTTAATATTTACAGCATTAAAAGACCTACATATATACCCAATTAAAAATATCTTATAATTGAACAAGATATAAGATCAACTCTAATACAAACATTTAATATAATTTATAACACTTATCTATAAATTACATGTCTAATTTTTTATGGCATTTAAAATGTATGGAGGATCTGCACAACGTTTTCTTTTTCCGATGTTGTCTCTTACTATTTCAGGTAACTTATTATCAGGTAAAAATAATCATATACCCTAGGTACCTACTGCTTATTTTAACATTCTCTTTGCTAAGCATAATATTACTATAGTAGAGTCTAGAGTGCAAACTCGCTTTTATTTTCACTTGTGTGGGCATTTTGAGGTAAAAAGTAACAACCTATCCAAAAATGTTCCTGGTGCTTCACACATTGGGTATAAATTGGGACATAAAAAATAGATCATTTTATAAATAATAAAAATATAATTTTCCCTATTAATCCCTATTAAAAATTCTTAAACTTAAAAAAATAAAAACATTTTATTTTAAAAAATATTCAATATTTTCAGGCCGGCCCGGCCCTGCAAATACGTGTTTTGTTGTTTAAAAATTTATATTTATAGCAAAACCGTGTGGGGTCATCCATTAATTATTACGTAAGGGTTTGGGGGATATCCAATACCCCGGATATCTTAAGGACCCTTACGAAGGGGGGGGGTCCGACGTATTCCTTGCGTAAGTTTCTTAAAATATTTTGCGTCAAAAAATGCAGCCGCAGCACACGAAAGCTTTGCAACACTCTTCGAAATACGCTAAAGCAACGGCTAGACTTGTTCTTACTCGACGTGAGGACGAACTCTTGTGCGTGACGCATGACGAAAAAACGGGAGCAGAAGACGTTGAATGGAGAAACGAAGCTGAAGTAAAAATATAAGTGCCTGATATAAGGAAAATCTTGTCACTGACGCTGGTGATGTTGTCTGCTTTATTGCGCATAATATACAATCTATATCAGAATGGCTAGCTCCTACATGGACTGACCTTTAATTTAATTTCAAATTTTTTGTATTAATTTTTTTATGTAATTAATTATCTATATATATTAACTTATATCTATGTAAATGAAAATTTAATTTAAAGTTTTGTATAATTATCTATATAATATATTATTATTCATATTTTATAAATATAAGGGGCGGAGAGGGGGGGTCAAAATTAATTTTCTTTTAAATAATCCTTACGTAAGATGTGGGGGGGTGCCACAATCTTACGTACCCTTACGTGGGGGAGGGAGGGGATCCAAAATTACAAAAATCATCCTTACGTAATTAATGGACGGCCTCTTTGTGGTAAAGCAATTTTTGAGGAATCTTACAACTTTTAGGACAAATATTTGTCTTTTATATTCGCGGCACTAAATTAGTTTCAAAATTAGTAACATTGTGTAACTAAAATAACGTCTTTAGTTACAAAATATAACTAAAATAGTTACAAAATATAACTAAACACGTTATTTTGTACAGTTGGAAAAATAGGCATATTATTTTTTTATTACTTAAAATTTTTTTGAGTTGATAATCCCTTTCAAAATTTGTATGCAAGAAATTATGTACTTCGTGGCTAAACCGTTTCGACACCGCAAAAATATAAAATGTTATTTTTTAATACAAATAAGCAGAATTACATACAAAAAATTCAATATAAAGTTTTCAATTTATTTTGACGTCTTTAATAAACGGAAGCGAAAGAAATTTACATTTTCGAAAATTCTTTGCACAAAATTCAATATATAAAAAGTTATTCGCCCGGCACCGATTTTTCTACATTGCGTTTTTCATTTCTCCAAATTTAAAAAGAGCATCAAGGATAAACATTTTTCTATTTTAAAAAATTTTAGCAATTATTCAAAATCAAATCCATAAAAAAATTTTCAGTTGCCATGTCTGAGGTTTCGACAGCAAACATCTGGTGGTGGTAATTTGGTTCTTAGAGTGGTTCTTAGTGTCGTGCTCAACACTCTTCTGGTATGACGACCAATGTCTCCACACATAGAATCGAATTTACCATAAGTATTTGGCCACCTCTAAATTTAATTTTTTTAAAATTTACTGACATTTGTTTTTAAAAATGTACAGTTATTAAAATTGTGGCCACCTTATTACGTCATAATTCCAAAGAAATTTAATTATTTATCCCAGAAATAAGCCGAGAGGGATTTATTTATGAATACCTGAGGTAATTCAGGAACAATGCCGCTACTACATTGGAGTTTCTGGGAAATTATTTTAAAATTACCCATCTATTAAATAGTTACATATTTATTTACCCAATAAACGAATAAGACAAATCTGTATATACTGTAATTTATAGACCAGTGTTATAAATGAATAATAAATAGCACAATTCAAATAATTATTGGTTTTTAATGTATTTTATTGATATGTGAAACGCTAACCTTTTATTTTAGTATTATGCAAAAAAAACCTTATTTAGCGCTTCTTGTATATACATTTTAAAAATGCAATAGTGGACATTTAATATTTTATATAATACTTATTTACACTTCTTTTATTTATTACTTCTTAACAATAAAGAGAGATTATCATTGGGTTAACCTAGCTTGCTTAAAAAGGAACCATGCATTTCATATTATTATCAGGTAAAAATAATCCTATCTAGGTACCTACTGCAGTTTTGTAATTAGGAAAATACATTCTAAAATATTTTAAATACAAGAATCTAAACGAAACTTAGCGAGCTAACACGAGTTTAAAATAATTTATTTGCGCCATCTATGAGGGAACCCTTGAACCCTTTGTGCATTAAGTTGATTTTATATAGTTTAAAACTCCACTAAGGGCACTTTTTGATTTACATGTTTTGTATAAGTTTTCTATAATTGATGATGAAATCGCTTCAAAATCAGGTTTTGTCCTTATAATGATGTGCAGAAGGCAATAAGGAAATTTCATTAAGATCGGTTGTCATAAAAATTCAAAATTGTCCGTTTTCATAAATTAAATTAACCTATTTACTTTTAATTTAAAGCGCTCAAAATTGGTTATTGCCTTCAATAGTCTTTTCTTATTAATATAAAAAAAGAATTACATTGATACGACGTTTCGTTTTTTAAATTTGTACAAAAGATTAGAGGCTTCTTTCAACATCATATCTACTCTCCTCTCTGCAGCGCGCTCTTAAGTTAAACTAGAATACATTGTTATTAATTTTTTTCAATAAATTGTTGGGCCCCAAAACTCCCTCGGATCCTCCCGCGTCGCAGGGGGCCTAGCTACGGCGCTAAATGAAATTAACGTGATTAATTTTTATTAATTGCCTTTACATTATTTATTAATATAAAATTCTACAAAAAAGATTCAATGAATACTAAAAAATGATAAAACAAAAAATCAATAAACAATTATCGTTTATGTTAAGATTTCATACCAAGGTACGATGGTACATGGAAACAACTTCATTAAATTGCTGTGATAAATCACAGAAGACTTCTGTAATAAGATTTGGATGTGATCGTGTCATTGATATCCATCCGGCAGTTTTACTTACATCTATGGCACGACTACCCATATATCTTTTTGCTACGAGTTTCAGCTCACCTAAATTATACATATCGGCCAGTACTAAAATTTCAGCGGCATTTTCAATTGAAATATTTCTGCACAAGGCTTGTTCACAAAGGACCTTTAAATTTTCAAGTCCATATTTTTCAGCTGCGGGTAATACATCAATAGCAAACTTTTCCAAATTAGATAGTTTTCCCGTATAGATGAAACTTAACAATTCTTCTAATACTTCGCCATCGATATCGGCGATATTAACTTGATTTTGATTCTTTTCTTTCATTTCATGCTCAAACATTGCGTGGAAAACTGGGCTACGAGCTGCCAAAATTGCTTTATGAGCTTTATATTCTTTACCAGAAGCGCACAGCGTAACGTCACTAAACTTTTGACTTTTAAGTATCAAGTCCAAATCATCTAGTAAAGTACAGTTTGGTATATCAGGTAGCGTTGAAGTGTATTTAACGTTGATTTGACAAGTTACAGTCACATTAATATGTTGATGCCTACCATTGCGTAAGAACATACTACTAGTTTCTGTTGAATTTATTGTAAAGCAATCCAAATACTCCCCTACTGCAAATCGAAGGGGTTTGTTCCAGGTTTTAGCGTGGCAAGGTATTTCATTCAATAATTGAAATTTACAATTAGATTGAATTGTATTTACTTTGTTAGAAACAAACACTAGTTTAACAATAAATTCATATCCCCCAGAAGTGTTACAGTTTCTATCCATCTTCAAACGCCATTTTATTTCATTATTCGTTTCATTTGAAAATATAGTTGATTCAAAACTATTAGCAGCAGTCCAGGGATAAAAATTATCTATATCCCACTTGTAGCTAAAGCTAATTATGTTTGGAATATTTATACATTCTGAAGATGGATTAACTTCGTCAGAGAGTGGTGCACAATCAGTCGCCATTACACTAGTATTATCTTCAGCGCTCACTAAAACTTTTCTTTCTGGGAATTCACAATTTTTCTTTTAGAATCTGTTAACCAAGCGTTAATGAATCAAAACAAATATTAATCGCAGGTTTCAAATTTCTTTATCACTACCCGATATCGTACTTTTCACACGTGGATGGAATAATCTGTAATAGGTAATAACATTAAAATCTTTGTCGCAATATACATCACAATACTTACATGTAAGTTGTAAAATTAGATTAAGATGATAAGAAATATCTCAAAGCAAAACTCAACAATACAAATTAAAATATCAAACAAGCACGTTTTGTTACCAATAATGCTGGTACTGGTGTGTTATCTCTTAGGTACTCCTAGGTAAAAATTTGGAACGTGTTTTAGGTTCTCCTGCTTTGTATAGAGCGCTGTGTACACTTACTTTTAAGTGCGCGCGCTGAATATTTTAATTTCAGTTGTTAGAGAGTGTTGTCAGATTGGGTGATTTACCTCAATTTGGGCGACCTTTGAAGATAATTTGCGATAAAAACTTTTCAAAAACCGCAAACCGCAATTTGGGCGGTTTCTGAGAAAAGAAGTTGCGATAAATAATCAACTTTGAATTTGAAAGCCGAGAATGCGCGTTGTACAATCGGTACAACCACTGGTGTGATAACACACCAGTGGCGTAGCCCGGGTGCCACCCGTTTGGGGAGATGACACCCGACCCCAAATTGGTTGTTCCCTTGAGTGCAAACGCTAAATAAACGGTCATTAACCCAGGAAGCGGTGCTTACCCATGAAGTTGACTGCATTCGATTACAGGAAACAATAAATTTCAATTTTGGCGCCACGTGAGCAATTAGTTGCACCTTTGGGCGTTTTTTCGGCAACTAGTTGGCGTCTTAGATTTCTAAAATCTGACAACACTGTTGTTAGCAGTTGTCAGTTCTATGTGGCCTACCTAAGCATAAACTACTTAACAAAGTTTTACACCTCACACGTGATTGTTATAGGTTATTTTAAGAAAACAAACATGGATGCTTAATTAATACTGAATTAAGTTTTTAAATATTATATAAATAATGTTGATGTGTTTATATAAAAAAATGGATTAACTATCCTTTAAAAATTTGGAAATTGTTTGTAAAATTTATTGAAATGTTATTGATTGCAGTAAAATATATCTTAAGGATATAAAATATTAAACTGCGTAAATTTAATTTATTTTTAACGCCAGATTGCACGATTTAACGCAGGATTGCAATATGTACTATACTATTTAATTGCACTACTGTAATTATTTTAGCTTTATTTTTTTTTATGATTGAAAAACTTAATAATAATGTACTTGTAATTTCAATGTGCAATTGAAATAATATGCTTGAATTTTATGTTGTCATTCATTTGTTGTGCCGTTGCAATAGGTCACCAAAATATACAGAGAGTTGGCCATCTATAAACTCTTCTCTATCTATGTGCTGGTATGACGGCGTATGTAATTTTTACCGATGGTTCATAGAAAATCCTCTTTGCCGAAATGGTTACCGATGAGCACCTGTAAATTCCACCGCTTGTAATTCGTACAGATCTACAATAGGTAGATTAAAAAAATAAATTTCATTAGAAATGGAATTTTATTGAAAAATATAAGTACATATCGCAATAATGTAAATTAAAAAATGAACTTTTAAAATAAACAAAGAAAATGTACATACGTAATACATTATTTTTGATCATTTATGCAACTGAAATGATTAGAGATATTTGTGACAATATCGATCCTTGCAATTATTTTAAAAGAATACAAGTGAATTAAATTTTCTAAACGTTTTTGTTTTTAACAGGATCGCTATTAGTCACCTTAGGTGTGTTGACACTGTTAATATTAACATATATGTTAATTTGCATCCCGTTCAATTTATCTAAAAAGTTGTCAAGTGTTGGACGAGGACTATAAATTGCTATTATGAAAAGACTCACAGGCATTGGTTGCTCGGCACATACTTCCTGTATGTGCTGCCCGAAGGTTTGGTGGAAAAAGCGAATCGGCATCGAAATAGTTTTGAAATATATAATCGGAAAATTTGTCCAATCGTGCATCGTTTGGTGCTATCTCTATTAAATTTTCACTATAAGCGGCATCAATTTCATTTGGATTTAAATATTGTTAACCAAACGTGTAGCGTAACTATTGACCAATTTTGGAAAGTTTATCTCCATATTCTGTGACCAAACCGAATTTTTGAATTTTTTTAAACCACGCCTGGCTTAAATGAAACCAACATCCAACAAGTTCCACATTTTCCTAAACATGTTTTACGCTGGCACGGATAGCAAGTTCAAAATCCAGTTTTCAGCATTTTCGTAATTATGCAGCAAATTTTCTCTCGTAACTCTTCTCACATTGTGTACATTTAGCTTACTTGTAAATCTTAAACCTATCAAAATTTGTTAAAAATCCCATGCACCAATGCAATCGTGTTAAATTCCTAAAAAAATGAAATGGAAGAAAGCAAAATATAAAGTCAAGAAAACATCCGCACAGATAACTAACCTAATTTAAAATCACAACTTCAACAGTGGAAAAATATCGCGATGCAACATTTATAAAAAAAAAATATGGATAAAATATAACGACAGGATAAATTATAGGACCTAATAATCTAGTCGGAGTCTTATCTACTTAAAATAAACTACTTATAGGCTTAGCAATTAGGAGATTATATTTTTGTACTTTGATCCTTGAATCCTTGACCATCGGTGGAAATTACAATCGCCCGTTGTACTTACCAATACATACATAGTACGATTGTGGTACAATAATGCCGGTTTCACACTATAGCTAATAATTTCCTAGCACCATCATACTACAAAATTCAACATTTTTAACTGCAACAACTGAAAAATCAGTGGCGGCTTGCACGGACGCTGGCTAGGATTGGGGGTCGACCTCCCAAAACAAAATTGGGAAATTTCATGTGGCTTGGACCGTAAACGGTTGTACGGATTTCATACACTTGACTGAAAGGTGAAAAATTTAATATGGCCCCAGGCCGCATTGCAACGTTATCAAGTTGATAACAAGAAATAAACCAATGAGAGATGTTTTATGAATAAATAGATCAACATAAGTGGTATTCTAAGCCTCACTGACTTGATTGAAGCCTCAACGACTTCAATCTCATTTTTTGGGCTCCATATAGATCTCTCTCGATGATTTTAGTGAACCCCATCCAAAAATTATTCTTTATCTCGATTATTCGTGCATTAACTCGATTTCGTACTTCTGTATATATTACTTGATCTCTCTCGCTTTGGTTACCTTTGTGTCGGAGGTGAGCCAATTTGTTTTTCATTTGCTAGTCTATTTATTTCATCTGTAAACCAAGGTTTCGTGCTATGTACAGCATTTATGTTTACTCTTCGTGTTCCCAATGCTGCTCATGTGAAGTTTGTTTTAGGCTTCTATACAAAGTATAACAAGAAGCCTTATGTGGTTTATATTCCTCCATCCATCTTCCGGTGCATCTGTTCTTTTTGCAGGGTTAGAGAATATTTTACTTCCTAAGCTGTTGTCATAAAGGTGCTTGGTTGTAAAACTCTTTTGTCTCGGATTGGGGTCTACTTGTATCTGGGGCGTATACCGAAATTACGATATATTATGTAGTTTTACTTCTTTGAGGTTTAATGTAACCGTTAATATTCTATCGTTGATGTACTTATATGACATCTTCCAAATTTTGTTTTAATACTTTTGGTGTATTACCTTTCTTCTTTTAACAGTACACCAAAATGTAGTTCGGATCTAGTGACGTTCCTTGCTAGTTTTTTTTGATTTCAGATATGGCACAAATATCTATGTAGTATGTTGTGTCTATTTAGTTCTCTTATTTCTTGACAATTCTTATTCCAAGATCATATGTTCCGACTTGGGTCGTCATCTTATGTGGCAATTCTGGTTCCGAAGCTTGATTATCGTTTTTGTGAGTTATTTTTTGACCAAGGATAGGTTGCTAACCGCGTTCGTGAACCCTCCTCCTTCATCACGGGCCCGGAGGCAAATCATAAAGGTTTTAATATATTCCGGATTCCTATTTACATATTATGTTATCGAAGGTTGAAAACTTTTGAGAATAACTAGGGCTCAGGTAGGATTTTTAAATTTTATATGAGAATTTTAAAGTTTACAATAAGAATGATATAATCGAACATATTGTGGAAAAATATTGCAAATGCAGATTAGATCATTTTTGTTTCATTTAAAAAGATGTCCAAAAAGATCCAAACAATGTGGCACTTTTGTAAATAAAACAGTTTCAAAATACTAACATTACTGTTAGAATAATTAAATTTTAAATATTACTATAAATGCATACATTCTTGAGCCAAATATTGAATATTAATAACATCCAAAATCGAAAAATTAAGAATAAATAGAGGACGTGGGGGGGGGGATATTTAAAATAGCTAAACAATTAAATAATCGTTTTTACTAATTTTTGAATTCAATTCAACTTAACTGTCCACGCCGCACCTCGTACTATTATAGTAACGGTTGATATTTCCACGCCGGCGCCGCTCTGCAGTTCACTAAAACCTCATCATTTTTTTATTATCAGAAAATTCTCATTTATTAAAAATTCTGTATAAAAATAGTAGAATAGATTATAAAATAAGGGTACAATTTTCGTTCGTGTTAAGAATTCATTCAAAGGACGCGGCAAAAACTTTATTAAATTGTTGTGATGTATCGCATAAGATATCTGCGATAAGATCTGGATGTGATCGTGCAATTGAGTTCCATCCGGCAGTCTTACGTACATCCGTGGCGTGAATACCAATGTATCTTATTACTATTGGTTTCAGTTCATGCAGATTATACATTTCGGACAGTACTAAAATTTCAGCGGCATTTTCAGTTGATATATTTCTGCACAAAGCTTTTTCACAATGCAGCTTCAATGTTTCAAATCCGTATTTCTCAGCTGCGGGTAATAAATCAATTGCATATTCTTCTAAATTGGACACTTTTCCCGTATAGATGAAACTTAGCAGTTCTTCAAATACTTTTCCGTCGATATCAGTTATATCAACTCGATTAAGATTCTTTTCTTGCATTTCATGTTCAAACATGGCACTGAAAACTGGACTTCGAGCTGCCAAAATTGCTTTATGAGCTTGAAATTCTTTACCAGAAGCGCAAAGAGTAACGTCACTAAATTTTTTATTTCTAAGTAAAAGGTCGAAATCATCCTGCAAAGGACATTTTGGCAAAGGAAGTTTTAACTTCAATGTATCTTTTACGAGAATTTCACAAGTTACGATCACATTCTCATTGTTGTAATCTTCCATAATCGAATCGTCTGAAGTATCTATTTCGAAACAATCCCAATACTCTCCTACTCCACATTGAAGGAGTTTGTTCCAGGTTCCAATTTTTTCACAGGCTGCATTTACTTGAAACTTACAATTACAATGAAGTGTATTTATTTCACTGGAAATAAACTTTAGTTGAAAAATACATTGATCACTATCATTTGCGCAAAGTTTCTTCAAACGCCATTTTACATAATTCGTTCCATTTGAAAATACAGGTGATTTTATAGATTTTCTAGATGAAAATATCATATTCCATTCGTAGCTAAAGCTAATAATGTTTGGAATATTTGTTAATTCCGTAGTTAGATCAACTTCTCCAGATCGTGGTTCACTATTAGTCGTCATTATCCGGGTATCATTGGATATCAATTTTCGTTTAGAATTCACAATTTTGCTTTCTTCAATCCATCAACCATTACTTAGTAAAACCGATTATACCTTTGATCAAAGGTAATTCCAACTGAAATTATTTGAACTGATAAAAAAATATCTTTATAATAGGGATAACTTTTGAATGAAGTTTGTCAAAGTGACAGTTCCTTGACATTTGTGTTCAGAAAGGTTTGCCATTTAATCATGAATAAATTAACACTTGAACGACGCTACCAAATCGTGGAAATTTATTTTCTAAGTCAGAGTTCCGTTCGCGAAACTAATAGAGCTCTTCCCCCATGTTATGGTCGACATAATCGACCTTCTGAGCAGGCTATTGGTGCGGTGATGGATACATTTTGTACCACTTCTTCATTGCATGATGTAAGACCACCAACAAGACAAAGAAATGTGCGTACCGAAGAAACCATCGCTTCTGTGAGTGAAAGTGTGCTAGAGAACCCAAAAATTTCAATTCGCCATCGTTCTCAACAACTTGGGCTTTGCCCGGCCGATACATAGAAAATTTTACATCAAGATCTTGGTTTACATCCTTACAAGATCCAGTTGGTTCAAGAATTGAAGTCTAACGATCATCGCTTGCGTCGTGCGTTCGCAGATTGGGCTCACAACCAATTGGAAGTGAATCCATTTTTTACCGCCAAATTTTGTTCAGTGACGAGGCACATTTCTGGTTGAATGGTTATGTGAACAAGCAAAATTGCCGTATATGAACTGAGACCAATCCGGAACATTATCTTAAGACTCCATTGCATCCATTAAAATTTACTGCTTGGTGCGGAATACACGCCAACGTCATCGTTGGTTTATATTTCTTGCGACATGAGGAAGGAAGTACCGTTACGGTGAATGGTGTGAGATACATATTTGTTTCCAAAAATCCAGTAGTTAAACAACGACAACTTATGGTTCCAACAGGATGATGGTACATGCCACCGAGCCACCGAAACAATTTATTTATTGAAAGGACAATTTGGTGACAACATTATTTCAAGAAATGGTCCTATTAATTGGCCTCCAAGATCGTGTGATTTGACGCCTCCAGATTATTTTCTTTGGGTGTATGTTAAATCCATGGTTTATGCTAACAAACCAACAACTCTGAAAGCATTGGTGGAAAATATTCAGCAAGCCATTTATGAAATAAGGACAGAAATATTGGACAAAAGTAGTCAAAAATTGGACTGATCGGATGCGCTTCTTAACGATTAGTAGTGGCGGTCACATGCCGGAAATAATTTTCAAAACATAAATGGCGTTAAATTTACTTTCATAAAAAATAATTTAAAAAACATTTCATCAATATTTTAATGTTTTATTTCAATTTGAAGTTATCATGCAGCTAAAAAAACACTCTATAGAAATCCGATCCTGATTACCCTCAACAAATTAACATAACCATCCGCGAGCGACTCTGGACAGGTATCAATTCCTTTGTAGGCCCAAAAATTCCCCACCTCGTACCACGAAATTTGATCATCCACTCGAAAGCTTAAAAAGAAGAAAGCACCAAAATAACACAACCTAATAACGAGCATCTTTAACGCCATGCTCACACTTGCGAATTTTCCATGTAGTTGGAAAGTAGCGGTTGTCATAATGTTACCTAAACCAAGCAGGCTCGGCTCGAAGGGTTGGGCAGGATGGGCTCCATCCCAGAGCGATTTCTTCTGAGGGCGCCAATCCATACACCTACAATTTAAATAATGAATTGATGTTAAATAACACCGGCCGACATGATTTTCGTTGTCCAAGATATAATTAATTTTTTCCACTAATTTTGTAGTGCTGATTACGAAATCAGACCTAATTTTATCGTATCACATCAGATTTTTAGTAAAATTAATATATTCGCTGTTTTCGATTTTTCAGTAAATATAATTTAAATTATCGAGTTTTGGCGCTCTTTTCTTGAATTAAGCGACCTCTCGTGAGAAAATATATTAGTTAGAACTGTGATATTTTGCAGATCGCTGAATTAAATAAAACTATATTAACTTGAATTAATGATTTAATATTTGGTAAGAAAAAATTATAGAAGTATTACAACGTGATAATTAAACAACTGCTTAGTAACAGGGTTACTATATATTGATCATAAAATAAACGTTTCCATATTACCACACTCCCACTTATTGAAAATTTCCTTTATTTCAAATTTTTAATATCAACTACACCCATGTTGTTGACACAAAATTTTTGCTTTGGGCTTGGAACTGCTTTTGTTAATGCGTCTGCCACCATTTCTTCAGTTGGTATGTAAGTCACATTAACAGTTTTCTTTTCCAAAGCATCATGAATAAAATGATAGCGTATATCAATGTGCTTTGATCTCGATTGAAAAACATCATTTTTTGCCAAGTGGATTGCCCCTATATTATCGCAGTAAATTTTTATTGGTTCCTTGAACATTATTTTTAATCCAAGTTCTTGACCAAATTTGTTTAACCAAATAGCCTCTTGAATGGCTGATGATAATGCCATGTATTCAGCCTCTGTGGATGAAAGAGCCACTGTTGGTTGTCGGCGACTTCCCCATGAAATAGCTGCTCCTTGTAACTTGAAAACATAGCCCGTACAAGATCTTCTCTTATCTAAATCGGAGGCCCAATCTGAGTCTGAATATCCTTCGATATTTAATGAGCCAATTTT
Source organism: Podabrus alpinus (assembly GCA_932274525.1). Taxonomy (NCBI): domain Eukaryota; kingdom Metazoa; phylum Arthropoda; class Insecta; order Coleoptera; family Cantharidae; genus Podabrus; species Podabrus alpinus. Next base: position 65,065,287 of record OW026456.1, on the reverse strand, counting down.
GTTAAATTTTAATTTTAAATTTTCGGTACCTTTTAGATATCTCATAATACGTTTTACAGCTGACCAATGGGCGCGATTAAAACAATTATTATATCTACTTACGTCCCCCTCAGCGAATGATAAATCAGGACGAGTTCCTTGAACCAAATATAACAATGCTCCAACTGCCTGTTGATATGGTATTTTGCTCAATTCTTCGTCTTCTCTCTCAGAATCTTGGGACATTTGTTTAGATAACTTCTGATTTTTATCAGATGGTGTTGATAAGGTGTTACAATCTTTCATATTAAACCTTTCAAGAATTTGCTTTATGTAATTTTCTTGATCGAGATAAATATTTCCTTCATCGTCTCGGGAAATTCTCAATCCAACACAACACTTTGCTTCTCCTAGATCTTTCATCTTGAATTTTGTAGATAATGAATTTTTGATTTCGTTCCTTTTTGCTTCATCTAACCAAAATATTAAGAAGTCGTCTACATAGACAGCGATTATCATAACAATTTTTTCGTTTTTCAATTGCATATACACACATGGATCTGCTTTTGACCTTTTGAAATCGAGATCTATTAGGGCTTCATTTAGTTTTATGTTCCATTGTCTTCCACTTTGTTTCAATCCGTACATGGCCTTTTTCAACCGGCATACCTGTGAAGTTTCGTTACTGAATTCTTCTGGTTGATTTATATAAATTTCTTCGTTTAAATCTCCTTGCAAAAATGCGGTTATTGCATCCATTTGATCTACCTTGAATCCAAATTTTGCAGCTATAGCCATTAAGTAACGAATTGATCCATATCTTATTACTGGTGAATATGTGTCACCATAATCTAAACCTGGTACTTGTGCATATCCTTTTGCAACCAAGCGCGCTTTGTATCTAGCTATGTTACCTTCATTATCGTATTTTAGTTTAAATACCCATTTTGTTTTTAAAACCCTTTTGTCATGTGGTAAATCGACTAACATCCATGTTTCATTTTCTACCAATGAATCATGTTCATTTTTCATTGCGTTTAACCATTCATTTTTGTTTTCACTATTTAATACTTCAAAAACAGTTAACGGTTCTCGGATTGGTTCGGTTATTGCTAACATAACAAAATCATCATAACGAACAGGTGCTTTTCTCTCTCTTGTGGGTCGTGAATCATTTGTTATTTCCAAATTTTCTAGATTCTCTTCTTGTGTAATTTTGGAGTTAGCATCTCCCACTAAATGGTTTACTTCTTTCGTTGTGATGATTATGGATGGATCGTTATTCTCCATGTCATCAAAATCAGAATATTCAGCTACTTCAGGACTACAATCTATTTTTGTACTTTCAAATAATGCAACGTCCCGAGCCTTCGTTATTTTACCTGATTTTTTATCAATAAGACGATACGCTTTCGTCCCTTCACAATATCCGACGAAATGTAGTTCTTGAGATTTTGGATCCCATTTTCTTCGCTGAACTTTCGGGATATGGTTCATGACCTTGGTCCCAAATATTCGTAAATTTTCCAAATTTACCTAGGAATTTGTCCAAATTTCTTCTGGCATTTTTCCAGTCGCTTTTGCTGGCGATCTGTTTATTAAATAAACCGCTGTGTTGACAGCTTCTGCCCAAAAACGTTTTTCAAATCCAGAATCAAACAAAAGGCATTTGGCTCTCTCTACGATGGTTCTATTCATGCGTTCAGCTCTGCCATTTTGCTCTGGTGTATGTGGTACAGTAGTTTGACTTATTATACCACATTTCTTAAACATATTTTGAAAATTTTGGTTAATGTACTCACCCCCATTGTCTGATCGCAATATTTTTACCTTTCGTTCGGTTTGATTTTCGACCATCGACTTGAATTCACAAAAAGTTTTTAAAAAGTATACAAAAACTTTTCTTGAAAAATCGTCTATGAATGTCATGAAGTACTTTTTTCCACCAATTGATTCATTTTCCATTGGTCCATTTAAATCACTATGCACTAAATCTAAAAAATTACTTGCTCGTTTTTCTGATCGTTTGAAAGGTAATTTTGTTAGTTTAGCTTTCGCGCATATTTCACAATTCATCTTAGTTCCAGTTGAATTGTACGAGATTCCACCAACTTTATCGTTTTTCATTTTTTGAATTTCATTAAAATTCAAATGGCCTAATTTTCTGTGCCATATCACTAAATTGTCCGATTGTTTCGCAATCATTCCGTACGCGTTTTTCGTTTTCAATACATAAACACCATCAATCAAAATTGCCCTTGCAAATTTTTCGTTATTGCAATTTATTATTGAACACCCGGTTTTATCAAATTTCAATTGATTACCGGTTTCAGTTATCTTCGACACAGATAACAAATTCGCGGCGAGACCTGGAACAAATAGTACGTTTTTCACTGTAATAACTTCATCGTTACAAGTTATCTTAGTGTCACCAATGCATTTTACTAATAACTCTTCGTTGTTTGCAGCACAAATACTTTTCGTTGTCGTAGACCTAGTATTTATTAATAAGTGTTCGTTCAAAGTCATGTGCTGTGATGCACCCAAATCTAAAACCCAATCGTTTTTATTCAATCCCTTTGACGCGAGCACTACACTAAACGCGTTATTAGTTTTTTTATTCAGTTTATCTGGACATTTATTGGCGAAATGTCCCTGCATTTTACAATTATAACACGTCACTTTCGTTTGTGATTTCTTCTTTCCTTTAAATTTCTTACCGAAAAATGCCTGTTCTTTTACATTTACCGATGGACCAATTTCATATAATCGAGATTTTATTCCATCGCCTGTTATTTTTATTCCCGAACTTTCTATGCCCATTATAAATGGTTTGTAGTCGTCTGTAAGTCCAGCTAATAAAAATGACCCAATGTACTCTTCGGAAATGGGGAAACCTATTTCTGTTAATTTATTGGCCGTTCCAATAATTTTGTTAATATATTCGTCTATCGACGAGCACGATTCCAAATTCGTTGATATTAACATCCTTAACAAACCAATGCGACGAGTTAAGCCTTTATCTTCGAACATTGTTTTTAACACAATCCATATATCAATTGCTGCTGCACATGATTGTATGTGCACATACAAAACTGGATCAATTGCTAAAATTAATTTCGCCTTTGCCTTTTTTAACTTATTCGCATCTTTCTCGGTATCAGTTTCCGAAATGCATTTTTCTAAATCATGTAGTTCAAGCAGCGCTTGCATAGAATATTTCCATGTATTGTAGTTTTCGGAGCCTTTTAATTTTTCTAGCGACCCTTCTTTATTATTTGACATTATGATATTATTAAAAATTGATATGTCTTACAATAAACACTTTTTTCTTTAATTGCGTAGACTGGGCGTCATAACCTGTGAAGTTTCGTTAAACAACGATACGCCTTTTCGAAACGCGTTACATGGAAATAAACCGTTATAGTTACTTTGTTTACAAACTTTTTACTGAAATCAGTGTGTTTATTTGAAAAAATTGTTTACGTTTTACTTTTGGTATTTAATATAGTATTTAATTAACGATTTGTGGTTGAAAAACGTCTAAAAACATAATGTCTTCAAGAAAGTGTCATAGTAGTCCAGATACATTTTGTTACATTTGTGGAAACTTTATGGCTTCAAAGCAAAAACTGAAAATAACTGAGTTTGTGGAAAATACGTATAATGCTTATTTTGGCTTCAAAATACAACTAAAATCGTGGACGCCGCAGTTAGTTTGTACTATTTGTGTTGAACAATTAAGGCAGTGGACATACCGCAAAAAACAATATCTACCTTTTGGTAGACCTATGATTTGGAGAGAGCAAGTTAATCATATTGATGATTGTTATTTTTGCTGTACCAATGTGAAAGGTTTTAATGCTAAAAATAAAAATAAGATAGCCTACGCAAATGTAACCTCAGTTACACGTCCCATTCCACACGGTCTAGAAATTCCAGTGCCCCTTCCAAGTTCAATATCTGATCTCAGCTCAACATCGTCAGAACAAAATTCACAGAGTCAAGAGTCAAATGAAGTTTTCGAACCAATTTTAAATCAACCACAGAAATTCACACAAGGTGAATTAAATGATTTAATTAGAGATTTAAATCTTTCTAAAGAATCTGCTCAACTTCTTTTGCTTGGTATAGGAAGCGTGAAGAAGAATTTGTACCTTTTTTCAGTCATGAAGAATCATTAGTTTATTGCCACAATATTCCTGATCTCATTGAAAAGTTAGGAGCGCAATATGATCCTGGAGAATGGAGACTTTTTATAGATTCTTCGAAACGGAGTTTAAAAGGTGTTCTTTTACACAGTACTAATCAGTATGCTTCTGTTCCTGTCGCTCACTCTGTTCATTTAAAAGAGACTTATGAAAATTTGGAAACAGTACTAGATAAAATTAAATATGAAGAACACGGTTGGCAGCTTTGTGGAGCTCTGAAAATTATAACTATGGTGTTAGGTCAGCAGTCAGGATACACGAAATATCCTTGTTTTTTGTGCGAGTGGGACAGTAGAGCACGAGAAAAGCATTATGTTCAGAAACAATGGAATCCTCGTACAAATCTCAAACCTGGAATCAAAAATGTTATACGAGAAAATTTAATTGATCCTGAAAAAATTTTATTACCTCCGCTTCATATTAAACTCGGTATGATGAAACAGTTCGTTAAGGCATTGGATAAAGAAAATGATAGTTTTAAATACTTGAGTAGAAAATTTCCAAGATTATCAGATGCCAAAATAAAAGAAGGAGTGTTCGATGGACCACAAATTAGATCTTTGATGACCGATAAAAAATTTGATGCAATACTAAATACTATTGAATTAGAAGCTTGGCTGGCGTTCAAAGATGTTGTCAACAATTTTTTGGGAAATCACAAACACCCTGACTATAAAAATATTGTGGAAAACCTATTAAATAAGTATAAAAAATTGGGGTGTAATATGAGTATAAAACTCCATTTTTTACATTCGCATGTAGATTTTTTCCCTGATAATCTTGGTGATTATAGTGAACAACAGGGAGAAAGGTTTCACCAAGACATAAAAACTATGGAAACAAGGTACCAAGGTCGATGGAATGTGAATATGATGGCTGATTACTGCTGGTCAATAAAACGTGATATTATTGATGATTCTCACAAAAAAATTACACCCAGACGTAATTTTATCGCTAAACGTAAGAGATGTCACACAGACTAGCCCTGTACCCATGTAGCACACAATGTTGGCGCAATATTGGACAAATATTGGCTCAATATTGAATCTTGGCCCAATATTGCAAGCTTTAGCCAATATTGGTTCAATATTGATTTCCAATATTGCGCCAATATAGCAAACCAATATTGCACCAATATTGGCTGATGCTTGGTGCAATATTGAACCAATATTGATAGCCAATATTAACTGCCGAGCTTCAACCAATATTGGTTCAATATTGATTTCAAATATTGCGCCAATATAGGAAATCAATATTGCGCCAATATTGGCTGATGCTTGGTGCAATATTGAACCAATATTGATAGCCAATATTAACTGCCGAGCTTCAACCAATATTGGTTCAATATTGATTTCACATATTGCGCCAATATAGGAAATCAATATTGCGCCAATATTGGCTGATGCTTGGTGCAATATTGAACCAATATTGATAGCCAATATTAACTGCCGAGCTTCAACCAATATTGGTTCAATATTGATTTCACATATTGCGCCAATATAGGAAATCAATATTGCGCCAATATTGGCTGATGCTTGATGCAATATTGAACCAATATTGATAGCCAATATTAACTGCCGAGCTTCAACCAATATTGGTTCAATATTGATTTCACATATTGCGCCAATATAGGAAATCAATATTGCGCCAATATTGGCTGATGCTTGGTGCAATATTGAACCAATATTGATAGCCAATATTAACTGCCGAGCTTCAACCAATATTGGTTCAATATTGATTTCACATATTGCGCCAATATAGGAAATCAATATTGCGCCAATATAGGCTGATGCTTGGTGCAATATTGAACCACTATTGTTTGCCAATATTGACTGCCGAACTTCAGCCAATTTTGGTTCAATATTTATTTCCAATATTGCGCCAATATAAGAAATCAATATTGCGCCAATATTGGCTGATGCTTGGTGCAATATTGAACCAATATTGATTGCCAATCTTAACTGCCGAACTTCAGCCAATATTGGTTCAATATTTATTTCAAATATTGCACCAATATAGGAAATCAATATTGCGCCAGTATTGGCTGATGCTTGGTGCAATATTGAACCAATATTGATTGCCAATATTGACGGCCGAACTTCAGCCAATATTGGTTCAATATTTATTTCCAATATTGCGCCAATATAGGAAATCAATATTGCGCCAATATTGGCTGATGCTTGGTGCAATATTGAACCAATATTGATTGCCAATATTGACTGAAGCTTGGTGCAATATTGAACCAATATTGACTGCCAAACTTCAACCAATATTACCGAAGAAAATATTGAAGGCTGCTGAAATATTGCATCAAACAATTTTTTTACACAAATGTTGGTCCAGAATTGGTTTTCAGCCGAATTGGATGTTGCGCCATTAATTCTTACGTTATAAGTTTAAGTGCAACTAAGAATGCAAATAATTAGACCGCGAAAATTTTAAAGGGGTTATTATCATCAGGGTACGAAATTGTCAAGAATATTCATATATAATACCACAAGAGACTATCAAATTGTCGGCAATAATTTTTGAAACTGGAACTGAGTGTTTGTCGCCCTTAAAATCACCATGAGTGCTTTAGCACGAATGGTGATTTTAAGGGCGACAAACACGAAGATTCCATGGTTTAAAAATTAACCGACAATTTTATAGTATCGTGTGGAATTCGTTTGACAATTTCGTAAATAAAATTTCAATTTTTTCTGACAACAAATAATAATTTATAGTATGCGTTAACGTAGTTTCCATCGTTACTTGACAATACAGACCACGGTGGTCGTATTGCCGCGACAATACACCACCGTGGTCTGTATTGTCAAAGGAAGTAGATTATGATTGGTTCAAATTGATGAGATTGTAACATCCTATTGGTTGAATTATTATGAACGAAATTGTCTAAAAAATATTTTTTACTTTGATGATTTTTGAAAAGCCGCTTTGTTTCGAAGATCTCTCTCCTCAATCGTGATGCTTCTTTGACAGAAGCATCGTGACCCATCTCTTTCTATGCATGTGATGTGCGTTCGATTTAAAATCACCTTAAATCGAAGATCGAAGATATTTGAATCCTGAATATTTTCACTGTTTAAAAACTAAAAATATAAGTTTAATTATTAAAAACTCATAATGTTATGAACAGTTAATAAATGTTATTGGAAAATCAGTAGTGAAAAGCTGCTTGAAGCTTCAATATTTTAACGGATTTTCTCCCCCCCCCCTTTAAATATTTTTAAATATGAAATTGTTATCAATCGATTGAGAAACGTTTGAGCTTTAATGGATGTCTATTCTTATTGTTTGTCCCTAATTCGTAACAAAATTTATAGCGTTTTGATGGTAACATTTTACTACATTTTTAACCTTATACCATACACTTATACAGACACGCCGAATGCTATCTTATACTGGTTCTGCTGTAAAACCAACATTAAAAGTTTGCGCATGGTTTCTTGTGACGCCATCGGCGTCATGCACCAAGGTTCATAAATTACGTTACGCACGGAGGGGGGGATTCAAACTTGCGTGATTATTATTTGTGACGCTAGGGGGAGGGTGTCTAAATGAGTGACGTCACGCTTCTGTATGGTTGCCAACTTAGAAAAAGTAGAACATTTATCCTTCACTTTTTTGAGAAAATGTTTATGTAGAAATTATTTATTTTTAATTCTGATTACAATAAAATTGTCCCAAGATCCCAATTTTGACAGGAAACCTTTCAAATACCACTAAAATTAGGCTAATATTTTTAATAATCAACATTGGAATTTCGGGATAGTTTTATCCTAATCAAAATTAAATATAAATCATTTCTGTATAAAAATTTTCCCAAAAAAGTGAAGGGTAAATGTCCTACTTTTCCGAACTTCCCCTTAAGGGGGTTCTGTATGTTACAAAATCGGACATTTATCCTGCACTTTATTCTCGAGAAATTCTTTTAAATGTATTAACTATTTTCTAGTCGATAATAACTTTTTCGTTGTTTGGGCATTATTAAAAAGGTAAATAATAAAATATGGGGGTTGCAAGGGTGTGCGTAACGTAATATTTGGAGGTGGTCTAGATTTTTGTGACGAAGTGTTATGATGAGGGGGGGAAGAGGGGTATAAAACTGCTGAAAATTGCGTGACGTAATTTATGAACGACCCCCAATGAGAACACCAGAAATTGGTTTACTATTATTTTGAACAAGTTTTGTATTTTATAAAATTCATTATTTATGTGAAATAAATAAAATTTGTTAATAATTATATTGTTGTGCCATAAGTTATATTACGCTCCACAATATTTATTAATATTAATTTTAGGATAGAAAAATTAATAAAATATGATTTTTTGTTCATGCTTCCAAAACAAAACTTATTGCCATTGCCCAATCTTGACGTCATATTATGAGCAGATTATCATTTAGCTTCAAACGCATTTTTTAATTAAGAAGATTAGGAGAGTACCAACTGAAACCATACATATACGAGGATATAGAATCGAATAAAAACTGAAACAACCAACGTATTATCGAAGAGAATATGCCTATTTTCTAATATTTTGTAACTATTTTAGTTATATTTTGTAACTAAAATAACGTGTTTAGTTATATTTTGAAACTAAACACGTTATTTTAGTTACACAATGTTACTAATTTTGAAATAATTAAATAATGCGTAAAAGTTTTGCTTAGTTGTTGAAACCAACATTAAATGTAAAATGTAATAATAAATTTTAATTGAAGTATTCATAATTATTTTATTTAGGGTCGCGATTATAAAGGACAAATATTTGTCCTAAAAGTTGTAGGATTCCTCCAAATGTGCTTTACTACATACAAATCGGTTTTGCTATAAATATAAATTTTGGCTACAGTTCGATAAGTAGCCCCACTCAAATCAAATTTTCGTGTGCTACACACTAAAGAACCAGGTTTATAATATAGTAAATTGTAAAAATATTTTTCGAGAAAGGGGCCCAAACTTTTGAATAAATCGAATTTGAACTTAGCAAATTTAACATGTAAAAGCCGACCGACGCGCGGGAATTTTATATGAGATTCCGCGCAAGATTGACCGCGTTTTGGCCAATCTTGTGTCAAGTTTATATTGAAAATTTTAAGATATCGCCGTTTGTTGTAGCATTATATTTAGGTAATTCAAAACCTTCCGATGTAGATCAATTTTTCGAGAAATTTGCAGAAGAAATTAATACATTGTTAACTTACAATATTGTAAGTTGTCTTACAATATAATAATAGAATCTACATTGAATTTTTTCGACCAAGCACAACCTGATCATCATTTAAAACAATTACTTTTAATTAAAATTAAAAATTTTAAATTTATTAGCCACATTCCTTTAGATTCCATGCATCTTGTGTTCTTAGGGGTTACGAGAAAACTTATAAATTTTTGGAAAAAATCATCGTCCGAGTTTAGAATTCTTCCAGCTTTCAGAAAAAAAATGTCAGCAAGATCTTTAAATTGTTGTCAAACGGTTCCAAATGAATTCAATAGAAAACCACGGAGCTTTGATGAAATTGATAGTTGGAAAGCCACAGAGTATCGGTTTTTTTACTATACAGTGGTCCAATAATAATTTTAAAGGATTTGTTTTCTTTGCGAGAGTACAATAATTTTTTACTGTTAAATGTTGTGTTTAGATTATTAAGCAAAGGAGATTACGAATTACATAAAAATAGGGAAAAAGTAGTTACACTGATCTGGCAAGAGCCGTCGGATTACGAATGAAACAAATTGAGTCAAGATTTTCAAATTTTTACGTTATTTGTGCTTTCTCTTTTAAATATGTTTTCAACTAAGATCCCACACATGTTTAAAATAAAAAGTAGATCGTACGTACACAAAAGTTGGCCACCCCTGATATACACCATAAATCACGAGAGCAAATAAATTTAAATATATAATATTTACAGCTTACAATAAGTAAGCTTCTATAGGTAAATGGTAACCGGTCGAGCCTTATGGAAACATTCAACGGAACGTCATGGGTTCGAACCCCGGCAGCGGTAAGTAAAAAAAAATCTTTAAATTTAATTTAATTTCAGATTTATATGATGTTTCGGTACTACAACAATCAAAGGATACTTGAAAGAAAAAAAAATTATAATTAATATGATTGTCAGATACAACTATATCATTTAGTGGAGGCTCAAAACTTACAACATTACAAACATTAGAAAAAGGTAGCAACATACAAATTAGGAAAAAACCAGACTGAAATAATATTTATATAATTAGGTATCTAAATAAATACGTAAAAAGTTAATTTAAATCTTTTTTTCTTTGTACCAATATTTATTTGCAATATTGGTTCAATATTTATTTGCAATATTGGTCCAATATTGAAAATCAATATTGCGCCAATATAGAGATGTGAACATTCTGCTATATTGGTCCAATATTGAAAATCAATATTGCGCCAATATAGAAATGTGAAAATTCTGCTATATGGGTCCAATATTGGAAATCAATATTGCGCCAATATAGAGATGTGAACATTCTGCTATATTGGTCCAATATTGAAAATCAATATTGGTCCAATATAGAGATGTGAACATTCTGCTATATTGGTCCAATATTGAAAATCTATATTGGTACAATATTGAAAATCCACATTGGACCAATATAGCAGAATGTTCACATCTCTATATTGGACCAATATTGATTTTCAATATTGGACCAATATTGCGCCAACAATGTGTGCTACATGGGTAGCAATTATTGTACTTGATATTTTCTTTGTTAGTTTTGAAATATATGTATTTATAACATAATAATTAATTTTTTCCTAAAAATTTAAATTAAACGTTTTTTCCTTTTTGTAAAAAAACCTGATGTGATAGAGTAATTATGTAGGTATAATTTTGTGTTCAAAATACTGTAAATTAGTGATATTTTTCACTCAAATCAAAACAACGTTCAAAAAGTTTTCATTTGTCGGCCGGTGTAATTAACATAAATTTAAATAGTAAAGTCCGATTTCTGTTTCCGCGTTGCAAACACTATCTACCATTGTTTACCGAAAACTGTTTTTGCAGTCATCCGTTCGTTCCTGCAGGTTGATTAGATCGATCTTATGTCACTCGTGTGGGTTCCTCTTTATTGACTCTGTTGCTAGCTTCTTGGCCTTAATAAATAAAACGTATTTTGGATCGCTCTAACAATTTAAAATTTATCAAACTTAACACTAATTTAACGACGAATAACAATTGAGCAAAATATCCGAAACCTGGCTGTTACTTGCAATGTGTAACTATCGCCTCACAAATCTTCACTGTCTAGCCCTTTGCGATAACCTTGCACTTTCAATGTGTACTTGCTGGCGGTGATTTTGAATGTTGAGCATACATTTATGTACATTTATGCTATTATATATTTTATGTTGAGAATACTGATGATACTTTTACACCGCAGGAGTTCACACAAGTATGTAATAATGTCGGCAATCTTTTTGATTTATATTATTTGCCCCCCCCTCCAAACGAGTCACTTAAATAAGCAAATTAATGCTGGCTAGACAGTCGAGTATCCCGTTAATAAATAATCAAAATTATGTTTAGTATTTTATAAATTTTGGGCCCTCCCATTGGAAGAAGTCACGAACCGCCACTGTTTGTAGCCAACAGTAAATTTTCTTTTAGGTCTGCTTATTGTAATTTTTTCTCTCTCAGATTCCTTCGTCCTACGTAAGGACATAGTAGCATCATGGCGGTAGCGTCTTCAGTGAGGTGCTCCATGCTCCCCGGTCATGCGCTGCGTGAGTCGCCACATGTAGTGTTTGGCCAGTTAGGGCTTTGATCTGGTCTACCCATCTTGTTGGAGACCTTCCCCTCGGACGCTTTCCTTCGATCTTACCCTGGATCATCAATTTTTCCATTGCTTCTGGTCTTCTTGTAATGTGTCCGAAATAGCGCAAGAATGACTGGCTGATCTTGGTTGATAGTCGCGTTTCGACCTTTAGTTCATTCAAAGTGGACACATTTGTGCGGAGGGCCGTCCAAGGTATTCTGAGCATGCGCCGGTATGCCCACATCAAAAAGGCTTCGACTCGTCTTCTATAGTCTGCCTTAAAAGTCCACGTTTCTGCTGCATATGTGGCCACCGGGAATATCAGTGCCTTTAGGAGCCTCATCTTTGTTGTTCTAGTAACGATCGTGTCTCTCCACATATTTACGAGTTTAGTGGTCGCCGTTCTTGCCATAGCCAGTCGCCGCCTTATTTCTGGCGTACTTCCTTCAGAGTTGGAGATGAGAGAGCCTAGGTATAAATGAAGCTATGCACTACCTCATTTATTTATTATTTTAATTATAAAGTTGACGGTGAATTTAAAGAAGACGGTCATGGTCTGAACGTTAGCGCGATGAACTGCTAATGCAAGGCGCCCCGGTTCAACTCCGGGTATTGACTAAAAATTTCTTGGCCGTCTTCCGTGTTTCGGAGGACACGTTAAGCAGGCGGTCCCCCTGTGTTAATGATTTGCTATCATAACAGTAAAAAACAGGGTGCAGACACATCGAAAGGCAAGCCTAGCAAGCTACCTGAGATGTAAAAACCAAAACTGCTCACAGAACCAACAGTGCCTCTGACAGAGGCATATAGTTGGGAAGTACAGGACGTAGTCCTAGCGTAAGAAGAAGAATTATAAAGTTTAAATTATCGACAACAGGTAATTTTTTTAAACTGTTATTTTGACCTTGGTTAGAGTTAGATGGTGAATTAAAGTAAAATTACATCGACATAAAGTAAAGCATATAGTAATTATTATTAACAGATTCTGAATACTATATTGTTATTTTTGATCGTACCTTATAGTAGCAGATTAGCATACCACATGGGAGCTTTGGAAGAACCGCGTGTAGTTGAAAGGAAAATCACCAGATGGCACTACTTAATTACAAGTTGTAATAAATTGTTATATTATTGTAATTCTTCATTTCTATTGGTACCACAGATCTTTAGGAGGTCCGTGATTCATGCTCAAGCTATTCACCCCACTTTCCAAATTAGTGGCGCCACCATTTGAACTCCACCAGGTATTGGCACGATCATTTTTTAATTTTATATGAGGATTTTGAAGTTTACAATAGGAATGATATAATCGAACATAGTGTGGAAAAATACTGCAAATGCAGATTAGATCATATTTGTTTCATTTAAAATGAGTCTTATCCCTATAATATCGTGGATGTAACCAAAATTGTTATCCGAACAATGTGGCACTTTTGTAAATAAAACAGTTTCAAAATACTAAACATTACTGTTAGAATAATTAAATTTTAAATATTACTCTAAATGCATAAATTCTTGAGCCAAACATTGAGAATTAACAACATCCAAAAACGAAACATTTAGAATTTAAATAGTGGACGGGGGAGGGGGAGGGGGTTAATTGTGGATAAAAATAACAAAAAAATAAAATATTGTTCATTTTTACTAATTCTTGAATTCAGTTCAACTCAAACCGTCATTGCAATTCAGCATAACATTTCAAATAATAATACTAAACTTATAAAATAATCACTCGATGGTTTTAATTAAATCGGTATCGGCAAGCGTAAAAGGTAAATAATCATTAAAATTTCTTTATTATCAAAAAAATGGAATTTATTAAAAATTCTGTACAAAAATGGTAGACCAGATTATAAAATAAGGGAACAACTTTCGTTCGTGTTAAGAATTCATTCAAAGGACACGGCAAAAACTTGATTAAATTGTTGTGATATATCACATAAGATATCTGCGATAAGATCTGGATGTGATCTTGCAATCGAGTTCCATCCGGCAGTCTTACGTACATCCGTGGCGTGAATACCAATGTATCTTATTGCTATTGGTTTCAGTTCATGCAGATTATACATTTCGGACAGTTCTAAAATTTCAGCGGCATTTGCAGTTGATATATTTCTGCACAAAGCTTTTTCACAATGCAGCTTCAATGTTTCAAATCCGTATTTCTCAGCTGCGGGTAATAAATCAATTGCATATTCTTCTACATTGGACACTTTTCCCGTATAGATGAAACTTAGCAGTTCTTCAAATACTTTTCCGTCGATATCAGTTATATCAACTCGATTGAGATTCTTTTCTTGCATTTCATGTTCAAACATGGCACTGAAAACTGGACTTCGAGCTGCCAAAATTGCTTTATGAGCTTGAAATTCTTTACCAGAAGCGCAAAGAGTAACGTCACTAAATTTTTTATTTCTAAGTAAAAGGTCGAAATCATCCTGCAAAGGACATTTTGGCAAAGGAAGTTTTAACTTCAATGTATCTTTTACGAGAATTTCACAAGTTACGATCACATTCTCATTGTCGTAATCTTCCATAATCGAATCGTCTGAAGTATCTATTTCGAAACAATCCCAATACTCTCCTACTCCACATTGAAGGAGTATGTTCCAGGTTCCAATTTTTTCACAGGCAGCATTTACTTGAAACTTACAATTACAATGAATTGTATTTATTTCACTGGAAATAAACTTTAGTTGAAAAATACATTGATCACTATCATTTGCGCAAAGTTTCTTCAAACGCCATTTTATATCATTATTCGTTCCATTTGAAAATACAGGTGATTTTATATATTTTCCAGATGAAAATATCATATTCCATTCGTAGCTAAAGCTAATAATGTTTGGAATATTTGTTAATTCCGTAGTTAGATCAACTTCTCCAGATCGTGGTTCACTATTAGTCGTCATTATCCGGGTATTATTGGATATCAATTTTCGTTTAAAATTCACATGCAATAGGGATAACATTTCAATGAAGTTTGTCAAAGTGACAGTTCTTTGACATTTGGATTCAGAAAGGTTTGCCATTTAATCATGAAAAAATTAACATTTGCACAACGCTACCAAATTGTGGAAATTTATTTTCAAAGTCAGAATTCCGTTTGCGAAACTTTTAGAGCTCTTCGCCCATTTTATAATACAACATAATCGCGGTCTAAGACAATTGGGCGCGGCCGATTGGCCGCGGAGACAACCGGGCGCGGAGACAACCGGGCGCAAAGACTATTGGGCGCAAATACAATTGGGCGCGAGGAAAAATTTATCCATTACGTATTAATTATTATAACTGATCACCCAAACATTTGGAAATTAATTTCTAGCTTAAAAATCATTCAACATGAGAGAGATGTTTTTTATGAGCAATTACTTGCCGGCAACAATCCACCTATTAAGAAAAGGAAATACTTGGAGGCTGATGCGCGCATTAGAAATCTAGTACAGGATTACGCCAATAGAAATATTGTAGACTTCTTGCGGGGCATTTCCCATAATTATGAAATGAATCCGTGATTAGTTAGGTACTTTATTAATAGACATTTTTATTTTATTTGTAATTGTTAGAAGGAATAAACATTTTAAAAACTTTTTCTTTAAATTTTATTATAATTTTTTTTATTGCCTAAATAAACATTTCTAGATTTAGTTAATAATTTACAAAATTGTTATAATAGCTTCGTTCCAACAACGATTATTTCCAGTAATATTACTACAACGCAAGCGCATTCATGAAATGTCGTTCCCACAGACTAGAACTACTAGGACGGAATTCTAGATTAGGGGCCGTTCATGTATTACGTAAGACGTTTAGGGGGAGGGAGTAGCTGACATCTTATTTTATCTTACTCGGGGGTAGGGGGGTCAAGACAATTTCTTACGTAAAATTTTATTTTTTTAATTAAATTTCAAAATTTAAAAATTATTTAATCTAATTTAGGTGCTGTTGGTATTAATGTTAATGTGGAACACAATACTGTTTTTATCTGTTATATCTGTTTATAATTAATATCTGGCTTCTCATTGGGTAATAATTTACCTTACGTAAGATTAGTATGGGGGGGGGGGGTTATACATTTTCTTGTTTTGTCTTACTAGGGGGGGGAGTCTAAAAGTAGGAAAAAAGTCTTACGTAATACATGAACGGCCCCTTATTATAAATCTGCAGTTCCGACAAGTTTAGAATCAGTAATATTATCGGCCAAACGAGTTCATACGATTCTTGCTCTAGAGCAAGAATCAAGCGTTCTTAAAGTGGATACGCGTGCGCGAATTCGTAAACGAGTTTAAACTGTTTCATTTTAAATTTTAGATTTAAGAATAATTCCATTATTTTCACTTCAAAAAATACATTTTTTTTTATATAGTATAATTATTATTATTAATCTGGAATCTTTCTGGAACATGTTAGTGAAAGAATATTGTAAAAAATGAGGAAATGTAGAAATTTTCAATTTTTTTTAAAACGCTGCCATTTCCTATGCAATTTTTTTTTCTTATGATTGTAGTTGGGACGATAGCAACAACTCTGTTGAATATTTATTGCTCGTGAACAATAACAGAACTGCTTGTTGGAACGAAGCTAATATGTAAATAATAGTTTTATAAAATTTTCCTCGCGCCCAATTGTATTTGCGCCCAATAGTCTTTGCGCCCGGTTGTCTCCGCGTCCAATCGGCCGCGCCCAATCGGTCGCGCCCAATTGTCCGTTACCGACATAATCGACCTTCTGAACAGGCTATTGGTGCGGTGTTGGATAAATTTTGTACTACTTCTTCATTGCATGATGGAAGATCACCAGCAAGACAAAGAAATGTGGGTACTGAAGAAACTATCGCCTCTGTGTGTGAAAGTGTGCAAGAGAACCCAAACATTTCAATTCGCCATCGTTCTCAACAACTTGGGCTTTGTCAGTCCCCTACATGGAAAATTTTACATCAAGTTCTTGGCTTACATCCTTACAAGATCCAGTTGATTCAAGAACTGAAGTGTAACGATCATCGCTTACGTCGTGCGTTCGCTGATTATTGGGCTCACAACCAATTGGAAGTGAATCCATTTTTTACCGCCAAATTTTGTTCAGTGACGAGGCACATTTCTGGTTGAATGGTTGTGTGAATAAGCAAAATTGCCGTACATGGACTGATGAGACCAATCCGGAACATTATATCTTGAGACTCCATATACCTATAAATAGTATATAAATAATAATACGTATTGTAAAAAATTCACAAGAAATATTTATTTAGAAAATATGTATTGGAAAATGTAATATTTGTTCAATCATATTAGAACGATATTACTGATTTTATAATAATTTACTATTAATTGTGTAATTTTTAATTGCGAAATATTCAAACTGGAAACAGTCATAGATTTTGCATTTAGAGCTGTTACGGTTTTTTTAGTGCTTTGGTTGTAATTCGCGGAAATTTGTAACTCATTAATAAATAATAAGTTGATTTAATTCAAACATAAAGCCAATAAATTCCGTTGTTGAATAGAAGAACTTGGTAAGAAATCTATAGCGTCATTTCGCGAGTAACTAAATATTACTAGGTTAAGTTAATTAACCAATAATAAACCACGAAAATATGCCACTAAGGGGTCATCCATAAAGGACTTAGTAATTTTTTCCGACTTTTCAACTCACCCCCCTGTCACAGTTGGCCACAATATTCACCCCACCCCCACCCCCAGGAACGTTCTATGGTCACAAATGAAAGACCTCCCCCCTTCTCACTTAATCGAATTTGCACGACACTTGCAATTTAATGAGTAAATACATTTTTTTACAAAATATTAAATTTTGAAATGTTGGACGTCACATTTATTCAACCCCCCCCCCCTCATCCTAGGCGTGGACTTCCTTTATGGTCGACCCCTAATGATTTATATTAAACTTGTTTTGAAGTATACAAACCCCTAATAAAAATTTTTTAGTGCGCTACTTGTTAAGAGCAATTCCTATGGTTTTTGATGGAATGATTTTCTGTAGATATGCCTTAATTATTAATTATCGAGTTTAATAAATTGAGCCTCTTCAATTGAGTATGTTGGAGATGTCAACAATTATTATCAAATTAATATCTATCTCAAACTGGTTTATTCAGATCCCGTTCTAATATTTATTTATTACACGAATATAAATTCATTATTTACACAGGAATGCAATAAATTTTGCATTTTGGTATTTCAACGTATTTTGACATTCTCGTTTTGTTAATTTACAATTTTCTAACAATTATAATTTTCAATAAAATGCTTTCTTAAAGATATTTATTTTGTTAATATGTCTATTATTGTGGCCTTACTAATACCTTTAATCTGCTTATTTGCATTCTTGCAAAATTCTTGCTTGTCTAATTCCAAATTTTATTAGAGCCGTTAAAATTTCAAAAAAAAATTAAAAATTAATGAATATAATTTTTAGTTTAAAAGATCAAGTTCGATTTTAGATAAATATATGACCATAGGACTTTCGTGGGGGGTTCAAAGATTTTGACCAACTTTGACAAAGGGGGGAGGGGTGAAAAGTTGGAAAAAATTGCGGGCATCCTTTATGGACGATCCCTAATCGTTTGTCTGAATTGCACCACCGCCCTTGTAATCTTCTAGCTAAGGTGGTTTTATTTTTAATGGTCCAAGCACAATACTGGAGTTACATAAATAATTCTTAACCAATATTAAGTTATATTGGTTAACCGTGTGCAATTCGGGTAAGGGATTACCAAACGATATGTGACCGTTGAGCAGTTGGGTCAAGGGATTACAATTACCTGGGTAAACAAAATCGGCGCTTGTAAATTGGGCCACGCGGTCAGGTTCTTTTTAAGCCTACCCGTAAATTGGGCCAAAAGATTATAAAGGTCCCATGTAAATTGGGTCAGACACCACTCGTAAGCGTAACATGCACGAAAGGTTACTGTTTTGTCATTATTTTTTTTATTCGTTTTTTGGAGGTGAAACGTAAAAGTTTACTGCCCCATACCGCTACTATACTTTTTAATGCTATTTCAAGGTTCTCTAAGTTCCCGGTTTCTTTTATCCGGATTTTCTTGATGGAAGGCGCTTCTAGTATGTTTAGCCCAGTAAACCATTGTCAAAACCGCCCGGAGGAGTGCAGAGCGGAGCGGAGCGGCGCTCCGGAGGTGAGGTTTTTACAATGGAATTACCTCCAAATCGAATGCACACCTCAAAAATCGAAAAAAAAAACACCTAAATTTACGTACTTTCAAAACTCGATTTTCGGGTCGTTTTTAAGGTTCTTTAGTGTGTAGCACACAAAAAATGTTTTCTTAGTTTCGTTTTGCGATACTTAATATATACAATTGAATATTATTTAATGACTTTACCTTTAAGCTACCCACGCCGACCGCTGGCGCTGGCCCAATTTACAGGTTTTCTTAAGCTCCCCACCAAAATAATTTTAAAATACATTGACCGCTGGCCCAATTTACTATCGTCCAACAAAATTACTCGCAATAATCCGTCGCGTCGTGCAATTCTGGTTGCACCACATTTACAGGTGACATTTGGTGACCATTCCGATAGCAGAAACTATGAGAACTATAACTATAAACCATCAGGAACCAGGGCCGTTAGTAGAATTTGTTTTAAATAATAAAACAAAATTTAACCAAATTATTATTTTGTGATTATAGGGAGGGGGGTAACTTATAAAATTCTGAAGTTACAGCTCAAGTGGTGGAAATTTATTATTTTCCTAATTTTTAGAATGATCAACTTGTAGAATTTTAAATCGAGGGGGCACAAGGATACGACGGCGACGTGATAAAATATATTTGGAGGCGGAGTTTACATTTTTGTGACAAAATATGATCATCGGGGAATTACCTGAAATTATTCATTACTAAACAGGTTTATTGCGCATGAAGTAATAGTAATAAAATATAATAATGGCAAAAGTAGCCCAAATGATTGTGGAAAATTACTGTAGAAAGTTGATTTACGACTTTACGATACAGTTTCTCTACTTTTCAGAATCTACATCAATAGAATATAATATTCATATTATGTTAATATCGTTTTAATAGTTTTGATATGAATTATTTTCTCATTCATTACTTTGTTACGCGTGTAGGTTTGTCATGGTTGTGCGGCCTAAAGGCCGCACTGAAACCTTTCTAAGTTAGTAACCAAAAAATAAACCAATGAGGATCCCTTATGGACAAATAGTTATGCAGAAGTGAGTGTTCTAAGGCTACACTAATTCATGACTACCCAGGGTGTGCGGCCTAAAGGCCGCACTGAGTGTACGGATTATTGGCTCCATGTAACATAACATACAGACAGACACCCAAACAGATACATACTATATGCTATTATATATTTTATGTTGATAATAGTGATGATGTTTTTACCACCGCAGGAGTTCACACAAGTAGTATGTAATAATGTCGGCAATCTTTTTGATTTATATTATTTCCCCCCCCCCTCCTTCAAACGATTCAATTAAATAAACAAATTAATGCTGGCTAGATAGTCGAATATCCCGTTAATAAATGAGGGGGTTAAATCCATAGTGGTGTAAGTCACATTTATGTAAAATTTGAGTCATATTATCTTTAAAAGTCAATTTATTGAAAGGCAATTTCACAAAAATGTGACTTACACCACTATGGCTTTAACCCCCTCAAATAATCAAATTTATGTGCTTCCTATTTTATCAATTTTGTGCCCTCACATTGGAAGATGTCACGAACCGCCACTGTTTGTAGCCAACAGTAAATTTTCTTATAGGTCTGCTGATTTTAATTATAAAGTTTAAATTATCGACAACTGGTGATTTTTTAAGCTGTTATTTTGTTCATGGTTCGAGTTAGATAGTTAAATAAAGTAAAATTAAATCGTTGATAAAGTAAAGAATAGTAATTATTATTAACAGATTCTGAAGCAGATTAGCAAACCATTGATCCCATTGATCCATTGATCCCAATCCCAATTTAGTGGCGCCACCTTTTGAACTCCACCAGGTATTGGCACGATAATTTTTTAATTTTATATGAGAATTGTGCAGTTTACAATATGAACCATATAATCGAGCATAGTGTGGAAAAATATTACAAATGCAGATTAGATCATTTTTGTTTCATTTAAAATGAGTCTTATCCCTATAATAGCTGTATTCTTTTTACCTATTTTAAGTGAGATGTACTGAGATACTCAGTTGACTCAGTTAAAAGTGTGTTCTTTTTACCGTTGTACATTCGTCAAACGAATGTGCCGTGCCGTGCCGAATTGAGTTTAAACTGAGAAAATTACCTCCCACCCTATACCAACTGATCTTGCTATTTCGAAGTGTTACAACTGAGATAAAGTTGGAAATAGCTCGGATTGGTCGATTTAAAAAGGTTAACGTCATCTCTTTCGTCATATTTCGTCTTTTTGGAGGTTATGTAATTTGTGAGCTAATTTGTAATAAACATCGTAATAAACTCGTAAATAGACTTGATTAGTCAACAATTTGTTTTCTCCGAAGAAAATTGTAGAAAAAAATGGTTAAATTTGGTCAGGACGTGCAAATCTTGTAAAGATGCCAAGGGTAAAACGGATAGGGGACCTACTCGTTTTGTGAACGAGAAAACGAGAAAACAAAACGAGAAAAAAATGAGTTGCAAAGTAAAAAATTACAATGGTTAGAACGCAAACTACAATTGGATGAGAGAAGAGTTATAGCCCTTGAAAAGATTGCAGGGATAACTAACAAATTAAACGAACACTAAAATTTATTAAATTAATCTTGTATATATTTGAATAAAAAATAAAATTATAATAATAAACAACAGAACGGAAGAACAATTTTTAAATCTAGTTACATGTTAAATTTCTAAATACTTCCTCTCTTCGTGTCATTCCCTCTTCCAACAAAATACATCGATAAATCTTTTATTGTTATCGACAACACCGCAATTATATCATGTGTAATAAATATTTCACGTTTCTAGTTTACTAGTAGGTAGTTATTACAATTTTTAATTACAAAAATTTAATTAAACTTGTCACTTACTGCAATCGTTTTAGCATCTACTGAAGGTACTTCTTCGTACATCTTGGTTTTAATTATTGTACTTATTTTACTTCATTAATTTTAATTGCCGGTTGCAATAAATTTCTATTTTGTATTTTTAGAGGTTATGTAATTTGTTTTATGTATTTTGTAATATGTAAGTTGTTCTTTTTGCCTTATGTTTTTCTCACTTTGACTCAGTTAATCTCTGTTCGGCTCAGCTCACTTCGTCTCAGTTGCGTAACTGAGATGGAAATAAAACTTGTAAAAAGAATACGCCTAATATCGTGAATGTAACCAAAATTGTTATCCGAACAACGTGGCACTTTTGTAAATAAAACAGTTTCAAAATACTAACATTACTGTTAGAATAATTAAATTTTAAATATTACTCTAAATGCATAAATTCTTGAGCCAAACATTGAGAATTAACAACATCCAAAAACAAAACATTTAGAATTTAAATAGTGGACGGGGGAGGGGGTTAATTGTGGAAAAAAATAACAAAAAAATAAAATATTGATCGTTTTTACTAATTCTTGAATTCAGTCTCAAACCTTCATTGCAATTCAGCATATTTCAAATAATAATACTAAACTTATAAAATAATCACTCGATGGTTTTAATTAAATCGGTATCGGCAAGCGTAAAAGGTAAATAATCATTAAAATTTCTTTATTATCAAAAAAATGGAATTTATTAAAAATTCTGTACAAAAATGGTAGAACAGATTATAAAATAAGGGAACAATTTTCGTTCGTGTTAAGAATTCATTCAAAGGACACGGCAAAAACTTTATTAAATTGTTGTGATATATCACATAAGACATCTGCGATAAGATCTGGATGTGATCTTGCAATCGAGTTCCATCCGGCAGTCTTACGTACATCCGTGGCGTGAATACCAATGTATCTTATTGCTATTGGTTTCAGTTCATGCAGATTATACATTTCGGACAGTACTAAAATTTCAGCGGCATTTACAGTTGATATATTTCTGCACAAAGCTTTTTCACAATGCAGCTTCAATGTTTCAAATCCGTATTTCTCCGCTGCGGGTAATAAATCAATTGCATATTCTTCTAAATTGGACACTTTTCCCGTATATATGAAACTTAGCAGTTCTTCAAATACTTTTCCGTCGATATCAGTTATATCAACTCGATTGAGATTCTTTTCTTGCATTTCATGTTCAAACATGGCACTGAAAACTGGACTTCGAGCTGCCAAAATTGCTTTATGAGCTTGAAATTCTTTACCAGAAGCGCAAAGGGTAACGTCACTAAATTTGTTATTTCTACATAAACGGTATAAATCATCCATCAAATTACATTTTGGCAAAGGAAGTTGTAACTTAAATGTATCTTTTACGAGAATTTCACAAGTTACCGTCGCGGTCCCGTTAAAAGGTCCCCTAGTCGTACGATTGAAAAGATTTATTTCGAAACAATCCGAATACTTTCCTTCTTTACATTGAAGGAGTTTGTTCCAGGTTCCAAGTTTTTCATATGGTGCATTAACTTGAAATTTACAATGACAATGAATTGTATTTATTTCACTGGAAAGAAACCCTAGTTGAAAAATACATAGATCATCATCATCTGCGTAAGGTATTTTCTTCAAACGCCATTCTATACCTTTATTCGTTCCATTTGAAAATACAGATGATTGCATAGAACTTCTAGAAGGAATTCCCATATACCATTCGTAGCTAAAGCTAAAAATGTTTGGAATATTTGTTAATTCCGTAGTTAGATCAACTGCTCCAGATCGTGGTTCACAATTAGTCGTCATTATCCGGGTACTTTTGGATATAAATTTTCGTTTAGAATTCATAATTTTGCTTTCTTCAATCTATCAACCATTACCGTAGTAAGCCTGATCATACCTTTAACCATTCTTTAACTAAACGTAATGCCAACTGAAATTATTCTAACTGATAAAAAAGTACGAGTACACAGGGCACCATAAAATTTTTTTAAATTGAATTAAAAACTAGATAGAACCCCAACCCTGATCACACTCAACAAATTAACACAACCTTCCGCGAGCGACTCCGGACAAGTATCAACCCCTCTGCACACCCAACAATTCCTAACTTCGCACCAAGAAATTTTATCTTCTATTCGAAAGCTAAAATAGAAGAAAGCTTCGGACCCCAATAACGAGCATCTTCAACGCTCACACTTGCGAATTTTCCATGCAGTTGGAAAGTAGCGTATATCATAATGTTACCCAAATCTAGCAGGTCCGACTCGATGGGGCGGGCAGGATGTTCCCCAGCCTAGGGCGGAATGTTTCGGGGGGCGCCAAACCATACACTCACAATTTAAATAATAAATTAATGTTAAATTTAAACAGTAAAGTCCGTTTTCTGCTTCCGCGTTGCAGACACTACCAACTCCGTTATGCTGGAGTATTGGTGGATTCTGTTCTGTCAACAATTTGGTGTGATTCCGCCGCTATGCTTCCAAATTTCCACATCTGGGCCACCAGATCTTACATCTGGGTCGTCTGCTTGGAGGCAAAGGTGGTCTCGAAGTTTCTCTTAACCCGTGATCATAACTAAGGGTTTCACCTCTTTAGTGGTGTTGATGTTTCTTTTGTTTCCACACATGGTAACCACTTACATAATCGCGTCGTTAAAAACTCTTTCCATGGAGTGATGCCCCACTGAGATTCTTCTTTTATTCTTTGGTCTTCGTTTTTCCTGGATCCGGTCTATCCCTGGATTACCTCGGCCAGGATAGTATTAACTCGCTCGGTGGTGGTGGAAATATTAGTTGTTGGTCAGTTTGGTCCTCTTTGGAAGGTATTGGATTAACTTTAGTTTCGGCCGGGCTGATTTGAATCTTTCCGTCTTTCCTCTTAGTTAGTTTTAGAATAAAATGAGCAGCCTTTGTAGTTTACCGGATGCGAACCGCCACAGTTAGCGTATTTAACTAGGAGGTCACATAACTTTGTGCACCCATAAATAGTATATAAATAATAAGATGTATTCGAAAAAATACACAAGAAATATTTATTCTGAAAAAATGTATTGGAAAATGTATTAATCATATTAAACTGGAAGAATTATTGTTAAGTCACAGATTTTGCATTTTGAGCTGTTACGGTTTTTGCAGGATTTTGGGTAAAATTCGCGGAAATTTGTAACTCATTAATAAATAATAAGTTGATTTAATTCAAAAAAAAATGCATATAAACTCCGTTGTTGAATAGAACAACTTGGAAATTTTTGTTTTCTGACATTAAATCTATGACCGGGGCATTTAAATAATATTAACGATTTTACTCGCTTCGACTCCATCAGATTTTAAATTGTCGTGTTGCTGTATTCTATTTGTACTGCCTTTTTTAAATGTTAATTTAGAAAGTCACAAACCACTTGAGCTGATCGCCGTCTTCGTTCAATGATTAACAATCAAAAATAAATTGTTTTGGTGCTACGACCAGTTCATGATGTTAGAAATAACAAAAATCATTTTAAGAGGGCTGTGAGGGTTTTCTGGATTTCGACAAAATTATTTTTTCAAGCGCTGCTCTATTACCACCTTCAAGCATTGTATTTATCAGTGGGAGACCCTGTATATTCCTTTCAAATAAATTCTACCGTCCAGCAACTTTTATCCATGAATAACAAGCTTCTTGCCTACCCAATATTTTACAATATGAGCCGCCGCTATTCTCCGCTGACTGACTCTTTCCACCAACGAATACAGAATTATCCAAAGCGAACAATTTGGCACCGAACGGCAGATTACGATGCCCCCCCCAAGCTCACAACTCTCTCCATCTATCTGCAATATCTTAAAATGTTTAGCAGTGATATTCCATAGAGCGACTCGTTCTAGGCCGGGAACTATGGTAGGACCCCCCACATCAAAACACCAATAACAACTCAAGGGATGCAATGACTGCCCTGTACCCATTATTAAACCACACTTCACACTCTCCTCACAAAACCTGCTGTGACTTACACCTCGACTGTCTGGGGCTGCGCGGCCAAATCCTCGATAAAGGACAAAATCTACCAGCTCGAAAACTTCGTGCATTATAATGGACCCAAGGCGATCCTGCAACCCTCTACCTGAAAGGGGTAGGTGTAAACTGCCCTCCAAATTAATCATGTAATTAGTCAAATTAGTTATTAGCCAAATGGACGAGGGGAGTTTAGATGTGGGATTAAAAACAGAAATTGCAGTTATTAGCATTACCGTAAAAAAAGTAATCTTAACCTAATTAGTGTATTGCAGTATTTTATAAATTTTAATTAGAATTTTTAATGTTTCCAAAACGTATTTCTTAATTAAAAATTAAACCTTTAATTTTCCCCACTTTCTATAAATTTTCAAACATGTCCATTTGAACCAGGCTCAAAAATGCTAGGGTAATTTACACACTGGTTTACAATTCGGCTCTGTAAACCACCTGTAAACGTTTGGAATATCGTAGGGAGAATAAGCAACTGCCAACATCGGACTTAGTATTAACAATTTGCAATTAACATCAATTATGGAAATAATTCAGGTTGATAGAATAACGAAAACTTAATATTAACCTTGGAAATTGGGAGAGCCTAAATTAGGCTCCCATTGTAAGCGCTGAAAATTGCGATAAATCGCGGCATCTGACAACCCTGGCTCTACTCTAGCATTTTTTACCATGAAAACATAGTGCCAACATAAAAATGAATTATCTTAACAACTTTTAAATTCAAATATCATTTAAATTCGCCCAAAATCAAATTTTTATAGAAAAATCACGACAATATATTATTCAAAAAAATTATAAAATATAATCGAGGACATCCATAAATTACGTCACGTGTCGAGAGGAGGGAAGAAGTTACCTAAATAGAAATTTCGCAAGAAAAATTACAGAAATAATTTAAAATCTAAAAATTTCAGGAATTCTTGAAAAACATAAAATAAAACTTGGAAATTGTATGACTTTAAGTTAATATTTTAGCGTGGAGGAGGGTGGGGGTTAGACACCTGTGTGGTGATTTAAGAAATAAATTGCAGTTAGAATTACTAAAAAAAATAAAAAATCTATATTAACTAAATTGTGTAGAAGGTAAGGGGGATATCCAAACTAGAAATTTCCTGGCGAAATTTCAAAAATATTTTAAAAACAAAAAATTTGTAAGGTTCTTTAAACACTTGAAACAAAATCTTAAAATGTTTGACTTTTTAAGTGGTTTTTTAACGTGGAAGGAAGAGGGGAGAGGGAAACCTGTGTGGTGATTTGTAGCTTTGGAGGGAGGTAGTTGTTTCCAAAATTGGAATTTCGCGATCGGCACTGCAATTTTTGTTTATCTGTGTTTAATGGCAAACTGTGATTAAAATCAAAAATCGGAACAATATTAGAGTGCTTATATGTAAGTATTGATAAGAAAACTAAATTTTGTAATTGTAATTGTAGTAACTGTAACCGAACGGGCACAGCGCACCAAAATCATCATACTAAAGACAAAATTTAAAAAGATTTAAGAAAATTTAAAGACAAAATGGGTTAGGGCCTTTAAAGATGGCCGCACAAACATTCATGATTAGGAACGAAGATGAGACCGTTCCTCATCATGAATGTTTGTGCGGCCATCTTTAAAGGCCCCAACCCATTTCCGCACCATTCCAGCACTCATAATGTTTTCACCATAAACATCACTGATTTGGCGATGAATGTCAGCTGCTTTGAAGCCTTTAGTACTGAGAAAACGCACGCACTTCGCAGTCGGCGGGATTCTTAATAGGTGCGGCCTTTTTAAAAATCACGCAAACAGATGTAGACTCGATCGGATGGTTCTGTAATGGCGTCTGTAGCTTCCCAACAGATGTAGCTACCTGGCGCGCATGCGCTAAACGGCGACCGCAGTGCTGCGGCGGCGTAATTTAAAAACGGTACTTACTTTCTGGACAAGCCTCGTAGATCCGTGAAGGCCATAGTTGTTCGGCCTTCGGCCTCACAGGGGGAGGACCATAATAGATCCGCGAAGGCCATAGTTGTTCGGCCTTCGGCCTCACAGTGGGAGGACCATAATAGATCAGTGAAGACCATAGTTGTTCGGCCTTCGGCCTCACAGGGCGAACCATAATAGATCCGTGCAGGCCATAGTTGTTCGGCCTTCGGCCTCACAGGGGGAGGACCATAATAGATCCGTAAAGGCCAAAGTTGTTCGGCCTTCGGCCTCACGGGGCGGACAATAATAGATCCGTGAAGGCCATAATTGTTCGACCTTCGGCCTCACAGGGGGAGGACCATAATAGATCCGTGAAGGCCATAATTGTTCGGCCTTCGGCATCACAGGGCGGACCGTAATAGATCCGTGAAGGACATAGTACTTCGGCCTTCGGCCTCACAGGGCGGACCATAATAGATCCGTGAATGCCATAGTTGTTCGGCTTTCGGCCTCACAGGGGGGAACATAATAGATCCGTGAAGGCCATAGTTGTTCGGCTTTCGGCCTCACAGGGGGAGAACCACAATAGATCCGTGAAGGCCATAGTTGTTCGGCCTTCGGCCTCACAGGGGGAGGACCATAATAGATCGGCGAAGGCCAATGTTTTAGACAACCGAAGAAGAAGTTTAGTGTACGTTTTTGTGTTATAATTCCCAAAAACGGTTTGCCCGTCCATTTCCGGCGTTAATATATAATTATCGGAGCGTTATTTTTACGAATACGAAGGATTATATACGAAGGAATGTTATGGACGAACTATTATAGAGCGTCGCGATACGCTTCCGTTGCGTCTTAAAAATTAAAGATCGGCCGGTAATTAAGAGCGCTACATACGTCCAAAGTTTTTACACAATTTTCACTTAAATGGGTCTCTCACAAAGAAACGACGGATAATTTAGAAAAAGCAATCGGAGCTTCGGATACGGTTATTAACGGTCTTTAATTTAGCACATGACGACGGTTGACGAAAAACGACAAATAACGGCAGCATTTGCAAATTAGTGTCGTCGTCAAAATTGAAAATCAAAATCAGAGGCAATTTCGGGCAAAATTTAAAATATGCAAAATGTGTATTTTCGTTGCAAAGCAAATTTTTTTCGAGAAAATTTAATTCGACATTTTCGATTTATATTTGTCTCCTCGACGTATTAAAGGCAAAAATAAATTTTTATTTTCCAAATTGCAGAAATCATTTCGCCCTTTTACCACGTCAAATATTGAACCAATTACATCGTCGCGATATGAATTAATTCTTACAATTTGATGCCTCGCGTATTGCGATGCTAAAATTTCCAAGTTTCGAAAGATTGCTGCAGATTTTCAGAAAAACGCAATTTTAAAATTCTTCGTTTTTGGGAAGTCGGAAGAGATGGTTTTTGCTCTCTCTCCGTCGCCCCCGAACCGCCATCTCAAATATTTCGTCGTCAACGGATAGAATTCTTTGGAGCCGACATTTTAAGATGTCACAACAATTTTCACAACAATTTGATCGTTAAAAGTTCTTCATTTTTGAAAATTTACCGTGGAGTGCCGGTTCAATTTCAAGAAACTCAAATCAAACTTTGCACAATTTCGGACTTTCCGGGAAAGCAGTTCGATGAGTAGGTATTCAACGTAACATTTCTTAGTCTTCTTGCACAATTCCGGCGAGTTCTGCGACCTAAAGTGCTCCGGTCTTATTCGCGGCATTCTGTTCTTTGTAATTATTTGTATTATTTTGAGCGTTGAAATTACTAAATTCTAATATATTAATTTGTTAGTGGTTTTCATTTTTCGAATTAAAGCCGCCATCCCGCCATCTGTTGACAGTATTTTGAATCACTGACAGTATGTCAGAATATTTCGATTTTTGACAAATTAAATTTTTTGTTTGCTAGACTTGTGATTTGATTTATCGAAAAAAGCGAATAACTTTGTTCCCCGCGGGAATTTCTTCTCCATTTATGCACGAATAGTTGCGCCTGGACCTACAAAATAACTGTGCAAACTTTGCTTGAGATCGGTCCAAGGGTCTAGGAACGTATAGCGAATAAACAAACAGACAAGCTCTTATATATATTTAGATGTGACGTCATCTCACACATTAGTTAGTAAATTTTCCGTCCAAAGCGCCATTCATGCCAACTTGTGCGTACTCTAATGGCGTTTTGCGGAAACACTTGTGTAGAGTAGGTATTGGATTATCTTGGGTTAGGTTAAGTTAGATCCAGAGTTCTTAGGGGTTTTTTCATTGTCGTGATTTTTTTTCCTGCAGGGAAGGGGGATGTAACGAAAAATCTGTATTTTTAGAACTACCTAAAAAATTCACAAAACACTTTTCAGATTTCTATTATCGCCTGAAGATGTCACAGTGTGTCGGAAATGCTAATGAATTATACTTATCTACATGTGAAAAATTGTGCCTTTTAGTTCCGAAAAATGTTTTGTGCAGTTTTTAGATTGGTATAGAAACAGATAATATGAATGTCGGGATGTCTTGAGAGATTTTCGATCATGGGCTCGTTAGGATTCTTGCTTTAGGGATTTCGTATCAATCCATTTAAACTGAACTGGAAGTTTAGAATCTATTTGCTTTATTTTTAGAAGCGCACCTAACGTTGACCTTTGTGTTTTATTATTTTTAATTTATAATTATATGGATTTTGGATATTTTATAAAATTTTTTACTAATTTGATAAAATTAGTTATTAATAAATATAATTTTTTACAGGTTTCATGTGGTTATCAGCACACACGTTACACTCGACACTTTTGTAAGTATTTTTATTAATTTTCCTCACATGTAGTTTGCATGCACCGTATATCAGTGAACTTCTCTGATTTTGTAAAGCTTTCATAAATACAATGAATAAAATCATAAATACAATGAAATTTTTCATTAAAACTATAAATGCAGGAAATTTTAGTTCATTGATTGAACGAATTATTTCATTATATTTACGACAATTTTTGGTTCAATTCAAGAGAATGAGTCCATAATTTATAAATAGTTTTAGATTATATCGTATCTTGTGTGTTCTTCCTTACGTTAATGAAACAAGTTATTTTAACCTCCTGTAACCGTAAAACACTAGAAGCCAGTTTATTATTCTTTTGTAATTAATTCAGAACAGGTTGGTCTAAAATGGCTAAGCCATAAAATTTTAGGACAACATAAAAACTGTGTGAAAATGTTTTCCTGCCAATCCTCGCAGCATGATTTTGTTTTCGTGAAGTTATCTTTATAAGATGTTTTAAATGACAATCTTTATGCTTTATAAAGTCATTTGAAAGTTACCCAAACTTTTCTTTCCATCATAACCGCGCTTCACCGCAGTGAATTGGAGGTTCTTTTATTTTCATATCATTATTATTACAATAATTAATAAGAAGTTTCCTTTACGACGCCCACCTTTATATTTCAACAAAAGGATTCCATCAAAGACAACCTTTTCTGATTTTTCAATATCAATTATTTAGTCATTCATTTCATGTGTAAGTAAAATTTCTGCTTTATTACGTTACAAAATGTAGGGAAGTAACAACAAAACAAACTTAAGTGCACAATAATAATTTTACAAGTAAACATTTTACCATTGTTTTATTAGCAATAAAAAAACTGTTAAGTAACTTTCAGTATTTGTAAACAATAAAAGTAAACGTAAACGGTAATTGGTAATTATAGAAAAATCGATTTCGATGCTTTGTTTAGAAGCGTTCCTCGAGTTACTACTTCTCTTTCAAAACAATAAAATTTACAATCGATCCACACTCTGTTACTGTAATAGAGTACTATATAATTTTCGATTTATATTTTCGGTAATGTGATTAAATTAACGGTAATACTTTTAACCAGTGGAATTAATTCAACAAATTTTCCCTAATGCTTGTGATGCTCGTTCTGTAAGCAAAGAGAATAATTAATTATGATAGCATGGTATCGTTCTGACAGCTCAAATAAGGGCAATTAATACAACAATATTTTGCTTAAAACCATAGACAATAAACATTTTTTAAATTGTCATTTGCCTGTAAGAGCAACAAGTCTGTGACTTAAATTTGCGAAAAACATGTCGGATAATAGTCTGAAATTTTGAATAGCCCCCATACCATGCGATATATAATTTTAAAGGTGGAAAAAGTCCTCGTAAATCAACGCAAAAAATTTGGATATAGTGTAAAAATGGTTTCCGTGATTGGCCAAATTTATTTTGGAACTCTTCGCGGACTTCCTGAAATGTTTCTAGACTAATTCGTATACATTCTTGGGTTAACGTATTTTTCAGCTCTAGAAGATTCTCGGGAGGAGTTTTGTAAAACTACCATTTTCAAATGTCCCATAGGAAAATATGAAGCGGTATAAAATCGGGGCATCTTGTTGTCCATTCCATCGGAGCTCGTCTTCCAATCCATTTGCAAGAACATTTTTGTGATATACCCTTACTTAAGCTTATATACAACCCTCGTTCACCGTCTCGAGCCTAGTAGAAGATAACGGGTATTGATTTCTCTTCATATTTTTAAACAGATCCTTCTAAATTTGATTCACGGATTTTTCTTTCATTGCTGGCTTCTATTGAAGAAGTGGAGGAAGCAATTACTTTTAATTTTAATTTTATAGGGAAATATTTATGTACTTAGTAACCTTTCGCACGGAGGTTCCAGGATTCGCAACAAAATGACTTGGTACTTTATCTGCAAAACTTTATTTAAAATTCTGCATTGCTTATTAATTGCTTATTAAAAGACGTTATTTATCATTTCCCGCGCTGTCTTCGGAGAATTACAGCCCTGTAGGTAACATCAAATGGAAAATGATAAGATTAAAATGTTGCACGACGGCAATCCTTTGACTGTCAAAGGGCAACATACCGAATGTTTATTACTTTCCACGGTTTGTTTGTGGAATTACAATCTGGAGGCAACAGTTTTCGTGCTGTTACCGTGACCGCAGGGTTGTAATTCCACAAACAGACCGCATGAAGTGATAAATATTTGACGTGTTACTTTTTGACAGTTATTTTGTGTGATAATCAAAATTCGATAATATCTAAATCGATATTCAAATTGCCTGTCGTTGGGTAACATTTGAATATTATCATTTCCCTTGGGTTGTTACATAACAATTATTACAGTTCTGTGGGAACCACGAGGTTCTTCACTTAGTATAATATAATACTTGGGACACCTATTTTGAGAGTGATAAACCCCTCGGTTTATCAATATTTTAATTACACATAATATATATTCTTGTAAGAATATTTATGATAAGACTTCCCAATCCAAATCCTCTCAAGCACTGTACTTCCATCAACGAATGGATGCAAGGCTCCTCCCCAATTATATCACAGTGAAATAAAACTCCCATAAAATGTTCGTACTTTTATTAAAAATTGGTCTACATTATTTAACCGCGTATACAAAAAATATGTTACAAGAAAGTTTTGACAAATGACAGAATCTAAGAATCTTATAAAGATAAAAAAGTTTTTAAGGCGATAAGTTATTTTTCTTTTCATGTTTGTCATTTTTATTTGGCCGATACAAATTGTTTAGATTTTAGAGGAAACTTATTTGTAAGATTTTTTTTACAAATTACAGCTTCAGCATTTTAATATTGCGGTATTGTATTAATAAAAGTTAAAATTAATTAATGCTTTTTAGTTGTACAAGTTTTGTTTAAATTAAGTGGCTCTTTGTTTCAAATTTTAACAAAGTTGAGATTAGAGATGATTATAAGTTAATTAAGATTTTTTATAAAGACAATGTAATTTGAACGCTTAAATCGTCGAAACTTTTCGTGCAGCCTGGTTAAACCAACTAATTATTAGCCGGTTGTCACTTCTCGAGAGAAAAATGTAAATTTCATGTAGAATCTGCTGTTTCCTTTTATTTGCGGTTTTCATATTTCCTGTGAATATTGTAAACCGGATGAAGTTACTCGCAATAGCCTGGAAGCTATAAAACATATTTTCCATAAGTTTGCAGTGTGAACCGAATTTTGATCTGAACCAAATCTAGTTCACGATAAACTAGTTGAGAAATCTTCTTCTTAAAGTACCGTATCCGCACAGCGAACGTTGGTTATCAACTTGACCGAAGTCAAGATGACTTAACTAGGGAAAGAAATTTAATGGGGTGGTTTCCCGTTGCCTTCCCCATAGCCCACAGATTTATATTGGGCTTGAAGATCACAGCAGTATATCCGGCGCGACTAGGTATAGAACCACGGTTTCCCGCTCGCTAGTCTGCCGGTGTAAGCTTAACGCCACACTGCTGGATTTGAGAAATAGTTTATCTTTTTATTTTCGGTTAAGCCTTTGGTGGTCGGTATACGGCTAGCTATGTTCTTCTTAGCGGAGGCAGGGTCGTAGGTAGCCTGCAATGCCTTACGAGAAATGCTTACTTTAAAAAATAAAAATGCAGATGTAAAATTAACAATTTTAATAAAATAATTGTATGAATCAATTACAACAATGTACACACACAGTATTAAATTGGTCAAACAGATGAACGTTTGCAAAAACAAATATTGACGAACTGGTAAATACAGTTTGTCACACCAAGTGATCCAATACAATTTAAAGTGACTAAAATAACTACCTAATGTTTCGCCAAGTCGAAAAGAAATAAGAAAGATCGACTTACCAGTACTGATTTGCCTTACAATATAGATAACGACAACTGCTACTTCTTTTCTGAGCGAAACTGGTCGTAAAGCTTGAACTATCACAAAACATTTGGTGAGACTGTCTTCAGCTCCCTTGATGTTGAAATTGAACCGGACCTTGATGGAACCTTGGCCGTGAGAAAATAACCCGTCGTATTCCATTGAAAGGTAGGTACTCCAAATGCACTCCGTCTTGTAACAAGTAACTAGGCGTTCCGATATAATTGAACGCATAAACCAAATCTTCGATAATGGACAATCAGAAAGTTGCAAAGTTTTACTGATGCAATAGGTGAGAACTTTATGGTTAACAAAATGTAGCGTACTCCATACAACCAAATTACAACGTGATATGTTGAACTCGCCATGTGGGTAACAAAAGATAACCATAAAAAATTTTGAAGTTCACGACTGCTTCTAAATCCGTAATTAATTACGAGCAGCTTCGAGAGAAACACGAACACACTCTTCCAATGACTAATTGAAATCGTAGTTCAAAACGGACAAATAATAATTAATAATATTATCCAAAAATTGGTCTTTTCCAAAGATGTCGACCTACAACGTACGTCTCTCGAACAGAACTCCAGCGCGCCGGGCCGTCAGACTTGACGCACGCGCGGATCTAATACTAAGCGGATCTTTAAAAAGTTATCATTAAATGTACAGAGTGAAACGTAAGTGACGGGTTCTAAAAACCGTCACAAGTTAATACATTATTTGTAATCTATATAATATTATAGC
Source organism: Podabrus alpinus (assembly GCA_932274525.1). Classification (NCBI taxonomy): domain Eukaryota; kingdom Metazoa; phylum Arthropoda; class Insecta; order Coleoptera; family Cantharidae; genus Podabrus; species Podabrus alpinus. The sequence continues at coordinate 65,029,918 of OW026456.1, read as the reverse complement.
AAATCAGGGTGAAGCAATAGGGTGGACTTCTTCGATAGTTCCATCACTGTTCACAATATCAAAACAAATTAACGAAATATATTTTGGTTCACATTGATACCTATTTAATTTCATAATTTTTTTAATTTAATCGCGCTTTTCCGAAATTCCACAAGGTTGGCGTATCTGATGGGATTTGAGGACCCTGTGGTATTTTACATATTCTGGTGTACAACGTTATTTGTATTCCTTATTTGCATATTTATTTAAACAAAATTTCCTATCAGTATATTGTAGGCTATTTATAAATTATATATTGAGAATATTGCACCATACAACTAGAAATTGTTTACTCTATTCTCAATCGCCATCTTTCTCTATTGGACACATCTTCTTCTAGGTTTCTTTCTGCCATAGCTCTCCTTATCTCATTGTTCTAAGATCTTCTAGGTCTTCCACGCTTCCTTCTTCCAGGGAGCACCTACTTCAACAGCCGTTTTGGCCATCTGTTGTCCTCCATTCTCAGCAGATGCCCAAACCAACGCAGGCCCCGTTTCTCAATTCTTTGGATTACATCTTCATTTGCTTTCATTTTTTTGCTTTCAGGTTTTGAAACCTGGATGTTCCAGCATTTCTTCGCAGGTAGCCCATTTCTACTTTCATTATTTTTCTTTGTATGTTTGCATTTAAACTCAAAATTTGACATCCGTAGCAAAGAACCGATTCCACCATAACTTTTCTGACTCATGTTTTGATTTTATTTGAGATATTGTTGGGCCACCACAAGGAGTTCATCGATCTCACAATATTTCTGTTCTGCTGTATTCTACTTCTACTTCGTCTGATTGATAATAATTGCTCCTAGATATTTAAACTCTTTCACCTGTTTAATTTGGGCCTCCTTGTCTATTAAGATTCCAAATTTTGCTTCGGTGTTAATAGCAAGGTTTTCTGCCATTTTGAGATTTTCTTGTAGTTCTCACTTTTTATATTAATTTGGTGTATTCTTACTATGAACTCCAGATCTCATCTATTATGTATATAATAATTCTTTCAACAGTCCAATGAATGCACTGCTTATATTACTGGTCAAACCCTAATCGTTTTTAGGGTCTCTCTTATTTCCTTTTTTAAAAATTGACACTTTTGTTGATCTATCATTTTTCATTGACATTATCTTAAAGTTGACCTCGTTTGTGGTTAATTTATTCAGTATTTTAATGAAAAACAACATTTTTCTATTTAATTTCAGTTTTTCCTTGATTGTTTTTTCAATAACGTTTACTAGACTTAAGTTGTAGCTCGTTACATTAGCTATCAGACATGGAGCAACAATTATTTTGTGAAATTGATTTTTTAAACGATACAAACTTCTCAAGAAAAACAAAAATATAAAAATTTGTTTTTTTTACATTTTTTCATTTAATTTAATCCATAACTCGAAAGTCATTGATTTTAGACAATAAAGGGCTGTAATCTAGTTTGTAGATAATTTTACATTCTTTAAACTATTAACACTAAAACATCAATAGTTCGATAGTCTTATTTACAAACTTATAATAATTTAAGTGCGGCCTTTAGGCCGCACAACCATAAAAATCATCTGTGCCATGTTAGTTCTTCTCCCTGCCTTTTGCGTGTCAAGTGTTACATCGCACATGTAATAGAGGACCTACAGTTTAACGTGAGTTCTAAATCATGGCAATTAACACCTTTTATTTTGAAGTTAAACGGAGTTAAGGAAGAAGTCCACACTATTGATTTACTCTATATTTTTATGGTACATATATTACACATGTATTAAGTAGTGTAAACTTATACGAAATAATGTTTTATAGCTTCGAGGCTATTACGAGTAACTTCATCTGGTGTACAATAATACAGGAAATATTATGATAACTTTTAATTAAAAATTATTATCTATATTTTGTTTCCTTACTACATTTATTTCAATATGCCAAAAATAGTTTTAGTTGAATTTTGAAATCAACAAATATTAGATAATAATTTTTTTCGTTAAATTATATAAAAGTATATGTTATTGTTAGTACTAAAACATGTTTGCTCCTTTTTATAAATTATTTTACTGTTCGACATCGTTACTTTATTATCAAAATTGCGAAAAATATATAAAAGGTTAGAAATACGAGTAACAGCATATGATTTTATTTTCTTTCAGAATTTTATCAATTTAAAACTATTTAAATACCTATATATTATAAATAAAATTGAAATTACATTTAAATTAACAACCAATTTTTCAATAATATTCAAACAATGCTATATCGTATATAAAAATTTATTATTGGATGTTTCGTTATCCAAACTTCTAAGCATTAAAATATAGAATTAATTGACACATAGAAACAACTTTAAAATATTGCTATATTACTCAGCCCTTATCGCATCTTGCATATTGCATACTATATAAGGTACTTTATTTATAATAAACGCAATCAACGTGTAATAAATGTGAAATTTATCGACCGAATTATTAAATTTTTTTTTTTTAATATTTAATTTTTTTTGGAATGAAAAATATTTAATTAATCAAGTTGTCAGTTTAAATTTATAATATAATTTCCATAACATATTAAAGAAAATTAAACAATAAAAATCAAAATTATATTTCGCATGAGCTTTCAGCAACGTTTATTGAAATCATAACAGTATGAAAACCCATGCTAAAAATTATGAAGATGTGCCGGATTCGAAAAGGACAGGAGAGGGTTTTCCGTGGTAAATATTCATGTTCCTAGTAAATAAAATTTCTAGGTGCGATATTTTATATCAATATATTATAATAGTCTAAATTTATCTGTATGTGTGTCTGTAACGCTAAATTGAGTGAATATCTGTACCTTCAGTGCGTCCTTTAGGCCGCACAACCTATGCACTCATGATTCAGTGCGGCCATACACATAATAATCATGGAAATCACATACCACTAGAAAAGTGATGATGAAATAAATGAGACAATAATTCATATACAAATAATTAAAACAATAGTATTAATAATAATTCCCTTGGTTGTGCGGCCTGAAGGCCGCACTGTAGGAAGGTTTTACTGATCAATTTAGCGTTATAGGCACACAAATAGATAGATAAATTAATAGAAAGATAACTTTAGATATTGTTTCGTAAAATTTTTACGAGATACTTATAATAATTGCTACTAAATATTAATGTATTATAATATTATGAATATTAAAATAAAATTTAAAAGTTAACAAGCTAAGTAAAGAGCTTTTCATAAGCTCTTGACATTTGTTAAGATTATTGCAAAATTAATTTCTGTTGCTGAAAGTTATGAAACAACTTTGATTTTTAATGTTGACTAGTTTTAATATCCTAATGATTTACATTATGAATGTGCCTACCGTTTTCTCGAAATATTATATTATATTAATATAATATGAAAACTTGATGTAGGATCCCCTCATAATTTTTATGTAATAGTAATGAAGTGTGATAAAATAAGCTTTTAGCGAACACCAGCATCATAACTAACGCATTTTGTTCTTCCAATTAAGGGTGAGGGAGATTGAAACAGTTTAATTTCTGGAATCTAGTACCGGGGGGGGGGGGGGGGCTCAACTAAACTACTCATCAGTAGACACTCGTGGTTTGTTATATTGAGTAGGGCTACAAATTATACTTTTAACATTCTAGAAGAGTATTTTAAAACTGGGTGACCGTCGTTTATGGCCCAAACGACGACGGATTGTCCAATATTCAGTGGCGTAACTACCATGGTACAAGCGGTGCATTTTAATTAAAAATTACTATTCTAAGTTGCCGTTCAGTATTGGGTCGTCCTCCTCGTACCGGCTGCCACCGGTAAATAATAAAATTTTTGTTTTTATAATACCTCTAACATTTGTTGTATATGCCTTCAAGAATGATGATAAATGTGGTCCTTAACAAGCAACCATAAATGTAAAAAAATTAATTTTACGCAGACTCTCAAAGTTGGTTTGAACTCTCTTGAACCATTGACAAATTGTAGTTTCGCCAGTTTGCCATCTTCTTCTACAGTCGTGACGATTCTTAACAGAAGCGTCGTGACCCATCTCTTTCTATGCATGTGATGTGCGTTCGATTTATTTTTCACATATATAGAGGACCTACTTGTTTAACGTGGGCTCCGAACCACGGAAAGTGTAATACAATTCATTGCGAGATGGGCGCTCATGGCAAATTACCTCGGTGGTTTGCCATTGCCTTCCGAGGAGAAACGGTCAGAATAAAGTTTTTACTCTGCCCGGATTTGAACTGAGCATTTCGCATTAGCAGTAGGCGCACTTAACCACTAAGCTATGACCGCTCCTTAGTGGTTTTTGTTTGCCATAGAGGGGACGAAATATACAAAAAGCTACTTGGTTTACCAACCCTAGCACTAATACAACTCATAATGCAGAAAGACTCTCACTCATAATCCAACAATAATTATCTGAAAAGAGAAGATTTAAAAATCAATGGCAACAAATGAGAACAACAAAAACAAAACAAAACTGATCAAATCTATTCAAGAATTAAAGGAGATGCTGATGGAAATTAAAAATTAAGGTATTCCATACTGCTTAGAGAGACTAACCCTAACGGAGACCACATATTACTCCTCAAAAGGCAAAAAATGACAAAAAGAAAACTGAAGTTTTCCAACAATTTCCTCAATGATAACAATAGATGGGGAAAAGAAATATTCGACTACCTCAAAGCTCCGTTTTAACTGGATCCTCGCATCAAAAAAATATTAAAATGAAGGAAATTATAAAGGCACAATACAAAAAGAAATCAACATAAAAAAAACTCATGGGTTTGACTTAATTATGGGAAAATTTCTACTAGAAGTGTCAGAAAAATGCCTAAACCAAGAACCTATTAGAAGCTGTTAGAACTAAGCTATTAGAATTTCAAATTATGTTATAAGCTACGGAGCTGAGAATTCGACTATGACGAAGAAAAGTATGAATATCCTGCTTGTAGCACAACACGCCATGGAGCGAACGAACCATGATGGGGATTTCACTGCGACACCGAAGAACAAACGAATGGATACGAAGCAACACCATAGTAAGAGATATGGCGGAAACAGCAGCATAACAAAAATGGAAATACGCAGGATATGTGGCGAGGGGGATACGGAACGGTGGAATACTGAAATGGAGACCCTATGCAAATAAAAGACCGAGAAGTAAACCACAAATGAGATGTGTCGATGATCTGAAGCTGGCGGTGGGACTGAATTGGGTGCAGGTAGCAACAAATAGACAACGGTGCAAAAAAGAACTTAAAAGAGCTTACATCCAAAAGTGGATGGAATAGCTATGAAAGAAGGAGACTACGGATCCAGTACATCCCAAATTTGTGGAAAGTAGCTCAAATCATGAGGATTCTGAAACCTGGCAAGAAGCCGGAAGACGTTAGAAACTCACATAGGCCAAAATAGGTTTGCAGCCTATGTTCTTAAAAGTCTTTAAAAAACGTTATCTGAAAAGATTAAACCCCTACTTAATCTTACTTAAAAGACAGGCATTCCTTAATGTAACAGCAAAATGAAAATACAATTGGGAGTTCCATAAGGTAGCGTGCTGGGGTTAGTACTTTTTCTCATACACCAACCATCGGACCTGCCCAAATTTGTCCACATTACTTTCACTTTCAACAGGCCAACATGTCCGCCAGTAAAATTAAACGACCAATAACTCCCCCAAGCTGAAGACGTAAAATATTTTTCATTTTTTGGACAGGCGCCTGATATGGAAAAATTTTCACAAAAAAGATCAAGATCGGTCAAATATAATATTGGTTAATTGGCAGAAAATCTTAGCTAACATTAGAAAAAAAAGCAATCCTCAAACCAATATGGATCAATGGAATACAACTGTGGAATCCTTGAAATATTCCAGAACAAAGTCATATGAGTGATGGCTGACGCGCCCAGATGCGTATCAAATAAAATGAAATGAAGTGCTTAATACAATGAAAGACTTCTACATCATCCTAATGTCTGTATACGCAAACAAACTTCTTGTGAGTGCTAGTCAGGTTCGCAGACTTGAAAGACATCAACCTATCGACCTGGTAAATATACATAAATAAACATAATACTCGTACAACAATCAAAAGGGGATAAAGACTGAGAGTGCGAGGGAAACATAAAGACTAGTAGTGGGTTAATTTAATAGATATTGTTCAGTGGAATGATTTTCTTCACGACATTGTGATTTATATTGACAGATTAGACGGCTAATACCTATTCAGGCAAATTGCTTTATTCTTCGAGTTAATTAAAAAAATTATTTATTTAGGACTTCTTTTTGGTTGGTTAATCAATTATTATCATTTCTTAATACCAGCTTATTTGACGGTCAATAATATTGTCTATATAAAATAAATATTTAATAAAGAATTATAAGAAAAATTTATCGACGACTAAACAAAAATATGAAATGCCGCAAAGGCATTGAACTAAAAATTGAAATTGGAACAAACAATTGAATGCATTTTTCAGGCGGTTTTTGAGAGGTTTTGCTTAAGTTAAGGCTTCATTTTGGTTGGTTTATTAATTATTATTATTTTTTAGTACCAATCTATTTGACAGTCAAATAATAAAAAAAATTTTAATCACCGCCTGAACAAAAATATAAAATGCCTAAGCACTACGGCTACTCTTTGACAATTGATTTACAGATAGTTCAGAATTTGATCCTTTAAATGGCATTGATCTTTGTTAATCTTTGGATAACCAAAAAATGGTCAACTCATGCTATTTTTGGTTTTTATAACTCTTTTTGGCTTTTGAATAATAGTGTGCTTTTCTGCAAAATTGTATTCTTCTTTTTCCACTCTAAGTAATTCCCAGGGTTGTGCGGCCTGAAGGCCGCACCGCAACTCTTCAGATTATGAAAGGTACACAGACTAACGGCGGTCATGATCTCCTAGTGTGCGATGACTAAATTGGTAACTAAAAATCAAACCAATGCAAAGCGAATTAGGAGTAGATAAATTTCACAATCTCATAATCGGTAGCAATCTTAAATTTTAGGTTAGCAAAAACAATTGATCAATCTGATAAGTGTTTAACCTTTCAAGCCATAGTAAACAATTTGTTTCCGACCAAACTTGCTTCGATTGGTAGGTAAATAAAACTGAACCAACGAGAAGTACAAACGAACCTTTCCCACAGACACACGGATATACAGAACTCGTTTTTATTATTGGCACGAGGAGGAGGAGCTTTTATAGCAAATTATTTTATTTGAGTTGAGATGAGATAAAATTTAATTAAAAATAATTTCAAAAACCAAAGACGAACAACAAAACAAACTGTGGTCTCACAAATTAATTAATTTGGCCATTAAAATATTAATTGGGCCAAAAAGCAAACACGCCTATATACATTCGATTTCGATTGAAGGTAATCCGCAGCATTCTGTAATAATTATTGTATAATGATACATATAAACCTACAAATGGAAAGTTAGCTAAGTAATAATTATTATTTGCTGTATTGAAAAATAGTTTTAATTGATTCTTTTTTTCAATAATAAATAATTATTCAATAGAAATTCCCAAAACTTTTACTTACATAATTTATTATGTATACAACTTTTTGTATACATACATTTAATCATTAATAAAGTAAAAAAATTATCTGTAGGATATTAAAATCTTCTTTATTGGAAGCTTGTTCATAATGTTATTCAAGTGTTTTATCAGGGAGTTAATTATGTATGTACTATATTATTTTCTCGACTCTCGGTTTTATAGTGCGGTATCTTTTCTTATGCAATGTACTACAAGACATTGTATTGTATAAGGCAATGTATAGACATTGCATAAACGATACCACATTGGAAAAACGACAATTGAGGTACTATCAATTACGAGTATAATAATGCTTCCAACATCGACACCGTCTCCTATCATCAGCAACCTTCTTTGTGTGTTAGATTAGAATATAGCCCCTAAGTTTTAAATTTTACTCTCCTGTTTCCAGAATAACAAACGTTAATTTCCATTTGAATTTAACTAAATAATTTTTTGACTTCAAAAAGGTGGCCACCTAACCGAAAAACCCGCTTATATACTAGGTCGTATCTTCTACTTTCCCTATCTTCCTCTTAAGTATGCAGTGCCTTCAGTGGGTGTTTTACCACGTGATCTTATTAGCAGCTACTCTAAACGGACCGACTCCACTGATGTTTGCCTGTAAAATAACAAATACCCAGTATAATTCTTCACTTACTAAAATAGAAGTAGTTTCTTAGCCAAGCGGTGTCTTTCCTCTCAGCTGAATCTGTAGATTGATACATGAATCTTCTTGTGATAAATCGGCTAACTGTTGGATGTAGCCGTAAATTCCTTCCATCGGCAGATTTTGGAAATACTGTGCCAGATAAAATGGCACGTTGATTTTAATCGACCTCCTTATTAAACGATTATCACAAAAAACTTGGGTTATCAAAAATTGTAAAACCGATGCATCATACGTAACTAAATGCAATAACGAGATGAAGGCCTGTCACGTGGTTTTAATACTACATTTTCCAAGCGCGCCCTTGATTACTTCCTAATCGATAAAACCCAAAAATTTAACTTGAACGTCAAAATCGGGAGCGTCAGAATTCGGTAGCGTCTTTACATGTTTTACGCATGGTGCCGAAAAGGCTTCCACGCGGAGCGTATTTGACTTCATGGCAGCCCAAGCTTAACTAAATTAGCTAATGCAGTGTCCCCGATAAGGACAGGGACAATGCTCGTGATCCCTATACGATAGAATTGTATTTCGAGACCGACATCAACGAAACTGCCGAGCTGGCGTCTGACGTAATAATTCCGAGAAAACCTTCAAGCTGAAACCACTGAAACTTACAAGCACAAACACCTGAATTTGATAAAAATAAATGCATACCGGATATTAAATTAAAATAATTATTTTGAAATTTTATATTACATTTGGGAAACTTGAAAATACGTCACAAAGCCACGTTTAATTGAAAATGGCGCCCCTTGCTTATCACAGTAAGTTTTACGTAGTCAATCTTGCAGTAAGCTTAGCTTAAGCCTTTTGGTGACAAGTTTAACTAGAGATGCTTCTAACAAGGTTTGTACAATATTTGAGCGAAAAATCTGCTATGTTAAACGAAAAACAAGACAAGAGCCCGTACTGTTTAAACACTTGATCATTGTCCCCCCTATCCATTCTTTACTTTTCGATTTATATACCCACCAGTAGAGCGATGAGAATCCTCACATTATATTGTCGTGTTTTTTTAAAAATAAAGTTGTCAAATTTGCATTTTATTTGGGATAATAAATCTTTATTAAGAACCACTTAATTACATTTAAAAATATATATAGTTACATATAAATTAAAACTTTGAAAGGATGCAAGTCTAACAATAAGTTAGGTTTCCAAGTCACCCCTTAAAAATGTAGGATAAAAAAGAATTTCTGAAGTGCATCAGCGCAGAGAACTCCACTTGCGAAACCGTAGCATGGAAGTTCCATAATTTTTGAAGTGTAAAATAATAAAATTAATTTCATTTGCTATTAAAAAATTTTAAAATAAAAACCGAGTTTTCAATTGTAATTATTGTTTTTCAATTAAATTTAATTAAACGTAAAAGGTGAATATCGAATAATAAGGACAAGTTTATAATATGGAAGAAGCGAGTCCATGTGTTCATGAGCGAACAGTTGGAGACAGATTCGTTTAAAGTTTTTGTTTAAACATTTAAAAATTAAATTAAAAAATAAAAAGATTGTTAAAATCACATCAATTTGGCTAACCCAAAGTGGGGCTATTATGAAAATCACTTGGATATATTGCGTGTTGGCTTCGTGTCCGCCTGTCCATTTGCCCGTATAATTCAGATTCTTCGTGTTTGACTTTGTACTATTAAAGAAAACAAAAGCCTGGATTAATAATAGTAAATAGTTTAAATTAAAAAAAACAGAGGAACGTGGTTCCTCAGGAACAAGGGAACTAGAGAGCAAGGGAACGTGGTCATATGGGTCGGAGGTAAATGTGCCACCAGTAATGTTATTCTACCTGCTACGAATTTAGGATATTAAAAGTACGGGCACACAGGTATTTGTTCCACCGGAGAAAACGGCATCTACCTGATGCATCTCCTACATGTAACATCGATTATTTTTTGATTTTACACGATTTTTTAGGGGTGAAACGTAATAGTTTACTGCCCCATACCGCAACTATACTTTTTAATGCTATTTCGAGGGTCTCTCACATCCCGGTTTCATTTATCCCGGTTTTCTTGATGTGTGGCACCTTCTCATATGTTTAGCCTAGTAACCAGAGTCAAAACCGCCCTGGAGGGGTGCAACGCGGAGCGGAGCGCAGCGGCGCCCCGTAAGGGTAGGTTTTGATGATGGATTACCCTCCTTATCGAATGCACACCCCAAAATTCGAAGGCAAAAAAAATTTAATTTTTTCACTGTTAGTGGCACAAATACCTGTGTTTATTTAAAGAACCCTTTTGGTCGGTGGCACATTTACCGGTACCCTTTTCTGGTCAGGTACATTTGGTGGCACATTTACCTCCGACCGTCATATGCTACATCCGTCCCTGAATATGTTCTTACCAATATTCTTGAGTTTCTGAATCTTTTATTGATTATGATGTAGTCAACTTTCTAGGTAATTGTGCAACAACATTTCAACCGAATTGCTTTCCTTATAAAGTCGAATCCCGGAACTAGGCAGGTGCAACAGGTGCATTTGTACAGGACCCAGGACGAAGGGGACCCTGAAATCTTTCAAAATCTTGAATACAACTTACTCAAAAACAAATTCTGTTAAAATTTGATAAAAGTTGATCTGAATGTCCGATTCTACTCGCGGCACATTCCGCATTCATGGAAGGACGGCGGCGACTCCTCGTTCTGCACTTTACAAGCACAACTGATGCTTGTATACCGGAGATCGGCACCGCCCTCTCAATAGATTTGGAAGTCCTCTTCAGATTGGCGACCGGGAGCTGCCCATGTGGCCCGGGAGTGGAATCGGACATCTTACAACTACCAAAGAAACTCTACTTGATCGGTTCATTTTGATCTGATACATTCGGCTCTTCCTATTCCGACCAATTTATCATAGCCGGAGAGTAGCTGGGGGGGGGGGGTTATAATCCTACTTGAACAAATAGATCAACGAACACGCGAGTCAATTGTTTAGTGCACTTGAAAAACATACTTTCTAAAAAGGTATTTTGTCCATTATTTGGCCAATAGATATAGATCGCAATATTAAATACCGTTAGGGTAAAATACCTAAGGGCGAGGGTAATAAATACCATTTTAGAAGGGATACAAATGATTCCCAAATGCCATAAACCATAACAACTGCCTTTCAACGCACCGAAAAATTTTGCTTTCTGAACATCGGTGTTTTATTTTACACTTCCGTTTTAAGAATATATAAATCAATTCTTTCTTTAAAATTGAACACCTCAAGACACAATTTCGTCCTTTGGCTATAATTGCAACGCGTACCTATATTTAAACATAAATTTTAAATTTGTGAAAATATTAATTAATTGTCGGAATTCCAAGAAAATATCAGTGATTTTAAACGATTCCACATAGAAAAATTCAAGGAATGTGTCTGATTGTCTTCCTTCACCATAGAGATCTCGGTTACCTTAAAAGATACAAAGTTCGTTGAATTTACCACATCTTTGTCTATTCTTCACCTCTGTTAACAAAAAAATTTGAATTTTTAGAGTAGCCTTACTGTTTTCATGTCTGAGAAATAATTTGAGAAGAATCTTATTATATACATCTTATTGAAGAACAATTATTGTAACCAAAATAAGACTTGCGTTTTTTTCCTACGATAAAATAATGTAAATTTTAAGGCATAAAAAGTACAAAAAACTAAAACTATTTATTCCAAAATATGATATCTTTTTGTTTTTATAGCTACAAACTAAACAAAGAAAGGTCTAAAAATTGATTACACCATTAAAAGTATTCTTTGAAGTTCTGAGATAATGTGGAAATTTTTAATTCCATTCTAGATGGCCGAAAAATATATCCGGAGCAACATCAAAAACGACGAAATTGAGTATTTTTAGGATTTGAATTTCGAAGTTTGACGGCGTATACAAGCTAAATGACAGACTTCAGGATAAAAAATATTGTTTTAATCATTATTACAGATAATTTTAAGCTTTACAAGAAAGATACGTAAATGTGTTATCCTAATTTGTTCAGTTGTTGATATATTTGAGAGAAAACAAGAAACAACATTGCTGTCGCAACAACGACTAAATCGACTATTTTTGAGATTCGAGTTTGATGGCGTGTGCAAGCTAAACTACTAACGGAGATAAATATTATTCCAATCATTGCTTCAGATTATTTTGTGCTCTAGAAAAAACGTTTACATAGTTTGTTACGATATCTTGCTTAGTTATTGACACCCCCACTGACGCGCATGAATAGATTAACGAGATTCTCACAAATATATTTTATTATAATTCAAGATATTGATTTAAAAAAATTATCAGTTAGATAAATATTACTGTATCTTTTAATGTTCTCGAATTCGGATTTTTATTAAGAAAAAATTGTAATAATTATTATCAAATATTTCAAGTTAAATTTTTTTAACACCGAAGCTATAAGGATATAGAAGTTTTTGAATGCTTCCAAGTATTTTTCTACACTGAACGCCTGAACTGAAAGTACAAAAATTACATAACTATCAGGCCGTTCTAAAATGAAACAATTTTGGCAGGTCGGACCGTGCAGCAGTCACTCCCTATTTTCTTCTATTTTACTAAATTAAGTTTAAATGAAAAATGATAGATTGTATATAGTATATAGGGTATGTCTAAATTCTGAACGTAATAAATACAGGTATACAACGATCCGGACAGATCAACTTTGTAAGATTGCATTCGTTAAAACGCGACTTCAAAACAAATAAACAAAATTTTATCATAATCAAATTTTGAGGGTTGTTATCAAGTTATTGTCTTCTAGCCAGATGCTGTACGACAATCCTATTAACTCAGTTTAGTTCGTGCTTCGCTTGTAGGACTCTTTTTACTCTTATATAAAATACTATGTATGTATGCATAAAATTTATTAAATTCGGCATGGCAGTATTAATCATATCTGAACTTTACCTCATGACAAAATTGAAAAAGAAAGAAAATCGTATCATAAATTATAAACATATTGTCGCTATAACCTCTTCTTTTTAAGTCACATCTACGAGGGGAGATCAATAAGTTGGGTAAAAACGGTATAAGGAAAAAAAAAGAAAATAGAAGGCCAGTTTAAGCAATTAAATCGATCCAAACAACCGTTGAAATTTTATTCCATTTGTAATAAGTATTAGTAGTCGGTTTTGATATTTTTAAAAATGGAGAAACCCAAATCCAAACTGTGATACATTTTTAACAAAATGGGGTAAAAGTGTAAAAGAAATACAAAATGATATGTTTGAAGTGGACAACGAATCTTCATATTCACTGAAAACAATTTACAAGTGGGTACTGCTTTTAAAATCAGGGCAGGGGTCCTTAGAGATGATCACCACAATGGTCGTCCTACTGATGCAGTTAGAGATGAAAATGTACTGAAGGTCAAAAATTTGTAAATAAATGACAAACGTTTAACTTTCGACGTGCAATTTCGACCCGAAATTTTGGAAAGGTACGAGGCTGATCAGAGAAAAATTTTAAATAGCATTATAACCTGTTATGATACATGGATTAATTATTATCACCCCGGATCCAAACAAAAGAGTCTATGCAGCGGATAGAAAAGGGAAAACCGCCACCAAAGAAATTCAAATCTCAACCGTTCGCTGGCAAGATTATGAACACAATTTTTTTGGGATGCCGAGGGAATTCTGTTAATTGATTATCTGTGTCGTAAAGAGAATATAACAGTTACCTATTATCCAGGATTATTACAGAAATTAAAGGGAGCTATCCAAGAAACAAAGAAAGAGCAAAGTGAAACAAAAAGTATCTTTCCACGACAATGCACCAATTCGAAAGTTTCACAGGCTGCTATTGAAAAATGTGGCTTTGAAGAAATAAGTCACACACCTTACAGTCCAAACCTGGCTCCAAGCGATTCCCATCTATGCCCAAATTTAGTCAGAATTACGAAACAATTTTTTTTCTGTGGTTTAGAAAAATTAATTCAAAGAAGTACCTTGAGCTTGAAAGAGATTATGTCGAAAAATGATATTTATTTCATTAAAAACTATAGATTCCTTATTTCCTTATCCAACAGATATCAGCATTTAAAATTCAAATTTGAAATGTATCATTACAAGATTAAAATTAATTGAAAGGTTTAACCTATTTAGTTAACACTGTTTGTTCTTACAAAACTGCTTTCTTCCGGTCAACTCCATAATATATTGATGCTATTATGATAATAGCACTCTGTATATTATATGAATGTATCCGTTTACAAAGCTGCCGAATTACCACAAAAAGGTTCCATAATGTTGCATTATGGAACATAATATTATATTACGTTACATATTGCATAAATGCAATAATGTTGTTTGTGGAATGGAATAAAAATGTATTATTCAAAACAACTAAACTTTTGTTACTTACAAGATATTGTTACAAAAGAAATGGATTTGTTACTATTTCTTGCTCTTCTTTTCAACAAATAATAAACGGTGTAAAACCGGTTAAAAAGTTTCAACATTTTTGCAATTCTTCTAGTGGTCGCTAGCCTTTAATCTATAAAATTTTTGAGAAGCACTGCGATCGATCAATTTTTATTTTATATCTTTGAGTGTTAACAGAACAGATTTAACAAGCATTCGAACACTATTGGAAAGCTGTTTATTAATTATGGCAATTTAATCGTTCTGTTCTATCATAAAGGCTACATTTTGATCGATTATTTATTGGATTCTGAATTTAATGGGAAATATAATAACTCTGAACACACGGACTAATGAAAAGGAAAAAAACTCATTGTTTCAAAGTTTTTCTACAAATCGATTGACGCTGGTGTGTTGATGAAAGGTACGATTTAATTGCCGATCAGTTGTTTATGAATGCAAAAAAATTCACACAAATGAAAACCATTTTCATTAAAAAATTAACATGGAAATATAAAATGAACGAAATGCATTAAAAGTTTTATTATTAATGTGAGAAACTACGAAGTTTAAGTTTAGTTAATAACCCCTCAAGCCATTTTCGATTAGAAATGCTTGATAAAAGTTTGTTATGGAAAACGTAAAGAAAATTGCGACACTCTTAACAGAAATTTCCAAACCTTCAAGTTATGGAAATGGCTTATAAAAAATTTAGCACCACCTACTCAAAATATGTGACGAACAATAACTTGGCAATTTTAATCATTGGAGGTTTGGGTAGAGCAGGGTTCTTTTGTTAACTTTACTTGAAACATCTACCACATCCTTAATATCCTAAGGCGTTATTGGTTTCCACTCTCCTAACACCATTAATTAAAGTAGTAGCAAACACTTTGTACCTTTCAAGTTCAACTCGTGTAATACTTCGTCATCTTAATCAAATTTTGGATAACAAATTCAATTTTTAACCCCATTGTGTGTATTATCGTACCCCCTAATTTAGTTTTGGTTTCAAATTTGCGTCGGTGGCGGTGGTTAAAAAGATATCTCTCTTGTTCTGATAAAAAGAGATCATTCGTCATCAAATATTGGGTAATGCAGACGCATATTCGTGCCTGTTCTTCCTACTAATTCATCCCTGCGTCTCTGATATTCGCTAAAAATTAAAGAAAAAATTCGGTATAAATATTATATAATACAACAAAATTCCTGAAGAGAACAAACCAAACTGATTAATGTAGGTAAACGAGGAGATTAATTGATAAGAAACAATAAAAATTTCAACCTTGCTTCAAATAGCATGCAAAACGAAAATTATTCAGCATAGAAAAAGCTAATGGAATCATAATAGCAATTTTTATGGTTCGTAAATTAAAAACACGGAACTAACATAGGCAAATTTGACTGTTAGTTATAATAGACAGATTTGTGCCAAAATAATGTAAAACCAGCAAGAAACTGAATGTTTATCTAACATGCGTAATTTACCAAAGTAAGGGCTATCTTAAACAAATTATATGAAGAAAGTTAGCACCTAGTATAATTATTATCTGAACCACGAAAGAAGAGCTCTGTGACGTCAATAATTCGTCATAAATAGCTGAAGATCAGACAACTTTTTATTTTGCATATTTGTCCCTCTTACGTTAAACGATATAAGGAAAATATAATGTCATGTCGTTTCTAAGTTCATAAAATAATCACGTGGAGCTCTTCTTTCGTGGTTCGGACTGTACAAAGCAAGATTTATGTAGTACTCGTATTACAAAAAATTCAATTTAGTAACGTCATCTAGTGATCAATTTTTGAACTACCGTACACGTTTACAAAACTTCCATAAGGTTGGTGTATCTCATACAAAACAAGTCAAACAAAAGTGTGTTAAATTATTATCATGGCTAGATAACTTTCTCCAATAGAAACAATGTTTCTTAGAATTTCTATTGAAAAAAAAACCTTTGATAAATTTCTCAATAGCGAAACGAAGTTTATTGGATCCCGTTTGCGAACTTATGTATATTATAAAAAATATATAAAGTATTCTTAAAATTAATAATAAATTGGTACTCGTTGCTAAAAGCACAAAAGGATCCTATGGTTACTATAAAAAGTGTAGTATACTTTCTATATACTTTTTAATAACTAATACTTTTTTTTTACTTATTGAATTAAAATCGACACGGAAATAGGAAGAAAGATAGTAACGGAGAAATAATTTTACATTAAGAAAATTAATGCTATAAAAGAAAATCCTTTCAGTATTTTCGATGTTCAAAAAAGACTAAAGACAGTCACCCAAGTCCCTCAATTCACACGGGGGGGGGGGGGGGGACAGGTGACCTCCAAAATCTCGCGTTAAGTAAACCCATTTTTGCATTTTATTTCAAAATTTTTTCAAGGGGAGTAACCCGGGGAAATGGTCTGAGGGGGTCCCGTTAGATCTCACAACAGTTTTCATTCGTCTTCGAAAAGAGTTGATTGAGCCCGCCCCTACCTTCATATACCACGAACCCCCCCTCTGTAAAACTTGGCTATGGGGCTGCCACCATTAACAAACAACAATTTTATTCCTAAATTAAGAAGCTTTGGTCCAATAGAAAATTCGAGGCTAAAACATAATTGGAGAACCATTTTTAATTTCAGGTGAGGGAGGGGAGGGGGGAGTTTTGGAAAAATAATATTTTAAGAATCAAAATAACAGAAAATATATATTCATGTAGTGCTGAAAATATTCTAGAAAATTAATAATTAAAGTTCAGATAATGGTAAAAAACATTGTAAAAATAAATTTAAAATTTAGTATTTAGTGTCTGAAAAGTGTTTTTGTGCATTTTTTAGGTTAAACAAAGATTAAACTAAAAATACTGACATGATAAACAATAACCACGTATCTATCGATCATAATTAAAATTAGGAAATATATAGCAACTTTCAAGTGCTTAATGGCGTTGGGATTTGTAGAGGCCAGTGGGCCTCGGGGTTGTGGCGTTTGGCTGCGTGGGTGGTTTGGACCTGGTTTTTTGACTGTGGGCGACAAAAAATGCTAAGCCCGTTCCTTCAGCCATGAAATATGGTGGGAAAAATAACAAGAGGGAAACAAATATCACGCCATCTGTCGTGTAAATGTTAATGAGACGTGAAAAAATTAATTTATCAATTTAGAAGAAGATATATCGTCGCGATTCATTCAGTGTGGCCTTTAGGCCGCACAACCACGGCCAACTGGTAGTTGCAATAGACATTTTATCCATTAAAAATGAAATCCCTAGAAAGACGTCGTTGTCCCTAAGATTGGGTATATCCAAAAGCTATATGGTATGTGACGTCACAACCTGAGGATTAAATATTACCAAATAAATAAAAAAAAAATAGAGTAGAAAAACCTCACACATTAAAATTATCGAAAACGGGTCGATACATTGAAATTGACCGCTTTGGCGCCATATAAATTTTACCTAATCAAAACATCATACAAAAATTCTGAAAAATTCCATTAAGAAATTTAACAGTCACAAAAATTATGTTATAATATGAAGGTTTTTTCAAGCACATAATAAATCTTGAAGATTAAATACTGAAGTTAACAAGAGAGTTAAAAATATAAACCGGGGGGTCTGGGGGGTATAGAATACCCCCCAGCGTATCATCATGATCAAGAAAAGTAAATCAATATCATAAAACATTCTTAAGTGTTTTAAAATTAAAATTTAAAATTAACAGCCTTTGACCTCATTCTTAAATGTCTATCAGAAGTTTGTTAACGTAGATGATGTACTGGATATATTTTCTACATTTTTAGGGATAAGCGATGGTTCCGATAAAAATAAGAGCTAATTATTGAGGTCATATGCCGTCACCTTGCAGAATTAAGTGGATGGACAAAAAAAAGAAAATGTTAAATTATTAAGCTACGTACATATTAGAGAAGATTTGCGCGCACGAGAACTGTGCGGAGTCAGTAAAGATGTTCCAATGTGCACGAAACTTTGTATATTTTAGATCTCCATTTGTAGTGGTGACTTTTTTCAATTGGACGGCACAAAATTTAAAGATAAAATAAAAATATAAATTTAACGTATTTTTAAGTACTCAAAATTATTATGGGAGATAGGAGAGTGGGAGCCATTGTGATTTAACTATGGTTTTGAAATGGAATATACAGACAGAAATAAAATAAAATCACAACTTTAAATAAATAGTCAAGGTGTGTAAAAGGATATTAAAAATTTTGTAGCGTAGCCATGATAACATTTAGCACGCTACAAGTTCAACTCACTTTCATCATTAATTTCAATTATCGATTTAAGATTTAATTGATTCGATCCATATTCAGTAAAATAGAGCAACTTAATCGTTTGCTAGGAAATTTAACTGTTTACAGAAGTTATAACCAGAGCATTCCAACAACGACGTACAGGTTCGATCTCATTAGATCTCATCAGTGGCGTATAGAAGGAAAAAGTCGGATTGTGTTGAGCTCTAATAAGATCGAAACATGTATGTATATCATTGTTGCAATGCTCTGGTTGTGACTTTTTTAAATTATTGCTAAACACTTGACATATTAATTATATTAATATATTTCTATGCAGTATCCCTGTATTTAATACATTAATATTAGATTACTAAAATAATTTCAAAAAATAGTTACACATGAAAAATATTAATTATTAGTTTAATTTAATTATTTATACATAATTGTAGGAGAAGGTGGGGCGGAATGGGGGTCGGGGCGGAACGGGGGATCAGGTTTATTTGCTGATAGTAGCACTGCAGTTCGCTGCAACTCTCTATACACCTTCATTATGCATCTGTGCAGTGATAAGAACGGTCGTTGTGAATTACCAAGTGTTTCTCCTTTGTCAATTAAACACCTCCCTGAAATCTGTATAAAACTATAACTTTATGAATATTTGAAAACAAGGTAAGATATATTTCACATTACTTTTCGTTATTCCAATTTAGTCTACCGAATTAAGCGTTGTTTAAAGTGTCTTTTCACGTGTTAACATGTCTTGGAGAAGTAACATGGCTGTCGGTAACCTTGCGATGTTTGGTTTACCAACACTTGGGACACAACGGGGTAGGGCAGAACGGGGTCCTACCCCGTTTTGCCCCGACCATACTTTTATTTTTCACGGATCTAATTTCTTTTCTTTTGTGTTTGCTATATATTCACTATAACTATTCACTACAATATAACAATAGCTAGCCCTATTTTTACCAGCTTTCCGAGGTTTTCGCCTGAACATATACTTCCCATACCCAGAGTAAAGCCGGGACAAAAGCGAGTGACGAGGAATCGAGGCAAAACGGCAATCCTGACACCTTCCCCTTATAAGACTGAACTCGAAGAAGCGGCTAATAATGCTAAGAAGATCAAGGAAGCCAAAGAAAATAGACTTAAGAAAAAACTGTTCACCGGTAACGAAAAAAGGAAGGAGAATACCCAGAAAACTGTTAATAAAATAGAAAAGAAAAAAACACAGAAAATTGTTAACAAAATAGGAAAAAAAACACAGAAAATTGTTAACAAAAAACCACGGAAACAAAGCGTGGAATCAGATGAAGAAGACGATGCGACCTGTTTATATTGCAACGACTTATATTCAAAATCGAGTGAAGGCTGGATATCATGCATACAGTGTAAAAAATGGGCCCATAATTCCTGTGCCGGCATTGATACTGACGATGATGAATCACAACTCATCTGTGAACTTTGCCAGCCATAAAACATGATTTTGTTTCACCTTTTAATGAATACCCCGTTGTGCCCCATGCATGGGGCAGAACGGGATATAACCTTTTTTTTTCAAACGTTTAAAATAAAAACAAGTATTTTCATTATTTTAATTTTGAACATCGGAGATGTTAAACGAAATATTAAATAAATTTATTCACACTATAATAGATTTTTACCTCTTTATTTACACCTTTAAATACTGTCCCAACCACATCGACCCCCGTTCTGCCCCCACCTTCCCCTATATCACGTCAAAAATCAACTACGGATACATTCATTCACCTGTATATTTATTTTTCTGCTTTTGTATACAACGTTTAATTATGAAAAGTAAAGGTAGTTATTAATTTATTGACCTTCCTAATGGAGGTTGTAGTATATAATTATGTACATAATATAATAAACATATATTATATCAGTTATAGTCATTAGTCAATGATAATTAAGTGATCAATACAAACAATAAAAATCAATTTTGCAACGTTTCGGGAATATTAATCCATTATTAACTCAAGAAACTATTTTGCAAAATATCGAAAGCTATTTCCAGTAGTTTCAAAAATTTCAAAATTAACACGAAAACCTCTTTTTCTGTATAAAAATATTTGTAACAAATACACGAATAAAAAATATCAGGTGCTCTTAGCTGCTATTGTGGTCAACATAATTTCAATATTTTAATTCAATTCGTGGAGGCGTTTCGGAAATGAACATGAAAAACCTCAAATGCACCAGAAACGCAATTTTATTAATTCTATATTAATGTCTATTTCGGGTTAATTAAACCAAAGTTTTGCGTTAAATAAATTGTTCATTGTTAGTATTACACTGATTGACAAATTACATGAAATCTAGTTTGTTACACTGGTACTGTGGTAAACATATCGGAAAAAATATGATTAATCAGGGAGAATATGTAATTCAGCAATGTAGAATAAATAGAAGGAAAATCTACATTCTTGACTCGGTTTTTTATAACAACATAAATGTACCATATGAAAACTTCGTTCAAATGGATTTTTCTTCGATTTCTAGAGAAAATAGAAAAAGCGTAATTGGAAATTAATCTGTAGTCTAGTAAATTCTAAGGTATTTTTAATAACCGATTAAGGAAAACCGGGTGAATAGACGCCGTCAAATATTTACTAACTACAAGTAAACAATATATATTATATAATTCATCCAACAAGATATAATTTACTATGTCCACTTTTTTTTAATTTCGTTCCACTGTGTGGAATCGATAGATTTACTAAAAACCACTCCAGACATACTCTTGGAACCATTGACCAACATCTTTAATAACTGTTTACATGGAGAAAACCGTTTTAAATCATCTTAATTTAAAAAGGGGCGGAGTAGATGAAAATCTTCCGATACAGAGGCATAAGCTCAATTGCACGCTAACATAGAAGTCTTGAAAATTAGTATAGAGGAATGCATTAACTGTTATTTTCCTCCCCTAGAAAGTTTTAACATTTAACATCCAAGCTGAGGTCATCCAATTTTGAAATTGTAACTGCATGCTAACGAAACCGCAATATAGGTCAATATTATACTCGCGACGCCCGGCTCGATTGAGTTAAAGGTCAACCATTCTTCTTCCAAGTACAAGAATATACTATTGATAAATTAATAATAAATAAATCACATGAATGCAAGAGAAACGTGTGAGCAAGGAAGATAGGGATGTTGTACTCAAGCGTTTGGGTGGCGATCAGCCTATGTCGCGTTTGACGATAGTTTTTAGCGAAGATTACGTTAACTTTTGCAAATTTTGGTTCATTATGGGGATCAATTGTCGACTTATGGGGATCAAGTCGATGACTTTAGTTTGTTAAAATCCTGAGGAAATTAAATTGGAAACCTTATAGTAATTTTGGGAGGTTATGTTGTATCTATGAGAAGTAAGATATATGCAATATCGATTTATATCCTTCCTGTAAATGATGGAAGATTGTTGGCTGCGCCATGTAATTGCGAAGATTTTGATGAACATTTGCAGTCGGGTAAGAGTTCAACGAGTTCGTTTGGGTGTGAAGTAGGCGACGTGTGATTTAAGTACAGTGGTGGTATTTACAAACGGGTTAAATTCATTAAAAATTTTTATTGTTATAAACTCTTGCGCTGTAATAAATTTGTTCGGAGTCTCCAATAATTATATGGGTGGTGTTAGAAGTACAACCAAGTTATTTTTATGCCTAAATTTGGTCTTCATTTGTTTGTTTGACTGTGCTTAACTTTGAAATTTTGAGAAACATGGTCTCAAATTTGTTTTGGTGTTGGATAAAATTTGAGTTGTGCGATCTTTTTTAGGAAACGCTATTTACTTGCCAAATGCATAGCTCGGAAGTATGGGTAGTAAATACCATGAACAAGAGCAAACTAAGACTTTTGGAGGGATAGTTGTGCCGTCTGCAGATTAGAACATATACGAAACGAAGATATTCATCAGCAAATGCACATAGAAGGCTTACTAATAGATACAGTTAAGATAATAAGATTGGGGTGGTTCAGAAATCATGCAGCGAATGGGAGATTATGAATAGGCAAAGACAATATGGAACTGGATTTCAAGCTTTAGGGAAAATCGAGGAAGACCAGCAAGAACGTGAGCACAGAGGTGGCATATGTGATGGAAGTCAAAGGACTACAAGATGAGGACTCAAATAATAGAGAGGAGTGGAGAGGAAGATACGAGATACGGTTGTGCCTGTAAGGCACTCGTCTGTATAAATATATATTGAAGTGTAATTTCCCCTAAGATGTATCATTTATTTAAAATCAGATACAGCATTATCCTGCATTGAAATTCCAGCCACACGCTGTGGCGCGAATATATTTTACCATAAATTTGGGTCCTTAGAACTATTTCGATGGAGTAGACGCAATATTGGTCCAGTTTAACACGCGACGCTCAGTGTGGTCCATAAGATCGATATTGACCGTTTGAACAAATAATGGTTTTCTATTGGTCAGTTAACTGAAGGGTCCTTGAAATAAAGTTGATAATAATGGGCGTAAGGCAAACAAATCATTCCATCTCATGGTCTTAACATAATCCAAAACTCTTTCTATTCTAATCAAATAATTGAAGGGCCTAGTGGAAAAAGTAGTTAAGTCACTTTTTTTTCAATTTGTAGTTGAGCACATTTTTACATTGCGGCATTTATTCTCTACAAATTAGTATAAAAATCAACAAATTGAAAAAAAAGTGACTTAACTACTTTTTCCACTAGGCCCTTAAATTCTTCTCAGATGTGCATAAAAATCTTTGCACGAATGTCTCAAACTATTATACATTGTTGGACTCAAAAAGACGGTCATCAGCTTAAGGAGTTAAATGGATTGATGCTAATGCTGAATACCTGGTTCGACTCCGGACTCAGTAAAAACTTTATTCTGACCATCTCCACTCGAGAAGCCAATGGCAAACCAGCGAGGTACCTGTCTGGGTACAGCCTTTCTGGAGATGGAATGTATGCACTTCCAGCGATATCCCGTGTTAAGCAGTAAGTCCCCTTATGTGTGTGACAATTCTTCAAACGCACAACACACACATAAAAGAGAGGCCGCCAATGCCTGGTAGGGCACCCTAAGAAGAAGAAGGACTCAAAGAGTGATCATTAAATTAGACCAACTCTGAAAATTAGTGTAGTCTTCCGCTAAACGGACCGTTAAAACTCGATGTGCTGATCGCAATTTAAGTGCCCCAATCGTGCAATTGGAGCCGCTTATATAAGATATAAATTTATCAATACCAATTTCTTCTACACGTAAGAAAGCAGATGGTCGATTTTATTAATCATACCAATATTAGCGAGAGCAACATGAAACAACCTTGCGTTCTGTCTCATTTAGCTCAGGATGAGCAAGAAAATTTAACGTTTGGCTGCAAATTCAAAAGTAGGATGGTGCTAGTTTGGGTGTCAAATATTGAAAACATCACCAGGAGGAAAATTACATTGCAATATATTGAAATGTTATTTTCTTCTTTGAAATATTTTCTATATTTAATATCCAAGCTGCGGTCGTCCAAATTTTAGACCCATCGCAAAAATTTGCGGGACCATTATAGCCCAAATGAAGCAGAACACAATGATGATCCATGGTTCACTCGCAAAACCGGTGCGATGGATAAAAATCGACCATCCTTTTGTTTACTTATAGTTACCGCCATTATTAGATTCAAATTGATGAATATACATTTTATAATAATTATTGTACTGGATTTTATTAAATTGTGAATATGTAAAATAATTGAGCTGTTTGCTTGTTTAAGTCGGGCGTAGCGCGGTATATAGTGAGCGGAGATGGCTTGACCTCTTTCATCGGGCGCTTGAAAAACTATCTGCATTTCACTTCTGCTAGTAAAAAACTTAAAAGTGAAAAAACTCTACTTCCCATCGTTAAACATACCGGCCATTTCTTAATCGTGAACTTGAACTGACTGATAATTTAACCTGAATGATGACATCTTCTCGTCTGAATGATTGAAACCTTGACCTGAAAAAACAAGGCGCAAGGTAGCAGCTGTAAATCAAGTTCGAGAACAAAACATAATTGTAATCCTCGCTTGGTGGCTCAATAATATTTTATTTAAATTTAGAAACCACTGAGACTTAGAATGCAACAATATCTCATTGTCAAACGTGAAAAAGGAAGTTTCAGGCAGTGACCTAGTTGGTGATGTCAGAATGTGCGTCTGCATCTGGCGGTTGACCTAACCTGGTAAGAATTTGCAGCTACAGTTCTATAGCAACAAAGCACAATCGCATTTTAAGCTATGCGACTTATGGCCACTTTACACGAGGGGATTTTTTCATGCGATCGATCGCCGCGCCATGTTTAGCGCCTCGTGTAATACAAAATCGCTCATGCGATTAGTCCCTGCAACTTGGCGCACGTGCGATTTCATGAATTAGAACTTGTTCTAATTTCATGCGATTATTTACTAATCTGAATATATAAGGTAGTATATTTTCAAGTTGACACTAGAGGTTGGTATTGTAGCAAATACGTCATTTATTACAAAGTCGCCTGAATATAAATGCCTCGTGTAAAGTGACAATGCGATAGGTCGCAGCAACCTGGCGCATGCGAAAAATCCCGGCAACAAGTCGCGGCGATCGATCGCATGAAAAAATCCCCATGTGTAAAGTGGCCATTAGCTATACGTATACAGAATTAAGTCGCAGCGCAAAAGTTTGAATAAACCAATTTATTGTTATAATGTAAATACTTGCAAATATTTGAAAGTAATTTTTACTTTTTAGATTGACTTTTCCGCTGGCTTCCACTAGGCTTGACGAATTCCTAGTTATAATTGATTATTAGGTGAAGTACAGCGACGCACAGTGGGGCAAGAGAGCTAAAACGTGCTATTAAATCAAATACCGTTTGAATGGATTTCTAAGTTGGATATATACTTTCAGGGTTGTTAGTAGTATTTAAAAAAATCGATAGATACAATTTTATCATATTCTTTAACCGAAAAACAGCTTATTTGGTTTAGCAACAAAATTTTTTTAGATCGCCCTGTATGAATTGCTTCGAAAAATAAATCTAAATAAAATGTTTTCTTTCGTGTTTTTGAAATTCCCTTTATTAAAAATAATATAAAAATAAAAAGTATTATTAATTTTTTATTAATTAACGCTTACCGAAAACAAAATTAATCTACAAAATCTCCGAATATGTTATCATCATAATCCTCATCATCTTCACTGTTATCGTAATCATTATCCCGATTACGAATGACCATGACCGTTGGAGATTTCAATAATCCTAGTGCTTCTTTCGGAATGTGTTGGATTTTTCTCTTTTCTAGTTTTCGTTTGCTAGTGATTACGGGATCGGAACTCAATAAAAAAAAGTTAAAAATATCAGTATTATCCTTTAAATTTTTTTGGACCACCCTATATGAATTATTGCTTCCGAAAATGAACAAAATTGTATCTAGCGAAGAGATTAGTAAAATTTAGTACAATATGTTTAAACGCGACTGTTTTCTTATACTCAATACCCATTAGGGATAAAAAATTAAAGCTCAATATGCTTTAAAACATAACCAAAAAGCCCAAAAACTAATTAAACTTCAGATTTCAACAATACCGTTCCGTAGCGTACTTTTATAAATTACATGCTCTTTAATACAAGTTTAGAATTACTACTACTACTACTACTACTACTAAGTCGTATTGTTCGTTTCCGAACGTCGTGACCCATCTCTTTCTATGCATGTGATGTGCGTTCCAAGTGTTTTCACATACATAGAGGACCTACTTGTTTAACGTGGGCTCCGAACCACGGGAAGTGTAATACACTTCATGTTGAGATGGGCGCTCTTGGCAAATTACCTCGGTGGTGTGCCATTGCCTTCCGAGGAGAGACGGCCAGAATAAAGTTCTTACCCTGCCCGGATTCGATCCGAGCGTTTCGCATTAGCAGTAGACGCACTTAACTGCCAAAGCTATGACAATCTCTTAGAATTACTAAAATGTCACAATATACTTCAATTTCAAAGTTTCAAACTAAATATTTCAATTCTTAAAAATGCTTCCGGTAGAGAAAAATCGCGCTAATCCGGGTCACGGGGAACGCACCGAAAATTTAGTAGTGTTCTAGTGTGCGTGGGTTAGTGGTGTATTCATACATTATGGACAGGAATCTCTAAATTGCATTTAATTTTTTCATTTAATAGCACGTTTTGGCTCTCTTGCCCCACTGTGCGACGTAAAAAATATAAAAAGATCAGCGACGTTAAAAAGTCACCGAAAAATTTTTTCTATGGGATCATGGGATCTACCCATGACAGTACTCTGTATACTCGAAGCAAGTTTAAAACTAAAAAATAAAGTTTTGTCAGATTCCGTAACGAAATTAACATTGGCAAGCAGACTTGCCTCCTTGGGTCGGCCCGCAATAATTTAATCAAACGGAACTACTCCGTTTAGAATTCTAACTGCAATTTCATGAAAACCACAAATAGTCAACAAAAAGCAACCCATATGATTGACTAAATAAATCAGACATTTCTCTATTAACAATCGCTATTATTCCGTTTGTTATAACGGAGCGCTTCATTGTTGGAAAGGGTCTATTAAGAGCGTAGTTGGTTTTACGATATTTATTCATGAACACCTATTCAAAGTAAAAGGAAACACAAGAACTAGCAAACTAATAATGTTAGTTTCATGTTCCGGTTACTTAAAGTAACACCGCTTGTTCTCCTTTCATTATTATTGGTTCGGAGATTTCAATGCTACTGCTACATTAAAAACAGAACAATACCATTATATTCAATATCGAAACGTTAAATGATATTATGAAAATGGATAAAAAAAATTCAAACTATCGAGAACTTCAAATTTATTGTTTCGTTCTGATAACAACCAAAGGCGTTTTTTTTAATTATAAATTATTCAGACCGTATATTTCACCATACGCATCTACTTTTGCCAATATATAATTAAAATACATCAATTCGAGCTTCGCTTTAAACTCCCCATGCGGTAAAAATGGAGGCATATGGGACTCATCGGGAGGAACATTTCTTGACGTATAAAGAATATCCTAAAATTTTAAATAAATAAACCGTAAAATTTCTTTCTCGACTTACTTTTTTCCAAAAACAGGTTGTGAAGTTTCCGTACCGATTAATACTTTTTAATCCCAATGCATTTGCTTCAAACACCTTGCACATGTTAACCTGGAAACGCAATGGAAATAATCGATACTGATTACTTGCACGTTTGTAGCCTTGCACTACAATCTATAAAAATATTAATGGAATAATTAAGATGAGTTGAAAGGTTTTATACGTTACTTCAACTTTGTTATCGAGATCAATTTTGGACCATAGAGTGAAATTTAGGGTTGTCATCGTGCGGTTGTATTTGTGACCAATCATATTGAAGTCATGCATGCAACTCTTGTTGAAGTACGTCACTTGAGATATTATATTTTTTATTTTATAATCCGACTGATGAAACTACAAAAATAAAATAATTTTAATTACAATAATAACAATACAAAATTAGAAAAGTGTACCACCCCTCCCTAAACTAAACATGATACTGCAACAAAGTGGAAATTTTCACAAAACTCAGGTAGGTACATACAATATCATGGCCAGTGTTTAGATTACATTAAAAAACATTTTTTCTCCAGGACAAAGAAAAATTATACCTTTCTTTGCGATTAATCGTAGCGAAACTCAGCAATTCTGGTACAATCTACATAATATATAATTAAAGTAACTTGTTATAATATGCACCAAACGTAAATGTTTTCGACGCATGTTATATCAATCAGGTTACTTGTTTTCGGACGATGTTATTTTAGGTTACTAGTAAATTTTTAGCGCATTTTGTAATTTAAAATTTACTTTCAATTTAAAATTTGATTTGTTACTATTGGAAATGAAAGTATAAACAACATACAATGTTTATTGAAAAAACGCATGTTAAAACGCCTGAAGTAGGAATGTGAACGCCCACATGCAAATACTATCAGTTGCTAAGTTGCTAGAAAGATAAGTAGCATGACGTAAGCATTTGTTTAATGCAGAAGTGAATTACATTACAAATTATTATAATTTACTATTACTTTTATTATTTTGGTACAGTTTTCATTTTTAATTCGGCAGGGGCCTTGTCCTGGAGAAAAAGTTGAATACTTTTTTCAACAAAGCAGCAATTCCTTGGTGCAGTGAATTTTTGTTTAATGATACATTGAATATCTTCATTGTATTCATAACAACTTTGGGTTCAAAAAATAATTTTAAAAATTATAAAATTATTACCTTTGAGAGAAGATCAATACCGTAGACGTAGTGCAAGAACACAAGACTTTGAAGAATTGCAAGCACTTTAATGCACTGATACATCGAAATGATTTTATATGGTTCACGATAGGTTCTGATACTAACAACAAAAAAATATATCCTAACTTTATAATATAGCATAACCTTGTATTCTAAAAATATAACATCAAATAATAATTGAGGATTTCTAATGAGATCCTTTATGCACTGCAGATTTTTCACGTTTGACTCGCTATAGAATACTGTCACATTAATAAAAATTAGTATGCGAGTCGCCTAAGAAAATATGCAATTAATAGTATGAACTCATTGAACTCGCAGAAATAATTAGTTAACGGAAAATAGATTGATTTGCAGATGGTGCATAAATAAATGTGGGGACAGGAAGTCTTCTTTGAAAGTAATTAAACAAGGAATAAGTTAGTGACCTGTGGGTGTGATACGAGTGACAATCAAGTGCAAAGGAACGAGCCGACCATGGTCCTAATAAGAAGGCTTCATCCTCTATTTATAATGTAAGATTTAGTTTATAAGAATTAGTTTAAGGGTATATGTAAATACTAATCATGAAGGTGTAAATAAATGTATAAACTCCAAATAAGTTTAATTTCAAGAAGAAAAGATCCCGCTCACGAATAAATCGTGACATATACATTAGTGATAATGATAACGGATATGAGTCTTCGGGTTAGACAAGCTGCAAAACACTGCGTCAAAGCAAAATTTTGCTTATGGAAATTTATATGGTGGTTTTGTTCAAAGTGAGTTATTTCGTTTAATTCCAAGTTTTGAGTAATTCTAATCGCAGCGCTTGGGTAGGCAACGTAGGCCTAAAGGCAGCCGGTAGATCTGCCACCATGTATTGTGAGCAGAGACGTAGAGCAATGTAAATTTCTGTGGTCGTTAGATTGCGGAACGTCAAGCAAGGTTGCTAGCGGTATGCACTCGAATGGGTAACCGCATACTGACCAATTTAAAAATAACGCCTCTGCACTGGTCGCTGTTCCCCTATCAACCCGCATTTGACCAGTGTAGTAGGGTACTGTCAGACCCTCCACCTTCGTTAATGTTATGCAACTGAAACCGTCTTGAATAATTTGAGAGCAAATCGCTCATACAAAAAGGATTTTAGGCCATTTTTGGGAGGGGGGTCCATCTATAGCTGCTTCACTGTTCATTAATCCAATAACACCTAATGAGATTGTTGAACTCATCAACGATGTGTGGAACTTCAAGTCAGAGAACATCTCAGGGATTTCAGTGAGAATAGTGAAAACGATCCCTCAGAAAATTTCTGAGTTTTTTTCGAGGACAATAAACATATGTTTTTAGATGGAGTCTTTTCAGATCTCCAGAATAATTCACTGTTTAAAGAAAAACTACCTCCTAAGTGACACACACCATGCCTACAGAGGAGTTCGTAGTACCTCGACTGTATTGAAGGAAATTTTGCATCACATCTTTAGGGCAAAGGACAGATGATTAAAAATATAGATGATATGCTGTGATGTGAGTAAGGAATTTGATGCTGCGAGTCACTCAATACTTTTGGATAAGTTGCAGTACTTCGGTCTACAAGGAATATCCCACAAATTATTTTACTCCTAACTCTCTGAGAGTTGTCAAAAAATAGTATGGTAGGGTGAGATGTCAGCGCTGAGGAGGGTTCAGCATGGTGTAAGTCAGGGCTTGGTGATTGGGCCGATTTAGTTTCTTGTTCATATAGATGCCTTTTTGCAGATGACACCGCTTATCTAATCGAGGGAAGTAGCAATAAAGTTTTAACACAGAAAATCGAAACTAAATTATTGGAATTTAATTAAACGCTTTCTGAATATCAATTCACAAATCTGAATTACAGTTGACGATTTCTGAATTACTGGTGTAAAAGGTGTAGTGTGAACTGTGCGAAATTGAAGAATTTTTAACGATCAATGCGAGGATAAATTTCTATGAAACAACTTGTCCCTGTATCAACCTACCCCACCCTCGCTTATAAGTATACGATCGCTTCTAAGTACCATAACTTGCAAGCAAAAATTTATTACAGGGTAAAAAAACAAACTTATGGATTTATACATTCCTGAATTACCCCTTTCGCATTTGTATAAAATATGAAAACTTCCTTAGAATTTAATAATTTTGCAGTACATATTCAACTTTTGTTGCAGTTTATTTATTTAAAAATTTAATTTTGACAAATTAATTTAGATTTTATAATTGCTACGACTTGGGATAATCAAAGCATTTTAATTATCACTTTTACAAAAAACAAACTACAAGCTGATTACTGAAATTCATTAACTAGATGAATATGAGATTTGAAAATTTTCATTAGCGTATCCTTGTAACAGTAACATGCGAAACGATAATTATTAACAGGAAATAAACAAAAACGTTAATATTCATAAAGATTTACATAAATTGTTAGCTAAAACATTAAATCTCGTGACATCGTTTATTAAAAGTAACACTGATGATAGATTAAAGGACTTGCCCAAAATAGCGTATGCAATAGGCAATATTTAATGAAATGTCGAGAAAATATTCAACAAACACACAAAGAATTTTCTGCCTTTTGAGCGGAGAAACATTAAGTTATTGGTGCTTCTAAATATTACCCCACCCCATAATGTTTTACTAAAAGGAAACATAAAGTAATATACTTTAAAAGAAACTGAACTTCCATTATTTTAAAGTATACGATCTGAATGTATGACTTTCCTTACAAAAGAGATCCGAATAACAGACAGCAGACAAAGCGGGCTCAATTTGATAACATTTCGAATTTGCTTGGAGTTATCTCTACGAATACTTTGATTCCTGTTTGATGGGTTAATCCATTATTTGAAAAATATCAACTGAGTCAGTGTGGTGGTACTTCGAGATAAAACCTCGCTTTTGTTATAACGCCGAACGTTGACCTGCAATTTGAATTGAAAGTCGTCTTTAAACTGAGTACTACGTACATTTTATATTATGTAACGTGTGTAGGTTGTAGAATCGTTGAAGTTTGAATAAAAACCCGATGAAAAAAGCTATAAAACCATTTAATGAACAGAGATATCAAATAAATTCAAAAGACTCCCGTTAAACGTAAAATAAAATGAATTTTAATATGAAAAAAATTAATTATGGCGCAGAATTTAACAACAAAAACTGATAACCCAAATGTCAATAAGCTAATTTGGTTGCTGGAGTTGTAATTTCTATATTTGTTCCCTGAAAATATATGACGGTTACAAGAAATTGAGTAGAAGTTTACAATAGGAAATTTAATTTCCTACAAATTTCGTTCTATTAATTTTTAACGTTCGAATGAGTATTTCCGGGATATCAGCGAGAAACCAAGTGTAGGTCGTCTTCTGATGGCTATTTATTTGCAGAACTCATAGCAAGTTTGTTGCTGTTTTATTTATTTAATGCATAATAGCAAGTTTAATAGCAAAACACTAGCTGGCATACAAAAATGCACGTTTAAAAAATTTTGTTTTTCAAAGGTTACCAATTTATACTGCTTTAACTCCATAAAAATTAGTTTTACATGAATTAGGAACACATGTATCCTCCTGTTAAAATTATTTAAATTTTCGATGAAACTTCACTAAAACCAGAAAAAAATATTGTAAGTCTAAAATTTGACTTAACTGTGTACGTGAATCACTGTTGAACAAAATAGTAAAACTTCCAAGACTTCCAACGTCGCCTTAATTGATTTTTGTCTTGTTTAGTATTCCACCCAAAACTATTAGGTTTTGATTCAGAAAGAAAAATTGTAATTCTGGAAAATAATTCAAATATCCCTAATTAATACATGTTTGAACAATAAACTAAAATTCCCAAGACGTCAAACTCCGGCTTCGTTGATTTCTTCCTTCCGACCATAACATTGAGCTTTTGACTCAGAAAAAATAGATTGCTAATCTGAAAATTTATAAAAATCAATAAATCTAGTGGATCGAATGTAATAAATCGGAAAGGAAAATAAGGATTGCAATTTAAAAAAATTTACAACGATGTCATAGCTCAAAAGAAAACATGACACACAAATGGGGTGGTCAGAACAGGAGTGAATCAAGTCCATTTTTGTGATTTTTGGAGTTATGGTTCCTATGCGTCCTAGTTCATAATTTACTTCAGTGCAAAAGTAGATCAAGTCACATTTTGTTCGTTTTGTTCTCCTATGTAACTTGTTTACTTTCTTTACTTACAAGAATATATAAAGATCAAAATACTTTAAGTTGCGATAATTCATTAACAGCATTTATGGACTTGATTCACTTCTATTCTGACCACCTCAAATGTCAATGACAGAAGAAAGTTACACTTCAAAAAATAAGGATGACGTGTTCGAGGATTTTCTGGGAAAATCCCTCTAAAATTTTTTATCGAATTTGTACAAAACTTTAAGAGTTCACTATTATATTGCTATGATATTTAACAAATATTTTATTTACAATATTGAATTCAGCTTCGCGTTGGTTCGCTAATTTAAATCTGATATGATATTTAACAAATAATTTAATTTTTATAACTTGAATTGTTTGAAATTTGAATTGAATTTCAAATGAAATAGACCCTTTTTATTTTAAGCTTAATGGTTATATTGAATAACTTTTTATATCGTACATGAAAATGTTACAGAGAAATTGAAATTTTATAAGTTTCTTTACAACAATTTTTTTAGCCTAGTTAAATATTTAAAAATTTTTATGGTTTCTATTAGTCGACACAAAAATGATATATTCGAAAATCTCATGGTACCTGAAGCTTTTATTATAATTAAATGTTATTCTACCAAAAATTGTAAAATGTTCTTCTTTAAAAGTTGATGTTTTGCTAAGTTTTCTCTTCGGTTGGTGTTTAGATGTTGTAATATTAAATTTGTAGCGTCTTCCAATTTTTGTGCTCGTCCACTTTACTTGCCATAAAGGCAATGAAAATTTTTTGTTATAGTTTATACTTTGAATTTAATGTTATCAATACTTTTTTTTATTTACTTTCTTAGTTTCTTTCATTAATTTTCTTAAATTTTTAAAGCGCTTCAATGATTTAAATCCTCCTCGTAGGGAGGATCTCCATATGTTTATTTTATATGCATCAGGCACCGCACTGCGATTTTATTAAAGTTTATTAGGATTCTTTTCATTCTGCTCATAAAGAAAAATATTCGAGGCAGAAGACAGGATTTACAGAGAATGATGTGGAACCGGGGGTTGCAGAGTATAGAATAACCCCCCCCCCCCGGTTCACATGTAATATTTATTCTTCACTAATTCACCTTCACTTCACCTCAATATTTAGAGGTTAAATTAAGAATAAAGCAAGCATAAACGAATGTGTTTTCCGGGAGGTATTCCATTTTCACCAGAACCCCCAGCCTCGAAATTTATGATGTACAGGTAAACTGTAGATATAATTAATATAGGATTTTATTAAAGTCTATAAGGATTCTTTTTATTCTGCACATAAAGAGAGATATACGAGGCCAAAGACAAGATTGAGAGAGAATTATGTGGAACCGGGAGGTCTGAGGGGTATGGAATATGGGGGTATTCCATACCTCCCAGATCCCCAGTTACGAAAATTATTATTGTCTACAGGTAGGCACTCGGTATAATTAATATAAAATTTTATGAAAGTCTATTAGGATTCTTTTCATTCTGCTCATAAAGAAAGATGTACTAGGCAGAGGACAGGATTTAGTAAGAATGAACGGGGGGGGGGGGGGGGGGTTATGGAAGGGCGTCCGCCTGGAATACCCCCAGGTACACATGTTATATTTATTCTACAATGATTTTGCCGCAATATCCTTTTCGCATTGGCAACAGGTGGCACAAATAGGGCGAAATGGAAAAGTATGGGAGAGGGCTCTATGTCCAGCAGTGAGCGAAAGATGGCTGAGAAGAAAAAGATCCTTTTCGCATTGCATTTTGTATTTCTATAATTTAGAGGTTAAATTTAGAATCCCAATGATTTAGAACCGGGGTGGTCTGGGGAGTTGGGAATACCACCCAGGTGCACTTGTATTATTTATTCTTCTTTGATTCTACCGCAATATTATAAACACATGTGTGTACATGGAGGTACACGGTCCAGAAAATGATTGTCTACAGTTAGGCACCTGGTATAATTAATATACGATTTAGCGAGAATGATTTCGAACCGGGGGGTCTGGGAGGTATGGAATACCACCCAGGTACACATGTAATATTTATTCTTCACTGATTTTGTCGCAATATCCATTTCGAATTGCATTTTGTATTTTTATAATTTAAAAGTTAAATGTGGAATCTTAATGATTTAGAACCGGGGGTTTGGGGAGTATGGAATACCCCCCAGGTGTACTTGTATTATTTACTCTTTATACATTCTGCCGCAATATGATAAACAAATATTATAAACACATGTGTGTACCTGGGGAGTACTCCATACCCCCCAGACCCCCCGTCACGAAAATGATTGTCTACAGTTAGGCACTTGGTATAATTAATATACGATTTAGTGAGAATGATTTTGAACCGCCATACCCCCCAGGTACACATGTAATATTTATTCTTCACTGATTCTGGCGCAATATTCTTTTTGCATTGCATTTTGTATTTTTATAATTTAGAAGTTAAATGTGGAATCTTAATGATTTAGAAGCGGAGGGTTTGGGGAGTATGGAATACCCCCCAGGTATACTTGTATTATTTAACTCTTCATTGATTCTGCCGCAATATGATAAACAAATATTATAAACACATGTGTGTACCTGGGGGGTACTCCATACCCCCCAGACCCCCGGTCGCAAAAATGATTGTCTACAGTTAGGCACTTGGTATAATTAATATAGGATTTAGTGAGAATGATTTGGAACCGGGGGGTTTGGGGGGTATGGAACACCCCCCAGGTACACGTGTAATATTTATTCTTCACTGATTCTGTCGCAATATACATTTTGAATTGCATTTTGTATTTTCATAATTTAAAAGTTAAATGTGGAATCTTAATGATTTAGAACCGGGGGTTTGGGGAGTATGGAATACCCCCCAGGTTTTTTTTCCTGTTTCCCCATTGGGTTAAACCACCCAACGGGGGAATATATTCTGCCATTGGATACAGACATAAAGTTAAAACTAATTAATTGACATATGTAATTAATGTGATATAAACGCAAACTTATAACTAGGGAAAAATGGGAACACTTATTTGGTAGAACTTTTAAAACTTAAATCGATAAAGCTTGGTAACGAGAAAAAATTACACAAGCACATATCAAGGCAAGAGATTGACTGTCCCTGCCCTGTATGTGTTTAGTGTTGGTGTTTTAATCTGTAGATATGAGTCAAGGTGTAAGCCATTCGCCAGAACGAGCGAATGAAAGATTAGAAAAACGAAACCCTTCAATATTCGAAGTTGGTATGAGCTCAAGCTCAGGGAGGAGTATTAAAATCTTTAAGAGTTGAAATTATATGTTTTATGAAGGTGGTGAAAGAAATAACTAAGGAAGGATGTTTAAGAATTTGAAGGAGGTCGAGTGAGGATACAGAGTAGAAATTACAGAGAGTAAGATGCTTAAAACGGGAAGATACATAGCGTGGGCAATCGGACAACAAATGGTGTAGACTTCTTGAATCGCAAGGACACACATCAGTAGGGCAGATCTTAAATCTAAGTAGATACTCGCGCGAATACGAATGTCCCGCCAATATCTGCGTCAATTCAAAAGAGGTGTCGAAGGAACCTCGGAATAGTCGAACATCTTGCAGTGTAGGCAAGTACTGCCGGGTGGTTGAACCTTGAACGGCGTTAATGTACTCAGAATTCCAAGTACTTGCCAGTTCAAGGCGAATCACCCTTCTTGCGTAACTCAGAGGGAACTGGGTGGATGCCAGGCAACTGTGCGACACGGCCGCATCTTTAGCACATAAATCTACAACCTCGTTCCCTCCTATACCACAATGAGCCTTTACCCACACGAACTTGATGGTCAACTCGTTCCTCAGACGGAGAAGAGAACGATGGATGGAAGTGACCAGGGGTGAAGTACAGCTTCTGTCGCTGATGGAAACAAGCGAAGATAGGCTGTCGGAGAGGATACACGCTGAGTGTACTCTCCTGGGGGAGATACAATTCAGGGCAGCGTCAATCGCATATAGCTCGGCCTGATAAACACTTCAAGTATCGTGTAAGCAAGCGATACTTGTGTGTTTCAAGCCGAGACTCGTGGTATATAACGATTGCAGCGCCGACCTCCCCGCCTTCCAGCTTGCTACCATCAGTAAAAATAGCCACATCCACCCCGTCACAAATTCGATCCCATACCACCTCCCCCCCCAGACCCGCGGTCACGAAAATGATTGTCTACAGGTAGGCACTTGGTATAATTATTAATATAAGATTTTTTGAAACGGTTTAATGAGAATGATTTTGAACCGGGGAGTCTGGGGGATATGGTATGGAATACCCCCCAGGTGATTTTAGGAATTTTGTGCGCCAGTATTTGTTCGACAAACACTTAATCGACAGCATTTGTTCGACACGGAATTTTATTCGACATGCATTTGTTCGACTACACATTTATGCAAATGAGCATTTGTTCGACATGGAATTTTATTCAACATACATTTGTTCGACTCAACATTTATGCGAATAAGCATTTGTTCGACTCAACATTTATGCGAATAAGCATTTGTCCGACCCATGCGCAAAAGATTTTGAATTGCTTTTAAGGCAACTGGATTGGTCGTCCTATTCGACGTAATAAACG
This sequence comes from Podabrus alpinus, assembly GCA_932274525.1. Lineage (NCBI taxonomy): Eukaryota > Metazoa > Arthropoda > Insecta > Coleoptera > Cantharidae > Podabrus > Podabrus alpinus. Next base: position 64,991,988 of record OW026456.1, on the reverse strand, counting down.
TAGGTCTCCACGTTTGTCTATGTAAATATGGAATTGAGCGTTTCCAAATACGTCACAGTGTTTCGCGGCAGGCTGTCAAGCTGCCAACGAACTGATTCAAATTTGTGATAAATCGTGTTTTTTGGTGGTGAAAATTGAATTTTTTTACATTTTATAAACCGTAGAGAGTGTCGTGTAAAATTATTACTGTAAGTACTTCCGTTTATTTTATTTGCCGAATTAATCGTAAACCTAACCTAAGAATTTTACACACATAAAAGTGTTCGTGACGTCACATGGAATTGCTCCATTGCTATGAATCAGTGGAACAGGGCTTGCCAAAAACAAATAATTCCATCGAGGGCTGGCATCGTGGTTTCCATTATCAAATGTCGGCCGAACATCCTAACATATGGAAGTTTGTGACTGCTATAAAACGCGAGCAAAGTTTAAATGAGCTTCGAATTGAACAGTACCTTGGTGGTCATGTTCCACCTCGTACAAAAAAAAATATAAAGATAATGCCGAGAGACTTGCTCGTGTTGTGAGCAATTTTATGTCGAATGAAAACGAAACTCAGTATTTGCGAGGCGTGGCTCACAATATAGCATTTTAAATTCCAAGGCATATAATGTTAGGTTAGGTACTCATAAGAACACCAAATAAAAATTATAATTTATAAATAACATAAATATAAAAACTATAAACAATGATCATTTTTTGAACAATCACATAAATAAATCACGATTTTAATTTCTAAAATTGTATACAGTGTACCCATGGCATTGTAATTAACTTTACGCGGAGATTTACTTGTTTTTAATTAGTTTTCTAAAGAAGTATCAAAAACTAACACTAACCTAACGGCAGATCCACCTCTTCGCGGCAGATCCACCTCTTTGCGGCAGATTTAACTTTACGCGGAGATTTGTTGTTTTTAATGTCGAACAAATCGTCGGCTTACTGCCAAAACAAGATAACTCCATTTTTGGACAAAATGAGTTATATACATGATTGCATTCAAATAAGTGCAAACTACATTTTGACAAAACCTGATAACTGTAAGTCAAATATTAAAGGAGTATTAAGAAGTTCATTTTTAACTATTGTTAACTTGTTTATGGTGAATCAAACTTTAAAATCAGTTTTACACAAAACTATCATTTTGGAGTTATCTTGTTTTAGCAGTAAGCCGACGAAATGCATGTCGAATAAAATTCCATGTCGAGCAAATGCTAATTCGCATAAATGTTGAGTGGAATAAAATTCCATGTCGAACAAATGCTTATTCGCATAAATGTGTAGTCGAACAAATGCATGTCGAATAAAATTCCGTGCCGAACAAATGCTGTCGATTAAGTGTTTGTCGAACAAATACTGGCGCACAAAATTCCGGATACGCCCCCAGGTACACATGTAATATTTATTCTTCCCAGGTTCTGCCGCAATATTCTTTTCGTATCGTATTTTGCATTTTTACAATTTAGTGTTAACTGGTGGGTATTTTTTGCACCCCAAAATACACGAAATATAAATTTGTTGCTAAAATAATAAAGCAAATTGTGAGATCCGCATTGGCATTGGCGTAAACATTAATATTAATGAAGATCTGCTGGAAATAGCTAAAACTTACAAGTGTAAATATACGTGTCTACCAATTATACTAGATTTTTTACACAAATTTAAACAAACAAACTAAAATAGGCAACTTTTTAAATTACGCATACAGAAAGTTTTCATTTAATTTAGACATCCAAATTCTGTAGGCGTAATATGCTGTAAATAATTTAAATTCACTAGATATTGATAATAAATTCTGAGACGTCATAACATAAGGTATATGTATGTGTGTAATCTTCCATAGCTGCTTAATATAATTATGCTGATGCTGTAGGCGTAGAGATGTATTATATAGGTAATATTCATAGTAGGTGGAAAGATGAATACCAATAATCCTCCCCCTGAATCCGCACCTGAAGTTATTATGATTCTGTTCTTTTTAAGTTTGAAGCTTCTTATTAAAACTCCTGTTTTCACAAAATAAGACATATTTTGAGACATAAAACAAAGCAAAAGTTTCAAGTTCTTTAAGTAAATTGAAGTTACAAAGTTTTTGTGTAGGATTAATTAATTTTAATATAAAACATTTTATTTAATGCGAAACTTAACACAAATAAATGTTTTCTTGTATTTTCTAAGTAGGTTAATAAATATTCTACCTAAAACTCGATGGAGCTTTAGAATCCAAAGAACTTTCTCTATCCCAGGCTTTTCCTCTACTAAAGGTGCTGTAGGGAAATTGCTTTTATTTTCGAATGCCTGAATTCCTTTCGAACACTACACAATGTACTTAGTTTCTTATGCCTGCCAAATTTATTTCGTATCTTTCACTAACAAATTTTTATATTACTGGAGCTTGATATAATCACGTTCTGTTTTTCGACGTTAACTCCAACCAATATATTGTCATTATTATCGAAATTTTCCGAACCCACTTATCTTGTTCCATTCGATGGTCTCCTGAGAAATTACATCACATAACCTAACGTTACATGATGGCCTTCTTAATTAATGTTTTTATTATTAAATGGACTAACATTACTAAGTGGCTTATAAATATTTTTTTAGACATAAAACAAGTGAACCTTAAACTGAATACAAACCTGGATAATCTCTCCCAGTTTACCGACCATAAATATTTAAGCGCCATAAATCTTGCAGAAATCCAATTGAAATAAGACATTGATGTGTGAGGTTCGGTACATTGGAATTGAATTAGATATATAATTTTGATTATCGGGAGTAATTTCTAGAGCAAACGCATCAATGGGATTACACTGTCGTTTTCTCACCAAATTAAGATGACATAAGTGATAGAGAAAATTTTTTGCTGATGGCGCTTAAAAAATATTACGGATTACTTTTTCTTCGGATAAATGAAACTAATTTTTCTCGAAGAAGCGACGGTTAAACAAAGCATCAAAAGTTTAATTAATATTACGTAAAAAAAGCGCATTAAATTTTTAATTTTGCGAATCTTAATGATGCCGACTGTTACTGATTTCAAAACGCTAACCAGTTTATGAGCTATTAACAAATATTAAATTTTTTATTTTTTAATGTACTACCTAAAATATTCACCAAAAAACTTGTTGCTTCCATTAACTTTACGGTTTTCGTACTGCAGGTTTATGTACGTTTAAGTATATTGCATCGGGTGTTTTTAAATTTAATTACATCAAAGTAGATGATAAAAATTTTACGGAAAATTCACTCTACCTGCTATGGAAACCTCGTTGTTCGAAAGTGCATTAACAATTTAATCACGTAAACACCTGTGCCCTGTTTCGTGTTAGCTTCGTTAATGTAAATCATACAAAGCAACTACGTTAATAACGAAAAGGAAAAACTTTTCCTGTCAAATGAAACCCAACAAAACGAATTACTTGCGTTTTTCCTAATACAAAATTTTGCGTTATTAAACTTTTCAACTTAAGAAAATGACCTTCATTTGTTTGACTTGAATCAGACTTTGTTGTTTAATAAATCATCGTTAAATACGCAAAAGAAATTTTAACGGTCGTAGCCGTTACATTTTATATTTGTTTTATAAGAAAAGTAATTTTAAGTTTGGAAAATTTTCGGTGTCGCTAATATTTTTCGATTATCAAACTTTAACTTCTTGTGACTTTAATCGACTTTGTGTTTTTAAAATTTTATGTTATGGAAAAAGTGACAATGAGCTGGAAAATATCTGAATAATTAAAATAAAGTTTTACTCTAAAAGTTAGGAATTCATCGTAAAGTAAAACAAATTCTAAACTAAAACAAAACTTTAACGGGGGGCGAAGTTGGTCTTTTGGGAATTTCTAACTTTGGATGGAAATGAAGCAGAGCTAATCCGGTACCAAAAATGACTGTGATTCCAAATTAGTTTCGGTGTACTATCAAAAATTAAGGACTAATGCTGCAACCAACCATAAAGTTTCTTAACCTGGTCTAGGTAGCCGCGGAACCAAAGTTGTTTTCGTTTTTTACGTATACATTTTTATTTATTTTTACTTTCCGAACCCCTAGGTAAGTAAAGGATTGTTATCAGGCAAAATTTGACCCCCCAATTTTTTGACAGATGTTCACGTTTTGAGGTCCCCTGAATCCATTTTTATCATTTTTGTAAGGATGTCTAGGTGTGTATGTGTGCGTGTACGTCTGTGAACACGATAGCGTCTAAACGAAGCAAGCAAATTATTCCAAATTTTGCATATAAGCGTTTTCCTGTCGTAGGACGAAGCCAGATGAAAATAAATTAAATCGTGTAACGGGAAAGGGGGGTTTACCTGGAGCGATTATGACATTATGCGTCATAACTTCGAAACGAAATTAAATATGTAAAAATGTTAATAACAAAAAATTAGCGCTATGGAATTTCCTACATTTTTTGTCCTACAAGTTTTTCTCTAAAATATACAGGGCGTTTCAAAAAATTTTGTATTTGTAAATAAAATAGTAAAACGCATTCTAGTAATGAAAATAAGATGAAAAGTTTCTAATAACATGGGTCCAAAAATGCTTCGTTTGCAAGATATAGGCTAAAAAAGTTTTCCTATTTTGGCAAAATATGAAATTTTTTCCTCGATTTACTATTGAAATTATGTAACCATTTTATTAAAAAAGTTTCAAGATTAAATCTAATGGGGTATATATCAAAAAATTAAAGTAGGCTATGTTCGGGGACATGGCCGTATGGTTTAACGTGAATACGTCGTCGCAGGATACCCATTTTCGTTCCAAGCTTTTGCTGAATAAATGACAATTCGAAATTTACCATTTCTACACTTTTCGTACACACACACACAATTTTCGTTACACGTTTTTATTAAATTTTTAAACACGTTACCGATTTTATAGACGTATATTCACGTCAAAAAATAATATAAAAATTTAAGTCTGTTCGGAAAGTTATGCGATGGCCACATCAGATTTTTTTTTATTGGCTCCGAATATTAATGAGAGATTATCTTGTTAATTATGTTTAACATCATGGGAACAAATTGATTAAAGCGCATTTGCTGTAGTTTATTATTTTATTTAATAGTATATTATAGGCCGAGGTTGTGAAGGCCGTCATTATTGCCCTAGCGCCAAGATTATATTCCGAGGTGCAAAGATTTATTACCATTTTTTTAAATTCTTTTTAATAAAAAAATTTTCAAATTTAAAATATTTATTTCAAATGACAGTTTTGTTTTGTTGATTTGACAGTTGTTGACAAATTTAGGTTTTGTAATAAAATGTATTAAATCACGTATGTCAAATCATTTCATTGGTTCATTTTTTTACCTTAATTGTATAATGAATCTGTCAAATCATTTCATTGGTTCATTTGTATAATGAAAATATTATTTACCGAATGTCTAAAATGCGTCACTTCACATGTGACTTGGATAAGTTAGACATGCGGTAAATAATATTTTCATTATACAAATGAACCAATGAAATGATTTGACAAATTCATTATACACTTAAGTTAAAAAAATGAACCAATGAAATGATTTGACATACGTGATTTAAAATTTGTCAACAACTGTCAAATCAACAAAACAAAACTGTCATTTGAAATAAATATTTTAAATTTGAAAATTTTTTTATTAAAAAGAATTTAAAAAATGGTAATAAATCTAGTAGTGGAAAAAATAGTATATAAACCACGGTTGTGAAGACCATTATTGCCTCCGCGCGTTATATTCCTCGGTGCAAAGCACCTCGGAATATAATCTTGGCGCTAGGGCAATAATGACGGCCTTCACAACCTTGATATATAATGTACTATACTCTCCGTTTTTCATCAACTAAATAATTTCATTTCACTGAGTTTTCATGTTCTTGTTTGTTTATCACGTCTAAGAAAGTTTAGAATTTCTAAATTGTCTTGGTCGTTTCGACTGCTTTGAGTATCTTCATCAACATCACCATCCTCTTGAATATCTTAATCCTGTAAACTTAAAAATTGTAATTGCACGTAATTGCGTTAATTCATGAAGTGGGCGGGGCATAAACCGTAATAGGAGGAGCTAAGACTGACTGGGTGGGCCTCGACCACAATGGGAGGAACTTGCACGAAAATGGGAGCGGTTTACTCTGAAACTGGCGGGGCATAGTTCAAAATGGGCGTAGGTTGAACTGAGATGGGCAGTGATTGAACTGGGCGAGGTTAAGGAAATACGAGTGATTAGAAATAATTTTTGTAAATTTTCGAAAATTAAAATGTTTTTATTTGAATTAACAGGAATGTTTCGAAGAGACGTATTTTATTTCATATTTTACACTTATTTTACATAACAATGGAAGGGGCTTAGACAGACACGGGCTGGACATAGACTATTGAAATGGGAGTAGCTTAGGCTCAAATGGGCGGGACCTAGACCATAATGGGAGGTGCTTCCACGGAAATGTGAGTTGCTTAGAATGAAATGGGTGGGGATTGACCCGAAATGGGCTGGGCACAGGCTTAAATGGGTGGGGTGAAAAAATAGAAAGATTTTTGTACATTTTCGAATACTAAATTATTTTTTATTTAACAATAATATTTAGGTCGCATTTAAAAAAGTTTAAAAAGTGTTTTCAAGGAGACGTATACGAAATCTTATTCCACTAAAAGTGCTTAATTTACATGACAATGGGATGATATAGACCGAAATTGGATGAACTTGCACGGAAATAGGCGAGGTTCAGGCCGGAATGGGTTGCGCATATGTAGAAATAGGTGGGGTTTGATCCGAAATGCGCAGATATTCTTTTGTAAATTTTCTAAAATCAAAATTGTTTTATCTTAATCTACAAAAAACGACCGTAAAAACATGTTCCATGTTAAAACACTTCCGTTTATTTTTGCAATGGTTAAGAATTCGGTTAATATGCCGTTTGAATCGACCAGAATGCCTTTATATACTTTATGTATGAATTTCTGTTTATACTACTACTGGTTGTTAATCTTTGATTCTTTGTCGAAATTGTTTTTTCAAGATCAACATTTAATATAATTAAAATTTTTTTTTTCAAGACGTATTTGATACGATATTTTACTCTGTTGACAAAATAATTATACCATAGCTTAATTGATAAGCGATTAAATGATTTTGCAATTTATATAAAATGAAGAACCTACATTTCCAAAGATTTTTATTATTTAATTACGTTAAATTTCGTCGTTATTTCCACCAAACATTTTGGCGGCCGATACTGCAAATATTGTAAGTATTACAAATAATTGCGAATAATTGCGAATCATTTCATTCAAAAATTGAACAATTATGGGCAACAACACCTCTGCACGAATGGTAACAGCCCGGGGATTGTCACCACCACAGAGCTGTTTCAGGCCAAACGAACCCCGGAAAGTGATAAATATTCAGCTTATTGCCCTGTGACAGTAATTTTGGGCGATTTCTCTTGGGATAAAGCCTTCCAGAAATCGATGCTCAATTGACTGTCTTCGGGCAACATTCGAATATCGTCACTTCCCTTGGACTGCTACGTAAAAATACCACATCCAAAATACACAAATATATATAAAAATAAATTCAGAAAGGCCAAATGAATCAAACGAAGGTACAAATTTTTATTATTAAAAAAAATAATCAAAACGAATTTGTATATTCACAATCGAAAAAGTTTTAAATTTCTACATTATACTTGCCGTTTTGCACATTTTGAGTATCTTTATCATCCGCATGAATTTTCATCATCGTAATTTTAAAAAATTGGCAATAATAAAATCAGTTATAATCTAGCAATCTCATTATTATAATCTGATAAAAACATGTTCAGTATTCTGTCTTGATAAGTCCAAAATGTTCCCACATTTCTGTCATCTTCTATACCTAAATTAGTACCAGAATTACTTTCGACCTTGATAACTCGGGAAACCGGTCCGTCCAATTTTGTAGTTATGATAATTTCCTGATATTCCACTCTGCAAAGAGGACAGCTGCTTTTAACATCTGCCCATTTTTCTATACACGGAGCACAAAATTTATGAGTGCAAGTATTTGGAGTACCTACTTCTCCCACAATTTCGTCCATACAGATACTACAGTCAGTCATATTGCTGCTAATGTTTACTTACAATATTATGATTCAGTTATCTGTATATTGTTGATGTCTTATATAAACTCCAGTATATCCCTTAACTACTTAATCGTGGATTAAAATGCTACCAACCTAAGAAAGTTTCAACAGTTGACTGTTTGACCGTACCATTTTTTTTATTGGTCCATACCGATTATATGAACCATTACAGCTTAGAACAGCAGTTTCTAAAGTGGATTCCTCTAGAAAAACCAAAGGTTCTCCCTAAAAAATGAAAAACGAAGGAAATAAAAATAATATGGCATTTCATTGCAAATCATTTTAATAATTTACATAAATCTAACAATCCAGTATTATACATCCTAAATTGACAAAATGCACAGCTGGGTTCAAAATCCGTTCGTTTAAGGAAAACCAGACGGAATTTTTTTTGTGAATTTCAAAAAGTTAATAGAAATTAGTTTAGTTGGGCAAGTAAATCAAAACTTAAAAAAAATTATTCTCGTTACCTTTTAGAGGGCTTTTCTTCTGATTGGACGTACTTCTGATGGGTTAATCAATTAGTTACCAATCCAGAAAAGGTTCAGTGCGGTCGTGCGGCCTTTAGGCCGCACAATCATGGCAATCACGCACTACCTAAAATTAGTTTAGTTAGCCGACTAAAGGGAAACTTGAAAAAGTTTTTTCTTGTTACTTATTCGAGGGAACTTCTTCTGATTTAATGCACTTCTGATTGATTACTTTTTTAGTTACTAACCGAAACAAGATCCAATGTGGCCTTTGGGGCAAATAATGATGTTAATCACGTTACTATCTAAAATTAGTTTAGACAGCCAACTGAAGGAAAACTTGAAAAAATTTCTTCTAGTTACTTTTTCTAGAACTTCCTCTGATTGAATGCACTTCTGATTGGTTCCTATTTTACCTATCAACCGAAACGAGGTTTAGTATAGCCTTTGGATCGCAAAATCATGACAATTACATACTATTTAAAATTATTTTAGAAAACCCAACTAAATCGAAATTTTATAAAGAATTTTATCATTACTTTTTATATGGAACGTCTGATTGAATGTATTTCGGATAGTTTCCTTTTTAGGTTACTCACCCAAAAAGGTTAAGTGAGGCCTTTACGCCGTATAGTCATGGCAATCATGTACTATCTAAAATTAGTTTAGAAAGCTAACTAAATCGAATCTTATAACGGATTTTTGACTTTACATCCGTTATGTTCAACCTTGTGCATCAATTTGGTTGGCCACTGCCATTTCATTTAAATTGAATGAGATGGCGTTGTGGACTCTGCGATATTTTTATGATCGGTTTTCCGGAACGCAAGTCGAGATGCGCGCTGGGGAGGTCTTGGGGGAAAATGTCGGACGAGAAGGTCACATTTTTTGGTGCTGTGAAGTGTTTGATTTGGGGTGCTTTCGATTAAGTGGATATGGTTACGTTTATTGGGAATTCCGTTCCGACAGTCCGGATATTATATGGAACATGTTGTTTTCCATCCCAGTAGGGGGTTTGATTCGAGATTGGAGGACGATGGGTTCTTTTTGCCGTGCCATGTGTCATCATCGGACCACCCTGGCCCACAATTTCTGGGAAGGATTTTTATCCGGTAGTATGGTGAGTCACATAATTAATTTTGCCATTACTTCACAGCCACCGGTTAGTCGATTGGCCAATATTTGAACACCAGAAGCTCTATGACGTATTTTTCCCTTGGCTTTTTAATGTGTTTTATTTTTTAATTATGTGTAATATTCTGGTTTTTCTGTTCGTCGTGCATTTTTTTATTAAAGAATGTTGTACGAGATTACGATTGCGGTGCATTTTTGTATACCTGCATCGTAGTGATTGGCGTATCTAATCTCTTTGACGTTCGCTAAACGTGGAAATGAATTTAAGTTTGAATGTTGGTTTTGGTATAATTATTTATTTAATTAATAATTATTTGATATAAAAATGTGTTATAATGTGTACATCGACTGGGTTTTATTTCCACGTAACTACATCAAGCGGCTTTAGTATGGTGCATCGGCGATCGGAGTCCAGAATGAGCGTTCTAAGTTCAAGCCTCGACTTGAAATTTTATGTTCGTTAATTTTTTCTTGTTTTTAATTATGATTTAATAATATTTTTATGAAGGCTTCGATGTGTGGCATACTTATATACAGAGTGCGGCATTGCGCCGGGGTTGCTGCTACTTGGTTTGGTCGTCGGAGGCTCGATGTGGTTACCATTATGGGATTGTTATATGACCATTCGAGTGTTCCGTCGATTGATTGTTTGGGTGGGGATTCTGGGTGTCAGTGCGGTCGCTACTGTGCCGTTCTGGTCGGCTACTGTAGTGGACTACTGTTTTATGTTCCACTGGTGCCATACTAGCATCAACAGCATCGTTAATTCTCTACGCCTTTAAGCAATGACCACCGTATTGTTTATTTTTATGTTTATTTTATTTTATTGTTAAGTTTATTTTGTGTGTGTTTGCAAAGCTGCTTCCTTGAGTTTATCCGAGGCGTTTTTACACGACCCATGGCCCTCGCATACCGACGTTTCCATCAAAGAGCTAGTTGACCTAACACCAGGGCACCACGCATTCAAAAGTAGAAGGTTCTTACTTTCTGCGTGGACTTTATCTTCTCCAAACTGCTTCTCATTAGAGCAGTAAGGAAGGATTTAGTTACACTGGCGCCGAAGCGTGGGAGCTACTGTATTGCCTCTGTTTTGCTTTTGTATCACTTACGATTTTCTACAGTATTGGACAGATGATGTTGCTCTACCATCTGTATTTTGGTGAATGCTCGGAGACAATTTCAGGGACGGCTTTTGCATTGTTTAATTGACAATTTTGTTTGTTTGTCAATTTTGTTATTTTGTGTTTTGGTTTTCCACAAGTTATTAAGGGGTGAAATCCTTTTAGCTTGCCATGGATCTACAATACCAAACGGGGGGTTGGTTGGAGTAATTGTTTGTACACTGATTGGTTTAACAACACTTTAAATCATACATTACATAAGGGTGGAGGCTGGGTAATGTTTGTCACTGTGGGTTCGATTACACCTTGAACTCTGCATGGTCCATTAACATCTACGATCATGACTTTTTTTCGTTTGTTTTTATTTTATTTATTTCATGTTTTATGTAATATAACTAGACATCATACCATCTAGATGCTAGTTATACCATCTCATCTGAGGATGATCTCTTGTTTTTATTATGGCAGTGTATTTGTTGTTTTTTTTAAACCAAGTTTTTATTTTTTTATTTTTCCGGTCTGTATGTCAGGGACGAAGATTGCCCTGCATCAGAACCCTTGAGGAGTCTGGGGGGAGCGTGCGCGTTCCTTCGACTCATTAGGAGGGGTCCTATGTGGTCCCTTCTCATTTGCTCACAGTGCAAGTGTTGCGAACCTTGCTGTGTAGCCTTTTCCCTTGTGAGTGGGGGGGTCCTATGTGAGCCCTTCTGGTGTTGACAGTCAAGTGGTGTAAGTTTGACCCTTGCTGTTCAGCGTTTGGTTGAGTTGTTACGGGTCCGATGCGAGCCGTACACTCATATACTCACTCTTTCCCTGGTTGGTCGTTTATAGCGAGTTCGCTTGACCTTAGCTCACGCTTTATGCGGATAAAAGGTGACGTGTCGTTGCTCTGGAGCTAATTCTTATCATTTTTTTTCTTTGTGGAATATTTTTTATTCCGTTGTCCCTGCCATGATGAGATCAGAGATCACCTACTATCACTACAGATATTATTATCACTCTTAGTTAGCATTCAGCAGGCGCGGTTTGCGCTCACGGAAACACTTGAGATCGGTTGATTTTTTTGAGCCATAGGCGATTTTTTCTTTTTGAGCCTTTAGCCCTATCTATACCGGCAAAGACGTTTAGGGGGGGGGTGTATAACGGATTTTTGACTTTACATCCGTTATGTTCAACCTTGTGCATCAATTTGGTTGGCCACTGCCATTTCATTTAAATTGAATGAGATGGCGTTGTGGACTCTGCGATATTTTTATGATCGGTTTTCCGGAACGCAAGTCGAGATGCGCGCTGGGGAGGTCTTGGGGGAAAATGTCGGACGAGAAGGTCACATTTTTTGGTGCTGTGAAGTGTTTGATTTGGGGTGCTTTCGATTAAGTGGATATGGTTACGTTTATTGGGAATTCCGTTCCGACAGTCCGGATATTATATGGAACATGTTGTTTTCCATCCCAGTAGGGGGTTTGATTCGAGATTGGAGGACGATGGGTTCTTTTTGCCGTGCCATGTGTCATCATCGGACCACCCTGGCCCACAATTTCTGGGAAGGATTTTTATCCGGTAGTATGGTGAGTCACATAATTAATTTTGCCATTACTTCACAGCCACCGGTTAGTCGATTGGCCAATATTTGAACACCAGAAGCTCTATGACGTATTTTTCCCTTGGCTTTTTAATGTGTTTTATTTTTTAATTATGTGTAATATTCTGGTTTTTCTGTTCGTCGTGCATTTTTTTATTAAAGAATGTTGTACGAGATTACGATTGCGGTGCATTTTTGTATACCTGCATCGTAGTGATTGGCGTATCTAATCTCTTTGACGTTCGCTAAACGTGGAAATGAATTTAAGTTTGAATGTTGGTTTTGGTATAATTATTTATTTAATTAATAATTATTTGATATAAAAATGTGTTATAATGTGTACATCGACTGGGTTTTATTTCCACGTAACTACATCAAGCGGCTTTAGTATGGTGCATCGGCGATCGGAGTCCAGAATGAGCGTTCTAAGTTCAAGCCTCGACTTGAAATTTTATGTTCGTTAATTTTTTCTTGTTTTTAATTATGATTTAATAATATTTTTATGAAGGCTTCGATGTGTGGCATACTTATATACAGAGTGCGGCATTGCGCCGGGGTTGCTGCTACTTGGTTTGGTCGTCGGAGGCTCGATGTGGTTACCATTATGGGATTGTTATATGACCATTCGAGTGTTCCGTCGATTGATTGTTTGGGTGGGGATTCTGGGTGTCAGTGCGGTCGCTACTGTGCCGTTCTGGTCGGCTACTGTAGTGGACTACTGTTTTATGTTCCACTGGTGCCATACTAGCATCAACAGCATCGTTAATTCTCTACGCCTTTAAGCAATGACCACCGTATTGTTTATTTTTATGTTTATTTTATTTTATTGTTAAGTTTATTTTGTGTGTGTTTGCAAAGCTGCTTCCTTGAGTTTATCCGAGGCGTTTTTACACGACCCATGGCCCTCGCATACCGACGTTTCCATCAAAGAGCTAGTTGACCTAACACCAGGGCACCACGCATTCAAAAGTAGAAGGTTCTTACTTTCTGCGTGGACTTTATCTTCTCCAAACTGCTTCTCATTAGAGCAGTAAGGAAGGATTTAGTTACAATCTTTCAAAAAGTGTTTCGCATTACTTTTTAAAGGGAACTTCTTCTGATTGTAGGCACTTCTGCCTTGTTACGTTTTTAGTTACCAAGCAAAACAATGAAAGTTTGTTTTATTTATACACAAAACTTATTTTGTAAAAAATAAGATAAACGTTACCAATAATCCGCAGATTGGTGGATAATCCGGTTTTTCAAATGTCAATTTTTCTCAGTTTCCCCAGATTTTCCAGGAATTCATTTAGGACAGATTTAAATTATGTTAATGCACGGGAGTCGTTTCTTTATATTAACCTTCTTCATTTGTCGGTTTTTAAATAATTCGTTTTTTTGTTATTCCTCCCTAAAAATAGTAGGGAAGTTTATATTTGTGGGGTTCGTTTTTCTTGTCGATGTTGCGTTTATGTTCCTTTCCTATTTTCCTTGGTGTCCATAAGTTTCACAGGTTTTAACCGAAACCAACCGAAATAAGGTCTAGTGCGGCCTTTAAAATTAGTTTAGATAACCATATAAAGGGACATTTGAAAAAGTTTTTCTCATTACATTATAGACAGAACATCTTCTAATTGAGAGAAGGGAATATCAGGATATTGGATCGCAATAAAACAAAAATTAACTGTCGGTCGACGTTTCGGCCTATTTACTAGCAGCCATCATCAGGACTAAAATGGGAAAAAACAATAAGTCAAAAAAACGTTAACAATTTTGTATTCTCACACTCACCTAACAGTTAGGATGGTAAAAAACTGTTTTAGCGAAGTATAATTCGGTGGAAGAAAATAACACGGTCATTCGGGCAACACATACAACCTCGTCAATGGTATAAAAAAGGGGCTAAAAAGTTGTAAAAATTGTAAAACATGTAAGAACAATAAAAATTGGCTAAAAAAGTCACATCAATGAATAACACAAATTTTGTCAAATACACTATGAAACGTTAACAAGGTCAAATCCAAAGCAAGGTGAAATGTGTGGCTCAAGAATTGATCCCTGATAGGGACTTACTACATAGAGCAGATAGATTCCTCAGCCAATTTAAGAGGTCTGTGCTTAACATCCACATTAAAATAGATATCTCCAACATCAGGTCTCTTGAAGAAGAATTAAAATGCAATGTTACTATAGCTAAATCCACACTACCACATGATGTGGTGGATGGGTTTGTCAACATTCAACGATGGCATTCAGATAGCTTTTTTAACAACGTTAGGGGCCGTCAATATGATAAGTATGGTGCCTTATGTTATCAACAACAGCATACTGAGGTGTTGGGAGATGAAAGTTGGGTAATTAATTGTACAAATACCCAAATCCCTGAGGTGGTGATGAAGACAGTTTCTTTGGGACCAAAGTTCTCTATATTACCGTCTCTTAGAGAGTTCCCCATGTTTAATTATCTATCAGAAATTGAATATGCATTGACATGTATAAATATCACCGACAATGAAAGAGAACTACTGAGAGGAAAACTCATCAATATTACGCACAATTTTTGTAATAGACCTAATAAGGTTGATCTAATGACTAAACAAGTGTGGAGTACCAAGAAATTTCTAAAGAACAACCCAGATATTTTAGTTCTCAAAGCCGATAAAGGCAACTCCACGGTCATTATGTACAAAGATGAATATGATGAGAAAATGAATGAACTATTTAGTGATCAAACCACATACAAAAAGCTACCCAACAACCCAACCTCTTCCATTCAAGGTAGATTCAATAAAATCATAAAAAGACTACATGGGGATGGTCATATAGACGATATTACCAAAAAGTCCTTGACTAAATATAACTCTCTGTTTCCTCAGGCTTATGGTTTACCCAAGGCACATAAGGATGGTGTCCCTTTGAGACCAGTCATTAGTTGCGTGGACTCACCTTCCATCCCATTGGCCAAATTCATCAATAAGATATTGAAGAACGTCATCCCATCTTTTCCCTTCAATGTAAAAACACGATGGAAGCGAAGGAGAAGATCCAACATACTAAATTACCACAAGACTATTTGCTGGTTTCTTTTGATGTCAAGTCACTGTTCACCAACATCTCGAAGAGGTCGGTCATCTTGTCACTTACCAATAATTGGGACTTAATTGCACCCCACACATCTATACCACCGGGGATGTTTATGGAATTGGTGACTGCAATCTTTGACAATAGTTATTTTAGTTTTCAGAGCCAATTTTTTACACAACTGGTTGGGTCAGCTATGGGTGACCCTTGCAGCCCTTTACTCTCTAACTTTGTGATTTATTTATTTATTTATTTCTACATCAAACGACAAAAGAGTCAATTACATGATGTGTCGTTAAAAATACAAACATATTACTGCCAGCATGGGCGAGCTGAAAAAACTCCTTCTATTTACATCGGAGAAAAAGCTTCGCCATACTAATAGTGCAAACAAAAACAATTACAAACTTGAATTAAACTGACAACAAAACTTTTTACACACGAATTAACGTAAAAAAACATATGTTGGCATTCATTCGCATTGCGAGCCATTCTGCTGACCGCCGAGAACATTAAGTATAACCTTGAGAAAGGCTCTATATAAAAAGTGACTGAATTCCTCAGTGATCTTTGAGGAACATAAAAGTTAATTCTCGACAAAAGCTCCGGACTGTCCACAGAACCACTCACAAGGCCAACCATGAACCGAACATCAGTCACCTTCCTTCTCTCCGCAAGCGTGGTAAGACTGAGTCTATGCAATAAGCTCTCATAGCCGACATTGCGGTGCGAAATACCCAGCTTAAAGGCAATGTATCTAAGAAATCTCTTCTGTACCCTCTCTAATCTATCGATATCAGATTGGTAGTAAGGAGACCAGACACAAGAAGCGTAGTCCAGACGGGACCTAACAAGTGAAGTATACAAACATTTCAGTACAAAAAGGTCGTCAAAGTCGCTTGTATTTCTCTTTATAAAGCCCAGTACTTTCAATGCACCGTTGCAAACATTTGCTGTATGCTCAGTAAAGCACAATTTAGTGTCCATCGTGACACCCAAATCTCGGATACTGGGAACCGACTCCAACGAAATGCCACTTAACGAATAGATACTCGGGGCGCCGCAACGATGGCGGCGGAAACGAATGTGCTTGCATTTTGCAATATTTAAACTGAGTCTATTTACCTTGCACCATACACTCAGCCTATCAAGATCCGATTGCATATTAAGAACAGAGATGTTGTCAGAAACTCTGATATAAATTTTCATATCATCCGCAAAAAGCAAGACGCGTGCATACCAGAAACAGTGAACTATGTCATTTATGAAGATCTTAAATAGCAAAGGGCCCAAATGAGAACCCTGAGGAACGCCAGACGTAGCAATGAAAGGTAGCGAAAAAAAGTTTTTAATTTTGACAATTAGAGATCGCCCAGATAAGTAGGAGTAAAGCCACTGCCATAATGATGATGACGATGATGATGTGATGAATGACTTGCTTCATAACTTTTTGGCACCATAAGTTTTAATGTCCCGTTCCTGATGCTTTATGTGGATGATATTTTAATAGCTGTACCATCGAACATGATAGACTACTGTTTGTCGGTACTTAACTCGTACGATGAACTTCTAGAATTCACATATGAGTTGTAATCTGACGGCACGATCCCCTTCTTGGACCTCTTAGTTATAAAACAAACAGATGGGAGCTTGAGTACAGACGTCTACCGAAAACCGTCATCCACCGATCGGCTTCTTAATTTTAATTCGGCACATCCGTTAAAACAAAAGATGAATGTGGTGAGCACTTTGAAGAGGAGAATT
This sequence comes from Podabrus alpinus, assembly GCA_932274525.1. Lineage (NCBI taxonomy): Eukaryota > Metazoa > Arthropoda > Insecta > Coleoptera > Cantharidae > Podabrus > Podabrus alpinus. Next base: position 64,974,751 of record OW026456.1, on the reverse strand, counting down.
GTTGACTGTGTCCCTCATAATATCGTTGGCACAAGGCTCCATGAGTTTAAGTCACAACTCCTACGCAATGGTTTCCCTGGGAGGTTAATAGACTGTGCCCTCTTCGGAGATCTTAAACGTTTGAATGACAATGTTAGCCTCCAATCTGATAACAAGTACTGCAAAATAACTTTCCACCCTTGGTTGGCAAGTCGCATACGCAGGATAATGAAGGACGCATTGCTTAACAGCAAGATTTTGATAACGTTTCACAACCGCTTCACCCTCAATAACCTTTTGTTTTCGAAGACCAAAGATAAAGTGCCAACGTTGGACAAAAACAACCTCATCTATAGCGTCAGGTGTAGCTGCGATTCGATATATATTGGGCAGACCAAACAAAAATTAATAAACAGAATCAAACAACATCAATACGATATAAGAACTGGATCGAAGAAGACTGGTCTGTCTGATCATATGAACAACGACCTCCATACATTTTCTCCTGATACTGTCAGTATTCTGAATACTGAATCCAACTATCAGAGGAGAACTTTCTTGGAGGCTGCCTACATTTCCACTACTGATAATAACGTCAATAAGCAGACTGACTATGGCTACATCAACGCTGGATATAAGAATTTACTGAGAAGTTTTTTAAGGAAGATTGAAGACTGATCCATATTGATGCTCTGGTTTTACCACTCTTGTCCTTGTTGGGTTATTTTGCTCGTGTTTTTTACTAGTGTTCTGTTCGCCGACTACTACATCACTTATGTATTGTGTTCCTGTTGTTATTTGTATTCTTGTTTTAATATTTTAATATTTTACATTTATATACATACTGTTGAGTTTTGTCGGTTGGTTCTCACACCCCTGTTTCTTAGCCTGATACAATTAATTTTTATTAGGGTTTCTATTAGCTTAGTTCGGAGGAAGATAGTTAGTTGGGCTGTCACGCATTTTTGTCAATACCATGTATATATTATTTGTACCTGTTATCAACTTGTAGGTTGATAACCTGATTATATTTTTCTGTGTTAACGTTTCATAGTGTATTTGACAAAATTTGTGTTATTCATTGATGTGACTTTTTAACCAATTTTTATTGTTCTTACATGTTTTACAATTTTTACAACTTTTTAGCCCCTTTTTTATACCATTGACGAGGTTGTATGTGTTGCCCGAATGACCGTGTTATTTTCTTCCACCGAATTATACTTCGCTAAAACAGTTTTTTACCATCCTAACTGTTAGGTGAGTGTGAGAATACAAAATTGTTAACGTTTTTTTGACTTATTGTTTTTTCCCATTTTAGTCCTGATGATGGCTACTAGTAAATAGGCCGAAACGTCGACCGACAGTTAATTTTTGTTTTATTGCGATCCAATATCCTGATATTCCCTTCTCTCAATATTGCATTGGACGAGATTTTGTATTCTAATCTTCTAATTGGTTACTTTTTAGTTCTCAAACCGAAAAGGTTCAGTGAAGCCTTCAGGCCACACAATAATGGCAGTTATGTGTTAGGGTATAGTTTAAGGATATATGACAAGAAAAAACAATTTCATTCAACTCGTTAAAAAATTATATAATTTACTTGTGTCTATTCGTCCCCCCTGAGGCGTAAGACCTTTTTTTCTGCTATATACTCTGACCTTATTGCTAAGGTCCTATTCCTATTCCGGATCGGTTCCGAACTGTTAATTTTTATGAAAAGGCATTTGGCCATACTGCAATAAAAATGAATGTAAAGTAGTCCTCTCTAATTTTTATTAATATTTGGTTGTTTTAAGGGTTCGGAAAGTTTTAAATAATATACGAGGATTCCGCGACGAAAACAGTTTGAGTAGAGCTGGCTGGGACTAAAAGAGTTCAACCAAGAACCGAACTTATATAAATGAGGAATAGTTGTAATTGTTCAGGCAAAAAAATTTTGAACTTGCAAAAAATCCTAGTAGATGTGTGTATTTAAGTGTGCGAATAAACCCTGCCCCTCCCAAAGTTCCCTAAACTCCGCTGTCAGTTTCTTTCTAATTGATAATTTAATAATCCTCCAACGTGGTTCTTCATCTATAACTCGCTTAATTTCCGTATTAGGGTAAATTATGATTAGACCAAAATTAAAGGGAATAAAATTCTCTACCAAATATAATTAATATACGCTCCTTCAATATAATATTATATTGTAAGTTATTAAAAATTTAAAATCTAACAAAAATATATTATTAAGTTTTAAATTTAAAGTAAATTGTTAATTACAAAGTGGGCCTAAATTTTAGTACCCTGAAATAACATCGACGTAAAGTAAGCAACCAAAAATTGAATTTACGTTATGGTATATCAAATTACTAACATTAGCTACGTCGTACCGGAATAGCCGATTTTCGCTTTAATTAATCGCAACGTAAAACTCTGTACTTTCTTGTTTTGGAGAAGAATAATTGTTTATTTACCTCAACTGTAATGCCGTCTCCTAACCTGCGTAAACTAATACCAAGAACAATGGCATGTCCAGCCAAAGTTCACAGCGGAGCCGGGGGGGGGGGTTAATTAATTGCATAATAACATAAAAAGGTGCATTTAACTTTTTTTCGATTTTAGAGAAGTAATTGGGGGGGGGGTTAACGTCATTTCCTCCTTGTATCCGCCCTGACAGACAATGAAGTGAAATATAAACAAGTTAGATAAGTGAGATCCCCAACATTTATGTAAATATGGTAGCAATATTGGAAGGCAATTCTTGCTTGATACGCGACTTTTAAAGATGTCAAGTATCAGATAAGTAGCTAGAAACTGCCGTTCCACTGAAAGCGTACGTGTTTATTAACTAAACTTTGTCAGTTAAATTGAGATTTCTTCGTTTAGGATTAACCCAGATTTTTTCTATAATAATAAAAATACAATTGGAGAGATCTACCGATCAAAAATTAACAATCCACCAATTCAAGATATACCACTAATTTCAAAAAAAAACATTGACGATATTATATTTAAAACAACGTAAAATCTACGTTTTTTAATCTGATTTTAACGTTTGTTGAATGAAGTTATTAACTTGTATATTCCAACTGAAGAATTTCAAATTCTGATAAAAATTTATTACTTTTATGCCAATGCATGCAACAATAATATAAAAGCAAACATTTGAAATTTATTAGTTTAAGCTGAAAATACACTAAGAAACGGTAGATAAGAAAAGTATAGAATGCTACGAATGCAACGTAATAAAAACGTAGAAAGTCTTATCATCGACTGCCATAAAATATGTAAATTTTGTTAACAGATCCTGAAGGAGTATCGGGAAAATAAAAGTAATAGCGTACCACCTCCTCGTTAAACTTATTGTCCTTTTTATGCTTTGGAACATGGTGTCAGAAGTGCTGAAGTTAAATGTATAGGAAGGGTTGGAAACCTGTACCTACATGGCAACGTTCCTGCTCAATGATACAAAGCAATTGCTTAGTAACTCTAGGACATGGAAGTAACAATCAAAGAAATGGTTTTCTAACGCGATTTTCCGTCTGAGTTCTTTCATGACAAAATTATTTTCAATAGTTTTTTTTTTGAACTATTGGATTGAATTTGGCCATTGAATTTAAATGTATATCCGAACTGCTTGGCAAATTTGCGATTTACTCATAAAACACTTTAAAATCCTGTTAAGCACCAGATTATTAAAAAGCAAACAAAACTCGGCTCTTCCCTACCAGAAAATAAAGAGTTAATTTTGTCATGAAGTTTTAAACTTTTCACTCTTAACAATTCAGTCGTTACTTTTAAGTAAATTTGCCACTAAAGTACTTTTATATTACCGAACCGTTTAGGAAGAAATTTTCAATTTCTATCATCTTGCACTCATTTCAACAAAGCACAAGGCGGTAATGACCCCGAAGCTTTTCAATTCGGCATTATCTGAACCTGTGATGTCCATAATGATAAATTTTTATCGTTTATCAACAAACGCGAATTGGAAAAAGAATTACAGAAAAGCTCACAGTGTTACTTTCATTTATAAACCAAAATTTACAACACCCATCAATTTAATTTAAATTATAACGCAAAAAGGAAAAAATAATGGGCCGCCATTAAATTAAAGTATAACAAATTACTTTAAAAAATATTTTTTTACGTTTAATTAACGCTATTGTAAATTATGTTGTTAAATTTGCCATTTACATTACATTCATAACATCATAGCGCTCTCTTTTCCCTCAATTTGCTTTGATTTAAAGTGGAAAGTTTTACTTATTTTATTCAAGATCTAAAATGAAATATGAACCAAAGATACGTCCAATCAATCAATTAGGTTTTATTTTTATAAATCTGAAAGAAGATGATTTGTTTTTATTTAGTGTCAAAATATTCATTTTTTCTGTTCAAGTCGATGGCTCAATTCATCTTAATCAAAAGTTGTATGGATATTGGAAATTTGTGTAAACGAATTATTGAAACAGAGATTTTGCAAATTAGATGCCATCTATTTTAAACAGGTTTTTAAAACTATTGATTGATTTCATTACGCGGCGTCCATAACCTCAAAATGAAAAAATAATTTGGAATTTTGGTTTAAAGCGGTTTAAATGGTTGTCCAGTCCGGTTCTTTTATTCCATAGTCGCTGTCCGGTTGTTGTTAGAGTTGTTATTTTCTAAAACGCAGATGGCATTTAGATATTCGTCTGGATCCCGGTCAGATAAAAGTTGAAATAGAAAAGGGGGGTTATTTGAGAGTCTTAGTGTGTATCAATTGTAAAATCAACTGCTAATGTAGGGTTTCTCGGTTCGACTCCGGGTTGGAGCGTAAAATTCAGTTAACCGCCTCCGTGCATCGAAGGGCACGTAAAGCCGTCGGTCCTCCTGTGTTAATGATTTACCTTCATAACAATAAAAAATAGGGGACAGGAACATCGAAGACCAGCTTAGCAAAAGCCAATTATGTTCATAGAACTAATTTGAAAAAATTGGTAAACTCAGTTCCGGAACTTAACGTAATAGGAAGCAGAATATTAAGATATTATGTTTCCGAGGAATTTAATCGCGTTTGTACTCCGTTTTCGGCCTGTACCTCCTTAGGGAAAGGGGTATGATTGAACAGAATAACAAGATTTGTATTTGATGCCATCATTGCGTTCCAACCAGCAGTTTTAGTTATATAATCTGCATGAGCAGAAATTTATCTCATTGCCAAGACTTTCAGTTTTTTTTAACTTGTACAAATTGGCTAGCACCAAAACTTTAGCGACATTTTTAAAAAAATCAAGGAATTAAAAATAAACCTTTAGGAAATTGAAATTATTTGAGTTAAGAGTTAGGTTAGTAATGTAACCCAGGATACTTTATGGCAATGAGAAGAAGGGTGAGGGTAGTTTTCCAGAATTTGAATTTCGCCATAAAAGTTAAACAAAATAATTTATAAAACTCAAAATTCTGTAAACCAAAAAAATTATATACTTTGTATTGCAGACATTCCTGAAAATGAAAAATTATAATTGATATAATTGAGAATGAATTTGAAATCTGCAAAATTATTAAAATGATAATATACCCCCTCCTTATGGCTGCCATTAGTTAGGTTAGATTTCTGCAATTGGCCAATTTGAAATTTCGTTGATCTTATCATATTATTATGTGTCACTGATAGACAGATAACCGTAAACTCAACTAAATGGGGGGGGGGGGTTCTAGTTATTGTAGTTTCCAAGATACTATAGCAAAATAACGCAGTTTTCTTTAGGATTTTTTTACCTGAAAATCCTATCAAGAAAAGTAATAAATTTAAAACAGTTATTTTCTGTTTCCAAAACTACTTCGGGTTAGAAGTGCTAGAACAACGAGTGACAAGAAAAAATTGATTTAAGGGGGGAGGGGGTTAACCGGAATGTGTCAAACGGGAACTTCTTGAACTTAAAATGAGACGTATTCGATGGCAAGGCAGAACAAAAGGAAAATAAACTGAAAGCAGATAGAGAAAACCACCTGACACTATAAAAAAATAAGGCACAAGCAGAAGCATCGAAGCGAACATTGGAATATTGTTAGACAGGGATAGAGATGGCGGCAACTTAGGAATACAGATGGAATGGATGGAGTGAAAAAAACAAGCAATATGTTCTTCTCTGGTGAAAACATACAGGGAAAAAATGGCGCCGAGTTCACAGTGGTGAAGTGAATCATAGAAAAAATAACAACATTCAAAGCAATAAAGGGAAGATTAGCTTATTTGACGGTTAATTCTGTAATTTAAAAGTTAATAAAGAAGATTTGTACAGAAAACTTGAAGCTTTTTGTGAAACAGAAAAACATAGATACTGCAATGTTCCCTCACCTTCTAAATTGTATAAGTAATTATCCCTTACCTGGATGCTTATCCCACAATGATAACTTACCTGGAGAAATTTTTGTAATTCACCTCAATATAAAAAAAAATTCTTTTATTGTTGTTAAATTTACTTTACTGCATTCGCTCATCTTCAGAATGTACAAAATTAATATTTTCACACTGTTTATTAATTTGATTTAAATTAAATTAAAATATAATCATGGCAATTTGATGTTTAATGAAATTTATAAATTTTGCATAAATGATCGTCATAGAGACGAAAGAAAATTTTACCCACGTGCCTTAAACTAAATGTAACAAATTTCTTAATACTAAAATGATAAATTTAAATAAATGTTTGTAAATAAACAGGATTTCTGATTTTTTTTATGTTTAAAATTCCCGCACTGTATAGTTAAATATTTCTTACCCCACTTCCCGATTGCATCATTGTTCGTTTCTTTAGCGTGTTTTTGCCAGCCGTTCACCTAAAACTTGCTCCAATTCACCTTTCTGTGGTCAACTATTTAATTTTCATAAAAATCCAACTATCTCCTCAGCCGTGAATACCAAATTTTGATTTATTGGTGAGTGTGTTTATAAAATTTTACATTTTCCATATAGTTTAACCTTTTTTTAGCATAATCAACGTTCACTTAACCCTATTTAGGGTTTTTAAACACATTTTTTAACAAATTTTCTGGAACCACCAATTTTACGTGCATTAACTTTGGTTAATCTTATCGTTATTAAGGTAAACAAACTCGTTACCAAGGATATCAAATTTCATTGAAATTTTCAACGCCGGTTTGTTTTTGATGTTGCAAGTTTTTCATTGGCCGGTAAATTCAATCAATATTTTCCATACTTGATTTTTATTTAAATAATGTTTCTTTAGGAGCGAACCGCAAATTGGATACACGATGCACTTTAAATGTTTATAATGAAGCGAATAATCGTTCGAATAATCGTTGATAGTCTTCTTTATAACTTCTGAACTAACTGGAAAATTGAGAGGGGGTAAAGTAGCTACACCCGAATAAACTACACCACCAAATAAATCAATTATTCAAGTTATTGGAATAATTGGAATAGTTCTACCAGCGCTATTGATAAATATATTCTCCAATTATAAATATAATCGTAAACTTATCAGTCTTAAATTGTATAACGTTCGTTAAATAGTAAAATTACAACTTGATGCACCTCATCAGTAGTAGGAGCAGTTTTATTTCAGACGGTAATGAAAAGGAGTGCCGAAGAAACCCTCTGAATATCAAAAAATCGAAAAGGACGAAGAAGAAAACGAGGAGCTCATTTTAAATGGCGAAAAAGTAGATAAGTCCAATGCAGCAAGAAAGTACAGAATAACAATTATCTTCAAGGGAGGAAGATGCACCCCATCAAGAAGTAATAGTACGGATTAACATTGGGTGAAGACCTTTGATAGACTAAACCTTAGAATAAAAACGGACGATGTAAAACCTTTGTAGTCTACCTAAAGGAGTTGGTAACATATGGTGAGCAAAGCAACGGGTTTTTATAAATAAATAAATTACTTGTATGTAGTATCTGATAGACAAACCGTATGAAAATTTTGGAAACACCTGTTAGAGTTCAAAAAGTTATCAGCAGAAAACTATAATAAAGATAATTATAAAGAAAAATAAATGGTTTGAACACCAATTACGAACCTTTCACAGATCACTAACACCAATACAAATGAAAAATGCTACTCCAAATTAAGTAGCGCCATCTTTTAATTATTTTTCAATTAAAACACGTATTTCCAACACTGCCATAAGGTTTCCCAATGGGTTACTATATAATCAAAGGTTTTATCTTACAAAACAGCGAATTTTTTCCAGCTTTTGGAGAGGTATAATTGAGCATTCTCTTACCTTATACCTTGAGGATGAGCTCCATCCCCTACAGTAGGTAGGGCGCACTCATGAATAACTTGTATTAAAGACAAATAAAAAAATATACAAAGATAATTTTAGAAATACACAGTACCGAATTGGCCGTACTCGTTTATTCACCATAATAATAGCAAACGACGCGTACCTGCTTTGAAATTTCAAATTTTTCTTGATTTTTAAAAAAATTCATAAGGACAAGTTATTACCCCTTCTCCCTGAATTGGCCATTGAATGAAAGTTTGAAAAATAGGTGCCAGGAAGAACTACGGTGTGCTTTACGGGCGGGGGGGGGGGGCAGGAAGATCTCCCGTACTGCAAAATATTCAAACCGGTACTTCCCAAGTTCACCGATCAATGCGGTTACGGAATACCCTGGAATACTCTCACTTCACGTTGTCAAGTTCCCGTTAACGCATTTATATACACAATAATTAAAGTCGAGGCAGTTTTTTTATTTATTAATTACTCTGTAAAAACAAAACACAATGATTTACAAAATAGCGATAAGGCAAACAAAATGCATAAAACAATTTCAACATTCTTACAAAGACTTTATGTCGTTAACAGATGAATTCTTTGTGCCAAAAAATGCAAAACTTCTGTAGCAAGTTTTGCATGTGATTCTATCAGTGATTTCCAATCAGTACTCTTACTTACATCATCGGCATGGGTAAAAAAATATTCCAATGCTACAGGTTTGAGTTGCTCTAAATTGTGCCTATCGGCCATCACTAAAAATTCAGCAGCAGTTTCAATCGAAATATCATTGCATAATTCCTTTTCGCAAAGCACCATTAATTGTTTAAATCCGTATTTATCTGCAGCAGGCAATAAATCGGATGCAAAAATTTTCAAGTTGATAACCTTACCAGTATAGATAAAACGAAGCAATTCTTGGAATACTTCACTTTCGATATCAGTGATTACAACACGATTTTGCTTCTTTTCTACCATTTCATGCTCAAACATTGCGTTAAAAACGGGAGAACGAGCTGCCAAAATTACTTTATGCGCCCGAAATTCTTTACCAGAAGCACAAAGCGTAACATCACTAAATTTGGGAGTTTCAAAGATAGCTTCCAAATCATCGTGCAAGGTACAATTTGGTATGGTATGGCTTGTTGAAATTCCCATTACATGAATATCACAAGTTAGTGCAATATGCTCGTGACTAAATTTAACACCTTCGAAAGCCCTCCAACGTAAAGAGCTTCCTATTGTAAAACTAAAACTATTGGTCCAGCTAATATTTTCAAATCCTTCACGTAATATCACGAACTTGCAATAAGATTGGCACTATTTAGCAACACTAGCAACCAGGAAAAGTTTCACGTCAATCCAGTTCGTAAAATGTGAACTTCTGCCGTATTCTAACTTCAAACGCCAGGTTGTATTATTATTCGTTGAATTTGAAAAAATAGGAGAATATAAGCCTTCATTACCACTGCTAATGTTGTCAGCATTAAAAATCCAATTGTAGCTGAACTTGTTAACATTTTTTAATTCTATCAATTTGCGGCTTGGAGCAACTTCACCCGATCGTCTTGCACCGTCACTAGACATAATTGTAGCAATTTGGTAGTTTTGGGTACCAATATATTATTGCACTAATACCTATATTACGGCAACACGTCATAATTCAATGCAATTATGTAAACAGTAGTACCAACTTAAGAATGGCAATTTCATGCATTAGAACCAATAGAAATAAGAAAAAATAATTAAGTAGTTTAAATTTTGAAATTTTTTTGAAAAACAAAATTTTTATTTAGTTTTTTAAAGAAAATCGTTTACAATTTTCAACATAGTCAGCATAGATCTATTGTCCTGCAAAGGTAGATTAAAAATATGCAAGTAACCTTTGGAACCAATAAATGCTTCAGGACCGCATCCAGGATTATTATGAATCGATAAAAACCCATAAGTAACACCAACGTTGGTTTTATGCTGGTATCAATATGGTATACCGTTATAAAACCGACATTGGTGTTACTTAGGTAAGCAAATAATTATAAAGACAAAGACCTAAATATATTACAGTTGTTTCAACCGGAGAGTTGAACATTACTTACTTCGTTCCGGTGTACGGTTTTACGTCCCTGATATTTTTATATCGTTCCGGTTCCACTCCGGTTTTTATCATCTATTTCGTTACGGTTACGGTATTCAAACTGGTTTAAAACTGGTTTTTGAGACTCGTGCGCAGAAAAAAATTTGCTAATCAAATTTAGTTGCGCATGCGTAATGTAACTTATAAAATAGTTAATGTTGAAATGATGTATTTTACATTAACATTGAAATTAAGACAAAAAATTGAAAATACGAAATATTTATTTAAAATCGTTCTTCAATTTGCATATCAAAATATATTCTAGATTCTTTTCATTTAAATTGGTTCGTTTTTCTGTCAAAATCAAAAAAGTGCAAAAAAATTCCGTTTGTCACTTACGCCCGGATTCATAGTCGTTCCTTAAGTATTGGTCGTCCCTTAAGGGATCCTTTCGCATTTCATAGTCATAAATCCGTTACTTGAGGGCAGCGTTACTTGGCAAAGTAGTGACAGTTGTTATAGAAACTAATTAAAAACCGCTCCTTGAGTACTAGTCAATACTTAAGGTTCGAATTTCGATTTCATAGACGTGTAACCGTTACTCAAGGGACGGTATTATTATGAAAACTCAAGTATGGGTAGTAGGTTACTTGAGTAACGGATAAATTGCGAACTAAGTACAAATGGCTTGTTAATAATTATTATTATTGGAAAATATGCTAAAAAATAAACAAACATCGCATTATTTGTTACAAAATATATATTTTATAGTATTTAAAAATTATAATTTTGATTTTATTGTTTCAATAATGAACGAATTCTTCCCACTTACTGGTAATTTTTTGCGATTGTTGTTTGATGTATCGAAAATTTGTTATTTATACTGATTGGCAATAAAAATGTTACAAGTTAATTTTTAAAATTTATTTTAATATATAATATATTTTACATTTACACTAGTTTTAATAATTGAAATAACTCAATGCATAAGAATTTGCATAATTTTGATATAAATAAGCAATTTTATATATAAAATTATTCTGAATTTTTATTTTCGTTTAACTTTGTACGAAAACGAACACTATCGAACACGTAAACAAACGAAGCTTGCCGGAAATTGATTGTACATAACCTTAAATTGACATTTATCAAACAATTGTATTCAACTTGAAACACTAAAGTTACCAAATATCGAAATATCCCTGAGTAAGGGTTCCTCTCCCGAGTATTCACGAAGTATCGACTATGAAATGGACGAGAAAAAAACAGATACTCAAGTAACAACCGTTCCTTTTCCAAGGTGGCGTTTCAAGTAACGGATAAACCGCGAACTAACGCATTTGGCATTATAAACGTCGTAAATATAATATAAATAGGTTAATAAATACAAATTTTAATTGACTGACGTTTATGAAATTATTTTATACAGTCACGTAACATGAAATAACTTTTAGTCACCAAAAAATCCCTGCTCAAGTATTTAAATCCGAACATACACGAAGTTATCACTATGACAAACAACAGGTACTCAAGTATCAGTGGTCCCTTAGCCAAGTAACGTTCTAAGGGTAAGGTATCCCTTGTCTATGAATCCGGGCGTAATTTGTGTTGCGGCCACACCCAAAAATCAGTGACGGTAAATTGCGTCCCACGGTAAAGGGTATGGGTAAATTGTGTCCAATCGGCAATATGGTCAGAACGGTTAATTGTATAATCTCCTTATTCTTTACACTGCATTGTAATCGCCTTATTCTTTAAGCTGTATGGAAGTTTAATATGTTTTGGTCATTTTGCAATACAGGGTACTACTACAACTATTATTACAAAATTTCTTTTCTATAAATATACGAGGGGTTGTTCACTTCAATAATCTTGTGTACAAAAGATCAATAATTTATTACTAATATCAAATAATCTCCCATAATATTTAATAATCATTAGTAATCTAAATAATCTCAAGTAATATCAATTAATCTAAAGTAATCTCAAATAATCTCAAAATAATTTCAAATAATCTCAAATAATCTCAAATAATTTCGAATAATCTCAAATAATTTCAAATAATTTTTAACAATATTTGATAATTCTAGGGTCTAGTAGTTTATAACGGTTTATAAGTTCCAAACAAACAAATATTAATTCTTTTATAAAAGATATACAATATGATAAAATATAACAAATAATACATGGAATAAGTTCAGTCAAGTAAAATTTTTGTAGCGTATAAACATTAGTTTAAACACCATAAAACAGGCGCGGATCTACGGGGGGGGCTGTAGCCCCCCCCCCCCATAAGGCTTGCAAATTATTTTTTTATTAAGATGCGTTTATATTTTAAGCAATTTTAAATACTTTTGTTTGTTACTCGATAACCCGGTTGACCTCAAACCTTGTAGGCTTGTACCTACCCTTTAAGTGGAGATTGGAAAGTAATCTTTTTAGGGTCGTTAAACGGTCGTTATCGCTTCGCCTTATCGGTTTTCGGAATTTCTGTCATTACGTGTTCAAAACAATACAATTTGCTTGATGTTAAGGTGCTTTTAAATTTTACTTGCATTAGCAGTTTTCTAGCAATGGTGTGTGGTTGTTAATTCGACACCTGATATGAATAACATTGTAACTTCCAGTTACAATGGCTTCACGCAACTACAAAATATCATCGGTTTTTGACCGAGAAAGCTGCCCAGTTTGTAAAGGATTTTAAAACAGGTGGCGCAAAATCAGTAAGTGTTCTTCTCGATAGGAAAAAGATGGCCACAATTGAGTCAAACCGAAAACGCTTGGCGCCAATTATTAAGTGTGTAATCTTTTGTGCAAGGAATAACTTGCCGTTAAGGGGACACCGCGATGACGGCCCAATGAATTCTGAAAACAAAAATGAAGAGTCTTTGTCCGGCAAAGAAGGTGTTTTTAGAAGTCTGTTTTCATTCCGTATAGACGCAGGTGACAAAGATCTGGAATCGCATTTGCAAATAGCTAGCAAAAATTGCACTATGATTAGCAAAACAATTCAGAATGAAATAATTAGCTCAGTTGGTCAAGTTATCCTTTCATCTATTGTTCATGATGTATGTTAAAAAATCCAAGTATTTTTCAATTTTATGTGATGAAACCACTGATGTTAGCACAAAAGAGCAGATGACAATTTGTGTAAGATACGTAAATATGAATACGTTTGTCATTAGAGAAGAATTTCTGAAGTTTATAGAATTAAAGTCAACCACTCGTACAACTATTAAGGGCGCTATTTATGAAGAACTGCAAAAGTTGGGGTTAAATTTAAACCACGTTCGCGGTCAAGGGTATGACGGTGGTGCAAACATGGCAGGAAAGTTTAACGGTGTTCAAGCTCTCATTTTAGCCGACAACCCCTTAGCTTTCTACACACATTGCTTCAACCACGCATTAAATTTGTGCATTTCTAAATCTTGTGAAATATCGTCAATCAGGAATATGATGGGAATAATTGGCTCTGTGTCTACATTTCTGTTTGCATCCGCCAAGCGCGTTGTCGCCTTGCAATCTATTATTTCTGAATCAGATATTTTCTGCGATACTAAAAAAAATAAACTAAAAGCATTGTGTGCTACGCGCTGGATCGATCGTCATGATTCGGTAATAACATTTCAAGAACTGTTTCCCTTCATAGTTACTGTTCTTGAAGAACTAGAGCACGACGGGGATGCGAATACTTCAAGTAAAGCAGCAAGTTATGGTGAGTTCATGCTTGACGTAATTTAATTTATTTCTATTTAATTCTATTTAATTTTGCGCTAAGAAATTGGCCCGGTTCATGGTAGTCATTTAAGAATTCTACTTGTTGCAAAAAGTGTCATGGCCGCCTAACATCAGCTGTTCACAACAACTTGAATTAAACAAAATTTCGAATTGCCTTATAGTTTCGATCAATACTGTATCATTCATTGCAAATACCAAAGAAGTTAACTACTTCACAATATATCAATTTATAATTTTAATTCAACTTCTTAGGATAGATAGGTTATATTTTTTATTTTTGAATATCGCGCTATCACGCTCATGCGCAGATACAATCATTTAAGAAGTTGACCAATATTTCCTAACGTTAAATTAAATTACGGCGCCTTAAATGTAGCACGAACGCCTATAGGTGGTTACGTACATTTAACTTTCTTAAATTAAATTACGTTAAAATAAATTACGTTAAATATTTTGCCTGAACTCACCATTACAGTTCTGCAGTAAAACGGAGTGATTTCTTAGTTGGTTTGGAAACCATTGTTCACTGTTTTGCGTACACTTTAAAATTGAGCAAACAACTTCAGAACCCAGAACAAGATCTTTCAACTGCTTCCTCTAAAGTAAAAGAAGTGCTGGAAATTTTTGAAGGTTGGCGAAGTGACGCCGAAAACGTATTTGCACCACTATTTCAAAATACTTGTGGAAAAGCGGCTGTCATTGGGGAAACAATCAAAGTACCACGAACTTGTGGTCGGCAAACACACAGAACAAATCCGGACACAAAAATCCAAACGAATGGTTTAGAAGGACAATATTCATTCCGTTACTAGACCATTTTATCTCGGAACTAAAACATAGATTCAACGATAAAGTTGTTGAAGTTATTGCTATTGAAGGGCTGATTCCAGAAAATCATGCCAAATTTAATGAAATTGATATTTTAAAGGCAGCTTTAGGATATGAAGAAGATTTACTTACCAATTCTGAGGTAGAGCCAAACAGAGCCAAACAGAGCCAATTCCACAAAACGCCGTTGATGCACTATCTTGTTGCGATGATACATTTTTCCCTAACATAAGAATTCTGTTACAAATATTTGCTACACTTCCAGTGTCAACAGCTACTGCCGAAAGAAGCTTTTCCACTTTGCGCAGATTGAAAAATTATTTAAGATCTACAATGTCAGAAGAGCGTCTGAACGGATTGGCATTGGCTACTATTCATAAGGAAAGAAGCATCGACATCGAGAAAGCCATAACGGTCTTCTCACAAATGAAACCTCGTCGAATGGAGACAGAGAAATGGTCCGACTAAAAAAAAGTGATGTGTAACAAATGTTTTTTTAAATTTAATTTTTGTGCAACTATGTGTTTAGGCTTATTTTTATATTGTAAATATGTCTTACGTTAAGTAAAAATAAATTGTTTAGGTAAAATATAACCATATTATTTAAATTAAGTGAAAATAAGTTTTCCAAACTTAGTTATCAAGAACAGTTAGCGTTAAAAGGGCAAGGTCGTCCTAAACCAGATTTTCGTGTCTGTCAAAAGTAAATTGTAAGTACATGTTATTAGTATTTTGAGTTTAAACAAATATTCTTTACATAGAAGACCCCAATGCCCCGGTCGGGGCTATCGCCTCCATAGCAGGGTCTATAATTCAAAAATTCATGAGCCGCTAAGCCCCCCCCCATTACAAATTCCTGGATCCGCGCCTGCCATAAAACATACGTACAATCGTCTAATACAAAACTTCCATTTTCTATCAACGGTTTGGGAATCCTTGCTATATAGTGGGCAATATCACAATACCCCCTATTTCAGGGGGGGACTTTTCATATCTAATGATTGGCCCTCTGGCACGTTTGGGTTAGTTGAATTAATGTCACTGGGGGGGGGGGGGTCTCCCTTATTCAATATTGGCTCCCGGATGGTTGTCGTTACTTTGGGGGTTGCCCCCTTCAGTGACTTGCTTTCAACTATTTTTACAACTATTTCTAATAACTTTATGATGTTTTTACTATAACTAGTGTCATTTTTGCCCTCTGGCTCTTTTGGGTTGGTTGAGGTCACGTTTCTGTTGTTTTCTCTTTTCCAAACCTGGCTCCTGAGTGTAAAACAATATCTGTCCTAACTATCTCTAATGAGAAGGTACCTCGGAACAGATAATGTCCACGCAGAAAATAAACTCTACTTTTATTTGCGTGGGGCACTGATGGTAGGTATAAGCCAGCTCGTTATAGCGGCAGCAAGGCCGTGGGTCGTGTCAAATGAACGCCCCGAAGAAAATCAAGGAAACAGCTTTGCTAACACAACAAAATTAAATCAGCAATTAGATGTTCGTTGCTGGAAGGCGATGACATAAGCGATGTCGGATGGAAATTGCATTAGCCGACCTGAACCAGTACAGTGGCAAAGACAATTCCACCAAGAACCACTCCCCAAAATCAATCAACGGAACGTTCGAGTGGTCATAAATATAAAAAAATCCCACAAACGGTGGAACCAATCGAACTTCCAACAATAAAATCAAATGGAAGCGACCCCGATGAAATGCAACACCCTGTACGTTGGTCGCACATCGCTGCCTTCTTAAAAAAACATAAAACCAAAAATAAACACAAGAAAAATGTTCAACATAGAATTTCAAAGATGTTAAGAAACCAAAAAACGAACACAAGATAAAATCAAGAGGTGTGAAAGATGAAGATGGAAGATTGGAATGCAACACAGAGAGGGTGAAAGGATGTGGATGAAACATTTCAAGAAATTACTGAATGGTTAGGATGAAGAAAACGAATATATTATGCAAATTGAAATTTCTTATGGAGACCAAAAATGAGGATACACTTCGAGGACGCCCAAAACTTAGATGATGGAACCAAGTGACGAGAGACCTGTGAAAGATGGAAGTTACTGGATGAATGGGAAAGGTTCAGAATCAACGATGCTGGCGAACGGCCATCCCAGAAGCTACAAGGCACAAAAAGAAGAGTGCTTAATCCTCTTCTTAAAACGGATTTGTGAATCCTACTAGAAGGACAGCTATATTCAATTCATGTCAAGTTGTAAATATATAACATAATTATAGAAGAAGAAATAACTTAATAATTTTTGTGCAGATCTCATAAGATAAAGTTGTGCTAAATCACATTAGAGTTCAGTAACAAGATTTGAATGTGATTCCATCATGGAATTCCAACCAGAAGTCTTATTTATATTAACGGCATGAATATAGTAATAAAACTTTATTTAAATAAATAAATAACGTTCGCGAAATGGTAAAATTACAACTTGATGCAGCTCATCAACAGTAGGAGTAGATTTGTTTCAGACAGAAATGAAAAGCACTGCCGAAGAAACCCTCACAATGAAAAAAACCCAGAACGACCAAGAAGAAGACGAGGAGCTCATTTTAAGTCGGGATGAAGTAGATAAGCCCAATACAACAAGAAAGTACAGAATAACAAAAATCTTTAAGGGAGGAAGATGCACCCCATCAAGAAGTAATGGTACGGACTAACATTGCGAGAAGACCCCTGATAAACTAAACCTGAGAATAAAAACGGACGATGTAAAATAGAGAAGTACCTTTGTAGTCTACCTAAAGGAGTTGGTAACGTATGGTGAGCAAACCAACGGTTTTTATAAATAAAGAAATTACTTGTATGTACTATCAGATAGACGAACAGTATGAAAGTTTTGGAAAAACCTGTTAGAGTTCAAAAGGTTATCAGCAGATGGTGCTACTAAATTATAAGGGAAAATAAATGGTTTGAACGCCAATTACGAACCTTTCACAGATCCGTAACACCAATACAAATGAAAAATCACAATAAGAAAGCAATTTATTGCGACTCAAAATTAAGTAGCGCCATCTATTCATTATCTTTTCAATTAAAACACGTATTTCCAACACTGCCATAAGGTTTCCCAATGGGTTACTATATTGACCTGTTATTTTCCTCCCCCAGGTATATTTTTGTATTTGATATTTTTCTATTTATTGAATTTACGATAAACATTTTAATTTTGCGTTCAAGTGTTCATGGAGATAAGTGAAAAATGTGGCATCAGACAGTCGGGTCCGCACGTAGCAGATAGAAGTTGAATTTTAGTATTTTGGTCGAAGTTGAGAATAAATTTGAGATTTATTGGAAAGTGATGGTGTTTGATTTTCTTTGTGAAATTTTAGGAGCGAAGGAACACCACAATATAATCAAAGGCTTTATCTTACAAAATAGCGGATTTTTTCCAGCTTTTGATGAGGTATAATTGAGCATCCTCCTACTTTATAGAAATTTTAGAAATTTACAGTAGCGAATTGGCCGTACGCGTTTATTCACCATAACAATAGCAAACGACGCGTACCTGCTTTGAAATTCCGAATTTTCCTTGATTTAAAAAAAAAATTCATAAGGACAAGTTAGTACCCCTTCTCCCTGCCCTTGTATTGGCCATTGAATGAAAGTTTGAAAAATAGGAGACGAGAAGAACTACGGTGTGCTTTACGGGGGGGGGGGGGGCAGTAAGATATCCCGTACCGCAAAATCTTCAAACCGGTGCTTCCTAACTTCACCGATCAATGCAGTTACGGAATACTCTCACTTCACGTTGTCAAGCTCCCGTTAACGCATTTATATACACAATAATTAAAATTCCAGGCAGTTTCTTTTATTTATTAATTACTCTGTAAAAACAAAACACAATGATTTAAAAAATAGCAATAAGGCAAACAACATGCATAAAACAATTTTAACATTCGTACAAAGACATTAGCAAGTGAATTCTTTGTGCCAAATAACGCAAAACTTCTGTAGCAAGATTTGATTGTGATTCTATCAGTGTTTTCCAACCAGTACTCTTACTTACATCATCGGCATGGTTAAAAAAATATTCCAGTGCTACAGCTTTCAGTTGCTCTAAATTGTGTCTATCGGCAATCACTAATAATTCAGCAGCATTTGGAATTGAAATATAATTGCATAATTCCCCTTCGCAAAGCACCATTAAAGTTTTAAATCCATATTTATCTGCAGCTGGCAATAAATCGGTTGCCAAGTTTTCCAACTTGACAACCTTTCCAGTATAGATAAAACGAAGCAATTCTCGGAATACATCACCTTCGATATCAGTGATTACAACACGATTTTGCTTCTTTTCTACCATTTCATTCTCAAACATTGCGTTGAAAACGGGAGAACGAGCTGCCAAAATTTCTTTATGCGCCCGAAATTCTTTACCTGAAGCACAAATCGTAACATCACTAAATTTGGGAGTTTCCAAAATAGCTTCCAAATCATCCTGCAAGTGCAAGGTACAATTTGGTATGGTATGGCACATTGAAGTTCCCATTACATGAATATCACAAGTTAGTGTAATATGATCGGTAACAATATAAAAATCTTCCAAAGCAGTCCAAAGTAAAGAGCTTCCTATTGTAAAACGAAAACTTTTTGTCCAGTTAATATTTTCAAATCCTTCACGTAATATCACGAACTTGCAATAAGATTGGCATTCTTTTGCAACACTATCATCCAGGAAAAGTTTCACGTCAATCCAGTACGTATTTAGTGGACTTTTTCTGTGGTGTTTTAACTGCAATCGCCAGGTTGTATCATTATTCGTTCCATTTGAAAAAATAGGAGAATCTAAGAATCCATATCTGCTCAAGTTGGCAACATTAATCTTCCAATTGTAGCTGAACTTGTTAACCTTTTTTAAATCAATCAATTCGCGGCTTGGAGCAACTTCACCCGATCGTTCTGCACCGTCACTAGACATAATTGTAGCAATTTTGTAGTTATGGGTACCAATATATTATTGCACAGTATAAATTTTGAGCTACTTACGGCAACACGTCTTAATTCAATGCAATTATATGTAAACTGTAGTACCAACTTAAGAATGGCAATTTGATGCATTACCACCAATAGAAATAATTAAGTAGTTTAAATTTTGAATTTTTTTTGTGAAACAAAATATTTTATTTAGTTTTATAAAGAAAATCTTTTACAATTTTCAATATAATCGATAAATACCCAAGTAACACCAACGTTGGTTTTATACTGGTATACCATTGATATATACAAGGTACTATGGTATCTTTCTGTCAAAAACAAAAGAGTGCAGAAAAATTCCGTTTATCACTAAATTGTATTGCAGGTACAGCCAAAAATATGTTAGCACTTCGGCTAACGCGGGAATGACGCTTATTTTTAATTTCCAATAACTTAAAATATTTGTTTTTCAACAGGATTTTCAATATTTCTTCCCATTGCTTTTAAAAATTAAATACGAGAAGTTAAATATAATAAAATAAAAGTTATTTTTAAAATTTTGAAAATAGAAAATATAGTTGAGGATTAGGTCATTGTAATCTATTAAATAGATAGGTTTCAACAAAACAATACAACAACGAACATCAACGGTCAGGATCTTATTCAGAATCAGTGACCAATGGAAAAATGGAAAATAAAAAACATAGAAATATATCACATTAACCTTATCGTATGACATATTTTGGCATTATTTACGATTCTACACATAATACTTGCCTCTTCAGAAACGCACTGATTCTGAATACAGCCCTGGCCGTTGATATTCGTTGTGGTATTATTTTGTTGAAACTTATCCACTTAGTAGATTACAATGGCCTAATGAAAACCGCACGTGTTCGTACAGCTGCCTGTCTACAAATATCCTGACTATAAAGTGACATTACGTCGGCACATTGTTTCTCTTGAATAACCCGTAAATTTAACTATGTGTATAAAGCACTACCACATTTGTCTAATTTGCATTGTCAGCGAAAATATTTTTACTATAAAGTTGTGCTTCGTCAGCACTTTGTTTTTCTCAAATGATCCGTAGTTTTAATGATGTGTAATAAACATTATTAAATGTAGATTATGTGCATCGTAGACAAAATATTTGAGCGGGAAAACTTCAGCTGTGATATTCTTCAGCAGCATTTGATAGCATAAATTTTAATTTAAAAATACTGACATCATATTAACCACCTAATATTAAAATTTTAAAACGTTATTTTAACGAAAATAATTTATGTTATTTAAACAATACCAAGCTGCAAAAATTTTACTTGCGCGCGAGCGTAAAACCACGTGACAACCTCTGTAGTTTACCTAAAGGAGTTGGTAACGTATGGTGAGCAAAGCAACGGTTGTTGTAAATAAATAAATTACTTGTATGTAGTATCAGATAGACAAACCGTATGAAAGTTTAGTAAACAGCTGTCAGAGTTCAAAAAGGTTATCAGCAGATGGTTCTACTAAATAATAAGGGAGAATAAATGGTTTGAACTCTAATTACGAACCTTTTACAGATCCGTGACACCAATATAAATGAAGAATCACAATAATAAAGCAATTTATTGCGACTTCAAATTAAGTAGCGCCATCTATTGATTGTCTTTTCAATTAAAACACTGCCATAAGGTTTTTGGTGTGGTATAATTGAGCATCCTCCTACCTTGTACTTTGAGGATGAGCTAATTTGTACTTTCCATAAGTGATAGGATACTAATAGAAGAACCTGCATTTGAACAAATTTTCCGGTTCAGTGTGTTCCAGCATTTGAATGAAACACAGGTCTCCATGCAGCGGCGTAGCTAGGGGGAGAGGCGGACCGCGCCGGGTGCCGTCCGACCCCAAATTATCCGTTTTCCTTAGGCGCGACCTCTAAAAAAGCCGAGGTGGGGCTGACACCCGACTCCAAATTATCTGGCCCCCGTTTCCTTGAGTGCAACCACTAAGCAAAAAGGTCATCAACCTAGGTGGGGGTGCCACCCATGAAATCCGCCCCGGGCGTCACCCATGCTAGCTACGCCAATGTCTCCATGCCCTACAGTAGGTAGGACGCACTCATGAATAATAGACCATTTCACGCAACGAGAGCGCTTGCGCGAAGCCAACAGCTGATGTTTGTTTTTCGAACCACGTTAAAACTTTTACGTTAAAACGCATGCTAATATCGTCTTAGATATTTTGTTATAGTTTTGTGTGATTAGGTTTTAAACAATATTTTTTACCACCATTTTGCCCAAGATGAGTGCCCCTAGTGATATACCCCATAGACAAGTCAAATTAAGTGAAGGAGACGTTCCTGGAGCAACATTAAAAAATCCAAATATTGCAGCAAATAATGTTTTGGAACTCAAGCGTTACTTAAAGTGTCGGGGTTTATAAAATATATTTATATATTTGAATTGTTTTTTATTATACATTTTACCACCACCACCATTAAATTAATAATAAATTACATAATAATAATAAAAAAGGAAAAGTCGGAGCATAGTGATCAAGCGGGGTGCAGTCATTGTTGATTTAAATAAAAAAATAATTATTTTTCAAGAATAGGTTTTTGAAAATTAAGTAGACAGCCGCATACAAACACAGCTTGTGATATTATGCCTCGCATACTCAAAGGAATAATTTTTTTTAACAATCGGTACTGTTTTATTTGACCTACGACATGCTCAACATATATTCGATATCTTGCAATAATTTTGGTTTCAACTTCTTCAGCTGCACTTAGCTTCAATCGACCTCTTAAAAATGGTGGTATGTTCAGTCCTACTTTTCTTGTAATTTTTCTTGTAAAGGTGTTCTTTTTCTTATACCCTAAAAAATAATATTTGTCACTGCAAGACTTACTCCACTCGTGCAAGACTTATAGGTATGGTGTAAGGCAATCTGAAAGTAAATTAAATTTACTTACTTTTTTTTCTATTTCCTTAATTTTACTAGAAGGTAAAGGTAATGGCAAATCTGCAGTCATCGTAATGCTGGTAGTTTCAGGAAAATGTTCAGCACAAATATAAGTGTCTTTGGTTATGTTTGCAATACTACTAAATTTTATATCTTCTCTTAGGCATTTTATTACCCACATATCGCAATTGTTGCAAATTGAACATTTCAAAATATGTTCATCCCGATTAATTTTTGAATTTACATCTGACTTTCTAAATGACAAGCAAGTTTTAGGAAATGGAAAAAATCGCAAATTCGGTTTAAATCCTGGCCTTCCGGGCCGGCTATCGTTGTTACAATCCCCAAAGACACAATGTTTAATGGCACCAACACGTTTTTTATTCAATTTATGCTCCATTTTAACAATAAATGATTAAATAATTAGCACTACGTTATATGGACATATCTACACTTGGTTCGAAAATCGTCAGCTGATTTGACGCATGCGCCAATGAGTTTTGCTAAAATGAAATGGTCTATTGTTATTATAGACAAATAAAGAAAATTTTAGAAATTCACAGTAGCGAATTGCCCGTACTCCTTTATTGACCATAATAATAGAAAACATCGCGTACCTGCATTGAAGCTACCAAATTTTCTTGACTTAAAAAAAATTCATAAGGATAAGTTAGTACTCCTTCTCCCGGCCCTTGTATTGGCCATTGAATGAAAGTTTGATAAATAGGGGACGTGAAGAACTACGGTGTGCTTTACGAGGGGGAGGAGCAGTAAGATCTTCCGTACCGAAAAATCTTCAAACCGATACTTCCTAAGTTCACCGATCAATGCGGTTACGGAATACTCTCACTTCACGTTGTCAAGCTCCAGTAAACGCATTTATATACACAATAATTAAAACTCGAGGCAGTTTCTTTTATTTATTAATTACTCTGTAAAAACAAAACACAATGATTTACAAAATAGCAATAAGGCAAACAAAATGCATAAAACAATTTTAACATTCGTACAAAGACATTAGCAAAT
Source organism: Podabrus alpinus (assembly GCA_932274525.1). NCBI lineage: Eukaryota > Metazoa > Arthropoda > Insecta > Coleoptera > Cantharidae > Podabrus > Podabrus alpinus. Next base: position 64,951,007 of record OW026456.1, on the reverse strand, counting down.
GAATTCTTTGTGCCAAATAACGCAAAACTTCTGTAGCAAGATTTGATTGTGATTCTATCAGTGATTTCCAACCAGTACTCTTACTTACATTATCGGCATGGGTAAAAAAATATTCCAGTGCTACAGGTTTGAGTTGCTCTAAATTGTGCCTATCGGCCATCACTAAAAATTCAGCAGCATTTTCAATCGAAATATCATTGCATAATTCCTTTTCGCAAAGCACCATTAATTTTTTAAATCCGTATTTATCTGCAGCAGGCAATAAATCGAATGCAAAATTTTTAAAGTTGACAACCTTTCCAGTATAGATAAAACGAAGCAATTCTTGGAATACTTCACCTTCGATATCAGTGATTACAACACGATTTTGCTTCTTTTCTACCATTTCATGCTCAAACATTGCGTTGAAAACGGGAGAACGAGCTGCCAAAATTACTTTATGCGCCCGAAATTCTTTACCAGAAGCACAAAGCGTAACATCACTAAATTTGGGAGTTTCAAAGATAGCTTCCAAATCATCGTGCAAGGTACAATTTGGTATGGTATGGCTTGTTGAAATTCCCATTACATGAATATCACAAGTTAGTGCAATATGCTCGTGACTAAATTTAACACCTTCGAAAGCCCTCCAACGTAAAGAGCTTCCTATTGTAAAACTAAAACTATTGGTCCAGCTAATATTTTCAAATCCTTCACGTAATATCACGAACTTGCAATAAGATTGGCACTCTTTAGCAACACTAGCAAGCAGGAAAAGTTTCACGTCAATCCAGTTCACACATGCACTTCTTCCACATCTGCCGTATTCTAACTTCAAACGCCAGGTTGTATCATTATTCGTTCCATTTGAAAAAATACGAGATTCTAAGACTCCATTATTACTGCCAATGTTGTCAGCATTAAAAATCAAATTGTAGCTGAACTTGTTAACATTTTTTAAGTCTATCAATTTGCGGCTTGGAGCAACTTCACCCGATCGTCTTGCACCGTCACTAGACATAATTGTAGCAATTTGGTAGTTTTGGGTACCAATATATTATTGCACTAATACCTATATTACGGCAACACGTCATAATTCAATGCAATTATGTAAACAGTAGTACCAACTTAAGAATGGCAATTTCATGCATTAGAACCAATAGAAATAAGAAAAAATAATTAAGTAGGTAGTTTAAATTTTGAAATATTTATGAGAAACAAAATTTTTATTTAGTTTTATAAAGAAAATCGTTTACAATTTTCAATATAGTCAGCATAGATCTATTGTTCTACAAAGGTAGATTAAAAATATACAAGTAACCTTTGGAACCAATAAATGCTTCAGGACCGCATCCAGGATTATTATGAATCGATAAATACCCTTAAGTAGAGAGCGGATTTTAGGCTATTTTGCCTAATCTTAATAACTAAGGTATCGCAAAGTTTTCTTCAAATCTACACGATTTATGAAAAATGTGACAATTTGGCACCACATTTTTTGTGCCTTTTTTGAATTTTTGTGCTTATTTTCAATTTTTATGCCTATTTCATGCCTTTTCCCTCTAATTATCAAAGTTTTTATTTAAAAAATACTAAAATAAATGATTTTATACCAATTCATTAGATACCAATAATAAATAACGTTAACTAAATAGAATGTAAATAATGTAATAAAATAATGGTATCTATTTATAAATTTGATTTGTCTGCAATGGGAATATGATACAGGCTTTAATCCTGGTGTAAAAATAAACATTAATTTATCTTACTTCTTAGGAATTTTGCATACACTGTAAAAAAAGCACGTAAAAATACATTCAAATACGTGTAATTTTACATTCAAAATTATACTAAAATTACATATTGTGTATTATTCCATTGATAATAGTGTGAAATTACATTATTATCAATGGAATAATACACAATATGTATTTCTACTATTATTTTGTGTGTAAAAATTACACGTATTTGAATGTATTTTTACGTGCTTCTTTTTACAGTGTAGCTAGAGATATGCAATATATTGAGTCAAGCTACATAATATGTTAATTTTTGCACCAGTGCTGCAAGTATATTCTATCTGGTGTCATTGCTTGTGTTGTGATTGGTATATTCAATTTTAATTTAATAATAATTATTCAATATTAATAATGCCAAAAGTAAAACCCACTCTACACGAGTGGATTAAAAACTATCCCGAATTAAAAAGTGACAAGAGTCGAGTATTTTCAGGAGTATTTTGTCAACCACGCTTAAAGACGGTAAGTTTTCATATAATAACTCCTAACAGCAGTATATTTTTCAATTTAAAACTTGTAACGAATTTTTACACTCGTTACGAAATATTAACATCGACTTGTACAACACCGTGTATATAAGATTCTGAAATCGTCGAGTTTCTTTATTTTCCGTAACCGCTCGGTGAAGCATCCATCTTGATTTTGTCGACAATCGAGTTCAGTCGTAGTCAATTTTTGTTCCGACTAATATAATTAATTAGACGATTAATTAATTGATTTGGTCATTTAAATTGGTGGATGGATGTTTACGCTACTGCGGATTATCATAAAAACATCATTTCAATCATTTCCGTAAGTTAACTTGTTGAAATAACTTCTTTAAGTAAATTCGTTTATTCAATTTTAGAGTACATGTGTTCTGATTAAAAACACATTCGCACAGGGCTGTTTTAAACTGTTTTAAACTGTTTTTAAAACTGTAGTTTTATTAAATCGAATGACAAGGTTAAATTGTCAAAACAACGAATTATTCTGGCTGATGTCAACTGTTAATTTTTTGGAATTCTGATAATTAATTACACACTGGAAAGTAACAACTTTAGGAATAACATTCATTCTTTGAGGTTCATTGTTAACCAACTTATTTCATGGTGTTTCCTGACCTGGTCAAGGTAGCTGTTTCCGTACAATCAGTGGAGTGGTCAAAGACGTATTCCCTTCATCATCCTGGTGTTACAGTAGTCAAATTTTGGAGTCCGCTTAATTGTCAACAGCGAGTATTTTGTATTTATTTAATCCTACCAAGGTACCTTTGAGGTGAGTTGCATTTTGTAAGACTTGTAAATTTATTGCTGTACATTTAACAACACTTTTTAATTATTTTTATTACGGATCAGCTCGCTGATTGTATATGAAGTGTTGCTACATACTATCACAGTTGTTGTACAGTAATTTCAGCGAATATAATTTTGTTTACCATTATTTTTTTGCATTCTTTATTTCTATTGCATCATTTGAACTTACAACCCATGACTCTAGCTCCCGCTAAATACGAGTTGGTTTAAACGTACATCAGGGTTACTGCCGACAGCAAATTTTACTGTCATTTTTTTGGCAGATGTTATTTTGACACCTTGTAATACCCAAAGATCTCATTAGTCTTCGGAACTTACAAGGGTGGAAAAACTTACATTGGCGCCCGCTGTGGAGGCAAATTTTTGTTCATTTTGATGTCAAATAACTTAATTATTATATCGTTGAAATCTGTGCAACACTTGGTAGATTGTTTCTTGATTAAGCGACGGAACACCTTTGACGATTTTGTTTTGTCTTGTTGACAAGCGACCTGAAGTTGATTGCTGTTGTGTGTAATTTTTATAATTATCACTATAGTATTGATAATTTTGTTGACAATTTTAACAGCCCTAGCGAAATATTTTACTGCGTTTTTTTTCATTTTTATTTTCAATCAATTATTACTAAGAGAAGTTGTTGTCACTCGTTATCATGTCGAATGTTAAAAAGTACCTTACATCACTCAATAACGAGGAAGTACTCGTTGAGTTAACTATAAGAACGGAAGATATTAATACTATTCCTGCCCATAAGGCAACACGTCGAGCACAGCTAAGAAAGCTCCTGCTCGATGAAGCTTTCAATTCTCGTCTTGCTATACATAAGTATACTCCACCTGATGTTCAAGCCGATTTATTAATTTGCAAGAATGCTCTTGACGAAATTTCAATTGAAATAAATAATCTCGAACAGAAGTTTGATTCACAAACTTTAGACAACATCACAAATCGTCTTGCACATTATTGTAATCGCCTAGACATTATGGAGGGAGCTGGGTTTAAAGACACTGAAAGGGGAAATTTGTTAGAACTATCTAAACTATTGCGTTCAAAAGTAGAACACTTACTTCATCTGAATGAAAACGAAAGTGATGATGACGAGGAAATTTTAAGGCAACCCAAAGTTAGCAATCCGTCTGGAACAGCAACTAATGAGGAATCTCCGGGTTATTCTTCTTTCAAGAGATCTTCATTGTTGCCAGCAGTTGAATTAGCTGAGGTTTTAAAAAATATTTTACCATTTAAAAATAATGACCGTGTAGCAATCCACAAGTGGAATCTTTCATTTGACGGCAGTGGAGGTTTTCAAGAAGTTTTTAATTTTATTGAAAGAACTAATGAACTTTCAAAAACTCGAGGAGTCAATTCTCAAGAGCTTTTCAACAAAGCGGTTGAATTTTTCTCTGGAGAAGCTTTAGTTTGGTACCGTACGCTAGATTCTAATATTAACACTTGGGAACAATTAATAGAAGCGTTGAAAATAAGATTCCTAGCTGTCGATTTCAGTAGGGTTTATTTGGCAGAAATCAATAAATGTAAGCAAAATTCGAATGAATCTGTTAGCAGTTACATCGAATCAATGTTTGCAAAGTTTGCTAGAGTTACACCTATTCCCTCTGAAAGCGATCAACTATGGACAATTAGGGAAAATATGCTTCCTTCAGTTTCATTAGTGATGGGTACGGCTTCTATTACCGAGAAAAGCGAATTTATTCGAGTAGCTCAACGAGCTGAACTTTTAGCTAAAAAGACTCTTTCAAAAGAAGTTCCCACCGCAGCTTTGACTTCTGTTGTTACCCCTACCGCTCCTAAGGAGTCACCATCTGTGAATCCTCGTAGACCTCTCACTTGTTGGAATTGCTCGACTCGCGGCCATTCTTATAGATTTTGTTCCAAACCTACTACTACGTTTTGTTATCTTTGCGGACGCAAAGGAGTTACTTCACTAAATTGCAGTGGTAACCATTCAAAAAACGCAGGTGGGCCAAGCGGAAACACTGCTCGCCGCTAGCCTTAAGTATCAGAGCAGACAGGTTGGGTTGGAGTAATTGGTTGGTGCACGTTAGCGCTTTTTGCGGATCAACCGCCAATTCTTCTGCCTTATTCGCTCATCCCACGACTGATCAACGACCCCATCTTAATCTTTTTATCGGTAGAGAGCAATTAACTGCACTTTTAGATTCCGGTGCTAGTGTATCCATACTCGGTACAGATGGACACTACCTGATTGACTTGCTAGACCTTAAGTTGAAACGTGATCAAAACGTATTTGTACGATCGGCTGACGGTACTTCGCAACAAATTTTAGGCTCGGTCGAGTTGCCTATTTCAATTTGTGATGTTACTCGTTCCCTTAACGTTTTAGTATGCAATAGTATACGCACTAGTTTGACTTTAGGTATTGACTTTTGCAAACTGTTTGGAGTCAAGGCAGATTTTTCCCGCGATCAATTTTTTGTTAACGAGGTTAAATCAATTGAGTCGATCAGAGCCGCTGATGATCTCAGTATTGAACAACGAGTTGCTCTTGCCGCCATAAAAGATAAATTTAAAACTCTTTCCCACGATGGTTTAACAAGAACCCACAAGATATTCCACCATATCGACACTGGAGACGTAGCTCCGCTGAAACAACGTTACTACCCTTTATCACCCGCTATGCGTGAAATTGCTCATAAAGAGCTCGATCGAATGTTAGAGTTAGATGTAGTACGACCTAGTCACTCCGGTTGGTCATCTCCTATGCTTTTGGTTAAGAAAAAGGACAATTCTTATCGTTTATGTTTTGACGGTCGCAAACTTAATCAATTGACGAGGAAAGATGCCTACCCATTACCACGTTTAGATGACATTTTGACTCGTTTGCAAGATGCGAGGTATCTAACTTCGATTGATCTTAAAAAGGCATTTTGGCAAATCCCTCTATCTCCCGAATCATATGAAAAAACCGCATTTACCGTGCCTGGTCGTGGTCTTTTTCATTACGTAGTAACCCCGTTCGGTATTTCGAATGCTCCCATTACTCAACAACGATTGATGGATAAAATTTTTGGACCCCTTCTGGGCGAAAAAATATTTGTTTATTTGGATGACATTATTGTCGTTTCTTTTACTTTCAAAGAGCATTTAGAATTACTCGAGTAGGTCTACGACAGGTTACTGGATGCTAATTTAACCATCAATTTGGATAAGTGTGAGTTCTGCAGGTCCAGTTTGACTTATCTTGGACATGTCATTGATAAGAACGGACTACACACTGATCCAGCAAAAACTCAAGCCATAACTGACTTTCCTAAACCTACGAATACTACTGGTATAAAGCGATTTCTGGGAATGATAGGCTGGTATAGACGATTTATACCGAATTTTTCATCCTTGTCTGCGCCTATTACCGAGTTAATCAAGGGTCGTGGTAAACGTCAGACTGTCGTATGGAATCAAAACGCTACTGAGTCTTTCGAAAATTTGAAGAAACAGTTAGTTTCTGCCCCTATTTTAGCAAGTCCTGACTTCAGTAAACGTTTTTTTATACAGTGCGACGCGTCAAATTATGGCCTGGGCTGTATTTTAAGCCAGGGAGAAGGTGAAGAGGAGCGCGCTATCGCATATGCATCAAGGACGTTGAATAAAGCGGAACGTAACTATTCGGTCACTGAACGCGAATGCCTAGCGGTTATTTTTGGTATCGAGAAATTCAGGCCTTATGTTGAAGGTACCGAATTTACAGTGATCACAGATCACTATAGCCTTTTGTGGTTGCTTTCTATGAAAGATCCAGTAAATAGATTAGCCCGTTGGAGTGTTCGCCTATCTCAGTATTCTTTTAAAATCCAGCATCGGAAGGGAAATCTGAACGTCGTACCTGACGCATTGTCTCGCGCACCCTTAGAAGTCTCGTCTTTGGAATTGTCCGAGAATGACCTCGATCCGTGGTATCGTCGCATGCTGACTCGAGTCACTAAAGCACCAGCTGATTATCCCGATTGGAGGATAGAATCAGGGCGTTTGTACAAACTCATACCAAACTTCCATAATGTTGTTTCTAATTTAGTAGAATGGAAGCAGTTAGTTCCTAAGTCGCGTCGGATTGACATTTTCAAAGAATGTCATGACGATCCGACTTCTGCTCATTTGGGGACGCTTAAAACTTTTAATAAAATCATAGAGTTGTACTATTGGCCCAGGATGCGTGCGGACGTGGCGAGGTATGTGCGGCGGTGCCCGGTTTGTTTGTCATCCAAAGCTTGCCAAGGCGGACGGTTTGGTTTAATGGGTCGAGAAAAGAAAGTGCGTTTCCCTTTCCAATGTATTTCAGTTGACTTAATGGGACCGTTTCCCAGATCTGCGAAAGGTAATACCATGTTGCTAGTGGTTTGCGACTGGTTCACTAAATTTGTTTTAGTGCAACCGCTACGTAGAGCTACTACCAAAGCCATTTGTGATTTTCTCGAAAATCATGTTTTTCTCCTTTTTGGCACTCCGCAGATTTGTCATGTCGATAATGGTCCACAATTTACCAGCAACGAATTTCGGAAACTCATGAGTGATTATAACGTCAACCATTTATTTTATAATGCATTATACCATCCCCAAGTTAATTTTGTTGAGCGAGTTAATCGAGTAGTCGGTACCGCTATGCGATCATATGTCAAAGAAGATCATAAGACTTGGGATGTAGAAATACATAAAATTGCTCATGCGATCCGATCTGCCACTCACGAGGTGACAGGGTTTACTCCGTCTTTTCTTAATCTCGGGCGTACCGTACCCGCTAAGGGAGATTATTATGGTCGTATAATGGATTTGAAGGAAGAGGAATTAACTTTAGAGAATCGTGAACGGGTGGCTGGGGAAATGAACCGGTTAGATAAACTTTTTGTAGATGTAAAGAAGCGATTACACGACGCTTACCAACGCAATTCTACTCATTATAATTTTAGGAAGCGTAGTATTCAGTTTAAGAAAGGAGACGTAGTTTGGCGTCGAAATTTTGCATTGTCGAATGCTAGTAAACATTTTAGTAGTAAACTGGCTCCTAAATATTTGAGAAGTCCTGTAAAGGAAGTAACTGGTCCATTAACCTATCGTCTCGTGAACGAACGCGGTAAAGAGGTTGGAGTATTTCACGTTAAAGATTTAAAACCCCATCCTTCGGTTTCCGATTTGGTGGAACCTGAGGATCAGGTTGAGAGATGTCGTGGAGGGTGAGCGAAACCTTTTTTTTGTCCATAAGTCATACCATCAGACTTATCCTATCCTTGGGGTCAATCAGTCCCGACCCACTTTCTTTTGTTCCGTATTGGCGATTATGGGGGCTGGCGGATTTCTTTTCTTGTACAGGAATCAGGGGGGCTTTTCGGTTTTCTGTCTGCAGGGTTTGACTGCACCTGTTCGTTTTGCTACGGGAAAGCGTTCTTTACACTGTGCGCAGTGGGGTCGGTCAACCTTTAGTTGGCAGGCGGTCGATTGGTTTCTCCCTGTGTGAGATTGGAAAGGTCGTTGGCCGTATATTCGTCGAAACGAAGTTAAATTCAATGTCCCCAACAATGATCGTGAGTTTGAAGGCGACTCGCGTGAGTTCTTTACGGTCTTCAATGACATACTGTCATTCCCCGGGTACCTTTATCTTCCCATCCTCAAAAATAGTCCAGTGTCCATGGCCTTCGCCATTCTTTGATATGGGTTTGTTGACTGGCGGTCCACGACGCGTTTTTATGATCCATACGCGAGGACGAGTCATCGCGTGTATCATTGAGTTGTGGACGCCTTGGCCACTTGGAACGTTTATCTTTTCCCATAACCCAATAATCTAATCACCTCATTACCTATTCCTATCTACCTTCCTTTCTTAAGTCACATTGGGTTCCTAAATAATTCCTAGGGGGGGGTTCAGGGGTTTATTTTTTTATCCTGGTTTTTAATTTTAACGGCTGTGAACATTAACACCTCAAGTTCATAGTCGTACCATCTGAGATTTTTTCTCACACTTTTTGAAGTCGTGATGATACAGTATTGGAAGCCCTTTGTTGGTCAAATGTTGACCAAATGCCAATTAGTTTGGAAATTTTTTATTTTTTAGTTCATTAAACGTTTCTATGCCCAAAGGACTTTGAGTGCCTTTGTCTGAAACAAACCTTACTGCTGGGTGAATGTTCTTTTTTTCACTTTCGAGCCGTGCAATGGGTCCCATGAGGTCCATTTGTTTGTACGGTTGGTTTTAGACCACCGTTACATATTTTGTTTTTTTGTGGATACAGATCCTATGTGGTGCTGTACCAAACCAATTGAGAATTCCAGTGCATGTCGATAGCCAGGGATGGTCTCAACATTTTTTTGTTGACTTTTTGAAGCGCAACGCGCTCTGTCAAACGGGTTAACGCTTTAAGCAGATTTGAATAGCAACGTTGCGATTACTGTTCAGAAAACCCATTTTGTTTTTTTTCCTTGGTTACTTTATGAATCGTTTGAAGGATTCAATTTTTAGTTTATTTCCAATATTGTAGAAGAGCGTCTTCAACGTCTTAGTTAGCGTAGTACAACTGAGTGCTTAGTATTAGGCAGCGACTATCATTTTCACGGCATGAAATGCAGTTGGGAGAGGGCAATGTAACGAATTTTTAGGGGTAATGTAAACTCCCCTCCAAATTGACCTGTTTTTATTTTCTTCAATTTTGGTTTTTAAGTCGGCATGTAAATTCCCCTCGAACCGTATAATCCCTAGTTATACGTAAGTAGGAGATTATAACAATTAGAATTTAAGTACGGCTTGTTAAATGGACAGGGCCGGTTTAGACAATTTCGTTAATTCAAAATTATTTAAATAATCGAATTTGAAAAGTACGGAAAAGTACCATGTGCATGGACAGGGCCGGTTTAGACAATTTCGTTAATTCAAAATTATTTAAATAATCGAATTTGAAAAGTACGGAAAAGTACCATGTGCATGGTGCACAACCGGTCGAATGCCACTCCATCGCTCGGCGGGCGCGCATTTTGTTGACGGTACGTGCAAATCGATATACTCTTACACTTAGAAAATTTCGCAGCAGCAGATGCACCTCGAGCGTCGTACATGCAACATCGATTATTTTTAGTTTTTACGCGATTTTTTGGGGGTGAAACAAAATAGTTTACTGCCCCATACCGCAACTATACTTTTTAATGCTATTTCGAGGGTCTCTCGCATTCCGGTTGCATAGATCCCGGTGTTCTTGATGGATGGCGCCTTCTCGTATGTTTAGCCTAGTAACCAGAGTCAAATCCGCCCTGGAGGGGTGCAGAGCGGAGCGGAGCGCAGCGGCGCCCCGTAAGGGTAGGATTTGACGATGGATTACCCTCCTTTTCGAATGCACACCCCTAAAATTCGAAGGCAAAAAAAATTTAATTTTTTCACTTTTTTGGCTATACACGAGTATAGCCAAATATTTTTTTAGTTTTTACGCGATTTTTTGGGGGGGGTCTCTCGCATTCCGGTTGCATAGATCCCGGTGTTCTTGATGGATGGCGCCTTCTCGTATGTTTAGCCTAGTAACCAGAGTCAAATCCGCCCTGGAGGGGTGCAGAGCGGAGCGGAGCGCAGCGGCGCCCCGTAAGGGTAGGATTTGACGATGGATTACCCTCCTTTTCGAATGCACACCCCTAAAATTCGAAGGCAAAAAAAATTTAATTTTTTCACTTTTTTGGCTATACACGAGTATGGCCGAATATTTTTTTAGTTTTTACGCGATTTTTTGGGGGGGGGTCTCTCGCATTCCGGTTGCATAGATCCCGGTGTTCTTGATGGATGGCGCCTTCTCGTATGTTTAGCCTAGTAACCAGAGTCAAATCCGCCCTGGAGGGGTGCAGAGCGGAGCGGAGCGCAGCGGCGCCCCGTAAGGGTAGGATTTGACGATGGATTACCCTCCTTTTCGAATGCACACCCCTAAAATTCGAAGGCAAAAAAAATTTAATTTTTTCACTTTTTTGGTTATACACGAGTTATTTTCCTTTTTTTTTATTATATTTATTACTAATATCCACTAATCACACCCCCCTCTATCCGAATTTCAAAGAAAAATTCAAATCGGACCGAAAAAATTTCACTCCATTTGAAGGGACTGTAACCCGATACCCGTGCAGACCCCGTGTTCGACCGGCTACATGAATTTACTTTCCCTTATTAAATAAGTAGGTTATATTTTGTAATTTTTCAAATACAATTTTATTGTATACTGTTCGCCCCCCCCCCCTTTCCGGGCACAAATATTAACTTAAAAACTCAAAAATGTAGGTTTCAAGTTTTTCGCTAATTACATATTAGGTAGGAAAATGATATGCAAGATCGTGAATTTCAATCGTTCAACAAAAACGCCGTCCGGAAAGAAATCCTGCGTACGGTCCTGAGTTGTTAACGGGAATTTCAATTTATTGGTTTGATTCTGCATGTAAACTCCCCTCATTCTTAATTGCTTAGGAGGGGAGTTTACATGTGAGTTTAAGTGTTGGCCTTTTGCTCGGAGGGGAGTTTACATGCTTTTTTGAAATTTACCTGGCGCATTAGGGGAGTTTACACCTACCCGTTATGCGACCCCAGGAAAGACAGTAATCGTTTCCTAAGGCATTCATTTAAATATATTTCTGTATTAACTGTACCTGTAGTTATGAATGGTTTCGATTTTAACCCACAGGTACAAATTGTTTGCCAAATGAAATATTTTCTTGGAAATTTTGGAAAACATTTTTGGAGTTGGTAGCTGAAAGGGATCTGTGGTGTCTCTTATAGCTCGCCGCCGCAACTTTAATTCATGTCTACAAGTAAAATGAAAAGTTAATTATAATTATTATTATAATTCATCTTTGTCGAGTTGGATTGTTTATATGTGTGTCTTTGCACTTACTCGAAGAAATAAAAATACTTATAAGCCATTAAGATCATTCACACTCAGAATAAAACATACAAGTTCAATCAAAGCGCAAAGTATCGAACAAAATTAATAATTTAAAAATCTTTGCAACATTTACAATTTACGAAACAACACATCAAAATTAATTATTATTATTTACAAAAAAAGTGATTTAAAATACCTTTGTTGTAATCGCACTATATCATTCGTAATGAACATGTCAATAATTCCGTCTAAAGCCATATTTATTATTCCTGCACTACGGCTGATGTTATACTAAACAGCTACTCTTAACAGCCCACTATAATTTACCCGTTATAAGAATATAACATAGAAGAATATAACGTTAGACGTTTAGTTATCGGATACGTAGTAAGGATTTAATAAATAACATAACAAGTTGGATAACCTTGACTTAACGGGCACGTTATATTTAACATTTTGGATACATAGTTGGGCTGAATAATATGTTGTATTATAACATAATATTTTAATCTTAAGAAAATTATTTTAAAATGAAGTTTTTATGCCTTTTGGAATCTTTTTTCCTTATTTAATGCCTTTTCAGACTATTTTTTGTGCCTTTTTAGGCACCCTTTCTGGAAAAGTTTAGGCTTTTTAATCCGCTCTCTACCCATAAGTAACACCAACGTTGGTTTTATGCTGGTATCAATGGTATACCGTTATAAAACCGACATTGGTGTTACTTAGGTAAGCAAATAATTATAAAGACAAAGACCTAAATATATTACAGTTGTTTCAACCGGAGAGTTGAACATTACTTACTTCGTTCCGGTGTACGGTTTTACGTCCCTGATATTTTTATATCGTTCCGGTTCCACTCCGGTGTTTATAATCTATTTCGTTACGGGTACGGTTCTCAAACCGGTTTAAAACTGGTTTTTGTGACGCCTGCGCAGAAAACAATTTGCTAATCAAATTTAGCTGCGCATGCGTAATGTAACTTATAAAATAGTTAATGTTGAAATTTATGTATTATGTTTTTTACAAGACAAAAAATTGAAAATACGAAATATTTATTTAAAATCGTTCTTCAATTTGCATATCAAAATATATTCTAGATTCTTTTCATTTAAATTGGTTCGTTTTTCTGTCAAAATCAAAAAAGTGCAAAAAAATTCCGTTTGTCACTAATTTGTGTTGCGGGCACACCCAAAAATCAGTGACGGTAAATTGCGTCCCATGGTAAAGGGTATGGGTAAATTGCGTCCAATCGGCAATATGGTCAGAACGGTTAATTGTATAATCTCCTTATTCTTTAAACTGCATTGTAATCGCCTTATTCTTTAAGCTGTATGGAAGTTTAATATGTTTTGGTCATTTTGCAATACAGGGTACTAGTACAACTATTATTACAAAATTTCTTTTCTATAAATATACGAGGGGTTGTTTACTTCAATAATCTTGTGTACAAAAGATCAATAATTTATTACTAATCTCAAATAATCTCCCATAATATTTAATAATCATTAGTAATCTAAATAATCTCAAGTAATATCAATTAATCTCAAGTAATCTCAAATAATCTCAAAATAATTTCAAATAATCTCAAATAATCTCAAAATAATCTCAAATAATTTCAAATAATCTCAAATAATTTCAAATAATTTTTAACAATATTTGATAATTCTAGGGTCTAGTAGTTTATAACGGTTTATAAGTTCCAAGCAAACAAATATTAATTTTTTTATAAGAGATATACAATATGATAAAATATAACATATAACGGATTTTTATACCTCATATCCGTTATCAATCAACCTACAGCAATAATTTGTTGAACACTGCTATTTCATTCAAATCTATTGAGCACTCCCATATTTTTCGTGTCTTTCGTAGAGAGCGCATGACGACGGCCATGCTGGTGGATTATCTTCACTTTTTTTCCGGGCAGCTGAGCGAGTAGTTCTAAAAGTGTGCGTAGTTGTAATCAAGTGAATTTAATTGCGGGAGCAAGTATAAATTAGTATACCGAGTTAATTCTGCTTCAACGTCGAGTGCACGAGGGTGAGATTGGCACATATTTTTTGGAATACGGAGGTTGCCGTATTATTTTTTCGTTTAAACATCTGGCCGTCCACCATTATTTGTACATCGATTATCTTTTCGATCCGGTTACAATCTGCGCATGCTAGAGCGCCCTCTTTGGGGATTGAGTTGAACAAGTATTGTCAACAAAAGCTACATCGAGCTACATCTATTCAACATCTAACCGCTTTTGTTAATTCCGTGAAAGAGTCTTGATTGTCGTGTCCGTTGCCTGTGCTATCGTCGAACTGTCATATTTGTTGTGGAACGACCCGCCAATTAACCGGGCGAGCCAACGTACTGCGTGACATTGGAATTGGATTTTGCTGGAACCAAATAATACCAGAGTATATTGGAACAACTCTCTGGGGTGGAAAGTCCAGCCATAGTTCTGTTGCCAAGTCGTGGGGTCGCTGCGAGGACGTCATCACAAATAGCGTGCGGTCCTTTCTTAGTGATTCGAGGCTTAGCGGACCAGTCAACAACAACACTCGTGTGCAATCCATCCAGGCGGATTTGGGGTACCTGTCACCAATATTTTGTGAGCTTTCTGAGTACTCAGGTGAGACATTTTTACTACTATTTCTGTTTGGTTGTGATTGCAACATATCTTTAACGAGTAATTTTTTTTTAACGTCATTAAGAGGTTCTATTATTTTGACACCTCAAGTTTTGTAGTTCACTGGGTCTCCCTCACGGGGAGGATTGCTTCACGCTTTGTGTTTTTGGCCGACTTCCATCAGAAGTCAGTATTTACTTATATTTGCCACCGAAGGTTGTTGCCACCGTTGTGTATTTTTGTGTACATTTTTGATTGATTTTTGTGATCATTAAATTGTTCTATTTAAACCGTATTTTATTTCCCTGGAAGAGGGGATACCTTTAAGCCTTTTCAGTGAGATTAGAGATCTGGACCCACGTCCCTCGCAGACCGACGTTACCATCAGAGGAGCTAGTCAATTCCATCCAGGGCTCCCCACGTTAAAAAGTGAGGTGGTTTTCCACTTCGCGTGGGAGGAGATTTCTCAAGCCTGCATCAGCGGGAGAGGGGCTTTTCCTTCTCACTGGCGCCCAACGTTTTTAGGGGACTCCTGTATTGCTTTGTCTCACTTGGGGTTGTCTCAGTGGCACCCTTAGTTGATTGTTGGCGAGGGTTCGTGATCTCAAACTTCGAGCTGAAAAGGTTTTTCACTCATACGGTGACACAGGTGGCGACTTCTGTAGGTGTGTGTAATAACTTTGCTTTCAGCGACCCGTTCGACGGTACAAACTTGGCTGGACTGATTAGTAAGTTTTGTTTTTTGAAACTGGTCACGTCGGGCGAGGGCTACGCTACGTACGGTTGTTGTGCGTATATTGTCATTTTTGTGCGACAAATTTTGCGGGTTTATGCGAAGCAGGGCAGTACTATACGGCACGACATATTTTATTTTATTTATTATTACACCTTTTTATTGCACTTGGCAAATCGGGGTTCGTGTATTGTTATATCACGAGTCGTCTTATCGGTGAAGAACCATTTGTAAGCTGCGTGTTGGCTAGCTTTGTTTGTGGGTTCTGTCACTGGCCATAGCGACTACCCGGGCTGTTGCCAAGGTGTGCATTTGGTGGGATTTTAATTATTTTTCTTAATTAAGTATTCCTGTTGTTGTTGGGTGTAATAATTTTAATATTTGTTGAGATCATACTGGTGAGAAACCATTTTTCTTATATTTATCGATCAGTCTTATTTTGCATGAGATACCGTGTTGTGACATTTCCTTATTCACTGTGGGTTCGAATATATATTTTAACAATTTACCAGGGTTTAACGAAGCGATTTGTTGCGATTTATTGAGAATTCGCATCGGCGAGAAACCTTTTACCGTGTGAATTTACAATTTCATTCATCATGCCTAAGAGAGAGTACGCTATGAATTTGCGAGCAGAGGAGCTCGATATAGAATTCTTTATGCGGGGTTTATCCATTGATGCAAAAACGGTACCGGAAAAGCGCCGAGAGCTAGCGATTATCAATCGGTCCGAACTGTGTACATCAAGACCTACCATTTTAAAGAACAAACCCTTAGATTTAGCGGCAGAAATAAATTTATGTAAGGGAAACATTGACGAATTGATGGGTGTGGTAACACGTCTAGAGACCTTGCCTAACCTTGATCTGTTGCAAAAGACATTCGATAGAATGGCGCATTATTCCACTCGTTTAGAAGCCCTAGAGGAATCGGCTAATGAAGCACGACAACCGCTTTTACATAATTTAAAATTAATGCGCGAGAAACTTGAGTCTATTTTGCAAAAACAGTCGGTGGGAGGCGAAGTTGAACATCCGGAAGTCGAGGAACCCTTACATAATCAGCTGTTAGGCACTCCTAGAGGACAGTCCTCTGTAATTTCACCTAGAGCTGATGTAGAAGTTGATAATGACCGGCATAACGCCGAACTAACAGCTATTTTAAATCGGTTGGTTGACCGCGATGTGGGTACCGCAAAGCAAGTACCGGTATACAAGTGGAACCTTAAGTTTCATGGTACTGGGGGGTTTGCGGAAGTATTCGAATTTCTGGACCGCGCTAGCGAGTTGTCGAGGTCGCGGAACGTTTCGGAACAACAACTTTTCAGCCATGCGGTTGAGTTTTTCTCCGGCGAAGCACTACGTTGGTTTCGAACAATAAATTCAAGGGTTAATAATTGGGCAGAATTGCTCAATGAGCTTAAACTTCGTTTCTTATCGCGAGATTTTATGTCTGATTACGAAGATCAGATAAGAAATAGGAAACAACAAACCAACGAGTCAGTGTTTTCTTACTTGGAAGTCATGTCCGAAATGTTTTCGCGATTGTCGCCCGTACCTGCGTTAGCTAAGCGTATTTTAACAATACGAAAAAATATGCTTCCGAATATTTCACTCGCAATGGGTACCAACCCCATTTTAACGATGGAGCAATTGTCCGAGGCTGCCGTTTCAGCCGAGGAATTAATAAAATGGACCTCTACTTTCGAGGCCACGACTTCAACGCTGGAATCTCCTGCGGCGGCGACGGTTACGCCCGGACCCTCCAAAAAGAAATACCCCGGTGCCTGCTGGAATTGCTCGGGTCCCCATCGATTCACATATTGCGATAAACCCTTGGGAACATTTTGTTTGAGATGCGGACGTAAGGGAGTCACAACGGGTAGTTGCCCGAGGCGGCATTTAAAAAACGCTTAGGGGCGAGGCGATGTCACGGCGCATCCCTCAGGCGTGCCCGAAAAGCCGAAGCTTTAACATGGGGGAAATGGTTGGGGCGTGTTCGCGATTTTTGCAGATCGGATCCGCGCGCTTCCGCCATATTTTCTCATCCTACATCAGATGCGCGACCTTTTGTCAATTTGACAGTGCGTGGGATTACCTTGACTGCTCTTCTTGATTCAGGAGCTTCACTATCCGTTCTGGGTACGGAGGCTCATTATATAATCGACCAACTCGACTTAAGTTTTAGGCGTGGTGCGGCGCTTTCACTGCGTTCGGCGGACGGTACTCCTCAGGATGTGTTGGGCCAAGTAGATATACCCATCACGATATGTGGGGTTACAAAAAGCCTGAGCGTGGTGGTATGCCGTAGCATTAAAGTTGGCCTGACTCTTGGAGTCGATTTTTGTAAACTTTTTGGCGTACGCGTTGATTTTAGACGCGACGAATTTTTAGTTGGAGAGGTTAATTCATTGGAGGCAATTAAGTCTCATCATGACCTCGACGTTGAGCAGCAAGTTGTTCTCACTGCACTCAAAGAAAAATTTAAGGGGATAGCTCATGACAGGTTGACACGTACCAACAAGGTCGTGCACATAATCGACACGGGGGATGCGCGTCCCATAAAGCAACGTTTTTATTCCCTTTCACCTGCTATGCAGGAAATTGCGCACAAGGAGCTCGATAACATGCTCGCGATGAACGTCGTGCGACCTAGTTCATCTGGTTGGAACTCGCCTATGCTTTTGGTTCGGAAATCCGATAACACTCATCGTTTATGTTTTGACGGGCGAAAATTGAATTCGGTGACCCGTAAAGACGCTTATCCCTTGCCGAGATTACAGGACATTTTAATGCGACTTCAGGATGCGCGATTTTTAACATCCATTGACTTAAAAAAGGCATTTTGGCAGGTTCCTCTCTCTCCGGACTCTTGCGAAAAGACAGCGTTTACCGTTCCGGGTCGGGGTTTGTTCGAATACACGGTCATGCCATTTGGTATTTCGAATGCTCCGTCCACGCAGCAGCGGCTCATGGACAACATTTTTGGACCTCTCATTGGAGAGAAAATTTTTATCTATTTGGACGATATAATCGTCGTGTCAAACTCGTTTGACGAGCACATGAGTCTGCTGGAAGAAGTCCGTGAACGACTCCGGGACGCCAACCTAACTGTCAACTTGGACAAATGCGAATTTTGTCGGTCCAGTTTAACCTTCCTGGGTCATGTTATTGACAAGTCTGGACTCCACACTGATCCGGCCAAAGTGGAGGCTATCACCAGACTGACGAAACCATCTAACGTCACTGGCGTCAAACGATTCCTTGGGATGGTGGGGTGGTACCGTCGTTTCATCCCTAATTTTTCAACTTTATCTGCTCCCATTACTGAGCTTACCAAGGGTCGCATTAAGCGCCAGACCGTCAAATGGACTCCGGAAGCCGAAAAATGTTTTGATGACCTTAAGTCATTGTTGGTTTCGGCTCCCATTTTGGCTAGTCCTGACTTTCAGGAAAAGTTTTACATACAGTGTGACGCATCAGACCTGGGGTTGGGTTGCGTTTTGACGCAGGGTGAAGGGGAGAGAGAGCGTGTCATAGCCTATGCATCACGTACCCTGAATAAAGCCGAGAAAAATTATTCGGTTACCGAACGGGAGTGCCTCGCGGTTATCTTTGGGATAGAGAAGTTTAGACCATGGGTGGAGGGTACAGTTTTTACGGTTATCACCGATCATTACTCCTTACTCTGGCTCATGAACATGAAGGATCCCAAGAACAAGCTTGCGCGTTGGTCAATCCGTTTGGCACAGCATTCCTTCGATCTCCGGCATCGTAAAGGGAAATTAAACGTGGTCCCCGACGCCTTATCTCGCGAACCATTGAGCGTCTCATCTTTGGTATTGTCCGAGGGCGACTTGGACAGGTGGTACCGGCGCATGTTAGCGAAAGTAAATGAAACGCCAGATAATTACCCTGATTGGCGTATCGAATCAGGTAGGCTCTTCAAGCTGGTTGCCAATAAACACGATATTGCTTCAAACCTAGTTGAATGGAAGCAACTCATACCCAAGTCGCGTCGGAAGGACATTTTAAAACAATGTCACGATGACCCGACTTCAGCTCATTTGGGTATTTATAAAACTTTTTGTAAGGTTGGCGAACAATACTATTGGCCTAAGATGCGCGCTGATATTGCTCGCTATGTGCGTCGGTGCGCTGTGTGTTTGTCGTCCAAAGCTTGCCAGGGAGCTCGTTTTGGGTTAATGGGACGCGAAAAGAAAGTTAGGTTTCCGTTCCAATGCATATCCGTGGATCTTATGGGTCCCTTTCCTCGTTCGGCGAAGGGCAACACCATGCTTCTTGTAGTCTGCGACTGGTTTACGAAATTCGTGCTAGTTAAACCATTGAGACGGGCAACATCTAAGTCGGTATGTGAATTCTTGGAGAACGACGTGTTTCTTTTATTTGGCGTTCCCCAGATTTGCATGATGGATAATGGTGCTCAATTTATAAGCGCGGAGTTTCGGGAACTCATGACTAAATACAAGGTTTCTCATGTCTGGAGAAACGCTAACTACCATCCGCAGGTCAACTTCGTCGAGCGTTACAACAGAGTTATCGGGACGGCCATGAGGTCTTATGTAAAAAGCGATCATCGTACCTGGGATGTCGAAATATACAAAATAGCTCACGCTATTAGAGCCGCGACGCACGAAGTTACTGGGTTCACTCCTTCGTTTCTGAATCTGGGGCGGACCGTTCCAATTAGTGGAGATTATTACGGACGCATAAGGGATTTAGGGGAGGGTGACTTGGCTTTCGATGGTCGCGAGGGCGTTGCATTGGATATGCGTAAACTGAACGAGGTTTACGAGAACGTGACCAAGCATTTAAACGATGCGTACAAAAAGAACGCCGAACACTACAACTTTCGAAAACGGCCTGTTAGTTTTAAGGTCGGCGACGTAGTCTGGCGTCGTAATTTTGTTTTATCCAACGCTGGCGAAAAACGGTGCAGTAAGTTAGCACCTAAATATATTAAATGCAAGGTACGCGAGGTCACGGGTCCTCTAACTTATCGTATGGTGAATGAGCGCGGTAAAGACGTGGGTATATTTCATGCGAAAGATCTCAAGCAGCATCCTGAGGGCGATGACGAGGGGAGCGTACAAGAGTTGAATAGGGGGTAGATTCACATTGCTTAGGGGGGAGGTTGGTGTAATGTATGTCACTAATTGGTCTATAAACATCTCAGATCATAACTACAGCGTGTTTCCTGTCGTCGATTCAATTTTTTTTCCAACTTGCGTTTTGAATCGTCTTCGTGCGGCCTCAGGGCGACATTCTAACTTGCGATCGCTTTACCACTTGATCATGGCTTTGTTTGTGTTCCGTGTATTCCGTAAGTCAGTTTACTGACTCACCATTTCCGTGGGGTCAACAAGTCCCGACCCAAATTAGTTTTCGGTTTTGGCGTTTATGGGGGCCGTCGGACTCCTTGCCTTGTGCAGGAACAAAGGGAGCTTGTTCGGTTGCTTCATCGGTGGGATTTGGCTATACCTGCACGCCCTGCTTAGGTTAGGCGTGCCGTTGCACTGTTGGCAGTGGGGTTTGTCAATCCTTGCTGGTTGGTAGTCGGCAAGTCTTCCTCCTGTTACGGGTAGGGGGGGTCGTCGGTCGTATTTTCGTCGAGACCATAGTGCCTTCAGCCATTCCCCAACTGTGATCCCGGTTTTGAGAGAGAACCGGGTGAGTTTTTCACGTCTCTCAATGACATATTGTCATTCCCCGGGGTTAACCTTTCCTCCCATCCTCAAAGATGGCCTGGTGCCCGCTGTCTTCTCGCTTCGGTGGTGTGCGTTTGTTAGCTGGCGGTCCACGACGCGTTGTTTTCACCCATACGCGAGGACGAGCTATCGCTCATATCATCGGGGTGGGGACGCATCGGCCATTAGGGTTGTTTATCCTTCCCACAATTCCTTATTTCCAACTCCACTTACCTCAATCCTACCAAACATTCCTTCCTCTTTCACATTGGGAACCTTCTAAATTTTCCAGGGTTGGGTTCAGGGTATATTTTGTTTTTTTCTCCTTGGTTTTTACAACATAGCTAGTAATCATGACACCTAGATGCTAGCTATACCATCTTTTCTGAGGATCATCTTTGTTTTGTCATGGCAGTGTTTTTGTTGGTTTTCATTAACCGAGTATTAGATTTATTAGCTTCTTTCTGTATGTTAAGGTCGTTGAGTGCCTTGCATCAGAATACATAGTAAGTCTGTGGGGAGCGAGAGCGTTCCTTCGACTTCATAGGAGGGGTCCCATGTGTTCCCTTCTCTTAGTTGACAGTCAAGTATTGTTTGAATCTTGCTGTTCAGCCTTTTTTGTTTTGGTGCGGGTCCGATGCGAGCCGTGCGCTTATCATTCAATGATAATTCCGAATGGATGCGTTTATGCCATCGGAAAATTACATACAATTTTTTTGTGGTTTTCAATAGCGATTTACGCTTAACCCTTAGTTCACGCTTATGCGGCTTTCAAGGTGATGCGTCATCACTTTTGAGCTAATATTTATGATATTTTTTTGGAATTTTTTTATTCCACTGTCCCTGCCATGATGAAATCAAAGACTACCTATTACTACAGATTTTAATTTTATTACGATTGGAATTTTTACATTGAGCGAAGCGACATTCTTCTTTACCATTCAGCGGGCGCGTTTTGCGCTCACGGAAGACACTTAGAGATCGGTTGATTTTTTTGAGCCACAGGCGATTTTTTTTGAGCCTTTAGCCCTATCATACCGGCAAAGACGCTTAGGGGGGGGGGTGTATAACGGATTTTTATACCTCATATCCGTTATCAATCAACCTACAGCAATAATTTGTTGAACACTGCTATTTCATTCAAATCTATTGAGCACTCCCATATTTTTCGTGTCTTTCGTAGAGAGCGCATGACGACGGCCATGCTGGTGGATTATCTTCACTTTTTTTCCGGGCAGCTGAGCGAGTAGTTCTAAAAGTGTGCGTAGTTGTAATCAAGTGAATTTAATTGCGGGAGCAAGTATAAATTAGTATACCGAGTTAATTCTGCTTCAACGTCGAGTGCACGAGGGTGAGATTGGCACATATTTTTTGGAATACGGAGGTTGCCGTATTATTTTTTCGTTTAAACATCTGGCCGTCCACCATTATTTGTACATCGATTATCTTTTCGATCCGGTTACAATCTGCGCATGCTAGAGCGCCCTCTTTGGGGATTGAGTTGAACAAGTATTGTCAACAAAAGCTACATCGAGCTACATCTATTCAACATCTAACCGCTTTTGTTAATTCCGTGAAAGAGTCTTGATTGTCGTGTCCGTTGCCTGTGCTATCGTCGAACTGTCATATTTGTTGTGGAACGACCCGCCAATTAACCGGGCGAGCCAACGTACTGCGTGACATTGGAATTGGATTTTGCTGGAACCAAATAATACCAGAGTATATTGGAACAACTCTCTGGGGTGGAAAGTCCAGCCATAGTTCTGTTGCCAAGTCGTGGGGTCGCTGCGAGGACGTCATCACAAATAGCGTGCGGTCCTTTCTTAGTGATTCGAGGCTTAGCGGACCAGTCAACAACAACACTCGTGTGCAATCCATCCAGGCGGATTTGGGGTACCTGTCACCAATATTTTGTGAGCTTTCTGAGTACTCAGGTGAGACATTTTTACTACTATTTCTGTTTGGTTGTGATTGCAACATATCTTTAACGAGTAATTTTTTTTTAACGTCATTAAGAGGTTCTATTATTTTGACACCTCAAGTTTTGTAGTTCACTGGGTCTCCCTCACGGGGAGGATTGCTTCACGCTTTGTGTTTTTGGCCGACTTCCATCAGAAGTCAGTATTTACTTATATTTGCCACCGAAGGTTGTTGCCACCGTTGTGTATTTTTGTGTACATTTTTGATTGATTTTTGTGATCATTAAATTGTTCTATTTAAACCGTATTTTATTTCCCTGGAAGAGGGGATACCTTTAAGCCTTTTCAGTGAGATTAGAGATCTGGACCCACGTCCCTCGCAGACCGACGTTACCATCAGAGGAGCTAGTCAATTCCATCCAGGGCTCCCCACGTTAAAAAGTGAGGTGGTTTTCCACTTCGCGTGGGAGGAGATTTCTCAAGCCTGCATCAGCGGGAGAGGGGCTTTTCCTTCTCAAACAAATAATACATGGAATAAGTTTAGTCAAGTAAAATTTTTGTAGCGTATAAACATTAGTTTAAACACCATAAAACATACGTACAAACGTCTAATACAAAACTTCCATTTTCTATCAACGGTTTGGGAATCCTTGCTATATAGTGGGCAATATCACAATACCCCCTATTTCAGGGAGGGATTTTTCATATCTAGTGATTGGCCCTCTGGCACGTTTGGGTTAGTTGAATTAATGTCACTGGGGGGGGGGGTCTCCCTTATTCAATATTGGCTCCCGGATGGTTGTCGTTACTTTGGGGGTTGCCCCCTTCAGTGACTTGCTTTCAACTATTTTTACAACTATTTCTAATAACTTTATGATGTTTTTACTATAACTAGTGTCATTTTTGCCCTCTGGCTCTTTTGGGTTGGTTGAGGTCACGTTTCTGTTGTTTTCTCTTTTCCAAACCTGGCTCCTGAGTG
This sequence comes from Podabrus alpinus, assembly GCA_932274525.1. Lineage (NCBI taxonomy): Eukaryota > Metazoa > Arthropoda > Insecta > Coleoptera > Cantharidae > Podabrus > Podabrus alpinus. The sequence goes on along the minus strand of OW026456.1, from coordinate 64,927,106 downwards.
TAAAACAATATCTGTACTAACTATCTCTAATGAGAAGGTACCTCGGAACAGATAATGTCCACGCAGAAAATATTCTACTTTTATTTGCGTGGGGCACTGATGGTAGGTATAAGCCAGCTCGTTATAGCGGCAGCAAGGCCGTGGGTCGTGTCAAATGAACGCCCCGAAGAAAATCAAGGAAACAGCTTTGCTAACACAACAAAATTAAATCAGCAATTAGATGTTCGTTGCTGGAAGGCGATGACATAAGCGATGTCGGATGGAAATTGCATTAGCCGACCTGAACCAGTACAGTGGCAAAGACAATTCCACCAAGAACCACTCCCCAAAATCAATCAACGGAACGTTCGAGTGGTCATAAATATAAAAAAATCCCACAAACGGTGGAACCAATCGAACTTCCAACAATAAAATCAAATGGAAGCGACCCCGATGAAATGCAACACCCTGTACGTTGGTCGCACATCGCTGCCTTCTTAAAAAAACATAAAACCAAAAATAAACACAAGAAAAATGTTCAACATAGAATTTCAAAGATGTTAAGAAACCAAAAAACGAACACAAGATAAAATCAAGAGGTGTGAAAGATGAAGATGGATGATTGGAATGCAACACAGAGAGGGTGAAAGGATGTGGATGAAACATTTCAAGAAATTACTGAATGGTTAGGATGAAGAAAACGAATATATTATGCAAATTGAAATTTCTTATGGAGATCAAAAATGAGGATACACTTCGAGGACGCCCAAAACTTAGATGATGGAACCAAGTGACGAGAGACCTGTGAAAGATGGAAGTTACTGGATGAATGGGAAAGGTTCAGAATCAACGATGCTGGCGAACGGCCATCCCAGAAGCTACAAGGCACAAAAAGTTCATGAAGAGTGCTTAATCCTCTTCTTAAAACGGATTTGTGAATCCTACTAGAAGGACAGCTATATTCAATTCATGTCAAGTTGTAAATATATAACATAATTATAGAAGAAGAAATAACTTAATAATTTTTGTGCAGATCTCATAAGATAAAGTTGTGCTAAATCACATTAGAGTTCAGTAACAAGATTTGAATGTGATTCCATCATGGAATTCCAACCAGAAGTCTTATTTATATTAACGGCATGAATATAGTAATAAAACTTTATTTAAATAAATAAATAACGTTCGCGAAATGGTAAAATTACAACTTGATGCAGCTCATCAACAGTAGGAGTAGATTTGTTTCAGACAGAAATGAAAAGCACTGCCGAAGAAACCCTCACAATGAAAAAAACCCAGAACGACCAAGAAGAAGACGAGGAGCTCATTTTAAGTCGGGATGAAGTAGATAAGCCCAATACAACAAGAAAGTACAGAATAACAAAAATCTTTAAGGGAGGAAGATGCACCCCATCAAGAAGTAATGGTACGGACTAACATTGCGAGAAGACCCCTGATAAACTAAACCTGAGAATAAAAACGGACGATGTAAAATAGAGAAGTACCTTTGTAGTCTACCTAAAGGAGTTGGTAACGTATGGTGAGCAAACCAACGGTTTTTATAAATAAAGAAATTACTTGTATGTACTATCAGATAGACGAACAGTATGAAAGTTTTGGAAAAACCTGTTAGAGTTCAAAAGGTTATCAGCAGATGGTGCTACTAAATTATAAGGGAAAATAAATGGTTTGAACGCCAATTACGAACCTTTCACAGATCCGTAACACCAATACAAATGAAAAATCACAATAAGAAAGCAATTTATTGCGACTCAAAATTAAGTAGCGCCATCTATTCATTATCTTTTCAATTAAAACACGTATTTCCAACACTGCCATAAGGTTTCCCAATGGGTTACTATATTGACCTGTTATTTTCCTCCCCCAGGTATATTTTTGTATTTGATATTTTTCTATTTATTGAATTTACGATAAACATTTTAATTTTGCGTTCAAGTGTTCATGGAGATAAGTGAAAAATGTGGCATCAGACAGTCGGGTCCGCACGTAGCAGATAGAAGTTGAATTTTAGTATTTTGGTCGAAGTTGAGAATAAATTTGAGATTTATTGGAAAGTGATGGTGTTTGATTTTCTTTGTGAAATTTTAGGAGCGAAGGAACACCACAATATAATCAAAGGCTTTATCTTACAAAATAGCGGATTTTTTCCAGCTTTTGATGAGGTATAATTGAGCATCCTCCTACTTTATAGAAATTTTAGAAATTCACAGTAGCGAATTGGCCGTACGCGTTTATTCACCATAACAATAGCAAACGACGCGTACCTGCTTTGAAATTCCGAATTTTCCTTGATTTAAAAAAAAAATTCATAAGGACAAGTTAGTACCCCTTCTCCCTGCCCTTGTATTGGCCATTGAATGAAAGTTTGAAAAATAGGAGACGAGAAGAACTACGGTGTGCTTTACGGGGGGGGGGGGGGCAGTAAGATATCCCGTACCGCAAAATCTTCAAACCGGTGCTTCCTAACTTCACCGATCAATGCAGTTACGGAATACTCTCACTTCACGTTGTCAAGCTCCCGTTAACGCATTTATATACACAATAATTAAAATTCCAGGCAGTTTCTTTTATTTATTAATTACTCTGTAAAAACAAAACACAATGATTTAAAAAATAGCAATAAGGCAAACAACATGCATAAAACAATTTTAACATTCGTACAAAGACATTAGCAAGTGAATTCTTTGTGCCAAATAACGCAAAACTTCTGTAGCAAGATTTGATTGTGATTCTATCAGTGTTTTCCAACCAGTACTCTTACTTACATCATCGGCATGGTTAAAAAAATATTCCAGTGCTACAGCTTTCAGTTGCTCTAAATTGTGTCTATCGGCAATCACTAATAATTCAGCAGCATTTGGAATTGAAATATAATTGCATAATTCCCCTTCGCAAAGCACCATTAAAGTTTTAAATCCATATTTATCTGCAGCTGGCAATAAATCGGTTGCCAAGTTTTCCAACTTGACAACCTTTCCAGTATAGATAAAACGAAGCAATTCTCGGAATACATCACCTTCGATATCAGTGATTACAACACGATTTTGCTTCTTTTCTACCATTTCATTCTCAAACATTGCGTTGAAAACGGGAGAACGAGCTGCCAAAATTTCTTTATGCGCCCGAAATTCTTTACCTGAAGCACAAATCGTAACATCACTAAATTTGGGAGTTTCCAAAATAGCTTCCAAATCATCCTGCAAGTGCAAGGTACAATTTGGTATGGTATGGCACATTGAAGTTCCCATTACATGAATATCACAAGTTAGTGTAATATGATCGGTAACAATATAAAAATCTTCCAAAGCAGTCCAAAGTAAAGAGCTTCCTATTGTAAAACGAAAACTTTTTGTCCAGTTAATATTTTCAAATCCTTCACGTAATATCACGAACTTGCAATAAGATTGGCATTCTTTTGCAACACTATCATCCAGGAAAAGTTTCACGTCAATCCAGTACGTATTTAGTGGACTTTTTCTGTGGTGTTTTAACTGCAATCGCCAGGTTGTATCATTATTCGTTCCATTTGAAAAAATAGGAGAATCTAAGAATCCATATCTGCTCAAGTTGGCAACATTAATCTTCCAATTGTAGCTGAACTTGTTAACCTTTTTTAAATCAATCAATTCGCGGCTTGGAGCAACTTCACCCGATCGTTCTGCACCGTCACTAGACATAATTGTAGCAATTTTGTAGTTATGGGTACCAATATATTATTGCACAGTATAAATTTTGAGCTACTTACGGCAACACGTCTTAATTCAATGCAATTATATGTAAACTGTAGTACCAACTTAAGAATGGCAATTTGATGCATTACCACCAATAGAAATAATTAAGTAGTTTAAATTTTGAATTTTTTTTGTGAAACAAAATATTTTATTTAGTTTTATAAAGAAAATCTTTTACAATTTTCAATATAATCGATAAATACCCAAGTAACACCAACGTTGGTTTTATACTGGTATACCATTGATATATACAAGGTACTATGGTATCTTTCTGTCAAAAACAAAAGAGTGCAGAAAAATTCCGTTTATCACTAAATTGTATTGCAGGTACAGCCAAAAATATGTTAGCACTTCGGCTAACGCGGGAATGACGCTTATTTTTAATTTCCAATAACTTAAAATATTTGTTTTTCAACAGGATTTTCAATATTTCTTCCCATTGCTTTTAAAAATTAAATACGAGAAGTTAAATATAATAAAATAAAAGTTATTTTTAAAATTTTGAAAATAGAAAATATAGTTGAGGATTAGGTCATTGTAATCTATTAAATAGATAGGTTTCAACAAAACAATACAACAACGAACATCAACGGTCAGGATCTTATTCAGAATCAGTGACCAATGGAAAAATGGAAAATAAAAAACATAGAAATATATCACATTAACCTTATCGTATGACATATTTTGGCATTATTTACGATTCTACACATAATACTTGCCTCTTCAGAAACGCACTGATTCTGAATACAGCCCTGGCCGTTGATATTCGTTGTGGTATTATTTTGTTGAAACTTATCCACTTAGTAGATTACAATGGCCTAATGAAAACCGCACGTGTTCGTACAGCTGCCTGTCTACAAATATCCTGACTATAAAGTGACATTACGTCGGCACATTGTTTCTCTTGAATAACCCGTAAATTTAACTATGTGTATAAAGCACTACCACATTTGTCTAATTTGCATTGTCAGCGAAAATATTTTTACTATAAAGTTGTGCTTCGTCAGCACTTTGTTTTTCTCAAATGATCCGTAGTTTTAATGATGTGTAATAAACATTATTAAATGTAGATTATGTGCATCGTAGACAAAATATTTGAGCGGGAAAACTTCAGCTGTGATATTCTTCAGCAGCATTTGATAGCATAAATTTTAATTTAAAAATACTGACATCATATTAACCACCTAATATTAAAATTTTAAAACGTTATTTTAACGAAAATAATTTATGTTATTTAAACAATACCAAGCTGCAAAAATTTTACTTGCGCGCGAGCGTAAAACCACGTGACAACCTCTGTAGTTTACCTAAAGGAGTTGGTAACGTATGGTGAGCAAAGCAACGGTTGTTGTAAATAAATAAATTACTTGTATGTAGTATCAGATAGACAAACCGTATGAAAGTTTAGTAAACAGCTGTCAGAGTTCAAAAAGGTTATCAGCAGATGGTTCTACTAAATAATAAGGGAGAATAAATGGTTTGAACTCTAATTACGAACCTTTTACAGATCCGTGACACCAATATAAATGAAGAATCACAATAATAAAGCAATTTATTGCGACTTCAAATTAAGTAGCGCCATCTATTGATTGTCTTTTCAATTAAAACACTGCCATAAGGTTTTTGGTGTGGTATAATTGAGCATCCTCCTACCTTGTACTTTGAGGATGAGCTAATTTGTACTTTCCATAAGTGATAGGATACTAATAGAAGAACCTGCATTTGAACAAATTTTCCGGTTCAGTGTGTTCCAGCATTTGAATGAAACACAGGTCTCCATGCAGCGGCGTAGCTAGGGGGAGAGGCGGACCGCGCCGGGTGCCGTCCGACCCCAAATTATCCGTTTTCCTTAGGCGCGACCTCTAAAAAAGCCGAGGTGGGGCTGACACCCGACTCCAAATTATCTGGCCCCCGTTTCCTTGAGTGCAACCACTAAGCAAAAAGGTCATCAACCTAGGTGGGGGTGCCACCCATGAAATCCGCCCCGGGCGTCACCCATGCTAGCTACGCCAATGTCTCCATGCCCTACAGTAGGTAGGACGCACTCATGAATAATTGTTATTATAGACAAATAAAGAAAATTTTAGAAATTCACAGTAGCGAATTGCCCGTACTCCTTTATTGACCATAATAATAGAAAACATCGCGTACCTGCATTGAAGCTACCAAATTTTCTTGACTTAAAAAAATTCATAAGGATAAGTTAGTACTCCTTCTCCCGGCCCTTGTATTGGCCATTGAATGAAAGTTTGATAAATAGGGGACGGGAAGAACTACGGTGTGCTTTACGAGGGGGAGGAGCAGTAAGATCTTCCGTACCGAAAAATCTTCAAACCGATACTTCCTAAGTTCACCGATCAATGCGGTTACGGAATACTCTCACTTCACGTTGTCAAGCTCCAGTAAACGCATTTATATACACAATAATTAAAACTCGAGGCAGTTTCTTTTATTTATTAATTACTCTGTAAAAACAAAACACAATGATTTACAAAATAGCAATAAGGCAAACAAAATGCATAAAACAATTTTAACATTCGTACAAAGACATTAGCAAATGAATTCTTTGTGCCAAATAACGCAAAACTTCTGTAGCAAGATTTGATTGTGATTCTATCAGTGATTTCCAACCAGTACTCTTACTTACATCATCGGCATGGGTAAAAAAATATTCCAGTGCTACAGCTTTCAGTTGCTCTAAATTGTGCCTATCGGCCATCACTAAAAATTCAGCAGCATTTGGAATGGAAATATTATTGCATAATTCCACCTCGCAAAGCACCATTAATGTTTTAAATCCATATTTATCTGCAGCTGGCAATAAATCGGTTGCCAAGTTTTTCAAGTTGACAACCTTTCCAGTATAGATAAAACGAAGCAATTCTCGGAATACGTCACCTTCGATATCAGTGATTACAAGGTGCTACCCGAACTGCACCACGGCTTATCAGGGGTCATTTCTTGCGGAGTAGGTCAACTCGGCAAAAGGTACAAGGGATAGGTAAATCCTACCGGTCAACTGGGCAAATGAAAACCAGAGGCCGTTTTAATTATGGGTCAGCTCGGCAAACGCGCTGAATAATGCTATTTCGAGGGTCTCTCACATCCCGGTTGCATTTATCCCGGTTTCCTTGATCTGTCGCGCGTCTCGTATGTTTAGCGCCCGCCGCGTAGCGGCTCGGAGCACGAAAAACCACCCGGAGATGCGGAGCATCGGAGGGTAGGTTTTTTGATGCTCACAGTTCTGGCCAAGCCAAAATTTATTCGGCAAAGATCTATTAAAATCTTGGAAAGCGCCTGTATCCTAATTGCGCCGGGGGTGGTATTATCAGTTACCGTTAATGACATCGAAAGGTACTTTGCCGAGTTGGGCTATGTATTTCCAGGTAGAAAATTTGGACCCGGATTAAATATCTGACCATTTGCCGAGCTGACCTACGTCCATTTCTTGTACCCAGGTAAATGTAATCCCTTGAACGAACTGCACCACGGTCAAATGTCGTTCCGTAATCGCTTTACCGAATTGCACCACGAGCAAACCGAGCAGGTATCACAAGCAAACAGATAATATAAAGAAATAAATACACAAATATCTAAATTCTTTGCAATTTAAATTTCGAGTTTAATATATTAATTCATATTATATTATACAGGGTCGGAGCAGGTATTAATAAAATAATAACCCAAAACAGTGAAAAAATTAAATTTTTTTTGCCTTCGAATTTTGGGGTGTGCATTCGATAAGGAGGGTAATCCATCGTCAAAACCTACTCTTCCGGGGCGCCCCTCCGCTCCGCTCCGGGTTGCACCCCTCCAGAGCGGATTTGACTCTGGTTACTAGGCTAAACATACGAGAAGCGCCACCGATCAAGAAAACCGGGATAAATGCAACCGGGATGTGAGAGACCCTCGAAATAGCATTAAAAAGTATAGTCGCGGTATGCGGCAGTTATCTATTACGTTTAACCCTGTGACGATATTTTGGCCTCGTTCAAATTGCCCCTTGGGTAGCCAGGGCTGAGGACGTCTTTGTCGATTCCTTTGACACTTTTAAAAATAATGCACTCGGGCGCCAAAAGTTTTTTGAAGAGAAAACTTTAAAACTAAAATAAAAGAAAATAAAAAAAAATGTTGATATTAAATTAAATATTTATTTTACTATATTTACAAAAAAAAAATGGAAGCAATATATTTACAATGAACGGAAACAAATTCAATAATTTATTTACAACAAAGAGATGGAAGCAAATTAATAAAAATAAATGGAGAACTGAAAATAAACGGAAGCAAATTACTAATCTTATTGAATAAGATACCCAATAATGAAATCTTATTCCGCACGGCACTGGGATAAGACAGAAAACTTAACCTAACATAACCTTTGACAATTACGTGTGAAATTTATCGGAGTTGGTATTTTTAAGTGGTTCTACCTATTATGTTTTAAAAGGAAACTGAACTTTTTCCGGTGGCGGTTTAATCTTAACTCAGCAATTACTTAAGGTAAGTTTACTGAATTTTCAAAACAAACGGAAGAAAAAAAATAAAATAAAATAAAATTACTTGAAAAGTGACTACTGAATTTTCTAGATTAGGAGATCCAATTACATAAATGAAAGCGGAGGAATCCAGTGGCTGGCTTCAAATACGGGAGCAGATTGAATCTTTTGAGAACAGGTAAGGTGCAGTCTCGGAAAGTAATTTAGTATAGGTTATGTTATAATTTCAGCTCAAAGCCTAGATCCGTAAGCTTGTCGCTGGTGCAATCGGAAAGTTTCCTTCGGCTAGAATCGTAACCAAAAGAAGGGTTGGTAACTGGAAAAATTGTCTAGAAACGTAAACAATTTAAAGGAAAGCTTGGATCGGAATACGGGATAACGGTTCGGGTGGTCAAAAGACAACGGACGGGCGGTCTAAAGACACCGGGGATTGGTGGTCAAAAGACCGGACGGATCGGGTTGGTGGTCTGAAAGACAACGGGATGGTGGTCTAGAAGACAACTTTCTTGAAACTTCGACAAGCTTCCTGCCGTAATGACAAAAACTTAATGAATTGGTTATTTCACTATTGTCATCTACCTTAATGTATTTTAATAAAAATTAGCAAACTGTAATTTTAATTCAGTTTCCTGTAATTAATAATAAATTTGGTTGGTTGTTTAGGCAACCAACAGCACTCCAACAATATTTTGATGTTTAATTTGCAAAAACAAATTTTGAAAATTAAATCATAATTAACCACAATATTTACTTCTTTACAACCCCCAAAAAATCGCGTAAAAACAAAAATAATCGATGTTACATGTAGGAGGCATCAGGCTAAACTCCAGCATTGTGCTTTAACTTTTAACAATAAAACCACCTTACCTAAAATATTACAATAGAGGTGGTGCAATTCGGACGACCGACCATTGGTGAGGTGTTTACCTGAAATTGCGGTGGTGCAATTCGGGTAGGAGATTTGTGAACTAAGCTTTTCGTGGTGCAATTCGGGTGCACCGGATTACAACACGATTTTGCTTCTTTTCTACCATTTCATGCTCAAACATTGCGTTGAAAACGGGAGAACGAGCTGCCAAAATTACTTTATGCGCCCGAAATTCTTTACCTGAAGCACAAAGCGTAACATCACTAAATTTGGGAGTTTCAAGGAAAGCTTCCAAATCATCGTGCAAGAGCAAGGTACAATTTGGTATGGTATGGCACATTGAAGTTCTCATTACATCATGAATATCACAAGTTAGTGTAATATGATGGGTACCAATATAAAAATCTTCCAAAGCAGGCCAAAGTAAAAACCAATAGAAATAAGTAAAAATAATTAAGTAGTTTAAACTTTGAATTTTTTTGAACAACAAAATGTTTTATTTAGTTTTATAAAGAAAATCTTTTACAATTTTTAATATAGTCGGCATAGATCTATTAATCTACAAAAGTGGATGAAAAATCTACAAGTAACCTTTGGAACTAATTAATGCATTAGGACCGCATCCAGGATTATTATAAATTGGTAAATACCGGTAAATACCCAAGTAACACCAACGTTGGTTTTATAATACTGGTATAAAACCGACTTTGGTGCTACTTATAGTCTATCCGTTTTAAGAATGCAGAACTAAATTGTACTAAAACTGTGATCTTTGTGCGTGATTGAATAAAATTTCTACACGTTTACACTGCCGAAATTTTATTTGCGATTGATGACTCACGAATATTTTTTTCTAAAAGTTTCTGGCAAATTTAAAAACTTTGTACAAGATAAATTGCTATTTGATAAAAAAAATACTTTTAACTCGATTTTTTCAAGTATCAAATAAGTGACATTTTTTGTTTTTGTCGCTTATACACTTTAATTATTTGACTTTTCCCTGTGTAAATCTGACTTGCCGTTCAAGGCGACCTCTACTGTAATCCAAAACCAGATGGACTATAGGTAAGCAAATAATTAATAAAGTCGAAGACCTGAATATATTAAGATACCTTTACATTATTAGATTTTGTATTGGACTTTTGTATTCGATATTTGTAGAGGATTTTATATCCTATGCTCGAATTTAAACGCACTTACACTATTGGATATTTGTATTGGATTTTTAATGACATACCGGGTGACCGGCCGAAAACTGAACATTGGGAAATAACATGGGAAATTGATTTTTTCTAAATTCCTGCTTCCCATTATAACTGATATGAATAAAAAAAATAACAAATTAAAGAGATTTTTTTTCCGCGCCTAAAGATACCAAACACTTAATATTTTGTTTTTTAATTATTGTTAAAAAGTCGATAGTAAAATTAAGAAATAGCGCTTCTTAAAAAAATATTAGCAGGCTGGGTCTTTGCATTACGTCTAATGTGCCGCATTGCTATTGTATGAAAGCCAAATATTACAAACAAAAGTTACTTTGACAGATTAAAATTAATTTTGTTAACAATGAAGTGGTCTGTTGAAGAAAAAGTTTTCATGGTAAAATATTATTACAGCGGTAATAGTTTACGCCAAATACGTGACTTATTTTCTGTTAAATTTAATAATAGCCAAATTCCATCAATATCGGCCATACAGAATATAATTAAGAAATTTGAAGACACTGGTAATACTTCGACAAATTAAATAAAGGTATTAACCAAAATTATTAATTGAAGTTGTCTTATCATTATTTTTTAAATAGGATATCAGAGAAACAACCATGCATTGGAAGAAACTATATTAGGTTTAATTTCTGCGAATCCAAATGCAAGCATTATATCCATTGCAGCTGAGTGTAATGTTGGTAGAGAAAATGTTCGAACAATTTTAAAAAAGCACAAGTACCATCCTTTTAAATATCAATGTCATCAAGAAATATTTTTGTTTGACGAAGAATCCAGGCTTGTATTTTGTGAGAAAATGCAAGAACGTGCTAACAGAAACCGAAACTTTCTGAAACAAATATGTTTTACAGACGAATGTACATTTACATTAAACAATGAGCCAAATGTACAAAACCATCGCTATTGTGCTATACAAAATCCGAGACTAAATTTAATGACCGGCTCACAATATCCTCAAAAAATTAATATTTGGGCTGGCATTTATAATAACCGTGTTCTTGGTCCATTTGAAATACTTGGAAATTTAAATTCAGATATGTATTTAGATCTTCTTATAAATAATATTGGTCCTGCGTTAGACGAAATAGCTTCTGAACACCATGAGGTCTGGTTTCAGCAAGACGGTTGTCCAGCACATTTTGGGGTAAACGTTAGAGATTATTTAAACCAAGCATATCCAAATCGATGGATTGGTCGTGGTGGTGCTATAAACTGGCCAGCCCGATCTCCTGATCTGGCACCGTGTGACTTCTTTTTGTGGGGTCATATTAAAAGCAAAATTTATAAAACTCGTCACGCAAATATTGATTCTTTGAGGAACGCGATCTTTGCAGAATGCAATCAAATTACTGCTAGACAGCTAGCAAATGTAAGAGAATCATTTTATAATAGATTGGTTACTGTTTAGTGCAGAATGGAGGGTTATTCGAATACTTGTTATAATATTATTATTATTTGGTTACTTTCGTTCAGTATTTAATAATCCAATTGATATTTTTCTTATTCTTGGGTTTTGTTGACTAAATAAAACTACTTTTAACTTTTAATATTGGTCAACTTGTTATAATAAAATAATATTAAAATTGCGTTCTTATGATTTTTAAAATAAAAACAAATTTAAAATGTTTAAAACAATAGCAATGCGGCACATTAGACGTAATGCAACGACCCAGCCCGCTAATATTTTTTTAAGAAGCGCTATTTCTTAATTTTACTATCGACTTTTTAACAATAATTAAAAAACAAAATATTAAGTGTTGGGTATCTTTAGGCGCGGAAAAAAAATCTCTTTAATTTGGTATTTTTTTATTCATATCAGTTATAATGGGAAGCAGGAATTTAGAAAAAATCAATTTCCCATGTTATTTCCCTATGTTCAGTTTTCGGCCGGTCACCCGGTATATGACAGTGCTGAGAATAAAATCATGTTAAAATCTTTGGTTAGATTTTAGTTTTTGTGGCAAAATTACTAGTCAATAAAGTACATATGATGTACAAAACTAGACAAAAACTGAACAAACCAATTTCTAAAATTTTGAGGTTAACAAAATCAACCACGGCCATGACAGATTACAAGTCATACAATCACACTGCTCATGCTCACCAATAAAATCTAATGCAAAATCTTATTGAAATTGACACTGTCCTGTTCTTAAAAATCCAATGTAAAAGTTTAATGCAAAATCCAACGGACGAAGTCCAATGTAAAATCGTGAAATGTAAACACGAAAATTTTTACATTAGACCAAATCTAATACAAAATCCTACGCAAAGTCTAATAATGTAAAGATGCTTTTACTGGTGTTTCAACCGGAGAGTTGAACAATACTTACTTCGTTCCGGTGAACGGTTTTACGTCCCTGATATTTTTATATCGTTCCAGTTCCACTCCGGTTTTTATAATCTATTTCGTCATAGTTACGGTTCCGGTTTAAAACTGGTTTTTGATACGAGTGCGCAGAATAAAATTTGCATTTCAAATTTAGTCTGCGCATGCGTAATGTAACTTATAAAATAGTTAAATTTGAAATTTATACAGAAAATTAAAAATACGAATATACTATATTTAACATCGTTCTTCAATTTGCACATCAAAATATTTTCTAGATTCTTTTCGCTTAAATTGATTCGTTTTTATGTCAAAATCAAAAAGTGCAGAAAAATTCCGTTCGACACTAACTTGTGTTGCGGGTACTACAGCAGAATGACGCATATCTGTAATTTCCAATAACTTATAATATTTGGTTTTTGACACGATTTTCAATATTTCTCCTCATTGTTTTTAAAACGTAAACAAGTTAAATATAATAAAATAAAAATTATTTTTTAAATTTTGAAAATAGAAAATTTACAACACATAGTGGACCTTAAAACGAATTATTGTAAAATGTAGTTGAGGATTAGGTCATTGTAATCTATTAAATATATGAAAAAGATAGGTTTCAACAAAACAATACAACAACGAACATCAACGGTCAGGATCGTATTCAGAATCAGTGATAAATGGAAAATAAAAAACAGAGAAATATATAACATTAATCTTATCGTATGACATATTTCGGCATTATTTACGATTCTACACGTAAAACTTGCCTCTTCAGAAACGCACTGATTCTGAATACAGCCCTGACCGTTGATATTCGTTGTGGTATTATTTTGTTCAAACTTACCCACTTAGTAGATTACAATGGCCTAAAGAGTAAAATACATTTATGTGTAAAAGAAACCGTTTATCATAGTTTTCCTCGAGATTTAGGAGTGCCTATCTCGTTTCTTCTTCTTCTTACTGTTTTCCGAAGTGCGGCATAGTTGTGTCGGAGTAGGTCAACTCGGCAAAAGGTACAAGGGATAGGTTAATCCTACCGGTCAACTGGGCAAATGAAAACCAGAGGCCGTTTTAATTATGGGTCAGCTCGGCAAACGCGCTGAATAATGCTATTTCGAGGGTCTCTCACATCCCGGTTGCATTTATCCCGGTTTCCTTGATCTGTCGCGCCTCTCGTATGTTTAGCGCCCGCCGCGTAGCGGCTCGGAGCACGAAAAACCGCCCGGAGATGCGGAGCATCGGAGGGTAGGTTTTTTGATGCTCACAGTTCTGGCCAAGCCAAAATTTATTACTTTGTTTACTACTACCAAATCACGGCCACGTTGACTTTGAATAACTTCCATAGCCTTCAAGTTTGTTCTTCAACTGATTTTAAAATTAGCATAATATGCAGCAGGTAATCTAAAGGTACTTTGCCGAGTTGGGCTATGTATTTCAGGTAGAAAATTTGGACCCGGATTAAATATCTGACCATTTGCCGAGCTGACCTACGTCCAGTTGTGTAACCGTGTTGGTTATATGTAATAGGATAATCCCTTAATTTTTGTGTTGGTAATAAAAATTTTCTATATAAGCAAATTTTCTTTTTGCGATCGGTTTCGGATTTAAATTTTTGGTAATGAAAATTTTGTTATTGAAAATTCATTTATGTTAATGCGAAGATGTTATTCGATAATCTACTCTATATTCAAATTAAATACTATAAATTTGAATTATACATGTGGTGCCGATTTTTCGTGTCGATTTTTGGTGTCAATTTTTGGTGTCGATTTTTGGTGTCGGTTTTTGGTGTCGATTTTTGGTGTCGGTTTTTGTGCCGGTTTTTGGTGTCGGTTTATGGTGTCGATTTTTGCGAGGTAACGACCGTAAAAACATGTTCCATGTTAATATAATTTCGCATGTTACAAGTAATTGTCCGAAGATTTTGACCAACTGTAACAACGGGGGGGGGGGGGGGTTTGAAAATTCGGCTATCCTTTTTGGACGACCTCATAGCACGATTGAAAAGTCGCGTTTAAGGTTGAAACAACTGTAATAAATTTAGGTCTTGGACTTGATTAATTATTTGCTTATTCTTCGATTCAAAGCAAAATCTGAATGCGGTCCTGAACCAATTATTATTGGTTCAAATGGTTACTTATAAATTTTTCAACTATGTACTTTTATAGATTAATAAATCTATGCCGTCTATTTTAAAACTTGTAAAAGATTATTTTTTCATATTATTGAAAATAATTACTTAATATTTTACTTTTTTATATTTTGCACTGTTGTAAAAATTTCTTGAAGAGCGAGGCCACAAATATTGCAAAGAGTTTGTAGCGCTACCAGCTACAAAAATATGGCTGTGTTTGGACGTATATAACAAACTTCAAAGTGTGCAACAGTTCCAGTGTGTTGTTAAAGTTATGTAATAGTATGTTTTGTTAATTAGTTCACTTAGTTATGCCTTGAGCCTGAAGAACATACTTCGATTTTATTAATACTTTACTTACTGATTTGAACATTTTCTGTATGGTGTTGTTTGCCAGTATTGGAAATTTCCAAGAACTCCGAGCAACTCACGCGCAGTACGCTATATGACAGATACTTGGCTACTATATTATTATGATTATGAATCCGCACTGTAATTGTTACAATATAAATTTTTATTAACTACAAAATATCACAATATTTTTTCCAATGCCCAAATTTTCAATACCGTAATGTATAGATAATAAAATTTAAATTATGTCAATAGAAGCTCTATGAAAGTCTAACGAAACTCTACCGCTTGACATTGCTTCCACATATAGAAATTTTAAATGAGGTGAAAGATCTATAACGATATGTATCCCCTCTATTTTATACAATCACCATTATAAAATAAATTATGAAAACTGGTTTTAGCGTGGGTAAGCCGATATATTTTTTTATTGGAAAACAAACAATGTTGGATGTGTTATTTTTACATTGCTGTCTACTATCCAAATATAGCTAGACCTACATTAGAGGGGGGGCGATCCTCCTAGCCCCCCTACAAATCAATTGTTATCAAACCTCCCGTTTTCGACCAGAGCCGTGGTAAAAATTATTTAAAATTTAAGCTTTAATATTCAAAACTTTTTCGAGAAACGGTCTGGAAATCTTCTAAAAAGGCGATTTCGGTCAGCTCTGACTTCATATATGTTGAGTGTATATGACCCCCCCCTTTGAAAAAATAGCTGGCCACTGCACTATCTAAGGAAATGCATTGACCATAAAATTCAAAAAAGTGACATTAGCTGTTGTTGACCTACGCCACAAAATTATATCTTCATTTTAGAATTTGATTTATTTTTCTGTTTTATTCTATGGCAATAACCAGACTCGGAATGGGCCGACAGATAGCCAGGCAAATGCCTGCTGGGCCACTTCTTCTCGGGGCTGTAGTTTGCGGCCCTCAACTCCGTTGCATTTAAGATTTACCACGATTGGTTCATTGGTGGTGACTCGATTTCGACGTTAAGAGATCCAAAGTTCGTTACAGCAGAAAATAATTGTTTACTTTTATTCTGACCAATAATCTGAAAAGAAATTTGATATAACGTCCGTTTCGGTTTTGAAGATATTAAAAAAGAATTAATCGCAATTTTCGTTTTAACCTTTTCAATTGAGAACTGATAACACTTGGTATTTTTAATCAAGACATTATTTTGGGATTTGTTTTTATCAGATATCCAAATATGCCATGGTATTTTCTATGATGTTTAAGATGGCAGAGAAATATACCGGTACCGTGATTGAAAAACTGAACGAATTTAAATTCAATTTTCACCAATAAGAGTTATTTTTTTAAACAAAATTCAAAGTATTCCATAGAGCACGCGATATGAACTTATCGATGTCAATTTTGTTTTTCTCTAATGTCAGTTACAAACGTGGTGTTAACTAAAGAGCAACAAATCATAATTTTTAAGCTTTTAAAACAACAATGTAGTTTTGCTATGATACAAAAAAGGTGTAAAGACCAAAATTTTTGTGTTTCGAAAGGTACACTCTCTAACTACAAAAAAAATGGAATCCCAGAACTTAAATCCAAAATCCGGAAGAAAGGCAGCGGAAAGAAGCCAACTCTGACAAATCGACAATTATCGAATTTAAAGAAAATGGCATTAAAAACGAATCCTCCGACACTACAACATATGGCTAATCATTTCAAAACATCTGAATATATCATTCGGTATAATCTAAATAAAAAATTAAAGCTGAAATTAATGAAGAAACCAAGGAGACATCATATTTCTGAAGAAACAATTATTAAACGGCACCAGCGCTCACTAGGATTGTATCACTTACTAAATTGTGATAAATGGCAAAAATACATCACTGTCGATGAAGCATGGTTCCATCTAACAAATGCTGATGGCCAACGAAAAGTTCAGTACTTGAGACGTGAGCAATCGGCAAAAGAATTGGACGTATTCACAAAACAGTCCCATCCGAAGGGAGTTATGGTGTTCATGGGAATATCGAATTATGGAACCACAACGCCAATATTTGTTGAGCCTGGTGCTAAAATTAACTCGGAATATTACATTAAGAATTGTTTGAAGCCACTTTTGACTGACGCAAAAAGATTATATCCTGCTGGTGATTGGATATTTCACCAAGACTCGGCACCAGCTCACGCTTCTAAGAAGACTTTAAATTTTCTTGAACAGAACGGCGTATCTTTTATTCATCCGGATATATGGACGCCATCATCACCGGACCTTTCACCCTGTGATTATTTTTTGTGGGGCTATTTAAAATCTCAGTTAAATAAGTCAAAAGTTACAACCCTTAAACAGCTAAGAAAACTAATAAAACGTGAGATAGAAAACATTCCTCTGGAAATGATACAACGATCGCTAAAATCGTGGCCAAAACGTTGTCTTCAAGTGTACAGGAATCAAGGACAACATATTAAATAAAATTATTGAAAGAAAATAAAAATAACTGTGACTTATTAAATTTCAAAATCGTTCAATTTTTCATTCACGGTAGCTGTAGTCGACTTGAGTTTTTCTATTATAAGCATGGGTCATATTGAATTTTCACATTTTTTAATAATAATAGTTTTCCAATTATTTTTGTGTACCTTTCAAACTAAAAATGACTAGTATAATTTCTTTAACATTTTATTGGTCAGAGTAAAAATACCCAACGTTGCTCTCCTTTAAGAAAATTCGTATACAATAATTACTAGTGAAATATTTTTTTAAATATTATTATTTTATTTAGAATTTATATTATTATTTCTTTTTCCAATTTTATTTTGTTTTCTTGAGGAACATGGTTTTATTTTAAACCAATTGACCGCTGCTGATAACCTCAGTAATGCGGCCTAAAGGCTATAAGAGTATAGCCTTTATAACATATAACAAGAGAAAATATGAAATCTCATTTCAAGACGCGAAGAAGTAGAAAGTTCAGTTTAATACAGCAAGAAATACAGGAGAACAATAATCTCTAAGGGAGGAAGGTGCACCCCATTAAGAAGTAACAGTGAGGACTAACCTTGGGAGAAGACCCCTTCGTGGTGAGATATAGTTGAGCATCCTTGTACATTGAGTTTGTCATGAAAATTGCACTCATGAAAAATTTGTATTAAAGACGAATAAAAGTAGTGGTTTATAAAAATAAAAATACAAAGAAAATTATAGAAATACAGGGTATTCTTGTACCCCTTTTGACCTGCCTTTGTATTAGCTATTGAAGGAGCGGGATGATTGTTCTATGGTGTGCCATTACAGGGGGGGGGAGTAGTAAGATCTCCATACCATAAAATCTTCAAACCGATGCTTCCCAAGTTGTCCGATCAATGCGTTTTGGGAATACCCTTTTTTTTTATTGCGTGTCGGAAAGGGGGAAATCTTATACAAGACACCACCAGCCCGTGCTGGGTGGTAGTGTGGGGTCAGCCCACTAAAAACCCCCTGCCGGATGCCAGCGAGTTTCACCTCACGGTATTTCTTCCGCTGCCATCAGCCGAACTTCGCTTCTGCCCTTTCGGGACTTTGCTCTTCTTTGACTGCTTTGATTAAGTCGCAGTGTTTTGGCGTAGCAGCTCCTTCTCGAACTTTTCTTTCATAATGCGGGTTATCCCGCTCTTGATCGTTGCCCATTCCATTTGGGAATATCCTGGAATATTCACACTTCACGTTGTAAAGTTCCTATTAACACATTTACATAAACAATAATTACTACTCGAAGCTGTTATTTTATTAATTAATTGCTATGAAGAAACAAAACACAATGATTTACAAAATAACAATAAAGCAAAATATGCATAAAAGGAGTTTTAACATTCGTACCAAGACATCATGAGCTTAATTTGTTCTGATAAATACCGCAAGACTTCTGTAGCAAGATGTGCATGTAATTCTACCTTTCTTTTCCCTATGTCACAGTTGGTAACAATCTTCGGAGCTCCCCCCCCCCAGGAACGTCCTATGGTCACAAGTCAAAGACCCCTTCATTGGTATAAAATCAAACTGCCACGACATTTTGAAATTAAGGAGCAAATAATTTTTTTTATATATTATTAAAAAGCAAATATTCAAACGCAGTTATCTTAGAAATCCCAAAAATAGGTATTATTATGCGGACGTCACATTTGACCCCCCCCCCCGGTCACACTTTGTCAGATTTAGTACCCCCGCGCCAGGCGTGGACGTCCTATAGATCATATTCTTGACATAATAGCTGAAATTTATTTATCTAGCCATATTGTTGTAACGCTAAATTTATCCGTTGTTGCACATCCAGTGCGGCCTCAAGGCCGCACAACCAAGGTAATCTTCTACCAAATAGCTAAGGGTAACTACCCTTGTGACGTAGTACAATAACGGTATATTTGTACAATCGACCGGGTGTTATCGTATGTTGTTTGAAAATTGGTTTTGTTTGAAAGATTTTTAAAAAGTTACCTCCTTGGTGCTACGAATCTTTGAGACGTTCGTGATTCGAGTTAAATTCATTTCGTCCGCATTCAAATTTAGTAGCGCCATCTGTCAATAAACTTTTGAACTCCACTAGGTCGTGGTGTTTCTAAAGATCTCCGAGGTTTATTAACCGTTATCATAATCAGCTTTATCATATACAAGGTCTATCTGATACTGCATAATGAACGTATGGTGCTACCCGAATTGCACAGCGGCTTAATACGGATAATTGTTTTTCCCAGGTAACTGTAATACCTTGACCAAATTGCACCGTGGTCGAATATAATTCCATAATCCTCTTCCTGAATTGCACCACCAGCAAACTATTTGGTTTATAACATTGATGTGACACGCGATGATCAGGTATTATAACCTAATCGGATGGAGTTTCTCCCTATTGATAATAAATGGGGCCGAACCCAGTTCTCATAAACAACTGGGACGTCAAATGCCGACCCGAATTTACTAAACTATTGAGAGACCAAATCCTAACCAAAGAAACCTCAGGTTGAATGTGTAGACACCGACATTCGAATGTTTCGAGTCCTAAAAGGTTTAGAACCAATCGGTAAGCCTATCAACAATTGTGAGGCCACACATGCCACGAAAATCGGCCGAAATAAAACCACCTTACCTAGAAGATTGAAATAGAAGTGGTGCAATTCAGACAAACGATTAAAAGTCAGGAGTTTACCCGAAATTAATGTAGTGCAGTTCGAGTAGGAGATTTGTGAACTAATTCTGGTGCACCGAAAAATATATACCCGTGGGTATAAGGGTATAGCAAGCCCATAGCCCCTCCCAAAATTATTCTAAGCGATTGCATTTTTAATGAATTAAATTTAGAACTTGACAATAAAATTAATATGTTAAATATATTTATAACCAAGTCAATGAAAACTTACTAGAAATCCCTAATTATAAATACTAATTTTTGTTAATGTCGACGATTTACCCAATCTCAAGATCAGTGGCAGATTTATGCGGGTTGTAGCCCCCCCCTAATGGCTCAAGAAAAAAATTCACTTGAGCATAGAAATTCTAAAATATGAATTAATTTTTTGCTAAATTTGAAAAATGTACTTTGATTAATTTCTTTACAATATAATTTACCCTCATACAGATAAATTTAAATACAGATAGAGGGTAACCGGCCCCCTTATGGCATAGCAAGAGAAGTTAAATTTTGATGGAAATTTATATGGTTTATTATTGTATTAAATAGTATTTGAAAAAGTTGCGTATAATTTTTATTAGTGGCCATGCCCTCTTTAAAAAAGGGGAGCTCTGTTCCTCCCGTTCCCCTCCTTCAGTCAAACCTATATCCGCCACTGCTCAACATTAGAGCGAAACAAATTTGTAATGGTCTAATTCATGAAAAATTAGTATTTTTCAATTAGGGATTTTAGGTAAGTTTCATTAGCTTGGTTATAGATTACATTTTTATAAAAAAAAAATGTATCAACAATAATTGAAGGGCCTAGTGGAAAAAGTAGTCAAGTCACTTTTTTTTCAATTTGTAGTGAGCACATTTTCACATTGCGGCATTTATTCTCTACAAATTACTATAAAAATCAACAAATTGAAAAAAAGTGACTTAACTACTTTTTCCACTAGGCCGTTCAATTATTGTTTATAATCTTTGCGCGTTATTGGGGGGGGGGGGGTGCAGCGAAATGTACCAATTTGTGATTGATTCTGAAGACAGCCTTTATTTGCCGTATCAAAGGGAATTCAAATATATACAACATGAAAATTTTGTACAGTCAATATTACCTACGTGAACTCTAATCGGGTGGTTCGCGAGGGCAAGAGTCCGAATAAATTCAATTAAATACAAAACTCAAAATTTAACCAAATTTTAATTTACAACTTTTTTGAAAATTTAAAGGTTATACTTTGTTTTGCGTAGAACTCACTTAAACCGTTTATCAGTAAGTAAATCCAATTTACATTTAAACACAAAATTTGAAACCTTCGGGGAAGTTGATTTGCTGAAATTTCTATTACTAATGAAATCCGCACATTAATTCAAATTTATTTCAAAACAATAAAATTCTGTTACGCACGCACCGTTGGCGTTGCGTATTTTACACAAAAATTAGATTTGAAAACTACGAGGATTCATAAAAATGTCTGAGTTGAAATTGAGCAGAAAACGGAAAGAGACAAATATTATAAGGAATTGCCTGAACGGCGAACAGATAAAAAAGTTGCTATCGTATTGAATTTTATTACTGATCCAAATAGCAACTTTTTTGACATTAAAATTCTATATTTTCATAATAAAAAAATATTGATTGATTCAATTTTGAGATGACAGTTTCTTTGTTCTGAAAGTTTTTAAAAAATTGGCAGTCTCGGACCTGCGTGGGCAGAATAAAGTTTACCAAAGGGAGTAACAAAGAACGTTGCCGATGGGTGTTAAATCACCTGAAAATACATCTTGTAAGAGGTTTTTTTTGTTACAAAAGAACTACTAAATTCTTAGCAAAACTTGGAAATTCTCGTGCGTTTTAATTGGGTTCCAATGAAATTGTAAAGTAACTCGATAAACAAATAAAGCAAGGGTACGCATTGAAGCAAGATAAAGCATTCCAAGGCAAATTCCCTTTCGAATAAAGAAACTTTTATTATCTCCTTACATCAAACCTCATCAAAAGTTAATAGTGCCATATACCACACCTTTAAAGCATTAAGCACGAAGCCCGATACACCACAAGGACAAGAGTAATCTTAATCAAATTTGCACGCGATTTCGCAAATTCGTTATTATTATACAAAGCAGATTCGGTGCTGTAGTTTTTAATGCCGATCAAATTGGAATTATTTTCAAAAAAATGCGTGTTATTTTAAAATAAATTACCTTTAATATACCTTTAATTAAAAGTGCTTTGTGGTACACAAACATAACATAATTAAATAAACCGGTAATAATAATACAACTTCAAAGGCTTTTATACTAACAAATACCAAAACACAAACTGAAATTTAATTATTGCCCCATAGAATTATATCTGACAGAAAAATCAAGTAGAAACTAATTCTGGTTATAGATCGTCAGCCATTAGCTGCCGCCATTTTTAATAGCTACAACTGCGGACCACCTATCATCTTGTATCAATTAAGCGGGATTTATTGTTTATGTTGCTGACGTCGACTCTCAAATTGAAGTGTGCAAATTACGTCCCTATTTTGGTTTTTAGATGCATTCGTCGAATCAGCTAACTAACTTTTAGCTTAAGAGTGTAATAACCAATCATAGACGAGCTTTATCATTTAATATTAAACAGTAACCGATATTCTTAGTCACGGTGTAATTAATCCAATGAAATATCTTTAATACCTATAACATGTTTTACAATTGCGATCTGCGCATGGGGATACCGCACATGCGCACTGAAATATAAAATACAGTCGACTCTCGATAATTTGAACACTCGTTAATTTGAATCTCTCGATAATTTGGTAATAATTGGTCTGGTCCCTTGAGTTTCAATTTATCGAGAGTCGACTGTAGTTCAGTTCTTTCCAATTTTAAAGGAATCCACGGAAAATACGTAAGCTGGTTTAAAGAGCTAATTCATAGCTGCTATTGGACGACGTGGAAACATAAAGCTATGCTTATGACGCTGCGAAATTTCGATTCGAAGTCGATTAAGGTTTAGTTAACAGCATACACAATGACGCTCAACTGCAATATTGCGTAATACCACCATAATATATTCCTTCGTT
The DNA here is from genome assembly GCA_932274525.1 of Podabrus alpinus. Classification (NCBI taxonomy): domain Eukaryota; kingdom Metazoa; phylum Arthropoda; class Insecta; order Coleoptera; family Cantharidae; genus Podabrus; species Podabrus alpinus. The sequence goes on along the minus strand of OW026456.1, from coordinate 64,903,777 downwards.
TTTATAACATCATTTTTTCGTTATAAAAACGATCACTTTAGTTTTTTAAAAATTATGTTTACGAAGATCTATTCTATTGATCTATCGCCACTTCAAGCAATTTAATATAAATCCCTTTTATTCTCGACTATTAATACAGCATGATCTGCATATATAATAGCACTCTCACATTTATATTATCCATTTGTACACCGTCTGCATTTTCACAAGCATCCCTCATATACTTATCTATAAACACATTAAGCTACCATAGACGCAGCATATCCTTGTTTAACAAGCTGTTCAATTATAAACTATTTCATCACTGATCTATCCACTTTGACATTATGCTTTACATCTAACATACATATCAAAACATTTATGTAAAAAAATATGTTACTAAGATGTGGAGTAACATTCGTAAAAGATTTTTTTTATTTAGCAGCTTAAAATAGCTGACAGCTAATTTATAAGAGCTAAAATGCTTGATGGGTTGATTCATTGTCTTAACTGAAAAAATAAATAATATTGAAAGTAGAATTTGCAGCTTAGAAACATTTGCTAAGTTAGCTAACTGCCAGCAAAACAATTTTTAGCTGCGAAATAGTTATTTAACAGCTAAAACTGTTTATTGGGAAAATTATAACAACTAGTTGTAGCAAGAGTAGCTTGTAGCAACTTGTAGTAAACTGTAATAATCATCAGCTAATAATAGCTAGCTAACAGGGAATGCTAACTGGTAGTTCGCTGGCGCCCAACAAATATTTTTAACTGTAAATTAGCTACTGTGAGCTAGCTAAAGGCATTTAATAGCTAAAAATGTTTGTTGGACAGCATAATACTCATCACAATTTTAGCTGTAAATCGGCTGTTGATTGGCTATTTAACAGCTAAACATAGCCGTCAGAGCTATTTTACAGCATAAAGTGTTTTGGGGCTACTAACAGCTTCGATTATTACAGCATTTCAATTTCAAGAATATTTTAAATTGGTTACGATTTTCTTGTATGCTTACTAATGAACATATATCATATAACAGTCTCCAAAATTTAAAGGTGACTGTAGCTGCCGCCATGGAAACTATGGCCCCTTATTCAATCTTGACATATATCTCCCAAAATAGTTATACTAAAAATAAAAGGACCATTAATTCTCTACAAAAATTAAAATTAATGTTTTTATAACATTCAAAGTTTTCGAGAAAAACAGTTGCGAATGTCAAGTAAGTCTTTACAGTCGTAGTCAAGAGCAACCGGCGGACCTGTAAATAGGTAATTGCAAACTGACGATTACCTGCCGATGACCTATAAGCAGGTGTTTGAATATTCCCTACGAACATTTCAACTAGTTAACAGCGGACTTACAGCTAAACCCGTATGTTTTCCTAATTTTTAATCGGCTATGCGATTAAGTTATTGAAGATTCTCATCAGTCGGTAATGTGTTTTAATATAGAACTAACAAAAAGAAGAAAAACAAATAGGATATACGCAGAGTTGTATAATCTCGTTGTATAACGCTCGGAGTTGAGCTATTTCAAAAATTACGTCACGAAAAACAGATTTTCCTCCATTATAACATTTCATTACAAAAACATAGATTCCTCCAAATATTACGTCACGTATCTTTGCCCCCCCCCCCCGCAGCTCATCTTGATTTTACATTCTGAAAGTTTTAAATTAAAAAAATTGATAAAATAAAGTTCTGAAAGATAACGTCGTCAAAATTTTGGATTCTCTCCCTCCTGCATCATTACAAATCACCACACAGGCCTGAACCCCCCCCCATGTCTTTTAAATTGGTAACTGAAAAATTAATCAAGCAGAAGTGCGTTACGAGAAAGATATTAATCGATTCGCAGTTGATCATAAAATGTCAACATTTATAATCTTTGTATTGAAAGCTAACACTGGGGTCAACTATCGCACGAATCTGATTGGATTGGATAACCAAAACCTTAACCTGATTCTTTACTGCATTGACTTTTGTACATCACTAGGGTCTTTAGGCAATTCTAGAGAAGTTAGAGAAGGTATCCAACTAATGACACGACTCGGCCTTCGGCCTCAAACAAGGTTGTAAGCTATCAATAAGTAGTCCTTACTTACACTCCTTTGTGTGACTGTGGTTTCCGGGATTCACTGACGAATTTCGTCCGGTTGCAACAGGTATTACGCTAATGAGGTGTTGGGCTTTCTAAGCAGCTAGGCCTCTTTCGCCCTTTCGGGACTTTACTCTTCTCTCCCATGTATTTATTTGGTGGTCATTATAAAGACTATCATCTGATGGATATCGTTCCACCTTTCTTCTGATATCAGCATTTCCCCTATCAAGTTTTGCGTGGTCAATTCTCTTGTACCATATTCTTTCTCAGCTCTTCACATTTGCCACACACGAACAGCGTGTGTTCGGAAGTGTCTTCTTGGTTGCAATTCCTACACTCTGGGCTTTCTCTTATTCCTCTTTGGAGATAGGCATTAAAGCACCCATGGCCAACCAAAGCCTGTGTAAGGAGGTATCCAATTTTTCCATGGGTTCTTTCCAGCCAAGTCCCAATTTGTGAGATCCACGCTCCTCTCTGGCTATTATCCCACCTGTCTTGCCATTTCTGGAGAGTGCGCTTTTTCTCCTCATTTCTTCCTGCTTGGTCGTTTCCGTTGAGGCCGTCCTGTATGACGAGCACACCCTGATGGCTATCTTCTGTTGCGTCCTTAGTTAAAACGTCCTAACTAACATAATATCAGTTTTAAAGAGAAAAATGACTTCATTTTAATGTTATAACGCTGTGTTTATTTAATTTTAGAGAAATTTAATATAACTACACATAACATATTACATAAATTTTTGTAACGAGAAAGAAAATGATACCTGATGATCTTTAAAATTGTAACAACAGGTGGCACTACTAAATTGGAAAGTGGTCACTGTAGGAAAGTGTATAAGTTGCTGTATCACTCAAGAACAGAAACCGATGGGGCGCCGCCCTTCCAAAACAGAATAATTCAGCATATTTTTTTATGCGAATACTAGACGGTGGTACAGATTTAAAACACTTTACTACAAAAGTTAGTAAATTAAATTTATACTCACCCCCCCCCCATTATAGCAAACCGCGAGTTTCCACAGATAAGCAAGTTAGTTAAACAACCTCCCTCCATAAAGTAAAATATTCGCGAAATTACATTGTTTTTTATACCTCCCACCCCCCAAATTAAAATTTTAATTCAATATTCAGTTCACAGGTTAATTATTAAAACATAATATTTAGTATAATAAGAGCAAAATGTCGTCGTAGTGTCCTATATTTAAACAATTTATTGCATGTAAAATTTACATATTAAATATTCATTTTAATATAATTTTAATTATTTTGATACGAATACGTTTTGACTCGTGTAGAATTGTTATGGTTGTGCGGCCTAAAGGCCGCACTGTGAACGGATCATCGGCTTCATTTAAAGTAACAACCCCTTCTCCCTCCCAAAGAATCACTTAAATAAACAAATGAATACTGAGAGAGGTCGCCAACGTCCGGGAGACCGGATACGGTACACAAAGAAGAAGAATACTGGCTGCACAGTCCAGGATGTTGCTTATGTCAAGAAATAAATGGGACATTGGAACCTGTACTTCGTCGTTCTGATTGGTTAGATGATATATTTGTTCCATATTGAGCAGTGGCGCTTTAATCTAAAGGGTATTCTGTAACTCCCCCCCCCCGCAGACTCCCCCGGTTAAAATAATAGTATAGAATAAAGCTTTTTTGGATTTAAATTATATTTTAAGTAAATGAGCACATTTATGTTTCCTTTTTATTTGAATTTTGTGCCGCCCTCCCTTTGGAAGAAGTCGCGAGCCGCCACTGCATCTGTTAATATCCTTTTGAACTCCAATAGATATTTCCAAAACTCCCATAAGGCTTGTTCATAAGGACGTATTTTAAACTAAAAAATCTGGGACACAAAAAATATATTTATCTATATTTCATATATTTATTATGCAGTATAATAAAGTAAGTTCCAGGTTGTGGCTTTGTTTGTCCGCTATCTCCTCTTTAATTAAAAGACATACATACATAGATGGTCACTAATATGATCAACGGAAGGATAAGTTTTTGCGCATGTTTTATAGGAAACTTGTGATACAAAATCAGTGTATTCTATATTTAATAGTAGCCTAAGTCTACTCATCGCGTTATAAACGCACCTGTTTGGTCAATTGTAGTTTGGCACTCTACAAAGAAATATAGCACCTGATTATGACCAAAGGGTCACAGTGCGGCCTTTAGGCCGCACAACCTTTATTGTAAGAGATGGGCCGAGATGCGGCATGGACAAGTGAGCTACCACCTCACACAAATGCTGTCAGGGCACGGCTGCTTTGCATACTACCTGCATCGATTCGGCATATTGGGAAGCCCCAGGTGCAGGTTCTGCGACGAAATCGATACCGCGGAACACTCCCTCTTCCAGTGCTGGAGATGGGAGCGCGAGCGAACAATGGTCTCGCTTGCACTGGGGTACACAATGACTCCCGAAGACCTGGTCGAAGCAATGCTCGTCGACGAGGCCCAGTGGCAGCGGATAAACACCCTCATCTCAAACATCCTGAGGTGTAAGGAGGCAGCAGGAAGAGCCGAACAACGGGCCGCCGCTGCTGCTGCCCATACGGGGGAGGATACCGACACTGAAGACCAGTGACCCGAGGCCAATCGCGGTCGGGTGGAAGAGTGGCATGCGAAAGAGCACACGTAACATCGAATTCCATCGCAATGACCCCTACCCGACCGTCAAACCAGGAGGCCAACCAACGAGGAGGAAAAACTCGGACAGGTAGAAGAGAGGCATGCGAAAGAGCACACGTTTCATTGAATTCCATCGCAATGCCCCCTACCTGACTGAGCAACCAGGAAGCCATTCATGAGAGGAACTTGGAGGTCCAAACGAAAAAGGCGGGTCTGCACACGATACTGCAGACCCAACGCATCTGCCCGAACATCCAGGGCGGGAGATGTCGAAGATCCCGACATCGCGGACCGAGCATCCCGGAAGAAATGCCTGACGGCGAAACCCGGGTGCTTGGTAGGGGGGAGTTTTTTAAAAAAAAAAAACCTTTATTGTAAATTTACTTAAGTAGTAGCAAACAAAATATCTTAGTAAAACTTGGGCTGTGGTTGATGTACCGTCTACGAAGCGTGGCAACAACGATTATCCCACGGGGAGATAGGATCCTGGACGAGACTCCTTATACCAGACATCAAACCATGGGTCGAGAGAAGCCACGGTGAAATGAGCTACAAAGTCACCCAAGCCCTGACGGGACACGGGTGCTTCAACCCCTACCGCCACCGATTCAAACGACGAGAATCTCCGGAGTGGTTCTATTGCGATGAGGAAGAAGGCGACGCATTCCATACCATCTTCGACTGCTCGAACTGGTCTGAAGTAAGAAATAAACACAGCATCGAATACAGCATCCTGAGCCCCGACATTCTAGTAACAGAAATGGTATCATCAAAGGATGATTGGGACAGAGTTGCTGATGCCTTAACTGAGATCATTCGTACCAAGCTTCGAAGCAGCTCTGGGTTCAGGTTTCGAAGACTAAGAAATATCCTTATTGACGACAAAGCGGAATAATAAGGATATGATACAACAACATCGCATGTTGACAGCTGAAGAAATATCGAGAGGTGAATCCGGCTGTCACCGAGGAGGGAGTTTTAGTGAGTAAGAATCTCACACTACCATCGCAGATTGGGATGGTGCTTATGAAGGTTCCCCACTCCCCTGCACTGGAAAAAAGTCAACTTTCGGTAGTAATATAAAAATTTACAAGCATTAATGTGAAATCTTAATAACAGATAACTCCAGAATGCAACGTTGCGCTAAAAAGGATTTTCTTGATAAATAAAAGACATAATTTTATCTACCATATCGGTTATATTTAACCAATTTAAGAGAATTCACAAACACATTATCCAAATTTCTTTTTTATTTTCATAAAATTTTTATTATTATAAATTATAATAAATTTGTTGTGATATTTAAATAATTAATTATTATCAAACCTTATGGGAGTTTTGGATACGCCTACAGTTAACGAAATGCTTGTTAAGAAATTGCGCTACAAAATTAGAAGTCACAATAAATTGCTTTATTATTGTAATACTTCGTTTGCATTGATGCTCGAGCCCTTCATTACGCTTTTTAATTTAGCAGCGCCATCGGCTAATAACCTTCTGAACTCTACCAAGTGTTTCCAAAACTACCATAAGATTTAAATACTGGAATACCACACTTAAATACTGGAAAATTAATTTTTCTTAAAAACCCAAAAATAATGGCAAGAATTATCCTATAGTCCATCCGTTTTAAGAATGCAGAACTAGATTGTACTAAAATTGTGAACTCGGAACGTGATTGGTTAAAATTTATTCCCGTTTACAGTGTCGAAATTTCGTTTGTGATTGATGACTCGCGAATATTTTTTTCTAAAAGTTTCTGGCAAATTTAAAACATTTGTACAAGATAAATTGCTATTTGATAAAACAATACATTTAACTCGATTTTTTCAAGTATCAAATAAGTGACATTTGTTTTTTGTTGCTCATACACTTTAATTATTTGACGTTTCCCAGTGTAAATCTGACCTGCCGTTCAAGGCGACCTCTACTGCAATCCAAAACCAGATAGACTATAGACAGTTTTTCTCCTCAACAGCACACATTTATGGCTTAAGTTTCTTTTACTAATCGCCAAAATATATATTAGTCCAAATTTATCTATGTGCGTCTGTACCGTTAAATTGATCTGTTAATTTGTTCCACTCTTTGCGGCCTTCAGGCCGCACAACCTACGCAATCTTATGATTTGATTTTAATTAAATGCAAATAACAAGTAAAATTGGGGTTACTCTAAGGGAACAGCGCAACAACAGAAAGAATCAATGGGTTAACTTAACGGAGCAAATCCAATAAAATAAAGGTTACAAAAGACCGCTACACAGAAGCGGTGAGCCAAAGTTTCTACTACTTTCTCTTCTAAAGTTTCTACTGTAACAGTTTCCACCCACTTAAATAATTTAACACAGATGTTAAACAAAACAGGTTTTGTTCACTAGGGCAAAGATAGGCAAAGTTATGGGAGTTTTGGAAACACTTGGTTTTTGCGACCTGTTAGTTACAAAGCATTGCTACAAAACAAAGTAACCATACCAACCAAGGTTAATTACCTGTGATACTTAGCATATTAAATGCTATCTATTGTTGTGTCCACAACATCTCTTAAGATCCGCGATCAACAACGATCGACACGGACGGGATGTGTTTTCAACATGCCATATTTTAGTTGAGTTATCGTAGTATTGTTTAGATCGTTGCATAGAATTGTATTGTTAAATTTTAAGTTGTTGTTTATTGTTTGGTTGTTATGTTTTTAAGAGACTATGACATGCGCGTTTGGTAATGTTGATTTTAAAATAAAAACAAAAAAAAGGAGGAGGTAACGAAGGAGATAAAAAAATAAACAAAAATTCCGAAGTGTGTAGCGTCCAGATAAGACGTATTTTTTTGGAGTTACAATTATAGTATAGCGTTCAGAGAAGACGTGTCGCGTCGCGAACTGAACCAAAGTAACCATTAATATAGCAGCCAGAGAAGACGTGTCGCGTCGCGAATTGAACCTAATCAAGTAATTAAAATTATTTCATCGATAATCGACAATTAATTGAGAGAAGACGGGGTATCGTTTATTCAGAAGCGAGGTGAATCGATTACCCAAGTAAATAAATCAATTTACATTTAATTCGATACGGACGTGTAGCCGATGTGCTACAGCATTACCCACAAAGGGATCATTACGTGTGTGTCCTCTAAGGAGAAAGAATAATAACGGCCAGCATTTGGACTGCAATCGTGACAGGTCTGGAACCAACGAGTATAGGCAACAAATTGGACCAGGCGATCACAAGAAGAAGGAAGAAAGTGAAATAGTGTTGTGCAACGCAAGCCACGCGTTACCACAAGAGGTCATCAAGGTTAGCATTAGTTTGATTAATAATTTTAAGTTTTTATTAGAGTTGATTGTCATTGAGTTGAGTGTTAAAGTTCCAATTTTAGTTTTATGTGTTTCATTTTGTTAGTTTTAAGTTTGTTAAATAAAAATGAATTTTGAAATTACATCTTTGTCTGTGTTGTTCTTTGTTCATCGTGACTCTTAAGCAAAATACGGACCCTGAGATTAAGTCAAACAAATAGGTAGGTCTGCTCATATAAAGCGCTTAACGCTACAAATTGTCAGCCCAACGTGTGGCAAGTGCGCTTAACGCTACACTATATCACAATCCGCATCATAATATTATATCAAATTAATGAAAAATTAACTAAATGGGTTCTTTTCATATAAATTTCTATGCTCTCATTCGTTTTTCAAAACACACTTTTCAAAATCCTTACCAAGTTGAGCGTCAGCGACTAAACTATATAAATCCACCTTTAGCCTTAAGATTTTCATCGCCATCTTACGACTAAACTAAGGGAGCTCTCAAAAACCGTATTATACAATATTTCTAGAAAATTTATAGCTTTTCGATTTTATATTTACCGCTTTCTACATATCTTAAACCGTTTAAGAGATAATCTTTAAAAAAATTTAAAACTGGGCCTAACTGTTAAAATGCGCTTCTCTGCGAGTTTGTGAGCCCACTGGTCCATTAACTAAGTAATATTGAAGAAATTTTAAAGTCGTTTAAAGCAGAAAAAAATTTCCAGAATTTTTTACACATTGGAAGCTTTTAAAACAAAAAAGTGAAACTTAAAAATTGTTATAGAACGCTCTTAACTTTTTAACAGTGAAACTTGGGCTTAAAGCAATTTGAGCTTTCAAAAATTTAGAATATAAAAAAGTTAAAATCTCATATTTTGTTGTAACAAAGATTTTAATTTTGAGACGCATATTTTGTTGAAAAGGCGCTAAAATGATTAATTCAAGTTAACAAAGTTTACGTCTGTGTTTTTGCTTTTCCTGAATTTACATTTTAATAGGATAACAACTCATTATATTTGGTCTTAATACCGATGAAAATAATTTCATTCGATTGCCAGATTTTTGCATTGTTTACTATGCAAAATTTTGTTGACCCACCAGAATACCATTTTCCGGTAAGCTAACAAACCGTCCGGTATTGATGCAATAATAAAAATGAACCCTTTGTTTCGTGTTTTTGTTCAGGTAATTTTTTAAAATTCTATTTTGGCAAGCTTAATTAAATTGTTAAAATTGCTAAAACGGAATCCGTAATCGGATCGTATTTTATTTTCCAAAATACAGGTCTTAATTCAGAAAATATTTAAAATTCCACAGTTGTTCAATAATTCCAGGGACAGCTTAGTGGATGGTAGAAACGTAAAGCATGAAAAGAGGTTACGCAACGCAATCGATATTTGGGCTGAAGGCATAAGAAATAAAATACAAATACTAAAAATAGAAAAGTCAACAATGTAAAACAGCTGAGTTTCTGTGATCAGGCACAGCTGACGGTTGAGTAAAGTTTCAGGGGCTCTTGGTTACAGACTAAATCGACCACTTTTATTAATACAATATCAAAACACAAAACCAACAAATTAGAGTTTCAATATTTGTTTTGGCTCGCATCATTTTGTCCAAAAAATTTGGATTGCTAAGTACAATTTAATTAACCTCAAGCAATGTCAATAAAAGTTCTCATCAGGATAATATCCTGAGTTATTTTGGATACATTGATTTTTATCGTCCGCAAATACTCGTTCATGTCTGGATTCCGCTCACCTGAACAAACAAAAATATAAAATAACTTAATTTAAAATAATAAAAGAAATCTGGTTTTCGAAATTAAAATAACATCGGCGGCATCATCGTCTTTGTATTCGAATAATTGGAGTCGCTTACAATATTATTTCACGCTAGTTTGCTACAATAAAACATACAATTTGAATTTTTTTGAGTTTGTGCTTACAAGAAAGACACAATCCGCTTATCATCTCATATTTTCATATAAAAGTTTAATTTGTAAGCTCCGCATTATTTTTCCGAGTTCCAAATTATTATCATTTTCAAATTTAAAATTCCTCCAGCTATTTTATTAAAATGTAAAAAAAAATATGTTTTTGAACAGGAAATGAACAACCGCTACTGGAATAAAACAAGAAGCTTCCTTGTTGAGTCTTCGAGGTAATCTTTTTACAATGATCTGCTTGTTTGTATTAAAGCTTTGATTTTACTATTGAAATTGCTCTCAATAACGTAAAAAGACAAAATCGTATTTTATACCACGAATTCATTATATGGAAACTAAAGGAAAAGCTTAACGAGACTTATTCAACTAAGTTAACAAAAGCGAAACTACAAAGTTAAGTAATTCTTCAATCAGGAAAGTTTTCACACTTCAAAGAAAGGCTCAATTTTATTCGTGTAATATTACCTGTGGTATTTCTTGTGGCTTGAGAAAGTAACTTTGGGATAAAGGGATCCTGATTTCCAAAATATTTTAAAGAAAAACTTTCTATACGGTTTTTTACAGTTGACATGAAGTAAAATTGTTTACTTCAAAAACATCCGTATCAGGAGGTTCTTAAATTTTATTCTTTTTGGAATAACGAATTTAGTAAAATAAAGGAATAGGAATAGAGCTGCTTTATTACATTAACTAATATAAATATACAAACAGATGGGGGGCGTATTTTTAAATTTCCAACTATTTAGTACAGGCAATGAAGGTGAACAATTGCTTTGAACAATCCCCGAAGTGTCCTCGAAAATTTTCCCTTCCATCCGGCTTTTCCTTCAATTGATAATTTTAGCTATACCGACAGGTTTTCTGCCTATGACTCCCTTAAAATCATTTTACAAAAATTTTTGTATTAGTGCAGATAAAGAAACACAAAAAAGGTTGCGAAAAATTCCGCGCAGGCTGAATTTCCCCGAATTCCCAAAATGTCCTCACAATCCCCTGTCACCTTCATCCTCAATTGGGTTTAACTCCCCAATATGTTTTATATACTACGTATAACTTTCATAATTTAATTTTTATACAAAATCCACATCATACTAAAATTTTTTTTTTTTAAATTTATTTACCCAGAAAATTTACAATCTGTTTATGGAACAATAAGTAAATGTTTTGTCAGTTTCCAAAAAAGATAACATATTTAGATATAAACCCATTGGCTTATACCTGTACAACTTTAATTCAATTTAGTGTGAATTATTTCTGAAACGGGGAATAACAATAAACTTAAATCATATTTAATCAAATTAGTTCGTAAAATCTTCTCGTTAGATCTCGTGACTTAACCCTCTTTAGCCGGTACTTGTTAGGCTGATTATTTAGCAAATTCGCTGTCAATTGGTTTGGATGTACACTAATCCTGTCGCTATACTTAATACTGTAAGCACCGATTTCTTTTTTCACCAATGGGATGGCAAGGTCGTTTCGAATGACTTCATTTGGTACAAACCAGGGAGCATTCACGATTTTTCGTAACACTTTTGCCTGAAATCTCTCCAGTATCTCCAGGTTTGAGTTGGATGATGAATCCCATAATTGTATTCCATAGGCCCAGACAGGCTTTAGGATAGCTTTGTAAATGAGCACTTTATTTTCTAGTGAGAGTTTGGATTCTGCACCCAAAAGCCAGTACATTTTCTGAAACCGTAGGTTTAGTTGTTTTCTTTTGGTCCAAATGTGAGTTTTCCATGTCAGACGACGATCAAGGTGCATACCTAAATATTTTACGGTGTCTTTTTGTGGAATTTGCTTGCCATTCAGGACCACTGGGGGACATGTTTCATTGCATAGTGTAAATGTTACGTGTGTCGATTTTGTTTCATTTGCTTGCATTTTCCACTTTTTCAGCCACTTTTCCAGCCACTTTTCCAAACTGTTCAGGTTGTAACCACTTTACTTAAATAATTTACCTAAGGATAACCACTTCCTCGTTAGTTGTTACAAAGTCCACTTTGATAACCGTAGATGTTGAACAGGTTGGCTAGCTCTTGGTTTTTTTTATGCCTTAGTCGTAGAGCGAGGGTTACTCTGATGTAATTCGAGTGTTCGGGGTTCGGTATTCTCTTGCTGCTGATACTAAATGCTCGGGGCGCCAAAAGGGTTAATAAACAAACACCGATGCTTAATTGTTCAATAACCATTTAATAAGAAAACATAAAAATAAAATTCTTGAGTGAACAGAACATAAAACGTACACTTTGTGTAACTTAAAATGACAATATTTGAACTTAACGAAATCTCTCGGTACAATATGAAAAACTTATTACTACAATAATTAATATATTTACAAATAATTGAGTGTTCGTCTGAAAAGATCGTAGCCTCGTCTTGACGACGTCGTGACGATTCACTAAAATGAATTGATACACAGATCATAGCTTATTTAACTGAGCCACCAATAACCAAAACAAAAATGTTAATGGAAGCAATAGTACAAGTTGTTAGCAAACTACCAGAAATAAAGGTTGTTAACTCTAAGCAAACCAAAGTCATATAGTGAGTAATACTGATACTCACGTGAATGATTTTTACAAATATACGTAGCTGGAATCCACAGATCTGTAGGTTCCTCTCTCGGTACATTCAATTTCTGAATAAGGTTCTAAAAGAATACAACACATATACAAATCGATAAGCCAATTGTTAACAAGCAAACAATGAACTTTAAAGTTCTTCTCTGAAATTTGATTAATAAATAATAAAATATGATACTGCGTTTTGTTGATGTTGATTTTCCAATTGGATGGATAATTGAAATTAGCTTCAGCTTCAATTGATTGAAATTGATTGTCGTCAACGTCTTTCTCAGTTGTTAAATTCCAAAAGTTTGTTATGGTTTTAATTTGACAGGCCACCACTAATTCGACTGCGCGTAGCCAGGATAATTCCGTTTACTACTGCGTCTATCGATTGGAAATTGTAATGGTGTCTTCATTGATTTCCAATTTTTATAAATCGATATTTCGATTATTAAAAAAATCGTTGGTTCCAAATAATTTACTCGAATTGTCACTTGACATTCGGTGAACGTAATACACAAAAAACTGGTAGTAATTTTCACAAATTACTTCAAAAATACTCAAAAAACTAGGAGCTGAAGATAGTGCGTGCGATAAGTTTGACTTGCTAAACGCTAACCAGGATTCGGCATATAAATCTGTAGGCGAGTAACTTCGACGTATTAATACGCCGTGTCGATGGAGTAACTAGTACTGCATTAAAATTTGTGGCATTTGATTTAATTGATCTTTTCATTAGAAATAATAAATATATACAAGATAGCAAAATTAAAGAAAGGTCTTCCGACAAAAATAGTTAAATAAAAATACAAAATTCGGAATAAATTTGACCAAGGTGTTGATTGGTCGTAAATTGACAACAGGGTTGGCATGGTGACATTCTGGAATGTTACAAGGTTTATTTGTAGGAGTTCCGAGGCAGTCCTTGGATTGCTGTGAGATGCAATGTAAGCCGTGTCATCTGCAAAAGTTGCCGTAACATTTTGTTCCATTGTTGGTAGATCCGATGTATAGAGGAAATACAACATTGGCCCCAGAACACTACCCTGCGGTACTCCAGCCTCAAGTGGGTATATATTGTCGTGTTCTTTTCAGTCCAGCGACCAACCATTTATTTTTTTGAAATCCGTGATTCAAAATTTTTATTTTTAACTTTATTTTTCTTTTCCAAAAACACTTTAATAAAACACAACTCTTTCAAATTTAAACTAAATTCTTTCATTTTTATTTATTTTCAACAAATTCTATACAATTTTTATATTTCACTCGCTCAATTAGCGTCCTATCCGCTCGACTGCTCGGCGTGGACTCCCCCTCCTTCTTCCAACTCAAAAGTTCTTCGTCTGCGCACAAAGATATTTTTTCACCAATTCCAATTCCCCTTCCTTTACATTTAATTTTACAATATTTGTTACATTTTGAATTTTAAAACATGTTAATTTTAATTTTTGAAATTTACCGAATTTTGGCTAACCATTGAAATACAGTTCAATATATTGTCGTGTTTTTTTCACCATAGGGGGTAGTATGACGTATTTGAGTCAAAGATTGAAACACTCATAATTTTTATTAACTAAAAAAATAAGACCATAACAGGTGATTAATAATGGGGAACATGCATGAAAAAAAAATTTTAGTTAAAACAGTATTTTCCGATTAATCCTATATAGTAAATATCAAATCAGCAAAAATAACTTCTATTTATTGTATATTGTTATAAATAATCCATTTTAAAATTCAATAATAATTTAAAATAAAACATGTGACCTTAAACGCAACGAAGTCACCGGCACAATAACAATAACCTCACTTTCATGTTTACAATACTCGTGTAAAGTACTTTTTTAACTTTCTTGTTTTTAATTGATTTAATTATGATAAATAACAGCTTTTGACACTAACAAACTTCAACTTTCAAAGCACAAAACCACAGAAAAATAATATAAATGAATGTAAAATTAAACTGTGACGTCACACGTTCTGTGGCAAATTGCGCGGTCGTTTCGTTCAATTCAAATTGACGGATTTTTAAATATTTTTTAAATTATTATCAAAACGAAAATAAATAAATTAAATAGCATTAATTAGTATATTTAGTTAATTTTGATCCAACTACGCTATAAAAAAAATTTATGCATCTTCCCTATTGTATCTGAGTTTTCCTTGATTTAAAGATTGATTAACTGCTTTGCCTCACATAACCAGAAGATGCATACGCTGTTGAAACCTGAGAGATAAAATGGGGTTGTGAAAGATAAATATTGGTAGTTGTTTGGCTCATTAAAAATAATAGATAACAAATTAAATTTATTTTATTTATTTGTTAATGTAGGATTTTGTAAAATAAATAAAGTGGCGGTTTGTGAAAATGCATGCGCGAGTGAGAACTTTGATGGGATATTTTGAAAAACGAGAACGGAGCGAGAAGAAAGGACTCTGGTGGCGTCCACGGAGACGTTAAGACGTGATTTGAGGATTCTTTAGCCAGCGGTCATAGAACACGGACGCGCTGTTTAGTTGATGATTTAGTTTGATTAGAAAATAAAAAGAGTAAAATTAAAATAGTTTGGAAATTTAGTTAAGAATTTTGAAGTTAGTTTTCATCAACGGAAGACATACCGATAATTAAGAAAATAATAAATTGGAAGGTGTTATTAATCGATGGTTGACACTTTGATATTTTTTTTGGAAAGTTGAAATTAAGTCATGGTGAAAATTTTTGGAACCACTGAAAATAATTTTATGGTTATGTTTCGATGGTGAATTTAATTGAATTATTGGATAAAAGCATTCAGTACTTACCGATTATTAATTGTACGATCCGAAGAAGGAGATTTATTCGCTGGTCATTCCTGCATAGTTTGTTTGGGTCGAAATCAGAAGCTGTTTTATCTACGACAACGCTCACGTTCCACGTACGACAACGGTCGAATCGGAGAATTACTGAAGGACGATATACTCCGGTAAGAGTTTTTTTTTGTGTGTCGCATTTTATATTCGAACATAGACGAATCGTTTTACGTTTTAAATTCGGTTGCGCATAAACTTTGGGGGTTATAATTGAAAATATCCACTTGTAAAATTTAATTTGTTAATTTTTTAGAAAAACCAAAATTTGTTTTAATAATTTTATTATGTTGAGTAAATTCCATTGTTTTTCATTTTAACAGCGTATGAGTTTAATTTCAATTATAGCAGTACTAGATCGAAGAGAAAACAGATGCAAACTTCCTTTTATCTAAATAATCTTTATAAGAAAGATCACAAGTAAGGTGACGTATATGAGTGTTTCAATTTATTTACATGAACCCACTTTTGACCCTAAAAGTTACAGAGTCATATGCATTGCTGGCCGGTGCGTTATTTAATTAAGTGCCATTGCATCCCCGCTATAGAAATCAAAAATTTAGGTTTAAACAGTAGCGATACATGGCAATATATACCCGTAGATTCTTCACGAAATCTGATAAGAAAATGTGTGTTACTAATATAAGATTTAATTACTTGATATACGTCATGTGGGAGCATCTTTTTGATTTTGTACAACAGACCCATGTGCCATACTTTGTCAAATGCTTGCGATATATCTATGAATACTGCCGAACAATATCTTTTTTCTTCAAAAACGTTGTGGATTTTTTTAACTATTCGATGAACCTGCTCTATAGTTGAGTGTTACAGTTCTCTAAATCAAAATTGATGGTCAGGTATAAGTTTTTTTGTTTGCAGCATTGTTTTTAGACTTTTCATTATTGCTTTCTCAAAAACCTTTGATATTACAGGGAGTAGGCTTATTGGTCTGTAAGATGTTACTTCTTCTGGGTTCTTTCCCGGCTTAGGTATCAAAATAATTTCTGCCACCTTCCATTGAAGTGGAAAGTAGCCAAGTCTTAATACAGCATTGAACAGCATCGTAATAAGTTTGATTGTGTCCATAGGTAGTTCTTGTAATATTTTACCGGTTATTAAATCGTAACCTGGTGATTTTTTGTAATTAAGTTCTTTCATAATATTGTTATGTACTTCTCTGGTTTTGAATTTTTTCATTGGGAAATCCATTTGGTGCGGTGCTTCAAGAAATTCACCGATTTTGTTGTCATCATCGTTGTTCGCTTCGGAAGGAAATGGTTTGAAGACATTTTCTAGGTGTTCGGCAAAAGTTCTTGCTTTTTCTATGTCAGTTTTGGCCCATTTACCATTTTCAAGTTTAATTGGGGGAAAGTATATTATAATTAATTATATATCATAATTTAATTTTTACACAAAATCCACATCATACTAAAATTAAAGCGGATAAAATTTTTACATTTTCTTACATATCATACCATTATTAAAATAAAAATCATTGCAAGAAAGGCGAAATACATTTTATGGTATAAAATTTAAATTACAAGGAAGTTTATGAATAATTCTTATTCATAAGTAAAATTTTCTTAAATTCCATTTGTATCATTCTTTCTTCCTGTGACCATCTCCTCTACCAAACCGCAGTGGTCAGCATGGTGGGGTAGGGCTAAAAACCGTTTTCTAATATCAGTAGTTCGGAATTGACATTAAAAGTAGGTCCCCTGTGGAGTACGCTAGAGAATAATGTCTGATCAGTAATAGGGAAAGATGACTGATACTGATAATTAATTATTAAAAATAATTCTTTAGTTTTTAGGATTTTTAACCAAAAAGTTGCGTCGAAGGAACTAAAACCGCCAATTGGGGGTAAAGATGACGGAATGTTAGGAGACATTTAGGAGGTTTATTAGGACACTTCCTAGTTTCATCACGACATGTGTGCCAAAGTTTAGCTTTCCCAGATCTATTTCCAAACTAAAAATGGTCCTTGCTTGAACTATTTCCAAATTAACTTAATTAATTTCTGCTCTGAATGCAATCTAATAATTTTTATATGCGAAAATGTAGCCATCAAACCGATAATATGCGTTATTATATTATTATTGATAATAATATATTCTACAACAATTCAGTAATAAGTAATTAATAGTTCAGTAATAATTAAAGCCATTTTCTGTTGAACTTACGCAGTTTAAAATTCAGCTGTCACAAAACTTCCAAAGAAATACACAAAGATCTTCAAACTAATACTTCGAATAAAATCAGGTGCAAATAACTAATCTAAATGGATGAACTTTCTCAAGACGCTTTTCGTATTCCGAAAGAACCAATTCCAAAGAAATATAGAAAATATTAACGATAATCTACGTTACAATCGCAGATGCAACCGGATATTATGCGATAATCTCATTAATTTAATTAATTTCATATCCCGCATCCCTAATCTGCTCATTTCAGTCATGAACATATTCTTAATATTCATTAATAATTAAACCGAATTGACAAAGTTGATTAAAACTAAACAAATAAATCAGATGATTACTTATTGAGAATTCCGCAATCTTGATTTTACCTTTGTGAACGTTTACCCCCCCCCCTATTTGAATAGGTTCGGAGATTTGCAAGTTTGTGATTTTTGGCAAAAAAGGTGTCTTGTGTCTGCTGTCTGTTGCATTTTCAAATTATTACCAATAGAGAGTGTAGTCCAGATTGTCATTCTGTTTTCAAGTATGTACTGTAGCGTTAAGCGCACTTGCCACACGTTGGGCTGACAATTTGTTGCGTTAAGCGCTTTATAAGAGCAGACCTACCTATTTGTGTGACTTAATCTCAGGGTCCGTATTTTGCTTAAGAGTCACGATGAACAAAGAACAACACAGACAAAGATGTGATTTCAAAATTCATTTTTATTAAACAAACTTAAAACTAACAAAATGAAACACATAAAACTAAAAATGGAAATTTAACAATCAACTCAATGACAATCAACTCTAATAAAAACTTAAAATTATTAATCAAACTAATGCTAACCTTGATGACCTCTTGTGGTAACGTGTGGCTTGCGTTGCACAACACTTTTTCACTTTCTTCCTTCTTCTTGTGATCGCCTGGTCCAATTTGTTTCCTATACTCGTTGGTTCCAGACCTGTCACGATTGCAGTCCAAATGCTGGCCGTTATTATTCTTTCTCCTTAGAGGACACACACGTAATGATCCCTTTGTGGGGAATGCTGTAGCACATTTGCTACACGTCCGTGTCGAATTAAATGTAAATTGATTTATTTACTTGGGTGATCGATTCACCTCGCTTCTGAATAAACGATAGCCCGTCTTCTCTCAATTAATTGTCGATTATCGATGAAATAATTTTAATTACTTGATTAGGTTCAATTCGCGACGCGACACGTCTTCTCTGAACGCTATACTAATTGTAACTCAAAAACATGTCCTATCTGGACGCTACACACTTCGGAATCCTTTTTAATTTAGACGAATTTTATTCACGTCTTTTCTGTTTTTAAACTCACTTCGGAATCCTTTTTAATTTAGACGAATTTTATTCACGTCTTTTCTGTTTTTAAACTCACTTCGGAATTCTTTGTTTTATTTAGACGAATTTTATTAACGTCTTTTCTGTTCTGAAACTCACTTCGGAATCCTTTTTAATTTAGACGAATTTTATTCACGTCTTTTCTGTTTTTAAACTCACTTCGGAATTCTTTGTTTTATTTAGACGAATTTTATTAACGTCTTTTCTGTTCTGAAACTCACTTCGGAATCTTTGTTTATTTTTTTGTCTCCTGGGTTATCTCCTCCTTTTTTTTGTTTTTATTTTAAAATCAACATTACCAAACGCGCATGTCATAGTCTCTTAAAAACATAACTACCAAACAATAAACAACAACTTAAAATTTAACAATACAATTCTATGCAACGATCTAAACAATACTACTATAACTCAACTAAAATATGGCATGTTGAAAACACATCCCGTCCGTGTCGATCGTTGTTGATCGCGGATCCTAAGATATGTTGTGGACACAACACATCCCCCCTGCAAAGGTTGAACCAATGGTTTGTACCCTCGAGAGGTTCTTCAAATCATTGTTCCACTCTTTGCACCGCTCGCCCTCATGTCTTTTTTCTCTCCCCCCTTCTTTCATTCATTTCTTTCATACCTCATTCGTCTCATTTACAGTCACCCATTATCATCACCTTTGCTTGTGGTATCTGGACCACACATTCATTCAACAATTTATAAATTTCATGCTTTCGGGTTACTTTCGTGGTTCGCTTATATCCGTTCAGCGCTCAGCTGATACCGATATATTTTTTATTGTAGCCTCAGCTCTCAATAATTTTCCCCTTGTAGATCTCGACGATTCCTGTAGACATCTTGTCGATTCTTTTCTCCCCCCTGTCCCCCGTTGTCTTAAGACGTTACACCTTCTAGGTCATAACTGGTCCGCAACTTTAAATTCTTCTGGTAACTCATATCACCAGGCATTTGTCCCCCCTTTTTTGAACCACTTTTGTTTGAAACCCCATGATTAATTTGTTGAATTTTCTTTCCGCCTTTACTACGAAATACTGTTGGTGATGACCTTCTAACTGTCTTGTTTGATCTGTCACTCGACGAAAGGATATAAAAGATTAATATGAAACCTTCCTCTTGTCTCCCCTTCTTCATATCCCAGTACATACACGTTGTCGTTTATGACTTGTAATACTTTGTATGGACCCTCATAAGGCAGCGCGAGCTTGGCGCATATATTATTGCCCCTGTTTGATATCCTCAAACTTCTAACAATTACCTCGTCCCCTACACATCTCGTTTATCATATTTTTATTTTCAAACTTTTGCCTAAAATTGATTTCTTTTAAATTATTAATCTTCAAAGTTGGGCCTAAAAATGAATTGTTATTTAATTTCAAACTTGGATCTAAATATGAATTCTTTTAAATTATTAATCTTCAAAGTTGGGCCTAAAAATGAATTGTTATTTAATTTCAAACTTGGGTCTAAATATGAATTCTTTTAAATTATTAATCTTCAAAGTTGGGCCTAAAAATGAATGTGTTTGCCCAATTCGCTTTCAAATGATGAAATGCGTTGGTGCATTATTTTGCTGCTCATTTTGCTCTGATGCAAAATCTAACTCCATTTGGCCTTTCTTTTTGTAGTATTTATAATTCATCATTATGTCATCTGTCAAACGATAATTTATGCTACCAGAAACCATAATTTTCTTATTCCTGCTGAGCCATACCTCAGTTTTTCCCTTTATAGCCTCCCGTATGATTGTTTGCCCAATCATGCATTCTATTTCATTTAGGTCATCGCCCAAACTTTGAATGAAATTTTCGGATTCTATTTGGTTGCCCCCATTTCGAAAACTGTGGTTTTCCATTTTTTCCACTGGTTCTCCTATTGATTCGTTTTTGACCGAATCCTTTATGACATCGATTTCACCTCGAAAGCATGAAATACTCTTGTTAATTTTATCCTCCGTTTCTGTCATTTTGACATTTACCTGATCGAAACGTTTATTTACCCCTTTTTCGAGGCCTTTTACATTTTTGTCGTTTAAGCCGACACATTCCTCTACCCGATCGTTCACCAAGGTTATTACCTCCGCAATCTTAATTTCTAATTTATTATTTTCACATTTGACCTCTGATTTCATATTTGTCAAAGATTCATTTATTTTTTCAAACTTGTCATTTACTGCGTCAAATTTTATTTTGACCAGATCAAAATTGACTTTGTTTTCCTCATTCAAGCTTTTAATGCTTTCGTTGAGACCCCTTAAATTTTCATTCACTCCTGCATTCTGAGCGTCCAGGTTGTCAAATTTATCCGTGATTTCATTTTTAAAACCTTTTAAACTGTCATTCACTTCTTTTTTAAAACCTTTTAAATTTTCATTCACTCCTGCATTCTGAATATCTATTTTTTCTGTGATTTCTTTTTTAAACCCTCTTAAACTGTCATTCACTCCCATCATCATTCTCATCATTTTTTCCATCGGATCTTCTGTCATTTGTGCAGGCATCGGTTCCGGCACCGATTGTTCCTGGATTGTGATCTCGGTCTCTCCCTCGTCATCGCTACTATCCCTATCTCCACCCGCTGCATTCACACTTTTACTCCTGGTGTTCATTCTCTTTTATTGAGCTTTCCCCTTTTTGTGCCTTCGTTGAATGTATTGCTCTTTGCAGTCGTTTACTCTTTCAAAAGCCCCACGTTGGGCGCCAATTTGTTGCGCTTCGAACACTTGCCACACGTTGGGCTGACAATTTGTTGCGTTAAGCGCTTTATAAGAGCAGACCTACCTATTTGTGTGACTTAATCTCAGGGTCCGTATTTTGCTTAAGAGTCACGATGAACAAAGAACAACACAGACAAAAATGTGATTTCAAAATTCATTTTTATTAAACAAACTTAAAACTAACAAAATGAAACACATAAAACTAAAAATGGAAATTTAACAATCAACTCAATGACAATCAACTCTAATAAAAACTTAAAATTATTAATCAAACTAATGCTAACCTTGATGACCTCTTGTGGTAACGTGTGGCTTGCGTTGCACAACACTTTTTCACTTTCTTCCTTCTTCTTGTGATCGCCTGGTCCAATTTGTTGCCTATACTCGTTGGTTCCAGACCTGTCACGATTGCAGTCCAAATGCTGGCCGTTATTATTCTTTCTCCTTAGAGGACACACACGTAATGATCCCTTTGTGGGGAATGCTGTAGCACATTTGCTACACGTCCGTGTCGAATTAAATGTAAATTGATTTATTTACTTGGGTGATCGATTCACCTCGCTTCTGAATAAACGATAGCCCGTCTTCTCTCAATTAATTGTCGATTATCGATGAAATAATTTTAATTACTTGATTAGGTTCAATTCGCGACGCGACACGTCTTCTCTGAACGCTATACTAATTGTAACTCAAAAACATGTCCTATCTGGACGCTACACACTTCGGAATCCTTTTTAATTTAGACGAATTTTATTCACGTCTTTTCTGTTTTTAAACTCACTTCGGAATCCTTTTTAATTTAGACGAATTTTATTCACGTCTTTTCTGTTTTTAAACTCACTTCGGAATTCTTTGTTTTATTTAGACGAATTTTATTAACGTCTTTTCTGTTCTGAAACTCACTTCGGAATCCTTTTTAATTTAGACGAATTTTATTCACGTCTTTTCTGTTTTTAAACTCACTTCGGAATTCTTTGTTTTATTTAGACGAATTTTATTAACGTCTTTTCTGTTCTGAAACTCACTTCGGAATCTTTGTTTATTTTTTTGTCTCCTGGGTTATCTCCTCCTTTTTTTTGTTTTTATTTTAAAATCAACATTACCAAACGCGCATGTCATAGTCTCTTAAAAACATAACTACCAAACAATAAACAACAACTTAAAATTTAACAATACAATTCTATGCAACGATCTAAACAATACTACTATAACTCAACTAAAATATGGCATGTTGAAAACACATCCCGTCCGTGTCGATCGTTGTTGATCGCGGATCCTAAGATATGTTGTGGACACAACAGTACATAATAAAAGGGGAGGGGGTATTTTAAAAATTAGAACTTCAATACAAATTTCAGGTATTTTACATTTTTTCTTATATTCTGTTAAGATCAACTTCAAGCATTCGTTTTGAAATAATAGTTAAAGAACGATATTTAGATTGAAAACATTAATCATTATCTTATTAAAGACGACTCGCTTTCGGCCTCGCCACTCAGCTATGTGCGGAAATTTGCAATGTTTTAAATTTTAGCAACAAGAGGAAATTCAATCTGGTTTTGTTGAATTTTAAATTATTTCCAATACAGAGAGTAGCCTTCTGTCTTTCACTTCTCAAGTGTGTACATATAACTGCATTAAAATTAAAAGGAGGGGGGATTATTTTCAAAATTAGAACCTCGATAAAAGTTTAGACGGCAAAGCTGTCTGACCAAGACTCGGATTTTGGCCTCGCCATTCAATTATAAGCGGAGATTTGCAATAGTTTACTTTTTGGCAAACTTAAAAATTTTAAGATATTGTGAATACACGGAGTAGCCCACGGTTTTTAAGTATTTAGAATTTTTAATCGGCAAATTGCTAACTTTTAAATAATAGCCAATACAGAGCGTAACCCACCGATTTTCAGTTTTAGGCTTCTATACAAAGTATAACAAGAAGCCTTATGATCTGGTTTAAACTTAAGAGCGCGCTGCGCAAAGAGAGAGAGGGAAGCAGTAGATATGCTGTTGAAAGAAGCCTCTAATCTTTCGTAGAGATTTAAAAAATTTAAAAAAATTATTTGCGCCATATCTAAGGGAACCCTTGAACCCTTTGTGCATTAAATTGATTTTATATAGTTTAAAACTCCACTAAGGGCACTTTTTGATCTACAAGTTTTGTACAAGTTTTCTATAATTGATGATGAAATCGCTTCAAAATCAGGTTTTGTCTTTATAATGATCTGCAGAAGGCAATAACGAAGTTTCATTACGATCGGTTGTCATAAAAATTCAAAATTGTCCTTTTTCATAAATTAAATTGACCTATTTACTTTTAATTTAAAGCGCTCAAAATTGGTTATTGCCTTCAATAGTCTTTTCTTATTAATATAAAAAAAGAATTACATTGATACGACGTTTAGTTTTTTAAATTTGTACAAAAGATTAGAGGCTTCTTTCAACATCATTCCCTCTCTCTCTTCCCGCAGCGCGCTCTTAACGGGGGACGCTTAACTTAAAAACTAGAACTTCTGCAATAGTTCAGCTGTTTTAAGTTTTTCTTGCTTTAACTGCAGGTTTCTTAATTTTGAAATGATATTTAAAGAGGGGGTATTTAAATAGAAAAACTGAATCTTTTCGCTACCTAAAAGCGACTCGGCCTTCGGCCTCGCCGCTCAACTTTTTTTAGTATTTCTTTTTAGTATTTGGCAAAGAGAGGTATTGTAATCTTCCATTTGTTGAATTTTAAATGATTGCCAAATGAAAGAGTAGCCCACTATCTTTCAGTTTTGCAGTAGGTACATAACCGCACTATAATTGAAGGGGGTATATTATTTTTAAAATTATAATATCGGAAAAAAATGTCAGGTGTTTTAAGTTTCTTTCTTAGATATTTTTTGATCAATTTCAGATATTTTAATATTTTAATTTTAATTTTTATTTAATATTTTAATTTTAATATTATTATGTTAAGGCGGGTATTTAACTAGAAAAACTGTAAGCTTTAGCTGTTTGCACACGACTCGGCCTTCGGCCTCGCTACCAAATTATACGCGGAGATTTGCAATGTTTTACTAATTTGCCAAAATTGGTTTTCCAGCACCTGCGTGAAAACAGCTACAAACTTCAGCGACAAATTTTACCGAAAATATCCGAAGCAAACGCTGCGCAGTATTTAATTTGATAGATATAAACATGCGCATGCGCAGTCATAGGACATATTTAAATAGATTTAAGAAGTTTCCTTATATGAAATTTTAAAATATAATTAAACTGATACCATAACATATAAAATTACAAAATAATCAATGTTAATATAACATTACATTTCATTGAACACGTATGTTAAACATTCATCAAAATTTACAACATTTAGTATCAGATGCTTTTATACTAAATGCATTCATTTTAATATTGGATTAAAAAAATTATTTCTCCAAAACGGCACATACCGCCACTTTCAAATTAATACCATAGATGGTCCTATTCACGGACTACAACTCCATGCCCATACGGTCCATTTGCAAAGGGGAACAGGGGGTAGCAAATGCTCTTATATCCAAATTTATGTCAGAACGCGATATTCAAAAATTAATTTCTCCAAAACGGCACATACCGCCACTTTTAAATTAATACCATCGATGGCCCAATTCACGGGCTACAACCCCATGCCCATGCGGTCCATTTGCAGAGGGGAACAGGGGGTAGCAAATGCTCTTATATCCAAAATTATGTCAAAACGTGATTTTCAAAAGTTAATTTCTCCAAACGGCACTTACCGCCACTTTTAAATTAATACAATCGATGGCCCAAATCACGGGCTACAACCCCATGCGGTCCATTTGCAAAGGTGAACAGGGGGTAGCAACTGCTCTTATATCCAAAATTTTGTCAAAACGTGATTTTCAAAAATTAATTTCTCCAAAACGGCACATACCGTCACTTTTAAATTAATACCATCGATGGCCCAATTCACGGGCTACAACCCCATGCCCATGCGGTCCATTTGCAGAGGGGAATAGGGGGTAGCAAATGCTCTTATATCCAAAATTATGTCAAAACGTGATTTTCAAAAATTAATTTCTCCAAAACGGCACATACCGTCACTTTTAAATTAATACCATCGATGGCCCAATTCACGGGCTACAACCCCATGCCCATGCGGTCTATTTACAGAGGGGAACAGGGGGTAGCAACTGCTCTTATATCCAAAATTTTGTCAAAACGTGATTTTCAAAAATTAATTTCTCCAAAACGGCACATACCGTCACTTTTAAATTAATACCATCGATGGCCCAATTCACGGGCTACAACCCCATGCCCATGCGGTCCATTTGCAAAAGGGAACAGGGGGTAGCAACTGCTCTTATATCCAAAATTATGTCAAAACGTGATATTCAAAAATTAATTTCCCAAAACGGCACATACCGTCACTTTTAAATTAATACCATCGATGGCCCAATTCACGGGCTACAACCCCATGCCCATGCGGTCCATTTGCAAAGGGGAACAGGGGTAGCAACTGCTCTTATATCCAAAATTATGTCAAAACGTGATATTCAAAAATTAATTTCCCAAAACGGCACATACCGTCACTTTTAAATTAATACCATCGATGGCCCAATTCACGGGCTACAACCCCATGCCCATGCGGTCCATTTGCAAAGAGGAACAGGGGTAGCAACTGCTCTTATATCCAAAATTATGTCAAAACGTGATATTCAAAAATTAATTTCTCCAAAACGGCACATACCGCCACTTTTTAATTAATACCATCGGTGGTTCGTTAAACGAACTTCAGCCCCGTACCAGTAACCAAAATTGATTTCTCCAAATCGGCACATACCGCCACCTTTTAATTAATACCATCGGTTTTGGTTACGGGTACGGGGCTGAAGTTCGTTTAACGAGCCACCGATGGCAGATATTAATTAAAAAGTGGCGGTGTGTGCCGTTTTGGAGCAATTAAATTTTGAACATCCTATTTTGAAGTAATTTTGTATACCTTATAAAAGCATTTGCTACACCTTGTTCCCCTTTGCAAACGGACCTCATGGGTACGAGGTTGAAGTTCGTTTAACGAACCACCGATGGTATTAATTAAAAGGTGGCAGTATGTGCCGATTTGGAGAAATCAGTTTTGGTTACTGGTACGGGGCTGAAGTTCGTTTAACCAACCACCGATGGTATTAATTAAAAAGTGGCGGTATGTGCCGTTTTGGAGAAATTAATTTTTGAATATCACGTTTTGACATAATTTTGGATATAAGAGCAGTTGCTACCCCCTGTTCCCCTTTGCAAATGGACCGCATGGGCATGGGGTTGTAGCCCGTGAATCGGGCCATCGATGGCATTAATTTAAAAGTGACGGTATGTGCCGTTTTGGAGAAATTAATTTTTGAAAATCACGTTTTGACATAATGTTGGATATAAGAGCAGTTGCTACCCCCTGTTCCCCTCTGCAAATGGACCGCATGGGCATGGGGTTGTAGCCCGTGAATTGGGCCATCGATGGTATTAATTTAAAAGTGACGGTATGTGCCGTTTTGGAGAAATTAATTTTTGAATATCACGTTTTGACATAATTTTGGATATAGGAGCATTTGCTACCCCCTGTTCCCCTCTGCAAATGGACCGCATAGGCATGGGGTTGTACCCCGTGAATTGGGCCATCGATGCTATTAATTTAAAAGTGACGGTATGTGCGGTTTTGGAGAAATTAATTTTTGAAAATCACGTTTTGACATAATTTTGGATATAAGAGCATTTGCTACCCCCTGTTCCCCTCTGCAAATGGACCGCATAGGCATGGGGTTGTACCCCGTGAATTGGGCCATCGATGCTATTAATTTAAAAGTGACGGTATGTGCCGTTTTGGAGAAATTAATTTTTGAATATCACGTTTTGACATAATTTTGGATATAGGAGCATTTGCTACCCCCTGTTCCCCTCTGGAAATGGACCGCATAGGCATGGGGTTGTACCCCGTGAATTGGGCCATCGATGCTATTATTTTAAAAGTGACGGTATGTGCCGTTTTGGAGAAATTAATTTTTGAAAATCACGTTTTGACATAATTTTGGATATAAGAGCATTTGCTACCCCCTATTCCCCTCTGCAAATGGACCGCATGGGCATGAGGTTGTAGCCCGTGAATTGGGCCATCGATGGTATTAATTTAAAAGTGACGGTATGTGCCGTTTTGGAGAAATTAATTTTTGAAAATCATGTTTTGACATAATTTTGGATATAAGAGCAGTTGCTACCCCCTGTTCCCCTTTGCAAATAAACCGCATGGGTTTGGGGTTGTAGCCCGTGAATCGGGCCATGGATGGTATTAATTTAAAAATGGCGGTATGTGCCGTTTTGGAGAAATTAATTGTTGAAAATCACGTTTTGACAAATTTTGGATATAAGAGCAGTTGCTACCCCCTGTTCCCCTCTGCAAATGGACCGCATGGGCATGGGGTTGTAGCCCGTGAATTGGGACATCGATGGTATTAATTTAAAAGTGACGGTATGTGCCGTTTTGGAGAAATTAATTTTTGAAAATCACGTTTTAACATAATTTTGGATATAAGAGCAGTTGCTACCCCCTGTTCCCCTTTGCAAATAAACCGCATGGGTTTGGGGTTGTAGCCCGTGAATCGGGCCATGGATGGTATTAATTTAAAAATGGCGGTATGTGCCGTTTTGGAGAAATTAATTTTTGAATATCACGTTTTGACATAATTTTGGATATAAGAGCATTTGCTACCCCCTGTTCCCCTCTGAAAATGGACCGCATGGGCATGGGGTTGTAGCCCGTGAATTGGGCCATCGATGCTATTAATTTAAAAGTGACGGTATGTGCCGTTTTGGAGAAATTAATTTTTGAAAATCACGTTTTGACATAATTTTGGATATAAGAGCAGTTGCTACCCCCTGTTCCCCTCTGCAAATGGACCGAATGGGCATGGGGTTGTAGCCCGTGAATTGGGCCATCGATGGTATTAATTTAAAAGTGACGGTATGTGCCGTTTTGGAGAAATTAATATTTGAAAATCACGTTTTGACATAATTTTGGATATAAGAGCAGTTGCTACCCCCTGTTCCCCTCTGCAAATGGACGGCATGGGGTTGTAGCCCGTGAATTGGGCCATCGATGGTATTAATTTGAAAGTGGCGGTATGTGCCGTTTTGGAGAAATAATTTTTTTAATCCAATATTAAAATGAATGCATTTAGTGTAAACGCATCTGATACTAATGTAAATTTTGATGAATGTTTAACATACGTGTTCAATGAAATGTAATGTTATATTAACATTGATTATTTTGTAATTTTATATGTTATGGTATCAGTTTAATTATATTTTAAAATTTCATATAAGAAAACTTCTTAAATCTATTTAAATATATTCATTGACTGCGCATGCGCATGTTTATATCTATCAAATTAACTACTGCGCATCGTTTGCTTCGGATATTTTCGGTAAAATTTGTCGCTGAAGTTTGTAGCTGTTTTCACACAGGTTTTTCCAGCAATATTATGTAAAATTATTAATCTATAAGTTCTTGAATTTCAAGTGATTGCCAATGTAGAGAGTAGTCCACTGTCTTTCAGTTTTCAGACCTAAGGGGGGGGGGTGATTTTTAAAATAAAATAAGAATTTTCGCAAAAATTTCAGCTGCTTTTAAAGTTTTTTTTTTAATTTTGTATGGGTTATCTTCAGGTCTCTTAATTTTGAAACGAAATTTAAGGGGAGTATTTAGATTGCAAAACCGAATCTTCAGCTGTCTAAACACGACTCGGCCTTCGGCCTCGCCAGTCAAGTAGATGGGAGAAATTTCCAAATTTTTCATTTTTGGCAAAGAGTTTGTTGAATGTTATATTATTGCTAATGCAGAGGGTACCCGACTGTATTTCAGTCTTCAAGTATGTACTACATAACTGCATTAGAATGAAAAGGGGGGGGGGTTTAGTTTATAAATTAGAACTTCTTACTTTCAATTTTTGGGTCAACTTAATTTGGTCCCTTAATTTGGAAATTATATTTACAGAGAATATTTACTTTGATAAAAAAGATTCTTTATTAGTCTAAACAAGACTCGGCCTTTGGCCTCGCCATTACATTTCAGATCTACTTCAGCTTTCGTAATAATATCAATAGGGGTGCATTTAGCAAACAATTAAAATTTAATATATAAATTTGCAATTTATAAAAATATAGTTTAGAATGCGATCTATTAATCCATATACTCGTAAGCAGGCGATAAATTTACAAGTAACCGTGGAACCAATAATTGAGTCAGGACCGTTATCCGTATTATTAAGAACTGAAAAATAAGTAAATAATTAATAGCATTCAAAAACCTTAATAATATAATTTAATAGTTTCTTAAAATATTCAAAATATATACTGCTTGGTTTAAAAAATTAAATTTTAAGCTCCCTACATACGGCTCAGCCTACGGCCTCGCCATTTAACTTCAGGTCATTTAATTTTAAAATAATATAAAAACGGAGGGGTTGTAGTTTAAAAACCTAAGTCTTGAGCTGTGTAAACACAACTCTGTCTCACCATTCAACATCAAGTTTCTTAATTTTGAAATAACATCAAAAGCGGAGTATTTAGTTTGAACACCTGGATCTTGAGGTGTCCAAACACGACTCGGCCTTGCCACTAGGAAACTTCACTGCTTGTTTATAATGCAATTCTTATTTCAAGGTTCTGTATTCTTTTCTACAATGTCCCGCCCTTTACTTGTGGCCCCAAGAAAGATACGAAGGCAATAAAACCCCTGATGAGAACCATTGGGTTTAAATGACAATATTTTACAAGATCATTATAGTTGTTCGAAATAACAGCATTGAAAGCATACAAAACACGGCACGGTAAGAAGTTTAAAGAATCGTTTCGAGTAGATAAACCACAGCGGTTCTAGCTCACATTTTAAAACCTTTTCCAAGTCCGTATTTGATTAATTGAAGGTGTAATCGACGGTTAATTTGTTAATTTGATTAGGGTGATCATTAACTCGTGGATCTACCGGTTAATTAACATAAATTAAGTACTAAAGGCTACTTATATATATTTGATTGATGAAATCGCGAGATCGGTTTAATTTATTAAAATCGTGAGATTAACTTAATTAGAAGATTAAACTGTCATTTAACCGAATTATTCTGACTTGCTAATACTAATGCTTAAATAGTAATACAAGGTGATTCACTCAAAGATGTACTGCAATAGATTCAATAAACATAACTTGGTATAAGAATTATATTTATTAAGATAAACGAAAAAATAGAGCAAAAAACTGAACAATATTACAAGGTAGCAATGATCGATAGCTTTGCCTGTTTGGCATGCCTTTGAACCCTAAAGTTATTTACGATTTGTTTTCATTAAATATATATAAATTTCCATATCACTTTTTATTAAATCAAAATAACTTTTCCCTAATAGTTTTTTGTAAAGATTTCTTACGCAGAAAGCAAAACACAACTTATACGTTCGAAAGGTCACATCAAAGAGAGCTTCACTTTGTAAACCGATACTATTTATTGACATTCACCAGGTTAACTCGCAGTGAGTTCTGTTTTTTACCGGTATAATTTTTTTCCATTCTTGAAAGTTGGAAAGCAAAAGATTATTTTATCGTCAAGTCACATACTTTACATATAAACTAAAAAAATCGCCTACGTCTGTTTATATAAGTGCAAATATGCGTAATGCTATACAATTGGCATTGCATAATATTTTATTTTGCCTAGAGCTTAAATAGTTTACCATCGCCTTACTACCCTTGGCTCCCTGCCCATTTGAACATTTACTCAGCATATTTTATTGGTTTTACTCGGGGTTTACGTTAAAATTCAAACACAGTTTAGTTTAGTTGATTATCTAATGAACTAAGTACCTTTGGTTTAATGTGCACCGAGATTTCCTTTTGGAAGGTAAGGAAAACGTTTTAAGATGCCGCAACACAGAGAAGTTTGATATGCTAACTGACAATTTTCGGTCATGAAGATGCAAATATTTTATATCGCTAAGCTGTTGACAGTTGGTAGTAAAATCAACGCCCCTACGCACCGATGTAACTCCGCAGGTTTCGCATAAATAAAATATTTCTTGAGTGAAATGAAGTGTATTATTCACGTTTATTGACTTAAAACCAACCTTGGCGTACAAAATCAGAAAATCGCACCTCGAAGTTATCCTCCTACGTCGTCCAGCATTCAAAAGTTTTTTCATCAAATTTTTAATAAATTCCACGCTTATCCTGGTAATTCTCCTGTAAGCGTGGAATAAATTACAATTTTTAAGAAAACATAATGAACACAAAACAAAAAGAATGGACGCCGTCTCACTCATAAATTTTTAGCACTTAATTAAATTTCCTAATGCGTTTTTAAAAGTACTCTAAAAATTTTTGACCAAATTTAAAGTTCACACGAGTAACAATGTACAAATTAATGGTACCAATTTACATTTCGGTTGTCTTTCCATTCCATTAATTGAAAAACCACTCAAGTTTTATTTTGAAATTAATGTTTCCCGCAGTGCCATTAAAATTAGCGAAAATTCATGATACGCGATTGAAAATTTCCCAAATTTTCACACCGTAATTTCACACTCTCTTGGAAAATGTTCCGCTTTGCCTATATAAATCAGTTTAGTTTGATTAATTAAATTCCTGCACAACACGAATTTTAATGTAGCGAAAGTTGATTGATAAATGAATTTCCACCACATCGGTGGAACCGAGTTATCAATAAAAAGACGCTTCAGGTACAGTGCAGCAAATTAGATTAAAAGTTATCCAATCCAATTAACTTTTTTCGGTGTCTTTAATACGATAATAAATTGTATTTCCAAAATGAAAGTTTACCCTAAAATGGGTTTTTAACTTTTGACGTATAATGAATACCGATTGGCTAAATTACCACCATTACCGCATTAATTATTTTTAAACAATTAAGAGTTTATTACTTGATTGATGATTATGGGAGACGTCTCGACCTTTGAAGATGCTCCGTCTGAAATTACCATGCTCATTATGAATAGTAATTATTGTAGTCCATTATTTTTGGTTTGTTAACTTTGAGGTTTGTTTTCACCCCTGCGACGCTTTTAGTTCTTGATTGTGCTTTTGCCATTTACATACTTCTACGATCGTAAAGTAAATCAAACTGCATTTACTGTACGAGTTTAGCAATGGAAATTTCATTAATGCAGTTAGCTAATATTGACAATTTCCACTAACAAAAGAAATAGGATCAATTGGTGCAGGTGCTGCTACTCAATAGTATTGAGATTAGAATGATTTATTCTAGAGAGTCGTCCGTTTCGCTATTTTCCGTTTCGAAAGCTAAACATGCAGCTAATCGACTTCATTACCATAGGATCTTATTAGACGCCGTGGAAATTTATTATAGACATTTCATAAATATTCAATAATGAATGTACGTAATAATTAATTTAAAACGTTCGACGTTCGTCCACGCATCATCTTCTAGGTTTCTTTGTCTCATCTCTCCAACTTTTGCTAGGTATCCTTCTCTTCTCCAGTTCAGGATCTATTTAGGTAACCTCTCCTCTTTCATTCTCTGCACGTGGCCAAACCATTGTAGCTGATTTATTTCTATCCTCCACTTTCTTTTCTTTTATTTGTAATTATTTCAACAGTTTTTGATTTCAGCCTTTCAACCATTTTTTAGCCGCTTGTTTTACTTGGCAATCTTTTCATCCCATTATAAGCTCTTCATCAGTGATGGCCTTTCTTCCCAACATTTTCGTTTCTTCCTTTCTCTTATAGCCCCATTCATGTTTCCATTCTATGTAATCTTTAGTCGCAAATTTTTATTTGTCCATTCTCCAGAACCAGGTCTTGATGTTGTCCACCTTTGCACATGTACTCGGTTTTTTTGATATTAACTTCCAGCCCCATTTGCTGTAATGACATGTGTAGCAGGTCATCGTAGTCTTAGGCCGGTGTAAAAATGGTAGTAATTTCCACTCCGACCCGCTTCATTTCCTTCATCTCTTTTTGGTGTCTGCGCGTGATTTGTACTTTTTAAGCATTAGCGACCCGCGGTGGCATTGGAGCCTTAATGTCAATTGAGAATAAACAACGTTTTGATCAGAATGACTATGAGAAAACAGAAAGGCTATGAAATAAAAGGAGGAAAATTTGGGTGGAGTGAAAGCAAAGTTGATGGTTTTAAGAAAAAACTGCAACTGCATTTTGAAGTGAAGGGTTGAGTTTTGAGCCCCCCCCCTGCACACAAAGACCGTTGGTAACCAAGGTTGATCTACTCCCCCCCTTTGGCTAGCGACGGTCATGACATTGAATTTGTTTTGACAGAGAAATCGCAGTCGCTGTCCCGTAGTGCTGGTTATGCAAGTTCATCCACATCTATTGATCCCAAACATGAGTTATGACTTATGATGAGAGCAGAAAAAGGTGAAGGAATAGAAGGCAAATCTCACGTATAAGTGGCAAAGTTGAGAACCCGTCGGCCGGAATTTCCGCGTCGGAGGAGGATCAGTCACTCCGATAGTCAGAATTCGGAACCCGTGCCAAAACTGGCTCCTGGATGGTGGCCTAATTTTTGGGGGTGCAATCCGTTGTAACATGCTTTCAACTTTTATTATTGCCTTTTTCAAAAACCTGACGTACTTTTTGGATTCTTTCTTATAGTAATTTTTAAACTCAACATCTTCCACCCAGGTGAATTCTTTACTATAGTAGAGAGGATTCACTGGTGCTACGGTCATATGACAATAGACAAAATCACAGATATCTCATCTTCGGCTTCGATGGAATTCTTGAATTTCTTTCAATAAATTGAGTTTAAATTCTTCTATATCAAAGCTTTTGCACATTTTGGGTAGGTTTGAGAGTTTTATCGTGACTTCGGATCTTGTTCCGGTTTAAGTTATAATTATAAATTTGATTTGATTTAATTTAGTTCAGTCTATTTTATTTTATT
The DNA here is from genome assembly GCA_932274525.1 of Podabrus alpinus. Classification (NCBI taxonomy): domain Eukaryota; kingdom Metazoa; phylum Arthropoda; class Insecta; order Coleoptera; family Cantharidae; genus Podabrus; species Podabrus alpinus. The sequence continues at coordinate 64,869,156 of OW026456.1, read as the reverse complement.
TAAATCAAATTCAATTTTTATTTGGTTTAGCTTCATTTACTTTTTGGGAAAATGCGAGCTGGGGCTCAAACTTATTCCCTTTTACTACACTTGCACTCACTTTCGCACAACAAAATAAAACACTACAAATTTGATCCAAACATTGATGTTAATCGAAGTTAATTCCTTGTTTGCCCGAAGGCAAGCAGAAAGTTTCACTAAAAGGGGCAAGAGTCCGTAGACTTTGATAACTTTGATACGTCCATCTTCACTAATGTTCTTAACTGTATAATGAAAGATTCAGTTCTACAGTTAGAAACCGCTGTCCCTTACCCATATCCATAGGTTAACGCGGCCTCAAGTAGTGTCGTTCAATCATAACAAGTATTGAAGCAACCGGTATTCAGTGAGATTCGCGGAGAACGTGCGGGTTTTGGGTAAAAATTTTCATGTCTTAATCTGAAAAGAAAGTGGGAGTCTAAAGCAGCTACTCCCAGAATAACCAACTTACTGTTCGCGTAAGTTTTCTTGTGGTTTGTTCTCTGTGTGTGCCTCCATCTTGTCAACATCATTTGAGTGGGGTATTCCTGCAGCCCTGGAAATTCGCGGAGTGATCGCCTCAGCAGTTAGTGCAGGTTGCTTTCCTTTCCCTTGGTAGCTTGCAATTGGGCGTGAGATGCGCTCCTGTGCATTTCAAACATTTTGGCTCCGATCGGCAGTTTTTGCCTTAGTAGCTATGACATTGTCCGATCTTCATTTTACGGTGTGCGGCTTCGACTTGGACTGGGATGCCTATGATTTTTATCATCGCCAAAATCCTCATTGACTCTTCGTTCTTCATTAGGGTAATTCAGATTAGGAGTAGTGGCCTCCTGTCCCTGCCCGGAGTCAACCTTCGTTGGAAGAGGGCATTTAATAAAACTCGGATTTTATATTTAGAAAAATTTTGTCCACTTCTATTTATTAGACTTTCTTCTTAGGAAGTTTTAGAATGACCGACTTCTATTTACCCTTATTATTCATACCATAAACATTTCACTACCCCACATCTGCTAAAAATAGAAAATAATTCTTTATCACTTTCTATTTTACTTGGTCCCTTTTTGGGATTGAGAGAAAAAGCAAACAACGCATAGAACTTTGCAAAACAATAAATCTTATTGTGCGTACATAAATTTTTGTAACTTTAGTAATAAAATCCTTGAAGTTGATTCCATCATTATTTCCATATTTTCCAGTTTGTCCGCGATATTCTGGATGTCGATTTCTCTTGCGAAAAGCGAAGTCCCGCTCCTAGCGGTTTATCGTCGTGGAGTTCGTGGTAAAAGAAACCGCCTTCGCGGGGTTTAGGGTTTCTTCAAGGAATTTTATGAGCGTCCTGTGGCCATCCTTCGTGATCGACGTTATGGCGAGCCCCCCGGCTGTGTTGCAAACGTTCGTATATTTAAGTTCTTTCCTGTCCGTCTCCTAGTTAAAGGAGGGCCATTTGGCGGTAGCGTTCAGCACGATGGGCGGGATTTTGGTCTTTTCTGTTGGTTTGGGGGTTCACTCAGTGGTGGTGGGAAAGTGAGTCGGCTTGTACTCAACCCGAGCACTCGACTCTAGTCTGTGGGTGTTAACCTCCAATTCGTCCGTCGCAACTGCAGTGTCGCTTTGGGCTTCCCCGTCGTCCGTCATCATCTCACATCGCTTTTGATCAGCTTCGTCATCGCTAGCTTTGCGAGTCCGTCTTCTCTCCTGTCTTGCCTTGCCTCTTAGTCGTTTACCTGACTTTCGGTCCGCTTGGGTTTGGGATTCATCCTTCGCTACTTTCGCTGTCATCGGTCAATTTGCTATTGAAAAACGCAAATTACTCTTCAGTCATTGTCGTTGTTAAGTCGTTAATTTGAAAAGTCACCTTATAGTTTGTGGAGATGTCTAACATTAAAAAGGAAGATTTGTTATTTTTACCTTCGAAAAAGGCCAATATAAGATAACAAAACACGTCTTTACTGCTTGACGATTGGTCGTCAAGTCCCAAACTCGAGGGACCAGGGTTATCTTTCTTCTAGACAGATTGTTTTCACTGCAGTTTTGGAGTCCCATTTAACCCACCTGTTGGTCCGCGAGTGGTATTTTATTTATTTCCCAACTTGTCAAATAGCTTGAAGTGGTTACCACGTTTACGCGGGCTCTGCTAAACTAATTTCATTAAAACGTACAGTTTTCACATTTAAAATTAATAACATTTTCTAATTTAAAGCAAACCACATTAAATGGAAGAGGATGACGATAGGTTCAGATATAATTTGGTTACAAAACCATTCAGTGAATTGACTACGCACTTACGAAATGTAAATACGAAAGTTGTATATAGAGTAATATTTTAATATTAAAATTGTACATTCATCATCATACAATGTAAATGAAAATATATTATAAAACACTAATTAAAGAACTTTCAGTTTCAATTACTTCCATAGTAACATTCATCAAACGAATTGCAATTATGAAATCCTCACATAATGAAAACTTCTCGAAGTCATAAATTTTAATAGGTAGCTACGAAACAATTTAATGTAATAAAATTTATTCGAGTTTCAAATAATTCGTCAAATATATAATATTAAAATTTAGGAGTAGGTTTATTTAGTAAACAAATTATTTCAAAAACGAAGTTTTATATTGTAGCAATCGATATCTGTATTTACATTGTTTTATTATTGCTTTCAAGAGTTGATAGATTCAAATTAAATTTTTTGAAATGTTGGTAATTAATCGACTGAGTAAAATATTTTCAAATTAAATTTGAACAATTTGTATAATTTTAAATCAAATAAACCCTGTTAATAATTTGTTAAAAATTATTTAAAATCGATACAACAAAATGACGAAATATTATGCGAAAAATTTTATTTTGATTTATTTTTTTACTTTTGATTTATGCTATGACTTCGATTAATAAGTTAAAGAACGGTCGAACAAGTTTAAGTTCTTGTGATTTGTGAACTTCACTGCTCAGAATGAACGTAAGACATGTGAAATACATAAGACATAAAATTTACACCAAGCATAATTTTATTACATATAATTGAAACCATTTCAAGTTTATGTAATTTTACATAATATGACCATAATATTATAATTACATTAAATTGAAATGATTTTAATGTTATGTATTGTGAACCAGCACTTATGATCATAATTCATCGCAGTGCGGCCTTTAGGCCGCACAACCTAGTCAATGACGAACTAGATTTTATTGTGTAAATGAGTAACACGCTATGAATTCGCAACCTTATTCAATTTAATACACTGAATAACTTACTCTTACAAATTGCTTTTAAAAATAATGAGATCTTGAAAAATTTGTATACTTTAGAATTTCATTATTTATTTTTTAATATTTTGTTGTTCATTGACTTGTAATTATATTAAAATAATGGTAAACTGAATATTCTATTACAACTGATAATTTTAAAAATAATCACAAAAAATGTAGTGCTATCCCTCGCCCAGTCTGTTATAAACGTAACCTTAAAATTTGAATAACGGTTACAAACTTTCACAATTATTGACTCCATTACTCTATAAATTGAAGAATTGTATATTTTTAATGTTTTGGTGATGTTCGCATAAGTGGCTCGTTATGACCTTCTCTTTACATAAACGCAAATGTGTATCTCCGGTGTTTCATCCTGTAGCGTTGAAGTCGACGTTGGTATGTGCATAAGTTAACCTTTAGTAGTTAATTTTTGTAGCTTCGATAAAAATATTTTTGATATTAATACCATACTAGCGAAGTTGACAACTTGTGGGCACCACAATCATCTCGGCCTTCGACCTCACAAGTATGCTACAGCGTGCGCGGAACATTTATTTTTCGTTAATACCTTTAGGGATGCTATGTTCTTTAGTTAAGGAGAGAAAACAGCATCACGACCTGTGATTTTACTATTGTCATAAAATCAATGCTATTGTTTAATCTATATTCAGATTTCAATATTACAAAATGATTAATCCATTTTTTGAATTGAATGGAATGAAGATTTTCAACGTTTCATGGGTTGACACCACGCTGAGATGGAACGATTTGGTTTCAATTACGAACTAAAACCTACAACTAAGATAAAAACAAAAATAATTATAAAATTATAGTTGGAATTGGAGAAGGAAGGAGGCAGTCGAATTTAAATAAAATATGGATTTCAACTTTAATTTACTTTCCACATTTCAAGAGTAAAAATTCGTCTTTGTTTATACCTATACTGAAGATTCCACCATTAGCGTCTTCTTTGCGTGACCAGCATTGAACCAACATGGATGTGGATGTCAAGGTTTGCTAGGAAACAGCTTGTTTACTATGGCTTGAAGGATTAAACACTTACATATCTGATTGATTAATTGTTTTTGGCAACCTAAAAATTAAGATTGCTGCCGATTACGAGATTATGAAATTTATCTAATTCTTTCATTGGTTAATTTTTTAGTTATCATCATAAATAGTTCAGTGCGGCCTTTAGGCCGCACAACCATAACATTCTAGTTTTATATAATATTGTTTTAATTAAAAATTCCCAATTTTATCAGTTTGTTGTCAATTTAAAGTACTAAAACAAAAAATATGGTGTATATTTTCTTGATATATTTAAAATTAAAAATTCAATTATTGGTCAAAATAAAATTAAACAGCTTTTATGCAATTGAATAGCGTATAGAAAGGCGTAACGAACTAAGTTCGGGCCGGATTCTTTTTTCTTGTCCTTATGAAAATTTGAAATTATGAGTCTCAAACTGATTCTACGCCGTCGAAGCCACTGGAAAAAAAATACTGATTAAGTATTAATGAAATATACACAATTTTGGTTGTTTTTTTAATAAGCAAAAGTTTTCAAGATTAATTTGTACTTAAGACTTTCGTTCGATATACCAAGTCCTATGTCCATACATTTATATTCACAAATTAATTAATAATTTTAATTAAAATATTACGTTAACTTAAAATGTATTTACGTTATGGACTTTGTATTTAGAAAAAAAATCTATCGGATTTGAAGATCGTATTTAAAAAATATACAAAATAGTTTTTTGTTTACTTTTAATTATTTATTTCGTTTACTATTTTTAGTTATAAAACAAATTTAACTACCAAAAATATTTTTCAATAAAGCACAAGTTCGATTGTTCGACGTGTCTCCAATTTAACTAGTACGCGACCAGTCCGACGTGTCTCTAATTTAAATACGTGACACGTCCGACGTGTCTCGATTTGCTCGCTCATAAGAAACCTCACATGTTTCTCCGGCTTGCAGGTGTGCAGACGTGTTATAATTATAACGTTAAAATCCGTTGCATATCTGATCTATCTCATTTTCAGTTGCGGCTACTCAGGTGAAATGGATGAAGTGCCCTTTCACCTGTAGTGTGTATCCACCTTTAGTTAGGAATAGAAATTATTAATAAGCAAGTACAGAAAATGTTAGAAGACGACGTCATCGAGGAAACCACATCAGAACGGTCAGCACCACTTTTAATTGTACCGAAAAAAGTAGACGAAAAAGGTAATAAAAAATGGAGAGTGGTAATACATTATCGACAGTTAAATACAAACATTGAAAATGATAAATTTCCATTACCAAATATTACGGAAATTTTAGATTCGCTATCAGGAGCAGTATACTTTAGTCATTTGGATCTAAGTCAAGGTTACTATCAAGTGGAATTGGATAAAGAAAGTAGACCGTACACTGCATTTACAACTAACAAAGCGCAATATCAGCTTAAAAGGCTTATGGGTTTAAAGATCAGCCCACGTAGTTTTTCTAGAGTAATGACCGTAGCAATGTCAGGTTTAAATTACGAAAAATGCTTTATCTATTTAGACGATTTAATTGTTTTTGGTAGAAATAATTTACAAAATCATAATGCTAATTTAATAAACGTTTTTGAAAGGTTAAGGAAAGTAAATTTAAAATTAAATCCGTTAAAATGCGAATTTTTAAAGAAACAAATACTTTATTTAGGTTTCGTTATAACGCCAGAAGGTATTTTACCAGATCCACAAAAAATCCGTGTATTACAGGAGTACCCAATACCAAAAAATAGTGACGAAGTAAAACGTTTTGTAGCTTTTGCCAATTACTACAGAAAATACATACAAAAATTTGCTGAAATGGCAGCAGCGTTAAACAAATTAACTAGAAAATATGCAAATTTCGAATTGACAGATGAATGTCAAAAATCTTTTGAATTTCTGAAGAATGCCTTAACAGAACCACCAGTACTAGCTTATCCAGACTTTGGAGGAGAATGAATTTATTTAGAGAACGGATGCATCAGGAAGTGCCATCGCTGGAATTTTGTCAAATAAGGATGATAAACCAGTAAGTTTTGCAAGCAGAGGATTAAATAAAAGCGAGTTGAATTATGCAACTATCGAAAAAGAACTTTTAGCGATAGTATGGACAATCAAATATTTTCGACCTTATCTATTTGGCAGACATTTTAAAATTTTAACAGACCATAAACCATTGCTATATTTATTTAACCATTCAAATCCGTCCAGTCGATTAACAAAATTTAGGTTGTTATTGGAAGAATATGATTTTCACGTCGAATATGTGAAAGGAAAAAATAATGTGACGGCCGACGCATTATCAAGAATAACTATAACATCGAAAGAATTGACAGAATGAATAAAAATATCCTAAATGTAATGACAAGAGCGCAAAGTAAAAAGAAAGCAGAAGACGAAATTCGTAACAGTGTAGAGTCACCAAATTCAAATATTTCTATGAAGGATAGGCGTCATGAACCTAAACTTGTAGAAATGCTTAAGAAACCAAAGGATAGCGTAGAGTTCGTACTAGAAACGACAAGAGAAATAGAAACCTTAAGAAAGATGGAGCACATAAGCACAAAAAGAAATATATTAATATATGTACCGTCTCTAGAAGCTTTATTAATGACCATTAATTTTGATATTGTGAGTAATTGTTGATATTATAAATTTATTTGTATTATTAAGTAATAACTGCCAAGACTGTACGTATTTACCTCTAATTAGCGGAGATTATCTGTGATATAATTATGTAATTATCTGCTTGGGATTATTTAAGATTATTCGTAATTATATAATTATTTTACGGATACCTTAATGAAGAAAAATAATGAACATTATTACTTTTATATGTGCGAGTTGTAAAAGAGGCAATAAGCAATAGTGGAGGGGATTTAATTATACCTCTTCTAGTATAAATTTGATCAATATGAAAATTAGTCAAAATATCCATTGTAATAATTGGATTCCATCATTCAAAATCGATGCGCTTTATTTGCGGTAGACTGCTCTAGAAAAAATTGGTAAATGGCACTTTTTCTAATAAGATTGTAGCAAATAATCGGCAGATGGCACGTTATTTTTTGTAGTTTTCCAATCAAAATCAGGTGCCTAATTATTTTAAACAAAGGAAATATTGAGATTTGACAGAACGTTCTTTTCAAGGGTAGAGACAAGGTGTGGCAATAGAGTTACCATCCTTGTCCTGTTAATTAGTAAAAGTGAAGTCACAAGCTTGGCGGCTGCAGAGCCCGGTGGTCTCCATGGTGATCTGGAGATAAACATTACATTTGCCTTGCCAAACCAAAAACAATAAATGTCGAAAGTTTTTGAGATTTTTCACCAAAAGTACCTCGAAAGGAAATACGCCTTCTGAACCATAGACATATACGCAGTCGAAAAGCCTTGCTGAAGCGAATACATCTCAGGAAAGATAGTTGAAGTGAAAGCGCCTTGCCAACCGAAAATAATCTCGGAAAAAATTATGACTTGCGAACCAAAGACACCTCTGAGACACCTTGCCAACCGAAAATATCTCAGGAAAATGTAGACGGAGTGAAAACTCCTTACGAACCGAAAACACTCCCAGGTGAAAGTATGCCTTGTGAACCGAAAACTGTATAAATAGCTACTGCTGTTAGAATTGCTTAACAATTGTAATTAAATAAAATAATTCACTTTGAACAAAATCACCATATAAAGTTCCTTGTCCAACCTTAAGACGCATGTGCCCCATCACTAATCTAATGTAGTATATTCAAAATGTTATCTTTTATACAATAAGTATTTCTTTTGTATTTGGTATTGATTCCAGAATTAACGTGTTAACATTTGTAAAATTTGTACAATAACATGTTTAAATCTCTGTATTTAGGACTATTAGCACTTGGACATTTAATTCTGTAGCGTTACTTAGTTGGCATATATCTTATATAATATGTCGAAGTACCAATAAATTTTGGGATTATAATCATTACTATTTATGGAGAAGATCCTGGGACCATCACTATATTATGTCACAGCTGTATACATAATAACATCTGAATATTGAAGCACTTTTACCGACCATAAAATAACATAATTTGGAACAGTTAATAGCTTCATTTCGTTTAATTGCTTCGAAGGGTACATAAATCAAAATCACCAGTATTCAGTCATCAGATTAGGTATCTTTACATCTGTTTTCTTGTTTTGATTGGTATTTAGGTATTCTATGATAGAGACATTAACTCAAGTGCCGTAAAACATTGCAATATTATTAGGTGAACGTAGTTCTTATTACAATTAATTTAGGAAGTCCCGAATTTTGGATATTATATAACAATGTTCACGGTTAAATAATCTCTCATCTGCAGTAATAAATAACACTGATACCTCGAGATTCGACCTCAAAAAAATCTCTAGAACGATAAAATTCATTCATGTTAGTTGAACTTTTACATATTGAACTTGACAGCTCGCAATAATAAACCCAAAACTAAGATAACAGGGAATGCGGTATGATGGAGATAAGCAAATAAGGTTGCGCTTCGACTGTTTTACTAAACAATCTAGAACTTTCGAAAAATTGATATGTTTTAACGAATCAGAAAAGGTGAATCACTCACACATATACATTTTCCAAAAGCCCAAAGCCCTGTTCATTCCTGCCTGCATGTAAATCCGATACCGGAGGAACATCAAAAAGTTTAGCAACGAATTACAACCATTCAAACAAATCGAGCTATTATTTTTAAATCTAGAAGCCGAGGTAATTTAACCTTAGCTATACGCACAGTAGGCAGTTTCATTTTATTTCTTCAGAGAGATCTAAACATCTGAAGTTCAAACATAAAAAATATATAAAATTTTACAATACGATCCGTATATTCTCATGTTTAAAAGTACGCCTCACAGGTACTTGTTCATGCAATATTGAAAAGTAGAAAGCATCTAAAACCTTCAATTGTACGTTTTATAATTTTTTGTCGATTTACATCACGCTTGCTTTTCCATTTGCATTAAGTATAAATAAAAATTTCCAAATCTCTTACGTTATCAAATTTACAATGCAAATTGATTCCAAGACTTAATAAAAAGTGTCTGATTATTTTTGTGCCCAAATCGTAAAAGCATTTAATTTAAAATAAACCGCTTTTCTATTATCCAGATTGGCGTAATTACCGTTTCTTTTATATAAAATGGTGTGGTCGCTTAAAAAAGTAATAAAAAATCACACGGATAGTGTGCTTTACTTTTGACCCTAGAAATTGAATACTAGACGGCTTTTTATTCTCCAAAATCACTTTCGGTCGTGCCATGACCCTTTTTTACACTTCAATTTTTCTTGTGTTTAGAGAGTTCGTTTACATCTGTAAAACGACTTTCAAGTAGTGATTTTAAAAATTGCCTTAACTGAAAATAAATATCTGTTTCAGGAACAACAATGTCACTCTACTCGAATGGTTCGTTTGGAAATTTAAAAATGAAGCAGAGCGTAAATTTTAATTACGAAATGATCGAAAAGAATTTAATGTGCTACAAAGAAGAAGCCGTTCGGAGATTGATTCGATTAGAAGTGATAATTTCTAAAGAATTTAAATGCATATTTGATTTAATAAAAGATCGACCATAAAAATCAAAGTGTTAAAACGATGATAGTGAACGCTATGGCTACGTTTTCGACAACTTTAACGGCTTCCGTAACAACAACATCGTTCCCCATAGCGGTTAATGGATTGCTCAACAATTCAACTATTCGTAATTATACGAACGTAACTAGCATAGAACAACCACATCCCGATTGGACGGAATTGTTAATATTAATTGTTAAGGGATTTATATTTGTGACCATAATTTTAAGCGCCCTTTTAGGAAACGCACTTGTAATTATAAGCGTTCACAGACACCGAAAACTGAGAGTGATTACAAATTATTACGTGGTGAGTTTGGCAGTGGCCGATATGGGATTGGCTTTATGTGTTATGACATTTAACGCCAGTGTCGAATTGACTGAAGGTAAATGGCTGTTCGGTTATTTCATGTGCGATATGTGGAACTCGTTCGACGTCTACTTCTCAACCGCATCGATTTTACATTTATGTTGTATTAGTGTTGATCGGTACTACGCTATAGTTAGACCCTTAGAATATCCAATTACCATGACGTACAAAACTGTCGGTTTTATGTTGGCTTGTTGTTGGGTTTTACCAGCAATACTTAGTTTTACACCCATCTTTTTAGGATGGTATACTACCCTCGATCACGAGATTTTTCGGAAACATAATCCTAATATTTGTATATTTGTTGTAAATACATATTACGCGATGATAAGCAGTTCCGTTAGTTTTTGGATACCGGGAGTGGTTATGGTGACTATGTACTGTAGAATTTATAAGGAAGCCGTTCGACAAAGAAAGGCTTTATCGAGGACTTCGTCCAATATTATTTTAAATTCGATACATCAACACAGAACCTCGACGTATGGTCACCGCTACGGCGAACACTACTTGCATCCTTCCGACGGGGAAGTTTCGGTCGGACAAGTTAACGGACGACGGAGCACCAGTTCGGGTTCCGCGACGTCGTACGGTACCACCACAACGACCTACAACACAGCCTACAACAGCAGAGATAGCAGCAGCAAAGCGGCTACAGAACTCAACATGAACGGTAAGTGATTCTAATCAAGTACTACATGTCATCGAAACCAAAGTTTAATTACATTTAGGACCCAATTAACCACATTAAAGTATTAATAAATGCAAATACCGAGTACCTTTCGACTTTAATGTTTAATTATACATAATTGAAGGCAAATATTGATGTAAAACTTCGAGATAACTAACTTAGTTAAGACGTTTAAGTTGAGTTTCAAATGCGAAAGGGGTAAATTAATCGATTAATTAAGAATAACTGCTCCAGTAAAATATAATCAATTTAATTATCTCGACTTACAAATATAATTTAATACTTGTTATATTAAGTATTACAATTCATTCCATCGAGTATTGCCTAATGCAGACGAACCCTCATCGATGTTCTTATTTCGATTTAATTTGAACTCTCGAAAGATCCGCGATTTAACTTTTTGACGATTTCGAGTGCTAAATAATTAATTTCTTTGGATGCTTAATGTTATAGTAAATGTTTATAATGTAAAATACAGTAATTGGAGCTGGCGAAATGATTTCATACTCGTATTCTACACTTATGGAAAGACTTTTTACTTTTTGTTTTAGATCACTGCCTTGTCATGTTAATTAGATGCAATAGTTTGTATGTATGCTGTAGATTGAAAAAAGGTTATGTTATAAAATTAAAGATTCAAGAGATTAACAATCACTTCAATCTAGAGTTGTACTATATACAACTGAATCCACGAAAGAAATCCAAACTTCAGGTTAACCAAACATGATAAAATACTGAAAATGAAATTTGTAAGTAACTTTTAAAAATTAAAAATGAGTTTAAAAAACTCGAGATTAGAGTGCCTTTTAATTTATCGCATTTCATATAATATTATGTACTATGTACTACCTCAGTTAAAACGTTTTAATTTTAAAAATATATTTTTGCAATCAAGATATTACAATGTAAAAAATAAACTACTAAGAATTTATTTATAGCATTATACGAGTATAACATGATAACAAACTGTTATAAAGTGGAAGGTCAGAAATAAAATTATACACTACAAAATTGATGGTGAAAGCAATTTCATAAGGCTATATGAAATGGACAACTAAGCGACTCCCGCAAGTCTGTCGATTCATGTTTTAAACGAGATTTTTATGAAACCGTGGGATTAAATTAAGATATTTACTCTACGAGAGAATGAAGAAGGTCATGTGTCTCAGGATTGTAATAACAAAATACTAGTTTCTCTCTCTCCGTTGCATAAAAATAAATAAACTGCTCTGTAAACTGCCTTCCAAATTAATACGAATAAAGGGAGTTTATATGCTTGATTAAGCAACCGAAACTGCAGCTACTATTACTCAAAAAACAATAGAACAATAGAAAAAAACATTTGAAAATAGACCTCTATTCCGATTTTCGCGGCAAACTCTGCGAGACGCGCGGTCTGCGGTGTCGCTGGTGGCCTATCGGCCTCCCGATTGTTTATAGGCTTACCGATAGGTTTTACTATCGGTCTACTAGATAAACCATCGGTTTCCCTTGTCGATCTTTGGTCTTTTAATGGTTTATTTTAAAGCGGGGATTAAAAAAGAAATTGTACTTACTAACACTCAAAACTATAAAATAAGATAGCTATGTTAATCTAATTAGGAGTTTATATTATACTAGCCACTTGAAAATCGGCCTATAGAATCTGGCGATTTTGGTGTCAACCTCTGCGCGACGCGAGAGTTTGCCAATAGGTGTACCTATTGGTTGTAGACCGTTTTCGTCTCCATAGTCGTGTGTTGGGCTGTTCCATAGACCATAGGTTTCTCTTATCCATCTTTGATCTTTCAATGCTATACTTGAATACGACTCGGCCTCCTATTTTTTTAAATACTGGTCGGCCTTCAGCCTCCCATTCATTTAAATACGGGTCGGCCTACGGCCTCCCATTTGTTCAAATACGAGTCAGCCTTCGGCCTCCCATTTGTTTAAATACGGGTCGGCACTCGGCCTTCCCGTTTGTATAAATACGGGTCGGCCTACGGCCTCCAATTTGTTCAAATACGAGTCGGCCTTCGGCCTCCCATTTGTTTAAATACGGGTCGGCCTTCGGCCTCCCAATTGTTTATGAGAACAATAATTATGAGTTTTTGAGAAATTAAAATGATATTTTAAAAACTGAATATTTGTAAAATTCATTAAAAATTTGAAACAAAACCTTTAAATTTTTGAGTTTTCAAGTTATATTTTCGCGTGGAAGAACAGGGCAGGCGAAGGGGGGGGGGGTTAGATCTATGATATTCTGAATAGCAAAGGGTTTTGTCGCTACAATATTTCAGCAAAAAATTGTCTTTAACAATCATACAAAAGAATAGTCCTTTACTTAGCAAGAGGTGGATGGGCAAAGTGAAACTTGAATTTTAACTAATATTAAGAAAATTGCGAGTTTCTTTTATAAGAATTATTTCTTATGAATCAAAATCTGTGTCTTTTGTCAGACTTTCGATCATTGTCATATTTTGGTACTTCAAACAGTTGACACCTCTGGGTAACAGCATGGTCGAGCTATGTCAAAGAAGTGAAAAAACTGTTCAGATTTTTTTATCAAAACATTTGTACGAATACTTTTTTACAAAAGAAAACGAAACTCACCTAATTTCTATTTATAGGCCCGGCTCTTCGCAGTAGAATGAAAACAAGAGAAAAGTCGACAAATTAATGTAACTTTTCATCATTCGTTTTTGGTTGAAAACAAAAATGCCTGTCGCGCAGTTTACTTTTGTTTATTTATATGGATGACTTAACAAAAACACTCTCTTAATGAAAATTCTGTGTACGACCTATAGGTTTGTTAAATAAATAAAATCAGGCCCGGCTCAAGGATATTTTTTACTATGGGATAGTGGTAAAGAATTGCGACCACCACGACTGGCAAATTTTACCAGTACAAATTTTTTATTTTATTACAAACCGAAAATTTTATTAGAAAATGTATTATTATTTGTTTAACCATGGGTCAAAATTGTTGCTTTTACATTAACTGACTATTAATTGGTTTTCTTAAATGCACAGTTTTCACGTTCGAGGTACATAAATATTTATGTCGAGTCACAAAGTTTGCATTTTTAGTTCTTATCCTTAAATTTAAGTACATATGTGTTTGAATTTTTTCGGATTTCTACGGGTTTTGCACGTTAAATGCACGTCTGAGCGGGGATTTTCGTGCTATCTATGACTTCTTACAGTTAAATTTAGTTATTTAAACTACAAAATTAACGCGGCGGAAACCGTGAGACTTTCTAATGTGTAATTAATATGGTTGTGCGGCCTGAAAGCCGCACTTGAACCCCTCACAGATGGTAACTAAAAATTTAACGAGTAAAACGTGCATTACGCAATGAGAAATTTAATAACATAATATAATGCATACATGAAGTTTATGCACAGCTTTAGAGGGGCGGGGGGGGGGGGAATGGCCTGAAACGTACGTTCGTAAACTCTCTCTTTTGCCTTCACTACAAATTGGAGTGATACCTTCAGCTCGGATATTTTGTCTGCAGTAGTTTGCATTTATTCTCGAATTTATTCTTACTGTACCGTTATTGTATCCTTTTCTACATCTTTTAATCTGCGTTTTCTCACTGTTCTCTTCACTTTGGTGATTACATTATTATACCCTGCGATTTACGACGAAACTTTCTTCAGAACAGCCTGTTGGTTGTTGATCGCTACTATTATGTCCTTTATATATCCTGGGGCTTCATTTGGTGCCGCCACCGTGACGACACATACCACCGTACAAGCAAGTGCCGGCTTCGCTGCAGCGGGAGGGGTAGTTTAATCTCAATATAAATGTGCGCGTCGCATCGGAATGTCATAAATAGTGAAGGTGCCACCAAAAAATAGAGAGAAGTACCGCGATGAAGCTCTTCTTTGGTAAACTCATCATTCGGAAAAGTTCTAGCACTTAGCAATCGTTACCTTAAATATGAAATTTTCCTGTGAAGGGGGGACTTTACACTGTAATGTTATTAATAAATTGGAACTCAAATTTTGAAATTTGAAATATAATTGTAACATGAAAGCATTTTATGTGAGACGCCTATCTATGGCGTGACTTTATAAAAATAGCTGACTTAACAATATGAATTTCAGCCAAAATAACACAAACAATAAATGAACTGCAAACGGAAAATACTTAATTAAAAACCTACTCACCACAATCTGTAAAATTGACTGAAACACAAATAATTATGTGGCCACATTGTTGACTTTTTATTCCCAAAAATCTTAACTACTTTAGCTAACTCAATTTTAGTAACTTAATCTATCAACAGTATTAATTCAAACATCGTAAATAAACAATCAAATAGATATAGTAAATCAGTAACTCACTGTTAACAACTTCACAAACAATTTTGGTCGGAATGGTTGGCACACTTTCAACGGGATGCAATAATAATTCTAACTCTTAAAATCAAAAGGCTGGATGGATATCCTTAGTAGTTCGTCATAAATTAAAGATGAAGAAATTGGATTGGAATGAATTCCTCCTAAACGGAACTTGGTGTCGCACACTCAAATCTTACTTAACCTTGGCTAATGATGGTCCTTCAAATCCTCAAATGCGGCTCGTAAAAGTTGATAAAACGTCACGATACGTTAGTAAAATATAAAAATATAAAAATTATGGAACCGAGGGATGAAAACGAGAGTAGATAAACTACTTGATCTCATAATAACCATCATCTCCAAGAATCACAATTCAGACACTAATTAAAATAGCAATATGGAACCCCAACGGATTGTCTCAACCTAGACAAGAGTTAATAACCTTTTTACAAAAATTACAACATCAGCATAGCCATAATCTCCGAATAATATTTTACTAACCGTAGCTTTATAAAAATTCCACTGTACCACACACAGCTTCAAGACGGGATTGGCCACGGTGGCACCCCAATTATTATTAGAACATTATTGAAGCACCAAGAGAATGTAAAATCTGGAATGGACCTTTAACATTCGCAGCAGTGTACCGATGATATTAGGTCAACCTAATATGGACATATTCGCCCACTGACAGAAATAAACTGTCAGACATTAGTGACTTCTGTGTTACTAAAGATTTTTCGAGTGTATATCTGCATGCATGCTCACGTTTGGACTTGTCATCTGATTGATCACCTATTATAGTGATACTGCACTGGAAACATGTCGCAGTTGTGAACTGTTACACAAATAAGAAGACAAGACGGAACCTGGCCTAGAAACAAATGAAAAAAAAGCAGAGACCTTCGCATTTCATCTGAGCGAGGTGTTTCAGCCATTCGAAGTGGCTTCGATCATAAAGAAAACCAATAGCAATACCAAAGAAATACCAGGTTATGACTTAATCAACAGTACTGCAGCAGTTTCCCGAGAAAAGAGAGCAATTGATGACATAATATCTGTTTAATGCTTTGAATGGAAATGGAGTGTGGCTAAATAATTCTTAGCCAAAAGTCGAGGAAACCACCGGAGGAAGCAACTTTATATCACCCCATTTACCATGTGCGTCGATGATTCTTGAGAAGCTGATCCCATGATCCCGTGATCCCAAAACACCAATTTCTTCTTCTTTTTTAACTTATTTTCCGTTGATCTGTTTTACCTATTTTTTCAAATTAGTTCTATGAGCATATTTGATTTTTACATCTTAGGTAGCTTGCTAAGTTGGCCCTCTATGTGCCTATTACTCTCTTTTTTATTGTTATGAAGGAAAATCATTAACATAGCGGGCCGATGGCTTTACGTGCTCTCCGAGGCACGGAGGCAGTCAAAAAATGTTTACCCTCAGACCTGTAGTCGAACAAAGAAACACCAATTTGGGTTCAGAAAATAACATGCTGCTATTGAGCAGATCCATAGAGTCATTAACACCATCAAGCAAGACTTAGGAGAGAAGTACTTACGAATAAGACAAATCATTTACTGAAAATAGTACATATTTATATAATAACAGATTGTAATTAATAAATGGGGATAATTCCATCGAGTATTGCCTAAAGCAGACGCACCGTCATCGATGTTCTTAATTCAATTTAATTTGCAGCTCTCAAAAGATCTTCGATTTAGCTTTTTGACGATTTCGAGCACTAAATAATTAAATTCCTTAGATGCTTAACGTTACAATGAATGTTTTTAATGTTTAGGTACAATACAGCAATTTGAGCTGGCGAAACGATTTTATTTTCTATACTAATGGATCCTGTAAAATGCATTAAAAAGTTTTCTCGTTTCGCAACAACAATAAATGATTCTCCATCTTCGATTGAAGAACTTTCGCTAAATGAGTTCCATTTTCATCATCGTGCGTTTTATAAATAAATTTGCGTGTCGTATCTATCTGAATGTTTTGCTGTTAAGCACCCACTAAATATTTTAAATTAAACCGAGACTATTTTTAGTCTAAACTTTTTTGGAAAAAAATAGGCTAACATGAACGTTAATTTGGTTGGTTTCCTGAATTTTTAATTTTATTTGGATCGAGTTTATTAGGTTTTTTGTATCACTTGATCGATTTTTATTGGCCGAGCTTTATAAATAGAAATAATTTTAGTGTATTATAGGAAATGTTAGATCACGCAACATTAAATTGAACTCATAATCACGGTCAAGCGGGA
The DNA here is from genome assembly GCA_932274525.1 of Podabrus alpinus. Taxonomy (NCBI): domain Eukaryota; kingdom Metazoa; phylum Arthropoda; class Insecta; order Coleoptera; family Cantharidae; genus Podabrus; species Podabrus alpinus. The sequence goes on along the minus strand of OW026456.1, from coordinate 64,851,585 downwards.
TTCCGTGACAACAATATGAACTTGACCCTTCTATCTAATAAATGTTTTTGAATGAACTATACACGAATATGGTAATAGGATCGTGCAAACACTTTTGAATTATTTTAATTCCCTCTTTATATATTAATTTGCATACAAATCCGATTTCTACTATAATTTGAAATAGATCCCACCGCTCATACTTTATTTTCATCACGTAAAAGTGGAAGTTGCGAAAAATCAATACAATATTTGGCATCATCAGCAATGCGAATTGAATTTTTCTTATTGAATTTTTATTCGTAAAAAAATTTAGTTTCCAGGCTAATGAATTTTTTAACTTTGAAGTCGAAGTTATTAATGATCGTTAAAATGAAACATTCGGAACTAACTTTTTGCTCTAAATTACTTTTTTCCAAAAAGATCGTTTTTTTAAATTGCTGATCGTAAAATTTTTTTTCAGGATAATTTAACGGATATGGAAAAAAGTTGACTCGACAAATTTTTTTTATTTACAATTTACATATTTAATCCCAACAATGCAAATGTAAATATTATTTATTACGCGGTACACAATAAAAATATACGTAAATGATGCATCCTAATTTCCTTTTCTGTATACTCGAAATCGGTAATGGCATTTTCCTGTAGCCAATTTAATTTATAATTGTTATTTCCCCAAAATTTACACCTTAATTGATGTTTAAATACTAACAACAACTTAGCGATGCGTGGTGGAATAAATTCGCGAATAAAATTCGAATTAAAAAACTATTCGTGGAAGCCATTTAGCCTTTTATTGATCGTTTTGATAGTTGTATTTTTAACGGGTAATTAACTTATAAAAGAAGTTATTTAATTGCTTTCTTAAAAACCTCGCAATATAAAGCTTTACGAGTTTTCTGCTTGTAAAAGGGGCTTCACGAACAGAACAAGATGTAAATACGAACGAGGATAGAAAATATTCTTCTATAGCCACCTTTGTTCTTCTAACTTCATAAATGAACAAAAGGTCTAAAAAATAATAAAAGTTTTAAAAATTTATCATAAAATGTTAAGCTATTTTTTCTCATACGAGTCTATGCATGACGGTATAACCGGAAGCTTAAGAATGAAAAATTAATGTAGAGTAAAATGCAAAGGTTTTGTATAAAGTGTGCTTAACTTGTTCATTCATCACTTGAATAAATCTTATGAGTTGAAATTATAATACGAGTACGACAATATCGTTCGAGTACCTTTTTAATTTACTACGAAATCGATTTTGAATTTTCCGTCTAACGTTTTCTATTTTAGTTAAAGTGCCTATAGAAGTCGTGTAATTTTAGCACAGGGAATAATCCAAGCTAACTACTCCCGGATTAGGTCGAGTGGTCATAATGATATAATCGGTGCGGTGGGCAAATCACTGAATTTTTAAAAAGCGTATTGTTATTTTATTACTGTTACTAACTTTTGGGTCTCGAGAACCCGTGGAGAATTCTTTTTTACATACGATAGGATACATTGCAAATTTAATGCTGAAACTTATTCGGTGTTATACCAATAATTGATTCCTTGCTCACCGTAGCTGTATACAGTCAAAACAGGAGTTGTTCCAACTTATATCTTCGGTCAACTACCGTGGTAATAGGTAATAGTGGTAATAGGTATGGCCGAAGAGACGGTAAAGTCCCGATGATTTTCAATGTCGAAGTACCCAGTTCGATCCCGGACAAAGTAGGAACATTATTCTGAACATATAGAATTACTAGCCAAAACTCAGGGTACCCCCTTTGAGCAGCCCCGCAGTGCAATGAAAATGTCTGTGGTCGTTAGATTACAGAACATCAAGAAAGGTTGCTGGCGGTATGCACTTGGATGGGTGACCGCATGGTAACCACTTTAAAAATAACGCAGCTGATGGTTGCTGCTCCCCTACCAACCCGCAGTTGGCCAGCCAGCGTTGGCAACTGGATGGATGAGAGGCCTACATCCAGCAGTGGATAAATAAAGGCTGGAAAGAAGAAGAAAAAGTACCCACTTGGCGACATATTAAAAGTCCCAAATCATCCAGCATCAGGCAGTTGATACTGATACGACCCATAGACCTCCAGAGAACACGGGGAGTCGCTCACCGGTCACGGTTACTTCAACCAGTACCTACATCGGTTTGGAAGCTGACCACCCTCATGTTTCTTTACCAGCTTAATAACTCGAGCTATTATTCGAGGTAAAGAAGAGAGCAACAATCCACAAAACAAACCCTTAGAATAAGAGGTGAAGGTGCCACCGCGGATTTTCAAGTTGGGTTTGCCCCAAAATTTCTTTATTTTAACCATCCGTAGGTAAACTTTGATGCTTTAAATGCACGAAGAAATCTATCTCTACAATGAAGAGCAGGTTGGAGAACAAATACCGAAAATGATTGAAGTATAATGCCGTGATAGGCCCAGATTGGGCCGGTCCGCTGCCATTTTTACTATTTTTATGCTATGAAATGAAATTTAATGTCCTTTTTAGTTTTGAAAAAACTCGAACGATTTAATTAAATTATTTTTGTACATAAGCTTTTATAGCAATGTTAATTAACTGTTAGTAAATTTTTAAGGTTTATTTTAATGGAAACAAATTTGTTTGCTTGATTATTTTAATTACAATACTTAAGTGTTTATTTCTGCAATGGTTTTTAAAGATATAATTAATGTTATCAGTTTTGTTTTGTTCTCTTGAGGAATACAGTTTTTATCGAAATTTTCGACCGTTCTTAGTCATCTAATATGTTATTACCTTGGTCGTGATGCCTAAAGGCCGCACTGAGTGGGCAGATTATTGCCTTGACAGATCAATTAAGCGATCTAGATATAACTGATCAACATTACAGATACACAATGAATTTAAGCTAATTATAATATAATAGCTGTACATGTAGCACATGACTTCCTTGGTTATGCAAAGCCGCACTGAGGAGACCGTGATTTAGCGTTACAGAAAAGCAAATTTAGGTTATTGTAATATATTGTAGTGATTCTTATAATAGAAATTGCAATCAAAGTTGCATCGAGAAGCAAAATATCAAGAAGTAGCCCCACGTTGGGTTCCAATTAAATATGTGGTGTGTTTGTTGATATCTATAATTTTTTGTAATTACAGCAATATGAATGACTGAAATTTCGAACCAAGCATGAATCCCTCTTTGTTTTGACCTAAGAAAACATACGCGTTTCACATGCAAAATCCTAAAACGCAAATTGACTATTGATAAATTTATTGAATGCCAAATCAAATTAGATATAACATACTTATAACCACCATTCAATAATTATATTACAAAACCCCAAACAAATTTATTACAAAGTAATGAGTCGTTTCGTAATAAATAATAAAATTCAAAATGTTTCAGTTTTTCTACAAAATAACTGCGTCCGTTAAGTTCCACCACAGGTTTTAAATTTAAGTTGTTTTATACTTATACCAATGAGTAATTACTATTGATTTGGTTAAAGTTAGAAGCAATTCTTACGCGTGTTAAGTCTTCACAGATAATTTCCATACAACTCCAGTAATGCTCAGGAATGACCATCACCATACATAAACAAATTACAAATTTCTTAATTTAGTGATGCTCAAAATTTTTCATAGATCGAACATAATCTCTAAATATGACCTCAAGGTTCAAATTTTAATAAAGGCCATCAAATCATTACTCCATTCTATGGTATTAACATTATCCAAAACTATTTTCATTCCAATCAGATGATTCTCAACATGTGTACATGTGCAAATCCAATATCTGGAACCACAATGGACTTATTTAGATCCACTTTCCCAGCCACACCCATCGCGAATTTTTGAATCAAATATTGTGTCAATGGTTTTTGTATCGTTTGTGTGTTCATTATTTTCGTTTCTATTAACACCGTTTGCGAAATATCTCCAATTTATATGGACGGGATTCGCATTTTCCCATCTCGAATCTCGGGTCGAATTTGGTTCCATTCGGAACCAGCCGGGGAAATAATCCTAGGTTATGTCGTTAAATATGAACACACAAACGTACACAAACGATTGGAACCAAATTCGACCCGAAATTCAGGCCCACTTAAATTTTAAGATATTTCGCGAATGGTGCTAACGCAAACGAAAATAATGAATACACAAACGTACACAAACGATTGACACAAAATTTGATTTTAAATTTGCGATGAGCAGGGCCGGGGGAATCGACCTGACTTATTTGAAGTATTTAACAACTTCCGTCAAACTTGAGCTTATACAGCATCCATATCAAAACCATTACACGTTGATGAACGAAATCAATGATCACCAAATTGCAGCAACTTTTCCAAAAATATGCGTAATCTGACACCGAAACTTTGTACTGATCGCTCGCACATTTTTCCTTGCACCTCAAAGTTAAATCACTCAATGAAATTTATAAATTTATAAATTTTAATTTTCAATTTTCGTAAAATTTAGATGGACTTCTTTATTTTACGCACACATATATTAACACAATCCACTTTCATAAGTCAACATAGAACAATGGGGGTAAATTAAAATTCATCAACAGTAAATTTAACTATTGGAAGAACGATAGTCGATCTTTATCCATCGTAACGGGTGTCGCGAGTGAAACATGAACTAACATTGCCTCATTTAGGTCATTATAAGCACGAAAATTCAACAGTAGAAAGGAGCTGCAACTTCAAAATAAGATGACTCCAGTTTGGTTGTCATCATGGTGGAAATAACATCATACGGAAGAAAATAATATTTCAATATATTATTTCGATGAAAACAAAGAAAATATATACGGGTGTTAGGTAAACATGCGGCAAAAATTCAAGGAGTTATTCCTCGGCCTATTCTAAGAATATTTTGTCCTATGATGATTTCTGAAAAGCCCTTTGTTTCGAAGAAACAGGGTGCACAAAATTTGCGACAACCATTTCAGTTTGGTTGCTCGTGATTTTTTATCAGCAACATATAGAGATCGCTGGATTGGTCGAGGTGGGCCACACGCATGGCCTGCTCGATCCCCAGACTTAAACCCCCTGGATTATTTCTTATGGGGGTCTCTGAAGTCATTAGTTTACGCTACTCCAGTGGAGAATTTGGACGAATTGCGAAATCGGATAATTGCTGGGTGAACTCAATCAGAAACATTTATTGTAGATTGAGCAAATTTACATGTACTTTTTGATAATAAAATGTTGTTACTGTCGCAAATTTTGTTCACCCTGTATCTTCGAAACAAAGGTTTTTTTTTAGAAATCATCATAGGACAAAATATTCTTATAATAGGCCAAGGAATAACCCCTTGAATTTTTGCCGCATGTTTACCTAACACCCTAGATATTGCTGTGAGATCTATCAAAAAATAGGGGCACTACCAATTTCGAGAAATACCGCTACATAAAGTTTATTTTATGTACCTACTCAATTTGTTCAATTTAACATTAATAATATTTTGCATGAAAATATTAAAAAGTTAGCAACGTAAAAAATAATTTATTAGTTAACGTTTTACTTTTATTTATATTTTGTACTGTTGCAAAAATTTCTTGCAGGGTGGGGTCATCCAAAGGAGTTTCCCGGGTACTAAATTATTACCAGCCCGGGTCTGTGCCACGAGGCGGTAATCCTGATTCTCGGCGGTAGGGGGGCCTCAGATAGAGATGGTACCTCGTACGAGATTCTCACATCCCCGCGTAAGCTAAAATAAAAAAGTTAGCCCGCAAAAGTCGTTTCTGTAAAACTGAAAAAAGCTGTGGTATTCCCCCAGATTTCACTTAGGAGAATGGAATACCCTAGACATCTTATTTTGCCCCTATTTTGTCTATCATTATGAGCATATCAGGGTCAAGATACAGTGAAACTTCGATATAACGAGCTTCTATTTAACAAAATTCTAGATTTCATGAAATTTTTTTATAGATCATTGACTTCCAACAAAATAAATGATTTAATGAATTTTCTTTGACATTTTTCTCTGTAATTTTTACCATTTCTTTGCAGAAAACGAATTTAAGCACACAATTATTATCATGCAAAGTGTTGTATGTAAAAAACTAATACAGTTTGACAGTTAATACAATTTGACAAGTAAACATTCAAATTACAATGAGAGTCGTCCTTCTTCTGGGTGTCCAATGCGGTTGCTGTAATCAACCCAATAAAATGCTTACACATGATAGAGCATTGGAGGTGTTCTCTACAGCTGCAGTTGAAGGACTTGTTCTATATCATCCAGGAATGCCATGTAGATTATTAACGAAGTGCTTAGGTCGATGTTAATGAAAAGTAAAGGGATAACATAAGATGGAATATACGCGTGCGTAGCGTGGAAGATCTCCATTAATACACTCCATCCTGAGCTTTGACTAAAATTTATCCACAAAAATACCTACAGCATCTTAAGCAACAGTTATTTTTTTAAAAGTTGTCTGCTCCTGGCACGATCTTGGTTGTGTCTTTTGCTGTTATACATGACCGTCAATTTTGGATTTTGGCATGACGTAAATAGCCTGCTGTCCCTCTTGAATTCTATATCTATAATAATTTTTGATCCAAGTAGCTTGTGTAAAGGACCTCCCAACTCAATATGATGAACCTGTAGGCCCTCTTTGAGGCCCTAGCTTGTGAACTACTCTAATCCTCTGACTACCTCTGCCGATCCTTTTTTATTTATTCATACCACATCTTTCTCTTTCTATTTTTAACTTACCCTTCATGTGCTTCTCGCTGTACGCCTCTTGGGTAGAATTTAGATCCTACAGCATTTTAACTAGCTGTTGAAGGGTGTATTGAAATCCTCAGTGTCTTTTTCCAGCTCATAAAGAAACAATTCACCCCTAGACGCCTTATATTGATCTTTCTTATGACAATGGAAACAAGCACCACCACAAAGAGTTGCTCTAGGACATTTGAAGTAATTGCAGCACTGACTTAGTACTACGCTAATTTTTAAATAGACAATCAGTCCCTCATTATTTCTTGAATTGCATATTCCGATAATTTGATTTGTGATCTCCCAAGCCTCCACCTTACAGAATGAATTGCGATCAGGCTGATACATATCTGTCTTTAGTAATTATTGTCTTTCAACATAAAAAGGAATCAACTTTAAAGTCAAATAAACGAATTAATCGTTACACTCTCGGCATTGACAAAACTTGAATTGCCGAGTATAAACTTTCCTACACTTATTACGAAGTTCAACAGAAGTCTTCCTCGAGTTGTCCTGTGGCATCCCTTAGCACCGACTTGTTACCGACACGTGCGACCTAGCACTGTGACGTCACACGATTTTGTCGACATTCTTTGCTGAATTTTTGATTATTATGAAATAACTACAATTTTAATTTATTTATTTAAAACGTTAAACTGTTTTTTCGTGAATTTTAAAATTTCGTTATATTGAAGTTCCACTGTAGCAGTGATTTAAAAATATATATTCAAAATTATAGTTAACCTCATTACCAACAGGTAAGAACAAAAATCAGAACAAAATGTCTAGGGCATTTCTTTCACCTTCTAAGGGTGTCCAAATGAAATCCAGGAATCCCTCAATTTTTTTCAGTTTCACAAGAACATCCCAAGAGGGATGACTTGAGACTTTTAATACATTGTTAAGAGGGTACACTACTAAACAAATATCGTATCTTGCATACCCTGGTATTGACCGAACAACTAAAAATAATGTTAATAGGTACTTGATAAATTTGAAACTCGGTAATAATTAAATTAATTATAAGTTGTTGCGTTTATAGACCGGAATAAAATCTTCAAGGGAGTTTTTATATTTTGAATTATGTCCTGCTCCGAAAGCCTACCAAACTCCTTTAATTAATTCTGAAGCGGTACCACAGAGTTGAACTATTTTACCTTTCTTTGAAATAGTAACGTTTTCCCTTTTCTTGAGTGATAAGCCCACTCAAAACTGTTATCTATTCATAGAAATATTGATGGCAACTTTTTACATTCTGAAAAATTGCAAATGTTCTATTGAAAATATAATAAAGACACGATTTCCTAAACCGGTTTAGGCTCCCCAACTTCTAACATTGTTTTTTGGAATAACGATAAACTGTACGTCCCCTATTCGATTTTCGTGACGTGCCATTTATTTTACTTTTCTTAACTCTTTTCAAAATCTTACACTTTTCTTCATTTCGATGACAAAAATTATTGTTTTCTCTTTGTAAGATTTCCACTTTGTTTAGTTTAAACCTTAAACGTTTTAAAATTTCTAATTTTATTGTTCGAATTTCAAGTTTCTGATGGTTTTGTATTGGTCAGCGGTGTTCTGTTTTGTATTGGATATTCGATCAGATCATCAGATTAGCTATACGTAGTATAGTGAGAAATGTAGTAAAACACTAAAAAGTTGAACTTTTTTTTAAATATTTTGTAGATGTTGAGAGCTGAAAAGTGAAAAAGGCGCGAAAGAAATAATGCAAATAGAATAACTATAGGAATTCCATCGCAATTTTTCTTCGTAAAAATTTGGCAGACTTGTAATTTTGAATGTTACAATTACCCCTACCCCCAAAAGTCACCTAAACGCACTGTTAGCTTCTCCCCCAATAGGGGATTTTAGCCCCTCATAGTGAAAACTTTTTGTTTAAATGCAAACAAAATTTGGTAGAATGATTTCGGATAATTTTATTTAAAGAAAAAAAAATTGTTTAGATTTCATTAAAATTATTTCTGTAAACAAGCTGAATTTATTATTTTGAAAAAAATGTATTTTAGTTAATAAAAATTTTATTTTCGTGTATATAACAAAATTTTTGTAGTTTAAATCAAACAATCCTTTTTAAACAACACTCAAAGTAACTTTTCGCCTATAACTCGCTTTTTCATTTTTACAGAAAATTACCATTACCCCAAAATTGACGAGCAAAAAATTTTTACAACATTTTCATTATTTGGAATAAGAATTATTTAAAACTGGTTTTATTGTTTGTGGAACAACGTATTTTGCCTTTCTAGGATTGACTTTTATTTCAAAAATTATGTGACGTACGTAAATTTTTATACGTACGATAATAAGGTTCTCTAAAAATGGTATTAAACGTGTTAAGAGACTTGGTGGAGAAGTAGCCAGGGGAATTTAGGATATTTCATTCGACATTCAAATAGTTATGCTAAATTTGTGCTTGTTCGAACTTTTTGCCAGCTTGGACCATGTTTTTGACTTATTCCTGGCTGGAACATTTTTTAACGTTTTGGTCACTTTTTTTAAATAGATTATTATACACTTTTCTTCAGTTTTTTGGTAAATCTAGTCACTTTTTTTCACTTCGGGAAGTTCTTATATCAACTCAGTTTGAGTGTTCACCAAAAAGTTATTTTTCTTCAGTTCCATTTAAATTTTAGAAGGCAACTGCTAGAGTGGGAATGAAAATAAAATCTCGCTTCATCGCTTGCAACTAAATGTGAAGTTTTAGAGCCATGGGCACGGAATCTTCATATTGGTATATTTATCATGTTTTAATTTTTTAAACCTCCCAGACCCCTCCCCCGGTGACAAAACTTAGGGCTGCGTGCTTTCACTCAGTTTTCACTCCAAGTGTCAGTCGTTTAGAACCGCCGTTAAACTGTAGGTCCCCAAACTGAATCTTACTGCTGAGGAACAGTAAATGGAAAACAGCCGAAATAGCAGGACTATTTTTTTTTCTTTAAATGCTTCGTGGCATGAAAGTAAAGTAATTAGGCTTCTTTTCGAATTTTGTTAGACTTAATAATTAAAATCTGGAAACTCTTAGTTTAAATGATAAAATCTAGTCATAATGAACAACATTCAATAACGTGAGTTGATATTGAAAAAGTTTCGGATCTTATTTAACTTTTTAATCTATTCCAGTCTCAATTCGTTCATTTAAAATATTTCAACCTTATGGAATGATTTTAAACTAACTTTGTTAGGAATTGATAAAACCTACGTGTAAAATTTCTTAGCTTCAAATCAGAAGTATTATGCCAATAATTGTGAATTAGCCTTAAAAATAAGAGGCACAGTTATTATCCTACCCGGATTTGAACTGACCTGTTGAAGCTATGACCGTCTCTTTGAAATATAAACGTTGTCAATTTTTCGGAACCGGGACTCTTGGCAATGCCTTCAAGCATTGCTTTATTCACAGATGTAGTTTTTAAAAATTCTGTGAATGGTACCCTTCTGTCTTTTATGTCTAGTGGGGGCGTACAAATCTTTATCGATTACATAGGGAACCTACAGTTTAACATCGGTTCCAATCAACTTGAATATACTTCATACTTACATTTTAATGTTGCTTCGAATTAGAAACCACTCATTTTTAGCGTAATAAAATTTTAAACTTTTATATAATATAATATACTACTCATATTAGAAATTAATCTAACGTATAATCAGGCCTACTAACCACAAAAAATTCATAATTTTTAATATGAAAACATACAAAATTAATGCAAGAAATAACTAAATAGATCTCTGAACTCTGAACTGAAACTAATATTTATAATATTATCATTCAGTTTTTATTGTATTACCATATTGCTGAATCTCTTACGTTATTTCTATATTTTTTTAAATTTCAGTTTTAAAAAATGTATGCAATATTATTTTGCTATTATTTCCAGTAATTTTGTACTGAATTACATTAATTTATTATGCTTGCCACAATAACTTCCACAAATTAACATTTTGTATGAAATTTATTGGTTTCATTAAATCATACCATAAATTCATAATAACAGCATAATAATAATATTACAATATTTGTAAACAAACAAATTTACAAAGATGTAAAATTCATCATCACGTCAGAACTACTTGTTATTTCTGACCAATGGCAAACCACTGAGGTGAAATCTGCCTGGAAAATCCGTTTCAAAATGGAAGTGAATAAAGTTGTGGATAAATTCTGGATTACAAATAAAGCCCCATTTATACAGCAGATGTTAGAAGAGTAAAGGAAATTTTTTAATAATAGAAAAAATATTGTACTACCTGAAAATTTTATACGAATTCAGTTTTCTTTTAACTTTTTCCAACTACCCCGATAATCCAGTTAAACATGCCAGGATATTTTCATTAAATTTGGATTATTTTCAGCAAATATTTTCCAACTAAACAAAAGATTATTGTTATCTTTTTTAATAATCCACTGAAAAATTTGTAAATTGAATTACATAACATGAAAGAAAAAAACTTTTCTCTTAAAATTCCATATATAAATACTTCCAGAAAGTTGTAGCCACAAATAAAAGTTTTGAACATGAAAAGAATGAAAAAAAAAGACTGATGACATTTAAAAGTGTAGTTTTTGAAGAAAAAATTTGTCTGTTCTATAAATTTTTCATGTAAAATTAAAAATTGTTGTTATATCAGTGATCGATTTTGTATAGAGAATTTATATCTAAACATCAAATATTTGCATCTCATATGTCAAGGGTTCAATATTTGTTCACACAACATGGAATAATGGATGTTTTATCATTAAAAATTTGCATGCACAGCTAATTACTAATTATTTTGTATCTTGGTTGGGGTTCAAAAAATAATAATTGCGGAAATTTTTACACCACATTTTTATTATGCCGACTGGTCTGTAATTTGTTACAAGAAATCCCTTTTGTAATTTAAAAGAAAAAATGTTTTAACAAAATCAATGATTTCAACTTTTCATATTATAATTTAATTTAAATACAAAACTCGAGACGTACAACTAAAAATCATTTTTCAGCGGAAGGTGGGGCGAATTTCAGCTCGTAAAATAATAGCATCAGCATTTTTGCAATTATGCGAATACAAAACCAACAATATCAAGTTAAACAAGACAGGAAACCCACACTACTTTCAATATTATTATGTAAATATACCTATATAAATTATGCAGGATCCGAAATTATTAAAAACGGGCTTTGTACAGGGTGGTTATTTCGTTCTCATTATTTTTATAATTCGACTTATCTAAATCACCGAAGTAACGTTTTTTCAGTGCTGAATGCTGGATTGTCAGGAGAATATTTCGAAATTAATTTAATTAATTTAAAATTCTTTTAGCTTTTCAGTTAAGTTATTTTTGTAATTTATTAAATGTGTATATGTATATTATACGTACTATAATGCATTTTAAATTAAAAGCCTCTGGAAAAGTTTTGCTTCGTTTACTTTTTTCAAAAATACCTACAGAAAAGTTTTAAAAGCTTTACATTTATTCTTCACAAAGCATAAGTTGTGTTTGTCTATTTTGCAGAATGTTTATGACAAATATGCTTACGTTTAACAGTTAAAGGCATTAAACATCGTAAAATTTATTTAAAAATGTAAATTTATATACACCTAAGTCATAAATAAAACTAAAATGTTTCTTGCTATTCGGTCCAGGTTGGTTTATTGCACGCTTTCATTTTATTGCATTAAATTTTTATTTTGTTTTTGTAAACTGGCACTAATTTACTTTACTAAATTAACTTATGTAAAAAGATAAAACAACATAGAAGCTTTTCCTGCTTGTAAATTTAATTTATGAAGTTTTCTTTTTATTATATCAAGCAATTTTCATTACCTACTTAGGTACTTAGGGTGACATTTTCTTTACTGGAATTTAAAATAATATAAACTGAATTTGTACGAAATATATTATATTACTTAAGTTTTAATGCTTTGTTGGAAGTTGGTTTGATATTCAGTCCTAAAACAACTACCCGCACCCAACTGCTCTTAATGATTATGTTAACAAGTACTTACTACAGACTGCTAATAAATAGCCCAGTTTTAAGGTTTCTGTCTATGTGACAGAATATATAATCACTTATTGTAGCTATTTTGTTCGCAAATATTCCAAAATTGCACCAAATTGGTTTACGGAAGAAAAATGAGTTTATACGGATGTTATTACGCTATTATCATTTCATTTAATAGAAATTTTATATAACCATATATTACATACTAGACAGATATAGTACGAGAGTGATAAGCAGTTTGTGAATCTCAGTTTTAAAAGCAAAGCTGATAGAAAGTCTGAAGGTGGGTGAGGGCATGAGTAAAAGTGGCAGCAATTGGTGAAATTGGAATAGTGAAATATACTCGAAAAAATGTCAAAAAAACTGACAACAAACAGTGAGGTTACATAGATTAAGGAGCGATCGCTTCTAATACTTTGAGTCGAACGAAAGTTCTAACGTGAGAATTCTTGCTGAATAGCCAACTCAGATCAAAGAAAAAAGCTGCATAAACGCAGAGCAGAACACATAAACTACAAAATTTTGCAAAGGTGAGAAACCATTGATAATAATCAATCTATAATTGGATGGGTGATGAACCAAAAAAGAGAACAAGAGACAGATAAGAAAAAACAATAAGATCCCCAGACAGATAAAGAACGGAATTTATCACTTAATTTTCCTCCACTTCCTTAATGGAAGACAGTCATGGAAGAAGAATCTCTGAACCAAATCTCGAAGGATTTGTTTAAAATAACGTTATCTTTATCTTCTGCTATACTCGCAACGGTGTGCGAGGGTAGGGGGTTGCTAATTAAAGGTGAATTGCTTAAAAATAAAATACTGTAGCAACAACAACGAAGATATTTAATCAAATGACTAAAGCAAACATTTGTACAGGAATGCGACAACAATATAGCATTATCAGGTTCTGATACAAAATTGACATGTTATTAAAATTGTTCAACACAAAAAATCTTAGTAATAACCTTCATTTATAAAAGGTAGCTGTGAGTTACATCGACTCCTTGTATTGATACACAAATGCAGATTAAATCATATCACAATCTCCATGGCAAAAATTCATTGCTAGATTAATTAAAATACACTTGCAAACGTGGAGGTTTACAGAAATTATAAGGAACACATATTTATGTACGTAACCAAAATCACTTGTAAATAAATTTGCACCGTTTAACCCATAGAGAGGACAGTTCGTAATGCACCCTAGTATTAATAATTATTATGAACTGATAACACAGCCCGATAACTCAGTAGTTAATCAAGCATCCCAAAAAATGGCAGGTGTCGCAAATCAAATAGTCAAGGAAATGGAAGGAAACCTCAACTTAATAAAAAAATAGAACATTTCCACTCCTGCAACCACCAGCCATTTCCAACTATTTGCAGTTGGTAAAACCGCACGGATATCTTATCGATCTCTTAAAACAAAACGTGGTGGTCATTTTGGGTTCGCCCCTCAAATTCGTAGTTTTGAGATGCAAACTCAAAACTCCGAAATGCAACCCGGAACGTCACGCCTATGTCGATAAATACATCCATAGAATCGGGAAGCATCCAAGACTTGAAACAAGAATATAAACACTTGAGGAGAGGCTTAAAAGAGACGAGAAAACAAAACGAAAGAACAACATTGTAATTAATTTGGTGCACACCTTAGAGAGAACACCGCAACAAAGGTAATCGAGGAGATGATTAAAAAAGAATTAAACGTGAAGAGGTTGGAAATGTCACTGCTGGTTTTTTGACTTTACCTGCGCCACTGTGGGGAGCGGTGTTCTTCCTCTTTTAAGGAACCAGAAAAACTGGCTCTGTGGTGCTGGTAGCATCGGGGACCAGGGCGTCCTCGGCTTGTCGATTGTAATTTGTAAGAGGTCCTGCGATCTTCCATTTCTACACTTTCCAGTCGTCCAATCCAGTCGGGTGGATTGCGCTGGTTGTTGTTTATGCTGCTACAATTTGGAGGATTAAATAAATTAATTTGATTAATTTATTTTACGCAATCCTAACACGTAAATGTTCACTTTATGACGACTTTTGCGAGATGCACGACCTTCTTCTGCCTCAGGTGGAGTTTATTTGTTAATTTGATCCCACGGGGTTTCATTTAATCCCACGGTTTCAGAATATTATCGCATACATTTTGACTCATCAGTCTTGGAGGTGTTGTGTTTTTATGGTAGGTACTTTAAAATTATTAATCTTGTTAATATTTAATTTGCTACCACTGCGAATTTTGTACGTGTTTTTAATTTAGCTTTGACCGACTTACTTTAAATTAGTACATCCAATAAAACAGTTTTTCTATCATCAGAAACCAAGAAAAATAATATGAAGAAGATCTTTAAGAACGCCTATATTATTATTATACATAGTATATTACATATTAAGGCATTAAATACCATTTTATAAAGAAGACAGCGTTTTATAATATCTATATACAAAGTCATTTTTTAAATAAACGATTTTTAACAATTAAAGCTATAATAAAATTAAAATTTTTTTAAAAGTCATTTTTATCCTGAAAACCAATTTATTAGTTAGGACGTTTTAATTAAATACGACAGTATAATACATAAAGTCTATTTTCTGATGATTATTCCATAATAATAGTTCGCAACACTCAAACCAAAATAAATTTTTTATGAGCAATTCAGCACAACAGCCTGGAAATAAATTCGTTTCCAAGCTATTCGACAAAAGTTATGTCAGAACTTATATATTACCTAACTTCTCCCCTATTGCATTTATGCGGTGCCATGGTGGTGAAACTTGGTAATGATGGCTAATTTCAACATTTTGCACCTAACCCGTTGCTTCTAAGAAATGAAATAGAATGTTTAAAATAACAAATCTAAAGATTTTCCAACGTGTTTTCTATTCCAACGTGTTTTTGTTGAGAAGATAAATTGAATTTTTTTCATTTTACGTATTACCTATATAATAGTAGATACACAATACACCTAATAAAATTTTCATTCATCAAATGTGAAGGCTCTGTTTATACATGTAAAAACTTCCCATTGTTACTTCACAAACAAAAAAAAAAGTACGCACTTCAAATCCATCGAGAATTGTTTCTCGAATCAAGCGAAACTGATATAAAGGTTTTTGTAACAAGAAAACAGATGTTCGTAAATTTGTGACGAGAAAAGGGTCCCTACTGATTGTACTATATGTTTTTATATTTCCGTACAATGTACAGTACGTAAATGCAAATATAAAAATTTTAAATTAAAAGTAATCTTTTAAAGTTTACGTAATGTCGATTTTCCTGCTCGAACATCCGAAGATGCTTCTGGAAGTAACTAACATTTAGGAACTTTCAGTTTAAATCTGAGATAAATATATGCACATTAAAACAATGGAAGTCGTGAAGATAAACGGGGTAGTTGAACTGAACATTGCGCAGCAGAAGCGTAATAAAGGAAGTAAGCGTGTGTTCCAAGACTTCTCTAATATATTATCGTATATTGAAGTTTCTTTAGAAGTTCCGAGTTTCGCATACATATTTTCATAGGGGTTGATACGTTTTAAATAAATAATGGTTTAGAATTTTTCTCTTCACTTTTTGTTTTTCAGGTCGAGTGGCAAGTTGTAATTTTTTGAGCACCCCTCAAATAAATGTACCTGTCAATATGAGGCAATTTCCGCTCACAAGCAATATATCACATTTAATTTTTTATCACACCGCTGCCACCATTTGTAATAATATAGCCAGTGCCGTACTTATACGTTAGGAGGGCCTAAGCACAAAATTAATTTTATAATTAAATGATTAAAAAATTATGATTACACTGAATTGGATTATAACAATAATCCAATAATTAATCAAATTCATTATGCTCCATATATCACATTTAATTTTTTATCACACCGCTGCCACCATTTGTAATAATATTAAGCAGTGCCGTACTTGTACGTTTGGAGGGCCTAAGTACAAAATTAATTTTAAAAGTACATGATTAAAAAGTTATGATTGCACTGAACTGGATTATAACAATAACCCAATAACTGTTCAAATTCGTTCAGCTCAATATAAATTAATTTTAAAATTAAATTATTAGAATATTATGTTTAAACTGAATTGGATTACAATAATAACCGACTAACTGAACCAATTTGTTCAGCTCGTTATGAATTAGATTTCACATATTATAAACTTCACTTTCTAACTCAATCAAAAACAGAAATTGCTATTATTCAGAAGCGATTGGAACCCTCAAACTATCTGACTATCTTCTATCAATAAATCGGCAATTAATTTACAATAAACCAATCGACGAGCTTCAATGGTTTAAATCGTAAACGGAAAACGATATGAATCACTATATATAATATATTATACTATAATATTACACTTATTAATTAAATCCATAGCAATATTCATTAAATATAAAAAAACAATCTGGATAATTGTAGGCGGTCAGCCATGCTATTGGGTAGCTCTGCGAAGCCACACGACTCCACTTTCAGGTTTTTAGCTTTGATATCGAATTCTTATAATGGTATGCGAAAAAAATCAACAGCAAAGTGATATATAAAGAACTTCTATTAAAAGAAGCTTGTAAGACCAGAAGTTCGTGGGCGCCTTACTGTATCGGTTTTATATCGACGATTATACTAAAATGCGGAGGCTGCTATACTAGCTATTTTCAAATTCAATAGACATGGCAGTAGGCGTTGAAGTCATTGCTGGTGTTAAGAACAAACAAGCAAGTCTTTGAACGTTGCTTAGTTTGTTTAGGACACTCCTGTTTCGGACTTGACGCTATCAAATTAGTAGAGGTATTGCGAAATTGTGGGTCAAGTATGACTTATTGTTTTTTAAAGTTCTCATTTTTAAAATAAGGGCTAAGAATTCGATCTGAAAATATTACACAGTGGACGTTCATCTTAGCTTAGATGCAAAGACTTTTAGTGCAACGTTCAAAGATTAAAAGTACAGCACTGAAATACTTCAATTTCCTTATTCTCACAATAACTCAGATGCCAACTCTTTGTAAAATTAATGAACAAAAATAATCCAGGTCGGTAAGGTTTAGGAGAATACATAAATATCTTTTTCTCCAGAACAACAGAAAGTGCAGAGTTACGTTGAGATTAATTAAAGCGAAAATCAGCTATTCCGGGACAAACTACGTAATCTTCTTTACGAAATGAACGAGGCAATATTTGAACGAGTCCGAAAGATGAGTACGGATGCGAGTGAATTGGGGAGCACCAAGTTTCGCAAATATTTCCGTGACCTTTGAGACACAAACGAAAAAAATGGAAGCGCATCGAGGCTCAAACGATACTCTGATTGTCACCAATTTTATTTAAAAAGTCGATTTAGGTATTTTAGGGGATAGGGGCACTGACACGCACCTGCATCGCCTTTCTGGAACAAGGAAAAGAAGCAATCAAATTCAAGGTCACAAACCGAGCTAAATACGGCGGCTATAGGCTATAATAGTATTAAAAAATAAACTTTTTTGAAACAAAGTTTTAGACACTATTTCGATTTAATTCTGCTTGGATTTTAATCCTTCAAAATTATTTTTAAAGTCTCGTTATGCTTTTTGTAAAAGCTCGAGACTTACGCAGTATGTTGCGATTTCATTTTATATGTGCCAAAGGTGAACTTTAAGTTGTAGAATTATGATAGGTTCCCTATTTGGTTCTTTAGGTTCATTTCAAGTTATTCTACCAATATTATTAAATTTTTTTTCCATTTTATAAATATACATACAATTGTTTTTACTTTCAAATTTTCCATTAATTCGATCTACCTTTAATTGTATGATTCCTTTTCTCTAACAAAATTTATTGTAATTTTAGCCCCAATTAGGTACCGACAAAAAAATTTCGTTGTGATTTTTAAGATGTCTTTTACCATGTAATGTAATTCAATTTTTCTAAATGTGATTCATTTCGATGAAATCCAAATAAATTTTAAATATTTATTCAATCTGTGATGACATCACCAAATTAAGCTGTTAATAAATTTTCCATGCAAAGCGCCATTAGTATACGCATAACTTGGCATGCATCGTATCGTATTTACTGTAAAAAAAACACAACAAAGTTTCTTTTGTCGGTACACCATTATCATTGATGCCGAAACGTTGATCGTGAGTTATCATTTTTTGTTCCTGTTTTTCAGATTGAATTTATCCTATTTTTTTAAGTTAATCCGCCACTAATTAACTTGGTAATAATTAACTCGGCCTCCTACCTCGCAATTAAATCTCTATCAAGTTTCTTGACAAATAACCAATCAGAGGTGTGAGCTTTCTAGGTGATCTAGAACAGCCTGAACATTTATTTCTCTTGGAAATTAACTTTCTAGCTGGATACGCGCGTGCCATGCGGTTTATTATAAATGTTTAATTCTACACCACTTCTGAACCACCTGGAAAGCTGACATCTTTGATTGGTTCATTCAATTAATACCTTATCTTTGTCGTGACGACGTCGCGTTGCTCAGTTCGAGAAAGGTATCAAATATTTATCTGTATATATGTATCAAAGAACAATATAAGCGAGAAACTTTTCATAGAGATATAAGCGCGAGGCCGATGACCGACCAAATTATTGCGGCCGCAGGCCGCACCCTCACAGTGGCACGTAGTCACTAGTAAAGAGCTAGATTCGTTTTTTTACGGATCTATGGTTTTTGGGATCTGTCGCGCTCATGCACATTTTTTCCATGTTTACCGTAATCAGCTGAAAACACAGCAAAAAGTCGGGGTTGGGATTGACCCAAGAGTACGAACAGCCTATGGAGAACCCCTGTTTCACTTCAAGGGTTGTTTTTGAGGGTTAAACATGTATTTTCCGCAATTCCTCTTTGTTTATTTCTACTATATAAACTTTCACCTTTCCGAATATCTATAGAGAATTTTTGAAATCGCGTTGCGGTATATCGTGCTATCGTCGTACATTCTTATGAGTTTCATTAAATTACCCAGTTTGCCCAATGCCCAGTTGTCCGTCTCCAGTTACACGTCGTCCAGTTTCATTCGCCCAGTTGTCGCGTACCGGTATTTTCAGCTGTTCTACTATGTGATTCTGGGACGCTCGTGACTTATTCCCTCTGTAATTGGCTTGAAATTCATCAATATCATTCGAAAATATCAAATTAGGGTTATATTTTATATTATATGCCAAATATAGCGGCCGTAGCATCATGGAGCTAATCGAGAGAGCGGCCGTTAGAGTCGAAGGCTACAATTTTCATATTTTTAATTCTATGGTTGACACCTTTGTTTAGTGTAGTCTTTGTGAAACTATCAGATAGATAATCAGGTGCGAGACCGCAGGCCGAGCTAATTGTGATGGTTATAGGTGTTCTGAGTCTCAGAGATAGTCACAATGTCTAGGAGGGCTATCCAAAATGATTGGAGGAGCGTTCCACTACCTACAATTACAAGGCTAGCGGTCGCCATAATTAACTTGGCCTTGGTCTCGTAATTAGCCTGCAATAAACCGCCAAGATCGTAGAAATAAACAAGGGCGGAGGCGAAACTGGTTTTATTATCCTGTACCAAGTATAGTATTTTCTAAGGCTGGGAATCAAATTCGAATAATTCAGCTATTGGAATATTCAAATTCGAATATTATTTTCATGTGCAATTTGAATATTCGAATAATTTAAATATTCGCATAATTTGAATATTTAAATACTTTGAATAATCTGGATATTCGAATAATTTACTGGTAACTGTTAATAACGAAGAAGATTTATCGGTAATGGAAATTCTAGAAATAGAAATCAGTAACCACGCAAAAAGAAGAAAAGCCTCTTCGGATATTTTGCTCCCTAACGAGCAAGCAGATAATATACAATATCTTCATCCTTAATTTTGTAATCAATTCTGCGTAATAGCCAACTTGTAGCGCTTGCGCAGTGTGCATGAATTTTTAAAATTGTTGAATATTCCAATTATTTCAATATTCGAATATTTGAATTATTTATGGAACGAATATTCGAATAAAAATTTAAAAAATTACCAGCCTTAGAATTTTCGACATCTTATTATTTAGTTTAGCAACTTGTGGAATCTGTATTGTGCTCATAATTCTGCCGCACAATGAACGAATTTGGTTATATCGCCTATTATATTCCTAATATGGCCCAGAGACAATGGTGTAAATGACGAGCGTAAATTCTACCGTAAGTAATTCGTAAAATTCAAAAATCCGGAGGGGATCTTTGGGTAGCGCCACTGTGTTTTGTTATTGGAAACTAGCGTGGAAATTGTATATTAAACATTTGATCTGGTTATTCATTTTATTCGAACAAATCGGATAGAAATAAAATTTAAATGATATTGTAAGTTGAATTTAATAAAATTTGAATAGCAAGTCGAAATGAAGTAAGGAGCAAGTGAAACAAAAGGAAGACAACTGAAGAATAAATTTGGAGTACAAGGGCTAGAAAGTTTGGAAAATTGAAGGAAATAATTAAAGTTTAAGTCAAGTTTGCATAAAGACAAAATTGTATATTTGCGGAAAGATAAATTGAGAGGATAGTTTCATTAATTGAATTTGTCAAGCGGAAGAGAAAAATTTACATTTAAATAAAATCTCAAATATTATCGGAGGATACTTAACAATATATCAGAGAGGTGGGAGTGGAGGGTGTATGCCTTTGCGAGAAAATACCATACTTGAACCTTTTAATGGTTCTTATAATTTTCTTAGTATATTTAATTTTATTTAGGTATTTTATAATTTATGCAATTCCGGGATTACAACTGCTATTTTAATCCATTTTTAAAAGTTTTAATCTCAAGGGATTTAAAATGTATTTAAATCCCAATTTAATGTTTAAATTAACTCGACTTCGTCTCACTCAGAATCTCAAAAATTTCCCACTCAGGATTAATAATGTACTTAAGACCTTTGTCATATAATATACCATTATGTTAATTTTTAATTTTAGGCTTCTGTACAAAGTATAACAAGAAGCCTTATGATCTGGCTCCGTGTCTGTCCGTCCGTCTGTCCGTCCGTCCGCATAATTCAAAATCATACAGAGCGTTTCAAATCGTGTTGGAAATACTCTGTGTGTATAGAGGTCTAAGAACTGGGTAGCCAGTGCGCTACATTTATTTAATTATAAACAGCTGCGTGATATCCTTGCCTATAATTAAAAAAAATTCTTTGTCAGTCTTCCGCTTCAAATTAATTATTTCCTTGTAATGCCCCACAATATCAATACCAATTTTTATTTTGACAAATAAATTAAATAGATTTACCAAGCCGCAAGAAAATTCAAAAGTTATCGTGATAAAATTTTCAATTCTGGAATAATTTTTTGAACCCATTTGGATCGTCACATCTGTACAAATTCGAATTCTTGGCACTCACAAAATCTCACTAGACAATTTTCTAAAAAATAAACCTTTCTATTTGTGCTCTGACATATTTTTCTTTTTATTGTATGCTACGAGTTAAGAAGCAAAATTTTTATTTTATCATAAATTCGACTGGCTTGTTTTCGTGAACATACTGTCGTCGTTTTTTCAATTTAATATTATTACTTCTAGTCATAGGCGTACCAAACCTTTTAACATAAAAAGTCTTTACAAAAAAACATCGCATCAACATGAATGGCAAACTTAACGAAAAGAATCAGTTTGTTAATAAAACTAAAAACGTGCATCCAGTATGTAGGAAAACTGGTTGAGAGACACGTTATATTATACGAATACTGCTCTTGCATACAGAAATATGCAAGTATGCATTGTGTATGCAAGAGTGGTATTTTGGTTATATATTATTTTGTGTTTCATGAATTGAATTTATAACTTGTTGAAAATATAAGAATAATTTTATTATTATTGTGTTTCTTTGATAAGAAGCTTTGCATCATTTTATTTTCGCCGACTACGAAATGAAATCCATAATAGTTTTTGTAGGTCACCTTAAGCCGCACAACCTTGACAGCCATCCCCTAGAAGGTCAGCAGGCGAATTAAGAAATACTTTAAATTTTATCGATTGCTACCAGATGACCATGAAAAAAAAACTAGGCTGAGGTTAATCAGATGTAAAGTTTTCCACCGATCGCCAAATTATTTTTGGGTGTACAAAATGCTGAGATGTTTGTCAAGTTCAATTATGACGACTTTTATGCGTTGTTCAAGTGTGTAACGGTCCATAATAAAACTTACTGGCTTCTATGAGAACGTCCTGAAAATTAAATTGAATCAATGACCCTTGATTTATTAAAATTTGTATAATAACTAGATTTCCACTCTGTACTCCTTGAAATTCCATTTCTATTTATATCGAAGTGAAAGTAACCTAAAATACTGAACCAAATCAATACTAATGCATTAATAATAACACGTAGAACGTAAAAGTTGAGTAAGGCTTTAACGACCAACTTTTTATTAACTTTTATAAAAGAAAACTCAAACTAATTGATTCGACTGTTGTGGCGTGTTACGAAACGTCACGTCAAAGTAAACGATCAACTAACAACCTCGAAAACCACTATATTTCTAAAGCCATCACTTTTTTGGGAAAAACAAAAATTCTTGTATCGCCACACCCCGGGAAACACTAAATCAAAGTTATTGAAAATTTATTATTATTAAGAAAAACTGCAAATATTACGTGCCTGTTTACGTTTGTAGGTGAAAACTTGAGTCATATATTTTTTGCGTTGAAATATTTATTTTAGTTCAAAAGTAGGAAAAGAAAATTGTATGCGTATCTGGTGGGAAAGAAAAATAGGCGGGCGTGTGCACACTATAAATTGCACCAACTTGAATGCTGAACGTAAATTGGGGGCGCTTTTTCAGACAACAATGAGAAATTTTATAACCCTTAATACAAAAATTTACGGTGTTTACTTTTTCCTTGGGAAAACTTTCCCGAATTACGATGCATCCTTCATCAATTAAGGGTCAAAAATTTCGAAGGTTACAATTCAGTACTACACGTTGACCTATTTTAATCAAAATTTAATCGATAATTCAGTCTACTCGTATGTAAATCTTCCGATAACGTAAATATAGACTTCTAATTTTAAACTTAGATAATGAATAATTAAATAAAATTGGTAGTACTAAAGAGTTTTCCGATCGGGAAGTGGAAGCTCTCTGAAATATTAAATAATAATTGTTTCCTTTTTTTTCCGACGTTAAAAAAAGCTTTGCAATTAGTAAATTACAAAATGTTGAAACTTATTCCAGAGAAGTTCATAAATAATATAAAAGGTACCTTACATAGCTTAGACGATGAAATAAATTTAATATGATTTATGTGGCACAATTTGCGGAAGGTAATGGAAATTTCAATGAACATAACGCGGAATTGTATTTTTCTTTATTTAAAAACCGCAGGTTTTTCAAAAGTTATTTCATAATTATTAAATATCATTATACCTACTAGAAATGTAGACTATGGGACGTCCGGTTAATCTCACTCAGGGGATTGCAGCCATACCTCAAGGTCATAGTTGTCCCACCTCCCGAATGCAAGTCTTCGAGATATCGACGAAATCCATTCTATTGATTTGCCATGTATAAAGCTAAGAGTTTTCTAATCGCTATAAAGCGATTGAAAGGGGCTTAATCGTAAAAAGCGATTGGTTTACGATGAACTAATAACTTTTAATCGATTTAATAATTATTATATAATATTTTACAAATTTACAAATATAAATTTAATATTTATTAGTCGCCCATTCCGTCTGTTTTATGCTTCACCTATTACGGGACGTAATTTACAGGCGTGTTATGAACTTTTAATTTTATAGGTATGCTCGTATAGTATATAGTTTTATGAATGTGTTCGGGTAACCAAATACTAAACAACAGCGGCATTTCAAAAATTTATAAATTTTGAATTTCGTTGACCTTCCGTTATAATTGAAATCACATAAAAATAAATAGTTCAATGCGAGGTCAATAAGACTATTTATTATTTAGTTCGACATTTCCGTTCCTTTTATTGACCCATTACCAAGACTACAAAATTTAACGAAAGGTATTTCTTAAACGGATCTTATATTAGATCATTTAATGGAATCAATGATTTCTTCTGAAGTTAATGATGCAATTCCTGAAAAACTGTTATATTTATATACTGAAAATATATTATCGATTTAAAAATGGTATTAGACTAATTATTAAAACAAAATAATATAAATAAATACTTCAACTGCAAGTTTAGTAATTTCACTAACAATTTAAATTATTTGATCGTTTTTATTCTAAAAATTAATTTTAACACCGCAGAATAAAAATCTCTGATAGAAGATTCCCAAAATACCATAACTATATTTTGAAGAGGAACATCACTACATTTTAATTGTTAAGCATATTTTTTAAATACGTGCTTAATCGATGTTTCTTGCGGTATAATAAAAAATATTAACCCCTCAAAATGTCACCAATTTGATAAATAAAAAGATTGAAATTGAGCTATTCGGTCAATTAATCGATTTTTGAAGTACATAAACTTTCAAAGTAACATTTATTATAAAAGCATCTACAGTCAGTACCGTCTTCTGAGGAAACGTTATGGAGTTGTGTATGCATTTAAAATCACAGTAAATAAACTATTTTTTGGTTTTAAGTCAGAAGAAATTAATACACCAATTAAATTCGGATACGTGAGCTGGAACCCACATAGTTTATCTACTAATCGCACGTATAAATAAAACCTTTTCACTCTTTTTATTGTTTATTATTTTTCCCGGCCAGTTGTAATCCTTCTCAATATTGATAGGACGATTTGTAAAAAGTTTTTCTTTCTAATACCCCCCCATAAGAAAAAATCGGGTGCCGCTAAATCTGGCGACCTGGAAAGGGTTAAATTTACAATATTACAAAACACATTTTTAAGTATTATTATTTTCTCACCTTCTAAACAGCGGAGCTGCATTCACAATGCAATTTACAAAAATAACTAAATGTTGGTTTAAAAAGCTGCTTGAGATTTGCTAAGTTAAAAATGACTGTATACTTGTTAGTTTTCAATTGCATTTTCTATTGCGAAGTGAGTGAAATGGAAGAACAATATACATATAGTGAAAACAATTTATACAACAATGTTTATTCAAGTCAACAGTGGTAAAATTAATTAGATAGGTACGTCATATTGGTCGAAACCGACCCACAAATTGTTTGCCTCCATATTATTACGATATATGACTTTTAATCTCGAGTGTGTTTTTAGCCCGTCGCCGAAGGCGAAAGGCTTAAAAAATGAGAGATTAAAAGTAACTTCAAGCTCGAGTTTTATATAGTATTTAGTGAAACGGAGAGAGTGAAACAACAGTAATCCTAAAAAAAATATTTCCGGAACTAAAGCTTATGAAATTTGGAAATATTTTATTAGATTATTTCCGGTTAATTTTAGGAGTAAAAGTGCATATTATAAATATTGAAATAACTAATTAATAACATTTTAAATGCCATAAAATTCGCTTTAATTTAGCTCTTTAATTCAGGTTTTCACGTCTTGTAACTGTGGACATGTACATTTGTTGGTATATTGTTTAGTGAATTTTCCACATTTTGGAATCCGCCTGCTTTCTCAAAACCTATTAAATATTGCGTATCCATAAGTAACCGTCTGGTAACCGCTCAAATTGTCAGGTTACCAAAATAACGATTTGTTACCATAGCAATGGTTAAAGTTTCTACATATAACCTAGACCTCATAATGCCGGTGAATCTGGAGGATATAGAATACCCCCGTAAATGTTATTTTTCATAAGGATTCTAGTTTTATTGTTCATTGTATCGTAGTTTCTGTTGCAATTTTCGCTTTGCATTGTTTTCAAGATATCTTCTCTTGGTTACCGCGTACTGAGAGATATAATGTTATAAATTTCCCCCCCCAAATTTTATACCTACCTGGGGGGTATTCCATACCCCCCAGACCCCCCGGTCAATAACACCATGGTTTACAGGCAGATAGTTTCTATACTATCTGGAATTTATATTTCATAGATCCGTTCTTCTAGAAGTACACTGGGGGGTATGAAATACCCCCCAGGCACAACTATTTTACAAAGTTATTCGAGTGCTACTTTTCTTCGTAGTTTCTGTTGAATTTTAACTTCACGTTGTTTTCAAGATATCGTCTCTTAATCATCCGATATTGAGAGATATAAAGTTATAATTTTTTTCCCACAGTTTATGCCTACCTGAGGGGTATTCCATACCCCCCAGATCCCCCGGTCAATAACACCATAGTTTATAGGTAGGTAGTTTCTGTACTATCGTGAATTTATATTGCATAGATCCGTTCTTCTAGAAGTTGACCGGTGGTCTGGAGGGTATGGAATACCCCCCAGGCATAAATATTAATTTTACATAGTTATTCGAGTGTTACTGTTCTTCGTAGTTTCTGTTGAATTTTAACTTCGCGTTGTTTTCAAGATATCTTCTCTTAATCATCCGATACTGAGATATATAAAGTTATAAATTTCCCCCCCACAGTTTATGCCTACCTGGAGGGTATTCCATACCCCCAGACCCCCCGGTCAATAACACCATGGTTTACAAGTAGGTAGTTTCTGTAATATTGTGAATTTATATTGCAAAGATTTGATCTTCTAAAAGTAATCCCCTTAGACCAGGAAGTTTGGAGGTCTGGGGGGTATGAAATATCCTCCAGATAAAATGTTACCATTCTTCGCAGTTTATGTTGCAATTTTCACTTTGTATTGTGTTCAAGAATATTTCTCTTGATCACCCGATATGGGTGGTATAAGGTTATAAATTTTTTTTCTATAATTTCTACGCACCTAGGGTTATTCTATACCACAGCAGTGGCGGCTCGTGGTTTGCTGTAATGGACTGGGAGCTGGGGGGGGGGGGGCAACTACAAGTTTAATTTTTCTCTTTTTAGTAATGTGTTTTAAATCCGTGCCCCCGTTTTAATAATTAAGAAGCGATGTCGGATTGTCCAATATTCAGCAGCGTTATTACCATGGTGCAAGAGGTGCGACTTACACCCTACACATAAATGAAACGTGACCGAAATACAATAGAATTATCCTTATTATCCGAAGTAATGTGGGTAGGAGATAGCTCGGATTACGCAGAAGTTGTGTAAAAATATGTAAATATAAAAATATGTCAGACCGATTGACTAATGCGACAAAATAACTGATAAATTTGCAGATACGATTTTTTATATTAGTAAATATGATTTACGATTATTTTTTATTAGTAATTCAGATTCTATTGTAGTTACAACAAATTTCACAACCGTTTTACGATATTCTAACTTGGTAGAGACATGAGAAAAGTGCACGATAACTCGATTTTCGCTAATATGACAGATACGACCTTTTTGCATAGCACGGAAAAAGTAGTCAAATATACTTGTGTAATTGTCAAATGTAACCCTAACCCACCATAAAACAATTTTGAATTTTTTCATATAGTCTAACCGCCACCATAACCTTCTAATTATGCGAGTGCCATAATTGTGCGGCATGAAGGCCTCACTGAAACTCTTTCAGATCTTTAATTATTAAATTTACTGATCGGACTAATCAGTTACGAACTCATAAATGAACAAAACTGGAATTTCATTTTACAACTGGAATATTACTAAATTTCAACTGTGTGATTGCCATGGTTGTGCAACATAAAGGGCCGCAAGGTCCAACAATTTAAAGGCGAGGAGTCTCCTTTACCACCATTGATTGTACGGCTGCTTACAGAGTCTAGCGAAAATTCTTTGTATTACTTTGTAAATTTTCGCTTGGAGAAAACACATATTTACTAAGAGAGAGCAGTTTGGACTGAAGATTAGACAGCTGTAAAATTCTTATATACAAAGTTGTAATAAAACCTATTTTGATCTATGGCATTCAGCTGTGGGAACAGCTAATATGACAAACATCCAAATACTACAAAGATTTTAAATCAAAGTGCTTCGAATTATTGTTAATGCCATATGGTATGTGTCAAATAAGGTGCTTCGACGTGACCTATAAATTACACCAGTGCAAGAAGAAATTAAAAACTTCTTTCGTAAATACAAAAATAGAATCGAAACTCATCCAAACAACCTGGCAAATAAGTTGCTGAACCAAACACAAGAAGTTAGAAGACTAAAGAGCTATAAAACCACAGATCTGGCAAAGCCATTTACTTGATGAACTTTCCCAGTGATTGTTTTTCTTTTATTGTTTATTTATATCTATATTAAAATAACTTCGGTTTCAATGGAATGTTTTCAACATGTTATTAATGATAGCCATATAAATAATTTACCTATTGTTTTTTTTATTGAACAGATTGTAAATTTAATTATGACTTTGTAAGTATTACTTTGAAAAACTTCCCGATCTCTGCAGCCACAAACGTTTCAAAATTTGATTTTTATTAGCAACTCGCGATTTTTGCAAAATTTAGCGAAAAAAAAAATACAATTTACTCGTACCTAGTATGTTTTAATTTATTTAAAATTATTTTTTTATAATTATTTTTAATTAGTTGTTTCCGATTTTGAATAGCTGGGCTTGAATTCTGAATTTAGTTGGCATCCAAAACGGGATCCAGATTGTGCTTGCTTTGTTTATGCGTCCTAAAGGCCGAACTAAAGGTAGATTAACGAATCTATTTAGCGATAGACAGAAAATATCTACTATAATTTTTCTGACTTCGTTTTCATTTTTATATTAAACTAAAATTTAAAAATTGACTAGCTAAATAAACATTTTTTCACAATCTCTCAAAAAAATTTGATTTGTAATGTTTACTCGTTGTTAATTTACTTTAATTTACTTACTGCTTGGATTTATATGTATTGCATGTAAATATAATTCCTAGTTTCTACATATTCTATTAGATTAGCATTGATTCAGAATTATATGAGCATTATTATTTATTATTAACGAAATCACCTTGCATAGCATCTTGAATTCGTGCGCTAAATCAGGTAGCGTAAAATAAACTTGCAGCTGAGCATCGGCGTCATAACATACGCTTTGTTTCTTCTGATTAGGGGACGGATGGATTTAATCAATGTGATTTTGCGAATCTACTAACTTAAGGGCGGAGGGGTGGTTAACTAACCTGATCAATGAGGAAAACGTCAGTCTCATCTCAAGTCTCATGCAAGCCTAAATTTCTTAAACATTTTTGATCATCATTGGTCAGCATTTAGAACACTGCATTTCGTTAAATGTTCGCGTTTATTCTAACGGTTATTGATTCAAGTTTCTTTGGAAGTAAATAAAAATACTGTAAATTTATGTTTTATTTCAATTTTGTGCCTTCCCATCGAAACAACGCACGAGCCACCACTGCATTTTTATTTGATGGTGATTTTGGTAACAATTTATATTGTTTTGATTTGATAAGGTAAATTTTGATATCTGATTTGGTTTGTTTTCCCGGTTTTAACACGGTTTAACTGTTCGTATAACAGGCTTTTCTTGGTGAGGGTAAGCAAAGAGGATGCATATATAGAGGGCCAACTACATGTTAAAAAATTGACATAAATATTTTGAACACTTTTCAGTTCGATAGATGGCTTTTACACGCCGCCTGGTGGACAGGGTTATCTCTATGTTATTGTTATGTGATTATCAGCTACTGTAAAGTTTAGCAAAACAATAACTTAATGATAACCCTGTCACCACATGGCGTGAAAAAGCCATCTATCAAACTGAAAATGTACGAAAGATTTTTGACAGGTAGTTCTTTCTAATTTCTCGAGTTTATTGTAAGAATTTGAATTAGCTAACTCGAGAGCTATTAAAATAGTGAAATTTCGAAATTCAGAGCTCAAAGCGCAACCAATCGTAGGGAATAAAAATTGTATGACTGCATTTTAAGTACCTATTTTCCAACATTATCCATTTAATCCTTGTATGAATCTTTACAATTTTGCATTATTCGACGAAGGGAAACTTTGTTGTACTCCAGTACCATTTGACAGGTGTTATGAATAATTGTTATGTTTTCTTTTCATTCGCATTTATAACAATCTGTTTATATATGCACATAAGTATTTATTGTTAACTAATTCATTAATTATTAGTTTGTTGTTCCGTTCCCTGTTTTTCTTTTTATTCTTCTGCTTTATCATAATAAATATAACCGAATTTGTGCTTTAATGTGTTTATTAAGTCAACTAGGTATAGATTTTGTTCACATTCTGCTTCGAATGGTAGTACATTTTTTGTTTTTTTACAATGTTGGAGCAAAATCGGTACCCCAATATCGCGAATAGAACCTGAAGTGTACTACGGCGGTTTAATTTACAATATGGTTGTTTTATTGACGATCATGAGTTTATGATGAGGTTGCATCGACTATTCCCAATTTAAAGATGTAATAGAATAATGAATTTTAAATTTGCTTTTGTGCACAACATGCAGGGTCATATTTCCACTTGCAATGGTTTCTTCCCATATAACTTTTTAAAATTTCCTTCAACGGTCATTTTAGAACGAATTATTTTCACAAATAAATTTAGACTCACTTCGTTTATACGTACATTATTATTAAAGTAACAAATGGTTTCTCGCCATTACGAATTGTATGATTCTTCAATTTGTTCTTTACGCATTGATAATCATAAATTTTACAATATACCGGTTCAACGCGACGATAAGTTAATAAATTCGTTTTTAAAATCGCTTTATAATGCATATTGATTTCACATATTTCACATGCAAAACATGGTTTTTCGCCGGTAAGAAGTCTTAAATCATATCTTCCATTTTTCTTTTTTTAACATTTTTAAATTGCTATTTAAATAATAATGCAAAAGAGTGCTTCTGTAAACTGGGGCCCACAGAGCTATTTTCCAGAATTTTCTAATAATATACTATTAATATAAATTTTCATTAGAAAATTAAAACATAAACTCAATGGGGGTTCCCACAATATCTTATACATTCAAGGCCTTACAGGCCAACAGCCTTTAGAACTTAAGTTCCCAAGTTAATAAATTTATTTTGAAGTAGAGATGAAGTTCTGATATTGAAGTTATTAATTTTCAATATGAAAGTGTTGTACAAGGTGTAACAAAAGCTGTAGCTTATAAAACTCTTCAATTTACGCCAAGTCACTGTAATTTGATGGTTAAATAAACCTGGGAATTGATTTTTGCATTACACGTGTTATGAACGAATACGTTCTCGACGTTACAAACGGAGCGTGCTAAATTTTAATACTTGTACTACCAAAACGTTTAAATTACAAGCTTGTGACGTCACCAACGTACACGTTTATGTGTACATTTTAGTAGTATGGAAATTACTAAATATGACTATCCAAGATCATTACGTCGTCGTAGATGTTCGAAAGATTTCATCTTACTTAGTCTGTCACATCAAATAATGTCCCCACAAGGAAGAGAACCCCTCTTCTACTAAAACGTCATCGTGTAACTCCTACTAACGTTGATGTACGACCCATTAACTCTGCATTTGCAAATTACACATGATGAATCTCTCTGACATTTAAATTTCAGCAGGTTAGTGACTTCTTTACAGTCTTCATTAGTAAACTAAAACTAACGCATAACTTAAAGCTAAACAATTTTCTACAAGTTACAAGAGTCAGGGCAGGGCGGTCGATGAAACTTGAAATGTTGTTGTGACGTGAAAAATATGTTGACTTTTAGTTTATGTAAAGGTAAACGTCGATCACGTCACTCGTTTGTCAAATCATGATTGAAGTATAAATGTTTACAAATCGCTCACAATTTCATATTTCAATTTTAAATTTCATAGAATTTTTTCAAGTACTTACACATTGTAAATATTTAACACGTGTCAAAATACAAAATCTCTGTATCCTCCGTCATATTATACAGGTATTATCTGTTGAGTGGAAATGCAACAAAAAAGAAAATAAAAAATTTTTGTGGGAAATTTCAATCTCTTTCGTTTTGTACAGTATACTGTGGAAATATTTGTTGGGCGCCAGGTGACTCAATAAAACAAAGGAGAAAGCAACCTCCACAAAAAAAATTACCCACAAAAGGTACATTGTTTAGAAAATATGCAGAAATAAAGAACTGTCAATACAAATATGATATCGGGGCTCTTGTGGGATATATGGGATCCGTTTTATATTGAAGGCCTGAAGCTTATATAAGCTTCATTAGCTTCTAGATAGATTCGCTAATGTAAATATCCATAATTCTAAATTAAAAACATAATTAAATTCAGTTGACTGACGGTCTTCCATAAAAATAAACTTCTGCATAACTTTCGTCAAAATTGATTAATGTATGCATCAGATTTAAGTTCATAGACATCATATGCACAGCTAAATCGATAATATAGTATAATATACCACACCGTTACGGATCTAATGAAAACCCATGCTCCAATTCTGCAGCCGAGATTAAAGTTGTTCCATTAATTAACAATAATAATAATTATGAAACTAATCAAGACTGTTGCATAATTTTCAAACAAATATTTGATTGGTTTGAATGGGAAAGAGTAAGCAGCTTGTTCCAATTTTTAACCAAAATGTAATAGGTTCAAAGCCGAGCCACAGGCGAGGCCTGAAAGTCGTCGAGTTCATTTTTCGGGCTGTATTACCTACAATATTTTTAATGTAGTTATCAACCACTATAAGAAGTTTACTTCGTTTATTATTAAATTTAAATGATACAATATGTAATTAAATCGTTATTGTTATATTATATACATTAATAAACGTCTGAGCAGCAACGTAGCGTAATGCAAATGTCCGTGGTTATAATATTACGGAACGTCAAGCAAGGTTGCTAGCGGTATGCACTTGGTTGGAGCCTATTTAAATAACGCCGCTTTTTTTCTGCTCCCCTGCAAACCCACATTTGGCTATCTTATCATGATAGGACATGGCTTTAACCCTCCCCTCAATAGGGAATATGCTTAAAGTTCACGAGGGACGGACGAGAGTTGTTTGTAAAAGCAGCTTTCGGGCTAGAGACGAAATGAAAATAAACTGCTAATAGAGATCTGCAACGCCCATTCGTTCATCAGAAAGCGCTGAAACCCTGTAATTCAGAAAACTGAAATTTTACGTAGTACTTTTTGCTTAGGTGTAGTTAAGATCAGGTATGAAGGGAAATCGTGGAATTTTACTTCTAACTTGACTTTGTAAATACTTGAAAACTTGGTTCTGTTTCAAAGGGCCGCATTATTTCATCCATAGCAAGTTAAACAAAAGGTGAACAAGCCCAAAAATTACGGCATACACTTATATTGCGTATAGAATAATTCAATGAACAGTCCTTGCAATAAAAACCTCCCAACAGCCTTGGCAATCACGCATTAGTTGGTTAAAGGTGGCCGAATGCTGAACTACTGCTTGGTAAGTCGATAACGGTGACTATTGCCACAAATCGTGATCCACCAAGTGATGCCGAAAGATAAAAAATAGGGCGTAATTCTGTTGAGCGAGGTCGAGGACAGAACGGTTACAACCGCCATAAGTGAACTCATTTGTATAATAAAGCCGACCACTATGACCTTAATTAATTTGTTAGCAGACGGATGAATTCCAATGTGCGTTAATTATTCACGTGTTACCTAAATCCTATAGAATAACACAGAGGACCAAACAATAATAATTGTTTCCCACACTCCGCGGTATGAAACGTGCAGTTATTTTAACCTTCCAGGTGGTCTGGAAGTGGTCGCAAATTTTTTGTAACGTGGTTTTATATTATAAACAATAATTTAAAAACAAACCGAACCATTTTATACTCCAGTGTGAAGTCATTATGAGATAAATTCATGCAATTTTATTATTATGTTTCGAATAAATTGTTTTACGAGCTAAATTGATAAAGTTTATATCAAATAAAAGCACTTGATCGTGGGATTATTTAATTCTATAATAATACGAGTATTGCCAATAAGTATTAAATATCGTAATCTTCCGAGCAAGTGCTTTTATGTCAAATAAACCTTATAACTTTATTAACATCGCAATTCCTCTGGGAGCAACTATAGTCTAAAGTTATAGTCACATTCTCTCTAAGTGCGGCCTTCGGGCCGCACAACCACGGTAATAAGGTAACGTAATATGTAAAAAATATATATAAATTTATGTTTTAATTTTTTGAGGAGTTAAAGATAAACTATATAGTTTATACGAAAATAATTATAATGTTAATAACATTTATAATTAGGTTATATTATGCAATGCAAGAGATAGAAAATACCATCGGTGTTTATTAATTAATTAAAACTAATTACCTAATAATAACGAGAAATTCTATATGGCATCAATTTTAAATTACTATTTATTTTAAAATTAATACTAAAATGTTGCTTGTAGTATAATAAATGTACATCAGTGTAATATGGTATATTATTTTTTGTTAACAACAAAATCTTTTCCCCTGGGCTCCATATATTACTTTTTGTTTATCAAATAATAACATAGCTTAATTTACGTTTCTCATTTCTAGCTACCGTACAACAGACTAGAAAGTTTTAATAATGATGTTTGCCGTAACAAAGTTCTGTTACTTGTAAGAAATGAAGTGAAATGTGTTTGTAATGGTCTGTAATTGATTACAGTAGAACCCCGATTATCAGAGCTAATGTGGAGAACGACTACATTGGATAATGAAAAACTTGGATTTTCGTGTCTCGAATACCACGAAAGATTGTTTTCTAAGGTTCAAACCGGTTAACGCGAAAGATAAAATCTTTACACTTAATTTAAAGTAATATTAGAATAGAAAATGCTTACCTGTAGATCATAAGTTTAGAGACCGTGGGGTTAGGGGGTAAAATTTCCCCCCGCTACGCATGAATTGTAGTACAAAAATTTGAAACTTTAGACTATCAGGCGATCAAGCGAAAAAATCTTGACTAAAATTGCAACTAAAATTAAGAGGAACGGTAAATCTCGAATGCTTATAAAAAATTACTGTTGTACCTGGGGGGTATTCCATACCCTCCAGACCCCCCCCGGTCCAGTGATCTGTTTCCATCGGTATTTATCTGAATGACCTGGCATCAAATATTATTGCTTTTTTAATATTTCAGTATCATAAGTCCATCTATTTATTTTTGTTTAAAAAGCTAAATTAATCCGTTAATCCATCTCCCTCCAGTGCGGCCTTCAGGCCGCACAACCATGATAATCGCTTTCTAATTATCATCGATTATAGAAACGGTATAATATAATAGCAACAATTCACCTAAACATATATTTTTATATCATCATAACTATGACGCTAACTTATCCTATTTTCACTGGTGCGGCCTTTAGGCCTTACTATTATAAAATAATATGCAATATAAAATTTCATTAGATTTAATATTGAAATTAACTTAATTCTCTATTGCATGAAGTGATTTTTTTTACTATTTTCGGATTATTTACAACAATAAAATAAACAGGCTTACAGGAATATTGAAGGCCAGCCTATCCAGCTACCCAAGATGTAAAAGACAATGCACAGAGAACTAATTAAATAAATGAGTTAAAAAGATTAGGCCCCTCAGTATCAGATGATCAAGTGAAGAAATATTGATAAAAATGGAAAGTGAAAATTTCGACTAAAATTATGAAGAACGGAAAATCTTTAATGCTTCTGAAAAATTTACAGGTGTACCTGAGGGGTATTCCATACTCCCAGACCCCCCGGTCTATTAGCCTGTTTCGAACAGTTTTTATCCGAATGATGTGGTTTTAAAATATATTGTTTAATTTATATATTTCAGTTTCATAGATCTATCTATTCATCTGCGTGTTTATAAAGTTAAATTGATACGTAAATCCGCCCCCCTGTAGTGCGGCTCTTAGGCCATACAACCACCATAAACACGTTCTAATCATTACTATAATTATTGAAACGGTATAATATATTGTGGTATTTTTTATGACGACCTAGCTATTCACAATTAAACCCCATGGTTTTTGGATATTTTATATCCAATTCCATTAAAAATTTCATCCATTATATAATAATTATCATCATTTTCCCATTATTCATAATTCATGAAAATGTTCATCCATTCATTAATATCATTTCCCCCCTATACATAATTCATTAAATTCTTCATTATCTAAATTATCATCATATTTTACTGTCCTAATCAAACTCCAAATATTTTTCGATCATTAATTATTTATTTTCAATTCATTTGCATGCAATCAAATTTTGACCCATTTATGACCCAAATTTCATTATCCAATCATTTGATCGTTTTATTCTTCTTCAACCCCCTAGATTTTATTTTTTTATATCTCAGCTTCTTAAACATTCATTTTCTAACTGGTCTTTTTTTAAATCGTATTTTTTCGCATTTTTAATTAGTAATTTTACATTTAATTACATTTTTGATTCAAAATTTTTAAATCTTAATTTCTTTAATTGTGGTTTTTGCAATTTTAAAATTTTGTCTTTTGAAATTTTCCTGCTTGTTTAAAATTTGAACTCTCACATTTAAATATTTTGTTAGAATTAATTGTAATTATTTTAATTTTATTTACACCCTTATTGATTTTTAAATTTTTCTGTTTCTTTTTGTTTTTATTATTATTATTAAAACCACGAATTTTAGAATTTCTCGAAGTTATATTATTTTTTTAATGTTCTTACACCTCGAGCGTTTTGTTTTCTACTTTTAGCAGATTTCGTTTTATTAAAATTTTTATAATTTTCGATTTTTTTCTTTGGTTCGTTTTCATCAATTTCATCAATATCCAATTTTATTTCCTCTCGTATCCCTATTTTGTACCTTCATCCAAATTTTCCATTTTTTCAGAAATTTATTCTGAGATGCATATGTGCTGAGTTGTTATTTCTTTCCCCAACGTTTTTTCAGTCTTTTTTATATCTGCTTTTAATATTTCGATCATATTTTCTTTTGCATTTTTGTTCAACTTTTTATCCATTTTCTTCAATTTGATGTAACATTTTCATGATCATGGTCATGTCAACAATAAAAACGTTTTCTTAACCTTCTCTATTGTAATTCATCGTGGAAAGAATTGCTCAAATATGCAATCACTTTTAAAACTCTAGCAGTAATCACCGATAACTCAATCGCTCTGCAACTGCACACAAATTTTATTTTTGTCCATATCGAAATGTGATTATCAATTTTCCTCATAATTTTCTTTCTTATCAATATGTAAATATTTAATTTTAAATTCAACAATTATTTTATTAATTTTGTAATACCAAAATTTTACTTTGATCTCAGGGTAGTTTCGTGGTGTTTTCGAGCCTCAACGTTGTGGCGCCATTGTAGCTTTTTACCGTTATTCATGAAATATGCCACACGTTTTAGTAATTAAGCCGCACGTTGGGCGTCATTTTAGCTGTGGTGCTTTTTTATGACGACCAAGCTGTTTAAAATTAAACCCCGTGGTTTTCGGACATTTTATATCCAATTCTATTAAAAATATCATCCACTATCATTGACCCATTAATTTCTATCTAAATAATGTTTTTCTTGTAGCAAACACTCATCCACAAATTTCAATCAAACGCACCTTTTCTCAAGTGTTAAATTTACTTTATTTATTATAAATTTACTTATATCAATAATCATTTTCAAAAATTATAAAAATTGTCTAAGCAACTAAGAGTCTTTTCGCGACCCACGTCTATCTCGGAACACTTCATGTGTTCTCACGAGTGCGGCCTTTAGGCCGCACAACTAAGCCAATCACATTATAGTTATAAAATTATATTTAATACAATATTTCATTACATGTAAATATTGAAATTAACTTAAACCTCTATTGCACGAATTAAGTATGTACTATTTTCTAGTTATTCACAACAATAAAATAAACAGGGTTACTGACATATTGAATGCTATCCTATCAAGCTACCTAAGATATAGAAAGCAATGTTCTGAAAATTTATTAAATAAATCAGTTAAAATATAGGTCTTAACCCTATATTAGAAGGAAGAAGATCAGATCAACTTAATAATAGTGCAGAAAATGTCTACTTGTAGACCATAGGCTTAAATACGGAGGGGGGAATACCCCCCCCCCCAGTTACGAATAAATTGTAGTACAAAAATTTAGAACCTTACGCTCCTCAAGACACCAAGAAAAAAATGCTAAGCGAAGATTGCGGACTGAAATTGAATGCGTCTGAATGATGCAGTTGTTGTACCTGGGGGGTATTCCATACCCCCCAGACCCCTCTGTCCAGTGGTCTGTTTCGATACGTAGGGACTTTTGAAAGTTTTTAACATACCTGAAAGGCCTGGCATCAAAATTTATGCGCGATTTGAGTTAATAATACCTCAGTTTCATAGATGTATCTAATTACCTGTGGAAATTTTGAAACATTAATCAGTCTCCCTGCAGTGCGGCCTTCTGGCCGCACAAGCGCGATGATAATCACGTTCTAATTTCTAATATCTATCAACATAATTATAACACTAACTTGATCCGTTCTCACCAAGGAAATAACGTTATAGTTATAAAATAATATATTTAATACAAACTTTTACTAGAGAAATATTGAAATTAGCTTACCCACTAATTGAGCTAATTAAGATTTTAATAATATTTCTAGTACTTGTAAACCATAGTCTTAGCGACCAGGGGGTATGGTATTCCGTCCAATTACGGATAAATTCTAGTAAAAAATTTAAAACCATAATATGCCCTCCAACATCAGGCAATCAACTGAAGAAATCTTGATATCAATGAAAAGCAAAGATAGTAAGAGATATTACTAAGAGCTGTAACTCACGAAGGCTTCTGAAAAATTACAGCCCCCAGGTAAGAACTTTTGAATATATCCTAATGACCCGGCAACAAAATATATTAGTGTTTTTTAAATTATAGATCCCAGTTCGTGCAATCATTAGGGGTTAGATGAAGTGAATTTAAATTGCTGCATCGAATGACACGGAAGATTGCTTTGACGTAGAATATTGTATAATCGGGTGGGAAGAGCACAGAGAGAAAATAATTTGCGGAAAATACATACATAACCCCTCCCCCTTTGGGTTGACGATGGTCGTGGCTTTGAAATTTTTGAAGAA
The DNA here is from genome assembly GCA_932274525.1 of Podabrus alpinus. NCBI lineage: Eukaryota > Metazoa > Arthropoda > Insecta > Coleoptera > Cantharidae > Podabrus > Podabrus alpinus. Next base: position 64,811,910 of record OW026456.1, on the reverse strand, counting down.
AAGCATGTACGCAAATGCCTTTCTTAAATAGCTGACAATGCTGGATTAGCATCACCACCTGATCCCTAACATAGCTGGATCTGGATGTGGTGATAAGAAATAAAGAGAGAGAAAGCGGAGAAAATAGGCAAAACTTTGCAAAAGTGGTCAACGTTAAGAGACCGTTGAATTTCCGAATCGGGGGATTAGGCACTGCGATGGTCGTAAATCCGCCAGCTTTCCCTTGTCTTTGGCCAAACTATCTTACTACCTAAAGTGGGCGGGGGTTGCCCTCCTCTTAGGCGGAGGCCGGACCTGCATGCTCGAGTTCCTGAAAATGGTTGGAGGGGAGGGTGTTATTGAAACTCGAAGGTGACAAAAAATAAAAAAACCCCGTGTGGATTCGCCATGTAGAGGCCCCCCCTGCCACCCGGGATCGGGTAATAAAGAACCGCCAAGGACCGTAAAGTCAAAAGGGTTTAATCTAGTCGCAATTTTTATTCTTGAATACTGCAGGAGAGATCGTCAATGAGAGCCCTTGTTTCACTAACCTTTTAATGGGCTTCTACTGTAGCTTTCCATAAAGTACGATATTTACTGAAATATCCCATTTATTTTTTTCGGTGTATACTTATCGAAAATATGAAGTCCTCCTAAAGTATATTTCTGTTCAAATTTATTTCACCGAAAGCTCCAATTCCTATGGGTTCGGATCTACGGATGTTTTATTTAAAAATAATAAGCAACTAACAAGATTTTTTAGCTATAAACCGAATGAAAGTAAACGACCTGAAAAATAACTCGGCTTTACTTAATTTCAAGATGTATTTTACGTAAAAAGTTTACAACAAGAGCATTTGCGTTCCATAAGACGCAATAATATGCAAATTTGCAATTTTGAAGTGAAGTATCTATCAAACTTGTTTAATTTGATATTGAAAAATTTTAATGCAGTTTCGGAGCAATGCAGGTTTTACGATTTAAGTTTTTCACATAAACACACGCAGAAAAAATTAATTTGCATTTGCAATATGGAAATTTCTTGGCAGTATTAGAAATTGAATAAGTGGTACCAAAAATTTCTGAAGTTTATAGTCCACAATTTGTTTTCCTTCCAAAATTTAATTTTTCAAATCACATCTCATTTTTCTTTTTGACAACGGTGATTTGTTCCTTTCAGTTTTTCCAATTTAAAGCCATAAAAGTTTAAAGTTTATTGTCACAAAAATGTCTTCCAGTCCAGCGCAAATATTTTTAAACAATTTTGTGGTGGCGTAAAATATTGTTATAACACAAGATACCACTAATTAGATTATAAAGGAACTTTATCCCTGTTTTAATTCCTTTTTTAATTTTTTCATCCCACGTTCATTTTAATTCGATTACTATCTTAAAGCGCCCAGCTCGTCTTGGAAGGTATGGTGTTGTGATAGTGTAACCAAGTTAAAAATTATTTAACAATATTTACATTTCCAGACGAGATAATGATTTTTCCAAGTTGAAAAGTTCGGAAAAGCTTTTTAAAATTCGTCACTTTTGACAGGTTCGGGGCATCAAAATGTGTAAAGCAATCAAAACTTTTATATTTGAAGTTTTGATACAAATCAAATATTCTTCTGTAAACTTTTTATCTGTATCATAAAAATCAAAAAAGATTTCAACGCCTGACTCGTGCGTAAAAGTGTGATTTTTTATGTATTGTATGCATTTCCTTATTTGTTATCCAAATTTGTACCACCCACTGTTGGTCCGGCGCTGAATCTGCGAGCTTTGGCCCGGCGAGAAAATCAATAGAATTTCGCTTTACCCTCACCGCAGGGTGAAATAACCACAGCCTTCCTAATCCAATGTTCTTCATTCTAGCACTTCAAAACTAGCACACGTCAGTTAACAATGAAATTGGCCTTTGGAATCAATTGTTCGTAATAACAGCAACAATTTGCAATCAGAGTACTCGAGTAACGAGAACGAGAATCGCTGAGAGCTATAAATGCTATAAAAACAAAAACAAAATAGTTCAAGCGATCCTGTATAAGCGTTTAGGTCTAATCTGCAAACAACAGTGTCAACCGTTATCATTTTCATTTTGACGTATATTTTAATTAATCATCACTCTCAAAACTAACTTAGTTGACGTATATTTGAACAATTTTGACGAAACATTAAAAAAATGCGGTACTTCCACATTTGCCCATTGAACAAAAGAACATACAATTTAAATTTTTGTCTGAATTTAAAAATAGTTGACCTACTTTTGTGCAATATCGGAAAAGATTATTTCTTTCACGTACCTACAAAAATAGTGAAAAGCTACGTAGAAAATTTCGTTATGAAGTTTAGCGCCGACACAAATTTAATATTTTATTTCTATGAAACGCAAAAGCGAGTCGAACTCTTAGTTTCGTGTCGATAAAATCGAACTCAAAAATTTAAATAAATAAATAAAGGCTACTTGCTGCCTTGCTGAAAGATTAATAAAGAGTTTATCAAAGGGAGCTTATTGGTAATTTTCTTTCGTTTGTTGTTTGACGTAATTACTACAGAAAAGCTCATTCTGGTGATTGGTGGAAACTATAGGAGTAAAAGCAAACTTAAAAAGCTTTTAAGAGCCTTAAAGTTACTATGTTCTAATTGACAGAATTACAAAGAGACTCTAATAGGGCAATGATACGGGAATATTTAACTTGAGAACTTTTTCATAATTTAATGTTTTCATGAAACTTTACAAACGGCAGCTTTTATTTATTTTGTTCTAATTTTCTTTTGTCTTTTGATCGCGAGTAATTCTTTACTCTTTAGTTCTCTTATTTGGCTTCACATTTTTAGAACCCTTCTGATTTATTTTTAAGAAGATAAAAGTTTTAAGCGCAAACTTCATTATTATTTTTAAAATGTCTGGGTGGCTCACGTTTTCAGGTTAATTGGTTTGGTTTATCGTTTCAATGAAGTTATTATAATAAAACGAATTTCAAACGTCTCTTAAGGTTTTGTTTACATAATCAACGTCCGTCAGTTAAGTCGTACTCTAACTTTTCAATTTTCCGCAATCGTTTCTAAATTAATAAAATGAAATCCCCTTAAATATTATAGCCAAATGATTTTTAAGCGCAAAATGGTGGCCACCTAACCAAAAAAACTGCGTCACCGTTTATCTTTAATCGTTTAAATCTAACCCAATTGTTGATTATTCCCCATACAATGTGGGTAGTCATGAGTCAAAATAAAAATAACGAAATTATAAGGGTGTTTTTTTTCGATGCTATGTTAAATTAAAATTTTATTTTATTTGCAACTTTTATTTCTCTAATTCAAAATCTAATACATGCTTAACTTTGCCTTGTTTCCTTAGGCCCAGTTGTTCAGTATTAGGTTATCTTTTAACCTGAATTATTTTCCATGGAAACAATTCTTGAAACAATCATTTCTATGGAAAATAACCCAGGTTAAAAGATAACCCGAAACGGAACAACTCGGCCTTAGTGTCTTAATTTATTGTGTCCTATCACCCTGTAGGGAATGGACGCGATGAGGATTATTTCAGTTTTAATGACTGGGGTTCTCGACGGGTTCCTCTACTTAATCTTGTTGGCGCATAAATAAACGTTTGAATTTAATTTTTATTAAAAAAAACTTTAATAAGCTCAATAACTATTGAACTTGTAATAAATGAACACTTAATGTAATCTCGAGGCGATGGCTCAGACACGTCTACTCGTGGAGTACCTCGAAGTTTAAATGAATAATAAATGATTGTACAGATAAACAAACTTTGGTAGTTTAGTTATCAAAAGAAAGAAATACGTAACCAAGTATGCAATGCTTCAGGCTGCTGAATATTTGATAAAGTAATTCAGCATGTGTGACCCGGCACACCCCTTTAACATCTTACTATTAAAATGTTATAAAGTTGAAAAATTAAAATTTTATCTTTAATTCTTTACCTATCATCAATTCCTTCCACCGATATTACTTATCTACTTCCAATAATTTAACAACTTTATTTTAACTTGAATTTCTACACTTATCCTTACACGATTAGTCGAGACTTAACACCTGATCTACGATTAAGTCTCCGATTTTCTTAAAATGCTTGCTGTTGCTATAATACAAAGTAAATTTCATTAAACTGATTGGTAAAAATTAGGATTGATTAATCCTCTGACTATTATGCCCGTACTAATAGTCGAGAATTGATCTCGATTCCGGAATTAATTCTAGTTTCTACCAATCAGATCACTGAAATTTATGCCGTATCATAGCAACAGCAGAATTAATTCCGGAATCGAGATCAATTCTCGACTATTAGTACGAGCATAAGTATCGGTATAAATACTTCAACCAACATGTTGACTCTCTGAGGGTTCAAGAGCGAATAAATTATAATACAAATGTTTCGAACCGACTACTGTACAATTTAAAAAAATTTTAAAAGTAGAACTTCCCTATACAAAAGAAAATTTACAAAATAATAATTTCAAACAACTTTTGACAAAAATTACTCGACAATTACGTCGACCCACCCTCGCGACGTGGACGCGCCTGCTGGGAGTTACGTAAGTGAGTTCAGAGAAGTTGTCTCCGATTCTCTTAGATCGGGGTTAATGTTAGCGACAATTCCAGGAATAAAAGCAAGCATTATAACCATTATATTGCACTATTTGTTATGTACTTATACAGAAAATTGCAAATTTCTACGCATTTTCCTCTACAAATCGTTCTTTTAACGACGGTGGTAACGTACCATAATTCTAGATTCTAAAGTAATTTGAATTGAAATTTCTAGAAAGCATTTAATGGCTTAAAAATCAATAGCTGGGATGCCACTAACGCTTTAAGAGGTACATTTCGTCTTCCCCCCCCCCTCAATTGCTAATTTTTAAATAAAACGTTTAAGCTCCCATAAGGGAGCTTCAGAACAATTTTGAGAGGGGGTGTAGAAATGCTTTTTTTAAGATGTGATTTTTTTAATACATTAAATGCAAATCGATCGAGAATCGTTTCAGCTCCAATTAGCTTCAATTTTCATCGTTTGGACCGCAAAGGTAAAAAAGTTAGGAGCGTATCATGAATTGCGAAATCGTAAATAATAATCATCGCTCCGAGCAAGTAGCGCGCAAAGTTTTAGTGATAAAAGAAAACCATTCTCACAGTTGATAAAAATATTTTGCTAGTCCGTAATACTGGCAGTACTGATACTGGTGTGAGTTTTTCGCGAATTATTTTTAATCGCGAATAAATTTAAAAATCGTTTAATTAAATAAAATTTTTGAATAAATGGTTTTAGTCGATAGACGATCGTTTGGGATTCAATCCGCTCCTCCATGAGAATTTTCTACTGAAATTTGTATCAATCGTTTGAGAACTGATGGATTTCTATTCCCATCGTTTGAATTTCGAAAGTTTTTATAAAAAATTGCGTAATAATACGCAAATTTTGAGCACTACTTTCATGGATCGATATTAGTAACATTTACAATTTTACAATCTTTCAAATGCTCCAGTGGTTTACCATCGGTGTTCAAACAATGGGAATTAAAGCTCAAACGATTCTCCATCAATTGACACCAATTTTATTTAAAAAAAAATCGTGTAGGGGGCTGTCGTTTCAACAGCTCATTGGGGATCAAACTAAGCTTAAACTTTTGCACGAATTTCATTAATAAATTCGCAATGAGGGGGGGGGCGGTGAAATGTCACTCAGTTTCACAATTTTTCAAACGTTCTAACTGTTTTACCTTTAGGGTTTAAAGATGGAATTGAAGCTCATTGGGGTTCCAACGATTCTCTATCGATTGACATCAATTGTATAAAAAATTTCGCGATAAGGGGGACTGTCGTTTCTACAGAAATCCCCCCCCCCAAAGTTTTCGCGAATAACTTCGTAATGCATGTAGTACAAACGATTGTAATAGAAGTTCATTGGAGGTCAAACAAAGCTCAAACGTTTGACAATAACCTCATTAAAAAATTGTTACTCAATATCACACTCCTTCAAACGATCCAACTTTTTTTGAGCTCATTGCAGCTCAAACGATTCTCGATTGATTGGTATTTATTTTATTAAAAAATCACATCTTTAAAAAAACATTTCTACAGCCCCTCTCAAAGTTGTTTTAAAGAATTGGATTTTTATTAAAAACCTTTGGGGTACAAACGGTTTTTATGGAAGTTCATTGGAGTTCAAACGTTTCAAAATAATTTCATTAAAAAATTCGCAATGGGCGGGGGGCGGCGAAATAGACCTCGCTTGAAGGTAGAAATAAGAAAAATTGATTTATGAGAACTTCCCAGAGGGTCTTGTTGAGGCATTCAGTTAAGTTTTCCTTAAGAAAATAGCTTCTATTATCATCTTCGAGCTTTGTACTGATCTGTAGGTGACTCTGTACATCACGTTATAAAAAATCCCTTTCCAGTAACGTGTACCTATTATGCTTAAAGAGCTGCTGGCATAATTTATAAAAGCTTTATAAAATTGGTGCATTTCAACAAATGAACCCAGGTTCATTGATATTATGAATATTATATTCTTCAGTGTACACAAATTAAACACAACCTTTACAGTTAATTTTATATACTTCGAATTCAGGTTGTTATTAAAGTTTAATGTTATTTACAATAAAGTAATTTTTAACACATAATGATTAACATAATTAACGAGCATTTTGAATAATTTATTAAATTCTACATTATACATTTTATATTAGACAAGCAATTAAATATTTTATCAACTGTGAACCGTAGTTTTCTTTATTAATTCATTTATTAAAGCATTTATAATCCTTAATTTACCCACCTGTTTTCACTCTCCTCCAGTGCAGCCTATAGGCCGCACGACCGAGATAATCACGTACTAATTATTATTATTATCGATTACCTGTTGAAAAGATGTAATATCATAACATCAATTAATCTATCCGCATATTTATAACTCCAACTTGATCTGTTCTCACACGTGCGGCCTTTAGGCCACAACACCAAGCCAATCGCGTAATAATTAACAAATAATGTTCAATAGAACATTTCATCAGATATAAATCTAGAAATTACCTTAACCCTCTATTGCAGAAACAAATTTTTTACTAATTTGTAGTTGTTCATTACAGACATATTGAAGATCAATCTAGAAACTACTTAAGATGTAAAAACAAATGCATAGAGAACTAATTAGATAAATTAATTAAGACAGAAGCGTTAATACTCGTATTAAGAGGTTGAAGATTATTGAATCGATATAATATATTATAAAAGCCTCCATTATGTCGACATAATTATAAATTCCTTCGTTTCCACCAGTGCAGCCTTTAGGCTGCACAACCAAGGCAATCACGTTCTAGTTATAAAAAAATGTTGCAAATAAATCTTCATTAGATGTAAATATAGAAATTAATTGAACCTTCTATTGCCAAACTAATTTTTTAGTTATTCTTAACCACAAAAATGTTTTTTTTTAACGAAAACCAATCTTACAAGCTCCTTAAGATAAAAAAAACAGTGCTGAGCAAACTAAAACTAGTTGAATAAATTAATTCAAAATCAATCAGCATTTAGATGCTAAATTGATTTATTCCCTTCAGTGCGGCCTTTAGGCCGCACAACCAAGGTAATCACGTTCTTGTTATAATATTATAAATATAATTTTTAACTATTTTTTAGATATTCAAAACTTAAAAACACTAAAATGTGCGTCTAAGCGGCCTTGTATTAAAGTGTTTTTCTTAATGTCCCCTAATGGGAACACTATGCAATACAGGGTGTTTTTTTCCATGGGTGACTAAAATGTGCGTCTAAGCGGACTTGTATTAAAGTGTTTTTCTCAATGTTCCCTAATGGGAACATTACGCAATACAGGTTGTTTAGTAAAGGTATGTAGTAATTACTATATACTGTAGTATGCAGTTAATTGTAAAAATTGCAAATTTGTAAAAAGAACACTTGGGAATGTTCAAATATTTTTTTTAACAGTCTTGCACTACGCAAAGTGCAAAAAGTTGCCAGTAAAAGACTACGCTGACGTTTCGACTTTTTAATATTTGTTTCTTTACTTATAATAATTATTTTTATTCATAACATTTTGCGATCATTTTTACAAAATTTTGGTTATTTGTTTTTTCATTATTGGAAAAACCCATGAAACGACGTTATCCTACATTGTCAAAGCCGTGTGCCAAATCATTTAATTATATTTACCTGAGGTCCTCCTTTTTTCAATTTTTATTCTCTTAAATATTTGAAGTTCGACCCTGCTATAAACTGTTATAAATAAAAGTGTTTAAAGAGTTTGTGATTTAAAAAGTTTCTCTGCATGTAATTTCTTACCAACTCCTCTTAAAATTTAAACCAAAGTTTTTGGAATTTACATTTCTTACAACTCTATTTATTTTATGGTGACTATCAAGTGGGATTCGTTTGCCTCCGGTAATTGCAAGACTGCAACCAGTGGCTGATTTCGTCACAGTTCTAGGGGGGGGGGGATTAATTGCATATAATAACGCAATTTTAATTGTTTTTTGTATTTAAAAAATTAATAGTCAAGGAATACCTCTTTACCCCCCCACGTATCCGCCCTTGTGACGGATTTCTGTAATCCATCACTTACGTTCAACCCTATATATCATTTATTCTTTTAAAGGCGCATGATAACCGCGCCGAGGTGGGGATTTGTTCATACTACGCAAAGGAGATAGTCTTGGGTGAACCATTGAACAAGCAAGACGCTTGCTGTGTAGGTTTTTGAAGCAAGATAAGGGGTGTGAATTTTTCACACACCAATGTCGATTTGTATTTCTACTGTGGAGCAATCATGGGCTCCTGGGTTACGTAATTAGCGGGTATGGAGCGAGGATATGGCTACCGGGACAATTTTTGTTCGCGCAGACTCGATGGAGATCTGACATATCTTCGTTGTTGGAAAATGGTGGATTTTCCCCATATCGGACGCTTCTTGGTCGGATCTGCTGCCCATACTGCTTCTGAAGGTTTTGGAATTCCGTCGGAGCGGTGAGTAACATTTATGTTATGAGATTGTTTCACAGTGGTTTATGTTGATCGACTTTGCCCATTTTGCTCCGTCTACCTGGAGTTCGCTTAGTTTGGAATTCACCCTTGGCTGATTCATGTTTTTTTATGTTTTAACATTTTGGTTTCTCTTTTGTCTTGCATTTTTAATTGAAGAGTGTTTGCCAAGATTACGATTGAGTTGCAGGTTTTGTATTGCTGCATCGAAGTGATTAAAGGCAATCTAATCTCTTTTGCGTTCGCAAGCGTGGAAATAGATTAATGTTTGAATTTTATGTTGAAAACTTATTAATTATTAATTATATTATAATGTTTTATTTAATTAAATTTGAACGACGTATTATTTCCACTAGGTAACATCGAACAGCGTTTGGTGAAATGCATTGGCAAAGGAATTCCAAAGTGGTCGACTTAAGTTCAAATCTTGTATTTGAAATTTTATGTTCGATATTTTTGTGTGTGTTTATTTTTGGTTTTATGTTTCTTTTTTTAGAAGGCAGCGATGTGCGACCAATGTACAGGGTGTTACATTTCATCGGGGTCGCTTCCACTTGATTTTATTGTTGGAAGTTCGATTGTGGTTCCACCGTTTGTGGGATTTTTAATGACCACTCGAACGTTCTGTTGATTGATTGTGGGGGAGTGCTTCTTGGTGGTAATGTCTTTGCCACTGTACTGGTTCTGGTCGGCTAACGCAATTTACATCCGACGTCGCTTATCTCATCGCCTTCCGACAACGAACATGTCATTGTTGATTTTATTTTTGTGTGTTAGCAAAGCTGTTTCCTTGATTTTCTTCGGGGCGTTCATTTGACACGACCCACGGCCTTGCCGCCGCTATTAACGAGCTGGTTTATACCTAACAGCAGGGCCCCACGCAAATAAAAGTAGAATTTATTTTCTGCGTGGACATTATCTGTTCCGAGCTACCTTCTCATTAGAGATAGTGAGGACAGATATTGTTTCACCCTTGCTTAAAATATTGTGAAACAACCACTTTAATCGTCTGTTTTTGAGCACTTGAATTATATTGATTTTTAATGAGGAAAATAATACGTAAACAAACTTTTTTTATTAAAATTTTTGACCCTATTATCTGCCCAACATTGATATGCATGAATGTATTACTGATGTATTATGTATTATGATGTAATTGGAGATAATTCGGGATTTCCTATGTTGGATTAAGTTAGTATCCTATTATAACTGCACCAAAAAATGATCATCATAATCTTGTTAATCCATTCATGCGCATCAGTAACGATCAGATAATGTTCAGTTGTTTCCCTAATCAACCGTACAGGCTATAATTTTATCTGGCAAACTTAATGTGCGCTCAATGTATGTTGAGGGTTCACTAAAAACGTTATTATGTTTCTGGGAAACGCTGAAATGTTTTACGTTGCAGATTCCGTATGCACTAAATTTGCCAACGAAAAACACTATAAAGCTATTTGCAACATATCAATTATATGAAGCTACTAAAAAGATTAGATATGAAATAAGGTTCAAAATTACTTTTATTTTAGAAGCAAGATTACATAATATTATCTTCTATATAATAAAATTCTAGGTTGTGACTCTGTCTGTCCGCTATCTCCTTTTTAACTCAAGGACGTTAAAGATCACGAATTGCAAAAAACGGAAAGACAATTTTACATGCGAAGCCGAAGGCCGAGTTAATTTAGGTGACCACAGGCCGATCTCTCACCGACTGGCTGATCCAAAAACTGTTATAAATATAACGCATTTCAACCAACAAACAAAACTTTCGTAGCACTATAAAGTAATGAAAAATTTATTCCCTGTATAATCCGAATTTAAGTTTAAAGTTCAACGAAATAATTTAATTTTGTTCATATAATAAATAATGTGCATTTGGTATAATTAAAAAATTATGTATATCATTGTTTGTTATAAAATTTGTAAATATTTAGTAATGTACAATAAATTGTAGTAAAAATGGGCCGGCGCCTCGGGAATATAAACCACACACACGGGATTAAAAGTGGCACTTTAGTCCTCAGTTATATATAATGGTCTTTAGGAAAGCATTTTGAAAGTTGTAATATTGTAATTTAACGTTACATTTACATCGAATTTACTCGGAGAATGCATACTTCTTCAACTTATACTCTTAGGATCTCATATAAAACCAATCCTACTATCCGAATTCATTTCTCATCGATGTTAAGATTACTAACCCTTTTGCTGCTTAACTTCATTAAATCAAAAATTTCGCTACAAAATTTTTAAAACTATACAAAGAAATGTTCCAGCTCCGAAGATAATAAAACTTCACGTAGATAACATAACCCAAACTGACAAATGTTTCTTTAACTAAAGGGCGTAGAAAATCGCTAAAAAAAGATATCAATGGAAAGATAATTTTATGGTGCATGTCATAGGGTACTTACGAGGCCGAAGGCCGAGTTATTGTAGGGGTAATAGGCCGCCAACCTTGCAGACTGTATATTATTACGATTATTATTTTTTTCAGCATCTATCTATCTGTCTATTTTAATTTAGAAAAGTGTTTTTAGCATTGGACGATAAACGCAAGCCTAGCGAGCTATCTGAGATGTAAAAACCAAAAATGCTCATAGAACTAATTACAAAAATTAGTAAAGAACAGGTCCTGGCACTATATGAAGAGGGCGACTTGTTAATAAAAGTAGAAGAAGAAGCATTGAATGATAGTTGAAATAATAAGTGGATGATGAAAATTTTGTGTTTGAAAAGTGATGGTGTACGTTTGCGAGTCACACAATTAAAAAAATAGCAGATGGTTGCGATAAAACCATATCATTATGAAGCAACGACATTTTAAAATTTTAAAAACTTAAACTTATAAAATAATTAAAATCATATCAATTTGGCTAATACAGAGTAGGGCTTTTTATAAAATCGGAAAAATCACATCAATATATCTGTCTATCTCTCTGTCGAATTGCAATTTCCTAGCTTGTCCTGCACTAACGTAGGGGGCCCACCGGCTTTACGTGTCCTCCAAAGCATGGAAGACAGTCAACAAATTTTTAAACGGTACCCAAATTCGAACCGGAGCGCTATGCGTTAGATATCGAGATATCTTCCGTTTTGTTAAACACGTATCGGCAAGTATGGGCGTTTCTTTTCTATTCTAATGCGATCCCTTTACTAATTCAGGGACGAAGGCGGTATCGTAACTTTTATTTTTACATAACTATAAGGTGACCTGGCTAACCAAATGAGCTTTAATCTGGTTATGAATTTATCTATCGCCACTTACTCCTATAGATTGCCTAGTCATGTTCAGTATCTGCAATGCCTCATTTTGTTAAATGTCCCATCATTAAATCTATCGAATTTCGGAAATGCCAAGGTAATATAATTATTATTAAAACATCACTTTTGACGGTACCGTCACTATGCGTGCTTGTTCGCATAGAGACGAACCGATGGTGCCTGCGGCTGACTTTATGCACAACACCGTAACCTTAAGGCTATGTAATGGTTTCCGATGCTTCTATTGCGGATTTCGTGAAAACCAATGAAACCCAAAAGTAGGCCTAGCTACAGAAAAGAAAGTCGTCGATCATTTTTTATGCGAAACGCGCTATTGCGACGCTATTTCAGTACAATGAACTATGAACTAATGACAAAACGGAGTGACGAAGGACCATCTACAGCGATAGGGATAGCCATATAAAATAAACACTGGATTTGAATAGAAAGAACTGTTTCTTAGATAGCGTGAGTTAAAAATAGAAACACAGTTTTTATAGTAAGAAACACTTAATAGAAGTCCGCTTGAGGCACTTCAAAAGATGCACCTTCAGTGCTGAGTGGCAATAATTAACGACTTAATTCCTTCAATTGCACTGGCAGAGAAAAGTTATAACCTGGCTTTTATGATTTTGTACCACTTGATTCTTTTTGCGCATTTTTCTAGATTTGTCGCCTGAAAATTAATTTTATTTTATACGGACACCCGATGTTGGAAATGTTGAATACGGAGATTCTATTGTCGAAATTTTATGTAGTGGTTTTAGAAATTACTAAAATTTATTGTCGTTATTTCCGGGTCGATTTTACTCGACTACTTCGTAGTAAGGGCATAATATAGTGAAGACGTAAAGTTTCAATCTGCAAAGAAATTTTATGGTGACAATTTCATTAGCAATTATTTGGAAGGAAGATTTGTATTATTTAATTTCGCCTTTCTGGGATTAATATTGCTAATAAAAATTGGTTGGTTTCGTTTAAATGATATGCGGAAGGAAAACTGTAAAAGATCTGAAAAAGCTTACTTATCTGCTTATTTCATCTAAATTAAATTGAATTTTAAGTTATATTGGCGCTCAACGTGAGGGGCAAAGTAAAAATATTATAAAAGGACAAATCGAATGTATCGTCATATTTATCCTAAAGATCTGATAAGCTGTGCACGGGTAACGAGTTTAACTGCTTGTGTATGGAGCGCTTTTGCAAAGAAAGTCATAAGTGGTAGGTCAAATATTTGATAAACAAACATTTAATAAATGTATTTACTCACTTACTAAAAAATTTAACTGTTTTTAAACGGCAACTTCTCTTGTGCGTGTTTGTGTGCAGCCCTAAGCGGCCCTTCTATTTATAAATAAAATTCTCTTTTATTTCCCACATTTTAATCGAAGCTATGCCAGTATTTTTCACCTACAACGCTGAAAAAATACAATTTCAAACTCGTTTTCGTAAGTGCCCGGAAGCTGTGCTTTCTCTGCTTTCTATCCGGCTAAAACTCGTACTTTGAGTTTAACGCACCCGATCAGTATTCCGTTACCTCTTCGCACGATATTTCAAAAAAAAGTTAAGTTATATTTAAACTAATACAAAAGGAAAACCTCAAAAATGTCTAAAGCTCTAAAAGCGTGCTTTTGTAACGTGAACATAAAGAGCGTCCGCATTTCAAACGCAATTAAATTAAAAATGTTAAGTATGCTAAGAACGTAAACAAAAATCTCCATAAATATACGACAAAAAGCGGTAAACACAGCCGACAAAAGTAAATAATGATGATAGAGGGTAAGTACACGCAAATAAACATCACCCTTGTGACATATTATTGTCACGCAACTAACCGATTACTAACAAACCTCTGTGCTATAAAAAATTTGCATACCCCAATGAATTATTTTCATAGCGTACACAAATTACAAAACTTTTTAATGAAAACATCATTGCCTTTCGCGAACAAATTTTGTTTGTTTTATATTCTACAAAATCAAATGTGCTACGCCGCTGCCCACGAGACGCAATGCTTTAAATTTGAGTAATCATTTAAGAATATAAAGGCATCCATAACACTAGGTAATTTTCTCAAGATTAAGGTCATTTATGGTGTCTTCATCAATCTTGGTCTTTCTCCACGCTTTGTGTAGTAAATTAAGGTTAATTTTCACAAGTTCACATGTTTTCTTTCTGTCTCCTCTTAACGAGCTAACATCGTGGTCCCGTTGTATTGAGCCATTCTTGTTTTACGTCAGTTATCTTTTAAATGTTGTAAAAATTTAAATAGTTGTGATGTGCCTTAATAACAGGTGAAATTGAGCTAGGCGAAGATGAAATAATGAGATGACAATTAAATGATCCGCATGTGTCATATTGATGATCCAGATATTATTAACTTCAACGTGGTCACTCAAGATTGCGATGAACCAGAATTGATCCAAACAAGCGGAAGGGTACAACCCACTCCCAGTGAAATCCTGCGGTATAACACAACTCGTCTCATCTATAGAGAGCGAATAGTCCATTCACAAAATCGGCAAAATTCTCTATCAATAGGAGAAGATCGAATTTCCACCACGTCTAGCTATGTTATAGCTCTTTTCTATCTTATAAGTCTCTATAGTACCTGGATGGGTGACTGTTTGAGTGCCTGTCCTTGTCGAAACATCCAACAGGTTTAATGATGCTTCCCTAGCTAAATGGAAGGTGGTCATCAACTCATTTGGCAAATAACAGAAACGGTCTTCTTTTTCTTCTTTGGATGCCATGCAATATGGAGTTACGAATTCCAGTTGCACCAACAGCTTAAGAATCCTTTTTGATATATTCAAATAATTTAAAAGAGTAAATTCCACCGTTAAAAATTAGTATTTCTTTAAAACAAATTAAACTTTTTTTACCACAAAATAAACCACACAATTTCTAGTTTCTACGTAGAAACTCGGACGATTAGCACAGTCAGCCTATGGACGCAATACCTCAGGATTCATAATTTCGTCATGAAACTTTAGGCTCCTATTAGGAGTTGCCTTCGTGATATGAAATTCAAAGGGGTTGAGAATTTTCACTGATTTCGAAAATTAAAATTAATCTTTCATATCCAAAATTTCGTTGCATTTTGTAATAAATATACATGCCCATTGTAATGAAACAAAAATTTGAAAAATACCCATATTCTTAATTTATGATCAATAAGTGAATATTTTGTAAATGTGTGAAAATTTTGAATTTGGTGCTCGTAATTAAAAATGGGTTGGTACTGCAAGGATTTTGGGTTAATTGGAAATGTGCAAGATTAATGGAGGTAAGCGCTGGATCGCTGAATCGTGAGGTCGAGTTTTGATGACCTCCAGAATTTTGGATCAACCGCCATAGGATCATCGATTTTGAATTTGTCGATAGGTCATCGACATTGAAATTTATAGTTACCGAATAAGGTAATTTTGTGATCGGAGATTTATGCGAAGGTTTAGTTCGATTTGTGAAATTGGTTGGATTGGCAAATATTGGGCCATGGAAATTTGATAAAGCAAGTTTGGTCATTTTACAAATACGAAAATTTGGATAAATTTTGGAAAATAAAGGAAATAATTCGGAAGTCAGTAAGAGGGATGCGATGCTGTATTAGTGGAAGGAAGGAAATTTCAAGATGGACACCTATGGGAATTAGCAAGTGAGCAATTTTGTAAAATTTTATGAACCTTTATTTTGATTATAAATTTTGAATACATCTGGTTCAATTATAATTATACAAGATATATGGAATTATTTCATGATGAACTTTTTATTGATAAGTATACTGTCAACAAATTAATTTTATTTTGTGAAAATAAAAATTATCCTGTTATCAATATCATAAATTTGGTTGTTATTATTTTAAAATTAAGAACAAATTCAAAAGAACAACGAACACAAAATAATAACTTTGGGGATATAAAATTTCGGAAAACCTCAGGGTTTAATTTTAAATAATGGCTTCGTTGTCTTAAAAAAACACGACAATATGTATTACTTATATGCGAGCCCGAAGGCTGATGCGCTTTACCAAGGTACGCAGTACCTGCCTAAATAATTATAACAATAACCATAAAATACGAATTTTTCGAAATTACGAAAATACGAAATTTTTCGTATTTTATCGGTTTAACTTTGTTATTAAGTCTTCCTTTCTTCTGAAATAAAGGTTTGACATATTTTATTAACTTGGTTAGAAAATCTGCAAACAAGAATTTTAAAAAGTTTGTTGTCTATTGGAATGAGTTTGAAAAAATACTTCAATTGTACTGTTAGCCAATTTTCGCGATAGGGGGGGGGGGGGGAGTTTCACAACGTATTAATAATTTATTTGCACAATTGCAAATTATATTAAAAAAATATTGCAAAGAGAATAAAGAAGAAGTTACGGCTCAAACACTAGACTAACTTCAGCTTACCAAAATATGAATATTTATTTCACGAAATTATGCTTCAATTCCTTGAAAAAAAAACAATAAAAACTTCAAAAGAAAACAAATTATCAGTAGTTAATACGAAAAGATTCTGAAAATTCAGAATTAAATTTGTTAGTCTTCTGTCACCGTGGTGTGGGCTCCACTTTGAACTATGAGTTTCACTTCATTTTTTAAATATTTAAGGAAAAATTTAAAACCAGAAGTTAAGTTAAGGAAATTGCAATAGTATCGGGAATGATCTGAGATTTGAGATTTAATGTTATCAAAAATGTCTGCTAAATTTATTCATTATCAGCTTAATCTTTTCGTACATTGGTTGACTCGAGAACCATTGCCCAACGTGACAAAGACAAATAGAAGATAAATACAAGGAGGACGATATTTCATAACCCCGAATTTTTATGAAATCTAAGCTTGTATTAAGCAATATAGGCGATCTATGGACGCTATGTAAGCTTGGCTTTCAGCTTTCCTCTGAAGGGTCTATCAGGAGTTTTCCATGTTCGTCATGCATGGTTAATTTTCTTCCTTTTCCCGGGAAATGATGTCATTACCTGAAATTTATGGTAGGTGCGAGGCCGTAGGTCGAGCTTATTAAACTGTATAGCCGTGACCTCCTCGGGCACGATTTATTTCTTGTATTTTTTGGGCTAAACGACTTCGTCATTTCAAAGATTATTTCAGGTGCGATGCCGAACGGTGGACGGTCGTCTATACAGTTAAGTATGAATAATACGTATAAAAATGTGAAAATAGAACTATAAAATAGTACTTGGTATTGCAGGCGAACTGTGGGAACTATATTTAGCTCGGCCTTCGGTCTCGCACTTAGGGTTTCCACCAGTTTCAAGCCTTCCTCAAGCACGATTTATTGGATACGTTTTGCGTGCTAAACGACATCGTTACCTCAAAGATTATTTCAGGTGCGAGGCCGAAGGCCGAGCATATTATTGTAGGCTTAGGCCGCCTGCTATACAGAACAAGGTAGTAAACGGTCGCTGGTACAGGTTACTTACAAAAACAAGTATAAAATTGTAAATATGAAACTACTTGGGAGTGCCGTAAACCGAATCCACAGGCGTAGGCGACTTTTTTTCTACGTAGGCTCCGAACCCTGGGAAGTGCATATACTTCATATCCAGAAAGTGTGAGACAGCCTTCTAGGGGGAGACGGTCAGCAGAGTCGTAGCAAGGGTGAGGCGACTGAGGCATTTGCCTCAGGCGCCATCGCAATGGGGGCGCTAAACGTTGACAAAACCCAATAAATAATAGTTTAAAATTTTCAAAAAGATAAGAATATTTGGGGGGATAAGAATATTTGGGGGGATATATTCAAATTTGACTGAAAATCGCCTAAAATTCCCATCTGGGGATTTTAATCCTCTACAGTAGTTTTTCGTCTATAACTCGCTTACTTTCATTTTTAGTGAAAATTATCATCAAATCAAAATTGATGAGTACAAAATTCTCTATAAAATAGATTAACAAAATTTGCCTACATCATACTAAGTATTTATGAAATAAAAACAAACTCTAGAGAAAACAAATGAAAAAAGTTTTGAATAATTCTTATTCTGAATAAAAATTTCTTTCGTACATTTAAACTTTTAAACGAACAAATCAAAACTAGGTTTCAGGATTTACTTTAGATCTGAAGGCAATTCTGAAATCTCGTTTTGTAGGGAATTTTGGTGCAATGACGAGGGGAAGACGTAGGATTTTAGGAAAGTTGATTCCAGCCCCCGCGTTCTTCTTCATTTCCCTTTAACTGACTGGGTAACCGGCAAAAATATCACATTATCATCGAGACAATTATTCAAATATATTTAAATTGAAAAGAAAAATTCCTACCGAAAAAAATAATCTTCATATTCGGGGAGGGGGTATTGCGTTACGTTACCATGGAAACGGCGATTCTGACATACTTGCGTATTTTATACAAGATTTTCAGAAGTTCCCAACGATAAAAATCGATATCGCATTATTCAGAACCATCAAAATTTATTATTTTTCGTTGAATCTTTTGCAATTTTCGTTTGTAATCCGGGAGGGGGGATCAACAGGTGATATTTTTCATAACTATCCCAGTACCGTTTTTCTTAATACCGAGGGACGTACAAGTTAAAGTTTTTCTTTCGCAATAAATTAAGTGTACCTGGGGGGTATTCCATACCCCCCCCCCACACACCTCTTGGTCCTAAATGAGTTCCTGATAAGCATCTATTTGTTTTCATTACTCTAAGTCAGCGCCGCGGCGTAGCAAGGCTGATCGCAATGGGGGCGCTAAACTCGACAAAACCCAATAAATAATAGTTTAAAATTATCAAAATGATAAGAATCTTTTGGGGGGGGGGGGCGCATATATTCAAATTTGCCTCTGGCGCCAGAAGAGCTTGCTACGGCGCTGACGGTCAGAATAAAATTTTACTGAATCTAGATCTAACGAGTCTTCGGTATTAGCCGCAACGCATTAACCTCTTAAGCTGATGACCGTCTCATAAAACTGAAACTATAAAAATTTATAATACTGCACAGTAATTTCTAATTTTAAAACTATAAAATACTTGGCAGTACAGGGGGTCTGTGTACACTATATTTAACTGGGCCTCATAACTTAGGTTAGGTATCGGGCCAAACGATATCGTTCGGAATCAAATGGAGTCCTAACAATTAGCAGTCGACTTACTTAACTGCCAGGCTATTGATTTTCTCTGCGCTTAACTTCATGATTGTATAGTGAAGCCAAAATAAAGTTGAACTAGCCTTGTCGCGTCCCTGGTTTTTACCGATTTATACAGATCAAGAACGGCCAGAAAGGAGATGAATATGAAACTCTCTAAATGTTTTCGTTTTTTAATATTTTGGCGCTCCTGAATGACTTGCGCCCGTGGCATTGATATTGTTTGTATCAGCTTAAAAGATCAAATTTCGCGATCTGAGAACGGTAGGCATAATAAATGAGATTTGCGCGAGTAGAAGACACCACTCTGAATACAATGCGTGTGATAACCGACTTGATCAACTATAATGTTAAATACATTTTGTAATACTTTTTGTGTAAGTTGCCATCATACGAGTTCGATTTAAAAAATAAAATAGCATTGTACAGGTAATTGGTATGCGTAACACTACAACGTAGAAGTTATGCTATAAGATCAATTCCAATTTGCTACCAAATTACGTCTGCCGTGGTTCGGATTCCATGTTGATATCTACATTTAGCCAGTAAATTTAAATTTAAAATGAACAACCTAAGAAATACAATTCAATTCAAATTATAGCGACGTGCAAAGCTATAATTTAAGCGATAGAATAACATGAAATCGTACAGAATGAAAAGAACACCTTTAGAGGATGGAAAACTATAGAACCCTACAGGCAATTAAATTCAAACTGCAAGGATGTAGAGACGTAGGACGACTAAAAAAAAGATGGGCCTGAACAGGTCAACACGACCCAATTCTTTGCAGATCGAAATGATGCCGACGATTATAAAAAAAATTATATATAGCTTTCGGCAATTTTAATAATGTATCCTTATAAAAATTTTATAAGTATTTATATTAAACAGGTTGATAGTAAACTTGAAATTTAATTACTTTTTATTATGATATGAAAATCTATCAAAGAACTTCAAACTATTGATTCGCCATCTATAGAACACAATAAGAGAACTTGATATAAATCTAGTAAACAAAGTTCGACGTGATACTGGAAAACCATTCTTGGTGATTATTTCGAAATGTTACTTCCGTAAATGGAAAAGTTTGGAAAAATTAAGAGTCTGAAGCTGTCTTTTGAGAAATAGTAAAAACTATTAAAATTTGCGAAGAAGTTTGGATAAAATTATTTGTTTTCAGTTCCTGTAACAATTCCAGTGATCCGACTGTTTCCTTAAGAAAAAAAGTAAATGTGAAAAATAAACGCATTAAATTATGCAGGTATACCTAATAATTAAACCAACTTGACAAAATTAATTCGAATTTGATAAAATTCAAGTATTGGCAAAATGAGTTCTTTTATTTCGTTAATGTGAGTTTATTCCTAAATAAAATGATTTATCGTATAATAAACTACCAGCGGTGCGGCGGAAAAATTAATAGATGCAATTTGTGAACTCCGTTCTTAATTATTATCACAAGTTCTATGTTTTTCTTCTTTATCTTATTAAGCAGCTTAATCTGCTGTTCTTGTTAAGTTTAAGTGGAAAAACCGGAGCCATATTAATAATATCACAATAAGAAAGAAAATAAATTAATTCAATGTTTCACCCCAAGGAACTCTAAGTCAGGGTTGTTTTAGAAATTAGATTAATGCGAGTTTCTCCCTTTAGAATTACCGTTTTCTAATTAGAATTTACGTGCGGTCAAATTTATCCATAAAAAGGCAAAAGTTTTTCCAAAACTAAAGCTGACTGTAGCTTCAAACCTTTAACCTATCTACTTTCATAATTACGTTAGTTTCTAATTAAAATCAATATCACGGGAAACTAAAGTCCCATTGCGAAATGTTGCAGCTGTTGTAAACACATTAACAAATTTTTCTTCATCAAGAATTTAATTTTCGTGGTTCATGCGAAATAATAAATTTAGTACGTTTGAGGTTCAAGTTCGAATGAATTATTTACGAATATATCAATTAAGCTGCAAAAGTTTATATTTTGCCGCACCAGGGCACTAAATCAACAGATTCCGTCATATTTGGCGTTATTATTCCTTAATATTTTCAAGGGTTACACGTTCTGGGGTTCACAAATTGATAATTATTAAAGCGTTTTGATATCATACTTACTGCAATATCGTAAGTAATGAGAAACATAAAATTTATATTACAAACATGCAGTGCTTTGCATCCCTAAATTACAAGATTTAACGAGAATAATGAAAATAGTTTTTAATTAAAAATAAAATCGAGCTTTGTGAGTTAAATTAAAATTGCAACAGTAACGCAATATACAATTTTCCACACGTTTACCTGTTCCATTTTACCCCCAGGTGAACTCGACTAAAATTGTATAGATGTGTACTTGTAGAAAAGTTATACGAAGTTCATGTTCTACTTCAATTTAACTTATGTTTCTACACTTTGTATGCTTGTACTGATATTAAATTAAAGCTCGTAACTGAATTTTCTTATTTTCTCAAAGTCACAAACTTTATCGACTACATTTTACGTGATTTAGTGAACTTTTATTTAGAAACATAAAAACAAGTGCAAGTAATTCGCGAATTGCGGTTAATAACCACACCGAAAAAAATCGTTGAATTATTAAAAACATAAACGACTCCTGCAGTTTGGGTTTTTGTGTTGACAAATAAAATTTTACGTTTTCTGAATGAAATTTTTAATGAAAAAATTATAATCTGTAAATTTTAATTTTATTCGTTCCGTAGAACTTTTGAATTTTAATTTAAAATTTTCAATTAATTTTTTTTGTGAAAACAACTCTGACATTTAACTGTAGTAAACAAGCAAATAATCGATAGGTTAGCTTTATTTTCGTGTTGAAATTTAAATATCGTAACATTTTCTCTATTCCCTTTTGTGGTAATGTAGAACTTGAGGAGGTATACCTGAACCGTATCTGAACTTTACCCAATTTCCGTTGCTGGAGATAAGTGCGTTAAGCTAGGTCTAAGGCGTAATCTGCAAATGTTGGTTACGATTAATGTATTATATTAAGAAGGTACCATTTCATATTTAACTTGCAAATAAACTTCAATCTTCAGTTTTGAATATCTAAGTTGATGTGAAAATTGTGGAAAATATGAAAGGGCTCAAGAAGTAATGGAAAAGCAAAAATAATTGATAAGTATGTACAAGTTTATGAAATGTTTTGTCGGGAATATCTGGAACCACTGTCGTCTACTAGATTCCTAGTTTTAGTTAAGTGTGAACAATTCTCGTAAATTGTAACAGCGGCCCTAGAATTAGTACAAGAAATACAAACAATTTAGGCAAAATTTATTAAGCATGTTATCTAGCGAAACCAGTGACCCCTACTTTAATTTTTGTGAAGTAAAACCGCCGACTGTTTTTATTCCTACCCTGCTTTTCATAGTAGATTAACTATGCGGTTTGCAGATCACTTTTTTCTCATTGCTTCATAAAAATGCTCAACAGTAACTTTTCCGTAGCAAATGAACCCGGAAGGACGGTTTAAACTAACTCGTAGTGCGTTACGAAGGCGATAATGAAAGTGTGGTTTAATAAAATACAACAATTTATACAATTAAGGAAAAAATAACAAATGGACTCAAACCTTTAATGCATTCAGCGTTCACGCGATCTTTTCCCAGCAAACAGTGCGGGTTCCTTAACTGCATTGTAGCCAAAACCAACACGAAAGGAACATATGGGTGTTTGCTTTCCTGAACACAAGTGGTAACTGTTGACTTCAAAACAAAACGCAGTTGCATTCGATGAAAACCTCCAAAAAGTAGCGTTATTGAATAGTAGCTGACTCCACATTAAGACTGACTTGTTGCTACAGAATTTCCAAAGGTGCATGAACTCGATTGTAAACAAACAATGTTCGAAAGTTGGCAATAAAAACAGTTCTCTGTGGGCATAAGATGGCGGATGTCAATATGGTCGACTATCGCAAATCGCCTTTAACATTGACCCTGATGAGAATTAACTAAAAGTATTTAATCATTCCAAGTTTAATAATATGTAAAACAATACTAAAATCGCCTGTGTGTGGCCACAATCGCCTTGTTGTACCTCAAGTGCCGCTTGTCTTGACCGTAGATTGACTGTACGAGACGGCTAGCTCATAGGGTTCAGTCATGCGTCGAAGAGCAGGGGGGTTCAGATTGTTTTTTTTAACCTTCGTGGGATCGCTTATACTTCTCGTGACTTATCCTTACCTTCGTAACAAAACCGGGGCGCCAGCTGTGAGAACAAGATATCGGGAGTAGACCCGGATACTTGGTCCTCTCAACAAAATTAAAACTTGAATAAAACTATTTCGAGTATACACTAAAAGGCACAATAATACAATTGTTGGGCAAAATTCTCTTTTAATATAATAACTAACACTTCAATTAAAACAATTATCATGAACAGCTGACATTAGATTATTAATCATTAATATTTCAAGCAAAACAATTATAACCATGAACAACGAACAAAAGAAATTGAAACTATGTATAAATCAATGAGAACAATTATTACCATTAACTACGAATATTTAACCACCAGAAAAACTTATTGCTACGGTTGCGGGTCTCGTCGTGTCTTCGACAAGACTTGACGGGGTTAATTTTAATGAGGTTCGACTTCACTAATGATATCAAAGGTTGACCGTGGTGGTAAACCGGAATCAACTTGGTACCACGATTCCAACGTCTGAACTGAAATATGATTTCTTGAACCTGGTAGGATCGCTCGACGAAGTCGGTCGTGGATGCCCAACACCAAGCGGTTTAGGTTTTTGACTATTATGGTAGTTCTTTGTTCGGTTTTAAAATGTCTGATTGAGGTCGTAGTGACCTGGTAGTTATGATTACGAGAATTTGACAGTATTAAGTAATTAAATAATTTATGACCTGGTATTTTCACTCTCATAGTAAGTAATGAATCTGTTTCGATTACTTACTCTGTGGTGAATGTTGTATTTCCTTTTGGGTGCGATCGATCGACCTTCGGGACTGAATGGAAAATGGTTATTCCTCCTTGGGGTGATGACCTAAAACAATCGAAAAAGACACACTTATATGAGGGTGAAAGCTGAGGGAATTTGCTCCGCAAATTTGATTGAACATAAATAATTACTGGCGATTATTCGTCTCGCAAATCTGATTGAACATAAATAATTAATCAATGATATCACCGTATTTTGTCGTTGGTTTCGTCGAACATTTTATTCTAACAGTTTCTCCGTTGTCACACACATCCTTTTAAAGTGGAAATTCGCAATGGCGAACCAGCCAGCCTTTCGTATTTGCACGATCCTTATTCTTGGCTCGTGACCAAATAATCCACCCAAACTACGGATGACTATTTTCCTTCGTTTGACCCGCAATCTTCGACCTTTGTCGAACTGATTGATGCAACTTCAATTTAATCTTTGTGGATCGCGACCGCCAAAATGGCTGGACCGCATTAATTCGGCTACGGCCGCTAATTTTTTATTCTTCGATCGAATACTTTCATAATCGTTGCACCACTTGCACGAATCACTAACCTCCCTTTTAATAGGGTTCGTAGCGTCAAACTTGTATTGAATTAATTCGAAAAATATTGGTTTTTATCAGACGTGAAATATTTGTGCACTTGCACCTTCTCGCTTGTTCTTAAACAACCTTCGTTGCCAACCTACCGTCAATGATAGTTTGATTTTTTTTATATTTAATAGCGGTCAACGCGGCTAGTCCTCGCATGCTGTAGCAGCTGCCTACGTATTAGGCGCTAGGAATCGTACCTTTAGTATTTAAAATTATGCTTTTATTTTTGAGTTATATTGGAATTTTTTTAGATTATTATTTTAGCGAATATTTTTGCACCAGAGGAAGCGGTATACCTTCTCAAAGAATTAACATAAAACCTGGAGATCTAAATAATCCCAGAACACCTTATTTAAATGTCGTCACTGGCCAGTGGAGCACTTCCCACTCTGTTAACGACAGAGGCGGGCAAGATTTCCAGAAGCTGTGACAGTTAACTGTTACATGTGTTCTACATAGAGAATCCTGTACGCATATGTGGACAAAAAACAATAGTGCCTTCTTGATCTGTCCTTATCGAAAGCAATCCTGAACTTCCCACAAATTTGTCGCCAAATGGCCAACCGGTAAAACTTGAGAAGCCCAGGAAAAGAAACAGCAAACGAGTAGCTCCCACGTACAGCGGGTGGTGATTAAAAACCATTAATTCTCGTTGACCGCATTTACCTGACCTTAAATTGTTTGCCAATGAGGGCATATCTTGGTTGATAACAACATTTAATAAGATATACTCTAATGGAGAGATGCTAATCCACATTTTTTTATTCTACTACCAAATATTAAACGCCAAATTCTACGGGGGATTTCTGCACTTCAGCCACACGAATCACCTCCTTACCTCTTCCTAAAAATAATCCATGAAAGAATCGTGAAGAAGAACATTTCACATTTGTAAATATTCAAAACTTAGTATTGCAAAATAATAATTAACCTGGAACTCCTATCAGCAAAATGTCTTGCAAGAAAAATATACAATTCCAGAATTATTGATTATGGACTAAGCAAATGGGAAATCTCTAATAAAAAATGCAGGAGCAGAGAAAATCGTTCAAGGAAGTGAAATAAACTTTATAAATAAATATCTTGGAAGAAAAATTGTAACTTTACGTGAAGGAAAACGAACAGTTCGTGGACAGCTCGTCCGAGCCATGAACCTACCTTAGCTAGGGCGAATTCTTATAATAATTTTTATGTTTGTACTTGTATATTTCTCTAAATTGATATGTTTTTATTAAGAAAGTAACTCTAGACCCATGGGACGGGTCGCACAGGTAAATAAATAGGAGATACGTCGGTTCATCGAACTTATTTTCCTTCCAAAACTTTTTTTTACGTTCCATAAAATATCTTTATACATAAGTTCAATTATTTTTAATTATAATAAATAAGAAAATTTTTTATAAATTTTTGACATATTTTGTGTCGAAATACAAAGTTCGTAATGTAATAAATGTTTACTTACGAAATTAAAAAACTTATAATAACAGTTTTTTATTAGTTTTAAATTTTTTTTTATATATTCCAATTAAAAATAAATTGTATTAAGTTCTTTAATTTAATGACTAAAAATGTACTTGAATTTCGAAACACTCGATTACATTAATTTTTAGTCCTAGTTCAAATTTTAAACAAAATCTTTTTTAAGAAAAATAAGTACTATGGTCTGACCTGTCTAATTTAAACACACGAAACGTCCGACG
The DNA here is from genome assembly GCA_932274525.1 of Podabrus alpinus. Taxonomy (NCBI): domain Eukaryota; kingdom Metazoa; phylum Arthropoda; class Insecta; order Coleoptera; family Cantharidae; genus Podabrus; species Podabrus alpinus. The sequence goes on along the minus strand of OW026456.1, from coordinate 64,785,282 downwards.
TGTCTGGAGTCTCTCATTTATTAGATGTCTCTGTTGTTATAAATTTTACTTGTCATTAATTTAAATGATTTACATCCGAAACACAATTGTTCTCCTGTCATAAAATATACGTGACAATACGGTATTACACATATTTGAATGTTATATTCTGAATCGACATTATTATTATAAATTTATAATATAAACCCTAACTTTATTTGTGTGTCTGCAATGCTAATTAGTCATGTATGTAATAATAAATAAATATGTTGAACCTACGATCCGTAGTCCATCAAGCTAAACACGAATTTGTGCGGCCTTTAGGCCGCACAATACACGAAATCACGTACTACGCCTTTTCCACTTTAATTTGAGAAAGCGTTAATTGTAATTCAGATTAGTCAGCTGTATTTGAGAAAGCCTCAATATAAATTCAGATTAGTCAATTGCAATTCAGATTAGTTGACTATAATTTCAGCAAGCATAAAGATTATTTAAAATTGTGAATATTTTCAGAAGCATTACAATTTGAGGATTTGAATTATAATTGATGCTTTCTCAAATACAATTGACAAACCACTTCCCGTGGTTTGGAGCCCACGTTAAACTAGTAGGTGATCATGTATGTGAAAACAATTTGAACGCACATCACATGCATAGAAAGAGATAGGTCACCAACCCCTCATTAGGGTAATAGGACCGAGAATGATACATATTTTATGAATTTTTTACCAGGGCCCAATTAATTAATTGAAACCTTGTTTTTTATTTTCCGATCATTTCTTCTTCTAGCGATGACGGCCACCGCTTCGGATTTTTTTGGGCATGAGCTGGAGCCCCTTGGTGTTCATTCAGACGCAGATATCCATTATGGCTAAATTGACCTTATCTTGGATCTCGGCCACTAGGGTGATTTCGTCTGCGAATCCATAGTAGATGCTCACCCTGGATGATCTTGGGAGCCTAAGAATGACATCATATATAGTGTTCCATAGCAGCGGTTCTAGAACCGAACCCCACTCATAATCTGGACCACGCTTTGCCACAGATTTTCCTAGACCAGCAGTGACCTCTCTCTGAAGTAATCCGAAATCAGGTTAAGGAGGTATGGAGATATCTGCTTTCTCTCCAACTCTTACAGAATGGAACTCCATCTAGCCGAGTTGAAGGCATTCTTGACGTCGAGTCTCAATAGAGCAACAAGCTTCCTCATCCTCCAAGTGCCCTCTCTTGCTCCCCGCAACTGTTGGATCTTGTCCTCCACTGGGGATACTGTGGACCTGCCCTTACGGAATCCATATTAGTTTTCCTCCAAGCCCCCGCCCCGGTGATATCTATATCTTGCTCTATTCTTTTTTCAGTGCAGGGGAGGGGGGAATCTTCATAGGCACCACCCCAATCTGGGATGGTAGTGTAAGATTCTTACTCACTAAAACCCTCTTCCCGGTTCTCGGTATTTATTCAGTTCTTGCTGAATCCTGAAGGACAGCAGGCGTTCAAATATTTTTTTAACGAAAGAAAGATTAAGAATACGGGTGTTCGTTGAATGGTGGGTCGGTTGTCGTTCGGTGGTTGTTCGATGGTCGTTCGGTCGTCGTTCGATGGTCACTCTATGGCCGTTCGACGGTAGTTTGATGGTCGGTTTCGCTTGTCGGTGTTTGGCCTTTCGATGGTTTATGTGATTATGGATCAGCCTTCGACCTCCAGATTGTTTTAAAGATACGGCTCGGCCTTCGCCCTCCCTATTTTCTTTTAAGCATACGAGTCGATCTTTGTCCTCCCTGTTGCTTTTAAGAATGCGGGTCAGCCTTCGGCTTCCCCATTTGATTTTAAGGGTACGAATCGGCGCTGAGCATTGCAGTTTATGAACTTCATTAATATTTGCTTGACATCCTTCCTATTTCGAAAAGGATTCGACTGTTTATTAAGATAAATTATTTAAAGTTAACCCTTAATTTTATTAAAAAGTTTTTTTTGAAAGAATGTTTGTATAGTTGTTGCTTATCAAGTTTTCTATCAGAAAGGGACTTATATTTTTTTAGTGATGCGTTTAGTTTAAATTATACAGCGTTTATAGGAAAAACAAAACTACAACTAAGAATTTTTAACATCGCTTTACTAAATTTAATCCATAACTCGAAACCCGTCGAATTGAGATAATTAAGGGTTATTAATGCAATTTAATCATAATTTCACCCTTTTCGAAAGAGCACTAAACCGATGACACTAAAAAGTCAATAGTTTTAATGTTATGGCAACGCCGCGTTGTTTGTTTGGCGTTTGATGGTCGTTCTGTGGTTGTTCGATGGTCATTCGATGGTCCTCCGATGGTCGGTCGATGATCGTTCGGTGGTTGCTAGATGGTTGTTCGATGAACGCGAACGTTTGATCGCAGGGATGTTTGAATGCAAGGACCTTTGAAAGCAAGGACGTTTGAACGCGAGCAGTTAGGATTGTCGTTTTTTTAAATTTAATTTGTATTCGCCGGATTTTTGTTATGGGTTTTAGTATATGTAGCGGTTAAATGCTATATACCTTTTCTAGAATAATTTTAAATGCTATATCCCGTTTTTTTAAGATCCTGGTGGGGTGTATGAATCATCTTCAGGGATATTTTAGCTAGTACACCGTTATCAAAACCCCCCGGAGCGCCCGGAGCGGAGCGGAGGGTAGCGCATAAGAATTATTACTATTGCAATATTAATTTGAGTTCTATATTACATTAGACGCCGCTTAATATGATCACATCGGGACTCGGGACTCGGGCTTCCATTAAACGCGATGATTTTTCCATGCAGTCATATACGGCTGTCCGGTTCTTCGCAAATGTGATATCAATACCTGATTGATCTCATAATCCGTGATTATAATAAGCAGGGTCTATTGTATATTAATTTTTTATAGCATTAATTCCAAACTTACTTTCCACTGAGATTTCTACAGAAATTACATTTGCAAAACCGTTTTAGGATAAAACTTTTAATTGTATGTACTATGTATATGATATTGTCATGTTCTGTTGTGAGCAATGGGCAACCCAGTCGTTAAAAATAAATTGAGAAACTGCCCCAACTTCCTTTGTTATTTTGTTTTTAAAAATTTTTAGTTGGGTATTAAATTACTTTTGAGTAGTACCTAGATGGCGTAACAAAGTAATTTAAAATTTTAAAATGTAAATTATTTTTAGAGCACAATATTATTTAACTGTGACAATTAACCATATTTAATTTAATATAATTGTGCCTTTTGTCATAAAACTTTTAAAAATCCCTTGAAATTAACTAAGCAAGAGAAAAAGTTTGTTACTACTAACCACCCTAAATAAAACCTTTATAAAGGTTTCACAAAACCGGGCATTCGTATATTAATAACAACATATATTGGGAATATTATATTGTATTACCATTTTTTGCTTTTAAGCCCTAAGCAAGGCAACATGTAATTTAATTTGTATTGTAGAATTTGAGTTAAAATAAAACAATTTCAATTAAATAGAAAGAAACTGGATGGAGAAAAATGGTGATTGAGAAGGTAAATCGTTATAAATTATAAAAATATTACGGGAAGATACCAAGGGTGAACGAGTGAATCATAAAAACAATTTAAGACGCTAGGGGAAGAAAAATGCAAGCAAAATGCAGAGACTTGTTTTTACTTTGAGGCGTGTCACACTCAGCAATGAGCCGGTGGAGTTTCTGGGTGTTACGTTGGACTCCGGACTAACTTGGGCGCCACAGATAGCTAAACTCTGTAACAGACTATCAAGTTCCATCTACTTGATAAGGCAACTTAAAAGTATTGTGTCTGCACCCGTGCTAAAAATGGCATACTTTGGTCTAGTACATAGCAACTTATCCTATGCTATACTAGTTTGGGGTCACTCTGCTCATGCTGGAGAAGTGTTTGCCCTGCAGAGAAAGGTGGTCTGAATAATAACTGGGTTGGGTTATCGGGATGACTGTAGGGATCACTTTGCCCGACTAAACATATTGACAGTGCCATGCTTATTTATCTTACGTTCACTAGTGTACATACATATGAATAGATCATCCTATGGTACGTCTTCGCATGCCTACGATACGCGTCAAAAAGATAATTTAGTGATGAATTTTCACCGACTCTATCGCTCTAGAGAGGCTACAGAATACCATGGTATCAAATTTTATAATGCCCTTCCAAGGGGCTAAGGGAATTGCCTCCAGCTCAGTTTAGAAAAACTCTAATTTGTAAATTAATTAATCATGCCCATTATTCCACGGCTGAATTTATGAATGCCTGTGGATCTTACTAACATATAGTTGTTGTTTTTTTCTTATTGACGTGTGTAAATGTAATTTGTACATAATAACACCAATAAAGTAAATGAAATGAAATGAAATGAAAGCAAATATTAAAAGTTAAAATTATAAAAACTCTATATGAAATTAAACTAAAACTTCAGTAGGGCAGTTAAATAGCTTGTGCATACCTGATCGATAATGGGAATCTGCACAACGGTCCTGCGATAAAAGTAAAACATTAAAATTAAGTAAGGCATTTGAAGTGAAATTTTAAAGACAGAATATTTTAACAGTCCAGCAAATAAATTTATTTAATTAAATTTTTTCTTTTGATTAAAAGAACCGTAAAAAGTTCTTTATTAAAAATATAATATATTAAATTTGAAGCTTTACGAAATGAATTGTGTTTTGGTTCATAGTTATTGTTTATAGCAGTTTAGAAAATAGAAAGGTAATAAATTAATAATATTTTTAAGTAGAGCTAATATATTCATTCGGTTCAAAACCCAGCGCAAAATTAATTTATTGAAAGATCAAAAACGAAGAAGCGACCGCATTGGATGTAAAATAAAATTGCAAAACTATAAGAGGTTAAACGTGGCAATAATTCCACGAATCGAAATCCCTACAAAACTATTAAATTATCACAAGATGATAATTGAAAAGATTATCAGTGGATAAAAAAAATTATAAAAAAGAGGTGTCCTAGAACCGACCTTGTTTATCTACCTAACCAACAATGTTGCTTGGGAAAGCTTGTGTAAAACTTTGAAATCTAAATTACAATTTAGTCTTACAAACGTAACATGTTAATGCATATTAATATTTTGTCAATATTGTTAACTAACAAGACTTTGATATTAATTCAGTAGCTTCCCTTTAATTAATTGATGCAGATGAACAAATTTGAAACTTTTCGTCATAAAAACTAACATTTGGTTAACCGCTTAACTATTAAACGCCCTGTGATATAAACTAGAAACTTTTCGTCTATACTTTTTACGCTCTCGAGATAGTCGTCTTCCTTGAACATTTCTATCTCTGACTATTCAAAGCAGTCTGTTATTAGCCATGCGATTTATATGTTCGTTGCAACTTCGTCTGAAAAGTTCTCATTTCAGTCGTCCATGTATCCTTTTAGTTTTCGAGTTATCCGGACGTGCTTCGATGGTATATCTTTATTTCGTTATCTCCCTTAAACTACATACGTATAAGTTTTGTATACAAGCACGTTACTACCGACATTTATAAATTATTTTCGCCATATGACTTCCCTCGAGTATCCTGATACAACCGCGGCTTTGATTATTTGATCGTTAACTTATTTTACGATTTGTCCGTGACTTGATATCTATACTCCAAATAGCTAAATGAGATCACCTACTCAGTACTAAGACCGTCAATAACAAGTTTACATCTTTGAGACCACTTGATATAACTGTGTTATGCTGCTTCGATTTTAAATAACATTTGCAATAATCGCTATGGATTATCCTAACAACCTGTGTTAAGTTGATAGCCATTATTTGAAGTTTTAGTTGTTACGTCGTCTATTATGACAGGTTAAATAGTATTGGATTTAAACTTCCTCTGGAAGAATCCCGGCCTGGACACAGTGATCTCTTCTGTCGAATTATACTATAGCATTTATTTTTAGTTGAGTTGTGTTTCTGTTATTCGTTTCTTTTACTATTTAAATTATTTGAATTGGATTGCCTTGACACAGTTGGATTCAGCGTGTCACTTAGTAGCACGCGATTATACTTCTTTGTCGAATCAATAAAACAGATGTTTATTATTTTGTAGTGATTTTTCTGTTATTCTACGCAGGTGAACGTGGTGTCAGTGGTAGAACTCATTTTCAGTTATATAAAATTTAAGAATACCCAAGATGTGGATTAATAATTTCCTACTTTAGTCGTACGATGACAGTGTAGACTTCCTGAGCGGTCAACTTGGTATCGAGTTCACTCAAGAATGTCTATCATAAAAGAGATAAAGCTGATAATTCCACTCAGGGTCATATTACGGTCGTTTCAACCAATGAGCGTGCGCTATTTTATATTATACCGATATACGTCATGCATCGGCGACCTGTACCCGCTGATATAGAGAGCCCTTGGGCAATATCCGCTGATACAGAGAGCCCTTGTGCAATTACCGACACCGCGCCCGATATTAGTAGGAACCGTTAAATAATTCATACGTGGCGAAAACACCCTTAAAAGCTCATAGTATATTTGCCGCCGAAGTGAGTACACTAAACTTGTCTTTGGAGCAGTATAATATGCAATCTATACGGTTGAACACAATAATACTAATTTTGACACAATTTCAAAATCATTCTACAATATCATCCAAAATATTATGTATATCTTGTTTTGTAATCTAAAATAACGAAAAATGTTACATTTATTACAATTAAATAAAGAAAACCATTAGAAAATGGCGAAGAATCACCATTAGAAATGAAAATTAGAAATAGGGATAACTAACTAAAATCTGTACGCGACAAATCTTCGGGTATTATTCTCATCCTCGTGCAGTTATATACTATTACCACTTATTACTTTTATAATGCGACCTTCTGGCTAATTTAGCACTGTAGTTTCTTAAGGTATTATTGCTTAGAAGCGACTGCAACGCGAAAAAGGTTTATTATTAATACGCATGCGTTACTTACTACTACTACAGGACAAGACCACAACAATTAGAAGGTCTATTTAGTATACTCGTCCTTACCATTGATTCATAACTAATTTTATTTTCGCGGTATAACATTTTTTGCCTTAAAGAAAAACTGAAAAAATTTATATTTAATTTACAGTTAATGAATAAAATTCAATCTCGGAAATAAGCCGAGCTATAAATTATTCAAAACCACAACAAAGAAAAATCCTTAACACCTTTACCTAATAAATCTTGTGTTTAAAAAGTATTCTGGATTTAAATTTAAAAGGAAATGGTAAAAAAATTTAAATTTCTAAAGCATACAAATTATTTGCTCTAGATCTTTAAATTCGCAAGATGTAAATGTAAAAACTTCTTTGAAACCACTCGGCTCTCATAAAATTCACAAGTAGTACACCAACAAATTTTTAAATTACGAAGTCAAAATCAAAATTATCTTGCGTTTTGTGAATCCACACATAATTATTTTCGCATTGTAATTTAAATCTTAATTACTCTTGAGAAATAATTCATCCAGCACGTTCCCTAACACCTATTTGCATTTACAACAATAACAGAGCTAACAACTCAAATGTTAACGAACGTAAACAATAACAACTTGGAATAATGACGTAAATAATTGAAAATTTTGATTGCTTTCATTTTATACCCAAAAGTGTTGTCTTCCTTAAAGAGGAACTTTTATTTTCAACCTGGGAACCAGACTTTGAGCTTAAAATTACTTTATATTGCTGACCTTTGTCAAGATAAGCTATAAAAAAGTTAGGGTGTTTTATCAACAATTCGTATTAACACGAAAGCAGGAGTAAATTGTACGGTGTTACTTTACGAGCAAAATCGTTAGGATAAAAGTTTTCGCTTAATATTAATCCTTTTATGCCTAACTGACGATATTCGAAAAATCGAAACACGTGACATTGTAACCGCCAACCGTCCTATGGAACTACTTTTCCTAGGAAGAGGCTGGAGTTATTTAAAAAAATAATCAAATCTGCTGATCGAACAAAATTCCACTTAGACGCTTATCGATCTACTAAGAACATTTATTGATTAAGCTGCCACCACCGTTCAACCGATAAGTTTAAAAAAACACATTTACACATTTAAATATCTCTTAAAATTTAGGGTGGCCCTTTTAAACACATATTTATACAATCCAAAATAATCAAACATAATCAAGATAAACTCAATAAACAAAACTATTTGACAACCACTTAAAACACAAACTCAACAAAGACACTCCCTTAACTATTTCCCAATACCAAATCACAATTAACAAACTCATAAAAATGCCCCGCACAAGAAAATTTACAATACTCAATTCAACTACATATTAACATTAATCCCGAAAGCCCATGGCCCCCGGCCGCGGCTCTACGGGCCCACCCCGACTTCTCACTCTACGGGCGCACCCCCGACTTCTGACTCACGACTAATTAATTCAACCATATTTATACCTTTCAGAAATCACGAGGGTTGACCTTCCATAGCGTGAGAATTTGCACCACCGACAAATTTCACCTATAGACAGATACATCCCTATCGCTTTTTTAACGAGAAGCAAATGTCTACTGATTGCTTCAATGCAATCAAATCTTGATTGCTTCATCAATGAAATCGCGTAGACTGCATTGAAATATCCGGTCAAATTGGCGATACTCCACTGTTATCTGAAATTAAACAGTTCACCTGAACAAAGAACAGTGTAAAAGTCATCTTTAGAGGCAGGAAGTTCGCATGCAGACGAATATTGATAAAATACATTATCAATTCTCGTTCGCGTTATAAAACTTATCTCTTCCGCTGGTGATAAATATGGTTGATTAACAATCATCAATTATTATCGCAATAATAATTTATAAGTAGGTATATCTCAATTTAAAATATTAAAATTAATTTTTTATGAATTAAAATCCCGTTTTGTTACAACATCGCAGTTGAAATTACTGATTCAGTATGTTAATGCGTTCGGCTACATAAAAAAGCAGCATATTGATGGCATACAAGATAAATGTGACACTAACCTATAAAGCCTCAAAGAATATTATTCTGAAGCCGTGTTTACAATTCCTCACACGTCGTTCTATATACCACACATTACTCTCTTGTTTTATGCATCACGTCAATTCTGGTGGGAAAGATGTGCAGTATTAAATAAGCTAATAAACACTAAGTGCCTTGTTAAGCCAGCGATTTAGTGTTTATAGGAACTCGAGCCATTGATAAGGTGGAAGCTTACTCGGGATTAATATTTAATGAGCAGCTATTTTTAGCTCTGGAGCTAGTCTGAGCGTACAGTAGTACTATTTTCTTTATTGTCGGATATTTACTTGTTGACGAAGTAGCCCATAAAGATTTCACGATCGCAGCCTGCGGAAACGGGACTAATACTCAGGTGTAAACACCGGTCGCCTTAACAATTTTTAACAGCTGCTTCGTGGGCGTACGACGAGCTGAATGTCGCCATATGTATGTTAGTTATATAGAGATAACTGAAACATATGCGAATATTTTCAACAAATTTTACTTAAACTGTCATCTTCCATAATCTTGAGATACTTTTGTAAACGAGAACGCACAGCAAAGTGGCTATTTAAAACGCCCCGAAAATCTAGGCCACCTGAAACAAACTGTAGCAACAAACTATGCAGACACGAACTTTCAAGAAGTTTTAAAATTTACACTGAAAATTTTTCCTTTTACATAATAAATCAACTTTTATGTTGAATTGGGGCGTGTAAAAGGACAAATTTTTGAAGTGATACATAGTTTCAGTGAACGTTTAATAACAAACGTCAACGGTAATGTGTGCCATTTCAGCACAAAGGATCATTTAAAGTGTTTGTCGTCAAAGTGATCCTGAAGATTTCTTTTAAATTCGCTAAAATATGCGATTACGTTTTTTTTCGAGTGTAAGTGATTGACTGAAATTCTGATGGGATATGACAAAATTTTTACGCACGATCGTTAAAAATAAAACTGTTTGAATATTTTAACGCTGGGTGTAAATTTGCAGGTTGTCGAAAAGGCACTTTTTCCAATTCTCGGTTCAATTTTTATGTAAAATACGAGCAATGAAGTGAGTAGAGCTTTGAACGTGTTTTTATATTTTACAGTATTATACTTTTATTCACATGATTACTTTGGAGAATTGAGGAATAAACAATAAAAATATTATCTTCTACAGGTATCGGTTTGAATACGAAAAGTGGGTAGCAGACAAAGGAAATTTTCTACATCAAAATAATATGCCTCGCAATTGAGATAATGGTTGTTGTTACACTGTAAAATCATGCCTCTACTTGTTAGTTTACCTTAATCAATAGTATATTTAAATTGCATTGTTTATTTCATTTTATAATAGGAAATAAAATTATCTAACGTTTCGGGTATCTATTTACTCATTTAAAGGCTAAAATTAAAATCACATGACATAAAAAGTGAAAATGATTTGCTGAATCTCAAGCATTTCTCTCCTCTTAAGTTGGTACTATATTGCTGTGATGATATCTTATAAAATTTTTAATTTTTAATTGAATTCTTAAAATGCATTGAATTGGAACTAATATTTAAGTGCAAAGATAAAAAATTTTATTCTTGTTGACTGAAACAGCTTTACAAAATCCTTGATATAAGTTGATAATTTAAATGTTCAACAATGCTTGTCGACACATAAAAATATCAAGTTTTACGATTACTAAATTTTATTAGACCTGACGTTATTCTATTATTTTAATGGACAGATATTCTATCAAAACTTCTTCATCTTCTTTTTTCAGATATCTGCGCTTTTCCTGATGGCTTTAGCTCTTTTGTGGTCCAGGTGTACCATACCATTTAACTGCTGCTTCATCCAATTAAATTTCTCAAAAATCTTTTTGAATGTAGTGTCCCACTTTCAATTTATCATCAATTTTTTTATTTAAAATTTTCAAAAATGCACTTTTCTTAAATTTTGCACCACTTGTTCAAGCTGGTTTCGTCGTCGTACTGCTGTGTTTAGAATTTGTGATGGTTTATTATATAAATTTTCTTTTCGTTATTAACGCGAACATTCCTACAATAATTTATCTAATTTCTTAAAATTTTATTAATCATTTTTAATATAACGCGTCCTCATAGGAGAGACGGTTCCGAAGTTCCAAGTTCCTTTTTACACCATTTCATACCTCACCGTCTTTTTTTCGAACTTAAACGTTTAAAACGTTTGACACATTATTCTGTCATCTATTGTCAGAAGTCAAAAACCAAAATAAAATTAGCGGAGTTACAAAAATACATTCTCATATGTCAACAACCTTTCAGCAAAAAAATATAATTATTCTTTATAAAGTTTTTATTGAAATCAGCCCTTTCAAATTTTAAATCTAAGACTGAAAAATATTCTTTCTTTCTTCTTCTTGATCTTGTTTATTATTAACATGAAGCACCGGGGCTGCAGAACCCTTTTATCCTCTTCATCTGGAGTTGCAGCGGACTGCAGGTATTTAGGGGGGTTTTCAAGCCCTAAGGAGTTTGGCACGTTAGGCTAAGTCATGGTAGTAGTTTATAAATGGGTTGATTAAGATGGAATGGCAGCAGAAGGTTATCGTCGTTTGATGTTGAAAATCGAGGCGTGGTGGACCTTGAACGCAAAGAAAATGCATGTTTGGTGCTGCTTTGCTCATTTAAACTTGGCTGGAGCCGGATATGGTGGCTGCCACGGTGTTAATGCGGAAGATCACCGATTCGCTGATTTTAGCATCACATAAAATGGTAGTGATGGTGGAGATCGAGTTTGTTCGTAATACATTGCTCGTTAACTGAAGGGACAATTTGGCCTCTGCTGCCCCATGTCTTGATACATAATCTTTCCTTACTGCTCTAATGAGAAGTCAGCTCGGAAAAGATTAAGTCCACGCAGAAGGATAAAACCATCTACTTTAATTTTGCGTGGGGCCCTGGTGTTAGGTTTTAAACTAGCTCATTTATTGCGGAAGCGAGAGTCGTGGATCGTGTGAAAGAAACACCCCGGAGAGATCAAGGAAACAGCTTTGCTAACACAACACAATTAAAATGGACAATTGGATGTTAATTGTCAGAAGGCAAAGATATAAGCGATGTCGGATGTAGAAGGTGTTAGCCGACCAAAACAGGCACAGTGGCAACGACATTGCCACCGAAAATCACTCCCAAACATAAACCAAGGGCACATTCGAATGGTTACATAAAAATCCCACGATAAAGTGGAACCATATCGAATCCCCAATGATAAAACAAAAGACAGCAATCTCGGTGAAATGCCGCACCCTGTATATGGGTCGAACATCGCAGCCTTTCATAAAAAAGAACATAAAAACAAAAATAAACACACAAAAAAATGTTCAACATAGAATTTCAAATATGAAATTCGAACGTACTACGATCATTTTGGAATCCCTTCGTCAATGCATTTTACCATAAGCGGTTCGATGTAATAAGTGGAAATAAATACCCTGAACAAGTTAATTAAATAAAACACAAATATCAATAATTAATAATTAAAAGTTTATTACATATCAACCTGAACATTCGATCCATTTCACACTTGCGAATGCGAACTGGATAAGATAAACTAATATCACCTCGCCGCAGGAATATAAAATTGCAAGGTTATCGCAATCTTGGCGACCACTCTAAGAATAAAAAAATGCATGACAAAAGGAAACCAAAAGGTTACACATAAAAAATACATAAATTGGTCAAGGGTGAACTCCAACGTCATCGTTCTCCAGGTGTACGGAAGAAAATTTGGCTAAATTAATTATCCAGTAACTGCGAAGCAATGAACAAAATTATTAGGTGACTTACCATTGTGAAAATGAAGTAATATTTCACAGGAAGCACTGACCCTGGGTCCAACAAAAAATGTACGATCCGGGAAAAATCAACCATCCCTCAAATCACGAATGTCACATCCCCATGAAGGGTTTGAAGCGCAAGATCCAAAAAACCATTCGTATTGATGGATGGGAACCCTCCAAAATCGAATCATCCCTTTTCAAAATTTTGAACCAAAAACTGATAACCATTTCACAGCACTTTTAAACATGACCGGAGCGTTCGAGCGCCCACCAATGACCTCCTCATAGCATGCGCGAGTTTTAATCTCTGTCAAATACGTCCGCTATACAGAGTGCTACGAAATATGTCGCTAGATGTTAAAAGTTGAATTTATAAATTCAACGTTGTTGCGAAAAGTGAAAATTTTTCGTAACACACCCCCGAAGTAAGATATCTGACCGGAGGTCAAGATAAAAAAATCAAAAAAATTATCAGACAAGCGAAGCTGGAAACGAACTGTGAATTGACGGAAAAAAACTTATTCATTTACTGTAGTGTGGAGGTAGTTTGTAGCAGTACTTGGTAGGAAAGAAATATTAAGCTTGGGTAAGACAAAAAAATGAGCTTAAATCTATATATATAAAATTCAATGTATGTATGTATGTATGTATGTATGTTTTCTATACAATTCTACACCGTTTGACCAATCTCTACCAAATTTGGTGTAGAAGCTATTTACAATGCTACAAAAAACATAGGCTACTTTAGAATCTTGCCGCGAACTTTGGTCAAGCGCTGTATTAGCTTGACCAACGTTAGTGCGGATCAACGAATCAACGTTTCAACGGATCAACGTATTAACGAACGATATCTATATATATAAAATTCAATGTATGTATGTATGTATGTATGTATGTATGTTTTCTATACAATTCTACACCGTTTGACCAATCTCTACCAAATTTGGTGTAGAAGCTATTTACAATGCTACAAAAAACATAGGCTACTTTAGAATCTTGCCGCGAACTTTGGTCAAGCGCTGTATTAGCTTGACCAACGTTAGTGCGGATCAACGAATCAACGTTTCAACGGATCAACGTATTAATGAACGATATCTATATATATAAAATTCAATGTATGTATGTATGTTTTCTATACAATTCTACACCGTTTGACCAATCTCTACCAAATTTGGTGTAGAAGCTATTTACAATGCTACAAAAAACATAGGCTACTTTAGAATCTTGCCGCGAACTTTGGTCAAGCGCTGTATTAGCTTGACCAACGTTAGTGCGGATCAACGAATCAACGTTTCAACGGATCAACGTATTAACGAACGATATCTATATATATAAAATTCAATGTATGTATGTAAGAAGAACAGGAGTTGGCAATATCGCTGCGTGCTTTCGAAAATTCCTTATTAGAAGACGAAGGGGAGGAGGAAAAGGAAGAACACAAAGAACAAGAGTAATTGGCAAAAATAAAATGAAGTAAAATTAGAAATTATTGTGGTTTTTGTGAATACTAAACAGTTTTGTTAAACTTTTTTTTTATTAAACCTTGATTTGTATTTTTTATTAATTTATTTATTTAATCCTTTTTTAATACGTTTGGTATTTGCGATGACCAAATAAGTCGCAAAGCCATTATGCGGATTGGATCTAAAAAATACATGTAGGCAAAAATTGAAATTTGGGCAGGACAACGTCTGCCGGGTCAGCTAGTATTTCAATAAAAAAATAAAAAAATCAAAATCTCTAAAAGATTGAGATCAAAAAATAATAATAATTGTATGGTTCTTTACACATGGGACTAAATGTCGCCTTAAATCCGCAGAAGCGAAAACCAAATGGTAGAGCTAAAGATAGCTACTGAAAACCATATAATAGGTGATTTTGTCTCAGATAAAAATCAATGAGTACAAAATGGGCAGCCCGCATTGGACCTGCACCGAAAAAAACTGTGGGCAGCCCGCATTGGACCTGCACCGAAAAAACTGAACAGCTAGGAAAAAAACATCTAGACTGTCGATAAGGAATGGCTCGCATCGGACCCATTCGAGAATAGTCGGAAAAAAAAATTATCTTCGAACTAATTCTTCTCTTCCAGTATGAGACACTCATAGTTCTCAACACATAGGAAGTGGTTTGTCAAAATGACAAAATAATTAATAATTTGATCAAGAAACTTGACCAACAGATCGTCCTACCAAGACTTTAACAAATTTCCTCAAACCGTTGGAATAAATTCCGATGAAATAATTAATAGCTTGATGTTATGCTATAATTATGACGGGTTTTAATTATGTGCAAATATGATCTTAGATGTAATTAGATCAGTAGAAAATGCATTACCCAACCTCCTGTTAGGTAATGGTTATGATTTAAGTTGTTGTTAAACCATTAAGTGAACAAACATTACCCATCCTCCACCCTTATGTAATGTATGATTCAAGATGTTATTGAACCAATCAGTGACAAACATTACCCAGCCTCCACCCTTAGTGTAATGTATGGTTCAAGCTGTTATGGAACCAATTTGTTTACAAACAATTACTCCATCCAACCACCCTTATGTAATGTATGGTTCAAGCTGTTATGGAACCAATATGTGTACAAACAATTACTCCATCCAACCACCCTTATGTAATGTATGATTCAGGATGTTATTGAACCAATTAGGATACAAACAATTACTCCAACCAACCACCCTTTGGTATTGTAGATCCACGGCAAGCTAAAGGGATTTCACCCCCAGTAGCTTGTGGAAAACCAAAAAATAAAATTCGCTACACATAGCAACGAACAGTACACATATCAAGGTAAAAAAATTTACACATAACACTTTACCAATAAAATAATAATAAAAATTTTAATTTAAATCGAAGGTATAAAATAATTATAAAAAATATTTTTCATAACCCTTCAAACACTCGGCATCAAGGAATTTACACAATCACCAAAAAAATATACGTTGAAACAATCCAATTACGGTGCGCGACTTAAACAACAACAGTCGTAACAGCAACCAAGGATCAACAAACGCAGTTGGCTGCAAAAAAATAATTCCGCCGGTATAAACAAAAATGTTTCATTCAAAAAAACATAATAATAAAATTGACAACAAAACAAAATTGCCAATAAAATAAAGCAAAAGCTGTTCCTGAAATTATCTCCGGGCATTCACCAAAAATACAGATGGAAATGAAGCAAACAGTAGCAAACAGAAGCAAATACAGAAGCGCCCACGCTGGACGCCAGTGATACATAATCTTTCCTTACTGCTCTAATGAGAAGTCAGCTCGGAAAAGATTAAGTCCACGCAGAAGGATAAAACCATCTACTTTAATTTTGCGTGGGGCCCTGGTGTTAGGTTTTAAACTAGCTCATTTATTGCGGAAGCGAGAGTCGTGGATCGTGTGAAAGAAACACCCCGGAGAGATCAAGGAAACAGCTTTGCTAACACAACACAATTAAAATGGACAATTGGATGTTAATTGTCAGAAGGCAAAGATATAAGCGATGTCGGATGTAGAAGGTGTTAGCCGACCAAAACAGGCACAGTGGCAACGACATTGCCACCGAAAATCACTCCCAAACATAAACCAAGGGCACATTCGAATGGTTACATAAAAATCCCACGATAAAGTGGAACCATATCGAATCCCCAATGATAAAACAAAAGACAGCAATCTCGGTGAAATGCCGCACCCTGTAGGATAGCGCTTAGCTAAAAGGGACCAACCGCCAAATCACGTTTTTTCAGGTAAAGGTACCAAACGCCTTGGATATCACAGACTTAAGTTACTCTAAAAAGATCCAAACCCCAAGTGCTCATAGCGGCCTCACTTAGTAAAGGTACCAAGTTACATAACATGAATTATCGAATTCTACTTTCCTCTAAATGGATCCAAGTGACAGAGGGCTGTTTAGATATTAAGCGTCTGGCATTTGGTACCTTTTAAAGCTTGAGTTTTACTTCTTTTATGCCAACAGCTGTGAATGTTATTTTTGTATTAGTTAGTTATTACAAGTTGTTATAATGGGTGATAGAAGTGCTAGAATTTTGAATATGGCGTTAAAACTGGCAAATAAATCAGATGTAAGTATGGTTTTTTGTAGAATATTGTGGTGTTTTTAGGTTAGAATTATTTTTTCTAATTTTCTAACTTTTTACAGCCATCGTACACCGGCAAAAGTTCCGCTTCTAACACGTCGTTATTTTCCTCAAATATATTAGATGTACCCAATGTAAGTGATTTTTGTACTAAATTTTAAAGTGTTTAGGTTACAAAAATTGTTTATTATTTTTTTAGGTAGCCAGTAGCAGCAATATAGGTTCCAACCTTCTGCAACCTTTGTGCAGTGACCTAAGTTCTGCTTCTACTACGGCTATCTTTACTATAAACAGCAATAATGAGAAAAATAATAATGATAATAATTCACAAACAAACAGTGTTTTGAATGATTATGGTGGCACTAATCAGATTATACCAGTCCACAATGCTGAAGGATCTTTCCATCCTGCTGAAGTATCTTATAATAGTGAAAGAAAGAAGAGTATTGAAAATTTTAGTGATTTTGAAGAATCTGGAAGTGAATATAAGCCAAGTTTAGATTCAGAAGATTCGGATTCCAGTTTGAAAGAAAATTTTGAAGAGACTCGAATAAATTTGGAATTAATTGATGAAAAATCAAACAGAAAGGGCAGACCTAAGAAGGGGAGGAACACCAAATATCCTGGACAAACATTTGCAATGAGAAAAAAACTAAAAGATGGAAATAAAAAACATTTTACAGTTAAAGGTAAACTAGTAGAACCAAAAGTTTTTATAGATTTCCAGTGCAAATGCACTTTGAAATGTAATGAAAATGTTGCACTTGATGCGAGGGAATTATTTTTTAAACAATTTTGGGGACTAGAAAGCTATAATGCTCAAACAACTTTTATAGCAGCTACAGTTAAACAACAAGGAATAAAAAGAAAACGAAACAAAGACAGTAACAGAAGACAATATACTCGAAGTTATTATATCAATAATATAAAAGTCTGCAGAGATATGTATATTAAAACTTTAAAAATATCACCTAAAAGGGTAAATACTGCTTTGGCTAAAATTAAATCTGGAAATATTAAAGATGAAAGAGGATTTAGGTGCGGAGGATATAATAAGTTGAATGAAGAAACAAAAAATATGGTAATAAACCATATTGCCAGATTTCCTACATACATATCCCACTACTCAAGAAACGAGACTGAGGCAAAGTTTTTGGCAACTGACCTCACATTAAATAAAATGTATAGTTTATATAGCGAGGATGAAACTAATCACAAAGTGGGATTTTCAACATACAAAGCTATTTTTTTCGAAAATTTCAATTTGAGACGCAAACCTCCTGTTAAAGACACGTGCAATTTATGCGATGGTTATAAAGCTAAAATTAAAAACTGTAATCAGAATGAACTAGACGAAATTAAATTGCAACACGAGCAACACTTGTTAAAAGCGAAAGAAGCACGTGATGCAATGAAACATGACATGGAGAGAGCTAAAATAGATGTTAAAGTTGAGACAGCAACATACGACATGGAAAAAGTTCTAGGGTTGCCAAAACTTCCAACTAATATTGTATATTACAAAAGACAGCTTTCAGTCTACAATGAAGGCGTACATGTAGCCTCAACTAACACACCATATTGTTTCATTTGGAAAGAAGGAATAGCTGGACGAGGGGCCCAAGAGGTCGGGTCTTGTCTTAAAAAATTTGTTGATACTTTTTTGGCGCAAGAAACCGAGAACCTAATTTTATGGTCGGACTCGTGCGGAGGCCAAAATAGAAATATAAAAATTGTGTTACTTCTAAAAGCTATTCTAGAATCGCATACTTCACTTAAAACCATTTATTTAAAATACTTAATGCCTGGACACAGCTTCTTACCAAATGATTCGGACTTTGGAGAGATTGAAAGAAAACTAAAGTACCAATTACGTGTTTACACTCTAGACGAGTTTAAAAAAATCATAGAATTTTGTTCGCCAAAGAATAAATTTGTTGCGGTTGAAATGACAAAGGATGATTTCCTCGGAACTTCAAAAATAGAGCAATTTATAACCAGCCGAAAAATAGATAGTAATGGAGAGAAAGTTAATTGGCTTCAAACTAGAGTAATAAAACTTTGTAAAGAAACCCCTTTCTCAATTTTTATGAAAGACAGCCACATAGATGATGAAGATTATAAAGAAATTAACATCAAGAAGGTAACCAAAGGCAGGCCAATCAAGGGGGGTTATTATTTTGCATCAAAACTTTTTCAATTGTATGCCAACGGAAAAGAAATTTCCAATAAAAAGCTGGCTGACATCAAAGGATTGATGGCTCTGATCCCAAATGATGTCAAGCATTTTTATACAAGCATAAAAAATTGTGCCGATTTTGAAGATGATGTAGATGCATTTGGTGAAAACATTGATTTTATAATTGAGGCAGATGATTAATGTTTCTTTTAACGTGTCCAATTAAATCCAAATCATTTTCTATTGTTGTAGTTCGTTTTAAATAAATTTGTTAATATAAATACTTTTTTTTATTATAATAATAATTATAAAACACAGTAGCATTTGTTGTATAAGAACAGATCTATGCGATATTTTTGCTTTATGCATAAAGATCCAAACGCCGCAAAAACCATTCAAAAAGATCCATGTAAAAATAATCGATTTAATCAAAAAAGAACCAAGCGCCATTTTCATCAAAAAAATTGAGTTAGAAAAATTAAATCGATGAAAAATTTAAATGAATGATTAGGGACCTATTTCATGTTATAAAAAATATAAGAGCTGGTCAGTTTCATCCACTCACTTATTTTTCATCATTTAAAAACTTTAACCTTAATTTGCTCAAAACTATAATTTGGCGGTTGGTCCCTTTTAGCTAAGCGCTATCCGTATATGGGTCGAACATCGCAGCCTTTCATAAAAAAGAACATAAAAACAAAAATAAACACACAAAAAAATGTTCAACATAGAATTTCAAATATGAAATTCGAACGTACTACGATCATTTTGGAATCCCTTCGTCAATGCATTTTACCATAAGCGGTTCGATGTAATAAGTGGAAATAAATACCCTGAACAAGTTAATTAAATAAAACACAAATATCAATAATTAATAATTAAAAGTTTATTACATATCAACCTGAACATTCGATCCATTTCACACTTGCGAATGCGAACTGGATAAGATAAACTAATATCACCTCGCCGCAGGAATATAAAATTGCAAGGTTATCGCAATCTTGGCGACCACTCTAAGAATAAAAAAATGCATGACAAAAGGAAACCAAAAGGTTACACATAAAAAATACATAAATTGGTCAAGGGTGAACTCCAACGTCATCGTTCTCCAGGTGTACGGAAGAAAATTTGGCTAAATTAATTATCCAGTAACTGCGAAGCAATGAACAAAATTATTAGGTGACTTACCATTGTGAAAATGAAGTAATATTTCACAGGAAGCACTGACCCTGGGTCCAACAAAAAATGTACGATCCGGGAAAAATCAACCATCCCTCAAATCACGAATGTCACATCCCCATGAAGGGTTTGAAGCGCAAGATCCAAAAAACCATTCGTATTGATGGATGGGAACCCTCCAAAATCGAATCATCCCTTTTCAAAATTTTGAACCAAAAACTGATAACCATTTCACAGCACTTTTAAACATGACCGGAGCGTTCGAGCGCCCACCAATGACCTCCTCATAGCATGCGCGAGTTTTAATCTCTGTCAAATACGTCCGCTATACAGAGTGCTACGAAATATGTCGCTAGATGTTAAAAGTTGAATTTATAAATTCAACGTTGTTGCGAAAAGTGAAAATTTTTCGTAACAGTCTTCTGTTTAAATTGCTTGTGATGTTGTTCTTTCCTTTAGGGAGGGAACACGCATTTTGTGTTGGCCTTGAAATTGCGCTGGACATTCCCAAAATGTTGGCAACGATGATATTAGCCATCCTCGATCTTAGTGTGCGGGGTCTCAACGGTGACAATGCTGTTGAGGACCATTGATGTGTTGAAGATTTCCTTGCTATCGTAGATTTTGTCCAGGATGATTAGAAAAAGTTACACGGGACGGCGGAGATACCCAAACTTTATTTGGTGCACTGCCTGCACCGGTAAGTTATGCGCCTTTAGGACCTTTAGGTCGATGGGAATAACTTCTGTTGAGAGGGTACCTGGAAGACCCCTGAGCACCGCTTTCAGGGGTTTGTCCTTGGAGAGCTTAAAGAAGTGTGAAAGAATGTTGGACTCCCCTAAGAGTCTGGATAGGACGCCGTATAGTCTTCTTATGTGGAAGGGAAGATGGCGATGTCATCTGCTGTCGTCTTAATTTAGTGAAATTTGATATTTCTATCAGAGATTAGCGTATTGGTGGCCGGCCAGTTCTCTTTACTAAGTATAAATATTCGTGGTAATCGATGTGGGGGAGTAACCCTGAGAGTAGGAAGGGCAAGGGGAGGGTGTGGAAATGTGGGGATTGAGGGTTGGAATTTTAGAAATGGGTGATTTTGTCCGCATTTGAGTTTCGTCCATATCCTTTTCGTCCGTGTAACCGGTACTTCCGCCGCCTGGGATGATCTTTTCGTTGGTGGTTGCAACTGTCGCCCGGAGGACCGAGGAGCTGGAATTTATTTGGCGGCACGAAATAGGCTGACGAAGATTTGGGGACGTTTGGGTAGTTTGTGATGCTTTCGGAGTTTGTTGGTGGTAGACGTCGTAGGTGGTGTTCAAAATCTCTCAAGACTTCTTTTTATAGTGAGAAATAATTCGAACAAAGAAACTTGAACTTCTTTTAAAAACTGTGGAAAACTTATTCAAGCAACTTGTCACAACTTTACAAGCGACCCTCATTGAGGAGAATTTAAACCACCGAATAAAAAATACTCTGGGTTATTCCTGCATGTAAGCATCCCGCATAGGCAAATTCAACGGAAAATCAACAATTAAATAGTACAAATTTAGTTTTAAATTGCAAAGAGCTAATAAAAAAAAATTAGCTAAAGAAACCCTAGACTAAATCGAAAAGAGAATACTATTCAACAAAATCAGTAATAGTTTGCGACCGAACGATTCAAGGTTTAGTCATAAAATAGAAGGTAGATATTTTAAATTTGAATTTAAGATATTTCGCGCCGGAAGGATACAAGTAGCGGATACAGATGGCGACTCAAGCAGAGAACGGAGGATGTACAATTGTACATATATCTCATGGAAACAGCCAGTTGCCAAAAAGCAACTGGCTCAGCATCAACACATTTATATTGTGAATTTCTTTCGTGTTGTCCTTTTTAAAATTTGTTGTACGAAGTCATTTTTAAACGAGATAAATATTTGTTTGAATTTTATTAAATCTAGATGGAATTAACTGTATCAAGTCGGTTTAATAAAATAACTACTTCAGTTATTGCTTTCAATTGAATTTTCCTAAAAATTGTGGTGTGTCGCCACCGTCACTAAAAGGAGCACTTGAACAGGCGAACACTAATTTAATTTGTGTAATTTTATGAAAATTTTGTCACAAACTTTTATAAAATTAACCAATCACGAACAAAGTTACATCTCAATTCTGAATTTTTCCGAGTAATTTAAATTAAAAGCAATTATAGATCGATTATTGTCGTTAATATTTTGTTCGTGTGATGTTTCTTTTCAGGAAATGTAAAAATCTTAACAAAGTTCAACTCTATTCGTTTACGCCTGATTTTTTTATTGTTTTCTGAACTTCAACATTCTTGAACTGCATCTGAATCAGTGGCGGCTCGTGACTTTTTTCAATAGGAGGGCACTATATTTAAATAAAAAGGACAAATATAAATTTTCTTATTTACTTACAATATAATTTAATTTCAAAAAAGCTTTATTTTAAACTATTAATTTAACCATAGGGTCGGGTAAGAGGGGAATAACTGCCCCTTTTTAATAATATTTTATTGCTTGATCACCAGTTACGGGGGGGGGGTAGAACCCCCGGTCTCGGCAACATTCGATGTTTTAGAACTTCATTTGTTGTGATGAATCATGACTTTTGCAATGGGAATGTACAAAATTCAAAAAGAAAGGAAAAACTTCAGTTGTTTCCAATTTTGGATAGGAGGGAGCGTGCCAGTGTGCTTTTTAGACTAAGCCGCCACTGGTCAATAGGAAATATAAAATTCATCTAGCCAATCAGAACGACAAAGTACAAGTTCAAATGTCTCACTTATTTGTTGACATAAACGACATATTGGACAATCCAGCCAAATTCTTTTTTATATAAGTGAAACGTTTGTGGTGGGGGCGGGGCGAATAAAATAAATCCAAAGGATCTTTATTGTTTTATTTCCGATATTATTCGTCGACTTAAGGCAGAGTGATAGGACCCCTGGGGTGGTAAAACCCATCTTTTTAATTAGCAACATATATAATAGCCTAAATGGTTACTAACCTAAAAAACTGCCAATGAGGCCTTTAGGCTGCACGACCATGACAATCTTGCACGAATAAGAAAGTAATGAATGAGATAATAATTCACATCAAATAATTAAAACGATATTAATATGCATATTATGTTCTATTGATGTCGATTAATGGAAGCCTTTAAGAATCACATGAACATGATTGCTTTGATTGTGCGGCCTATAGGCCACACTGGTGGAGACAGATAGATATTAGTTAAATTAATTAATTAATTAAAGGATTGCTTCGGGTCTGCATTTCTTTCTAAAAATTTTTAAATAGGGTAGAATATAATTTTTATAGATATTTCACAATTATATGATATATTTCTGACTTAAATAAATTTAGGCCTTTATTTTATGTTTTAATAATTAACTTGTGAATAGAATTTTTTATTAAAATTTGAAGTTGCGGGTTGGAGGTAAAAAAACAATTTACTTCCGAAAATGAAAACCTTGGGAGGGTCCACTGTATTAAATCAGTGCCACCGCGGTATTATAAATTATTATTTTGTGTTATTCTGTTTTGAGAGGGCGGCGTCCCATTCTTTCTATGAAATAAGATAACAAAGTTGGAATGTAAGAGTAAGGAGATCTCTCCCTCTTGTTTTCTGCATCGGTCATCCCCTTTTTCACTGCTCAATGTCAATATTAGGCTTATCTTCTTTTTTTCTGCTCGTTTATACCTCCAGTACATCGATATGCTAATTTCATCCTGTTAATTTTCTTTTGTCATCACCGAACTTCTAAATTCCAACTTTCTAGCCCTATTCTACCCTATTATACAGTGGCGCTTTACCCTCACGGGCATAAGGACTTGTGCGATTCCTAAACCTCAATAATTCCCAAAATAGTCAAATTATTCAAAATTAAATAAAAAAATAAATAAATTTAAAGTTTACATTTTTCTTTACATTTTGTGCCCTTCCATTGGAAAAAGTTACAAGCTCTTACTGAAAATAAAGTTCTAAAATATTGGCAGCGACCGGGGGGTCTGGGGGGTATGGAATACCCCCAGCATATTATGGTGATCAAGCGATAAAACATTCAAATATTTTAAGGACCATTAAGGACTGAAAGAAAGGAATCCTCGAATGCCCTATACTCGATTGGTGCATGTTGATATTTTCAAAGTAACACAAGAATTTATTACTGAAATCGGGCCGCTGAACATTACACTCCCCCCCCTCCCACAGTAAAGAGAGGTCCTATGCAAACATAAATTTCTTAAACGTTTACAATTCCCAATGGTATCGATTCAAGCTTCCTTGAATAAAATTACGTTGGAAGTCAATGAAGTTTAGTGTTCCTTTTTCTATACATTTTATGCCCCCTTATTAAAAATAGTCACAAGTCCCCACCACTTTCAGATGATTTTACGTAGTTTGGGTTCTACGTTATTCCATTCACATCTTTAAAAAGGTTTGAAAAATATGCTTATATTACTGAATTAAATAATTTCTTTAGATTGATGCCAATTCGAAGTAAACAGATCGAAATTCTATTGATTCAATATGTATTATAATTAATAGGCTTATTTGAGCGCCTAAATATAATTCTATGAAATATCTCTAAAATTAAATAATTTATGATATAATAACCAATTAACTGCCGGAAAATATTAATTAAGGATACATTTGTATGAAAAGAGGAAATACAGTGATTCTAATAATACAATACATAGTAGAATTAATAAACACTTTATTGCTGACCGGTTTCGTGTTTTGTGCTCATCTTTGGAGTAGTAAATCAGACTGTTATTAAATTGCTACCAATAATGCTACTCAATAATAGTAATAATTTCTGAATGCAAATACAGCATCCAAGGCACTGCTAACACAAATTTTGTCACCTGCGTGATAATGGGCAGGTGGAAGCGCAAAGTAGAACAAAACCGCAAAAGAGCGAACATTCTCAATTAGGGTTTTGTAGACTCCCCTAATTGCTACCCGGTTTATGAAATGGTTGTTTATTTAAAGAGGTTAAATAACAGTTAAAAAATTGTGTCTAGCGTAAGCTTAAATAAAAATGTTCTAACGTTATTAATTAAGCGTAATACTCTGCTTTAAGATCTATTTCTACAAGGACCTTGCTAGTATTCTTGGCAATTTTTCCTTGTGAAATTCATTATGCATATTTCTTAACTTGTACTAGCGACATTAGTATAACTCTAGTCTAATTTATGACTCGTGAGTCCTTTGATGTTAATGGACGGCTATCCTTTATCTCGAGAGTCTATTCCTCGTAGCTAACTATATGAAAAAAAAATACTAATGTTGTAGGACGTCAGACGAAATTAAAAGGAATTTTCGCACGATACAACACAAGGGCTAGGACAATACTCAAAGATTCAGCGAGTACAGGTTTTAGCAAGGAGATTGCACGAGCGAAGCGCAGCGGAGCGAGTGTCAATCTCCTTGCTAAAACCTGTACTCGCTGAATCTTTGAGTATTGTCCGAACCCGCGTTGCTGTTGCGGTAATAATTTCGTGAAGAAACTCCACAACTTAAAAGCACAACATCACATACGAAAATCGACATTTCAAACGCCATTTTTAATGTCGAAAATTGTGAAACAAATTGACCATATCGCATCACAATCATTGCAAAAAAAATCAATCAAAAAATTTCGTAAGTACCGAAAAAAATGGAAGCATAATCGCACTAAATTTGTAATATAAAATTCGTTACTATAAAATTCGTTAGAAGTACATTGCTTTAAGTGAACTCAGGTTGGAACTAATGCGTTGAACCGGTTTCCTACATCGCATCTGTTGAGTGCGTTAGTCATACACACTACATAAATTATAATATTCGAAGAGATTTTTTATTACGTATGAATTCTTTTACGCTCCACTACAAATATTCGATATTCTGGTAGGGTATTTGGAATATTTTTTATTTTCGGATATTATTCGACTGTGCATGCGTTATACCCATTTAACTACAATGTAAAATAACGCACGCTGATTGGTCGAAACGACAAAATTTTACCCTGAATGGAATTATCATTATTATCTCATCACAGTATACAAAAAATAAGGGCGGTGTGTCCTTAAATTTCAAAATCTGGGCCACGTGATTTTAAATTATAAATGGTTTAACCCACATATAAATCACAATTGATAATAAAGACTATGTTCCAATGCAAAATAAAACAATTAAATGGCTAGCAACACGCAAATCATCGTTGTGAATTAGTGGTAAAAATCATCACGAATAATATTCGAAGAGAAATAAAATTTAACTTACAAAATCGACGTACTACCGGTTGAATTAAAGGGTATACGGGCCCTCTCGGTGTAACGTTTATTTGCCGACCTAGGGTTATGTCAACGTAATAATGAATAAATAAACAAGTAATTTACACCCCTCAATGTCAATAGGTAGCAAGTAAATGTTAACTAACATTAAACTTGTCGTGATCACATGTAATAAATAAGAGCCCTCAAAAGTTTCAAAAATTCTCTTAGTAAATCACTCATAGAATATGTTGTGTTCGACATTCTCGACGTCCAAAAAAGTTCAAATAGCGTGAGGGTTGGATATGTTTTATACCTATTATGTAAGACTCCGATTCTATAGTATTTTATTATTAGAATTTTTAATAACGCAAAAAATTTTATATTACGTTCCTGTAAAAGTTAAGAATTAAAAATAGAATTTATATTTCTTTGTTAAATTTTTTCTTCACTTTCAATGCACCGACATCGACACCAGGTGTAGGCGTTTATATTTCTATTATCGAAACTTGGCAGGTACGTAATACTTTTCTCGATATTTATCGGTTTCTGAATTTTTTTAACTTCAAGTTATAAATAAATTTTCGAAATAGAAATAATAGGATAACTAGCGGGTACTTTTTTATCATACCCGCGTGAGTAATTTTTAACTTTTTTAAAGTGGTTCGTCTGCTTTCCATTTCAAAACTAAATAAACGGAGACAACTTTTGGTTATTTATTAGTCATTGTGACGTGCAAATTTTTATAACAATTCGGCAACATGAATATTCATTTCGAGAAACACGTCGTTATAACGTTGATTGCACTTATCGTTATTGAAATTTTCATTTCAAGTTGTTAAATTTTTATCGATTTATTATTGCTAGATTGCACAACAAGGTGTAATGTAGGTACATTTGAAAATCAAGGTTATTTTTAGTGTTATGCGGAAGTCGATACAACGTATAATTAACGTGTAATTTAAAAATTATTACTGACGTGTTATAAGTATATAAATATACGGTGTAATTTACGTATAAAATCGTAATTTTTGTGGAAATTTGTAAAACTGTGCATCTTAACGTTGATATGTTTGTGGATTAAATAATAGTATATTATATATCAAGGTTGTGAAGGCCGTCATTATTGCCCTAGCGCCAAGATTATATTCCGAGGTGCTTTGCACCGAGGAATATAAGGCGCGGAGGCAATAATGGTCTTCACAAACGTGGTTTATATACGATTTTTTCCACTACTAGATTTATTACCATTTTTTAAAATTCTTTTTAACAAAAAAATTTAAAAATTTAAAATATTTATTTCAAATGACAGTTTTGTTTTGTTGATTTGACAGTTGTTGACAAATTTAGGTTATTAAATAAAATAAATCGCGGTTCGTCAAATTAACAATGGATGGCGTTGTCACTTGCTGTCACATTTAATTCGATTATAATGAATGTTTAAAATTAAATTAATGTATTAAAAAAGCGTTTTAAATAGTTTAAATACAATTAATTAGCATTTCTCGGTTATTCTAAATCATTTAATAACAACATTTTTCTTTAAAATAGTCGCCAAGGTATCAAAAAATGTCATTTTGTTCATTATTAACCTAGGTTAATAATGGAAAATTTATTCACCACTAGTTGAAAACGTGTCACTTCTTGATCGACTAACCTAAGTAAAAATGATAGCCTATATGACTAGTAGTGGAAAAAATAGATTAGGTCAGAAGGTCAGGTAAATTCACCTGATGCCTGTCCTTAGTAGCGACATATAAAAGACCCTCCAAAACGTTTTACAGTTAGTAATAGATAATAAACATTTTTTGGTAGCTATTCAATTCGTCAGCAGTATACATAATATGTGCTGTCGAAGAAATGCGAAATACGCAAGGTAAAAATTTTTCAAAAAGTTTAATATAAGAAAGTAATCAGGTCTCAGTTCATATTTTATAAAAGGAATATAAAATAATCGCAAATGATGACGCGTATCGTATTGATATTAGATTGAAATGTTCTTTAAAATTATTATTATTATTATTATTACATAAGTTATATTATATTATTTATTAATATGCTATGCATTTGGAAATAAGTAGATATACAAGGGGATTTTTGGATCATTTAGCCTATAAGAAATATATGGGGCGAATTCTCGATTTATTTTTAACTGGACGAGTTCAGTTTTGTACCACTTCACAAAAAAGGCTGAACAAGCAAGTGTCAAAACTATCGAACAATCTCATCAATGTCTAATACAAGCAAAATACTTCTGCGAATAATCGATCAAAGGTTGCAGAAATTATATGGAATACCAAATACAACCTGAATAGGTGAGTTGTATAAAGGAGACGGGAACTAGAGAATAATTATTCAATATACGGCAACTAATAGAAAAATGACTTAAGTTCAATACCCTCATGCTCTTTTGTTTTATAGGCTTTAAGACAGCTATTGCAGGTAGTAATCGCATGAAATGAGTGAATTTCTTGAATGACAAGCCATCAGAACCTTTCAAAGCGCATCAGAAAGGAGTGTGATCAGGTTTACTTCTCTCTCCTAGGCTATTTAACACGTATGGTGAATACATCATGAGAAGGGCTCTGGGTAAATATGAAAGGAGCGTGTCGATCTGTAGAAAAACCAAAACTGATGTTTATAGATAGAGGTACCATCCTAACAACGGGAAAGCGAGTAGAACAAGTGGTAAAAGTGGATGAATTTCTGTACCTATTTTCATTGGTGGTCGGTAACGATGGGTCGAAAAGGGAAATTAGGCCATACGCTGTAATATCACGCATTGCGCCAATTAAAGAAAGTATGGATAGACAAGCAAATCACTACGAATACCAAGATTAATCTAGTCAAAACCTTAATTTTCTCAATATTCCTGTATGGCGTCGAATCGTGGACCATCAAAATGTTAGACGGACGTCGCATTGACGCCTTTGAGATGTGGTGTTGAAGCCGTATGCTGAGAATCCCGTGAACAGCAAAACGAACGAATCTGTCGATGTTGCAGGAGCTGAAAATAAAGGACCGCTTGTCGACCATATGCAGACGACGCATCTTGCGATATTTCGGACACATGACGCGTAGAGATGGGGTAAATCTGGAAAATCTGGTGGTTCAAGGACAGGTAGAAGCTAGGTAACCTAGAAATAGATCGCTCAGTAGAAGGATCGATCAAATAAAAAAAAATCAAAACAACCCCTACAAGCAACAATAAGCGATGCAGGAGATCGGCAACAATTGAAGAGCATAGTGGATAGTTGCGAATGAGCCATTGGGATCACGATTCCCCAGTCATGGAGATACGACTAGAAAGAGAGAGAGAGAGACATGGAAGTTTGGCACTCTGAGATCTTTTCTTTCCGGTTTATCATCGGTAGTTCTCGTCCATGCGAGGACATGGGTTTCTATTTCTGTTTAAGTATAATTTTTGAGATCCCATAATAGAGACTCGTAATATTGCATAACAACACACTACTGATGATAGTCGAGATCCCAATCATCATCACCAGGGCACGAAAATTTGCTTTCTGCTTCTTGCAATAAAATGAAGCCCGTTTTCTTCCATAATGTGTGTTTTCTTTATTAGGGATTACTGTCTTGCAACGACGACTTCCGGGTGGTTTCAGATTTTCTCTCCACATGGTCTTCCCCCCCCCTAATGCCTTCATTTAGCTGTAGTCCACCTCACTGTGTCCTAAACACCACACATTTCGGGGATTCTCTGAATTCTAACCCTGCTGCGCAGGCTCAGTTCAGTGATAGCTCTGAAGATTCTCAGATTTTGAAGGTTTCAGATCTTGTTTCTCTGTGTAGGTAAAGATTGGCCTTAAGTAGATCTTCTATATTCAAACTGTAATTTCCGTAATTATGTTCTTATTTTGCGGTACTACTCCGGGAAGGAAACCTGAAACCATGACTGTTTTAGTTGCCGGTACGTTTACTTCGCAATTGGCATTATTATCACTTGATACGTTGACGTCACAATATTTGCTCTATTTTTCTTTGTTAATTTTTAAAATTCAGCGTGCTGGATATTTAGAAATCACCATGCATTATTTTTCTGAGTAGAGACTTGCACATAAAATTTTTGATCAGAGTAGTTCTTCGGCATAGTACTGAATTTGTATCTACACCTTTTCCAGTTTTATTTCACAAACGGTCACATGTATTTGAGAAAGCGACAATTGAAATTCAGATTTGTCAATTGTATTTCAGAAAACGATAATTGAAATTCAGATTTGTCAATTGTATTTCAGAAAGCGATCATTGTAATTCAGATTTGTCAATTGTATTTGAGAAAGCATCAATTGTAATTTAGTTCCACAAATTGTAATGCTTCTGAAAATATTCACAATTAACCTTTATGCTTGCTGAAATTATAGTCAACTAATCTGAATTTAAATTGACGGTTTCTCAAATATAACTTAATAATCTGAATATCAATTGACGGTTTCTCAAATACAACTGACTAATCTGAATTACAATTAACGCTTTCTCAAATAAAAGTGGAAAAGGTGTAGTTATTTTGTAGCCTAATATAGCTTAATATGTTGCTATCCTTGAAATTGTCAACCATTTTGTCAATAATTTTATTGAAGAAAGTGGAACTTTAGACTGTCACCCTACCTAATAATAATCTAGATGAGGATCTCTTCAGTTAATTCATTGTCTTGCCGATAATTCACTTTCTTGCACAGTTCTTAGTACATCGATAAGTTGTACTTTGTCAAATGCGTCAGCGAGGTTAATGAAAAAATGAATTTTTCAAATAGCTAACGTAGTTTGGATATTACATCTGTCGTCGATCTAGTGGAGCTTTGCAGCTCTTCGCTGATACCAATTCAACCAGTTATTTTTTCACCTAGTGGTTTTGCTGAAAACTTTCAGGCAAAATTCTCTATACATAGGTTTTAGGGTAAATTCTTTTTGCTTTATCCTTTCTTGAATATGCGAATTGCTATGCTTCTTCTCAATTGGTCAGGTTTTAAACAAAATGGTTACTTCTTTTGTTAATTCCTAACTCACCCATATTTGATCAGTGCCTGAGAATGTTGAGGTTGCATTACATACGTCCGGACAAGTTTATTATCATCTCGCCGCTCTTTCTCGTTTTCTGTGGTGTTATCGAGGATATTCGTTGTTGTCGATATTATCCATAATATGCTCCAATAGCTTTTGGAAGTGACTTGTCCATTTTTCATTAGGTATCTGGATAAACTCGTTTACAGGTTTCTTGTTATTTCGTAGCAAATTGTATACTTTCTTTTTGCTACCCTGTAGGAGATCTTTCATGTTCAAATGTTCATTGTTGCTATTTCACAGCAAATTGCATATTTTCCTTTTATTACCCTGTAGGGAATGTTCATGTCCTTTGTTAAATTTGTCCAATATTCTATCTTCCATGTTATTTGGCTATTAATAATTGGACCCCCTTCTGCAATAAGGAACCAACCATTTTCCAATCATTTGTTTCCAACAATCATTTTGATGCTTTCCATTATACAAAAGAGAACCAGAATATAAATCCATTTTAAAGGCATTTATTGAGCATGGGAACCAACGTTTTGTTATGTGTTTTGCTAGATACTGAAACCTTTATACTGAAAATACTGAAGATACTGAAAACTGGCTGGTTCCCTATTGCAGAAGGGGGTCCAATTGTGAATCTGATAGAATTCGTCTGCAAATCTCTAATATTACTACTACTATGCTAAACTTTTTAATACAATAAATTGATGTTTTTAAAGTTTATTATAAATATATCCTTAACAGCAAAACAAGCAAATATTTAAAAAGAAAAAGTTAACATTATATATCATAAAGCGAAGTTTCACGTCTTTCATTCGACTAAAAAGGATCTCCAGGTGTAGATTATCTGACAGGAATTTTAACTGAAAATTCATAAACCAACCCTTGTTGGGGTAACAGATCGTCGAAGTCCGTTTTTGAGTGAAGCCCCCACTGCCTCACACATACAGGATATTCTTACATTTAATCGCAGACTAGCCGGTTGTGGGGTAATATCCAGGGGTAATTAAAATATTGGGTAAAAATCTACCATCATTCTATGAATGAGAAAACCCCCGAGATGACTTCACACATGTATGGATTAATGTGCAAAAAGTAAACTTTAAATCACCCTCTGTATTTTTATAGCCGAATTGGTCCAGCACTCGCTTTGTTTGTCTACTGAAATTTATTATTGATATTCATTATTATTACAAATCTGTAACAAGAAATAATACTGATAAAGCTTAATTAACCTAATAGAAAATCATCATGTGTGAATCATCATAAATTAATATTAATGAATCAACATTAATATTATTATTTGGTATTTAAACATATCAAACAAATATAATGAAATCGTATTATACCTTAGATACAATGAACTCGAAAGCGGCCGTTTGGCTGCCTTTGACTATGTAGTATCTGATTGCCACGGTTGTAAGGCCGCACTGTGCAGAATTATTACTACACATGTAAAGCCCGCATTTCATTAGAGCTTCTAGAAGCGCGCTTCTAGAAGCTCAAAATTTGTAATGCATTGACTCTTATGGAACCAATTTCACTTGGGCTGCAACAAGCCGGTATCGAATTTCACCAGCCCAGTATCGAATTTCAGCAGCCCAGCTTCTAAAGTAGTCCACGTGGACTAGTGTACGTAATTGGTTAATATTTAGAATAAGGACTTATTATTGGATAATATTTCTATCCGGTTATTTTGTTATAAGTTATTATGAATCACTTCACACTTCCACGAAAAGCCGAGCACTTTGTTTGTTTATACTAGTTTGTTTACAAGCATAATAAGAACGACTTAAAAAAAACACGTTAAGCATTTTATGTGTAAAATTTTTTATTTTAGACGGTAGGATGGTTGTAGCAACATGGAGAATGAACAAGTGAAACGAAGAAAAGCAATTATTTCCACGCATTGCAAAAATTCGCGAATGTCGCAAAGAGAACTTTCAAAAAAAAATTGAAAATAACGAAATCGACGTAACACAAACATCAGGAGCGCGAAAATTGTATGCCGATTTTTTAACAAAATTTGAATGTGTAGTAATGGATTATAGGTGAGAGCATTTTTAGAGACCTTTAAAAAATTGCTTTTTAATTTTTTAATGTTAAATACTACCCGGTAAATTTAATAACTAATAATAAATTGCGTTTAAAAAATTTTTGCGCTAAAAAAAAACATCCAAAAATAATCACCTTCTTTTATTGCTTTTTATTATGGGAACGATTAAAAAATTAGTATAAATATCTAATTAACGATGACATCGAATAAGCAAAATTGTGTTACAACACATATTATTATCTAATAAGTAGAAGTATCTGGCTTGTGAAGCTTCACTTGTAAAAATTTACAACTCCCCAGCTTCACAAGCGGGCTGCTTAAAATTCATCTTTTATCAGGTAAAGTAAACAAGTCCACGTGGACCTGACGTCGGCCTTCTAAGAGAATTTTCGTAATACAAATATTATCCAATAATAAGTCCTCATTCTAAATATTAACCAATTACAACTACACTACTCCGTGTCGAGCATTTTATATTATCCAATAATAAGTCCTTATTCTAAATATTAACCAATTACGTACACTAGTCCACGTGGACTACTTTAGAAGCTGGGCTGCTGAAATTCGATACTGGGCTGGTGAAATTCGATACCGGCTTGTTGCAGCCGAAGTGAAATTGGTTCCATAAGAGTCAATGCATTACAAATTTTGAGCTTCTAGAAGCGCGCTTCTAGAAGCTCTAATGAAATGCGGGCTTAAGGGGTCGTCCATAAAGGACGTCGCAATTTTTTCCGACTTTTTCCGGTTCAATCCAATTTGACCTTTCAAACTAAAAAACCTATTCATTAATTTTTAATTTTTTAAAATTAGTATGGCTGTAATAAAAATTGGAATTAAACAAGTAAGAATTTAAATAAACTTTATTTGACTATTTTATGCCAAAATCCCAAAAATGGGATTTTTATGCGGATTTCACATTTTTTTCGCCTACCCCGGTCACACTGGGTCACATTTTGACCCCCCCTCCCCGACGACCCCTAAACCGTAAATAAGATAATCCGATTCAGACATGGATTTTCTACAATAAGCAATAAACGCATCTGATTAGTTAATATTTGTCTATCCATCTCGGTAGCTAATGCATCTCATTGATTAATCTAAAAAGAAATATGGCGCCTTATTATTCCCGAAAAATGTCAGTGGACAAATGTCAGTCGAACTTTAAGTGTTCCTTTGAATATAGGGCATCCGAAGTTTTCAATAAATATGCAAATTTATTTTTAACTAGTATATAGAGTCAAGGTATGCTTTCAAGCGAAGGTTTGAAGAAGTGTTGTTAGCTACCCAAAATAGTGGTTGAGAGTTTCCTGTCCTACGAGATATAATTGAAAAACAGCTCTGCTGAAGTTATGCCCATTTAACAACTGGTTGTTAACTTCGTTAAATAATTATTTCATTGTATGCCTGCAAAATTGTTTAATAAATACGTATTATTATTATTTTAAATTAAAAAAAAGTAGCCCATGAAAGATTTAACGTGGAGCTTGTCTTGATAAGCAAGTCAGAAAAGAAACTTTTTAATCCGAATGATGCATTCGGGATTTTGTCCAAACGAGCAAATATTCAAGGAAGCTTTACAAAATTTCAAATTACTATAGCGATTTTTTCTAAAAATGAAGTTGGTAATATTTAGATTTAATTTAAATCAGGCACTTTTTTTACGTCTACTTCACAATTTTATTTTTATAAGGTAGGTTGTGTTAAGGTTTTGTAT
Source organism: Podabrus alpinus (assembly GCA_932274525.1). NCBI lineage: Eukaryota > Metazoa > Arthropoda > Insecta > Coleoptera > Cantharidae > Podabrus > Podabrus alpinus. Next base: position 64,749,998 of record OW026456.1, on the reverse strand, counting down.
CGATTAATTCTTGAATGATGCCCTACAAAATACACATTAAAAGTTGTAGATAGATAAGTGTACTTAGAAAAAGTTAAGGAATAAATTGGTACTGCAATGATATTTAGATCAACACTTTTCGAAACACCTGCAAATTTAACAATAATTAACAAAATTCCAAACACAGAACTCTCCAAGCTGAACATATTCAATTTTACCAGATACACAACAAACAAATGGGTTATTTCTTCAAAATCACTTCCTAATTTAAAACATCAATGAAATTGAGATAAAACATGAAATTTCATTTGCTTCAAAGGAGACATGTTTGAAGGTAATTTCAATAAACGGGTCAAGGAGAAGGCAATTGGCCATTGTTGCTTCTATGAAGAAAGCCTTATGAAAGATCTTCTCAATTTAGACGGGTTCCAACCAAGTCTGCATCTAAGTTTGAGTTTACAAATTAATCGACCAGAATACAAGAAAATAAACTCCTTCTACTGATGGTAAAGTACTTAGTTTTCCTACCGAAAAATCAGCTTTTACTTTACCATTTATGTAATTTTTGTATACAGTCTGAAGCAGCTGTCTAAAGGGCTGATTAGATTTTGGTTGAAAACCGTCTATTTTTAACCCATTTTTTAAAAGAATGAAAATTGCTAAGGAACAGGGACAGAATAAAATAAGCGAATTAAAAAACATGAATTACCATGTACTCGTACATATGGATAAAGAACATACAACAAAAATTACAAAATAAATTTGGTAATTTTGATATGTCAAAATGAGTTGTGTATTTTATCGGATTAAAAAAAGTTTTGTGTTATAATTTTTTTTATTAATATTTAATATAAAATGAAGTAGAATCTAGTGGATGGGAAAGTAATGTGTTGTCACATCAGAATTTATATGCTGGTAGGGGAAAGAGTTCCTTTTAAGACCGAAATCGATATCAATCAGCGGCACTTTCACACAGTTACTTACTTTGTCTCCAATTTGTCGTTACTTTCCACTATTTTGTATTTTTGTTGAAACTTGGAACACAGCAGTGGCTTGGTGTGATCGGTGGTTGAGTTACAGTGTGAAAATTGTGGGGTTCGAATCATGGACATGGACTAAACATCAACATTATGTGGATGAATTATTTTGAAAGTAAAACATAAAGAATTGGTCCACCTCCATAAACAGATCGTGAAGACTTTGTAGAAAAGCGAAGTAGCAAAATATTCCGAATGGAATGGAATGGAACAGTAACCCCAACTCTGTCATACTTATGATGTCCATACCACGGACAATGCGTCGATAGGTTCGAATCTATCTGGTGACAAATTTTTAATTTCCTGTAATATAAAGTTTTTCCACAGAAGCCCACTTCATTATCTCGTTGTGATCATACTGGTTGTGTTATGGCCCAGAAATTCCGAGTTCGAAAAATGGACTTCACAGAATTTCTTAGTTCCGTCCTCTAGTGAAAATTGACATGCTGCGGATTAACCTTACTAAAAAACCTTTTGCCAACTGATAAATTACCAAAAAATTGAAAGAAACTTCTTAAAGATGCTACAGATTGGTAAACATTAGGGAGGTTTTTTAAACAATTGTTGTATTTCAATATCTCATCAACAGATCACGCTATTAAATTGGAAATCGTTATAAATTGATTTATGATGGCAATTTTACGCTCGTATTGATTTTAAAATCATTTATTACGCCTTCCAATTTAGTAGCACCTTTGTGCTACTAAACAGCTTTACCTTTAAGCTACTAAGCTTTGTTAACGAATATTGTTAGTTCTGAAAAGGGGTTAGTCTATTGTGATTTACATTAAACAAACGCCACCATGCGGAAGAATTTTAAATTAATAAGTGACGTATTAAATGAAAATACGTCTTCAGGCGTAAAACACACTAAAGTGAACTAATAATTAACAAAACATATTTCAATAAATTTAACAACGCACTGGAACATTTACAAACTTTCACGATGAAATGAATTTGAATTTCGGGATATACGTCCAAACATAGCCATATTGTTGTTGCTGGTGGCGCCACCAATGGTAATGCAAATCACAAATATTTGATGATGTTTACGTAAACTACAATCGGATTACAAACATCACACATTTCAATTCATTTCAGCAATCAAACAGATCTGTTTCATTTATCATGGATTTAATTGGGTTGATGAATGTTTTAGTTGTATATAGTACATACATAATCATAACCTAAATATAAAGTCTCCATTATTATAAATTGTTTACTTATTCGCTCATGTTGTTTAACTAAGGTAGGTACTTCTGCCATTCTACCTAATCGCTAGTAACCAGGGATATTTAGACGTGAAATTGACGTTGCTTTGCAGTAATTTTCACGTGTTTCTAACGTCTTTTTGGTTAAATCTTAACAAACATACTTGTAAAGTTAAATTTAGAGACTTACAAGTTTCAGGAACTTAACTAACTCCTTATGAACACAATATAGTGATTTTTAATTAAGAGGTACTTCTATTTTCATTAAAACGGGAGTAGTATACGTTCGAGGAATTTCTCTAAGTGGCATAATTTACACTAACCTGCATTCAATTATAATTGGAACTAAACGACAAACTATGCACTACATTGATTTAATGAACGAGCAAATGCACACTAATTGACACATTTCCTTGATAGGCCTGACGTAAATTAATAATGGCGGTATAACATAAAATCCTGAAGTTATGAGGTGAACTTTTCAATTAAAAATACACGAACGAAATGTTAAGGCATAGTTACATATGTAAATAACATTTAAACATCAAAGTAAACACTCGCAGTTATATCAACCCACGTTAACTTCCAGGCAAATTTGAAAATCTGGGCCTTTTAGTTTTCCACATTTTGTGGTTTTTAAAAGTTCAAATTAGAACTTAATTAAAATAAATTTTCTATTTCAGGAACGTCGACGATACGACAGCAGTCGAAGAGTTGGAGAGCTGAACACAAAGCCGCTAGGACACTAGGGATAATAATGGGAGCTTTCATGTTATGCTGGCTGCCTTTTTTTCTTTGGTAAGAAAAATTTGAAACCAAACAATTCGACAATTTAATTTGCACCCCAAGTAGGACGCGCAGGAATTTGTTTCGACGGAATCGATTTCGACTAATCAAGGTTAAGGTGCTCAAAGCCATAAATTGTACGATTAGCTTCGAAATCAACTGAATTGTTTAAAGAGATTAAGTAACTTTAGGCAATTTATAAGCACAAATTATTACGACTAGTTTGTCCAATTTATCATTACATCCTTACCCGAAAAGTTTTAATCAACATCAACAAATTTGCTTCCAAAATCAACATTTTTATTTACTTTTATTTTTCTTTGGGTAAATAATAATTTCTATTTGTATTAAATCAGGGAAGTTACCTTCATTATTTCGCTTCCTTTATTTATTCTTATTTAATAAATAAGATTTAGTCCATTAAGCGGACTTGTAGTTTTTTTTTAAAGAACTTCCATTTGGACTAAATTGCACTCCACGTCTAAATCAGCTTCTTCGAGTAGATCAAGGTTCAACTCGAAAATCGTTTTTGAATTAATTAATTAAAGCTTTTTCATTTCAATTCAATGTTAAAATCTCCTCGAAATATAAAGGAAGTATTATATTTTCCATTTTCTTTAGGAAAACTATCGAGATTTAATTTCTATATATTCACTTCACTTATTCAATTCAATGGGCTTAAAGTCAACGAAATGTGAACTAATCTTATATCAAAATCTATTCACAATACATTCTCGTTCCTTTCAAGTTTAAAATTAGAAACGAACTGACCGTTTGTTTAATTTCGAAAATATTTTAGTAAGTCCATTGTGTCGATATATGAAATTCAATTTATTTAAAAAAAATAAAATGAAAATCCTAAAATCCTCTCGATAAAATGTGGAAAACGAAGTGAAGCTGAAGGTGCAATTATTTAGGATGTCCTCATAAAATATACAGGGTGGACTGTGCTTGTTAAACGAAAAGATAATTATTACAGAGCTGCCAATTTGCGATCCGGGGTTAGAATTATAATAAATAATTATCAGTTTTCCTCTTTGACGAATTTCTTATTAAATTTCAATCTCAATTACGTCGTTGTAGTTCCCCTAAAATTTAATTTTCTCGCATGAAGGAAAGGCTTGCATTAACATAGGTAGTCGATTCTGTATCAGTAGGTCATAGTTAAATTATTAAATACATTTTCCTATCCTCCGTAATTAGAAATTTTTCTTATATTCGCTAGAAATTTTCGACGTATATAGCGGGTTCCCCATTATACGCTTCGCTTCGTCGTGCGATTAAATTTACATTTCTAAAATATTGACTTTCAGCGAAGAATATTAATTTATTAATAATTTTAATTGGTATACATTATTTTTAAGTTCGTAATGAAATTTGAGTTAACACAACAAGAGCTCTGTATAGTTAATTCAATATGCACGGTGTAGTGCTCTGTCCCAACAGATGCGGTTTTGTTACATAATAGATGCACGCATCCGTAAATACAATTGGCTTGCTTTGGAATAGATTATTGTTTGTTATAACAAAGCGGTGGTTAATGTTATTATCAAAAATCAAATTTGATATTTTAATAGTAACCTAACGGATCAATAAACGTAAATATTGACTTACATATCAATTTTCCGCTAACTTACGATACTTAGATATTATATAGATACAAAATTGATGTTTTAGTAGGGTAGTCCTTCCAAACACTTGACGTATAATTGACCCATTGTATAATAATACCTCTCTTGTCGTGCCACATGACCAACCTAACGCCACTTCAGCTCTGCCACTCGCCTGACTGCAACCGTCACTCAAGTCGAAGTGTCTTATTTCGTATACTATCCTTTAGGGAACACAAAGCATCAATCTGTCCATCTCTATAATATGATTGCGTTACTCTAAGGTGATTTATGGATTTTTGTTATCATTTCCTTTGTTTCGCTGCAAAAAGGTAGTCCTGGTTGTTTTTGAGAGAGTCAAACTTTTCGGGATTTATTGTAGCCGATTAATCATACAATAAAAAATTCAAGGTTTTATAATTCGAAAAACCAGCGAATTCAGATTTTACGTTCCTATTTTATTATTGACGTTACAGCGGGATAACGATAAAACACTCATCTCGAGATGTCTTCAATTATTCTCCTATTGCAACTACTAGTGCTATAAATATTTAACCTCAATTAGAATCAGTATGTATAAGTACCACTGATCTGTTGTATTCTGTGTTGGCTAAATCTTGATGAGCTCTGGATTCCAGAAGAACGGCGAGAAACTCCATACGTACTCATGCCTCCAATGCAGCCCCCCAACTATGTCCCTCCTCTTACCATCCCAACTGGAGAATGAACGCAAGGATCTTGGCAAGCTTCAAAATTGATTTTCTTATTGATGTTAAAACTGGACAGTGACACAGAGAAATCTACAACTTACAGTTTACAATGTCCGGTAACAATTCCTGCAATTTCCCGTAAATTAGGCCTGGGGAACTTCAAATAAAGGTGCCTTTATTGTTGCTCTTGCTTGTCTACATCCAATTCCGTTTACTCAACTGTAAAGCTGGTTTATAAACTCCCAAGTTATGACTATCTGTCCGCTAGCCTACCTAAAAGACGAAGAAGGTTGCCTTAGGAATCATTGAAAAACAATTTTTCCTCGCATTTTATAGGTTACCTTTGAGGCCGAAGACTGAGCTTAATATAGTGGCAATACAATACTAAATTAAATTTTTGTGTATATAGCCCCGAACTACGGCTTATATGAATGTCGTTTACATTTTAGGCAAAATTAAAGTTCATATCAAATGGTAAATATCCCTAAAATTTTGTGCACACAGGACTCGAAATTCTATGTTATTCCTAAAACTGTAAGAAAATTCCATCAACTTTAAAAGAATTAAAATAAATTTAGTCATAGAAGTAACAACTCAATATAGTGAACAATTTTAAAGGTTTTCGTAGATGACAAAGATTTACAAAGAATTACAACGATTTTCAAGCAACTAGCATTAATTTAAAAAGAATTAAAAATAATTAAGCAAATACACAGAACTCGGAATTCCAAAGCTTTCCAAGGAATTCCAAGGATTTCGACGATTTCAAAAGGAATCTCATTAATCTCGAAGGTATTAAAACTAAATAAATAATCATCATAAAAATAATAGGTATAATAAAAGCATTAAAAAATATTTCATCCAAGGATTTCCGATCAAGTTCAAAGGATATAACAATAAATAAATACACAGCACTCGGAATTTCAAAGGAATTAAAAATATATAATTCTCAAATTTAACAAAAATACGAATTCCAAGATTTCCCACAATTCCAAAGATTTCCAAGAAATTATAATGATTTTCCAGATATTCACTTTAATTATAAAAGAATTAAAGATTAATAAATAATTCAATTGGCACACAGAATTCCAAAGATTTTGAAGTAATCAAAAGATTTTCAAGAAATTCCAAAGATTTCCTAGGATTTACAACGATTTCTATGAATTTCCATTAATCTCAAAGGAAGTAAAAATAAACACATTAATGCAGAAAATGACATTTAAATAATAATAATAAAACAATTTCTGAGATTTCTTAAACGATTTCCACCGAATTCCCAGTGTCTGCCAAGGAATTTCAATTATGTTCAAAGAAAGCAAGAATAAATATACACATGCATATAATTTGGAATTCCAAAAGTCTTCAATGCATTTTAAGTCCCCGGACCTAAGGTTAAGGACCTAGCATTAAGGTCTCCGGAATTCCCAGTGGTTACCAAGAAATTCCTATTAATTTCAAAGTAATTAACAGCAACTAAAACAAAATGCCTAGAAGTCGAAATTTCAAATATTTCTAAGAATAATTGCAAAGATTACTAAGAAATTTTAACGATTTTCAAGGAATTTTTATCAATTACTATAAGGAATTAATAATAGATAAATAAATGCACAAAACTCGGATTTTCAAAGATTTCCTCGGAATTTCCATTAGATTCAAAAGAATTAAAAATAACTAATTCCGAATTCAAAAGAAATTCCTAGTTTTCACAGAATTTCCAGTGAGTTCTCTGGATTTACCAATGATTTCAAGAAATTACCGGTGATTTCCAAGAATTTCCATTAATTTAAAAAAAAATAAATACCATTAAAAATATTATTAAATTTTTATATTATTAATTTATTAAAAATTAATTTTTATTAATTATTAAGGAATTAACAATAAATAATTAAACACACAATTCCTATTTTTGAAGATTGCAGAGACTGTCAAGCAATCTTACATGTTCAAAAAATTCCCATCAAATTCAAAGAAATGAGCTAAAATAAATTCACAGAATTCAGAATTCTAGATATTTCTAAGAATACAAAATGATTTCTAAGGATTTCCACGTAATTTACAATAATTTCCAAATATTTACTACGAATTTCAAACATATAAAAAATAAATTTATTAATATTGCAAATAATATATAACTAAATGCAATAGAGAAATTTATAAAAATTTCGACGATTTCCAAGGAATTGTCATTACTTATAACGGAATTAATAATAATTAATAATCAAATACACAGAATTCAGAATTATAAATATTTCAAAGGATTCCACAGATTGTCAAGGGATTCTCCATAATTTTAAATGAATTCAAAATTAATAATGAAGTACACAGAATTGAAATTACAAATATTTCTAAGGATTCCACAGATTTCCAAGGAATTATAACAATTTCCAAGGAATTTCAAAGATTTCTGATGAGTGCCCAGTGATTTCCAAGGTATTTTTAATTATTTCAAAGGAATTAAAAATATGTACGTGAATATATTTTGAATATAAAGAATTATTAATTTTAAGGAAATTAACAAAAAATTCGCGGAAAACCAAGTGATTTTCCAGAAATTTCCTTTCATTTTAAAGAAATTAAACATTAAGAAGTAAATAAACAGAATGCGGAATTTAGAATATTTCTAAGGATTTCAAAGATTGCCAAGGAATTCCAATCATTTTCACAAGAATTAAAACAGATACACCCACAAAATTCCGAATGTGAATGATTTTTAAAGATTCCAAAGATTTGCAAGGAATTCTGGCGCTTTTTCAAAAAATATCCTATTTTTCCAAGAATTTCCACGGAATGTATAGTAAAGAATGTAGTAATGTCCAAGGAATTTCTATGAATTTTAAAGAAAATTAGAAAAAATTCTAACAATTTTTAAGTAATATCAAAGATATCCAAGAAATAGTCAACGATTTCCAAAGAATAAATAAATACAAAAAACTCGGAATTTGAATGTTTTCCTGTGGTTCCAAAGATACAGAAGAAATTGTACCGAATTTGAAAGAATTCTTGTTCATTTAAATGGAATTAAAAATGAACAATAAATACACAGAATTTGGATTTCCAGGAAATCCCAAGATTTCTAAGAATTTCCACGGATTTCTAAAGAATATCCATTACTATAGTAAAATGTAAAAATAAATAAATACACAACTCAGTATTAGAAATGTTTCCAAAATTTTCTGAGTGATTTCCAAGGAATTCGCATTAATTTAAAGAGAATTAAGTATTAATCAAAAAGCTCAGAACCCGAATTTCCAATGATTCTCAAATATTACCTAGGAATTTTAAGGATTTCTACGTAATTTCCAATATTCACTAAGATATTTCCAATAATGTTAAGGGAATGAACAATACAATAAATACTCGGTAATCTGAATATCTAAGATTTCCAAAGATTCTCAAAAATTTGAAGGATTCCAAAGATTTTCCCGGAATACCTGGTGACTTCTAAAGAATTCTCATTAATTTCAAAGGAATTAAAATGAAGTCAATATACAAAACTGTGAATTTCGAAGTTTTCAAGCGATTTTCAAGGAAATTCCATTAATTTCAATGTAATTAAAAATTAATAAATAAATGCACAGGAATTCGAAGATTTCTAAGGTATTCCCAAGAATTTTCAGAGAATTCCCAGAGATTTCCAAAGAATTTCTATTAATTTTGAAAGAATGTAAATAAGCAGACAACTTGAAATTCAAAAGATTTTCAGAAATTTTCGACTGATTCGAAAATAGAATAGCATTAAAAATAAATAAATACACGGAAATCGGGTTTCCATAGTTTACGAATTTCAACAAAATTCTCAGTGATCACAGGAAATTTGCATTACATTTACAGGAATTAACAATATATAAATACACAAAATTCGGAATTTTAAAGATTTCCGCGGCATACCCAGACATTTCTGAAATTTAAAGAATTTCAACGAATTCTCTTTAATTTCCAAGAAATTAAAAATCAAGAAATACGCAGAACTCGAAATATCGTATCATAGATTTCGTCAAAGATTTCCAAATACTTACATAAAATGTATCGTGATCTCCAAGGAATTTCAAAAGAATTAAAAATAACTATATTTACAACTCGGAATTCGAAAGATATCCACAGAATTTTCAGTGATTTATAAGGAATTACCAGTGATTACTAACATTTATCCTTAACTTCCAAAAATTACCATTAATTTTCAGCGAATCAAAAATAATTACACACAATTCGGAATTCTAAAGATTTCCAAAGATTCCAAGGAATCCTCTATAATTTTAAAAGAATTTGAAAACAATAGATAAATACATAGAACTTAGAATACCAGAGATATCTAAGAAATGATTAAGATTTTCAAAAATTTTCACTGAATTCCCATTGATATTTAAGGAATTAAAAATAAATAGTTAAATACATAACTCAAAATTAGCAAGATTTTCAAGGAAGTCCGAGAATTTCTATTAATTTCCAAGGAATTATATACATATAAATAAATACACGAAACTATGATTTACAACTAATTTCAAGGAGTTTTAAAGATCTCCTATGATTTATAAGGTATTCTAAGGACTTCTAAAAAATTCCCAATATAATTTTAAATAAATTCACACAGCTGTTTAGAGATATTTACCCTCGGTTCTTTTTATCGATTTACCTTCTCTATATGTATACCTATATTTTAATCCATTTCTTGTAGCGATTACAATAGTTGCTATCGATTTTTATCTTCTGATCTCTTCTTAGTATTTCATAAAGACCTTCGGTGTCCCATACAATTTTCCCAAGCTCATATTCCAGTTCCATTTGCTTATCTTATGAATGTCTTGAATGGTCATATCTTGTATACAAATAGATCTCAACAGCCTGATAAAACCCAATAATTCTTCACGTCCTCTGCCTATTTATTATTCGTTCCACTGGCATTGATTTGGGAATGAGTTCCAAAAATACCGAGGACTTATTTTGGTTCGTTCTCTTCTTAATTTTTATAAAGTTTATATCGATTTCATGGTGGAAATTTTTACCTGCTCCAAAGTTTATATTCAGCAACTCCTAAAATGGAGATCCGACGCTGTTTTCTATGAAGAGACATTAGCCATATCTTACGACTTTCTCCCATTTCATTTTTCATCCCATTTAAGTTTATTTCCTATAGAACCTTTTGACTGAATTGAATGTAGGAAGGGGGATTGTAATATTGACAACCCTATTTTCAGTTCAAAATAATATAAAAAATTTAAATTAATATAAATTGCGATTGGAAATTGGCAGAAACTTTTTCCCTTTTTAGAAAACATCGTAAAATGCATCCACATCTCTATAAAGAACTGACAAAATAGCACGGATATATTTTCTTCTTGAACCGACCTTATACATCAACATTTTCATTTAAATACCAAAACAAGATTACATCCATTCATTAAACATTTACAATTAAAATCCTGTTTAGATCCTTTAAATAGACCCAACATTTGTTATTACAGAATTGTCAATTTCAAAATTGAATAATGTAAAATAATTTATTTCAGTAAAAAGACTTGCAATATAATTATAATTATTGTAAATAAATTTATGTATAATCAATCAATAGCCGATGTTGTGTAACGAAGCTGTGCAAATTTAATTAAAAATTACAAACAATTATTTTTATAAAATTTATTCAACGTTAATATTTCGAGCACTTTAGCCCGCATCGGGGCAAAATATTAATGACTTTGTAATTCAATAATTTGTTAAATTGTTTTTTTTTGTTATTAGGTACGTAATATCGACGCTGTGTGGTGAAATTTATTGCCCGACTCCAGATATTGTAGTCGCAATGCTATTTTGGATAGGATATTTCAATTCCGCCCTAAACCCTTTAATATATGCCTACTTTAATCGAGACTTTAGAGAGGCCTTCAAGGATACACTCCTATGTACTCTACCTTGCTGCTTCAGCTGTTGGAAGAATCCACCTAGATATCTCTAGCCCGAGGATACTCTCCCATATAGGGACGAACAACTATAATAGAACAGGAATACAATAGCTTTAATGACTGAATTTTACACAATTCATAAGCAATATGTCGTATTGTTACTTCTTATTTACAAAAAAAGTAATTTACAATGCAACAAATAATTTTTTTAAATCTGTTAGTTTAGCATATTTTTTAGTAAATACTACAATAAGTTTTTATATTTCTAAAATGGCAGCCTTTATTACCGCAAATATTGTATATAAATTTGTAGCAAAATATCAGGGGTGTTTTTGTGGTTTCGGTTTGTTCATGATGAAAGCCTCAACATATCTCATTGTAAATAACACACAACGTCAGCATGATTGATATTTTAAATTTTAAAATTTATTACCGTCACTTTTTGATTTATCTAAATACCGCCGCGTATATTTTCACATCTCGTAGAATATTAGAGACGCTTCTAATTATGTAGATTATTTTTTGAAAAGAGGCGGCGATTTTTATTGCGAGGCCGATGTAAATGAAAACGACTAAAATTGGGTCCCTAATTACATGTTCTGAATCTAACAGGTTTACCTTTTCTGGAAATGTAAATTTCCACATCATTGAAGTCCAGTCAGAAAATCTATTCTGAACTGCTCAACTACTATGGACCTGTTGTAGAGCTTCTTAAACTCTTTTATAACGGTTTTCTATTTTTATACGATCATATTTCAAAATTTATTCTCATATTTGTGATGTGACAATTCTTTGTGAAGCTGCAGAAACTTTTCTTGCCGGGATATCAAAAGATTTTATTGTAATCTTACAAAATGATATTTAATTCGGTATTACGTGCAAAATCTTTACAGCGATACACACACGTCACGTAGTACAAATGATTGTCGACTGTAACTTAATGGTACGGGGTGTTTTCCAAAATTAATATTGGCGCTACTAATGGAGAATCTGGCTAGTACCCCAAACAAATAAGTCTATACGAATGGGATACTTATATTAGAAAAAATACAAAATTATAAAGAGGGTAATCCTGGTAGGAATTCAATTTAACCATCTTTACTCTACAAGTCACACAATGAACATATAATTAATTAAAATTAAACAAAACAATTTAGAAATGAAGTTAAGGGCAAATGCTTACTATAATTAATTTGAATCAATATGAAATTTACTTTTTACAATAGTGCAAATTTAATTAAATATTGAGATAGTCAATATCACAAATTATATTAAAAAAATTACACATCAACAGATTCGAATAGGATGAACGGGTAACCGAATTGAATGTCTTCTACCAGGTTATATTTAATTAAATTGGAAACCTTGGTCGTACGAGATACTTTTTGTTATCAATGAACGGAGACTAATGATGTATTAGCCAGATCCTCAATAGCAGAGATTTGTGTTGCCACCAAAACACATCTAGGGTGGTTCCATTTACGCCGGGCTTCCTATAAAACCATCATTCATGGGGTGTAAAACGAAAACTAATTCGAGAACTCACACACAAAAATTACCGTACGTCGAACATACGCTAAATTTGATTTTTATTACTTTATATTCCATACAATTTTTGTCGTTTTTCATTTCATTTGCCTCGTGTTATTAATCAAAGAGAAAAGTATTAACATCAAAATCTTAGACAACGACCTAACTACGATTTACCTAAAGTTCAAACCCAATCTCAAAATAATAATAACAATAATAATAAAGTCCATTAATAATAATAAATTAACTCTAGGTGCGCCCTTACAAATTCCCAAACGCAATCCTTACAGTTAGCAATAATGTAAGACTAAACTAGCAATTTTTTAGTGACAGCATTATTTTAAAATAAAATAAATAAAATAGTTAAGTGATTCGTAAGCATAACTTGAACGACGACTAAAAGGGCACTTTAGAAAATATCAAACTATCATATCAAAGATGATTCCTAAAAAAATAAAAATGTTTAGTTTTGGAGTGTTTGAGTATATTTTTGGAGTAGCGAAATTAAACAAACACTCTGTATGATAGATACTTTGTCATCATCGTTGTTCTCTAATACATGCTGGTGTCACTTTTTTATCTTTCTGTGATAAATTACCTATACTCATAGAAATGTTGTATAAAGTACTAAATACATAGCAAAAGAAAAGTCGTTGCTATTTCAGTTCTAGCAACTGTGGCGAGTGATAAAATGGGAATGTGATTTATTAGTTTTAATTAAACAAAAAATAGCTTTATTAAGAGAAAAACTAATTACCTATATAGAAGTTTTGGGCTAAACATTATTAGAGAAATTTTATATAGGCGAAGAGAACTGCATAATATAATAAACGTAATGCTTTTGTACAAATAGTTGTTTAAATGTGAAATAAAAAACTTCATTGTTATTAATAATAAGTTGGTTTATATTTTTTCAAAATATGTCTTCCTTTGTATTAAATGTGTTCAAGCCACTTGAACTCTTTATTTTATTATCTAAGAAGTTTAGACGTGGTAATTTGTTGTTAGATTGTTTATGTGTTATTAATTACATAATTGCTCATTTTTAAATAAAAATTGTTTATTTTATAGGTGCGTTTTAATGTCTCAACTAAACAGTATAGGCTATTGTAAAAATATCTGTACAGAAAATATATTAAATTTTTAAGAGACAATCCGACAAAGGCCTATTTTGTAAACTGAAATGTATGGTACGTGAATGTAAAAATCTTGATGGATATAATATGTATACCTATTATAAATGTACCTATAACATTATTAGAAATATATTGTTTGTTAAATTTAAAAATTGTTTGTGACATTTCAAAATTAGCGCGTAAAATCGATTCAGAAATGGGCAACGTTCGTTACAGGGTTCTATAAACTTTGGGTTCGTTGCAACGTTTAAAGGAAACTCTCGTTTCAGCAAGTTTGAGAGAAAACTTTCAGGATGCAGAAAACAGTTTCTAAAATAGCCTGTCTACTAAAATATACACATAATATGCTAATGTTAAAGATTTCTTTCTTTTTATATTTTAATAAATTTGATACCATCGCCATCGCAAACTTTTGTAACATATTTTCGATTGTGATCCTTAAAATTAATTTTATTTTGGTTGTGATTAATAATTATATTTTTAGCTAATTATTTAATTTTGTTTTCTTCGTTTTTTATGTATATTGTAAAGGTTTTTGTAAATAACAGTTGAACATTTATTTCTTTAACATTCTTAACTTCTTGATATTTATAATGTTACCACCCCCTCCATAAACTTTTGCGCTGGATCCTCTTTTCCATGTCGTCAACAGAGAAATTTAAATTTTCGATTCCGCCCACAACTCCTCAGAAGCTGACACCTCTGAATTGTTCGTTCATTTATTATTAACCTAAAAAGAATTCTTACGGTGACGACGTGGTTAATATTTTTTCAAGAACGATAAAGTCAAAACAATTTTCGATGCAGATACAAAGAGGGAGGTCGAAGACCTATATAATTATAACAGCCATAGATTGTACCATCAAATGGTCGCTACACACTGCCCAGATGTTGATGGCCTGCTACTGTTGTTTGAGGAGAGCTGAAGTCGTGGGTTTGACTTGGAAACGTTGTCCTTAATTTAATTAAGGGCGCCAGCTGATTGGACAAACGTTTCAGCTGAAGGTTTTTCATTCGGATCTTGGTAGTCGCGGGCAACTATTAAAAACTTAACCAGTAAGGAATTTCCTGAATAAAAATAACACTATCTTTGTTCATTTATGTATTAACAATCAGAATGTGCAACTAACGCGGGAAATAGAATGGTGCAATACATTTAATTACTTGAACAACTGTCTAATTTTAATTTTTGCAAATATAAAATACTCATATACAAAATTAGCAAAGGTTCTGTGAAAATTAGTATGACCTTACGATGGAGGTTTCAGTAATTCGCATCACCATTTGTAAACCAGGAGTTTCGATACATCCAATAGATGGAAAACTTTTCGAGGTTTTGATATCAAGGGAAACGCGTTGTTCCTGAGTTGGACTAAAATTTGTATTATTAGGAAATTGCCACGATCTTAATGAGATCCTATAAGGTTGAATTAAGGAGGATTGATCGAATGACTTTCTATACTTAGAATGAAGTAAGCAGGATTTCTTGATTGAGTCCCTACTTAGCACCTGTCATTAGATAAAGAAAAGAATAACCTCAAGCCACCAAAAGAATAATTATCAATTACCTGATAGTCGTTCTCGTGAAAATAAAAATGGAGTTCATTTGGGTTTTCACAAATAAAAGACATGTGAACTTTTTGAAGCCAATTTAGGATTTGGGGCGTCGAGCGCATTCCTACTCAAACATTTCTAAACGAATTTCGCTGGGATGGGGGACATGCGCGAACTAACGCTCCTGTGCTCCATTCTGAAATTTGGAAAACAAAAATTTAAACAATATACAGGGCGTGTAAAATATGAATGTTACAAGATTATTAGCTTCAAAGCTATAATCAGCAGGGTGCGTCGGGCTACTACAATTAACTCGGATTTTAGCTTCGTATTTTAATTCGACACAAAGAATCCCGATTCCGATTAGCTCATTCAACTATTACCAACTTAAATAATTTTGTAGTAATATTATTTAGTCCAAAACTGGCAAATAATACGTAAAAAAGTAACGCACTGGGTACCCATTTCTTAGACCTCTATACACACAGAGTATTTCCAACACGATTTGAAACGCTCTGAATGATTTTTAATTATGCGGACGGACGGACGGACAGACAGACACGGAGCCAGATCATAAGGCTTCTTGTTATACTTTGTATAGAAGCCTAAATAATTGTTATACTTTGTATAGAAGCCTAAAAACGTCCAAGTTAGGAAATTCTTGATACAGACATAAGCTGCGATGCCGAAGACCGACCTAATTACGACAAAGAATTAAGCCACCATAATAAGCCCGGCATTTGACCTCACATCCTAAGTATGTACTAAGAGCTTTGAGTCTCCTTAGCTTACTCATTTATTACCCACTTAAATAATCATTGTGATGATTGAGACATAGGTTGCGAGACCGAAAGCAGAGCTAATAATTAAAAAGTGCAAAAGAGTTCCATTAGATGATAAGCCTGGTCTTCGGTCTTGCATCTTAAATCTGTACCAAGCCTTTTGACTCTCAGTGGCTCATTTCGAAATGACTGAAATGGACTCATCAGTAATCGAAAGAATTAGAAAAAGAACCAAAATTGTCCAGGACGCAGTGATCAATGCATCGACGAACTTTACAATGGCGGACTACCCAAAGCCAAATAAAAGAAGTCTTTTAGGATACCCAGGTATCTTAAAAAGAGAGATAGATAGAGAGACAAACAGCTCCGGCGAAAAGGGTACTAGAACCAAATCGATGGAAAACAAAAGGAGAATTAGTTCCGAAAGCAAAATCGTGGAAACCTAATCGGAATCTTCAAAAAAGAAATTAACGAAAACCTAACGGAAACAAGCAAGGAAAGCGAAAACGTATAAAGGGCAAGAAGAATCCTACAAATTAAGAAATGAACAGGAAGTTGAAAAAGAAAACGGAAATGAACCAGAAAGCAAAACAAATTAAGGAATAGATTTGAAGAACAAAACAAAGCAGGAAATAAAATCATCCAAGGAAATCGGGAAAAGAAACATACGAAGCACGAAAATTAATGAAAAGCCGACAGCGCAATAGAGGATCCCCATGCAGTGAGAAGATTCATAATAAGGATTAATGAGGTAATTAATTTTATAGAAGAAGCCCTAGAAAGGGTAAAAAGCAATAAACGAGGAACGGGTGGGCCCTCAGCCTTTCCTCCCCCTGCCATTATCGTGATCCAAGAGATAGTGAAGGTACTTGCACCACCCATCCCTAAACCCCGGATCCATCTTCAAGTCCGGGTTCCCAGAGCTTCGGAGTTTCCCATCAGGAAGAATCCAAATGCAAAAATCCCCCCAGGGATTATCTTTCAGCAGTGAAAAGGACGACCATCAGCAACCCTCAGAGCACACCTCCTAAGAAACACAAGATTACAGTATACCCCGCAGAAGGGAACGAATCAAAATCTGCAGTAAATACGAAGGCTATGCTAATCAGCCTACCCCTACTGAAAATTAAGGTAGATAAAATATATCTTATCAAGAATAAAGGTGTAGTGATTGAATTTTCCTGCCCCTCTGTGAATAATTTAATAGGCAACAGCCTACTTAAGGAGAAACAATTGGAGGCCTCTGGCAGCCTTCAATTACCATCCACATGATAGACAACACTGTTTCCAAGGACCAAATCGTCCTTGAAACAACGAGGAATTTCTCGGATGCAGTCAAAATGGCTGGGGATGCTTGGCTCAGGAATATAAACCCTATACATACCCAAAAGATATCCCATAATAAGTAAATGGATCATAGAGGTCCACTCCCTGGTTCGGGAGGCTTTTAGAAGCTTCCGGATCCATGACTACATCAGCTTAATGAGGTGCTTCAAATGACTGCGGTCCAGGCATACAGTCAAATATTGTAAGGGGATAGAAACATGCGCCTTTTATTCCTACACAGTACAAAGACCTGACTTGGTACATTCTATTGCGTCCACCGACACCTCAATGAAGGATCCAGTTAGGATTCTTTTATTATAAATTAGGAATTAACCAAGAACAAAAAAATCAAGACCACGGTTGGGAAACATCATCGACACCGAGGTAGACAAGGAATTTAACATTAGAACAAGGTTATAAACAAAGCACACATACAGACCTACCCACAATTACAGAGAGGAATTAGAAGGAAAACGAAGAAACTCAAATGTAACCGATAACGAGGTTAAGTTAATGAAACGATACCCGGGCAAGAACATGGTTTTAAATCTAACCTAAATTTTAAATTTAAACCCTGCATTTTAGCCGGTGAAATTAAGAAAACTTTATTGTAGAAACAATGAGTTATCCGCCAATTTACAGATTAATTGGTAAACGTTTATACTTATTTTGATTCATTTTTTGTATATAAATAAACAAACTTTCATTGGCTTCGTGGAGTTATGCAGTAAATTACAGTTAAGTCAACATACTAACCTCGGCTTTCGGCCTCGCATCTTAAGTTTGCACGAATAGTTTCAACCCCGATTGGTTCATTCACTTATTACTAAAATTGAGCTAATTTTTTCCGACACAGATTATTAACTTCTTAAAGTTGTACAATTAGCTGCCGTTAAGTCACTGTAATAAGCTGGGCCTTCGTCTAACTCAAGAAAAGAAACAATAAACATGTCGGAATGACGAAGTTAGGAAATCTTCGATGAAAACATAATGTGCGAGGCCGAAGGCCGTGCTTATTATATGGTGGTCATAGATTGCTGACATCGTAGAGTTATCGAGTAGATAACCATTAGGCCACCAGAACCAGCTCGCATATTCAGTCTGTACCAAGAGTTTCGACCCTGATTGGTTCCTTTATTTATTACTAATATAAAATAATAATCTGCATGATTGTTTTACAGTTCAAATAGTTTAAATAAAACGCCGTTGTTGTTTTCTTCTATCTTCCCCAATTTCCAAAATATTTCAGATAGCTACTTTCCAAATATGACCATATCTTAACTGCGCCGATTACTTCTTTTCATCCAATTACCAAAAATACTTATTCGTCCAACAGCTGTTCCACAAATTTTTATGGTATTCAAATTTATACGTTGCTTCGTTTTTTTTATATTAATTAATTTCTTTAATTTCATTACACTTTTATCGAATAAATTTTTAAAGCACTGATATGTAATCTTCTTTGAGCGACCGCACTGTTCTTTTAACTTTTTTTCTCCTTCACCCCTTCAATTATTATTGCCTTATACTGATTTACTAGTGTATTATTAGCATAAATACTTCGTAAAGCTTTTATCAAATCATAATTGCTAAATTGGCCGCTCAGAGGTGAATCAGCCAGGTCGAGATTAGGTTAGAGTTAGGAAACAATTTTTTTTTCGCAAATTGAACGTTAGAAGTTCAAACATTATAATGAAAAGGTTAATCGGCCGCTCAGAGGTGAATCAGCCGGATCGAGCTTAGATTAGAGTTTAAATAGAATTTTAGTTTTCCCGCTCCAAAAAAAAATCCTATAGATGCCCATCATGATTGCATTTCTTCTAGATATTTATGTAACAATATAAAAATTATTTCAAGGTTATTAAACACTTTTAATTAAAATATTGTTGGTTTCAAAATTAAGTCGGTCAAATGTCCTAGATCGGCCCTTAGGCTGTCACAATAAGCTTGCATCTTAAGTCTGTTTCAAGAGCTGCAAGTTTTCTGTTTCCGCGGTGTCAAATATAAGGTTTTGCAATTTTTCTCGGCGAAGGAAATAACAAACTCCGCTTGCGGAGACTGCTGAGTGGATTAAGTAGCTCAACGGTCAACGGTACCGGTCCTACGCTTAGATAAAACAGGAGTGCTGATCACAAGCTAATAACCCCATCCTAAAAAATTGCTCTATTATGAAACCCTTAAATTTTCCTTGAAATAGGACAGATCACCTGAGACGAAACAAGTAGGTGAAAGTTATGAATATTGTAACGGTGAGTGTTTTAGGTTTTAGCGAACCCACGTCAATGCAAGATTTCAAATTTTCAGGTAGTTTAGAACTGGCTCAACAATTGGAGCATGATGGACAAATTTGTTTTATTGGTCACCACGATCGGCCACCTCTAAATCGGCACGGGTTTTACTATTAGTAATTCAGAAATCGTCAACTGTAATTCAGATTTTACAACTGATATTCAGAAAGCAGATATAAGAGGCGGTCATGGCTTGGCAGTTAAGTGCGTCTACTGCTAATGCGAAACGCTCGGATCGAATCCGGGCAGCGTAAGAACTTTATTCTGACCGTCTCTCCTCGGCAGGCAATGGCAAACCACCGAGGTAATCTGCCAAGAAAATCCATCTCGAAATGAAGTGTAGTACACTTCCCGTGGTTCGGAGCCCATGTTAAATAAGTAGGTCCTCTATATATGTGAAAACAATTTGAACGCACATCATATGCATAGATAGAACGAGATGGGTCACCAAACCCTCATTAGGGTAAAAGGACTGAGAAGGAAGGATTCAGAAAGCATCAATTGTAATTGAAACAAGGTGGAACTCGCTTTAGCGGCAGTTCTTAGGCTTCTATACAGCTACCTTTCTGGTGTGGAAAGTTGTTATTATCCGGTTATTTTTGGTCGCCATATAATGTAACATCACATAATCAGATAATCTGCACTAATTAAATTTTTGCGGTTGGTATTTATCAATTACTACATAAGCAGCGATGCCAACCCGTACTATAATAATTGTATAATTTTACCTTCTGTGCTGTACAACAGAAGGTACAAATTATAGAATGCCTACTAAAATAAATTATAGTACGGTTGGCATCGCTGTACATAAGTAATAATAATCAAACTTTTCCAATCCATTCGTAACTTTACTTTTCTGTAATTTCCGGTCCATTTTTTGAGGTGGATCCATCCTCTTCCTTCTCTTTTATTTACAACTTAACTTCACTATCCACATCAAGCCACTGCTGTGGTTAAAATAAAATAATAAATAATTAGTGCAGATTATTTGATTATGTGATTTTACATTATATGGCGACTAAAAATAACCAGATAATAACAACTTTCCACACCAGAAAGGTAGCCTGATATCTCCTGATATCCAATATCCTAGTAAATTATATCCTTGGAACAATAGCTTATCTTCACTTTATTCTGGCCGTTAATCCCTGCGGCAGTTAGACCAGTAAGCCACGTATCAAAGAATAATTGGATCAACGGACAACCGTATTATGGTATAATCGTATCAACGGATCATCGTATCAACGGATCATCGTATCAACGGATCATCGTATCATCGTATCATCGTATCATCGTATCATCGTATCATCGTATCATCGTATCATCGTATCAACGGATCAACGTATCATCAGATCAATTTGCTTATATAGGTCATCGCCCTATGAGTATAGTAGATGTAACAGTTTGGCTAATTTTTCGCGCGTTAAGTAAAAGTAAATTATTAACAATGGCATTAATCGAAAACAAATCTGCTTTCAAAACTGTAAAGAATGTGCAATTTGGCATTTTTAGTCCGGAAGATATTCGTAGCATGTCTGTCGTCCCAGAAGGTATAAATCATGTAGAAATTATGGAAGGAAGTCTTCCAAAAGTGGGCGGCCTGATGGATCCGAGTATGGGAGCGTTTGACAGCACTTTACCATGTCAAACATGCGAAGGCGACCGGGACACTTGCCCCGGTCACTTTGGTCACATCGAATTGGCCAAACCGATCTTTCACGTTGGCATGATTAAAGATGTCATGAAAGTTTTACGCTGCGTCTGCTTTAATTGCAGTAAATTGTTGGTGAACCCAAAGAAACAAAACCACTTCGAACACGCTCAGAAGATAACTGCAGACGATTCCAAGAAACGTTTAGAACTAGTGTACGGTTTGTGCAAAGAACAAACAATATGTCACGCGGATGGTGGATGTGGAAATCATCAACCTGTAATTATAAAATCGGGTCTCGATTTGACGGCCGAATGGAAGGAATCCGACGGAAAGGTTCCACAAGAAAAAAGTTGGAACGTGCTTCAGCAGCGGTTCCTAGGCTTCTATACATACAACTACTTTTCTGGTGTGAAAAGTTGTTGTTATCTGGTTATTTTTGATCGTCATATAATGTACCATCACATAATCAGATAATCTGCACCAATTAAATTTTTTGCGGTTGGTAATTATCATTTACTATATAAGTAATAACAATCAAACTTTTCCATTCTATTCGAAACTTTACTTCTCTGTAATGTACGATCCATTTCTTAAGGTCGATCAATCCTAATCTTTCTCTTTTATTTACAACTTAACTTCACCAATCACATCAAGCCACTGCTGTGGTTACAATAAAACCGGATCAACGTATCAACAGATCAACGTATCAACGGATCAACGTATCAACGTATCAACGTATCAACGTATCATCGTATCAACGTATCAACGTATCATCGTATCAACGTATCAACGTATCATCGTATCAACGTATCAACGTATTTAAATTTCCTATATAGGTGAAAAATTATGTAAATAAAATATAACTTATATATTTGGTCTGCATTGAAAAAAAAAGTTGTTATTTTTGGTCGCCATATTATTATAATGTAATATCAGATAATCTGCACTATTAATTAAATTTTTGCGGTCACAATCACAATTTCGAAGGTTCTGATTAGATTTGAATTATGCGGACAGACAGACGGACAGACGCGGAGCCAGATCATAAGTGTTCTTGCTATACTTTGTATAAAAGCCTAACAAGTAGTTTATATAGGGAGACCTCTTTGAAAATATCTTTAACTTAGTAAATTTCTTTCGAACATTTGCGTATTTGTAAATTGCATTTAGCGAATCGAAACAACGGATTAACAGATTAACGCAATACTATATAGACGAAGTATTTACAATATAACAACGTATCAGTTGATCAACGTTATTATTGGCTCTGAAACATGCGGACGGACACGAAGCCAGACCATAAGGCTTCTTTCTATACCTTGTATAGAAGCCTAAATAAGGCTTCTTGTTATATCGTACTTTGTATAGAAGCCTAAAAGTAGCGCACTGGCTACCCAGTTCTTAGACCTCTATACACACAGAGTATTTCCAACACGATTTGAACCGCTCTGTATGATTTTGAATTATGCGGACAGACAGACGGACGGACGGACAGACGGACGGACGGACAGACACGGAGCTAGATCATAAGGCTTCTAGTTATACTTTGTATAGAAGCCTAATAGTTATACTTTGTATAGAAGCCTAAAAGGCCAAGTCCTTCCTTCCTTCCTTCTGTCTGTCCCACGGAAATACCCGAAGCAAACCGAACCGAACCGAACGCATAACGGATAATTTCATAACCAATCGGATGAACGTATCATCGTATCAAC
This sequence comes from Podabrus alpinus, assembly GCA_932274525.1. Taxonomy (NCBI): domain Eukaryota; kingdom Metazoa; phylum Arthropoda; class Insecta; order Coleoptera; family Cantharidae; genus Podabrus; species Podabrus alpinus. The sequence continues at coordinate 64,726,789 of OW026456.1, read as the reverse complement.
GTATCATCGTATCAACGTATATTCGTATCAACGTATCAACGTATCATCGGATCAACGTATCAAGGGATCAACGTATTTAAATTTCCTATATAGGTGAAAAATTATGTAAATAAAATATAACTTATATTTGGTCTGCATTGAAAAAACAGATCAACGTATCAACGTATTTAAATTTCTTATATCGGTGAAAAATTATGACAGCTATTTCCAAAAAAGCATTATGTGAACTTCCATAATGGATAATGAAAATTTTGAAAATCCTGCTGTAAAGCGACGGCGATTGAATCGTGAGAGAAAAGCACGTACAAGAGCTAATAACACAGAAGAACAGCTTCGATCACAGCGACAAGCTGACGCTCGGTCTCATGCGATACGTCGACAACGTGAAACTTTGGAACAAACTCAAGCGCGGCAAGCTGCTGACGCTCGGTCCCATGCGATACGTCAACAACGTGAAACATTAGAAGAAACTCAAGCGCGGCAAGCTGCTAACTCTCTATCCCATGCGACACGTCAACAACGTGAAACATTAGAAGAAACTCAAGCGCGGCAAGCTGCTAACGCTCGATCCCATGCGATACATCGACAGAAAGAAAATCGATACCAAAGTCAAGCAATTCAACTCCAAATAAGAGCATTGAGATTTGATGAATCTCACGTTACTCGACACGATTGTGGAGAAATGAATTCCATCTGTCAGTTCTGCGGCTCCAAGAATTTCGCCAAGGAGCGTCCAGTTGATAAACAATTTAACAACTAGCTGGTAGCCCGTCCGAGGACGGGTAGCTAGAAGGACGGGCAGGCAGCCAAGGTCATATGGCTTTTGGATTGCACTGAGAGCTAGATGATAGCCCGTCCGAGGACGGCTAGCTAGAAGGACGGGCAGGAAGCCAAGGTCATATGGCTTTTGGATTGCACTGAGAGCTAGATGATAGCCCGTCCGAGGACGGGTAGCTAGAAGGACGGGCAGCTACCCAAGGTAACTTAAGTTGAATGAAGATTAAGGAAAGCTCTGTGCAATCCAAAAGCCATATGACCTTGGCTGCCTGCCCGTCCTTCTAGCTAGCTAGAATAGCGCACTGGGTACCCAGTTCTTAGACCTCTATACGCACTGAGTATATTCAACACGATTTGAAACGCTCTGTATGATTTTGAATTATGCGGACGGACGGACAGACAGACGGACGGACGGACAGACGGACGGACAGACACGGAGCCAGATCATAAGGCTTCTTGCTATACTTTGTATAGAAGCCTAATATCAATTGTAATTCAGAAAGCATACTAATTTAATTCAGATCGTTTATGTAATAACATGATGAAATTATAGCTAAACAGAGATTTAATGGACTTTTGTTAAAATCTCTTAATCAATTTTGTGTTAATACGAGTCACCACATGATAAAAGTTGTGTTTTATCGAAAATTAAAAATGTGGTAATTTATAGTCAAGTATGTATTTTGAAAAAAAAATCACAGAATTGATGCTTTCTGAATTGCATTTGTCTCTTTATAATTTAAATACAAGAGATGTATTTTAATTTACATTTTGATACTTTCTGAATATCAGTTGACAACTCTGAATTACAGCTGACGTTTTCTGAATAGCAGTTGCCGCTTTCTGAATTAATGCTGGAAAAGGTACAGACCATTTAGAAAGTAAACACCTCTCATTAGTTTGTTACGAATTTGTTCGCTGTAATTGTGACGCCCGAGGTATTTAGTACAGACTAAGTAGTACCAACTGTTATATTATAAATTCTATATAAACAATAACATGGACCGTAAATTTATTAATACTCAAGAAATAATTATAAAAAAATCAAACTCTTTTCGAACATGGCTTCACAAACGAATACCAAATGCTATTATGAAATTCTCGAAGTTAATAGAAGAGCGGACAAAGCACAGATAAAAAGAAAATATAAAGAATTGGCTTTAAAGTACCACCCTGATAAAAATTTACATAATGTAGATGCTGCCGGTGAAAAATTTAAATTGGTCAAGAGGGCGTATGATACCTTGAGTGACCCTGAACAAAGAAGACTATATGATGTGTCGCGGGGAAACATTGTCGGTGCACGTTTAAATCAATGCCGAGATTGGAAGGATGATAAGGATGATAAGAATAAAACGTGGGAAAGATTTTACAAGGGTAGGAATCGCAGTGGCTATTCAAAACGTGACAGGGACAATGAATTTCAGTCCTGGGTAGATATTTTATTATTATTATTATATTATATTTATACTTTATATTTCTATTATATTTTATTATTATTATTATTTATTATTAAGAAGTTTCTTTGCATTTTTTCGAAAATTTTTTCGAGAAGTTCACGGTAAATATAAGGTACAACAAAAGAAGTGAAGGTGTCGAAAGCAATTATGCTGTGTTTCGAAAAAGAACTTGACGAACAAAACCGTTAGCGAAGTGACGAAAAAGTTCTTCAACATAAAACAAAAACGCGCAAGTAAATAAGGATACCATAAAAGCTAAGATGTCGAATTAGCAGTTTGCAATTTTATTTTGATTTTAAGTGATGAATTTTAATACATAAAATAAACATAAATTTAAAAATCGTCATTTTACAACATTTGTTTAAGTCTTATAACCCACTTTATTGCTTTGGTTGTGCGGCCTATAGGCCGTACGAAAAGGGCCGACTGTGTAATACAAAGGATGGAAAATTAAATCGACTCTTTCTTGCAAAAATAGAGAAGGATTTTTCATAACTATATCTATTTTCGAAACTTTCAAATTTTTATCTAGATGGCATCCACTGAAATTTACACCACTCTACGCTAAATCGGGTTATTTGTACAGAAAGCTCTGAAATTACTGAAGCTGCCTTTAAATCAATAATCACAATTTAAACTTTTGTTAACAGAGGCCAGTGGTTGTATCGACGACTCTCAAATTTTTTAATGTGTTTCTAAAAATAGACCAGCTTTCTATTGGGATTAATAGAAAATATAATTGCACCCTGTGTTAAGCAATAAAAGCTACAAAGGAGATTTAATAAAATTTATAACATCACGTGCCGCTTTGTCATCAAAAAATGCTTGTGATCTTCGCTTCAATAACTTCGACAAATTTGATTTCACTAAATCAAAAACTTTGTTACATTTTCAGTAGTCCCACACTATTTAAAAGTATAATTAAAAGTAATTTTAAATTTAGAAAAAGAAATTTGCATTTTACATTAACATAAGATCACAGCAAACAACTTCAAAGACTTGAAACTTGGTAACTTTGTTAACTTTTTTATCAAGAGATATAGAAGAAACTTATCAAAAGTAAAAAATGGAATTAATGAATTACTTATTGCTAAGCTGCCATTCTTATCTCAACGATAAAAAGAAAATTAAGTTTAGAAATTGAAAATTATTATTTTGATTAATTTAATTGACAGAAAATGTTATTTTTCATGAAATGTTAGAATTCGCTATGCTGGGCCTTAATTTAAATCGAAATTTTATTTTCTTTCAGTAAACGTTGATACAAAATCTTTCCTTACTGCTCTAATGAGAAGCAGCTTGGAGAAGATAAAGTCCACGCAGGAGGTAAGAACCTTCTGCTTTTAAATGCGTGGAGCCCTGGTGTTAGGTCAACTAGCTCTTTGATGGAAACGTCGGTATGCGAGGGCCATGGGTCGTGTAAAAACGCCTCGGATAAACTCAAGGAAGCAGCTTTGCAAACACACACAAAATAAACTTAACAATAAAATAAAAATAAACATAAAAATAAACAATACGGTGGTCATTGCTTAAAGGCTTAATGATAAAGTCGATGCTTATGGTGTTAGTATGGCACCAGTGGAACGTAACACAGTAGTCCACTACAGGAGCCGACCAGAGAAACTAAACAGAAGCAACCCACATTGCCACCAAAAAATCACCACCCCACCAACAATCGACGGAACACTCGAATGGTCATAAACAATCCCATAATGGTAACCACATCGAGCTTCCGACGACCAAACCAAGCGGCAGCGAACCCCGGTGCAATGTCGCACCCTGTATATATGTAAGTCATACATCTTAGCCTTTATTAAATAAAATATAAAATCATAATTAAACACAAAAAGGTATCGACACAAAATTTCAAGTATGAAATTTGAACTTACGTCGATAAATCTAGATTCTTGCTGCTAATACAATTTACCAGTACGTCGACATAAAATTAAAGGAATTAATACCCAAGCAAAGTTTAATAACCAAAACGTAATAATATAAATAAGTAGCATTACTACATTTATCAAAAACAACACTTAAACTTGGTATTTTTATCGACGAATGCAACGTGAGATAGTAATAGATTGCAAGTTATCACCAAGTGCAGAAAGTTGTAACCTGTCACTTATCTATCAATTGCAACCATTATTTAAATAAAATTGCAGCACAAAAAAAGAATACCAGATTGTTACACATAAATAAAAAAATAAAACACATTAAAAAGGCCAAGGGAAAAAACATGCCATCGAGCTTCTGATGTTAAATTATTGGCCACTCGATCGACAGGTACTGTGAAGTAATAGCAAATAAATCGTGCTACTCACCGATGCTACCGGATAAACATCCTTCCCAGGAATTATGGGCCAGGGTGGTCGGATAGGGACACATGGCACGGCCAAAAAAACCACAATCCTCCAATCGCGAATCAAATCCCCTACTGGGATGGAAAAACAGCATATTCCATATAATATCCGGATTGTCGGACTGCAACTCTCCCAAAACGTAACCATATTCCGCAAAATCGAAAACCAACCCCGAAAATCACTTCACAGACCACAAGACGTGACCTTCTCGTCCGCCATTTTTCCCCAAGTCCCTCTCAGCGCGCAGCTCGACCTGCGTTCCGGAAAACAGATAATCAAAAATATTCAAGTCTCCACCAATTTGATGTAGATGGCAGCGACCAACAAATTACTGTACAAGGTTGAGCATAACGGATGTAAAGTCCAAAATCCGTTATAACGTATTGACAAAAAAATAGATAATTTGGAGTGATTGATATTATATTTAATGTACGACTGCGGTTATTACAAGAAAGTGATATAGATTTAAACCGATTGAAAAAATTATGGGTTTATAGTTCTTCCCTAACCTTAAGAGGAGATTTAAAGAATGCCACTGTAAGTCGATGTTGTTTTCTTTGTCGTTTTTGGAAAGGTTGTAATGTATTATAAACTAATAAAAATAATGTTATTAAAATAATAATTAAATTATAAAATAATTAAAAATAATAAATAAAAAAGTGTTAATAATATTAAAATTTGAAGAATAAACAATAAGAAGGAGATACCCCACTATTATTTTAGCGAATATTTTCTTCATCTGTTCTACTATCTTTTTAACAATCTTTTTAAATTAATTTATCGATCATTAATTATTAACATAGAGATAACATAGTTCGAGACCTTCATCAGATCGACAGAGAAGAGGACTGGGAGGAGTCAGCGTTGAATCGAAATGAATGGAGGAGCATTACAGAGGAGGCTAAAGCTCTGAAAGAGCTATTTGGCCATCGGAAGTGAAGTGTGATCATTAATTATTATTAATATTTAATTCATTTGTATTTAATTCAATTCCGACCCATTCATATGGGTTTTTTGTCAAATTTTATTTCTATGTTCATGTAAATTTTATCACCAATTAAGCTATTTTTAATTTCTTCCGTTCTTCAAAATCTTCACACCCCTCTAATATTTTGCAGTAAAACAAATTTCGTAATCAATAATATAAAATTTTCTTTTCCAGGTACAACAGCTAAATATAATTTTTCTAAAATAAATTTCCATGTTTTCTTACAAAACAATCGGAGTCCTTATGTCCATGACGTGCTTCCATAGGACATCACTTTTCCACATCGCCCTCGTCTTTGACGTACAAATCTTAGTATTTGATGTCTTATTTTAACTCTACTACCAAATTTTCTCAATGAGTGTGTAATTTTTGTTTTGATTTCTCTTGGCGTTATAATTTTTCAACTTTTCGTATCTTATTTCTTCCTCCATCCAAAATTTTCATTCTTGTTTTCATTTTGTAATTCTTCATATTTTAAATTTATGTTCGTATTAAGTTTGAATGTTTTAATCTTATCTCTACTTTTCTCGTTTTTTATATTTTTTGTGCTTCATTTTGTTTCTGTTGTATTTAAAACCTTAAATTTTAGAACTTCTAGACGTTTTTTTTCAAACTTCTTACGCCTCTAGCTTTGCATTATCTTCTTGCAGCAAATTTCTTATTATTCCCCTTATTTCCCCCAATGTTTTGACAGATGTTCACGTTTTGAGGTTCCCTGAATCCATTTTTATCATTTTTGGAAGGATGTCTAGGTGCGTATGTGTGTAGGTGTGTACGTCTGTGAACACGATAGCGTCTAAACGAAGCAAGCAAATCATTCCAAATTTATATAAGCTTTTTCCTGTCGTAGGACGAAGCCAGATGAAAATAAATTAAATCTTCTAACGGGAAGGGGGGGTTTACCTTGAGCGATTATGACATTATGCGTCATTATTTCGAAACGAAATTAAATATTTAAAAATATTAATAACCAAAAATTACCGCTATGGAATTTTCTACATTTTTATCCTACAAGTTTTTCTCTAAAATATACAGGGCGTTTCAAAAATTTTCGTACTTATAAATAAAATAGTAAAACGTATTCTACTAATGAAAATAAGATGAAAAGTTTCTAATAACATGGGTCCAGAAATGCTTCTTATGCAAGATATAGGCATTCAAAAGATTTTTTCTTCCTATTTTGGCAAAATATAAATTTTTTCATCGATTTACTGTTGAAATTATGTAACCATTTTATTAAAAAATATAATATAGTTAAAAATTTATTTCTGTTCGGAAAGTCATGCGATGGCCACATCAGATTTTTTATTCTCAGATTCAATCTCTCTTCAGATTCTCTGTTTGTTTTCTGTAATTTCAAAATACTCGCATTTAGTTCTGTTTTGTTTTCGGACATATTTGTTTTAATTTCGTCCATATTTTTTTATTTTCGTCCACATTTTGTTTGTTTACTTTTGCAAGGATGTATTCTATTTGAGTCAAATCCATCATATCTAACGTATTTTTTCTTGTGGTTTCACCCTTTGGATGTGAATATTAAGTACATCTTCCAATGCCTCAAGTGCCTCTGGACTGTGTTCTATGGCACCATCTGTTACGAAAAATTTTCTCTTTTTCGCAACAACGTTGAATTTATTAAATTCAACTTTTAACATCTAGCGACATATTTCGTAGCACCCTGTATAGCGAGCGTGATTGACGGAGATTAAACTCGCGCATGCTATGATAGGAGGTCATTGGTGGGCGCTCGAACGCTCCGGTCATGTTTGAAAGTGCTGTGAAATGGTTATCAGTTTTTGGTTCAAAATTTTGAAAAGGGATGATTCGATTTTGTGAGGGTTCCCATCCATCAATACGAATGGTTTTTTTTGGATCTTGCGCTTCAAAACCCTTCATGGGGATGTGACATTTGTGATTTGAGGGATGGTTGATTTTTCCCGGATCGAACATTTTTTGTTGGACCCATGGTCAGTGCTTCCTGTGAAATATTACTTCATTTTCACAATGGTAAGTCTCCTAATAATTTTGTTCATTGCTTCGCAGTTACTGGATAATTAATTTAGCCAAATTTTCTTCCATACACCTGGAGAACGATGACGTTGGAGTTCACCCTTGACCAATTTATGTGTTTTTTATGTGTAACATTTTGGTTTCCTTTTTGTCATGCATTTTTTTATTCTTAGAGTGGTCGCCAAGATTGCGATAGCCTTGCAATTTTATATTCCTGCGGCGAGGTGATATTAGTTTATCTTATCCAGTTCGCATTCGCAAGTGTGAAATGGATCGAATGTTCAGGTTGATATGTAATAAACTTTTAATTATTAATTATTGATATTTGTGTTTTATTTAATTAACTTGTTCAGTGTATTTATTTCCACTTATTACATCGAACCGCTTATGGTAGAATGCATTGACGAAGGGATTCCAAAATGATAGTAGTACGTTCGAATTTCGTATTTGAAATTCTATGTTAAACATTTTTTTTTGTGTTTATTTCGCTTTATGTTCTTTTTTTATGAAAGGCTACGATGTTCGACCCATATACAGGGTGCGACATTTCATCGAGATTGCTTTCGTTTGTTTTTCATAGGGGATTCGATATGGTTCCACTTTATCGTGGGATTTTTATATAACCATTCGAATGTGCCCTTGGTTTATGTTTGGGAGTGATTTTCGGTGGCAATGTCGTTGCTACTGTGCTTGTTTTGGGTCGGCTAACACCTCTTACATCCGACATCGCGTATATCTTTGCCTTCTGACAATTAACATCCAATTGTCCATTTTAATTGTGTTGTGTTAGCAAAGCTGTTTCCTTGATCTCTCCGGGGTGTTTCTTTCACACGATCCACGACTCTCGCTTCCAGGCTATAACGAGCTAGTTTAAAACCTAACACCAGGGCCCCACGCAAATTTAAAGTAGATGGTTTATCCTTCTGCGTGGACTTAATCTTTTCCGAGCTGACTTCTCATTAGAGCAGTAAGGAGAGATTATGTTTCACTGTCGTTCCAACGTGGGGCTGCTACTGTTTTGTATCACTGGCGTCCAGCGTGGGAGCTTCTGTATTTGCTTCTGTTTGCTACTGTTTGCTTCATTTCCATCTGTATTTTTGGTGAATGCCCGGAGAAAATTTAAGGAACAGCTTTTGCATTATTTTATTGGCAATTTTGTTTTGTTGTCAATTTTATTATTATGTTTTTTTGAATGAAACATTGTTGTTTATACCGGCGGAATTATTTTTTTGCAGCCAACTGCGTTTGTTGATCCTTGGTTGCTGTTACGACTGTTGTTGTTTAAGTCGCGCACCGTAATTGGATTGTTTCAACGTATATTTTTTTGGTGATTGTGTAAATTCCTTGATGCCGAGTGTTTGAAGGATTATGAAAAATATTTTTTATAATTATTTTATACCTTCGATTTAAATTAAAATTTTTATTATTATTTTATTGGTAAAGTGTTATGTGTAAATTTTTTTACCTTGATATGTGTACTGTTCGTTGCTATGTGTAGCGAATTTTATTTTTTGGTTTTCCACAAGCTACTGGGGGTGAAATCCCTTTAGCTTGCCGTGGATCTACATTACACTAAGGGTGGTTGGATGGAGTAATTGTTTGTACACATATTGGTTCCATAACAGCTTGAACCATACATTACATAAGGGTGGTTGGATGGAGTATTTGTTTGTATCCTATTTGGTTCAATAACATCTTGAATCATACATTACATAAGGGTGGTTGGATGGAGTAATTGTTTGTACACATATTGGTTCCATAACAGCTTGAACCATACATTACATCATACATTACATAGTAATGTTTGTTCACGTAATGGTTTAACTACATCTCAAATCATAACCATTACCTAACTGGAGGTTGGGTAATGCATTTTCTACTGATCTAATTACATCTAAGATCATATTTGCACATAATTAAAACCCGTCATAATAATAGCATAACATCCAGCTATTAATTATTTCATCGGAATTTATTCCAACGGTTAGAGGAAATTTGTTAAAGTCTTGGTAGGACGATCTGTTGGTCAAGTTTCTTGATCAAATTATTAATTATTTTGTCGTTTTGACAAATTACCCTTCCTATGTGTTGAGAATCATGACTGTCTCATACTGGAAGAGAAGAATTAGTTCGAAGATATTTTTGTTCGACTATTCTCGAATGGGTCCGATGCGAGCCATTCCTTATCGACAGTCTAGATGTTTTTTTTCCTAGCTGTTCAGTTTTTTCGGTGCAGGTCCAATGCGGGCTGCCCACAGTTTTTTTCGGTGCAGGTCCAATGCGGGCTGCCCATTTTGTACTCATTGATTTTTATCTGAGACAAAATCACATATTATATGGGTTTCAGTAGCTATTGTTAGCTCTACCATATGGTTTTCGCTTCTGCGGATTTACGATGGCGTTTCGTCAATTGTGTAAATAAACCATACAATTATTATTATTATTTTTTTGATCTCAATCTTTTAGAGATTTTGATTTTTTTATTTTTTTGAAATATTTTAAGCTCATTTTTTTATTAGCAACGCTTAATATTTCTTTCCTACCAAGTACTGCTACAAACTACCTCCACACTACAGTAAATGAATAAGTTTTTTTTCCGTCAATTCACAGTTCGTTTCCAGCTTCGCTTGTCTGATAATTTTCTGATTTTTTATCTTGACCTCCGGTCAGATATCTTACTTCGGGGGTGTGTTACGAAAAATTTTCTCTTTTTCGCAACAACGTTGAATTTATTAAATTCAACTTTTAACATCTAGCGACATATTTCGTAGCACCCTGTATAGCGAGCGTGATTGACGGAGATTAAACTCGCGCATGCTATGATAGGAGGTCATTGGTGGGCGCTCGAACGCTCCGGTCATGTTTGAAAGTGCTGTGAAATGGTTATCAGTTTTTGGTTCAAAATTTTGAAAAGGGATGATTCGATTTTGTGAGGGTTCCCATCCATCAATACGAATGGTTTTTTTTGGATCTTGCGCTTCAAAACCCTTCATGGGGATGTGACATTTGTGATTTGAGGGATGGTTGATTTTTCCCGGATCGAACATTTTTAGTTGGACCCATGGTCAGTGCTTCCTGTGAAATATTACTTCATTTTCACAATGGTAAGTCTCCTAATAATTTTGTTCATTGCTTCGCAGTTACTGGATAATTAATTTAGCCAAATTTTCTTCCATACACCTGGAGAACGATGACGTTGGAGTTCACCCTTGACCAATTTATGTGTTTTTTATGTGTAACATTTTGGTTTCCTTTTTGTCATGCATTTTTTTATTCTTAGAGTGGTCGCCAAGATTGCGATAGCCTTGAAATTTTATATTCCTGCGGCGAGGTGATATTAGTTTATCTTATCCAGTTCGCATTCGCAAGTGTGAAATGGATCGAATGTTCAGGTTGATATGTAATAAACTTTTAATTATTAATTATTGATATTTGTGTTTTATTTAATTAACTTGTTCAGGGTATTTATTTCCACTTATTACATCGAACCGCTTATGGTAGAATGCATTGACGAAGGGATTCCAAAATGATAGTAGTACGTTCGAATTTCGTATTTGAAATTCTATGTTAAACATTTTTTTTTGTGTTTATTTCGCTTTATGTTCTTTTTTTATGAAAGGCTACGATGTTCGACCCATATACAGGGTGCGACATTTCATCGAGATTGCTTTCGTTTGTTTTTCATAGGGGATTCGATATGGTTCCACTTTATCGTGGGATTTTTATATAACCATTCGAATGTGCCCTTGGTTTATGTTTGGGAGTGATTTTCGGTGGCAATGTCGTTGCTACTGTGCTTGTTTTGGGTCGGCTAACACCTCTTACATCCGACATCGCGTATATCTTTGCCTTCTGACAATTAACATCCAATTGTCCATTTTAATTGTGTTGTGTTAGCAAAGCTGTTTCCTTGATCTCTCCGGGGTGTTTCTTTCACACGATCCACGACTCTCGCTTCCAGGCTATAACGAGCTAGTTTAAAACCTAACACCAGGGCCCCACGCAAATTTAAAGTAGATGGTTTATCCTTCTGCGTGGACTTAATCTTTTCCGAGCTGACTTCTCATTAGAGCAGTAAGGAAAGATTATGTATCACATCGTCCTTATTTTCCTCAACTAATTTCGATACTTTTTCGTCCATTTCGCTCATTTTCGTCTATTCTTTTTTTGTCAATAATTGAATTGATGGCACACCTGGACTCAAGAATCGTAGATATTATACCTTTTCAAACTGATAAATTTTACTATCTGAAATTAACTTTGTTGAATGTTAACAAATTTGTGCAAAATAATTATTAAAAACTAAGAGTACGAGCAAAAAGGTGTAGGCTTCAACCCATCTCTTTCTCGGTCTTCCCATGCTTCTTTTTCTCGGTGGTTTATATCCTTTTTCTGATAATGGTATTCTCTCTTATTACGATCTATAACAGATAGGTTATTATATTTTATATTATAGACGAAATTAGCTCCGTGGCTTTGCTCAGTTGGACATGTAAACTTCCGGACTTCGTGCTCGCATCCCAGGTGTGGTAATTACTTAGAATTTTGCTTATATTTTTTTCAAATTCGTAAGAAAAAATCAATATTTCGAATATACATATATTGTTTCATAAATATCGTAATCAAATATACATCAGTTCACACAAATACACAAAATAAAGGAATTTAATGTCTAAGAAATTAATTGTTAAGGTGGTTAGTCAGTAAATTGGGAAATTCTAATAAATTTATGCGAATGTGGATATTAATTATTAACAATCAAATTTTACTGAAGCAAAACACATTTCTCGCATGAATTTACGGGATATTTCCATTAATTCAATATTTGAGTTAAAATATTGTGCAAAGAAGAAAATTGACAATTTTGTTACACAAAATTCAAGAATAGATACAGTGATTTTGGTTAGACCAAATTTCTACCTTTAAAGGCGACGTAATCCACAAATTAGTTGGTTGAATTACATTTAAGGATGTGGTTGTGCCAAAATTTGCTTCGCCGTAGAAAGAATTCAACGTTGTGTTGACCTCCTTGTTAATTGTAATAACACGTCGCCGATTAACCTTTTTATTAAACTAGAACTTCACATCGTAGGTTTAATATCGTGTTGCACAAAATTTAGGGTTCACTCCCGTTGTTTCTATTTGGTATTCGTTGGAAATAAAATTCTTAAATGTTTATAGATTATTTCCAGTATAATTTTAATTCGACGGAATGTTTATTTTATGCTGGGCATTTGACTATTTTTCTCGCTTAGATTGAACTATGATCAGATTGATTATTTGTAGCAATTTTTAATTCGATTCACTTTCGTAGTTCTTTTAAAGTTAAATTTTCTTCGATCGTTACACCGAATTAAATGTATTTGCTGGTTCACCGATTTAATATTAATATCATTTGATGATGATTTCGGTAGAATCTCCGTTACTTGTGTCGACACTTTTTTAAAATTGTTCGAAACTTAATTACTCGGATGTCTACGTTTTTGTTGTTACTAATTTATGTGGTTGATCGATGATAATTTCTCAATACGACCGAAATAAATTATTTTGGTGACGGTATTATTCCGGATCGGAAAATAAAAAATATTACACTTTGGTAGATAATAGGTAAGTTTTAGGTAGCAGTTAGTTGGCTCGTTGATGATCAGAGACTGCTTCATTTTTTCATCCCTACTTTCAAATTTCTTTCCCTTGATGAGGTCATTTGGGTAGGAATTAATTTGTTATCTTTATATGAGTTTTATTTACAAAAATGCATATTAAACAGTTCCTTTGTTTCTTAGCGCGGTACTCGTTTGAATACGACATTATTACAAAATAACTCTCTACAAATTAACTTAGTTTCAATAGAACCTAGTCATATGAGGATTTTATCACCTCGAAAGTATAATTTTGTTGATAATAATTTTCTCGCGGTGAGCGGACTGCGTATTTCATTTCAGCACAGGTGCGCTGTGCTACTATGTACATTTGTTCTTCAATGTAATAATTTGTAGTTATCTTTTAATAAAGAACGTCGATTGGCATAATATTCAAATATTAACATTTATAGTCGGATCCCGTTGACTCGAATTTATTTTTATTAACAAATTCTATGTTTATATTGAAAATATGACATTTCTGATTATTATTTAATATTATTGAAGTGGATATTTTATGATAGCTTATAATATACGGCATCGCCGTAACACTCTTCACTCATTCTTTAGAGGGGTTCACTTCATCTCTTGTTGTTTTCTGAGATTTTCCTTTGGAGTTTGCTTATTCTTAGCTCCTCTCTGATGCCCTCTTTCCTCATTCTATCCCTTGGTTGCTCGTAGGAATCTCTTTTCATGTTCTTGTATTTTGCTTTTATCTCTAGTTGTTAGAGCTCAGGTCTCACTACCGTATGTCAGTCAGTGTTGGGATGGCTGTCGTTTTATAAAGCCTTATACGTGTTTCTGTTTTTGTCTTATTTTTCAGATATCTGTGCAGCGCCGCAGCAAGCTCTTCTGGCGCCAGAGGCAAATTTGATTATATGCGCCCCCCTCCCAAAAGATTCCTATCATCTTGAAAATGTTACACTATTATTTATTGGATTTTGTCGAGGTTTAGCGCCCCCATTGCGATGGCTCCTGAGGCAAAGCAAAGAATTCATTTAGGCTGCCGGGACCGGGGGGTCTGGGGGGTATGGAATACCCTCCAGGTACACTTAATTTATTGCGCAAGAAAAACTTTCACTTTTACGTCCCTAGGTATTAACAAAAACGGTACTGAGATAGTTATGAAAAATATCACCTGCTGCCCCCCCTCCCGGATTACAAACGAAAATTTCAAAAGATTCAACGAAAAATGATAAATGTTGGGGTCCGGGGCTAGGGATCCAACCGATAATCGAAAATTCCCTATTAAAATGGCTTGATATTTAGGTCAAAAAAGGCATTAACTTTAACATAACCAAGGATCATTAGGTTACATCTCGAAAAACTACCATAATTTAATTAAATTAGTTGTGACACCGTGCGATAGGCTGTCGGACTCTTTTTTGCGTGGTTTAGAGAACTACGGACACACCCCTAACATGAAATTTAGCAAAATTTTGGGTAATTAAAGGCCTTTTTTGGTATATTTCGGTTCGAATGTGTCACTTTTGTCGTCGCAGACGTGATCATAAAAAAAATCCGAAAAAAATGCGAAAATCGGAAAGTTTCATTTAAGGGCTACAATTCGCATAGCGGCTGGGGGCACGTCGTTTCCTTCGAATCGAGTGAAATATTTTCGCTCGGATTTGATTTTTTTTTAAATTCGGATAGGTGGGGGTGTGATTAGTAGATATTAGTAATAAATATTAACAAACAACCCGTGTATTGCCGAAAAAGTGAAAAAATAAAATTTTTTTTTCTTCGATTTTTGGGATGTGCATTCGATAAGGAGGGTTATCCATCGTCAAAACCTACCTTTCCGGGGCGCCGCTCCGCTCCACTCTGCACCCGTCCTGGGCGGTTTTGACTCTGGTTACTAGGCTAAACATACGAGAAGCGCCTTCGATCAAGAAAACCGGGATCTAAAAAACCTGGAGCTTAGGAACCCTTGAAATAGCATTAAAAAGTATATTCGCGGTATGCGGTAGTTCCCTATTACGTTTAACCCCCAAAAAATCGCGTAAAACAAAAAAATAATGATAAAATAGTAAAATTTCACCGAAGTTACTCGTAAGGGAGACGTGTTGCATGTGGCCGGTGTGCACCTTTACCTTTACCTGATATGTATTTGATGGAGCATCCCGGCGTAGCCGGCCTTCTCCTTCATCTGAAAAGATACATTAGTGACGTTGGAAGTTTTAGAGACCGGTGGGTCTCTGGGAATTGGCGCTTGGCGGTCTGTCTGGTAAAAACCTGGTTTGTGACTCTGGGTATGGATATGTGAAAAGAAAGTTTTTGCGTTTATCGTTATAGTAGAGTCCCTAATTCGAAGAAAGAAATTGTGGAATTTCTATTGATGACCCCGAAGTGAGTTGCTTCTACTTGGAACTAGTTAGAATTGGCAACTAGTGAAATTTTAGTGATGCTATGGGGGGTGATTTATCGGAGCTTTGGAAATTGGTCAGAAAATTACACAAATCTAGTGAATAAATTCACTTTCGAAGAAGTTTGTGTAGCTTAGGCCTGTGAACCTACATTAATCTGTGCGATGGTGGGTTTTGGTCAGGTGTTGTCCATGGTCAGAAGTGACTTGGGACGGGGAATGAGGAAGTCGTTAGTATTGTATTGACCTAGTTGGTTTACTAGTGGGTTTTCCGAAAATTTGGATTTGTTGTAGAGGTTGGTGGCATGTTTGCGATTTAGGGTGCTAATGAGATCGAGTTTGGCATCCGCATGAAGTCATCTGTTAGTGACGTAGTAGGGGGCGTTGAAAATGGCTCGAAGATTTTTGTTTTGAATGACTTGAAGTTTGTTTATGACCCTGGGGGGTGCGTAGCCCCAGACAGGGGAGGCATAAATCATTGTTGGGCGGATTATGGCTTTGTAAAGTCGTAGTTTGTTAGCGGGGGACATGATGCTGTCTTTGTTCATGAGGGCGAACAGTTTATTGAAAAGGGCTTTGGCTTTACCGACTACGGCAGTGGTGTGGGCGTTCCAAGTGAGACGTCGGTCTATGGTAATTCCTAGGTACTTGACCTTGGTTTTCCATGGGATTTGCTCCTCAAACATCCAGACACTGGAGTTGTGAGGCTTGCAACGATTTCGAAACATGATCGCGGAACTTTTGCTCGAGTTAACCTCGATGCGCCAAGTTTCGTACCACCTTTCTAGGTCGTTGATCGCCTCCTGGAGGCGGGTAGTGGCTATTTCCGGGTGGATTGAGGACGTGTATATCGCAGTGTCATCTGCGTAAAGTGAGATTTTTGTTGCGGGATCTGAAGGGGTTGGAATATCGCTCATGAAGATGTTAAACAGTGAAGCTGCAAGGATTGAGCCTTGGGGGACCCCGGAGGTGATGGGGCGCTCTGTGGATCTGGTGTTCATGAGTTTGACTTGAAGTTTTCTGTCCTGGAGGTAGGAGGCAATAAGACGAACTAGTGGGAGTTGAATTTTAGCGTGAAGCATTTTGAACAGGAGGGCTTCATGCCAGACCTTATCGAGAGCTTTCGATACGTCGAGTAGCACTTAGGCCGGTGAATTCTTTTTTGTTGAGTGCCTGCGTGACGTGCTCAACTAGTCGGAGGGCTTGGTGGGTCGTGCTGTGTCCTGCACGAAAGCCGAATTGTTCGTTTTGAATAATACTGTTATCGAACATGGCTTCTTGGAGACGGGTGAGAATGACTTTTTCAACTACTTTTCCGATTGAAGGGAGCAGGCTGATTGGTCTATAACTTTTAGGACATTTGAGATTTTGGCCGGGTTTGGGGATTACCACTACATCGGCGGTTTTCCAAATTTGTGGGTAGTAGTTGAGTCGAAAGCATGCGTTAATTATGCCGGTGATGGCAACTTTGGCTTTTTGTGGGAGTTCTTTGAGGGCGGTGTTGGTGATACCATCGGGACCTGGGGCTTTTCTCTTTTTGAGACGTTTGATGGCAATGGTGACCTCCGTAAGGGAGGCGGGGCTGATGTGTGTGTCGTCGGTTGTGTTTAGGGTTGTGGTGACGAAGTTTGCGACCGAATTGATATGGTCTTGGTCTAATCTAGTGGTATTGGGGGAGCATTGCGCTTGAAGGCTGTCGGCGAAGACTTTAGCCTTTTCAAGATCGCTTCTGGCAGTGGTGCCGTCGGGGTGGGTGAGAATTGGGATGGTGGCTTTCTTTTTCCCTTGGAGGGCGGCGGCCATGCGCCAGACGGACATGTCTTTAAAGGAAAGGGAGTTGATGGTGTCTAACCATTCATTGTCGTGAAACTCTTTGACCTTGTCATCGACTTGTTCTTTAAGGCGGTTGTATGCCCTTTGGTCGTCGGGGTTGCGGGTTCGCCGGGCGAGTTTCCTCGCTCGGTTTTTGGTTCTGATAAGGTCTTTTAGGGAGGGGGTGAGTTTGTCTCTGGCGTCTGTGGCGTTGACTTCATGTGAAGCTTTGTCCACGGAATCTTTGATGTTGTTTTGAAATTTTGCAATGAATTGGTCTAGGTCAGTGGGGGACTCGAAATAAGGGATTGGTCCGATATTTTCTGAGAGAGTGTCTTTGAAAGAAGTCCAGTCTGTTTTCGTTCGGGTGGGAGGGCCCTTCGGGGGTACCACTGGTCCGAGTGTCAGTAGGACCGGGTAGTGGTCGGAGTTTAGCTCTTCGCTAGTGGTGATGTCGTATTGGAGTTGTACGTCTTTGAAAATGGCTAAGTCCAGGACGGACGGCGTACCTGCAGGAGAGTAGTGGGTGGGGGCGGTGGGAGCGACGATCACGAAGTCCAGCTCGTTTGCTAGTGAAAGAAGGTCACGTCCTACATGGTTTGTGTATCTACACCACCAGTTGGAGTGCTTAGCATTAAGATCGCCGGCGATGATCTTCGCGTCGGGGCCTTCGAGAAGGGTTTCAAGGTCCTCTTTGAGGATGTGTGTATTAGGGCGATTGTAAACGGAGGAGCGTTGCAACCAACCGTGATGTGCGGTGTGGATGCTCACCGTGGTGATTTCAAAGTACTCTAGGTCTGGGGTCGGAATTGCGACGTGTTCTATGGATGATTTTACATAAATTGCGGTTCCGCCTCCGCGTCCGTCGCGGTCGTTCCTATAAAGTGAATAGCAAGGGAGTTTTGCCAGTTGGCCAGCTCTGAAGTGGGTTTCGTTGACCAAGATTACGTCAAGGTCGTGGTCGTGCGCGAACGCGAGAAGTTAATTTCGTTTGGCTGAAAGGCCGTTGGCGTTCCAAAAAGCCGTCTGCAAAGTGGTGGGTTGAAATCTGGGTTTAGACATTAACGGGTGCGGTGTTAGTGGCTTTGAAGTTTGTGATTGATTCGACAATGCTAATGAGCTCTGCGCTGGCATTGTGATTGCAGAGTTGTTCAAAGATTGCTCTTAATTGTCGGGGGGGGATCCCATCGTAGAAGGTGGTGGGCGTGGGGGTGGCATGTGGTGCTTCCCTGTGAGGGGCATGCCGGCTAGCGACTCCTAGATAAGATGGTCGACTGGGGCCTTGGGAGGAGGGGCAATTGTAAGTGGGGCGGCCGGCGAAGCGGGAAGCTGCTTCACGGGCTGAAAGTTCTCGTCTCTTTGGTTTGGGGAATTGAACGCAACCTTTGTAGTTTGCGGGGTGATTTCCTCCGCAATTAGCGCAGGTGGCCGGATCCTCACGGATTTTTTGGCAACTGGAGGTCATATGGTCCCCTGCGCATTTGACGCATTTGGGGGGGGGGGCGCGGCAGAGGGTTTGGGCATGCCCGAACCGTTGACAACGGTGGCATTGACCGACCTCTGTACGTTTGTGGGGAGTTTCAGTGCGGGTGTTTATTGACAGGACCGAAGTCATGTCGAAAATTCTCTTGGCATCTGTATTGTGGGTTAAATGGACAAGGTACAGTGGCATGAGTTTTTTGTCGCGATCTTGGCGCATCTGAAAAACGGACTGAATTTCGAATTCGAGGTCTTCCTTGACCTCGGCGGCGGTGATGGTGATCGGAAGACCACGGATGACCACTTTGAGTGGTTTATCTTGGGGGAGGGAGAATGAGTGGGAGGGGAGGTTCTTTTCCTCGAGAAGGCGACTGAGGGTGCGGTAATCGGTCTCAGTGGCTGGCTGGATGGAGATGCCATCCACGAGAGTGCGAATTTTTGTAGTGGCGATTTTACGGTCTTTGAGCAATTGGTTAACAGCTGGCCAGTTGTCCTTTGTACGAAGGACAATTGGGGGGATTCGGCTGGAGGAAGGGTACGTGGTGCGGTCTGGGTGTGAAGCACCCTGGGTGTCTGGTTGAGGGACGTTTATAGTCTGAGTTTCCGGTGTGCACACCGCTTCGTATATGACCATATTGATCTGCACGGACCGTCAATAAATTGAGTGAGATTCCACCTAAGCCCCGCCCCGCGCGTCACTGAATCGTGATATTTTGTAAACTTCAAAGTCGATTTACACTATTAGAAACTGGTTTAACCACCACTTTGAGTGTTTTCATTGACTTTTAAAAACATATAACTATCCGAAAACCGATAGCTAAAATTGCAATTCGAGGTTGGATAATAGTCACTCTTCCCAAATGTTGATGGTTCTGAATAATGGCAAGTGTACCTGGGGGGTATTCCATACCCCCCAGACTCCCCGGTCGTGTAATATCGATTTTTATTGTTGGAAACTTCTGAAGATCTTATATAAAATGCGCATAATGTCAGAATCACCGTTTCCATGGAATATGGAGATTATTTTTATCTGTAGGAATTTTTCTTTTCAATTTAAATATACATATTTGAATAACTGTCGCGATGATGACGTGATAGTTTTACCGGTTACCCAGTGAGTTTTTTTTTCCTGTTTTCTCTCAAGAGAAAGAGTATATTCAAATATCCAAGGATACACCATCAAGTACCAGACAATTACGACTTTTCTCACGGCGGATAATCGATATAGCATCATGCAGGGCGTTGATCGTAGAGGTCTGTTCCCTGAATCCATACTGTTTAGGACTCCATGCCTGACGCTGAACACCAAAATACGTTAAACGCTTGGTGAACACCTTTTCCAGCAGCTTTCCGAAGACGGGCAATAGTCCGCCTAAAGGCCGATAGTTAAAGACCCAGTGAGTTAAAGGGAAATGAAAACGAACGCGGGGTTTGAATCAACTTTCCTAAAATCCTCTATCTTATCATTGGACCAAATTTGAAGGAGAAAATTCTCTACAAAGCTAGATTTCACCTTGTTTTGTTTTGTTCACCATCGATGGTAAAGTTTAAATGTACGAAATAATTATTCAGAATATGAATTATTCAAAACCTTTGTCAACTGTTTTCTCTGGATTTTCTTTTTATTTCATAAATACATACTTAGTATGATGTAGTAGGTAAATTTTGTTAATATGTTTTATAGAGAATTTTGTACTCTTCAATTTTAATTTGATGATAATTTTCTCTAAAAATGAAGATAAGCGAGTTATAGGCGAATAACTACTGCAGAGGATTAAAATCCCCACTTGGGGAAATGGCTGACAGGGGATTTTAGGCGATTTTGCAAATAAAATCGAGGTCAAATTTTCGAATTCAGTCAAATTTGAATATATATGCGCCTCCCTCCCAGAAAGATTCTTATCTGTTTGAAAATTTTAAACTATTTTTTATTGGTTTTTGTTAAGGTTTAGCGCCCCCATTGCGATGGTGCCTGAGGCAAATGCTTTAGTCGCCTCACCCTTGCTACGGCGCTGTATCTGTGTATTGTTCCACAAATATGTTCAAACTTGGTTAGGTTCTCGTCGATGAAAGATAAAATACTTAATATTAATTATTATTCAAATAATTAAAACGATATTAATATGGATTCTGAACAACGGCAAATTTTTTTAATGTAAGTCCACACGAAGGCCGCACTGGTGGAGAGATTTTCAAATTCAGCATTATAAACCTCCTACGATCTATCCTACGAGATAGATGCCCATTATATGATAAGAAAACTGAGCAAAGAATACGGTAAAGGGGGCCTACAAATAAACTATTCCAAGACCGAATATATGGTTGTGGGGGGATAAGCCAAAAACCTGGAAATGGAAGATGGATCGGTAGTAAATGGACGCAATAAATATAAGTACCTAGGCTCCCTCATTTCCAGCAAAGGGGGAAGCGATGAGGACATTAAACAAAGATTAGGAAAAGGAAGAGCAGCAATTAGACAATTACACTCTGTAATATGGAATAAAAGTACCACAGACACGGTTAAAATAATAATATACAAGAGTATCGTGGAGAGTATAGCTATATATGGGGCGGAGGTTTGGGAAATATCGCAGAGAAATAAGAGGAAAATAAAGGCGATGGAGATGGACTTCTGGAGGCGAAGCTGCGGGTTAACATTAATGGATAGAGTGAGAAATGATATCATTAGAGAAAAAATGGGAATATCAATAGATATAATGGACTCGATCGTGGGAAGAAGACTGAATTGGTATGGACACATGAGAAGAATGGAGGAAGAGAGATGGCCGTATAGGGTGTGGCATTGGCTACCAAGCGAAGAGAAGAAAAAGGGGAAGACCTAAGCGCACGTGGAGGAATGACGTGGAACAGACGATGAAGCAAAGAGGACTCCAAGAGGAGGACTGGAAAGACGGCCGAAGGTGGAAGATAGGATGCGAGAAACGCCGTGAGGTGTAGCCCCACTCGCAAAATATATAATATATTGTAGCGTCTGATGCTTTGAAGAATGCACGAGTACGCACACAATCGGTTTATGACACCTACCTTAAATCGACTCTTACTTCTCAGGGTATTAATGCGTCGGGATCTGAATCAACCAACACTGCTTATACGAGCTTATTCTTGATTGAACGAATTCTGTATTCCAACAAAGATAAAACTACAGTTGGAATTCCGTTAACAAGTTTTTTAATCAAATCAACAAATTTCAACATATAACAAGAACCCAAACAATCAAACAATCTTTATGTAAACTACTATTCTACGCACTGATTATTAAAAGGTAGCTAACCTGTGATTTGTATCGTGCGCACTATTTTCTTTCTTCAAATATTCCACTTTCCAATCTCCAATCTCCAATCTGCTTCTCATATATCGGATAACTTGGTATCCGTATCTCCCCAACGTATCTATAAGACACGATCTCGATCACAACCTTCGTTGCCAACACCTTCTGTATCCCGCTATCTTGCGGAATCTTAAATTCTCCAAGGAATTAATCTTCTTGGGTAGTACCACCGTATATCGTTCACGAATATAATTTATTTCAGTATATTTTAGTTGAATCTTACTTGAATTCGCGAGTTTGTCTCGCCGTACAAAATACACGACCGTCACCTCTCGTGATCTCGATGGAACTGTTTCGCGAGTATAATTTATTTCAATTATCTTTAATTGAATTGCAATTATTCGCACAACTGCATATCGCAGTAACTAATATGCGACCGTCACGCTTCGTGATCTTGATCGAACTGTTTATTTACTTTTATGTAACTTCGTTACTATATAAATTTTTGTTTTTAAACTGGAGCTTCTTATATTCTCGGTTGTTTGTACATGGCCGACGGTTCTCTGCACGTTTGATTAATTTTGACATGTTGTATATAATGTTTACATACAACATGTAACACGAACAAACTTAAAATTAAATTCAAACGACAAAAAAAACAAACACATGTAAACAAATGTGTTTGAACCTCCGGTCTCCAACTGTACTTCTCTCCTTGTTGGTACGACTCTATCCTCAACATGGATAGCGCGTATCACAACAATATATATAAACCTCCTACGGTTAAATTAACAACAGTATTCCTTTTCTTGTAACACTTTTGTAAAATTTATACATGGAAGTTATATATCTTGGGGGAATTTGGGGGTGCGAGGTAAACACCCAATTTAATATCGTGAATCTACTTATTACCTCGGAAGAAGGGTTATTTTACTAACCTGCTCATCTGTGGAGAATCGTGATTTGCTATACGCTATATATACCCCTATACGGGGTATATGGAATATCCCCCCCCCCCAGAGTATCAACATGGCCAACAGTTTTGTAATGTTTTACTTCTTGATCACTGTATACTGGGGGCTATACCATATCTCCCAAACCCCCCCGATGGGTGTTTTCCGCCTCCAATTTGTTAGATTTTCATTGTGTATAGGCTATATCAATGTATTGTAGCATTTTTTCATATAATATATGAAATTTACCAAAATTTAAAAATTATTTGAATTTAAAAATTAATGTTGGGGATTTTATATTTCTGTTGGCACTATGTTTTCACAGTGGGTTCGACAGCAGAGTCGAAACACGCCGGTTGGTTTTTGAGCCTTGCTGAGGCAGGCACGCTAAAATATTATGTAAAGAGTTGCTTGTTGATTCTTGCCGGGGCAGGAACGCTAACATTTGTAAAAGGTTGCTTTTAATCATTCATTTGTATATGGCGTGTTAGAAATTGTATGGAGGTTTCTTTTTAAATAAAAACTTTAATTTTGAAAAGTTTTTATTGATTGGATGATATGTAAAATACTTAAATAGGTGATAGAAATTTTGTGTTTGGAGAGTGATGGAACACCTTTGTGCGTTTTACGTTGTCTTTGTACGTCCTCCCTTTCCCCTCTTGGATTTGTTGATGTTCAGGAAATATTTAGAGCTAATTTCTCTTAATTGAACCCACAAAGTAATGATCAAATGTAAGATTTTGTTTCTTGCGAAAGAAAAATCAAAAGATATTGACAAAGATATAGTCGTCGTATCACCCGAAGATGTTACAGTGTTACAGAAACGTTTGCGAAATATATTTAATGTGTAATTTATTCGTGAAAATTGGCAGTTTTAAGTTATAGTTAAAAATATTTTGTAGATTTTTGAGTTCATACTAGAAATAATACACCTATGAGTAATAAATACGGTTCACTGTCATTTGGCCGAAAAATGTTTGAATGAATTCCTTTGGCCGACCGGATTTTAGCCGGCAATCACGAAGTAATCATTTAAAAAAATATATTAATGTGGACCGCAAGTAACCTTCATAACTTTAGTTCAAGCCCAACTGATGGTCTTAGCATTAGGATCTTCCTTAGACCATATTTATTATCGCCCGCAGTAAATTTTTATTTGAAAAAACAACATAATAAATGAATGATTCCTACTTAAAGTTGATTGAAATCTATAGATCCCCAGTTATTTTAAGCTAATTGACTTTAGGCCAAATAATTTGTGGGTTAAAACGACATTAGAGCATCTGATGATTTGGTGATTTTCTAGCCTAGGACAGAAAATCTAAATATTAAATAAATTTCCTCTTCGGTTGCAATATTATGGTTCACTCGTCACTATTTGGTCTTTTTCTCTGCCATATGCTCTACTTTAGTGGCCTTAGCGCTACGATTAAGCACTTCCGACCTACAGATTAATATTTATTAGATTCAACGGCTGCCTAAAGGGGGTTGGAGAATTGTGTACAGCTGGTTGTAAACTGCCTCTATATTGCGCCTGGAACTGGCCTATCGCACACTTAAATTTTTTTTAAACTGTTGTAAAAATTAATAGTTACACCCTAATAACCTTCCTGAGCATAAAAAGCACGTCACGATTCTGATGGGCTAAACGGCTTTGTGTTTTATGTTGCACCAATCAGCATCGTGGATATTGGCGTTGAGTCACATTAAAGAGTGAGAATGAACTAGACTTTACACTAAATATATTGACGGGTCGATTAGACACGTACTATGTACTTTCGACCTTTTTTTTAATTAAAACGAATTATACGCAAATTTCAGTAAAATCCAGCCTATTATGTATATATTGTTATAGCACTAAGAAATATGATAGAATTTTCCTTTTGTACAATCACAAGTAAGAAAGCCAGTCCGGAAATAGAATGACAAAATTTAATTAATATTTTACTTTCAAGATTTAATTAACTTGTAAAATATTACCAATTTAAAGTTGAATTTAGTTGGTTAGATTATTCAATTTCAAATTTCAATTAATGGAAACCGCAGAAAAATATTGTTAGGAGTTGCTAAAAGAGTTTTTTGAAATAGTCATAAACCAATTATTATGGAAAAGTAGCGGATACACCTTAAAGCCGCTCGCCTGTAGATTCCCTGAGCGGTATACCAAGTTTTAAAACATGACGGTGATAATGTAATTAATAGTATTTAGCAAGCACTTTTTTGAATTTATTCGCACACGAATTATTACTCTCTGGGGACCCTGGGCCGATATTGCGATTGTAAAAGTTTTAACGGATCAGACGCTGATGAATAATTCCAGTCAAGGAGCGCTGAGAGAGCGAACTTTTTATTGGACGCGGCCACTCGCATAAAAAATCCACAAAAACTAAATTTGCTTACAACAATAAGGAGGCACACATTATTTATTTTGTAGCTAAAAGAAAAGGTGTACTAAATTGACCCACATAGGACTTCGAAAGAAGTAAGTAAAAGAAAGCGAAATGCTGCGATAAACCCTTGAGGATATGTCTACCCCTGATTTAAAATTTATTTAGTACACGAAGCCAACGTCAACTTATAAAAATAATAAATCAGACGTGTTTTACATTTTCTTTATTTGTTTTCTATGAAAATTATCGTTTATCGACGCCTATTCAATCGTAGATTCGCAGTTAAATTGCGAACTTAATGAAAATAAATTTTTGGATAAAATTGCAGAATTTTAAAGCAGTGTAACAGGTAAAAAGCAATCAAAGAACGGTAATATCTTACACCCTCCGTGTATTCAGAAGTTATAGCGACGCCGCAGACGCTACGTGAACGTTTCCCTTATTTTCAATATACACAGTTGCACACGCGGTTAGCTCCTGAAGAGGTGTACGTCGTCCTGATAACTTCATAATTACGTATTACCAAAATTTAAAAATGTTCGTCATATCGAAAATTGACTTTTCCTTTAAATTTTCGACCGACCTTTTGGAATTCGCTCCAACCTGAAAAAAAACAGGAACCAAGTAAATTTCAAAATGTAACTTTCAATGTGGTAAATAAAAAAAATTATAAACTCTCACTAAAGGACCTACTCAAGTCGCGAAAATGAACGAAATTTTGGCGGAGTATGTTACCGAAGGACCATACGATTCCATCACTTATTATTTTAATTCTACACCAATTTTGTATTTTCCTAACAATAATGGGGTGAGTTACAAGACGACCATTAACGGCTATCATTATTGGGCATCTAAAAGTTGGTTCTTGTGTTTTTTGATAACTTTTAAAGTGGCAATTATGGCACTCATAATCGTTGCTGCACTGTTAGGTAATTTACTTGTGATAATTTCTGTGATGCGGCATCGAAAGCTAAGAGTAATTACTAATTACTTTGTTGTTAGTTTGGCTTTTGCCGATATGCTATTAGCAATTTGGGTTATGTGCTTCAATTTTAGTGTAGAAGTAACGGGAGGTTTATGGATTTTTGGTTATTTCATGTGCGATATTTGGAATTCGTTGGATGTGTACTTTTCGACGGTTTCAATATTACATTTGTGTTGTATTAGTGTTGATCGTTACTACGCAATTGTGCAACCCCTCGATTATCCGCTAATTATGACCAACAAGAGGTTGGCAATTATGCTAGCGGTTGTTTGGTGCAGCCCAGCACTGTTATCCTTCCTGCCCATTTTTATGCAATGGTACACCACAGACGACAACGTAGTTTTTAGACAAAATAACCCTCATCTTTGTCAATTTAACGTTAATAGAATTTATTCTGTTATATCATCCAGCGTTAGTTTTTGGATACCCGGAATGGTCATGATACTCATGTACTATCGAATTTATGTTGAAGCAGACAGACAAGAAAGGATGCTTTATAGGTGAGTCCCAAATTTTATTTATAATTTAGATATTAATTTTAATTTAGTAAAAGTTTTAATTCGACGTGAAAACAAAGTTTAGGATTTATGAAGCGCTTAATGTTCTGAAAATGTTTTTACCCATACGGTATGTTATGGTGTTAATGATATGCTCGAAGCTGTTATGTGTAAATTTTTCAATTTCCTTCTAAATTATTTCGATCGGCGATACGCATAAACCGCACAACAAATTTCCTGAATAAACATGAAGTAATAATCGTTATTAAGTACGCCGTTGTAAAATGCATCAGCCTTATTGAAAAGGTTCATTTAGTGATTACATCAATTACCATTTACATGCTAAAACTTATGTAATTTGGAGATATCAAAGTTTATCATCACTTAGCCATCGGGAAAGTTATGACGCTCTAAGAACTTTCCAATTTTGGTTTTTCATGTAACCCAGAAATGTCTTAATGTACCTACCTAATCTAATAACGTCGATAAATGAGTGTTTTATTTTTAAATAAAGTTCAAAGCTTTCATGCATAATTAACATAGTTCCAAACTTATCACTCAATAAATCTATACTGAGAATTTTGTCAAGCGAAATGTACTGGGTGGGATTGATCACTTAAACTTGAGAAGTTACTTTTTTGTTCTATTTAAGTTTTCTAGTAATGGTATAGCGACAACTCATGCTTAAATCTATACAATGCCCCGAAGACCTTTGTCGTTAAGGGCGGATAACCTTTACATCCAGTTCCGGAGCCAGGATTTTGCGAATTTTTTATTCGGGTAAAATTAAGTAAATATATACTAGGAAAGAAGGAAATCCAAAATTCGAACCGTCAGCTCTATGTAAACAATTATAAAGCTCTGAAGGAGTTTTAATTCCCCACTTCAATCCTCATAGATACCTTAGATCCGTATCGCAATAAAAAATTCGACAGAGTAACCTTTGGCCCTCCGTAATTATAAAATCATTTTCAATGAATTCCAATACGCGCCGCCGCCCTGGGAAGCAAAATTTGTCGAGTCTGGGTAAAAAATGCAGCTTCCACCCTTCGAACAAAATATGAAAGATAATAATCATAACAAAATTTGGCGTTAAAACGAGATGAAGTAAATAACAAAATTTTAGGAATACTTCTATGGAAACCTGACATTTCTATAATGGAACTCAGTGATACCGTAACAGATTACCTACAAGAAAAATGAATGACAAAGTAATAGGTTTGAGAAAACAAAAGTCATTAATCTTAATGATGAACAATGATAATCAGTCTGCCCCTTTACCGCGGGTACCACCATATTACTTAATTAAAAATAATTATTGTAAATAATCACGAAAATTATTCATATTACGTTTAATAATTAAAACTTGCAGAAGTGAACATCGATTTCTTTAGTTAATAAATTTTGACGCACCCTGTCGATCGAAAATCGAACACGTTAAAAGAGTAATCGTACGAGTAAATTAGTAAATTAATATAAAATTTATTAACGCACGTGTATTTAAATTAGGAATAATCTACTTTATCTTAGTGATTATTGGAATTTGGAGGACATTAGCGGAGTCGTTTGTTACGTCACTCGTTCGTAAAAATGACGTGATGGTGGGGCAGGGTGTTGCCCCACCAAAAATTTGAGAACTTGGTTACCAGGCAACAGAAGGTTGATCTAATTGGAAATAAAAACTGGGTCAAGAACTTGACAGATGTTGAGTTACCAGAAATAGTTGCCAGTACCATCTCTCTCGGCCCAAAATTTTCTATAACACCTGAAGTAAAAAACTTTCCCATGTTTATGTTTTTGTCGGAGGTTGAGACCGCTATAGAGAGTCTTGTGTTGCCAAATGATAAGAAAGATAGTATCAGGGGGAAGGTGATTAACTTAACACATAATTTTATAAACACCAACAAAACTAAAAAGTTTGACCCCATTTCAAAACAGGTTTTGACGACAAAAAAATTTATAAGAGACAACCCAGACATTCTAATACTAAAGGCGGACAAAGGCAACTCGACTGTAATTATGCATGTGTTGGAGTACAAGGAAAAGATGTTGGCTTTATTTGGGGATGAGAAAACCTATAAAATATTAAAAAACAACCCTACAGGATCCACACAAAGCAGGTTCAACAAGGTTATAAAGCACTTACATGATGAAGGATATATCGATTTGCCAACAAAAAAGAGACTGACTAAGTACAACTCCCAGCCACCCTGAGCTTATGGATTGCCCAAAGCTCATAAGGAAGGTACACCCTTACGTCCGGTCATCAGTTGTATCAACTCCCCTTCTACTCCATTGGCAGGATATGTTAACAACATCCTAAAAGGAGCCATCCCCTCACTATCCTTTAATGTGAGAGACTCAAGGGAGGCCAGAGATATCATCATGCAAAACAGATTACCTAGTGAATATGTATTGGTATCATTTGATGTCAATTCACTATTCACGAACATCTCAAGAGAGGCGGTGATATCTTCCATTACAAACAATTGGGATTATGTGGCTCCATTTACAGAGATACCTGAGAAAGAGTTTTTACAATTGGTGACTACCATTTTCCAAAATAGCTATTTTTCATTTGAAGGGGTTTTTTACCAACAACTTGTGGGTTCTGCCATGGGAAACATTTGCTCGCCGGCTTTCGCCAATTTTGTCATGAATGACCTTTTGCTCAACTTCTTTGGATCTGTGAATTTTAAACTGCCCTTTTTGTTGCTGTATGTTGACGACATAATAACAGCGGTCCCCTCTGAAGAAATACATAATTGTATTGCAATATTAAATAGTTTTGATGATTTGCTTACCTTTACATATGAATTGGAGACTGAAGGCTCGATTCCATTTCTAGATCTGAAAATTATTAGGAAACAAGATGGCACTCTATCTACGGATGTTTACAGAAAACCGTCATCAACAGAACGGCTTTTAAACTTTAATTCCGCACATCCTTTAAACCACAAAATGAGTGTAATAAACACGCTTAAGCTCCGCCTTGAAAACTGCGTACCACCCGAGTTGCTAGCCTCGAAACTACACCAACTTAAGCAGCAACTATTAGAAAATGGTTACCCAGGTCGCTTACTCGATGTATCACTATTTAGGAAAGTGAAGGCGACACCTACTATTTTGAACCTAGACATATCAGCTAAGG
This sequence comes from Podabrus alpinus, assembly GCA_932274525.1. Classification (NCBI taxonomy): domain Eukaryota; kingdom Metazoa; phylum Arthropoda; class Insecta; order Coleoptera; family Cantharidae; genus Podabrus; species Podabrus alpinus. The sequence continues at coordinate 64,696,634 of OW026456.1, read as the reverse complement.
ATGAGTACCCTAACAAGAAATATAACAAGATCGCTTACCATCCGATTTTGGCCTCCAAACTAAGACATATCTTTAAAGATTATGTACAAAGTGATAATTTGAGTTTGGTTTTCTATGCTCCGTTAACGCTCAATAAATTAGTGTTTTCAAAAACTAAAGACAAAACTCCCTTAACTGAAAGAGCTAATTTAGTTTACAAGTTAAAATGTAAACAGTGCGGTCTTTATTACGTGGGTCAAACTTCACAGTGGCTTTCAAAACGTATATATCAACACCGTTATGACATCCGTTTAGGTAATAGCAAAACTGGTTTATCTAAACACATTATAGAGACAGGACATTCCACTGCAGATGATGATGTCGAGGTTTTAGTGTCGGAGAATAACTACTATAAACGTATTTTCTTAGAATCAGCCTACATATCTACAACAAATAATAACATGAACATACAAAATGACTATAAAACATTAAATCATGGTTACCTGGAGCTTCTAAAAAGATTTTTGGAGAAGATAGAAACCCGATCCTGATGTTATTTTAGTGCCTTCACTATTGATCTTTAATTTGTTTTTAACTATTGTAATTTTCACTTTTATGCAATCTTCTACTCTTGAGAGGTTATATCCATGTTTTCGCGGTTTTTGGTATGAATTTAAAATTTTACATGTTTGCAAGATCTCATTGGAAGAGATATAAATTATATAGGTGGCTTCACACAATCATAATTTATTTGACATTCAACAAAAATTTTATTATGTTTTTAACTAGGCTTTTGCCGTTCATGATTTTTTTGTGTAATTTTTAACCCCGTTAAAATATTATTAATATTCCTCCATACCATAGTCATCTCGACCAGAAACATTGTTCATCTTGGTTTGCCTGGTGAGTCTGCCTCTCAAGGGTGATTGCGTTGATTTCAATATTGTATCTTTTAGCCTTGAAGATGGCGTAATTATAACGCCGAAACGTTGGCTTTAGCAAACTTTTAGTTTCATTTTGGTCTCCTAAATCCCAAAAACATATTCTCTCATATATTGACCTGGGAAGAAATTTAATATTAATCAATGATAATACCGTATTAACATAATTTCATATCAAAACCGTACAAAACAAACCCTTTCAAGCGCGGTTATTCCATAGAAGGGTAGACAAAATAAGGAAATTTTGAACCAAATTGTAAAGCAATCTGATTAACAATATTTACCATCACAAATACAAATTATTAATATCTATCATTGTTATACAAAGAAGGACTGCATCTGCTCAATTTAACAGTTTTTATCTTTCTATTTGCAATAAATTCTAAATTCATAACGACTGAAAAATCTAAGCTCAAGTCCTGCGGTGACGATAACATCTCGAGGGCTGTTACCTCCGGGCTGTAATTTTATATAACAGGAAGTGATAATATTAAAATGCTTTGTGATTATCGATCTCCAGAAGGCGCACCAACTGACTATCAAAGGGCAACACGCTAAAATATTATTTATCATTTGGGAAATTACAATTCTAAGGTAACAGCCCTCGTGCTGTTACCGTCCCCGTAGGACGATATTAACTTTTACGATGAAAATTGACTTTTCATCGAATTTCAACATTTCCCTTGTGCTGTTGAACACAAATATTTTCGAAATAATACAATTGCTTGAAGGCAATATTCACATAATTTAACAACGAAATATCAAAAACATTTTAAACTTCAACCTCGTACAAAAAGTTTTCCATTAATTAAATAACATCAAAGAATCTAAACTAAACTAAAAGTACATTGCTGTACAATGAAAGTCCTAATTCTAAATCAGGCGTATCATAGTATATCAAATACACCATGTTTTCCACTCTTCTAAGGAGAAAACTAACTTTTCTTATAGTAGATGAAATGTAATTAATTTAAAATATGTTTTTTATGACGTTGTTCAAATTTATTAGATAAACTCTATTTTATTGCAACATTGTAGAATTACACATTTATATAAATTTGTCAATGTGTAAATCAACAACCAATTACTCATTGGAATATGGAAGCGCTTATGTGCAGTGCTTTGTACCCAATGTACTTGAAATAATAGTAACTTTTTATTTCCTCATGAGTGCTATATTGAATTTTTATTTTTAAAATACAGTTTTCATTTAGCGTTTCATAAATTTCCTATATTGGAAATTAATTTAATGTTAAAAATCTTAACAAATACATAATATCTTGAAAAACACGCAAACTTTTACCTTCCATTATAAAAAATGTATTAAATTTAAACCTAGTATTTCCCAAATACTTACATAAAAGTCCAATATCACTATATAATTTCCATTTTCAATTAAGAATTTGTTTTGAATTAATATAGATAAGTTACATATTTTCATAGATCTTATATTTACTAGATAGGACATAACAAAGTAGGTCGTTTTGAAGCACAGATGTAGGATGGTGGGGGTATATAGAAAATGTTTTCGGATTGTTTAGCCTCTAAAACAGCTACAACTGAATATGCACCTTGATATTCTTTCAATTTTTTTTAAATAACTAAAATAAATAATTACAGGAAAATAAAATTTAAATTACACAGAGCATCTAAACTAAATATACACATTTATACCGCGAAATGGATCAAAAGAATTTTAAAAACATAAATAAAAATTCGCTTTAAAAGGAAAACAATGCAAATGAAATTGTAAACTTGACGAAAGGGAGCGAGTGAAGTCATATCCGGTTGTGTACTTAGAGCTGTCAAATTGGAAATATATGATGCCCCAGTCGCACCCTTAACGTCAAAAACCTCAAAAGTGTCGGAATTTTCCTACACAACAACGAAATTTATGATCGTTCTAAAATTTAATGGAACCAACTGGCTGAGTTGTAAATTTCTGTGAGTTTTCACTCGAAACTCTATAAAAACCTTAACAAACGGGAAAAAATTATATAGTATAAACAATTTGGAAAGGATTATAATTCCTAAAAGAAATTTCAGGATGATACGTTTTTAACTTTCATAATTGAAGCGTAGAAGACATTCAGAATTGTATAAACTGGACCCTCTTCTGTAATAGGGAACCTGTAAGAATTTTCAATCTTCACTCTAATAATGAATATTCTTAACATCTACCAAGTGAACAAATTACTCTGATGTTCGGTATAAGCTATCTCACAGTACATACGAAGACAAAAGGGTAGCAGATCACTGCAAAAAAGGTCTAATACTCAACAACTCCCAGGAACTACTTAACGCAGTCAGTTTACAAATAAAATGGTTGGATAAAAATGCTACTAATATCAATTAAGAAAAAATAAAAAATATGACCTCGAACCTCTGTCAGCTACCAGAGTTCACAAGACCTTTAACCCAGTCAACAATGTGGGCTTTCTTAATTTTTTTGGTAGTCAGAACCAATACTCAGTGACACAAAAAAAGTGTTGTTGTTGTTAGAACACAAACTGGTAATCGTTGACTGCAAAATGTCACGTAGTTGCATTCAATAAATCACAGGATTGTTGATATTTGTTAGAGAAGTTAGGGGGGGGGGCGAAGCTTAACAGCGAAGCTTTAAGTTTTCAAATATTGAAGTTTAAAAGTCCTAAAATTATTGTTTATTATCATCATCTAGGGGAAACGGTCAGAAAGAAGATTAAGCTATTCCCGAACTCGAACCAGTGCCTTTAGCATAGGTAGTTTATTGCTCGAACTCATCAATCTCCCAAAAAATTATACTAAAAAATTCTTAAACCTCCAAAATTCTATTGGTAAAGACTGCGTTTGAACTTAATTGTGATGAACCAATCAAAAAGCCAAAATTCGGTTTTTGCGAACAAAGTTTTGTTAAATTGCTTAAAATGTAGAATGACAATGTTAGAAGTTTTACGGCAAGGTGTTCCGATTTTTAGACTGAGGATTACCAGATGTCCCAATAGAAATATCGCCGTTTGCTGGAGAAGAATGAGCCTAAATCGCACACGAAAAAACGAATGAGATTCTTTTTAACATAGTTTTTTTTTATAAAGTAATCTACAAAATCCTAAAGAGCCTAAAAATCGCATCTTTGAAATTGTCCATCGCAAACGCTGAAAATTTATCACAATTCAGCAATAAAAAGAGCCTAAATTGCCGCATCTGGTAACCCTATTCAGACTTATTTTAAATTCGAACTTTTTATAAACAAACAACACCACATGAATTCTTTTAATCCCATTAAAGGAATGTTAGTTACCTTTATTTTTAAATTAAAAAAATTTTATGTTTAAATAATGTTTCCAATAAATAAAACCTTATATTTTGTGATTATTGATAAATTTTGGTTTATTCGAATCATCGTCTATTGCGATCAAAAACGCCGAGTCCTGATGTGATCACATTAAGCGGCATCTACTATACCATATTAAATATAATTAGTATAACATTGTTTTATGACAATAAAACATACATATTGCCGGGAGCTTCGTACTCGTCTAGTTTAGTAAATACAGTAATGTGTACTCAAAACAAATAAAATAGAAACAAATAATTGGGTATATTAAATTTCTAATGTGAACAATGCTATCCTTTTCAACTCCATTTAGATATTAGGGACTATATTTGTTCTATTCTGTTATTTTCTAGTATGGAAACCTGTTCACAATTCTCTAATATTTGACACAAAATTAAGGAAACTTAGTAAACTAGACAGGTTTAACAAAATAAATAGGTAAGTATGTTAAAGTAATACGAAATATAAATTAATTATAAAAATTACTAAAGCATTAATAAAAATATGTAGTGAAAATCAGAGAAACATATAATAATATTTACAGAATTTTATGTATTGCTATGATATTTCATAAAATTAAAAAAAATTATATTATTAATTTAAATTTTGACTTTTCAAATTAAATGAAACTGAAACTAAATAATTAATTGAAAATACTTTATTTTATTTCTATCGACTGAGAAAATGTTTTACAATTATTTCAATACAGATTCGAAATTAAAACGATCACGGAATATAGTTTATCGACACATAAAATTTAAATTTTTAATTTATACCAATCTTATCTTCCCTCTTCGGGTACTCACGATATTCCAATCTTCCGCTCAGCTGTTTTGCATCAGTAACCATTACTTCTCAAAAGCCTTTTAAATGTGGAGGCCCACTTCCAAATTTTCTTAAATTTCCACAACTTTTAAAATTTTCTCCAGAACATTCATCCAAATTTTTGACCACACGTTTTTTTTTGATCTACCAACGCCGATTTTTAATTTTTCACGCTGTTAACTACGTAGCCATTGCTCGAAGTCTTAGTACTTGTCAATTTTTACTTTTGGCTCTCTTAACGAGCGTATTTTTAATGCGCCGTCGTTACCAATGCAAACTTTCCCAAACAGATCCGTACCATTCTCAATATTATTTCGATATTTTATATCAATTTTATCTCTGTAATAAATATAGAGAATTATTAAAATTAAAATTATGCGGTTAACTTAGGCAGTAATGCACTGAATGATTAAATTCAGCCAGAACAAATTCAGCTTAGTTTAGTTTACACTCGTCGTTTATGTAATTACCTACACATATCTCTACTTTTATTTAAATCATTTGGGTCGTAAACTGCGAATATTTTAAGAATATTTACTTGGCGTTGGGTAGGCCGGTTATTTTCGTGGCCTAACGTCAAGCTTGCCACCTATCAAAATGCGCATCAACTGTTATAAACAGATTATTGCGGGTATTCCAAGCGAAATTATCATGATGCAGAAGAAAGGTGATGACGCAAGGACTAAATTCAAGAGATGGGTCCATCCAAAACTATAGGTTTAACTCCAAATACAAATGTATTTTTTTTTAATTGTATAAACAATTATAAGAAGGTTAGTCTTAGGTTGCCGTATATCGTCTCTAGTTTTCGCAAAACAGCTAAATAGCATCTGCCTGATCATGCGATGAAAAATAAAATTAAAAATTAAGGTATTGCTTCTGGGGGTCGTCGTGTACTAGTTTTCAGGGTTTTTAAATTTGGGTTTTGAATTTTAGAATGGCTGTATTTTATATTATACGTTTTAGTTGTATTCTATACCTTATCTAACTGTATTCTAGTATAGAATATGTAAAGAATAGTATAGAAGCTATGCTAGCATAGCTTAGCATAAAATCTGGCGTTGCGGAGTACATTGCGAACGAAGCTCGCTTGACCTCTTTGACTTTCGAATTTTAAGAATATGTTTAGACCTCGCGACGATTACATCACTATAATCAGTCATGATTGAACATAATCAATGGTCAACTGTGAAGTTGTCAATTCGAAAAAGGTCTGTGAAGAAAAACCGTTCTGCCTCGTCACGAGTTACTGAATGAAATTGTTAAGCATTTCACTTCTAGTAGTAAAATATATAAAAATATGATCAGACACTCGAACGCCGTAGAGTGGCCCCATCTGTTTTCTTATATTAAACACAAACGTTCCGTTCCTAATCACGAACTTAAATTTGTGAGATTACATTTTTTAACTTCTTTTCATGTTGCATATTAAAATAAATAAATATTTTAATATTAATTCACTCTGGATGATGGCGTTTCTGGATTTACCTAAGAGAGAAAAAAACCAAGGTATTGACGTGAAATAATTACATCCAGGTGAAAATCTTCCTGACAACATCTCTATGCGAGAGGCATCTGGCGGTTGCCACGTCCTGAAATTTAAGATTGCACTGACTTAAATTGACTTTTGTTACTAATGTTGAACACTTGGTTGCTTGTATTTTTGACAATATTTAAAATTTATAGCGCAAACAACCCCATGCCTAATTATAACTTATTTATGTGACTTTGTCATCCACAAAAATTAGTTGTTTTTCTATCGTACCGCCATGCCACCTGTTGCAATAAATCGCAGCTGTGCCCCTCTTAATGCATTGTCACAAATTGGTATCCACCGACTGAGGTTCAAGAACAAAAAACTGTGAGTGCTTCACGTATGAATGGAACATTTCGATGCGGGATTTTTCGCCGTGGGGACGTTTCGATCCCGACAATTTTCTCGGGCCTGTTGTAACGACGAAAATATTTCAAGTTCAAATTTCTCAAAATTTTGTGTACTTTCCTCATTTGGTAGAAATCTTCGAATTTAGGGATCGGTTATAAACAACATCACACAATTTCAAGAATTTTGTTAGACCCCCTTCATCATCAAATATTGTTCCGAAAGTGTAGACCCTTCTGCAATTCTTACATGATGTATTTTTGTACCACCTCTTGCATCTACATGCTAAAACTTTAAAATTCTAAAACTCAACATTATGACGTTACAATTTTCGAATCCCCCCCAGCGTCATAAATCGCCAGGCAGGTCTGAACCGCCCCCCTCCCCCATCCTTCTGTAAACAACGTAATATTACTTAGGTGTTACATCAACAAATGCGTCAAATTCAAATGACTCTCGTTGTCAAACGTGTTAAACGTTTATGCGATAACATTGCATTAAGGTAACAATAAATTATGTGTTACGTGATGCCATAATGCACAAGTTGCAAGATATATAATAAATATATCTATTAAAATTCATCGCTGTGCGGTACCAGGTGTTACTTTTGATGTGCAAAATGGCCAGTTAATCTCGGTTGTGGAATTTATTACATCACTCATATCATTTGGAGAGGTGGGTATGTAATCTACCCCTATCCCAGGTTGCAAGATTTATTATATTTAGAAGATGTTCGTGACTATTTTCAAGAATAAAACGAAGGTGCTATCTGTATTTTATTGGAGATTTACTAAAATGAAACTCAAAACGTTTGACATCCATTTCACACGAAAATTCATTTCGCGAGGGGGGGGGGCGTGAACTGAACGAGGTATGGATACAACAAATAGTACTTATGTGAAAGCACGTAATAGACTATTTCCTATCCAGACAATCAGGGACCATCCTACAATATTGAACTTAATTAAAGGCTTGAAGTAAATTCAATCAGGAAGAGACATCTTTATGAACAACTTGAAGCAGGACATAATCCTCTAAACTCAAGAAATATACAGATTATGATAATATAATAGAAGAAATTAAGAATTTTTCAGATTATGTAATTGATTAATTATTGTTGCTTTTCATATTCTTCAATAAAAACATATTCTATGTGGAAAATTTTAGTAAAAAAACAAAAACCTTTTATTGAAAACTGTGTAGTTAAATTAATAAGCATGTTTGTAAATAGAATATTATACAAAAAGACTAATGGTAATGTTAAAATAATTGAATTTTAACTAATAGTACAAATACACATATTTATGTATTTTATATTTTTAACATTAATATTAGTCTTTGAAAACATTTTATTTTATGTACAGCAAGTTAACGAAGTATTTGTCACCTAACATATTTTTAATTAAAAACGTTATAATTTTACTCACTTACATGTAATTTTAAAAATTAAAATTTCGATAGAATGAACATATCATTTTACAATTTAATTTTTTATATTTAAGAAAATTCAAACACATTCGCTTAAAAATTAAAATACGAAAAAAACACAAGTATTCGACATCCCAACTTAAAAAGTTCAAAAACGCAGTTAAAGAAGTTTTTAATATCTAGTGGGATTATCTAAAGCCTTTATAATTGCCATTAAATATTTAGGCGTAGATTCTACTAAATTTCTTGTCACTGAAGACGGGATTTTATCCCATTTTTATTAAAATCAGTTTTTCAATCATTTTTAATTCTCATTGGTCTTGTCCTAATTATTTTGTCAAGGTGATCGTAAAAATGTTCAACTAGATTAATTTCTGGGTTTTGAGAAGAAATTTCCAAATATTTTAGTGTGCTGTAAAGGATCCACGTTCCGTTATATAAGCTTTAGTCTTCAGATCATTAGTTTGAATAAATAATATACTTTCTTCACAAATTGTTAGACAACCACGACCCCCAACGCTACATAGTAAGCAAACAAACTGGGCTCTATTTAAGGAATTGGTTTACAACAAGTTTCTCCAACGTGTTTCTCTTAAGACTGAATTCGAATTAGATGAAGCAGTACAAAATCTAGTCATATCCAAGAGGCTGCCTGGGAGGCAACTCATGAAAAAAAAACAAAAATCGTAAACTACTGTCCCAAAGCAATCCAAGAGAAAATTCGTGAAAAACGAAAACTTAGGACAAAATGGCAATCCACCCGAGCACCTATAGATAAGACGAACTACAATAGGGCAGTAAAAACACTGAAGAAACTATTAAACGATCATAAAAATCTCGAAATCCAAAACTATCTAAACGAATTGACAGCAACAGTGGCAACCGAGTACTCACTATGGAAAGCAGTCAAGAAGATCAAAAGAGCACAGATGACAATTCCACCTATCAAAACCCCTGCCGGTGAATGGACAAGAAGCAGGAAAGAAAAGGCAAATACCTTTGCGGACCACCATGTTGAAGTATTTAAACCTTTCCAAACGGAAATTCCCCACGAAGATGCCAAACTTAGCGAGTCTCTTGAAACCCCATTCCAGATGGACCTGCCTATAAGAAAAATCAAAAAAAGCGAGGTCTCAGCATACATCAGGAAAGACTTAAATCTAAAGAAGTCTCCAGGTTTCGATCTTGTAACCGCAAGAGTCCTGAAAGAACTGCCAGAAAATGTGATAGAATTTATCACCACGATCTTCAATTCCATCTTGAAACTGGAATACTTTCCTGCCCCATGGAAGGTGGCTCGAATTGTCTTGATCCCTAAACCTGGAAAACCACCTACAGAACCAGCTTCGTACAGACCTATTAGCCTGCTGCCTATTCTATCTAAAATCTTTGAAAAACTGCTATTAAAAAGATTGATGCCACTAATAGAAGAAAGGAATATAATCCCTAAATATCAGTTTGGATTCCGCCAACAGCATTCCACCACAGAGCAGGTCCATCGAATTGCTAATAAAATCAGGCATGACCTGGAGACCAAAAGATATTTTTCGGCGGCATTCCTTGATATTGCGCAGGCTTTTGATAAGGTGTGGCATACTGGTTTGCTCTACAAGCTTAAGTTATACTTACCATATACATTCTACCAAGTACTCAAGTCCTACCTCACCAATAGGCATTTCTTTGTCAAATTCCAGGACGAGTTCTCCCTCAGGGGAGTGTACTGGGTCCGATCCTGTACTAGATATACACGGCTGACCTTCCAACGCTTAGAAACACAGTTATCGCAACATTCGCAGATGATACCGCAATCTTGGCCTCTCACCAGAATGCTTTGACTGCATCTGAAAACTTACAAATCCACCTCAACAAGTATAAAATATGGTTAAAAATGTGGCGAATCAAAGCTAACGTACAAAAGTCGGCCCACATAACATTTACAAATAGACGAGACTCTTACCCTCCTGTTAGTTCAAATGGAATGATACTGCCACAGGGAAGGGAAGTTAGGTATCTTGGCATGCGACTGGACAGACGACTGACGTGGGGTTCTCACATTCTCACCACCTTCAGACCCGAAGGAACTGAAAAACTAATGTAGCATTCATATAAGATCGACTGAAATAGAGGAGTGCCACTGTGTTTTGGATTGTTTTGATTACTTTTGCTTCTCGGTGTCAAATATTTTACTCATTGTTTATATTTTAGACAGATTGTAAAACAATAGGTACTCAAATAAAAAAAAATTGTGATCATTAAATATCCAAATATTGGTAAATTTTGGCGTAAAACGTTCATATGCATTTGTGGTTCATCATACCATTGATAAAATGGAAATTTGCTGCACCAGAGGCACTTAGTGATAATTCCTAGCATAATGGTAGGATTATACATTTGCTTTATTTAGCTTTGTATTTTTTTCTTTTCCACATAAATTACCTACAATCTGAACCAAAAATATTAAATTTTGACCGATTCGGTAAGTAACTATTATCCGATTCCAAAGTTCTCCGTCGCATTTTTATATTGTTTTGTAAATTTAAATCTTTTTATTCTATCCATTGCTATCATTTATAAAATATTTTACACATGTAATTTTGCCATAAAATCGTAAATTTAACTCGTACATTTACCTTAATGTGTTTTGCAATTCAGGTGCCATTTTCACGCCACTAAATTAAGAGTTTTATGATTTTTATAATAATTGAATGAGAATCACTATCAACTTTTCTTTATATCTTTCGAAATTTCTTTAGTTGATTTTAATTTATTATGTAAATTTATAACAATTTTTCGCTCCGTTTCTTTAAAATTTGTGTATTACAATAAAAAAATTACATCTTAAGGTATAGTGTATTTCAAATTAATTGGAATTAAAAAAAGTCTAGCATCAAATTACGTTGTTATAAAAACATACAAACTATGCAAGGAAAAATAATATAAGAGATAAGATTATCGCGCCAACGAAAGCCCGCATTTCATACTCCACGTGGAGTAGTGTAGTTCTAATTGGTTAATATTTATAATAAGGACTTATTATTGGATAATATTTCTATTACGAAAATTCTCTTTGCGACTCCACGTGAACGCGTGTACCAGGTGTACAGTAATTGCTATACAGTGTAGGAGTTAGGTGCTTAGTGAAATACTCTATTTTATTAATTTATTATAAGTCCAAAATGTGGCGACCATGGAACGATAATGCTTCTTCTAGTGTTCAAGTTAAGCATCATCTGTCTGTCGATGCAAAAGAAATCGTGAAAAACGTTTATAATGGTCTCAGAAACAAAAAATACAATTTAACGAGAGCTCTAGAAGAAACTTCAGAGTTAACAAAAATCTCCAAAACGACCGTTTGGAGAATTGTGAATAAATTAGTGGAAAAGAGTGAAACACGTAAAGATGTAGGTATTTCAAGAACGTTGAGCCATTGGGATGAAGAACTAATACGTCGTAAGGTTTATGCTATGTATGGTGATCAGCTTATACCGACTTTGGACATGTTATACAAAAGATTAATTAGTGATGAATGTGAGATAAAGTGTTCAAGGACCAGCTCATGGCGTTGTCTTCAAAGGATTGGTTTCAAATATCAAAAAATTAATAAACGGCAGGTATTAATGGAAACGCCTAGACTACTAAAATGGCGCTACGAATATCTCACGTCGATAAAAAAATATAGATCAGAAAATCGGAATATAATTTACTTGGATGAGACCTGGTACGACACCCACGACACCGTTTCGAAAGGTTGGGTAGATGCCTCTAATAAATGCGTAACGAAAGCGCCATCAAACAAAGGAAAAAGGATAACAATATTGCATGCTGGTTCCAAAAACGGATGGGTACCCAACGCTCTATTGTTATCAGCTAAAAATATAAAAGATTCTAGTTTGGATTACCATGAAGATACCACTGGGGAGCTTTTTGAAAATTGGTTTAAAAATCAGTTACTGCCTAATATACCACCAAACAGTGTTATTGTCATGGACAATGCTAAATACCATAGCCGAGAACATAATAAAGTACCTGGTGCCAGCAGTAGAAAAAACACAATTCAAGATTTTTTTAATACCAATGACATATATTTTGAAGAAAGTTATAATAAAAAGCAATTATTAGAAGTTTTGAAAAGTGTAAATCTCACAAAGGAATATATTTGCGATAATATGGCTAACACAATGGGACACACTGTTTTACGGCTTCCACCCTATTATTGTATTTTTAATCCCATTGAGCAAGTTTGGCATCAGGTAAAATCTGGAGTGAGAGCAGTGAATGTTTCACCAACAATTAGTAGTAGTGTCTTGCAACTCATAAGAAATAGCATAGATAACGTTTCCCCTCACAATTGGCAGAACTATGTAGACCATGCTATTAAAGTAGAAAATACTTATTTAAACATTCAAAACATTGTTCCAGAAATGGTTATAAATGTAAATTCCGATAGTGACAGTGATACAGATTTCTTTGATAATGACATGTAAATCTCTTATAAGTTTTGGAATTACATACCAACATGGAAATGGAAGCTTGTGACTAGTTCAAATGTAAGTTAGTTCTTGTATTTTATTCTTTCAATTTAAAAGTTTTACAATTTCCTGAATACGTGCCTTTAGCAATGCATTCGTTATCTTGTTATATACGTTATCTTATCTATATTATATTTCGTCGCATTAAATGTTTTTATATCAACGTAATTAGATGCTATGACTTTTTTTAATTCCATTTAAAGTGAAATATACTATACTTACAATCACGTCTATATTGGCTTACAGAAAGTATTAAATTTCAACACAAATTTTTAATGATAAGCAGTCGTTGCTTTTTGTCTCAAATTATATGATATCGAATACTTTTGATTTCGTTCTATTTTTTTATTTCTTATTTTACTTTTTAAGCGAATGTGTTTGAAATTTTTTAAATATAAAAAGTTAAATCATAAACAGATATGTTTATGTATAGTTTCTATAGCATTTTTTATATCGTTATATCAAAGTTATATCACGTATATACTAACATATTATAAATAAACGAAAATTCGTCACGAATAAATTGTCAAAAAAATAGATTTAGAATAAAAACTACCAACGCATAAGTGGTTAAATTATTCCCGGAGTCGAAACGTTCCAGAGTCGCAACGGACGCCTCGAAGTGTCCTAGACCCTGTCAATCTTTCTCAGTATGGCTGACCAATATGACTATGTAGTCATTAAGAACACTATGATTAACAGGAAAAATCTTATCTGGTTAGAGCAAGGAATGAGAAACCATGAGTTCATGTATTAACGAAATTATCTAGACCTAAAATTTCAGCCTGCACATATTAGATTGCGATCCTTCAAAAATTTGTCAAGCCCTGGTTATAACATTGAAACTGTTTGCAGTGCGCTAATAAACCAAACTGAAAGCTAAAAACCTTTTTGAAAACTTCATTAAAAATTCCTTTCTCCAAATTTTTTTTCATTTGAATACTTTTTTGTACCTAAACCAATCAGTTTGGTTCCCTTCATCTTGACGTGGCACAAAGCTTCGTTATATTATAATATGTAGCAATCCATTAAAATTGTTTCTATAACTGCGAACTCCATTTATGAGATGTTCTGACCATTTTCTGGAATTTAATTAGAATTTCAAAGTTCAACATTCGACAAGCAGCTTAAAATGCTAAACACACTCTACCCACACAAAAATATTCAAATTGAGTAAGTCAAATACCAGGCGACTGAAGAAGTGACTTAATTACATGAATTTTAATTAACAAAAAATCTTTTAGAAATCAAAAATTAAATTTTGATGGTAATTTACCTACTTCGTCACAGTTTGATGTAATTTACAATTACAAGTAGTAGCGGCTCGTGACTTTTCAAAAGGTCACAAAATTTAAAGAAAAAGGAAAAATATAAGTTTACAGAATTTTTATTTAATACCAAAGAAACGTTAATCAATTTTTTATCCAGATTTAAACATTTAATTAATTTAGGCTTACATACAATCACCGTGGTGTGGGAGTGTAAAACCTGGTGAAAAAAGGTGATAACACCTTTTTGTTTTGCTTCGTAAATTTTGATACTTCTCCTTGTCAAATTAAATACTCAAGTTGAAATGTGACTAAAATCTGCAATGGTCATCCGCTGATTGGCACTACAGGAATTTTTTAAGAAAATTCACGTCACGGAGGTCAAGAAAAGGAAAATGAAGGGATTCTTCCTGACTTTCATGGCATATTAAGGGCGTTCGATATCCCACGGTGGCAAGCTCTTTTTACTCTTAAATCGCGAAGGGGTTCCCATGTAAGATCAAAATGATTTAGAAAAGCTACCTGGCAGCAAGAGATTGACAAAGGAATGTCCACATGGATCCATTTTGGGTCCAATCTTGTGGAACTCTCATTTGGAAGATTATCTGACACAACTCAAAGAAGAAGGCACGTGGGAGTTCGAATATGCGGACACCATCAAGGAGAAATCAAGTAACGACCTCTCGAGAAAGCTCCAACAATGGGTAAACAACCTCAAAGGGTGAGGGCGCATGAAATGGACTCTAGCGGAAATGAAACCGAGATCATGTGTCTATACGCAAAGATGCACAACTACGACTTGTACATAATCCTGAACGACAAAAAAGTTAAAGTCGCTTCGGAAACTAAATATTTAGTTATTCGTTTAGTCGATGAAGAATAATTTATCGATGCGGAAAAACCGGAACACATTGGTAAAAATTACCAAAACGGAAGGTTAATCTAAGTGACTTGAGAAAGCAGGAGAACTGTAGTTTTAAATCTACTTCAAAATTGCTCTTTCGGTGTATTCCCTCTGGAGCTGAAAATAATTATTTTTGAAATTTAATTTTATGCTTGAAAAACCGGATTACCAGCCAATGTTCAAGTTTCTTTTTAATATTTTTTATATAAATTAACCAACTTTCATTAGTTTCTCTGCTGATGCACTACGACTATTTTTTGCTTCCCACGAAAAAGGTAGCCAAATTCAAGCAACAGTTGCCAATGATGGCAACCACAAATAATAGCAGTATCGATTGGTTAAATTTTATACTTTCTCGAATGATGTTCACTTTCTTGTTAGCAGTTGATGGTAAACACGCCGCGGTATGCAACTAAACTGATAGCTCATACAAGTAGTATACCCGAAAATTACAAATCCTCTGATGCGATTACAACTTCCGACAGCAGTAAGGCCTCGATACACTTCCCGATCGCTACTTTTATTAATATTCACTATTTAAACCTCCGTAATCGAAGATAAAACGCTAGCACAGAAAAATACGCGACTATCTTCTTGAAAAAGCCTTGTGGTGCGCGTCGATCTCCCGCAGGTCGAAAACATGAACTCTTCCACCAAGGAAGTTCGTCGTAAGTTATATGACGAGATTACGATTTTAGTACACCGCAAAAAATCCGTAACAAAGTCAATAATGAAAACTGAAAAATATAAACCTGCGGGTCTGGGGGGGGGGGGTATTGAATACCCCCTAGTATATAATCATCACAGCCATCAAAGTAAAAACGTTAAAACATTTATTAATATTTATATGCTTCCCCATATCCCCCGGACCCTCCGGTTTGTGCTGTAAGCACACTGAAAGTAACAAGAAAATACAATCTTTTTAAAGTTGTTGTTTGCGATTTTGTATGGGAGGGTACACCCCATTGTGTCCTTTAGAGAAAGCCGCCACTGAGTACAAGTAACTAAAAATACATAGAAATTTATGATTTAATACAGAAAATGTAAAAAACGGACAGATTTATTCAGTAAATAATTTAACTTAAACAACAATTGCTTTATTATATTTACTAATTGACATAATTATAAGTGGCGTACTGTAACGTAATGCAAATCTTTATTTAACAATGCAAGTCTTTGTTTTGATCCTTCTCAGTTAATTTGCACATCATGATGTAAATTAACATTTAACTGCTTCACCGTTCCTTCCTTCAAACAAGTCATGAAATTGTAAGTTTGACAAAAATGCACTATGGAAACTACAACTGAGTAGTTAATCCGCAGACTCATTAAATCGGCGTGGTATAGTAAGCTCAGCTAAATATAAAGAGGGGGGGGGTGATTTCGATATTTGAAAATCGTGGGGAACGGTAACTACCCTATTTGACCCCTCATAATATGGTTGGAAAATTTAAAACAGTTTCAGTCACATGTTCTAGACTGTAGAGGGAGGATCATTCAATGCATTTACTGCTTTAGGCTTTAAACATTTCAGAACAAAAACGCCCACCATATTTTTAGTACGACCTTTATTTTTCTAAATAAAATAATGAAACAAATTTGAACCGCAAAGCTATAAACGAATAAAACCAAAATCTAATTCTAATGTTATACAATGTGGAAGTTCATAAAATATAGAAGCATGTATGTACCTATTAAAAGAAGTATATAACATGCAAAACTCTTAAACTAATTATTCCCTTAGGTAATGAATATTAAAGCAAAATAAGTAACATTGTTCCATACATTAACTGGAAACAATGAAAGACTTGGATTTCGAAACGCTGTTTTTCACAAAAATGTATTTAAAATAATTTTCAAACAAATTTGCATTCAAATTCAAATAAATCGCAATTATAAAATAAACAATTTGGGCGGAATCAATATATACTTTAATCTTTTCGACTGAAATGATTTCCAAATGTATTGTTCGAGTTTTTTTATTTAAAATTGAGATAATATTTGTAATTTAAAATACAAGAGCGGTTCACACACCGAAAAGGTTAAATTGAAAGCATTTCGGAATAATCCATATATAACTAAAAATATTATCAGATTTTTATTTCTTTCCCCTAGAAGTTGTTATTGACTTTGATAACGAAGTCTAAACTGATTGAAAGTTTGCTTTTAAACGTAGGGGAAGGTACAAACGCTTGTAACAAATAAAAGCAGCAGCTAGGAAAATGTTTTTGTATCTCTATACGATGAAGATTTGTATTTCAGTATCGTAATAAAATACTTCGAAGGTATTCTTTTACAAAATAGAAAAGCTACTATACAACATGTCGTAGTACGTTTGTCTTCTTATAATGTATATGTATGTACGTTGTATTCTAGTATTCAGTAAACTTTTATGAATTTTAAAATAACTCGACATACTATACAACTTTTACTAAAAGCAAAATTTTGTAATAAAAATGCTTTCATTTATTTTCGTCTTTTGTTATTTAATAATCCCAAGTTAGGACGTAGTACTTGTTAAAAGCACGATTGATATGCATAATATATTATATACGCAATATACATTATAAATATTACGTTAATTTATACTTTGACAAAATAATTTCATACTTAATTGTATATCGTAAAGCTCTTAAAAGTTTGTATATTAATTTTCTACTAAAACTCAAAAATAACCTCAACATAGTTCCAAATTACTTTTACCATGATTTGGAATACACGTTACCAGTTTTTTTTATTTCTGGATACATAAAGGATAAAGTGTGTGGGAGTGGGAATTACTAATTTCTGAAACATCAATAATGGTGGAGGTTGAAATTTTCCGTTACGTAAAGAGTTGCCCGCTAATAGCTAAACTCAAACCGGTACGCGAGGGTGTGAATTCCAAAATGCACCTGGAAAATAATATACAATAAACCAAGAAAGCAAACAAAATAATTAGTTAACAATATAACGAAAATCATAACAAAATTAATTTTAAGAATTGCGATAAAAAATATAATTCAAAAGTTTGCAATGGAAAAAAGGTCAATTTTGGTAAAATATAAAAGATGGGAATTAATTGTTGTTCAATATTAGAACAATTATTTTTAGCGAAACTTTGCGTTTAATATCTATCATTGGGTTAAACTACAAAGGGAATCTATAATATTAATGTTTATGTTATAGATATTAAATTGTATTTAATATCTGTAAATTTATATTATTTTCTGTAAATTTTTTTTAAATTTTATCAAAAAACTGTTACAATCTGTTAATATTATTAAACGATAAGAAACACTAAGTGATGTAGATGAAGATGGCGCGTGCAGAGATTGCTCAGTAGCAATCTCTCTGATAACTAATGACACCGCTTCATGTTAATTAATGTCAGCAGTTTACTCTATGACCTGGAATCTTTCATTCTAAGAACCATTGATTAGATCCAGAGGATAGCGTCGCTTTAGACGTTTGAATTATGGTGGATTTAGTAAATTCACTGCATGTAAGTTTGGATGTTTTTGCATTCGGCATTGGTACCTAGCCACTATTTCTTCTTGGACTGTTGGCATTTTTTATTAATCGTATATTACGCTGTTGGGGGTAATATATGGGAACACTAGTAATTATTTTTAATACTTTGCTTTGGAATGTCTGATTTTTTACTATTTTTGTAGCGCTTGCAGCACCCCAAAGTTGCAGCCCATAGGTCCAAACAGGCTTAAGGATTGTATTGTATATTAAGAGTTAGCTCTTCATTAATAGCTTTGAGTTTCTTCCTATGATCCAGTGCATTCTTGTCAATCTCAAATGAAGTTGTTTGCTTTTTGTTCTAATATGCTGTGCCCAGGTGAGTCTCCGGTCCAGCAGCATACCCAGGTACTTCCCTTCATCGGACCGTGGGATTGTCTGATTCTTGAAAGTGACTGGCGGCAAGTACCTCTTCTCAGTGTGAACGTTACATGAACTGACTTGATATCATCAACCTTGATTCTCCACATCTTGAACCACCTGCAGATTTTGTCTTGATGGACTTGTAACACTTGTAAGGCCACACCAGTCTCCGTATTGGATGTCATTATTAGAGTGTCATAGGCGTAAGTTGCTAGCGTAGTGTTGTCATCGATTGGTATATCTCCTGTGTATATGAGGTATAACACTGGCCCCAGAATACTCCCCTGAGATACGTTTAAACTTGATAATAACTACTTTAGCCGTAGAACCCATACATATTAAAATATTCCCGAAAAACTGCTTTCTATATAAAACTATTATAAATCTCTCTGGAGGCATTCAACAGCAAAAATTAGGTCTTGACTTCATTCTTCTCGATGTATTTATTGCCTTTTTCTACTACAAGTAGTCTAAAAGTGGCCAAACATTCATTGTTTATTTAAAATCCGATCTTATTTGTATTGGAGAAAGAGACTAACTTCTAGATATTTTTACCTTTACCCCCCCCCCCCGCCAACTTTTTGGCTGAATTCTCTTTGACCGTACACCTAATAGATGTTTGATTGATTTGTTCATTTATTACAACCTAATAAAATAATTTTTGTGGCGATGAAGTCGTTTAATCGAACAATGAGCAAATATGAGACGCCGAAGGCCGACCCAATTATAGCGGCCATAGATTGCTAGCCTCTCAGAGTTACGCAGTAGGGTGCCGTTAGGTCGACATAATTAGCTCTTTTCTTTTAATTTGCCAAAGGGGAAGCGTTCAAAAGGCACCACTCCAATCTAAGAGTGGTACCAACTCAATCATCAATGGTGGAAGGAGGAATACTACTTCCATCTGAACTCTTGTGATCTTTCCCACTGTCTTTCCCCGCGTCGAGGTGAAGTGGAATAGAGGTCTCGTACTCGTGGTCTCGATTTACCTCGATCTCTACATCTTGTCGATCTTTTTGTGACTATTCGAGAGGCAGCAGAAAACCACGCCTGCCTCTTAGCCTTCTATTATTCCTCGCAGCTGATGAGCGTTCACACACCTGACTGTTTGCGCAGTGCTCGTGACTGCAGTCATAACACTTTTGGGCTCTTTTGTGCACCCGGCTATCTTGGGTCCAGGCTTCCCACATTTTAAGCACACATCGCCCTTGGTTCCCGTGCAACTTTGTCATGGGTGACCGCTGCTCCAACACCTTGGACTGAATCCGATATAGTCCCGGACTCTGCATCCACCTGGTTGCATTGGAAATCTGTGATTTGGGGTCTGGGATTGGAGGGTTATGTATTCCCCAACTCCGATGTATCTTCTGAGGCACCCTCTAGGTCTTCTCCACTTACTTCGTCCTCTAGATCGAGGACGATAATATCTAGTTCCTTCATTCTAACTTTTTGGAGGGTGATGATCTATTAGTACATTCCCGCCCTAGTTTGGGTTTTCTTACTTACAGTTGGATTTTATGCCTTGATGCCTTGAGTGTCTCTTTTTAACTAATGCCATTTTAACTAATGCCAACTAAAAAATCATTTTAACTAAATCCGTCGTCTTAATAAGGCCGGAAACTTTTTCTTCACACTTTGCATTTTAACTTGGTCTTCTTTATTTGCCCTACTGGCCTGATTTTGTTTTTATTTCTGCTACCAAATTGGATTTTTTTGTCTTCGCCTTCTCCCCTGGTAACACACAAAGCCATCTTCGCCTTGAGAGTTTTCAGTGCTGTTAGATTCTTCTATATTTGTCCATCTCGTTGTATGGGTTGAGCTATTTGTGGTTAATGGTCTTCTCGCCGCCGCCACCACGCTTGGGTAGATTGAGGCAACCTCGCTTAGGCCAGTGACGCCGGTGAACTGATTCACCAAGACCATTTGGAGCTTCCCTTCAGTGATTGCCATTTTATTATGCAGATTTCCCACTCTCTCGGTTGGGGCTCTAATTTAGCAATCAGACACTGAATCTGGTGCGAACTCTCAAATTGCCTGACCTCCTGGATCAATGTTACCGCCTTGGTTATGGCATGTGTCGTCTTTGCATTCTCTTCCATCCCCCTCTCCACTCTGGCCAAGATTTCTTCTTGTATAGTGGCATTAACCGCTGCTTATATTGTCGCTATTTCGTCCGTTATTCTTGTTTTGTGGGCCTCGTCCTTGACTTTCAGTAAATCTGATATAGAAATGTTAAGTTTATTAATAACCTCATGTAGTATTTTTTCTTCGTCATCTATTTATTCCATGATTTACGTCCTTATGGGGGTGATTTCCTCTGACATAGTTTTGGCTTTTTCCTCGACTGCCGCACCTTTATGGCTGTCATAGTGTCGTTAATCAGTACCTTAAAGTTTCTTTGCATGCCCTTTTACTCGGGCTTGTCCAAGCCTTTCTCAAGTTCTTCGTACCGTAACTCAATCGCTTCCTATACAGTGATATTGTACGGACATTCTTCTTGAGATGAAGGTCTTCTTCTTCACTTCGATCAATGGCTTTAACTTGGTTTTCCGAAGTTTTTTCCTACTTTTTTTTCTCTACCTCTTCACCATGAGCTGTGGAGAACGTCCCGGCCTGGTCAATCACCGGGAAGACTTAGAGTAGTCACTTACTGACGAACGTATGAAGGAAATTTTGTATCATTTGTTTTATCTTAATGCCCATTCCATATTTTGTTGTGAATTTTTAATAAGGACCACTCACCCTCAGGTATCACTAAGGACGCCTTCGATTTCCTTCCTCCACCGGGGTGGATGCCTCCACAGGTCACCAGGGGCCACAGCGAGGAGGTGCGAGTAGGATTTTGGTCCTCAACATAAGGGTCTAGGTCAATTAGGCGCGACCGATTAGGCGCGACCGATTAGACGCGGCCGATTAGGCGCGGACTCAATTAGGCGCGGACCCAATTAGGCGCCGTGCCAATTAGGCGCTGATACAATTAGGCTTCACACTTTGCATTTTAACTTGGTCTTCTTTATTTGCCCTACTGGCCTGATTTTGTTTTCTTTCTGCTACCAAATTGGAGTTTTTGTCTTCGCCTTCTCCCCTGGCAACACACAAAGCCATCTTCGCCTTGAGAGTTGTCAGTGCTGTTAGATTCTTCTATATTTGTCCATCTCGTTGTATGGGCTGAGCTACTTGTGGCTAATGGTCTTCTCGTCGCCGCCACCACGCTTGGGTAGATTGAGGCAACCTCGCTTAGGCTAGTGACGCCGGTGAACTGATTCACCAAGACCATTTGGACCTTCCCTTCAGTGATTGCCATTTTATTATGCAGATTCCCCACTCTCTCGGTTGGGGCTTTAATTTAGTCAATCAGACCCTGAATCTGCTGCGCCTGGTTCAGGCGGAGGAAGTCTCAAATTGCCTGACCTCCTGGATCAATGTTACCGCCTTGGTTATGTCATGTGTCGTCTTTGCATTCTCTTCCATCCCCCTCTCCACTCTGGCCAAGATTTCTTCTTGTATAGTGGCATTAACCGCTGCTTATATTGTCGCTATTTCGTCCGTTATTCTTGTTTTGTGGGCCTCGTCCTTGACTTTCAGTAAATCTGATATAGAAATGTTAAGTTTATTAATAACCTCATGTAGTATTTTTTCTTCGTCATCTATTTATTCCATGATTTACGTCCTTATGGGGGTGATTTCCTCTGACATAGTTTTGGCTTTTTCCTCGACTGCCGCACCTTTATGGCTGTCATAGTGTCGTTAATCAGTACCTTAAAGTTTCTTTGCATGCCCTTTTACTCGGGCTTGTCCAAGCCTTTCTCAAGTTCTTCGTACCGTAACTCAATCGCTTCCTATACAGTGATATTGTACGGACATTCTTCTTGAGATGAAGGTCTTCTTCTTCACTTCGATCAATGGCTTTAACTTGGTTTTCCGAAGTTTTTTCCTACTTTTTTTTCTCTACCTCTTCACCATGAGCTGTGGAGAACGTCCCGGCCTGGTCAATCACCGGGAAGACGTAGAGTAGTCACTTACTGACGAACGTATGAAGGAAATTTTGTATCATTTGTTTTATCTTAATGCCCATTCCATATTTTGTTGTGAATTTTTAATAAGGACCACTCACCCTCAGGTATCACTAAGGACACCTTCGTCCTCCCGGGCGCCATTCAGTCTTCGGCGTGGCAACCTGACCTTGACAGGAGACAAATTTTTTTCTCTGATTCGTAAAAACCTCCAGCGTTAGCGCTGCAGATTTCCTTCCTCCACCGGGGTGGATGCCTCCACAGATCACCAGGGGCCACAGCGAGGAGGTGCGAGTGGGATTTTGGTCCTCAACATAATTAGATCAGCCTTAAATTTCGCACCTTAAGTCTGTACCAAGAGTTTTGACTTAGATTGACTAATTCATTTATAAATTTGGGTATAGAGGTAGGGTGCTGTTAAGTCAGCATAATACCGCTGAATTTAAAAATAAAATAATTTTTGAGATGGTGACGTCGTTTAACTCGAGAAACATAGAAAATACGAAGTCAAGCATGACGAAGTGAAGAAACTCTTGATAGAAATCTAAAGTGCTAGGCTAAAAGTCGAGCTTATTACGGTAGCCATAGATCAGTAGTCTCGTAAAGTTGTGCAGCATGATGCCGTTAGGTTAGCAAAATTAGCCCGGCCTTCAGCCTCACGTCTTGTGCCTGTAGGAAGGGTTTGGAATATAATTGCTCGTTCAATTTGTTGTACAACATAAAATAGTCTTTGTGGTGACGATGTCGTTTAACTCATGAAAGGTAAAAAATATGTCGAGGACCACCCAGCCAAGATATTCTATAGATAAATATGGCGGCTATATACCTTAGATTGCTAACCTCGCAGAGCTATGCAGTATATGGTGCCTTTTTTTAACGAGTAAAGTGCCACTATTCCTTCCGCCAGCCATATAGTAAAAGCCGACTCAATAGAGGGGGCAAAGCTAAGTACAACATTTAATCGTATTTATTCCTCGGACACAAAATTTATATTAATGTTGACAAATTCGCGAATGAGAATGCGAAATTAGTACGTTTACCACGGAATTAAAAGCAGCTCTTTATTATTTAGGTGGATAACAAATTATTATGGTGACGACGCCGTTTAACTCAAGATAAGTAGCAAATATGTTGACGTTGAGAAAGGCATAGTCAAGAAACTTTTCCTAGAGATGTAAGTGCGAGGCCAGAGGCCGAGCTTATTATTGGGGCAGTAGACTGTCAGCCTCACTTAGTATGTACTAAAAAAGAATTTAGGTTAAACGTCATCCCCAAAAGTCAACAAAAGTATTAAATGTCATCACCATAATATTAAACTTTCTGAACGGAAAGTTCAGACGCTTTTAATGTCACATTTTCAAAGCAAAAAATGTTTGAGACCAAACGCGGTCACTAATTAGTATTGGTCAAGAATGACCATATTAATTATTCACGGCGGCTTCTTTTACTAAGGAATAGCCCTAGAACCCCTTTCATTGAGTTAAGGTTAAGGTTAAGAAACTCTTTATTGAAAATAAATAGTACTAAGTAAACATTATAAAATACTATTATCTGATTTGTTCCTAGTGCTTATAGCAATTTACCAACAATAGCATGATAAATGTTAATTTAGATAATGCAGGTATATTTGTTTAGTCTTGATAATTTCGTAGGAAAACGTGCATAAAAACCCAACACCTGCCGGGGTCTGGATTTTACTTTATATCCATACAACTCGCAAACTTTTCATATGACACGTTTTTTAGGTGACGCATTCTGTCCCTCTATCATCTAATCTTACTGTACTTTTAACAGTAAAGATCGTGCAGTGTGATTTGTTAAAAACGAAAAGCTCCGATAACTTTTTTCGCCGGGTGAAATTATAATTTTGAGGAACACCGAACCTACGTCAGTGCAAAATTTCGGTTTTAGAGGTGGTCCGGAAATGAGTAAAAAATTAATGCGAGACGGAGATGGGCGTTTTCTAGTTTTCTACGTGTTTACTATAATAATTATTGTTTGAAATATTATAAAACTGGTGATCACATTTAAAGAAAATTAAAAAATAAACGGCACGGTTTCATCTACATTTAAGTGTACCGACAATGGAATTGTAAATTATTTATTATTTAAAAAAGAAAACCATTTCTTAAAATAGTAAAAACAGGTCAAGTTTAATTATTTGTAATACGATGAACTAGGAGTTCATTTCGTGTTGTTCATGAATTCGAATCCGAATGACACAATAAATATTAAATTCTAGTTATTGAATACTTATAGTAGCTGTTATTAATAATTATTAGGTTAAAGTACTAATATATTCAATAAAATATTAATAGTAGGTACGTATAATTGACATGCAATACAAATAAAATTCCACCAGATGAGGAAACGAAACGAATTCAATCCTTTAGCAGGTTTATTATAATAATAATTTTAAAATAATCCTTGAACTGTACGAGTACATTTGGTCAAATATATCCATATTTTGACGCGAAATTTGCCCACCCTGTCTCTAATGAGAAGACAAACCTGGTCAAATTTCGCCCACGTAGAAAAATCAATTCCAACTTTTATTTGCGTGAGCAAAGCCCTGATGGTCTGTCCAACTAATTCGTGAACGAGAGCTGCAGGTTCCCAGGGGGAGACCCATCACTGGTCAAATAAAATAAACACTCGCAGCTGTTGTGGTTGACAGTCGAGACGCTGCGCTGGTAAAATTTAGTAAGACGAAGAAATCGGTGGGCAATAGCTTATCAACATCTAACCACTTGCGCGCGCTTTTAAAGGTTTCCACAAAATGGCTTATCATGCAATTTCCTAAGAACCATGCGACAAATAAATGCACTAGCGAATAAAAAATAGCTACTGGTACTGAAACAAATCCGCAATATGCGATGGCACGAATGACGCAAGCAAACTCCAAGACTCGAAGATGCGAAACAGTACCGTTCGAGCGCCTAGCGCTAATGAATTAAAAATTCGTCACAATTTTTTGAAACCAATACATTTTATGGCACTTGCAAGGAATTCGTATTAATTGATTACTTACACAATTTTACGTTTGACAAACAACAACAAATTTACCTGTTAAACATTATTTAAGCCCTCCTAACCGGTTGGAGTTAGTCATTACGGGTAACCTTTAATTTTTTTAAACCAGGTTTTTCCCACACTTTTTGGCTAGGTCTTGTAAAGAGTGATTTACGAAGTTTACACTTACATTACTCACAGAGGTAATAAAACTAAAGGTTAAAGAAAATCCGAAAATGTAAAAACCACTACATTACACATTTAACATTTTTAAACCTGCAAAATAGATGTAAGGCAAAAATGTGTGTGCTTAAAGTGCCTACGTTGATGAACGCTTATAGGAGATTCACCTTTCTTTTAAATATAAAGCTAAGGGTGAGATAAGTTATACCCTTGTGGAAATAATCTATTACCGACTAGAGAAAGGTGAATTTCCCCTAAGAAGTTCATCTAAGCGTCGCGTCGGTATATTTCATGTTGACCCTTGACCCTTACAGAGTTAATTAAAAAATCATATCTTTTCCTGAAAACTGAAATAAGGTGAATCTCAAAATATCCTTATATAATTGGAAATAAAGCCGACGTGAAATAATTTCCAAAAAGTTGATTTATTTTTATTGCAGATTTTAAACAATTTTATGCGCCGACGAGTTTTACTTCAACAATTCAATGTATAATGTGTGTTTATATAGCAGGAAAAATCAATTTTATATAAAGCGTTGCAATCATTCCGGGGAAAATCTTCACTTTGAAAGAAAAACTTTTTATAGAAAGTTGCGGATGAATAAGTTATTAATGTTTAATAACGGAATCTAAAGATGACCACGATTTAAAGTCTCTTTGAGGGAGTATCTGTGCGTCTGTCTGTGTGAGGTGTGATTTGCCAGATTTTTAAATAAATCCTTCTATAGATAGAGATATCGGGAACGACGCACGTGTTCGTCTTAGTGATGGAAAATTTCAGGAAAACTGAAATGTTTGACAATGTAAGGAACAGATCAAATATGTCTTTACAAGGGATTTAAAGTCTCGCTTAGCAACAGTGAACACGCATTTTAAAATTTATAATTCTATAGAGTTCTTATTTTCTAGTTCCCTAGTCGTCGCAACGCCTAAAAGCATTTTTAGTTTAACATTTATGGACTTAAAACTTGAAAATAAGTTTTGTGAATACAATAGACACGAAGCATTAAAAATTCATATTGTTTAGTATTTTCGCGTGCTATTTGAATTTTTAAATTTATTGGATTTTATTGACCACATTTTAAGTTATAAATTCAAAGAGTGATGGAAGTCTAATTAAAATGCAACGAGAGAGAGCTATATTTAACTATATCAATACAGAATCCCCTATTTTTGCGTCAAACTGGCTGGATATAATTATTTTATGTTGCTATTTAAATAAAATTCAATTACATCTTGAAATTTTGCTGTAGGGGCGAAATTCTGGAATCAAATCTTGTTTGTTTCGAATTCCTTATGACCAAGCAGATTCAAAATTAAGCCAACCGCTCGATAAGTCGACAGTCTAATTGGAAAGCGAACTGAGACGAATATAACGACTCCACTTCATTTCTTCAACCTTATCAACAATTTTTGATACATAAAACATTCACAACAAAACCTGGTCTAAGTCTGGGTTTTCTAAAAGCATCGCCGCTCATTTTTCAGTATAGTTAATCCTTTAAAAAAATAAAAAATTCTATGTCTGAATGAAAACGTTTCTTTTGCAATCATTTAATTGTAACTCGATTTTAATAAAAGAAGCGATTTCATTTAGAAAAACCTTTTAATACTGAACGGGAATTTAAAATTGCCTCCTCTTTTCATCTTCCGCTTTTTTAAATAAAAAGTAGATTTTTCGATAAATACAATAAACATAAAATCGGATCAGAACTTTTAGTCTATTCACTTGAAAAAAATTTCAAATTGATATAATTTTAATAGCTTTCATTTTTATTAAGTGGCAAACCGCCAAAACATGAATGGCCTTGTACGTTTATACTTACGAATTTTTTGCGCTCTAACTAATTTAAATCGTCCATTAATATATACACACACCTATCAATTTTACCTTTATGTAGTCGATATAAAAAATTGATGATGAGATATCAGAGTATTATGGTTTTGACGTGTATTCAAACATATACATGTATATCTAATGCAAAATAAATAAACCTGAAATATAATATAGTACATCAAAAGTTGATCACGTGATATCCATTCATTCGACACCGGTCTTTTCATATTTTTTCTGGATCAAATATTTAAGCTCATTGGTAAATAAAAACCAAATTATTTATAAGGTGAGAGGAAGTGCAATATAAATAATGTCTCTTGCGCTAGTAATTCTGAAAACTGTTAAGATTTGGGTTGAAAGAAAAATTTTAAGATTGGAATAAAAAATTTATGAAATCTGCTCCCCGGAGTAACGATAGCATTGTTCGTAAAGCTATAAGTTGGCTTGCTACAAATTTAATTTATTAACTAGGTTAGGATTGTTTGAACTAAATCTTTAATATAAGATAAAGTTGCCAATGTTGTGCGGCCTAAAGGCAGCACTGTGGGTATTATTGCCATAAATGTAGAACGTGACTATTGGGATTTTTTGGGTTTTCTTTGACTTTGTACATGGGAAATATTGCGGTACTTTGAAATACAGGAAAGTCTTATCAAATTATGGTATAGATTTGTACCTGGCGTCCAAATCTTAAGATTTAGTATCCAGTGTCCTCCAAATTAAATTCATCTGGTCCAAATATCGCATCGTTAGTAATACGTTAAGTCGTTGTAAAAGATTTTTAGAAACATAATTTTCCCAAAAACGTTTTAACTCATGAATTGGAAAAAGAACGACCTCAGTACACTGAAAATGTGCAGTTACGTTGACCTAGAAATTCAAGACTCAATAAGCTGAAAAATTTTTGTGACACTGAAGCTCATCGTCTGAGCTTTTTAATACATTTTTGACCCTCACCCACGCAAAGCTTTGTAATATATTCCGTAAACCAAGGGCGAATTCTTAAATCCAGTTCATGGGGGGGACTTTTACGGATAAATTCATTGCATAATAACGTAAAATTGATAAATTTTTGAAACTTCCTAGCGATTTTAACGCATTTAATTTTCGATATTTGAAAATTAAATGGGGAGGGTAATTTTTCCCTTTATTTGTAATAAAGGGATTTATTATTTGCCCCCCCCCCCTTGTATTTGCCATTACCGTAATCCACAAAACGCCGAAACCTCCACGTAATTAATAGACGTTCAATCAATGTAGTAAAAATTGTATTTTCAACTAATATATTTAAAACAAAACTTAGACAAGAAACACGTTGCCCCCCCCCCCCCCCAGTAAAGCTTTGTAACATTTTCTGTTAATCAAAGACGCATTCGGAAATCCAGTTCATGGGGGGGAATTTTCTCGAATAAATTCATTACATAATAACATAAAAAAAAGTAAATTTTTGAAACTTCTTAGCAATTTTAGTGGATTTAATTTACTAATTTTAAAAAATCGTAACGGGGGTAATTTTCCCTTGCGGCCCCCCATTTGTATACGCCATTGCCATAAACCACAAGAACCCAAAAACTTGGACTTTCCCTTAATGTAGTGAAATTGTATACACAATTAACATATTTATAAGCAACATTTTTGACTCTCTCCTCACGTAAGGCTTTGTAAGATTTTCCGGAAACCAAAGAAAAATTCATAAATTCAGTTCATGCGGGGGGGGGGATATGGCGGATTAATTTTGGCGGAATAATAACGTAAAATCGCTAAATTTATTGCAACTTATCAGCTATTTTAATGCATATAATTTTTGATGTTTGAAAATTCAATAGGGAGGGTAATTTCCTCCTTTATCCACCCCCCACCCGTTGTATACGACATTGCCATAAACCACAAGACGCCAAAACCCCCACGTAACTAATGGACGTTCCCTCAATGCAGTAAACATTGTTTTTACAATTTATTAATCTATTTAAAACAAAACTTACATAAGGAACACGTTGCCTCTCCCCCCTCCCCGCTTCCCCCGAGTAAATCTTTGTAAAATTTTCTGTTAATCAAAGGTAAATTCGTAAAGGCAGTTCATGAGGGGGGGGGGGCGTTTTCGCGGATATATTCATTACATAATAACATCAAAAACGGTACATTTTTTGAATCTTCTTAGCAATTTTAGTGCATTTAATTTATAATGTTGGAAATTTTAAAGGAGGGTTAACTCCCCTTTAGACCCCCCCATTGTATACGTCATTACCGTAAATCACATGACCCCAAAACCTCACATAATTAATGGACTTTACTTTATTATTTACAATTAGCATATTTTTTTATAAGCATCATTTTTGATTCCCTCCCCACCTAAGGTTTGTAAGACTTTCCGTAAATCAAAGGAAAATCCTTAAATCCAGTTCATGGGGGGAGGTGGACTCCTTGCCCAGTTCTTTAATAGAAAACCCTTAGCTTTGATAAACATTCGCCTTTGTTAAATATTCAAAAATTAGTAAACCCCTCTCCTTAACCCCCGGTATTTAAACATTAATTAACCCTCACGCAGCTAATAGTGCAGTCAAGTTAGACTCAAAAAAAGGTTGAAATCGAAATTTCGTTTCCCGTGTTGTGACCTATACCAATCGATAGATTAGAGCTTCCTGAATATCATATTAAAATGTATCATTGCAGAATTGATGGGAAAAAAGTTATTTAATAAACAAAATACGAAAATCGCGATTTTTGACTTTAATCGCTTATATCTCGAGATTTTACACTGACTTTTGAAAAAGTGAGGTCACTATTTTGTATAGCAGAAAATTCTCTACAAAAAATGTGCAACAACCCCTATCATATAAATAATAATAAACCCGCTATAAGCGTTCAAACATTTTTGGAGATTAATTTTTATTTTCATCAGCTGTTGTGACAGCTAATATAAAAGTGACAGTTCAGATTTTGTGTGGATTCTTTTAGTCATTTATTGAATTGTGAATTGTGTTGAATTGTCTATATTTTTCATTTCAAACCATTCAATTAACGACTAAAAGAATCCACACAAAATCTGAACTGTCACTATTATATCAGCTGTCACAACAGCTGATGAAAATAAAAATTAATCTCCAAATATGTTTGAACGCTTATAGTGGGTTTATTATTATTTATATGATAGGGGTTGTTGCACATTTTTTGTAGATAATTTTCTGCTCTACAAAATAGTGCCCTCACTTTTTCAAAAGTCAGTGTAAAATCTCGAGATATAAGCGATTAAAGTCAAAAATCGCGATTTTCGGATTTTGTTTATTAAATAACTTTTTTTCCCATCAATTCTGCAATGATACATTTTAATATGATATTCAGGAAGCTCTAATCTATCGATTGGTATAGGTCACAACACGGGAAACGAAATTTCGATTTCAAATGCTAACTTGCCTACACTATAATAGAAAAGCTTTCAATACCCATTCTTAGCCAATTTTTTAAAATAATATTTAATCAGCCCTCGTAATTTTCTGCCTAATCGCTTGAAGATGTCATAGTGTAATGAAAACGTTTGCGAATTATATTTTACAACGTAATGTACTGATGAAAATTTGCGCTTTCTAGTTTTCAGAAAATTGTTTTGTGAATATTTTACGTTATACTAAAAATACAGCTATGATTTTATGTTATGTGATTAAGATATTAAAAGAAAGGGTTCGTTCTAATCCGTTTTAATGTAGTAGTTACTGGATTTAACAGTTTTGACTTTGTTGAATTTCCCCTGACCCTTCATAGTATGAAAATTGGAAATGTTCCAGGAACCAGATCGCGACAGAATTCACAACAAATACCTTGTTAATAGCAACAAATACGCAAGAAATTGATTAGCTAATTTATTCACCGACATTTTGTCGATTTGTCAAAAGAAATTGAAAAGTAAAAAGTAACAGCCAAGGGGTAAAATTCGCGAAGAATTTCTGTAGATACACAGAACTCAGAATTTCCAAATACGTATTTCCCAGTAATTCAAAGGATTTTAAACGAATTTTAATAATTTCAATGGAATTTCCAGTAAACATTTTAACAGATTTAAATATTCCAAATAATAAATTCAAAGAATTTCAAGCGGATTCCAATTCTATTTCGGAGGAATTCCAAAGATATTAAAGGATTTTTTTAGCGATTTTAAGGGAATTTTTAAAATAAAAATTCAAAAGAATTCCAAAGATTTCCGAGGATTTCTAGGAGATATTCAAAGAATTCCCAGTGTTTTGAATGAATTTTAAATCAAGAATTCAAATAAATTCCCAGCATTTACAAATTAATGTGCACAGCTTTTCAGAATATTTATCTATCGGTTATACAGGCGTTAATGGATCGGGAATTCTTGTAAACAGTCACTAGAAATTTTTACTCTCTAGAATTTTTGGGATATTACCAAAAATCTGTGTGGAATTTTCTATAATTTTTATTTATTCCCAAGAATTTTATTGGAATTCTTGTCTACAGTTAATTTTGGATGTACATACTGCTGTGTTTCAAGCTACCAGGGTCATGCAAATATCTTAATTTCTAACAAATACACAAAATTTACTTAGAATTTGACCTCGTTAAAACTCAAAAGATAACAAAGATGAACGAATTTAGCAAAATCAGGTTTAAAGAACCAATTAAGATCTTTAAGTATAGGGGAATGTTTTAAAAAGCTGAAAGATAAACTCAGAGAGGGTTTTATCACCTCAAAATTTAAGAATAAGGGATTGTTTGCCTCAAATATGGTAATTTTAATGTGAATGTTATCACAAAAATACATAACCTTAATGATAAGGTACAAAAATGAAAATTATTCCACATACTACAATAATTGTGTAAAACCCATTATATCAAAACTTGTTAAATAATCTATTCTATCAAATGTTCATAATTTCAAACCAAAAAACTCCAAAAGTGCATATAAAGGTCATTTTCGCTCAATGTGATAAGAAAGTTTGTGATAAACAAGAAAGGTGTGGAACTTCGCTAAAAGTTGTTAACAAAACAGCTACCGTATTTGTGAAAGGTGAAAGAGACACACGGTTCATCAACTCAACATCGAGGAAACAGCTCCTGAAAGTTTAAACTCAATTAGAACACATAAAACATAAAATGGTGTGAAACTTCACTTACAGATAAGAAAATTTCGACGAATTTCGAGTACAGCGCAGGAAAATTAGACAGTCAACTTTTAGTTCTTGAAAAGGCAAGACGTGCGGCTCCGTAAAATAAAAGTTTAGTCCAGAACACAAAAATGTGTGATTAATTCCAATTTTATCTAAAAATAGATAACAAAATTTTCAAATGGCTACCCTACAGTAAAAACAACTACACCATCAATGAAGTAAAAGTGACTCACCTTATTATAACTGAAGATCAACAACAACTGATATTCACTGACACTCAACGAACACGATTCTCAACATCAACAGGTGTCGGCAATCAAATCAACACCGTCAAACAACGAAACGGAAGCAAAATTCGTCAGCGGGGCTACCAACAACCGGCAAGTGTGTGCAACTTCGGAAAGTGACAGTGCGACGAAATTGTGTTTATGCGCAAAATCCTGTTTACATACAGGATGGATTGAAATTCAGGTATAAGAAAACTTTATTATTTAAAACTTTATATTTTTGGTCTTCAACATTTTACAATAGGACGTGACAAATTAGTTGCACTATCCTCATCATTAATTCTACAAACATTCTTGCTATTATTTAATTTTACAAATAATATTTTAATTAATAAACATTTAATCCTGCTATTGAAAAGCAGAAGATTTTTGAATTTATTCAAAAATCGCCAACAAGAAGGAAGAAGATTGGATACGTCGAATTGATTTTTGGTTACAATATTGTCTATTTCTTTTAGATAAGAATTTATCTAAAAATTGTGCGCATTGCGAATTTGTTTAATTAACTTTGATAAATATAAAACCATTTTTGAAACAAACAATTTTTATTCGTCGACTTGATTTAATAACAGTAAGCATTACTCAATTTAAAGTTTCGTCAATGCAAGCTAGCAAGTTCATCTTAATTATCTTGATATCTACAATTTTAGTTTATAAATTCATTTCAACCCACAAGCATCCCTTAATTGAGTTAATTCAATGAACCTACCACACCCAGAGTGGAATCTCTAGACTGAGCTGGACAAAAAAGGGACAAGGATCGTGAATTTCTAAGTAATTTGTACACCTGAAGATAAAAATTCAATTTTATAAATTTTACTTTCACTTGAAAGTTGGCGCCTAACGAAACCCAGGGTGGTACAAATTGCTCAAGGAATTACACAGCATCTATTTTGGCGCCCGCATGTGGGGCAAGATTAGGGGGTGTATTAGAAAAATTAAGGGTTGTGAGCATAATTTAAAAATTTAAAACGTTCTCCAGCACAAAAGATTAGCATCTATTTTGTCGCCTGGCAACGTGGGGCTCGATTAAACACAATTGGGGATGAAAAATTAAAAATTAGGGGTAGAAAAATTTTTATGAAAAATTATTTTTTTAAATTTTAACACATAAAATTTTAATATCTTTGAACACTAATGAGTGAAGTTTAGATTTATTAAGGGTTGGAAAGGTTGGAGTAAAAATTTTAATTATTTCTTCAAAAATTTGATATTTTAAACTTAAATACAACGAGTCAAAATGGCCTTAAATAGAAAGAAAAGTTATATGGAAACGATGATGGAACTATTATTAAAATCCAACGAAGAGATGTTAAATAAAATGGATAAGAATCAAGAAGAATTGGCTGGTGATTTAAAAGAGATGTCTAAGGAATTAAAAAATGAAATTACTGGTTTGTGCACAAAGATGGAAATAGGATTTAAAAATTTGGAGAAGCCAACAAAAAGAATTCAAAAAGTTAAACAAATTAAAATGGTTGAAATAATCAAAGAAGAAGCCACGATAACGGAAATGCAAGAAGAGATAATTGAAGAAATTGAGGAGCAAATCCAAATAATCGAAATTATTGAGGAAATGGAGGTATTCTACACTGGAAAGGTAGACACAATAAATCAAAATCCAATAGTGGAAGAGCAATCAATAAAAGTCAAGTATCAACTCATTAAAATACATTCCAAGAAGAGCTTCAAAAGGCTACATTTAAAATTCAAAAAGTTAAAATCTAAACAAAAATACAAATCCTCCAGAAAGAACAAAGTGCGTGTTATTAATAAAAATCGAAACAAAAGAAAACACAAAAATTTAAAATTTCATAAAGACATTCAAAAGGTCAAAAGAAAAACATTTAAAAGTGTGAAAGTGCAAATTGTTATAAATAAAAAGAAACAGACTCGTATAAAATATAAACATTTCAAAGTGCATAAACTTTTATTGAACAAAATAGTGAAGTTTAAAAACATTCAATTTAAAAATTTATTTGATATTAAAACACATAAAAAACATACACGGTTGAAAATTATGAAATTGATTAAAATTCGATTAAAAAGAATCCAACAATTCAAAAACAAAACATTTAAAGAGCCAAAAATTAATAAGTTAAAACCAAAATTGCACAAGAAGATTGGAAAAATCAAGATATCCAACCATGGAGAAACCGAAGATGTCAATTGGTTAATAAAATTTAATAATGAAACGGACATAGAAATCATGGATTGGCTGATGAAAATGTCTTTCTACAAGCACATCCGCTTCAAACCATAAAAATAAGTTCGATCAATTAAAATTATAAGACGGATAATTTATAAAATTTGACAAAAAAGCAATTGGACCAGGTATAAATCGAAAATTTATGAAAACTTGAACTTAAAAATTATTAATGAGAAACTATTGACACTTCAAATGAAAAATTTAAAAACTGAAAATTATTGATTATGTTGTGAAGATTACGAAAAATTTAATTAACTAGAAGAACACAGAAGCGTGTGAAAATTGGAAAATTTATACTGAAGAAATTTAAAAATAAATGAGGATTAATTAATTAAAGAAACGATAAAACATGATTGGAAGACAACAGAGTCGAAAGTGCTGCTCTGAGATGCAAAATTAAATGCAAGTGAATTTGAAAATGGATATGATTTGATTTAAAAATAAAATGATGGTTGATTACGACAATGAATTTGAAAATGTTGAATTTAAATGAATTTATGATAAAATTGAATGAATTAATTTGAAAAATTTAGAGGGAAAATAATCAACAGTTGCGAAATTAGGCACCTTGATTAAAGTAAAATAATTATAAATAATTAGAAATGGGGGAAAAGTTTAAAATTAAAAATTTTATTGTTAAAGAATCGACCGAAATAAAAATAATAATCAAAAATTTGAAAAACAAGTTCACAAAACAAGAAATTTAAAGTTAAAAAAGCACACTTTTGAAAGGAATAGAATTCAAGAATATTAAGTCCTAGTAAGGAAACAATTAATCTAAAATTATAATTAAATAGATGCAAAAATAAATAATTAAAACGCTTAGAAACAGTCACAAATCAAAAATTTCAATAAATAGTCAAAAATTAGTGTCATAAAGACAGAATTTGTTAATAATTACAACAGGATGGGAGGAAGGGTTGTCAAGATGAAAAGGTCATTAAGACTTACATTTAAATAATTACAAACATTTTAGATAAAAAAAAAATTTTAAAAGAGTTCAATAATGCACAATTAATAATAAAATAAAAATTTGAAACAGTCACGTGTAAATTTGAAAAAGTGACATTCTAAAAATAATCATTTAAAAATATTAGGATAAAAATTTATCATTACAAAAATTTAACTTTAATTTACAATTTATTTATTCACAATTACTTAACCATTACATTTTAATTTAATTTGATTAGCTACAGGAAGCATAAAAAAAAAAATAAAGATA
The DNA here is from genome assembly GCA_932274525.1 of Podabrus alpinus. NCBI lineage: Eukaryota > Metazoa > Arthropoda > Insecta > Coleoptera > Cantharidae > Podabrus > Podabrus alpinus. The sequence goes on along the minus strand of OW026456.1, from coordinate 64,659,809 downwards.
ATCTCAAGTTTGAGAACAATTAAAAATTTTACAAATCATTAAAAGCTCAAATAAGTAGCCAAACAAAAACATTTTACGATAACATTAATTTTTACAAACAATTTAATTTTTAGAATAATTTAAAAGGGAAAACAATTATACAATTTAATTTTAATTTTATAAACAATTTACTTTTATCCAAAGCATTATATTTTAATTTAACCAATTTTTAAACTTTTATGCGAGCTCAATGCACCAACTCCAACTGGAAAGAAACCAGTCACACAAAAATTTATTTTATGCTCATTTTAAGGGATGAAACAGTCACAAACATTTATAAACACTTTTTGCCAATTATCACTTTAAACAGGACTCAATTGAGAGCTTCAATAAGAACAAACAAGATAAAATTCATATGGGTGAAAAACCTAACATTTTCCAAAATTTGTCTGTTTCAACACAGCAATTTGTTTGGAAAATTTAATCTTAAACCTTCACAAGTTGAAGATGAAATTTTGAAAAGGTTTATGCTGTGTTTCAAGCTACCAGGGTCATGCAAATATCTTAATTTCTAACAAATACACAAAATTTACTTAGAATTTGACCTCGTTAAAACTCAAAAGATAACAAAGATGAACGAATTTAGCAAAATCAGGTTTAAAGAACCAATTAAGATCTTTAAGTATAGGGGAATGTTTTAAAAAGCTGAAAGATAAACTCAGAGAGGGTTTTATCACCTCAAAATTTAAGAATAAGGGATTGTTTGCCTCAAATATGGTAATTTTAATGTGAATGTTATCACAAAAATACATAACCTTAATGATAAGGTACAAAAATGAAAATTATTCCACATACTACAATAATTGTGTAAAACCCATTATATCAAAACTTGTTAAATAATCTATTCTATCAAATGTTCATAATTTCAAACCAAAAAACTCCAAAAGTGCATATAAAGGTCATTTTCGCTCAATGTGATAAGAAAGTTTGTGATAAACAAGAAAGGTGTGGAACTTCGCTAAAAGTTGTTAACAAAACAGCTACCGTATTTGTGAAAGGTGAAAGAGACACACGGTTCATCAACTCAACATCGAGGAAACAGCTCCTGAAAGTTTAAACTCAATTAGAACACATAAAACATAAAATGGTGTGAAACTTCACTTACAGATAAGAAAATTTCGACGAATTTCGAGTACAGCGCAGGAAAATTAGACAGTCAACTTTTAGTTCTTGAAAAGGCAAGACGTGCGGCTCCGTAAAATAAAAGTTTAGTCCAGAACACAAAAATGTGTGATTAATTCCAATTTTATCTAAAAATAGATAACAAAATTTGCAAATGGCTACCCTACAGTAAAAACAACTACACCATCAATGAAGTAAAAGTGACTCACCTTATTATAACTGAAGATCAACAACAACTGATATTCACTGACACTCAACGAACACGATTCTCAACATCAACAGGTGTCGGCAATCAAATCAACACCGTCAAACAACGAAACGGAAGCAAAATTCGTCAGCGGGGCTACCAACAACCGGCAAGTGTGTGCAACTTCGGAAAGTGACAGTGCGACGAAATTGTGTTTATGCACAAAATCCTGTTTACATACAGGATGGATTGAAATTCAGGTATAAGAAAACTTTATTATTTAAAACTTTATATTTTTGGTCTTCAACATTTTACAATAGGACGTGACAAATTAGTTGCACTATCCTCATCATTAATTCTACAAACATTCTTGCTATTATTTAATTTTACAAATAATATTTTAATTAATAAACATTTAATCCTGCTATTGAAAAGCAGAAGATTTTTGAATTTATTCAAAAATCGCCAACAAGAAGGAAGAAGATTGGATACGTCGAATTGATTTTTGGTTACAATATTGTCTATTTCTTTTAGATAAGAATTTATCTAAAAATTGTGCGCATTGCGAATTTGTTTAATTAACTTTGATAAATATAAAACCATTTTTGAAACAAACAATTTTTATTCGTCGACTTGATTTAATAACAGTAAGCATTACTCAATTTAAAGTTTCGTCAATGCAAGCTAGCAAGTTCATCTTAATTATCTTGATATCTACAATTTTAGTTTATAAATTCATTTCAACCCACAAGCATCCCTTAATTGAGTTAATTCAATGAACCTACCACACCCAGAGTGGAATCTCTAGACTGAGCTGGACAAAAAAGGGACAAGGATCGTGAATTTCTAAGTAATTTGTACACCTGAAGATAAAAATTCAATTTTATAAATTTTACTTTCACTTGAAAGTTGGCGCCTAACGAAACCCAGGGTGGTGCAAATTGCTCAAGGAATTACACAGCAATACATATTAAACCTTCGCAGCTACCTTGAAAACAAGAAAGGCAAAAAGTCCTCTAGAGCTAGAGGCCGACAAGTTAAGACCCAATGTATGGGGAATCTCCGCGACCAATGAAGTGCTTTCAAGTTGTGATAGAAAATACTATTTTTGTAAGAAAAATTTTTGGCCACAGCTGCGAAACTGTTAATAGTTTACAGCATTTTTAAACAGCGTGAAATGCTCTTCAAACTAAAGTAAATTACTTCTTTATCTAAAATTAACGACTTTTGAGTTATGGATTAAATTAAGTAAATAAACGTTAAAAGGTTTCCATTTTTTACTATTCTTAGAAAATATTGACGCCCTTCCTAATGGAAAATTTAACGGTCTACAAAACTTTTGTCTAGTAAGCATTTCGTAAAAACCAATCCATTCCACAGGAAATCTTAAATTGCTTGTTAATAAATAATGTACACAATTTACCACCGAATTCACAGTCTAACTCGACAAAATTCGATTTTATTCGACTCCTTTTGTTGAGGTATTAAAATTATTGTTATAAAAACGTGTTATTGATATGAAAACCCCATAATTAATTTTCTTTTGACTTATTTGTATTTCCTTTGATCACTTTGTGCAATGTATTTTACTAAAAAAACTACATTTTCCACTCTAATTTCAGTTTTCCATTGAATTCGATTGGTTTTGAATAAAAGGTAATAAAAGTATAGTTGAAGTATAGTATTACATTTTCCATCATAAAGTGGCTCTCCAGTTTTTCTATGCCGTTTCGTTTAAAAGATACAGAGTTTACAAGTAAACCCAGAATAATAAAACATGGAAGTTTTTAACATTTCTTTGTTTAATTTTATTCATACATAACTCGAAAGCCGTTGATTTGAGACAATAAAGGATTATAAACTAGTTTATAGATCATTTCTCGCTCTTAAGCATAGCACTAAACTGTTCAATCAATATTTTTAGTCGTATAGTTACATCTCTAGAAAAAAAAATTATATTCTTCCGAAAGTCTTGAAAATGGACATATCAAGGACCAGAAACATAGGAAACTTAACTCATCTATGTATAGTATATAACGTGCTATATATAGGTCGACTAAAAATAAATCATATTAATATATTATGTATGAATTTCATAAAAGATATTAATTTTGGTTTATATTTACATTTATACGATTCATAAAATATGAATGATTTAATACTTCCGAATAATATGGATTTATTGTGTCTTGCTGTCGTTGTCACTTACTGCCCCAATTACCTGTTTGTTAGTTGCTTGCGTTTAGCTGCTTGAGTTGTCAGTTATTTCCGGTAATGCTATATTTACTGCTGCAGCACGATAAATTCTTTAGAGAATATATTATACACTGTAGATTTACTGGTAATGCGGACAAATACTTCCGATTTAATGCCAGTTGCTCAGAATTTATTTTCACTTAACACAGCTTACATTAAAAAATCTCTTGTTGTCGTCACTTAATGCCATGAACAGTTACGTACATCCTGATTTACCCACACTCTTCATCGTATAAATAATCAAAACGTACCATTAAAATTTTGAAAATTATTCCGTATTACAAAATTTTTAACTGCGATGTAATGTTAACAATTTATTGGCAAATTATCAACCACTTGTTAAAAATCGTTTGGACGTCCAATTACACGATAAACCATTATACATTCTCTGACAGCAATTCTGCTCAGTTCTTGTAATGAAATATTACGAGGAAGTTTGTAGTTGGCAATTTCTTGAGAAATGATGAAGGTGTACAGTGAAACGCTTACAAATGAAGTTTACAAGTGCATTAGCATAGAACGAAGGACTATCGAGATTATCAGTATATTAAATATTGTGCTGTAATTCACAGTGCCTTCTACACCGCACAAGATGTTCATTAAATAACCCTCCTCTTCCTCTTTAACAAGCATTTTTATATTATGAAATTAAGAAATCTACTCTTGCATTTAATTCATAACATAATATTTTATCCACCACTATAAAATGTTTTTTATTGTCTAGTTTTTTCCACTTTGCTTGCTTTATTATCACGACAAAGTTCAAGATCGTAATGGTAGTGCGGCGTAAAGGCCGCATGGTAGCTAAAAATAAACTGATTATAGATGTGCCAGATTAATACAAATAAGATACATAGAATTATTTTTCAGGTACATACATAATTTAACAAAGTAATGTAATTGAAATATTAAAATTAATTAAATTTAACTGTACATTAGATTTGAGCAAACAATTGAATAAAATTTAATAATAATATATCCGTTTGTAGTATAATACCTGTAATACTCGTATAGTTTACATTATCGATTTGAATTTGAACTTTATTGTTAATAAGTAACCTTGATAATTGAAAAAAATCTTTGTATGAAAATAATTACAATCACAAAGAGGCTTTCAGTTAAATCTTGATCAGTGATTTATTCATTCGTTAGCATGAATGCTAATGCAGTACTTATCGATAAGGCATTTAACGTTTATTTGAATAAATCCACACGAACAAATTACAAGTCAACAGTTTGTACTGTAATGTATCGTAGCCTCTAATCGCCCTTAACGTTGGTACGATCAAATAAATATGTAATGTTTCCCCTTTACCTTACTAATTAAATTATGCTTTCAATAAATTTACCCTTACCTGGATGCTTATCCCACAATGATAACTTTTGTGGTCGAATTTTGTAGGTCACCACGGCTAGCTCTTAATTTTATAAAAATAATTCTTTTATTGTTAATAACTTTTCTTGGTTGCATTAGCTCATCATTAAAATGAACAAAATTCATAAATTTTTAATATTCATTTATTTGATTTTAAATTGAAAATAACATTTCCATGGCAATTTGATTTTAATGAAAATTTTTCATAAAATTTTATAAATGGTTGTTATGGAAACAATTAAAGTTTTACGCACACGCCTTAAATTTAATGATAACAAAATTTCTTAATTATAAAATAGATTTATGCAAATAAATGTTTATTAATATAAGATTTCTGACCTTTTATTTTGTTCATTAATTCCGCAATGTATAGTTAAAGATTTGTAACCTCACTTCCTGATTAGTACATCATTTTCTTTCTTGTATTTTTATTGTTGGTCGTTCACCCACAAATTTTGCTCTACAATTTATCGTTGTGTTTCTAATTATTCAATCTTTGAAAATCCAACTACATCCACCACCAAAATAACATATTTGTAATAATTGGTGAGTGCATTTATCAAATTTTTACTATTATTACATAATATAACCTCTTTTTAGCACAATTTACATTGACTCAACCCTATTTCAGGTTTTTTAACACATTTTTTTTATAAATATTTCTGGAACAACACAAATTACGTGTACATCTTCATTAAATTATTTCGTTGTTAAGGTCAACAAACACGTTACCAAGGATATCATTTTTGTTGCAATTTCCAAAGCTTGATATGTTTTTATGTTTTAAAGTTTTTCATTGGCAGGTAAAAAAAATCGATAATTTCAACACTTGATTTTAATTCAAATAATTGTTTTTTTAGGAACGATCCGCAAATTTGAATCTGATGCACTTTAAATGTTTATTTTGAAGCGAATAATCGGGTTTAGTTTATTGCACCAATCCATTACACAAATGTCATCGAGAAACCTTTTTAGGTGCGCATAACACACTAATCACAAATTAACCTAAATTTTATAACAACATTTTTAACTAACATAATTTTTTACTAACAACTCATAACTAACAAACAATAATTATTTTTACATGTTCAAATTTTAATTTCATTTTTGAGTTAATCGTTATATCATTTTGCCATGATTTCTTTTTATAACTTCTCGTTTATTTAAATTTTTATTTCTAACTTGTTCATCCTTTTGACTTGCCACTACAGCCAAGCAAAGAACATTGCAGTACTTATACATACGCATGCCGCCTACACGTTGGCATTCGAGCAGAACTACAGTACAAATAATTTGGGAATATCTACTGCAAGTTTAACTCACGACCGTTATGTCGACAGTTCAATTTCTGCGTTCTTACACTAAAATATTTTTCCATGGTAAATAATTTAGTCCACCTAAAGTCATAAAAGTGATTATTAAATTTTGTATCGCTTCGATGTATAATTAAATAAAGCTTTGAATTGTTTGAATTGGTTTTTGAATAATAATATCTGAATTTAATTGAACGCGTAATGAACCTTAGTGAGCTCATATAAAAACACGTCTACTTTCGTAAAGTACATTATCTGTTATGATTACAACATAGTATAGTTAAACAAACTTTGGTTGGGTAGATACCGAAGGGAAGAAAAACTTAACCATGTAAACTGTAAACAGTGCTTCTATTATTAAATTTTTATTAAAGTAATTGTGCATGTACCTATAACCGGCACCAGGGTTTACATTATATTTGACAGGGTTGGATTAAGAACAGCCAAGTATTTCTTATGTTTAGATTTCCATTTCATTTTAACACTTAATTGTTCTTCATTTTACATTTTTGGAACACATCATGTTCGTGTTCAAATAGTTCGATTGTAAATAAAATTATCAATTGCACTTTCGAATTTTATATTTTTGCGTATTATTGAATCAGTGCAGTCGAATCCTTAACTTTAAATTTAATTCATTTTCGTATTGTTTAATTTAAAAATTTTCCAAGTATAACAAAAACACAGCAATATACAATTATGAAGTCTTCTTCTTCCTCGGCATGCCCTAATAAATATTTACGCTCAAACCTGGAGTCGAGCCGAGAAACCCTACATTATCAGTTGGTTGTGCTATCAGGCCATGACCGCTGTCAATTATTAAGGGATAGTAATAAATTGAAGAATATTAATATATTCAGAGTAATCCGGTTGCAGAGACCGGGGGGTCTGGGGGGTATGGAATACCCCCCAGGATATGGCGATTTGACGCTCAAATATTAAAGAATTCTTTACCTGGAAAATATCCCAGGATGGATTTTTGCTACCCCAACTATGATAAATTTCGCTGCCTCGGGTATAATAAATTCTGGGGGGTTTCAAGATATCACAGACATCCCAGTTTCCATATTACACTTTCTATTGTTGACTTGAGTATTTAATTTGAAATATTAAATTATATTTTTTAATACGTCCTCCAGACCCCCACCTTTCAATTTGACTTGCTGTTAATTATTGTTAAATATTGCATTTAATTTGACAATGAAAAATATTAATATTTTAAAGTATCACAAGAAGTTGGCCCTAGTCTTGATAAGCAGTCGGGAATTACAAATTATAGATGTCTTTTTCAGTACTACAGCAGACAGGGGGGTCTCATGCAAACCTAAATTTTTTAAATGCTTGCGTTTAACCTAACGGTTATCGATGATACTAAATATATATTTTTGTGCCTTCCCATTGAAAAGAGTGGTACATATTATTTTTAAATCGTAAACTTTTGCACCTTCACTTATACTACACACAAATTAATTTTGACCTTTACAAAGTAAGAATCGAGTATCCAGTTGATCGATCGAACAGCTTGTGTTCGTTTTGTTGCATTTAAAAAAAATTTTGATTTGTAATTAATTGTTTTTTTTAACTTGGGATCATTACGTGTGAATGAACTGCGAATGAATAACTATTGAGCATATTGTAATCAACAACTGAATTACGATAAGCAGATTGCTAGTGACATGTGAGGGGTTCCTATTCACGCAACGTTCGCTGGACTACCGAAAAAAGCAGAACTATTCCTGTAATATAAATTTATTCTCTGATACAGGATACTGCTTGTATATATATAAGGCAATCTTGTTAATAGGATGTATGTAACATATCAATCACAATTGCAATAGTCCCGATAAAGAGGTTACTACATACTATAAACCAACAAGAATTTGCACTTTAAACGACAAACAATAGACAAGCCAATTTTAAAAATTATAGCATATTTGTTTTTCATGGAAATTTACTGATTATAAATTTGAAATTTTTGATGTATTCATTACCATAATGAAACACACGTCACATGCACCTTCGTGCGCTTACTTTATACTCAAAAGTTTCCGCTTTTGTCTATATAAATCATTCTTTTAGCGACGGTGGTGATGTACCATAATTCTAGGGCAATTTAACTTGAAAGCAACCTTTTCAGGTAGAAATTGAAATTGACCTAAATTCGCCGGTGCAAATTGGTCCAATAAGACGATGGGTTGCCCCTTTGGCTAGCTGTAGAGGGCAAAAAACAAACTAACACCGACGACACTATGGTTCTCAATTGCGATAACCAAAGGCAATGAGAAGCAGTTACCATAAAAATAATACAAAGAAATGATCAATTATGAGCAAATAATTCAAATTCAAAGAAATAACCAGACAACGAAGAATAAACAGAAAGTTGGTCGTAATGATAATTTAACAAACAAATTTTCTTCAAATTAAAACAAATAAAAAATTAAACATTAAAAATGAAATAACACAATAACCAAATTAATTTTCTTCTTAATAATTAGTATCAATTAAGAAAAAGATTAAATAAAATAAAGGAAAGATAAAAATAAATAAGAATTAATAGATTCTTAAATAATTAATGTCGATGTTCAAAAATAATACAAAATGTGTCGCGGTTAAGCGATAAAAAATTTACAAACAAAATGGAAAGAAATCGACTTTATTATACCAAACAAAACTTGTAGATAAATTAATGTAATTTTAAAATTACAACGATACGAAATACGTTGATATTTGTAATCAGAACATTGGGGAGGCTGCAGCGAACCCCTCTACGAATATGTGGACGAAAAATAATGGTGCCTTCTTGATCCTTCCTTATCGAAAGCAATCTCGAACCTCCTACAAAACTTGTCGCCAAATGGCCAACCGGTAAAAATTGAGAAGTCAGGAAAAGAAAATAGCCAAACGAATATATTATATCCCACCCTCGGTGGTTAGTAAATTACCAATTATGTCGCTGACTGTTGCACCCTAAAATTTCTGGAACGCACAATGCGCTGTTTCCTTACCACCTGACCGGAACTCCTCAGAAAAGGTAGGCACTACAAGGCTGGGAATTCCGTTCGATGACCGAACGCTTGGTGCAGCCAATGGGATTTTATTACACTGTTTGACATTATATTAGATCAAAGATTAACTCTTACTGGATTCGAATCAATGCCTTTAGCATCAATAGTTGATTGCTTTAACCACTAGGCCAAGGACCGCGTTGATCAGTGGGGGAACCCAGCTTAACAAAGTTGACCTATCCAATATTTTAAATGGATATAGATTTTATTGCAATAGCGTTATTAACTGTATGGCCATTACGCTCATGAATTTTACATTATTATGTTTATTACAGTTGTATTATGATATTATAATGGACTTCATTTGGCAATGTATTTATATTCAAGAGATTACAGGTTTCAATTTACAATTGTTCTCATTAGTTATTTTTCACTTTTCACTACTATAATCCAGTCCAAAAAATTTTAAACTCTTGGTAGCAGCTCCCAGAATGTTTATTGATAAATTGAGCCTTCAAAGATGGGATGTGGATAAATTCAGTAAACAACTTTTTCACATTGTACAGTTTGACGCTCAAGAAAGGTTTAGGAATTTAATCCTGCGGCCGCTTACACTGGGTTAGGTATTTGTTTACGATTGGTGGCAGCATTAATTTTTAATTTTTCTCCATAATATCACCAGGATTAAGATCACACTGTAATGTGTAAAACTCCACATTGAACCTCTATAAAAAAAAACAAGAAGATAAGCCTACATTTTCGAAAACATAATTTCGTTATTTTCCATAAATTCCATAACAAATACATACATGAGAATGCTGTAAATTCTTTAGACGAAACCACCCGAGGGTTAAATTTGCCGATACGTTACCTGTGGTTCAGCATATGCTAACGTAATTTCCCTAATGATAATTACATTTTCACCCTTCTAAGAATAAGTAATATTTGAACTTAAAAAGAATGTTACTAAATTATTATATAATTTTCGTAATCGTCAGACAAATTAACCTTGACACATGAATAAAGTAAACAAACATTTTTCAAACTTTTTCGTTAAACGCAAGGAAGTTATAAATAATTAATATTCCTCATAATAAATCAATGTTTACGTATCGCCGGGTAAACTCGTAATCTACCTTTTCTACAGCCAAAAGTTCTAAATCCACTCGAAACTAGGTATATTTGATTATACATGTAATGCAGACTATATGGAAACATTTTATCGCATTAGAGGCTTAAAGCCTAAAAACGTTTCACATTATCGAAATAAATAATATTTATACCTATTACACGCCCTTTAGGTAGCGTAATTGCAAAAAGGTATTATGGCTTCCACCTGCTTTCAAAGACTTGCCTGGTATTATAACCAAATGAAGTAAGTAATTCTTAATAACATCGAAATTATAAATTTACCTCCTTGCATATTCTAAGCTGCAAACGAACATCTTTAATTCTACAATCTAATTACTGGGTTCAGGCATAAGTTCGTAGCGTGTTTTTAAATTTAACATTTAATTTAAAAAATATATATAAACTAATCGATAATATATTCTCCTGCATTGTTTATGATTGACTCCCAACGTTCTGGAAGTTTTTCGATTCCACGCCTGAAGAAATCCGGTGGTTTGGAGGTGAAGAAGTCGTCGAGCCAGTTTTGAAGAGCAACGTCGTTGTTAAATGAGATTCCGCGGAGATTCTTGGATAGAGAGTGGAAAAGATGAAAATCTGATTGAGCAAGATCAGGAGAATAGGGCGGATATGGAATAACTTCCCAACCGAGGTCTTGAATAGCTGATTTTGTAATGTTGGCAGTATGTGGACGGGCATTATCATACTGCAAAACCACTTAATGCCGTCTTGCCGGTCAGTTTTCTTGAATTGCAGCCTCCAGGCGACGCAGTTGTTGACAATAAACCTCAGAAGTGATGGTTACATTCCTCGGAAGCAATTCATAGTAGATGACGCCTTTTTTATCCCACCAGATGCACAACATTACCTTGCGTGGATGAGAACCAGCTTTTGCGCCACGATTTGCTCGTTTGTTAGGGCTCAGCCATTCCTTTCTGTTCTTGGCGTTGATGTTGATGATGATGAAGGCACCATTTTTTGTCACCAGTAACAATTTGGGACAAAAACGGCCGATGTTGACGAGCTAAACGATGACGAGCAAGCAAAGAAGCACAAAAGGTAACACGCTGAATTTTGTTGTTTGCGCTCTAAACGTATGGTACCCAAACACCCAACTTTTAAACTTGGCCCATGGTATGCAAATGTTGTACGATAGTTGATTGGTCACAATTCATCATATTGCCCAATTCCCGAGTTGAACGACGTGGATCATCAAGAATGGAAGCATTTAATCGGTCTTAATCAAAGCTGGATGGTCTCCCTGAACGTGGGAAGTCATTTACATCAAAATGCCCCTTTTTGAAACGAGAAAACTATTTTTGTGCAGTACTTTCCACGATGGCGTTCTCTCCGTAAACGGCACAAATGGTTCTAGCGGCCTCCGGTGCCTTAACTCCTCGGTTAAACTCAACCTGATAATTTTGTTTACAATCTCAAATTACCGATTAAAAAATGAGGACTTATATTTTTAATGATTCAAAGTTACTACAATAATTATTATGTACATATGGTTAGTTGATGAAAGGCATATATGGTCATAGATTGGAATCACAGTGGCTACCCTATTATTTGTTCTGTTCTACGAATTCCATGTTATGCTGTATGTCCTTGTTTGCATTAAGTACTGACTTATAATTTGGTCTGATGGGTTTGCCCCAATTGTAAAGGTAGTTTATCCGTAAATGTGTATATGTAGTACGTGAGTATTGAAATGAAGAGCAAACAAAAAAGCTATTATCGTACCACACTACGCCACTACCACAATATAATACGGAACTGGAAAGCCTACAATGTAAATTTTAGAGTATGTCGTACATGTCATCCATAAATAAGCGAATAATATTGAACTTGAATGCGAAGCACACACAAGCTTCAAATATTTCATGTTATATTATAATATTATTACTAAAAATATCCTATTTGAATTACATTTGAATTTTAACTAATTAAAAGGATTTCCAGTTAATAAAAAGTAATAATAAAATTTTTTATTAATGGAAAAGGAATTACAATTTTATCTACTTCTATCTATATGTACTACCATTAAATAGTGCACTTTAGGATAATGTATATGTTGGAGTTAGCCAAAGTTAGCGTTAAAATAAACTGAACGTAAAGCAAAACTCAATTAAACTAACTTAAATGTCCGATTCGAGTAATGGGATTTATAATATAATTTATTTAATAAGATTTAATACGCAAATTAACTGATGAAATTCCATAAACTGTTATAATATAGTCTTTACACAGGTATTACGGTAATATTTGTATTATACTACCTGAATTAATAATATAATAATCAATGTGATTTCCAACAGGCGAAACCCAATAACAATTATACCAAATATTATTCTTCCTATTTATAGGAATATCTCGTAATATATCATTTCCTTATAATATACAGCGTATTCCACTGCGTAAAAGTTTTAAAAATACTCCCGATGCTGTTGTGATTGTTTTTTTCGTAAATCAGAAATTAAAACAAAAAGATTTTTGAATTTAGAGACTTTCGACACGATAACGGAATTAGGAGAATATGGCAAAAATTACAGAGCCGCTGAACGACTTTATGTTGATAGATTTCCTCAGCGTCGCCGTTAATCCTTTAACCCAGATATGCCTATTGCGTCCACATTTGAGTTTTACATTTTATTAATAAAAACTAGCATTGTGTGACTAAGAGAAGAAAGAAATAAACACAAAAAGTAAAAGAAAATGTTGAATATGCGCCAAACTTGAATAAACTTGAATGAAATTATCCCAAATTGATACCATCAGTGAATGATATCGTATACAAATAAAAAACCTCCAGATGTTGTTGAGTATAAGTAGTTGAAAAAAGGAATTTCTAAAGTAATCAATATGCGAAAGTTTATATTCACAAATTGGACATGAAAATCCTTCAAATGAAGATCAGATATGTATGTATGTGCCCCAATAAAAAAATACTAGTAATGAATAAAATTCAAAAAATTTCATTGGAAAAACACTGGTCCAAATTAATTTGTACCTACACTGGATCGACTAAAAGGTGTATCCAAATATTCGTGGAAATCACTTCCAACTTTTAACACAATAATTCAAAAATGTAACTAAAAATTATCGTTGTTTGTGATAAAGTCTATCATTTAATTTTTAAAATTCGAAATCAAAACGTTTCAGAGAAAACTTTTCAGAATGCCAACATTTAAGCTGTTATGATCAGAATTTTTTTCCCAACCCTCTATGACTAACGGTTTTTGAAAAACCGTTATGTATTACAAATAAATCGAGCTGAAAACAGTAAAATTGAGTGTAGGGTCCCTGCGCCTGCGGTTTGATAAATGTGGGATTTGTAAAGCCAACAGGGAAAGTGTTCAGTTTTATTTGACACAGAAAATTTGCGAGGTTATATCGTACTTATTGAAAGTTATGGATCACATAATAATAAACGACCGATACAATAAATTAAATCTCCAGTTATTGATACAAAAATCGTATTTTATCCTGCCGAAAAGTTGATCTCGGGAAAGGTACGAAGAGCATAGTGCACGAAATACAAAAATGAAGATATCAATGCAAGGATCTGCATTGGAAACAATAAGAAGTAGGGCAAAAAGTAAAGAGATGAAGAAAACCAAGGAGAACTTTTCATGAGAACGAAAAAAACGAAAGCGTGGAATAAAGACGTAGCCGAAACGATGGAGAAACTCACGAAATTGATAATGGAAATGAGTCGAGAGCTCAAACACGAAATGCAGGAAAATAACGTAGAACTGAAAAAGATGAAAGAGAATAGAATAAACTAGTGAAAGAAGAAATGAAGCGCACAGAGGGAGAGTGTCCATAAGAGATATCAATAATTGATAGACAGAATCGTAGCATTGCGACTTTGGTATGCTGAGGAGAAAATAAACCAAGGGTATGAAACTGATAAACAAAAACTCAGTAATTAAGGGACTAATGTGAGAAGTGATGACACCAAGAAAGTGGTAGAAAATTTTAGGCAATTCAAATTGTGGTTCGTTACAAATATTGGAAATACGTACAAGATCAGAAAAAGGCCAAACGTTGGTTTTTGGTGCAGTTAGAGCAATAGACAAGAGGCAGGTAATGGAAAGCAAACATATTATGTAGTTTGAAGGATACGAATGTTTATATTGAAAGTGACTTACACATTTTACAAAAAGGAATACAGATGAAAATAATAGAGAGGGCAAGGAAAGAAAAAAAACAACGGTAGCAGGATTAAAATTGGCTACCAAAAGAACTAAAAGTGGAAGATAAGCTGTACGGTTCGGGAACGTAATAAGAAAGAATAATTAATACTCGGAAAAAAACAGGAGAATATAAGCGAATTGGGACCGAGTTCACTTCAATAAATACATGCAGGGTTTGTCTGAAAAGTAATGTCAGTGAGTCGATTAGATGACATTTATTGATCCGATCGCTACAATACATTAAACTTCCAGGCATTGAAAGCGTCACGGTAGGCTTCTTCCGGAATGTCCTTTAGAGTTTTAGAGCTTTGGTGCAAGCCTCTTTGACTTTGACAACAACTGTCCCGAAATGATGTCCTTTTATGGGAGTTTTTAAGTGCGGGAACAAGAAGATGTTGGGAGAGCCACGTCAGGACTGTATGGTGGCTTGGGAACCGTTTCCAATCATCCGCGATGTCGCGCCGAACGCGATGAACCTTTCGTTTGAGTCTCTTAAACACTTCAACGTAGAATTTGGCGTTGACGGTTACACTATGTGGTACAAACTCATGATGGACGAACCCCCGATGTCAGAAAACACAATAAGCATTGTCTTGACCTATAACTTGCTCATTCTGGCCTTCTTGGGATGAGGGGATGCCTACCTGTGCCACTCGGTACTATGCCTTTTTGTTTTGGGGTAGTACTCAAATACCCAAGACTCATCACCTGTGATACATTGTCTAAAAAAAGTGGAAGTTTTCATCACGGGAAAGTTTCCACTGCGGATTTGCTGAGTTTCGCACAAAACTTGATGTCAATCCTTTGCTCAATCGAGCGCTGCATTGCGGCTTGCACGGGAGACGAAAGCAAGGTTCACGAAAATGCCTATCCTTACTTTCCGGATGGTCGGAGACGGCTGAGATACAGCTAATGCATAAACTGACTCTGCCTCCACTGATCATCGCCGCTCCGGGGCACGCTTTTGGTATTTTTGGTACTTTTGGTGAACTATTTCGATTTAAGAACACCGTTATTCATTATTTCGATGTCACTCCTAAACCAAAAGCGCGTGTACGCTAAAATTTGGTATGCAAGTAGCTAAAAGTACAATAAAGATAATATATTCTTTGAGAATTTTAAATTACTTTGTTTTTGTAGAAGGGGCACTCAAAGTAAAAATTTGAGCAGGACCCCCATTTTGTGACCTATATTATATTCTCAAAAAATCACTAAAAAGACCTAGTCAATATCTTTATTTCACAAAAAAATTCGTGTCTCTAAGTGGTACGGTTCAGCTGGTATAAATTATTTATGGAAGCTCTACAAGCCAAATTTGAATTATTTAGAGGGCTGTCCAATGTAAACCGACCACTTTAGGGCCAAATAAAAAAATACGTGTCCGTTTATTTCTAATAACTTAGAAGTATACCAAATTTGAGTAAAATCGAAGAGGGTCATGAAAATACGTTGGTTGAGTTGTTAGCCCAATAATAAAAATTGTCACCCAAAAACGTTCAGTGCGGCCTGTAGGCCCAACTATTAAATCACAAATGGAAGGTCTACACGCTCGTAAAGCTGTAGGACCTCTAAATTTTAAATAATAAAACATCAGTACGAGGTTGACAATTAATATTATGCTATGGTCACCACAAATACCAGAACAACAAATCTAAAACTGAGTGGGAAATACAGGTGGGTTCTAAAAAAAGCGTAAAATCCTTACCAATACAACTAACTATTTTTAAAAATGTATGCTGAATATTTTATTCTGTACTTAATAAATATTCAAAGATCGAATACAATCACGAATACTCTTTATCATAAAAAATTCAAAAATTTTATTTTTACTCGAAATAAAGCATTTTTCCCAGCAAAGTTGTAATAATCAAAATCGAGCGTTTATATTTAATGGAATAAAATGAAGTTAAGATGGATTTTGTGTTAACTTGATCAGTTTAATTAAGTAAAAAACTGATATTTCAGTTTCCTGTGCTAACTGAAACGTAAAAACTCCTTTTTGAAGTGAACTTAATTTTGTTAAAAATTTTGAAATTCATATTTAACGTTTCAAAATTTCATTGTAGACTAAACAAGAACGTTTATGATGCTTATTATATTTTCTAATTAAATACTGATTAATGGGCATTATGTTCTTTGTGTAAAACGTGATACTACTTGAAAGTTAAATTATTTAGATTAGCACTTCTGTAACATAAAGTTCAAGCAAATACTTGAAGAGAGATTTAACAGATTTAACAACCGTCACAATCAAAAACGTTAAACCAAGCATTAAGAAGCATCAACTTTTGATTCTTTTCAAGACAAATCATTATGAATCTCAAGAGACTAACTGCTAGGAAAGCTAGTTTTCTGCACTGCTTCCCAAATCTTTTGCGTAAAAGTTTGATGACTGGAACTTTTACGGATCAAAATTTTATCCGACCGCAAATCGTTACGTTTACCAAACGCATCAATTTATTTTCACCAAATTCATTTGTATTCATTTTTCCGGCATATTTGCTCCGGATCTATGTATTAAATTAGTAGATTAGAGACCCCAAACGTCCTCGTTAGGTAACGCAAATCTTACACGCTACACTTACCTAGCAGACTTGCTTTACCTAATGCCGGGTCCGTATTAATTAACTTCTCAAGCTGGAAATCTAAACGAACCATTTCGACTAATCTAAAACTCGAATTTTGATTTTTTACGTTCATACTAAAATAATTCACCACCTTGACCCAATTTTTAGAAATCAACAACAAATAATCTAAATTTATTATATCGACTCACAAACCATTACTTGATTTGATCAATAATATACCACACCATACATGAAGCGATTCGAAACGTATGATTACAACCCTAATGGTATTAGACAAAAAAATGTATTCTATTTTTAACACAATTTTATATATTTATCTGTTTTTCCATTCTATTTGAAGCGAAATATATTAAATAAGTTTTGAACTTTGGTTCGATTCCCAATCGGCTTTGCTTCTTTTATTCTAGCATACATTTTATATCATGTTTCGTACGGATAGATATAATATATTTTTACAATATTTATAAGTTAATAATCTGCGGCGCAATTTTATGACGAAATCGACATAACCTGGTTTAATAGTGACGTAATTCGGCTTCCCCCACATGTGAACCTTTTATATAAATATAATATAATTAATTTTTTTCCACAATTTGTCAAGGTTTTTTAAACCACATATCGACAACTTGTAAGTGAACTAATAAATGTACATTGTAATCATAATAAATTCCGAACAGCTTAAGGTAAACTTCTGTGCTCTATGGTACTTGATCATGAACAAATGTGAAGTTCTTACGTGGTAAAGTCAGACTAAAAGTTAATACTTCAAATATACCAAAGTAGTTTTTAATATTTCACGATTAAACGAAAGGACTAACAAAAAATAGACTTTCAGAGTTAAATTTGTTGTAATGTTCAACGTGAGATTAATAATTGTCCATTGTTCTTGTAATGCATTTCAGCTGATGCTTTTCATTAATTTAATCCATTGTTGGAAGTGATAATGTATCGTAAGATGAAATGGTCCTGATATTTATAACGATCACATTAGTTTATGGTGGCACAATGCTCGAAACAAAGTGAAAGGTAGAGGAAGAAGTTATAGCAAAAAGATGTACGCGTAGAAATTTTTCAAATCTTTAACGACGACGGTGCTAAAGCCGTGACAGAGATTTAGCGTGAATGAAATTGCGTTTAGAGAAACGAAAAAAATGTTTCAGTTACAAATCTGCAAATTTCGTATTTGACGTAAGCAATTGACTTGTGTATTGACTTCTAGATACTAAGATATTTAACAAGATACACTAGAATTCCATGAATGATTTATAACAATCGAAAATCGCTGGTATATTCAAGCAGATAATCTCATTATTAATGCCTAAAGACAAAATTAAAGGAAAGCACTTCTAAGCGAAATTCCGCCTATACAGGAAGATATCGATTTAATGGTTGGAAGACTAGGTTAATAAATAATTCAAAATATTTTTGCTAGTTTTCAAAAAGCAATTTAAAATAAAATCTGCAATAGAATGCTTGAATATTCGATGCGAGGCTTTCATTAAAATAATAATGTGTTTTTCTATTTATGGATTGGAAAGATAACTTCAAATTTAAGATCAAGTTAGTATCGATGTGAATATTTTTATGAAAGACAAATTTGCTTGCATCTCTTCGAGTATCACAACTAAGGATATACAAATTCGCTGTAAACAGGCATAATCCCGAACAGCTCAAGAGTGGATTATGAACTCGGAAAGTAGCTCTCGTAGTACTTCTGCTGAGTTTCAAAGACTCTTAACATGTGAATCTGTACACATGAACCCTGAACATTAGGGTCGTGTCTCAAAATAAAATTGAATATACTACATTGTAAGCACATTGACATTCTTCATAGACTTAGAGCGCTGTACCAAAATGGGGAAATTTCGTTGCCTTAAAATCAGCCCGCCGAGTTTCTCGTTTGCAGCAGTTACCGTTTTTGCTGATATTTATTTTATTATCTCGTTTTTATTCTATGATCATTTTTTAATAGATGGAAGTATTGAAAGTAAGAAAGTAGTTTCGTCATTAGAGGTGAATCTACTTTAAATTTTAATTATCTGTAATTTAAACTATTTAAATATTTGATTTTTTAGCTATTGAGAATTAATAATAAATTAAACGTTAAATTTATGGAATGGATCGTGAAAATACAATTTTCTTGGCCTCCAAGTGAAAAAATTCCAAACCGAAGAATTTAATAAAAACTTGTACATGTTTATCTGTTATCGCTGACGCTGCAAAACCTAAGTGAGTGCGAAAAAACAAAGAGATTTTTGATAGAGTGTGAAATTATCTAAAAAAAAACGATCTGAAAGATAACATATCTAAGATAAGCAATTTAGGCGTGAAAGCCTTTCTAAATTGTCCTATTAATACACCAATGTTGAGATGAATTCCTGATTTTTACTAATACGTACATACGTCAATTTTAGTTAAGATATAAAATTAAAAATCTGACAAAAATTCATAATATAATTTTTGCATATTCAGAAAATGATTTTCACCTCGTATTTCAATTTTTATTGGCATGGTAAATCGGAAGACGGCGTTAGAACGTTATAAACCGATGTATAACTTAACATCACTATCAACATCAAATTTTGTTCACAACTTATTAATATCTCGAGATATATTGATCAAAGATTAATGTTGATTTTTATACAAGTAAATAATAAAATTGTCTAAAATTATTTTCCCTTGTCATTTGTTCATAAATTCAACATTTCACCAGTTATGGTTAAAATAATATATTCGTCTCCTTCTCCTCTATCGTTTCCTCTCGAGAGGGTATGGTGATCTTATAAAGACGCTTCGGTCAACGTTGAGGACCATATACTCCAGTCATGAGCCTTGTGTGATGCCCCCACCAGTCCGTAACCCACCATTGTCTTCACCTGGTTCACCCATCAGGTTGGCGATCTTCCTTTAAGTCTTCGCCTCTCCACAATAAGTCCCTCCATTGAATCACTCAAAAATATCGCAGTATTGATTGTTTAATAATTGTTGTTGCCACTCTTTTTGTGATCTGTAATTCTTTCATGCTGGAGACGTTTGTCCTGTGTGTTGTCCATAAAATTCTTAGAGACCTCCTATAGACGCACAATTAGAACGCCTCGATTCTTTTCACGCCTACCTTTTTGAGTGTCCATGTCTCCGCTGCATATATTGCAATGAAGAAAATCAGAGCGTTCGCCCTCCACAGCATTATCTTTTTTGATATAGATGAGTCCGTCCAAATTATTACCAGTCTTGTTCTTTCTCATCTGGCGTGTCCTGATCTCGCTTTTCGTCCTATATGCGAACCTACCGATGAACATTGAATTTGTTGGCTTGGACGGAGCACCGAGGTTTGCTCTCATATCTCCTTCGTCTGGTTCATGGAAGCTGGTTGCGGGAATTGGAGGTGTATTGGCTTTAAAATTAAGCGCTGGACTTGATCTCGTTTCCTCGATGTCCCTTGACCCAACAAAGGGAGCGGACATTCCGATTGAATATTTCGTTCAGTGTTTGGATGCATTCAAGCAACACACCAGAGGAAGTCTTATGGCTTCGAAGGGCCACAAGAGTCGCTCTACTGTCTGATAATATCTGAATATTCTTGTCCTGAATATTCCTATCCCTATTCTTTATATATTTTAAAAGCAGCTTTAACCGCCATCTGCTGCACATGAAGATCAAATGGTGGGAGAGCGCCGTACCAGAGCATGGGCCTGATAACGGAAGTGTAGAACCAGAGAGTGATTTTGGGGGAAAGCCAACGCTCTTCGACACTGCTAGAAGGCCATCTTCGCTTTCTCTAATTTATTCTGTAGGTATTTTCCCCAGTTTGGCTTTTTGTCCAGCGTTATTCCCAGATACGAAGTCAAGTATCCTCAGCTAATCTTAGGGGAGTTCCTATTAAGCTAGGCATGACCATGGTCGTTAGATTTCTCTTTCTAGTTAATAGAACGAGCTCTGTCTTTCCCGGATTAACCGAGAGAGAGTACTCCCCATAACATTCCTCTAATATTTTGAGGGGATCCTGAATTATGGTGCAGAGGGTGTTTTCAAATTTCCCGGTAAGCAGAATAACGATGTCATCGGCATATCCTATGGTATAACCACCTTTGTCTTTAAGGAGTTTGAGAAGACTATCCACTACCATATTCCACAGTAGTGGAGAGAGCCCCCCCCCCTGCGGACAGGTTTTAGTGACCAACTCATATCCTGCTATTTCCGTTTCCGGTATATTAATTATTAATAATTTTTGTTTTACTCTCAATTTGTTTCTTCCGGTAACCTATTTTCCAGCCGCAATCTGGTCGCTCGTTTGTATCTGTCCGATAGTCTATTTTACACCAGTTGGCCCGGACCCATCCTGGCGGCGGTCGATTACCGAATTGTTTCCACAAAGGTAAACAGATGGTTTTCCGTTTGTCTCCCTGATTTTATGCTATTAACCATTTGTTGTGGTTATTCTACCCGATAGACAAAACGGTGCCCTGTGGTTATTTCATATCTGGATGTATACGCAAAGTAAATTTTCAAAATTGTAGGCTAAATCGTATGTTCTTTACATACAGATATTTTGAAACAATGCATAATTTTAGCAACAATTTACACAGTTGCAACTGGTTTTCGTAAATTTTTTACTACACGAATTACATTTAAACCGATTTCTGCCTCCCCAAATATTTGCAGTAATATTTCTCAAGTATTTATTGAATTATTCATCAAAATAATATAATATGGCTTCTTCGTAATTATAATGAATTATGAAAAGATTATTAAAAGTATTTAAACTGGAATTATAGAGAATAAATATTCTTTATTTAAAATCTTAAAAATGTTCGCAACATTCTTTAAGAATAAAAAAATAACGATAAAAAAATCGTAGACATTTTAAATTCTTGAAATTCAAAATATTGTAAACTAATTAACTAAAATCTAAAAGTTTAGTGCGATATGACACCAATAAAAAGACATGGCGTATTTTTTCAAATTTATTTACTTTTCAGTTTTCATTTTATTCGCTCTTTAAGTCAGGGGTCAGAAATTTCTGATGTATTATAATCGCACGATGCAACACAAGGGCTAGGACAATACTCAATCAGCGAGTACAGGTTTTAGCAAGGAGATTGCACGAGCGAAGCGCAGCGAAGTCTTTGAATCTACTCTTGTAGATTTGAAAATACTCGCTGAATCTTTGAGTATTGTCCGAACCCGCGTTGCTGTTGCGGTGATAATTCCGTGAAGAAACGCTACAACTTAAAAGCACAACATCACATACGAAAATCGACATTTCAAACGCCATTTTTAATGTCGAAAATTGTGAAACAAATTGACCATATCGCATCACAATCATTGCAAAAAAAAATCAAACAAAAAATTTCGTAAGTACCGAAAAAAATGGAAGCATAATCGCACTAAATTTGTAATATAAAATTCGTTACTATAAAATTCGTTAGAAGTACATTGCTTTAAGTGAACTCGGGTGAGAACTAATGCGTTGAACCGGTTTCCTACATCGCATCTGTTGAGTGCGTTAGTCATACACACTACATAAATTATAATATTCGAAGAGATTTTTTATTACGTATGAATTCTTTTACGCTCCACTACAAATATTCGAAATTCTGGTAGGGTATTTGGAATATTTTTTATTTTCGGATATTATTCGACTGTGCATGTGTCGTACCCATTTAACTACAATGTAAAATAACGCACGCTGATTGGTCGAAACGACAAAATTTGACCCTGAATGGAATTATCTCATATAATAGTAATACTGTAGTTACTGTAAATTAACTAGAAGTGGTTACTAACTGTTAATCCTATACTAACTGACGCACGTGGCCTGATGGTCGACTGTAGCAATGTAGAACGAGAATGTGTTAGCTGTGACAACGATCATAAGTGTAGGTCGTAGTAAATCGTATGTTGACATCAGCATTCGGTCTACGTTGAAAGAATTACAATCATATGTGTAGGCCGTAATTATACAAGGGCCCTTTACTCGAACGAACTTGCAGTTTCCTTTCAAAAACTGGTTATATTAGGCGTATTCTTTTTACAAGTTTTATTTCCATCTCAGTTACGCAACTGAGACGAAGTGAGCTGAGCCGAACAGAGATTAACTGAGTCAAAGTGAGAAAAACATAAGGTAAAAAGAACAACTTACATATTACAAAATACATAAAACAAATTACATAACCTCTAAAAATACAAAATAGAAATTTATTGCAACCGGCAATTAAAATTAAAGAAGTAAAATAAGTACAATAATTAAAACCAAGATGTACGAAGAAGTACCTTCAGTAGATGCTAAAACGATTGCAGTAAGTGACAAGTTTAATTAAATTTTTGTAATTAAAAATTGTAATAACTACCTACTAGTAAACTAGAAACGTGAAATATTTATTACACATGATATAATTGGGGTGTTGTCGATAACAATAAAAGATTTATCGATGTATTTTGTAGGTTTTTTTGGAGCGACAACCGGGGTGCTACTTTCTGGCGGTACTTCTTCTAGAAAATTTTCAACTTCGATCATTTCTTCATTGTGCAATGGTAACATTGCCATTGAGGCAATACTTGGTAGTGGTTCAAAGGCTTCGCCAACATTTATAAAATGTGGCGAAGAGAAATTTGGTTCCATACCAAGTATGTCCTCCATTTTATCGAAGAACACAAAACGAGTAGGTCCCCTACCCGTTTTACCCTTGGCATCTTTACAAGATTTGTACGTCCTGACCAAATTTAACCATTTTTTTCTACAATTTTCTTCGGAGAAAACAAATTGTTGACTAATCAAGTCGTTACTCATGTTACTCCAAACTTGGCGTCGTTTGGTAACGTGGTTTAAGTGATCATTGTATACCTCGACGCTAGCAATTAGAGCTAGCGTTTCCTCATGAGTCCACATGACTCGTTTCCCGGTTTCCATTTATTTCTACAAAAAGTTATACGTAACAAAATAAATATATATGTTGGGATTACAAATTTAGGTTTTTGGAAGTTGTATTTATTAAAATAAAATGTTACGCTTATATAGAATAAGCTTGTTACCAATCAAAGATAATCTCTTTAATCCGGTTGATCAGGTTCAAGTCCTTATTAAATTAAATAAATTACCAAATGTTTATTACGAGTCTATTTACGAGTTTATTACGATGTTTATTACAAATTAGCTCACAAATTACATAACCTCCAAAAAGACGAAATATGACGAAAGAGATGACGTTAACCTTTTTAAATCGACCAATCCGAGCTATTTCCAACTTTATCTCAGTTGTAACACTTCGAAATAGCAAGATCAGTTGGTATAGGGTGGGAGGTAATTTTCTCAGTTTAAACTCAATTCGGCACGGCACGGCACATTCGTTTGACGAATGTACAACGGTAAAAAGAACACACTTTTAACTGAGTCAACTGAGTATCTCAGTACATCTCACTTAAAATAGGTAAAAAGAATACAGCTATAATATGGGGACATTACTTTAGGAAAGAGTACAAATAGCACGTGATACGCCAAGAGAATCATGATACACGAAAGCTAGTGTGACAAATAAAACATTAACTACTTTCAAATGCTATTACGAATTTGATTTTTACATGTACTATATACCAGACAAATAAATTTTTTACGGAATCAGCTCATAAATAACATTGCGTTATTCTAAATTCTAAATTAAATACAATAGAAACCCAATTATTCGAGTCTTCGTTTTTAGATTTTCCGCGTTAACCGAGCCGAACGTTTTAAAACAATATTCCGTGTTATTCGAGACACCAATATAAAATCCGTTTCATCTGAAAGCTGCCGATTAACTGGGTTCTACGAATTCAAAACACAGATAAATTTTGATGCCAGACTTCTAAATTTGTCACATTGCCATAGCACGCCCATTTCAGTGGCGTCAGGGTAAATTTAAAATTCCAAATTTCGCGTCTTATGGTAATTCTGGTCTTGAACTATTTGTTAGTCTATTTTTCGAGAAATTTTTAAAATTTCTTACTTTCTCTCTTCCCCCATTAGAGCAAATTACGTTACCATAGTAACGCTATTATACCTGGTACAGTGGGGTACCGACAAAAAAATTTAGTAGTGTTTTTTTACGTAAATACGATTCTTAGAATGTCCTTTGCCATGTAATGTGGTTAGATTTTTCTAAAAGCGGCTCATTTTTTTTCGCTTTTAAGCTCCGTCGAACATATTCTGATAACTTGATTTGGAGCCGTTCCGCGCTTACAAACGCTAAAGTTTCGACCATTTCAGAAGCTTAAAACACGCGAAGTTCTGAAATGAGAGCAGATAAAGCGTTTCAATGCTTGAAAATAAATCAGAATGCTTTGACGGAGCTTCAAAGCGAAAAAAGTGCCAGACCGAACACGGCCTAGATGTAATTAAATAATTTTTTTTTATTTACCCAGAATATTTACAATCTGTCTTTAACAATAAGTAAATGTATTGACGATTTCCTAAGGTGACATATTTAAGTGAAATCCCAGTGGTATCCACCCTTATGATATTAATTCATATGAATTCAGTTTTGTACAGGGTAATCTAAGTTATACCATCGAGTATCTTCAATGTTTAAGCCTGCTTCTTAAGTCTTGAGGTTTGAGTCTTCTCAGTCTGCGCTTGTCTTCCCTGTGTTGTCCTTCCATCAAGCCCACTGCTAGTTTGTTTGGATGTGCACTAAGTAAGTCTGTTTATATATTTATCGTTGAAGGAGACAATTTCCTCCTTCACCGTAGGTATAGCCGGATCTTTTCTTATGATCTCGTTTGTAACGAACCATGGAGCGTCGACCAGGTTTCTGAGCATCTTTGATTGAAATCGTTAGAGTATATCTATATTGGAGTTGGATGCAGTGCCCCACAGTTGTATGCCAATTAAATAATAAAATTCAAATAAATTTGAATTATTTATTCAATCTGTGACATCTCCAAATTAGTTAGTCAATTTGCTTAGAGATGCCGTGCAAAGCGGCATTGTTTGTTGACATGTATGTTGTTATTGAAAATGTCGCATACATTTTTTATCTTTTATGTATGTACTATTTGAAAATGTATGGATGTATAATGAAAAATACTTTTAAAAAAATTACTTGATATTCGAACAAAAAGTTCTTTGCAGGGTTATTTTTCAAAATCCACAGAACAATTTTTTTTGTCTTTAAATTAAAAATATTAATTTATATTTACATTTAATTTATGTATGTACATTAAAATTTCCTAGGCCTGAGCAGTTACTTGTTTGATTTCTACTCTAATCTTATCAAAACTCGACTACATTGCATCGCTCACGATTGTTAAACATAATTGAGTCCGATGGTATTAAATTTTAATTCATATTTCAATTCAGTGTAATGTAAGTTATATTTTCGAAATGTCTACATTATTGGGTTATGCAATTGGAATAGATTTAGGGACAACAAACTCATGTGTTGCGATATACTTGAACGGAAGAGCAGAAGTATTAGCAAACGAAGTTGGTCTAAGAACAACACCTTCTTACATTGGATTTAAGGATGACGAAATCGTGGTGGGACAAAGAGCCCAAGACCAAGCATACAGAAATTTAAAGAACACAATTTTTGGTAAGTCCGTTCGTTATTTGAATTTCTCAAACAATTTTTCTTGTAGATGTGAAACGTTTAATGGGGAAAAAGTACAATGACTCTCAAATACAGGAAGGAATCAAATATTGGCCGTTTGCTGTAGTAGATCGATGCGGAAATCCAGAAGTGAAGGTAACACTGAAGAGTAAAGAAATCATTTATTGCCCCGAACAAATTAGTGCAGAAATTTTGAAAAAAATGAAAATTATTGCTTCGAAAAGAGTTGAAGCTCCGGTAACAAAAGCAGTTATAACGGTTCCGGCATATTTTAACGACTCACAAAGGCAAGCCACTAAAGATGCCGGAAAATTAGCCGGGTTAGAAGTTTTGATGCTTCTGAACGAACCAACGGCTGCTGCAATTACTTACGCTTTAGACGAAAGTTCAAAGGATTGCAAACACGTCTTGGTTTTTGATTTAGGCGGAGGAACGTTTGACGTCTCCATTATAAAATTTGAAAATCGACGTGTAACTGTGAAGGCAATTCATGGAGATTCTCACTTGGGGGGTAATGATTTTGATAAGCAACTGCTGATTTACTTAATGAAAGATATTCAAGAAAAATTTAATTATAATATTCAAGATAACCACCGGGCAATGGCTAGGTTACTTGCAGCTTGTGAAAGAATCAAAAAGATATTGTCATACCAAACATTAGCCGAATTAGATATGGTTGCATTGATTGATGGAAAAGACTATTACATTGAAATGGAAAGGGATACTTTTGAAGAGTTAAACAAAGAGCTGTTCCGTAAAACTTTGGAAATTGTAGAAAAGTGTCTTAAGACTGCTTCGTTAATACCTTCTGATATCGATAACGTAATTTTAGTTGGGGGTTCTACAAAAATTCCTAGGATTCAGTTTCTTTTGCAAGACCATTTTAAGAAAACGGTGCTTTCCGAATTACTCAATCCTGATGAAGCTGTAGCGATGGGTGCTGCGATACAAGCAGCCAACTTAAATAATAACGACTTACAGGTGATCGAAGATTTTGTTCTTGAAGATGTAGTTCCGTTTTCGTTAGGAATTAAAGTTTATGGTAAATTAAATATGTACACGATAATTAAGCGAAATACTTTATTACCAGCAACTGTAACAAAAGATTTTAGTAATGCATTGGATAATCAAACTGAAGTTGGTTTCAGTGTATATGAAGGGGAAAGTCAATTTATATGTGATAATCACTTTTTAGGATCCTTCAGTCTTCTAGGCTTACCGCCAGTACCAAGAGATACTGCCGAATTCGAAGTTACCTTCGACATTGATGTCAACGGTATTTTAAACGTAACTGCCACAGAAACGTCATCTAAGAAGAAAAATAGTATCACAATCACCATTGATAGAGGACGCCTCAGCAAGAAAGCATTAGAGCAGATGATCAACTAAGCTGAAAAGAACCATAGAGAAAATAAAAAATATAGAAACACATATAGTAAACGTACTACTATTTTTTGTTAAAAACGAACAGGAATCTGACTGAAATAAAACAACTAGAATTTACATACATTTTTGAAAATTGAACACTAATTATCTCGAAACTTTTCCCTTTCAAAGATATAGTAGGCATACACGTTTTTGGTATTATTGTAGTCATAAAAATGTGCTCTATCTAAATCTGTAAAGAAATGTAATGGTCTATTTATGCACAAATTTAGCGTAACGTAATGTAGTGTAGAAAGAGATGGGCTTATGCACTTCCATATAGTTGTCTTTGTCGTTGTCTGACAACGACAAAGACAACTATGGAAGTGCATAAGCCCATCTCTTTCTACACTACATTACGTTACGCTAAATTTGTGCATAAATCGACCATAAGCATTGCAATTTTAAAGACAGCTTTATAATTTATAATAAATTTCATGATTTTTATTGTTTGTTTTTCATTTGATGTTGATCCTGAAGACGACCCATATAACAATATTCGGCTAGAGTAACCTAAGGTTAGTCACTCCAAATAAATTGAAAATTTCCTATTGCAAAGAGGAAGGTATAATCAAAATTTAATCAAGATATAATCAAAATTTCGAGAAAAATCAATTTTAAAATAGCATAATTTTGCATGTAAAATGCATGTCGAAGCCACGCCCATAGCCGAGGATATAAATATATGTTACGGTCGCTCGATGCCTAGCGCATTTGTCAGTCGACTACCGTGCGTATAACATAGTAGGAAAGCTAGTTTTTAGGCGATTTTTTTGGTTCTGAAAAGAACCGTTTTTTTGTTATCGACGCAGCGACCGTAAAAGTTACTCCAGCGCATATCCGACGGCGATGTGCACGATGATGTTAAAGAAACGGTCCTTGTGATTTTTGCCATATAACCCTTCCCACATGAATTGGTCCAGGTGTTCAGGTAGCAGGGTGGAAGCCATTACAGCCCGTCGACGGCAGAACATCTTTAGAGTAGACCAGTAGCCCTCGACCATATTTGTACACACACCGGTAAGTGGGTCCACAAAATTCCGGCTATGGTTCACGGTTTTGTGGATGTAGGGTGAAGCGCCGTCTAGAGTATTCAGTCCAGATAACCCCTCCATCCGTCGGTCCAAATCTCGGTACCAGGCAGCACATATAGCTTGATGAGTGTCTGCAGAGTCGCGGCATCGCGTTTGTCAACGTATTTGACAATGCCCCGCTTCTCTGAACAGCTGTACATACCCAACACCCACTTCTGGGCACGTACAGGAACCCTGCCGACATTATATTTGCGGCGGGTTATCACACTCTCATCTATTTGCACCACCTGGCCCGGTCCACCGATTAGCTGATCCTCTGGGTTATGCTGCAACTTCCAGGTACAGATGGTGCGGAAATCCCGGTACAAACTGTAAACAGTTTTCCGGGATACTCCGCAGTTCATCGCTGCTGCTCCAGCCGGAATGCAGCACCCCCAATTCCACAAAACCATAAAAATTAGCCTTGGGTCGAGACGCCTGTCTTCAAAAAATGATCCGGCGTTGATAGGGTAGGTCCTCCTGCAACCCGGACACCTGAAGCAATGATGCAGCCAGTGTTTACCGCTACGATACACCCGGCACAATCGTCTACAATTTCTTTTACTGCACACCTTTTTGCTCTTGATTAATTGCCAGTTTTGTAAAAGATCGATTAATGAATGGTCGCTACGATCGAAAAACCACTCCACGTCTTTATAACTATTAGGCCAATCGTTATAATTCATAATTATTTCGATGTTTTACGCACGGTAGTCGAGTAACAAATGCGCTAGGCATCGAGCGACCGTAACATATATTTATAACCTCGGCTATGGGCGTGGCTTCGACATGCATTTTACATGAAAAATTATGCTATTTTAAAATTGATTTTTCTCGAAATTTTGATTATATCTTCGCTTGTGAAAATTATGTCATTATACTATATAAACCTTCCTCTTTGCTATAGGAAATTTTCAATTTTTTTGGGGTGACCAACCTTAGGTAATCCGACCCCAATATTCATAATATTAACTAGCTGGCGACCATCTAGTGCGTGAATTAGGTGGAACTCGTTTGATGTGCACCTGATTATTGAATTAACCAACAATCGGGATATTCCAATATTGCCTTACTTTAACCCAAACTCAGGAAGACCATATAAATCAATAGATGCCCCTTTGGCTAGCTGCAAAGGGCAAAATATCTTTTGTTATAATATTTAATTTTATTTGATATTATGAAATTCCTGCAACATATTACAAAGCTTTACATTATTTATAAACTACTTGACCCCCTCCAATTAATATTTTGTCTTAAAAATCTAGCTCCCAATTCCTAAGAGCTCGAGACTGCTAGCTCCCAAATATTAAAGCTAGCACCCACTAAGTCTGTCCAGAAATCAATGTTGAATATTGTTTTTTCAATGTTGGAGGTGCTAACCGGTGCTAGCTCGAAGGAATCAGGAGCTAGCTTTTGAGAAAAAATTAGTTGAATTAATTTTTCAAGTTGAATTTTAAAATTCGGGCTTCTTCCTAGCGGCAGACAAATAATAGGCTTCAATTAAATCTTCTTCTTCTTTTAGTGTAGGCATCAGCTTATTTTTATTCACGTCTTTGCACTTCTTCGCATTTTCTCTGATGTAGACACCCATCTTTTCGATGGTCTTCCAGGGTTTCGTTTTGCCGATAGTTTCTAGTCCCTTGCTATTTCGATCAGTCGATCATTATTTGCTCTGCTGACATGTTCGTTCTATTCCTTTCTTCTTTGTCTTATGAACTAGACGACGTCATTGATACCTGTCTCACTTAGGTGTTATGCACTTTTCCCACTACGGCTCTTAATTATTTCTATTAAATATTAAATTTTTTCAAAGTTATGTTGAACACTTTCAACGTTGTAGAATGCAACTTTTTTAATGTTTTGATTCAAAAATTGAAAACCTTTAATATAAAAGCAAATGCGATACGGAAAGCTGTTGGTATTCAGTAGTGATGGAAATTTATTCAATGTGGACAATGAATTTAAGGTTATTCTATGATCTATTGAAATAAAACTATTTTATTCTTGAAATAAACATGCAACAATATTGAAATAAAATTGTGGGGTTCTAGAAATTGAACTATAAAATTCTTAAAAATATAGAACTCTTAAAATAAAACTTCACCATTCTTGAATTAAAATTGTAATATTTTATTTCAAATATAAATTTTAAAAGTAAAAAACTTTAAATGAAAAATATTTTATTTTGACTTAAATCTTTTATTTTGACTTAAATCTTTTATTTCTCGGTACCTGTACAACATATTAACTTAAATATATTGTGTAATATTATAATCTATACATTAAGGTAATACACAATTTATTAATGTCACTTGGAATAAATAGGCGCCTTGCGTTGGATTACATCTATCTTACTTCTATTTAGTTCATTTATATTTATGAATATAATCTTTTATACACATATAATATTAAAATTCCATGTTATCCTTGGTCAACAGTATTACAAAGTTTAGGGAAACGGGACCTTGTTAAAGAACCCTCATCAGATACTACGGAAACTATCTATGCATGTTAAACTAACTAATACCCAAAGAAATATACAAAATCGTTCCTTTATACCTTCCCTTCGAACGGTGGATTAAAAATCTACCATAATATTCGAATAATATTCGAACCAAAAATCACTTTATTTAAAAAAAAAGGCTTCAAGTACAGAGGTCACCCTTGTGGAAAAAGGGGCATTGAAAAATTTAAATTTTGAAAAACGATTAATCCTTGTATTAAAAATAGCGCTTTAGAAATTTGATATCATACAAAATACTACATTTTATTAAGAGTTGTATATCAGAGATTTAACGCTTGAGAGGATTACAGATTAATGGCAGAAATATATCAAAACTATTTATAATAAGCGCTTATTCATTTTATTTTAAAAACAAAGCGGTGTACCGAATACAAAGATAATAGATTTCAATTGTTTACATATTACGATTCATTACGAATGATTGCATTACTTGGTTCCTATTTCCTATTGTATTAATTTACACATAGAAAACTAAGCGTTCTCACTCACTCACTCACTCATATAACAATCAAAGCTGTTTTACAATGAGCCAATCAGCGAGTTTAAATTGCTTAAGTTATAATTCAGAGAGAAATAATACAGATCTTCATAATAGAAATAAAAACAAATATTATTCAGGGGCGCACGCAAAAACTTTGTAAAAGGGCAGTTCAGATTCACTCAAAAATTAGTCCAATTTACAGGTCGGTTCGAGCACCAAATCTACAAACTGAACTCAACCCCTAAACTAATTTATCACGTAAGGATTGTCAGATATACCACTAAAAATGATTAACTCTATTTTCCATGAGTATCGGTTATTTGTCATTTTTATTACAAAGCTTGTACCCTCTTTACTAAAATTGAACCTAATAGATACTCCCGATATAATTTAAATACGTATCAGTAACCTGGTTACAAGCTTCACTCGTTAAAAGCTTTTCGAATGCGTTTTTAAAAGCATAGCCGCACTAAACAGACAAAATTGATTTTAATCTGTCATTAAGGTTTAATTTTTTTTAATATAAACGAACATGTTGGTTTAACCGTCGAGAAATGGGGCGATACCTATATCATTCCGTGTCATAATGTTCATGCATTATGGAGTTCGAACAAGTATCAAATGTTTAATTCAGTAACTTTAAATTTATTGATTTATGCAATGCATATTAGAAAATATGCTGCCGGTGCTTTTCGCTTCTGTTTTCCAGGTAGGTATTTCTATTTTAATCAAATTTTAGAATCCACCCGTTCGCAATTCTCGTAACTGGATATTCTTCTGGTTTATTATTTTTTAGTTTGTTTGTGAAAATTTAAAATTTTGGATGTTTTGAGGCTTGCCAATATACAGGATGAAACAATATTGTCGATTTGTTTGATAATATCTTCCTATTATTCAAAATAACATAAAAAATTTAAATTGAAGTTGTATTACAAAGACTCAAAGGTTGTGCGGCCTATCGGCCTCCATGCCTTTTTAGTGTGATTCTCATGGTTGTAGGGAAACGGACAACTCGGCTCTGGACAAAACGGCACCGGACAACTCTGCACTTTGATACTGCTCCGTATTCCGTCACATTTTAGGAAACCTCTTTCTCCCTATCATCAGAAATTGTCACGCAGGTCTGAACCCCCTCTACCTCCTAAACAACTAAACAACTAATTTGGCTAAAGTAGTGATTAAATCTGAAACAAAGTGCGTTATTAAACCTTAATAAAATTGACAATCATTTTTCCAAAACAAAAAGGAAGTATTTTGAAGAAGCGGATTTGACTTTTCGTGCGCGAGAACGGTTTTGAGATTATCGTAGTTATGTTTTCCGGTCAATGAAAATATTTACCAATCCAAGAAGTTTCAAAGTGGAGTTTGTTCCAAGACACCAACCAAAGTGCGTTGTCTGATATTTTCATGCTATTTTGCCACAAACAAAAATCAACTGATAACCTGGGTAATTGGAGGTTATGTTTTCTAATATAGTTACTACTGCAAATCGGAAAGCAAAGCAATTAACAAAGTTAA
Organism: Podabrus alpinus; assembly: GCA_932274525.1. NCBI lineage: Eukaryota > Metazoa > Arthropoda > Insecta > Coleoptera > Cantharidae > Podabrus > Podabrus alpinus. Next base: position 64,625,989 of record OW026456.1, on the reverse strand, counting down.
TGGTAATCATGTGTGTAAATAAAAGCCAAAGTAAATTCAACTTAGTGGTTTCTTTATATTCGATTTCAGATGAAGCAATTTGTTCAGAGGTTCTGAAACGTTTTTATACTTACGATATTCATATTTGTCTATGGTTAAACCGAGTAAGATACAATTCATAGGCGTACCAAAGATGATTTAACCCATTGAGACCTTGAACCCGCATCTTGAGAGGAATAGTCTCGACCGACTTAAGCGAAACCGTAGCAAAATTAATATGGGCAGGGGATAATCTTCCCATTTATCATTGCAATATGGTTATATACTATTTCTGTAGAAATGAAATAAAAATTGTATTATACAGCCGCAGGTTAGCAAGCGGGAAACCGCCGTTCTACACCTAGTCACGCTGGATATACCGCTGTGATCTCAAGCCCAATATTGACCTATGAGCTTTGGAGAAGGCAATCAGAAACCATCTCATTAAAATGTTTTTCTTCGTAGGTCATCTTGGCTTCGATAGCGTTGATAGTCAATGTTTGCTATATATGGTTATATCAAATTTCTATTAAAAGAAATAAAAATCGCGTTGCAACATCCATATAAATTAATTTTTCTTCAGAAAATAAATTTTTCAATTAGGACAATTTAATGATAAGGATACTAATATTGTTTCGGTAAGTTGAGTGAGAGGTTTGCATTGGAGGAATAGGGCACTTTTTAATTCACCGCCTGGAAAAGTTCCACAACTATGGCACTCACGCATTGGAAGGTTATTGTGGCGGTCGAAGTTATTAAAATAACTATTTGCATGTATGTTTAGCATACAAGGGATAAAATTTTATTAAATCTGCAAACAAATAAAATTTTTGGGAAAGCTTTTCAATCAAATAAAATAAAGGGAAGAAATAAACTTAAAAATATTCACACAAGAAAATATGCAATCAAAGGTAAAAATTTAAACGACACAAATAGATCATAAAAGAATGGAAAAGTCGCCTAAAAACGAAAACCTCGAAATGTTCTTAAGTATCAATTGAAAAATGTAATTTGAGAAGTAATTAATATCTTTCAAAAGAAACTCGGACAATGGATTCACTTCGTTAAAGAGAAATATCGAACCAACGGAAAAATTCAACTATCCAAATACTAGCAAACGAATCAGATCCCCAAAATAGGTTGAAAAAACAATGGTCCAAATTAATGCGTGTACTGGATTGGATCATTCAAAACGAAGCAACAAAAATTATTCGAAAAATCACAACCAAATTTTACACAATTTCAAGACCAACTGATGAAGCCTGTAAAATTATTTAAAAAAATACTTAATGGTCACGCCACACATTGGGAATTGTTAAAACTCATTGCAGCGATCTGCAATAAATCAGTTTTGAATTGTAACAAAGAATTGTATTATGTACCCTGTTTACTATTGCGCAATTCGGTATCCAGTCTATAAGGAGGGTCCTTTGTAATCTTCCGTACAAAGACCGAATAAATCCTTGCTACGCCACTGATTGTTCTGCGTGGCGCCATCTATGCTTTCAAATTGCAACTACTATCGTAAACGCCAGAATTAATTTTTTGGTATTTTCATATGAAAAATTTAATAGATCAAGATTATTTGAAAACCCCCATTGTTGTGAAAAGAACTTGAGTTGTTCATATCGTAGTTTCCTTAATGCTATGGAAATTGGACACAAAAGGTTTTGGATGTGATAATAATTTGCAATCGAAAACAGTCTTTAGAAGAGGAATTTCCTTTAATCATAAACCCTAAAGTGCGCGAGGTAGAGCTAAAAATACAAAATTCACAAATATTCTCTTTAAGTGTCGTGCCTGATTTCAGACGTAGGCGACCTCTCTCCTATGCATGTGTTGTGCGTTTGAAGTATTATCACACACATAGGGGACCTACTGCTTAACGCGGGCTCCGAACTGCGGGAAGTGTATACACTACATCTCCAGAGAGGCTGTACCAGGCAGATTACACCTCGGTGGTTTGCCATTGCCTTCCGAGCCCAATAAACATTTTAGCCTGCGAATAGCCTGTAAATAGCCTGTAAAGTACCTGACAGGCTATTTACAGGCTATTCGCAGGCTAAAATGTTTATTGGGAGGGGAGACGGTCAGAATAAAGTAGCAGCAACGCACTTAACCGCTAAGCTGGCGACCGTCTCTTCACAAATATAAATGTTAAAAAGAAAGAGACGGCGGTCATAGCCTGATAAAAATTTCATGATCATCTCCGTGCTTTGGAGGGCACGTAAATCTATCGATCTCCCCGACTCGTGACAATAAAAAAAGGATACAGGCACATCGACGGCCAGCTGGGAAGCTACCTAAGATGTAAAAGCCAATTCTGCTCAGAAAAATAATTTGAAAAAATTGGGTAAACGCAGATCCTAGACTTAATGTAAGAAGAAGAATAAATAGAGACATTGCATTGGTTCTTTTACTTTCCAAAATTGGTATATCATTTTAGTGATTTAGTCCATACTACTTCCAATCATTACACAGTCTACCCAACCCGGATTTGGCTGCTATATTGGAAAAATAAAATATTTAAATAAAATTATTAAACAAAATATTAAACACAGATTTTAAAAATAAGGAATGGGAATTATATACCCAGCACTGTGATGGCTGTAACTCTCCTACCGATCGATTAATAAGAAAAAGTGTAGGATATATTTTGTAGAGAATTCAATCCACTTTATTTTTAATCACTTAATATTTTTCTCTAAAGTGAACACAAACCGAGATATTTACGAATATTCATACAATGCCGTATTTTTCAGGTGGTTTTTCCGATATAGCGGAAAAATCTGGGATCTCTAGACCGTGTAAAATTAGTAGGTTTTTTTTAGATGACTAAATAAAGATAATAAAATTCATTCCAGCGTACTCCTAATTATTTCCACAATGAAACCCTTGTTGATTGGTCTGAATGAAAATGATATCTAATCAAATAATAAGTAAATTAAACAATAAAAATCAAACTATTCTCGTGAGCCTTGTTGTTGAAAGCTCATCAGAATAACTTAAATTTTATTGTTTAATTATCCTGGTAATTTCACAGGGTAAAAATTTGTGTAGTAGGTACTCAAGTATTTTTAAAATAATATTTGCAAAATTGATTATGCAGTCAAATTTAAAACAGTATAATAATATCTACTAATTTGTTGGCAATTAATATGGTAAATTTTACATTATATTCGCATATTAAAATATTAGTTTTCAAAAATAAATTTTATTTTATGGTTAATTTGAAACATAAATTAAAGAAGACATTGTAAAATGTTACCCTAGCCATTACTTTTCTGAACTTAATGTTAAAACTACAAAATTTATATAATTATGCACATAAAAATTTATAAACTTGAGTTACATCCATGTAATTGAAGCAAGGAATACTTCATTAAAAGTTTTTTTATTATTTTTTAAAGCGTTAAAGCGAGTTTTAGATGTTCCTATGAACTTTATAATTAATTGTCACATTTGTTGAACTGCGGATTGAATGCGAAGACATCCCGAAGACGTCTGCTATGAACGTGATGGTAAAGACGTAAATAAGACTTGAATGTGATTTGCTACTGTGTACGATTCGTTTATGCCGAAAAAATTAAATAGAAGTAACATTCGGTGTTACACGAAGCATTGCAAATTATTTTTCTAAATAACTGCCGTTGTTAAAATAATATTTATGTAAATTTTAGTGGGTACAAAACACAAAACTGAATAAATTTAAAAACATTTATTCGTGACATCATTTAAAGTAAACATCGACCCTTAATATAAATATTACGGTTACACAAAGCGTAGGATGCTTCTCCTGCGCTTACATCTGGGACTCGAAGTATCCCATGTTTTCCCTAATACACTCGCAATATATTAAGTTTGGAAACAAAATAAAATACAAGCTTATAAATCAAAATTAAAATGTAGCTTCCGTATAATATCTCACAAATTAATTTAACTTTGTGTCGAAGCAAAATTTTCAGGATTCATAATCAACATTCAATTTAACTTTTCAGCATCGTCTTGAAAACAACAATAAAAGTTGGAGAGAAAAACAAATTAAAAAAATTATAATTTACAATTACAAACAAAAGCGCATTGTTTTCCACGACCGGGTAAGGAAAACCTGGAATAATGAAAAGTTGATTTGTTTCAAGAGTGGTACAAGTTGACCACCGAGTGTTTCTTCAAACGTCCATTTTAACATAATGATACCGTCGAGACGCGTCTCCAAATTCTAGTCGACCAAATAGTGTATCTGGCAGTTCTTTATAACAGAACATAATGAAATTACAGGTCGTTTGTAGGGCCCTCTTGGGCGCACAAGGTAAGTAGAAAAGAAAACAAGAACTTTCCGTACTTTAATCAAACTGTCGACAACTAAAATACAAAGAATACACACGTCTGTTTCTCAAGACATGTGATCACAGAAACTTTAATTTCTATTATGTTTATGCCGAGTAGTTGGCATTACCGTCTAGATAATATGCAAAACTTTTCCATTATATCTCCTTTTTAAGTATTTGTTGTGAAATGTTGCTTTTTATTGTTTTTGCACGCGACAAACACCATAAGTTTTTAAGTTTAATAATAAAAGTTTGTTTCTTGATAAAAAATGACAAGTAGTTTGCCATAAATAACAGATTTCGAACAAGCGATATATTAAAATAAATCAGTTCGACGTGTAATACTTGGAGGGAAAAATTTCCAATAAGTCTGCTATATTTTTTATTCGGTGTGAAATGAGATGGAACTAAATTTGTCTGGAACAGAGGTACTCTATGTTTTTTTCAACAGTTGGTACATGACACTTCTTTCAACAATGCGAGCTGATACTCTCGCACTAACTGTAATCTATCCAGGTGATTTATTAGCAATTTTAAAGTCGTTTGCTGTCATTTTGCGCGTCAGTTCCGTCATATGGCAGCGTAAAATTTCCTTCCTTAGTGATAGCCAATAAACTTGCAAATATTTAACAGCAAACTATTTTCAGTCAGTTAGTTACACAAAATTGCTGTCATGTGATGAAATTTAAAATAGACTTCATTTATTTACTCGAAACTTACCGAGCAGTGCTTACTGCGATTAACTTACGTGATGTAATCGCTGCTTGGTGACATGAAATTACCGCAAAGTGACGCTCATTTGATGGTGTTAAGTTTTGGTGTATATCATTCGATTACATATTATAATATTGGATAGCAATGTAGATATCAGTATTATTTTGTATCAGTTGGAGATTTAATGTCGAAACTTGATTGATGACGAACTTGATTGATGAGCAACTCGATTGATGAGTAATTCAATTCGTGAGCTATTTTATTGGTAAGCAACTCGATTGATGAGCAACTCAATTAGTATGTCACTAGATCGATGTATGCATTGTAGGCCACTAACCAAAATCGAACTTTTTATGTGAAAAATACGTGGTAATAATCTTATTAAATGGGAGTCGTACAAAAGAAGTCTTCGCTACGCTCCGACTTTCAACGTCTAATTTTATAATTCGGTTATTTTCATTTTGGTGTAAATGTCATGTCGTGAAAAGAAATTTCGACACTGGATGACAAGAAAGGCTTCTGTTATTTAAAGATATAACGAGATTAATTCAAGTGGCTTAAAGTTCTCATCAGATAATGACGTAATAAAGTTACCATTATATTGTAATAATTAAACCTTCATAATGTGGTTAAGTAATTATTTTATTAATTTTCAACATTTTCGTTAAGATAATATGATATGATGGAAAATTACCCTCATTTGATAGCATCAAATTTACATTATTTGTGAAACTATCATTTTCGTCATTATGTGTTATAAAAATTACGTTATTTGGTGGCTTGAAATAGACGCTATTTGGGAACATTGCGATCACTTTCTTGATAACAATTATTTATTATCGTTAAGTTTACACGGAACACAGCATAAGTGAAGTATTGTTTAAATTTAGCTACTTATATGTATAGCATTGTCATTTGCTCAAATAAGGCTGTTGATTGCGCAGGGTTTCTCTATGTTTGCGAAAACTAACAGCTGAAAAGTTTTCGTCAGCGTTCAAGCACCCCATTTCCTTAAGTTGGTCTTGCATCTTGACACTTCAATTCATAATCTGTTTAGAGATTTTCAAGTGATATAAGTTAATTAGAAACCAGAAGCCGTCTCGTTTTTTAGTTCCAACAAGGGTATGATGTTCGGCTCCTCCATTAATAGGAAGCTCTTTTGGGATCTTAATTGTTCCGCCACCCTATAGGCCAGTCGATAAGAGTTTTGTTCTGAAAATAATAACAAACTTAATAAATTAAGAATGACAAATTGATGCTGACGTGGTGAAGGTGGTAACTGTGCAGCCGATCAATTAACAAGAAAAAGTATAACATAATTATTTTGTATAGAAAATTTAGTTTTCCCTAATTTTCACGAATATTCACAAAAATGCGTGTTTTCGCGCGGTTCTTCCAATATAGCGGTAAAATTTGTTATATCATTTTTTAATGTTAACTTATATTGCAATTTATTATGGTTTTGTTTTCAACATAAAGTTGTTTATTCAATTTTGATTAAGTCTACATGATCCAATTATCGTTTATCGTTTTCGGCGTCAAAAAAATAATTCTTAAACCCATATCACTCCTTAACCTCTGCGAAGTTTGGAAAATCTTTTTAAAATTGAAGTAGTATATAAAAAGATGACAGATTTAAATGTGTTAAATGTAAAAAATTAAATTTTTGTGTTTGAATTTTCGAATTAAGGTTCGTCGTACACCTCTTGAATGGTTTTAAAAGAAGTCCGACGTAATAAATGGAACCATCACAGATGTGTTTTGGTGAAAATAATAATCTTAACTATTGAGAAACTGGCTAATTATAAATTAATCCCTATTTATTGGTAACAAGTCTCTGGTACGATCAAGGTTACCACATTAATCAATTACCACCTGGTAGAAGACAATCAATTCGGTTACCTGTGCATCCGACTAGAATATGTTAATATTAGCTACCAATGCTTTACTAGTCTTATTAATGGTTTCTTAATTTTAACTGAGCTTCACAAAAGTTCGTTTCAGGTAATGAAATGGCACATTTAAAATCTATTAAAAGGCTTTTCTCAGAAAAAGGGAATAAAAGTATAGAATAAAGTAATAAAATAAATCGTTTTTAATCGATTTTAATTTGTAATTAATCGTAAAAATAAGCTTTGCGTTTTCATTGCGAATGTATTACGTGGTATTACAAACGAATCCCATTACGAATTCTTAGTGTGTAGTTACTGAATGCATAAAATTAAAATTGTTACCTATTTTTTATTAGTTATTTTATTTTACATATCAAATTTTAACTAGTGATTTACGAGTATGACCAGCAATTCAATAATACATTGTCATGTTCCATAAAGTGAAACCTGTCAATGATATTTTCTTCTCAATTTGGAGCGTTGGTCTCCAATCAATCCCATTTTTTTATCCCGCAAATTATGTTTATCTTCGTTATTTCATGAAATGCTCTTAAAAACCTTATTTAATAAAACCCAAACTTTTGAATATGGTAACCAATAATTTTATTTTATATTCATATAAAAATAATAATTTACAAAAATGTTCATCTAAATCAAAAAAGTATATCCCAATACCAAGTATGTATGTATATCCCATACAACATATAAATTAAGTTCAAATTTGTCACCATGGACAAATGCATTAATCGTTCAAAAGTTTATAAAAATTTTATTAAACTCGCTCACCTTAAATCTTCTTCTTCTCTTCTTCTACTTTTAGGTTAGGTTACTCCTGTTTACCTTGAATCTTAAATCTAGCGATTGTATACATAGTTCTTATCAATTTCCGTAGGCGTTCATTTTCCAATTCCTATCTGCTCTATCAATACAGCATTGCATCCTTTCATCGAAAACCAGTACAGTAGCATGGATACCATCGCCAAGAACTACTCCCCACAATCGACAAACAGAACGTTGGAGTGGTCATAACAGATCCCGCAAAGGTGGAACCACTAACGAACTTCCACAGCCGAACAAGCGGAAGCGTCCACGATGAAAATCAAACACCCTGTACATTGGTCGTACATCGCTGCTTACTTCCAAAAAAACACACAAATAAAAATAAACACACAAAAAAAATGTCGAACATAAAATTTCAAATACAAGATTTGAATTCATGACGACCAGTTCGGAAATCCTATGCCAATGCATTCAGCCAGCACTGCTCGATGCAATCCAGTGAAAATAATGCATTGTTCAAATTCAAAAATAATTATTAATTAATAATTTTAAAACACAAAATTCGAACATTCGCATTCATATCCACGCCTGCGAACATAAAAGATAAGATGATCTCTAATCACGTTGAAACAAAGATGGAAAACCTGCAAACCAACGATAACTTTGGCGAAATAAACGTTCAAAGCAAAAATGCGAGGCAAAGGAAACCAAAATGTTAAAACAGCAAAAAAAATTAATAATTAGTACGATAACACAAAAGAGAAATGATACGAAATACCTGGAGACGTCTGGTCAGGTTGTTCAAGGCAAAAATCTGGCAAGAAATGCGGATTTTCCCAATATGGCGGAATGATTTCGTATCCTCGTATCGACACCAGCTTCCAAAAAATCGGTCACGAAGCGTCAAAAAAAATGGGATCGCGCTAAAAGAAAAATGCACTCAGGTTTTTACACTTAAAATAGAACTTGATTATTCAAAAAATACTTGTAAAAATTTCACATCATGCAGAGCAAAAATTTTTACGTCTTGCTCGTACTACAGGCTCTATCGATCTCCTCCTTTTGGAAAACTGCCATACCGACCTTTTCGATTCAAATTGAAAATATGCCGTCTGTCATTTAGGTCACCTAACTGACAGGCGTAGAAATGCACAAATCCTTAATTAAATTATTTCGACTCAAAGGTGGTAAAATATTTCGACTTATCCAGATATCAAAAATAAAAAATAAATTGTTTCGCTGAACGAAACAGTAGAAAAATAAAGTTATTTTAAATACCGGCCAAAACTTGGCCTTATTTAAAATCAAAATCGCAAACCATTACAAAGAAAAATACAAAAACAAATTTATTGACAAATAAGCTCGACAACGTAAAACACAGTAACAGTGTACTGTTACAACATGGTGAAGAAATTCAATTTTATTTCCTCAGTTAATTAATCAAAACAGCTCCTTTTTCAACTTACTAGGCACTCGTCAAATTCAAGGTAGAATCTCGTCAACAAATTTAATATTGAACTTTCTTAAATTATATTTTCAGTAGATGTACATTTGAATCGATTAGCCCAAGTTTGGATCACCGCAATATATAATCTAGGGTACCGGCAGTACCGCCTTACTTAAATTGACCAATGAACGTAAACTACCGGCTCTCATTATATTAACCGGTGCCGGCTACCTATCTATTGCCATGTACAATACTTAATTAAATTCAGATTTTTGTTTTAAGAAATAAATTTTGTTTTTTTTTAGTAATTCCTGTTTATTCAAATTATACTTAAGTTTTACTGACCCGGTACTGCTCGCATTCATACATATTCTAATTTGTTCATATGATTAATTTTTATTACCTTTAATATTACTATTCATATTGATTCAAATTTGTTATCGAAAGCTTTGGTCATTAATTTTATTTTTAAATTATCTTGTTTAATTTTGATTTATTATAGCATATTTAATATATTTAAATACATGATTTTTTAACTATTGAGAATTATAATAAATTAGACTTTGAAAATAAAATAGTTAATTAAAATAAATTTTTTTATATTATTAATGTCTAATGAACTATTTTAGTTTTAAAGTTTAATTTATTATATTTAATATAGTATTACTTATGTTGTTATTATGTTGTGACAAATTGAAATTCTACCCATATTTTTTTAAGGTAGCCAATTTTTTAATAAGGGAACCAATCCAGAATCTCTAGACATAGCTTAATTAGTTAGTAAGGAATTTTTAGAAGTTCCAATATTAATAATTAAATTAATTCCGTCTTCCGTGCTTCAGAGGGCACGTAAAGCCGTCGGCCCCCATGCGTTAATGATTTTCCATCGTAACAATAAAAGCATGGTTACAAACAAGTCCAGCAAGCTACTTAAGATGTAAAAATCAAATTCAAAGTTCAAAATCAAAATCGAAGTTGAAGAACAGACCCTACATTAGACCCATATTTATAGGAGAAAAAGAAATTTATTCCACCTTGCTCTGTTTATTTCCGCAATTTCCCGTTTATTAGAACACCTTGTCGACTGACCTAATATTGAAAATCCATTAGCAATTTATGCTAATGGTATATTAAAAATAAGTTGACCGGACCTATGTTCTTTCAAGATTTCTTCTATTTTCGTCCTACTAGATATCTTCTTTACCTAGGTTTGCCTACTTCAAGTGGCGCAGCCACTATTTTTTCTTAACAGAAGGGATAAAATATCTACCAAAACGGTTCCGCTTAACTTTAATTAATATTCTTGAATAAGTAAACGACTTGGTGCAATCGGTCTTCATATATCATTCATACAACGCTTGTGACAATTTATATTACTTAAAACCTATGTTTCAATGTCAATACCAAAATGTCAATACCAGAGTCTCTAGATCGTGCAAAATGAGTATGTCTTTTTAAAACGACCGGGGGTTTTGGGTATCCCTTAGACATACCGAATTTTTAAAACCAAAAATTACAACATTAAAACCCTCAGTATCACTAAAAGACATTTTAAAAACAGTTCAAAAGGAAGATTCCGACAAAATCAACAAGGGATAAACATCATACGCGTACCTGTGGAGTATTCCATACCCCCAGACCCCCCGGTTTCAAATAAATTGTTCTTACTAAATACTTGTAGACTGCAATTCTAGAAACCAGGGGTTTACTTAAATTATGAAAGAACAATTCACAATCTTATAACTCTCAGATAATAAAAATGTCTCTCTTCGCGTGGGTTTTCCAATATGGCGGCCAAATCTGTCGGTCTTCAGGCCGTGCTAAATTAATATATTTTGGGGGTCATCCATTAATTACGTACGGGTTTTTGGGGGGGAGAGGGGTATTGGATATCTTACGGACCCTTACGTAGGGGGAGAGGGGTCCGACGTATTCCTTACGTAAGTTTCTTAAAATATTTTTTAAATTAAATTTGAAAATCAAATATAATTTTTTCTTTTTATTTTGGTAATTTATTATATCCAGGTATAATGGAAATACTATAATTTGAAATATATTGCGATGTTCTGTTTATCAAATGGGGTGGGGGTCTGTTGTAATTGGGTTAAGTTCTGGTAGAATACTCATTACTTAATATTCAATTAAAGGACCATCATACAATTGGATAATTTACACATGAATCTTCTTGGTACTTCTGAATGATGAACTGCTTGCATCAACTGAACCTGAAATATAACAAGCGTAATTTTTGTATACAGAAATATGTTGAGAAAAGGATATAAAAAACAAAAGAAGGTTTATTTGTTTTATTTTAAGAGAGTTTTGGGAAGAAATTGAATGAAATTGATTTATTTGTAAAAGTATAGGAAAATAACAATGATAAGTGTTTGCGTTAAAACAAATTAGTGCGCGGGCTTATAGACGATTTTTGGTGGGATGTAAAAATGGATAAGGAAGCGTGTAGGGACTCACGGTGTGTCTATCGAAGCGTGAGGACGTATTTGGAGAATGGAATGATCCGCGGGCCAGTAAGGACGGAATGGTGAATAAAGTAGATTTTTTTGGGAAAGAGTTGTAATAATTTCCTCGTTAAGTTGAATTATCAAACGTCTATGGATGATTCATGAAATATGTTAAGAGAAGAATTTATAAAAGTTTTGATTAGTATTTTTGAATGATATGTGGAAAATTTTGGTGACTGCTGTTATTGAAGAATATTTTATGGACTTACCTGAGCATTTATCCTAAGAGACGAAGAAAATAAATCTATTATCGATCCTGTCTGGAATCTTCATGGTATGGAAATTGGATCCAATTGCAGTCATCTCCACGCTGATTTGTTCCGCTACACATCCTACACATCGATGGTACGCGTCTGTTTTTAACTTCGGTAAGCAAACTTTGTGTCGACAAATTTTAATAACATTTAATAGTAAAATAACCAAGTTCGCGCGTGAATTTAAATACGGGGGGATTTATAAAATTTTCTTTTATTATTTCTGTAAATTTAATTTGTTCCTGTTTAATGAAACTCAATCTTTTGTTTTTTAATGATTATATTTGTTGAATAAATCACAATATTTTGTTTACAAGTAATTACGTTTGATTTAATTTAATTCTACAGCATTGAAGACAAGATTAAGCAGGTGTAAGATACAATAAGTTTATTATTTTTTCATTTTCTAAAGGTTACTAATTTAAGGTAACTTCTATGAGTATTTGACCAAATTGATGGACCCCAGTTTCGACCCAAACTAACGAGTTTTCATGCAAGCTAGTCGGAGCATAATAAAATTAAGTGCCATTAATATTCTCCCGCTATATAAATCAAATTTTGAGTTCTTACAGTAGCAATACATGGCAATATATAGTACTTAAAAATCATTAAACATAGTGGCATAATAGTGTGAATTTTAGAAAATGGCATCAAACTTTGGCGATCTTTACGAACGGTTTTTAATCTATGTAAAGAAAAATTTAATTTAAATTTTTGTATTTATTATTATCTATAGTATAATATATTATTATTCATATTTTATAAATATAAGGGGAAGTGAGGGGGGCTCAAAATTAATTTTCTTTTAAATAATCCTTACGTAAGATGTGGGGGGGGGGGTTGCCACAATCTTAGGTACCCTTTCGTGGGGAGGAGGGGGTCAAAAATTACAAAAATCATCCTTACGTAATTAACGGACGGCCCCTTGTTTAAAAGTTCAAATAATAATATTTAAAATTTATTCTCGCTGATCTTGCTTATTTCCGCAATGACCCTTTTAGAGCGTCTCGTTCATTGGCCAAATATTAGAAATCTACTAGCAATTTATTGTTCAATTAGGTTAAATATAAAAATTAAAACAAAATTATCTGCTAAAACGTGGAACGAAACGGAAAAACAACATAACGATAAATTGTATTTAATGTGAATTTCTAAAACAGTCATTTTAGTATTTCTTTTTAAAAGTGAGGGTATTATCCCCCATGAAAAATTCCAAAAAGGAATATTAAATTGTATAATGTGTAATTTAGATTTTATTATTGCCTACAAAAATTTATAAACAAGACCTAAAATATTCAACTTTTACGCACGATGTGCATTCAAGGATTTTATATGCAGACTCCTCAGTTGCTTTTTGTTCACGTCTGTGCAGAGCTCCTATGAGTTTCATCAAGTCCTTTACAAATAAAACAACATCTATGTGAAATTAAATATTTTTACTCATATATTACAAAGTTCTCGGTTTTGAGGGTTGGGAAATAAAACGACAATTTACTTCATCGACATGTTTCGGACCCTAAACGGATCCATCTTCAAGACTATATTGGAATAAGAGACAAAAGTCGATACAGTTACAGTAAAATAAAGTAAAAAAAAACACAATATAAAAATCAAGTTCACCTCGAAGCAAGATGACCCCGTCGTAACTCCCGTAAAAGGTGATCCTGGTGGATTGTAGAATGCGTAGTTGGTGACTCTTTCTAGAGTCTAAAGATGAAAAATCTTTCTAGCAACAATTCGTACAATGATAATTATGACAGTGACAAGAAATATCCAACTTAACAACTCTATAGTTTAAAAATCACTAGGCTATAACGATCATAGGCGTAACGTGCGAGCCAGAAAATATAATTATATATATCCACCAATAATTATTAAAATCTTTAAAAATCACCAAACGTAACGAAGATCTTGATAAAAACAGGAGCCAAAGCAAAATCAAAACTCGCGGTTGAACACGAAACTGCTATCCTGCGGTCACTTATAAAAGCAGAGTAGTCGCCGTCAAAACGTGAAAAATATAAGTTAGTTGCACTTCAGTTTCTTGTCCCACAACTAACTTATATTTTTCACGTTTTGACGGCGACTACTCTGCTTTTATAAGTGACCGCAGGATAGCAGTTTCGTGTTCACCCGCGAGTTTTGATTTTGCTTTGGCTCCTGTTTTTATCAAGATCTTCGTTACGTTTGGTGATTTTTAAAGATTTTAATAATTATTGGTGGATATATATAATTATATTTTTTGGCTCGCACGTTACGCCTATGATCGTTATAGCCTAGTGATTTGTAAACTTTAGAGTTGTTAAGTTGGATATTTCTTGTCACTGTCATAATTATCATTGTACGAATTGTTGCTAGAAAGATTTTTCATCTTTAGACTCTAGAAAGAGTCACCAACTACGCATTCTACAATCCACCAGGATCACCTTTTACGGGAGTTACGACGGGGTCATCTTGCTTCGAGGTGAACTTGATTTTTATATTGTGTTTCTTTTTTACTTTATTTTACTGTAACTGTATCGACTTTTGTCTCTTATTCCAATATAGTCTTGAAGATGGATCCGTTTAGGGTCCGAAACATGTCGATGAAGTAAATTGTCGTTTTATTTCCCAACCCTCAAAACCGAGAACTTTGTAATATAATCAATTTCGAGGGGAAGAAATTTTCCATTCTATTTTTACTCATAGTTTTCGGCGTGGTTGTGCAGCTCGATCCACAAACTATCATTTGGGTTGATAATATTCGCTCTAATTAAACTCAAAACAAAGCAAAACTGAGGCTGTTTTGAAGGAACTGATCAACACAATAATAAAAATAGTAGAATTATAATTTGTAAAATGGAAATTTTCCTCAAGAAAAGCTGAACAAAAACATAACTATTCTGTCCTGCCGAAGGATAAAATTGAATTAAAATTAAGCTTCGCTTAAAAAGTAAAATTGTGTCAGACATAATATTATGAGAATAAACGATGATAGACAGATTATTATACGAATTCTTAATCAAAAGGAGCATCGAAAATACATTATAAACAACATGTATTGATGGTTTTAAAGAGTTTGTAACAAGTAGAATCTAGCGCGTGATCAGGGGATATGGAAGAAGAAAGAAGATAACTATGCCTAACACTGAAATGAAAAGTCTGAATAAAAAGAAATAGTCTTAATGAGATCCGACATCAGAATTTTCTCCGATAAACTGAATTACAATAAATTTTAATCTTTATCTTGCATGTAAATGAACTGTTGATAAAATAAAATCTTGTTCTAAAAACTAAAAAATTCTGTTTATGCAAAAATAATAATTTACCTGAAAATTATATGGTAATAACAAAAACGATTCTTTCATACGAAGAATAAATTAGAAAATCCATTAACTTTGGAGTATTTTTTGAATCATAAATAAAATTAAACAGAAACTCAACTTCCCTAAATGAGATCTAGGAAGTACCTAACTGGATTTTCAACTTAAGCATGTAGGGTAATGGAAAATAAAATTATAAATTTTTAGGGACCTATCAAATCATATCAAATCTGAAAAATATGTAAAAACTTTAGAAATGTAGCCAGGTTGACATTTGGCACGCTACACAAAACTAAGGACTACTATTACTTCGATTCTAGTCACACACTTTAACTCTTAAATTCCTTTAAACTTCAATATAAATCATTAGGGAAGCTGATATGGTAGAATTGTTGGCTCACTTTCGTCAAAAATAGAAATCGTCTGGTGATCTAAGTTATTTTATTATTTTTTTAGCACTTTAAAATTAGTTAATAACCTTTTCCTTTTTCCTTTTGTTTGGAAAATTCATCATTCATAAAAATACTGGTACTTACCAATTTGAGTACAGAAGTGCCTTGCATTTGCAATTGATTTCGCTAACATTCAGGCTATGACCGTCGTCACACTAAAAAACAGTATAAAGCCTTTATTGGTGTTTTTATAAAAAATAAATACTTGAAAATTTGAGAGAAACGCAATTAAAAAGGAAACTTACCTTATAACTCGTAAGTACTTGTAAAACAACTCTTGGAATTCTTGAACAAATGCATTTCCTGATGCAGTTTTGAAAATTGAAGTTACTGCACTTTTTAAACGTAAAATGAAATAGAAAAGCAATATTAAATTTACAGATGATACACAGCTCAACGGAGATAAAAATACGGTGACACTTACCTGACACAATCAATTTCGATTTCTCTGGAAATTGATAGTCTTACTTCAATGTAATCTTATTCAACATTTAACGCAGGTGAAAATGCACCTGATACGCTATCAAAACGAACAAAAATAGCAACACTATCAATGTCAAATATAGTGGAACTCGATCGAATAATTAAACATGCGCTTCCCCACCTCCGACTTTTGTTTACTTTAAAATTCTTGTTTTACCCGCCTATGGTAAAGATTATTTTACATTTCTTTTTTAAAATCCAAAAAATATTTCAGATTATTTTAAAAATATAACTTAATAAACCGTAGTAGAAATGTAACTGTCGATTTATCACGGTGAAAGATTCCTACTTCAGCACATTTACCTACCTTATATTTTTATTCTGAAGTCTATTTTTATCCTTGCACTCAATAAAAACGTTTTGTGAGGTAAAATTTTATTAAAAATATTCTCATGTAGGTACACCGTAAAAGTGTCTGTTCGGATTTGAGAAATATAAAACACATCGACTCAACTGGAAAGCACCAGATGGCTAAAATGTTATTTTCCTATCAAGTTACAGCTTTTTGTTAAATAAAAATAAGCTTATCAGGCGTTGCCGTCCGTGTGAGCTTGTGTACCTAAGGATCTGACCGTTCTCATCCTACAGTCTGTAAAAATCCAGAAGAGCCAATTTTCTTTTAAACTCCGGAACACGTGAAGCGAAAATTACTAAAACATTATTTTTTTGATGGTTTTTACCGTGAGAGTGGGGGTGAAAACCTACAAAAAAAATTAATTTAAAAATACATGAAAGAAATATTGTAAACTTTTTTGTCAAATTAAAGTGTAAAAATTTTAAATGTAAGAAATTGTATTTTATAAGAGAAAAATGTCTTAAACTTTTGTAAGAAATTTTAACTACGAACAAGAGTATAAAAGGGGAAATTATACAGAGCATTTTAAACCGTAAGAAAACATGAATACATCACTTTAACCCCGAAAGTAAACATAAATCCACAGAATGCTAACGCTAGGGATTTTTAAAACAAAAGAAATTTTAAATCAAACTACACGTGTTAAAAAAACTTATGACCGTCCCGAATTTTTTTCTCTTAAATTGTTTTCTGGGCGAAATGTTAACAAAACAAAAAAGAAAATAACAATTTATGAAGGTGGCTAGAAAAACTGTGCAATCGTCGTGGTTCCCAAGGTCTTCTATGTTTTCTTTCCGGACCTTCAATCCGGACCTGGAAAATGTCTAGTGAAAGTGTTCTCCAAGCTGTTTGTGGATGATTGATGAGCATGGCGAAAAGATTTTGATTCGATACAACGATATAACATAAAAATATTAAATTCCGACCTTTAAACTTCCTTTGTAAACCAACCGATGACGAAACTTTAAAAAAAATTTGATGTAATTAGTTGCTTTATTATTCATCTCGTGTTTTCGTGTAAAGCACACTTAATTCGTAAATAACGTGGATTACAAAAGAGATGATTTTAATAAGATATTAAAGCTCCATCCATCACATTTCGAGCTTTGTCGATTCACGTAACGAGCAATTAACTGAATTTTAAATTCGTCGTGTAATTAAAGCAAACTCTCATAAAAGTTTTGGAATAATTTTCAGAAATGCATTAGAAAACGATTCGCTACTTCCACCTGGTGCATTTAGGTGGATTTGCTATTCTCGACTAATGTCACCACAAACATCTGGCAGAAATTACCATTCTTGAATTAATTACTCCACCTTTTAATGTATTTACATATTTCATTGTAAAACTGAAAAATTGAAACTAAGTTATCGAACTTTGAGTGGGATATTAAAAATTATGTCAAGCCTCTTGCGTTGGAGAGGGAGGAACTTAATCGAAGTGGAAGTAAGGCAAAATAGTTTTCCCGTGTTTTATTATCAATTTGAGAAGGAATTAAGCCTTTCAAGATACTCACATGCCAGTTTTGCATATTTTCTTTTAACTTAAAGTTCTTATCGTGTTACGGATGCCGCTCGATTTTAATACCGGGTCCTTCACAGAAGTACAATCTACAGTTAAAAGTCAGTACAGACAATAAAAACATTTTCTGTGAAGTACACAACTCAACCTCGTAAAGACAAACAGTGTAGTACTGATTGTGAGATAAGCGAAGAAATTTTCAGGTTAAAAAATGACGTCTATGGGGATAAATTAGAATAAAGATGATACTGTAATGTTCCCGTGCTTTAATCGCCCTTACGTTGTGCACCAAATTAAATATGTAATGTCCTCGAGCCTTAATCGTTGGTACGATAAATAAATATGTAATGTACTTGAGCCTCTTTTTAATTAAATTATGCTTTCTATAAAATTTACCATTACCTGGATGCTTATCCTACAATGATAACTTTTGTTGATAAATTTTGTAGGTCACCACGGCTAGCTCTTAAATTTATATAAAAAATTCTTTTATTGTTAATAACTTTTCTTGATTGCATTAGCTCATCTTCAAAATGAACAAGATTCATAAATTTTCAATATTTATTTATTTGATTTTAAATTGATAATAAAATTATCATGGCAATTTGATTTCACTGAAATTTTCATAAAATTTTTTTTATTTTACATTTTATTTTTTAAATTACATAGTAACAATTAAAGTTTTACGCACACGCCTTAAAATTAAATATAACAAATTTTCTTATTATAAAATAAATGTATGCAAATAAATGTTTATAAATTAAAAAGATTTCTGACCTTTATTTGTGTTTTAAAGTTCCGCACTGTATAGTTTAAGATTTTTAACTTCACTTCCTGATTGCATCATATCGTCGGCTTACTGCCAAAACAAGATAACTCCATTTTTGGACAAAATGAGTTATATACATGATTGCATTCAAATAAGAGCAAATTACATATTGACAAAACCTGATAACTGTAAGTCAAATATTAAAGGAGTATTAGGCATTTCATTTTTAACTAACTCCAACTTGTTTGTCGTGAATAACGCTAAAATAACTTAAGTGCAGTTAACTTATTGTCATAAAATGATCCAACCTTTGAAGTTTTGCTAAAACAAGATAAGTGATATTATAATAATAAAATTATGTACATTATGATTCATTCTGACCTAAGGTATTATTTTACTGCAATCTTGCAAGAAACTCATTTTACATTATTTTTATAACGACGATAAGAATTTACCACCACAAACCATCACTCTGTTAATTTATGTGAATCAGTCAGGCCCGTAGCCAGGATTTCATTTGGGGGGGTTCACTTGTAAAGGGGGTTCCCCTTTTTATTAAAAATTTTTTTAAGGTTTATTTATTTTATATATTAAACTACTTTACAAATATTTTAAAAGTAAAATTTTCGGGGGTTCCCCTTCCGGGAATTTTTATTACAAACAAATTTTTTCAATATTTTATTTTTCTTAATTTATTTTTATTTAAAACAAACATTATAGTCCAGCCAAGGAAGGTTTTTAGTTTGCAAAAAATCCGGGCAAGCTGAATTTTGGCAGAGATGTACATTGGAGTGTTGTAATGAACCCCCCAAAAGTCCCATAAAATCCAACGCCGGCGTCCCCCACAATCGGGGGGTTTTAGCTCTCCCAGCGCGATTTTTTGCCGATAACTCGCTTATTTATGCTTGTATTAAAAATTATGATCAGACCATAATTGAAGAGCATAAAATTCTCTATAAAAATTTTTTTTTTCATATTTTTCCATGGCACACTAATACTTAAATTATTGACCGAAAACACAACCCACCCTTAAAATGGCACAATATTGATTCGTTGCAGGGGGAGAAATGTTTTCGGGCAAGGGAAATGCTTTTAATAATAAATTAATTGAAATTGTGGTCAAGGTTGGAAAATGAAGAGAAAAATAATTTTTTTCAAAATTTGCCCAAGTTATAGTATCTTCCAAGTAACGAAACCGAAATTTTGGTTTGAGCTTACAGAAGATCTGGGCAAGCTGAAATTTGGCAAAGATGTATATTGAAGTGTTCTAATAAACCCCCAAAATTTCTCATAAAAATCCCAAGCCGGCGTTCCCCTAAATGAGGAAATTTGGAAAAAACTTTTTCCAAAAGATACCTATTCTATTTTCGAAATTCAAATGTTTTACTTTTAAAATTTTTGTCTTTTAAAAATTGCGGGGGAGGGGGCACGTGCCCCCAGGTGCCCCCTCCTGGCTACGGGCCTGGAATCAGTTATGTTTCAAAGTTAATTGTGAATAGTGTTTTATAATAACTTAACAAAATGAATTCTAGAGCTTCTTTACTAGTTGAACTAGCATTGGAAAAATTTAATGACGGTAAGTTATTTTAAAATTATACACAATCGAAGACAAATTCTTTTTGATTTTAACTATAAATGTTTATTAGTTAAAGTTAAAAATTACGATTTCATAGATTTTTATTGAGTACAAACTTTTCCAATAGCTAATCCTGAACCGAAACCGGGTTGGAATCCAAAAATAATCACCTTCTTTTATTGCTCTTTATTATGGGAATGATTAAAAAATTAGTATAAATATCTAATTAACGATGACGTCGAATAACCAAAATTGTGTTACGATGATTGACACCTAGAACAAGAAAGTATACAATAAATACTAGGCGTCGAAAATGATAGTTTTATTATACGATTTATAACGGCGAAACATGAAGGAAGGTACTGGATGTTATTATTGGAAAGGTAAGAAAATTATTAGTCATTTGGGATAATATTATCATAAATTTTATTTTCCGATTGAAGAATGCGTAAAATCCCGGAATATACAAAAAATTTAAAAATCGGTACAGAACAGCATCGAAAAAATTTCGACATCAATATTCCATTTTTTTCATATTGCTTATCAATTAGATAAATAAATTATTATTAGTAATAACTATACAACACATTTTATTATCTAATAAGTAGAAGTATCTAATTACCGGCGGCTTCTGCAGCTTGAGTTGTACAAATTTACAACTCTCGCGTCACAAGCCGGCCTGGTATAGAAATGCATGTTTTATCAGGGGAAGTACACGCGTCCACGTGGACTCGCAAAGAGAATTTTCGTAATAGAAATATTATCCAATAATAAGTCCTTATTCTAAATATTAACCAATTACAACTACACTACTCCACATGGATAATTTTACCAGCCTGGCTTCTGAAATTCGATACTTGTTATCAGCAGCTTCAAGAAGCTACAGTGAGTGCGGTCCCGTATAAGCCAATGCCTTACAAATTTTGCTTAGCAGGCGAGCGGCAAGAAGCAGGCTGCAAGAAGCTCTAATGAAATGCGGGCTTTAGTGTACGAAAGTACAAAGATTTGTTAAAGCTTTGTAAAGATGGAGTAATTCCAGACGAATTTCATCCATGGTATCAATCAATACCAACCGATACCGATATCGTAGATCGAATTCCCGAACCTGCACTGGAAGAGTTGTCATCCGAAGAGGACAATAATTAATAAATATTTTTAAGGTTATTATGTAAGGTTTTTTGAATAAAAATGTTCAACATTATGAGTATTTTATTTCAATTCTGCAAGACTAGAAAAATAATAGGTAGTATAAATTAAATTACTCTTATTCAGCTATAGTAATAATCGTCGACTTAAGATGAATATGTTGCATTTCCTATGCACTTATCTTGTTTTGCAGTAAGCCTCCATTGTACAACGATTGTACTTATCTTGTTTTTACAGTAAGCGGACAATAAATATTAATTATAAACAATATGAAAATACTTAGAGTGTTGAAACTTGGCAAATATAAAGTTCTAATATCAATAAGTAGAATTGTTGTCCAAAAATATTCAAAAAATTCATATTCGATTTATCTCGTGCATTCAAACATTAAAATCAGTTTTACTCAAAACTATCATTTTGGAGTTATCTTGTTTTAGCAGTAAGCCGACGATATCTTCATTTTATGTGGCTTTTCGTTCGTTTACCCACAAATCTTCTACAATTACAGTTGTGTGGTCAACCATTTAACCTTCGCTAAAATCCAACTATATTCACCGCCGTAAATAACATATTTGTAATAATTGGTGAGTGCATTTATCAAAATGTTGCTATTATTACGTAATCTAACCTCTTTTTAGCACAATTTACATTCACTCAACCTTATTTCAGGTTTTCTAACACAATTTTTTATCAATATTTCTGGAACAACCAAAATTACGTGCACACCTTCATTAAATTATCCCGTTGTTCAGGTCAACAAATCACGTTACCAAGGATATTATTTTTGTTGCAATTTCCAACGCCTGTCTGTTTTTATGTTTTAAAGTTTTTCATTGGTAGGTAAAAAAATCGATATTTTCCTTACTTGATTTTAATTCAAATAAATGTTTTTTTAGGAACGATCCGCAAATTTGAATCTGATGCACTTTAAATGTTTATTTTGAAGTGAAAAATCGTTCGTTTAGTTTGTTGCACCAAGCCGTTACACAAAAGTCACCATGAAACCTTTTCTTAAATGCTCATAACACAACTAATTATAAATTAACCTGGTTTTACAACAATTTTTAACTAACAAATTTTAACTGCAACTAATAATTATTTTAACATGTTCCAATTTTAATTTCATTTTACGAGTTAATCGTTTTATCATTTTGCCATGATTTCTTTTAATTACTTGCACATTTATTTAAATTTTGATTAACAACTAGTTCATCCTTTTAAGTTGTTCATCCTTTCAATTATTCAGAAATTAAATTAGAATTTAGCATTTATATGAAAGAAGTAATGGTTATGCCAATCTAGCAGCTTGTTCATGCATAAGCCACATCTTTTTGGTTGTCAGATACAATTTACCTGACCTACCAACAATTCAAGTTCGATTCGACACTACACTCGAAGAGCCTTTATATCAAATTTGCTTCCTCTAGGAACGCCTAATGCTAAGATTCTAATTGGCTAAACACGAAACAAAAATTGTCATGCCGTTTAACCAATGAAAAACGTGGATTGGGACGTTACGATTATAAGTATTGCATAATCTTAGCTTAGCTCTATTTGGGTTTCAGGTTCATTATTTTTATGTTCAGTATTAACCAATCCAAAAGTAACGATTTTTGAATTTAACAATTTCTAGTTAAGATTTAGTTATGATTTCTTTATTAAATTGTCGCGCCATTTAGCCAATTAAAATCGTGTAATTTAGAGTTGCGTCACGTACGGAATAATCGCATCTTAATTATTTTCGCTCGTGGTATTACATTAGTAAGCATTATTTCAGAATAAAATATTCTATAATGACTACTTAATATTAAAATAATTAAATTTTAACTATTATTTAGAATATAATAATGTATTATTTAAGAATATGTAGGTACCTACATTATGCATTATTTACATTAATAGATAAAATTTAACAATTTTAACTTTAATATTAGTCTATTTAGAAATATTTTATTAACAAGAATAGCTTGAATATCTCTGAAAAGTACTATAGAAAAAGTTTCAGCTTAATATTGTACACGTATTGTATTTCCATAGAGAATTTTTGAATTCCGTTTGAAAGTAAATAAAAAACATCCCTCAAATTACTTGTATTTTTGCCTTTCTTAAATAAAATTCAGGATCTATAAAAAATATGTTTCCCTCAAAATCTCGTCAGCAGTAATCTGGAATGTCACACGGGACGAAATATAGAAAATAACCTTAACCAAAGGGATTCCCTAAACTAATCTTATCCTTTAATTGTTTGCCAAACTTTGAGCGTTAAGAAACGAAATTTAAAAAATTAACCTAACCTAACAATTCTAGTGTTTTAACCTTTTACCATATTTTTATCGTTAAAATACTAATTATAATTTAAAAACATAATCAAAGAAGAAGAGTAAATCAAGATAACATCTGAGATGTGCGTTGCTCTCAAAAATGCGTCAGCAATAATCACCAATGTCGTAATCGCGACATGGTCAAAATTACGGTGACAGAAACTCCCGACAAAGCAAAATCTTGGTTTTTACAATTTTGTGGTGATATTTTGAAAAATATCCCTAACCGAATAGTTTTCCTTAAATACTAATTATAATTTAAAAAAATTATCAAAGAAGAAGAGCAAATCAAGATAACATCTGAAAAGTGCGTTGCCCACAAAATTGCGTCAGCAATAATCTCCAATGTCGTAATCGCGACAATGTTAAAATTACGGCGACAGAAAATCCCGGCAAGGCAAAATCTTGGTTTTTACAATTTTGTGTCGATATTTTGAAATATATCCCTAATCAAAGGGTTTTCCTATTGCTGACGCAATTTTGTGGGCAACGCAGTTTTCAGATGTTATCTTGATTTGCTCTTCTTCTTTGATAATTTTTTTAAATTATAATTAGTATTTAAGGAAAACTATTCGGTTAGGGATATTTTTCAAAATATCACCACAAAATTGTAAAAACCAAGATTTTGCTTTGTCGGGAGTTTCTGTCACCGTAATTTTGACCATGTCGCGATTACGACATTGGAGATTATTGCTGACGCATTTTTGAGAGCAACGCACATCTCAGATGTTATCTTGATTTACTCTTCTTCTTTGATTATGTTTTTAAATTATAATTAGTATTTTAACGATAAAAATATGGTAAAAGGTTAAAACACTAGAATTGTTAGGTTAGGTTAATTTTTTAAATTTCGTTTCTTAACGCTCAAAGTATGGCAAACAATTAAAGGATAAGATTAGTTTAGGGAATCCCTTTGGTTAAGGTTATTTTCTATATTTCGTTCCGAAATTTAGAAAACCGGAATTTTGTCTATGTCAGGATTGTGACATTCCAGATTACTGCTGACGAGATTTTGAGGGAAACATATTTTTTATAGATCCTGAATTTTATTTAAGAAAGGCAAAAATACAAGTAATTTGAGGGATGTTTTTTATTTACTTTCAAACGGAATTCAAAAATTCTCTATGGAAATACAATACGTGTACAATATTAAGCTGAAACTTTTTCTATAGTACTTTTCAGAGATATTCAAGCTATTCTTGTTAATAAAATATTTCTAAATAGACTAATATTAAAGTTAAAATTGTTAAATTTTATCTATTAATGTAAATAATGCATATATGTACATATTCTTAAATAATACATTATTATATTCTAAATAGTAAAAATTTAATTATTTTAATATTAAGTAGTCATTATAGAATATTTTATTCTGAAATAATGCTTACTAATGTAATACCACGAGCGAAAATAATTAAGATGCGATTATTCCGTACGTGACGCAACTCTCAATTACACGATTTTGATTGGCTAAATGGCGCGACAATTTAATAAAGAAATCATAACTAAATCTTAACTAAAAATTGTTAAATTCAAAAATCGTTACTTTTGGATTGGTTAATACTGAACATAAAAATAATGAATCTGAAACCCAAATAGAGCTAAGATACGATTATACAATACTTATAATCGTAACGTCCCAATCCACGTTTTTCATTGGTTAAACGGCATGACAATTTTTGTTTCGTGTTTAGCCAATTAGAATCTTAGCATTAGGCGTTCCTAGAGGAATCGAACTTGAATTGTTGGTAGGTCAGGTAAAACAAGATGTGGCTTATGCATGAACAAGCTGCTAGATTGGCATCACCATTATTATTATTTATTAACAGCTACTACATTCTAAAGAGAATATCGCTACCTCGTTTCCGAGGTTTACAAATTCGTTTGTTGGGGTGAATCGCTCCCCGTGTTACAGATAGTTAGTTACTTTACGTTGTTACTTCTCTTTCTGTCTTGTTGTCTTCCTGCATGTTTGGTCCTCTATGGCTATTTCTATAGTTTTGGATGTTTTGCTGCTTTCCCCACTATGTCCCTCCATTTCTGCCTGTCATGTACCTTTTCCCTCCAGTTAGCGATCCCCATCTCTCTCAGATCCTGCGTGACCTGGTCCCACCATCTAATCCGCGGCCTACCTCGAGGTCTATTTTCACCTGGTTTCCACAGTGTTATCTTCTTTATAGCCGCCGAGTCTTCAGCTCTCATTACGTGTCCCATCCATCTAATTCGCTGCGACTTCACGTGTCTGACTATATCTTCTCCGTTCATTAACTCCCGGATTTCGTAATTCATTAAGGCTCTCTGCTCTCCGTCAGCTTCCCTCCTTGGTCCCAACAAGCTTCTCATAACTCTTCGTTCAAAAACTCTCAGTTGTTCCTCTTCATCGGCCGACATACACATTGTTTCCCACGCGTAAGTGACCACCGGTCTAATCAGGGTTCTGTATATCTTCATTTTAGTTCTCTTTGTCAGTTGTTTGCTTGTTAACATAGCTTTATTTGCATAGTACGCTTTATTGCCAGTGATTATCCTTCGTTTTATGTCTGCGTGCCTTTCGCCTTTTCCGTTTATTAACACTCCCAGGTAATTGAAACTGTCTACCTCTTCGAAATTGTACCCTTGAATGTTGAGGCTTCGTTGCATGTTGTGTTTATTTCTTTCGCACTTCATGTACTTGGTCTTACTTTCGCTTACCACCAGACCCACTGCGCATGCTGCTTTGGCTATTGATTCAAATAGTTCTTTCATCTTCCCCAGTGATCTAGCTATCAATACGACATCGTCCGCATATACCAATATTTGACCTTCCCGGTTTGTTATCGTACCTTTAGAGTTGGCTTCCTTGATTATTCTGCTTATCAACACGTTAAAGAGGGTCGCTGAGAGTGCATCGCCCTGTCTCACTCCGCTATTCAATTCAAATTTCTCAGTTACTCCTGTCTCTGTTCTAACACATGCGGTTGTATTCTCCAACGTCATCCTAATTAAGCGGATCAGTTTTGATGGCGTACCGCCCTCCCTTAATGCTTTGTATAGTTCACGTCTGTCCACTTTGTCAAATGCCTGCTGGAAGTCGACGAACAGCAGATGCAAGGCTATGTCATGCTCGTAAGATTTCTCAATTGTCTGCTTCACTATGTATATTGCATCTACTGTGGATCGCCCCGTCATAAAACCATATTGGCACTCCTCCAGCAAGCCTTTCGTGTGTGCAATCAGTGGACCGTGAATCAGTGTTGTCAATACTTTATATGCCGAATTTAGTAACGTGATGCCTCTATAGTTCTTGCACTCTTCCGCGTTGCCTTTCTTCTTTAGTACTACTATCTCTCCTTCATACCATTCTGTGGGCATTATCTCTTTTTCCCATATTTGTTTCATAAGCTCACTTAATCTTTCATGTAGCAAACTTCCTCCGTATTTTATCAGCTCTATACCAATTCCGTCCACTCCCGGCGCTTTTCCATTTTTGACTTTGTTTATTGCCCTCATGATTTCGTTGTGAGACGGACTTGGTATTTCTAGTTCGTTTTCGGCCGTTTGCGCTTCGCTGTGATTATCGCTGTCATTATAATTTCTGTTTAATAGCTTGCTAAAATGTCTCCTCCATATTTGTCCGATTTTTTCAGCATCGTTTTCTACCACTCCATTCTCGTCTTTTAGGCCTCTTGGACTGATCCTTCTTGCTGGTTTCTGCAGTTTTATTGTTTGATAAAACATTCGCGATTTATTTTTGTTGTTACTCGTTTCTATTTCTTTCATTGCATTTTCCATCCATATGTTCTTCTTCCTTCTGTACAACCTACTCGCTTCGTTTATCCTTCTTCTAAATGTATCGAGATCTTCCTGTTTTCCGATTTTTAACCATTTTTGTCTTGTATCTGTTTTATTTTTACTTGCCTCAATGCACTCGTCGTCGAACCATGCCTTATTCTTTTTTTTCTTCTGTCTGTACCCGATTTCATTTTCTGCACATACCTTCACACTCGATGCAAGATTCTTCCATTCTTGTTCTATGTCGTTGTTTCTTTCTCTCTTTATTATTTCATTTTCCAATCTATCCTCGTATTTTCTTCTTCGGTCAGTATTGTTGAGATCTTCTGTTGCAAATCTTTTGTTTTGTTTTTTACGTGTATTAAATGTTAGCACTTTTTGTTTTATTTTGGCGATTACCAGATAGTGGTCCGAGTCCGCGTTTGCTCCTCTATATGTCCTCACGTCGTTAACTGTATTTTCTGCTCTTTTTGAGACCATTACGTGATCAATCTGGTTTCCATCGTTATTGCTTCCGCCAGGCCACACCCATGTTATTTTATGTACTCTCCGGTGTGGGAACATTGTGCTACATATTACCATATTCGTCATTTCCGCAAAATTACACAGTCTGTCCCCGTTGTCGTTTGTTTTTTCATGGATTGTATGTGTTCCTGCGACTGATCTTACGTAGCTCTCTTTTCCGATTTGGGCGTTGAAATCTCCCATCACTATCAGTATGTCCTTAGTATGTATAAATACTAATAATTTCAAAAATAATCAGAAAAAACGAGTAATTCTAGTCATATCGGAAGTGTCGCTTATTTAAAATAGAGACACGTCGGATGGGTCGCGTAGTTAAATTGGAGACACGTCAAACCGTCAAAGTTATTTTCTTCTAAAATTTTTTTTAATTAAAATAAATTAAGATCAAAAGATATGTTTGCATAAACATTTTAAAAATTTTTTTCTTAAAATCCGACAGATTTGGTATCGAAATGCAAAGTTTCCTGTAATTTACTGTAATTTACTTTTTTATTTGTGTTAATTAAAAAGTTTGACTATATTTTATTAATTTTAATTAAAAAGTTGGCGACTGTGCACTTAATGTAACCACTCGAAACAAAATTTCTTCAGCTACACACTAAAGAATAGGCTTATTTTAGGCGATAGAAAAAATAACTTGCGAGAAATTTTGAAAAATAACCAAAATATCGACTTTTGAAAAGAAGGGAAAAGTAAATTCATGTAGCCGGTCGAACCCGGGGTCTGCACATATATCCGGTTACAGTCCCTTGAAATGGAGTGAAATTTTTTCGGTCCGATTTGAATTTTTCTTTGAAATTCGGATAGATGGGGGTGTGATTAGTAGATATTAGTAATAAATATAATCAAAAAAATGGAAAATAACTCGTGTATTGCCTAAAAAGTGAAAAAATTAAATTTCTTTTGCCTTCCAATTTTAGGGGTGTGCATTCGAAAAGGAGGGTAATCCATCGTCAAATCCTACCCTTACGGGGCGCCGCTCCGATCCGCTCCGCTCTGCACCCCTCCAGGGCGGATTTGACTCTGGTTACTAGGCTAAACATACGAGAAGCGCCACCGATCAAGAACACCGGGATCTATGCAACCGGGATATGAGAGACCCTCGAAATAGCATTAAAAAGTATAGTTGCGGTATGGGGCAGTAAACTATTACGTTTCACCCCCGAAAAATCGCTTAAAAACAAAAAATAACCTATGTTGCATGTACGACCGTCGACCTGCATCTGACGCTCCGAAATTTTCTAAGTGTAAGAGTATATCAGTCTGCACGTACCGTCAACAAAATGGGTGAGATTCCACCCGCGCGTCAGTGAAACATGTAAAATTTACGATTTTCAAAATCGATTATTTCAAAATTTTGATAACAAATTCTCGGTTCATATTTTGAGAATTTGTTATATTAACTGTGTTCTTTAGTGTGTAGCAGAAGAAATTTAGTTTCGAGTGGTTACATTAACTGCACAGTAACCAAAAAGTTTTTATATTCATTAGTGAAATAGGTATTTTATTACGAGATTTTGTATTTACAACAATATCAGATTTGTAGTATAAAGTACAAATTTAAAAAAATGTGCAAAAAATGCTTTTACAAAAATGTACAGAAGAAATGTTACGATCCTCCCGACGCGACGTGTCTTTAATTTAAATATTCGACACATCCTAAGTCACCCTCTTTAATAAGTAAACAAATCCTTTAATCGTTTGCCATACTTTTTTGAGTTTTTAAAATCTCAAAATGTGACAAACGATTCAAAAATTACGTTAGTTATATAGGATTTCGATGGACTTTTGCGTTTTCAGTACCAGGATTCTCGAAAAGCGGACTGAGGTTTTCAGAATTTCGTACTGGAACGTCCATTAATTACACATAAGACCGATTTATAAAAATTTTGTCTCTCGCACCATGTTGAAAATGCCAATTTTTGCATTACTGGTGTCGGACAATAAAAGGTTATATCACAAAAAGTTTAAAATAAAGTTTAGTTAAATTAAATAGCCAATCATCAACGCATAATCTCTAAATCACGTAACCAACGATTTAAATCGCAACCTTATGCACTGACGTTGAAAATAAACGGTAGCGCGAAACAAATAAACCGATTTAAATCAATATATTTAAGAAAAACTTACGTAAGGAAAATTTTGGGCCCCACCCCCCAATTAAAACTTTGCACAATTTTCCACAACCCCCTCCTCCGCACCAAGTTAATAATAAGTATATTAAAATTATTTTTTTCATATCTTTGTTATATTTGGCGTAATATCTGACAACTACAAAATTCTGATGCGTGATTACCTTGGTTGTGCGGCCTAAAGGCCGCACTGAATGTTTTTGAGAAGTGCGTTAAAGAATGACAGAATTGAATTTTATATAAATATAAGAACAAGATAATGGAAAATAATGGAATAGAATGTTGATTTCCAAAATAATATTTTTAAGAAAAAAGATTATATATTATTTTTACATTACAGACGTTGGATTTGGAAACAAAATCTATCGATTTTGAAGTCCAACTGCGAACTTAAAAAATATAAAAATTTTGTTTTATTCATTTTTAATAAAAAAGAAAAGTTTGAATTGCCAATTTTTTGTTCGTCTCCAATAATTTAAATGCTTAAGCGACCCGTCCGACGTGTCTCCAATTTAACTATACGACCCGTCCGACGTGTTATAATTTAAATACACGACACGTCCGAATTGCACGAACTGACTCCATTTTCTAAAAGTAGCCAACCTCCAGTCTAACCTCACATGGGCCATTTTCACTCCACCCGGTAATCTGGTTTTCCGTTAATTTACCATGGAAATTTCATTCTCTGGTAACTTCACTGCAAGTATGATATACATTTTGTTACTTTTTTTTGCTCATCATTAGGTTATTGCTAAATCGAAAAATAAATCAATGCGGGGAGGTTTCGATGCCAATGAATATTAACTTTTTATTAAATATGCAGAGGGTTACTCGTCGATAGTTAGCTGTAGTAGTTGCCTGTATGATGAATTATCGACGTGCTCCTGTACTATTTTTGTCTTGGAATAAATAAAACACTTTATTTAAATTTTGCTTCAATTTATTTTCTTTCAATGAATAAAATGTTGGAATTAATTTTGAATGATATATTTTAAATTAATCTACCGAGCGGGTTGGACAACACGTCTACTCTCGTAGACAAAATTTCGGTTCTCCTAAATTAATTAGAGTGATAATGTTGAACGCGTAATGAACCCTACCGAGCCTATATGTTATCTACATATAAACATATAGAAGATAATAAATAGCTGTCGCAATTCACTCAGTGCGCGGCCCTAAGGCCGACTAGTTATTAATAGTACAGATAAACAAGGTTTGATTGGGTAGATACCAAAGGAAAGAAGTAGGTCCATGACCTTTTTTCTAACTAATTTATTTAATTCGTTTTTACATTTAAGGTAGCTTGCTATGCTGGCATTCGATGTGTGTGACCCTCTTTTCTAATGTTATGGTAGCAAGACATTAACACAAGGAGACCGACGGCTTTACTTGCTCTCCAAAACACGGAGACGGTCAAGTAATTTTAGACTATATCCAAAGTTGAACCGGGGACCCTTGCATTAGTAAGGTTGGTCTCGTTAATATCCAGGCCATGACCATCGTCATTTCGATCATCGTCATGTCGACCACCGGTCGGTGGTGAATTATCTCATTTGTTTGATAAAAAATTTATTCATAGAGATTTTCCATACTGGGGGGGGGGTATATCAACAAATGTTAAGTTAGTTTACATTTGCGCTTAGGTTTTTAGAAGATTATCTTAGGTTCAGTTTAGCTTATGTTAAGTTTAGGTCAGGTTAACCTAACATGACCCAACTTAGACCACGTACAGTTTAGCACTTTTTCGTTCTAAAACTCTTCAAATGCATTTTAACCGTCGCGTGTAAAGCTTTTGAGTAGTTACAAAGGCTTTATTTCGTCCTATTTCAGAAGCTTGCACAGTAAAAATTCTTAAATAAGTGGAGCTAAAGCGTTCGAGCCAAACTTGGGTGCAACAATGCACCATCAATTTTATCACAGCTGATTGGAGGTGTAGGTTTCAAAAACTGCAAATGATTTTGTTACCCAGTTAGAGGTAGAATTAAGACTATTTCTTCCAGTTTCATAGAAACATATTAAAATTAATATTATTAATGATTCATAATATCCTATATAAATTCATGTAAACCATAAGAACAAATAATAGAGAAGATTCACAGCTTCCGTAATTTAATCTAAATTTAAAAGTATTACATGCGAGCACACTCACAACTACCCTAACAATATGTAATTGGATGAGTATTACGATCACCTCGCCATTTTGTCTACCCGTCAACCACATATTTTCTCAAAAATTGTGCACTCAGATATTCGCTCGAAACTAAATTCAAATTCAAAATAATTCAGTTGCATGATTGAATTCTTCGATATGCTATGTGCTGAGGGCGATTTAATCCCGTAACATGCTGTTGAACAATAGTGGTATTTTATAGGAATGGAATTTCTATACACTGCGAATCATTTTGAAAACGCTTAATTTTGTAATGTTCAAAGCTGCTGAATGTTGATCAATTGACCGTCCGTCGTTGTGCACTTCGCTCTATATTTTCAGGAGCGGAAATAGTTCGTGATCATCCGTTACGTTTGCCGTCGTAATCAATGCCGGTAGAAAGCCATTTCCTATTCAATTTAAGAATCGTATCTAGACAATGTTGAAATAAGAACATTAAACCACGTACGAACAAGGCGCTGGGCTAAAGCAACAGACTTGGTTTTCGTGACTCTTCTACCCTACTGTCTATACAATTTTCCGAGGTAATTTTAATACAAAGGTTATTATAACCTTTTCAATAAATAACCTGTTTACTATAGCTAATCTGCCAATGAGAAGAGTAGAATAAATTATGCATTATAGTGATTTATTAAGAGATGTTAGAAAAAATTCCTAAGCCTCCTCTACAACCTGCACCATTTAAATTTTAATTATATAAGTAAACAAATATATTATTGGACTCTGAAAGCTGCAGTACTTTTGTCAAATACCCTGTACTTCTTAGCATAACATTTTCAAATAATATAAAAAATGAAATTTTGTGTTTTAACACTTTCGTAGAGAGAAAAATCGATGGATGTTAATTTAAAAGCTGGTGCACGTGTATATTAATCTTCGAATTTACATCGTAATATGCTGATTTATTGATTCCATTCATCCATTGAAATGAATCGCATGGCATTACAATTCTCATATTTTAATTTCTAAAGTAGTAGTTTAATTTTCAATAAAGCTTTAGAGTTGAGTTTATTGTTTCGTTTTGATACCTAACTTTTTTAATGTAGTATATCGTGTAGACCTTGTGTAGCGTTCCGGATTTTCTAAACGCCAATGGGGACATTTTGTTTATTTAACGTTATGGTATTGATTTAAACAAAAGTTACATAATGTTATCAATTTATTGAAAATAAAAAATTTAATACGTTTTACAAATTGTTGTTAAATAAATTAAATTTATGTCATCAAATATATATTGCGCGTGCACTGATTAGCGTAGCGCTCATAAATTGGCAAAAATAATTAATTAATATTTATTTCTGATAATAAGAAATGTCAAACGTAACCGAACTCTTTTCAAGTTCAAATCCATTTATTTTTAGGTTTTAATCCTTCCAACTTTCAAAGCTTTGCTGAAAACACATTACACGAAATAGTTTAACTTGATATTCAGAATTTTACCTATAGAACTCGAACATTCTTGAACTTGAGCACGAAATTGCAATCTAGCAATACACGAAAGGAAAAGTTAGATAGGTTATTTAT
The DNA here is from genome assembly GCA_932274525.1 of Podabrus alpinus. Taxonomy (NCBI): domain Eukaryota; kingdom Metazoa; phylum Arthropoda; class Insecta; order Coleoptera; family Cantharidae; genus Podabrus; species Podabrus alpinus. The sequence continues at coordinate 64,591,986 of OW026456.1, read as the reverse complement.
TTTGAAAAACTTTTTTACTTTCTAGGTTACACGATAAACAATGGATACCTACTGAAAATTCCGTCAGGATTGTATTTTTATTATTTTTTTAACGATTTTATTAATGCACAAAAAACTGCTTTGAGTGATTTTTTTAGGTTCGAACTTTTGAATCTGATTAATCGAGATTTTAATTTGTGGTTTAACCCGCGACTTAATTAACCCTTTCTCGCGGTTTTAATTATATTAACGTCTTATATTAATATTTAATTGATTACACTTTGGTTATTTTAATTGAACCCCATATTGATTCTCGGTGTATACCTGCTACTAATAGTGAAAGGAGACAACCAAGGGGTTCCTCAGCTGAGAGTAAGAAAACGATATGCAGAATAATAGACATAAGAAACTATGTATATCCCAAATCAGCTTTACTGACGATAAAACGTGAGCATTTTAATAAATTTTATGTGTGAAATTGATTGTAAGATTAATTTATATATCACAATGTAGTTAAAAATTTGCATTTGAATATATAATGCGCAAGAATGGATTAATGAGCAATCAAAATTATGAAACGAAATTGGGCTCGATCAAATGACAGAAAATAGCCTGCCCTCTCATCCAAATGTAACAGTTTTATTTAAATGAAAAGTGGTAAACTTACATCCACCCTTTTTCTTTAAATTTTTGTGCTCTCCCATAAAAATAAACACAAATTAAGTTTTAAGAAAAATGGTGGTTTTAAAGACTACGGATTCGGGGGTGTCGGGGGGGGTTATGGAATCCCCGTCAGCATAATATAATGATCAGGAGGTCAAACATTAAAATTGAACCCGGACCCCTACCTGGTTTTTATTATTCGCTTTCTATTGTTGACTTGAATATTTAATTTGACACTGATGAGTGTTAATATTTTCAAACTAACCCAAGACGTTGCCGCTAGACACTCGCTAAGCAGTTGGTCCCGCTGGAGATTACAGAAATAATTTTACATCCATAATATAAGCGACGGTTGCATAAAAGCCTAAATTTCTTAAATGCTCGCATAATTAGGGCCTTTGTACTAAGAGATATCGATTAAAGGTTGTTTGGATTTAAATTGTTCAGAAAGTAAATAAGGTAACAAAAATACAGATTTTAATTTTGTGCCTTTCTCTTGAAAATGTCACGAACCGCTACTGCTGTGATAGCTTTTCAATTTTAGAAAACCCAACAAAATCAATAAATAATTGCTACACCATTGTGATTGTTATAACAGGGATATTAAATTGCGCTCTGCTTATAATATTATAATCGTTTTGAATATTGCATTCTGTGTACAACCTCGCTGGTTTGGTGTTAGAGCGAGAACTAGGGATCAAAAGGTCTACGAACGAATCCCAGGCCAACCCAGATTTTATCAGATAGAAAGATTAAAATATATCCAACATTTAACACGTTGAATCTTCACATGACTGGGATTATTGAAAGTTATAAATTTTCTCATGTGCATATCGAAATATGCAAACAGCGCTGGGTACTTGAAATAAGGGTTGAAACCCTGCCACTGAGTTTTGGGCGCACGCATATGGGATACATAAATATCTGAAATAAAGCTAGTTTATTCAAGGATTAAACCGCGAATCAAAATCTCAATTAATAAAATATTTGTTTTCCGCTCGAAAGTTAACCGAAGCAGAATAGTCCCTCTACTTTCAAGTTAATCGAGGAAGGTAGATTTTCAGAACGGATTTAATTCTTAAGCATTGATTCTAGATTATGCAGCGATATCAGTGGGATATCGTAGTTTTTATGCCACAAGTGGGAAAAACGTGCAATTCTCGCAATCGTGTGATAATTACACAACGTGGCATTAGCCAGAATTTTATCCATTATGGATAACAATAATATGCGGAAGTAAAAATTTTTTTTGGCAAATATTAATTTAATTTTTAATGTAAAAATATGGCAATCTTTCAGTATTTTTTAGCATAGGCAAATCTAAATTCAGAAGCAATAAAATGCAACCAAAATATCAAGAATTATCCTATAAATAACAGAGTTGTGGGAGACCGATGATAAAATATTTGGGCCTCCCTAAAACGAAAAGGGGATAATTTTTTTAAGTTTTTAATTTTCTTCCGACTACATAATACGGAGTCTATGTTCGTGCAAAACTTCAACTCTCTGGCACGCTATCAGCAACTTTTCGCACTAGTGCGGTAAAGTAACTAAATTTATTTACGTTGGGCGCCATTTCATTGTTCCTGTGTTTCGCTCCAATTATTAATTTAAAATGCCCCGGTTACTTTTATCATTGCAATAATCCATCCATTACTTTTTTCTTTTAATAATAATACTAATGCTTTAATAATAATAATTCCATAATTTAATTTTCATTTTTAACAGTTCAAAAAAAAATTTACGCTATCTGAGTACTGTCAGCGTAAACCATAGTAATGTCAAGTTAAAATCATGTATTGTATTGCATGCCTTCTCTGACTGCTGAATTGTTTTTCTTGTTCTCCAAATCTTAGTGAGTTTCAAATTTTTATGTGGACTAATCTTTCTGTGTCCAAAAATACGTCAATATAACCAATTCGAACCATCCGTTCGTATAAATTCACTTAATAAGAAAATTACCCTTGCTTGATATTAAAAACTATGTCGAATATATATCCAGAATTAAACTTCGATCCCTTGTTACCTTACAAATCGCAAACAAGACACCTTTCGAACAAAATCAAAATGTTGACTAGCTCTAGCCGCGAAGGGGGTGGGTGGATTTAACGAGCAAAAGGGCTTGTGACGAAACGTCGCGATTTGGTGGTCTCGCATCAACGATTGGGCGGTCCACAATCGTGATTTTGGATGTTGTTACTAAAAGGGGAGGTAAATTTACACGCGGATTATTTACATGGGCGCCACGTAAACAAAACCGAGGTTTATTCAAAGGGGGATGCAATATCACCCTTCCAAGCTGGTTTACGTGAACTTGCTGATTCGTCGCGTTGATTCTCACACTGGTAAAATCTCGTTGGATAACCTTACCTTCACAGTAGATAGATTTTACCTCGGTAAAAATAGCTAAACATACATACGGCGATAATAAAACACATAAATAAATAATAAAATAGATATAATGAAAACGGAATAAACAAGGACTTCTTGACAAATAACAACAATTGTACATCAAATTTACAACAACCGTTGTTGGTTTGCAAAAATATTTACATATGACTTCATTACGTAAAACACAATTAATGATTTGTTACATCCAAATATGAATACTGAAATTCTAACAGCTGTTCACAAAAGTGGAACATTTATCTACAAAGAAAAATTCGTAGTCGACGTGGTTGGTTATTGAACCACAAATATTTAATGCAATAAATCCACTTACGTGGGCGTAATAACTTGAAGTGAAACACAAATTCGAATTTTACGTCATTAGCAATAAACAACATCTGACTATCCAACTTGACATCAGCTGTTCGGCAAAACAGCATTAAATATAAAAAAAAAACTAACACACTAAACAAAAGAATACAAGAGAGCGAATTCGACTTTTCACGGTGGAGCTAAAGGCTCCTCTAAATTTGAGGTCAATCGGACCACAAAATACAACAATGCTTAAATATTAAAATAATGCTTACGTAATAGTTAACTGTAGGCTTCTATCTCAGATTCGGCTTCCAAACAGATGTTCCCAGCGTGAGAATATTGATAAATGTCGGCAGGTAGGGTCCCTCCAAAAATAGAGGTGATAAAGATTCGGTAAAACTGGATGCTTCGATGATGTGGGTTCGTTATCTTAAAAATGTGGAACGCTTCACGATTTCCAATCTAACTAGGTACGGCACTGTATTTATTGACAATAATTCGCGTAATCTCGTCACATTAATCGCACAACGAAACAAACTATTAAGTAAATTGACCAAAACTGTTCTACGAAATTTGTTTATGTTTAAACGAAACAATTTAAAATAGTTCAACAAACTTGGCGAAAGCGTCAACGATATCTTTAAGTTAACAACAAGCGGTAGTTCAAATAACATCAACGATATTTAATTTAAACAACGAATCAGTAGTTCAAATAACATCGACGATATATTTAGTTTAACAACAAAATAGTTTAATTAACTCCAGCAGTATAGTTTATTTATGTACCGAAACTGATTTAAAATAGATTTAACGGTATAATTTTATTTAAATACGCAAATGATTTAAAATAATTTTGGACTTACGGAAAATTTCACAAACTTTAAAATTTAATTGCACTTAGCTCGATAATTGTAAGTTAATTTTCGGTGATTGTTAATTTCGCCTTAAAAGCGTATCGATAGCATAACCACCATAGCGATCCGCGGCACTTGGGTGATTCGTGAATCTCTGCCAATTTCATCGAAATGCATGGCTTTTATATTCTAATCCCCGTAAAAATGTATGCAACGAAGTGCATTTAGGGGACTCTAACGTTCTCCTCACACGGTAGAGCGAACTGCTAATTGCCTGTTGTCTTTAAAGATCCTACATGAAACAAAGACAGGATGTGTGTCCTCGCACGAGATTGGACGGGCCTTATGTCACTATAAATCCCGTAAAACTATCTAAAATGCAGAACGTTGCTCGGGACATCTGGTTAGCAGTCCTGTTTTTTTATCGCAGATTTTAATTCTTTATCTACTTTACAAGCCGTGGTTTTATGATTATTTTGTGGTTTTGAAATGAATAGATTTCAACATATTAGCAAGATAAGGCTTGATTTGAACACATTTTATCTCTGCCATGAGATAAAATTTAAAATAATATCGCTAGCAAACAGCACGTGTTCGGACAGCTGTCTGTCTAGGAATATCCTACCTATAAAGCGACATTACGTCGGCACCTTATTTCTCTTGAATAACCCGTAAATTTAACTATGTGGATACAACACTACATTTATTTAATTTGCATTATCAGCGAAATATTTTTACCATAAAATTGTGCTCCGTCAGCACTCTGTTTTACTTAAATGACCCGTAGTTACAATGATGTGTAAATAAACATTATTAAATCTAGATTATGTGCATCGTAGACAAAATATTTGAGCGGGAGAAATTCAACTATGATATTTTCCACCAGCATTTGATCGCATAAATTTTTAATTTAAAAATACTGACGTCATATTAACCACCTAATATTAAAATCTTAAAATGTTATTTTAACGAAAATAATTTACGTTATTTAAATAATACCAAGCTGCAAAAATTTTACTTGCGCGCGAGCGTAAAACCACGTGACACCCTTTTACTTCGGTAATCGATCGGTCGTTAATATCGACCTTTAAACTCGATCTCGCTCTACTGCGGTAGGTCGAAGACTTCCCTCCACGGCGGTCGATCCACGACTGACCTAGCTGGCTTAAAATTTTCGTTTCAGGATCGTTCTAGACGTAAAGACTCAGAAAACCCACCCGGTTGACCATCATCCATTAAAATTGTCACACTTGGTGATATCAACTCTTATAAAATTTTCGCGCATAAGTTTCAAAATTTCACTCATTTACAAATATTTCTAGTTGTCAATAATTAAAGAAGAAATATAATAATAATAAGTCGGCACTCCATTCCTTACGGAATATCGCCACGTCGTTAGACGCTCTTCAATCCGTTTTTCAGGGTGGATTAGGCCCTATTTGCCATCATTTAATTTCTCGATCAATTCACTTGCAGCTCTCTGTGCGCTTTCGCCTCTTCTACGATCCTTCTCCATATCTTCCTATTATGTGCAGTCTCTCTCCAGTTTCTTATCCCCATTACTCTCAACCCACATCAAGTTAGCTCCGCCACTTTCGCACAACCTAAAAAAAATATATAGAGAATTTATTGCTAATTTGTGGCTAATTAGTTTCCACAAACGCGAATTTATCGCTCTTACCGTTCGCGAATTACAGCCGTTTGAGTGGTGGCGGCGCTAGTTTGATATCAAGTCAGTGCTGATACTCAAAACAAAATTTTAATAAACTAAACTTAAATTTTATTAAATAAATTATTAATAATTTATATTATTATAATAATAAATTAATAACAATAAAGTATTTAAAGCAATTAAATAGTATTAGGTATAAAGAATATAATATAATTGATGGATTAATTTTTGTTTTCGCGTCTATCTTTTCTGAATTGGATTTGCAATCATCCAATTTTTTCAGGACATGTCATTTCTACAAGAAATTGCATAATAATGAACTATAAATATTGTCTTATAATTTTTGTTAAATGCGATGGTGCTTGGAAATGCACCACCGGTGAGGAGTCGTTATTCATAAATGAATATTTTATTTTTTTTTGAATTTTGTCTAATTCGATTGGGAGGGGGTTAGTTGCCTATCTTGTATAATAAATCCGAGAGTAAATGAATAAAATCCTTGTTGCAGCTTTTCCAAAATAAAAGTAAAAATTATAAATGTGGGTTTTAATAATTGAAATATTAATAATATAAAGAAATACAATAAAATAAGTAAAAATTACAAATGTGGGTTTTAATAATACAAGTATTACAAGGAATATAATATAATTGATGGATTCACTCTTGCTTTAAAATTAACTTTTTCCGAATTGTCTTTACAATCGTCTAATTTGATCCAAGTTTTCTCATTCCTGCAGCAAATGGCACAGTAGTGGCCAATAAAATTTTTTTTGTTGATGCGATAAATACGATTGCGATTCAAAATGAACTATACTGCTCTCAGTTTGTACTCTGTATTCATAAACGAATATTTTATTGTTTTAGGAATTTTGTTCAGCTCAATGGTTGGGGGTTCCGCAGGGTTATTAGTCGTGTACAATGCAAAAGCAACAGTCACCTAAAATTGTAAAATTAATGTTAAACAGCCGATTATTTCTTGTAAATTAAGTTCAAAGTTATCTGAGTAAGTGTGAATATCTGTTGGTGCCTTTTAGTCATAGAGTGAAGTACAATAATTGAAAATAAATTTTTATGGGTATCTCAGACCCCAGTGTGCCATATTCACGTATATTTTTAAAAGTCAACATTAAATTTGTTTAGTGTAATATTATCTTTAATTATTGCCAAATAATTACTGATTTATATCAAAGGGAGTTTTAGAAATACGACTTCTTTAAAAAAAAATGTAATTTTGATAAATTTTTAAATTTGACGATACTCAAATGATGTATTTTCAGGTTTCCTAATAAATCAGTCACAAATCCTAAACAATTCGTCGTAAATATGTAGAATAAAACAAATAAACTCCAAGTTAGTCGTTCCTAATGTTTTTTAGCTTTATTTATGGTCAATAGGTCAATAATTATTATTGGTGATTTATAACAATAAAATTTTTGAAACATGATTTCTTTAGAATTTTGAATTCAATTTTGAAAAGCTTGGCTAAGGGTAGTCAGCACATTTTTTAGCACACAAAAATTTTTTTTTGTTAAATGTATTCCTTCTCCATAACCATGTCAATAGACAATTAATTTAATAAGCTTAATTTTTTCATATTAAAATGTTGAGAATTATTTCATAAAATTTATCTCATTATTATTTAAGTTTCTAATAATAATTTGACAAAAATGGACAAGAATTACTATAATATAATATCGACACTTGATATGAATAACATTGTAACTCTATTTTGCTTATTTTACAGGAGAGCATTTTAAAGATTTTTTGCTACATATTAATTTGCAGTTACAATGATTTTATTTTGTTAAATTACAGTATTTTTAATTGAGATAAGACGACGATTCGTAAACCAAATAAAAGTTTGTTCTTTGGGGAAGCCGTTTACAGCATAGTTGGATAACAATGTAACTTGAGTTACTAGTTGTAACTTGAGTTACAATGTTATTCATATCAGGTGTCCATATATCCTACCAGTAGTAGTTGTATTGTTGAAGAGTATTAAAAAATTCTTTTTGTTTAAATTGGTTGTTTACTTATAAATATTATAAAAGAATGGTGGGGTCTCTAAGACCCCAGTGTGCCGGACACGTTACAAAAATTAAGTGTGCTGTTTGAGGGTTAATAGCGACTAGTATTAAGAAGTGTGTAAAATTGATTGGGGAGGAGGCATTTATGAACCCAACTGTTAAAAGTATAAGACGTGTTTTTATATTAAAATATTTAGTAATTAAATAAAAGACTTTAACATATGAATTAACATAATGAATTATATTAAGTAGGGCTTTTATGGGCGACCATCATAGTACCCAATGTCAATTTATAAAAACACGGTTAAAATAAAATATTCCTTAAAGTATTCACATAAAAATTTTGGAATTTTACTTTTTTAGGAATATGTTACAAAAGCCAGAACTATTTATTCAATGATAATTAGTATTTGTAACAGAAGAGGTTTAAAATGATTTGATTACGGGCAATAATCCAAGTAATAATGTAAAAAAATTAAACTTTTTTCAATAATTACTCATCAATAGATGGTGCGGATCATCAAAATTCAAAGCTAAAGAATGACGGCTAAATAGCCAATAGAACGTCTATTAAGGATAATATACTTTTTTCTGTTTTCAGTAAGTTTTTGAGTGGCGACGGCGCTGGCTTGAAATTAAGCTAGCGCCGCCACCACTCAAACGGCTGTAATTCGCGAACGGTAAGAGCGATAAATTCGAGTTTGTGGCAACTAATTAGCCACAAATTAACCACAAATTCCCATATACTCGTACTTGTTTTTTGTTTTCAGTAAGTTTTTGAGTGGTGGCGGCGCTAGCTTGATATCAAGCCAGCGCCGCCACCACTCAAATGGCTGTAATTCGAGAACGGTAAGAGCGATAAATTCGCGTTTGTGGCAACTAATTAGCCACAAATTAGCCACAAATTAGCCACAAATTCTCTATATATTTTTTTTAGGTTGTGCGAAAGTGGCGGCGCTAACTTGATGTAGCGCCCCAGCATAGGCGTATGTAAATTTTAAAAAAATATAATTTTATAAATAATATTAAAGAAACCGACAATATTATTATATGTTGGTATTTTTTTTTGATAATTGTGACGGTGTCGATACTTTTATGATGAAAATTATTGGTTTTGAAATTATTATTTATAAATTTGTTTTAGCAGAAAAGTTTTTTTATTATACGTAAAAGTTATGTTGGCGAGATATACTCGTTGAACACATTTTTTGACAATATAAATTCGATGAAATTTGTGAAAGTTAAGTTGAAATAAAATTTTTAATTAAAAAGTGATTTTATTGAAGTTGAATTTATAAGGAAATTTAAATTAAAATAAATTGAACAAAACAAACACTTCAATATACTCGTAGTATAATAATGGTTCTATAATAAGTTATATTATATTGAGTCATAACTATTGCCATGTGCTACTGTTCATGACACTTAATTAGATGCGCCGGCTAGCAAATGAGACTGTCAGGGTCAAAGGTGGATCCATGGAATTAATTGAAACACTCAATACGTCACCTTAATTTTGATCTTTCTTATAAAGATTATTTTAATAATGGAACGTTGTATCTGTTTCTTCGTTGATCTATTACTACTATTAATATGAAATGAAAAGCAAACGTTATCAAAACGAAAAATAATGGACTTTATTCAACATGATAAATATTGTAAACAAAATATTGGTTTTCTCATATTCAAACAAATTAAATTTTACAATGTGAAATATTTGTATCAAAATCCCCCAAATGTTTATGCGCGCCCGAAATTTTAAAAGAAGACGATTTGTCTATTATCAAAGAGTAAATGCGTCACTAAACAAAAACTCTTACCGAAATATTATGTCTTTACGAAGTTTTTCAATGCGTTCGGTATCGTGTGGAGCATAGGAGCGTGCAGATTATCGTTGGCAAACAGCTTCCGGTTTTGCACCAAACAAAAACAGGTAGGAACGACCAATGAACAAGTATCCTCTTCGGAATCGTGCAACCAATGACAGATTAGAAATTCGCTTGATTTCCTCCAATAAATTCTATTCTCATATCCATAAAATATAACCATCAAAAAATATTTCCAAAAACTTATTTTTAAAAACTTATTTCCAATAACTTATCCAAGAAAATTAATATCCAAAACTTTTTCAAAAACGTATTTCCAATAACTTAATTCCAAGAAAATTAACATCCAAAATTTTATTCAAACTTATTTTCAAAAATACTCATGACCCGTCTTAACACTTTGACGGCTCCCTTCCGAGTCCTTCGCTCCGTTCTCCTTATCCAAAAACTTCACTAAATTCCCCACTCGCGCACTCGCAAATTTCAAAATCGTCACTTCTTTTATTTACAAAATCCTACATTAACAAATAAACAAAATTAAATCTAATTTGTTTCTTATATTTTTATTGAACCAAACAACCAACAATATTTTGTCTTTTACAACTTTATTCCATCTTTCAGATTTTAATAGCGTTTGCATCTTTATGGTTTCTGACGCAAAGCAGTTAATCAATCTTTTGATCAAAGAAAACTCAGATACAACTAAGTAATTACCTATTATGGTCTAATATTGAGTTAATAAAATTCATGAGTGTTTCAATTATCGACTCAATTACGTCATATCACCCACCCTTGATGAGCGGAACACGACACTATATTGAGTTATATAGCAAAAAAGCGGTATTATTCAAATATAATTATATAGTGCAAATTGTAGGCGCGAGGCCATAGGCCGAGTCGTATAACCTTTACAGATAATAATTGACTAGTAAATGCAAGATCCGAGCAATATGCGTATGTATTTGTTTAGTTTTGCGATCATGAAATGATCAATATATAGGCCAATCGACAAGGCGTTCTGATGAGCTATTGTGGAAATAATAAGGGTTAAACTGGACAATAAAATTTTATCTTGATTTGCACCTCAAAAAAGCATATTACATTTTCATAGTCTAGGGACACCGGATTCGATCATTATATTGAAAAACCACGCAAAAATGGACATATTTTATAAATCATATTTTTATGTCTATTTATTAATATCTCAATGTCGGTTCACCTAAAAATGAATCAACCTAAAAATGAATTTCCCTAACAACTTTCAATTTCAAATATTATTTAAGTTCGCAAAAATTTGGGTTGAGTGGAAGAGCAGGCGGCCTTCGCTATGAGGGTCACTCTGAACTCCGCCCTTTCCTCATGTGATAGCGGTGCCTTAACCAAATGCAAATCATGTCCTTCGGTTTCATTATCCTTAATGTATTTTTTTTTCTTTCATAATGTATAGGTGATGCTGAAGTATTGTTTTGTAAAATTTTATATATATTTAAAAATGTGTTATGCTGAACCGTTGTTCTATGAGGAATAAAGTCTATTATTATTATTATTATTATTAAATTAATTTTTTTAGAAAAATAACGGCAGTTACCCCCCTCTGGATTTGTGCATGTAGTAAATCCTTTAACCCTCCAGTACTAACAGTCGGTCTTACAGACCGACGACTTCTATTCTTAACTGTAAATTTAAAACAATAACAGCTAAGGGATGGGGGTTGTCAGTACCTTCAAATCAACTAGTTTAGGACGTTTCGTGACATCCGGCAAGTGAAAGTGTATTTTGAATGGGTCCCACAGACCGACGTTAGTAATCTTGTTATAAATATAAAAACATGTTAGTACTGGAGAGTTAAGATTTATCTGAGAAAATCGGCAAATTCGTGATTTTACTACCTCATTGCAATACCTGGTTCACCATCTCATCGCAATAACAAACCCTATCCTTAATTTTATGAAAGAAATTCCAATTCTCAGAAGTTAAAATAATGTAAAAAAAATTGAAATCATTTAAAATTTATCGTATTTTATATAAAATGTAACTGTAAAATGATTTATCAAATCATCCAGTCAAATGTACATTGCAAATAATTATTAAGTTTTTAATCAAATCAATTTTTAATCAAACCAAATTTCCAAAAATGGGAGCTTCTATGGTTGAATACTCGTTACATCCCTCTCTTTGTACATCATTCTTTTCGTACCATTAATTCGACTCCATGTGGAAAACGAGTTGTCCACTCCTTCAATTATCGTCCAAAATGAATCCAATCCAAATTTTAACTTTTTTTGTAAATAAATTTTTTTAATTCGTACTTTTTCTTGCCGTTTCTCGGTTTTGCAATTTTAGATCTTGTAGTATGTACTACTTTTATATCTGCACACAGATTAATTATGCATAGTTAATTCAAGCTTCTTTTGTGATTCATTACATTTTTGCTCAATGAGTTTTTGTTTATTTTTGTTTATTCTCATCAAAATTCTGATTCGTCTCTTGTTTATTTTGTCTATTTTTTATTCAGTTTTTTTATTCTCGTTTATTATTTTTTCTCGTATACTTTTATCCATCTTTTGGTTATTTCCGTAAAACTTTTTATTCATATCTTGATTATATTCGTCAAATTTTTTGTCCATTTTTTGATTAAAGTTTTCCACAGCCTCAATAATCAGATTCCAATCCATTTTTCCTATTCCTTTTTCTCATGGTTAACTGTTAACCAATCGAGCTTTACGTGACATGATTTTTTTAAGTTGGAGTAAGTTTTCATTTTCGTTTTTTTTAAATACGGCCTTACATTTCAGTGTCAAATGATATGAATATTTTTTAATAAAGTAAATTTAATTTTTATGTCCATCAATTTTAAATTTTTATAAGATTCCTTAAATTTTCCAAAAATATTACTGCAAATTCGTGTGGTTTCCTTGTAACCATCTGTTTATTTTACGTCCGTTACACAGTGTTTCATAAATACAAAATTTTCTTTCTTAATGCTGAACGTATTCCCCCAACTTATAATTTAAACGCTTTTAAAATGTTGTCCTCTATTTTACACTTTTACACAATTTCTCAAATATGTATTCTTAAAACAAACTCAAAAATGTAAAATTTTGCGTGCATACCTCATTAAGGCTTAAAACACACTTTTTCATAAACTTTTCTAGCGTGATTGCCCCGTCCAGGATCATTCACACACTGGCTTACAATTCGACTCTGCTCTCTCATTTTTACCGTGAAAACATAGTGCCAACCTAAACATTAATTTCTCTAACAACTTTCAAATATCATTTAAATTTGTACAAATTAATTGTTAAGCCATTGTAGTAAAATACGCTTATAGTATACAATTGAAGGGCCTAGTGGAAAAAGTAGTTAAGTCACTTTTTTTCAATTTTGAGCACATTTTCACATTGCGGCATTTATTCTCTACAAATTAGTATAAAAATCAACAAATTGAAAAAAAGTGACTTAACTACTTTTTCCACTAGGCCCTTCAATTGTTGGTAATGAAAATTTATATTTATGGAATTCAAATAGATTTGTCTACAAAGGTGATACTTGCAATTGCGTTCTTTATTTATTTAATTTACAAACCTTGAGTAGTCTTGATTGCCAAATAATTGGAGACGAACGGAATTTGATTTACTAATAAATTCAAAATAAACACCAATGAAATTTTAAATACAAAATTTAGATATTTGCGATTCGCGGAATCGCTTTGATAACAATATCGATCTTTATTTTAGACCAACCGAAGACTAACTCATCAATTGAAGTTGACTTTACTCAAGCTAGAAAAACTTCCCCTCCTTTTTGGATTTGAAAATGACTCTTAAAAAGAATTCATTCTGAATCCAGCAAAAAAGGTAGTCATTGACTTTTTTAGCCGGACGCGCGTGGTATTCAAATCTACTTCCAATTGCAAATGTTACATTTAATACTCGTTTGATGCAAGTCTGTGACCTTGTTATATACAGGGTGCTACAATATGTTTGAACGCTGCTACGATTATATGGTTCCGACATTGAAGCTGTAATTTGGAGAAAGGTCAGTAAGGCAAAACGGTTCTCCCTCTCCACGAATTACTGAAAAATACGGTTAAGTATTTAACTTCTAGTAGTAAAGAATTTAAAAACAGGTTCAGAAGCTCCAACACTGTAGAGTGACTTCATCGTTTTCCTACTTTAAACATACCACTCGTGAAACAAAAACTTTTCAGTTATTAATCATGACTTGAACTTGTTAGAAAAAGACGTCTGAATTTGTTGACGTTTTCTCATCTTGTGTGATAAATAAAGACCACAAATTTTGTCGCCATATTAGAAAATCACGTAAAAATAGGATATATAAAATGTAATAGATAATATTTTTATAAATATCTCGATTAGGGTTCAATTTAGAGTAAAATTCCAAGTAACTTAAAATAAAGTAAACAATAATCTCTATAGAAAACATTCTCAACTTTTTCTTGTTAATCCGTCGGTTGTAAAGTTACTCTGCTACTCTCCAAAGTCTTCACGATCCAATTTTTGAAGTGGATCAATCCTCTTCATTTTCTTTTACTTTCAACTGTACACCAATGTACACCGGAGGGCCGCGCTAAATTATTCCGTTAAGTTCGGGATTTGATAATTACTAATGTCAATGTCTTGTTAGATAATTTTGTACTTTCATTTATAAAAAATATTTTGCCTTCATTATTCATGACTTCAGTATTATTTGGTTTTTTAAATATTATGGTTACTTGATAAGTATACAGGAGGACGAAGCAACGTTGTCGTAATTTATATTTAAACAATTTATTGCATGTAACTTACAATAAATAATAAAAGTAAATATAAAATTTAAATATTGTCAATAAATTAAAACTCAATATTATATAATATGTATAAATTGCTTCAATGATCTAAAGACATGCAAATAAAATAATTTGGAAGCTAAATATCAAGTAATAAAATTAATAACTAAAGAATGGAAAATGTATACCGCGCACTGTGATGGCTGATGGCTATAACTCTGCAACCGATCAATTAACAAACACAACACAAAAGATCTTTTCTGTCGAGAATTTATTTAGCTTTATTTTCAGTCATTTAATATTTAGCTCTAACGTGAACCCAAATCGAGATATTGAGAAATATTTATAAAAGTATCAATTTCCGTGTGGTTTTTCCGATATGGCAGCTAAACCCAGGGTCATTAGACCGTAAAAATGAGTAAATCTTTTTATAGGTCTGAATGAAAATAATATAATTTATTCTGACTTTTCCATGTGTTTACAAATTTAAGTTTCAGTTAAATCCGTTTGATTTTTACAAAATTGCAGATATCCCTAATCGCCTCGGGTAGCGCAATGTCGATGTCTCGTGAACAAAAGTTGACTACGCTTTAAGAAAACATGATTATTTGTTTTAAAGCAAATACTGGTTTTTTCAACTTATAATTAAATAAAAAAAATATTTAATTAAAACCGGTAATTAATTTCAGTTGGGAATTTTAGAAAAAAATAATTACTTTCATAATTAAAGAAAATCAATTTGTTATTGTACGAATAATTATTATACGTAAAAAAGAGTGATTTACAAAATATCTTTAACAATATTAAAATTAAACGGAGTGCTCTTTAGTAATCGTTATGCATTGACATGGAAGTTGTGAAAAATGCGATGACAGTTTTATAGGATAATAAAAATGGTTCAACACTTTCACCTCATTGCATTCTGTAAATGTACGTTTCAGGAAGATATATATTTTAAGAATTCGTTTGTAGCCACACTTTCACTTCTGCCCTGAGGTGGCCCGTTAGGCTACAAATGGTATTTACATGATTGGATGTAAAAAACCGTTTGAACCTCAAACGAGATCTCAACTGCCTGCTCCTCTCCGGGAATAAGATTCCGCGAATTTGAATTATCTCGAAAAAATTGACTTACAATCATCATGTCTTATCGTTTATTCTAATAAACAAATTTGAATTACTGATATTCTCAAATAAGGTTCACTGAAGTAAAAATAAAAACTAACGAAGTCGTGAATCGAAACGTTCGGTGTAACTTCCGAGAAAAAATGTCAAGGGACAGAATGGACCTTAAGAATTTTGCATGTTTCAATATAAAATTATGACATTAACATAATTTAATATTTACAATAATTCCAAAACGGAACCACTTAAGTTTCATATGTGCTCAACCACATTTCAGATTAGATGTTCTTACTATTAAAACCCAAATTGCAAATTATGTGCTAAATCCTAATTTACCCTCGCGTTGAACATTATAGAGCAGAGTTCCTTTAAATTGCGGTTGAATACGAAATTCCTAAATCAAAACAGAAAATGAAAGCTGAATATTTATAATACCTTACAGGTATATTTCTGCTCTCATTAGGGTTAAACGCCAAGCAGTAAATACCTTGTGATAGTTCAACACAAATTTGACCCCATTTCATTTTAATTGTTTGAAAGGTTTAGCAATGTTGAATTATTAAAGAATTTCGACAGCGAAAGTTCAGTTTTGACAAAAAACAATAATAAAATTTAATTACATTTCCTGTTTTCTTTGTACTAATCAAATTTTCTTTTACATGCCTAATTATCCTCCAACAAATTTAGTTCTAAAATGTATTGTTATGCACAGCGTTTTATATACTTTTTCGGGGTGGTTTGTATAAATATTTGAAGGGTTACGTTCAACTTCTAACAACGTGTTAATCCCCTATGGATTTCACTTTTACTTTATTACAACGTTATTGTTATCCAAAGTGGAAAAATGGTACTAATTAATTTGTCGAATATCAGAAGTGGGATTGTACGAAAAAATTTCAGTTTTTTTTCCCTAACCAATTTCTCATTACCGAACTTTTTTAATAATTAAAATTTTAAATATATGACGCAATAAATAACGAAGTAACATTATTAACGCTAAATTTAAATTTATGGAAGAACACACTGAAGTTATATACACAATTATAAAATCATTTCATTAATAATACCAAAGTTTTGGAAACTTAAACTCCTTGTCAAATAAAGTTAAAACGGTAGTTTCGAAATCCCACGACTTTAAGGAATATTAAAGTCAGTTGTTGTCTCTTACTCCCACATAAATCATTAATAAAAATTAATTACACTAGATGGCAAAGAAAAACTTTTTAATTGCCAAAGAAGTTTCACAATAAAAAATTTCCGGTATTATTTTTCCGACGTCTTCATTATCTACTACGAAATTAATTTTCACCTACGTAGGTAGATGTTAATTTTAATTATATTATAATGCTCGTTCGAGTATTATGATTGTGAGGTTATGTTCCTTAATATTTAAGGTTAGGTTTCAAAAGTAGTATAAACAAATGATGTTACCGACAAGCGCAGTTAAAATTATGAATAGTAGAACTGGAAGATAATCTATACAGTAAAACAAATGTTTGGTATATACCTCCATAATATTATGCAAAGGAATTAAACAAAAACTTTACTGTTTTAGTTTTAAATGGAGCTTAATTATTTTGCTTTCATTCTAATTACTCGTCAAACTACTTTGAAGTTAACGCATTTTATATTTATTCAAATGGAGTAATCTATTATGTAACATCTTTGAATAGCTTTGAGTTGTAATTTCTGTCAATGAAAGCAACAAAGTACACGTTTCCTCTAGACCATTTTGAATATTTTAAAGAATAAAAAATAATTAGGCTTTACATTAATTAAATTCGCATAACATTATTTAATTCCCTTTTAACATTCCTCGACGTCATTTATGCACAAAAGACCAAATTTCATTAAGTTAATGTTTATTATATTATGAAGAGAAGGGATTGTAGCTCTTCATCATTTTAAGCACGCCAAACATGTCCAATCAGCCAATTCAACAGCTTGTATCTCTTGCATTGTTTATTGCTGAATCGTCCGTTGTTTTGGAATCAATACAACACCCAATTAAAATTAATTAGGCATTTGCGTTTCTCACTATTATTAGCATTATCTGATTTCAGACCTTTTAATAAACACTGCATGATTGTTAACTATACGATATAGTACATTTGAGAACATGGTTAAGTTGCTGTTTTGTTATTTAAAATTTAGAAAAATATCGAAGAATATTTTTTTGAAATATTTATCAACATTTACAAGGTTGTTCGATTGCAGAAGGAACTAAAAATGAAGACCGGACATTCAAGGAACTTCGTAATTCCCCCTAACCTTTTCAGGTGCCTAAAGGTGGCCGTTAGGCCGCCTATGCCAGTTTTTGTTATAATATAAAAGAGTTCGTATTATTCAAGAGGTTTACATTGCGGCGACAAAAATTTAAAAACGCCATTAATTTCACAGTAATTTGTTATAATAATTTACATTTAAATGTTTCATTAAAGTGCTAATGTATAAATGAAATTATTTCTTTGTTACAGCATGTAGAAATACATAAAACTGAATGTTGGGCAAAATTAATGCGACAAAACTTTAGGGACATCCTCAATTTATTTAATTTAGCCGCTTAAATAAAGGGATTAGAGCTATACAAACTAAAAGAACAACATTATACAGGACGTTTCTGAAATATTTAACCCAAGTGTGCTATGACGTGTCCGGAAATGCGACGCTTGCAAGTTATGGGTACTTCCAAACATGGATAGGGTTAATGAGTGAGGTTAATTCTCAACATACTTAACCTAATCGAAATGATAGTCTGATTAGAAATAGCCGGACTTCAATGTACAACTAATGTAGTGATGAAATTATATTGAAAGCAGGTAAACGTTAATCCTTTCAGTAAAGGTTTTGTTAGCCAAAGGGAAATTCGGTCACTTTTGCAGGGATTTCCATCTGTAAAACCGTCCAAAATAAAAAGGGGCAGTTTTGAGAAAGCGCAAAAAATTAATCACGCATTTTCTCTCTAAAATTAATGAATGTATATGTTTTGTGTCAATTCTATTCCACAGTTGTTGAAAAGTTGCTAACACATTTGCTGTGAAATGCTGGTGATATTACAAGGTTAAAAGGCCGTAACTGAATATTACAAACTAAGAAGGACGTATTTACTTTGCATGTTGCAGTACGGCCTTTTAACTCTGAAAACTATGATTTTTTGGGGTTGAATTATTCATATTGTTTTAATTTTAAAATTGATTTAATTGATTTTGATTTTTAATTGATTTCAAATTTATTTTTGTATTATATCTATTACTTGCTATTACATACCTACGTATACAGATGCAGTTTCTTACGCAGATTTGAAAAATATTAAAAACTCAATTTTATAAAATTTGTCTTTTCGTGCTTTTCACTTTGGACGGAAGTATAAGCCTTTGATGAAATACAATAAGATCGAAACATGTATTTATTTGAATATAAGATTTATGTTTATTTATAAGATCAAAATCAAAAACCACAAAATCCACATCTTTACAATTTTCTGGTATCCTTCACTTGCGTTTCTTCCCTTTTTTATTACTTTTATTATCTTGTTCGTCGAGTTCTTTTTCCAAGTTTCGCATTTGTTCTTCCATAGCTGCATCGTATCTGGTCCATTCAGTCCGCTCAATTTTTGGAATTTCAGTTTCTGGCACCGTATCTACTTTAGTTGGTGTCTCTTTATTTCTAAGCTTTTCAAGCTTCTCAAGATGTTTTGTCACCCTTCTATCAAGTTTTCGAACAAATATGACCAACTCCCTGATTTCTTCTGTTCTCTTAGCGGTTTCTTGCGGTGATTGAGGGTTTTTCGCTGCGTTGTATTGCAACCAATAGATATAAAATGGTTTAACGACAGTTTCGTAATCACTTGACGATTTACCAAAAGTAGGAGTGGTGGTGCTCTGTACACCCTCTTCAGAAAGAATTTTAAAAACTTGTCTGTAAACTGAGTAAAACCCATCGTCCCTATCAGAAAAGCCCCTAAATGACGAGGTATTATAATAATAACTCAAATCCATTCTATGGAAGTAATAATACTTATTTACCCTTTTTCCATCCTTACCAACATTATACTTCCGATCATCTTGGTATTGTCGAAAATCTCCACAGTTTTTTGAACTTTCAGCCTTAAACTCATCATAAATTTGTTTTTCTTTAGGGTCGCTCAAAATATCGTACGCCTGCTTAATCGCTCTAAATTTTTCTGTGGCAGCAACTACATTATCTAGATTCTTATCAGGGTGGTACTTTAAAGCCAATTCTTTAAATTTTCTTTTTATTTGTGCTTCGTCCGCATTTCGGGGTACTTCGAGCGTTTTATAATAACATTTCACATTCTTTTTTGGAGCCATTTTTGTTTTTATAATTAGTTTTAAAAATTTAGGTCTTATATAGAATTTTTGTAACATTTGGTAATGAGGATAATCGGATTAAGATGATCTTTTCCCGATTTTAACTTTGTTTAGTTTGCGTTAATGGTCAAGTTTACCCGAAATAATTTTAATTCTAATGTGTTAATTTGTCACTTGGAGTTCAACGCCGCAAGGCTAACCCGAATTTGTCACTTGGGCTGAAAAAGAATGTGGTTTGAAAATCGCAAGTTTCAGTTGATTTTTAGTTTACTCTATATCTTGAAACTGTGAAATTAAACTTTAATGAAGAATTCCAACTTTGATATTAAAGTGCATAGTTGATCACAAGTAAATAAACGCGAGTTGAATTATAAATTCTCTGTAACAAAATTTGTTTAAATAAATTTCTTAATCTCTGTGAACGGACGAACTGGCACCACAGTGCGGAAAACTAACAAATTCGAAGTGCAGTTATTTATCTAACAGCTCCATAGATGATTTTTTTAAATTTTTGAATTCTAGTTAGAGGTAATAATATTTACTTTACAGTGAAGTCGAAACAAAATTATTTTTTTGAATTACGATGGAATGCCTCCGCCTCCTCTGGATTGAAAAAATTAACAATATAAAAAACAAGGTTTGTCGAAGGCTTTCCAGCTTATACAGTGAGTAAAGTTTCTACACTAAAATCAATTTTCTTTGAATATTTTTGAAAAATTGAAAAAATGGGTTTTTAATTCGTCATATTAAGGAAAGACAGCACAAGAAATTGAGTACCATTTTAAGGAACCGAATTAATCACAAAATAAAGTACCGGGTATAATAAAAGAAATGAATATGGACCGGCGCGGCAGATATATAACCGACCAAAAACGTGAAAACCACAAAAAACTACAGAAAGAGAATAAAAATATCATCCGTGAAGCAAAAACAATTTTCGTTTAACAGCACCTGAGATCACTCGGAGAAACTTCGCGAGATTGCAAAGAGCTAGAAGTTTTGACAACAAAACTTTGGGTTTGGTTTTGGTAATGACATTTAAACTAGGAGGAAGAGAGTGACCCATAATTCTCTGAAGAGATGGATGAAAATTAAATTTGTTTTTTTACGATAATACAAGGTATGTTGGATATTTTGCAGACAAGAAACATGACATCAAATATATTAAGTTCCCATTACAAAGCATGGTGGCGGAAATGTAATGGTGTGGGCTGCATTTTCTGTGATGGTGTTGGATCTTGACACAAAATTGATGGTATTATGGATCGGTACATGTATTACATCGGTACAAAATCAAAATCTGAATCTGACAGAGCCTCTGAAAGAAGAGCTCGAACAACATGAAGGAAATGAAATATACCGAAACCTAAGCAGTTGTAAGAAAGTTTACAGAAAGAAGGAAACAAAATATCAATAGAGCGTTTGATAAGTTGAGTATTAAATGTTTTCACCTTAATTTTTTTATTACATTTCTCCATTTCTTGGTTTTGCTGAAGTGTTTTTTATAATTACTTCTTACAAGTAGGGAAATATCTCAAGATAATATTTTAATAAATTCTTTATTAAATTCTTAATTGCAAAGGAAGCAAGAAATATAAACGAGATATGTTGGAATTTGTAAAAGTCCTTACACAAAACTGTTTTTAATTTACTTTTAGTCTTTATTGTACATATTTACATCTACTAAAGTTAGAAGATATAACATCTCCATCGTAACAAAACATCAGACGTAATCTATATATGTACATATCGCGATATTCCAATTTTGGAAGCTCCGTTCTCATACGAAAAAAAACCTTTTAAGGTTTTAATTTATTTTAAGCTTTTTTGCTTATTTTTAGTTTTTAAAATATTTCTTTAATTTCACAGCGAAATTCTTATTTTGGACACTCCTCTCCCCAACCAAGCGTGAAGTAATGGCCTTGATTACATTTTATAATTGTTTATTAATAATATCTACTATAACAGATTAATCTGGCTTCCTCATTTATTTTTAGAGGTGAGCTTAAATGGTGCCTTAAATTCGGAAGGAAGTTTACAGTTTTTTACCACCTACCCAAATTGGATTTCGGCATTGGAAGTTTCTGTGACCAGTCGCAAACGTTTATCCAAAATTACCAAACAGTCGTCGAATTAAAAAGATCATAAATCACTGTTAACCACAGCAGTGGCTTGGTGTAATTGCTGATTGAGTTACAGCGTGGAAATTCTGGGTTTCAATTGCGGAACCAACAAAATTTCTTAGTGAGGTTCTCCGGTAAACATAAAAATTACAAGTCTGGTCAATTGACAGAACGTTAAGATCAAAAGAAAAGATATAAATCAATATTACAGCTATCTTTTAATCACATCTCATGCCAATTCAGTGTCATCAATGAGTCGAGAAGGGGGGGGATTAAATTTGAGACTACATTACTCCGCCCTTAGCTCAGTGCTTCTAAATGTGAATGGGTGTAGATATCAATCCTTTAAAACATTTTTTAAAGCCTATGGTTATTAACCCATAACTTCCGTAAGGAATCAAAATTGAAATAATTTGACCCTACTTTTGCAGTCATTTAAAGGCAAAAACAAATGAGAAACAACTCGGGGTGATACAGAAAGGGAAACCAATATGATGCAATGTTTCAATTATGGGCTGATCGATTCGAAAATACATCCTCTACAAAATGAAAATTTATAATCAAAATATTAAAGTTTGTTGACGATTTATACCTGGATCTGGACATGTACTTTCTAAAGTTTAGCTGATTTGTCTAATTCACTGAGCTGCTGAAATGGAATTTCTTCACCAGATAGTCTGTTTCTAAAATGTGTAATATTCAGAAGCAGAATTATGAAGTATTTCATTTGGTCAAAGTAACGAATAACAAATTAAGTAAAATAAATTTGTGAATTAGGTAGACCCATACTCGTATTATAAAATCAAGTGATAGTAGCGTGTAAAGCCCGCTGTCGTCGGGGAGGGGGTTTTAGTCAGTTAGAATCTGACACTACCATCCCTGATGGGGTGGTGCCTATGAAGGTTTCCCCCTTCCCTGCAGAAAAAAAAAAGTGATAGTAGCGTTAAATAATAGTGAATTGATGGAACTCCAATAAGAAGGGAATGTGCATTAAAAATCTGTATAGGAAGAAATGTTGAATTTTGAAAGTTTGGAGGTTTGCGAATTACGCCTGCTCGACAGTATTGGAAGGGAGAATATAAGATTGGGCTAACAAGAGCGAAGAACGAGGACTCTCTCCGTGTCCATCAATGAGTGAGGTCAATGAGTGTCCATAATTTTGTTAATTGGACTCTACCCGCGTTAGTAAATGGGAGAGGACGTAATTTTTGTTAATTGGATTCTGACCGCGTCCGTAGACAAGTAAGGACGTATTTTTTGTTAATTGGATTTCGAACGAACTTAAATTATGAGCACCGCTGATGTGCGAGTTTTTGTTGGTTAGAAAATCCCTGAAGAAACGGATTATTAGTATAAATCAAGAACTAATTAAGTGGTTACCTGCGATTATATTATATAAAAATTTGGAAGACAAATCGTTAACTATTTATGGTTGATTATTTTCTGGAGGTCGAATTACAATTGGGTCCACAACACGGATGCGAACCTTGGTGACCGACTGCACACAAAAGTACAGCCACTACTACGATGGAAAAGTGATTATTTTTTTATGGGAAGGCTGATAAAAATTTACGCGCGATATATAAAAAGCGATCGTAGACAATTTCTTATTTTAACTAGTGCGATATTCTTGGTGGTTTTTAATTAGGTTAGGAATTTACTATGGTTTATGTACACTTAATTTGTTGAATATTATATACAGAATTCATAATTCTGTTTTGCTTAAAATTTTGTATAAGAATAAAAAACATTTGGTGGATGGAGAAATTCTATTTGATTTAATTATTATAACTTTCCACAGCATTGCAGAGTACAAGTAGGTTCCAGGTATACGCTATTCACGTTTCTTTTTATTGAAATCATTTACGAATTAACTACATCAGTACAGTGTGTTTTCGAAATTTACCTGAACCCATTTTTATGCCCATTTAGAGTCTCATGGCTGAGTTAGTCGGGGAGGAAAAAGTGCCGTTATATTTTTCCCGCGATATAAATCAAAATTATAATTTATTTCACGGAAATATATAGATTTGCAATATTGTAACTCACTTTTAAATTTTTTGAGCTCTCAAGAAATTGAATTTAACCTAATTTCATCTAAACGCAAAAAGGTGACCACGTAACCGACAACATTCCCGACATCTAACGCCCTGTACATAACTTTTTCATGTGACAAATTTCATGTGTGTGTAGATAATATTCATGAACAAATTAAACACATAATAATTTATTGTTCATTTCATAAAACCCAATTTCAAGTTAAATTTTAACTTCAATAAGTAAATTATGTTAGTATTCTGTTCACATGAATGGTTACAGTAAATAATGTGCATTTTGCATAAAATATCATCACATTTATAGCAAAGTTATAGAATCTATAAATGTTCTGTAATAATAAATTAACAATTACGCATTTTGTTGCTCAATTTCGTAAGTTGAAATACCAGCATCCCCCCCCCCAAGAAGCACAAGAACATTTTCAGCCATACCTCAATAAAATCAGGTATAGTTTAATCAACTTTGTCAAGATGCTCTTGAGATTCCTTAAATAAAAAATTTCAAGCGATTAAACAAAATTTGTATACGACATTATTTGGCCGAAAGTCAATTGGATGAAAATTATTTGGCCGAAAATCAATTGACCGATAATAACTGGGGAATCCAGTTTAATACAAAGTTTTTACGCAAAAAATATTTATTTATTTTTTATATTTATTATTTATAAATTTTAAATACAGTAGAACTCCAATTATCCGAAGTGCTTATAAGTGCTGTACATTAGTAAGCGATTCGGATAATCAGATATTCGGATAGTCGGAGTTCAGATAATTGGAGTTCTACTGTATTTGATTTTTTAACTATTGAGAATTGATATTAAATTAAGCTTGAAAAAATTAACTAGTTGAATAGAATTCGAATAGTATATTCGGTTTTGAACGTCTTGCTACATTTTCCCGATACCTCCCTGTCTCTGCTCGTTGCGTGTTGAAAATGTGTGACGAGCACAGAGGACCTACAGCTTAACGTGGATTCCGAGCCACGGGAATAGACGATTTTTACATCGCCTACTCCGATCAGGGAAGTTTTTTAGCCATAAATAATGTTATCTGGGGCCAGCAGATAGACATTTGGTGAGCGAAAATTTCTTCTATAGATAGCACCTCACAGGATTTGAACCCGCGAATCTTGGCTTGAAAGCGAACACGCTAGCATTTCAGCCATTCGCTCACCTATTTATTTTTTATATTTATTTTATATCAAATTAGAAGTAGTTATTTTTATTATTAATTTAAATGAAAATTTAACCCAGTGGCCTGATATACAAGGGAGGCGTAAAGCGGGTAACTTCCCCCCTTAAATTTTCAAAAATAAAAAAAAACGGACAAAATACACTGGAATTGCTAAAAACAATAGAGTTAATGATTATGTAATGCCACCCCCATTATTAAATAGCCCCCTTAAGGTAGTACATTCGCAATATTACATTGATTAATCCCCCCCCCCCAATTAAAATATACAAATGCGTTGTAACTTGTGTAAACTATAGCATACATACAGAGTATTCCACAAGGTGACGCTTTTACTATTTAATAAGAATTTTGATTCAAGTTTTCATGTGCTAAATTGATCCGCTAATCCTCCCTCCCAAATTTATTTTAGCTTAGATTGTGCGGCCTAAAGGCCGCACTCAGGGACTCGATCATACTTGAAACCCTATAAAAAATCTGGAAGAACAACAGACTGTCTAAAAATAATAATAATTTTAAGTTAACCACGATACGGTAGTAAATTTATAGTTTTCCTCAAAATTTTATACCCTCCCTTTGATCATCGCTATTGCAAATTATGTAGTTATAAGAAGTTTGTGGTTGTTTGTGGCAAATTATGCACACAAGAAAAATTTATAAGAGGAAATACAATAAGAATTTTTGTGAGGCTGCCGATCGCAACGTTATTTCTTGAGTCGCCAATATTTCTGGTGCTAAATATTTAAAATTCAAATTTAAAATATATCATTACAACTGTTATACTGATTAAAATTACATTTAATACATAAACCTTTAGTAGCACTTTCTTCCTCTGATAATTTGTCTACATTTGTGAAAGGGAAGGGGTAATTTTAATTAAGGTACTCCATATTCAAGAATTAAGCCTACTTCTGCGGTTAAGCTGTAGATTAATTTTTTGTAATGAATTTGCGGTAAAAACTGAGGAAAACATTTACAATTTCCATTTATTATCGACCGAAATTAACACAAAATTTGGACCGAAGTGGCTGTCGATGCCTGAAAATACAAAATTAAAATACCGCAGGTGATTGTTTTGAAAAGTATTTTTAGTTAACAAAAAATAATATTTAATGAATTGATCTTCAACAAGTTGAAAATATAATAAGAAGAAAATTATTTATTCTGTTAAAAATTGTTAATAAGTTATTAAACATTTACCTAATTGATTAATTAAGATTCGAAACACTAATTCTTGTGTAAAAGAGTAAACATTGACAAATTTGTTTCGAATTTTTTAATTTCTCGTCAGAATGATTTAACTTCATATAAAAACATTAGTAAATGAACTTAAATTATTTGAAAATTATTATTTACGTTTCTAGTCTTTTGTTTTGTCAATTGAATATCCCTTATAAGAAAACTGAAACGAATAACAAATTCTCGCTCTCAATTCCCAATGTGGCCAGTGCGGCTCTGGTTTTACACTTTATTTTTCTTTGCATGAAAACGTCCTGATCTCGAGCAATAAAATGGTGAAAAATAGCTAAAAGAATGTGACCCTATCTATTTACACCTGCCACCGTACATTTTAAATAACCGTCACGTCAATTTGATGTTAAAGAACTTTTTAGAAGTCTTATAAATTAATTTCCAAGTCGAGCTTATCTCTCCCATCCCATTTTATTAGATTTGAAATATGTCGCCTATTTTCAAAAATAAATTGAATTATTAACGATTGAAAAAATTTGTTATTCGGCATGGTACCAGATAATAAACCTTAATTTAAGTCATTTATTCGTTTCAGGACTTTTCAGCAAATTTAGAAACTTGACACATCGTTTTCTATTTCTCTAAGCTTTTATATCATACCAAATCCAAACCCCAACATATCAGTCACTTAAGCGTGACAGTGATTTTTATTTTACTTTTTCAACTTACATTAAACATTTTATTTTCCAAAATAGAAAACCTAACGTGAAATGCTCAACAATAGAGTGGTTTTTCACGTTTATAATTTTTAATTCATAAAATAATCCTGAAAAAAGATTATAATAAAAAGATTAAATTTGTTCCCGAACTTGGCAACTCTGGTCAAACTTTTGACCACAGAAAATTTTTTTCAAGTAATGAAGTTATAGGATTTGTTACCTCCTGAGGGCAACTTGATCCAATTTTTCAGGAAACTCAGTTTCTTACCATTCAATTCGATTTGACGTTAAAACCAAATAAAAAGAAGCTTAAATTTAAAATTAAAATTAAATTTCGCGACGCAACTTTTTATTTAAATCGCACAAATTTTTGCGGAATAAGCGAATGCCCGAGGAAACTTTTATTAATAAAGCCGAAATTACACACTCGTAAAGTAATTAACTTAACAAAGTAACTGACAACAAATTTGATTAAATAGTTATAACTAGAGAATTGTTGATGTTAAAATACACTCAGCCAAGAGGAAAACTAAAATAATCCCACATGATATGAATTCTGAATAATGAAACAGACATTTTCATTAAACCACTCAATTTGATAGTAGAAATTTACATTTAAGTTGCTCTCACATTTTGAAAAATATTTACTCGTCTGCTCGATTAACTCAGTCACAGTTTCATATTAAGTAGGTTTGATAAAAGAATTTAATTTATGAAACCAAACATTTTCTATTGTTAAACTGGAGGATTTTTAATAAGAATCCCGCATCATTAAAATAAATTGCAATCGAAAACTTAGAATCCTGTGAACCCCAGAAGGGATAAAATAAAAATAGTTACTTTTGTTACAGGAGCAAAGTTGCAGCTGCATTATTAAACAAGCATCTGCAAATTAATGGAATTACAGCTGGATTGAATTCTTCCTTTGACGTCACAGAAGTTACCAAGTCGGATCCAGGAGTGAGTAACAAAATGAAGAGGGAACGAAAAGCGGCACGGACCCTCGGAATTATAGTTTCTGCATTCTTAGCCTGTTGGTTGCCGTTTTTTCTTTGGTACGTTTTAATCTTCTTATTACGAATTCCTTAAAATGTTATTGATTTAGCGAAAGCTTTTATGAGCTTAAAGTAACTTTTGTTATTGAAAATTTTTAAAGTTAAAGGGCTTAATAATTAAAAAAAAAATATTTACTGAATTTTGAATCAGACGTAAGCTTTCGGCTTTATCATCCTAAGTGCTTTAATCTTTAATCACAGAAGCGTACACAAATGTGGAAATATCCCAGTATATTATGTCACTTGCCTATTTATTTTGTTGCTAATAGCAGACTAACTCAAATGTTTCATTAATTTTAGAGCAAAATTAACAAGGGTATAAGGAACATGTCCGGGAAATACATATTTGGAGAAAAGTTAATTACCAACACCGGAACTCAATAACAATTAAATTTTACATTAGTAAACCAATAACACTAAAATATCAATTGGATGAGATTAATCGTACCGCGGTTGGTAATACTAAAATATGCTTTACCTATTTCACGTATTTTACTCCAAAATTACGTTAAATTCCATCGGGTAATTATGGTCGATTTATCAATTCCAACATAAGCATCCATGATAAACCCACCTTTACTTAGTTGAAAACTTGACACTTCTTTTTGCATCCGCACGGCGGTGTTTATCTTTCATGAATAACAGACTGAGTTTTGAATGACTGAAGTTTCGAAATTTGTCTCATTCCCGTCACGTGTTGCATTTGTACCCGCTTGTGCTTCCGTTGTTGCTGAAATTTAAAAGTTTTTCTAGAAAGTCCCAGTCGGATGTACTTCACATTCCAGACGGCATCCGTAAACTTCCCGTAAAGTATACAAACTCACTTCAGGCACGAGTGAACGCGAACTTCAGGTGTTGCAGAAATTAGAGCACAAATACGGTGCCGATGAAATTCATAACGCTTAAATAACCCGAGCTCCTGCTTTGAGGATGAAAAACTAAACCGAACTAGCGGCTATTTATACTTAAAGTCCAGTGGGATCCTGCATTATTCTTTTATTGGTTCAGCTTCGATTAAACTTCTGGTAGATCATCAATATTGTGTCTAGCTTATAAAGCCGCCTTTCAGTGTACACAACGTGCTTATCACTTCGAGATTTCTAATTTAAGCTACAACCAGGGGCGCTTTAACCATAAGGTCCTGATTAGAAATTTCCAATATTTTTAAAATAACTATATTTCGTGTTATTTTAAGAAGTAACTGTATAAATATTAAACTGAAGCAGCTTTTGATGTTAATAATGTTTTCAGCTTTCATAGAACTTGGAAATCCACATAGATTTCAGTATTACGAAAGGGATCAATGTAAAACAAACTAAAGCTGATGTAGCCGCAGATCTACGTCTGTCCAAAGGTGGTCCATAGTTATATATTTCTTTGGAGCATAAAATACCTCACATTTTATTTTTAAACCCTTAGAAACTATTTTAGTTCTAATCTCGGAGCTAATTGATTTTAACCTTTTAACGTCGAGAATTCAATTATTGTTAGGTCAAGCCAGTTGTACTCCGTAACTCGTCAAGATAAAGATCGCTAGTTTTTCTAGTGTGTAATTTAGTTTATGTGCCACGATGAATTATTAATTTTATGAAAGGATAACACAAAATGCTAAATTGCAGTTAAACTGAAGATGATAACACATATAATCAGTAGTTGTTTTAAGACATGCCTAGTTGAGATCGAAATGCGCTCGATTATAGCTGTAGATTGTGAATAAATCGACACAACCGAGCACAAAAATTCAGCAGAAGGACTTAAATAAATATGTTATATGTCTCATCATAGAGAACATTATAATGACCATGACCAAATAATGTGAACGAATCATTGTAAGGGCTGTGCGAACCTCTCCACGAGATTAGAGACGTACATTTAGTAAGCAGCAAATACTGCAATTTATACAGGAAAAACAGGGAATCATAGCTTTCGCTGTTAAGTGCGTCTACTGCTAATACGAAACGCTTGAATCGAATTGCTCGGAAGGCAATGGAAAACCACCGAGGTAATCTACCATGAAAGTTCATCTCGAAATTGTATTACACTTCCCGTGGTTCGGAACCCACGTTAAACAAGTAGGTCCTTTATGTATATGTGAAAACACTTTAAACCATGCATAGAATGAGATGGATCACGACGCTTCTATGGAGAGGCATATCGACTAAGGAGGATGCAGGAAAAGAGGAAAATGAAAGCAAGAAACGGTGTGATGGCATTCAGGAACATCTAAAGACGAATAAGACTAGAAATAAGGACAGCAAAGCAGAACTGGATGACGATGCAATGTGAGGAACCTGGAAAGAAAATGTGATCTATGTATTTGGTATGCATAAAAAGGTGATACAAACAACTGGAATATAGGGGATGGGACAACTCGCCGCGGCCGACTCGCCGCGAACCCATCTCGCCGCGGTCCAGCTCGCCGCTGACTCGCCGCGAAGCC
Source organism: Podabrus alpinus (assembly GCA_932274525.1). Lineage (NCBI taxonomy): Eukaryota > Metazoa > Arthropoda > Insecta > Coleoptera > Cantharidae > Podabrus > Podabrus alpinus. The sequence continues at coordinate 64,561,241 of OW026456.1, read as the reverse complement.
ATCTCGCCGCGACCAACTCACCGCAAATGTTAAAAATTGGGATTTTGCTAGAAATATGTTATTATATTTATTTAAATAAAAAAATAATAAAAATAAGCAACAAATTAGTGTCTGAACATATTGCATCATATTATGTATAGTTTATTTATTTATTTATTTCTACATCAAACGACAAAAGAGTCAATTACATGATGTGTCATTAAAAATACAAACATATTACTGCCAGCATGGGCGAGCTGAAAAAACTCTCTTCTATTTACATCGGAGAAAAAGCTTCGCCATACTAAAAGCTTGAATTAAACTCATAACAAAACTTTTTAAACACGAATTAACGTAAAAAAAACATATGTTGGCATTCATTCGCATTGCGAGCCATTCTGCTGACCGCCGAAAACATTAAGTATAACCTTGAGAAAGGCTCTATATAAAAAGTGACTGAATTCCTCAGTGATCTTTGAGGAACATAAAAGTTAATTCTCGACAAAAGCTCCGGACTGTCCACAGAACCACTCACAAGGCCAACCATGAACCAAACGTCAGTCGCGTTCCTTCTCTCCGCAAGCGTGGTAAGACTGAGTCTATGCAATAAGCTCTCATAGCCGACATCGCGGTGCAAAATACCCAGCTTAAAGGCAATGTATCTAAAAAATCTCTTCTGTACCCTCTCTAATCTATCTATATCAGATTGGTAGTAATGAGTAATTTTTGGGGTGGCGCGTGTCCCGCAATATTTATATAATTTTTAAGTTGGTAATATTTGATATCATAATATAGGAAACACCTGGTGCAATACAACATTTTCAACAGATGGCGCTACTAAATTGGAAATTGCTTTGGCGCCAATTGCAGTAATAAAGCAAAGAAAAGTCGAGAACAACAAATAATGACGATGCAAGACGACCAGCCGAAGCGGCGGAGAGGAGAGAACGACCGGTATCAAAGAGGACTACGCAAAGATACAAATCTTCCCGAATCTACTATCCTGTACTTTTATTTCATTTTTAGACAAGCCCGACCTGCTTATGATTTTTCTTGCCAGATTTTTATTGAAGACAACCCTTGTCGTTTTCTTCTTCATGTAGAAATATATTTACTTGTAGATTAAATAGACCCATTTCACAACAATAACGTTTACAATAAATTATTATACACACTGTAATAATTTGCTGCGACCGCGACAAGATGTATCAAATGAGGATTGGCGGCGAGTTGGACCACGGCGAGATGGACTCGCGGCGAGTCGGCCGCGGCGAGTTGTACTAGACCCTGGAATATACAGGTCCAGCACGACAGAAAAACTACAAGATGCAAGCGGTTAAATAATCAACAAGCAAGAGAAAATGGATTCAGAGGATCCAGGATAAGAAATAAATATTTACATCTGAAAGAATACAATAATAATTGTACGGATAGCCTACAATTACATCAGATGAGATCGGAAAAACAATCTCAAAGCGATCATCTGGACCAGATGATATCCATGCTACATTGCTTAGGTTATTTGTCGACGAGGGCATTTCCTGGTTAGCAAATATATTTAACAGGATATACTTCAGCGGAAAATACAAAAGAAATTAGCATTGGAAAAGTTCCTCAACGAGATTATTCAAATTAAGTACGTAGAAGTAATAAACAAAAGAATTGATAAAAACAAATAAAACAGAATTAAAATAATATTAGTACTGAAAGAACAATAGGTCAAAGGAAATATGGTTAAAATAAGAGATGGTTTGACGATTATTGCTAAGAGAAGATCGAGTATAAGGCTGCATGCAGACTGATAAAGCAAAATTGCTTAAAGACAAAAAATTTTGTCGCATTAAAAAGCATTTTGTTTTATCTAAAAACATTATGAAACAAGATGTTGTCAAACAAAATGTTTTGTTTTGTCTTAGAGAGTTTTGTTTTACTACAAAGCGTTTTGTTTTGTCTTAAAACGTTTTTTTTGTTTGTTTTGTTAAAAAACATAATGTTGGTCGTCAATGCACACTAGTCAAAAACTCAAACTTAAATAATTATCATCGAACATTTTGTTTGTATATGCTTTATGGTGCTTATGGTGTTTTATGCAGTTGCTTAATGAGAGTGCATTGAATCATATCTAAAGGATTTAAGAAGCAGATTTCGACCGACTCACGTTGTCTCACGTTGTCTTTAAGCTGTAACGGTTTGAGTTTTCCCGCTGCAATTTTTGGTTATTTGCAATGTTTAAGATTAAAACAATTGATTGAATTGAATTATTTACTTTAGGCTAGAGGGTTTAACTACTATTTTTTTAATTGTAAACCGGGTTTAACTACTATTTCGTGATTTTTAATTGTGGCTCCTTTTCTGTGACAGTAAGTCGTCTAGAAATCACGTGGCGCCTTAATCCATCATCTGATTTTTGCTAGCATCCTTGATGCAAATCTATGGCATTTACCACTCGCTTATCCTTAATGTATCTAGTCAAAAATTAGTAACTTCATTCATAATTCATTAGCAAGCAAAGAATCTTATAGCTGCACTTGTAAGAAGTAATGGTTTAATTTATTTTGTCTTTTGCTCTATAAGGGTAAATGTAAACAACATTGCATCGTTACACTAGCAATATTTAGTTGTAACAACAATTAAATAACGTTACAAAGCGTATTTATTTTATCAGTCTGCACGCAGCCTAAGAAAAAAGCAAGATTGAAGTGGATAACGACCACAAGCACGAAGACAAGAATAGATACATAATGAAGAAAATAAACAAAGCACACAAAATTTTCGAAGAAAAAAGAAACAAATGACTGCAGGATGTGATGAGTGAAATAGAAAATGTCTATAAAAGTAGTAACAATAAGAAGTTCTACCTGGGGCCCCATTCTCGAACTCACTCGAATTGATTCGCATACGAAACTTCGTCACTTTCATATACGAATGAAGGATTTGTATTCTTGAATACCCAGGCGAAACTTTGTTCGTGTGCTATAATATAATATCGAAATCAACAGCGGAGTGAGACAAGGCGACGTACTATCAGAGACATTAATTAACTTTGAGATTGAAAATATTTAACCTTAAGAAAAGTAGACTGCAGAGCAGTGGCGGATTGTGACATCTTTCAATGGGAGGGCACAAAATTGAAATAATATAATATAACTTCAATAATATTTTCTTGTGTTACTTCGAAAATATTAACAATCTTCATTGTCAAATTAAATAATCCGTAGGGGCTTTTACACCTCTGCCTTTTTTCTTTATTCGTGTCGGAAGGAGGAAAATCTTAAAAAAGACACCACCACCCCGTACTGCGTGGTAGTGTGGCCTCCTACTAAAAACCTCCTCCCCAGATGCCCGCGGGATTCACCTAGGGTATTTCATCCGCTGACGACATCGATAGGTCTTCTTGTTGTACGTGTTCTTGATCTTCTGCCCTTTCGGGGCTTGTTTCTTCTTGTCTTTTTAGCTCTTCCTTATGCTTAGTAGCCATTATTTTCGTCACTTCGTTCGCAATCTGATTCCATCTCTCCTCACTAATCAGCATTTCATTTACCAATGTTTGTGGGGTAAGGCTTACCATGCTGTATTCGGTCCTGGTGCTTTCCCACCTAGGGCATATAAAGACGGTATGATGGGCGTCGTGCACCTCTTCCTCGCAGTATGTACATTTCGAGGAGTCTGCCCTCTTGAACCTGTGTAAATAACCATTGAAGCACCCGTGTCCGGTTAGTGCTTGGGTTAGCTGGTGGTTTATTTCCCCGTGCATCCTCTCTACCCATGGCTTTAGCACGGGGATTAGCTTTCTAGTCCATGCTCCATTGGCTGCACCGGACCACCTGTCTTGCCATTTGTCTATTGTCTTTAATCTGTTTATTCTTCTTTGTGCGGGTGTCTTTGCGCCTTCATTAAAGTTAGTCGCTCGCTCCTCAGCCAGTAGGTCTATTGGAGGCATCGCCGCCTCCACCGATATCGCATCCCCCGATGTTGTGCGGTATGCCGAGGTGATTCTTATGTTCATCCGCCGCTGGATTCTTTCGTAGTGCTTATGGTATACCTCCACTTTCATGGCCCCGACCCAAATCGGGGCCATGTAACCCATATAACATTATAGAATTGGTCACCGACGCCAGACTCTTCTTTTTGTATACGACGGCCCCTGGATGTTTGGCATAATTCTAGTTAATGCCGCCGCCATCTTTGAGGCCTTCTCGGCCGTTTCTTTGATGTGGGTGTCAAAGTATAATCTCTTGTCGATTTGCACGCCCAGCACCTTGGTCGTCTTGCCCGGAACGATCGGGCATCCGTCGAGTGCTATGGTTATTTCGTCGACCTTTCTTTTACCCGTCAACAGCACCGCTCCGGTCTTTTCTGGCACGAGTGTTAGGCCCCTACTTCTTATCCATTCGCTTATAATACGTATGGTTCCGTTGGTACTATCTTCCAGCTCTTGTTCCGTTTTTGCGACGACGACGAGTGACAGGTCGTCCGCAAACCCCACTGGTGTTGCCCCATCCGGCAGTTTCAGCCGCAGAACACCGTCGTACATTAGGTTCCACAGAGTCGGGCCAAGCACCGACCCCTGCGGAACGCCGCTGCTCACCGGAGCCTCTTCGCTAATTTGCTCTTCTTCGATTATTATTGCTCTGTCCTTCAGATAGCTTTTCAGCACGTTGGTTAGGTACGCAGGTGTCTTCCTCCTCACCACCTCTTCAACGATGTGGCACCATTTTGCTGAATTGAATGCATTTTTGATGTCGAAGGTGACGAGGATGCACAAGTTCCTTGTTCGCCGCGTGCCGCTTTTCGCTTTCCTAGCGATATCTACGATTTTTATTAGGGCATCTATGGTGGATCGGCCCTTTCTAAATCCAAATTGGTGGTCGGACAATCCTTCCCCCCCTCAAGGCGCTCATGTAGCCGTCTCAGAATTAGTCGCTCGTACAGTTTGCCTACTCCATCGATCAGGCATATGGGCCTGTACGAGCTTGGGCTCTCTAGTGGCTTGTCTCCCTTTCTTATGATAACCAATCTTGCCTTTTTCCATTGTTCTGGGAATGTGCCCTCGCGCAGACAGCCATTTAGAACGTCCAGAACAGCTTTCGGATTCCCTTTAAGGACCAACTTGATGACCTCCGTTGGAATGAGGTCTGGTCCAGGCGCCTTTCCATTTGCCATTTCTGCGCCCGCTTGACGAAGCTCTTCTGCGGTGAACTCGGGTATTTCATCTAATATGTCTTCATAATTCAAACCTCTGCCTAAGTTTATCTATGTGTATGTTCGTCTATAACTCTAAATTGAGCTGATGATCCGGTCTTTAGGCTGTATAACCCAGGAAATCAGGAATCAGTGCGGTATAAAACATCACTTATGTCGATCTCTTTGTTCATACAGCATTTCGCATTGTTTCGTTTTTTGTTATCAACTTGAAAAAGCAGTCTGTAGGCCGCACAATCATAATAGCCACGTTCCAGTAGAACAATAATGAATAAATAAATGAGAAAATAATTCATATAAAAATAATTAATCCTGAATCTAAAATGAAAATTTTTTCATATAACTATGTAACTAGCCAAAAAGAATGTGATTTCCTTGGTTGTGCGGCCTAAAGACCGCACTGGAGAGGGGATTAACAGATAAATTTTGCGTTATAGACACACAGATAGATAGATAAATTAATAAAAAGATAGCTTTGACTTAAATAAACGGAGGTTATTGTTATATTATAAGTTTTAATAATTAATTTGTGAAATTAACATTAAAATAAAATTTAGAAATTGACAATCTAGAAACAGCCTGTATAAATGATAGCGTCATTTGTTTTTTTCGAATTCGGGGGGTTTAATACAATTTAATTTTGTTGTTGAACTAATTTGCTTATCAAAGGCAACTCATGGTTTGCTAGAATTACAATGATGGGACCGCCAGATGATTGAAAATTAAATTTTTCACTTTTTACTCAAATATTTTAAATCCGTGCAATTGCTTACGGTGTAAATATTCGGCGGTGTAACTACATTTGCATTAAACAAAATGTTTCTGAGATTGAATGCCGCTACAAAGGATTAATACGAACAAATGACTTAGTAATTATGGCAAAATCAGGAAACAAAATAATAAAGATACTCAAAGAAATAGAAAGTCAAATAGAGCTAAGGCTAAACGAGAAGAAATGAAGGAAATTAATTTCAAGTGACAAGCGAGTGTTCGAGGAGGTCTCAAAGTTTAAGTATTTGGGACCCCCGATAAAGAGCGATAATGACTGTATATATAAAATCAAAGAGAAAATACAAATGGGTTGGAAGGTGGTGTATGCGTCTAAGAGGACGTTTAAAAGTATGCGTTATATCTTATAGGGAAAAAATTGAGAATTTATAAAACGTATCAGACCGATGGTATCATATTTTATGCAGCATATGTGGTAAATCTCACAAAGAGAGAAAAAGAAAACCTGACAATTTTTGAAAGATAAGTGATAAGAATAATCATGAGCCCAAAACAAATGTGTGAAAATGAATACCAAATGAGAACGAACAGCAAAGTACAGGAGATGATTGGAAATAAAAATTTGGCCAGATGAATAAAATCGCTGAGAATTGACTGGCTCGGACATTTGATGAGGAGAAAGTCGGATAGTGTGCTGAGGCTGATTATGGACTAGAAGTCAAGTGAGACAAGAAGCTGTCAGAAGAAGTAAAGAAAAAAGTACGATAATAGGCTATGGGGAAAAGTGGCGAAGGAAGCTAAAATTGCACATACTTAGGAACAACGCTGAACGATGAGTAGAACCACTTCATCAAAATCAAATGCCGAATGGATAAAGGTAGAGCCGCGTTTATGAGTTGTCATTGACAACAAAGACAAAACTACTTCGGTGCTATGTTTACTCATTCCGATAGTATCGGATGGGGTGGAGTCCTGAACGCTAACAGAAGCTTTTTACAAGAAGCTGGAAGGATTCAAAATGCAGTTGTACCGGCGTTCATGAAAAATACTCTGAACAGATCGAATGACAAATCTAGCTGTCCCTGAAAGAGTGGGAAAACAAAGCTGCTTGTCAAACTAAAGAGGAGAAGGCGGGAATGAAAGGTGAACAGAAAAAGAGGTTCACAAAGAAGACGTACATGATAGATAAATAATAATTTAAGAATATGGTTTAATACTATGATGAGGCTCTTCTCAGATGTGCTGTAGATAAAGTGAGAATTGCCATAATGATCGCCAACATCCAAAACGGATAAGCACAACAATAAGAAGAAGTTCGGGTTGGCCTCTTGAGCCTGGCGTGGCAGGCGCCAATATCTTTATGAATAAAAGATCAATAGCTTGCCCACAACATGAAAACGTTCTACTAAAGGCATTTCCGGGAACAGTATTTAAAAAATCTGGATCCCAGATGCTCGGGGTCTTCCATAACCAAAGTAGTACAGTTGAAAATATTTTAGTTACTTATTCTCAGTCCCTTTTTACCAATACTGGATGTAGGCCTCTCCCCCATCAAAGAGGAGCGTATGGCCATACCCTTCCATGCTGGCCAATTGCGGGTTGGTAGGGGAGCAGCGACCAGTGGTGTTATTTCTTAAATTGGTCATCGTGTGATCACCCATCCAAGTGCATACCGCTAGCAAGCTTGTTTGACATTCGTAATCTAATGCCACAGTCATTTGCATTGTGCTACGTCGCTGTTTGGTTACTTACCTCAGCACAAATTGAAACATGGCTATACTGTAATCTGTGGCCTTGTTGTTTAAAAATAACAAGCTTGAATGTTTGGAAATATAAAATAAGATTAATAACAACCATATCAATAATTATAAACAGTTTTGAATATTTTATGTACTATACTCTTTAATACGATGTCGAATTACCGAAGGATAATCTCGAAATGGTAGCTGGATGATGTAAACTTACGGTAGCAATAAAACTCATAACCATAAGCTCCTGGTCGCATCAAAGATGATAACCATTCAAACTTTCGGTCAAAGCAATACACCTTCGTAACAGGGCCGTGCTGGCTACCTCAAAAGGGCGGTGGACAGAGATTGACGGGGCGGGTGCCAGGTTATGGTTTTTTTTTAATTCGGTGGGTTAGGGAGGTGAGATATAATGTCGAAAGGGGTAAGCATAAAAGGTACCTATAGGGAACATAATAAAATATAAAACATAAATTAAGATGGTTTCAAGTAAAGTGTTCAATTCAATGTAAATAGTTTTACTACATATTAAAGTATTTGTATATAAATTGATAATGAATGAAAGAAGAAGTATACTGTATGAAACAACGTCCAGGGTATGGGACTTATTTGATATACTATTTAGGCGTATACAATTTTCCGCCAAGTAATAGAAATAAAAATTAACAGACAACTAATCAATATTAAACTATAACGACATGCATACGAGTACTAACCAGTTCTGTGGTCGCTGATACTAACCCGAGCCCAGATATACAATTCGGTTATAATAATTCAATAACAATACTATCTTGAATACTGTAGGCCTTAAGTACTTCAGTTCAGCATGTTCTTTTCCGTATAAAAATTTGCATACGGTAAAATATTTTACAGTCAAATTTTCGCCACGTTCGAAAGTTTCAATATGTAAGCGCCCTGCGCCCATGGAGAAATCTACAAGTGTTGTGTGCGTATTTTGACAAATTACATTACTAAAATAAAAACCGGAAGATTCTTTTATTTGTGACGAAAGAGTCACCATCGCAAATCTGCCGGCTCCTCGACTGACCGCCCTTTTAGTAAAAGGAAAAAGTACTGCAAACCATATAAAGGATTACTTACCTTTTGGTTGTATATTATCACCGTCACGGTAATTTCATCTGAACAGCCAAAAGCGTAAACGTATTCACTAATCACTTCACTTAAACCACATAGAATGGATACGACACGAGGTAAACAAACACTGCCTGCTAAAGATGTCTCTTTGTCTTTGTCCCATCGCTCTCTGTCTGTTTTGAGAGTAACACACTTTAAGTAATTTATTTATGTTGTTCTTTTATCTTTATATTTTACTCGCTAATCTCATTCAATTTCTGAACTGAAATTGATTGCTAAACGTGATTAAAAAAAATGTGTGACAAAACCAAGGGGCGCCATAAGCATCTCAGCGGGGGGGGGCGCAGGGGGACACGTCCCCCTATCCCCCCTGGCCAGCACGGGCCTGCTTCGTAACAAGTTAATTCTGACATTCCTAGATGTAGGTTAATTAAATCGAAATTTGCTTATTAAATTTGATACAAGGAAACTGGAAATTAATAGTTGGCCACAAAATTCGAATCTAATTGTTTAATTAACTAAACAGAAGACATTGTGACCCGACAAGTATAAATTTTCGACTGGTTATGCAGGTTTAACAAATATATACATCCATAAAATAATTTAACTTTTTTAGCATTTTTAGCGTTCTTTCACGAACGGTGGTGAAGCACCGTAATTCTTAGGTAATTTTAATTGAAAGCAACTATAGTTTTAAATATCCTCTGACTGAAACTGAAGAATTATTTTAATGGCTCATGCAACCAGTTAAGATCAGACATTAATATCCTGTTTTTGTTTACCTTGGGCTAAATTATCAAGACATACAAAATAATTTTCAATTTAAATACTCACCCATTTGTCATCTTGACACAATGAAATACCAAGACGTAGCCATATAATACTACTATCAATATTAGTGGCACTGCTAGACAGACAAGAATGCGATGTGTTCTCAACTTCTTGACAAATTTTATTAAAAAAAGAGAAATGAAAGGATAAAACTGTTTCCAAAAATATAATTAAAATGAATCCGATGGGGAGTCCCGTGGGAGCCTATAACCTATTGTTGTATTTTGCGGATGAGCTTAAAGTAAGTTTTTAATCGTTAATGAAGTGGAAAATTCCCTAGTTATCCAGGGACATCCTACATATTGTTTAGGTACAACATAATAGTTGTTGTTTAACAGAAGTTGCAATAGGATAGCTTAAGTCTCGTATACCTCAGTTAATCTTCGAGCTACTAATTACCCAGTTCTCGGATTACAATGTTTTGGAAAGAATAAAAGCAGAGGCGAACTAGCAATACAATTTTATCAGAAATACAATTTATGAAGGAATTCAAATTTTAGACTGCGCTTATAGTAAATTGTTATTATATGCAGATGCAAAGACATAAGTTCAAGAGGGTATTGAACTTAAGGTTCAATCCTTCAAGCTAAATTATCCTGTAAATAAATCCGATCGTGGTGCCTTGAAGAGGTACACACAACCACAACTCCACTACGTACTTGAAGGATAAGACAAGGGGTTAATCTTCGTTGTCACAACATGATTGCAAAAGATAAAATACAAGTAATATTGTTCATATTTAAACTACCTCAGAATTCACATTACTTCAATAAGTTGTTTGTCAAAATGGGATTAAGACTTTAGACATCGATTAAGACAATTAATCTCTCATTTAAAGATCTGATCCTCGTTAAACATTTTCCCAAACGACAATGGCGTCATACAAAATTTAGAATAAAGAATGGATCCGCATAAACATCAAAGTTAAAATATTTACTTTTGAATTTCATCTAAACGATGTTCACAAATTCGCATTTTCTTGAACCCCAAAAATGTTGGAATAAAATGCAACTGCTAATTTTACAAAAATTTGCACTAGCATTGGATTAAAGAAATAAATAAAGACATAAAAGAAAGTTTAAATTCTGTAATAATATCTTGTAATATTATAACCAACTTTTAAATTTCCCGCGTCAGCCTGAATGGAACCGAACAATTTTCACCAAGCTTGTGTCTACCTTTCTTACGTTATGTTATAGTTCTTTCCAAATCTTATATTTGCACTGGTAGTCCAATAGCAACGACGAATTAGTCTCTTCGCGCAGGATTTTCATATATGGAAACAAATGTAGCAAACCTCGCCTAGAACCACCTGGCGCATTAGGAAAAACCTGATTTTATTCAAAATATGCATAATATAATTATAAAAATAATATAAAACTTCAACTTATATAATTAAACTGAAGTTCCAGTTATCAACAAGTAAAATAACATAAGTGAATAGGAAAATATCAACCTTATCAAGCTGCTCTTATATTCCGCAGATCATTAAAGTATCAAACTTTTAATTTAAAAAAACTTTTCATTTCAAAAACTAAAACCAATATTGAAATGTCAAAATAAGAAACTTTAACTATGCATAAAAAGTTAATACATGAATAAATGAAAAATTATTAATTTAGGAAAAGTTGAAATTAAAACAAAATTTTTAATTAAATTTTAAAAATTCGAAAAAGAATTTAATAAATTGAATAATTACAACAAAACCGATAACTAACGACATCGATGTTTCGCCAATTTAATCAAAGAATAAATGATTATTTTTTTAAATTTTAGTTCAATTAGTAACAAACTATTTACATTCTGTTCAACAAACAATAAATTACAGCGATAAAAAGAAAATAAAAACATGTCATGCAAAGACGAACATTCCATTGAATGTTCGTATGTAACTGCACGAGGGAAGGAATATCTTCGAGTATTTTTCGAGCACGAGTTGCTGATTGTGTGATAATTCAGCAAAGAATAATTGCACAAAATTCGTCACGTAAAAATGTTACAATTTCAAATGAATATTTTTAGTTTATCATTTCAACTTATTTGTAAGTATATAAAATAATATTCTTATACTGCCTGTGTGCATAGGTAACCACTCTTACACCATTTTCTAATGGTTTTCCCAGTTTTCTTATTTAATTATAATAAATGTAACTTTTGTTTACATTTTTGTGTGAGTTGTAACACCATGCTCATTATTAAATCAAATCCCGGTGCTTACTTTGGATTTATTTTGTTTAAAATTGTGTAGTATGATGATGCAGCGTAACTATAAAAATAAAAACATTATTTTATTTAAGTTAAAAAAAGTTCCAATAGAAAAATCACAGAAAAACTCCTAATTAATTACGTATACGTTTTGAAAGAAGAGGATAGAGGGGCTTAGGAAAATCTTAAGAATCCTTACGGGGGAGGGGAAGTATTCTCTACGTAAGTTTTTTTGATAGAAACCAATTAAAAACTTTTATTTGTATTAAATATGAAGGGGGATCGAAAATGTCCAAAATAATTCTTTCGTTATGTAACGGGGGAAATAAAACATTGAGGAAAAGGAGAAAAAGTAGGGAAAAGAAAGAGAGACTGGAAACGAGAATCTAAATACTGGAGAACAATGTAGAACGAAAGACAAAGCAAACCATAGAAACAATATTGTAATCAAAGGCGTAACTACATCAGAGAATGATATAATTATTAAAAACTTGGAAACATTGGTAACGTGTTTAAAACGCGCCAAATTGGCTACTATTTAAAACATCGCAAGCATACACACCCCCGTACAAAACAAAGTGCCGGCTTCGCTGCAACGGGCGGGGTGGTTCACAACTTAAAATTTAGCGTGCGTATCGCATCGGTAGTCGAAAATTGATAAGAGCGGCACTGCCATTTTTTGAAATGGTAATAATGGTTCGGACGATTAGCAGACGACCGAAACTTACCTTTACAAACTAACTTGTCTTCGATTCAACTGTAGAAAGATTAGAAATCGAGTCGAAATCAGAATCATGGCTCATGTATCGGATAAAGAAGGAATTACTAAGATACAACGTTGGAATTGCAGCGGTACGTGGAAGAAGATGGGAGTGTACTATAGGAGAAATTGAACCAAAGACCTACAATACGTTCCTATTCGTTTCCTATATTCAGGAAAAGAAAAACAGGGTAGAAATGGAGTTGAGTAATTTGTTAACAAGAAAGTAAAGAATAGCATAATTCAGTTTAAGGCAATAAATGGAAGACTGGCTTTTTAAAGAGTTACAACAAAGAAAGTGGATGTTAATATTATAAATGTATATGCCCATATTGAAGGAAAAATTAATCATGAAAAAGATCAATTTTATATCGAAATAGGACAGATAACAAAAGAGGTGTTGAAACACCATATGTTAATTATTTTGGGCGACTTTAATGTACAAGTGAGGTAGAAAAAAAACTTAGAAAAGTTAGCAAGAAATGTGGGAGACATAAGAATGCTAATGACAATGGGCAAAGGATATATCACAAAGAATAAGAATAGGTCTACAGAAAAAGAAGAAATCAAATAGACTCTGTGTGTATCTCATATAATAAAGTAAAAGCAGTTATTAACGTGAGAACATATCGAGGATCTAACACAGATTCTGATTTGGCGATATTAAGAAAAAAAGATGTGAATAAAGAGTAGGAAAACATAAAAATAATCATGAAGACATGTGTAGAGAGAATTGTTGGTTTCCAGAAAAGAAGAATAAATATGTAAAGGATGGTTTGATAAAGAATGAGAAGAGAAAGCTGAGAATTAGAGAAGAGGGAGTGAGAAATGGATGCAAACAATCAGAGAGGAAGGTATGGAAATTTAAAGAGAAAAAAGGAAGAAGGCATATAAAAAATCCGAAAAAAAAATAAATCGTGGAATATCCTTAATGCTGAGGAATATAAGAAACAACCCAAAGAAGTTCTATATGTATTGTAGCATCTGGTGCACTTGAAAAATGCACGAGAACACACACAATCGTTTTCGGTCACCTACCTTTATTTGACTCTTACTTCTCAGGATAAATATGCGTCGGGATCTGATTCAACCAACAACACTTTAGTATACGAGCTTATGTTCGGACGAATTCTTGATTCCAACAAAGACAAAACACGATTGGATTCCGTTAACAAGTTTTTAATAAATTGAAAAAATTTTAACATACAACAATGTAACTCAAACAATCTTTATCTGACTAATATTCTACGCACTGAATTAATAAATTTTAGCTAACCTGCTAATCGTACCGTGCGCACAATTTTCGTTCTTCGCTCTTGTATCTTCCAATCTCTCCTTCCAATCTTCTTACGATCCACTCTCGTTCAGATCTGATCGTCCCAATATTTCCACGATCTCTTCTAATAGACCGGATATTTTTGTATCCGGATCTCACATACGTATCCGTACGATACAATTTCGACCAACAAATCTTTGTTGCCGACACCTTCCGTATTCCACTATCTCAAGGAATATTAATTTCTTGGAAGAATTATTCTCGCCTTGTAGCACCACCGTTTAATTCGCGAATATAATTTATTTCAGTTATATTTTAATTGAATCTCAATTAATTACGCGACTGTGTCTCACAGTACTTTTGTGCGACCGTTCCTTTTAGGAATCTTGATGATACTGTCTTATTTACTTTATGTAACTTTCGTTACCATATCCTTTTGTTTTTAAAACCGGAGCTTCATATAACCCGAACAACTTAAAATTATTCAAACGACACAAAAAACAAACACATGCTAACAATGTGTTTGAACCTACGGTATCCAACCGTTGTTCTCTCCTTGTTGGTAATAACCTATCCTCAACCTGGATAGCGCGTATCACAACAGTATATGACAATTAAAGTTAAGAAAATAAAATGCAATAGTATAGAAAATAGCAATATGATAAACACTAATAATTGCCGATTGGTACCTTTTATAGGTGTCCCTAAGGTGTGTTATTTTCATAGTACTTAGGAGTACCAGAATATAGTAACTCTATATGTGCCTCCTTCATCGGGCCGATTGTTTCCAAATGAAGCATTAGAAAATTTGGAACTGAGTTTCTTATGAAATAGGCAATGCAAATGATGCAGTCTTAGGTCATACTCAAGCCCTTCTTGGTATTAAAGCCACAATTAATATTATATATGGAGGGCTTCGTATTATGTAACCGTCTTTCGGATTAAAAAGTAATTGATACTGGCATTTTGTAGCTTTTAGGAATACTATTAAATAACTAACTGCTAAATAACGTACACATGTTCTGTAAAACAATGTACATTTCGCTAAGGCGAGGTACAAACCTTATTATGATACTTTTCAGTCTTTGAATAGCATCTGTAGCTACATAACATGCACATAGGTTAAACATCAAAGAAATTCCTTTATGGGTTAGGAAATATGCGGTCAAAGGTTAACTTCTTAGAAATACTGACGTAAACTGAGATTGCGTAAGGCGAGTCCATAGCTACACATATAATTAATTTCGGGCTATGTAAATTTTTTTAAATGTCCCGGAAGTGCGAGCAGTAGGACTTGCATCCTGGTCTACGCTTAGAGTTGCTGCAATTTAACGGCAACTTAATACTTACCGGAGACGGCCATCAGCTTAAGCAGTTAAGTACGTTGCTGCTAATACTGAATACCTGATTCGGCTCCTGACTCAGTAAAAGTTCATTCTGACCGACTCTCCTCGGAAGGCAATGGCCCCCTGCCAAGTAAAATCTTTCTAGTAAAACCTAGCCGGAGATGAAGTGTATGCACTTCCCGCGGTTCGGAGCCTGCGTTAAGCAGTAGGTTCGCTATGTATGTGATAATACTTTAAGCGCACATAGTAGAGAGGCTGCCTACGCAGATATGGTACAAAGAAAAGAAGAAGAATACTTATAGAACTCTAAGGTTAATTTTTAATGGCATACCTTTGGAATAGAAGATGCTAACAATCATCTCTTGCACCAACCTTTTGCTGATAAGGTTTGAATTATGATACAGCTGAGAGCCAAGAGCATTGAAGGCCTGAGTATTAATAAAAATGAGAATTTGTAAATTTTATTACAGACTTCTGAAAAGCTTTTGATCTGATCAAATACTGAACTTCCACTATCATGGATTACCTAAATGTAAAGATCAGTAAACCGTGTCCATTGTAAAAGTGGATTCTTCGTAGATGTACCATCGCATCTGCATCAATTTAATTTCGATTATGCAGGCTGCAGACAAAGCTTGTGAGATTTATTTAATATTGGGTATAATTTATGACTATAAATTGTTGTTCTCCCCACAAAATGGAACAACGAAGCAGCACAATCCAAATACTTGTGACCACGCAAAGTTGCTCGTGGTTTGTACTTGAATGGTTGACCGCGTTGTAACCAATTTAAACAGAACGCCACAGGCTGCTCCCTTACCAGCCCGCACTTTGAAAACATTGTAGGATATAGCCTGAACCTTCCCCACATGGGGAAGGCGTTGGTTCAGGAGTGAACTAGATGTTGAAAGAACGTCATCGAGCTGATGAAGAAACAGAATAAGATATTATACAAGATTCCCCGCAACCGATGTAGTACACTGCCTAGAAAAATTTAACTTCAAGTTTTGTCTAAATTCAGGCTCTCTGGGATCGGTCTAGGACATTTAAATTTGATTGAAATACCGCGACCATAACACCGCGGCTAAATACCGCCGGGACGAAATACCACTAACTAAAATACCCCAAATAATTCTTGTTATTTACTTATGTTAATATTTTTATCTTAAATAATGTTTAGTATTTTCATTAATTAATTACGCATAAACAATGAATTACCTAATCTTTTTTGTGCTTTTGTGTAAATGTGCTTAAAAGAAGTTTAACAATCGATTGAATAGTAGCTAACTTGCCATTAAATTTTTATTGGTTAATTACAAAAAAACAATGAACTACCTAAACTTTTAACTGAACTATCAAACATTACCGAACGATCGCCCAACGTTTGGCATAAAAAAAAGTTAAAAATGCGATTGAAGGCCAGCTAACTTGATGGAGGTCATAAGTTACCCTTGCATATTTATGTTGAACTTCATTCCAATATATTTTTGAAAACCTATATTTGAATCTGTTTAATTTCGACGCAGAGGGTTTTTGTGTGTCCTATTTAAGTTGAAGTCTTTCTAAAATTATTTTCTTAACATTTTATAAGATTAAACTAAAAAATACCATCAATAAAAGAACGTATAAACGTACGAAAAACGAAGGCGTAGATTACTCAGGTAGAGATTTCAACAATTTAATTAATTTTTTGCGATTTAAATATTTGTAAGTACCTGATTTATTGTTGCTTTTGAATTATAATTATTTTTTTTTGTAATACTAGACGCCCCTAGTCCTGTTATTTACATAACTAAATAATAAAAATTCACAAGTTGTTGAAATTGAAACCATATTTTCCAGACTGTCACAATAATAGTATGTAATATTACGTAATTTCAATAACGTATTTTATATTATGGATGCAAAATATCTAACATTCACGGTATTTTGTGTTTGAGGTACTTCTGCCGCGGAATTACAACCGCAGTATTATGGTCAAATGTTCGATCCCACTTTGCAGTAGCCCCCTTGAAGCGACGAGTTTTTTAATTTCAACTTTCAGATAGCCATAACTTCGAAACTTTGGATTTTAGACTGTTAATGGTTTAGTACTTTTTTTGAAAGAGTGCAAATTATCTACAAACTATATTACAACCCTTTATTGTTTTAAACCAACCGCTTTCGAGGTATGGATTAAATAACTTAAGTAGATAAAATGTTAAAAAATTCGATGTAATATTTTTTATGTTTTTACGCACTCTGTGTCTATTAAACAAAGAAATTTACAAAAAGATAATAAATTTAACAGGCTCCAATTTTATTCTAGTAAACTTTTTTTCAATTCTATTCATTTCGAAGAAAAACTGAAGTTACAGGAAAAATATCCCTTTTAATAATTCCCGTGGAGGGAATTATTACCACAAGAGTAACCCATATTATAAAAATTCCTTGCAGATGAGTGATGGGGATATTAGTAAATTTCAACTGCGCTTCTGTAATCCTATGACGATATTGTATGCTTATTCTGGAATGAGGTCTAAGAACTATGTGTTTAAAAAATTATTTTTCTATATCAAGTTCAGACAATTGAGTTCATTTTTAATGCCAAATAAATCACAAAAGCCTCATCATCTGCACTGCAGCCCGGGCAACGAAGCCGAAAAATTACTTGAACTTGCAAAACCTCCGGGCAAGCTGAAATTTAGTAAACATATTGAAATGCTATTTTCAGTCTATAGATTTAAAAAAATATATTCCAAGTCCAAGCTAGGGCCACGCTAATTTTGGGAAACTTTTTGCACGCTAAATGTACATTTAAAAAAATTTCTTCCATAAGGTATAGATGCAATGCTGATCCATTAACATTCCCAACCGGTACGATCTAAAAGATCAACCACTTTTCTAAGACAGATGAATTTACAATTCGTGATATTAATTTTACCTCAATATGCCATTTCAATTTATAAACGGGGATTTTGTTAATTTTGTGTCTGCGTGAAATAATTGAGCCCAGTGAAAATTACAAAAGTGACAATTTAAATTTTATAAATGATATAAAAAAGGTTTAACAGAAAATTAGAAAACTATCTTAAAATCGCCACGTGATTTGATTTATTCAAAAAGAAAGGTAAAATTAAAAGACTTGCGGTAAAGGTCGGTGAAACTCAAATTTTGACCGTTAGTTTGGAAAAAAATATATTACGTAATAAGGAGTCGTTCATGAAGAACTTTCGAAATTTTTTTCGACTTTTCAACCCCCCTTTCCCCCTCGTCATAGGAACGTCCTACGGTCACAAATCAAAGACCCCCGTAATTTGTGGAAAATCGAACTTGACACGACATTGCTCACACGACATTTGGAATTCAAGGAGTAAATAAATTTCTTTACAAAATATTACATCAATTTTCTTAGAAATTCCAAAATTGGGATTTTTATGCGGACGTCACATTTGTCCAACCCCCCCTCCTTGTCATACCTGGCTACATTTTGTAATCCCCCTCCCCTCAGATGTGGACATCCTATATGGACGACCCCTAACGTAGGGTTACACTAAGTACACTTCGAAAACAACCCTTGAAGTGGTACTAAAACACGCGGTCTCGCAGAAGCTAGCATTTGATTTGATGCGGATCTGCCTCCGCATTCTGTTGACAGTACGTGGGGTTTCACCTAGTCTAAGCACTTCAAAACTTTTCACCTCAAAAGTTCATCGTTCATTTTACGTGTATTACATTAAATTTTAAATTAAATTAAATTTTTCCAAGTTAACCCGAAAAATTTAGATCCGTTTTATTAAACGTCTGTGGATTTTGGGATCTACCGCGCTCAGTGATATTTTTTCCAAGTTTAACGTAGAAAGTTAGATGAACACAGAAATAATAAATACTCTAAAAATTTGTGTTTTTACGATTCTGTCTTTTTTTGGATCTGCCGCGCTCAAGGATATTCTTTCCAAGTTTAACGTAAAAAGTTAGATGCACACAAAAATAATAAAAAACCCTCATCAGAAATTATTTATGCTCTAAAAAGATCCGATTTATTATCGACCTGACATGCGAAACAATTGTGAACTCCTTCCATGATGGTTTACCTACTGCAGTAAAAATTGTCTAAGTCCAGTATTTATATCAAAGTTGGGGTGCGCGTGGCCTATGAGTACCAACAGCCAATGAGAGTCCCTGTTTTACTACCCTTTTAATAGCTGTTTTTGGGGGTTATACATGAATTTTCCGCATTTTTTTTCTTTATTTCTATTATAAAAACCTTCAGCTTTCCGAATATCTATAGTGAATATATCTATAATTTTAAAATCAGGATTCCATATTTATATCGTGTGCTGCTCTCTTAAAAATTAGTTATATTCTAAACAATTGAAACTGGAAAATGTTTTTGAATAATTCGTATTTCGAATAAAATATTCTTACATGCCATCTTCGTCATCTGAAGTGAATTCTAAAAGATTTATTTTGTACAGAATTTCTTTCTTTTCAATTTTGAGCCGACCATATTCCCTAAAAACGAAATCAAGCGAGTTATAGACGAAAAACACATTGAAGGAATTAAACTATTCCGGTGTTCCTTGCCTGGATTACTATCAAATTCGTAAATTAACAAACATTTATTTTAATTTGAAATCTAAAGACTGCAATATTATATTTCTTGTCTTTTCAACTTTAAAATTTAGAAACATTTCACATAACTTGGTTAGTACCGATCACTTTCAAAATACAGTCAAACTTCCATAAGGCGAACTTCTTTAAGTCGAATTTCTCCATATCTCGAAATTTCGAAAGGATTTCTGTAGTTTAGTAGTTTTTACATGTTAAAATTCTTCTATAATATGTCGAATTTCTTTAACTCGACTTTTTCTATATTTCAAAACAAAATTTTGTTACATCATAGGAAAGTATAAAAGTTTTTGACTCGAAATTTTTCAAATATAAACTACTATGTAAGCATTTTATTAAACTAATTTCAAACCATTTCAAATGTATTCTTGAATCAGCATAAAGAAACATTATTTTTGTAATAAAAATACCATTATCACAATTCGTCAGTCAGGGCCCAGTTTATTTGATTTCAACTTTATCACAATGAGTAGACACGAAAAATGTATAGTTGTCAAAATTATTATATATTTTTACGTATTATAATAATAACAACGATAACAATATTCTTCTTCTTCTTCAAGTGCCTTATCCGCTTTGGACGTTGGCGATCACCATGGCCCATCTCACCTTGTTGGCTGTCGCTCGAAACAATGCCGAAGACGTCATTCCGGTCCATTGTCTCAAGTTTCGCAGCCAAGATATTCTCCGTCGTCCGGGTCCTCTTCTACCTTCAATCTTCCCTTGCAAGATCAACTGGAGTATGCGGTACTTGTCGTTGCGCATCACATGGCCAAAATATCGGATTTTCCTCTCTTTTATTGTGTCTATCATTTCCCTGTCCTTTCCCATTCTTTGCAATACCGTCTCGTTGGTAACCCTGTGTGTCCACGCAATTGTAAGCATACGCCTGTAGCACCACATTTCGAACGCTTCCAGGTGTCTGACAGAGTCTTCTGTCAGGGTCCACGCCTCGACGCCATACAGTAGGACAGAAAACACGTAACACTTCAGCATTCTTGTTCTAAGGTAGATATTCAGATTCATGCTGCAGAGCATCCTCTTCATTGTCATGAATGTGGATCTCGCTCTTTCTATTCTGTTTCTGATTTCTCGTGTATGATCCCAACCTGCATTGAGTGAGCTGCTCAGGTATGTGAAGGACGTGACATTTTGTAGAGTCTCTCCGTATGCTTGACATTGGGCGACGAGATTTGGTGTCTTGCTGATGACCATGACTTTTGTTTTCGCTATATTGAGTCGCATTCCGTATCTTTCACTGGACTCTATTACTGCATCCAACAGTCTCTGAAGTCCTTCCTGGCTATCCGCTAGGAGAACTGTGTCATCGGCATATCTAAGGTTATTAATTATTTTTCCGTTTACTACTATGCCTTCAGCGGACTCTTCTATAGCTTCTCTGAATATATTTTCTGCATATAAGTTAAACAGCAGAGGTGATAGTACGCAACCTTGTCTAACTCCTCTTTGGACTTGGAATTCTTCTGATGTATTGCCCTCAACCCGAACAGATCCCGTCTGTCTCCAGTACAGGTTGCAAATGATACGCTTGTCTCTCTCCTCTATCGTTGTTTTGTTTAAGCTCTCGATTAGCTTTCTATGTTGGACTTTGTCAAAAGCTCTTTCGAAGTCAATGAAGCAAGAGTATACGTCGCAGTCAACATCTCTTGCTCTCTGGACTAGTACTTGCATGCAAAATAAGGCTTCTCTTGTACCCATACCGTTTCTGAACCCGAATTGAGTTTCGCCTAGGTGTTCTTCGATTTTTCGAAAAATTCTCTCATGCACCACGTTCAGAAAGATCTTCAGCATATGACTCATCAAGCTTATAGTTCTATGGTCTTCGCATTTTTTTGGCGTGAGGTTTTTTCGGTATCGGTATGAATGTTGATGTCAACCATTCTTGAGGAATTTCTCCCGTATCGTATACTTTATTGAAGAACCTTACCAAGAAGTCAGTCCGATCATTCTCCAACACTTTCAAGAGCTCTCCATGTATTTCGTCTGAACCCGTTGCTTTATAGCTCTTTAGCCTTCGTATTGCTTTCAGTATCTCATCTTTAGTGATTGGCATACCTTCTGTAGCTTTATTTATGCTTGTGGGAGAGTTCCCGCGTCCATCATCTTCAAACATCTCTCTCATATATTGCTTCCATCTCGTCTTCCTCTGGTCATAGTCCATCAGTATCTTTCCATCTTTGCCAGTTAATGCTGTCACATTCTTCGGTTTCCAAACGCCTGCCGCCTCCTTCACTCTTTTATGTATATTGTAAACATCGTGCTTGCTTTGCAACATCTCTATCTCCTCACATAGTTCTTTCAGCCAGTCTTCCTTGGCTTTTTTAATGTTTAATATTACTTTATGTAATTTATAGTGCACTAACAACTACTGAAGTATTTTTAAAAATAAAAGTACCAAATGATCAGAAACAAAGCAAATTAACCGATTTTTTTCGAAAAAGTGTAGATAAACCCTTAGGCATATTTATACCTAAAAAGATTAACTTTTTCTTTTTTGTATTCATTAATAAATTTTTAATTAATTTGATACAGATAATTTTTTTAATTTTTCTTGAAGTTGAATTTTTTTACTGTACTTTGGAGGTTCGACTTATGGAAGTTTGATTGTATTACTGGTATCACTTGCTTATCGTTGTCTGATATATCCGCCTATTTTAGACACTCAAAACAAGTTTTCTTTCTATAGACGCTTTTAGAAAATCGGATTTTCGTTACAATTTTTCATATTACGTATTCGTTAAATAAATATTTCAAGCATGAAAGTATTATCCGAATTATTAGGTAGCGAATATCGAAAAATGGAAAAAAATTGGATTATTATTCTTAAAACTTCTTTGAATCCAAATTGGCATGAAATAAATAAAATTGATGCATTATTAAATAATGCGATATGTAAAAGAAAATTGAATTTTTCTACTGAAAAGAGATACTTAGTGTGGGATATTCGAAAAAACTAGATGAAGAATTGCTTGAGGCTAATGCGAATATCTCGCAAATAAAAAACTCACAAACGAGAATTTATATTTTGCTACCAGCGCGTCTTCTGTATCAAAGCAAATTTTTATTCGTAATCAATTTTCTATGACAGATAAAATACAGAATTTGTGTTGCGAAGTTAGAAACTAATTAAGTTAATTTGTTTCAGGTACATAATCACGAGTCTTTGTGGATCGACTTGTTACAATCCGCAATGGGTGATCACTTTGGTGTTTTGGGTTGGCTATTTTAACTCGGCCCTAAATCCTCTTATTTATGCCTATTTTAATCGTGAATTTCGAATAGCTTTCAAGAAGACATTGCAAAGTTGCTGTCAGATGACTTCGAACCTTATTTGCTGTAGTTGCAGGTCAAGAACAGATCCAGTCTCGAACAGCAACGCATCCAGCGAAATCCACATGAACAATCATTTGAGAACTGATCTCAGGTTTAACGAAGGTAACCAAAGACTTAGTTACAATGTATCGGAAGGTGAAACAATTAATTTACAAACAGAAGCAGTTATTTAGATTTAATGTACAATGTGCGTTCCACCTAATGGAATTACCTAACCATGCATTTTAAGCAATTAATGGTTTTCATTCAATAGACATATCAATTTTGGTAAACATGTGGCTAAATTTAGGACTGAGGCACTAAATTTTGTTACTATTTTCTTTTGTATATTTTTAAAAGTTTATATAAAAAAGGTGCGTCAGAAATGATGATGAAGGTAGGTACAAAGTACTAAATTCTGTTTTCAAAAATTTATTAGAAAAATGTATGTTTAACATAAATGTAATTAAAAATAATGAAGTGTAATATAAAACTTAATTAATTAGTTGCGACGATGCAATCTCCTTAAAAAACAGGTCCATGTATACGAGTCCAAACTCGTGTCACGTCAAACGTTGAAAAATGTGCTCAAATTATCACTTTGGATTAAGGAAGAATTTTTAATGTGGTTTAACAAATTTAAATTCGAAGTGGATGCGGTTTTCGAATATATTAAAATCAAAAAAAAACAAAGATAGTCAATTTTATTAAAAAAACTTTTACGTGATTGCCCTACTGACTCTTCACAAAGACAATTTGATAAATTACGTTATGCAAAGTAATTAAAATTTTATATGATCCAATTAAAGTTAATTAAGATATCTTGGGATAACATTAATTAATAAAATCGATAATTGTTTTAGAGGTTTTGACCCAATTTGTGATGAAAGTTCACTTTAAAATTACAAAATTCTGAGAGCACAAGGATGGTTTTTTATTTATCTTAAAAATTGTTATATTCCTGCTTTTCTACAGCTTTGAAAGGATCATTAAAATTTTACTGATGCTCAATTGAACTTAATTAATTCGGGAGAATTCCTTTTTAATTTTGCCTTTTAATCAAACAAACTGAAAATGTTGAATTAAATAAATCGATAACAAATTTGATTAGTGGTGGGATACTCGTAGGTTTTAATGTCTCAACAACAAACAAATCCAATATTAACTCAATTTAAATTTGAATTTACAACGCATTTTTATATAAAATATTTTAGAATGTAAAAAATCAAGTTAAGTGGAGGTTATTTATCCTAAACGGCAGAACATTTTATTTTTTGAAATGTTGAAGCTCCTCGACTTTCAAGCATCACTTTTGTTAATACTTCGCTTGTATTGTGTTCAATAACTTCTTCAGTTATACTCATCCTTCAGGGTAGAAAAGATTAGTTTAGTTTTGGAAAGGTTACAATCCTGCTTAACGATCACTTGCGTTTCTACGACTGCAAAAGTAAAAATCAAAAAATAGGAGAAATAATCACTGATGAACCCAAGTATTGGAATTTATTTTTAATACCTCAGAAGGAAAGTCCAGACGCAACTAAGGAAATCATAAATATGATCTCTTGACCTAAACCTGATTGTAATATTTGTGGCATTTAGAAAATATTAATCAGCTGCCTTTACTGATTCTCTTCTAACTAAACAGTAAAATAAAAACGTAAACGCAGTATGTCTAAGAAACTCCTTTTCGTATAATTCGATCTACGATCGACTGCTCAGGAGTCCGAACTCTAACCGTAGGGCTATCCTGAGCATTACTTTTACAATGGAAGTTACAAGCAAATCATTTATTTGCATTTTTACTCTGTAATGTTTTCTCGGATGAAAAAATAAATATCCCGTTAAATTGCTGGAAATGGAAAATCTGGATGATAAAATTATTTAAAAAATTATTAATTTTTATATTTTTTTATTTATTTAATTGTTAAATATTACAAAATACAATCGTGAACTGATAAGATTAGAATTGTAGTTGATACCACGCATTCCAAAAGGGTCGTCTTCAGGAATCAGGATTCGCAAAAAATATTAAAATATATATCTTGATCTTTCAATATCATAAACAATTTCCTTCGCTTCCTGACCGAATTTGACACAGTACTAGTCGTGCCATAAGTTCTGTCCCATGTTAAAGACGCTGTATTCAAGTATCGATGCTGCTGCCTTCACTAAATCGCGTTTTAGTAGCTCGATATTTTTGTGGGGTTTACTACAAGCCATGTCTTCAAGCACTGACCACAACTTGTAATCCAGGGGATTTAAATCGGGCTTCCCTAAGGGCCACTCTTCAGCTCGAATGAAACCAGGTAGATTTTCTTCTAGCCACCGTTGGGTGGTTTTAGCTTTGTGCGCTGGTGCAGAGTCTTGTTGAAAAATGCAACGCTTACCATCAAACAAGGTGTCATTGAGTGGTTTTACCACATCATCTAACATTTTTGGTACACAACTGCGGACGTTTTAACGCCTTTTTCACAAAAATGTAATTGAGTTACCCCATCGTAAGATACTCCCCACCAAACCATTACAGAAGCTGGGCTTCCTGAACGAATTTGAAACAGAAAAACTATTTAAGCAAGTTCAAAACACCTAAAATTATGCCACTCCTGCCAAGTTCAAAGCCGATAGACGAGGGTTTAAATTCTAAAGAAAGAACTGAAAGAAAACGCTTTTAAAATTATTTTAAAATAAAACTAATAGGTATAAATAAAATAAAAATAATAAAAAATTTTAAAACTGCCATGCAACAATCTTATAACTATTTGTTCGTAACGCAACTCTGATTTGTTCATTCTTTAATGACTAAACTGCAAATACGTACTGTGCGGCCTTCACGCCGCACAATTCCATATAATCGATTTATCTGTTCGTAACGCACTTCTGATTAGAAATTTTATTTTTACCAATCTAGCAAAGTACGAGTGCGGCCTTAGGCCGCACAACTAAGACAAGAATACAGGGATGTTATAATGCGGATCGGGGGCGAACTAACTGTGAGGTAAAATGTGTTTGTTTCACTTTTATTAAACAGTATAAGAGCAACAACGTAAATATTTCGTCCCGGTCGGTTTCTTTGGGTTTCTGGTTTTCTGATTTTCAGCGACACTCCTTTTGCAGGCAGGTGCACTGTTAGTCTTCGGACTTCATGACCTTCAAGTCTTAATAATATAGCACCAGTTGTATATATCTATTATTTATTCGCAACAGATCTCTTGCGGTCAGTTGTATAACAGAAGATCATCTTCGAGTCAGAGTTTACCCAGAGGTTTTTGGTGAACCAACCGATGATGTAGTACAAAGTTTTGGTCAAGTCTTACTCGAGAATGAACATCTGTTATACAACCGATCCTTAAGTTACTAGGGGTCATCCATTAAGAACGTCCGCAATTTTTTCCGACTTTCAACCCCCCTCCCCCCTTGTCTAAGGTGGTCACAATGTTCGGACACCCCCAAGGAACGTCCTATGAATACAAATCAAGGACCCCCCCACCATTTGTATAAAATCGAACTTGACCTTTTAAACTAAAATAACTCTTCATTAATTTTTATGGCTGTAAAAAATAGGAATTAAACAAGCAAGAATTTAGATAAACTTTATTTGACTATCCCAAAAATGAAATTTTTATTCGGATGTCACATTTGTCCAACCACCCCTCCACCGCACGATCGCACGATCTTGTTTCATTGATGATTGTTGCATGCACGATCTTGGCGTCCAATTCACTGGTCCAAAACGTGAGATAAGTTGCTCATCAAACCCATCACTCAATAGGTCCATTGTTTCACGTCCTGTGTGGTATGCAGCACCATTTTGATGAAACGACATGTCGACCAGATCCAGTTCATGCATTGTGGGCAAAAAAAAAATTACGAAATCATCGGATGATGCGGACGCCGTTGACGGTAACGTTGCGGACATTGTCGTCTTTGAAGATGATTCCGCCGGCCCATAAACTGCACCAAACAGTGCATTTTTTCAGGATGCACTGGCAGCTTTTGTATTGCCTTTGATTGCTCATCAGACCAAATACGATAATTTTGCTTATTGACGGACAGAAATAGTTAATAATACAGTGGCGTTTCGACTGCTGGCACGAGCGACCTTCTAGTACGCGATTACCTGAGTTGTGCGGCCTAAAGGCGGCACTGATTATAGTTACAGCTGAATTTAGGTTATTATATTATATTTTAATGTCGGCACCTCCAAAATTGGCTATTTATCTAATAGAACCACAAATATCCAACTACTGTGTTATCACATGATCAAAATGGCCACTATCATGTTCAATGCTGGAAATTTTAAGTGACGCAGTAGACTCGTTTCATATAATTTTTAAACTGCGTCATCCACCCCAAAAGTCGAATTTTCCTAACAAAAGGAGAACCATTTTAAGACCCCTTCATACTGTGGTATATTGTCCAAAGAAAAGGATTTCTCACCAAAAATTCCATCCTGCAAGCAAAATACACAGGGCAACAAAAAATCTCTTCAACAATTATTGCAAAAGTCTTTTTCTGTTTACAAATTAAATTAACTTACGATAAACATTTGCATGAAGATAATGGAAAGAAGTGTTGGTGAAGATAAGAGGAAAAATGTGTAGTCGGGCCCGCGAAGTGGACAGCAAGTTTTTAGTTTGGTATTATTAAGTTGAAAATAAAATTGAATTGGAGAGATAATGATTGCTTTATTGAAAATAGTGAAGTTTTTCGAAATGTTTTTGGTGTAATTTTTAGGGGTCGAATAGAACATGACAATATAGAGGACAGCAAATAATCTCATAAAGAATTACGACAGTTTTTCTCCGCTTTCAATTAAATCTGTTCGTAAAATTTCTTTTCAATTTAAACAATCTTAATGTTTTTTTATTTCTCACTTGATTGTGATTAGCTTGCTTGTACGGCCTACAGGCCGCACTGGGGGAGATTAGGATCGGCAGTGTAGGCCGCTTTTCGGTCGTACTAAGGGGAATTCCCACGACAATTGTAAGCCGTAGGTGTTCGGCCTTTGTCGAAACTCACTGTTAAGCATTCGATATAAATCAGGAAAATTGCAACCATACTTTGTGTAAGCCTAATTATTTAGTCCTTAGATTTGTATTATGAGAGATTTTGGTAATATGTGTAACTGATTGTTTTCCTAAGTTTATTTAGCTTTCGTTAGGGGGATTGCCACCATATGTGTAGCCATAGTTGTTAGCCCTTGGTCTGCACTAAATGATATTATGTCCATAGGTGAAAAGTGCATAGGTTTCTATGTGCTTTAGCGTTTATAATTTATTATCTAAGCTGAACCAAGTTATTGTAAGTTTTCCGAGGTTATAAACAAAATTTTACGGTTCTTGGAATTGTCTCGTAATATTTTAATTGTGCATCTATGAAAGTATAAAAATAAATGGAATATTTTTGAGGGCACAAACGGATCATTGTTATGTACTTTATCCAATTCCGGGACTTAAACAGCTATTTTAGTCCCATTTTTAGAAAACTAAAGTTGAACTTTAGTTTAAATCACAATGATCTTAATAATCTCAATTTAATATGAATTTATATCCCAAGGGACTGAAAAGAATAATAAGGTCATTTTCATGAAGAGCACATGCAGCTTGATAATAATTAAAGAACGTCAAACTGATATTTATTTTAAGAGCGTAATCTCTACAAAATCTCTTAGAGAATTACAAACATTTTTTTCTGCTTTCAATAAAATCTGTTCTTCAAATTTCTTACCGATTTGAAAATCTTCATTCTTTTCCTATTTCGTACTAAATCGGAATTGCGTTAGTTGTGCGGCCTAAATGCCGCACTGATTATGGCTGCCAGTGCAAATAAGTTAAGGCTATTATTTATACCTCTATAATTTTCAACATATTAAGCAAATCTCGTATAGAATTACGAAAGCTTTTTTCTATTTTCAACTAAATGGTTTACCGACAGAAAAAGTTTTGTTGTGTATTTAATCTAACCACATTACATGGCAAAGAACATCCTAAGGATCGTATTTCCGTAAAAAAACACAACAAAATTTTTTGTCGGTACCCCATTGCCCCCTCTAATCACTTGAAAAACTCTTCAAGTTTTTTAATTCGCAATAGATCGTAATGCTTTGGTTGTGCAGCAATTGCTCTTCTTTCGGCCCCACTCTAGGGAATTGTGACGACAATATTATAAGTCGTAGTTGTTCGGCCTTTGTCCTCACTCACGACGGGGATCACCATCAAAACAGACTATATCGGATCGCTTGTAACCATAATAAATGTAGGCCATAATTATTCAACCTCCACTTTTATTTTATGAGAGATTTCGGCAATACATGAAACAGTTTATTGAGCCTTAATCAGGAGGATTGCGACCGCATTTGTAACCGTAATTGTTTGGCCTTAGGCTGCACCTAATAGAATTGGATCCACACGTGCAAAACCGAAGAAAAATGCCCTCTCAGGATTAATAATGCACTTAAGTCTCTTGATAATATATAAAATACAAAATTAAAATTCACTTAAACTGCTATTTTAGTCCGTTTAACTTTAAATCTCAGGGGATTTAAAATAAATTTAAATCGCAAGGGAATTAATAAACTAAATAGGTTAACTGACATTTATTTTGAGTAAGTTATGTTGAAATTACAGCATGAAGTATTTATAAATTGTTATGCAAGTCTCGGAAATACTCAAATAATGTATATACCAAAAGTACATTATTAATCCTGGGTATGAAGTTTTTTCCCGAGACAAAGCATCACACTTAAGTTCGTTGTTATATACTATACTATTTTATACCTCGTTGAGGGAAGATTATTTTTTATTGCTTTTTATTTACCACTACTTTCTTCTTTATTACTGAGGTATCGAAATATAGACTCTGACAAATCATGCCATGGGCAGATGCAGAAGGAAGGGGGGTTTAAGGAGTGTAAAGGAAACTATTAATGGTCTGAAATTGATACAAATTTGACGAATTTCCTTTAATTTTGCCCTCTCCCCATATTCTTACAAAACCGTGACTTGTGGTTCAATAAAAATAACATCGTATCAAAAGTAATACGCCTAAGGGGCCATTTGATCCAGTTCAAGTTTCCAGCGATGCTTAGCGGTGCATCCTTTTAGAATAATTTGCATCGTAGCTACGGCCACAACTTTAACTTATTGCTAGTTAAGATTTTTGGTTGCTAAGTCAGTTAGTCAGTTGACTTCAAGTCAAGCAGAGAACTTCGCCTTGTTAGATTTGACCGTTTCCGACTCCATCTAAACGTGAGCGAGGGCGTAGATCATCGAAATATTATTTATGCTTTAAACAATTTATACTAAAAAAAATATGATTTTCTCTGTAATTGACAGAATGGGGGCTGAAATCAGTCAATGTTATATTTGTATCCACCTACACAATTTAATTAAACTTTTTTTTATGCAGGGAAGGGGGAAATCTTCAAAAGACACCACCCCGATGATCTGGGGTGGTAGTGTCGGATTATTACCGACTAAAACCCCCTCCCCGACGAGCAGCGGGATTTACCTTCTCGGTATCACTTCCGCTGTCGTCTGCGATGGTCTGTGGCATTTCGTTTTTCTTCGGCCTCCCGTCGTCACCTGTTAGCTGGCTCCCGCTGGGCACCAACGGAGTACGTGGCCCGGGCTGATCGCAATGACCCCCCGGCATCACCCGAATCGCTGTGTACTGGTGCATGTTGGGAGCCACTAGGTAGTGGCCCGCGAGGCTCGTCTCTCTGCACCCTGATGTGCAGAGTCTTGACCCGGTCTGCCCGGCCTGCAGCTTGGCGTTGGGAGAGACTGGTGTTCGTCTCCTTGATGTTACCTCTCACGTCAGCCTTGCGGATTTCTCCCATCCACCGGGGTTCGCACCCGATCTCTGAGGGTGCTCCGCAAGTTACCAGGGACCACCCCGAGGAGGTGTGAGTAGGATTTCGGTCCCCAATTTAATTAAACTTAAAATTATTTCGTTGTCTTAATTGTTTTTGGTCGTTTTGACAACAGCGATTTGATGCGAGGGCGTCGTAGTATTTTAATTGTATTAATTTGATGTTTTATTATAAAATTTTAATTAAGGGAAAAACGCAAAAATATCAAGTGAACTGTTTACTTAAACAGAAATAGTTAAGAATTTTAATGAAAGAAATTTGAGTAGCAGCTATCGCGGAATCGATAAATACCGTAACTTTATTATTTTCATATAAAAATAAGAGTCAGTAGCTTACGTTCGCAGCAATGTGAAGTTACGTTTTACTAAATTTTTAGTCGAGTGAAACAGAACTAGCAACATTAAACAAATTATGCCTTCAAAATACAAATATTTGAATATGTATACCAAAATTCATCGTAGAATATTTAACTAACAGATGAATCGGTACATAAACAGAACTATATTTAACTCACAGCCCACAGCCCAGAAATTAAATATCATTTTTCAAGTAGGTAGGAAATTTAATTTGAAAATTTAGTAATTAATGAATTCGTTTTAAAACTGGAATCGTTTCCGCTAGTTCACAAATTTATAATAACCGCTGTTAAAACAGAACTAACAGCAGCTAATGCTAAAGCGTAATTTGCTCCTAACACGTCTTTGTTTGAAATTATTACCCGTTAAGCTTCCATGTTGCTGCGAAGGCTGTATTAAGTAGGTATTCAAATTTAGGGGTTGTTATATCATAAAATGATCAATTAAAATGTTGTCGCTCCTTAATCCAACATCAATTTAGTAACCCTTAAAAAACGTAAATTAATCCACGATGAGGATGCTCAGAAAAATATCTGGTGGCAGCGGGCGAACCGCACGTTTTCTGAGCAACCCCCGTATTATTTCAGCGATAACATAACATCATTACACGTAACAGAAATTCAAAAAGCTTTTATGCATTTTCCTTGAGCGGCAAATGTAATTTCATCGTCGTAACATATAACAATTTAGAAGAAGCAAGAAATTTTAATTTTTTATTTTATAAAAATAAAGCGAGAATATTAAAATAAAATCACATCGTAATTTCTTTTACAACGGGTAATAACAATAAAAATTTCACATGAGTTTTTTACGACGTTAAAAAAATTGTATCGTTAAAAGTTTTCAAAATAGGCAAAAATGTAATTTTTTTTAAATTGCATTAAAGAAACATTTGTTTCGTAATATGTGAACCACTTTTGGGGTTGCTGAGTTTCTAAGGGACACAGAATTTGGTTAAGTGGAAAAAAATATTCCGGCGTTACGTGTTGTAAAATATCTTTTTTTAAATTACAAAGAAATGTTTTATACATGGAACGTTTTGAAAAAATAAAATTTTGAAGCCTCGAAATGCTCAGTTAGGACGATGATAGATGGCCTTACAGTTAATAAATAAAGGAGCACCTAAAGGAAATTACTTCCATCAAATTCCTTAAACAGAGTCGGATTTCGAATTTAAAAAATAATTTCTCCCGGGTCCCGTTTTGATAACCTGTAATCCAATTGATGATTTCATAATTATAAAATTACAATTTCAAATTTACATTGTTGGTACTTAATTTTAAATGCAATTAACATTACCACATAAATTGTAGGAAATGGTAATTTAACAATAATTACACACAAAAGCTCTTTTTAGAGAAATCGATACTGATAACTGTTTGCGTTTCAATTTTTGTATCTCAAGTGACACCGAACGTATATTTAACTACAAAAGAACTTACAATATTATTTGGTAAATGTATTTAAAATTTATGTAACTTCCTAAATTCTATAAATAAATTTTTTTAAGCTACGTAATTAAGAATTTCCACAAAAGCGTTATTATACCTACAATTGACAAAATTTGTCATTATATTTAATAACAATTAATAAATCAATGATATTTGAATATATTTTCGTGTCACGAAATTTACTCATTTGCGTTTTTTATCTTAGATTTGGAAATATGAGGTTCCTGTAAATATTTTATATTTAGGAATAGCCCCCAAAAGCTTCAAAAATAATTTGAAAACCAACTACTAAATTCAACCTTTATTTAACGAAGTAATTAATGCGGAAAATATTCAATTCAAAACTTGTCAAACAGTTTTGCTTTCATGAGTTGTAAAACGGAGGTTGATCATTTTGCATCGACGGTGCTCCAATTTGACAACAACTGATGAAAATTGCAGATACGGGGTGGTTTTATAAAGTAAAGTCAAACTTTTGTATTAATATTCTTATTGATTTGCATTGGTGTTGACTTTAAAATTTTTCAAATGAGGTTCTAAGTCGGGCATCTCTACTTTTTAGCATCACGACTAACCCCCTCCCACCCCCATTGAGGTACCGGGAATCGTTTGGAGCATTTCTTCCGAATGTTCCAGAAACGTCTGGCCATTTTTCTATTGTTCTTTCGTCCTTTCGAAACTTTGTTCCGCTTTTTGCTTTGCCGTTTCCTCATTCGCCTTGGTGGACATGATGCTCACCATCGTTAGTTCGATGGTAGTCCAATGGTATTTGCTTTTCAACATCAGTCTAATCGTGTTCTCAGACCTCAATATGACTCCCAGCTGGGATTGGGTGCTTTGTCTGATATCTGACCACTTTGATAGTCAGAGATGGTGTGCTCGGCGTCGTCGACTTTTTAAACCTAGGGAGGTATTATTTGCCCAAGAACCCATGCTTAATTAGTACTTGCGTGGTCCCATACTTTATTTCCCCATGTTTTCGGGAGATCAATGGCACGATTTGAAGGATCAGTCAATCAGTCAAATGTAAAATTATTTCTGGTGTTTCTCACTTCCGCTTTCAGGTAGATAGGCAACAGTGACGCCAGGGCGTCAATTGACTCTATGGAAGCAGTCCTGTATGCCCTGCAAATTTTTTTGGCGTTCTTGCGCTGAACACTTGCTAATTTCTTCCTAGGTGTCTCTTTTTCCATAGCTTCCTCCCATATCGGGGCAGCGTACAACATGATGAAATCTGATATGCCATTCAGGGGTCTTCTCTTTGCCTCAGCAGGTTTGTGGAGCGTAGTTGATGGTGCCACCGCTCTTGCGAAAACTCTTGTCAGGTACGGATCAAATAACAAGTTCTTGTCCACCTCTACAACTCTGACCTGATTACTCAATGGTACAGATCGGCCATTCGCTATGAAAGAAATAGGTATAATTTTCCTTCTGCCCAAAACTGCGACGGCTTCCATTTTTAGGCCTTTACTCTCCATCTACTCGCTTATGGCTGTCACAGTCTTCTTCATGATTTCCAATATCTAATCTCTGTTCGGGTCCTCCGTCAACAGCGTGATGTTGCCCGCAAACCGGAAAATGCTCACCTCAGGTAGTGTGGGGAGCCTAAAAAATGTGACTTCTCACTGAAGTAACGGGATACTAAAGGGATACGGTGACACTCCCCAAATCAGGTCGAAATTGGATCTGCTGTTTGAGGAATATACGGTGCAACAGCGAAGCTACTCGGACGACCATACTTTTATTGAGACGCCTGGAATAATTTAAAATAGTATTCCTTTGTTCAAGTAAATTTTATGCTATTGACTCTCCCTTACTTAATGGTTTAATGTAGTTAAATATGTTCTTAATTGGAGTGAGCTTCTTGGCCGAAGTCCCTGCTTGATTCCCCAGTGGGAATGAATGGGATTTGATTAAATGTGGATAAAATGTCTTAGGAAAGTTAAAACCGTGCAATAGCCATATAACCCTTCTATTCTTCACACTCAATTACGTCACGCATGAGGGGAGGTGGTGAGTTCAATCATGCACAACGATTTATGATGATGAGGAAAAGGGACCTAGTAAAATGGTGACGTTGCAACGTTAATTATAAGAAGTTTATTATGTTATTGATTTTTCTAATTGGATTAATGTAGAATGTAAAATGAAGGGGGTACAAAGATATGTGACTAAATATTTAGAGGGGGGGTCTATAGTTTTGTAACGAAATATCGTGATTGTGAGGACGGGGCAAAACAAAGTTCTTACAATTGTGAATTCTTCTCTTCGACTTTCAACTCTTCAATCGGTTTAAGTCTCATATGCAATTTCTTCACACTTGATAACAATTCAACCAGCTCCCTTGCTTAATGGCCGCACTGAAACAAATAAATTGAACAAATACCTTCTACACTTTAAAAAAAATCAGAAATGTGTGAAATGGGAAAAAGGTATCAAAACCTCCACGAAAAATTAAACTCTTCAAGTTTTTGAAATTAGACCGCTAATCATACGTCGTATATGCCGTGGTTGGGATTCCATGTTAAGCAAAAAATCCTAAGAATTTATCTTGGACATTAAAAACATGATATATGAAAATATTCCGGAATAAATGGTTTAAATAAAGAACAGCAAAATGCTGATCTTCACCAATTAAAGTAGTTTAAGAAATTCACAATAAATTATGCGGTATCCGAAGAGGAGAAGATACGATGATAACCTTATGGGAGTTTTCAAATAATCACCTGGTGCAGTTCAGAAGACTATCAAGAGAGGACGCTACTAAATTGCAAGTTAGCGTATCAAATTTCTTCGGCGTCAGTAGGATGGATTCGTTTCCATTTCTGAAGATCCTGCACGAAAAACAAAATTTAGTATAAGAACTAAATTCATAGTTGCTATTAGACGACTACTACAAATATAAAGCTATACACATGACATAGCGCAGTTTAGAACTATGAGATATGGGGTCATCCATAAGAGACGTCCACAATTTCCTCCGACTTTTCAACCCCCGCTTGTCATAGTTGCTCACAATCTTCGAAGCCCCTTCCTCCTCAGGAACGTCCTATGGTCACAAATCAAAGACCACCCTCATTTGTCTAAAATAACTGCCCTACTAAGCAAGAAAGTCGTAACTACATAACTGACAGTTTTGAGTAATAGAAGGTTTTATATTTTGTTCCTCAAACAAAAGTTCGCAAAAGTCCTCAAGATCAGCATACTATTACAAAAAAAAGTTAATATCTGACAGAGAACATTACAAATGCGATTTTTATATTAGTAAATGTGATTTGCAAACTATTTTTTATCAAGAACATAGATCATTTTGTATTTACGACAAATTTCACAATCTTTTAGCATCTTCCAAATTTGCAGATGGGAAAAAGTAATGTTTTACACGTACATACGGTAACTTGATTTTTGCAAAAATATCAGATAAGACGTTTTGCTTAGCACAGCAGAATAAAACTTGACAGGACATTGTTTAGATATTTTTACAAACAATTACATAAAAACATATTCAAATACAATTTCCTTAGAAATCCTAAAAATGGGATTTTTATGCGGACGTTATATTTGTGCAACCCCCGCCTCCCCCGCTCCCCCCTGGTCACACTTGGGTATATTTTGTAAACCACCTTCTGCCCCCCCAAGTATGGACGACCCCTATTGAAAGAACTCTACGAATAATGTGCGATCAAGCACAGGGCCGTACCTACCGACTAACATTGAGGAGTTTTATAGTTCAAACAAGGTGGAATTAGGATGATCGCATTTCTTAGGCTTCTATACAGCTACCTTTGCGATTTAACATGTTGTTAGCTAGTTATTTTTCATCGCTGTATTATCATGAAATATTAGATAATATGCATTAATTAAGTGTGCAGTTGATTGTAAATTGCTGTTATCGTCCATCATCTTAACCAAATTGCAGTTAATATAAATAATCTATATTATAATAAATAATAATAATTCGGAAAGTTTTGATTGGCTTCGAATCTTACGGACGGACAGACGGACAAAATATAAAATTCATGTATATGTAAGAACGTCGCCAACGTCCGAAGGACCGGATATGGCACATGAAAGAAGAAGAATATTTAAAAATATTACAAAAGCGCACTATCGAGAAGGGAATACTCTTATCAATTCAGAGGGCCCTTAGCTGCCTAAGTCCCCCCCCAACCTTTATATACGTTCCTGCTCTAAAAATATACCATATATTATATCTTTTGTACTCGTAAATCTTAAAACATAGTAGCTAGTTTTTTTGTTTAGGACCAGAATCTAGGTGAATTGCAATCGGGAAATATTAGATACGAAATTCCGCAATAGTGACGTCAGGTACAAATTTAAAGAAAATATTATACATCTTTTATTTGTGAAGACTTTGCTATATCTTGAAGTGCCACGCTATTTCATATGGAACAAAAGTCACAGAAAGACCGAAAATGCCAAAGAATTACGTGCACTTATGATAATAATCTCACTCAGTGCGGCCTTTAGGCCGCACAATCTATGCAATCACGTGCATACCAAGCCAGATTACAATGCTTCTAGATAATACTGGGTGTTAAATTTATAAAACTATTTTATCATTCACATACGCAATTTTATATCTGTTAAAGTGAAATAAACAAGTCTTGTAGGCGCTGATGTTCAGAAAATCAAATGTGCACAGTGAAACTTGATCGAATACCTACATCGAACCAAAACAAGCATGGCATCCATTTAGATAACAAATCAAATCGATTGGTTTTTTATTAAAAGAAAATAACGAATTAAATGTATTTCACTGTGAATTATTGAAATACACAGGCGGATCGGGCGGAGGTAAATGTGCCACCAAATGTACCTGACCAGAAAAGGGTACCGGTAAATGTGCCACCGACCAAAAGGGTTCTTTAAATAAACACAGGTATTTGTGCCACTAAGGCCCAGTTGTTCAGTTTCGGGTTATATTTTAATCTGGGTTATTTTCCATAGAAATGATTGTTTCAAGAATTGTTTCCATGGAAAATAATTAAGGTTAAAAGATAACCTAATACTGAACAACTGGGCCTAACAGTGAAAAAATTAAATTTTTTTGCCTTCGAATTTTGGGGTGTGCATTCGATAAGGAGGGTAATCCATCGTCAAAACCTACCCTTACGGGGCGCCGCTGCGCTCCGCTCCGCGTTGCACCCCTCCAGGGCGGTTTTGACTCTGGTTACTAGGCTAAACATACGAGAAGGCGCCACACATCAAGAAAACCGGGATAACTGAAACCGGGATGTGAGAGACCCTCGAAATAGCATTAAAAAGTATAGTTGCGGTATGGGGCAGTAAACTATTACGTTTCACCCCCAAAAAATCGTGTAAAATCAAAAAATAATCGATGTTACATGTAGGAGATGCATCAGGTAGATGCCGTTTTCTCCGGTGGCACAAATACCTGTGTACTTTTAATATCCTAAATTCGTAGCAGGTAGAATAACATTACTGGTGGCACATTTATCACCGCCCGGCGGATCGAACCAAAGTTCGTGGGAGGGGACTAATTTATTGCTTAGTAAAGCTAAATTTTACTTAATTTCCAGCAAATTTTGTGTATTTAATCCTTTTTTTCTTTCGATTTATGAAAATTTCGGGGAGGGGGATGGTTACGATATTCTATAATGCCTCCTCTCCCATGAACTACCTTTGAGTCCATTCTTGCTAAAATCGCACCAGGTTTCCGATTGGTTAATAAAATTTTTGGTAGATTGCTAGAAAAAGAACCGTGTTATATTTTCGGTAGATCGTTAATAAAAACCAATGTTCTTGGTAAATTACCAAGAACAAAAACGATATAGAATTTCCATCGGCTGTTGGGTAAATTAATAATCTACAGATGATTTTTAATTTTCTTTTTAAATTAAATTTGGTATATTTTTCTTGGCATTCGGCACTCAAGAAGACAATGGTCAGTACGATAATATAAGGTATAACGAAGAGTTACATAAGATGACCACTCTAAATAAATTTAAGCGTCGAAAATATATTTCAAGAAAGATATTGTGGATGATGCACCGAATCAAAAATTACCATAATAATAATAATAAAGCAATCTGTTCCGCCTTCAAACTCAATGGTGTCATCTATCGATTACCTTTTGAACTATACTTTCCTTGAGGTTTTCGTATCTGATACTATTTTCAATTAAAGCCATCCCGGCCCTCCGAAGACAATTAATCATATTCAAGAAATGTAAGGATTCATGTAATGGAAGATATATGGAGGGTGGAGGGGTTAATTTTAGTGCACAAATTTGAAAAAGTACCTTCATTTTACGCAATGAACTTGCAACACTTCTACCGTTTACCCAGAATGCTTCCATATTATTTGTTAAGTTAACTTAAGGGTTGACCTTTATATTTTTATTTTGCCGTATTTATATTCTAATCGGCAATTTCAGTTTTTTGTCTCGTATGTGGGCTACCATGCCACTACCATGTACGGCTCAGGCTGCTGTCTCGAACGATGAACTTTGGTATCTGATATAAAATATTATATTGATTTTATGTTATACCTTAAATGACGCAGTTGTTTTGGTAATTCTTCAATCATCCTTTTCTCATATAAAGTTACGATTAGGTCAGCCTTTATGTAGATTCCATTAAACTTCTAAACACGGCTCGGCCTTTGGCCTCGGTTTGGGAATCTATCTTATCTTTATCCAATCCATTTATGATTAGTTAAATTTTCTTACGAATTGCACTACCAGCAACATTACAAAGGCATTCATATTAATATTTCTGTCATTAACGAACGATTTCTATAGGCCTGTTAGTAACAAACTTTTCTATTGGTTAGTTAAGTTTAACGGCCTGCTAAAAGTTTTATATAACCGGCCATAAATTGTCAAAGATTTAATTTGCAATCCCCCTTTTAACAACTGTACCCGGAGTCGAACCGGGGAGCCCTACGTTAGCAGTTGATCTACATATATGATGGGGGTATTCACCCCTCTCTAATTATTTAATTTAAGAATGAAAAGTATTAATATTATCAAAGTACCACAAGAATATAATAATGTTATTATATTTTCCATTTTTATTTAAAATTTCCTCCCATTGAATGAAATCACGAACCGCCACTTCCGCCCAGGAAGAAGAAACAAAATCAAAATTAAAAAGCAATTTTAAATTATTGAAGTATACTAAAAAATGGAAACATTTTCAAACACTACAAAAATTACATATTATATTTGGTTAGAAATGTAAATATAATCCAACATTTAAATATTCAGTCGTGTGAAAAAAAAATTTCCAACCCTGTATTTACAAAATTAAACGTTTCCAGCGGCATGTTTTTATAAACTTTTTTCTTAATTTGAAGAAAAATCGAGCAGAAAATTTAAAAATATGCAACAGTTTTATAAAAAAAAATGTTCAGACAGGAACTGAAAATATTAGACTAATAATAATTTTATTCGACAACTTTTTTAGCGACTTTTAAGGGAATTATAATTTACCTTCCTGTACCAGTTAAGAATTTTAAACCATTTTATGTAGCATTATAAGTGTAAAAGTTCTTTAAAATTAGGTTTCTTTATATAATCACACAAATTATAATTACCTTATGCTATAAAAGCGACAGCACTTTGATATCAAAAACGCTTTTATGAAGTTACGCTCGTAAACTTCAAATTAAATTCAAAATAAGATATTTTCACCTGTACCGACATGGTAGTTGGTTTATCTGGTCGTGAGTATGATGGCTATTGAGCGAAATTTCGGAGCTTGAATCCTGCATATTTATGTTTACTTCTTTGTCGCAAATTTATTACTACATATTTTTTGAGCATTTTTTATTCGATGAATCGAAAACTCCAAAGAGAAATTAACTTAATTTTTCGCATCAATAAATAATAACGTAAACATTTTTTAAATTTTAAAGCTATAACATAATTTACTATCACTCAGTGGCGGCTTGTTATAAGGAGCCCTGCTGGCACTACCATATCAAACCGGCCTTAAGAATTTTTACTTTTGTTATAATTTTTTCATTTAAAATGATTGTGTATTAATGGAATAAAAATTACTTATATTTTGTTGAACGTAGAATTGGCTATGTATTAGGCCCAAGACGTATTCTGACGCAAAGACAAGGGATTTAATTTTCCTGTGTAATGGATTAGTTTTTGAAAATAATTTCCTGGGCGAAAGTAGTAACCCGTTAAATTTGCTAGGAGAAAAGGGTTGTCCATTTCTTGGTCAAATTTTTCATTTAAAAGATATACAGTTTTCTAGAAAAACAAACAAAAAAAATTGAATATTTTACCATTTCTATACTAAATTTGTTCCATCATAAGAAAGCCGTTGATTTTAGACAATAAAAGGTTATAATCTTATAGATTATTAGAACGAGAAAAGAAGAGAAATTTAATTTCACCTATAACTCAAAATTTGAAAACGAACATTTTAAGAACCTGCTTATAATTAGGTTAAATAGACCGGAAAATTCCAGAAGAATTGATCAAATTCGATTATCCACAAGAAAGGTAATAGGGAGTGTTGTGATAAATATCGCGGGATATCGGTTAACAAAAATGCTATTAGTCAAATCTACGGAAGGATCTTAAAAAGCAAGATTGAAAATGAATACAAAGATATGGAAGCAGAAGAACAAGCGAGCTTTGGGGGTCGCCCATAAAGGATATCCGTAATTTTTTCTGACTTTTGAACCTCCCTTCCCCCCTTTGCCAAAGTTGGTCACAATCTTCCCCCCCCCCCCAGGAACAACCTATGATCACAAATCAAAGCCCCCCTCATTTGTCAAAAACCGAACTTTACCTTTTAAACTAAAAAACCTATTCATTAATTAAAATGAATTAAAACATTAAAACACAATTTATTTATTAGAAATCCTAAAAATAGGAGTTTTATGAAGACATCACAATGGTCCATCCCCCCCTTCCCCGATCACATTTTGTAACTCCCCTCCTCCTCAAGCGTAGACGTCCTTTATGGACGACCCCTTAGGGTCACAGAAACGCAATTATCTCCGGCTGATCAACCTCCCCTCCCCCTCTTGCCTCAGTTGGTCACAATCTTCGTACCCCCCTTCAGGAGCAACCTATGATCACAAATCAAAGACCCCTTCTCATTTGTCAAAAATCGAAGATGACCTTTTAAACTAAAAAACTTATTCATTAATTAAAATGAATTAAAACGTTAAAACACATTTTATTTATTAGAAATCCTAAATATAGGAGTTTTATGAGGACATCAGGATGGTCCATCCCCCCTCCCCAATCACATTTTGTAACCCTTCTTAACCCCAGGGGTAGACATCCTTTATGGACGACCCCTTAGGGTCACAAAAACGCAAGTTTCTCAGACTTAGCAACCCCCTGCCCATTTTTCCACAGTTGGTCACAATCTTCGAACCCCCCCCTTCAGGAACAACCTATGATCACAAATCAAAGACCCCCTCAATTTTCAAAAATCGAACTTGACCTTTTACACTAAAAAACCTATTCATTAATTAAAACATTAAAACACGATAAATGATCTTATTAGAAATCCAAAAATAGGATTTTTATCAGGACGTCACAATGGTCCATTCCCCCTTCTCCCTGATCACATTCTATAACCCCCTTCACCCCAGGCGTAAACGTCCTTTATGGACGACCCCTTAGGGTCACAAAAACGCAATTTTTTCCGACTTATCAACCTCCCACCCTGCCTCAATTGGTCACAATCCTGGTACCCCCCTCAGGAACAACTTATGATCACTAATCAAAGACCCCCCCTCATTTATCAAAAATCGAACTTGACGTTATAAACTAAAACATTAAAACACAATTATTTTATTAGAGATCCTCAAAATAGGAATTTTATGAGGACGTCACAATGGTCGATACCCGTTCCCCCTGAAACGCAATTTTTTCCGACTTATCAACCTCCCCCATCCTCCCTACGTGACAGATAATCACAATCT
Source organism: Podabrus alpinus (assembly GCA_932274525.1). Lineage (NCBI taxonomy): Eukaryota > Metazoa > Arthropoda > Insecta > Coleoptera > Cantharidae > Podabrus > Podabrus alpinus. The sequence goes on along the minus strand of OW026456.1, from coordinate 64,518,495 downwards.
TCGGAACCCCTCATTTGTCTAAAATCGAACTTAACACGACGTTGTTTGCACAACATTTGGAATTTAAAGAATAAATAAATTTTTTTTACAAAAAATTACATAAATGCATATTCGAACACAAAACACAGATCCCCCTCCCCGTACTTACATTTAGTCACATTTTGTACCCCGCCCCCCTCCCATGAGGGAAAGGAAACATGGATGAAGCTATAAAAGATAGGACTACATTGGGAAGGAAAACTATAAAATATCACTGAAGAACAGCATATTATGGGATGAAAAATATGACCGAAATTAAAAACTCTTAAATACCACTGAGATGAACTTCTGGATACGGCCCGCGGGGAAGTCTAGAAATGAAAGAATTACAAATAAAAGAATACTAGAAATATTGGACGTACCCCATGCAATAGTGGATGACATAATAATGAAACAGCTGCAATGGTTCGGTCACGTGCAGAGAATACCCAATAAGATGCTGAACTACAGTCCAAAAGGACGTATAGAAAAGAGGGGGGGTCAGAAAAAGTTGGAGAGAAAGAAAAGGTGTACCTGGAAGATGGTATGCGGGTCGGCAGGCAGCGCAAAACGCTTTAAACAAATTAATACGTACATCTAAGAAACACCGAATTATTAACCCTAAAAATTGAAAAGTTTCGGTACTGTAGCCATTTGTAGATAGAAATTTAAAAAATCGTTACCTCTCAAAGATTTGAATTGCAACGGTCGTGGGAACACCCTGGTCTTCGGTACCAACCATATAATTACAAATAAATTAAAGGTTGGTATTACTTTATATGCCTATGTAACCTTACTTTATTGAATCACAAAAATTAGTTTAGAAACTTTTACATCAATCGAATAATTATTATGTCGTTAAAAATGAATAAAAATCCTGCAGTCGTAGACTGGGCAGAAGAAGTTGAGTCAGAAAACGTTTCTGGATCCCACCTAATACCACAATCTAGCGAAGTGATCGAAAATGGTTTTAAAATTGTGACAACGTATCACAAGAATGAAGAAGGTAAGGTAGTTAAAACGATTCGTACTTTCAAAATTGAGAAACGACTTGTATCGAAAAATGTGGCCATACGAAAAACTTGGGTCAAGTTTGGTGACGCTAAAAATGAAGCACCTGGACCTAACGCTGCCAATACGTTCGTCTCGGAAAGAATCGATATGCAGTTTATCAGTGCTACAGAAGAGGACAAGACGGAAGAAGATGAGGGTCTCGTTACCCTGAAGGGTTTAGGAAAAACAACCGTCGTCAAGTGTAGGACATGCGGCGGCGACCATTGGACTTCAAAGTGTCCTTTGAAAGATACCACTTTGGCTAATGAAAAACTTCAAGATCGTCCGAATCAAGTTGAAAATAAATATGTGCCTCCTAGCATGCGTGCAGGTGCTAACCGTGCTGAAGGCTTAATTCCGTCAATGGAAGAATCGACTCAAATTAAAATCATGAATTTGAGTGAATCAACTACGGAGTCGGATTTGCATGATCTTGTTCAACCATTTGGAGCTATTCATAAGATTTTCTTGGCCAGAGATAAACAACAAGATATTTGTAGGGGATTTGCTTATGTGACGTTCCGAAATCATCGAGATGCAGCAAGGGCTCTGGCAACACTGCATAAGCACAGATATGATCACCTCATTCTCGACATTGAGTGGGCTAAACCGAAAGAAAATAGTCGCAAATATTGAGGAGTTTTTTTGAATGCATTGAAATTTTTAATTTGTTAATACCGAAATTTTTTTTATAACTTTTTATTTGCAAGATTGATTATAAATTTTTAATAGATGCGCATTTTTATGAAAACTTTTGTATTATATTTACTTACTCCGAAAACCACGTGGCGTTGGTATTTTGTTTACCGAAATTGCAAAAGTGTGCTTAGGCGCTTAAACAATTTGTGCAATCCGTCAGGATTAAAATATCAAATGAGCTTATAAATAACTAATGCTGATACCACATTTTTATGAGGGTTTTCTCATACAAAAATCGGCTTTCGACCATTCTTCAAAATAACATTAAGGGATTAACTTTGAAAAAAAATAAGACTTAAACAGTGGCGCAGGTACGGGGAGGGCGCCGACCACTCAAATCAGAGTAGCAACTCCGAATGGTATTTTTTAATGCTAACGCAACGCTCTCATCATGCTAGTTTTACGCCGCTGAATAACAGAAAATCCGATGTTGCTTGGACTAAACGGTGGCACAGATTTAAATCACTTTCTTAAAAAATGAAAAATGTAATTTCTCCCCCCTCCCTCAATTGAAATAAATCACGAGCCGCTAATGGAGTTAAACTAAGACTTAAAATTTAAATTAAATTAAAAGATAAGATTTAATAAATTAATTTTTGAGTTTCATCGCCTGTAAAAGTTAGTGTGACGAAATTGTTTGCGAATTATATTTGATTATATCGACACCCCCAAGGAACAAACTAACTCATTTTTAACTCATTTTTACCGTAACTCATTTTTACCTATTTTGCAGGAGAGCCAACTGAAAGTTTCAAAAAGTTAAAAAAAGCGATAAAAACGCTGAGTTACAACTTTGTTCCACTGATTATCTCTGTAAATATTTGTCGTAAATTAAAATTTTTTTTACCAAAAGAAAGATATTTTTGTCAGGATTACAGTGGTAGTCATAACTCAAATTTGTCGTAACTCGAGTTACAGCTTTGTTCCTTGGGGGTGTCGATATGTATGATAGTGTAATTTCCCTGTCGGTTAATTTTAAAATGCAGATACGATTAATTTCGATCTTATTGCATTAACCACGACTGAAAGTGGCTCCGCGAAGCGGTGTATGTGCGAGCGGAGCTCGCTTATTCTATTTCATTGACTATTTTAGAGTTTGAATTCCCAAAGTGACGTTGGCACCTTGACTTTAATGCGGGTTTAGAAAAGAAGGGGGAGGGTTTTTTTGTGATTTCGTTACAGGGCAGTACTCGGTCCAATAATACGGAAAAGAAAGAGCATTTGAAGTAAAGACACGAGACCGAAAACAACAACTTTTGTAGGAAAAAACCCTAAGTACCGCCATCTGTTGATTGCCTTTTCAACTACAGCAGGTGTTTCAAAAACTACAACTAAAAATGAAAAGGAAAATGTCTTTTTTGATTATTGGTCAAAATAAATATTCGCACCTTTGGCTCTTTTAATTTTAATATATCTCTAAAGACAAACGATATCCCCATACTTAAGATCAGAAAATGCCCACCCTGTATATTCACAATAAACACATTAACGCTCAGTTTCATAAAACCTTTAACAAGTCGTTAACAAATGATTTACATTAGCCTGTTAGTACTAACAGACGTTTTCTATTGGTTATTTAGTATATAACGACTTGCTGAAAGTTTTATGAAACCGGACATAATTCTCCAATTCGTCTTTCTGATGTCCTTTAAACTTACCGCCTTTAGACAACTACAGTGCCGGATCTAGGATTGTTTCATGTAGGGTTCTATACCGATTGGGTGGGGGGGTTAAAAGGGGCGTGGCCACTGAATACAAACTGAAAAGCAACTTTTAGGCTTCTATACAAAGTATAACAAGAAGCCTTATGTTTAAATTGTTTATGTAATTCCGGGACTTAAACTGATATTTAAGTCCCGTTGTTTGAAGACTAAAGTTGAACTTTAAATCCCAAGGGACTTAAGTAAATACAAATTGTTTTCATGACGACCGAATGCAACTTAATGCAACCTTGAGAATGTTATGTTGAAATTACAGCATTAAATAAAAATTATGAATATGTATAAAAACAAAAAAGGCCATAAATTTCCATCAAGGCATATTAATTTATAAACAGTGGCAGCAATAAAAGGACAAATTAATCTAGTAATACTAATATTTTTGTGTTACCTTGAAAATGTTAATCCCCTTCATTGCAAATGAATAACCACGTCAACATTAATTGGGAATGAAAATGGAAACCGGGGGGGGGGGGGTCTGCGAGTGTAGAATACATAATACGCCCCAGCATATTAACACAGCCATCTTGATCTCTATGCGCTGGGGGGGGGGTAAGCCATACCTCCAGACCTGCTGTATTGTTATTTACTTAACAATATTATTATTATTATTAGATAGTTGTGGTTTTCGAATTCAGATATAAACACACGTGACCTTTATGGGAAGCCGCTACTGTATTAATATATCTTAAAAATCATATTGTTAATCAGAAAGACAAAGTATATGTTCCACTGTCCCATTTGTATCTTGATATTATGCACGACATATGTATATTATCGTTCTGTTTAGGCAGAATTTATTCATTTAAATGAATCGATTGAGGGAGGGGGGCAATAAACTAATTATAAAAGGGGTTTTCAAGGATGTCATAAAATTGCAAGGAAACCCAACGTTGTTACTACACCTTTTCCACTTTTATTGGAGAAAGCGTTAATTTATTGTAATTCAGATTAGTCAATTGTATTTGAGAAAGCGTCAATTGAAATTCAGATTAGTCAATTGAAATTCAGATTAGTCAAACAACCTAATGCGTGGTTGTTCGATGGATCTGTACTCAGGTACAACTAAGAAGTAATAAAATTTGTGGATCTGAATTACAATTATTGATGCTTTCTCAAATACAATTAATTGACAAATCTGAATTTCAATTATCGCTTTCTCAAATACATGTGACCGTTTCTGAAATAAAACTTGAAAAGGTGTAGATATTTGAGCTTGTGGAACACCATACCTGGGTTGGGGTTGATCTGGTGCCTCAATGAAGCCTTTAGGCCACACAACCTCGGTAATCACGAATCAATGCGGCCTTAGAACACCACTTCTGTCTATCTATTTGTTCATAACTCATATTTATTGCTTCAGTCTCTGATTATTAACCTGATTACAAAATTGATTCGTTGATGAACATACAGTGCGGCCTATAGGCCGCACAATTAGTGCAATCGCCTATTGGATGACTAACGCTGGTATTCTGTAACTCATCCATTACTAAAGCATCCATTACTAAAGCATCCTTTAAAAATAATAATAATAAAAATAAAATTATTTATATTGTAAACCGTACTTTATCTATTGATAAATGATCTTTCAGTAAAAGATGAGTTACAGAATATCAGCGTTAAGGTAGACGCTCTTACGAAGTAGTATACATAATAAACCAGATCTTAAGGCTTCTTGTTATACTTTGTATAGAAACCTAAAAGTACAATAACAGTAATTTTTCACGATTGATCGAGATTTATCGTAGTATATAAATAAGCGAGTATTTTACAGATGTATCCGTTTCTCGTACCCCCCCTCCAAGTCTGTCTGTCGGTCCATTCATTATTGTGAAGTTCTCTACCCTTCATTGGATATCTCAAGTACTTTCCTCTATCTTTCATTTCCACCTCAACCTCCTGCGGCCAAGTTCTTGCAGGTCTTCCACGTTTTCTTCCAAAATGTGGCGTCCATTCCCATACCCTCTTTGGCCACCTATCGTTGCTCTTTCTTTGAACATGTCCGAACCACCCTCAGCCTCCACTGTATCCATATTCCACATCCCATATTCCATGGTCCACACCTCTGACCCAAAAGTTGTTATAATTTCAACAATTGATTTACATATTATTATTTTGGTCTTTCTAGTTATTTTGTCACTCCACAGAATTGAGTTCAATTGCCTGATGGCTCTTCGTTCTTGTCCAATTTTATTTATTATATTATCGTCATTGCTGTTGCCGGCTCTAGAAAAAGTAACACCCAAATATTTGAATCTTGTTGTATGTTTTATCGTAGTACGGTCTGAAAATCGCTTTTCTGCGGAAATTTGCAAGTTTAAAAAAATACCGACTTATAAAATAATTACACTGAAAAATTCATTGATTTTCAACTTTGTAGTGCATTATGATGCTATTATTATATCATTAATGCATTTTTCTTATTTAATACTAGCGCCTGCGGCGCTAGACATACGTATAGTAAACAGAACCAACACATTATGAACAATTTTTTTATTATTTCAACTTTAAAATGACTGTGGGCATGTAACCGACGTTGGAGAAAATGTTTGTTGCTCCGAATGAAGTCATTTGAAAGCATGAGTTGTACTTGCGAATGTTTAGCAGGAAGTGTTTTGAAATTGCAGTGGTGCCAGTAAGATAACTTAGAAGCGGCTCAGGTGGATCAATCAGCGGTGGCAAAACAACTTTGCCGTTCGAACAACACATTCCTGGTGATTCCTTAGCGAACTTCGAAACACGACAATGCAAACAAAGTTTGTTCATAACACCTATTGCTACATCCTCGTGATTCATGTAATCGTAGTTTTTGTCGTAATTAAATGCTTTCAATGTTAAATTCAATTTTTGTCTTGATGGAACTAATCCCAAAAACGGTTTGCCCGTCCATTTCTGGCGTAAATAAGAGCGCTACATACGTCCAAAGTTTTTACACAATTTTCACTTTTCAATTAATCTTCAGGTAAAGTTAAATCTTCCGCAAAGAGGTGGATCTTCCACGAAGAGGTGGGTCTGCGTCTTCTTGCACAATTCCGGCGAGTTTTTCTTTAGAAAACCAATTAAAAACAAATTAATCTTCAGGTAAAGTTAAATCTTCCGCAAAGAGGTGGATCTTCCACGAAGAGGTGGATTTGCGTCTTCTTGCACAATTCCGGCGAGTTCTGCGACCTATATAAAGTCTTCCTCACAGGGGGAAGACCATAATAGATCGGTGAAGGCCATAGTTGTTCGGCCTTCGGCCTCACAGGGTGAAACCATAATAGATCCGTGAAGGCCATAGTTGTTCGGCCTTCGGCCTCACAGACCGGACCATAATAGATCCGTGAAGGCCACAGTTGTTCGGCCTTCGACCTCACAGACCGGACCATAATAGATCCGTGAAGGCCATAGTTGTTCGGCCTTCGGCCTCACAGACCGGACCATAATAGATCCGTGAAGGCCAAAGTTGTTCGGCCTTCGGCCTCACAGGGCGGACAATAATAGATCCGTGAAGGCCAAAATTGTTCGGCCTTCATCTGTCATCCGTCATCCGTCATCCGTCATCTGTCATCCGTCATCTGTCATCCGTCATCTGTCATCTCATCTCATCTGTCATCTCATCTGTCATCTCATCTGTCATCCGTCATCTCATCTGTCAGCTGTCATCCGTCATCTGTCATCCGTCATCTGTCATCTCATCTGTCATCCGTCATCTGTCATCTCATCTGTCAGCTGTCATCTGTCACCCGTCATCTGTCATCTCATCTGTCAGCTGTCATCTGTCATCCGTCATCTGTCATACATACATACATACAGACACACATACATACACACATACATACATAATCTTCACGTAAAGTTACATCTTCATGTAAAGTTAAATCTGTATGTGCAAAATGATTTTTAGGTTATGTAGTTAATGCCGTCACATTGACACTATCGGGGAGCCCATGGGGGCTATTCAACACTATCAGGGTCACTCTCTAGGTTATGAAAAGGGGGCCCGTCTTGCTAAAACGCGCACTATTTATGTTTTACCCTGTATATGCAAAATGATTTTTGATAATTTTAAAAATATTGTGCAACGCTACTGACTATAATATGTCAATGTCATTTTTAAGGTTAGTCAAAGTTGTGCCCCCTATTTGTCGAGCCGCTACTGACTATAATATGTCAAAGTCATTGAATCTTTATTGTGCAACGCTACTGACTATAATATGTCAATGTCATTTTTAAGGTTAGTCAAAGTTGTGCCCCCTATTTTTCGAGCCGCTACTGACTATAATATGTCAATGTCATTGAATTAATCTTTTAGCGTCAAAATCGCATCGTAACTATGACAACTACTGTGACCTGAAGCGTTTAACTGCTGATGACCGTCTTATGGTGACGAATTACTAAATTCAAAGACGACGAAAAACTTACTCTTGAATGTCGCCAGATCTCGTGAAAGTTTCAACGCCCACAGTTACGGGGTTTAGGCGTCTATGCGGAACATACACACATACCCACATACATACATACATCCATTTTTATATATAAGATTATGACACTTCTTCGTATTACATCGTATTTCTTCAGTGTATTAGTTCATTTTTCACTTTTTTATAATTTGTAGGTTTGTAATATTTCTTGAAGAGCCTTATTTATTATTGGAATTAAAATTCCAGGCCTCGCCACCGTCACTAAAAGCACGACTTCCATAGGAAAATGCAAAAAACATTTGATATTCCATGGAATTCCCGCATTTCTTCTTAGGCGGACTCCAACCCAACTGCTAAAGCCACCGTGAACCACTGAGTGGACTTCAACTAATGGAAATAACTTGGATGGGTCTTTGAACTCGGTTTTAACCAATTAATTTAGTTAAGTTTGATTAGGCGTCGGTAAGCGGTTGAAGTGAGACTCCATGCGACTCATGGGACTAAAATTTTAAATTCGTTTATTGTGAATGCGCTGGGTACTGAATTTATTCAGTCTAAAATGTCTATTTACGTCCCTGTTGGAAAAGTTCATCGCTTATCTCATTAGTCATTACTGGATTAGATTCGCTTGGGGTTTTACCAACTGCAAAGAAATATATTTTTTCACTAATAAATAGACCTTCCCATAATACAGACAACTAGATCGTAACATAACAAAACAAGTTGGAACGTGCTTCAGCAGCGGTTCCTAGGCTTCTATACATACAACTACTTTTCTGGTGTGAAAAGTTGTTGTTATTTTTGGTCGCCATAATTTTATAATGTGATATCAGATAATCCGATAATTCGGAACCGAGGGTTACCAACTTAAAAAATATTCTATATAAGTAAATTTTAGTGACTAAACATTTAGATTTTCAGATTAGTATCTTTATTATCGGATAAAAATTATTTTTTCAGATACCTATAAGAAAAATCTAGCATTTTAAGTTCAAATATAAATCTCAGAATATTTCATTTTTTATATCTGTGGTAATTCTGATAATCTGAATTTTTAATACCTACCAAGCTAAAAAATATTCTAGTACCTATAGTATAAGTAAAATTTAGTGACAATAAGAGATTTCGATTATCAGATTAGTATCTTTATTATCGGATAGAAAATTATTTTTTCACATAAAAGCAAAAGAATAGCATTTTAAGTTCAAATATAAATCTCAGAATATTTCATTTCTTAAATCTGTTGTATAGAAGCCTAGGAACCGCTGCTAAAGCAAGTTCCAACTTGTTTCTTTTTCTGTTCGGCAGCAATCAGTTTCTCCACTCTTTTTCTGTTTCTTATAGGAAATAACGGTTATTAATGATTAACTTAAATCTGGATTAACGTTAATCCGTTAATATTTAATAAAAATACTATATAACCAAATGACTTATTATGACTTAAATGTGTTGAACGTGAACTAAAAATGTCTTTACAAGAAATGGCTTTGCGAGAATTAAATAAGGTTGTGGAAGGGGCGCTAAACAGGGCTTTATCGTTCGCTAAATATGAAGATTTAACATGGAACCTGTTTTTCGGTACCAAACCATTTATCATAGTTTTCCTCGAGATTTAGGGGTGCCGCGGGAGTGGCGCCTATCTCGTTTCTTCTTATTTTTACTGTTTTCCGAAGTGCTGCGTAGTTGTGTAACCGTGTATTACACGTAGTTGTATTACACGGGGGATAATCCCTTAATTTTTGTGTTGGTATTAAAAAATTTACTATATAAAACCAAATTTGCTTTTTGCGATCGGTTTCGGATTTAAATTTTTGGTAATGAAAATTTTGTTATTGAAAATTCATTATTGTGAATGGGAAGTTGTTATTCGATAATCTACTCTATTCAAATTATAAACTATAAATTTGAATTATACATGTGGTGCCAATTTTTGGTGTCGGTTTTTGCTGTCGGTTTTTGGTGTCGGTTTTTTGGTGGCGCTTTTTGCGAGGTAACGACCGTGAAAACATGTTCTATGTTAAAAAACTCAATGGATCAATAGATCAACGGATCAAATAAAGAGATCAACAATATATAGGTAAACCACTCAGTTATGTATATTTCAGCAACCTTCTTCACATATCTACTCATTTTCAGAGTGTTTCCCAACACAATTTGGAGCGCTCTGTATGAATTTGAATTATACGGACAGACGGAGACGGAGCCAGATCGTAAGGCTTCTTGCTATACTTTGTATAGAAGCCTAATAGCGCACTGGGTACCCAGTTCTTAGACCTCTATACACACTGAGTATTTTCACACGATTTGAAACGCTCTGTATGATTTTGAATTATGCGGACGGACAGACAGACAGACGGACAGACACGGAGCCAGATCATAAGGCTTCTTGCTATACTTTGTATAGAAGCCTAAAAATAGCATTTTAAGTTCCAATATAAATCCCAGAACATTTCATTTCTTACATCATAAAAAAAAATTTTTTACAGAACGTGGCTAGAAAGTCGATTTTAAATTTAAAACAAATTTTATTTTATTATATATAGGTACACGATGTGTTTACAATCACAATTTCGAAGGTTCTGATTAGATTTGAATTATGCGGACAGACGGACGGACAGACGCGGAGCCAGATCATAAGGGTTCTTGCTATACTTTGTATAGTAGCCTAACAAGTAGTTTATATAGGGAGACCTCGTTGAAAATATCTTTAACGTAGTAAATTTCTTTCGGACATTTGCGTCTTTATAAATTGCATTAGCGAATCGAAACAACGGATTAACAGATTAACGCAATACTATATAGGCGAAGTAATTACAATATAACAATGTATCAGTTGATCAACGTTATGATTGGCTCTGAAACATGCGGACGGACACGAAGCCAGACCATAAGGCTTCTTTCTATACCTTGTATAGAAGCCTAAAAGTAGCGCACTGGCTACCCAGTTCTTAGACCTCTATACACACAGAGTATTTCCAACACGATTTGAAACGCTCTGTATGATTTTGAATTATGCGGACGGACGGACAGACAGACGGACAGACGGACAGATACCGAGCCAGATCATAAGGCTTCTTGCTATACTTTGTATAGAAGCCTAAATGAAAACAAGGTGGAACTCGCTTTAGCGGCAGTTCTTAGGCTTCTATACAGCTACTTTTCTGGTGTGGAAAGTTGTTATTATCTGGTTATTTTTGATCGCCATATAATGTAACATCACATAATCAGATAATCTGCACCAATTAAATTTTTTGCGATTGGCAATTATCATTTACTATATAAGTAATAACAATCAAACTTTTCCATTCTATTAGAAATTTTACTTCTCTGTAATGTATGGTCCTTTTTTTGAGGTGGACCAATCCTCTCCTTTCTCTTTTATTTATAACTTAACTTCACTAACCACATCAATAAAAAATTATTTTTTCACATCAAAGTAAAACAAGTAGTTTATATAGGGAGACCTCTTCGAAAATATCTTTAACTTAGTAAATTTCTTTCGAACATTTGCGTATTTATAAATTGCATTAGCGAATCGAAGCAACGGATTAACAGATTAACGCAATACTATATAGACGAAGTATTTAAAATATAACAACGTATCAGTTGATCAACGTTATGATTGGTTCTGAAACATGCGGACGGACACGAAGCCAGACCATAAGGCTTCTTTCTATACCTTGTATAGAAGCCTAAAAGTAGCGCACTGGCTACCCAGTTCTTAGACCTCTATACACACAGAGTATTTCCAACACGATTTGAAACGCTCTGTATGATTTTGAATTATGCGGACGGACAGACAGACGGACACGGAGCCAGATCATAAGGCTTCTTGCTATACTTTGTATAGAAGCCTAAAAAAAATATTAAGTGAAAATGACGAACGATAGGAAAAATTATTGTACCATCTGTTTAGATGATATCAAAGAAGAAGTAGGTACACCCATTACCTGTAATGACGAATTTTGTGCGCCATGTTTGGAAAAATGGGCTGAAATTCAAAACACCTGTCCTATTTGCAGGCTCGAATTTCAGCAAATAATAATTACAGCGCAATCGGAAGGACCGATCCCTCGTGTGATTCCAGTTCTAAGAAATTCGCTTTACGTAACACCTGAACTAGTCGACAGGGCATTTAATATGCGGAGGGCTAATAAGCGTCGAAGGAGAAGGTTACCCATAATTGATGGTCGTTTTCTGATGGAGATGGTCATAGGCACATCATCCCATGATGATGTTAATTGCAATACGAGAATTATTGACTTTTTCCTACTTTTGTTACTACCTGCCTTTCTATTATTTTATTTTTAGTTTATTTTAGTTTTATTTTGTATCATAATATTTTTTTTATTAGTTTTTATTTTGTATCCTAATAAAAATTTATAGCACTATATTATAACAGCTCATGCGGCCTGAAGTAAGGGTCATAGTTTCTCGGCCTTCGACTTCTATTGCCCCGGCAATAGACTTCTATTTGCGGCAACCCCAAATCTACTAAAAGTAAACGCCAAACTGAGTCATCCAGAATTAACATAACAACGTTGTTTTTCCGCATTTCTTAGATTATGTGCATAGTATTTCCTTTTCTTTTTGAAATTACTCCACGGAACCAATACAGTATTAACCCCGGTTATCCGATCTACCGCGTTCAGTCATCCTTTGCCACAGCAGTCGGTCTTCGACCTTCAAAGATGGCCTCAAAAAGTGATTGAAAGATTACAATTTCGTGATCTTCCAGAAGTGCGATCCAAATCGTACCATTATTCATTAATACAATTAGAGATTTAACTTCGGCCTCCCATTTATTTAATAAAATATAAGGTATTCCATTTATTTTCAAAAAATACGGGTCGGCCTTCGGCCTCCCAATTTTTTATGAAACAGAAATCGACCGTAGGCCTCCATTCAATAAATATCATATAAAATTATATCAAATTAAAACTAAAAGTTATCCTGTAACATAATAATGAGATAAACTGAATAATTTAACAAAAAGTTATCTAAAGTTTAAATTCACTATTGCAATTTGCTTTAAATATATTGCAAAATTTGTGTCACAGTCGGCCTTCGACCTCCTCAGTGTCGATTGTGCACAGTCACCCTTTATCTCAACAGTCGGCTTTCGACCTTCAAATACGGCCTCAAATAGTGAGTGAAAGATTGCAATTTCTTGCTCTTCCAGAAATGCAAACCAAATCGTATAATAATTCATTAATTCAAATAAAGATTAAATTTGTCATTTGTATAATTCAAATTTAACATTAAAAGACGTACAACCTTTACTACAACTTTTCCAAAATGCAAATTCAAAATTGCATTATCTTCTAAAAAATGTAGTGGTCTACGTAGATATTCAGCTTTATAAAAAGAAGGGTTTTGTTTTGCCGAACAAAATTATTGCAATACCGTCCGGCGGACCTGCAAACAGGTCATTGCAAACTATTGGTTACCTTCCGAAGACCTATAAGTAGGTCTTTGAATATTACGCAGGAAATATTTTAGCTGTAAAGTGGCTGTTAAATGGTAGAGCGACCGCTCCTTTCGCTCCACCCCAGAACCGCCGCTGTCCAGACCAAAACCTGACAATTTTCCCGTTCAATCCTCGTCACACTGCATCCCCCCCCCGCAGAATTTAGACTTTTCACGACCCTCGTAACTAACCCTACTAAATAATGAATAGATGCCACGCTCAGTTTTATATTGTAGTGTTATTTTTGCAAATTTAATAAATTTACTATAAAATAAAATTTTGTTTAATATTTAAAGAGTTTTAAAATAAGACCAGAAATAAAAATAGAGATTTCAATAGTAATTGATGTGTTTGAGTGACATTTAGTTAAAAATAAAAGTGAAAGATCATACGGAAAGTTTTATATGGCAGAGGTGAGTCCACGTGTTCATGATCGAACAGCTTTTTCCGACTTTTTACCCCCCCCCTTGTATTAGTTGGTCACAATCTTCGGACCCCCCCCCCCCCAAGAACGTCCTATGGTGACAAATCTAAGAATCCCCTCATTTGTCTATAATCGAACTTGACCTCTTAAAACTAAACACCCTATTCACTAATTTTTAATTATTTTTAAATTTCAACTGCTGTAATAAAAATTGGAATTAAATAAGCAAGAATTTAGATAAACTTTTAAAAATATTCGAACACATTTTCCTTAGAAATGCAAAAAAATGGAATCTTTATGCGGATGTCACATTTTTCCAACTCCCCCACCCCTGGCCTGGTTATAATTGGTCGCATTTTGTAACCCCCAGACGTGCACGTCCTTTATGGACGACTCCAAAGAGACGGGATTAAATTTTCGCATAAACAATTATTTGAAAATTGAATTATAAATGTTGGAAAGATTATAAAATACACATCAATTGGCGTCATAACGTGTGGCAATTATCAAAGAAAATTAAAAATGAAAACTGAAATTAATAAATACACTTCAGTATATCTCGATATTTAATACCTTCTTCAATCTTTATGGTCATATCTTCTCTATTAAAATATATAAAATACATATAAAGTCATTTCTCCCGAAAACCAATTTGTTAGTTAGGACGTTTTAACTAAGGACCCCAGAGTACTACAATTTAAATAAAATTATTCTATTGGAAAAATAAGGTACTACTACAATAATAATACATTAATAAATGCATTTAGTTGGTAACTAATATTGTGTTGATTAATATAGCACTTGGTTGATATCTCACATTTTGTGAGATTTAGGGTTTGCTGATTTTGCAAATCTGAGATATGAAGTCCCGATTACTCTTATTTTAAACTAGATGATACCCCGTCCGAGGACGGGCAGCTAGAAGGACGGGCAGGCAGCCAAAGTCATATGGCTTTTGGATTGCACTGAGAGCTTTCCTTAATCTTCATTCAACTTAAGTTACCTTGGGTAGCTGCCCGTCCTTCTAGCTGCCCGTCCTCGGGCGGGGTATCATCTAGTTTTGAATATGATCGGATAGACCTTGATACAATTCAGTACGCAATTTACTTTGTTGATATCGTATGTAGTTCAAATTATTGGCTTCAAATTCCACTGTTGCGTAAGTTTTCCCGCACTCATGATCGGATTGAAATCGTTTCTAATTGCTGTTTGCGCAACTTTAAATTGTAACATGCTGATTTTATTACGGGATTGCCGATATCCTTCGCAACTCCAATTAGGTTGCCACCTCGGTTCGCCAAACGGATAAAGAATGCCATAAGTCATAGGGTCAAGATTTGGACTGAGAATATTGATACGAATGAATTGTTGTGCATTGTCGACGGGATTTCGAGGATAGATACGGATATCACGTTCAAATGGAGGTTCGCCGTCATCATTTACGAACACCATTGCAATTTCATTGGACGTTGGAGCATTGTAACGTCTTTGATCAGACTGCCGATCGCGCCGCATCACCATATTGACGACCGGAACTGGTTGTCCTTCTTCGGCTCGTACACGCTCTTGTTGCTCAATTTCTTTCATCAGGCAATATGAAGCTGCGATACGATTGTTGACGCGGAAGAAACGATCGATTTTCTCAATCACTTCAGGTAGACAACCTCTATTCTCAGGCAGATTTACTCGTTCATTGGCCGCTTCTGTCGTGTCCATTACATACAGTTGTGCAAACTTTCTTGTTTGTCCTTCAGGTGGATACAGGTTTGTGGTTCTGTGGTACGTCTGTCCATGAATTTTGAAAACGTATGGTCCGTTACCCGGCATTGAAACAATCTCTGCTCCCATTGAAGCGAAAGAAACCGAGGAATTGTAAGAGCGGATGTGCTGACGAAAGTTCATGTAGTAAGGATTATCTGAATCTGAAAGCATAGAGCGAAGAAATTCGGGATATAACAATAGATTCGCATGTTGATCGAGCGGTTGCGGAATCTTCACTTTTCCTTTATGACAGCAGTTGTTAAATTGTTTATCAACTGGACGCTCCTTGGCGAAATTCTTGGAGCCGCAGAACTAACAGATGGAATTCATTTCTCCACAATCGTGTCGAGTAACGTGAGATTCATCAAATCTCAATGCTCTTATTTGGAGTTGAATTGCTTAACTTTGGTATCGATTTTCTTTCTGTCGATGTATCGCATGGGACCGAGCGTCAGCAGCTTGCCGCGCTTCAGTTTCTTCTAAAGTTTCACGTTGTTGACGTATCGCATGGGACCGAGCGTCAGCAGCTTGCCGCGCTTGAGTTTCTTCTAAAGTTTCACGTTGTTGACGTATCGCATGGGACCGATCGTCAGCAGCTTGCCGCGCTTGAGTTTCTTCTAAAGTTTCACGTTGTTGACGTATCGCATGGGACCGAGCGTCAGCAGTTTGCCGCGCTTGAGTTTGTTCCAAAGTTTCACGTTGTCGACGTATCGCATGAGACCGAGCGTCAGCTTGTCGCTGTGATCGAAGCTGTTCTTCTGTGTTATTAGCTCTTGTACGTGCTTTTCTCTCACGATTCAATCGCCGTCGCTTTGCAGCAGGATTTTCAAAATTTTCATTATCCATTATGGAAGTTCAGATAATGCTTTTTTTTGGAAATAGCTGTCCTATATAGACAAAATGATACGATGATACGTTGATCCGATGATACGTTGATACGATGATACGTTGATACGATGATACGTTGATCCGATGATACGTTGATCCGATGATACGTTGTGCGTTCGGTTCGGTTCGGTTTGCTTCGGGTATTTCCGTGGGACAGACAATTGAAGTTTATTTATTTAAAAAAAACGGATTAGCATTGCCAATCTTAAACTTAATCCTGCATATTGGCAGGACATTCATGTTGTCATAAAAATAAAATAATTTATCAAAATTAATATTGCTGGTTCAAGTAGGTTTCTGTATGAATTTTCTCCGGGTTTCAAACCGTGTATCGTATTTACTATTGTAACTAACAATTAATCTGCCTGGTTTTTGTGTAGTTTGTGGTTCTAATAATTTTTCTTTTTTAGGTTTCCATATCGGGATTGCGTGGGCATTTTTCCATCGTGACTTGTTTGTTAAGTATAAGTTTTTCATGTATTGGTTTGGTGTCTTTTTCTCTTTTGATTTAATCACTTTTATCGATTTTTAGGTTACACCCAAACCTTTTTCCTTGTCGGGTTGTTAATTTATATGATTAGATCTTCGTTTTCAGTTATGTTGATGGTCTTGTTCTCGAGGAACTTACACATCAGGTCGGGTGGTGTTTCTTCGTACAGCTCGTCCAGTTGTGCAGGGAGATGGATGCCATGATAGGCCGCCAGCTCCAACTGTTCTTGCATGTACAAATCGCACTCCCGTATCCGATGTGTAGGTTCATCGAGAATATCGCACGCCGGACATAGTCCGTCCACCGATTTCCCCAATCTCTTGAGGTGTCGGCCGAACTCGCCATGTCCGGTTAGCATCTGCGTCATCTGGAAGGAATTGTTCATTATTTTATTACTTACCTTGGGGATGAATTGGTAGGTAATTCTACCTACCAGTCCATCGTCCCATCTTTGTTGCCATTCTTTTTGGATTATGTCCTCGTGGGACAGACAGAAAGAAAGACTTGGCCTTTTATAATAAGAGATATTTGGCCAATTAGAAGTTACCCACAATCCGTTGCAATCGCGACTAAACTAAAAGTTGTTAATGGCCGCCTTTAGCAATCTAAAATGTGATTAAGTTGGTTGTGCGGCCTGAAGGCCGCACTGAAGTACTGATTATCATCTCTACTAATTGATAGAGCGTTTTAGGTGCACTACTGATGAGATCCAGTATCCAGTAAGATTAAGACATGTGTATATAATGTTTTACATCGTCAATGAGGTGGTGATAATCAAAATGAATTCACAAATCTGTAAAATGCATTAAGTATAACAATATTTGTCAACAGGTATATACCTATATAGTATATTTTAGCTAACCGAATGACCAAGCAATTACTCACTGAGGGTTAAAACAACGTGATACTACAGACTGAAATAATAATATTTCTGTTATTTACACCACAGTAGACAAAAATACTTTACAAAATGATTTAAAAAAAGTGCAGTAATCTGGATAAACAGCGCACTCGCAATGGCGGTAAACAGCTATTCCGGGACTAGGACTGCTCGGTTTTGGCTTCGTAATAAGGCTAAAACACAAATCTACGTATAATCAAGGAAGTTATACAAATTTTAACGATATTGCTACGAAACTCCATTTAAGTTTGTATTGTGTAACTCCACTAGTGATCGCCGTGGTTATACTTTCTGTATTAAATAAAACTGAGTTGACCTGAAAGCATTTCTCCTCGAGTTGCTGTAATTATAATTATGCAAAGTAACCAAAGTTGGTTCATGAAAATTATGTTCCTTGTTTGTAATGGAACCCAAGTCAGGAGTAGTTTGCAAGAAATTCTTCTTAATCATCCTTTCCAATGTACACAGGCTGTTAAAATCAACCCTTCCATGTGACAACTCCACACACCTTTCACTTTAGCACTCGTAAATAAATTTAACCTCTAACAAAAAAAATTTAATTTCAGCGTGACGTGCGGTATATTAAAATTTTGAGGTGGAATTTTTTTTAATATTAAAAGTTCCGTTATGTTGAACTCAAAAGATTTATATTTTTATTAGGCACGGTAAATAAATTAAATTGTTTTTCCGTAATTGAAATTCCGCCTGTGCGTCAAATAATCTCTCCGCGATTATCAGATTTTCATCAAACTCTGAAGATTATTTTTTGGGGTTAATTTATATCGAGAAGAAAGATAATGTAAGCGCATAATTTGAACGTGCTTCTTGCAAAACTATTTACTATTCTTTAACACGTAATAATTCAGCCTCGGGCTTGCCAAACAAAATCTGTAAACCTTCCGAGATGAATATTTGTGATGTTTACAGATCAATATGTCCATTGAAATCAAACCACGTTTCTTTAAATCGGTTAGGAATGAATTTTCGGGTAAAATACCGTTCGAAATGTAATTTAAAATTTTTTTATACAAAATCAAACTCCCTGTAAACACAGTAGGTAAAATGTAGTCAATGCGGAACAGAGGTACGCCTAGTCAATTAGTTTATATCTAGAAAGTCAGATACTTGTTAAGGCGAGGTGTAGCATCCCCATAATATCCTCCTCCACATGGAGAGCACTTACAATTCGAGGCACGGAAAGGATGCTTCCTTGCTACTAGAATATATGTAGGTACCGTCCTCATTAAAATTTCTTGACAGATCCCACTAAAATAATTACACATTTCTTATTCACGCACGAGAAAAACAATTTAGGTAAATAAAAAGGTTTTATTTTGTTTCATCCGTTTTTTGTGCTGCACAAAATTTAATGAAAATATTATTCGTTTAACGGGAAAGTAATGATAGCTTTCCCCTTGTGTGAAATTTCTAAGAGCCAATTTTGTTTGAAGTGGAGTGTATTAGTAAAGAAGAGACCAAATTACTTATTTTAATTTATGTCAATTTCACTATTAAGGGTGTATTATGGTTTCCAAAATTGGTTTTTGCACTTTGTCTCAAGCATTAGCTTTAACAAAATGCCAAATTATCTTTTAAATGTCATATCCTGAAAACTAATATCACCAATTTTCTTTCTTTATACGTTTGACTTGAATATATTCATTCGGTGGTTCTTCCAAATATACCCGAAAGTATTTTAAATAATTTAAGATAACGAAAAAAATATTAAAATGAAATTGTCTATGTGGTATCTTATATTTGCGCGTTCACTAGGGCGGAACGGACGGGGCGCATTTTATTATATAATAATAAATGGGATATAATGGGATATAATAATTATGGGCGGACCATAATAGATTATATTTATATGCCTTCAGCTGCCTTGACTGCTAGTCCGTGATTTCCAGTGGTTATTATAGTATTATGCCAACCAACCACTTTCCGTACATACAGGGTGGGATAACTGATCGCTTTTAAAAAATACAACCACTTTCCGTATACTACAGGGTGGGATAACTGATCGCTGTTAAAAAATGTATTTAGATTTTTGGCCACCAATCAGTACACTTATATGATAGATTAAGAGCACCATCTAGCGAAAGCGTAGTGAGCAAGAATGGCCAGGCAAAGTAAGGGTTTTCTACCTGGCAAACGATGGGTTTGCCAGGTATCCGTATAGGGTGTGTCAAAAAAAAATCGAAAAACGCGAATAACTTTGTTCCCCGCGCGAATTTTTTCTCTATTTATGCACGAATAGTTGCGCCTGGACCTACAGAATAACTGTGCAAAATTTGGTTGAGATCGGTCAAAGGGTCTAGGAACGTATAGCGAACAAACAAACACGCAAACACGCAGACAAGCTCTTTTATATATTTTGATATTGCGACTACTTCAAGACTCTTAATCTTATAGGTACCTTACACGATTAATAATATTGTCAATACTGCACTTCGATACTTTCATTAATACTCTTTGTATTTGTATCATTATACTTTGGCTCAGCTGGAACTGAAGCGAAGTAATGACCCTAATAAAGAGTGGGCAAGGTGTGAAATAATAATGGAGTATTGATGAGGTGTAGTATTGAATTTGAATAACCAGCAAAAGGTTGAATTTACGAACAAACGACAAGGGAACAAAATTGTAGACAATTTTGTTACCTATAAGTATAGAAATCAACATCACTTATCGACCAATACTTCTTGAGATACGATATTCACAATTGAAACAAAAAAAGTGGCGTTGACCAGTATTAAGTTTTACCGAGTTAATAAAAATTTTAATTGGAGGTCAAAATCATTTTTTGAACATGTGAAAATTATATTGTGATGTTCTAATGAGTTGCGATTTTTTTCAGATTTTGTATTTAATATATTCGTTGTTGCCATCAATCTTAAGTCAAATTGAAGCAGTGCGGTGAAAATCACAAATTCATCTAAAACTTGGCGTGTCGAAATGACAACTTCGAAACGCTCTCACGCCTAAACCACCTAACTCAGAGATGTACTCTTGGGGACTGATTTCTATATAATTTTATGCTCTACATAAAATCTCTACTAAATATTTTCGTTATCTCGCTTAGTTTTTGCAGTGTAAACGAAAAGAGATAAAGATGTACTATTTTTTTATTAAATTTTTCGGAGTTCAATTTTTTAGAAAATTATCTAATATTTGGAGACTCGCGATTTTTTGCGAGGTTAATCTTAGAAGCATTGCCAAATGTAGCCACGAATACACCTAATTTTTGAATAAAGATTGCTGGTCATTTTAATAGAAAAATTGATTACTTTTATTTGAGCTGATTATGAGAATGCATTATTTTGAAAACCCACTCAATTTGTTTTTGTTTATTTGATAATTTTCTAGATGATGTAGAATTTGAAGAATTAAAAACTTTAGAAAACTTTAGTAATTAATAAAAACTGTATCAGAAAAGGCATAGGAAGAGGAGGGATTCTGCCCTTCTTCACGGAGAACTTCAAGGTGTGTGAATGGACAGAATAATATTCGAAATTATAATTAATTAATAAGAAAAGTGGTTAATAACAATTGAAACAATTTTAAAGAAAAATATGTGAACATATTTCGTGAATAAAGTTAAAGGTTTTGGTAAGAACAACTTCAAATAATTTAAAACCTTCATGTAAAATTGACGAACATTTCATTTCTTTTTTATAGCAATAACATTTAAAAATTCAATTTCAAAATTTTTATTTTATTTTATTTAGGCTTATGATATTTGATAGGCAGGATACTGTCGAATTGCGAATGGTCTGAAATATTTGACCAATAAATCAAATAATCGTGATCGTAAATTCTCACCAAAATTGCAACTTAACATAAGTTGTATCATAAAAATTAAAGTCTCATTGCTTAACGAAAATTAGACCGGAGCATCTTCGTGCAAAGATTTTTTGAAGTAGTTTAAACAAGCAGGCGGCTGCATAAGAATATTTAACGTAAAATATAGCAGCCTTTTATTGGCGATCCCAACGTGTGGCATTTAAATAAAAATTAAATTAAATTTAAAATTATATTCAAGAACATAGCATTATATTGAAATTTTACTTTCCTTCTACAGATTTTTCAAAATATTCAAATTCCAAACTAGGGTCATAAAGCGTGCTAACGAGAACTTTTACCGCCAATATGCCATGTCAATTAATTGAATTTAGTGCTCCTATCGCATTTCTGCCCTTGTTTATTCGCTCTTTTATTTCGTCATTACTGTTGTTAGAAGAATATAAGGAAAGAAACTAAAAAAAGAATTTACACATCTATAGTCCGAAGTGTGTTGATGTATGGCGCGGAAGTGTGGGATTTAAGTTCAATAAATAGACGAAAATTGCTGGCCACAGAAATGGACTGCTTAAGAAGAAGTTGTAGAAGATCTAGAATGGAAAGAATAAGAAATGAATTTATAAGAAGAAGCATGAATATGGATACTGACATAGCGGAAGAAATCTAAAAAAGCGACAACTGATATGGTTCGGACATACAAAGAGAATGGGAGAAGATAGATGGCCACGAAAAATATTAGAATGAATCCCGCCAGAACGGAGAAAAAGAGGACGGCCTAGGAGAAGCTGGAGAGATGATATAGATGGGGCGATGATTTCCAGAAATATGGAAGAAGCGTTATGCCAAGATAGACAGAGATGGAAACTGGGAACGGAGGGGCGGCTCCAGCCGTAGAAATCCGTATATATATATCTATATAATTTTATTAATTTAAAATAACGTCGCTTTTCGTTGCTCCCCTACCAACCCGCACTTGGCCATAGGGTATGGCCTTAACCCTTCCCTCAACAGGGGAGATGCCTATAGTCCAGGAGGGATGGACGACAGTTGTTTATAAAAGCAGCATTCAGGCTATAGAAGTAGAAGAAGAACAAGGTGAAATGAAAATGGTTTAATAGAAGATAAAAGCGACTACATAGAAATCAGCACATGATTAGACTTCATTAAAAAATGAAAACGTTCAGATCTACCGAGAGAGTCAAGGACAGGTAATTGCACTTGTTACGGGCTTAAAACGCCACGAACACGCATACCCCCGTACAAGACAAAGTGCCGGCCTCGCTGCAGCGGGAGGGGTGGTTCTTCGATAGTCGAAAATTGGTAAAGGCGCCATTGTTATTAGTCGATACGGTAAAAATGGCCAAAGCAGATAAAAGGCTGCGAAGACCTACCTTGATGGTAAACTTATCTTTCCATTTCATAAAATCCTGCGCGAAAGAAGTAAACTAGAATAAGAGGCTAATTTGTAATTATTGCTATTGGACGACCAGTGCAAATGCTATATGCATGACACTGCGCAGTTTAAATTTTAATTCAAATTTTCAAAAATCCACACAAAACAATTATTTACATGCACTTAAATTTCTAAGAATTAAAATAATTTACTTTCTTGCGATATTATGCAATACTTAGCCCTCCCCCCCTAAACTCTATCTAGCTGGATCTGTCTTTGAGTCAATAGCTAACAATGATGTCAATATCTTGTTGTATAACAGAAAATCATCCCTGAGCCATAACTATGTAAGTCAAATATGTTTGGTGAATTAAATATTCAAACAACAGAAATCTCTGAGTTAACTCTGATCTCAGGATCATTTTCTTTATACAACTGGCCCTTAGCCATTCAAAACGTGATTTACGTGGTTGTGCGGCCTGAAGGCCGCACTGGAAGGACGGATTATCGTCTCAATGAATCAATTGAGAGTTTCAGATACAAATAGATAAGATTAAACTACTTATTTTGTAATTTTGCTTAACAAATACTTTAAAATTGTAAAATGTAAATTGAAATTATATATTTTTGAAAATGAAACTTTTATTTATTATTAGCTGAATGGTTATATTTTTTATTATTTGTACATATGAAATGTTTACTCAATTGATTGAAATTTATAAATTTTTTTTATTATAACAATTTATTTGGCTAATTTATTACAATTGAATTTTTAAATGGTTAAGTCGACACCAAAATACAAATTTCAGATATTGTGATGTCGGCTTTGTGGCATCTTCTAATTTTATATTTTCTTCCTTATTTGTTATAAACATGATGGAATAAATTAGTAGCGTTGATACTTCGAATTTATTATTAATTTTATTCACTTTTGATTATTTTTCTACATTATTTTCTTAAAATTTTCAAGAGTTATGATAATACACATCTTGAAGGCTCGAATAAGGAACGAATTCCCACTCTTAATACCTTCATGCGTACCTTCTTCGAACTTTTTAAATTTAAACAATTTTTTTTTATAATCAGGCGAATGCACAGGAGTCACTTTTTGGAGTGATCTAACCGGCAGCAGCAAAAATTATGCCCTATGCGATTTTTTTAAATTTGAAGGAGGAGTAGGATTTATTTTAACTTGGAATTATTCCAAACTCTTATTTTTCCTGCATTTGGAAACAAATTTTTCTATAGTTCTCTTGGTTGTTAAACCTTAGCTCATGTGTATATTGTCCTTATAATCGATCGGGATTATTGTCTGTACACGCACAAGTGGGTGCTAAGGTGGGATTGAAGGCCAGGATTGCTACCAAGTACGTTTTGCATTTACAGGCTCCGGCGTACTTTCGAGCATCGTCCCGTTCAGTTCTACCTTAGGGGTCGTTCATAAAAGACGTCCACGCCTTGAGGGAAGGGGGGGGGTTACAAAATGTGACCAAGTGTGATCAGGGTGGAGAGAGGTTGGAAAAATGTGACGTCCGCATAAATACCCATTTTTGGGATTTCTAAGAAATTTGTGTTTGAATATTTTTAAAGTTTATAAAATAAACATCATCTAAATTCTTATTTGTTTATAATTCCAATACAGCCATAAAAATTTTAAAAAAATAAAAATTAATGAATAGATTTTTTAGCTTAAAAGAGGGGTCTTTGAATTGTGATCATTGGACTATCCTGGGGGGGTCCGAAGATTGTGACCAACTTTGCCAGAGGAGGGAGGGGGGTTGAAAAGTCCGAAAAAGATTGCGGATATTCTTTAAGGAGGATCCCTTAGCACAACACATACCTGTGCATGCAAATGGCCATTAGGGCACAGATTATTGCAATGTGCGAATTTAATTAATAGCAACCAAAATTTACATAATTATCAATTTTTTCATTATTTGCAAGTGAAAGAATTAAAAATGTTTATATTCTTTTCCGTTTCTCATAATATAATTGGTAATGCTTTAAGCGGAAAACATCTGGTGGGGTACGAAAAGTTAAAACTCTCGAGTCAAGTACTAATATTAACCTCAATATCTCATTCAGAAGTCTGCGCGTTATTCGCATGACTATAATAACTAAATTTTATAACAGTTTTGTCTAAAACCCGCTTTACACCATCAATAATTACGATTATAATTATTTATGTAATTATGATCATAATCTGTGCAGAGACGAGTTCAGAAGTTCTGCGCATTTTATGACCACAATTACGATCGTAATTATTGAGATGTAAAACTGGTGTAAGTCAATACCAATATGAAACTTTAAGTTTCAAAAACTTATCATTCCCTTCTCTAATTATGTGGCCAAACAGACAGAAAAACGCGGAGTCATATCACAAGATTTCTCACTATACTCTAAATAGAAACTTTAAAGCGTAGAATTGCCATAGTCTAATTTTAAAGTTTCAATAATACCATGCGCTATGTTTTCCAATAAATATAAGACTACCAAAACAAAAGGGTTTGTTAGATTGAAATTATTTAACAAAGCTACAATTTTTTGTATCAAAAAAACTTTTGCTGTTAAAGCTTACATGGTGCTAAAAGCCAAAATATTGAAAAACTATGTAATAGAATCATTCAAGTATTGTTCGGAATCTGAATCGAACCCTTAGGGGAGGATACACAATCAATCAATCAAATCAAGTATGAAATTACAAGCAAAATTGTATAACTTTTCACGAACACGTAGCTAAATCGACGTTTATCCTTGAAACGGCGTGTTTTTAAATATATCGCTGTTCAGAGTAAATTTTGCTCTGTGAAGGCTAAAAAACTCTAATTTCTTATTCATACGACAATAATTATTAGAACGAGAATCGAAACCAAATATTAAGCACAAAACGTTCGAATTTCGTGCTTGCTATTGGTTCTTAGTTTTCGTGCAAGTGCGGTTTGATTGTTGTCTTTAATGATGGAAGATTAGTTATTGATTTGAGGTTACTATTTTTGTGTAATTATTTAATCTAAGACTAGCAATTTGTATAGAGCTTAATATAGTGGTTTTCTCATTATCCAGATGGTGCGATAGTAAATTTAAGTTTTTCTTTCCTTTAACCTTTCTACTTTCTTAATAAACTCGCAAGGTCGAATTACTTCGTTGTACAGCTGAAAGTGAAATTCGGTATTGCACAGGAATAGCAAAAATTTGAAGGAGCTGGTGGATTTCGGTTACCTTCATTGTCGCCGTTCTATTCTTGTATGTAACAACCCTAGAGAAATGATAATATTCAATTGTTGCCCGACGATAGGCATTTTTAATATTGATTTCCAGAGGACATCGGGCTGTTACTGTCTCCGAAGGGCTGTAGGTATATCGTCACTGCAATTTGTTTGTCAAGTTGGCACTGTGGCGATTTTTCGAGGTTGTAAAATTAATCAGGTCGACTCTGTTCTTCATGTGCCATATCCGGTCCCCAGGACGTTAGCAACCTCTCTCCTATAGATGTATGTGTTTTGTGTTGTGCGTTTGAAGTATTATCACACACATAGGGGACCTACTGCTTAACGCGGGCTCCGGACCGCGGGAAGTGTATACACTTCATCTCCAGAGAGGCTGTTCCAGGCAGATTACACCTCGGTGGTTTACCATTGCCTTCCGAGGGGAGACGGTCAGAATAAAGTTTTTACTGAGCCCGGAGTCGAACCAGGCATTCAGCTTTAGCAGCAACGCACTTCACTGCTTTAGCTGACGACCGTCTCTTCTCTCTCTGTTCAGCTAAGTATAATTTGTCAAAATAGTTTTGAATTGTAATCTATGGTTGTAAACAAAATTTATGGTTATTTAGCACCTCACTGATCTGAATTCTCAAGAAGTTTAACATAGCTTAAAAATTGAATTTTAGAACAATAAAACCAAATCTTATTCCTGATACTCACCTTGCAAAATACATATCGTGCATAAATATTCAGCTTTACTCTCACATGTATTTTAAGATTTAAAAATCTACATTTTATTTCAATCCTCTTGTTTTCCTTACAAGATTTGCATCATATTCAAGCTCACCCATGTGACAAAGTGTGCTTTAAATTGTTATGTTACTCGCCCCAAGACATTCTCTTACACAAAATCAGTTTTATACGCAAGTGGTACCCAAAAAATGCAGTATTTTAATAAGGTACACTCAGAAAAATGTTAGTATATTCAGCCATCAACTGGGTATTTGGTGCCCGGCGACTAAACTTATATTTATTTTTAATTTAAAAAATCCGAATCAGTTTTTCGACGTAAAATTAACCACATTAAGCGCACACGGTGTACATAATAAAGCGCACCTGTTTTTAAGCAATTTTAGTACGAAATTAAATTTTGCAATTTAAATTGACTTACAGATAATAAACAGGTTAATATGCACTCAAGAATGTAGGTAAAAGCAAATATTGCACGACGATGTTTTATGGCTGACGTCTCTGTAAGCTTTTAGGAAAACGCTGACTCAAAGCAAGAATATGTTTAAAAGTTATTGATTTACATTTTCAAGCTAAGCACTTTCAAAATCGTAATTTTAGGGTGATTTATAAAAAACAACATTTACATTTCTTGAAAATGTTAACCCACCTCTCACATGCGTCCATATATTTTTATCAATGGCTGAAAGGGATATAAAAATCCATCATCGTGAAAAAGTATCGCTTGTGAAGTCGAGGAAGTTTTTGGTGTAATAATTTAGTATTATAATAACCCCCATATACCTTGCAATTTAAAGGGTGAAAGGTTTACGTTGCGTTTGTAAACATTTTGTAAAGTGTCTACTAAATCTATCAAGTTTGAAGATTACAAAGTTGGTTAATAAATAAATGTTCCGGTGATGCAATTTTCTTAAAAATTTGATAGCCTTTCAAGCTGCTGAAGCTGCTGAAAATTTAGGTTTACGAGTTCATGTGTCCGGTTGAAACACAAGTTAAACTTAAAATTGCATCAGCTAACTCGGCTATCAGACGACGAGATTCAGAGGCGGACTGACTACGTGGAAAATTGCACATCTCATGTGCAAGTCAAATTTCCATAAAGTAATTTTCTTAAGTGAGAAAATATTTTAATTATTTTTCAGATTAAAATTTTTCTTTTTATGATATCTTAAAGAAAATTCGAACAATCGCCTGCGGTACTTTAAGTTAGCACTTTTCTGCAAATTTCTATTTGCTAGCACAGACAGCCGTTTAAATACTTTTTTCTATCGAAGTTGTATAAATTGATATATTTTCCATATTTTCTCTCTGTTTTCGCCAAATTCGGCTGCTGACTGTTGATCGAGTCTGAAATAATGGTATGATATGTGGGACTTAATTTGTGTAATAGGCATACTTAAATATGCTGAGTTATTCATACTTTAGGGGACGGTGACCCAACTTTGGCCACCCCAAAAAATTGAAAATTTCCTATAGCAAAGAGGAAGGTTTATAGAATATACTGTAAAAATTTCACTTGCGAATGTATTATCAAAATTTCGAGAAAAATCAATTTGAAAATAGCATAATTTTGCATGTAAAATGCAAGTTTAAGCCACGCCCATAACCGAGCTTATAAATATAAGGTATGAACGCCCGGTCTGTAGCGCATTTGTCAGTCTACTGCCGTGCGTATAACATCGTCGTAATAATGCAACTTAACGATTATGTAAATAATTGCAAAGACGTGGAGGTGTTATTCGATGTTAGCGACCGTGAATTAATCGATCTAATGCAATTTTGGCATTTAATTAAGAGCAAGAAGCGTTGTCAGTCAAGAAATTGTCGACGAATTTGTCGGATAGTGCAAAACGGTCCTAGCTGGCTGCATCATTGCTTCAGGTGTCCGGGTTGCAGGAGGGTCTACCGTATCAACGCCGGATCATTTTTTCAAGGCAGGCGCCTCGACCCTAGGCTAATTTTTATGGTTATTTGGATGTGGGGGTGCGGCATTCCGGCTAGACCAGCAGCATTCAACGTCGGACTTAACCGGAAAACTGTTTACAGTTTGTACCGGGATTACCGCACCATCTGTACCTGGAAGCTGCAGTCTCACCCCGAGGATCAGGTAATCGGTAGACCGGGCCAGGTGGTGCAAATAGACGAGAGTGTGATAACCCATCGCAAATATAATGTCGGCAGGGTTCCTGTACGTGCCCAGAAGTGGGTGTTGGGCATGTACAGCTGTACAGAGAAGCGGGGCATTGTCAAGTACGTTGACAAACGCGATGTCGCGACTCTGGAGGCACTCATAAAAGCCTATGTACTGCCTGGTACCGATATTTGGACCGACGGATGGAGGGGTTATTCGGGACTGAGCACTCTGGACGGAGCTTCACCCTACATCCACAAAACCGTAAACCATAGCCGGAATTTTGTGGACCCACTTACCGGTGTGTGTACAAATTTGGTCGAGGGCTACTGGTCTACGCTGAAGATGTTCTGCCGTCGACAGGGTGTAATGGCCTCCACCCTGCTACCTGAGCACCTGGACCAATTCATGTGGACCGGCTTTTATGGCAAAACTCACAAGGACCGTTTCTTCAACTTGATCATAGACATGAGCGGCGGATATGGGCTGGAGGAGTAACTTTCACGGTCGCTGCGTCGATAACAAAAAAGCGGTTCTTTTCAGAACCAAAACTATCTTAAGAAGTAGGTCCCTAAATAAACATAAAAAACTATGGGGACAACCCAGGCCCTTCGGGGCTACGCCCCGGGGCCGGTTTTGATGGCGCCAATTACTTTTTTGGGTGGATCTGGCACGGCCAGAACTGTGCGCATCAAAAAATCTACCCTACGCCCCTCTGGGGCTCCGGGCGATTTTTCATGGCGTGAGCCGCTGCGCGGCAGAGCTAAGCATAAGAGAAGGCGCCACCCATCAAGAACACCGGGATGAAGGAAACCGGGATTTTAAACCCCCAAAAAATCGCGTACAACAAAAACTAATCGATGTTACAAGTACGAGAGACGAGCTGCATCTGCCGGTGCGAAATACTCTAAGTGTTAGGGTCATTTAAACTGCACGGACCTTCAACAAAATGAGCGACGCGCGGGAATCTCGTTAGATTTTGACACGGAATCTCGTTAAATTAGCAAACTTCAAATTCGCTTTACTCAAAATTTTGATAATACATTCGCAGGTTTAAATTATATCAGTATACTATATAAACCTTCCTCTTTGCAATAGGAAATTTTCAATTTATTTGGAGTGGCCAAAGATAGGGGACCGTACCCCATACTTTATGTGGTTTATTTTTAGAATATTATAGAAATCAACATAATCGCTTTCAGCATTCAAATTCGCATATTTATTTGCACAAATGTGCAAAAAAAATTTGATTTACTCATAAGAACATTGTGTAAAAAGCAATTTTGGATTAGGGGAATCCCTTAATGAAGTAATGGTTTACCAAATTTATTTTTACGCGACGCTCCTATGAGTAAATAGATTTGTTTCATTTCACCCATGTGCATCAAAAAGCACCATAGTGGATCAAACTGCCAAGAGAGTGGAAATTCAAGATTTAAGAAACATAAATCTTGAACGGCGTACGGCTGTCTCCGCATTTGATGTATACTATGATTATAAGTGATTTTGATCCTATTTTTCGATATAACATAAATAAAAATGTACTAGTCAACATATTTGAAAACTTCATTTTGATAAAGTGCTTGTGCAAATTTATTATCACAATATAATAATCTCTATAATTTATTATTCTTATGTTATTACTTAAATAATGCGAAATAATATAAACAATTTATTATAGTTTATATTTGGTATTATTTAGTACCTAACCTAAGAATGATTTATTATATTGTGGTATAATAATATATTATAAATTTTACTTTAGTAAAATTACATTTTCCAATTTCAATTTCTTACTAATCGATAAAGATGGATCTAATTACACAAAAAGGGTTAAATTAGTCCTGAGGAAGTCTACCAATTTAACCACACAAAAATTATCCTTCGATCATCTGATCTGTTACTGTTACTTTCAGTCTTTATTAAATTTGATCAAATTTAAATAAAATGTACTTTCCCCCATTCTCGAAAAATAAAATCCAATATTTATAAACAAAACAATTCCTTCAGATCTCTCATTCGCAGAAAACTAAATTGCTCTTAATATTTAACATAACACTAAATAGGAACTGTCCAATTTATAATAAAGTACATAATATATATTATCACCTTGACACCAAAAGGTGGAAGTGAAGAAGATTTTGGCGATGATAACATAAATTATTAGATTCTCAAAATTATTAATTAAAAATTAACGAGCTAAAGTCAAGGTAATACAATTTAATTGATTTATAAGCTTTCGGCAGCTGCTTACTGTATTCCGATGTTTTTGTAAACAAGTAAAAGCTTTACATTGGAAACAAACCATAAGGGTTACAAATCGAAACATCAGAAGAAGTTAATCAACAGCTGTCAAAAGCTTATAAGTAAAATATAATTTTATTACGTTTTGCTTAAGATTTGGATAAAATTCGTCAGAAATTAATTTAAAATTTAATACAGCATAGCAAGCAACGATTTAACCATTTTTCATAAGGTGTTGTAATAATTGAAGGGGCAAGTGGATAAAGGGGATATGTGACAAAAACCGTTTATTGAGTAAAAAGCCAATTAGTTAAATTTGTTGCTACTTTTTGATAAATGGCTGTAACCATTGCACTGTAACCATTGCACTGCACATGGTTAAAGAGTGCATGAGTTACCTTTACACATTGCCCCTTCATTCACGACAAAATATCATAAAATCAAGAAATGTCACATAGCCCCTTTATCCACTTGCCCCTTCAATTATAAAATTGCATTATGTGTAATTACCATGGTTGTGTGGCCTCAAGGCCGCTCTGTAACTCTTTTAGGTTGATAGCAAAAAGATGTAATTAATGCAATTTTCATACGTTAATTATAATTCAATTTGATATAAATAACTTTGTGGTTGTTTTCAAAACACGCCTGGTGTAGTTCAAAAGATTATCGATATATTATGGCGTTGCTAAATTGGAAGGCGTGATAAACTGCTTTCGATTCAACAAATTACAAACTGAGAAGTACAATAAATTACGCTGAATTTCACAAATTAAACCACTGACAACCCAACCCAGCATCAAGGATTCTTTTTCTATGAGCGTTGGAGAGAGGGAACTCTTCAAAATAATTTCCCTCTCGTGGAGAGAGTACTTTCAGATTTTTACTTACTTAAACTATCTCTCTCTTGATGGTGCCCGGATTCGCATGGAATTCCACGCGTACACCATCAGCTGTCGTTGTATGTACGTGTTTATATTTCTTGTTTAGATACTCTGGTCTTTTTTCTTCGTCGCCATTACACTTTTGGTTCATTTCAGCGCTGCCTCCCAATTTTCTCCATTGTTCATCACCGCCTCCACCAAGTAGTCGAGTGTAAGGGGGAGACCCATTTCTTGTTCTCCCTGTCGGTGTTTTGCACTTCACCTTGAGCGCTCGAAGAAGGTGTGATGGACGGTCAGGTACTCTTCTAATCAGTCATGGCCAGTTAATATCTGGGTGGGTTCATAAGTCTTGTGTGCCAACTGATGGGTACGCCTTCTATGAGCATGTAGGTCCATCTGTCCCACTCGTCCCTGTTCCACCTTTGTTGTCATATTATGGGCGAGGCTTCTCGCAGTTCTACAGGAGTGAAGAGCATTTTATGAAAGCGCCACGAGGGCAGCTGAAACCAGCGACACCATGACCATGGTGGAAGCCATCCCGTAATCCCACTTACAGGCTTATTCTGTAACTCGTTCGTTATCGTAAACGATTTTCGTAAAGTTTGGATTCGTAATATAGTTTTAAACGATTTTCGTAAAGAATGCTATTCTGTAACTATACTCGAACGTAATCGTAAGAAATTTTGTTCGAAGAGATAGTTTCAAAGGTCAAGAACTCTAAAAATCGACGCAGAAGGCTCAAATTCGTATATGTACGTATGTATTTCGCCCCCTTGGCTTCCCTTCGCGCAGATTAGGATTCTTGACTTTTGAAACTATCTCTAACACGTTCTAACGAAAAAGCCAAGCTAATTTTTACGATTCCTTACAAAGTTGTGTTCGAGTTGCATTCCAGGCGCAAGTATTTTACTTTGTAAATAAGGAAAAACATAAAATTAGATATTTTTTGTAAAATTTAGGGGGAATTGTTAATCTATAAAAATATTTAGAAAATAGTTGTAATTGTTGAATTTAAAGAGTAATAAAATAAACGTTGATTTAAATTTTATGCACAATGGAGTCCATGTGCGGGCATTTATTCATTTATCTCGAACCCGTTGCTGGATTTTGTTGTATTTTTTGTTGTTATTTTGTAACGAGAGTGCAATTTACAATTAGGAAGTGCTTAATTTGAAACCTAGACGTTCCTTAAAGAGCGTACCGGTAACACCATGATAGCATCAGTATTTATGTAAAATTAATACTTGATAATAATTTATTGTTTATACTTATTATATGATTATAATATAGCTATTGACTGTTGTATATTTTAATTAGATCTGTTAAATCGCAGTTTATTGTTTCATAACCTCTATTTTCAACTGTCACTTTCGCAAAATATGTAAACAATTGAACTAAACATATTCTTCTTCTACCCTGCGAGGTTTAGGCATTGTTGCCTATTCCGACTTCATGAGCATTTTATTCCTTGAATTCCTTGGTTCTCCATTCTCTTCATGTGCGATTTCCAATTCTTTCTATATTCTGAGATGTTCTTATTAACCTATAACTTTACGTGGAATCCAAACCACGGCACAAATAATTAGTTAATGGCTAACATAATTATTATTTCTATAAAAGATGGACAGTTAACCGAATTGACTGTTTTCTACCAGGTGTTAATTGATTAATTTGGAAACCTTGATAATACGAGGCACTTTTTGTTACCAAGAAACGGGAACTAATTTTGAATTTGCCAAATCCTCGATAATGAGATTTCACGCTATAACAAAGCTGATTTGATATAAGGGTGGTTTGATTTCCGCCGGACTTCTATTAAAACCCTCATTTTGTGGAGGTAAAACACGAAACTTAGTGGACCAATTGTATGTAATATTACCTCCAAACAGACCAATCCAAAAATTCAAAAATGAGGTAATATAAATTGAATCATCACTTTAGACGGTATTTTTTCAAAATTAGGAACATTTTTAAAACGCCGAAAACAATAAATTTTATTACCATTTTCAGAAAAATTGAAGCATGTTGACCTAACCCAAATTGAACAAACCACTTTACATTAACAATAAAACCATAATTTAACTTTTGCATCTTATTTTAGAAGTTAATATTTACCGGGTACCTTCATTAAAAAAATAATATACAGATAAACAAAATATTTTCGTTTTCTATTGTAAACTCGAGTATTTAATTTGACAATGAATAGTGTTAATAACTTCAAAGTAACACAAGAAGTTGTCCCTGCGGAGGTCGCATGCAAGTGTAAATTTTTTGAAGGGTTTGATCATTTATTGTCAGCATTTGGAACACTGCGTCTCATTATCGAGTAATGAAATTACGTTAAAGTGATCTTTTTCCTTTTGTTTGGAGTTTTGTGCCCTGTTATTGAAAAAAGTCGCAATCCGCCACTGGTAGTAAGCATAGTAGAGTATATCTGCTCTACTTTACGCAGTAGAGATCTACAAACTTATTAATTTTAAATAACTATTAAATATTTAAAGAAAACTGCTTCAAAACTGATACATTTATCTTGAAGTTATGAGGGAATAGACAAACGTTCAAATAAATGAGAACACAACCCTAAACACATATACCCGCTCTGTTCCATCGGGAGTAAAAGGAAGGACTCAAAGGAATATGTCCAAGCCGGAATAAGAGAAAATTTTCAAAGTACACATGTTCTTAGTCAATAGTACCTAATTATTTTTGTCGACTAAATTCCCAACTTTGTTAACTTTCTGATAGCATTTCAAATATTTGTAATTTCTATTTCAAAATCTGCAGTATTATTAATTAGACAAAAATTTACATTACCACGCTCATTATTAAATAATTTTGATATTTTAGTGCTTAATGTTCGGTGTTGGCGATCTCTGCTCTACAGGATAGTAAATTCTTAGTCAGAAAAATAACTCTGGACAATATAAAAACATTTGTAACAAATTAGAATATATTTGTGTATTCCTAAATAATTGTTAATTATTGAAATTAATAACTGTTATTTTTTGGTGTCATTATTCTCCACTTTATAAAGCTAACATTTTCTACAAAAGCTTAAGGCTCGATCTGCCCAAAGCCCCCTAATTACGCCACTGCCGTGCCTTTCAATTTCATCAATACGCGCAATTTAAATTCAAATATGTACCACCAATTTAATAAGCAAAAAAATTCAAACATTCGGAATTTATATCATCATTAATCAAATTGCGTTTATTAAATTTATTCCTCAGCAACAAAATTTAATATTTTGTAATCAATAAATTCCCAAAGCGACTTTTTAAATTAACTGAAAACAAATAAAATTAGATTTTCTATTTAGCGAAAGTAATTTAATTCAAATCGATAAGCATCTTCAATCCAACCTTTAAATTTAATGAATCAAAGATTATCCACTCAAGTTTCAAATTGAGACAAAATTAAAAAATTATCGTGCGTACCTGCGCAGATTTTAAAAACAACAATTTTTGAAAAACAAATTAAATAAGGAATACTTGATATTTTTCAATTATAAAATAAAATGTAAAGTAGTCGCTTAATTGTAAAACTGAAAATTCGTAATTTTAATTGTTCCCTTTTACCAGGTTGTCCTGTTTAAAAATATTCCGTTTTGATTTGCTCAAGTTTTATTAAAACAGCGAAGAATTAAAATTTATGAATTTATTTGTCCCAAAAAGAGCAATTATGAAGCGGAAAGAAGTTTAGCATTCACTTCGAATTTTTGATCATGTAGGTGTAGGGTTGTAGGATTAAACAATTTTTTTGCAATGTATCAGGTATTGACGCCGAGAGCAGAATCTGCGGGTTCAACAATTTCTGGTAATCATTTTTGTTGTCGCATTTAATTTAGGAACTTAAACGTATTGACCTGACACGATATGCTAAAATAAAACGTGGCCTGATTTTTTATAATGTAATATTATAGCTCAACAATCAGAGTATTCACTACAAATATCGTTCCATAAAATATAAATGTAGTGTATAGGGTGTAAATTTATGAAATATTTATTTTCCCATGTGTAATGTAAAGCTCATGTATTTATAATAAAATATCAAATAATGTTGTAAGTACTATTAAAAATTGACCAATCGTAAAACAATCTTTTTAAATTCTGTAAAACTAGAAATGTGAGGAATGTGTACTTTTAGCTAAAAAAAAAACTTCCAAACAATGTAAAAACACCAATCGTTTATGTAATAATTTGTATTAGACGGGAGAAGTATTAAAGTGCAGATAATTTACAGGATTGTTATTTATTTTATTCCCTCCCTTTTTACAGATTTTAGGCTTCTATACAAAGTATAGCAAGAAGCCTTATGATCTGGCTCCGTGTCCGTCTGTCTGTCCGTCTGTCCGTCTGTCCGTCCGCATAATTCAAAATCATACAGAGCGTTTCAAATCGTGTTGGAAATACTCTGTGTGTATAGAGGTCTAAGAACTGGGTAGCCAGTGCGCTACTTTTAGGCTTCTATACAAGGTATAGAAAGAAGCTTTATGGTCTGGCTTCGTGTCCGTCCGCATGTTTCAGAGCCAATCATAACGTTGATCAACTGATACGTTGTTATATTTTAAATAAATACTTCGTCTATATAGTATTGCGTTAATCTGTTAATCCGTTGCTTCGATTCGCTAATGCAATTTATAAATACCCAAATGTTCGAAGGAAATTTACTAAGTTAAAGATATTTTCGAAGAGGTCTCCCTATATAAACTACTTGTTTTACTTTGATGTGAAAAAATAATTTTTTATTGATGTGGTTAGTGAAGTTAAGTTATAAATAAAAGAGAAAGGAGAGGATTGGTCCACCTCAAAAAAAGGACCATACATTACAGAGAAGTAAAATTTCTAATAGAATGGAAAAGTTTGATTGTTATTACTTATATAGTAAATGATAATTACCAATCGCAAAAAATTTAATTGGTGCAGATTATCTGATTATGTGGTGTTACATTATATGGCGATCAAAAATAACCAGATAATAACAACTTTCCACACCAGAAAGGTAGCTGTATAGAAGCCTAAGAACTGCCGCTAAAGCGAGTTCCACCTTGTTTATATTAATAGGTCAACCGCTGCAAGAAGTAAATATATGCAAAAAATCACCATTACGTTCCAGAAACACAGATTTGTTAGCCTCAACGATAAAGTTAAACATCGCGGTAGGTATAATTCGTCTCGCCGATTGCTATTTTGACAAAATTATTATACACACTATATAATAATAAAACCATATGCTGTAATTTTTAGTCGATTTCTGGTCTTGATGCAGTTTTTGAACGTCCTTCACATGGATCGTCTTCAAGGATTGTACGGCCACTCTTAAACAAACCAGTCCACTTACAAACCATCGTTTTTGAAGGAACAGATTCACCATTTTGGTTTACATTTGAGGAGCTTCAGAGCTAAACCGAATAAACCCATGTTTAACAGTTTTGAGGAAATTTTACTGTATGATTTATTGGTTTTAACTTAAATATAAATAAGGCAATGGAAAGCTGGCATAAAAATTATATATAAACGATGCCTAACTCATAATTTTTGCATAAGTGAATTTAATCGATTTTGCTCAAAAACTCCTCATTTGATTTGAAATGATTTAATTTTTATCAATAACTTGCTGAATGGTTGATGATTACAACATGGCAACTACAAACTATACTTGTAATTGATGAACACTTAAGGGGGTATTACGTTTTTTCGCGCATAAATCTAGGCAATTTTCAGGATTTCTTTTAGAAAAATGAAACAACATAGAAATTTTTCTGTTATGGTGGGATATTTATTATATATTGCATACACAATTGTGAATTTTTCATATAAAAATAATAAAAATTTGTGCTGCTACAGCCTCCTGAACGTAAGTCTATTAAAAAGGTGGTGGGCATGCTCAGGTCCTTTGTATTTGTCCAAAATTAAAAAACAAAAGATTTTCGTATTCATCAGAGTCGTGGCTATCGTCCCAACTACAATCATAAGAAACAAAAAATTGCATAGGAAATGGCAGCGTTTTAAAAAAAAATTGATATTTTCAACATTTTTTTCAAGTTGAAACCACAAAAAAGGACCTAAATTTTGTAGGAATTCATTTCTTTTAGTTCAGACGATAGAGAATTTTATATAAAATCGAATGCCGCAAGATTCAATTGAATCGGATTATTATTTTTTAAGATAGAATGCCCACCACCTCTTTTTTCTTCTTCTTCCGATCATCGGATCAACGGATAATCCTTAAAAATGGTACCAATTTCAAAAAAAAATACTATATAACAGTACATTTTCTCAAGGTATCTACAAAAATCAAAAAGAATCTTATTGAAAATGGCAGATAGAAATTTATTTAAACGCCCTCAACCAAAGCAAAATGGACAAGGTCCAAATCATCAACAGTCTATGCAAAACAATCGGCAGTCTAACATTCAAGGTAATAGACAACACCTTCCGCAAGATAATCGACCGCAACCTACGAATGGCAATCAAAATAATGATCAGCCACCTAGACAAAATTATCAGCAATCTGGTAGGCAATTGAGTGAACAAACGCGCGTTGGTAGAAATGTACTGCAACAACAACATGGTTTCCAAAATGAATACCAAGGTGGAAGATGAAATGATCAACGAAACGACCGTGGTAGAAATACCTGTGTGAAGTTAGCGGCCATTTTCTACATGTAACATATAAAAACAATTACAAATTAAATGTACAATTCGTAAAG
Source organism: Podabrus alpinus (assembly GCA_932274525.1). Taxonomy (NCBI): domain Eukaryota; kingdom Metazoa; phylum Arthropoda; class Insecta; order Coleoptera; family Cantharidae; genus Podabrus; species Podabrus alpinus. The sequence goes on along the minus strand of OW026456.1, from coordinate 64,479,555 downwards.
TTAAACACCGGCCGTTCCAGCGTCACGTCAGTGCCGGACCTGGCCGTTGTTTTATTTTTCAAATGTAATCTTTTTGCGTTTAATTTGGCCCGCAAGTTCATTGGCGGGCCAAATGTAGGCCGTTCCACACCCTACGTGGCGTCTGCGTTTGCGTCGCCTCGGTCGACGTCGTTATCCAGCCCGTCGACAACCCGACTGGTACCGCACAGGGTAGTCGACCGAGGCGACGCAATCGCAGACGCCACGTAGGCCGTGTGGAACGGCCTACATTTGGCCCGCCAATGGACTTGCGGGCCAAATTAAACGCAAAAAGATTACATTTGAAAAATAAAACAACGGCCAGATCCGGCACTGACGTGACGCTGGAACGGCCGGTGTTTAACTTTACTAATTGTACGTTTAATTTGTAATTGTTTTTATATGTTATTTTTTTTTTTAATTTTATAAATAAAAATATAAATAAAAAAATTTGTAAGTTTCATAGTCGATAAAAAGCCTATTCTAAAGAGATTTTAATTATTAATCTGTCAATTGTGCACCTACTCTAATAGAGCTTGTGCCAAAGCTCAAAACTTATACAACAAAATAAAATTCTGGAAAATATCTAATTCTTCATGTACTTATTATTGGTTTTTTATAATATTAAGTTTTCTTGTTGCACTTTTTTTATCTTTCTTCTCAATCTGTATTTTACATGTACGGAACAGTTTCGTTCGCAGTAAACGGTTTATTAAAAAAATTTTATGTTCTTCACACTTCTTGTCAGTGATCCACTTTTTAATTGTATCATTGTTCACGATTTTTTGAAATATGGAATCTTTAATACCCCTGGTGTAAAATATTTTATTATAGGACTTGTTGTATATGCCTAGACATATACTGATAATTTGAATGAAAGCAGTGATGGAACTTTTTAAAAATTGTATTTTAGTTTCATCTACGCCGTAATCCCTAGACAAAATCAACATTTCATTTTTATCAACTAAATCAGTCTTACCTTTTTGCAGTTCTTCTACACAATATTTACACCCAAACTTTTTAATACAGGATTGAGCTAAATAACCTGCAAAGTAGGTCACTGAGCATGCTTCATAGTTTTCCTTTATGCTACAGTCCTCATCGGAGGATGATGATGATATTTATCTTCATCGTTCTCGCAATTTGAAGTTGTGTACTCTTTCCTTGGAGAAAGCTGTATAGTCCACTGCTTATAGTCAAAAAATAGGCATACACGCGCTGCAATTGTCCACCATCCCGACGCTTGAGAACAATATCCCGTGATTCCACATTCTCGCCAACAATCACCACTGCGACTTCATTGATAGTGGGAGCATTGAATTGTCTCGCATGGCCTCCAGCGGGTCTTTTGTCTGCTCTGATAATGATTTTGTGGTCGTCAGAATGCATTGCATCCAATGTGGTTTTGAACAATCTGACCAATTCATTATGCTCATGCAGAAGATTTTGCAATTGTTCGATCATTTGACGTTTGGTCGCAGTAAAAATGGCACAACGGTGATCTAGTTCAATTGCCGAATCACCAACGAAGTAGATCTGAAGGAACTTATGATCTTCGTTTGGTGGCGGTAACAAAGCGCCCGCTCGATGGTGAATTTGCCCTTGAATCTGAAAGTTTGAAAGCAATTTAGAAAAAAATGAGAAAAATTGTTCATTTTGATAACAATGAGACGCCATTACCTTATAACTCGGATTGTAACCGGGTTGGTCAACAACTTCGACTCCAAACGACGTCATTTGAAAGCACCCCTTATATTTTTGTGTATTCGCCAGGAAATGTTTAGATTGGATTGTATCTCCATAGAGAAACGAATACAATGGCTCTGGCGGATGGGTCAAAACGGGCAATTTCACCTTGCCACCAGCGCAGCATAAGCCGGGGGTTTCCGATTGAAACTTCAATGCATTGCAATGCTGGCATACGACAGACAATGAACCGATATCAACGCAGCGAAGATCTTTGTAGACGATTGCGGAATTGTATTCTAAAGCAGCTCGATTCAAGTCTATATTTACGACTGGTCTTCTAGTAACATTTTGTCGAATTTGAGGCGGTGATTGTGCAGCGCGAACCTGTGCAATATGGGCACGTCTCAGTTCATTTCTTTCTGCACGTTCCTCTTGCGTTTGATTATTACGGACATTCTGACTAATTATTGCATGACGTGTGCGTCGTCCAAGGTTTGATCGTCTAATAGGAGGCATTAGTCAAGCAAATAACTGTCCATAAAAAAAAATTTTAAAGAAAATTCTCTTCAAAAAAAAAACTTACGGAATTAATGTTTCGCAATGAATTCCCGCAATCCAATTGGATATAACCTCACTGAATATCGCACTGAATTTCAATCACTAAATTGTACTTACTTTCCAAAATTATTTTCCTAAATTGTTGACTTTGTTTATTTCCTCTGTTATCTTCATCTTACTCCTGGCTTGGGGTAGTAGACTTATTAATGTATCAGAGAGCTACCAACCTTTGTTTGTTTATTACCCTTTATTACTGGGTAGAGTGTGTGTCTTATGTTATTCTACCAGGTCTGTACCTAGGGTATGTTTCTTTCTATTGTGCATTTTATAGGCAGAAGTATCTTTCTTGACTACTATTGTCATTGGTCCAAATTTTAGGCCAATAAAAAATAAATAAAATTGTTGCGCCACCTGCCGACGACGCAATTTTGTTAAACGATAGGTCCGCCATGAACGCCATCTATTGAAAGTAAAAAAAAACTAACGAATATTTCCCGAATTTTTCAATTTTCCCGGCAACTTTTCTAATTTTTTCTTTCGTAAAAACCTTTTCCTGGCAATTACGAACAACTTAAAAAAAATTGAGTCAAATCGGCCCAGCCGTTCTCAATTGATGAATAAGTATACATTTTTCACATCATTTTTATATATATTGTTGTGACCCGTATTTGAATAAAGAGAGAAATTTAATAAAAGCCCAGTACAAAGGCAACACAATTTGGAGAGGTTCGAATTGTTCCAAATTGTTTAAATTAGTTATTGTACAAGTTCATTTGGTATTATGTTTAATTTTAAGGCATGTAGGTTAAGACTGTGCAACCGTTTACCGATAAATAAAGACGTAGGCTATACATAAACTGGCAAGAAAAACAAGCATGGAAAAGAAGGATGTCCGAAAAGGAACAAAAACAAAACAAAAAATTGAATTGGTATCCAGGGATAATAAGAAGATGATAGTTAGTTATGATTTAGAGAGCGTCCCGGACGGATGGTTTGACAGTGACAAATGATCAAACATCCAGAGTAGATGTGTCGTGTCGCGCTTTGAATATCGTTGAATATTGTTGAAGTTTTGGGAATCGACGTGTCGTGTCGTGAATTATACAAGTGTGACGAGTAATAGTAACGATTAATTGCGGAAATACGGGCCTATATTGGCTATCCAGGATGGAAGGTGAATTGAGCAGGAAAATTAATTAATTCAGAATTAATTTGAGAGATATTACTACATACCATCCAAAGGTATAGTTACGTGTGTGTCTTACGAGGAGACCGCACATATAGAGCAGCATTTGGACTGGAATTGTGATAGGCCAGGAGCTTACCAAGAAAAGGCGATCAAATTGGACCAGGTGATTACCAGTACAGTGTGTTGTGCAACGATAGCCACGTCTTGTCAAGAAAAATATAACAAGGTTAGCATAGTTCGTTTTTTAATTTTAAGTTTGCATTTGATTTGTTTGATGAGTTCTGTTGATTGTTATTTGTTCCATTTTCATTTATGTGTTGTTGTTTAATAAATCTGTTAGCTGAACCAAATTGTGTTTCTTTTGTGCTGATGCTAATTAAGAGTTGCTGACGTGAGATACGTAAGATAATAAAAAATGAAACGCTCTGTATGTTTTTGAATTATGCGGACAGACAGACGGACGGACAGACAGACGGACGGACACGGAGCTAGATCATAAGGCTTCTTGTTATACTTTGTATAGAAGCCTAAAACATCCTGAGATTAAGAGCTTTGCTAAGGTAGGTGCACAAAGTTGTTTGTTCTTCGTCACCCAGAGCTATTAGGGGGACAAAGGGTACAACAATATAGATTACTATACTTACCTGCTTTCAGATGACATTTCACTCGCGTGTATCATGGACACGGTTGCTTATATGAAAAAATGTTATCTTAGTAATTTCTCGAAAATTTCTTCAGCTTACTTTTTTATCTGGTGTATTTTTTACCTAAATCCTATAGAAATTGAGATATTCACAAAAATTAATTTTGGAACTGAAATTTCAGCCGTTTTCAGGCCCTGAAAACTTTAGCGGACACCCAATCTTTGGGGACTTTTGAGAAACTATTTAGAACACCCTATTAAAGCCAAAAACACACTAAAACGTTTTGTATAAATTATTCCGTATCAAAATCCTAAATGCAGTGGACTAGTAGTAAATTCTATAACGGTAATTTTTGGTTCTTAATATTTTTACATATTTAATTTAGTTTCGAAGTTATGATGCATACAGCATAATGCCAAAATAACTTCAGGCACTAGGAGTTCAGAAAGTAAAAATAAATTTTAAGTGGGATCTTAGCAAACAGTATTGTTAAAATCAAAAAAGTAGCGCACTGGCTACCCAGTTCTTAGACCTCTACACACAGAGTATTTCCAACACGATTTGAAACGCTCTGTATGATTTTGAATTATGCGGACAGACGGACAGACGGACACGGAGCCAGATCATAAGGCTTCTTGCTATCTCTTATTATAAAATGCCAAGTCTTTCTTTCTGTCTGTCCCACGGAAATACCCGAAGCAAACCGAACCGAACCGAACGCACAACGTATCATCGGATCAACGTATCATCCGATCAACGTATCATCGTAACATCGTATCAACGTATCATCGGATCAACGTATCATCGTATCATTTTGTCTATACAGGACAGCTATTTCCAAAAAAGCATTATGTGAACTTCCATAATGGATAATGAAAATTTTGAAAATCCTGCTGCAAAGCGACGGCGATTGAATCGTGAGAGAAAAGCACGTACAAGAGCTAATAACACAGAAGAACAGCTTCGATCACAGCGACAAGCTGACGCTCGGTCTCATGCGATACGTCGACAACGTGAAACTTTGGAACAAACTCAAGCGCAGCAAGCTGCTGACGCTCGGTCCCATGCGATACGTCAACAACGTGAAACTTTAGAAGAAACTCAAGCGCAGCAAGCTGCTGACGCTCGGTCCCATGCGATACGTCAACAACGTGAAACTTTAGAAGAAACTCAAGCGCGGCAAGCTGCTGACGCTCGGTCCCATGCGATACGTCAACAACGTGAAACTTTAGAAGAAACTCAAGCGCGGCAAGCTGCTGACGCTCGGTCCCATGCGATACATCGACAGAAAGAAAATCGATACCAAAATCAAGCAATTCAACTCCAAATAACAGCATTGAGATTTGATGAATCTCACGTTACTCGACACGATTGTGGAGAAATGAATTCCATCTGTCAGTTCTGCGGCTCCAAGAATTTCGCCAAGGAGCGTCCAGTTGATAAACAATTTAACAACTGCTGTCATAAAGGAAAAGTGAAGATTCCGCAACCGCTCGATCAACATGGGAATCTATTGTTATATCCCGAATTTCTTCGCTCTATGCTTTCAGATTCAGATAATCCTTACTACAAGAACTTTCGTCAGCACATCCGCTCTTACAATTCCTCGGTTTCTTTCGCTTCAATGGGAGCAGAGATTGTTTCAATGCCGGGTAACGGACCACACGTTTTCAAAATTCATGGACAGACGTACCACAGAACCACAAACCTGTATCCACCTGAAGGACAAACAAGAAAGTTTGCACAATTGTATGTAATGGACACGACAGAAGCGGTCAATGAACGAGTAAATCTGCCTGAGAATAGAGGTTGTCTACCTGAAGTGATTGAGAAAATCGATCGTTTCTTCCGCGTCAACAATCGTATCGCAGCTTCATATTGCCTGATGAAAGAAATTGAGCAAAAAGAGCGTGTACGAGCTGAAGAAGAAGGACAACCAGTTCCGGTCGTCAATATGGTGATGCGGCGCGATCGGCAGTCTGATCAAAGACGTTACAATGCTCCAACGTCCAATGAAATTGCAATGGTGTTCTTAAATGATGACGGCGAACCTCCATTTGAACGTGATATCCGTATCTATCCTTGAAATCCCGTCGACAATGCACAACAATTCATTCGTATCAATATTCTCAGTCCAAATCTTGACCCTATGACTTATGGCATTCCTTATCCGTTTGGCGAACCGGGGTGGCAACCCAATTGGAGTTGCGAAGGATGTCGGCAAGCCCGTAATAAAATCAGCATGTTACAATTTAAAGTTGCGCAAACAGCAATTAGAAACGATTTCAATCCGATCATGAGTGCGGGAAAACTTACGCAACAGTGGATTGTCGACTCATATTTGCAAGTGGAAACCAATAATTTGAACTACATACGATATCAACAAAGTAAATTGCGTACTGAATTGTATCAAGGTCTATCCGATCATATTCAAAACTAGATGATACCCCGTCCGAGGACGGGCAGCTAGAAGGACGGGCAGCTACCCAAGGTAACTTAAGTTGAATGAAGATTAAGGAAATCTCTCAGTGCAATCCAAAAGCCATATGAACTTGGCTGCCTGCCCGTCCTTCTAGCTGCCCGTCCTCGGACGGGGTATCATCTAGTACTTTGTATAGAAGCCTAAAAGGAATGTTTTTGTTAAAAGAAACCCTTGTTATAATCTACATAAACCCCCAATAAAGGATTTATTACCTGCTCTAAGTAAGTACATATCTAAGTTTGAAACCATTATAACAGATGTACATGGCTAGTTAGTAATAACTTTGTACGCTGCGTGGGCGACGTGGTGATTTAAAGCACCATCTGGCGTACAAAGTTCTCCAAATTAGGAAGCCAACTCTTCCTATGAAAATGAGACGTTTAGTGCCCTCGCGATTGGCCGCTGGCGGAAAAATCGTGAAAATCGCCCTCCAGCCTGATTAGAACTTTACCAATTTTCAGGGTCGGTGTACATTATCGTTGTTGATCCATGTTGAAAATTGTAGCCTGAACAAGCCAACTCTTCCTATGAAAATGAGACGTTTAGTGCCCTCGCGATTGGCCGCTGGCGGAAAAACCGTGAAAATCGCCCTCCACCCCCATTAGAACTTTACCAATTTTTCAGGGTCGGTGTACATTATCGTTGTTGAGCTATGCTGAAAATTGTAGCCTGAACAAGCCAACTCATCCTATGAAAATGAGACGTTTAGTGCCCTCGCGATTGGCCGCTGGCGGAAAAACCGTGAAAATCGCCCTCCAGTCTCATTAGAACTTTACCAATTTTTCAGGGTCGGTGTACATTATCGTTGTTGATCCATGTTGAAAATTGTAGCCTGAACAAGCCAACTCTTCCTATGAGAATGAGACGTTTAGTGCCCTCGCGATTGGCCGCTGGCGGAAAAACCGTGAAAATCGCCCTCCAGCCTCATTAGAACTTTACCAATTTTTCAGGGTCGGTGTACATTATCGTTGTTGAGCTATGTTGAAAATTGTAGCCTGAACAAGCCAACTCATCCTATGAAAATGAGACGTTTAGTGCCCTTGCGATTGGCCGCTGGCGGAAAAACCGTGAAAATCGCCCTCCAGCCTCATTAGAACTTTACCAATTTTTCAGAGTCGGTGTACATCATCGTTGTTGAGCTATGTTGAAAATTGTAGCCTGAACAAGCCAACCCATCCTATGAAAATGAGACGTTTAGTGCCCTCGCGATTGGCCGCTGGCGGAAAAACCGTGAAAATCGCCCTCCAGCCTCATTAGAACTTTACCAATTTTTCAGGGTCGGTGTACATTATCGTTGTTGAGCTATGTTGAAAATTGTAGCCTGAACAAGCCAACTCATCCTATGAAAATGAGACGTTTAGTGCCCTTGCGATTGGCCGCTGGCGGAAAAACCGTGAAAATCGCCCTCCAGCCTCATTAGAACTTTACCAATTTTTCAGAGTCGGTGTACATCATCGTTGTTGAGCTATGTTGAAAATTGTAGCCTGAACAAGCCAACTCATCCTATGAAAATGAGACGTTTAGTGCCCTCGCGATTGGCCGCTGGCGGAAAAACCGTGAAAATCGCCCTCCAGCCTCATTAGAACTTTACCAATTTTTCAGGGTCGGTGTACATTATCGTTGTTGAGCTATGTTGAAAATTGTAGCCTGAACAAGCCAACTCATCCTATGAAAATGAGACGTTTAGTGCCCTTGCGATTGGCCGCTGGCGGAAAAACCGTGAAAATCGCCCTCCAGCCTCATTAGAACTTTACCAATTTTTCAGAGTCGGTGTACATCATCGTTGTTGAGCTATGTTGAAAATTGTAGCCTGAACAAGCCAACTCATCCTATGAAAATGAGACGTTTAGTGCCCTCGCGATTGGCCGCTGGCGGAAAAACCGTGAAAATCGCCCTCCAGCCTCATTAGAACTTTACCAATTTTTCAGGGTCGGTGTACATTATCGTTGTTGATCCATGTTGAAAATTGTAGCCTGAACAAGCCAACTCTTCCTATGAAAATGAGACGTTTAGTGCCCTCGCGATTGGCCGCTGGCGGAAAAACCGTGAAAATCGCCCTCCAGCCTCATTAGAACTTTACCAATTTTTCAGGGTCGGTGTACATTATCGTTGTTGAGCTATGTTGAAAATTGTAGCCTGAACAAGCCAACTGATCCTATGAAAATGAGACGTTTAGTGCCCTCGCGATTGGCCGCTGGCGGAAAAACCGTGAAAATCGCCCTCCAGCCTCATTAGAACTTTACCAATTTTTCAGGGTCGGTGTACATTATCGTTGTTGAGCTATGTTGAAAATTGTAGCCTGAACAAGCCAACTCATCCTATGAAAATGAGACGTTTAGTTCCCTCGCGATTGGCCGCTGGCGGAAAAACCGTGAAAATCGCCCTCCAGCCTCATTAGAACATTACCAATTTTTCAGGGTCGGTGTACATTATCGTTGTTGAGCTATGTTGAAAATTGTAGCCTGAACAAGCCAACTCATCCTATGAAAATGAGACGTTTAGTGCCCTCGCGATTGGCCGCTGGCGGAAAAACCGTGAAAATCGCCCTCCAGCCTCATTAGAACTTTACCAATTTTTCAGGGTCGGTGTACATTATCGTTGTTGAGCTATGTTGAAAATTGTAGCCTGAACAAGCCAACTCATCCTATGAAAATGAGACGTTTAGTGCCCTCGCGATTGGCCGCTGGCGGAAAAACCGTGAAAATCGCCCTCCAGCCTCATTAGAACTTTACCAATTTTTCAGGGTCGGTGTACATTATCGTTGTTGAGCTATGTTGAAAATTGTAGCCTGAACAAGCCAACTCATCCTATGAAAATGAGACGTTTAGTGCCCTTGCGATTGGCCGCTGGCGGAAAAACCGTGAAAATCGCCCTCCAGCCTCATTAGAACTTTACCAATTTTTCAGGGTCGGTGTACATTATCGTTGTTGAGCTATGTTGAAAATTGTAGCCTGAACAAGCCAACTCATCCTATGAAAATGAGACGTTTAGTGCCCTTGCGATTGGCCGCTGGCGGAAAAACCGTTAGAAAATCCCTCCAGCCTCATTAGAACTTTACCAATTTTTCAGGGTCGGTGTACATTATCGTTGTTGAGCTATGTTGAAAATTGTAGCCTGAACAAGCCAACTCATCCTATGAAAATGAGACGTTTAGTGCCCTCGCGATTGGCCGCTGGCGGAAAAACCGTGAAAATCGCCCTCCAGCCTCATTAGAACTTTACCAATTTTTGAGGGTCGGTGTACATTATCGTTGTTGAGCTATGTTGAAAATTGTAGCCTGAACAAGCCAACTCATCCTATGAAAATGAGACGTTTAGTGCCCTCGCGATTGGCCGCTGGCGGAAAAACCGTGAAAATCGCCCTCCACCCCCATTAGAACTTTACCAATTTTTCAGGGTCGGTGTACATTATCGTTGTTGAACTATGTTGAAAATTGTAGCCTGAACAAGCCAACTCATCCTATGAAAATGACACGTTTAGTGCCCTCGCGATTGGCCGCTGGCGGAAAAACCGTGAAAATCGCCCTCCAGCCTCATTAGAACTTTACCAATTTTTCAGGGTCGGTGTACATTATCGTTGTTGAACTATGTTGAAAATTGTAGCCTGAACATGCCAACTAATCCTATGAAAATGAGACGTTTAGTGCCCTCGCGATTGGCCGCTGGCGGAAAAACCGTGAAAATCGCCCTCCAGCCTCATTAGAACTTTACCAATTTTTCAGGGTCGGTGTACATTATCGTTGTTGAGCCATGTTGAAAATTGTAGCCTGAACAAGCCAACACTTCCTATGAAAATGAGACGTTTAGTGCCCTCGCGATTGGCCGCTGGCGGAAAAACCGTGAAAATCGCCCTCCAGTCTCATTAGAACTTTACCAATTTTTCAGGGTCGGTGTACATTATCGTTGTTGAGCAATGTTGAAAATTGTAGCCTGAACAAGCCAACACTTCCTATGAAAATGAGACGTTTAGTGCCCTCGCGATTGGCCGCTGGCGGAAAAACCGTGATAATCGCCCTCCAGCCTCATTAGAACTTTACCAATTTTTCAGGGTCGGTGTACATTATCGTTGTTGAGCCATGTTGAAAATTGTAGCCTGAACAAGCCAACACTTCCTATGAAAATGAGACGTTTAGTGCCCTCGCGATTGGCCGCTGGCGGAAAAACCGTGAAAATCGCCCTCCAGCCTCATTAGAACTTTACCAATTTTTCAGGGTCGGTGTACATTATCGTTGTTGAGCTATGTTGAAAATTGTAGCCTGAACAAGCCAACTCATCCTATGTAAATGAGACGTTTAGTGCCCTCGCGATTGGCCGCTGGCGGAAAAACCGTGAAAATCGCCCTCCACCCCCATTAGAACTTTACCAATTTTTCAGGGTCGGTGTACATTATCGTTGTTGAGCCATGTTGAAAATTGTAGCCTGAACAAGCCAACACTTCCTATGAAAATGAGACGTTTAGTGCCCTCGCGATTGGCCGCTGGCGGAAAAACCGTGAAAATCGCCCTCCAGCCTCATTAGAACTTTACCAATTTTTCAGGGTCGGTGTACATTATCGTTGTTGAGCTATGTTGAAAATTGTAGCCTGAACAAGCCAACTCTTCCTATGAAAATGAGACGTTTAGTGCCCTCGCGATTGGCAAGAGGTGTCTGGCGAGCCGATAAATTGTTGGGCCATAGTTTGTACTGATGGTCGAGTTCGTAAAGAACAACTGCAAGCGTTTGCAGATAAGATGATTTATCAAGGTAAATTCGTTGGTATGAACATTGAACGTCCATCCTCCATAAATATCGTTAAATTGTCGTTCCAAAGAGCTAAAGACGAATTGAAAAAAGAATTTACTAATTTGAAAGGTGTGGAATTAATTGTAGTCGTTATTCCAGAAGATAAAAATACTTACGGTAATGTGAAACAAGTGGCAGAATTACAAGTTGGTGTATTGACGCAATGTCTTCGTAGCAAGAATATTTTCAATCTGAAAGATACCACCGTTGCAAATATTTTGTTGAAAGTGAATGCCAAATTGAACGGAGTTAATCATAGCCTGTACAAAATACCTGAGTGTCTTCGAAAGCCGTGCATAATAATGGGTGCCGATGTAACTCATCCCAGTCCTGAAAGCAATTGAATGGTACCGCGTGTAGCTGCCGTGACTGCCAGCCACGATCCTGCAGCTTTCCAATATAATACTACTTGGCGTTTGCAACCACCAACTCAAGAGATTATCACAGATTTAGCCAATATTGTTAAACAACATCTAATTTTCTTCTACGTGAAAAACAAAGTTAAGCCACAACGTATAATTTTCTTTAGGGATGGAGTATCTGAAGGTCAATTCAAGACTGTACTTCGCGAAGAAGTGATGGCTATACGCAAGGCATGCTTAATGTTAGAAAAGGAAGGAACGTATAAACCTGCAATAACTTTTATTGTAGTACAAAAACGTCATCATACCCGTTTGTTCCCAAAGAATCCGAAAGATAGCGAAGATAAAAATTTGAACGTCCCAGCTGGCACCGTGGTATACACTACAATAACCCATCCAACCGATTCAGATTTTTATTTGGTTTCACATGCAAGTATTCAGGGCGTAGCTAGACCAACAAAATATCGTAAATTATGGGACGATTATGGTATGGACGAAGACGAATTGCAGGAATTAACGTATCATTTATGTCACATGTTCTCACGTTGTAATCGTTCCGTTAGTTATCCTGCACCTACGTATTATGCTCATTTGGCCGCAGCGCGTGCAAAAGTATATTGCGAAGGAATAAATTTGAGCATGAATGATAATTTAGAAGATATGCAAAGAAAACTGGTAGCTGAAAAAGAAATTGTATCTGATTTACCCATGTACTTTGTATAGGTATAATTAACGCTTTTATGGATACCTTTTTTTACACTACGAGTAACATGTCAAAATAATAATATTTGATTATTACATCCTATTGTGGAATATTTCTAATGTTTTTTTTTTCAATAAATTAAATTTTAATAAAAAAAAATATTAAGGTCGTTTCATAGCGGTTTGATTTCATCCAAAATTAAGCAAAGTCGAAAAATCGACCTTCCAGTTCCATGTGTGGTTTTCTGAGTTTGGACTTCGAGAAGGAGACTAACAAATTATGAAAAGAAAGAGAGTACACGTTTGATCATCGTAGAGTGTGGGTCAAAAATTTAAAAGTCCACGTTTGACCATCGTAGAGTGTGGGTCAAATTTTAAAGTGAACGTTTGACCATCGTAAAGTGTGGGTCAAACTTTAGAAGGTATGTTCGACCACGAAAATGAGTGAGTCAAACTTTGAATCACAAAAGTGTGAATAATGGAAGCGGTCAAAGTGACTTTAATATTTGAGTGTAATTATCGAGCAAGAAAATCAATTAAAATTCGATCATGTGCGTCATATTTGGAATTTTGCATTTTTAACATGCAAGGGTTAACCTATTTTACAGTTCTAAAAGATCCTGGTGAGGAGTTCTGTAAACGACGGTATTCAAATGTCGCACATTTAATGTGTAATATAAGGGTGCTCCCTCTTGTTGTAAATGATTCAGCCCCGCATCAAGCACAGTTTTGACTATCGGCACATGGCAAGAATTTCGCGAATTTTTTTTGTACAAATTTTTTATAGTAAGAGGGTCCTTAAAATTTAGAATGATTTTCTTCTTAGTTATTTATGGTAGCCCCATGGGCCCCATTACCCATAAACAAACAATAGGCAACATAAAAGTAACAAACAATAATTAGTGTTCGATAAAACACAAGAAATATTTTTCCTGAAAAAAATATATGTCCAGTCTCGAAAATGGGGCCTGTGAGGTAATAAGTTTTTATTACCCTAAGTTTTCGACATCAGGCTCGAACCGGAGCAGAGGAAAATATGGCGAAGAAGGTCTCAAAATTCACGAAGTCATGAATTGGTCGTTTCAGAAGCATCCCATGTCTAAAATCGGTGTAAGCTACATCAATTAAACGACATAAAATTGTGAGTAAACACTGATAAACCAATTCTTTTAACACTTGCAGTTTTCGAGGAACAGCGTTGTAAAGAACTTTTTAACATGGAACATGTTTTTACGGTCGTTACCTCGCAAAAATCGACACCAAAATCCGAAAATCGACACCTAAAGCCGACATCAAAAACCGACACCAAAACTCGACACCAAAAACCGACACCAAAAATTGACACCAAAAATCGACACCACATGTATAATTCAATAATATAGAGTAGATTATCGAATAACATCTTATTCGCATTCACAATAATGAATTTCAATAACAAAATCTTTATTACCAAAAATTTAAATCCGAAACCGAGCACGTAAGAATATTTCCTTATATATACAGTAAATTTTTATTACCAACACAAAGATTAAGGGATTATCCTATTATAACCTACACGGTTACACAACTACGCCGCACTTCGGAAAACAGTAAGAAGAACAAGAAACGAGATAGGCGCCGCACCCGCGTCACCCCTAAATCTCGAGGAAAACTATGATTAACGGTTTGGTACCGAAAACCATGTTCCATGTTAAAGATATTAGTCAGTGTTTAATCATAATTAAACATGGGTTATTCGGACACCCTGTATATATAAAATATAATTAATTATGTAAAAACTGCTGACCAGGAAATACAATAAATGCAACTAAGTAAGTGTAAATAAACTGGTAGTTATGTAGGTTATTAAAGGTATTTAATGTAAACTCAACAAAATTGTAACAATGAAAATATTATTAAGTTTGCAATAATTGTATATAAATACTGTGATATTATTGAAATAAACAAGTTCTGAATTTAACATCCGTTTGATTCGCATCTTCACCACATAAGTTAGGAAGGGTACTTCTTGCCACCTTCTTCTAATTTATTCATGGTCCTTCGAACCACAGAATCAGCAAAAAGAAATACAGTCCACATAGAAGAAGAAAGAAAATCATCAAGGTCCATTCACCGAGACTAATTAAGTAAATTATCAAGGTCCACTCAGCGACAACAAGAAGAATATCACCAGGGTCAAAAGCAACACAAACAAAAACAACGGTCCAACACAACGGTCCAAAAAAAATCAAAGCACACAAAGGTCCACAGCGACGCCAAAAAAGTCACCAAATACGACGAAATAAAGCCACACCGAGGCTCCAACGAAAACCATCCAAAGAAGTAAAGAGGCAAACAGAAAGAAGAATCATTCAATAATTTGTTAAGAGTACAGTATATTTTGTGATACTGAAAAAGCCGAAATTCGGGCAGTATCATAAAATTGTTGTATAATAACTGCAATTTCTTTTTACGGGAGAAGACTAAAAAACCCCATCGCACGTCTTTGAGTCTGAAGTACGTGGTAAAAAGGAAAAGCAGAATCTACTACGAAAACAAATCAAATCGTCAAATACCAAACTCATCAAAAATAAGAAGACAATAATTTGAAAATGAAAAAATGGTAACCGCAAATGAATTAGCAAAGGAACAAGAAGAAATTGGACTAAAATTCAAATCACTATTACGAAACAGCAAAATGGACTCTCCCAATAGAAAAACAGAAGATTACATCAAAAAAAGACAACAAGCATTATTAACATTAATTCTAGAAGCAAGAAGTAACCACAAAATATTCTTACAATTAAGCGCACCAGAGCACGTATATATTACATCTAGTTACATTGAATCAATCGAAACAAAATATCAAGAAGCCATTCAATATTTACAAACTTGCAGAAAAGCCTAAGAAGAATCCTTAGAAGACATATCAAATCAAATAATACAATCCAAAGGACCTGCACAAGAAGACATGGAGATAAATCAAGTACTACGAATTAAAAAACAAAAAATTAGACTACATTACTTAAATGAAGCTATGGAATCCGCAAAAAAGAAATTACAAGAAGAAATGAAGCAAAGCGCATATGAACGAATCAAGAACAAATTAGAAACTCAACGGGAAACAATTATGGATTCAAACTTAGAAATAATGGTTTACGAAGAGAAAAAACAAGATGAATATTTTACTGAAAATCAATTCACAGTTACAGAAGAAAAATACGAGAAGATAATGGAAGAACTGGAGCAGAAAATAAATCAAATTTCAACTAGCAAACCAAACATAATATTACCGAAAATACAACTACCATATTTCAGTGGAGGATACGAAGCCTGGGGAACATTCTGTGACATATTTAAAAAAGTCATACACACAAATACAGCAATTACTAAAACCGAAAAAATGCAGTACCTAAAATCACACGTAAGGCTGCCTACAGACTGATCAAGCAAAAATGTTGTGCGACAAAACGTTTTTGTTTGATTGTGATTATCAAAGAAAACAGAAGATATTTTAATTGTTTTAATCAGCACAGAATTGAAAATTGCCTAAGTAGAAAAAATTGTTATACCTGCAATAAAAGACATAATACTCTCTTACATGAAGAATGGAAAACACCAACAACATCCAGATACGGCAATTCAAAACCACAACAAGTATTTACAAGACAACATAATTCATATCTAGGGCAGAATCAAGTTAGATCAAACATAACAACACCAGCATACTCAAGACAAACGAGGAATAATCTATCAACAGGTTCTTACACAACAAAATATGATGAAAGCATGGTATTATTAGCAACTGCTTTGGTATGCACCACATCTCAAATGGGTAAAATGGAGTATTTAAGAGTAATAATAGATTCCGGGTGCCAAGCAGCATTAATGACAGAAGCAGCAAAACAAAGAATAGGATATCCGAAAACAAAAATATTAGCAGAAATATCAGGGATCAATGATGAGAGCCCAAAAATAGCCAAATACAAAATTCAAGCTACAATAACACCAACACTTCCAAGTTAATTTTCTTTGAACACCAATTTTATAATACTTCCAAAGTTAACTAAAAGTCATCCCGATCAATATTTGGATATGGATTTAGATTGGGACAACGAATTATTAGCAGCTCCAAAATATAATAAACCAGGCCCAATAGACGCAATATTAGGGGCTGACGAATTAAGCCGCATCATTCAACAGGGATTACGAAGAATGGAGAATGGAATAATCTCCCAAAACACACAATTAGGATGGATCTTGTCGGGCAGCGTGTCACACCAAAGTCAACAACCAATCAAAATAATCAGTATGATCAGCCGTTATGAAGAAGATAAAAAATTACAGAAGTTTTGGGAATTAGAAGAAATTGAAAATGAAAAACCAATGTCTGAAGAAAACAAAAGATGCGAAGAACACTTTGAGAAAAATACTACAAGAAGTCAAGATGGCACATACACAGTGAAGATACCATTTAAAGAAAATCAAGTACAATTGGGTGAATCAAAACAAAAAGCGGTTGCAAGATTTCATCAGTTGGAGAAGAAATTGGAGAAAAATAAGGATCTTCGCAATCAATACAATAAGTTCATGGAAGAATATTTAAATCTTGGTCACATGAAAAAGAACAAGCAAGCAAATCAAGGAAAGCACTACATCCCACATCAACCATTAAGGGTAGTATTTGATGCCTCTTCAAAAACAACTAATGGAAAAAATTTAAATGAAACAATGCATACCGGTCCGAGGCTGCAACAAGAATTAAGAGAAATATTATTAAGATGGAGAAAATATCCAGTGGTATTTTGTGCAGACATAGAGAAGATGTACAGACAAATCAAAATAGCGGAAGATGACCAACAATATCAATACATAATATGGAGATTTCACAATAATCAACCGATACAAGAATATCAACTAACTACAGTAACATAATATGGTACAGCATCCGCTCCATATTTAGCAGTCAAAACACTTCAAAAACTAGCCCAAGAAGAAAAAGAAAAGTATCCCAAATATTCAAATATAACATTAGCATGGATAAAAGGAAACCCGGAAAGATGGAACAAATTCGTATCAAATAGAGTCATCGAAATAAACAAAAATTTGTCGGAGCAACGTTGGAAATATGTAAAAACATCCGAAAACCCTGCGGACTTAATATCAAGAGGAAGACAACCATCTAAAATAAAGGAAAACGGATTATGGTGGAATGGACCAAAATGGTTAGAACAGGAAATTGAAGAGACAGCCAGAAGAAATCCCAGAAACAAAAATTGAACAAAAAAGAAGTTTACAAGTAACAATCAAGAATAAGACAAATCCAATAATCAAAAATTTTTCATCATTAACAAAAATGCTCAGAATATTAGCATATTGCAACCGATTCTGCAAACGAACATCAAATAAATCAACACAAGCACTCAAGTAGAGGAAATTTAATACACGCTTCACCAAATTATAAAACAAGTACAACAAGAAACGCTAAGAGATGAAATACGGGAATTACAGAATAAAAAAAAAGAGTAAACAAAAACAGTAAATTAATCAGTTTAAACCCATATTTAGAGGACAACATCATCAGAGTTGGAGGAAGACTAAAAAATTCAATATTACCAAGAGATCAAAAGCATCCGATAATAATACCAAGTCAAAGTCATTTTACGACATTAATAATAAGGGATGCATACCACCAAACATTGCATGGAGGCATTCAACAAACGTTAGCATACACAAGAAGAAAATACTGGATAATAAATGAAAAAAAAGCGGTACAAGGAGAAATCAAGAAATGCGTAATTTGCATACGACACAAGGCAGAAACAAGCAAACAATTAATGGGAAATCTACCAGCACCAAGGGTAACACCAGCTCCACCATTCCTGCATGCGGGGGTAGATTATGCAGGGC
This sequence comes from Podabrus alpinus, assembly GCA_932274525.1. NCBI lineage: Eukaryota > Metazoa > Arthropoda > Insecta > Coleoptera > Cantharidae > Podabrus > Podabrus alpinus. The sequence continues at coordinate 64,461,241 of OW026456.1, read as the reverse complement.
CAATAGCAATAAGAATGTCAAAAGGAAGAGGAAATAAATCGTATAAGGGATACATTGCAGTCTTCGTGTGTTTAGTAACAAAGGCAATTCATCTAGAAGTAGTAAGCGATTTAACAACAGATGCATTTTTGGCAGCATTGAGAAGTTTTACATCAAGAAGAGGAAATTGTGAACACATGTACAGTGATAATGGTTCAAATTTCGTAGGAGCAAATACTGTAATCCAGAAAGAAATAAGGAGAATTGTAAACGACAATGATTTTCAAAATAAAATGGGATCTCAAGGAACGCAATGGCATTTCATCCCTGCAGCAACACCGCACCAAGGAGGACTTTGGGAGGCTGCTGTGAAAGCAGTGAATAAGCATCATCTGACAAGGATAATAGGAGAAAACAAATTGGCATTCGAAGAAATGAGCACATTATTATGCCAAATTGAAGCTTGTTTAAACTCACGACCTCTCTGCAGAATAGACAACAGCCAAGATGATTTAGAAGTTCTTACACAGGGAAATTTTTTAATAGGCAGAGAGATAATTACTCCGACACATAATATAGCCAATTCGATGGTAACTGCAGCGCATAACTCCAGATGGAGATTGGTACAGAAGATAAAAAACGATATGTGGAAAGCATGGTCATCAGAATACCTGCATAAATTACAACAAAAATACAAATGGCAAGAAATAAATAAAAATCCAGAAGTAGGAGATGTAGTAATTATCAAGGAAAAAGACATAAAACCAACACAGTGGCCATTAGCAAAAATATGTGAAACCCATCCAGACTCCGACGGCATAACAAGAATAGTAACAGTAAAAAAAGCGACAGGTCAAATAGCAAAGAAAAATGTACACAACCTCATACCATTAATAGAAGAACCAATTCTTGAAGCAGCTGAGGTAGAAGTCGTACCATCTCAAGAAAAGAAGAAGAGAATAAATACAACTATATTGATAACAAAAATCTTATTTCCATTAATGATAATGATAACCATGGTTGGAAAGAGTAAATCAGCATTTAATATTACACAATTGAATTCGGGAATATACGTAGAGCATCTAGGAACCGCAATGATTGAAAGGGGGCTTTTTCAACTGGAAATGAAGTATAGCAAATTAAAATTAAAAGAAGACGTTACAGCGGTAAACAATGTTATACATCAGTTTGAAGAACTATGTAAAGGAATAGCAGAATTGCATCCGAAGACGATGTGCCATACTTTAGAACATCATTTAAAAGAAGACATACAAAATATAAATTGGATAGAAGAAGAAGTACAAAACGATCATAATCAAGTATTAAAAAAAAGAGGGGCTTTTTAGGAGAAATAATGACGTCAGTATTTGGAGTAAATGATGAAATTTACAAAGATATAAATAAATTGGAAAGTAATCAGCAAGAACTTGTGAAAACAGCAAACCATCAAACAAAATTCATGTTGTCAGCATTGTCTACATTCAATAACACGGAAATAAGAATAAACAAACAATTACAAAAGTTGACAAGCAATTTAAATTCAGCAGCAATAATGATACAAGATTGGCAAAATTACCAAGGAGAAGAAAAACTGGAAATTCAAATATTAAGTACATATCAATTAGCAAGCAATTACATTTCGGAGATAAGTGCGTATTATTCAAAAATTCTAGAATTGTTGTTGGGGCGTGGCAGCTTACATGACCTTATTTCACCAGTTCATGTAAATCAACTTATAAACGACGCACAGCAAAAAATAAATTCAATGTTGAGAATAGTGATAAAAGCAATTATGAAGACAAGGTGTGTGACAAATGAAACACATATAAACATATACAGCCAATTTTTACTAGTTGATGCAAATAAATTCGAGATGATGAAAATAACTCCAATCCCATTCAAGAGAGGAAACACCACATCATACTGGATAATTGAAGTTCAAAACGCATTCATCGCAGTAGACTACAACAAACAAGTATATTTTGAAAGAAATAATGAAGAATTTAAAGAGGGAATATTAGTATCAGACAACAATAGAATTTACTCTCCAGCAACAATACAAAATTTAGAAACAACACCAAATTGTATAATTGATCAAATTTATCAAAGCAAAATCCAATAAGCTGCAATACAATTCAAACAAGGATCAACTCTACAATATGGAAACAATTATTTACACCAAATGCATGGATGGTGGTGGTTCCAGAAGCAATAAGATGTGCAGTAATTTGTGACAACCAGAGGCAAGATATAATAATTAAGGACACTTGCATTATACAGTTGTCACCTGAGTGTAGTATAAAAACAAAGCATAATGTTATAACTCCACAACGCATCAACACCGGAGGATCCGTTCATGTTCACCAAAGCAACAAATAGTAAAGGACGCTATGGAAACCATAGAACTGCAACCATTATAACCATTGGAGGTGGCAGAATGTTTAATCTTAATTAAACATGGGTTATTCAGACACCCTGTATATATAAAATATAATTAATTATGTAAAAACTGCTGACCAGGAAATACAATAAATGCAACTAAGTGTAAATAAACTGGTGGTTATGTAGGTTATTAAAGGTATTTAATGTAAACTCAACAAAATTGTAACAATGAAAATATTATTAAGTTTGCAAAAATTGTATATAAATACTGTGATATTATTGAAATAAACAAGTTCTGAATTTAACATCCGTTTGATTCGCATCTTCACCACATAAGTTAGGAATTGTACTTCTTGCCACCTTCTCGTAATTTATTCAGTCGGAGACTAAAATAGAAGGAACCCGGGGGTCCAGGGGGCGGAGCAAACTGCAAGCGTTTGTAGATAAGATGATATTTGTCAAGGTAAATTCGTTGGTATGAACATTGAACGTCCATCCTCCATAAATATCGTTAAATTGTCGTTCCAAAGAGCTAAAGACGAATTGAGAAAACAATTTGATAACTTGAAAGGTGTGGAATTAATTGTAGTTGTTTTAGATAAGCAGAAGATAAAAATACTTACGGTAATATGAAACAAGTGGCACAATTACAAGTTGGTGTATTGACTCAATGTGTTCGTAGCAAGAACATTTTTAATCTGAAAGATACCACCGATGCAAATATTTTGTTGAAAGTGAATGCCAAATTAAACGGAGTTAATCATAGCCTGTACAAAATACCTGAGTGTCTTCGAAAGCCGTGCATAATAATGGGTGCCGATGTAATGAGGCCGGTTCGGCGCAAGCGGGTTCGGCGCAAGCGGGTTCGACGCGAGCCGGTTCGGCGCGGGGCGGTTCGGCGCAATGCCGGTTCGAGCGCGAGCCTTATTTTATTTGCAGCATTTATATTCTATATTGAATATTTCTATCCCAATCTTTTGGGATATACAAATCCGTTTGAAGGGAAGGATTACATTTTTACAAACATCTCTTCCATTTTCTTACGGGACCTCGCCATTATTTTCCTCCTTACGCCTTTTGCGCGTTTCAATTTCTATTCGTATATAGCACAAGCACCCGGCTCAACGTCTCTAAGTTAAAAGATTAACTTGAATTTTCATCAGGCAGACATTAGGAACCACCACGTTATCAATAGCAAATTTTTTATTAAGCGGTCCGGGTTGGCGTGCCGGCCCCTAATCTGATAATCATAAAATTTTCTTGGATTGGTATTTCTGATAAAAAATTTACCTATATAAATGATGCACCACACTTTGTCAGTATCAAATACTGACAAATGGATTTCTGGAATAATGGATTCATATATTATATCTTTGATCGTATGAGTGCTTCCAGATCGAAAATATTTTGGCGATGTGAAAGGAAAGAATCTTGCAAAGGTCTAATTCACACTGAAAATGGCATTGTAGTCAAAATGGTTAATGATCATTCTCATGACAGTTCGGCAGCTAAAGTTGATATCTGTATCTGCAATGAAGCGAAGAATTGAAGAAGATGTTCCAGAAAGAACTTCGCAAATTATTGATGCTTGCCTCGGCGAATTCTCTGAAGGCGCTTTAGCCGCTATGCCACACCACGCTGCATTACGAAAAGTAATCCGAAGGACAAGAAATGTTGTGCAAGCTGTTCCCCCCGCGCCTGAAAATGTACAAGATTTAATAATTCCTGAAAAATATAAAATTTACGATCTCCAGCCCGGTATTCAAGAAAACTTTTAACTGGCTGATAGTGGTCAAGTTGTCGGAAGAATTCTTATTTTTGGTCGTGAACGAAACGCCATTTAAGAATGGATTCACAATCACAAAATTGGATGATCCATTCCCATTTCCAATTGGAGGCATCGATGGGCCGCCTCAGCATGGTTGTTTGTTCTATCCATGTCGTTCAAAACGCGATTATATAAAGACCACAATTCTGGACTGAAAACTGCAGGCCTTCTACCATTTCCTCGACGATTCATTTGGCCAACATAAAAATCTTCAAACCATTGCAACAGTGGTTGTAGTTCGATAGGCAACACTCCAGCTAACCTGTCTATTTCATGATCTAAATCTGCAGTTGGTACAAATGCAAGAGACACCACCATTCCAGCATACAAAGCAAAATTAGAGTCTGTATTGTAGTTCCCAATTACATTGAAATTTGTGAGTTGTTTTTTCATATTTTTAGTCAAATGAAAAAAGCATCCCTGCATTTCCGCTGTAGGAAATGCGTTTCTAAACGCAGAAATCGCAGCCAATTCAAAATCACATGAAATATGTACCGGATTCAAATTTGGTTCCAAATTTTTCAACATATCTAGCATTGTTGTGTATGTTGCAGCTTGTTTGTTAGGAAGAAGCGCGTATAACAATGGATGAACTCCTCCATATTTCTCCGCCAAGATTACATACACCTTCGAAAATAACGGTGGCGTAATTTTAAAGGTCCCATCTATAAATCACATTCGCTCAAAATGCGAAGGTTTCGTTCACGACCAAAAATAAGAATTCTTCCGGCAACTTGACCACTATCAGCCAGTAAAAAGTTTTCTTGAATACCGGGCTGGAGATCGTAAATTTTATATTTTTCAGGAATTATTACACACAAGAGAAGTGAAAGACTTGGCAAGCGAGAAGAGAAAGGCGTACCTACGATATATCATGGATAGATCACCCGAAGAATACCTGAGATACAAGGCCGTTCGAAATACGATAAACACCCACATAACAATGTTGAAGCGGGAATACTGGGAAAAGTTTTCAGCAGACATGGAGCATGACATGTATGGCAGTCAGAAAAGAGTATGGCAAATGATCCGTAACGCAAAAAAACCTATAACTGAATGCACGCTACTTACTAACATTTCGAAAGACGAATGGATAAACTACTTCCAAATGCTCTACGATACAGCTGATAGCACACCATCAAATGACATAGCAACGGCGAATGTGGAGGAAGAGTACCCTAATGAAGAAATAACCATAACACAAGACGAGGTGAATGAAGCAATAAGGAAAATAAAAAACAGGAAATCACCAGGAATAGATCTTATCACTAACGAAATGATTAAGTATGGAGGTACCGCACTATCAAAAGAAGTCACAAAACTGTTCCAAAAGATAATATCATCTGGAAATATACCCGAAGAATGGCGTATAAGCGTTACTGTACCTATATTCAACAAGGGGTAAAAGAAGGACCCAAAAAACTATGGAGGAATAACCCTACTGCGCAACGTATCCAAGTTATTCACAAAGATTCTCTCTCAGAAAGTGGTCGACGCGACCGGAATAAGTGATGAACAACAAGGTTTCCGCCAAAATAGATCTACTATCGACGGAATATTCATAATACGACAATTAGTAGAGGGATCAATTGAGTATGATAAGCCTCTGTTTCTGTGTTTTGTTGATTTTACACAGGCATTCGACAGAGTGAGACTCGACGATATACTAATGATCCTACGTAATAACAACGTCAACGATAAAATAATTGACATAATTAAAGAATGGAACACAAACACTAGAATAAGAATAAAAGTAGCAGGTACTCTTACTGAGGAGGTCCCGATCGCAACTGGAATCAGACAGGGTGATAGCTTGAGTCCCACACTATTCAACCTTATTATGGAACAGATCATAAGAGGTATTAAAGACACTGACTTTGGCTATGAAGTAGGGAGTGGCAAAATACAGATGGTGTGCTATGCAGATGACGTGGTCCTAACGGCCGAAAATGAAGATGACCTACAACCTACAACAATTTTCTTCTACGTGAAAAACAAAGTTAAGCCACAACGTATAATTTTCTTTAGGGTTGGAGTATCTGAAGGTCAATTCAAGACTGTACTTCGCGAAGAAGTGATGGCTATACGCAAGGCATGCTTAATGTTCGAAAAGGAAGGAACGTATAAGCCTGCAATAACGTTTATTGTAGTACAAAAACGTCATCATACCCGTTTGTTCCCAAAGAATCCGAAAGATAGCGAAGATAAAAATTTGAACGTCCCAGCTGGCACCGTGGTAGACACTACAATAACCCATCCAACCGATTCAGATTTTTATTTGGTTTCACATGCGAGTATTCAGGGCGTAGCTAGACCAACAAAATATCGTAAATTATGGGACGATTATGGTATGGACGAAGACGAATTGCAGGAATTAACGTATCATTTATGTCACATGTTCTCGCGTTGTAATCGTTCCGTTAGTTATCCTGCACCTACGTATTATGCTCATTTGGCCGCAGCGCGTGTAAAAGTATATTGCGAAGGAATAAATTTGAGCATGAATGATAATTTAGAAGATATGCAAAGAAAACTGGTCGCTAAAAAATCTGATGTACCCATGTACTTTGTATTGTAGTGTGTATCCACCTTTAGTTAAGAACAAATTAAGAATAAGCATATTATTATATAGCGAGCATGCAAGATTGTTAGTATGAATGATGAACGTTAGTATCAGTTAGTATCTGTTAGTATGAGTGAGTATTGATGTATGCATGACGGACAGTAGTGATCGAACTGTCTTAGAGAGTAGAGTGAATCCTTAATGTATATAATGTAAAGTGTATAAAATGTACAAAGGGGTATTAAATAAAATATAAATATTAATTCAACGGAGTTCTTAATGAATACTAAGTGACCCAAATTGACCCAATTAGAAAGAGCTTCTCACAGGACAGTAGGAAGTTCTCACATGGCGACCGTGACAAGTGACAAAAGGACCGTATAATGGCAAGTGACAAAATATAATGGAAAATACATGGCGTCGTATCACATGGCGACCCGTTAAAAATAAAGAAGATTAAGTGAAGATATAGTGCAAATAAAAAATGAGGTGCATTACTCGCACGAAGGTTTTAAAAGCTCGAGGGCCGAAGGCCCGAGGGCTTTTGAAACAAGAGTGCGGTAATGCAACGTTATCTCCCAAGTTTAATATACTATTTTATCTACTTCCGTGCTAAATATGTTAAACTTGAGTAAACTATGAGTAAATTTTTTTGCGCGCGATCGATCTGATTTTTTGCATATGCCTTCCTACCGACAATTCCCTGGGGGGTTAAATAAGTAAGATTGGGGCGGGGGGGAGATTTTTTTGCTCAGTTTTTCGATATCTAGCGTCGTTCTCGAGTTACAGCTAATTCAAAAAATTTACATAAAAAATACAGGGTTACATTGATATTAAATTATTTTTATTCAGTTGCCTAGCAAATTGAGTAAATTATCTAGCGTCGTTCTCAAATTATCTGAATCCAGTTGCTCGTTTTTAAATTATTTTTATTCGATTGCCAGACAACCATTTAAACAATTTTATTATTTTTTGAAAAATGAGTGACTTTTTTGATGTTGACCAAGCTGCTGCAAAGATTACAGAAAAACTATTACCGACAAAATCAAAATATAAATATGAACTACAGTATACGAAATTTGTTAAGTGGTGTAACAACAAAAAAATTGTGAATTACACAGATAATGTGCTGCTGGTTTATTTTAGTGATGAATTAAAATCGGTATGTAGTGCTTCGCTTTGGGCATATTATTCGATACTGAAATCAATCCTTATCATAAGACATTCTGTTGATATTAGCAAATATTCCAAGTTAATAGCCTTTCTGAAAAGAAAAAATGTGGGCTATAAACCTAAAAAGGCCAAAGTGCTAACCACGGAGCAGGTGGATCAATTTCTTTCCGAGGCGCCGGACAATAAGTATCTGATGATGAAAGTAAGTAAATGCTGATAACATTTTATAAGAACAATATTTAATATAACATATTTTGTAGGTTGCACTTATATTGGGAGTGGCTGGAGCATGCAGGGGAATTGAGTTAACCGAATTGTTATTGAACGACGTTACAGATTTGGGATCTACAATATTATTCACTATATCAAATACAAAAAATAACATAGACAGAAATTTCGTAGTGAAAAATACAGAAACAAATTCTGTTAGATTTGTAGAAATGTGCAAGAGGTATATGGCTTTACGGAAACCTGAGACAAGTCATTCGCGGTTTTTTGTTAAATTTCAGGACGGCAAATGCACAACCCAACCGGTAGGTAAAAATACACTTGCGAAAGTTCCTCAAAACATTGCAGCATACCTGAATCTACCCAATGCATCCGAATATACGGGACATAGTTTTAGGCGGACCTCTGCTTCCATGTTGGCGGATTCGGGGGCCTCGGTCGACATTCTGAAGCGGCATGGAGGTTGGAGGTCTGCAACAGTTGCCGAGGGATATGTGGAAAATTCAGTAAACAACAAGAAAAATATAGCGGATCAAATATTTGGTCATCAACCCGATGTAGGAACTGCTGTTGCAGTGCCAATTACGTCATGTATACCAAGCGCCGACAAAAATCCACTACCCACCACGTCATCAATTTCCGAATCTCACACAATCATACGAGATGAAAATCAGCGAATGTTTAATATTGTGAACTGTACCGGTGTAAACATAACGGTGCACGTTCACCAAAGTTCTAATGTTTAATTTATTTTATGTTATTTTTAATTTGTTCTGTTCCGTTTAAACGTAATTATTTATATTGTATTAAAAAATAAATCAAGTTACTAATTTTAAATTATTTTTATTCAGTTGCCTAGCAATCAATATTAACTCCCTTAGGCCCAGTTGTTCAGTTTCGGGTTATCTTTTAACCTGGGTTATTTTCCATAGAAATGATTGTTTCAAAAATTGTTTCCATGGAAAATAATTCAGGTTAAAAGATAACCTAATACTGAACAACTGGGCCTAAGGAAGTTAAAAGAACATTAATCCACGAAACAAATTAATTGCCGTCATAGCCGCGCTATTTGGAGGCGCTAAGTACACACTTATCTCCCGGAAGTAGATAAAAGCAATTTCATAATACAACGAAAGAAACAAATATTTTGGGGATTAAAAATTTGGGAATTGATTAGAGACCAACGCTCTAAATTGCGGGGAAAATATCTTGTTGCCGCGTTTCACTTTGGAACGCGGTTTGATTTTATAATAAATTGTATTCGATTATTGATATTTTTTAAATTCACTATCGATATATTGAAGAGAGGTCTCAGCACCATCACTTCCCCTATCCGTTCTGAATATTCTCTTAGTATATTATAAAGTATACAAAGTACGTATGAATTGGTGAAAAGGAAAAATATGATGGAAGCCACAATTTATTATTAACATCCGAATATATTATGTAGAAGGTAAAAAGTTGTCAGTAATTTTATCTACCCAGGATTGATAATAATAGAAGCTAAACTAAAACTTAATGAATTATAAAATGATATTTTCAAAAATAACTTAAGCGAAATGTTAAAATAATTCGATTTTACTGTAAGTTTAAATGTATACAAATTCTTAAACCAAACATACAAAACTTAGAAAACATCTCAGAAATTGAAAATTTGAAGTTAAAATAACAATTGTAAGAAAGGGGAAAAGATGTAAATGTAAATTTGAAAAATAATAGCTTACTAATTTTCATTATTTTCAACCTTCCTTCATAATTTCCGTTGTTTCAATTATGAGATGTTTTCTAATATTTGCAGTTTATTAAGAATTTTTATGTATTTAAAGGTACTGAAATTTAATTATTTCAATATTTCATTTCAGTTATATTTACGTACTACATTCAGCATCAGACTCTCCTTATTTTGAAATAGGTAGCTCATTAATTTCTACAGGTAAACCCAGGAAATTTAACAACATTGGTACAATGAAATAATTGTGTAGTTCCAAAAATCTTTACATGTTTATATTTCAGCTGCTTGCCTCCAATACATCTGTCTATCAATTCTTATATCCTTATGTCTTTCAGTACTATCTCAATCCAGAGTTTATACCTCACGATGATAACCAATGTAGCACATATAGACATCTCGTATCTGATGGTTGCAACTTTTGAGTCATCAGCTTTACACAGAAGAGAGCGTTTTCAGTGCCAAGTCCTTGCTTATAACTGAACTGTATTTCCGTTCATTTATGCGCATTTGCTATAGCATTCTATTGTGTATCATTCGGGAGAAAGCTTTCAGTGTAAATCTTCGCATTTCTCTTTTTCGGAAATGCAACAAACGTTTAAAAACATCTGAAGGAGGCAAAAACCGTATTGCTAAGATCGTATTTTAATAATTAGAACTTGAATGGATTTGCTTTAACATTTTACAGAGCAGCAGAGTAAATAAATTATATACAAAATGCAATGTGCCCACCGACTGCGCCATGCAAATAAAAATTAATATTATCATTAATATGCAGTTTTAAAGTTGTACAACTTGTGAATACCTAACAAACATAGAATAAAAAAAACTGTTTTACGAGCAAATGTCAAGAATAAAAAGTGTGACATTTAATCCTCTACATAGCGTAGGGCAAGAATCTCCCAAGAGACGATCCTGGAAAGAGTAATTGTTTTTTTATTCCTCCATTTAACGTTTAAATTCAAATAAAACTTGCATCAATTTCACCTTACAATCAAAGAAACTTTTTAAATTAAGAAACGTGAAAAATTAAAAAGGACGTAATAAATTAAGAAAATTTTGAGATAAACAGAAAAAGTAATTAGGTGGATTTTACAAACACCGCAAATGATTAGATAAACTCAAATAGAACGTGTTATATCTTAATCAAAAACAAAATAAATCTGAACTTAATTTGTGGTTTTGGAGACGTGTAACGGAAAAGTTTTATTAAAGCTAAGAGTTTTCTTTTTTGAAGTGAACGATCTTTGTTTCACTTAAAATAACAAGCTCGAATCCGAGCTTTTCCATCAACAAAAGTAGGAGTTTGTTGGTTTACGTTAGATAAAAATTTGTCGTTAATTAATAACATTTTTTAGTTGTTTTGTAAACTTTTCCTCTTCCTTTTTGTTATTTATGTGGAGAGATAAAAGGAGGAATATTGTTACTGTCCTGGAATTTACATGAACATTCACTTCGCATATTTTGTTGATCCAGCGAGTTTTCAACGTTAAATGTTGAAAGCTCTTCTAAAACAAAACGTGTCGAGTAAGAAAGGAAGGATATAGGCTGAATTAATGAGAACAACAAAGTATTTTAAAGTAACCAGAAATCCTCTGATAATAAAGAAACTTTGTTTAATTAGCATTAACCAAAACGGAATGTTTACAAAATTTCTTTGAAAACGGTAATATTAAACAAATTTTTATTCACTCTCAGGAATGAAATTGTACAAGCGGCCTTAGGCTAACCGTGAATTTTATACAACATCTGTATTAGTAAACACTTTTTCCTACTTTAAAAGATGAGTAAACCATTTCACGTATGTGGAATTCTATTAACTTTGTAACTACATTTTTCCATCATACAAGTTTACCTACTAAATAACCACATTTCAATGCATCCTGGTCGATGTGGGGTTCTGATTCCAATTTTCAATTTTCCGACTTCTAGGTGATCTGTTTACATTACATAAACTTCAGAAAAAGTCGTATTCAAATTAGGTCTTAAAAAATTTTACACCGAGTTCGAGCAAAAAATTAATAAAATAATCAAAAAAGTTGCAAAAGTTCGCAACTTATTTGATTTTTCTTCAACTTATTTAATTATAAGACCAAACTGTTGAAACCCGAAAGAACATCGGCGTTTCCAGCTTTTATTCCAACTTTTAAAACTTAAAACTAAAGATTGAACACCATAAAACAAACTTTGCCACTTTGTGTAGTTTTCATGTCTTTCATTACGAAATGCAGCTCGGAGCAATTATTTTAACGCTTGCTGCGACCCTAAAATTAAAAGAAAATATAATTTATTTTAATTCTTTTTGCGCGGCCCAAAGCAAATGATTTGTGACCGGTTAATCACGCTAATTTTTCGTTTTATAAGCTTGAACGAACTCGAAGTTGCAGGGAAGCTTTGCTTTGATTTGTCGGGATGGTAGCACCCGGAAAGTTGTTTTATAAATGAAACTTCTGCATTGCAATTATAGAATTTGTTAACTGACAGGATAGTTCTAATGTTAAGACGCAGACTTCCTGATCAGGTTATAACCGTTTCAATCATTTTCAAAGATTAATTTTCATATTATACCTTTTATTATTTGTTTTTCAAAATAAAGATGTTTAAGGTGCATCGAGAGCGTACTGGAAGGAAAAGAAATGCTAAAAGAATAAACACCGAAAATATCAATATATAAACAGAATGACAAAAAACAAAACACCTACTCCAACCGTTCCAGATCCACAGCATGTCGATGTTCACCGGAAGAACGTCATGTGTATGTTTTGTTTAGCTATTTTTGTCAAAATAAAACCTATCAGCTGTAAAGGTAATGTAATCCAAAGAGATGTCACCAGTATGAGAGGCAACGCGATTAATCAGAAAGCTGTCGTGTACCAGCTTGGAAGGGTGATTTTTCATCCCCTTCGAATAAACCCCGGTTTAAGTTCACGTGGCGCCCATGTAAATACCCCGTGTGTAAATTTACTCCCCCCCTGTTAGCGACAACATCCAGAATCACGATTGTGGATCGCCCAATCGTTGATGAGAGACCATCAAATCGCGACGTTTCGTCACAAGCCCTTTTGCTCCTTCAATCGACCCACCCCTTCGCGACGAGAGCTAGTCAACCCTTAATTTTGTACGGAGGTGTCTTGTTTGCGATTTGTAAGGTTACACGTTCCGAAATAATTGAACGCATAAACCAAATCTTCGATAATGGACAATCAGAAAGTTGCAAAGTTTTACTGATGCAATAGTTGAGAACTTTATGGTTGACAAAAGGTAGCGTATTCCAAACAACCAAATTACAACGTGACATGTTGAACTCGCCACGTGGGTAACAAAAGATAACCATAAAAAATTGAAGTTCACGACTGCTTCTAAATCCGTAATTAATTACGAGCAGCTTCGAGAGAAACACGAACACACTCTTCCAATCTCTAATTGAAAAGTAGCTCGAAACGGACAAATAATAATTAATAATATTATCCAAAAATGGTCATTTCCAAAATGTCGACCTACAACGTACGTCTCTCGAACAGAACCGCCGCGCGCCGGGCCGTCAGACTTGACGCAAGCGCGGATCTAATTCTGAGCGGCACTTTAAAAAGTTAACATTAAATGCAAAGGGTGAAATGTAAGTGACGGGTTCTAAAACCCGTCACACACACCATGCCAGATGTGGATAATTATAAAGTTCTAACATACCATTAATAACATTTGAAATTTCTGTCGAACATCTAACCAAAACTGTACACAAAATGAAGGAAAAACCTCAACATTTTTTATGCAAGAGATAAAATATTATCATTATTCTGTAAGTACAAAGGGAAATCAATAAGTTTAGTGAAAACGATATATAGAATCAATATTGTTTAATTAAATAAATTTTATTTTTCGACATCACAAAATCGCTAATAGTTTGATAGGTTTTTCAACCTCCAGAGTTTATGATTTGCATTATTTAGCCTGACTATTAAAAGTATGGTTTATATATTAAACTAGGTGACCCGGCAGACGTTGTCCTGCCCAAATTTCAATATTTGCCTACATGTATTTTTTAGATCCAATCCGCATAATAACCTTGCGACTTATTTGGTCATCGCAAATACCAAACGTATTAAAAAAGGATTAAATAAATAAATTAATAAAAAATACAAATCAAGGTTTAATAAAAAAAAGTTTAGCAAAACTGTTAAGTATTCAAAAAAAACCACAAGTTTCCTTTCACTTTCATCACGATTGATCTGCCGTTGTCATCTGCAGAACGACGCCGATACAATGGATACCCGTCGATTCCACTGATTGTGTCAGCCACCAACGGACGGGGAAAACGCTTTGTGCAATTTCCGTTTTCCATGCACGGTGAGTCTGGGTTGTGGACTCCGCAAGGGCCATGGATCATGTTCGTTGTCACAACGGAATGTAGCTCCGGATCAGTTTCAAGATCTGGTCGGATCTTGTCGGACATCCAAAGCAGAATGTGTGCATGTGGTAAACCACGCTTCTGCCATTCAACCGAGTACATCCAACAACGGAGCACGCCAAAAACCTTGTGCTTAACGATGTAATCCATGAGCACTCTGATCTTTTGTTTGAATACTCGTGCAGTGATGTCATGTCGATCGCTGGATGTCAGCAACAGATTCGTAATTTCGGGCCATTTCGGATTGCAAGTGAACGTGATGAATAAATCAGGGCGTCCGTAATTCCGCACGTACGTCATCGCATCTTGAGCGTACTCATGCATGTGGCGCGGGCTTCCAACATAAGTAGCTGGGAGAATGGTCAAACGACAGATGTTGGCCGCGTCTCCTTCAGTAGCGATGGCGTCACGGAAGTGGATGTACTCGTCTGATCGTAACTTCGATTGATTGAAACGAATGAAATTGAGACGCTCCGTTTCGACCTTGAGGTACATGTCGACGCAGTACTGTTGAAACAACCGGCGATATCTCAACAGATGATTGTCAACATCTTGCCGAATCATCAATCGATACGCATAAAAATTCATTGAGCCTTAATCGTTTCTTCTCCTGAAATATGAATTCGAACTTAATTGCAGAATGAAAAAGAAGTGATGACTTGTAAACAAACCTGTCGTTGGATTGACCATCTTTACATTCAAGTGATAGCCATCCTCTCCACGACAGAACATCAACGAGTATTGAAGTGCATCATATGACCGATGAGTCTCGTACACGCGCTGCAATTGTCCACCATCCCGACGCTTGAGAAGAATATCGCGAGATTCCACATTCTCGCCAACAATCACCACTGCGACTTCATTGATAGTGGGAGCATTGAATTGTTTTGCATGGCCTCCAGCGGGTCTTTTGCCTGCTCTGATAATGATTTTGTGGTCGTCAGAATGCATTGCATCCAATGCGGTTTTGAACAATCTGACCAATTCATTATGCTCATGCAGAAGATTTTGCAATTGTTCGATCATTTCACGGTTAGTCAAATTTTTCGCGTTTTTCCGAAATTTTCCGAGTTTTCCACAAAGAATTTTCTATTTTTCCATTCGAAAAGCCATTCCGGAACAATTGCACACAAATTAAAACCAATTTAAAAAATTAAATAATTAATTTTAATTAGCTGTCGTTTTAATTAGCCAACGTTGCAAACGTTGTTTTGCCCGAAATTAATTTTTATGCCACTCAAGGCATAACATTCATCAATTCGCCAGCAATTTCACTTTGTGGTACAAATAAGTGAACAAAAGTTACGATTCACAATCTATTCTGTGCAGCTTATATATACCTTTTGCAATGTCTTTATAAGTTAGGTACTTGCAGCCTTCTCGATTCAGTCCAACTTTCCGGGGCAACTTTTTCAAATTTTTATTATGTAAAAACCGTCTTCAGACTATTACAATTTAAAAATAAATTAACAAAATCGGTCCAGCCGTTATCAAAAGTGATGCCTTGACAATGGCTTTCACTATAGAAATAAAGTAGGTACTTTAATTACCTACCTACTTCTGTAGGTACTTAAGGTACTTAAGGTCGCGCCACCTATTGACGGTATAAAAAGCACTTTCAATTTTTCCCGAATTTTCCAACTTCCCGGGCAACTTTTCCAATTTTTTTTACGTAAGAACCATCTACGGACTATTACAAACACTTTTTAAAAAAAATTAACAAAATCGGTCCAGCCGTTATCATGTGATCCGTGACAAAGGTTTTCACATTCATTTTTATTTATATAGAAATGGTATATATTTAATATAATATAAGACTTTTAACTATTGATAATTATAATAATATAAAACTTTTTAAAAATGAAATAGTTAATTTAAACTTTTTTAAAAAATGTTTATTTATGCTTTCATTATTTATGGGAAAGCATAAATAAACATTTTTTAAAAAAGTTTAAATTAACTATTTCATTTTTAAAAAGTTTTATATTATTATATATTTAATATAAAATTTAATATTAAAATAATTAAAAGATCAATAATTTTTATTTTTAATGTCGAGTTAATGAATAATTGCAATTAATTTAAACGTTGCAATATACGTAGCTCATTCTTTACATCCCAATGAATTTGAATAAAAATAAAGAAATTATATTTTACTTATTATATTATTTATGCAAAAAAAAACAAGGATTACATCAGAGTACCAAGGGTAAGAAATTCCGTCAAGTCCGTGATTCGAACTCGAACTTTTCGCCCTACAGCTCAACTTGTGAGCACATCAATCCGCTTCTGCAGACTTCTTTCAGATTTTGTTTTCTATATTGTAAAGACTTTATAAAATTAAAAAAGTTTAATTTATTTATATATTTGTAAATAATTATTTCAATAAATCAACTTTTTAGTTGTAAAATTTTTATATTTAAAGAACTATAGTTTCCCTATTCAGATGCAACATTCAATGTTAAAACTTAAAATCATTGTTATCTAAATATAACAATTTTACAAAGAAAAACATTAATTTATTAAATTATTTATTTAAATTAATTATTTTCAATGGTCTTGTCCCTGTAGCAGAACCATTTTACAATTATTGATATTACTACTATAATATAAATTAAAACTTCCGTAAGGTTTTCAGGAAACCTGCATGATCTTACATTAATGTTAAGGGCCTTATTATTCTCGCTAAGCAGGGTTGATAAAAACATTAATAGAAAGAGAAGTGGAAATCTCGAAAATCCATTTATTATTCATGCACGTCCTTGTTGTCTCTCTTCCCAAATCACTCCTTGCAAATTTTAGCTCCATTCTTACACAAATGGATCCGCAGGGTTCTACAGAATGACTGTGCTAACTTTGGTTCGAATCGGTCAAAGGGTCTAGGAATGTATAGCTTATAAACAGAAGAACAGATAGAGAAGATGTGGAACAAAGAAGGAAAGTGAAACCACACGAGGAAATGTAAGCAAATTGAATAACGACGACGAAAAGAACTACTCAAGAGATGTGCACCCCGAAACGACGTGGAAGGCGCATGGAAAAATATTTCTGAAAGTAACAACCAAAGCAGCAGACAATATCCTGGGTAGAGGAAAGAAAAATAAACCAAAAAGATGGTGGGATAACGATATATGAGAAATTCTGGACGAAAAAGATAACCATAATATGAAAGATGGACATAAATTAAATCGTATAAAAATATTCGACTGCCAGAAAGAAAGCAAGAAAGAATACAAAAATTGAAAAAAAGAGAATACGGACAGAAAATACTGGAAGAAATGGAGGAAAATAACCCAAAACCACCATAAAGTACTTTATGCCGAAATTTCCAACGCAAAGTCAGATTTCCAAGTTAGATTAAAAGCTTTTCTCGAAAAAGCGAATGAAGACCTAACGCCAGACATGGAACAAGTCTTACTAACATGGAGACAGTATTTCAATAAGGTACTGAATGTGAGGAGCACACAACCTTTCTACCCAAAGATGTATCAAACGCTGGTTGGCCACAGGCGTACCAATCCTCCAAGAGGTGCAAATAGCAATCAAGAAACTTAAAAACCCAAAATCTCGTATAACGGACGGAATAACGGCGGAAATGATAAAGTGTGGAGGACGGATTCTACACAAACACTTACATTACTGCTTAATCTTCAAAAGCTGGAAAACAGAAAACTACCAAAATTCTGGCAGGAAAGTATTATAATTTCATGATACCCATCCACAAGAAAAGCGACCGATCAAACTGTGCGAAGTGCAAAGGAATCTTCCTGATAGATTTTCAACTCATTTTTTTTTTCAACTATTTTCAACTCATCCGGCCCACAAAAATTTGGGTTAGTGATTTGAAAACTAAAGTTAAAATCGGAAAGACCAGAACCAGATTAGAACCTTTTATAATCGGTAAAGCGTCATTCACATCCACGTAACGTACGTACCGGACATACAATACGTAACGTAGAAAACGTAGTTTTTTATTTGCCATTCACATCCACTTAGTTTACTATGTTTATACTATGTTTACATAGAAACGAAAAGCACGGGCACCTGTATTTGCATTGGCTATCGGTTGACAGTTTGATAGCATTAATTTTTGGGACTTAACCTTAAAATTGAAAATACAGTAAAAGGGGTGTTGCCTAATAAAATGAAAGCATCTCCATTGGTCAAACATAGAAAACGTAACGTACAAGTTGAAGTTGAACGAACTTTTTGTTACGTTACGTTACGTCTGCCATGTTTTTTCGAATGTGAATGGTGACATTGGAAACAATGTATTTCAACTTTCCTTACGTTACGTATTGTATGTCCGGTACGTACGTTACGTGGATGTGAATGACCCTTAACGGTCTGAAACAGGGAGGTGCCTTCTCACTACTATTATTCAAAATAACTTTTGAAAAATCCATGGACATGGACTATCACCAAATCTAAAGAACGGCATCTGCGGCATTTTGAATGAAACATACTAAAAAAAGTCGACCCCTGTACGGACTGGATAAGAACAAACATAGAAATTAAGGAACTCCACAAAGACCCTTTTTTTTAATTCGTGTTGGAAGGAGGAAAATCTTAAAAAAGACACCACCAGCCCGTAGTATATGGTAGTGTGGGGTCCTCCCACTAAAAACCTCCTCCCAGATGCCCGCGGGATTCGCCTAGGGTATTTCATCCGCTGACGACATCGATAAGTCTTCTTGTTGTACGTGTTCTTGATCTTCTGCCCTTTCGGGGCTTGTTTCTTCTTGTCTTTTTAGCTCTTCCTTATGCTTAGTAGCCATTATTTTTGTCACTCCGTTGGCAATCTGATTCCATCTCTCCTCACTAATCAGCATTTCATTTACCAATGTATGTGGGGTAAGGCTTACTATGCTGTATTCGGTCCTGGTGCTTTCCCACCTAGGGCATATAAAGACGGTATGATGGGCGTCGTCCACCTCCTCCTCGCAGTATGTACATTTCGAGGAGTCTGCCCTCTTGAACCTGTGTAAATAGCCATTGAAGCACCCGTGTCCGGTTAGTGCTTGGGTTAGCTGGTGGTTTATTTCCCCGTGCATCCTCTCTACCCATGGCTTTAGCACGGGGATTAGCTTTCTCGCCCATGCTCCATTGGCTGCACCGGACCACCTGTCTTGCCATTTCTCCATTGTCTTTAATCTGTTTAGTCTTCTTTGTGCGGGTGTCTTTGCGCCTTCATTAAAGTTAGTCGCTCGCTCCTCAGCCAGTAGGTCTATTGGAGGCATCACCGCCACCACCGATATCGCATTCCCCGATGTTGTGCGGTATGCCGAGGTGATTCTTATGTTCATCCGCCGCTGGATTCTTTCGTAGTGCTTACGGTATGCCTCCACTTTCATGGCCCCGACCCAAATCGGTGCCCCATATAACATTATGAAATTGGTCACCGACGCCAGGACTCTTCTTTTTGTATACGACGGCCCCTGGATGTTTGGCATAATTCTAGTTAATGCCGCCGCCATCTTTGAGGCCTTCTCGGCCGTTTCTTTTATCCCACAAAGACCCTGCCATAATACAAGATATCAAATCGCAAAAATTAAGGTGGTTAGGTCACGAACAGAGACAGCCGAGTGGCAGACTGATCAAGATGGCATGCATGGCATGGGAAGCATTAACAAGAGGAAAGAGACCTTTGAGATGGCGCGACAACATCGAAGCGGTCCTCAATACCATATGAGTAAATGAAAACCGGATGGAGATGTTCATGAAAGAACGAGAACGATGAAAAGAGATTGTGAATTTAGCCAAGACCCATCCAGGATTGTAACGCTGCACTATAAATAGATACTAACTAAATCACATGATTTGATGGCCAAATGGCAAGCAATCGTCAGGAAAATAAATATTAATGCTCTAGGGCGAATTTCTCAAACTTTACTACACCTTATATAATACCCATCAACTTTATCCGAAAAGTCATTAAACAGTTTTAAATGGAACAGATAATACAAATTATTCCAGCTGATAAATTTAAAATGATTGTCAATTAGAACCGACTTTCTGTGGAAAATTATAAGTAAGTATAATAATAATTTGGATTATAATGAGTATGCGTGCATTTGTATTTGTCCCATTCACTTTGCATATTTTCATTATTATTAATAATGACAAAGTCCTCCTCTCCATCTTCGTACAATTATATTTTATTAAGATCGCTTAACACACTACGCTTTCTGAATTTCTTGAAATATTTCGGTACTGGCGTCAACGTTATTCAAATTATTGTCGGTATGTCACTTTAGTGTTAATCTTTTGTAACTTTTCCGCCTCTTTCGGTAGGTACTTCTCTTATATTGTAGTACCACACCATTATTATAATTAGTTTACTTACATGAGATGACAGCTTTATATATTTTTCCCAAAATTTTTTTTTTTAAATAATTATAATATGATAATAGAATGATCAAGATATTGAACGATCCAGCACAAAACCCAAATTTCTCCCCAAAGCCCAGACATTAACCATAATATTAAACATTTATGCGATCACCTTGACAAAAAAATTAGGACAAGACAAATTAGAATTAAAAATGATTAAAAAACTGTTCTTAAAAAAAATGGAGTAAAATCCCATCTTCAGTGACACGAAATACGAAAAAGTTTCTTTTTCACATTTCAGCTGAAAAATAAACACAAAGACTATTTTAAACTTAGTCCATATTAGAACTCAAGGTTTCCAAACTGTGACTCTACTCGCAGTCACAACAAACCACTACTAGTGGTTAATAAATAACCATACATTTTAATATAAGTAGGAATTATTTCAAATATATTTGATTTAAGAAAAATTTCTAAATTGTTGCACCAAAAGTTTAATGGCTTTTTAAAATAGCCAAATGTTATACCTTTACTAGCAGGTCAGGGCAACCGCTATGACCTCCTAGTGTTTGAACGAGGTGGAAAATAATTTGACGTAAAATGAAAGGGATGCCTTGGATTATAGTAATTTATCGTGATCAAAATGAACCACCTTCCATTTTACCTTCATTAAATCCACTGGAAGGCCGAATTGTATTTCCTGGCCAGATTTAAAAATGTGTGTACTCGGGATTATTTTGGGGTAGCTTGCTGTATTTAAGGATGCAGCAATAGGATCTAATTTGATCTTCCCACTATAAGAACATATACCAATTGGCTCGCCTGTCCATTTAAGAGCATTGAAATGAGAGTAAACATGATGATGGTTCGTATGGTGTGGTTCAATTTATTTGCATTGTATTTAACTCTAACATTAGGATCGTAATTGCAAGCTGACCCTTTATTGTTTTTTCATTATGGATTTATAGAAGCGTCCCCACCCTTCTGGCTTTTGTTGCTCTGATTTCATTATTCTATTCCGTTAATTTGTACACCCCAGTTCTTTTTCTTCGACTGTTTCTCGCTCTCTGGTTTACAGTTTCCTTTTCCTGTCACTTTCCAAAGTCATACGTATCTTCTCCATATCTTTTTCTCCCTTGCCTTCTCTATTGATGTAATTATTAAGAGGTCAGCCTTGTTTACACTATTTCGGTCTACCTCTATTTGGAACATAGGATTGAACCAGTAAATTAATAGCGAAGACTTCTAAGTTGTTTTCATGTCCGCTTCCCACGTTGCCTGTGAATCTAAATCTTTTAACAGATTGTTCTCGCTCTCCATAGCAGTGAAGTAGTTCTCCATTCAAGTACACTTGAAACAGATAGGGGTGGATTTCACCTACAGCAAATAGTTTGCATGCGGTACCATAACATTATTTTGCTGGGATCATTATAGCATTGAAGCATTGTAGTAACTCTCTGACCATCAGGAGAAATTTCCTCCATCATCGTCCACTGAGTAACTAAATGTTTTGAAGCGTTCAACATGGTAGCAACAACATGGTGAACTGCTGACAAACTATTATATCTCTTATAAGTTGGTAATAATTTTTTTCGGCCATCGACGACGTCCTAAACTTTATATTGTGAATAATTTTTTTTCATATACATAATCTGTTAAATTTAAGAAGTTAATCTAATTAATCGATTATTAAGAAGATAATCCTTCAATTGAATTAGCATTACTGAAGCAAATGAAATTGCACAATTATAGTCACGAGAACCAATCAAGATCTACCAAATTTTGATTATCATGCCAATTGTACACAGCGAAAAAAATTCTTTTGATTTTAAGTACTTTTTACTTCAATTTGCAGTGCAAATTCGTCTAGCATCAATTTGATGTCAATTTGACAACAAATGAGGTAAATTTGACTACAATTAAAGTAATATTTATTTCAAATTGTTGCGAGACGAATTCCTACTTAAATTTTTTCTCTGTATAGGGATGCAAGATTGCCATTATTGTAGTAAAACATCAACAGAGATATTATAGGACTTCTGGCCCGACATGACCAGAATCAGTAGCAATTATCCTGCTAAAGTCTCTTGAGTTTGCCCTCTGGTTGAATTGGTTTGAAGAGTGAAATGACGAAAGGCACAGCATCGAAGATAATGGAATAAGACCGTCTGAATGCATATGAGTTTTTTCATTGTCCTCCTACCTCCTAAATCGAATATTCATAACTGTGATGATATAATTAAAAAATGTCAGAAGAACTTGAAATCATTTTGATTCCTTCCATATGTGTTGTGTTCATTTTAGGTAGCTCAATAAGTTCGCGGAGCGCCATCTATTTGTCAGTAGTAGAACTAAAACTTCGACGCCATTTTAGGCTTCTATACAAAGTATAACAAGAAGTCTTATGATTTGGTTAAAAGAACATAATCAAAATTTCATTTCGATCTGTCAAGTCATTCTTTGTTTACAAGCCATTTAAAGTTGACGTGTCACTGTATTTTGTAACAATGGAAAACATTGAATATCATGCAGTGATTAAATTCTTTGTAAAAAAAAGGTTTCAAGGCAATGGAAATTCATACCGAAATGGTAAATGTGTTACGTGAATCTGTTCCTTCAAGAACAATGGTTTGTAAGTGGGCTTAGCCTTAGGGTTAAGCCTTGAAGATGAAACCGCGAGAAAGACGTCCAAAAACTGCATCAATACCAGAAATCGTCGCAAAAATACAGGATATTGTTT
Source organism: Podabrus alpinus (assembly GCA_932274525.1). Classification (NCBI taxonomy): domain Eukaryota; kingdom Metazoa; phylum Arthropoda; class Insecta; order Coleoptera; family Cantharidae; genus Podabrus; species Podabrus alpinus. The sequence goes on along the minus strand of OW026456.1, from coordinate 64,437,881 downwards.
TGAAAGATCGTCGATTGACCGAGAGACATTTTGTAGAAGATCTAGGCATTTCATTAGGCATATTAATCAATATTTTATGTCAATTTTTGGCCAGAAATCGGCCAAGAAGGTATTAGCATCCGTTTTTTGGGATGAAAAAACTATTCTGTTCGGGGATTACCTCCAAATAGGTAAAACAATAAACTCAGATTATTATTGTAACCTTTTAGACCAAATGAATGTAAAAATTCGTGAAAAAAGACCCGGTTTACAGAAGAAAATGTATTTTTACATCAAGACAATGCACCTGCTCACACAACTCAAAACACCATCGCTAAAATCAATGAATTAAAATATGAATTTTTTCAACAACCAGCCTATTTGTCAGACATTTTCTTTCTTTCTTTTCTTTCACATTTCAAAAATATCTTTTATGGAAAACTATTTGCATCAAACGAAAATGTAATAGCTACCGTAGAGGGGTATTTTGCAGAACTTCCGGAAAACCACAACAGTGATGAGATCCATAAATTGGAGGATTATTGGAATAAAAGTATGTTGTAGTTTCGGGAGATTATACTGAAATAAAAAGTCATTTTTATAACTAAAATTCCAGTTTTTCATTTCCGCTCCGCGAACTTATCGAACAGCCATACGGTAGAAAATTTCAACAGCTTCACTTCTTCGGATTGAGCTTTCAGAAAATCAGCATTGATTTTGTTATGGTTTTCAACCTTCAGATTTATTGAATAGCATTATTTAGCCCAAATGTTAAAACCATTTTTCAAAATATTGAATCTTATCGAAAAATATGGTATCGACTTATCACATTACTTTCTAATTAAAATGAAATTTAAATATTTGAACATAAGCAATTGGAGGTTAAATAATATTTCACATTCAAATGCCTTTAAGTTAAATACAAAGTTAAGTTTGACTTATTTTCATAAAAATATATTCAAATAACCGAACTAAGCTAAGAAATTCCATCAAGTTCGTGATTCGAACCTCAGATTTCCGCACTGTAACTCCTCCTGTGAGTGTACTAATCCACTTCTGTGGACTTGTTTTAAATTCTGTATTCTGTTATAAAGACTTTAAATGAATAGTACAATCGAACGCTGCCGTACTTAGTTAAAATGTCCTAACTAACAAGTTGGTTTTCGGGAGAAAATTGACTTTATGTAGATATTATAATGCTGCCTTCATTATAAAATTGTATTTAATGCCTTCTGTATTGCATGATTATATCAAATTTCCATTAAATGATATAAAAATGGCACTCATTTTTTTTTCCCGAAAACCAATTTGTTAGTTAGGACGTTAGCTAACCAGCTCAGATATGTCTTTTTCTTGGCCCATCGAGTTTTCCTGGATATAAACCTTGAAAACGTTTCCATCCAACATTTTCCAATAGCAATTTCGTAATCCACATATTACAATCGCTTTCGGTAAAAAGATGCCAGTAAGTTGAAGCTTTCTGTTTGTTTAAATTTATCAGATCTAATTGAAAATAAAATAGTTAAGAGATCAAAAATAATATAGTTAAATAATAGATTGACCAATGTAAAAGATACAGAGATTGGTGGCTACGATGATATAAGAACTGTACAACACGCCCCAATAAATAGAAATAGATAACAGAAATGACTTTGGTAAAATAAGAGCTGCAAATAATATAAAGCCGTTTTTTTCTTTTATCTTCGACTGGTATAGATGGCACTTAATTTCTTTAGCTCAGGAGCTACTACTTAATTTTATTACTTCATTCTAGCGATATCCATGAGCGTCCATAAGTTTTTGCCTTGAAAAAGCAAACTCGTTGTATAAACATACAATGGAACAAATTGTCTAATAGGGTTCTTAAGATAATAATTAATTATTCATATTGGGATTTCTTGAAAGAATTTTAGTTTTCCTGTAAAATGGATGGTTTTATCAAAAGTTTTTACTAAAAATTTGATATCAACGAATTTTATACTCGAAGAATCAGATGTAAATGTAAAATGCAATAAAATATTGAGTATGGTTCTTATAAAGACTATTGCACACATGTGTCACATGACTAACATCAACCAATGATATTTAGGGATCCGATCAATTCTAACCAATGGAGTTAGAATTACGCGATAATTGTTCAAGTTGCTTTGATAATTGCACATATGCTTCTTTTTGATAATTGTGTACGTTTACTTTATATCATGTGATACATTTTTTATATGAAATAAAAATTCGCCGTCGCCAAGATTCGAACCTCGGATATTCTCATTGCTAATCATGTACTCATGTACTATCACCATTTCGCCACAGCGGTGACATACAAAGTAATGCTTTAAATTGTCAAATCTGCTACACAATAACCATAGAAACACTACTTCAATTATATTTAACCTCCAAATTCTAATGTGTGCAATAGTCTTACCGAATTTATTACGTGCATTATTGATTATCGTCCAATTTGACTACATTGCTATATTCAAATTTTGTTGTCAGTAGTAAATATCCTCATGCTTCGCATTCGGACATTTACTTGACAACAAAGTTTTCATAGCAACGTAGTCAAATTGTTACCGATAATCAAAAATGCACTTAATATATTATATATGATAATTTTTAATCAAGTCATTTGGTTGGTGAAATTATCGAACTTTTTCTTTATTAAGACTTCTTATTTTAAATTCCATTGAAAATTGATGTAATTTAAAATTAAAACCGCGGTGGGGGGGAGTTCCCAGTGAAGGATAACATCATGACTAACCATTCTACAGATTGTTTCCTAATTGAAATGAAATTTAAATATTAAATTTGAAGAAAATAAATTAACGGGTCTGGAAGTAAAAGGGTTCAAGTGCACTTTTAATAGTTCTGAGATACATGGCTTTAAAGTTAACTTGAAATTCAAAATTCCAGGAATAAGTTTAGAAAATTGTGTTAATATTTTAGTTTTATTTAAAGGCGAAAAAATATTACAAAGAAGAAAGAATCTTTCTAGTTTTGCTTTTTAATTCTTTTTTTCTCAAAAATGTACTTGAAGCATTATGCATGTTAAAAAAGTTTTAGTGGTAAAATGATTCAAGTGCAATACGGTACTAAAATAAACTTTATTTATAAAAACATGGGTAACTTTTATAACAAATTTTTTATTAATAATCAGAATCTAATATTACATTGCTATGTTCATCATTTTCTTCGTCTGAATCAGCTGGTCTTGGTTGGGGTTGATCTAAATCAGGTTCCTTTTGGCTCAATGTCATGGTCTGGGTTTGTTTCTTTTTTCCTTTTTTTGTTGATGCTTCTCCATCATAAAAGGTGTGGTGAATCGGCGGAATGTAATCCAATAAGGTAATCAAGTTGTTGTACTTGGCGGCTTCAATTTTTATTGAAGTTGCATTCAAAGGCTTCAGTATTGAAAAGATAAAAGATGGACGCCCAATTCGTGAGGTTGCCATCATGCAACTATAAAACTCTACATCAATGTTTAGGGTGCTTTTGTATCTAAACGATAGTCTTTCACTTTTGAAATAAGCGAACCAGGAAATTTCTCTCCATTTTATGGGTTGACCGGTACTATCTTTTTTATGGTCTTTCATAATTTTATTAAATGGCGAAAAAGAGTAAAAATCGTCTTTGTTCATGTTGTACACAATAAATTTGGCTGATGTGGCTCTTATTACATCTCTTGTGATGATGTGGCTCTTATCTCCCAATCAGCTGAGATAAAAACTTAGTGCACTTGAATCCTTTTACCACAGACTTTATTAGTGAATATTTTGATATGATTTTAAAGACTACAATTTTACGACCCAAGGGGATGTAAAATTTACTAAAATCATTTTACCTTTAATTTAGGATACCCTTTAGGTATGATATTCTGCACTTAGATCATTTTTTTCAAAAAGTGCACTTGAACCCTTTTACTTCCAGACCCCTCAATTGCAATAAATTTATTTATTAATTAATTTCAAATGAGATGAAATTAAATATTCAACTGAGATTTGGTTTTTATTTATAAAAAACTTTTTTTATCTATTACAATAAATAAATTTTAATATCATTTCATTCATATTAGAATGTAGCAATATATATCAATATATGAAATTTATCAAATTTTATTATCAGTTAGTTCCATCGATTCTCATCATATTCGTAATCGTAATTTTCGTCATATTCGTCATTTTCTTCATACTCGTCAAAATTTTGCTATATAAATATTAATTTATTTAAATATAAATAAATCTGCGCGAGAAGGTAGATTGGGCGCGAAGAGGTAGATCGATCGGTAGGTTAGAGTTAGGTTTAGATTTTTTTTTAGAAATAATGATACCAAAAGAGTTCATACAGGTACACCCTGCACCCCTTCCTTTACCTGGAATTAATTAAAATTAATTTCATAATACGAATAAAATGTTTAAACAATAATATTATAACAACAATGTAAATGGCTATAATTGTATTTACTGATAATTTATTTTTTATTAACATTAATTTTTTTGCCCATAATCAGTACTATTTATAAATATTTTAATGTATATATCCGATGTGGTTTTAAAAAAAAGTATTAAGCCGATTTTATGGCTTGTTTCTTCCTGAAAAAATTGCTTTTAGCCCCATCTTAAGATCAACAATAAGAATTGAAATGAAGGAGAGTTTCTTTAAACCTTTTAAATTGCAAATAATCACATCCCTCGAAAACAAATAATATAGGCACTACACGTAAACAAAACCAATACAATATAAATAATGGTTATTGTGAACTACCAATCAGATTTTTCAAAATAGTCAAGCACCCAGTATTGGACTATTTGATATACATAATAATATGACCTCCTGAGCGAATTTAAACTCTCCTAAAATTTCATGTAAACAAATATCTATCGAACAGTCCAATTTCTTAACCAATATTTTCTGAACCATCGAATAATATATTGCCTACAGATAAATTTTTTTAAACAATAAATACAAATTTGCTCATAAATTGTACCTTTTATTGTATATTAATAAATTAAGAAATTTAAATTTGTTTTATGGAATCCGACATATCGGATTACAATCATGCGAAAACGGCAAGGTAAACACCTAAATTTGAATTTACCGCCGAAGCCGGTAAGGAAGAGCGCGTACTTCCTACCGCGTCATTCTTTTTATGTTATGTTATGCTCATGGTTTATGTTGTTAGCGCATTATGTTTTAATAAATTATTAAATTGAGTTTTATGTGGTTTAATTAACGGCAACCTACAAATTTTAAAAGTGGTAAGTAAATATTTAAATTAATATGTTATGATCGGGATAATTTTCCAATCATGAAAGAGGGCATAACCTCCATTTCCCAGTAAATATAAAATTTTTCCTTTAAAATTATTTTCTACGATATTTTTATCTATTGTTTGGGGTTCTCATTATATAAATGTATGTCATTTTTGTTCTTAAAATAATATATTTCCAGATATGGCAATTTATAAGCCCCCCCCCCCCTATAAATGAGATATATAACCGCCTCTGTCTGCTCCTACTTGTAAAAATTAATTGAACAATACCGCAATCAAGTTTAGCAATCCTTTATAATCAATTAGCACGTAATGTATTAATTTATTAGAACATCTACAAATTTTGCCCCCCCCCCCGCATGACAGTAGGCAACTAAATTGAGTCTTCTATCGTAGTCCCCTGTATTATATTTAATCCACATTCAGGTTCTATATACTAGGGGAATTTAGGATATTTTATTATTATTCTAGGGGAATGTAAATTTTACTCTTGGCGACGCGACGTTGGAATGTTTAGATAGCTTAGTTAGTTACTGGTTTAATAATTTCGTTAAAAAATTGGCAAATTGTGAATAATTCTAATTCAATGTAAGTATTTTAGTACTAAGAATATTTTGTATTTTTTAAGGTAACGCGAATGATAAAATCACGTGACATGATCTAGTAATTCCTTTTACGGGATGTTTCAAGTTCGTTGTTAATGTACAAATGGGCGTTGTAACGTAAAAAAATTCGATGAAATCTAAAATATTATATTGCGAATGTAAAGTTCACCCCGTCTATAATCTTAAATAATTGTATTACTAGATAAGGAAGTCGGTGCATTTTTGTTAAACAAAGGAAGTGATACAGGTTAAGTTTGTTTTACTATTAGTCCAGTCAAATTACGAAATCTTCAAACATACAATTATGTAGTTTGGCGATTGTTAAGGATCGATAGGGGGGTGCATTCTGAGCATACATTTCAATTTGAGGGGTTCTCCGAAGGTCAGCTGTACCTCATTTCGCTAAAAACGCGTTTAATTCGATATCTCGAGAACGGTTAGTGTTAGGCAAATAATTGTAGAGACCTTTTCTCTTCTAAATTAAATTTACTAGCTTTTTTATCTAAAACTTTTTTCTCTACTACCAATACCTTCGGAGTTATACCTTACTTTACCGAGCGAAATCCGCTCGGAAAATTTTTCGGAAATTTCGGAATTTATCGGAAAGGAAACTTTTTTGCCTTTCGGAAGTAATAAGTTGAAAAATATTGATGTTAAAAAAAATTTTCAGATAAAAAAGTTAGTAAATTTAATTTAGAAGAGAAAAGGTCTCTAAAATTTTTTGCCTAACGCTAACCGTTCTCGAGATATCGAATTAAACGCGTTTTTAGCGAAATGAGGTACAGCTGACCTTCGGAGAACCCCTCAAATTGGAATTTATGTTCAGAATCCACCCCCCTATCGATCCCTAATAATCTCCAAACTACATAATTTTATGTTTGATAAACCCATTTTGAGCCGTAATTTGACTGGACTATATTATTTGAATGCAGTACAGGTTGCATACAATTAAGGTCCAGCATGATAATGCTCATATTGAAATAATAAAATTGTAAGTTTTGGTAAAAATATGCTCATAATTATGTACCTTCTTGGGCCAAACCCAATGTTTTGGTATCATTACAGCATCATCAGGTATACTTAATCGAAATGTAAATGATAATTGAAAATAAAATTAGAAAATATTTTGAAAGAGATCAAAAATTATAAGTGAAAATCATAATATAAAAAATTATAGAGTAAAATAAAAAAATTTGAAGAAAACCAAATTACAACAAATCAAACTGAAAAACAAAAAATGAATAAATGTCTCATTTCATCGCGAATGTTTTAATTAAGTTAGTATCAATCGTTTGAGTCTTCTATTGAAATCGTTTAAACTGCACAGACGTCGCAAAATTATTCGCAGAATTTTTTATGAGGGGGGGGCTATAGAATCAACAGCCCTCACTTTCGCGAATTTATTAATTAAAATTGTTGCAATCGTTTGAGAGACGTCTAAGCTCCCTCCAATGAGCTTCAAAAATTCTTAATAAATACACAATTGGTTAGAATTATGAATTTTACAATAAAATTAATTAATACTATAATAATTAAAGTAAAATCGCTCGAGTGTTTTAAAGATTATGAAATTTTTACCAACATCACTCCGAGCAAATAGCACTCAAAATTTTATTGTTGATCCAATATGCAAGTAAGTAAATAATTACATTAAGTGCTTTAGTTGTGCCACAATTGCCTGAAATTCTAAATTGCTGAAAATAAATTTATAATTGTTTTGAAAAATCTAAAAAATTTACATGGGAATTGACACCAAAAATAGTCTGAATGTACAAGTGGTGACTTAATAAACTAAATCTGTTTAATATGTCGCTAGTGTAAACGTTTTCGCCACACTGTGACATCTTCAGGCGATTGAAGAAACAATTTATTTAAATATTTACTGCAAAATTTGGTGGGGATCGTAGGTTATTTTATTGGTGCAGAGTGGAAAATGTTTTTATGTGCTTAAGAGAAGGTTTAACGGAGATGATTAAATTAATCGGGGCGTGGGGTATTATTTACTAGATCGTGATAAATATTTATGATGATATATCATCATAATCAAAGAATAACTCTATATAAAAATCCAATATGGTGTCAAAATGAAAAAATGTCCCAGCAAATAAGATCGCATAATATCTGAATTCTTCCTAACAAATTGCTTTAATATTGTTTTAAAAAATTCCTTGTTCAAAAAAAAAATCTTGAGGGCATAGCAGCAATAGCTTCGATGTTAACCTTAACTTACAAGGTGCCGTCACATGTAGAATATCGGCAATCAAGACCCCAATTTTTTTTGATGATTCTAAAAGTCCAAAAAATTGTGACGGTCTTTGGGTTTTTGCAAATGTTCCTTCGTTTTTGAGTTAGGAATTTTTTAAAATAGAGTAGCGGTTTCTTTAACTCTTACAAATTACTAACTTATGAAATGTACTTTTGGAGTTATAATTATTTTAATTTAAATTTATATTATTAACTCCTATACGATTACCTAGGTTGTGCGGCCTAAAGGCTGCACTAAAGCATACGGAATATGAGTTTCTGGAAACAATTGTCGAACAACAGCACTTATTAAATTTAGTTACTTCAAACGATGGAAATAAAGCTCAAACGATTCTCAAAGGATCCATATTAATCTTATTAAAAAATAACTAGGGGGGGGGGCTAGCATTTCTAAAGCCCTTCGCAAAATTGTTATAAACTATTAAATTTTTATTAAAATCTGTGGAGCTCAAATGATTGGCATCAATTTCATTAGAAAAACCTCGATGGGGGGGTTCCTAGCCACTTCTACTATTCAATTAACGTTATGATATTGGCTAATCGGGCACAAATGAGTTAATACACACAACCAAAAGTACAAATAATAATACAATATATTTATATATCAATAATACCTTTTTCTTTCTACTTCATTACAGATTCATACTACTCGTATTTACCACCACCATGGCAGAGAATCATTTTATCGAAAGTTCGGAAACTACTGAAATTAAGGTGATCACCTTTACATTTAAATGGGCCATAAAAAATTTCACTTTTGCTTTGAAAAGTGGCGTAAACGATATTATTTCGCCTGAATTTCCGAGGGAATCTAAGCTTGGAATGAAGTGGCGTTTGGAGTTATACCCAATGGGTTGCGATAATCACAACAGATTATCGATATATCTCACGTTATGTCATTCTTTCATTAACAGAAATGTTTCTGCTTTATTCAAAGTTAGCCTTTTAAACAAACGCTGTGAACAAATGGGGACTAGACAATCTCCAACTTATTCATTTGCACCAAAAACTGCAAGCGGAATCAATGACTTTGTCACTCATGAGTTTTTATACGATCAAAAAAATGGCGTTTTGCCAAACGATACATTGACAATATTTTGCGAAATTCAAGTTCCAACACATATAATTACTGAATCAAACAAATTGACAATGCCAAAACCGATATGTACTTTTCGTGCTGATTTGTCCGCACTACTTGCGAATCAAAAGTTATCTGATGTAATTCTTTGCGCATCAGGCGGAGAAGAATTCAAAGTTCATAAGGTTATTTTGTCTGCAAGAAGTCCTGTTTTTGAAGCCATGTTTTCACACGATATGACAGAAAAGATTAACCATCGGGTTGAAATAACTGATATCGATAACGATACCCTGAAAGAGATATTGTGGTACATTTACACCGGACACGTGGCATCAGGTATGAAAAAGTTTACAACGAAATTGTTATACGCAGCAGATAAATATGCACTGGAACCCTTAAAATCCATGTGCGCAAATAAGTTAGCTGCAACTTTATCGGTCGAGAATATTGCGGATATTTTTGAAATTGCGGATGCTCACGGTTTAGATGATTTAAGACGTCAATCAAAACATTATTTTATTGCTCACGCTCCAGAGATAGTAGAAAGCGACAGTTGGGAAACGATGGCTCGAACACATCCAAACCTCGTTATTGAGGCATTCTCTGCAATAATAAAGAAGGAAGTTCCTTTTAAAAAGCAGTGAACATTTAATAATTTATTAATACCACAGAGTAATTCTTTTTAGTTTAGGAATTTTCGACAAACAACAGGGTATTTTTTGAATAATTAAAAGAGGGCTGAAATTTGAGTTTCATTATATTTATACGTTAATATTCGAGCTAAATAAATTTATTTGTGTTTTAAATTGTAGTTTGAAATAGTTTTAAGTAGAAAAATGTAATAGTTTTTCAGTGTTTGTAGTCAATTTCTTGACTTTTTAATTAAATTGAATTTGTATTGAATTAAATTTTATTTGACCCCATCACCCAATTCAACCGTGATATTTTATACTGTTGTCGGAAGGAAAGGGGGAAGGCAGAGCCCCAGGCAATGGTGCCGCAGTCAAAAAAGTTTTTTAATGGTGGCGTGGTCATTGAAAAAAAAATTAATCGCAACTTCTTAAAGCGCTTTATACAAAAATAGCCATAAAATATCCATCAAGTCAAATAATATACTTATAAATTACCTCTATTAATTTTATGGGAGGGGGGCTAATAGTGGCTACATAAATCCGCGCTGTTTGCAGTGAAAAATATACGGCAAGTGACGACGGTTTTTTAATGGAAGCACCGGTATTATCAATCATTCATATTATTTTTCTTTTTCTCTTTATTTTGTATGTTTTTTTATTCCTATTCTGATTCTTACTCTATTTTATCACTATTCATTTACTTTTAAATTTTTAGTTTTACTTTTTCTATTACTTTTTACTTCTCAACTTCACTTTTCCATTATTTTCCACTCTTTCTCTATGATTTTCCGCCACCTACCAATCTCAATCCTTACAAAATATTAATTAAAAATATTCAAACTCGATTTTCCAATCTGATCGATCGTCCAACTCCCCTGCCCCCTGATGAAAATAAACTGTTTTAAACATACTGAGAGGAAAAGCGGATTACTTAATAACCAGAAAAAACAATTCTTTTAAAAATTTTCTGAAGGAAAACATTGAAAAGGTGAAAGTACAGAAATTATTTGTTGCTAAAACTAATATGAAACATCACAAATGTAAAAAAAACCTCTTAAAAAACAGAGAATACTGAGGGATTACTAGACAAGCTCTGAAGTTATTAGTTCAAAATTCAAAACTAAAAATATGCATAGATTGGAGTTGGTAAGAAATTCGATTATTTGAGTTTAGCCAAAGAAAAACAGACAAAGGTATTGAATGTCATTCGGTTGCTTTTTTTAATAGATCACGACCCCCTAAAAAGGACGGTGTTGCATTCAAATTAAGTCGTGCAGAAGGAATTTTAATGGAAATTAATGGGAAATGGAAATTCTCCGATCATCTGCGGCCAAAATCATTGGACAAGTCAACTTTTCCACGGTGTATGTTTTATGACAGTTGTCAATATTGTTTTTATCTATACCCCTTTCCGTAATGACATCATCTTCACTTTTTTAAATGCAACCTGTAACGGTTTTTAGAACCGTCACTTACGTTTCACCCTATACATGTTAATTTTTACTCATTAAAGCATCGCTAGATTCAGATCCGCGCTTGCGTCTAGTCCAACGGACCGGCGCGCGAGAGTTCTATTCGAGGGACGAAGCTGGTCAGTCGACATTTTTGATTTTTCGATACGACCATAATTTATTACTGTGAAAATAGTTATTATTTTTCTGCTTGAACTATTGTTCAATAGTGTATTTTCGGCCTCTCGAAGCTGCTCGTATTTTTACGGATTTGGTAGCAGTAGTGAACAGCTGATTTATGGTTATCTGTTTTGTACACCCACGTGTCGAGTTTATGATACGTAGTAATTTTGTGGATTGGAATACGCTACTTTTTGTTATCCATCAAAGTAGTATACGTTGCTATTGTGAAACCTTGCAAATTGCGAATTCTCAATTAAAGAAGATTTTGTCATTGCCTTCAAGTAAATTGGAACGCATAACTTATCAATTCTACCAATACCAGTGCGAATTGTACGTAGCCTTTCCAGTGATTTTCGACGGGTTATTTTCTCAACGCCGAGGGTCCATCAACATCTGTGTGAAATTCAATCTCATCCAATCAGCTGGAGATCTCACCAAGTGCCTTGTGTTGGTTCAAATTGGAAGCCACGTTTTGCTACAAAAAGAAGTCGTCTTTGTCACCTTAAAATTTGTAAGACTGATCAGCGCTGGTAAGTCAAACTTGTATTTCTTTTTAATAAAGCAAAACAATAGGTGGTCATTGTTTGTCAGTAAATTTTATTGGGTTACTTGGTGTGACCATTTTTTATACCAGCTATTAATTATTTATTTAATTCAAACGTCCACCTGTTTGAGGACTTCAATACTGTGTGTTATCTATTTTATCAGTGTTTCAAGTATTTGCATTGTTGTAGTTGATAATACAATTATTTTATTAAACTTGTTAATTATTCAACTGCATTTTTATTTATTGAAAGTAAGCATCTCTCAAAAGGCATTGCCGGCTATTCACGACCTGGCCTCCGCAAAGAAAATCATAGCTAGCCGTATACAGAAGATCAAAGGCTTAACCGAAAATATAAAGATAAACTATTTCACAATAGTTTATCGTGAATTAGAGTTGATTCTAATCAAAGATCGGTTCACTGGCGCCCAACGTGGGGCCAGTGAACTTTTTTTTTTTAGAACGTCTAAAAGTCGGCCCCACGTCGAAACTAACGGTTTTTAGAACCGTCACTTACGTTTCACCCTATCCATGTTAACTTTTACTCATTAAAGCATCGCTAGATTGAGATCCGCGCTTGCGTCTAGTCCAACGGACCGGCGCGCGAGAGTTCTATTCGAGGGACGAAGCTAGTCAGTCGACATTTTGATTTTTCGATACGACCGTAATTTATTACTGTGAAAATAGTTATTATTTTTTCTGCTTGAACCATTGTTCAATTAGTGTATTTTCGGTCTCTCGAAGCTGCTCGTATTTTACGGATTTGGTAGCAGTAGTGAACAGCTGATTTATGGTTATCTGTTTTGTACACCCACGTGTCGAGTTTATGATACGTAGTAATTTTGTGGATTGGAATACGCTACTTTTTGTTATCCATCAAAGTAGCATTCGTTGCTATAGTGAAACCTTGCAAATTGCGGATTCTCAATTAAAGATAATTCTGTCATTGCCTTCAAGTAAATTGGAAAGCATAACTTATCAATTCTACCAATACCAGTGCGAATTGTACGTAGCCTTTCCTGTTATTTTCGACGGGTTTTTTTCTCAACGCCGAGGGTCCATCAACATCTGTGTGAAATTCAATCTCATCCAATCAGCTGGAGATCTCACCAAGTGCCTTGTGTTGGTTCAAATTGGAAGCCACGTTTGCTACAAAAAGAAGTCGTCTTTGTCACCTTAAAATTTGTAAGACTGATCAGCGCTGGTAAGTCAAACTTGTATTTCCTTTTAATAAAGCAAAACAATAGGTGGTCATTTTTGTTCAGTAAATTTTATTGGGTTACTTGGTGTGACCATTTTTTATACCAGCTATTAATTATTTATTTAATTCAAACGTCCATTTGTTTGAGGACTTCAATACTGTGTGTTATCTATTTTATCCTTGTTATCAGTGTTTCAAGTATTTTCCTTGTTGTAGTTGATAATACAATTATTTTATTAAACTTGTTAATTATTCAAATGCATTTTTATTTATTGAAAGTAAGCATCTCTCAAAAGGCATTGCCGGCTATTTACGACCTGGCCTCCGCAAAGAAAATCATAGCTAGCCGTATAACGAAGATCAAAGGCTTAACCGAAAATATAAAGATAAACTATTTCACAATAGTTTATCGTGAATTAGAGTTGATTCTAATCAAAGATCGGTTCACTGGCGCCCAACTTTAGTTAAGCTCTTTTGGCAGTAGTTCTTAATTTTTAGAGAGTGCTTACTAATTAATTTTTTTGAAACACACAGTTGCGATTTTCTCAAGCAGTTTGAAAACTGTGATTTTGATGGTACATTGTGTATTTGTGAGAATAACCTGGTTTCTTTCCAAACATTATTTTAGGAAAGGTGGTATAAAGGAGCACATCTGGGTATTGATAAGTTGTTTCACATTTGTTGAAAAATATTTTATAATCTTGTTGAAGGTTAAAGTCAATTTTTACGTTTTGCAAGTTTTACTGATAGCAACATTTTGTTTAAAAATTTTTAATTTTAATTTGACACGTTTTCGCGTGATTTTTTGGGTTTTGGTTTTGAAATTTATTCATTACCATGTCGAATCGCGACTACATAAACTCGCTCACAAGGGAGGAAATTTACGTAGAATTATTTTTTCGGGTGGAAGACAAAAATAAGATTCCCACGCATTTAGCTAGTATGAAAAAGGACTTAATGGTTCTAATGCTTCAGGACCATTGCAATTCTAAATTAGCAAAACACAAATATAAACCAGCTGATGTAGCAGCTGACCTTAAAATTTGCGAGACTGGATTACGTGAAATAAACGATCAGTTAACTTCACTAGAAAAATCCTATGACCCAGCTCAACTAGGGATAATTTCTAATCGGTTAGCGCACTTTAGCAACCGCATTGCTATTTTGGAAGGGGTTGGTTTTGCCGATACCAACCGTGAACATTTAGTCCAACTTACTACTTCATTACGAGAACGCGTGGAGAAATTATTAATTAAAGATTTTGTTACACCACGTTCTGCATCCACGACACCTTTCCAACAGGTAATAAAAGGTTGGCTAGCTCAAAGTCGCGAAGGGGTGGGTTGGTGAAAGGAACGAACGGGTCGTGTGACGGCACGTCGCAAAGCGGGTGTTTCCAATCGACGACCGGGCAATCCTCGATCGCGATTCTAAAAATTGTCAAAATCGGTGTGAATAATTTACACAGGGGGGGAGTTAAGTCAAAATCGATGGGGTTAATATACACGAGGGAGTTTAAATGGGCGCCACGCATACGAAGAAATGAATCTTTTTGAAGGGGACTGGTTATCACACCTTCCAAGCTGGTACGCGACAACTTGATGATCTTACGGCGAACTCTCACTCCGGAAAAACCTCGCTCAATGACCCTACCTTTACAGGAGGCGAACTTTCCGTGGGTGAAAATAGCTAAATAAACATTAACACAACAATAATAATAACACACAAAGTTGGGAAATAATAAAAATGTATTAAATAAAATAATATCAGGGGGGAGTTGACAAAGTTTACACAAGATACTATCAAATTTACATGTCTTGTATAAAAATAAATATGTACAGTTGACGGAACCTTTCAGTGTGGTTTCCGTTGCGAAACTAATATTCGTAAAACAATTACTCTTACAAAAATACAAAAGGTTAATTTGCATGAAAGGGGGGGGGGCGTATTGAATACAGCACTCCACACCCAAAAATACTAGTTACTTAAGTGCAACTCGATGACATCTAAAACTGTGACTCATAAAATTGATAATGAAAGCCAATCAAAGTGATCGCTCAATTCTTATGAACTTTAGTTGCAGCACAAAACTTAAAATGTTACGTTAAATTACTAGTTCGGATATAAACGCTCGAATGGCGTGGTAAAAGTTACGTTAATAATAGATAATAATATTAAGTTACATAAAAGGTGTACAAAATGGTTGCGATATCGTCTTCCAGGGTTGAACTGAACGTTCATAAACACAACTAATGGTCAATAGGACCAATTAACATCACAATCTTAAAAATATAAAAAAAAGGTTTCTTACTTAATTTGGGTGGTTGATGTTCGACCTCTAGGCAAAGTCGATGACGAGTCCTTCAGGAGTGAGATTCGTCTTCAGAATGTAGAATGGAGCTGAATGTGATGTCTCAAACCATATCAGAAGGGCAGCGCAAATTGGAACACACGCACTAATAAACAAAATTCATTCATACATTCACACGAAAAAACAAACAAACACAAAAATCTTAATATTAAAATCGGGGCTTTAGTTTCTCTCAATTGGAGCATTATGCCCTGCAACGATTTTTTTTCTTGGTCCTACTCTGTCTGGAGTTACAATGGGGACAAGTTTTTGTGGTCTCATCTTTTCTCCCACAACGATAGCAATATATACGTTTCCGCGGAACGGTACAACGCGACGCTAAATGTCCTGTGCCACCACAATTCCAACACAAAAAGGCGTTATTATTTGTTTTAATACTATTATTATTAACACGGTTCCTAAAAACAAACTCGTGATTAATTTGACCGTTGTTTTGCGGTCCGCTAAAACTGTCGGACTCGACTCGAGATAAATTGTCGATTTCTTTTACTGACATGTGTTCATTTGTCAGTATCGAAACGGCTTCGACTTGACCGGAAATTCGTAGGTGTAATTTCACGACCGGAGTCGATATTTTGAAATCTCTACATTGACAAATTTCGTCCGGAAATTTACTTGTAGGGTCGATAAAATTTGCGTCGGTTATTATTTTATTTGAAACTGCCGAGGTCATGCTCGATAGTGAATTTTCAGTTTCGCTTACGCAATCAACAGATTCTTGGATAATTTTTTCCACGATCTCTGTTGCAAAATTCGTCCGAGAGTTCGCTAACAATAACCCGTATGTTGACCTACAATCTTCCAATTTGTCTAAAATTGCGAGATGAGAGTCCTTGTCTTTATTTAGCAAGGGTCTCGATTTAAATAATCTATTAAAGTAGTGCGCCAATTTCGTTTCTACCTGAATTCTTATGTCGGTTTCATTTTCACTAAAAATTTCTAAACGACCGAGTAATTTATTAATGATTAACACGCCCGTTTTTAACGCTGCCAAATCTTCCGTGAAAGTAAATGGGTACCATAATAAAATGTATCTTTCACCCTGTTCTTCTTTCATAAGGGCTGATACTAGTTCAACACGTAATTCTTTTACCGAACCGTGAACAGGTAAACCTCTAATCTTTAACTCGTATTGGACTTCGTCCTTGCGTAATCTGTCCGGTACGATCCTGAACGCCATTATAAAGTGAAATATATTAATTTAATTGAATACAAAAGAAATTCGCGAAACACGACTCTACTTGTTCTTTAAACAATTGATGGTGAACGGAAATACTATATTTGATCTTAAAATCGCGATAATTTTTACTTTTAATTCTAAATAGGGGGGCGTCATGGAATCTCGTTAGTCCATTCATGCGCGTCGGTATTACTTTTAAAATCGAAACTTCGTGATTTACAATATTTGACGTAATGTGCCAAAAGGGCTTTTCGATAGGCAGGGGTTTCTCGATAGCCACTACGTTGGCGGCGTCAAATTATTTTTTAAACCTACAAAAATTAATTTGGCGTTTACTTGATTTACTACAAAAATTCGATACGAGATGCCAAAAAGGCTTTCTCGACAGCCCCACGTTGGGCGCCAAATTATTATCCTGTTACACCACGTTCTGCATCCACGACACCTTTCCAACAGGTAATAAAAGGTTGGCTAGCTCAAAGTCGCGAAGGGGTGGGTTGGTGAAAGGAACGAACGGGTCGTGTGACGGCACGTCGCAAAGCGGGTGTTTCCAATCGACGACCGGGCAATCCTCGATCGCGATTCTAAAAATTGTCAAAATCGGTGTGAATAATTTACACAGGGGGGGAGTTAAGTCAAAATCGATGGGGTTAATATACACGAGGGAGTTTAAATGGGCGCCACGCATACGAAGAAATGAATCTTTTTGAAGGGGACTGGTTATCACACCTTCCAAGCTGGTACGCGACAACTTGATGATCTTACGGCGAACTCTCACTCCGGAAAAACCTCGCTCAATGACCCTACCTTTACAGGAGGCGAACTTTCCGTGGGTGAAAATAGCTAAATAAACATTAACACAACAATAATAATAACACACAAAGTTGGGAAATAATAAAAATGTATTAAATAAAATAATATCAGGGGGGAGTTGACAAAGTTTACACAAGATACTATCAAATTTACATGTCTTGTATAAAAATAAATATGTACAGTTGACGGAACCTTTCAGTGTGGTTTCCGTTGCGAAACTAATATTCGTAAAACAATTACTCTTACAAAAATACAAAAGGTTAATTTGCATGAAAGGGGGGGGGCGTATTGAATACAGCACTCCACACCCAAAAATACTAGTTACTTAAGTGCAACTCGATGACATCTAAAACTGTGACTCATAAAATTGATAATGAAAGCCAATCAAAGTGATCGCTCAATTCTTATGAACTTTAGTTGCAGCACAAAACTTAAAATGTTACGTTAAATTACTAGTTCGGATATAAACGCTCGAATGGCGTGGTAAAAGTTACGTTAATAATAGATAATAATATTAAGTTACATAAAAGGTGTACAAAATGGTTGCGATATCGTCTTCCAGGGTTGAACTGAACGTTCATAAACACAACTAATGGTCAATAGGACCAATTAACATCACAATCTTAAAAATATAAAAAAAAGGTTTCTTACTTAATTTGGGTGGTTGATGTTCGACCTCTAGGCAAAGTCGATGACGAGTCCTTCAGGAGTGAGATTCGTCTTCAGAATGTAGAATGGAGCTGAATGTGATGTCTCAAACCATATCAGAAGGGCAGCGCAATAACCAGCTTCCCAAAAACTCTTCAAATCGGAAGGTGGTGAAATAACAGGGTGGTACACGCACTGTATTTCGCGATAAAATAGGGGTCTCCGTACGAAATAATTCACTAAGTTAGTTATTCGCGAAGTGACAATTAATTCAAGCCGGCACTGTCTAAGTAAGAAATGTTAATGTGGTGTCCGATAAAAAAAGAACGATTGGAATGCACACATGGGTTCGAAGTGCAACACCTGTTTTGTACCATTCGATAAAAGCAATGCTACGTAATTGCCTTATGAGCGGCAAGCAATAACTCGACGTGATTAAACGTGATAAACAGATGGTATAAAAAGTCCGATAATTGATTCAAGGTTTAGTAACAATTGACGATATTAATTGTTCGATCACTTATTAAATATTAGCAACAATTGACGATATTAATGTTCGATAAAATATTAACTGTTTAGCAACAATTGACGATATTAATGTTCGATAAAATATTAATGGTTTAGCAAAAATTGACGATATTAATGTTCGATAAAATATTAATTCTTAGCAACAATTGACGATATTAATGTTCGATAATACCTGCAGTTGACACACACTAATTTTTAGCACAAATGACTTGTATTTATTTAAGGATCTCTAATAAATGTGAGACCTCGGTATTTAATTCCGCTTTTGGAAGCGCTACGATACGAAAAGGTAGTATCGGATTCTAAGTGAATCTCTCCGAATATGCAATTTGTAGCTCAATTTATGCATTTTCCCTACTATAATTTAGGATTTTTCCCACTTACTGATTGATTTGGAACCTTGTAATTGGGTCCTATAAATTTAGAAAGAAGGGAGACGCGATTTAATTGGACAATGCCTAGAGTGTGAGAACACGCTTTCTTCTTTCTCCATGTAAAGTGTATCGAGAAATTTGGTACGACACGTGCGAGCAAAACAATTTTTTGCTCGTCTGGTTGGACGAAAAGGGTCTAACTTTTGCACTTTTTACTTGTTTTTATCGAAGTCTGCAATTGCGAAATCGCTATCCTTGCCATGTTAAACCCGAGCACATTTGGTTGCTTATCTGCACATGGTCGAGATAGCAAAACAAAAGGCATTGATTCTCACGATTTTCAAACATGCACGTGTGTGTCCTTGTATTGACGACTGGCTCGTGATTATGGATCGTATAAAAGTGTCTCTCGATCCTACCTAAAATTTATAGTAATGCATTTGCATGCATTGACGTTTAGTTCGCAACGTTATAGAATGATGGTTTTCTTGCTGATGGCGTGAATCTACGATGTATGCTACGTCAACTCTATAAAGATTGTGTTAACTACCGCATGGTTCATGGGACGCGAATAAAAATATTATGAACATACTTTCCTACCTCTACAGTTCTTAAGACTATTATACATTTGCAAAACGTAAATTTTGTTGGTTGAGCGAATGTTTCAATCTTTTAATTTACAACCCGACCTAAAAATGTCTTCTAAAAGAATAATTTTCACCGGATCGATTTGAAATTTAAAATATGAGTTCCATGGATTGTAAAAACAAAATCTAAGGGTGCGCCCAATGCGCGTAATAAGGTGACAATTTAGATGAACCAATGGAAAATGTTGATCCATTTGGGGGTGAAGATGGGGCTTCCATTGCATTTTCACCAGAGCGTAAATCTTCTGTATTACCACCACCGATAAATACTTCCGAATTAGCTACTATTTTAACATCCCTTGTGAAAGGAAAAGACAAATCTTCCGATCGGGTTGCGATTCATAAGTGGAATCTATCATTTGATGGTTCTGGTGATTTCCATCAGGTATTTAATTTCATCGAGCGAGCATCTGAGCTATCTCGAACGCGCGGGGTTAGTTCCTCGGAATTGTTTGATAAGGCACTAGAATTCTTTTCTGGAGAAGCGTTAATTTGGTACCGCACGTTAGGTCCAAATATTACTACATGGGAACAGCTGATCAAAGAATTAAAAATTCGATTTCTATCGGTTGATTTTAGTAGGGTGTATTTAGCTCAAATTAATCAATGCAAACAGAATTCAAACGAATCTGTACGCGGCTACATAGAATCTATGTTCGCTAAATTCGCGCGAGTCACACCTACCCCTACGGAAGATGATCAGTTGTGGACCATAAGGGAAAATATCTTACCCTCCATTTCTATTGCAATGGGTACCAATATTATTAGCTCTAGGGAAGAATTTATTCGAGTTGCTCAAGCTGCCGAGCAGTTGGCCAAAAAGGTAATTCCTAGCGAAGTTAGCACTTCAACTTTAACTTCGTATCGTAACGTATCGACTTGTAAACGAGCGTGGTCGCGATGTCGGTGTCTTTCATGTGAAGGACCTTAAGCAGAATCCTCCCGTTGAAACGCTAGATCGAAGTAGTGGTTGAACTACTACATTACATGGGTGGTGGTTGGGTGATGTAGTTTCTATTTGATCATATTACATCTTAGATCATATAAAAGCCCGTAAGTCATTTCTGATGGCTTACCTTTTTTTTCCTTTTTAATATTTTTTTCTTTTCCTTGGTTTTTACAAAGTAACTTAGTAACCATTCCATCTTAGGTTTAAGTTACAACATCAGAGATTTATCTCTCACCTTCGATTTTTTTGCTGTAACGAATCAGCTGGAGTAGTATAGCTATGAGACTTCTGGCTCAAAGTAGGGTTCTGCGCAGGTCTACTGCGCATCCATCCAAAAGAAGCCCCCGGTTGCATGGCACCCAAGAGGAGTCCCTTGGTGTCGATGACTTTTGTTTACATAAGCACGGGTGACATCATGTTTACATAAACATGGTCGTTATTATGTTTACATTATAAGAGGTGATATCATATGATGATATCATGTTTACATAAGCAAGAAGGTAAAAGAATCGAACACTTAAGGCCGTTTTGGCATGCGCGGGGTGGCGGGGTATTATAAAGTATTGTTAGAAGCAATTTTAAATAAGTTTAATTTTATATTGTATATTTTAAGAATTGTTTATTGTATTATGTAAATGTAGACACACTTAAGGCCTTTTTGGCTTGCAGGGGATGGCGGGGTATTATAAAGTTTTAAATAATGTCAGCGGGGATTTGGTACACTTCAGGCCGTTTTAGCATGCGCGGGGAGGCGGGGGATTATAAAGTATTGTTAGAAGCAGTTTTAAATAAGTTTAATTTTATATTGTGTATTTTAAGAATTGTTTATTGTATTATGTATATGTAGACACACTTAAGGTCGTTTTGACATGCAGGGGCGGAGGGTATTATATAGTTTTAAATAACCAAAGCGCATCGTGCTACATCAATTTATTGCTACAGTTGTTTTTGTTATTATTTAATAGTGACATCTTCCTCTGGTCATAGTAAAAAAACGTAAGTTGTTTATTATAGATGTTTATATTAGGATCGATGATTGTGACCACTTTAAAAATTTTAAAAGTTTAATTAAACAGGAAAGCATATTTAAAACACAAAAGGGATATTGTAATAAAAAATGTAATTTATATATATAGAGATTGATGTGTAAAAACATAAGTTAAATATACTCTTATTTAGAATCGCCCTGTATATTATTATTTTATATAAATTAAAAACAAAATAAAATATTTATTTGATGTGATTTAGAATTTTTTAATATTGAAATCTTAGGATGACAAAAGTTTATGTAATATTTATTTAATTAAAAGCATTCCATTTAAATATGTTTATTATGATAAATACATCACGCTTAAAAGGTAATTAGTAATAATTTTATAAAACTAAAACTTCTCATATTAATTTGTTAGTTGATTATAGTAATCCTTTTCAACAAGAAGTGTTTTGATTCGTTTCTTAAAAAAAGTTTTTGAATAATAATAAATTATGGCAGATGAAGTTATGAATACGTCGCGTCGCATAAGAGAAATAATGCAAAATGCATTATTGCTAATTTCGAATAATCCTGATGAGATAAAAAAATGGTTAAATTTATCTACAAAAAACATAAAAATTTTAAATAAAGCATTAAAAAAATGTGAATTAAATATAGGTGAAAAAAGACATTTGGAGTCCACTATTGGAATTTTAAAAGGTGAGTCAATATAAAATTTTAATTCCAAATTTGAAAAATATTTCTTATTAAATTATAAATTAGGTCATTTTTAATTGTAAATACGCACATTACATATAAAAACTTGAAAAAATATTTCTTATTAAATTTAAAGTAAACAGTGTTTATTTATTTAACTAATTGATCGCTTCATATTTTTATTTTGTTTATTCGAATATGATAATTTGATGCAATAGACGTGTAGGTAAAATGAAAAATTTTTTAGTAATTTTTACTTGTTTTTGTGATACGCACATTGTATATATATAAAATTTTAATTCCAAATTTGAAAAATATTTCTTATTAAATTATAAATTAGGTCATTTTTAATTGTAAATACGCACATTACATATAAAAACTTGAAAAAATATTTCTTATTAAATTTAATGTATATTTATTTATTTATTTAAGTAATTGATTAATTTATTTTGTTTATTCAAACATGCTAATTGATTGAGTAATTATAGAATTCGATACCATAGCCGTACTAAAAATAATTTATTTTTGAAGCCATAGGCGTAGGTAAAAATAATTTATAAGGAATAACCATGATAATTTTTATTCATTTAAAAAAATGTTTACTTTAATTTAAAAACTTCAGTAGTTATTTTGTTTTTGGCATTACATTTTTTAGTTATACTAGGTTAGTTTTTATTTTGTGTTGTAACATTCGAGAACTATTTTAGGTTATCAGATCAAGATTAAAAATATACGACATCGTGGAGCCGGAATTAACGGCGGTAAAAAACGCGGTGATCGTGTGCGTTGGGAAGACGTCCAATCGGCCTTCAAAGGACGGGTTAGGACGGGGGTGGTTATCAACCTCAAACACAAGGACCCCCAAGCCTTCCTAGAGGATGCCCGATTCCTAGTTGCAATTCGAGTGAAGAAACTTTTAAAAAAGCATAACATGCTCAAAATTAATGTGGACTTTGGATGTAGTTATACAAAAGCAGGACTCGAGGAAGTAGACGTGAAACACTTTAAGTAAAAACTTTATAAATTTTATATAACTTTTTTTTAAAATAATTATTTTTCAGCACCCGAAACAGCGTAATCGATGGCGCTACGGATTTAAAAAGGTGGTGGGAGGAGCACGTTCGAGCAGCCGTGATGACCCAAATGGAAGAGTTCCAATTCCGGGACAGCGGCTGGACCCTCGATGCGGTAGTAAATTTAGCAGTAAACATCAACAAATACGAACCTCTGAGGGGGTCCTCCTATATTCCGCTACCTGAAAATATTCAAGCCAAGAAAGCGTGCGTCAATGTGCAAAATGAGGACAACGCGTGCTTTTATTGGTCCATTGTATCGGCATTGCACCCTGCTTCAAGGAACTCTCATAGAGTGTCGTCCTACCCCCATTACTCTGAAGTTTTAAACTTGGAGGGTTTAGAGCTCCCCATGACGCTTAGACAGGTTAGTAAATTCGAGAAATTAAACGACATCTCCGTCAACGTCTACGTCTTGGAAAAATCCGGTAACCATCATCGCGTCCTACCAGTCCTCTTGACAAAAAACAAACGAAATCGTCACGTAAATTTGTTAATGGTGCAGTCCTCCTATAAGAAACCTACAGATGATACTCCCGTAAGCTACCATTTCTGCTGGGTTAAAAATCTCAGTAGATTGGTAAGTAAGCAAACGAGTACTCGTCACGGAAGAATTCTCATATGTGAGAGATGCCTGCAATACTTTTATACGGAAGAAAAATTTCAAAGACATGAGGTGGATTGTATCGGTACGAATGAGTGTAGGGTGACGATGCCTGCCAAGGGGCAAGTGGTAAAGTTCACAAACTATAATAATAAAGAACGGGTACCGTTTGTAATTTATATGGACATTGAAAGTTTGCTTAAACCCGTGGACAAAAAACGTGGTGAAAAGACAACGGTATATCAGGAACATGAGGCCTTCAGCCTTGGCTACTATTTTAAATGCGAGTACGACCAGAGCCTTTCTTATTACAAAAGTTACCGCGGATTGGAGTGTGCGAAATGGTTCGCTTGCGAGTTAAGACAGATTGCCGAGGATGTAGAGCCTGTTTATTGGGCGATGCAACCGATGAAATTAACATTACAGGAAGAGCACGATTTTCATCAAGCCTCAAACTGCCATATTTGCAATAAACCGTTTTCAGAAAAAAACTTTAAAGTTCGCGATCATAATCATATTACAGGCGATTTTCGTGGGGCAGCACACAATTCTTGTAATTTAAATTACAAAGACCGCAAATCTATACCGGTAATTTGTCATAATTTAAGCGGCTACGACGCACACTTTATCATAAAGAATATAGCACAAGAAATTGAAGGATCAATATTTATTCTTCCCGTAAACAAGGATAGATATATATCTTTCACTAAATCGCTTGAAGGTTCGGCAATTAAATTTAAATTTGTAGATTCGTTCAGATTTATGCCATATGCTCTAGACCAATTGGTCTCGTATTTAGACGATTTGAAGATCGTTAGGAGCGAATACCCGGACGAGCGACAATTAAAATTGTTGAGACGTAAGGGTGTTTTCCCCTACGATTACGTTCAATGTAGAGCAAATTTAGAAGAGTTAAAATTACCCGAAAAATCAGATTTTTATAGTAAATTACGCGAAGAGGCAATATCCGACGAAGATTATAATCATGCGCAGAAAGTCTGGACCGAGTTCGCAATCACAACTTTGGGGGAGTACTCGGACTTGTACTTAAAAACCGATGTGTTGTTGTTGGCGGATGTATTTGAAAATTTTAGGGATACTTGTTATAAAATCTACGGTTTAGACGCGGCCCACTACATCACCGCGCCTTCGCTCACTTGGGATAGCATGCTTAAATATACCAATGTAGAATTGGATTTGCTAACGGAGATTGACATGTTAATGTTCGTTGAGCGAGGAATTCGCGGAGGTATATCGCAGTGCTCCAACAGGTTTGCTAGGGCAAATAACCATCACATGTCCGAATACGATCCGCGCAAAGAGAGCGTTTATATTCAGTATCTCGATGTGAATAATTTATACGGATTTGCAATGTCCCAAGCTCTCCCTTCAGGAGGCTTCAAGTGGTGTAGAGATTTGAATATAGACGTTACCACAATACCCGACGATTATCAAAAGGGGTACATCTTAGAAGTAGATTTACAATACCCCCAAGATCTTCACGACCTCCACAATGACTTACCTTTTTGTCCCGAACAAATGATTCCTCCGGGGTCGAAAACTCAAAAATTACTTACCACCTTACCTTATATGACAAAGATAAATATATATAATTCATTACCGAGCATTAAAACAAGCTTTACATCACGGTATTAAAATTAAAAAAATTCATCGAGTCTTGGAATTTAATCAATCCGCGTGGTTGAAACCGTACATCGACTTGAACACCTCGATGAGGACCAAGGCTCGAAACGAATTTGAAAAGACTTTCTACAAATTAATGAACAATTCGGTTTTTGGAAAGACAATGGAAAATTTAAGGAACCGAAAGACCGTAAAACTGATAACTAAATGGGACGGTCGGTATAGCGCCAAAGTTTTGATTGCGAAGCCCAATTTTCATAGTAGGGTAATTCTCGACGAGGATTGTGTCATTATAGAAATGACTACTATGGAAATTGTGATGAACAAACCCTTGTACGTAGGTATGGCCATTTTGGACATATCCAAAATTTGCCTTTATTCGTTTCATTACGATTTTATGTCAAATTTAGGTTACGATAACAAGATAATGTACTGCGACACCGATTCACTAATTTATCAAATCAAATGTCCAGATTTTTATGCTATCATGAAAAAAAATATTCAATTGTTCGATACCAGCGATTATCCCCCGAATAATATTCACGGAATACCGCTCGCTAATAAGAAGGTTCCCGGTCTTATGAAAGACGAAATGAACGCTAAAATTATCACCGATTTTGTTGGACTTAGATCTAAAATGTATAGTGTGCGTGTGGGTAGCCAAAAGACAATAAAAAAGGCCAAGGGTGTCAAGGGTTATGTTGTGAAAAAAAACATTAGTTTTAACGATTATATAAACTGTTTAGTTCATAAGAATAATATAGTAAGGGATCAAAATTCTATTCGTTCAATGAACCACAACGTTGTGACGATTAAGCAAACAAAGCTTGCTTTAAGCGCCAACGACGATAAACGTAAGTTGATTGAGGGAAGCTTTGATACGTTTGCGTGGGGTCATTGGAGGATTATGAATTGTTTGTTTTGTATACATATAAATTTAACAGTAATTATTATTAAGTATTTGTATATATTATTATCTATTTTAATAAATTATTATTTTTGCGTGGAGTCATTGGAGGATTTTGAGATGATTGTTTTGTGTATGTATAAATTTAACAGTAATTATTATTATTAAGTATTTGTATATATTGTTATTTATTTTAATAAATTATTATTTATATCACGCAAACGTATCAAAGCTTCCCTCAATCAACTTACGTTTATCGTCGTTGGCGCTTAAAGCAAGCTTTGTTTGCTTAATCGTCACAACGTTGTGGTTCATTGAACGAATAGAATTTTGATCCCTTACTATATTATTCTTATGAACTAAACAGTTTATATAATCGTTAAAACTAATGTTTTTTTTCACAACATAACCCTTGACACCCTTGGCCTTTTTTATTGTCTTTTGGCTACCCACACGCACACTATACATTTTAGATCTAAGTCCAACAAAATCGGTGATAATTTTAGCGTTCATTTCGTCTTTCATAAGACCGGGAACCTTCTTATTAGCGAGCGGTATTCCGTGAATATTATTCGGGGGATAATCGCTGGTATCGAACAATTGAATATTTTTTTTCATGATAGCATAAAAATCTGGACATTTGATTTGATAAATTAGTGAATCGGTGTCGCAGTACATTATCTTGTTATCGTAACCTAAATTTGACATAAAATCGTAATGAAACGAATAAAGGCAAATTTTGGATATGTCCAAAATGGCCATACCTACGTACAAGGGTTTGTTCATCACAATTTCCATAGTAGTCATTTCTATAATGACACAATCCTCGTCGAGAATTACCCTACTATGAAAATTGGGCTTCGCAATCAAAACTTTGGCGCTATACCGAC